>JARCFY010000012.1:51855000-54373915 GCA_029233225.1 Lepidodactylus listeri
CTACAACAGCTGGTTCTGCTCCTGCCCTTTTCAGTCCTCGCTAAGAGCTCAGCCCACCCTCCTGTCCTTACTTTTGTGCAGGCTTTGGCTGGTCCCCCCTTTGGGGACTGGGTAGGAATTTCTAACCCCTGCCTGCCTGCCTATATGGTTTTTGGCCTACAATGTATTGTTGTTCAGTGGATTGTGGAATTGGCACAAGGTGGTGCTGCTTAATTAGGCTGGTCACTTTTTGGGTTAGCTGGATTGTGTTGGGTTACTGATATGTGGCTAGGGGAGCACCAGTTAGCACCCCGTTTTGGGGGTTAGGACTCTGGCAGGATCAGCCTTTGAGTTGTGTGACCCAGGGTGAGGAATGCAGACTGCCTTTTGGGACTGCCAGGTTTGATCCTCCACTTGTGCGATTTCGTGGCTGCAGCTCCAGGGCACGGCCCCCATGCTGTGCTGGCCTGGTGCGCCTCTCAATTGGCTTGAGCTAGGTACAGGGTGGCTCACCTGTTATACACCAAGAGAGGTGTCAGGAATGACCCCTGGCCTTGACGGTGCCACCAGTTAGTTTTGCACTTGCCGTTTAATATAGGTTAAAAGTTAAAATAAAGCGGCCCATAGTTTATCCAATCTCCTTGTGTCTGATTCTTTATTCCAAAGGGAGGGCAAACAGATAATCACCAAAATCTGCCTGGATGCTTTCTTCAAAATTCCACTTCCCTCTGGTTCATATATTTTCCTTTTTTTTAACCTGCTTCTCCATTCATCATCTTTTTTTGTACTGCTCTTCTTGTTCCTCTGTTTTTTCTTCCCCATTCAGTTCTCTCCTCATTTCTTTTTTAAAGCTAGACATGTTTCTTGTTTCAAATAGCTGTCTCCCTGGTTACCTACCCCTTTTCTACTTTGGTACTTTTACCACAGCTTTCTAAAATTTTCTCTTTCACATAGCTAGTCAACACCCCATTTCCTTCTCTGTTCTCTTCTTTTCCACTCAACATTTTCTTCCTTGTTTCTCTCCACTCATCCAGTATGGAATCTTTTCATTTCTTTTTAACTTGACCCCTTTAATTTCATACGCCTTCAATGGATGCAGGGCCTAGCTTGAGTCAGGGGTTCTCAGTACACAATTCCAGAACCTCTTTAATTGCTTAACCTTTGAAAGATATGTAATAGTAGAACCATAAAGAATGGTTGAGACCCAAGGCTATGGTTTCTATACAGTTTTGTGCCTTGGTGCTTTTTACTTAGTCAGTGCCTAGAAGGGCAGAACAGGGCAGTGGAAGAGAAACTAGATTGTACCAGCAATAATAGGATTCTCTCTCAGTGCTCAGGCCTCCACCGCTCTATCCTTCTCTCAAAGTTAGCTCTGAAATAATGCTGTCTCCTAAGTTTTGCAAAAACGTCTGTACTGTAATTTTAGAGGGGAAAGGAAATGCACCATGTTCTTAGGCTGTCTGCCTGCACCTCCCAACGTTGTCACATTCTAGTGTGACCAAAAAGATGGGTCTGTGCAGACAAGAAGGCAAGAAAAAAGGCTTAGCCTCCAATCCAACGTTTTTAAGGACACCCATTTATTTACTGTTCTATAAATGAATGGCAAATTTTTATTTCTATGGGTATAA
This sequence comes from Lepidodactylus listeri, assembly GCA_029233225.1. Classification (NCBI taxonomy): domain Eukaryota; kingdom Metazoa; phylum Chordata; class Lepidosauria; order Squamata; family Gekkonidae; genus Lepidodactylus; species Lepidodactylus listeri. Next base: position 51,856,608 of record JARCFY010000012.1, read on the forward strand.
TGCAAAGCACTATGCTTGTGGAAAATACTGTGGTAGGAGTAAAGCCTTCGTATCACTTCTGAGTATGGTGATCCTCTGCAACCATTAATGGGATCATCACTGGGGAGGGAGAAAGCGTATGTTGTTTCTTAAAGCATGAGGTATATGGTTGATTTGAGATGGTAGGAGTAGAACCAAAGATGGAAAATAAATTAGGAGTCTTACTGTATTTATGGTGATCATTTAATTATGGAAGAGTTGAAGTGCAACTCTCCATTTCCATTCCTCGACATCCGACTAATCACTGAGCCTCTTGTCACTGTAATAGTTAAGGCCAGGATAGGTTGTATACTTGGAGACTAGATGTCATGACCAAGACTGCTGAAGAGACTGGGAAATCTCCTTGTCATTCAAATCTGATGGACTTTTATAATGGTGTCATAATGGGAAAAGGGAATTAATCAACTATATCTTAACTGGAATAAAATGAATAAATGAATGAATAAGAATGAATGAAAAGAATGAATAAATAAAGTTTATACTGCGCATGAAATTTGTATAAGTTTATACTGTGCATGAAAGTTGTGTAAGTATGCACTACCCCAATAGATAAAAGAGGTTGGAAAGTTCAACCACTTCTGAAGTTTCTCTCTATGACCACAAAGAAACCTCTTCTATGACCACAGAGAAACCTCTTCTATGGCCATTCCCTATTGCTTGGGAATATTACTCTCAAACTCATTTTATCTTATTTAATCTTTGCTCCAGTACTTGTAACATAATGTTCAAAAATCTGAAAAACTATGTAGAAACTACAACAATTATATAATTACTGATTTGACATATAAAAGTGAACGATCATCTGTTTTTCCTGTTACTATTAAAAACCAGAACTTTTGTGTACCAGAAACCTAATAGCCTAGTTCCAATATTTGTCTGTGAGACACAAAGCAAGAAGAGGAATAAACAATTCTGGAGAATTATTAACACACCTATAAGCAGAAAAGGCTTGAGATTTTCTAAAGTATGAACTCTGATTATAGAAAAGGAAATGTGATCTTGTAAATTCTTAATCACTGTGAAGCCTGTTATTTCAGCTAAAGATTATAATATAGAGAAGAGTTGTATTGGTGAAATAGGAAGAAAGGGCCTGTGAACAGATACTGTGTAGATATGTGTGAGTGAATGAAGAAGAGAGAATAAGTTACGACAGGCACACCCAGTGATATGTATAGATTACGGTAAGAATGTTTAATTTCAGGGGGGGCAATGAGAATATCTGTTGTATTATATTTGTCTCTAGCATAAACAATTTTTAAAAAGGAAGCTTTAATTAAAAGAGTAAACTCTGAACATTACTAATAAAGTATCAGAATATAAAATCCTCATGCAACAACTACCAGTTGAATATATAGTTCATTACAGTGCCGTGAGAACCTATTAATTTCAGCTAAACTTAAGTGACTGAACAACTGGAATGATAAAGATAGACATGCCGGAAGTTAGGCAATATACTGTAACACGGAGCAAATGAGTAGGCCAGCTTTATCTCTGATATCAAGTGTTTGTAAGCACACACAGAGCTCTGTAAATTCTAAAAACAGATTTGACCAAACAAGGGCTGGGCTTGTAGGTGCTAAATACTATTAGTTTACAGTGATCACTGTGTACTTATGAAGGAATTTTCAAAGTAAATCCTAGTTTTAAAAGAGCTTAGTTTGTTTCTCCTGGACATCACAGAATATAAATGTGTATATAACGTTATATATTGTGGTGTATTTTCATACCAGCAACAAAAACTGTCTTCCAATATATAACATATTTGGGATTGCTTATTTTAATTATGTAGACATACTTAGCTAAAATATATTGAACACAATAAAGATCAATATATTTTCAGTCCCACTGATTTCAGTGGGAGTAATTTAAACACATGGTTGCTTCTAATCTCAAAATAAAAGGGCTTAAAGTTACCAACTTAAACTGGATTGTGCCCGTTTTGGACATTCTGAAATTTCAGTTATTGTATGGTAAGCTGAAGAAATTTTGTCTAGCATTGTTAAATAAATTTCATCCAGTAATGTACGGCTTAGCTTATAGGATAAAATAATATTTCATTAAAAATGGTTATTATTAATACATTTGGTCCTCAAACTGTCACAAGGAGGTATGTAACAGCAATGCGAGCCCCAAACCTCGCCAAGCTTGCGCTGGCGAGGCAGGGCTGATTTGCCTCCCCAAGGGAGGAAAAGGACAGATAGACACTGTGCTTTGCACAGCCTCAGGCAGGGGGCGGAGCTAGCCCTTTAAGGCTGAAGCGCCCTCTCCCTGCCTTGTCAGTCCTCAAAGAGCTTGGCCCACCCTCCCACCCCCTTTCAGTGCAGGTCTAGCCAGTTGCCTGTTAGGAGTCCCTTCTTGTTTGGCATTTGGACGGGGTGTTTTTGTCTACCTTGCACTGAAGTGGTGGTTTTGGGAAATTGGAGGTGGTGGTCCATCCGTTTAAATAGGTTGGTCACTTTTAGTTGGCGGGAAAGTGCGATGGGTGGAACAGAATTGGTGAGCACCTTGGCATTAGGATAAGATTAAGGTCCTTCTAGAATGGCTTTTGGGCCTTGCGGCTCAAGGCATGGGAAGGGGGATCTTCACTGGGAATGGTCTAGCCTGGGCTGCCCTAGCGGGCTTTGCAGCTTCTGGGGTTCCTTTAATTGCCAAGCTGCTGGTCGAGAGTCAGTTGGATGGCTTGAGATCAGGGCAGGTGCATTGCCCAAAAGGAAATGGAAGTTGCCAGGGGTCTGGCACCTGTCAGCTTCCTGTGTGAGTTCAGTACCCTCACCGCTGGTTAATTAATTAAATAGTTAATAAAGTGGCCCTTGTTAATCCCAACCTTGTGTCTGTCTTTTTATTCCGCATGGGGGGCAATGTGTTACAGCAACAAGAAAAATAGCGAGACTGGACTAACAATGGATTAAAGATGGGAAAGCCAAACTATTTTTTAAAAAATAACTGTCCAATATTAATATGCTAAATAAACAGTTCTTCATAGAAACATAAGAATTACTCTAATACCTTTATACAAGTAAATGCCAGCACAGTTTAACCAATATTATGATATTAAAAGAGTAATAACAGAATCAGGTATGTGAGCATGAGAAAGAAACAGAAATGGCAGGGCCATACATTATGCTTTTCAAATGGCCAAACAACAGCTGTTGGGTTATTGACAGCACAACCAATCTGCAAAAATAAAACTCTGTCTTGTTGAAACTATACTTCAGGTAGACAGCTACAATATATACAGGAGGAATATTTCATGCCTACATAGTACGCCTTGTAGCCCAACTTCAAAAGAAAGAAAACCACCCATCTACTTGCACGCAAATTCATTCAAGCCACATTTTGTGTAGCAGTAAAGAAGTTCGATGGTACTCCTCACCACCTGAACTGCAACCATCTACCTTTCATGTGTAAATAAGTCATGCAAATAGTTGAGTGAAAAAAATTAGTTGATTATTTGGTATAAGAAACTAGAGAATGATATCTTTCAGATTCACAATGTTTCTTTATAAAATCGTAAACTATGGCATCTTCTTCTTGTTCTCCACAGAAGATGCAGTACCTGCTTTTCATATTACTACCGAACAGACTATATTGCTGTAGCAAGAACTATTATGATTTATCTCAATGGGATTTACCCTTTCATTTTAGGAGGTCTTTAGAACAATGAATTTTCCAGCAAACAGGGATAGCATGCATCTGGTCAAAAAGGAAATTGCATGGAAATATAGACATCAAAGAAATGATTCCATAGTGCACAGGAGTTCTGGAAGATACTGCAGTGGTTTGAAAGACAAAGGCTGCTCTTCCCTCTTGTGTAGCAGAAACTCATATTCCATTGTTTTCTCTGATTGTGTTTTCAGCCACATCTGAAAAGTAGCTTGTACTTTTCAGCTTAAAAGTTTATCAGTATCAGTAAAAACTGATACACAGATTTTAAGCTTGGAGCACTGCACAGTTGAGTATGGAGCACTGCACAGCTGGTTATATAAATACGTGGGGTGGGGGGGAAATAACACAAACTATGGATGTTAGGTATCACAACCAATACTTGGGAACTAGAACTTAATAGTTTTATACTGAGACAAAACATTTTTTAAAAAGTTCTAAAGAAAAGTTGATTGCCAGTATTAGTAATAGTGGACCTTGTATAAGTTGCTGTCTAATAATAAGCAAGCTATTTTTAAAAATACATACATGAATAACATGTGAATATTCCTAGGACAAAAATAATCAGGACAATGTACAATATCACATGCATTTTTAACAAGATCTCAGTGACTAATATCCTGTCATTTTGTTTACCCAGTTATTATAGGCAGCGTGTCAATGCCATGTTTTTTGAAACTACTGTTTTCCCCTTTTTTATTTAAAATACTAAACTGCATAATAAACTTAAAACAAATTTTAAGAAATGTGTGACTATTGCGGTACAGGTAGAATTTAGTGGGGACCCCTCCCATCCCCATACTAATGTACATTAAACACAGCACAGAAACAAGTAGCGTTGTGGACACAGTGTCAATGTTAGGCGGAAAACAGTAAGGATGGGTAATACAGAGGGGTGCAGACAACGGATATTTCTTTTTCATATATAACCTTCACATGGAAATCAAAGACATCTAAAGAAGCACACAGGTTTGAAGTTGCGCTTAACATTCTATCATAATTAGAAACATTTCAAGAGCCCTGTAATTTCCAATCAAAATTACAGTAATTTCCGATACACAAGCCATGATTCATGACAGAATTTTACATTCCATGAGAGATTATAGTGGCCTGATGTATGACACACTGAGTACAGCGCTAACATAAACAATTCAGTTTAATGTTTAAACAGCACTTGGTGTTTAGAATCCCACAATAAAAGAAACATATTATTGCAGAAATTATCACTTTGACAGTGATTGAAGGGTAGGCAGGCATGTGGCCTGTAAAGCTATAATTTTTTACAGTCCACAGCTTGAGTTTAATCATTTTGATATAACATTTCCAAAATATCCTTTTAAGTATTCCTTACAGCATATAACTTTAAAAAGAAACATCTTTTCTATATAATGAAAAGATGGACCAACTCCCAACTGCAAACATTTCCAAAGTTGAAGCTTAAATAACAAAACAAAATGCAACACTAGACTCTCAAACACACACTTAATAAAAAGAGGTCATATTCTGTCATACTTTTCATGTCAATGTTTCACTACACTCTTCCTTCATAATCCCATACCTGTACCTAAAGTAGTATATGTCCATACAGTTAACACTCTGCCTGCAGTTAATATGCACAAATTGGAAATTATGACAATACTGATAAAAATCCTACAGAATCATTTGTGTATCAATCAGTTATGTTAATCAACATTATTTAATGTCCCCACTTGCTACCCAGTTTAGTTTATAAACTTTTAAAATTAAACATTGATCTCAGGCAGGTGCTACTTTCATTCTAACTAAACATGACTGTTGATGCTTAAAATCGAGATCACCATGGTCACCATGGCCCCCCTTTGAGAGACCCAGTTTGGTGTAGTGGTTACAGTACTAGATTAGGACTGGGGAGATTGGAGTTCAAATCCTTACTTAGCCATGAATTTACTGGGTGAACAACAGGGGCCAGTCACTTAGTCAGTCTAAGCTCTTTTATTCATGAGAAGAAAACAGAATTAGGGGGATGGGAGATCTAATAAGTATACAGTATAGTGGTTAGAGCATTGGACTTGGACCTGAGTTACTTAGGTTTGAATTTCCATGCTGCAATGACCACTTGTTGGGTGACTTCGGGCCAGTCAAATATCCAAAGCCTAATCTACCACATGCACTTGTGAGGATAAAACAGAGTAATGGAGAACAAAGTAAGCCACACACTGAGTCCCCAAAGGAGAGAAAGGCAGAGTGCAAGTGAAGTAAATAAATAAAGTGTAAAGTTCATTTGCATTGAGACAACAACAACAAAAAATCCTGACCATTTGTGATAGGCTCAAAATCTGTTGCAGTCATCCAGGAGAATGATTTTGGGATACTGGACAAAGCTAATGCTCAGTACTCTGCTGTAGTTCTAAGGGCAAACTCAGTATTAGAATTGAGAAAAACATCTTCTCTATAAATGTCAGTTTCAACATTCTATTTGTATTATGCTTGATGCAACCAAGAACCAGATAGGTTGGAAGAGATTTCAGGAGGGGAATAAATGTACTAAAGAAAATAGGTCTTTGTTTTCTACCCTAAATAGGACCAAGTACTAGGTCTAACATATCTTCCCACATTTCTCACTGGAACTTGGAAGAGCTGGCTAAGGGAGCAAGGAATGAGAAAAAGCAATTCCAATCAATTTTTGGCAACAGGTCCGGAACAAACATATGACTATTCAGTGAATTTTAACAGATTATACAGATCCATATGGATTATACAAACCCATGGATCAGCTAAAACATGAAGACTTTATGTTCAACAGCAGAGTATCTCAAATTACTTGGCTCCTGGTTAGCAGATCATTGTAAATATATGTAGTGCTAAATAATTGGTCTGATATTTATTTGCAAAGCTTATGTAACAAAGAGTGTCTACTAATATATACACCAGGGGGAAAAAACCTTATTACAGCATTTGACAGAGTAACAAAATATGCTGAACTCAGAGCTTTGTTTATGACATCAGCACAAAAAAACCCAGACTACTGAAGCACTGAGTTCCCCTGTTTTTGAATCAAAACAAAATTTCCCCTACTTAATTATGTACCCTTTGTAAAATTTGTTGCTGTCAGTAATTCTTGAACTAAGTCATGTCCCACTAATCCAGATTTTCAGTTCTTTATTCTTTCTCTTCCATTGGCTTGTTAGCTGACAAGTTTAATGGTTGTTGGCTTGTTATTTAATTTTATCCACAATTTATAATGTTGTTGATATTAATACATGTTTTTATACTTTAAAAAAGTGGATATAGAGGTATGTGGCAATACAAACCAGTGGCGGTGTAGAAAGAAGTGGAGAAGAATGTGAGTGCATGCACTGTGAAGAATTAAAAAAAACCAAACCAGGAATATCTACGGGTTGGATCCAGCCAGCTTTTTCATTCAATCTCACCTAATTATACTCCTGACAAAAGACATGGCCCCAAATGACTTTTGTACATGCATAGCCTTTTTGGATGGCCAAAGGGGACCTTCTCTTGCCTTTTCCACCCAACATAAAAACTGGTTAGATGCAACCCAAAGAGAAGACTTGCAGAACCCAAAGAGAACATCTTGCAGATGTATGTAACATTACAGAAAGAAATACATGTGCACTATGGGACAAAAAAAGAAAAACTGCATTTAAGAAAGACCTCATTACGCAGTAGGATAAAGTTGCAATAAAAAGGCATGGTTAACATGGTGATGTAATGTGTTACTTCTGAATTAACACAAGTCTAGAATTGGCCCTCTGAATGATTGGGATTGTGTACTCTGAACTATTTTATCTATTCTGGCAGACAAAACTTAAATCTTCTTTCACATTTCAGTTAAGTATGTCAGGTTATCACAACAGCTCAAAATCCAGAGAAAGGTAATGCTATTTTAAAAGATTCGGCTGCAGTCACACACACTAAATAATCCACTTTCAATACACTTTCCAACTAGGGTTGCCTAGTCCAGGTTGGAAAATACATGGGGACTTCGGGGGTGGAGCTAGGAGAAGGTGGGGTTTGGGGAGGGGAGGGGCCTCAGCATGGTACAATAACATGGAGTCCACCCTTCAAAGCAGCCATTTTCTCCAGGGGAGCTGATCTCTGTCAGCTGGAGATCAGTTGTAAAAGCGGAAGATCCCCAGGCCCCACCTGGAGGCTGGCAACCCTATTTCCAACTGCATTTTTACTGTGTGAACTAGCAAAATCCAATTTGAAAGTGCATTGAAAGTGGATTATTCAGTGTGTGTGACTGCAACCCTTGAGCTGCAGAGAAATCAAGCCTATATCTCCTGAGAGTCCACTCAACCAAATTTAACATTTTGCAGATTGCATCAATACTTTCTCCATTATCTTGCATCCTTCCCCATAAAACCCAAATAAACTCCATACTGGAACAAATGTTAGGAAATCTTTTAGTGCCGGTCAACTTGATGCCTTACCTGGCTTTTAGTTGCTGCAACTTTTGCAAATAATGCTTGAGACACCTTTGCTCTCTTCATTTCCTGCTGGATCTCATCATAAATGGAAGCATTAATGTTCATAGTATTGTTTTCTGATTTTCCATTCCTTTCTGTTGCAATAGCAGCTGTTTTCACCTATATAATAATATATATTTACGTCATTCCCCCTTTCAAATAAGTTAACAATGAGCATCCAGTTAAGAGATACAATTGTCATCATTCTCTGCAATTTTAAATCCCCTTAATTAGAAGGTACATCAAAATCAGTGAGCTTTACTTTCGTGTATGTATGCTTGGTACTGAAAGAATTATATCTTTCATACAAACTTCCTTTCAAATGTGTAAAACAAGCCAAGAGACACTTGCAAATATCTGAATGAACAACTGAAATTGCAGCATTAGATTCACTTAAGAAATTAAGCACAGGGAAACACGGAGTACGGTCAATTTTTTCTCATGCTTTAAGTTTTTCACTTTATTTTCCATTACTGTGGTGGAATGGCTACAGTGCTGGATTTTGACTGGGGAAGCTTGAGTTCAAATTTCTGTTTAGCCATCATGGTTACTGGGTAACCTTGAGTCAGTCACTCTTTCTTGGCCTAAACTCCATGAAGTGTGAGTGTGCGTGCATGTGCATGCATGCGCTGAATTATATCATGATTTCTCACTTTTCATGGGGGCTGAATTTTTAAATGCCTGATTTTAATTGGTATATTTTATTGCTTTAAAAAAAAATAATTTTATAGGCCTCCTTGGGTGGCTTCCTAGAGAGGTGGTATAATAATTTTCTAAATAAATAAATGATGGTTGTGGTCACACACACACTAAATAATCCACTTTCAGTGTACTTTCCAACTGGATTTTACTGTGTGAACTGGCAAAATCCAGTTGGAAAGTGCATTGGAAGTGGATTATTTAGTGTGTGTGACTGCAGCTGATAATACCTTAAAGCAATTAAAAACAACAACAAAAAACCCAGTTCTAGTGAAGGACTGAAAATTTAAAAATACAAACCTTCCCTGCTCTCTTTTTCGCCACCAAGCACAGCCAAAACGTCATCCTTCACCAAAAGCTCTCTTGCACACCACTGCTTTTACACTGTCTCTCAAAGCCAGACAATTACAGGAACTCGCTCCTCTTCAGGGAGGCTGTTCCAAAGGGCCAGTGATATAGCTGAATGTCCTTGAGCTGTAACAGCTACCAGAAAAGGCACAGGTCTGAGCTGAAAGTGGTTAGGAAGCTAGCTAAGAATTATATGGCAGGAAGCCCTGCCAGTCTGGCACAGGCACTGCTCTAGGGTAAGGGCTCTACGGGCATAGAAAGGCAAGCTGCCTGGGCAAGCTGCCTCCCTAACCCTAGGAGTGCCCCTGAAAGCAGCGTAAAGTTATGCCAGCAAAAACTGTGGAATAGCCCACAAGCACCCATGCAGTGGGAAAGTCTGCCCAGGTTCTTACCAGAGAGATGAACCTTCAAGTAACAGTGTGTGTTTGTGTGCGTGAGCAATGGTAATCTGCCCATGGCTCCTCAGAGGAAGAGCAGGATTTCAGTGTTAGGTATCAAATAAACAAAATGTTTAATTTTACTTTTTATTTAGAAAGTAATCTACAATGCTGTCCTATTAAGTCTTGTTTCTATAGCTCTTCTCTGCACAGAACAAAAACAATTTAATTCTTTTTTAGACAAACTGTCTAGTTAACTTCAAATGTATTTCAATCTCTGAATGTGTCTTAAGCTGGAAAAAATTCTTGAATATTTACACTGCAAATTGCCACACTGCCATAAATTACCTCTGTAGCCATCAAACTGCTATGCAGTTCTCTTTTCTGTTCACCAGAAAAAGGTGGCAATTGCACAAAGCCATTATACACTGAAGTGCTTCTTCATTCACCTAAAGCAATTGTTTTCTCAAGACTAGAGAGAATAATGATTTAAAAGTGGGCCCACATGGATTAAATAAGCTAAATCAGAAACATGGTGTAAGAGAATAATTAAATTATACTAACATTGGTAGATCAGGTCCATATTTTTTTACTCTGAACAACTCTCTCATGAAAAGAATACCTACTGCAACCAACAATTTTTCTCAAATCACAAGTCAGTACACTGTATATTATACCACTGATACATTTTTTGAATTATCATCAAATTATTTTTATGAGGAACTTAACCAGGTTGCCCAGCATATACTTCGGAGGTAGATTGCTTAAGAAAATTTGTTTCATTTTTAAACTCTTGAGCAACAAAGCAATCTCAAAAATAATTATTTCCTTAACTTTCTCTTGAAGCATTAAGAATAGCATGCATGATTAGGTTATTATGTTGTGGTGAGCACTACTTTATATTACTAATTAACCTTTAGGAGACTATCTATGAAACCCCACCTTTAAGCATGGGTCACAACTTACTGTGCTGTACTTCACAAATCCATTTCAAAAAAAGGAGCAGAGGTTTGTAACACTCAGTTTCCTGAAAGGAAATTTAGTGTTTGGGGTAGAAATGAACTCAAGAGAAAGCTCTGTGAGAAAGAGTGCTAGCAAAGGGTATAAGACCTTCAAAAATGTTAAACTGGAACACCACCAAAACCCATAATAAAAGTTATATAGCTGCATCAGTACATATGGCAGTTCACAAAATGTGAAACAAATGACTGCTAAAAGAGTACATCTTAAAAACAGTGCAACTAGGCATCACCTAATCAGTTATTTGTAATTGTGTCAAAACTGCTACCTTTTCTAAGAAACTGCCATAAACTTTTGCGAAGATGGGCGTAAGAAAGAATAATTTCCAATTCTGGTACTTATTTTAAAGTACACTGAAAAAAACTTCTTTACTAGCTAATCTGTATGTATGTCCTCACTAATTATAAAAATGGGAAATTCTGGAGATATATTTTCTGAACAAAGCACAAATAGGCAAATGAACAGGTTTTCACAAATATGGGAGCTCATATTATTTTTCCCAGGTGAAAATAAAACAAAAAACCTTTTATAATGCATTCCCATAACTACTGTTTTAGTTTTAGGAACAAAAATCTTTTTAAATCCCGGTTTAGCTTTTAATATTACATTATACATTAAAATTCATAAAGTAGTTCATTCCAGGCAAAACAAACTACTTTTTAGTTCTTCTCTGCAAATGGCATGAAAGGTATAATAAATGTGGTTGCTTTCAAAATGGCTTTTCATCAGGACAAAGTTTACTACTCCATTATTATGGTGGCGCCTGGAAGTACAGTTATATTTAAGTGTGAGTGTTTCCATTAACTCTCCTCTCCATGGTGGTTTTTCAAGGATGGAAGGTTGTATTTTATATTTTGGCCATTTCACATGTGTCATTAAAATAAGACTTGGCACACAGATTGTCAATTAGAACTATTTTCTATTTAGAGAAAGACCAGGCACTTAGATTTCAAAGGTGTTTAAACAATCTTAGTAAAGTGCAATGTACAGTGAAACATATCCTTTGAAATTAGAAATGGTGAGTACCACACATATACGAAGGTTGACTCCATCTTGGCACCCAGAAGATTGAAACCATGAGGGTCCAAGAAATCTCTAGATCAGAGACCTATGCCTGATTTATGTTTAACCTGATTTTTAGAAATGTTCAGGAATAATTTTCAAACAAAGACAAAACGCCGAAGTATAAAGGACTAAAGCAAAATTCAGCTTACTACTGAATCACTTACACACTGCATAAAATACATTCATGATAAATGAATGTAGGAAGTATCAAACAAGTACTTAGTACTCAACAGTTCAATACACAAATCCATGCAAGTAGCTGGAAGATTTCTTGTAAAAATGTGGTCTGTTTCAACTAAGCTCTTTTTTGAAAGACCATACACTTATTGCAAAGTGATCTAGTGTAAAGAATGAACTATATCTCTAAATAGGAAGAAAAACCCACTCCTTAGAGGAGCTGCTGTTTACTTTCTGCACTTTGTGTCATTTGTTGGGACTTTTTTTTCCCCCCCTTGACGAAGCAGCAGCAAATTTAATGGAAACTGGATAACGTCTTGGACTTTCAACTATGATAGTTATTAAAACAGAGATCCAAAAATTAGAAGATTCTGACTGAAAATCCTAGATATTATCGGAAGACTCATATGTCCTTTCCTGGAGTGTTCTTTGAGAAACTATACAGAGGTTAAGAGTGGTGGACTCTAATCTGGAGAACCAGGTTGATTCCCCACTCCTCCAAAGCCCGCTGGGTGACCTTGGGCCAGTCACAGTTCACTCAGAACTCTCTCAGTCCCACCTACCTTACAAGGTGACTGTTGGGGGGAGAGAAAGGGAAGGCAATTGTAAGCTGCTTTGAGACTCCTCAGGGTAGAGAAAAGCAGGGTATAAAAACCAACTCTTCTTTTTATTCAATGAGCTCTGCACCAGAGAACTACTCTCACAATGGATAGAGTACAGTGTGAACAGAAGTGTGTGTGTGTGTGGGGGGGGGGGTTGATGGAGAAGGTTATATGTATTTCTTGGCTGTATCCTCTGAAGCCAAAATGCTGAATTGTCTGTTGCCTTCAGAGCGTCTTGTCTGCACAGGTTTATAAAGATTATAAAAGAGTTTTTTGGGGATATTTTGTGTGTGTGTGCGCATGTGTGCTTGCGAGCCTGGAAGTCATAGTGACTTCTAGCTACCCCTAGTGGGACTAGGATGTTTCAGAGAGGTGGTTTGATAATCTGCCTCTGTGTCCCGGCTCTGGTATTCTTTGAAGATCGCCCTTCCAAGTACTTGCCAGGGTTGGCTCCCGAGATCTGATGAGATTGGGCTTGTTTGGGCTATCCAGGTCAGGGCTAGATTATAAAAGATTTTAACACATGCTTCAGAACACTGCTTATGGTTAAAAATAGTATACAGCTTAGGTTTTTTCCCCTTCAGACATTACCAACACTTCAGCAACAAACAGACCAGAAATACATGAAAAACAATTTACTTGTGGAGGTCGGCTGGGTGGTGTGCTTATAAGAGGTGTGGGGCCCATAGCAGAAGCTGCATTCAAACTCCTTTCCCTTTCATCCTGGTATATGCGATCCCTTTCTGCCTCTGGCAGCTGCAAAAAATTCTGCATAGCCCGAAGGTTTACCAGTAGAGACTGTGAAGCTGTCTTGGGGTCCTCTTCCTTTCGCAGGATTTCTGAGAGCAAGCCCTGTAAAAGGAAAGATTTTTTTATAAAAAACCCCACAAACCCACCCACACACACACACAAAACACCCTGTTATGCTATGCAGTCTTATACAACATATGCAGTCAGTCAATGCTAATCATTCTTTTCTTTGTTTCTCTAACTTTGGAAAGCATGCAGTAAAAAGGCATTCATCCTGCATAGGAATATATTACTGACAATTGAGGTAATGCAGAAGAGAGCTTCAATTGTAGTCTTAATTTTATTAAGCATCTGCTTTATGCACAATGCAAACTGAATCTGCTTAATTGGGCTCCTCTTTTTTACTGACTTTACTTGCCATGAAATCTTTCTAAGACAGACAATAATAAGAATAAATAAATAAATCCAAGTAATTCTGCAGCATTTTACACAACTCTTATTCAAAGCCTGAAATAAATACAAAGGCAGAGAACCACCTTCTGGAAACTTAAAACCACTATATAACTTACAAATGGGACTAAAAAAAAAATTGTGGTAGGGTATGTGTTTTCATGAGTCACTGCTCACTTCTTCAGAACTTTGAGACTAAAAAAACCCCTGCAAAAATTAAATGAAATCTATGTGTCTATTGCCATTTTGAAAGCTGTACTTTGCTTTTCCTATTCCCCAATATTTGAAAAAGGAATTATTACTGAAAAGTAATCACTGAAGAACATACTTTAATTGATTAAGGTACATGTGTCAAAACCAGGAAGAATTATCCTGAGATACACAGACACATTTTATATACAAACACATACTTACCCACAGGGCTATTTTTGGGCAGGAACACACAGGAATGGAGTTCCAGCTAGCTTCCAAGTTGGCCACGCCTACAGCCTCCACTCCCCCTTCAGGTTCCTCAGGCGCCTCACAAGCTGCAGGGTGCCTGGGGAAGCCAATCCTGGGAAGGAACTGCGCTGTCAGGGGTGTGGCCTGATATGCTAATGATTTTCAGCTGTTGGGTGTGGCCTATTATGCTAATGAGTTCCTGCTGGGCTTTTTCTACAAAAAAAGCCTTGCTTACCCACATACTTATAAGTTATTTGATAAATCCAGAATTCACATATATTTATAGTTTTGATTCAGTGGTAGACACTTCAGGGTTACCTGAGTTATAACCTGTTCTCTTTGCAATTTAGTAGTTTTTGTGTACAATGAATCCTGAGTATTACAGCTCATTCATAAACCAATGTCAAGTAGTGGTTAGAATTCTGGATTGTGAACAAGTAGACCTGGGTTCAAATCTCCACCCTACCACTACATTCAATGGGCTTCCTTTAGCCAGTCACTCTCTCTCAGCTTAACCTACCTTAAAGGGTTGTTGTGAAGACAAAATGGGGGGAGATCATATATGTTGCACCAAATGCATTTTATGAAGGGCAAGATTCCCCCCCCCCAAAAATCAAACAAATAAATCACCATCTTTTATTATTTATTAACTAAAATATTTATACCCCAAATTACTTTATGGCAAAGGCAGTTCTGCAGAACTGTAAATTCTATGCCTTGTTTTAACTCTCTTATAAATCAGCTTTTGATTCTAAATGAATGTTTATACACAAAATAGAGAACTTTGCCTTCTAAGATGAAGAAATGAACCTTAAGAATCCAAAATCCAGGAATATTTTTAGGACTATTTAGGATATACACAAAGAAGTCTTGTATCCCCTGAACAAAAATACAATGCTATATACTAGATGACTTTCTTAAAAAGAGAGATACTTTGTATATTTATATACTAAATATATAAATGACCCCATCATTTATACATTTAGGAAGTTTCTGTGCTGATTATTTCAACTTAGCTCAGTTTTTCAGTGGCTTCACATCCCCAGGTTTAACAGAATATGAAATTTAGAATTTGGAAAGTGGGCACAAAGCCAGCAGTGTGCTGGGATTTCCATGTCTGAAGCTCCCAGTATATTTTAAACTCAATTTTCAAGCTGTTGGGTCAACAGAACAAATGCTGGCTCCTTCAGGGATGTTTCAGGTCTGGAAAAAAGTATGAGTGGAAACCCCCCCCCCCCCCCCCAAATCATGTGACATTATCTCAATTCACAGTGGGTTCCCGCATGCCTGGAAATTAAGTTTTAAACATCATTGGGTGCTGTGGACATGGAACTTCTGACATAAGTTTGGGTTGGCCCTCTGACCAGATGGCCTAGCGAACCTGAATTCTTAACTAGCCCCACTTAGTGTTTGCTTGGGTTACCAGGAATTATCTGCTCTTTAGATGCCCAAGGAGAATATACCTACAATCTCATGCATACCATGTATTACATTAGTTGGGAATATCTTTGTGCAGGGACTGCTTGTTTAGCTGTAAGAGACCACAGGTGAAGCAAATCACCAAGAGCAGGGAAGAAAAAACAGAATTATTTGGTTGTGCATGATAAAGCAGTAAGTATTTGTGGAAAAGGTGTTAATACAGAACCTGGTAAGGAACTTACACTGAAATTAGCTCTCATAACTACAATCCACCAACAGAGCAATTGAGAGTACTTCTTGAATTTGAAATTATTTTGAATGATACTGTGTTTATTACTGAGGGGGAAGGGAATATTTTGAATATTTATGAAGAAAATTACCATAAAAATCCCCAAAAGTTACATTACCAAATAATAAATCCCTACAAATGATCACTATTAAAATATGAATAGGGATTTCTAAAACTACTGAGGCAGTTTTTCTTGTATACCTAAAAAGAATGACTACTGGAATGGAATAGCACCACATAATTTATTTACCTTTTAATCAACATTAAATAGTGTTACTGAATTGTTTAATTACTTTTCTACAACTCCAGAGCTTGATTCAAAGCCCCCCAAAATTGCTACCTAATTCTCACCACCCATAATTGAAGTAAGTCATGCTGATTTAAATGGGATTTGTCTCCAACCGCCTCTTTATTGAGAGCACTGGCTAAAATCAGGATATTTGTTCAATATCTTACTTTAATTAATTTTTCATATTCATATTTCCAAGACTCCTAAAAGAATCAAAGTTTTGATATACCCTAATGGCTGTTCCAATCTTTGTAAATCATTGAAAATATACTTTTTGAGGGATAACTGTAACAATAATTTGAGCCCATTTTCAAACATTAGTAGACTATTTTAATAATCTTTTCCTGTGTTTTAAAGATGTATACATTCTAGTGTACATGGTAACTGTACTATTTTAATGAAACAGGCAGATGAAAATTTTCCACCTCCAGTCTGGGAAATTCTGGAGAGTGGTTGGTGCTAGAGTGGTTGGTGCCAGACTAGGATATTAAAGAACCAACTTTGAATCCCTACTCTGCCATGGATGCTCGTGGGGTAACCCTGGGCCAGTCAAACCTTTGGCCCAAGCCACCACACAGTGTTTTCATTAGGATAAAAATGGATGAGAACAAACAATGTAAGCTGCTTTGAGACTCCATTGGGTAGAAAAAGTGGAGTATACATGAAGTAAATAAATCTGGGGAAGGGAATGAGCTCAGCATAGATGTGATGATATTCTAGGACTTCTGTTTCTTCTAGGCTATGTAGCATACTATAAGGTCTGCCCTCCAAAGCTGTCTTTCCTTTATGGGAACTGATCTCTGTAGTCGGGAGATCAGCTTTAATTCTACAAAACTCCAGGCCCCAACTTTAGGTTGGTAACCCTAGGCAGAAACAATACTTATAACCTTCTACTCCTGTCTTCCTGAGCAGAATGCTCTGTAATGCCAATGCTGAGATATGGCAGAATTACCTGTTTTCCAAAAAGGTAGAGAATGTTTACACTTCTTAACCAAAAGGCTGAAAAGCGATGACCTGTTTTCCAAAAAGGTAATCAGCAGCATTTTTGACTGAGATGCTACTTTGGATATGTCTTTTGATTAGAAAGCTGTATGCCCAGAGCAACTACTTCTGCAAAGATACGACTAGTGATCTCCTCAAAAAGCAGTGTAATTTTGTTCACATCTGCATCAAGAATGATTGAATGTTCCAATCATTCCCGAGGAAAAACATACACCAGAATTATTTGCCCTTGGAGAAGGTGTGCCATGTCTCAGAGGACTTTAATTATTTAATGTGTTTATTTCCTGCAGTACTCTGTCAGATCATACCAATAAGTCCCTGCACATCATTTGAGAATAATAGTACCAAAAGTGTATGCAAGGAACCAGTTTTGTGCAAACCTTTTTCCCCATTAAGAAGAAGAAGAGATTGGATTTATATCCCACCCTTCGCTCACTTGGAGTCTCAGAACAGCTTACAAACTCCTTTCCCTTCCCCTCAACAGACACCCTGTGAGGTAGGTGGGGCTGAGAGAGCTCTGAGACAACTGTCCTTGAGAGAACAGCTGATACAGAGCTATGGCTTGCCCAAGGTCACCCAGTAGGTGCAAGTGGAGGAGTGGGGAATCAAACCTGGTTCTCCCAGATTAGAGTCCGCGCATTTAACCACTACACCAAGGGAACATTAGAGAATAGTCCTTCCTACCCTATATTTGATCAACCTCTAGTAAGTATACACACGAAGCTGCCTTATACTGAATCAGACTCAGTGACTCTCTAGGTTAGACTCAGTGACTGTCTGGGTTAGAGGTCTAGGTTAGAGGTCTAGGCAGACTCAGTGACTCTCTAGGTTAGAGGTCTTTCACATCACCTATCACCTGGTCCTTCTTAACTAGCGATGTCAGGGATTAAACTTGGAACCTTCTGCAAGCAAAGCTGAGGCCCCTCAACTGAGACACAGTCCCTCCTTAAGTACAGATGCCACGGTCACTATACCTTCTTTTCGTGCCTCTGATAGGTAAGAGAGTTAACTAGTTCTCTTCATGGGTACAGATTTGGTCTCTGGGCCTTCAACTGTGAATCCCTAACATATTTGAATGTTATATGTTTGCCTGACCCCACCATATTTCTCTTATACTCCTGGCATCAGCTATTTAAACTATAAATTTTGAAATACCACAAAACATAAACATTACTAGTATGATTATGTCATAACTAACCATATTAACAATTACTCCATTAATGCAGCTGGTGTTAATTCTCATATTGGACTTTTGCCATACATGGAACACAGAGATATGTGCTTAAATGCATATGAATTTGCTAGTTCAACAGCCCAATCTTTTCCCTTACAGCAGAAGTCAATTTAAACCACAGCCACATCACAAAATATAAACAAATCTTTACAAGTCATTGCAAGTATACTTCATTAGTAATTGCACAAAAATGTTCAATAAATATCAGCACTTTCAAAAGCTAATTATGAATTCTTTAAAATGGGAGATAAATTAAAGTGGCTGCCAATACACACTAGAACATAGCCTGTCTGGCCCCCAGTTTGTCTGCTCTTTGAACGTAATCACTGATTCAGATAGATTTTTATCAGCCTTAAGGAACTTCAAAGCTCTCAGAAGAAAAATGTGATTTGCTGAAACCTTCCCCCCAAATATGCAGAACGTCCTCATATGCTATCTGTCTCCACTGCAATGGGTTGAAATCTCATATTCAGGTGGAAGATTATTTTCAAACTCCACCCGTAAGTTTGGAGCCCTGCCAAGTAAGTTATAAGCAGACACATTTATCTTTGTCGCTTATTAGCAAGAGGAGAGCTGTCATGATAGTGTAATAGCACCTTTTTACCTTTTACTCAAACAGTGATATGGGTAGTGTGCTTTTTCTTAAATTACACAACGAAGAATTATATGAACACAGTGGCAATTTCTGTTATACTTAAGCAGGCAAATTTCCCTCCACCACATAATTTACAGAACTCAAATTCAATAAAACATTACAGGATGGTCCATTACTGTTATCAATTTTGAATAATCCATCACCATTCTTCATTTTACTGGAAAATAAGCAGTATGCCAATGAAAGTGGAAAAATGGGAGAAAAAGAAGGAAAGAAGAAAAGAAAAGAAAGTCTGGCTTGGTTGATCTATGTAAACTTTTGATGTGCCCTCAAAATTACTGAATGTAGAATGCAGAATCCTGAATGTAGACTGACAGCAGTTCATAATTGAGCTTATATTTGCCAGCTCTCTCTTTGTTTTCAGAACAAAGTAAATCAACCCCCTCCCCGAAAACAACAACAACACGCAGAGACTTTATCCCAGATAGGTGTCTGCACTACTCCTTGAGAGTTTGACATCTTCATGGATGAAGAATAGGATTACTTGGGAGCAAATATGCATGCCTTTGTATTGCAGCAGTCTGGGATTTGTAATTCTGAGTACATCCATTGGTTAGACAGGTTCCAGTTTAGCTAGCAATTCCTCTAGTCTAGTCGACTTCAGTTTCACTGCTCAACAGAAAAAGAGGCTGAAAGTTTGCTATCTGTATATGTACCCTTAGCCCTTTTCAAACAGCCTTTGAGGTCTGTTAAAGCAGCCATGTGCTAACAGATTTTTTGTGTCATTTCAGACACAACCTTCTTGGTTCCTGGATTTTTTAAAAAACCTTTTTATACAAAGCCTCTTGTGTCCCATTCACAAAGTTGGGACTGGACATTGTTTTGTTGTTGCTGTTTTTGTTTGTTTGTTTTTTTTAAAAAACCTCCTTTCTTTCATTTTCAGGTGTTCTTTGCCCTTCTGAATCACGATAGCGTGATGTTAGAAATTTCTACAGTGCTCCTGAAAGTGCTATTTTCCCCTGCCCTTTCTGCAGTGGCTTTCCTCCTCTTTTTTGAATGTTCTAACTTTTGCCCTATAGCACTCGACATTAGACTATCCCGAAAAAAGGAAAAAAAGGTTCAAATAGAACGTGATGCAAAAAGGGCAGGGTGAAAAACAAGACAGTCTGAAATAGACAGTACGCTTCAGATATGGCTCATAAATGGATTTAAATATGGTATTTGACACCTCCATTCCCATGCCATTTTACAAAGAATCTTTAGTCTCTTTCACTAGGCATTCTCCTCCCAGTGACAAAACCTAGAAATAGAACTCTTCAATAGGGAAGGATACTGCCTTAGGATGTGATGCAAAGTTCAACAGCTTTTCCAGGGATATCTCAGAAAAATTACAGCGAATGTGAACTGAAACTTCCTGAATTTTCTTCTTACATATTCAAAGGCTAATTTCCCCCTTTACTGTACACTACTTAAAAAAAGATTGTGATTAACATTTATCAATTGCTTAAGAGTTTAGGTATTTTTTATAACTAATATATGTGTAAGGAAATATGAAAATATGGGGGAAATGGAAATAATGCAAATATATAGAAACTTGGAATATAAAGAGGGTTGCCAACTGGCCTGGAGAAAAATGTCCTATCTTCCTGATAAAGGTTTAATATGTAGAATTCAGCCACTTAAGCTTATCTTGGCATAGAGATATTTATCTGGTAAATAATATCCTATTAAGCCTTTATTAAAGCAACTTGGACATTCTTCTCTAGGCCTGCTGGCAAATACG
Source organism: Lepidodactylus listeri (assembly GCA_029233225.1). Taxonomy (NCBI): domain Eukaryota; kingdom Metazoa; phylum Chordata; class Lepidosauria; order Squamata; family Gekkonidae; genus Lepidodactylus; species Lepidodactylus listeri. Next base: position 51,877,319 of record JARCFY010000012.1, read on the forward strand.
CATACACTTAGTAATAATTCCAGTACCTATGGGCCATTATCTCAGTCAAGTTACAGGCTGTATGTATTTATAAACAAAATTCATACTCCCCCCCCCATTATCAGTTTTTGTCTGTGTATGATGCAGATGCATTGCAAATAAAATAAAACACACCTCAATATAAAATCTCTGACACAGAAAACTTAATTATTTTTTAAAGCACTGAACTGCTTTACAAACAGGTTTCATATTAAACATCACATGAAATGTACTTTTTTATGTAAAGGGGGGCATTAGACATGCTGGAGCAGAAAGGAATGTTACTGCTAGAACTTTTATTTTATTTATTTGTACAGAGTCTGTGTGCAGTCACCAACTCTGGGCAGTCTTCTAGAACACTAGAAAATATGCATACCAAAACCATGGTCTGCTGCACTGGGAACAGTTTATGTAGCTATCCCAGAAAATACTGCCAATTCCCATTTTTGGCAAGGATGTCACAGCCTAAACCTAGTCACACAGCAGCAAATAAGAATGAACACTAAGATTCCCACACCACTGTGAAAATTCAAGAGACAGAGCTGACAGAGATTGTTCCTAATTCACTGATAAAGACTGCTATTTTAGCAGACACTGTGGCATTGATAAAAATTTAGCTTTCATAATCTTTAAATATTGTTAGAACTCTGTGAAATAGCCAAAGATCATGTTAAGTTGATGTTTTTTTAATTGTTAAACAACACTGTTTTCCTAACTATGCCTATCTATTTTTCCTGGGGAAATTCCTGATTGCCCAGATCTCTCTAAATAACCCCCCTAGGGAAGCAGTAGAGTTCTTGAGCCACTACCTGACTGCTGTGGTTAAATAGAAGAAAGTGAACAAATTGAAACTGAAGTCTGACAAGACGGAGGTAATGCTGGCTGGGAAGCCTAAGGTCTTGAAGGACATTATGGTTCTCACTGCTGATGGGCATCAGCTGACTCAGTTAACAACCATGGGATTATACTAGACCCAGCATTAGAGCCAAATCCATGCAACTACAAAAAGTGTTTTCTTCCCATTTAGTTTAGCCTTGAAAATGACCTCCTACCTTGACTCAGCTGATCTGGTCACCAGGATTCATGCTATGGTCACACTGAGACAAGACTACTTTATATAGGTCTTCCCTCAAAATCAGCTTGGAAACTCCAGTTAATGCAGAATGATGCAGCTCTATTATTATAAGGAATTAGAAGGAGCAGACATATTTTACCCATTCTGCAGTTGCTCCATTGTCTGCTCGTTAATTACCAGACTCAATTCAAGGTACTATCACACACAAAGCTCTTCATGTCCTTGGATCCTCATACCTGCAGGACTGCCTCTCCTGTGCCCCACTATGACAATAGGGCCGTCTACAGCTGCCACCCTGCAAATAGGCAAGATCTAAACTGCCCATACAAGTGATTATCTGCAGTGACACCCAGCCACTGGAATGGCCCTGTCAGAGATGGTAAGAAGGTCACATGCTTCTGGCTTTCTATGAACTATTTTAATTGGAACTATTTAGAAAGGCGATTTTATAAAGGAAATAGGACTGCTAATAGAATGATTCAAGAAGATGCTTCAATAAAAGGAACAGAATTGTTGACTGTACTACTAATATGATCTGTTGCTGTATGTTTTATGTTGCTCACTGCATTACATTTCTGCTTATGTAATATCATCTTGCACGGTTTAAGATATCATGTTTAATACTTATGTCTTCTTTCAGATTTCTACAACCCTAGTCCTATTACATTGTTTATTAGATGTTTCCTCATCTTACTGATTGCACAGACACACAATCCGCCTTGAGTCTCAGTGAGAAAGGTGGACTATAAATATAAATAAAAATAGTTTCAGTCACTTCCATAAATGCCACATACAGAGACATTGTAAAATTTATCTGCCAAAGGTTCAATTTAATTAAAGTTCAGCAGATGTAATATTACCAAAATTCTTCCTTCCGTTCAAAGGAAGAAGTCACAGGGCTGAAAATAATCTCAAGGGTTTTCAATGAATTATTGTTTCAAGGACCTATCAAAGACATTGTCCAAAGCTCAGTCTGATGGACCAGGCTGTTCTACTTTAACTAATAAAAACCAGACCTTGGCAAAGCAAAGATACTCTGAAATAAATAGAAAATTGACTTTCCCTACTGTTGTAGGAAGCTTTCACAAGAATTGAGGAGGGGAAAAGTAGGTATAAAGTTATTAAAAACTAGTTTTTTCTTTTTATGTTTTAAAATGTAAACTGTCTAGAGCGTCTGCATGGAAAGGTGGTATGTAAATGCGGTAAATAAATAATATAGTGCTGGAAGGTGCAGACAGCAGAATGAGTGGTTAAAACAAACAGTGTACTTTTGGTATGATATGATCTCACACCAGTATTATTCTAGAAGTCACAAGGATGCTGGCTACAGTAATTACTCAACTGTGCATTAGTAAATAAACGTGCAATCAACCTACAGCATGGAGTGATTATAGCATAGGTTGGTTGTGCATTAGCAGCTTATATATGAAGCTGATTTGTAAATTCTGTGGCCATGCTGATTTGCAGATTTCTTAAAATAAGGAAGTCCCATTCATTCCCCACACTCAGGAAGGAAGTACACAGAGCCTCCAAACTACATTATATTAAGGAACAAAAAGGGGGGAAATACTATCTAAAAATTGATGTGCGGATATGAAGTCACCACATAGAGAGAAACTAAATTACAATTTAACAAAAAAGTCAACTCTCAAAAACAGACTATCAACACATTCCCCCCACTCTCCCCCCCCCATCCTTTTAACATTTTAATTCAAAGATGCATTTGATAACTTTCTAGATATGTTTAACTTAGCTAACAATTCTTTGCAAATTAAAAATTAGTTCCTGGGAGAATATTTGCCTTAAATGTACCTCTAATTCCTTCCTAGATTATCTTTTAGATCTCACATGGTACTGTTATAGGGCTACAGAGATGGATTTAAAAGACAAAAAAAAAAGGTGCCACACTTTCCAAAGAGGCTTCCTGAAGTTAGCGTGGGAAGATTTTTTAATGAACTCTTAAAGAACACATGATCCAATGCATCTGCTATATATATATGTTTCAGTAGAATTTCCAGAGAAAGATTGTGGTTTGAAATGGGATGGCGGATTGGATCTCTAGTGGGAGTTGAAAATATTATCAGAGATATCGGGTACAGAATTTTATGGTGCTTAATTTTGAATTCTGAAGATTTATAAAATTAATATGATAGTGTCATGGCCAGGACAGTAATAAGGCAAGCTTAGAAATTTCAGGCTGGTAATTATTTATATGGAGAAAGGATATAGAACTAACAAGTAAAGCAAATGATAAAGTGCCACAGTGACCTCTGTGGACTAGAGTTTAATCCTGTTGAAAAAGGTGAATGGATAACCACTTCTATGGCAGATCAGGTATAGTTATTTGAGTGTGCTAAAATTAGTGTGTCAACAATGCCTTTGGAATTTTTCTTTAATTTAAGCAGTATAATAGAAGTACAAGCTGTGTTGTCTTTAAAATTTTAAATAATTTCCACACAAATCTTTTAACATATTTGAATATAACATTGAAACCCTACATGATCTGTCTTCCCCAATCAAATATTTCAGTTTTAGTTGCCAATGAGGCGTGAGATATTTTAAAATTAGTTTACTAAATATGAGTAAAAAATCAGATCATGCTCTACTCAGGAGACTAGATAATTTTTTAGGAAGTTTTCCAATTCTATTTTTTTCTGGGAAAGCCCATATCACTCCTATAAAATGGAGTTTTTTACTACCTGATTTAAATACTGGGTAGGCATTTTTGCAGGTGAAATGGTTTTATTGTCTTTTTGTGAAATTTCTATAATCCTCCATTTTTATTTTTAATTTTTTCCCTGGTAATTATAAAAATGTGTGTATGGTGCTTTTGATGCCATTCCATTAAGCAGCTATCATGCTGCATTTGGTTTGGTGAGAAAGCATGTAAAATCACCAAAGCTCTGCCGGTAGAGCACGCCGCACCAAAATCTCTTCCCTCCTACACCTATCTGTTGTCTTCTCAAAGCCTGTTAAAGGTGTTCACTCTGGCCAGACTAAATGCTCACTCCTCTGCAGTTATGAGGGGTAGGTTCATGGTTTTACCTTATTCAGAACGGATTTGTCTGTGTCCCTTAGGTAAGATCGACACGATAGCACATCTTCTGGAGTGTCCATTGTATGCTAATCTAAGGAGGCATTATATTTCACCATGTTTGCAAGCTCATTCTGTTGTACATTCTGATGACCTAGTTACCGTTTTAACTTGCTGACAGGGATCCAAAAAGGACTGGCAGCTGCAATTTTTTTTTACTCCTTTGTCTATTGGGTGATAAGTGATTAACAAGATCAATTTATCATAGAACTTTTACTGGATAAGCACCTGGATTTTTTGGTCACTGTGTGACAGAGTGTTGGACTGGAAGGGCCACTGGCCTGATCCAACATTGGCTTCTCTTATGTTCTTATGTTCACCTTACCATACTCCTACATTCTGTGGTACGCCAGGGGAGTACTCAGGGATACCCAAGGTAGAATGAGTGGAGTCAAGCCACTCATCACCACAGAATTCACAGACACTAGCCAAAATATTTGCCATGCTTGTGCAATCCAAGTCGACATGGCACACACAAATAGATCACAGGCTGCAACGTGCAGAATGGATCCTTACCAGTATTGATTTATTGGAAGATAGTGCAACTTTTGCATCACATACCCTGTTTTTTACTGGATTACATAATGCATCTACCTCATTTTGAGTGCACAGCAAATTTCAAATTTAACTATTAGGGTTGCATGTTGTGAACAGGAGAATTTACCATTGGCTGTAACAATACAGAGGCCATCTGCTCTTGGGTAACAGAACCCAAAAGCAGACTGGGCATCAGTACTGATACAGCCAACAGTAAATTCTCCAGGCTGTGACCCATGATTTCTCAAATATAGTGGGCAACCTGGCTAATATTCACGGTATTTGTGCAGTCTCCCTTACCAGCTCAATACAGAGTAAGATGAGTTGGTAGCACAGTACTTTACTTCTGAAGTGAGCTATTTCTGAAAACACAAATATCAGTACAACCATAGCTATAATACTTTGAAAACATTCCTCTTATACTCAGTGTGGGAGCAAAGCAAAGAGTTTACAATCAGATAGTACTTTAAAAGCCTTGAACACACATGAACATATGAAACTGCCTTATACTGAATCAGACCCTTGGTCCATCAAAGTCAGTATTGTATTCTCAAGACTAGCTCTCTAAGGTCTCAGGCAGAGGTCTTTCACATCCCCTACTGCCAGATTTTTTAACTGGAGATACAAGGGAGTGAACCTGGAATCTTCTCCATGCTGAGCAGATGCCCTGAGCCTGCTTCAGCGGGGAGGGCGGGGTATAAATCAAAATAAATAAATAAACAAATACTAAATAAATATCACTGAGCCACAGGTCCCTAATATAAAATGTTGTTCTTTTTAACTACTTGCTTCTCCAAGCAATGATGAGTACACCATAACATTATATCAGGAGAAATAGCTAAGTGTATTCAACACTACCTGGATTACTTTTAAGTAACTATGGTTTGAAGCACAGCTGAAATGACTACCAATTTTGTATCATGGGCTAGTTATCCATCATGACAAATTCAACAGTGCCATCTTTAGCTGAGTTAAATCTTCCTAAGTCCATTGAAGTCAATGGGTTCCTAGGGGTGTAATTCTACATAGGATTGCACTCAGTCTAATTTAGTGCAAATAAGAGAATAATGAACAGGAGGGGATATGGGAAAATTAATCTTGCTGTTTAAAAGAAAAGGCTAACCTGAGTTCTGTTAAATGCCACACGTGCAAAAACTGCCTGCGAGATTCCTGCTCGTTTCAATTCATCACGCACCCACTGGTAGATTTCGGAAGACACCTCTGTGTTAGTTGAGACCTGCTGCTCCAACGGCTTGTTCATGGATCTGCTGACAGGAGGAGGATGGTTCAAGTACTGTTGATTTAAGGACTGTTGGGCTAGAAGTCTGTTCACTGCATACTGCTGGTTCAGCAACTGTGCCATGACCAGCTGTTGATTCACCAACTGAGGACTGATGGGAGTAGATACAAGTCCAGGGTGCAGGTTTGGAAGTGGGGTCCGAACAGATGGTTGACTGCTATGAGAAAGCTGAACAGGTGATGGAGGCTGTTCAGCTGTGTTCCCTGGGACTGGTTGGTGACCAAAGTTGACATGGTTGGCACCTTGTTGGGATAGTTCAGAAAGGCTATCCATTTCAGCTACAGAGGAAAAATGAAAGATATTATTCACTTGAATGAAATACTTTGCAGGAAAATTTAAAGTATCTTAGTTGTCTTCATGGACTCTTATTCCCTTACTCTCTATTTTGTCATAAAAGATGTAGTGACAATACATCATTGTGCACTGAAATATCCAACATACCTAAATGTTTTGTACACAATTTCATTTATGGAAAACTGTTATTTGAAATCTTTATTTCCAAAGTAGACTATACTCTGTGCTTGGCACCAACTACCTAAAAACATTCAACCAATGATCACATCCCATGACCTTAAACACCGGACACAGACCATTCTTATGGTGTCTTGAGTGAGAATCTATCTAAATGTTTCACTGCTCGTCTTGAAATACTGCCTGTTAGTATCATAAAGATTTTGAATGATTACAATGATAGATGTTTGAAGTAGCAGAATTGTTATTATTGGTCAAATATTAACTTTTGGCTGAATTCCAACTAGCTCATTTCATTTAATATTGTTTTGCTAGGCAAAATAAAAGTATTTTTCCTCATTTACAAACAGTATTTGGAAAAGTACATGGCATACTATTATTAAAAGTACAGTCAGTGTTAATAAAACCCATGGCTACACAAAGCAATGCATCTTTTTAATAGCACAACTAATATGAGTAAAATTCTACAACAGTCTCTCAAAGAGCTTTGGCAAACTCACCATGCACATCTGGTCTTGGAAATAAGTGGCAAAAAAAAACAAACTATTTAGAGAGCTGAACTTACGTGAAACCCTAACCACAACATAACTTGATTTCCTTGTCACAAGTTCTTTAAATCCTGATCAGAAATAAAGTTATGTTTTCTTCACCAGATTCCTTACTTTAGGTGATGAAACATGAAGTCTTTTCTGTATATTAAACTGTTTCTCAGTTTAATATAGAGCTGGTTCATACATGCATGTAAATTATCCTAACCATAGAATTAGACATTTACATAGATCCTCCTTTCTTGGTGAAATACAAAGCAACATGTGGATAAATGCTAGTGAGAATCAGGCTACAAACTATTTACAGCTTCCAGAGCTGGCAACCATTCTTGCTATCCCAAGGTGTTGGACTGCAGCATTCTCACAGGTTTCATTGTTCCATACTCAGGGATGGATGACTGGAAAAAAGTTTCAGAGAGGACTGTGATTTTACATCCATCCACCCGCAGAAGAATGTATGTACCAGCTCTATTGGGAAAAATTGTGTCCAAAGGAAAACAAGACAATAAGGAAATTCTGTGCGTCATGTGATCTGTAAGAGCCATTTCACACAATCAAGCCATCACTTAATGTTGCAGTCATCAAGTATGAAATGCATGTGCGAGCTCACCATCATTTTGCCACAGAGCTCTGGATCAGTGATCAAATGCTGCAAAGCTTTTAAACTAATATTCAAAGAAAAATAAAAACATTTTGCCTAAGTAGCAGAAAACTAAGGATGCCAAGGTACTCATATTGATAAGCATTACATTTTAAAAATCCAAGCATCTGCAACATTTAAGCATTGATGTGCCTTCCTTTTTCCTCCCTTGATACAGTCTGCAAAACTGCTAAATCAAACTTAAAAAATGTACAAAGATTTCATCAAACTAAGACTGTGCTGCATTTCCAGAGTTCACACCAAGCTTAAAGGTTTGCTAAAGCATAAGCATATAGTCACCGTAGTTCAGCTCTTATCTTTTTGCTTACCCATCATATCTTTCGCCTTCTTGAAATGTTTATACCACCTCCCAAATTCCTGACATTTTGCTGCTGAGACATTTGCATAGTAAGTGCTGTTCACAATGGAAGAAATCATACTCTGAAAAGGAAGGGGGGGAAATCATCTGTATTACAGAATAGTTTAACAAAAGAAGTTTTTATATTGTTTGATGGGTAATATTTTTAGTCTCAACACCATATGGAGTTTACAGTTCTTTAGATCTTAGGCATTTGTGCTACTATATTTGACAGAAATATTAAGCATAGCATCCCTGGAAAAAATGGTGCAATAACAGAGTTATTGCTGCATAGTTTGGAATAGCGCATTACACTTTATGGGCCATTACACACACATGTAAGAAGATATCTACTCCATGAGACATTGGGGCACCGATTCTTCACCTAGTGACCTGCTTCTTGGGCAATGGGGCTAACAGCAGCAGTCATGCAGCAGTTTGGAAAGGGATGGCAAAGGAAGAGATTCTGTGCTTGCTGGCATTAGCCCCATCACTAGTCCTCACTGAGCACAATATGTGGAGAGAGGAAGAATGCTTGGATGCCCATCGCCTTACCTCATATTATTCCCTTTCATCTACAACAGAAGCTGGGTACCAACATAACTAAAAGATGTGAATATTAACTAATGCAATTAATGGCTACATTTCCACCCAAATAATAATTGCTCTATCACTACTATTATTAACAAAAATATGTTCTTTAGTTTTATGATCAGTTAATACCTGACTGCATGTCACTTCTATCAGCACCAGTTCCAGGTTTCGGTGGGCTCCAGGCAGAGAGTCCCTAGGGTGCCCCCTCCCTTCCTCTGCTCACCCACAGGACCTCCTCTCACACCCTCCTTCTTTCCCACACATCCACATGACTCCCATTTTCCTGGGTGTCCTTCCCCTGCCTGCTTGTGAGCCCCACCACTATAGCCAGTACTCGCAGCCACCAGCACTGCCTGCAGCCCTTTCCCCAGTCATACTAGCAATGCAAGCATCTTGGAGCATCGATGGTGGAGCACCTGCCCCAATCCTTGGGCCCTGGCAGCTGCCCCACAGCCTTGACACCAGCCTTGACTCCTGTTTTTGGTTTTCATAATTACAAAGAAAAGATTCCTTTTAGCAGAAACATACGAGGTGCCCCGCTGGATCAGACTAGAGGTGCAGCATCCTATTTAACACAGTGGTCAACCAGTTGCCCTGGAGGCCCAACAAATTGGAAATAGAGGTCTTCCCCCAATGTTGCCTCTTAGTAAAGGTATTCAGAGCTTTACTGTCTCTGAATATGGACGTTTCTTTTAGTTATCATGGCTAGTAGTCACTGATGGGACCTATCTTCCATTAATTTATCTAATCCCATCTATTCTTGTGCCTATCTCTACATCCACTGGCAGTGTTGTCCACAATTTACATGTTGAGTAAAGAAGGATTTCTTGTTTGCCCTAAATCTATTGTCCATCAACTTCAGTGGGTGACACCTAGCTTTTTAACAAGAACAAATTAAGGACACGAGCATTCTGTGGAACTTTTCAAGACTGTAAAATGGCATATGGCTGTAAATGTTTTTATTGCTTTGGAGAGTCAACTTTACGGCATTATATCCTGTTGAGATCCCTCCCTCCCCAAACCCCACCCTTCCAAAGCACCACCCCAAACATGTAGTTGGCAACCCTAGCTTCAAGCTATGGGTTCCCTATTAATTTATTTTCTTCATAATGTTTATACCTATTAAGAGTTTGTAAATACACAAGAAGGTATAAAACATAGCATGTTGCAAAGTCTGAGATTAGTTCTTTTAGGAGCTCATGACAGCTTTTGCCCTTTTAGAAACAGGAAAACTTCTGACAAGTTTGACAATTCATTTAAAATTGAATACAGATATCTCTATGTCGGAATACCTCCTGCAAGGTTACTTGAGTTTGTATGCATTTCTAAGATCCAAAAGTACCCAGTTTATACATGCACAGCACTTTTAGTTCTTTTTCTCAGAGTTTGATGAAGATATGATCTGAAATGGTGCCACCTTTGCAAAAGCCCCGCTACTTTGGGATGTTACCATCTGCCATAGCCTGAGTTTTCTTTTCTAACCAAATGCATTATTTACAATATCTTCCATAGCTATGTGACACTAAGAACTAAATTTCTTTTTCTAAAGTTCATTTTTGGTTCATCTAGACAGCTTAAAAATGTATCCCACATTTGGATTCCTATCCTCTGATGAAGTATGACATAAGGTGGTATGCAAGTAATTTTGTGACTTAATAAACTCAACCATCTCAGACCAGCATTTATACTTTTTGCCTAGTAGGCCAGAAGATAAGGTTTCTTTCTAGACGTGAGAACGCCTTTCAGATCATATCCATTTTTCATCAGTCAATAGAACAGTTTTTAGGATGACATTCTTTGACTACGACCTACAAGTACTCTCATCAGGCAGGCCAGAAATGGTTTATAATTATGATTAAAAGTGCATTGTTGTTCTTTCTGGGAAACAACAAAAAACATTAATCATGTCAATTCAATCATCTAAACCAAAACTGCTCATGCTTTGCTGCCAAATCAACCAGCCACTGCAAAATCTGTTATCAGTGATTGCTCAGCTTCAGGTCAAAACAGACATGTGCAAACTTATTCTGCCCTGTCCCTAAATCCCTTCTTTTAAGGTTTATACCACAAATTGTAAAAAAAAGACCAAGGATCAATCTCAAAGAACACAGGCATTACAACAGCAACACAGAACAAAAGCAAGCAGGCAACTCCACAGAGAATCAAACAGACCTAGGTAGGACTATTAGGCCATTTGTGTATGTGTGAGATGTGCCTTTTCAAACGATCACCACCAGAAACTTTCTTAGCCCTTTTTGAATGTTAGAATGAGACAAGAAGAAAGAAAGCATTTACACAACTGGCTCATTGGCGTTTAAAGCTTTCAAGCTCGAGCAGTAGAGGGGGCAAGGGCTACAACAACTTATTTACACAATTATCTAAATACGATTAAACAGCTGATGGACAAATATTAAACTGGAAAATGTATAGTCATTTCAGCTTAATGTAATCCTCTTTCTGTAAACACCCAAGATGATTTCCCCCCAACTAGAACAGTCCTGACATCTCATAAGCCTAAGGGTGAATAGCAAGAGATTGTTTTTGATAGTTATAAATATTCAAAAGACATGCAGACCATCTGCTTTCATAATACAGGTAAAGCAAGACTGAAACGGTGACTGCTATACAAAAATGGTTCTTTTAACAAAGTCTTCCTCTCCTCTAAAACTATAAAGACAGATGTCAGAAACTGTTTATACAGGGTAATCAGGAGTGTGCAAGAAGCAATATTCCTTTTACACACAGAGCCTGCTAAACAGTCTCTCTTCTTTCTTCCCATCTGTGTGTTACAACGCATTTCTAGGAGTTAAGAACATTTTTTTTTTTAAAAAAAATAGAGATTTCACAAATACCCCAAAACATGGTATCTAGATTATGAATGCTAATTAAATTTCAACTAAGGAATTTATTTTTTACTCAGCTCATAGTAAAATGTGGTTTTTAAATGGCATGGTCTAGAAGGAAGATACTGAAACAATTAAACAAGGTTAATTTTACACTGTTCTAACACTATTTTCACACCACCACCTAGCACATAACTTGGCATCTATTAAATTAGGCTTGCCACAAGCAGTTCAAGTCTAATTTTCCTTTTATTTTCAAATAAGGTTTTATTTATGCTTTAACATTAATCAAGCTCTCGAAGAGAAACCCTGTAACAACATAATAATTTTGTCAAGTGGCAAGTTAAAATATACCTTATCTTCTTAGCAGAATATTAAGAGTGCTGCCCATAAACCCTTACAGTCAATTTTGAAAACTGAAACATTATCTTGACAGTAACCTTTTAATGTACCATATTAATGACACAGCAGTGTTAAGCACCTTTTTATAATTCTCAATAAAAGGGACGTTTACTGAACAATCTGTCAAAACTACTGGTCCCTTTTCTTCCCCCACCCAATAAAGCCTATTCCCACTTCTATAAATTCTCAATTTGTCCCCTTTGTAAAATAAATAAATAAATAAATAAATAAATAATCAATCAATCAATCACAGGGATACAGGAAGTCTATTTCACATCACCATTGCCAATTCTGAGATCGATGTCCACACCGGAGAACCACAATGTATTTCAGCTTCACACATGTGGTGAAGCAAAACAAAACTAACAGTGCCAGCATAAGCAAAGTCCTGCTAAACCCAATGAATTTATAAAGGTGAAGCTCTTCTTAGATGGCATTGTGACTTGCTCATGTTATCCTTATATGCTACATTCTTCTTTCCACCATGGAGAGTAACCGACATGTTAAAGTAACATGAAAAGTTGTGTACTCATTGTGCAACAAATTATCTTTGTAAACATCTAGACAATGATTTTCTAACGAAATTTCCAAATAAATTTAAGGTAGGCACTTATTTGAACTTGCCAGTTGCAAAGATCAGTCCTGCTGGTTAGCTGAATCCTTAATGACAGGCAATACTGAAAATGAATTTATGTTAAACATACTGTGCCATGCTAAAAAACAAACAAACGAACCTCTAAGCAAAACAATACTAGTGTCTTAAAACAACGAGTTCTAAAACATACAGGTGATCAAGTAGAACTAAAACAGCCCGAAACAAAAAATAATTCACAGGTGAAGAGATAAAATTGTGTATCCTCAACTGCCTTCCCAGTTTTTCTAAAGGAAAATGAAAAGTAATGGCAATTGTATTTTAAAGTTTTAGCATCACACCAGTGAAAGGCCTGTACCTATAATTTACTCTTTTTTGTTTTACCCTTTTCATGATGGGATCTTCAGAAGGGCTCCTTCAGAAAACAGCAATATATAGTAGGAGAGGGAAAGCTTTCATATGCATTTCCATGATATGTGAGGCACAAGCAGCAAAGAACTTTTAAAAATAAAAATGGTGCCTTAAACTGAACGCAGGAGTCAATCGACAACAAATGCAGCTGTGGCAAAATAGCCTCTGTCTGATTCAGCCTTCTTTTACATTCAGGAGATGGGCAGCAAAATTCGCTACTAACTAAATGTTCTTTAAAGCCCAATGTAGAGTGGATTACAGTCACTGATCCATGAGGTTACAAAAGGTATACATTATGCCTGGCAGATCCCCATTTCTGAGAAAAGTCACAGATGGCTTATCAAAGGTAATTGATAAAAAGTCCCCCTGGACATAACTGTTGCCTGTTTTGTTAGCAGCAAAGGTACTGCTGACAAGAGGAAATGCCTCATCTTCACATGAGCTAGGTTTCACAAGGTTTAATGGTCAAGTCTGAGAAATAAGAATCTTCCAAAACTATACCTGCATTAGGGGGCAGTTGGTACTCCTGCATTTTTTAAACTGCAATGCCTCATTGTGTTTTAAGAGATATAAATTTAGATCACTGATGTACACTGTCAGGTACAAGCTGTGATGATAAACAGGGAAGGGTGGATCCTCTCCCCTGACCTGTGGTTAGAGGCAGTCTTAATCAATGGGCTACAAGGGCAGCTACTGTGGGCTCTGTAGTGGGGTGCCCAATTGCACATGGGCCCATCTCCCCAGACAGGGAGGAACGAAGAGCAGGCTCCTGCAGTCATTGCCTGTGCCCGCCCTGTCTGGGTCTTGGGAAGCAGACTTCCAGCAGTGGCTTCTACGTGCCTTACACAGAGCTTGGTTGGCCCCAGTGGAGAGGAGGTGGGACACAAGGCTTTTGCCCTGGGCTTCGGAATCACTAAGACTGCTCCACCTGGTTTCTGTGTTTGACGCTTCAGTCCTTAGCGCCCTTGATCTGCAGAAACTTGTCTGCAGCTTCCACACCAAAAGCTAAACTGGCATAAAGCAACAGGATCTGAAAATAAGTTTTCAAAAGCTGCCCTATGCAAAACAAGGATAACCAGCACCTTGGCATGGGCATGCTGGGAGAATATTCACAGAAGTTATTCATAGCTTATCGATTCAAATCCACTGACAACAATATACATGTTTGATTTGATATGTATATTCAAAAGTGTGTGAATTATCCCTGACTTGAAAAAGAATGGTTAAAAACTGAACAGGGGCTTAGAAGTCAAACTACAAAATTCAGAATGGCGCAGGCACTTGGAATTGTACCACTTTATATTGTAGACTTTGCATGACACAAGGGTATACATGGATTCCATACAGTTTGAAAACCAGTGAATTAGGGCAAAAGGTTCTAGCCTAGCTCTTTAATTAATGACCACGATCAGATCTTCCAGTACTTCTGATGCCGAAAACAGCTTTGAGAAGCTCAATAGATTGGGAAAAGGGGATTTTGCCTGCATTGTTTCCCAATAACTTCTACCAGGAAACCAGCACGGGAGAGAAAAGGTTTAAAGCCCATTTTCTGAGGGCCATGGCCTCAAGTCGGTGCTGTCTCCCAGCTGTATTGAGCAGTGAGAAAATCAGTGGTAGGTGTAATCATGCATCTCTGATGTAACATGCAGTTTGGCACAGACTATCTACCATCTTGGCCTGAAGACAGCCAGGTCGTCTAATTCTACATGTACCATATAAAGACCTGCAACATGGGAGTGAGAAGGGAGAGGCCACTTGCTGGGTTGGCTTGCAGACCGCCAACTCATCTAGTTGCATCTGCATAGCTCTAGTTTCCCCACTTGGTGTGTGGGTGGGTTTATGTGTATCAAGACTTCCCACTGCTCCTAGATCTTCTTGCCATTAGCAGCAGCATCCAAGAAACAATGCCCAAGACTAGCTCTTTCAGGTAACATTTCTGCCATCTGCCTCCCCAATGCTTTGAATTGCTACCATCCCCCAAAATGGCAACTTGTCTGGGGCTGAGCACCCTACAAGGCTGTACTACTAGGAATTGTTTAGGTGTTTTTCTTGGGGGGGTAGTATCTTCTCCCTAAAATCAGACATTGGTTCTAGAGATTTCCCCCCCAAACTGTTGAAACAAGCCTTTAATGTTTTAGTTTATGTCAGGAAAAGATTAGGCGCCACTTTGAGATCCCTAATAATAAAGGCATAAGTAGTTGATGTATTAGGATTTGGAGTAATTTTACTGATGTTTTCAACATGCAAGATTTTTTCCCAGTGCAAACACTTTTAGTGCGTATGCATACACAAAGAACTTGTATTAGCTTTACTTGGTTCTGTTCTTCAACTCAATCTACTCGACTATTTTATTATATTGCTGTTACTTGGAAGAAGGCAGCTGATTTGGGGGAAAGTGCTATAACTTTAAGAACTCCTAATTATGAAGAGAATTACTTTGGAGTACTGCCTATCACTTTGTGAATGTGCGTCAGAGGGGTGCACTCTCATTGTGTTTCATCCCCATTTCAATCCCACTCCAAATTCCTGGAAAAATCAGGGAGCTTTTACCATCACAGCCATCTACCAGAAGGATACTTTTTCTGTGATTAGGTACTTATGAACTATAAGGGACTCAACTCATATGTCGCCAGAATCACTTCTCCCTGGTCTGGTCCCTTGCCACTCTAGAATCAGGTAAACAAATTGGTGGGTTAGGTGAAAAAGTTTGCTTTCTTACAGAGACAGTCCCTTCCTACAAACACTCCCAGGGACTACCAGTCACCTAATGACATGGCTACTTAAGTTCATGAAAGAAAAACTTCTTAGATCTCTTCCAGGAAGTGCTTGGAAGTCCAGAAAATCTTTATGGCTCTCTGAATCACTCTTCATTTTCTTCTCATGCATCCTTTGGTACCTTTTCACTAGGTGAATATTGATTTCAAGGATTTCACATCCCTGCCAAATCTCCAGTCATCATTAAGCACCCCCTTGTACTGAAGCACCTGCAAGTAGCTGCATGGTGTAGCAATTAATAGCAATGGCTAAGATCCAAACTGCTCATGTGCAAATGGACAGAGAGTCTGAGCAGGCATAGGGCAACAAGAAAAACTAAATAAATATTTCCCTCTGTCAGTACCCCTTGTGATTCATTAGGTGCTGCAACAGAGTCCCCATGCAAAAACAAACACCTGCCCTATCATCAGCTTCTATGGTAATGCAAATACTAGGAGGCTGAAAAAGGCTTCTAGGACTGGTATGACATTTTTGGAGTCCTCCTCAAACTCATCAGCATCAGATATCTCAGCTACTAGTAGTTCAGGATTTTCTAGAAGAGAAGTTAGGTAACCTCAGGAGAAGTCATGAGGTTGGATCCAAAGATCCAACCTCAAAAATCCATAGAGTCCTTCTCTATCACAGAAAGGTCTTCCTTATCCATCAGAAGCAGACTTGGGGGGGGGGGTTGGCATATCCCCAGTAACTGTTTCTGGCCCTCTTCCTTTATTATTGAAATAAACAATTCATTAAAAACATATGTCTTATTTTAAATGCTGTCATATTGTTGGAATATTTTCATGTTCACCACCTTGGGGACCCTACTTAGGGGTACAGGTAGCATAGAAATGTTTTAAATCAATAATAAATAAAAAATAAAGGAAGAGAGTCTTTAGGTAAAACATGTTGTTATCTAAAGCAAGGAGTTGGCAGCAATTTTTCAGAGTATTGAAAACAGACATTACTGCCTGTAGTTTATACAAGCTACTTTTGTACCAGCTCCCTCACCAGTCAAGTGAGCTTTGTAGCTTTTCTGAACATGGACATCTGCTTACCCAAAGACAAAAACTTGGTAGATTTTCACAGCATGGGCAATGACGACTCAACTATGTATCTTTCGACATGAAGATTTTAGTCCAGTAACACCCTAGAGACCAAGATTTTAAGGGTATAAATTCAATGCTCCCTTTATCAGCTCTCTCTTTGGCCCTTGAAAGCTTATGCCCCAATGAGCCTGTTGGTTTCTACGGTGCTACTAAGGTGCTACTGGACTCAGATCTTGTCTTCTACTGCAAACCAATACAGCTATCCTCTGAAACTATCTTTATGTAAAGCAACTTGCATTACAGTTTTTGCTACCTTACCTTTATCATGATTTAGAGAACAGCTGCTCCAGAAAATAAAGAGATCCATACTGAATTGGACAAGGGGTAGAAGTACACAAGAAGCCTATTTATGGCAGACACCACCCAAATGCCTTCAGGAAGTTTACAAGCAGATAATGAAGGAAACAGCTCTCTTCTCCATTATCTGGAATTCAGAGTTCCCTTCCTATTAACATGGTGGTTCCATTTAGCTTTCATTGATCATAACTATTGAGAGGCATATATCTGTGAACTTGTGAACCCCATTTTAAAGCTGTCACCACAGCTTATGGTGAGAAATTCTATAACTGAGAACTGTATACTACATTCCTAATGTGGTTGCTCCACAGACTTTTATAATGGTGTTTTTATATTCATTTATTTGATAGATCATTTTTGATCCCTTTTCCTAATAGCCCCCAACTTCAAATCTGTCTTTCACTGCTGCAGCACATGGTTGATATTTCCAGTGAACTGTCCATCACAAACCCCAGATCTTTTTAGATAATCACAGTTAATTCAGACCCCATTCAGCATATACATGAATCTAGAGTTTACTGTCCCAGTGTGCACTATTTTACACTTCTAAAACACCATTTGACATTCAGTTCTTGTCCACCCAGTTTGGAGAGATCACTTTGAAACTCTTCAAAATTCTTCACCAGTAAGGTTGTTGTCATCCAAAGATTTTGCTACCTTATTGCTGACCCTAAACGCCTTACATTTATATAAAAACAGAATGCACTACTCCCGTTATACAATCACTCCACTGGCTGCCCATCAGTTACTGGGCTCAATTTAAAGTCTTGGCTATCACAAAAAAAGTCCGTCATGACCTGTTGGACCCTCCATCTGTGAGACCATTTCTCATTTCTATGCTCCACCATGACAGCTTCGCTCATCCAAGCAGGACTTTCTGTGTGCCAACCTTCAAATGGGCAAAATCAACTGCCCATACATGTGCCTTCTACATTATGGCTCCCACCTTATGGAATGGCATTGCCTGAGGGGACCAGGAATCTTCCCACTCTCCTGGCTTTCCGCAAACTATGCAAAACTGAATTATTCAAGAGGGCTCCTCTATGCAGTCAATAGGGTAGAACTGTACAAAAGGCTTCACAAAGTTACTTGGAATAAATTACTGGGGACTATGGTCTGTTTTACTGTGTAAAGTGTGCTGTGGGTTGAATCCTATTGTGCAATTCTGCATCTTTTAATGTGTCATATTAACACTTATGCTTTCCTTCAGTTCTGTTTTTTAGACTTCTACAAACCAATTTCTAGTTTATTGACTGATGCACCTTGCTGACTGCATTGACTCACTTTGTACAATTTGCCTTGAGTCTCAGTAAGAAAGGTGAACTACAAATAATGTAATCAAATTTATAAATCTTTCAAACAAATCTCCAAGGTGCTTTAGAATTATTACACGTTAAACTTGTCTATCATATAGGCATCTTAACAGAACCATACAAACATGTTGGGCACATTCTAAGCCTAGGTGTGTAAACCTTTGTAGTCAAAGGCATGCCTCACTCCAGTCACCAGTAAGGCCTAAGTATAGAAACACAAGGCTATCACATTAAATTTTCTCATGTTGTTTGTAACAACATTCTACACTACAACTCTTCCAACAGACTAGAAAGTGTTGTGAAGTTTCTTAGTTGCATGTTGATGAACTATTATTAAATTAAAAGAAAAGCAACAGCTCATAGACAGGAGCTTCTATAAGTATAAGAAGCAATACAAACCTCAATCTCTGTACAAAGAACATTAACTTAGCTATGGTGATGCCATACCTTACCAAACTATTCACGTTTGACAGTATGTAACCTTGAAAAGTTACATACATGGGTATCCCAGGCTAGCCTGATCTTGTCAGATCTCAGAAGTTAAACAGGGTTGGCTCCGATTAGTATTTGGAAGGGAGACCTCCAAGGAATACCAGGGTTGTGACACAAAGGCAGCCAATGGCAAACCACCTTGGAACATCTCTTGCCTTGAAAACCCTACAGGGTCGCCATAAGTCAGCTGTGACTTGATGTCAACAAAACTAAACTTGAAAAGTATCCTATCATGTCCTGCTTTTTGTCACACATCTGCTGCTGCGGGTAAAAATGTGTTGCTTTACTTATGGTTCATTATTGAGTAAGTCACCTATTTACTTATGGCCCAAGCATGTTGCCTCTCTTTTACATCCATAGCCCTCCTGAAATGCCAAGGCCTTATATACACTCATACATAAATATCATATTTACTAGCTGTGGGAAAGAGTTCCACTAATAAGACATTTTCTCTTGCGATGCCCCAACTGTGGAATTCTCTTTCCTTGGGATTCCCCTTGGACTAAGCTAACTGAGTTTTATTTATGTATATTTATATCCCACCTTTCCTCTTGGTCAAGGTGGCTTTCAAGTAATAATTAATGCATTACAAATAAACCCAAATTACCTCTCTGTCCCCAATGCCTGCTGTTCATACCCCAACTGAATGACCTGGAACTGGGCAAAACATATTTGTTAACTCCCAAACTATCAGCTGATTGGGCTTGCCTAAAGTTAGGGCTCGGATCGTACACAATATTTCCTCGGACAGCAGAGGGAGGCAATTTTTGTTCATTCACCTCTCCTGCTGCAGACCTGTTAACTCCCCCTCCATGCTACCCCCCCTGTCCCCCAGGTGCAGCATTTCACCATTTGGGGCTGAAGCATGAGACAGAAGGTGAGAAAATCACATTCTGCTGATGGAAATCCTTTCCATCGGCAGAAATGTCCCAGTCTTTATAATCCTTTCATTTCAAGATGGTTTTATTATTCTCTGGGTTTTATTCTTTTTGATGTATTTTGTGATTTTTGTTATTTTGATGAGAAGTAGGATAAAATACAGAAAACATATAAAACAATTATCCTTGAAGATGTTTGGCAGTTCAGTTCAATTGAAATATATACAAGAAAAAAAAGAACTGTGTGCTGATAGAACATTATGGCTCCCTGAAAATGACTTGGAGACCAAGTCAAAATTCCCCCATTCTTCTTAACCACGTTCTATAAATCTACGTCACATGCTAATTAAAACGGGGAACCCTGATTAGCAATAACCATAGGTAGCAATGATAACTTATACAATGCTAAACTATGGTTAGAGCAAACAAGGAAAGGAGGAGAACATTTGCTTCAAAGGGAAGGAGAGTGAGTATTCAAGTCTGATTTACAGGCAGCGAGAATGGTATATCTGTACCATTTTATTGGGTTTTCAGTGAAGCCACCTATCAACCATTTCTATTATAAATTACTGTATAAGATATCTTGATAATTCAGGAATGTCAAGAATGTTTACAAGAGGAAGATAATTATGAGGGAAGCACTGAGCTCAAAGTAGAACAATCTATTTTTCATTGGAGTGGTAGATATATGACAAGTGTTATATGATAGGAAATGTATTAGCATCAAGTATAGTCAAATATGTACAGCCGTTTATGGAACAGTTACTACAGCTAAAATAGACTGCACTCAAATACTCAATTTAACCAAGGGATAAACAAAAATGAGCATTAAACCCAGCTTCTGCTGGCCTTGTATGCGTACCTGGCTCCTCCCTCCACACCACATAACATGATGAAAGAATGATACCTTAAGATTTAAGTTACCCATGACATGCAAATACAGGCATATGGCTTAACCAGAATTAGTTTTCTCCTCACAAATGTGGGATTCTAAACCAGACTTTAATCCTGGCTTAGTTCTCCTCCCATTAACCAAGATCATAACACAAGGCACAGAGAACTGGAATTATTCCTACATCACTTTCCGTTTAAGAAGGGGTGGGCAAGAAAGAGGAGCTAGGTGATTGTTCGAGACTTGTACAAGCGGGGCTGCACACACTGTTATTTAAATGCAGTCCAACTGGATATCTGAATACTGAATATATTTCCTTAGCCTTTTAAAAAATATTACACATACATATATGTACCAGAAGTATTCATTACTAGCTGATATCCTTCAGTTTCAGTGAAAGCTAGTTTACCTCATGTGTCTATGGTTTACTTAGGGTACAATTAACTTTTTTTAAAATGACACAGTAACAGCCTTCCAGACCAGCTAGACCACAATATGATAAAAACTGTCAAACATCATTTTAAAAGTTCCCACATAAAATGGAAACAAAGTTTTAGACATTAACAACAAATAGCAAATTAATGTTTGCAATTTAGAACAGTAGTATGAATAGATGTTTAACAGAAATTCTTCTACAATTTTTTTTTGCTGCAGTAACCTGCCAGAACCTGAATTGAGGCCCTCAAGGTTCTGTTCTTTTCCTACTGCTACTGATGACATCTCTATTAGCACAAGCTTGCATTTTGTATGCATGCCCTTTCTTCTATAAATGTTAAGGTTGACTTCTTGCAAAAGTATTTCTGAGCTTAGCAGATAAAAATAAAGTTTTGATTTTACTTTTATACAGTTATGGTCTAATGCAGTCTCAACCATGGCCTGCTTAAAATTAAAAGTGCAGTTTTAAAAAACTGTCTTTAGTAAATTATAATTTGACTTCACAGTTTGTTTGTTTTTTAATATGGGTAGCATGGTAGCAGGTAAGAAATGCAGGGGGCTTCAGCTGCAGCAGAAATCTCATCTTTAAAGTCAGAATGCTTCTGTGAAGTGTCCACAGCTGACAGAGAGACAGGGAAACTAAATTCCCAACAGGTGGCCCAGGAACACCTTGTCCAAGGGTGGTACTGGTGGGTGGTACTGGTGGTACTGGTGGGTGGTACTGGTGTTGAACAAGGCCATTATGACATGAACCCACTTCTGAAATAACTTGGTCATATGTTCATTATGGCGCATTTTCTGAGCCCCTCTTCACTATAAGTAGTCACTGAGTATTAGGAGAAATCCTGACTCAACAGGAAGCATCTCTTCACCACACTATCTCCCATCACACAAGGCAGCATGCAACACAGATCTTTAATTGACATCAGCCTGTGGGGCTAAGCTAATTTATATTTTGATATTCCATTTTCATAAAAGACAATTTTAGAAAATGCTTAACAGCTAGTCAATTTTTCAGTAGGATTATAAAGCTGCCTGAGATTATGAAGGAGGGGAAACCCCTAAAATATATCTACATTTATAAAGTGATAGAAAAAGAGACTTATTGTGCATAAAAATGCACTGCAATTTAATGATATCACAAGCCTTTCTGGAGCTTGAGGCAAGTGCAGTACGCAGCTCTGGAAAACAAACTGATTTTTGCTAATGAAATAAAGTTCCTTCTTTAAAAGCTTTAAGGGATGTGAAACATCAGGCCTTAGACCTGTCTGACAACAAAATCAGCTATTACCTATTCTAGCCCTCCGGCAAGTGTCATCTAATGGCCTAGTAAACAGAATGTTACATATCAAGGGCAAGAGAAAAGTCATTGTGTCACCCTACCAATTACTTTTCTCACAGGTCAATGGAGTAGAGATGGGGTGGGGGCATAATCTTATTAGACATTTGTTAGAATTTACTTAAGATAAATGCAAGCTGAGTCACACATGCATTTTTTAAAAAAATTATCTCAACTACCATGCTGCATAGGGTTAACCCTAGAAAAAGCTGATGTAAAGGACGGGACAGGACTAATCATTCTTGAAGTTCAAAATAGTGTCAATTAATAGCACACCATCAACAGGCAAAAAGACAGTATCTGAAAATAGAGAAAGGAAAATTAAGACAGTCAGTACCAATAGCATGACCAAGAATGTCAAGCTACAGATCAAGAGAGATCCTTCTGTTAGTGGCAGATGCTCTTCTTACTTCTCTAAATACTTACGCTTACAAGAGCATTAATCTGTACAAGACACATTCCTGTCTTGTAACTTAAAGTACTGTAAGAAACACATGACTTTTTCAGTGCATATGCATTATTCTTTCAAAGAAAGAATGAGCAGGATGGAAGTCAATGGGTGCTGATCTATAAATGTGGTATCAAATATTTGTACCCAGCTTTTTAGACATATCCTGTTTGGTCTTCAATAATGTGCTCTGATAATGGAGCAAAGCATTTTAGAAGTATTTTTGACTCCATTGCTCAAACAACGCATTTGTAAACACAATGCATTTTATACTAGAGAAATCTGTCCTGGAGGCAAGGCATTTTGCACAGGCACTGCATTTTTCCTAGTGGATATATACTAGCAAAACCCAGGAGTTTCTAGTACATGGCAGTGACAGTTCCTGCGGTGGAACAGGGATTCAAACCCCAAAACTCCCAAATCCTAGTCTAACCGCTAGACAATTCTGGCAGTTTACAAAAGTGTCATACCTACATCTGAGGACAAGATATTACACCAACTGATGGATTACTGTTCATTGACTTCAAATGAAATAAAAGCAGGAGAACTATGCCTTCAATTCTGTGGACACTTGCTTCCAAATATATTCCACTGAACAACATACAGTATGCAGAGTAAATATGCATATGCCCAGGCTTCATATTTTATGAAAATCTGTAGTCTGTATTTTAAATCAGTACAGAAAGGTTACAATCATGCATGCTAGTTACATTTATGATTCTTCTCTTTTCTTTCCAAAGCACAAACACATTTGCACAGGACTCCCAGACAGTCTTACAATTGGCAACATAAAGCTAAGGAGTTCTCTTCCTGTGAAGAAATAATGACAACCCAAAAACCAAAGGAACGTATTTGCACAGTAAGCCTCGCAAACATACTGCCAGAATGGTTTCCAACAACAATATACATATAATTATGAAGGATCAGTAAACCCAGAGAAAATTCTCTGCTAAACTTGTGTGTTTGGCAAGTATCAAGATTCTGTATACTTTAACTTCTTCGAACCATCTTCTAGGACTACAAAGGGAAAGAATAATTTTTAACTTTTAAAAGGACACAAAAAAGACTATGATATGCATTATTTTATAACATACTTATAGCTGCACTAGAGAAAATTTCTTCTTCGTCACCAAATATGAAATGGAAGCAAGACCCATTTATTCCAATGAGACTGAACAAACCCTCTTCACTGAATTCAAATGCAATTCAACATATATAAAACCCCTTTTCAACCACTCCATCCATTAATAATATTAGACCTAACACAGAGGATAAGAGATGGAGATGTAAACAAGAAAGTTCTTTTTAAATCTTGCTTAAGCCCAGACCTATCAAAAACAAAGAGCGGTCTTGTAGCACTTTAAAGACTGACATGATTTTATTCCAACATAAGCTTTGATATACTACAGTTCAATTTGTGAGATGCATGACGTCATGGAACAAGGCTACCCTTCAAGAATGATGACCTATCAAGTAACCTTAGACATTTTCAAGACAGGAACTTTCACCTTCAGCCCCCTTTTGCAAAATGAGGATAACAAATACTGACCTTCCTTAAAAAGTTGTTGTAAAGATGATCAAATTAACATGAATTATAGAAAGCCAGACATCACACATACATTGTCAAGTGCTTTAATAAGAGACTTCTACCACCTTAGTTAATGTGTGATACTATATGACTTTTTCCACCTGTAGTGGGATAAGACAGTTCTCCCGTCTGCCTGCCCCAGATAATATCTTATACTTCCCTACAACTACATGCGGATGGAATTCCATCATGACATGCTGGTCTGTGTAAACCCCCCACCCCCCATTTCTGTACTACTTGCCTTCATACCCAACCACCATCATCTTCACTATCCTTCTCCCTTTAGACTCAGACCAGACTAACAGTATGAAGGGAAATTCTTGTAAATTTCACCAACTTATTGGTTTTTTCCCCTACAAAAAAACATGTATGGACACAATTGGTACACATAATAATACTTTGAATCCTGTTTCAACGACTGAAAAGACAATACATGAAACAACAAGGCTTTCCCTTGAATTTGTCATGTTCACCAGATACCAGTAAGATATCAGCAAAACTGATACGGACAGCTCACAACAGATAATTATGGTCTTGAAACAGTAGGATGAATCAGGAAAAGGACCTACACTGTGCTCATTAACAGTGATCAGAGAGGGACATCAATGTACAGAGAAATGAAATTAAAAAGGCATTCTCAGATGCATACAACTCTATGGAAAAATGGTGGGTAGAGGACTAAAACCAAACAATGCATTACACAGAAAATATAGAACATTTGCAATGTGATTGTAAATATACTTTCCTGCATGACTGACTAAATTCAAAAAAATGGATACAAACATATTTAAAATTAAATTTCCATTTCTCATACATGTGTACAAAAGCAGGGAACCTCAAAATGCTTTAAGTAGCATGTGTGAACCTGATCAACAGCACTTTACAAATGTAAGAATTATTAGATAGTTGGATGAGTTTTAATAAGGGTATGATTTTCTTTTTCAGATGTATATAACACATCTCCTATTCACAAGTAACACTAAGGAGACTGTTCACTTTCATGAATTAGCATTTTAAACTAATTTGGTGTACTTAACACATACTCAAATCCACTGACAGTCTTAACAAAGTCAAGAACCTTTGAACCTCTGCGATACACATGCCCAGTTACAGCACTTACATTAGGGACATCCACCATCTGAGATGAAAACCCAGTGAAAGCCCAGCTTCATACAAGTATAATTTTAATCCAAACTTTTCAGAGGGTAAAATGAATTTAATAACTTTTAATAGCTGGTCAAGTGGTCAAGTGAATTAGTTTTCTAGCAAAAAAAAAAAAAATCCAGCGGCAACAGTCAACAGAAACCTCAAATCAATGTTGCCTGTAGTGTTATATTATTTATTGGATATTATGTTAAGTACCTGTGAAAGGGGACATTCCTTGGCCAATGAACTCTGGTTCATATCCTTCAGTAAGTCCTTCAGAGCATTTCGTACTGTTGTGTGAGACCACTGTTCAGGAGGCAAGTCTTCTAGTTTAGGGCAACTATTTGAGACATAGATTAGAAAAAGGATTATTACAAGATTGCATTCTGCTGCAGAACATTCCTTTAAGACAGACAGATTTCATTTTGCGCATCAAGCAGATGCATCTGGAGATTGCTCTCAGTCTCCTGATTGTTCCGATTAGTTAATTACTTTATACAACACATCTGCTGTATTGATGCATGAATTATACATCAGCTGCATGTGGCGACTATTTTTTCATGTTACTTCTACCTTCCTGCTCTGATGCGCTTGGTAAAACAATTTAAGGTGTAATGCCTTCTCACGACTGATCATGAAACGAATTAATATATTAGTCTCCCTCCTTTTTCGTTATACTGAAATTTAAAAAACCTAGGCTGCAACAATAACAGTGAACAAGTCATTCTTTTTCAAAATGCACACAGATGGTGCTGTTCATGATATGCAAAAATATTTTTCTCTTAAGTAAACTTTATGTAAAATGCCTTCTTGTAATGCATCATTTAATTGACTAAAATGCAATATACTTTTAATGAGATACCAAAAGAAAAGCTCTGAATCGGAGCTATGTGAATATAAGCTTTCTTCACTATTGTGCGGGGGGGGGGGAGTTTACCCCTTGAAGAACTGCAGGAACAAAATGGTACAGGTAGAATCTCATGGTTGCGTGCTTAAGTTGGCAGGAATTGAATATTTCCAATATTACATGTCCAAGCTCTAATTTATTAAGCGGCTAGCATCCTGTGTGACATACCTGTGCAACTGGATTTTCAGTGTGACCACATGATATACATCTTGCAACATGTCAGCTACTGTAGCATCAGGGGCATCTGTCACATAGGAGAGAGGAACTGGATTCCATTTCCCAACTTGAATTAGTCCTACACCATCCAAAAAAGAGAGAGGGGAGGGTAAGATTGAGATCCATAATTTTAAAATGAAAAAATCCATGTTTATGGGGATTGTTTTAAAATACATTATTCTATAAAAGTCAATAGAATATTATTTCTAACACAGCAACTGTTAATGTGGCTTTATATAAGCCATAAGGGCTTTCCTAGTGCGGACTACTATTAAAAACTTGGGGAAATCCACAAACCACAAGGAACGAGGAGGGAAAAACCCTCTGTTCTAAAAGAAAGTTGTTTCTCCCTATGCTTCTACATATTCTTGCATATCATCAGTAATAATAGATTATTAAGGCTGGTAAGCATACTAACGACTGTGTTGCAGGCATTTATAATACCATTCCACAGAACAGAATATATTCTAACAGAAAACACATTTAAGGAGAAAGTGAAATATCTCTTTAGTCTGTTGCAGATTATAAACATCAATGCAGATTTCCTGAAAACAAGAAATGCCTTGTCCCTCCCCCTCCTTAAAGTAAATAACAACTGTTTTGTGATTCATCAAAATACATTTACCTTTTGCTTGGGCAGCAGAGCTATGAGAATATCCAAGGGATAGCAGTGCCATTTCAATCAGTTGGTTGAATAGCATATCCTTTCTTACCAAAACAAATTCTGCATGCTCCTCCTTACAATCATACTCTATGGAGTTTTCATAATGTTCCACTACACAAAAAACTGGAAGCATGGTTCCTGAAATAATAATTTTAGGAGATTAAAATCTGCATAGTACTTATTGGCGTCTTTTGGATACATTGATACAAAAAAATCCATAGATGAATCCTACCAAAAGTTCCTTCCAGACATAAGATACATCACATTCAAAAATTTATTAAAACATTGTAAGTGGAATAAGAATATGTCTTACTCTGCTCTACAATTCAGTACCTGCTTATAGAAATAATGAGCCTGATTGCAGAGGAAAAATGTTGTTTGTTCCTATCCTAGCAGATTTGTTATGAGAGCTTGCAGTATGACTACTTAAATATGTACTGCAGAAGCCTTTGGAGTAAGCCATTGCAATGCCATCTACATAATTCTGTTTACAATAAAACTTTCTTAGTTGTGCCAGAAACACCGAATTACTGATTGTTATGAAATTTCACCTTTGTTTGGCTGTTCTTCAAATTTCACATTAACAAAACTGTGCAAGAAAATCTAACCTATCCTAATGCTAATTCATTTTATTGTTTGGGAATAAACACAACATGCTCAAGTTACATATAAAAAGGTATACATTTTTAAGGAGGGAAAGGTGATGCTAATGATTCCATTTTTGCTGTAATAACCAAGTTATTGTCATACGTGTTTTCAGTGCCTGTATATGTATATATACAGCATAATGTGCATGGTCAAATTTTTAAACTCTAACTTCAAGACAACTGTTTAATCCCCTGTTTACACTGGTGGAAATCCAGTGTAATCAAGATGAACAAAAGGTTTATGAATCATATATCTAACTGATCACGATGGAATTACAGCAGTATCAGTGAAGCATGCTAGGCCTTTTAAACATTAGAATATTTGCAAATCTTAGAAAGCAAGTGTCTCATGATCTGCTTTAAGCTGATCTAGATATAAAAGATGGACTGGCCCTTGTACATGAAGTATCATTCAAACATGCATGTAATAGCTGTTCTCATGAAATCATAACTGAAGACATGAAGGGACGGAGGAAAGCAGTATGTAAATACAACACCTACATTCACTAATCCAGTAATGAAACTCTCACTGTTTTCAGTAATACAGATTAGGTCCTTTGCTGACAAGAAGTGAAGGGTTAAAAAGCTCCTGCATGGGAGCTGCTGTCTCAAGGCACACTGCCAGAAGGGCATGATCTTTAGCATAAATGATGGCAAAGGTTACTTTAACAAGGCACTAAGGATCCTCAATGAATCCAAAAACATTCATGCCTCTGTAAATGGACAGGGCAGTGCTTAATCTGATTCTATAAAAGGTATAATACACATACTCCCCTTGGAAAAGCAAGTTATTGATAACATCAGTATAACTTGTGCTAGAGTCCTTTTGTTTGATCTGTATTCTTATACTCTGCCAAAAAAAAATCAGTAAAAGCCTCCTTTCAATAACGTGCACCTTTCAACTACATCTTCAGTGATCTGCTCACCAAAGAGTCTCTAGCAAACTAGGATTGTTTGGAGTGGTGCACAAACTCTCTCCGGTTTGCTGAATAGGCTCAGCATGAAACACAAGTCAAAATGCTTGCCAGTATTTTGCATCTCATAGGGAGATGCACCAGGAAGAGAAAAGACTAGAGAAGGAACATAACATAAACTGCCGACTTCTTCCCTGCTATTAATGAAGCTGTAGAAAATGCTACAAAACACCAAACACTCAAAAACGCACTTGTGAAGCATGTTTTATCCAAGCTGATTATATATTTGACCTATCACTCCAAAATCAGAATAAGGCACATAAAAATAAAACAAAACCCAGAATCACTGTTAAAAATATTGATCCAAAGAACTACACACATTTACATGCCCCATAGTTGAAGAACAGAATGCTATACATGCTTCCTCTATTCATTCCTTCTATTGGCTTCAAAGGAAGAAATTATATTAGAAACCCAGGCAAAGCCAGTTTCAAAGCTAAAACACCTTGACCCTACCTTCACCAGCGTAATTACCCATTATATGTGACAGTGCATTGGGAAAGCAAGCTGTATTGTTCTACACTTCGTGAAAGGCCTTGCAAGTTACCATATACAAATATGAGTTGCTTTAAAGAAACAGTGCCTTTCAATTGGTTTTTAGCATCGACTGCAGCTACCAAAAAGGTATCATCTGACTACACATGTTAAATCTCCACAAGCTGTCACTACTGCCCTTCTATTAACAGTGAAAAATGTTAGACAGGAGACCACAATGTCAGCTAGCTGATCACACTTGCAAGTACTTGGCAAGTCCTCCAAGTACAGCAACTTTATAACCTTCTAGTATTAAAGGGGAAAGCACTGGTCAGTGCTCAGTGCTAAAAATACAGCATGATTTAAACCTGAAGGCAGTGTTGGAGGTTTCGCTAAAGGTTTATGAGTCTATGTAAACAGCACGTCTGCCATAAGCAGCAGAGAAGTCTGTAGAATCCTTGTCTAAAACTGTCCTGACATTAAAGTTTGCTGTGCAAATATCACAAAATACCAGAGACAGCTGAAATCTGTTTAGGAATTTATGGAACTTATATGTTTGCAGGCGTCAGAAAGTCCTTTTTATATAGCCCCAGCGCTTCACAGTACAATATTAATGCACTCTGTTTAAAAAGCAGCAATAAATTATATTTTTAATGCCTTACCCTGGCTTTCTTAAGATGCATACATTCTTGGCAAACAATCAATAAATAGGGTAATCATGAGCAGAGGCCAAAGAATTTGCTGAAGTGCTGTTTTTCCATTTTTAATAGATACAGATCTAACAATACGGACTGCTGTGTCTGTTCATTCCAAGATCAATATATCCTTTGTTTTCGCCAATCCAAGGAAAAAAATAAATGATTGTATGATAAATGTTATGCATCAGAAAGAAATGCCAGTGTCTTCTAGCACTGTGTGTGTTTAATCGTCTTGGTTGAATTTTACACTAGCTTTGCAAATGCAAAAAGAAATCTGAATTATAAACATGTAGCAATACATACTGAAGGAAAAAAAATGAGTGTTAAAATAATGCCAAATTATACACAGCCTATCTGGTTTTAAATGAACACGGCTGCTGTAGATCCAAAGAGATCATGTATGCTATTTATTTTAAAGTATTTGTAACACAAACACAGGCACACACATACATACCACAATCAGTCACTGGCTCTAAAAGCGTCTCTTTCTTGTGAGAATGTCTAATTACCGCAAACCAGTCACTGAACAATACGACACCCAAGTTGTTCATTGCTCAGTAATGAATTGTACTTAAGGAAACAAAGTGCGAAAAATGGTCATCATAAAGGAGTTTTCCACAGAACACCAAAAAAGCTTTGCATCACTTTCCTGAAGCCAAATAACAAATGTTTTAGAACTGCTGTTGACCTTACAAATGTGGATCCTTATCAAGAATAAAAGTAGAAATCTGGCTGCTTCAAGTATCTATTATTAATTTATATGCCACTAAACAGTGTTTTGCTCAACACCCTACAAAGAAGTTTATAACAATACAAGTTATCTTTTGACTGGTAGCAGTAGCTGGTCTCCGCAAGGCAGAGGAAGCTTTTGGTAAGGTTCCCCCACATATGTAAAAAGAAAAAGACTCCACCCTGCAAAGCAAGATGCTCCACCCCAGCATACAGTTCAAGTTTTCAAGTGCCATTTCCATCAGAGCTATGAATACGATACTGGTAGAACAAAAAATGTAATACTGGAAGATGAATTATCCAAAATCTCAGAAGTATATTTCTTCTCCTAAAACACGCTCTATTATTCAAAAAATAATGTTCCATATTTAGAATTATCATGTTACCTTTTCTAGCATGTGTTTTCATCAGGTGTCCAGAGTGTTTTAAAGGCACTCCTTGCATTTTAGCTCCTGTACTTCCAAGTCTTCCTCTTCCTAATGGGCTCCCATTCTGCTCCAAGCGGGAAATTTTGGCTGGCGGACCCTTCGGATCGCTTACATTGTTAGACATTTCTGAATGTTCTTTCCCCTGAGTTGTCTCGTTCAAATGATCCATACTCAGTCCCGCCTCTAAAGATCACCTGCCATGATTTAAAAAAATATATATGTGTGTTGTATACGCGTGCGTAGATTTATGTAGGCAGCTTTACATATGTACATAATACATCTGTATAGCATGTTCACATAATATTGTCTCTTACAGAAAAGTACACTCTCAGGAAATTTACTTCTTTCTCAAATTAACTGAAAGGTCTAAAGTTGCCTTAGCCTACTATTTAGCCATTGACCAATTTGTGCCTTAAGAATTCAAATGTGAGACTAGTAGTAATGACTGGTTAGCAGCATTCACATGATATACTCATTGCTACAGACCTCTGAAGTGTACATTCCAAGTTTATAATACAAATTCCTTGTCTTTTTGATTTAATAAAGACAAATCGTATGCTGGTAAACCCCTTAGAGAAAATAAATGAAGAGAACAAAAACTTTAGCTAAATATAAAACAGATTAATTAGTAATAAGAGATCTTGTATATGTATCTTTTCATAGATTATAGTAAAGAAGCTTCAGTAGCTTCCAAGTCTCTGGGTGGTTTTTTTAAAAAACATACATATCAGCCTATTTTCAACATGAAATGTTAATCAACTTCAGATAAAATGATGCAGGCACACTTTTTCCATGTTATATAGCAGACTCTGAAACAAGAGGTCTAGGTCATCTTATAAAAGTCATATGAAGGAAAACATGGAAAGTTTCTTTAGATGATGACAACTTGGGGATCCAGTTCAAAAAATTTAGGAACTTTTCAGCATGTATGAAATTTCTGTAGAGAGTAATTAGAGAATGGCAGAGATGCAAAATCAAACAAAACTATATATTACTTCTATATAATACTGAAATGAAAATTGCTAAATTAAAAAAAAAACCTTGCAAAATAGTTTTGGTTTTTTTGGTTTTTAAAAAATTATGTTCTATGACAACATACGACACATATTACAGATAGGTGGTAAGTACTGACATCTAACCACACCCTACCCCAACCATACAATTGGGTCTTGAAAACTAAGTGAAGCATCCAGTTATATTCTGGATGGATACTTGTTTTACAATACTATCTCCTACCCCCACCCCTGTCTACATTGCTTTCCCCACCATGAAGAACAGGTGACCAATCATTTATGAAGCAGCACTTGCATTATTGAACATAAACACTACAACATGGGGTGGTCCCACAGCAAAAGCAGCAGTAATCCAATAACAAGCACTTTCAAACGCACTGTAAATGCATCACATTTTTTTCAGCCCTGACAAGGTCTGCATTTTGGTAGCAGTGCTGTATATTCCCATTGTAATTTGTTTCTTGTTTAATCATAGACTGCTTTGTCTTTCATAACAACTGTGTTAATCTGAAGGTTTAGAAGCAACCTTAAGAATGCCAGCTGAATAACTATAAAGTTTAGAATATAATGGTTATTTATCCTTACACTCTAGGGTGACATGCTGAGAACCAAAGGTTTACCGTTGATTGTGGTCCCATCTGTTTTTGGTTATGAGTCTCATTAACAATAAATATGCCTACTTTAATCACTTTTTTTAATCAAGATTATTCTTTTTCATTACATTAACTGCTGTTTAACCCAAAACTGCACATCTAAATTACTAACATATCTTGCATTTGCTAGTGCTTTACCAGAACACTTTGTCTGATACTCTAGTCTTACCTTCAAAATTAGTGGATGATCTCAAAAAACATTAAACAGGAAAAATCACAGTCACTCTCTACAACTTAATGCATACCTGCTTCAAGATTTGGCTGGGAAAAGGTACCCATTGCATGCATAATCAATATTATTTTATGCTCAGCAAATAAAAGTGATAAGATAGAAATCTGTTGTATGAATATTATCTAAAAACACTGATTAGGTTATTATAAATTACTACAAAGGGGTAGCTGCAGTAGTATATCGGAGCAAAATAAAACTGAAGTCCAGTGGCACCTTAAAGACTACTAACAACAGTTATTTCTACGTGTGCTTTTATGAGTCACAGCTCACTTCGTCACAAACTGTGATTCGTAAAAGCTCATATAGAAATAAACGTTAGTTTCTAAGGTGCCACTAGATTTGTGACAGCCTTAGAATACCCATCCATCTGCAGCCTTTATCTTGCTCATCTTTCAAAAAGTCTCATGTTGCAAAGAACAACTAAATGCACAAAATGCAACTAATTTAATCTCCATGTCCAAAGCTAAAGTTCATCAAAACCTGCCTGGAAGAGTGATGAGCAGTAATTGACATGATCTGACCAGTGCACCTTCTCCATGAAGTCACATTATCTCAGGGGGTGACAGCGCCCAGAGCTTCTGGCAGGTTCACATTCACACATTTGTTCGACATACAAGTTTTCAGTCCAAACATAAGTTGCAAAATAGAGTTTCATAAACAAGCTATTGAACATAGGAGATAACATCCTAAACCTTTTCTAAACGGAATTCAATTGTCAGAACTCTCTTTCTGCAAACAGAATTGTACTGTATGTCCTGTACTATATGTCCAACATTTCAAGAGTTAGCCCCCTCCCCTTTCTTCTTTTCCCCTCCTCCTCCTCCTCCTCCTCCTCCTCTCTAGATAAAACCCTTAATCACATTTAAGAGAGGCTCTGTTCTTATCCATTCCATATGGCTGTCATAATCCAGGCCAAGCTTTCACTGTGACCTTTTAAAGAGACAAAGAAGCAAAACACTATCTAGAAACAGGAACACTGCAGTTGGAGTGAAATTTTTATAAAAGACCCGAAACTCACCACTTCAAAACTTGACAGCATATAAATAAGAGAAACAAAGGAGTTTTCCTTTGCAGCACGATCTCTTGAAGAAGAAACAGCTCAAGACTGATGTTGTTTAAGTCTTTTCTTTTTTAAAAAAATAAGGAAATGGAAGGATACCTCTGCCAAATTCTATTTTTCTTATGATGGGGGAAGGGAAATGCATACACCAAAAGTATTGGCCATGAGGAGAGGCAACAAGGGAAAGAAAAAGGTATTAGTCAATGAATTGTGGAATGTTAGATGAGGGAAGTTAGAATTTCATCAGACAAGTGTAATGCTGAGAATAAAGTTTCTATCTCTGCTTTAAAAAGGAGAGAGTAAAACTAAAAGAAAAGCTGACCAGCCTAGCTCTGCACTCATTTTTAAACAGTGCAGATAGAAACATGGGGAGGGGAGAAGAACAGTAGCTTTTCTAATATTTTAAAAATAACAGAACTACTGGATTTGCCTCTCTCGGTTATTTCTAATAACACATAGTGCGCACACACACAAAATACAACTGAGGACCTTGCCTTCCTCCCCACAAAAAACTAATCCCAAAACTTTCTGCATAAAGCTTCAAAGATGTTACAGAAAAAGAAACCAAAGACAGAAAGAGAAAAGGATATAGAAAAGTTGCGAGTAAAGGCACTAAAAATTCAGTTACACTACTGCCCTTGCTTGTTAAAATAATAATAATAATAATAACGCAGAGGAGCTCTCCTTCCTCATTTACCCGGAGAGATTACGTTTGGGAAAAGGAGGGGGAGCGGAAGGAAACACAGTCACCACCAAAAGTAAAAAAAACCAAAACAAAAAAACCCACACAACCAAAACGCACGCATAACGCACGGAAGATAATTTCTAAAAAAATAAAAATCTACTTCCGAAGAGTTAGGTTAAAATGAAGCTGGAGAAGGGGGGGTGAGGTGATGGGGGGGCGAAGAAATCAGGTTACCAAAAATAAATACAATAAATCCTGCGAGCTTTCAAAAATCTTGTTGTCCCCCGGCTGGATATTACTGTTATTTAGGCCGGTTTGGTGGTTGTTGCTGGATGTTACAGGGCTGTGTGTGTGAGAGTGTAGCTTGCTTTGCTCGCTCGCTCGCTCTCCCCCTCTCTCGCTCTCTCTCTCTGTCCCCATTAAATTATTAGTTGACTCATCACTCCTCCTCCTGCTCCTGCTGCTGCCGCCGCCGCCGCCGTCCCCTTGCTCATGTTCCTTCCTCTCCGCTATTGCTGGCTGCTGCTGCTGCTGCCGCTGCTTCTTCCTCCTCCTCCTCCTCCTTCTCATTTTAATACAAAATAACACCGAGGGCCACCGGCTCTTAAAAAACGTGTATACAACCCGAGACAGGAGGAGGACGTAGCCTCCCTGCTGCTGCCTGGAGCTCTTCCCCGGCGGCCCCGGATCATCCGACGCGTCCTGGGAGGGAGAGACACACAGACAAGCTGGAGGAGGTGGCGGCAGTGGAGGGAACCGGGAGGAAACGGGAGGGGGGGGGGGGAGAGGGAAGAAAGGGCATCTAGAAGGGGTGGAAATGGGAATTGGATTAAAAAGGGGGCTGGAGGGTTAAGGCTGAAGGGGGAGGGGGTTAAAACCAGAAAGCCGGGTTGGGGGGGGGGAGTGAGTGAGGCAGGGGGGGAGAGAGAGAGAGAGAGAGAGAGGCGAAGGGAGGGGAGATGAGAGAGCTGAGGGGTGTGCGATTTCCGGCACAGGGCGCGCAAGAATTTGTAATCAGCTTGATTAGTGTGAGGCGGCTCTGCATTTATTACACACAATACCCAGAATAACAGGGAGCAGCGTGAGGCAGAGATGCTGGCAGCGGCGCCAGGCGGGCGATGAGAGAGTACGGAACGGGCTGCCGAGAGGGACAGGCCAAAACAGCGGCCGTAGCACCGCCCTTCCCTGTGCGGCGAGAGAGGGCGCCCGGGCAAACAGGATCCGGGGACGGAGAGGTGGCACATTTGGGGAGAAGGGGAAGTAGGCGCGGAAGTGCTGTAGACACGCACCCCCCCCCCCATGCCTTGCCAACACCAGCCACAACCTTAGTCGACTGGGGTGACGGCACACCCCCACCCCCCCCGCCCAATGTAAAGGCAAAGGGAGGCAACTTCTGGAGCCCGCGGAGCTTGGCACTCAGGAGAGGGCAGCGCGCACCCAAAAGACTTGGAAACAAAGTAGGCATCGAAAGAACATGAGCATCTTTAGAAGCAGGGAGATGTGCAGAGACGGAAGATGGAGAGCAGGTGGAGGCAAGACATAGGAGCATATGGCAGACAGTCATGGTTCTGTAGCGGTGGAGAAGCAGGAGGGGTGTGCACGCGTGTGTGTGTGTGTGTGTGTGCGCGCGCGCGCGCGCGCGCGTTCTATGAAGGGGAGAAGGCGGACCACAGCTTAAATGCGAGTGTTCTCCCTTTGGAAAACTTGCCTCAATACATGTTATCTGTTACCGGGAAGTCCTGAACAGACTGACTCCTTAGTGAAATTCACATACTATTTCAGGCACTCCTGTCCTTGTAGAAGTCAACCAGAATTATTCTCTTTAGCCTAGGTGTAACACTGGATAATAAGACAGCCAGTGGCAATGTAACTAGTATAACACAGATGTTCGATGTACTAAAAAGGAGTAAGAGCCCAGTAGCACCTTAAAGACCAACAAAAAAATTATGGCAGGTATGAGTTTTCATGAGTCACTGCTCACTTCTTCAGATACAGCTAGAATGTGATTCCTTCTGTCCTATACATTGGAAAGTGGAGTGATTTCAGATCCCAAATGACATTAGCAGGCAAATGACAATAGAAGGTGTGATTGGATTGGGTGTGATATGCAGGGAGGTAGTAGGCATGGAGAAATCAGCATTGGTTATGAGACAGGAAACCTACGTCTCAATTCAATCCAGGTGGATGCATTGTCTTGAGCTTTGATTTTCTTAGTCTTTAAGGTACGACTGGACTCTTACTCTTTTCTACTGCTATAGACAGACTAAAACAGCTACCCATCTTGATCTATGTTCATTGTATTGTACTTCCTTCTGAGACTCCATGAAAGTCTTTATATCAATGAAAAGGTTGATTTCGTAATGCTTTACTTGGGAACATGTAACTAAGCTGTACAATTCATGTCATTAAAGCTGCAACTCACTGTAGTCAGATTGCTCCCTTTGAGGAACTTTAACACCACTGGCAGTCACTGAGTATTGAGGCCCAATAACTAAGAACCTAAGAGAAGCCATGTTGGATCAGACCAATGGCCCATCTAGTCCAACACTCTGTGTCACACAGTGGCCAAAACCCAGGTGCCATCAGGAGGTCCAGCAGCCCTGCCACTGTTGTCCCCTAAGCACCATCAGAACTCCAGAAGCCCTCCCACTGTTGTCCCCTAAGCACCAAGAATACACAGCATCACTGCCCCAGACATCGTATTCCATCTGTACCTTGTGGCTAATAGCCACTGATGGAGCTCTGCTCCATATGTTTATCCAGAATTCCATGTCTGGCATTGCAAATACCCTTAACCCAAGCTGCTTTGCTCCTTATTTAAGATGAAACATTTTGTGTTTTAATAATAATACTTAGCATTCATAAAGTGTTCTCAATGTTCAAAGTTCTGGCCTGTAAGGTAGGCCAGTATTGAACATGAAGCTGAGTCACAGCCTCAGTCTGTCAAGATCAATATTGTCTCCTCTGACTGGCAGCGATATCCAGGGTCTCTAGCTCAGGTCATTCACATCAACTTCTACTTGATTTAAAAAAAATAGTTATGCCAAAGATGGAACTTAGAACCTTCTACATACAAAGCTAACATTTCACCACTGAGCCATGGCTCCTTCCCCTGCTTATCCCTGTATTTAAGATGGCTGAGAGTGAGGGCCTTCTCAAAGACTACCTAGTTAATTGTGGCTTGGTTTAATTTGGGTGAGATCTAAAATTTGAAAACAGTCTGTTTTCTTCTTTTTTGCCACTTTTAGTTTGGATATTATAATGCAAGAAACTCAGTAACAAAAGCAGATTAACAAGGGGAACTTTCAGGCTGATCCTGGCCACATTTGTTTGCAGATCTTACTGATTAGAATAGGTCTACTGTGTATTTAAATTTGTTTATGACATTGTTTACTAGCGTACATGTGACAGTGATGTAAGAGGACAAAGTCGTACAGCCACTTTTGCATGCATTCTGACAACAAAAGTGCAACTCAGGTGGGAAACTCAGCCGAGTTTGGTTCCAGCTTTTTTTTTTTTAAAGAATATTACTAGAATTCATTTTAATTCATTTTTTACTTACTTAAAATACTTCAAGCCCCTCATACTCCCAATATACTTAGGTCCCGAAACAGGGAATTATATCAAATGAAATAACAAAAAATAAATAATTACGTGCAACAATTAGAACAGTCTCAACAAAAACAAGCAAACACAGCTCACAAGAATTATAGCCACATCAGTATCAAGGCCCCAACAGATATTTCAATACCTCAGTTGGACATGCCCTTGGCCCAAAAGCACTCATCATCTAGCCCCAAGTTTCCTCCTAAATATCTCTGATTTACAGTTTTTCCAGAAGGTCAGCAAGGTGGGACCCTTTCTCACTTCTTTTGAGGGGCTGTTCCCCATCCTGGCAGCAGCCAATTGCATTGTAGCAAGGAGGGGGAAGACGAGAAGGTATAGAGTAGCCATACAGATCCTATAGGGATAAGGTGGTTCTTTCAGAATGCAGGTACCAGTCATGAAAGACTTTAAAGGAAAGCACCAGCCCATTGAACTGAACCCAGATCACAATGTGGGAATACCATGCTCCCAGTGGTTAGTCCCCAAAGGTAAACAGGCTGCCACATGTTGTACCAGCTGAAGTTGTCTTCAAGAGCAGCTCACATAGAGATTGTTAAATAATCAACTCTCAGGGCTATTGTACCATGACCATCAGGTGCTTGCAAAAAAAGAAAAGAGCAAGGTTTGGAGCCATATGACACTGTCATATTTACCTGCTTGTCCAACAAGGCATAAAGAATCTAACAAGAGACCCATAAACTCTCCATGGAGTCTTTCAACAAAAGCTGCATTTCATCTATAATGGAAAGCAAGATCTCACCTAAAGCAGAAACCTTTCGAATCACCTCTGTCTTGTCAGCATACAGTTTCAGCATTATTCTCCCGCAGCAACTTGACCACAGCATTCAGAACAGAGACAGCAATATCTTCAGGCTTATTAAAAATGATCATTAGCATACTGACACCCAAATCCCAAGCTGTGGATTATCTTATTACACAGGTGTTAAACAGCATGGGTGGGAATACTGAACCCTGCTGATCTTCCCATGTCAAATCCCATGCTTCTGCCTACACATCCCTTAGAGCCATTTGTTACATTCAATCCATTAGAAAGGCCTCATACAACTTCAACATTGTTCTGTCAAGTGCAACACTAATCTCCAGGAGTTTCAGAATCAAGAATAGCTACTGTACTGATGAAGGCTAACTACTAATAACAACAGCAGGGATTAGTCCCCCCTTATCCATTGACAAATGGAGATCATCGTAGCTACCACAGCTGTTTCCATTTCAAATTCACAATGAAAACAGACAAGGGTAGAATTGGACCTTTGCCATCACTTCTGAGTGCTGCCCTCAGCCACCACAAAGAGAAAAATCCACCATTATAGTTTTTATGGGGAACATCTAGGAACAAACAGTATGAGAAGTGGACATAACCTTGCCACATAACCCAGAAAGCACACTTAACGATGTTGTTCATGTGAACACCACCACAAACACAATTTACCAAATATGTAAACAATATCATTCCACATACTACAGGTCATTAATTTTAACACAGTGAACAACAAGAAGCTACAAGAACCCTGGCAAGAATGTCACACAATACACTAGTGACCAACTATGTTAGTGGAATGAGGACCAACACTTCAGGAGAGCAAATTACTGTAAAAGATAACTTCTTTATTTGCTGCTATAATAAAGTATAATGCAAAAGCTACAGAAGTACAAAGAAAGGAGCACAGACAGCACCAGATCTGCATAGATTAAGAAGAGAAAAACTCTGATACAATAGAAAAAAGTAGACGTTTCAAACAATCTGGCTGGTATCCAAAGACCATTTGACAATTTTAAATTTAAGCCATGGTCATCTTATTCTATGGATCTTCAACCCAAATACGGTGGCTTCATTTGTCTCTAGTATTAAGTATTCCAAGCATTAACTGATGAGTATAAATGGCAGAAACCATACTTGAAAGTGTTAACTCAAAATGAAAATGTATTAAAAAGAGAAATGAGGATGTCATATAAACTTAAGAAGTTTTCTTAAATAGGAAACGAGATAATTTTTTCATAACTTACAAGATGAAAAATGCAGCATGATAAACTTTGAACAAAGAAAGGGTACAAATTAGTAAGTGCTCAAAAATACATACACACCTTAGTAGAATACTAGAACAAAGCATCAAAGATACACAGAGAAATACAGGCTGACATCTAGTGAAGTAAACACAAACACCACGGAGTGTGTGCAGAAAATGGTAATGGGGTGAAATGCATAAAATATTTATACCAGTCAGCAATGCACAGAATGGATTATTGTGTTAGGAATAAGGAGTATAGTGCTTGAAATATAATGGTTATACAACAGAGTTATTTAAAGCAGAGTGCCTGAAGGTGGAATAAGTTAACATTCAGCATATATGTGGGAGCACATGCACACACAAGATAACTTCAGTGTGGCTGTTTTACACAGGAAGGTCACAAATCATAGGCTTTATATCACATTTTATGCACAATTCTTTTAATTTGCATGGTCTGCTGAGAAATATCAAATAATGGGCCATCAAGTGATATGTGAGTCAGCCCTGTTTGCAGCCGTACTGTCACATTGAAGACTATGACATCATATCAAAGTAACTGGTTTCAGGGCTGTAGCCTACGGCAGTCAGCCTAAATACGCCTGCTCTGCCAGCTCTATTAGCCTTAAGACAATTCCTTCAGAGGACTGAAGGCCTGCTGCTTTAGTCTAGCCCCCAGGTCACTTAAGCAATTTTTGTTCTGGTGCCAAGAATGGTAAACCACAAACCACCTATTTAGGTATAGTTCTGAAGAGTTAAAATGGAACTTCAGGTAGGCTATTCAAGAGCAAGTCATTTGAGCATTGTCCAATTACAACACAATACTCAAGCCATTTAAAACTGTGAATTTGCACCTAAACAGGGTTAAATTACATTAAAGTGGCACAACCTTAAACTCTTCGTGGATCATACTTAATAAAAGCAAGTCCACCCAGTGATAGACTTCGTTGTACTGTGTTTTCTCAGTCTTGTTTTGCATCTAGAAATCTGAATTTTGTTCACCTATTTCAAATATGGAAACATTTGCTAAGCATATCTAGCCTCTGCAAAATACTGTAGAAGTGGTAGGCTATAGTGAATGCATTAGTTTTCATTTTTTTTCAAAGGAAACTATATGGTATTCGTTGGTGGTCTCCCATCCAAATACTAATGAGGGGCGATCCTGATTAGCTTCCAAGATCTGACGAGATTGAGCTAGCCTGGGCTTCCTTGGTGGTCATCTTCCAAGTACTGGCCCTGCTTGGCTTTTGAAATCTGACGAGATTGGGCTATACCATCCTACTTTGCCTCCAAAAACTTTCTAGTCATCTAGAAACCAAATCTATTATATACAATTATTCCTCTCAAGACATCACTAACACTTTTGGGAACACATATTTGCAATGCCCTCCCCCTTGACGCTCACCTGGTGCCTACTTTCCTTTAGGCACCAGGTGAGAATATTTCTCTTAACACAGCTAGCTAACTAAGGGGTTCCATAATTTTTAAAAATTGTTTTATGTTCTGCTCCTAGCTTTAGGACTATTTTACCAGTATTGGTTTAGGCTATTACTTAATGTGCTTTTATATCCTAGCTTGCTTTTATTGGTTGTTTTTATCCCCACGTTTCTAATGATTTTGTTTTTGTTTGTATTTGTTTTTATCATTTTTACTGTATTTGCTTAGTTCTCCTTTACAGTTTTAGTTGTGAACTGCCAATGAACTGTTCTGGAGAGGCAGTATACACATTTTATAAATAAATACGATAAAGCTGCAGCATCAATATCGATGAATTGAATAATAGTTATTGAGAAACAGTTGAGAAATGTTGAAAAATGACAGATAGCACATTGATTTGGGGTGACTTGGAGTTTTACTATCAAAGGAATGTACCAAACAGAACTAGTTACACTTTAAAAGTTTTGAACAGGTCCCTACAACATGGTGCCAACGGACACCTTTCCAGGTTCCTGCCAAGTGGTTTTAGAGAGTGGGTAGGGCCAAGTGGGGCTTTTGCCCAACAAGGCTTCTGGTTAGCGGATGTTTTTTAAAATTCATTTGGCAGCAGCTGCCACAACAGCTCAAGGATCTTCACTGTGTGAATGTAAGCTGTGGAAGCCATTGTGTGGCTGGCTCTTCCTCCTGCAGAAACCATTTTGTGGCTGTGCCCACCACATTGTATCAGAATTCCAAAGGTGCCCACAAGGTCAAAAAGGTTGGGAACCCCTGGTTTAGAATATTATCTATTAAGATTCAGGATCTAATGCAATTAATCTAAATGACTGAGCAGTATGTATGTAGAAGTTTGTATGTTAACAGCTGAGTCAATCCACCTGCTCATGTTGCTGAAATAGATTTTAATAATATGTTTCAATGTTCTGTAAATTTTATTCCACAGTAAAAAAATATTTAAGAAAATGGATAAATGTATCTTGGGACCTCTCATATCTTCTACCCATTTTCCAGGGGGTATCATCAGGATGTTTTTTTTTTAATCAAAGTAAGTTTTAGTGAAGCTGATATTACTTAGAAAATGCAGTTTAAAGAAAAACTGCTAGTGGTGACAGAAGAAAAATAACTGGAGGTAGGAGTTAGAGACTAGTCCTAATTCCACTATGTAGGCAATGAGAAAGTGGCAGAATTGTCCATTTTATCAGAGGAACAAAATGTTATGGTATGAAGTTCTGTTGTTTTTCCATACCCTTTAATACTGATTGGGGTGGGATGTGACGGATTGCACTTTTAAAAGCTTAAAAGTGCTGTGTAAACAGATAAATGATTGTGAAGGGTTAATTCTTCACAGAGCCAGATAGCCTTGAGTGACAGGCTGTTCCAAGAGATGTGGTTGGTTAGCATCAGCTGAGCAAAGAGAGACTTTAGAGCTGAATGCTGAGGAGGAGAATTCATTCAGAATTCAGCCCTGACTGAGAGCAGTTTGACACAGACAGGAGAAGTGGGGGAAAGTTGGCAAGGGTGTTTGGAAAGTAGGCAAATACTCCCACTCAGGCCAAAGAAAGGGAAGAGAATTTCCCTACCCAGTCGAACAGGGAGTTAGCTCTGAAGAGTGCAGAGATCCCTGGTCTGGTGTGGCTCAAAACTGCTTTAAAGACCTTAAGAATCAATTAAAAACTCAACAAGTACTGGTGTTTCAAGAAAAGCGGTTTGGGTACTGGAAAGAGTGCACCAGCCTTTCGGAAACTGAGAGAGTCAATGAATACTCAAAGAAAGTGTACTGGAGTGTTTGGGAAAACACTGGCCAAGGACAGACTGGCAATCTGGAGTGGGAGGAATCCGGAGGCAAAAGCTGCAGGGGAAAATTCCCCGGGGCTGGCCATTCACACTGGCCAGTGTATTGCGCAAGGATGCTGTTATGGAGCGTTCAGACTGCTGTGGAGCGGCCCCGGGTGGGCCGGCCTCTGCAGCTTGTGGCAGGGCTGTTTTGGCAATGTGCACATGAGCGCTCATGCGCAAATTGCCGAAATGGCACATTCACACAGCCGCCTCCGCTTGAATCCCGCCTTCTTCCGGTTCACACTGCCTGAAAGCGGGAGGCATGAGGAAGACGGCCCCTGAACTCCGGTTTCTCCCAGTGTCCTCCTACAGCGAGAGGAAACCGGCTTCAAAGCACGTAAGTGTGGAAAGGAGCCGAGGGACAGCTGCGGATGTCTGAACGGGCTCCCTTCCCCTGCTTCCCAAGCGGAGCTCTCCCGAGGCAGATTGCCAGTCTGTCCTCAGCCACTGAAACAAAAGCCTCTCAACATAAAGATTTAAGTAACTGTGAATAGCTTAAGAAACTCTCATTAGCCTGAAACATAAGTATTAAATTCCCTGAATGTACTAATTTTACCTCAATGTTATCTATGTTGAGTTACCTCAAATTTTCAACTCCTGAAATGTCACCATTGTTTCAGAATATAAAGGACAATACAAAACCATCATTTTTAAAAAAAATTCAATCAAGAAATCAGATTTTATTCACAGTATGATTTTTTTTACATTAAAGGGGGAAAGTGCTAAGTGGTATGCCAGTTGGCTTATTTATAAATTTGTAACTATGATAGAAAGTCATACACATGTTTACGATGCAGTTTTATATCTGCTTTACAATGCAGTTTAAACAAATGTAAATACTTCAGCAATATTTGTTAATATTTTAGAATTAAATCACGGAATACATGAGTTTGCATGGAGTATACAATA
Organism: Lepidodactylus listeri; assembly: GCA_029233225.1. Classification (NCBI taxonomy): domain Eukaryota; kingdom Metazoa; phylum Chordata; class Lepidosauria; order Squamata; family Gekkonidae; genus Lepidodactylus; species Lepidodactylus listeri. The sequence goes on from JARCFY010000012.1 coordinate 51,922,079, forward strand.
TATTCCAATATACAAAAGGAAATTGCAGGCCAGTTTCCAGTTTCCCGTATTTCAAGCAAAAGGAAGAAGAAATAAATCTACAAGCAAAGTAACAGTGTTACTACATATATGCTTGCAATTACCATAGGATTTCCTTTCTTGTGAAATATATGAGTACATAGAAAACTGTTCTATGTTTTTGAATTCAAGAGTGAGTGAAGTCATTGCCTCTTACTTGCTTACAGAATATCTACCTTTAAAAGTCCAGCCTTGTACTCAGATTATCCACTAGTTTCTTTACATGTCCTAATTTTGTGTTGATTCACATGTTACATTTACTGTGCATTATCTGCTTTCCCTTTATGTGATTACAGTGCAGCTGCAATAATTTAAGTGATTAGAGAAGCTCCAAAATTTGCCTAATATAAGGGGTTTTTTTTAACAATAAGATTTATCTTACAGTTTAACATGTTAGCAAATAAGTGTTCAGGTTATAGCACAACCTGTCACTTGGACTTAGTTTTACAGTGTACAGTATTGACTAGCAGCAGCAGGCTGGTGCACCAGTGCAGAGTCACATAAAGTTAGGTGTATGATGAGTAAATTCAAATTCACTGCCACAGGTGGTGGTGGTGGCTACAAGCATGGACGGCTTCAAGAGGGAATTAGATAAACATATGGAGCAGAGGTCCATCAATGGCTATTAGCCACAAAGTATAGATAGGAACTCTCAGTCTGGGGCAAGTGATGCTCTGTATTCTTGGTGCTTGACAGGGGGGGCAACAGTGGGAGGGCTTCTAGTGTCTTGCCCCCACTGCTGGACCTTCTGAGGGCACCTGGTGTTTTTGGTCACTGTGTGACAGAGTGTTGGACTGGATGGGCCACTGGCCTGATCCAACATTGGCTTCTCTTATGTTCTTATGTTCTCTTAATGACTAAGCATACTGAAGCTGAGATGGTGCAAGAATGAGCAGCCAACATGGAACCAGCTAGTTGGTGCATACTGACACACACTATAGATGTACCAGTAAATATAGTGTGTTTAAACTGTTCAATTTGCCTCATATATATTATCTGTAATCCTTTAACAGTATAAAATAGGTCAGTATTTTTTTCCTCCAATCAAATGGGAAGGCAACACTATAATGGCTTGCTTGGCAACCCAGTGAACTGATGTCTGAGATCTGAAACATTTTTAGCACTATCCTACAACTAGCAATGTAGCACAACAGAAATGCCCCCCACACTTTAGATAGGACACTGCTGTAGTTATATTGATACATGTTGCTGTCACAGCTATGCAAAACTTCAGAGTCTTGATATTAGCAATTACATTTATTTCAGTGAACTATCATCTTAATCTCAGTACACTACAGAAAACTGGACCTCTCTCATGCTGATTGCATGCAGTTTTGTATTAAACTATGTTCCCATAGTTATGTTCTGAGGGAATTACCAAACAAAAAGAAAGAAAAGAAATTATTGTATGCTGCAGGCTTGTAAATTGCTAATAATTCCTATGTTATATATCTGAGATGAATTAGAGCACATATGCACCTATTAAAGGCATCCATTGCTTTATTCACATTAAGAAGTATCTATACATTTCACATACCTACTGATTAATATGCCCATTCTAGCAACATTGTTTTCAAATTGTAATCAGAATGTTCTAATCAAATATCACTAAATGTTTCCAAAGCAAACCTTAACTACTGTTACTAATATTACATGTTTTGTGTAACATATTAAGTAGGTGTTGCATTATCCTAGCACGAGTATTATATTAATGACACTATAGTCATATAGCAATGACAGCTGTGAATATTATTATCCACAGCATCAGTGCTATTTAACCACTTTAAGTAAAAATCCATTGTTTTAAGTAGAACGTGGAACGTGCCATACAAAAGGCAGATTACAGGTTTTAAAAATTACATGGATTAAATATTGAAAAAGTGCCATCTTTCATTCAAAGGTTATCATTTCTGTGATGCTAAAATCTTGCATTATCAGAGCAATGGAAGTGAAACAATCTATTAGCAAGAGTTTCCTGTAAGAAAGGGTTGGAGTTGATCAGTTGTTTCATAAGAACCTTCTGGATAAGAGGAATAACTAGCAATTTGTTTTAAGACAACATAGAACCAACATATGCAGAGGGGTATGGTTTTAAGTTATTTGGGAAGATCCAGAACAAAGGCCAAACTTTCGTACAGAGTGGGATTCCCCCCTTGTAACTGTAGTCCCCATGTTGTATCAAATTACTTCTGAATCTACCATCATTAAAAAAAAATCTTGATATATCACAGGACTAAAGTGTCCGTCTAGATATGGGGTTGGATCCAGCCTTACTTTTCGTTCAGTCTTGCCCAGTTCTCCTTCTTTTTGAGTTCCTGTCACACATGGTGTTTGTCCATGATTAGAGTTGCCATCCCCTCCAATAGGGGCAGGGATTTTCCCGATTCTGGGGGCCCTAATCCATCACTGGCTAGTGGCCGGCAGGGGGAGCCCTGCTTCTGAAGAGTCCTACCAGGCATGTTGCATGGGGGATGCTCTAGCATTTGGCTAAAAACTCTATGGTCAAATGCTAGAGCATCCCCTGCATGACATACCTGGTGCAATGACATCACTTCTGGGTAATGTTACTGTCATGCATAGGCAGTGCTAGCTACAGCACATCCTCAATGGGAGGTGGGGACATGGCTTGTACCAGCTGACAGACAGAAAAGACAGTAGAGATGGAAAAATAATGGCTTTGAGCATCCACCCCTCCCAGCAATAAGGACCAGAGGGGGAAGGAGTGTTTTTTTTTTAATTGATCACTTGAATATCACATCCTCTCAACAAATGTCCCAAGATGGTTAAAGGCCCTCTCCCCAGCACTACACACACAGAATTCATCTCTCTTTCTCTTGGAGCTAGAGATGCAGAATTGAGTCTGAAGCTAGAGAGTTTTTCTGTGTTTTTTTTTAAATAAACAGAAATTTTGGGGAAATTTTAAATACATGCAATACCTGCTGTCCTATCAAACCTAAACTAAGTTTACTGCTTTAACAACAGAAAATGCATCATTTATAACTTAGCTTATAAATAGGGTTCCCAAGTCCCCCCAGGGGGCAGGGAAACCCCCACTCGAGCGGCCCACTCCCGGCCAGCCCAGATTGGGCCGCCAGGGGGAACCCCACCCCCAAATCGCCAGGCATGTTTTTTGGGGGGGACTATGGTTTTCCCTTGAATTAGAGAGGTCCTGCCCCAACGTGCCCTATGCGATGACGTCACTTCCGGGTGACGTCATTGTGGCTCGTGCGGACTCCCCCCCCCCCCCCTGCACTACAGGTAAGGACTTGGCAACCCTACTTATAAAACTGCAATATTTTAAATATTTATGGAATTTAGAAGTTATATATGCAAATATACCCAAGCAAAACTGTAAATATACCCAGTGCTTAAGAGAAAACTGCAAGCTGATGTATCCTATGCTACCTTCGCCCATGTACCTTAACTTTTGCTATCTGAAAAGTAGAAAAAATATGAGTTAAACAGAAAACATAAACTTTGTGTTAAATAACATTTGGTTAGGATAAAGGAGCCAATAATATCTGCACAGCTACATATAGTTCAAGGTATATGCTGTTTTTTTTCTTCTGAAGCTACTGGTTAGAGAGAACTGAGTTGTCAATGAAACTTTTAGAGTTTCCCTCTGAGGCTTTGGTACAGTTCTCCCCCCCATCTTTTCACCCTTCAGTAAGGTAGGGCAATAAGCTACTTGATATCCTGGCAGTATATGTGTCATAGTGGTTTGAGGGAGAGGTGAAAAGGTCAACCCCAAGAGAAGAGTCAGATCAAAAGGGTCATGAAGCAATAAAAGCCATGCATGATGCCCTCATCAGGTATTCTAGGTAAAGAAAAGCATCTTGTATTTAAGGTCTGTATACGTCTACAGCATGCCCATCTTGTCTTTAAAAACATTTCACACATTCTAAAAGACAAAATATTTCATAGGAGTTTTTTCAGCACCCACCAGAATTTCAAATCTTTCCATCAAAAAAAATAAAAAGAAGGCCTCAGGAAAAAAAAATTAATTGTGGGTCTCCCCCAATTTTTTCTCCTGGGCCTTCACATCTCTACTTGGAGCTAATGTGACAGTGGTTAAATTGTTGGACTAAGATCAGGGAGACCCAGATTCAAATCCCCACTTTGCTGTGGATGCTTGTTGAATGACCTTGGGGCCAGCCACACTCTCAGTGTAACCTACCTAACAGAGTTATTGTTAATGAAATGAAATGGAAGAATGTTGTAAGCCACTGTGGGCCTTCACTGGAGAGAAATGAAGTAGATTATAATAGTAATTAATAAATTATTATTAATAATAATAAAGAACCTGTGGGGGACAATAATTAATAAAGAACCTGTGGGGGACAATTCAGTGACGATTTCAAATAAAAGCATAAATCCCATGTCCAGCTTCTGTTAGATCAGTAAGGAGAAAGACAGACAACTGCTGCCCACTCACCTGTAATGAATGGGGGTGTTATTTTAAATAAAACTTAAGTTTCAATGTCAGGGGAGCTAAACCCGTTATCTTTTTGTATATCAATCCAGTATTCAGTGCATTTTTATTCCAGCCAGGTTTGGACTGGGGAAAATTTTAATTGCTTATAAAAAGAGGACATAGGGGCCAGATCCTGATTTAAGTAAAGGCCTTAAATCTTCCATGGTGTTGTTCTAATCATCCACACTGTTGTCCAGTGATCCTATTAGCAACACAGAGCTAGTTGTGTAGTTCAGTGATCCTGTCTAAATCTATGACTCTTCTTCTGGAAGATGGATAATGAATCACTTGGGCTTCAGTCCTGTGAATGGTAAGGTTATTAAAATCTCACTGAAGATGATGGGATTTAGGCAAGTTAACTTTGCATAAGATTTCAGCTTTTAAAGTTACATAAGTAGAGATAGCTCCTGATCTTGTACTGATTCCGTAAATTCATGTAGAACGTTACCACATGAAATCCTTTTAAAAATTATGCAAAATAGGTAATATGCCACCTCTAATTAGACCAACTGTGTCACTAAAAATGTTGTCCCCTATATAGAAATTCAGACCAAATTAAAACTATAAATTTATTACCATGACTATTTTGAAGTGGTAGCTGAAGTAGTAATCCAGTATGAAGCATTTCCCTTTGTGCCATCTAACTTATCCAAAATTTCTTAGGGGTTTGGAGAAGTTGAAACTAAGTTTGCCCCCTTTTACAGCTGTAGGGATTTTCAGTCAGCTGGTAAGTATGGCTTCTCACCAATTGCCCCATGGTGGCTTTCCCACTCAAAAACTATTGTGCAAATTCACCCATGTTTACATAGAAAACAATGCAGATTGGCCCAGGCTGCCAATTGTGAAAATGCACAATTGTGAAAATGTACAACTTTTCTCAAACACTTTTTAAAAACCTGAAAGCATGGGTTCTGAAACATTTTCATATAGTTGACCATACCATAAAAAAATAGATGTCAACTGTATACCAGTGCTCACTCAATAGTACAATACTACATCTCTAAATTTACAGTCCTTTTTTCAAATATTATTTTTTTCTGCTATGACTTTAAGTGCTGTACTGGGAATGACTAAATATAGTTTTAATACAAATTAATGGGCAAGAGGAAAAGTTAGCACTATATAATAAGTAGGTCTGGTAGATGAAAAACAACTGGTCCATAGAGCAACAAAGTCCCTTAGATACATGCAGTTTAAAGGCATTGTTTTAAAGTACATCTTAGAGAATACAATATTTCATAATGAATGCTAATAACATGTTTAAAGGGTTCTTTTCCAGGAACTAGATAATAAGGATTGGCTAAGGGTTGGAATTAGTATCTGTTGCATAGGAATAGATTTAAACAGAATGTTTCATTTTAGAAGGTAAGATGCTTAACAGTGCAATCCTAAACAGAATTACACCTTTTAAAACTGCTGAAGTCAGTGGTTAGATTGGTGTAACTCTGCCTAGAATTGCACTGTCAAATACTGAAACACTATGTTAGCAATTTTATTATATTTTCATCCTTGTATGGAATCCAAATGGGTCTCGAAGTTGCATATGAAGCAAAGCGGTAAAAATTGTTAAAATGTTTTTTTTAAATGACCCCTAATTCAACAACAACTCAAAGTCATGTAAAAAAAAATACCTACCAGATTCAACATTCAAAGGCAAAAAGGTTTTGTAACCCAGACAGGATGTTACCAGTGCATGAACTCTATAAGTAGAACTTTCTTCTCTTTGGTTTTATTATCCTAAGCTAATAAAAGGCACTTCTAGCCACAGCCTTTGCTCGGGAATCCAGGAACAATAAAGTCCCTGAAAATATCACCATCACCTGCTCAGTCATAGGTCAGAAACTGTTACTAATTATTCAGGTATAGGGATCCAAAGTATTTTTCATGAGCCCTTCCTGAAAGACAATAATTACTTCTTGGCCTAAACTGGCCAGCTATGGTTGGGAATGGCTGGGATGACTGGGAACATGGCTGCCAAGATAGCAACAATGTTCCTTTCTATATGCTCAGGTGAAATTAACTAAAATTTACTCAGGCACATCTTACCTGAGATTTACACTGAGATAATGTGGCATTCCAATAATAAAGTATCTAGAGAACAAGACTCAGTGGGTCTTTATAAGTTCAAGTTGCTCATGCTTATGGTCAATAGCTATGCAGCACAGACTACCACAGATGAACAATACTGCATAGGTGCAATGATAATGAAATAAGATTTCTTTTCTGTCATCACCATCAAAGAGTAGACATTCAGCTTGGTAGACCTATGCTTGGTCACATTTGTCCATAGTTTTAGGCATTTTAATTCAAGCATTATCTCTACTGTTTGTTTGTTATCTACAACATCCAAAAATACCAGGCAGATGCACAGACTTTTGATAGGATAAGCATTGAACTTGGCTGTATCTGCTATATCTATAAACTTTCAAGGTAGAGAATTTAACTGGCCTATTAAAGAGGCTGGGAGGGAAGGTAGCGTGGTATACTCTGATCTCATCAGAAGCTAAGTAGGGTTAGTGTTTGGAAGGGAGACCACCAAGGAAGACACCTCTGCTTCTCACTTGCATTGAAAGCCCCTTGCTGCGGTTGCCATAAGTCGACTGTGACATGATGATACTTTACACACACACACACACACACAAGAGGCTAATTGCCACACTGACATTCATACTGCCTAGATAGTGATCTGTCCATGACAACAGGATTATGGTATATCTTCCGCCCAGAGGTCTCCCAGTTTGGTACAAAACATTAGACCCACAACAAAATCTTCTGTTATGGGTGTTAGACACTGAGATAACCCTGTGCTTGTCATGGCGGCCAGAGTGTCCTGAGTTGCCCCCTAACAAGGAAATCTCAGCATGTATGTCAGAAATTCCTCAGTCACCACCTCCAACAGGCAATGATCCTGCCAGGTGGTCAGTACACTAACAGGATACCTGTTCTGCCTCTCTTGCCAGCACTAGTTTAAGCACTTGATTTAATTTACAAGGATCATGAAATACCTGATGATGACACAGATCTCAATTAAGCACTGACACTATCAAAGACACACAGCTCACTGCCTCTACCTGATACAAATCTGAGAACACAACTGAGCACATTTGGGCAGGCCCCACCCAGCCAGGTCTCAGTAGAGCATGCCAACATTCTCTTCTAGAATGCCTTAATCTCTGGTAACTGATGGCTGTCACAACTCCAGCCTAGAGTAATGGCTCTAAGAAACTATTCAGCCCTATCAACTCTTACTATTGTAGACATTTGCTATTTTTTTCAGCCAAATATCTCTAACAAAAAATTAAGACTCCCTACATGGTCATCATAACAGATGAGTCCAATATCACTGACAGAATTTCCTGAAATCCCCATGTGATTCCAAGCATGCTGTCTTTTAGTCTTTTCTAACTGATATGGCAAAACCAGAAGTTGGGTGCAGTAGAGAACCTCCCAGCTCCTGTTTGGTAGCAAACAGCCCTCTTCCATGGTTTGCTCTAGTATTTAGAGGTACACTGCCTCTGAACTTGGAAGCTCTATTAACTATCGTGGCTGATTTTTATTATGTATTTATAACAATATGTATTATAAATTATATTATAATTTATATTTATATATCCCACATTTCCCTTATGGCTCAAAGCAGCTTATAATTCCAAAATTTTAAAACATACAAAGTATGATAAAAGTATGATAAAATCCCAGTTAACTCTCCTCTCAGGAAATGCCCACAGCCTACACTCCACCAACACGCTCGAGAATAAAGCACCCTTGCAGTCCATCCAAATGCTCCCCCCCCCAGAAGATAGCAATCCATAGGGTGGAGCTACTATAGAAAAAAAATCTAGTAGGTGTCAGGCAGGCTTCCTTAAGTGAAGAAATAGCCAGTAGATGGCAATCTCATAACCTTAGCTGGGAGCATATGGGGAGAAGCAGTCCCTTAGATATGTAGCCTTTGAAAGGCTTGAATGGCTTGAATAACAGCAGCACTTTGAATGGAACTCAGGATGGAACTCAGAAACAAACTGGTAGCCAATACCGCTGTTTTAATATAGGCAATATATGTTCCCATTAGTTAGCCCTGACATTAAGTGGGCTGCCTCACTTTGAACAAGCTCCAGTTTCCAGGTTGTCTTTAAGGGCAGTCCAATGTGAAGCTCATTACAGTAAGAAGAACATAAGAGAAGCCAATGTTGGATCAGGCCAATGGCCCATCCAGTCCAACTCTCTGTCACACAGTGGCCAAAAATACCAGATGCCATCAGGAGGTCCACCAGTGGGGCCAGGACACTAGAAACCCTCCCACTGTTGCCCCCCACAAGCACCAAGAATACAGTGCATCACTTGCCCCAGACTGAGAGTTCCTATCTATACCTTGTGGCTAACAGCCACTGATGGACCTCTGCTCCATATGTTCCGTCTTGAAGCCATCCATGCTTGTAGCCACCACTGAGGCAGTGAATTCCATGTGTTAATCAAACCCATGGTTACAAATAAATGAATTAGCATGGCCAGGTTGGCTGAGTATACAACCAGAAACAGCCTCGGCCACCACACCAACTTGCTTTACAAGGAGCAAAGCTGGGTCCACACTTCAGCTTGAGGCTACAAGAATGAAAAAACAACAAGGAGATCCACAGTAATAGCTTCCCAGTTCAACACCACTTTTGTAACCTCACAGTTGGATTACAGGATCAATTGATAGAATGACCCTTCAGGAATTTCTCTGATCCCCTTTTAAACTAACCTAAATTAATGGCAACTCACATCTTTTTTGTTCTTTTTGCTGTTAAGCCACAGTTGACTTGTGGAGACCCAGAACAGTTTTTAAGGCAAGGATCTCCCGTCCAAGAACTACCTAACCCTGCTTAGTATCTGAGATCTCACAAATTCGGGTTAACCTGGGCTATCCAGGTCAGGGCACCTCACATCTTGGGAGAGGGATTTCAAATTAGGCACAGGAGAAGTATATTTTTTCTTGTCCTGAATATAGTTCAAGTCAATTTCATTGTTAACCGCAAGGCCTAATATTATGAAATAGGGAGAAAAATGTCTATTTTCTATATGCCATTCATAATTATTTAAACCTCTTTTATGTCCTTCCTTAGTCACCTTTAAAAACATTTTAAAAAATAAAAGTCTTTCCTTGTAGGCAACACGCACCAACTCTTTAACTATTTTGGTTCCCATTACCAGAACTAGCCTTTTTTTACATGGAACAACCAGAATTGTACAATATTCCAAATGTAACCAATATAAATTTATGCATTGTAATACTGGCAACATTTTTAAGGCCTAACAATTCCTATCACAGAATTTATCATTTTCACTGCTGTTTCACACTCAGTTGTATTTATTGAGCTATTTTCTATGCCTCCTTTTCTTTTTCCAAGATTGTAAGAGCTAGTTCAGATATATCAACACATGTTTGAAGTTGGGTACTTTTCCCCCAGTCACTTTCTGCTTAAACCTCATTTGCCATTTTGTTTGCCATTCACCCTGTTTGGAGATGTCTTCTAGGAATTCTTTGGGTTTTCACCATCCTGAATAATTTGGCATCATCCCCAAACTTAATCCTCTTCCACTGGTCTTACTGCAGATCCTTGGGAATCTCTTGCTTACTTGCTTCTGTCATTATTACTGATCTTTAAAGAGTTACTGATTCATAAGAGAGCCTTTCATAAGAGCCTGTCCTCGTAGCCTATGACAGTTAGAATAACTTGGGTGAGGCTTCCAAGTATGCTATGGTTATATTTTTATGCTCTAATAATGGTTTCCATGTTACTTATGAAACATCTTTTAATATTTCGGGGAGGGGGAGGGGAGTTCAAGGGGGAGACTAAGCCCTATAATATGTAGAACAGCAATGTGCATAATACACCATTCCCTGTACCTTTTATGGATTTTAATTCCTGGGTGAACTCCTGACTCTCCTGAACCCTTGATTCTCCTTTTCCATCAGGTTTCAGATATCTCCTTTGGTACCAAAAATTTCTAATACTAGTACATAAATACCTATAACATCCAAATATCCTTTCTGTGTTCAGTCTTTCTAATGAGTCTATGGTCTCCTTAAATGGTTATAACTTGTTTTTGTACAATTGTTGTGAAGTTCTACCTTACTGTCACACTTCAAGTGTTTTTTTTAAAAAATTACATCATCACTTAGATGTAAGTCACTCCAGAATATTCCACAGCTCTGATCAGCTTCTCCCAATTGCATTGCTTTAGTAAAGGTTTGCATAAGCCCCTGTGTATGGAGAGTGGATGTCAAAGGAGCAGGACAGAGGAATGGCAAAACTATTTATTTATTTATCTATCTTATTTTCCACCCTCCCCACATTATAGGTTCAGGGCGGGTACCAACAGTTAATGCAGATTCACAGTTTAAAACATATTATAGCAATCCATTAAAATCAATAAAATCACCAACAAACTAAACAACAATGCGCCTCAACAGATAAAATTGTGGTCTCAGTTTGGCTTTTAGAACCAAACTATGCACAATTCTGTCTACATCAGTATCACAGGACCAAGATCATAGCTGCATCAGTGTGGCAACCAGTTCATAGTTTAAAAGAGATTCCAGGATGCTGACTTGAAAAAGAATTAGAACTAGCATTGGAAAATGTCCTGGGTACATTTTTTTTTTAAAAAAATCAGTTTACCCATATTTATTACATTTTCAAGATCACATAGTCAAACTATTTTTACACGCGCGCACACACACGTGCTCAAATTTTTATTACAACCAATGTTTTTTTTTAAAAAATCAACCTGAACCCATAGCAGAAGAATATTAGGTCAATAATCAAAGAAAACCCTGACCTGGATGGTCCAGGTTAGCCCTAACTTGTCAGATTTCAGAAGCTAAGCAGGGTGAGCCCTGGTAAAATATTTGGATGGGCGACAAGCAAGGAAGTCCAGGGTTGCTACACAGAGGCAGGCAATGGCCAACCACCTCTGAGCATCTGTTGCCTTAAAAAATCCTACTGGGTCACTATAAATCGGCTGCAACTTGATAGGGTGGGGGAGAAATGAGGTGTTACCTGCTTTTAATTTTCCCCCCATCAAAATATTGCTTCTTAGCTTCTTGTTAATAATGATAGCAGTCTTTTTGGATAATTAATTCAGGTAATGAATACCTGATTTGAATAATAATCAACTTGGATGGGTAATTAGAGATGGGATTCTACTAATGGTGGATAGCTTTCAAGATCTTCGAATTTTAGCATCTCTTTCTCTTAGGACCAATTCATGCTTTATACAGAAATTCCTTTGCTGCATGCATACCAATATTTATTGTGAGAAACATATCAAGTGTGAAGAAGAGATACATATCTTCAAACATTCTTGATCTGTGATGGCTAGGTGGCAGGGACTCTGCTTCTCCCTGCTTAACTACTACATGTTTACAGAAAGGCATGCTTTCTGGCATACCTGTAGTGGATAAATACTGTGTGAAGTATGAATCAACATCACCTGCATACATACACACTTCTTTTACCAGGGCTTGAATGGAATGGAGACTGCTCCCCTGCCCATTATAAACTAACTATTGCAACATATCCTTTTGTGAAAATATATGTTCCCATGTTGTGAACTTGTGATGGTTATAAAATAAAAGATTAAAAGCAATATCATGTAGAATACTGTGTTCATTTCCTCAAACTAGTCCTGTGAAATATGGTCACACTGCGCTATTACAAAAAAAAAAAAAACCCTTACAATAGTTAACTCTTTCCCAAATGCATATTTGAACAAACATTTTGGTATTCTAATGTTATACATACTGGAAATTTTTCTCCATGCCATTCTTAATAGTTTGATTTCTAGAAGCAAGAAGGGGAAATTCAGTGTAATTACCACACTATGTACTATACTACAAAAAAGTTTGTTTCTAAATTGGCACAAACATTAATGTACTACCTTCTATGAAATTACCATATTTTTTGCTCCATAAGACTCACTTTTTCTCCCCAAAAAAGTGGGGGGGAAAGTGTGTGCGTCTTAAACCCCCCTCACTTTTCCCAAGCCATGGCACCGAGTGGAGCTAGGTGCGTCTTATGGTCAGGTGCATCTTATGGAGCGAAAAATATGGTATATGATAACATTATCATACTATATGTCTGTGCATGTGAACGTAGGCACTTTTCAGTATATTTATAAAAATCTATACATCAGAATATGTTACAGCTGCTTGATCTCCAATTCGAAATAATTTATAGTAATTCTTGTAGGAAATCAACAACTGTTTCCTCATCTCTTTTACTCTGATAAATATTCATCTTTTCCTGGTTAAAACTTACACAACTATTCTGAACAAGCTATTGTTGTAAACAAAACCTCAGGGTGCCACTTTTTACTTTCTTGGTACTGTGAAGTTCAGTGATAGCTTTACCCTAATATAAGATTAACTCAGTGCCCACAAAAGGCATGCCACTGGGTGCAGGTATACATTTGTATAAGTTCCAACAATAGATAAATGTGACTGTGTATGAAATATTTTGAAATTCTGGCGGTTGAAAGTATAACATTACATAGAATTGTTTCTTTCAAGCACGCTACCCTGTGTAGATAAGTTAATCTACAGGTAGTCTCTGCTGCCACTTTGCATTGGCCCAAATAATAAAAGTATGGCAATTTTCTATTAAGTCAAATACTTGAATGGCATTCTGTTTGAATCATTCCATACTGTAATTCTGTATTAATAACCTGAATATTATGTACAGTGCAGAAGTGTACAATAAATATACACACATACACACAAAGGTCAATGTTTTGCTGTGGCAATGACACTCAGTTCAGCACTATTAAACTGTGAAGTGCCCCATTACATGCAGTTTGGACATTAAATAATATGTTTTCACAAGCTCACATGTCACACAACCCACAGATGGCATATGAGCCTTAAATATAAAGAAAACAAAAAATGAATGAACAACAGGTAAAATGAATATTTTACAAGAAAAAAAGGAAAAACCCGCAAAGATATAAGGAAAGCTGTAAGCTACGTTAGATGTTTATCTATACATAAGAGACAGGTGTCGTACAAACAGAAAAAAAAATCACGAAGACAAACGAGAAAATTTTAACTCCCAACGTCCATCTGTTAAATTTGAATTCATGCATAATTGATTATCCATGACTGATAAGTTCTTTTCTTTCCCCCCCAGTATCTTAACACAGGTGTTTAAACATTACAAGTTAAATCACCTTTAAAAGAGGGAAGAATCTAAGAAACTATAAGAGGAAGATAAACATTAACACACAATAAAATGACATGTCATTTAATAGAGGTGACCCAGGTTTGTGAAATTTCAAAACACGTAGATATTAAATATTAATGACCTATTCTGTTATTGTAATAATAAGGTTAAGTAAGTTCCCCCATACTAAAAAGGAAAGAGAGAAAAAGAAGTCGAAATATGTGGAAGACACACAGAGAAGCAAAGGCATAGGGAAAATGTGTCAACAATAAACAAGAGGAAATGAGAAAGAAGGAAAAGATGAAGGTGGAAACTAATCTCTGTGTGTCATTATGACTGCCAGAGTACTGGCAAAGGAGCAGCATCCTTTTATTTCAATTTTAATCATTTCTGAATTTTAATACCCTGCTCCTTTTGTAATTCTCCTGGCATTCCCCATATGCATCCACCCCAGCCAAAACACCAGTGTAAATTAAATGGCACACAAACTGATAGTTCTCCCAATCAGCTGACCGAAGGCAGAAAAGTTAAGTCTGTTTAAAGTCCCTGTGGACTAGTAGCCAATTAGCCAACTTAGTGATACTTGCTTGCTTTAATTTCAAAAAAGGAGGCCAGTGTTTAACATATGTCCTTGTTCATAATAAATAAATAAAATAAAGCAAGCCAGTAGTGATACAATAATCAGTGACCATCAGGGCCTGGAAAAATGAGTCTGCTCTCACTGGCACTAAGGAGCATCACATGATTATTTAATTACAGTTCTAATTTTTGTCTCATGGATGGCAACATATCAACAATTAATAGGGCAAATAGAGGAGACTGCATTTTTAAAGAGACAGAACAATATATATGAAATGCTGCCTAGAAATGCTGCAGGAGGATTCTGGGGAATATTTTACTTCATGCCAGAAACAGTTTGATATGTTTATGCAAAAAAAATAGTGCAAGATCCATTGTCCTAATATAATTTTACTGCAAAGTTTCTTAAAGACAGGTTTTAGAACTGATATAAAATTTTGAACAGATTTTTTTCAAATGGTCTTATCAAATATTATAGAAAAGCCCCTTCCTTCACTGATTGAGAAGAAGAGAAGGAGGAGATTGGATTTATACCCCACCCTTCACTACCCAAAGGAGTCTCAGAGTGGCTCACAATCGCTTTTCCCTTCCCCTCCCCACAACAGACACCCTGTGAGGTAGGTGAGGCTGAGAGAGCTCTCTCGAGAACTGTCCTTGGGAGAACCGCTTTGAAAGAACTTATGACTAACCCAAGGACACACCAGCAGCTGCATGTGGAGGGGTAGGGAATCAAACCCGATTCTCCCAGATTAGAGTCCGCACTCCTAACCACTACACCAAATACAGCAGGTAATGAGACAGCCGCTTCAATGGAAATGAAACCATATGGTTAACAAGATGATCACACCTTGAACTGTGCCTAGAGAGCTTTAAGAAGTCACTGCACGCTTATAAGAACTGGTCTTGTGTACTGTTCACACTGTCAGCAGCTAAGCCAAGCTTAGAGTCAAGGGCAGGCATACAATAAGCGTTTTTTGAAGGTACAGATGACAACTGCTCATTTTCCAATCAGACAGAACAAATCACAACATTGATAAAAAAAATCTAATTTACTGTTATCTAACTACCTAATTATTTCAGTGCTGCTATTAAGACTGTAAGGAGGGAAGGTAGCATGGTATATAGCCTGATCTCGTCAGAAGCTAAGCAGGGATGGTACTTGGAAGAAGAGAAACCACCAAGGAAAACTCTGCAGAGGAAGATAACAGCAAACCACCTCAGCTTCTCACTTGCCTTGAAAGCCCTTTGCTAGGGTTGCCATAAGTCAGCTGTGACTTGACAGCACTTTACACACATAAGTGTAAGTGATATAACGAAATGCCAGTTGTATGTTACTCCCTTTATTGGGAGTTTTCAGAACAAGATGGGCCACTTTCCTGGTCATATTCAACAATTTTTTTTACTAACAATATACAAAGGTGTTAACCAGTTCTGGCAGCATATTACTTTCTTAACTGACCTTGTCATGAAGGCAAGAGAAATTTTCCCAGAAAGGTGTTGCAAGAAGATTCAGAAATTCCTCAGATGAACATGTACTTTAAAAGGGATGGGGTAAACAGAAAAGGTAGTCAAAGGGTACAATCAATATAGAAAAAGGAATGAGCAGAGGGATGGTGTTGTGAGGAGAACTAACAGTGATACTATGTCTAGGACACCAAAAGAAAATTCCATCCATCAGTGTTTATCCAAACTGTCCAGGTGAGGCCAGAAGTCCTTCCAACAATCATCTGTGTTGTGTATGGATTAAGTTGGCTGTCTAAAACCACAGAAATGTAGCTGATAAACCCATATATCTTCATGTACTTGGATAATGACATAGTATATGTAAGGGGGATGTAGCCTAAAAGGGCTTCCTGATGAATTACATGAGCCTGGTATGGCTATTGTGACAGCAGTAGATATTGCATGCAAATTAACTTGAATACTGACAAACTAAGTTGCTATTATTTTAAACACGTGGTAATCAGTGTTCTGTAGTAGTAGCTGGTCCAAATGGTCTTAATCTTAGGACAATCAAACTAAGATCCCCTAAGTGCAATAATAAATAAGTAGCCCTTGCAGCCTGTTTTATTGGTTGGAAGAGCAAGATATCAACAGTCAACATCTGTTTCTTCAGTTATTACTTTCTGGGGAAGGAAGGCATAAATATTGCTGAATATGAATATAAGACTGATATCACAAACCATCTTTCTAGAATTTTTCTCCATTGGGGTCCAATATAACTTAAGAAGAACTGCAGCGGGTTCATGAGTTTAAGATATGGCTGTAAGTGTAATTATTTGCTTGTGAATGTAATCACTCTCCAGTTACAACTGGCAAAGAACGTATCCTATATATCCTAAAGAATTTTTTTCTTCCCTACTGGTCTCATCAAAGTCTGCAAGATTATTCTATTATTCCTAGAATAGTTTGGGAATTATACTCTACAGCAGTTTCTCTGGTCATATAACTAGGTGATTTCAAATATCATACTGGGGGAACAACTACAACTGAATAATTTTTCCTAAGGTTACGGAATACTACATGTTGGAGATTTTTTATCCCTGGAAATACTTTTATAATGCAAGCACCGCACCACACTAATTTTCCAAAGCAGTCCTAGAATTTTTATAGATTTCAGTGAGACTACTTGATTTCTCACAAGTATGTTGTTAGTGAAGAAACTCAATATTACTGGGGGAGGTGGCAGAGTAACTCATGTACAAGATTACACATTGTAAAAGAATGTCCTTAAAAGTGACAAATCCCTGCTGAAAAGATATTTGCATCTGAAATGTTCTGCCCAAAGACAACCATTTCTAAATTGCAGATGTGTCCATATGATCAAAAAAAAAAACAATTACAGGATAATATAATTCCTTTATACGATAGTTGTGGTGCTTCTGAGATACACCAACAACTCCGTTCTAACCATATTTATTCAGAAGGAAGTTATACTGATTTCAACAGTGCGTACCTATATGTATGCCATTAAAGGTTTGATTTTATTTGAGTAGGTACTTATAAGTATTGAAATGTCAATAGCGGATTTGGGGTTTTTGGAAGGACTGCAAGCTGTCCAAATGGTGCATTGTGGCTTATCTAAAAAGACTGACAATATGCAGCAAACAACTGGGATAAAATCTACATCCATGTACACAAATTTTAAAATCCAGTTTATAGATTTTAAAGGTACAATGATGTCTTACAACAGACTGACAAATGGCTTTCACTAATTTACCCACAACTATGCCTGCCTATCAATTATATTCCTTTTTAAAAAGATGACTGCCTAAGTCCATACAGACTTAGCTTCTCTGTGGTGATCCAACTGCTTCCAGAATAGCCACCAGGTAGGGAATATATCTACTGGTCCTATTAGCATAGCAGTGCTGTCTTATGCTTCTGCACAGGTTAAATGTACTAGGTAGGGTTATGATGCCAGTACAATCCCATGGTCATATGGCACATTGGTCTAATACTTGAATGCCATAACAGAGTCATAGTATCAGGACTATAAAGCTGTTAAGAACAAGATATTATTAAAGGATAGTAAATCATCAGAAATGCACTTGAACTTTTAAAACTTATAAACTGACTTTCATTGCTTTGCGGATTCTTTACACTTAGTAGGGAATCTTACCTACACAAACACAAATCCCTTCCCACCAGCACACCGCAGCATCATTTTAATTAGTATTTTCTACTTTACAATTTGAAACACTAAAACTGTTCTGTTAATGCGATCTGTTTGTTACAAGTTATTTTCTTCCAGTGTATATAGACTCAGAAGACAATACTTTGCATACTCTAGCCACTGAGAGAGTTCTCAGTTGTAAGTAATATCTTTACAACTTGGGTTATATTTCCATAATTATAACAGCAATATTTTGCACTAATGCAGCACTGTATCTTTCATCCCAGAAAACTGCAAATTCTGTTTTTCAAACAGAAATGTGCACAGGTGGTTGCAGTTCTTTGCAACCAGTGATAAATGCTGCCTCCAATATTACCACTGTCTCCCTGTGAAACAGGGAAAAAGCAATCAAAAGTATGTACAATCTGATTTAAGAGTCATATTTAGCCCATATGAAAATGTGTTGCTTATGTAATGACCAAGGTCAATACAGTACACTACAGCCAATATACTTATCTTGACTATTCAGGCAAGCCATTCATTTTCACATTTTAGTGCTTATGTTAAAGAATACTAGATATTAGAAATTCATAAAGATGTGAAATCTAGTATCTCTTGACTAAGATATTAAGATTGGCTACATAGCTATAAAATAAAATAGCAGATCTGCACCATCTGAAAGGATGTATGGCCAAGCCTTGGAAAGACGGGAAGATACTGTGGATTTTAAATTGTTGATCAATCATTTATCAATTTATAGCATAAACTAATATTTAAAATGCAGCATTTGGAACGCTAGGATAGCAACAGCAGTTCTCATTCGGTATATGCTGTGTTCTATAGGAATACACTTCTTACAGGAACATGTCCCTTATTATAGCAATGAAATTACTGGTATGGGCAGACATGGCTTTGTAAAACCACAGTCAATGCAAACAATGCACTGATAACATAACATTTTGCCTATTGTGATAAAAAGAGGCCTCAATAATATAAACAGTACTAGCTTTTACTGGAAGCTTCTACACAAATTCAACCCTTTTCTATAATAATTGTGTCAGGACAAAAAGTGCAGATCAATGGCAAACAGTATGACACAGTAACTAGTTCTATACGATGCGTTATCACTGCTATCTTCGAGTCTTGTTCTAATCTCAGACCAGTTTTTCAAGAATAAAATTTGATTTGTGCCAATGGAATTATTCTTGAAGTATCCTACAAGACTAAAAGTATTTTTGACAAAATTGTCTGCAGTAATAGTAGACACAAATCACATACCATACAGAAGCCAAGGCTATTGTTAGTATTTTGTGGAGAGCTTTAAAAAGTACATTCATGTATTGATGTGAAAGTAGACAGCATTAGACAACCCCCATCAGAGAGTAAATGCTTTGCTGTAGCTATGTAGTGTTCTAAACAAGAGGGAACTGTGGTAGAGTTAACGGCAGGGCAACACTTCTTAGAAAAGTGGCCACTGTACTAATCTTTCATGTATATTCTCAAGGTGTAAATGAATTAGTGTTAATAGGTATTTATAATCTAAAACATGAAATTAAGGTTTGTTTTACAGTGTTTGAACACAAGAAGTTCCTCAACAGAGCATCCCAACACTAGTTTTCTTCTCTACTTAGCGTCATACCACATGCCACTTTCTATCCATATTTGCAGCTAACAATTGGAATGGGATTAAGAAATACATAACAATATATACAATAACAAACTAGAACTTTATAGAATATTCCAAAATTATATTTAAGTTAATTCATGCATTTTAAACTTTTCCAAATAATCAAATTTTAAGTAGTTTTTGTAAGCTGTAGTAACTGTCATAAATGAAACTGTTTAAAATGCACTAGAGTGCATAGTGACAGATTTGCAGAACATTTTTCCTCACATACACATATGTGCTTTTGGTTATTAATAATATGCTTCTGCCCTTATCTTCAACAACTCAAATACATACTAAGTATGACTTCCTATGCATAATGCTCTTGAGAAACAGTATTTTACCTTGTGAAGTACACCCGAAAAAATAGATACTCCTCCTTTAAAATCAGCTTCAGTGTCCCACAGAAAACAGCATAGTATCTTTCTTTAAGTTGTCTCTGGTCCAAATGATAAAAACTTTTTTTCATATGCTAACAAGACTCAGTTGCCATGGGTAACTCTACCAGGTACATATTAAAATGGAGACAGCCATTATTTAGTGGAGACAGGAATGTAAATATATACACTCACTTATAAACTGGTATTTACTTTGGGAAAGTAAGTAATATTTTCCCTTGATTGCTCTGCTGTCAGCTTAATGCAACATAGATAAAAAGTAGCTACATGATGACTTTGTCAAAAGCTTATACCTTGAATAAAACTTCATAGGTCTTAAAGGTGCCACTGGACTCAAACTTTGTCAAAAGTGTTGATTTTGGAAGGGGAATGGGTTATTGAAATACCATGCCCAGAGTGGAAAAAGTGAATTTATAATTCACAAAAACATATCCCTGCATTGTGGACCGTTCAACTGTTCTATTAATGAGTTTAGCATGGATATATCAAAATATGAAGAAAACTATGCATCATACCAAAGGCATTCATTTCAGTAACCTCTGTCCCCATTTAAGGAAGGAATAGATTGCTGCTCATCTTCCATTTCAGCTACTGCCTAGATCTTATATACATAATACAACAAACCTGTACAATAAATAATCTTTAAGTGAGATACAGAAATGGTATACAATAAACTGTAAGTAGACTTGATGGGAAGGGAACTGGACATGGACACAGGTACATGGTTTCCCAGATGGCTAAAAATTTGATGCTGGTGTCTTAAAAACAGAAGCACTGTTCTAGCCCCATGCTGGTTAGCATGCAAATATTTGATGCTGGCATTTTGAACTGTGAAAGATTTGGTAGACATGAATATAATCTCCCACACCTCAACACACAAGGAAAAACTGAGCTTCTTTAACTGAGTCCCTAAAATATAGCAATGTATCTTTCAACCTAAAGAATGCATTGAGCATTCACATTTAAGTAATATGTAAGCAAACATACCAGTAAAATTAATAATACAGTACAACACCTACAGTACACAACACAACACTACAGTACAGCACCTACGTACACAACACAACAATACAGTACAATACCTACAGTACAACATATTAATCCCTGGAAGGTGACATACTCTGTATAAAGCCTAGTCATTCTAGGAATGCTATCTTCAATAACACTTTCTAATGTAGATGCTTAAAATATTTTTGCTATATATTAATTACGTTAAGAATCAAACTCAAGCTTTTCCCTCAAGTAGAATGTTAAGATTTTTAAAAGGGTTTGGCCATATAACCTTGTGATCTTTATTAGCAAAACATATTTTCCCAAGAAACTGAAAACGTTCATAGATTTTTTTTTTTAGAAAAAGAAATGCATTCTGAATTATTTAAAAACTGAAATTACTGTTCTGAAATGGCAAAGTTATAGTTTTTCTACACTGAAGACAGGCATTCCTTTGGAGCAGTACACCTGCCTACGTGTCATTAGGGATTTCACATTATTAAGAGCACAGGTAGCATTGTAGAGGTGATACATTGTGTTTTGCTTGACAATATTTGTAACCACAGGATCTCTTCTAATAATACAGATGTTTGTCAGCTGACCTCATGGGCCTATAGCACAAACTAACTTTGCATGCCCCAAATCAGTTTTTCAGTGTCATACTCAAATTCAGAATTTGAATTCTAGACTACATTTTCTCTATTGCATTAATGTACCCTCACTGAACATTTTGATCACACAATGTGTACACTTGAACTTATTTTTCACGTTAAATTAAGCACTCACTGAGGAATTACTATGTAATTTAAAACATCAATAGTCAAGCACATAAACATTCCTTTTTTTAAGGCCCCATGAGCAGACTACATCCCATGTAGGTGTTTTTTACTTACTTTACATACATATACTTTCTCTTATACATTTAACTTGTGAGGAAGAAAAGTGGAATGAACTTATTAACCATACTAATTTGAATGTGTTTTCTACTTTGATTTTTTTAAATTTAAGATTTCTTCAGGATCTTGTTAGTTTGTTATTTTTGTAGATGGCACAGAAGTAGGTAATGACATTATTTTATATGATATACCTAATTAGCGTGCACAGATATGCATATATAGACATGTTTTCTTCTGCATTGGCTCATTATATAATGTACCTTTTCTATTTTGTGTATGTCTCATTGCTTTTAGGGATTACATCTCTGAAACATAAATGAATGTGGGAACAGATCAGAAAAGCAAAGTTTATAATATCTCTAACCTTGCTTCGTGCAGTATGAATACTGCTTTTCATCTTTTATTTAAAACAATGGCCCAAATTAAGATCCGGTATCTGGTAATAGTTTTAGAGAGTATGGAAGCGATAGCGAAATACTCAGACAATTCCTTTTGCCAACTAAAGTTGGAATTTTACACATATTGTAACCTTTCTTAACAATGTGAGAAAAACAGAGTAAATATCTTAAATTTGTTTCACAACAGATGCTTAGGTTGTTAATATTTAAGATGTCTATTCATGCTATTGCTGTCTGCACATTTGTCAAAAATGTAAGCTTGAATGCTAATGTTTGCCAGCAGACTGGAGGAGACGACTATATGAATGTATTAGACCAAAATAATACACAGGAAAAATAAAGGGTGGCTTCTAAATCATATTCTTTAGTACAAACGCAGCAGAATAAAGAGCTACTCCTGCATCATATGCTTTAGAATTCTTTATGCTAAAGTTACAAATGCTTCGGTGAAGAAATTCTCATTCAAGCTGGCCTGAATAGAACTAAAAATATATTTAAACTAGTCTGTCAAATGAAATGAAGACAAGAAGGTAGGTGCCAAATCAACAGCTTTCAGCAGAGGAAGGGATTTCTCAGCTACCAAAACAGAAACTTTACTGAAGCACAAGTGAAAAATAAGTTAGTTGTCCAAACTGGAGGGGGGGGGACGACTAAAAGGTGGGGAATTTAGGACCACCCCGATTTCTACAACGGTCTTTAAAGAAAACCTAATCACTAGGATAGTAATATCCTACATGCCTCCAGTGTGTGGCGGGGGGGGGGGGGGGGGAGAGAGTCCTGGAAAAGCGTGTGAGTTTGTTGGGGCATTTCCGCGGAGGCAGGGCGACACTGTCGGTGCCGTCACAGGAGATTTCCCAATAAAATCTTCACTACAGGATAATACCCAAAGGAAATTGCATTTCCTCTTTTAGCCGCCCTGGTGCCGCTCTGCGGGGACCACCCAGTTCTACAAAAGTCAGCTCCGCCAGGGAAAGGCGACGGACCTCCCGCGGAGGGAAAAGTGCACCTGTGGGAAGCCGCCTCCCCGAGGTCACCGGCAGGCCAGTTGACCCCCCCCCCCCCCAAGCCGCGGGAACCGCTTCCCCTTCCTGCCAAGCAGCGGCAGAAGCCGGCCTCTTCCCGGTTCGGCGGTTCCCACCGTCTCCCGCCACGCCTTAGCAACACACATGGACAAGTCTTAAAACCCCCTCACTTTGACACCCTGGCTGAACTGCCAAATGGGTCTCTGCGCTCCCCCCCTCCGGCTGGCAGGCAGCAGGGCTCCAAACTCTTCAAACTCCGAGGACAGAAGTTCGCCCAAACTTTCCAGGGACCTCGCCTGCCACTTCTCGGCTGAGGGAGCAGGTGTCTGCGCGCCTACCAACCCCTCGCCCACAAGACCAATCCAGACGGCTAAACCCCCTACCTGAACCCGAATGCGAACTCCACTTCCCTTCCTTAAAAAAAAAAAAAAGACCCTACTGTTCAGACCCCCCTCCACGACCCCTCCCCAAAAGGTGTCTCTCAGTCACTCTGGGCACAAAGGAGGAAAACGATCAGAGGCTAAAGGGAAGAGGGGGGAGGGAGGGGGAAAAAAAGACCAACTCACTCATGAGAGCGCAGCGAGAGGGCGGGCGAGGCTGGGCAACACCTTCAGCTTCCCAGGCGCCGGCGAAGTTAATTGCACTGAACTTCAAGTTGTCTTTTCACCCATCAGGAGTGGGCGTTTAAAGGAAGGAGCGAGAGGGAGGGGGGCCCCACACACAACCACCCTCCCTCCCGCCCCCACTCCCGAACTGCCTGGCAGGCGGCGACTGAGGAGAGGAGGAAGACGACGAGAAGGCGGCGCCCGCCTGCCTTTCCAGCCCTCCCGCCAGACACGAGGGCAGCGAAGTGCCCAAAGCGGGGCTTCTAGCCGCAGTTCAGACCTGTCAGCCGGGACTTCTCTCTCTCTCTCTCTCTCTCTCTCTCCCTGCCTTTGTTTTTTTCCTTCTTCCTCCTCGTCTCTCTCTTTCTCGCTCTCTCTTTCTAAGCCTTGGGCGAAGCTGCGGCGCTGGAGCAAGCAGGAGACGCTCGGCTGGGGCCGTCTGGGCTCCCTGGCTCTCCCCCTTGCGGAGGCTACCCACGTTTGTGCAGGAGCCGAAGAGAAGCCGCCGCTCCTGCTACTGCCGCCGTCACTCTCCGGGCTGGCGCGAAGGGGGAAAGCCTGAGCGCGGGTTCCAACGCGCAAGAAGCGAAAGGGTAGCCTGGCTGGCTGGCTGGCTGGAGGGCGGCGGAGCTCGCGACCGTCCTTTTTCTTCTCTCCCCCCGCCCCCCCCCCCCCGCCTTTCCCCTTCCCGGCTGGCGTCTCTTCTCCTTCTCGCCTCTCCTCGGGCTTTTGGGGGGCTGCTTTTTGGTGGGAAGAGTGGCTGGCTGTGTGCGCGCCTATCTCTGCCTCCCTCGCCGCCCCGGGGAAGGAGGAAGTCAGGTGAGACACACACAATTCCCTCCCAGTCCCTGTGCGACGGGTAGGAGCTAATCACTGTTGTTGGGCTTGTGTTGTTGTTGTTTTAAATGCTATCATCTTCCCTTCCCCCCTCCCTTGCGTTCGCCCTCCCCCCTTCCTTTTGCTCCTTTCGAAATGCTGCTTCCCCCCCCCCCCCCTTTTTTACTCCCGGAGAGCAGCGCCCCACACAGGAGCGCCGGGGCTGCTCTGCGCCCCCTCTTTATCTCCTCCATTTCCTCGTCCCCCAGTTTCCATAGATCACCCCCCACCACCACCTTCCCCCCTCCCCTCCCGCTCGTTTATTTCAATATTTATACACCACATGCTTGGCTGTCAGCTGCTGCTCACTTCAAACGGGGGGGAGGGGGGATGAGCGTGGAGGGCAGTTTCCGAAAAGGGATCTCTGACAAAGGTGATAAATATTTGAAGGCTCAGAGGGGATCGGAGAGAAAGAGGAGGCTTCTCTTCCGAACGTGTCTCTCTCCTCCGTTCGGGGCCGGGCAGGAGAAGCCCTCCTCCGACCGCCGAGAGGTTCTGGGTTCAGGGTAGGCTGGGAAGACGGAGGCAAACTTCCACACAGGCACGGGGAAGGTGTGTGTTGCCGGGCAGACCACGGCGAACGAACCGATTGGCGTGTCTTTAAAATCTAGATCGGCTACCGTAGAAGGCAGCTAATATTTCACATTTGAAAAACGAGAGGGAAGCAGTTTGATTTGGGCTTTGGGGAGTGGAGAGGGCTTTGTGCTCACAGACCCACTTTGCAATCTCGGCTGAAGGTATTCTACTGAAGCATTTGGGGTGGTCTTTCTCCACCTAGGCTTGATTTTGTACAGAGTCACATGGCCTCCCCTCCCCTTTGTATTTCTGAATGTCTCTAGATATTAACTAAACGTCTGAAATACACTTTTAAAAACTATCAGCTTTTCTTTCTTAGCTTGAACTCCATTCAGTATGAAGGCAAAGTTCTTGGAAAGTGTACCTGAAATGGATCCCCCCTTCTCCCCGAACTGGGAAGAGCCGCTTATTTTCCTCCAGATGGTTGTTAAGGAGCGCAGAGAAAATTCATAGCCTTTTCTTTTTTTATTTTTTTTATTGTGCATGAATTTTTAACAATAAATATATATCTAGACATATTTCAAAATGGGAACAATACCGAGGCAGATTTTGAAAGCATACCGTCCTTAATGCCGTGCCTTTATTAGAAAAAAAATAGCTGTTTTATAATAATTATAATTAATCCACAGAAAGTGATCTAATCCCAAAGGTAGCATAATATACTTTGTTTTGGAATACACACCTCACCCAGAAGGTATCAGGTTGGTAATAATAGGAAATATAAAATTTCCAGTTACATTTTAGTTATTTGTTAAAATAAAATACTTCCTAAAGATTATCAGGATTTGGCAGGCCGGCAAAGGAATGAGCAACAGCGTTTCTATACTTGGGCTAACATGCAGTATGCGTTGAGTAACCTCAATAGAGAGCATTCAGTTGGTTTTACAAAGGATGAGAACATTTAGGAGGAGGTATCCTGGGCAGGCCCAAAGCCCCTTTATGTACCAAAACAGCAGTTTGAATTGTACTTGAAGTGTGGATTTTGGAATACCAATATAACATGCTCTTGATTATTTGTCCCCTTGGATGACCACTTGGTTTTGGACCTGATGAATTATTTAGGGAATCATTTTTTTTTTTTTTTAGCCTTGAAATTAATGAATGATGGTTGTCAGCTTGGCCTTCTCATCGGTTTGAAGTGCTGCCGTTTGGAAACTCAGGATCTATGATGGAGTCGGGGCTTCTGAAGGCCATGAGTGACCTTCACTACTGTATATAGTTACATATATCATGGCTGTTAGTTATCATGTAGCCCTTCTGGTGCGACAGACCTTCTCTGTCTTTCAGGAAATGCCTTTACACCAAAGGCTGTGATCAAATTATGATGGAAGTCATACAGTTTACCCATCGTACATCATACAGTTTACCCACTGTCTCTACTGGATCTACAACAGCTCTGCCTGTTCTACTGCCACCCACCTATGCTGTTGGTATGAGCAAAGCTGAACTTCTTCCCTAACACATTCACACTCAGTTGGATCACAGCAGTGACAGAAACTTTCTGTCTGACAGAGGGCTCATACCACTGCCGTCAACGAACACAACAAGCCACAGAATAGGAAGGAAGTTGGTTTCTCTCCAAAATAACTTTGTCAATCATTACTGCTTAATATGCCGCACAAAAGAAAGATAATTCCTTTTGAATCCTAAAGGGATTAGACAGATTCATGGAAGATAGGTCTATCACTGGCTACTAGCCATGGTGACTAAAGGGAAAGTCCACATTCAGAGGCAGTAAACCTCAATGTCAGTGCCAGGAGGCAGCAGCGGGGGAAGGTCTCAGCCTCTATGCCCTGTTGGCCCTCCATGGTAACTGGTTGGCCACTGTGTGAGTCAGATTGCTGGACTAGATGGACCACTGGTCTGATCCAGCAGGGCTCTTCTTATGTTCTTAACTGGCTGTGTAGGAATTTGTTCACTGTATTTCATATTATGTGGACAGTAGTTTTTCAGCTACTTACTCAGGTACAGTGAAGGAGAGAACTGTAGCCTTGAATTGGAGGCTCCATGCTACAAGATGATCAAAAAGCTTGTGTTCTTGCAAAATACATTGTTGTGAATTTCAGAAGCGCGCTGATTATCTCATTAAACAATGCCCTGTACTTTGTAGCTAAGATAAAAGTGAGTAGGTTAGGATGTGCACCTTGGGACCCTGTATGCAAGGACCGTGTATCATAGAAAGAGCTTTCCCCTTCCTTCCTGATTTTGGGGGTATTCAGCATCTTTGCTTATGGTTATGGTTTCAAATGATTTCATACTTGTTGACAGTTTAAAGAACAATTGATTGTCCATCTTTAGACATGGAAAGATAATATTAAAAGGGTCAGTGTAAAAAGCTTTTTCACACTCTACATGAACATTCACATGCGCACATCTTAGAGTGCTTAGCCAGGTGAGTTTCTAACACTCCATGAATGAGTGACATGTTCTTTTGTCAATAAATGCTGTATTGTCATCCTCTTCAAAATCTCTTGACTGAGTGGTCTGTGGATATGGAGGGCAATACATTGTTTTCACATCTTGTAAAATAACATACCATACTGGTGAGTTTTTCCTCCAGATAGACTAATTCAGTTTATATGGAAATGTAAATAGATAGATCCAAATGGTCAGCCATGTTGGTCTGAAGCAGTAGAACAAATTGAGAGTCCAGTGGCACCTTTAAGACCAACAAAGGTTTATTCAAAGTATGAGCTTCATGTGTTTGCCTTGTGTGTGAAACAGTGCTGCAATGGATATTTTAGAACCGCTGGTTAGTAATCCTTTATTCACTCTTTACTGTTTATAATCCAGATCAACTTACTTTGGAGTAATCCTGATCTCATAGATGTCAGTGCAATCCTGGAGACATACATCTTATGTCAATCAAGTTGTGGATTGTAGCAGCTGGTTTGTACACATGAAGGACTAAACCAGACATGTCAACCAACCGTCCAGGGCTCTTATCCAGCCTGCAAGCAACTGAAGGGAAACCAGTCTGAATGTGGACTGGAAGGGCCATCATTAGGGTATTATACTCCTTGCTGAGGTCCCTCCCTTCCCCAAATGCAGCCCTCCCCAGGATCTTCCCCCAGATTTCCTGGGATTGTCCAACCTGGGGTTGGCAACCATAAGGGGTGAGGAGGGCTGGTTTGGCTACAAGCTCTGCAGCCAGTTCCCTTGAGGCCTGCTTGTTGCCCTTGGCTGAGGCACTGAGCTAGGATGTGCTGCCTGCTGCCACTGCCTCTTCTTTTAGCCAGAGCACATTGGGCTCCTGCCTCTGCCACCTCAGCTACCGGAAAGATGGCTGGCTATTTGTGTGTCTCAGGCAGAATCTCTTTGGCTTCATCTCCCCAAGCCCAGACAAGTGATTCCCCAGTTGCAGGCAGCCCAGGGAAGACACCCATGGGCACAGGCACATATGAAAAGCCACTGGCCAGCTCGCCCGCTTATGTAAGCAAGTCAACGAAATCACGGGCTGGGCAATCTGTGCCCAACAGCCTGGCTAAGAGAAAGAAGTTCAGTGCTTACACAAGGGATGCAACACGTGCAGAACGCTAAAGGTGGAGGAGGCCCGCCGAGTCAGGTAAGCCAGAGCCTGCTAACCCCCTGGTCCAAATGTGTGCGGCTCCTCTCCTGCCTCCTTCAGCGGTGTGGGAAGGATTAAATAAGCAGCAGAGCCAAAACTCACACATGCTCCCTGGGCTCCCTGCATGCCTAAGTTTCCATACAAGACTCCCTAAGTTTCCATATAAACAGAATTAGTTTTATGTAACAGTCTGAATGGAAGTGGAAGGCGGGGGTGAAGGTCAGGGATGGGAACAGGCATTCAGAAAAGCACACTGGGTTTGCACATGGCTGAGGCAGGTACTGGATGTGCATCTGTGCACTTGCGCAAGAGGAGTAATATTTTGGGTGGTTGGATAATGCCATGGAGCTGGCAGGAAATAAAAGTCTGCATAAGACAAAGTGGAGCTGGCATCTTTGGAGAGTTGGCAGCGCTTGAAGATTGCTTGTGGTGCTGGGGAGCATCATAGTTCTTGCTAGTGGTTCAAACTTGTTGATTTTGGGACTTTGACAGAGAGAGGTGTGGGATAGTGTGGCTGCCTCAACCACTTCCCCTCTCCAAAGCCTGTTGACTGTAGCAGTTTCTTTAAGGCAGGGCTTATTGGGTTCCCCTGGTTGGTGCCACTTGGCCATCTGTCTTTGGCAGCTGCACCTGCAGCAACAGAATGCAGCACTTCATGCTCCAGCTCATCAAAAGCTTTTGGACTGTGTTAGTCTTTAAAGAGCCACGAGATTGTTGCTCCTTGATTGTCAGGCAATAGCTCTCTATGCTGTGCAAAGCTTCTTGTGCATATTGAGCAAAGAGTGGTTAGTTAGGTGCTGAGGAGGGGTGTGGGTCACGGTCAGTGGTAAGATATCTCTGGTACCTGGCATTACAATTTATGGCACACATGGCCCGCCCCAACAAAGTGACACTTATCAGATCTGGCCCTCATAATAAATGAGTTTGACACCTCTGGGCTAAACAATCCAAATGTGTGTAATGCTCCTTGTAAGCTAAACAAAGGTTTGCCCATTTTGATCTCTCTTAAATTTCGCGCTCAAGAGGAAATATTCCATATATGTTTTTCACATTGCTGATTTCAGAGGTTAGAGGTTGGATCCTATGAACTTTTTTGCATGTGGAAGGAGCCACTTTTACTAAAAAGGTTACGGTGGGGAATTTGGGGGGATATCATGCAGGAAGGGGACTGCATTTTAAAGAAGAATTAGGCAAGACTGAATGAAAAAACTAGTAGACCCCACCCAACAGTCAATCTGTGTTTATCTGCCTGTCTGTTTTCAGCTTTCCCTCTCCTCCCAGCCTGGCTGTTAGAATATACAAGTGGGAACCTGCAAGGACTTGCGGGAGGCATCTCACTCCCCCTCTTTCCCTTTCCTGAAAACCCCCATAGCCTCTCCCCATTTGCTGTTTCCTTCTCTCCTAGGGTTGCCAACCTCCCTCTCCACCCACCCTCCCTACCTGTGTATTTCCAGGATCTCAGCGGCAACGTGAGTGGTGGCGGCAGTGACTCCAGCCAGCCGGCTTCTGGGGGCAGCTGCTTTCGGGGAAAGAAGCAGGGGGGCCTCGGGGCTGAGTGGGAGGATTTGTTTTCCAGGAGTGTCCATTGTTGGATGGGCTGGCCAGCCCTGAGCCCCCCCACGCAGGAGTGATTGGGAGGGGGAAGCACTCCCCTCCACCTGTGATCTGATCCAAAGATGCAAGTAAGCGAGGGGGAGGTAAAAGGATGTAAATCACCCTCAACTTCTTGGGGAGGGCTCCACTGACTCCTGCTCCCCCACAGAGAGAGAAAAAAACTTCCCTTAAGATCCAGGAATCTCTTTAGGGGACAAGGGAGAGATGCCAGCCTCCAGGTGGGACCGTAGGATGTCCCAGAATTACAGCTGGCCTCCAGACCACAGAGTTCTGTTTCCATGGAGAAAATGGAGGGTGGGCTCTATATGGCACTGTAGCCGCCAAAGTTTGATGTCAAAAGGGGGGGGGGGCTAAAATACAATTCATTTTGAAGAGCTGTGATTCATGATTTTTTTTTTATTTTATTTTGGGAGGCTGCACCACAAGAAAAAAAAAGTGCCCCAGGGCACTGTAAGTGGCGGGATAGCCAAGATGGCACACAGGGACAAATGGCAGGAGATGGTCTTTCAAGTATGTGGGTTTTAAAGGGTTTTAAAAATCATAACCAGCAACTTGAACTGAACTTGGAAACAGACAACCAATGTAGTAATTTCAAAATGGGCAACTTATGTTCCCAGTGGCTAGTCCCTGAAGATACTCAGGCTGCTTCCCATTGGACCAATTGAAGTTTCTAGGTTATCTTCAAGGGCAGCCCTACATGGAATGTGTTGCAGTAATCCAACTGTGAGGTTGCAGAAGCATGGATCAGAATGGCAAGACTGGCCAAGACAAGGTAACGAGAAAGTTTGCAAATCAGATGCAGCTGATAGTAGGTGTCCCTGGCCACCATGCCAACCTGCTTTTCAAACAGCAAACAGGGTTCATGCTTTTAACCTGACC
The DNA here is from genome assembly GCA_029233225.1 of Lepidodactylus listeri. Classification (NCBI taxonomy): domain Eukaryota; kingdom Metazoa; phylum Chordata; class Lepidosauria; order Squamata; family Gekkonidae; genus Lepidodactylus; species Lepidodactylus listeri. The sequence continues at coordinate 51,953,496 of JARCFY010000012.1, forward strand.
CCAAGCAATTAACCTGCCCTGAAAAGCCAACATCACTCCATGTAGGACAAGTAGATTAAATCCCTCTAGAATATTAGCCTTCCTAACCAGCATGATTAGCTTGTTCTGCCTGAGCCACTTGACTGCCTCAAAGCACCAGTTCAGAACCAAATGGACATATCAGGAAGCTGGGGTAATGACATATAGAACTGGGTGTCATCTACATATCGATGACACCCAACCCCAAAGATCTGGACAGTCTCATTCAGGGCTCTCTCTCTCTCTCTCTCTCTCTCTCTCTCTCTCTCTCTCTCTCTCTCTCTCTCTCTCTGTATATATGTGTATGAGAGCCAGTTTGGTGTAGAGGTTAGGAGCATGGGCTCTAATCTGGGAGAGCCGAGTTTGATTCTCCTCTCCTCCGCATACTGCATACAGCTGCTGGTGTGACCTTGGGTCAGTAACAAGTTTTTTCAGAGCTGTTCTCGCACAAGCAGTTCTTGAAAGAGCTCACTCAGTCCCTCCTACCTCACAGGGTGTCTGTTGTGGAGAGAGGAAGGGAAAGGAAATTGTAAACTGCTCTGAGACTCCTTTGGGTAGTGAAGGGCGGGGTATAAATCCAATCTCCTCTTATGTGTATGTATAATACAAGATAATAATATTATATATATATATATATATATACACACACACACACACAAGGGGGGGCCTGCAATATTCGCAGGGGGGGGAAGAAGCTGACAGCTGCTCCTCCTTCCTCCTCCCCCCCTTCCCCCTGCGTTCCAGCCTGCCCGAGGTGAGGCTCCTCCGGTGCAGAGCCGCGGGCCTCGCCATCTCTTCTCCACCTCCCGCCCCAGCTTGGCCCAGCGAGTCCCGCGGCTTTGTGCCGGAGGAGCCTCACCATTCCTTCCCTCACCCTCGCGTTCCCCTCCCGCCCGTTCTCCTTTGCCGCGGCTTGAGTGGCTTAATGCCACTCAGGCCCAGCGTTTCCCTCCTCCCCCGGCACCATCCCCTCCCTCCCTCCCCCCCCATGCTCATCCGCCCGCCCACCAGCTCACTCTTCTTTGCTGGGGCCTGAGTGGCTTAACGCCACTCAGGCCCAGCGTCTCCCTCCTCCCCCCCGGCACCATCCCTTCCCGCCCACCCCCGGCCACGCTCATCTGCCACCAGCGCCGCCAGCACTCCCACAAGTCCGTTCCCTGCGAGGGAACCGCCGCCACGCCGCCGCCGCCAGCAACAACCACACGACAGGTAAGTTCGTTCCCTGCGCATGTGCAGGGAATGCTTTTTTACTTTTCGGGGAATTTCAGTATCCCCCGAAAACTTTTTTTAACTTTTTTTATTTTTCTGCAAACGGGGGGATCACCCCCATCTGCAGAACCCCCTCCCCACCCCCCAAGTGCCCCCCCGCGTGGATTTAGGTATCCGCACGCGGGGGGGCACATGGGAATTAGATATATAGATATACACATATACACATACACACACACACACACACATATATATATAAGCATGGGTGAAAGAATGGAACCCTGTGGCATTCCACAAGACAAATTCCTCTCCATTGGTTCTGCACCTCCAGTGGAGACTCTTTGTGTCTGGGCAGACACCACTGAAAGGCTATGCCATTAACTTACATATTCAAGTTGGTGGATAAGAATGGAGTGGTCAACTGTGTCAAAGGTTGCTGAGAGGTCCAATAGTATCAACAGGAAAGATTATCCCCTGTCGAACCTTAAACAAAGATTGTCTGCCTGTGCAACTAAAGCTTTCTGGGAACCAACCCAGGCCTGAAACCAGTTTTAAATGGATCAAGTGCAGTTGTGTCATCCACACAAGAGCAGATAGATAGAACCACATGTTCTATCACCTTCCCTAGAAAAGGTAAACTGAAGTCTGGCCTTTAACCAGCTGCCTCATCCCTAGCTAATTGAAGTTTTTTTAGTAGAGGTCTAATAACTGTCTCCTCCAAAGCTCTAGGGAGAGCTCCCACAATCAGGGAGAAAATGACACTCCAGGTACTGGATGTCCTCTCAACTTGGCCTCCAAGTTGGAACAGAGGAGACATATTTTGTCAATAAAGAACTTTGCAAAAACATCACAGGTAGGGGTCATTTTTTAAATCACTGGCAAAGTCAGACTGTGTAATCAGGTCACAAATCACTTTAAACAGTTGAGCTGGGTGAGATTCTTCTGATGCAATGGTGGCAGAGAAGTAAGTTTTCACTGCCATTACCACCACCTCAAAGGTCTGCAAATGGGCTCTATGACGTACTCTGTCTGATTCATCCTGAATCTTCCACAAATGTCACTCGAGTTGTTTTCCAGTCCACTTTATATTGCCCAGTTCTTTGGTAAACCAAGGAGCTGGGGGCCTCGCAGAGCATGTAAGAGGATCCCAAAGAGCCACTCTGTTTATGGCCACAGACAGCCCATAATTCTGTACATCTACAAAGGCCCCCACAGAGTCCCTGAGAAGGCTCTCAAAATCAACCAAAGCCATCTGGAAACCAACAGGATCCATTAATCTCTGAGAGTGGGACATCTGAATTGGTCCACCACCCCTGCAGGGAGGATGCAGCAACCTCAACTGTGCCATCCACCCTGCCCAACTCTTCCAGTTTGGCGTAGCGGTTAAGAGCGGTGGACTCTAAACTGGAGAACCAGGTTTGATTCCCCACTCTTCCACGTGAAGCCAACTGGTTTACCTTGGGTCAGTCACAGTTCTCTCAGAACTCCCTCAGCCCCACCTACAGGGTGTCTGTTGTGGGGAGAGGAAGGGAAGGCAATTGTAAGCCACTCTGAGACTCCTTTGGGTAGTGAAGAGTGGGGTATAAAACCAGTTCTTCTTCCTCCTTCTCTTCCTCCTCATTCTCTGTAGCTTTACACACACTTGCGGCATAGAGCTTTCTTTCCAGAGAAAGCTGGTGTATTGTGAATCTATGCCACAAGTGCAGATGAGGAGCTTTGGGTGACCAGCAGGGTTGGGAGTTGGTGGCCAGGATTGGCTTGAGGGGAGTGTGATGTGCAAGGGAAGAGAGAGTTTTTGCAGAAAGGTGGGGACCTATGTAATCCCTCAGGCACTCTATCAAATGCTGTTCCCTTAGGATATAGTACTATGCACACTGACTCAGGAGTAAGCCTCATTATATTCAGAGTATGGTCAAACTGATCAGTATAACTTCATTGGCTCACCTTTCTTCCTTACTATCCTTGCCTTCACTTCTCTTGCATCGTGCCTTTTCTATATCATATTTCCCAAACAGACACACTTACCACTGTAAACTTCTTGGGAAGGTGATGTTCTTTTTAGCTTATTTTATAAAACATAACTGATGATGTGATATGAATGTATGAATAAATGTATAAATAATTATATCTATAATTATTAATAGTGGTCCTGGAGTTGTGCCAGGAAACAGTGATGCATGCAGGAAGACCACCACATTGGGTAATGGGGGCAGAGGTAAGAAGCCTGACAATCAAACCTCTCAAAAAAAAAGTTTCTAGCACTTATAGTCACAAAAATAAAGTCTGAATGTGTAAACAATGGTTTGATCTGTAGCCATTTTTAATTGCAGTCAAAATCTTATCAATAGAAAGTGAAACAAGTTGTCATACTATTGTGTAACTTCTCATTCTTTGTGGTGTCAGGGCCCTACAGGACCTACTACAGTTCCTCAGGGCCTGTAAAATGGTGGTGTTCCGCCAGGCCTTTGGTTGAGGCGGCGGGTGTCTTAATTACATCGGCCTCCCCTGCTCCACCCTGCCTCACACAATGAATGTTGTGCTATTGATGGTGGTTTTACCCACTTCATCCTGGGCACACGTACAAACAGTATTTTGGGAGCACTTGTTAACCGTGCCTGATCTCCATCTTGTGAGTTGTGTCTGTTGAATAGGGTTTAACATTCTGTAACTATGTTTTAATTTTTAATTGTTTTATAATTGTCTGTTGTAACCCGCCCTGAGCTCTGCTGCGCAGGGGAGGGCGGGATAGAAATCCAACAAAATAAAATAAATAAATACTAGTTTCTTCTGTAGTTGCTCTCTCCAGCCTCCTGTATTACCACTGTTTTGTTGCCTATGGTGAGCAATGGCCAGGTGAAAATAGTGCGTGTGTTGGGGAAACAGATTAAAGCGGGGGGTGGGGGGGGTGGGAAGGTATTTTTATTTTAAATTCTGTTATGAAGATATACATCACTCAAATCAGTGAACAAATTAGAGCATACAAAAATATGCCATAAAATACTGTTTCACCAAGGTCACATGCACTTAAAGCATGCCATGTTACAGAGAGAGATTCATGCTTCTGTAAACTTTGTGTGCATGTACAAATTTTGTATTAACTGAGACAAAATAATGTGTGTGAATGTGTAACTAGAGATACAAGGTGTGTCACTAGAATTTTATTATAGGGTTTTCAGAAACAAAAAGAAATACCAGAAAACCAGCTCTTTCACATCTGCCAGATGCTGAATTCATGAATCTGTGCTTTCTGTGCTGTAGCTGATGACATCATAAATGCTCAGAGCTGTGCTGGGAGCAATATCGAGAAACTGCAGTTCACCTTCATTAGCCCACCAGGAATCCAGGAAGCAGAGGAGATAGGGTACAGTACTGTCAACCCTAAACATTCAGAAATGATCAGTTAGGCTCCAGTAAGTCCTCTGGCTCAGAAAAGTGCTTCTGTTTAAGCAATTAAGGTATTTTCTTGGGCTCATTTTGGAGGAATCATGCCTTCTGTTAAATTACTATAATTATGAGGTGCTAAAAGAAAATGTTTGTAAATGATCCTTGTGTTCAATAACTGTCTTTCCAACCTTGTTCAAAACTTTGTGTATGAGCTCTGAATTTTTTTGGGGGGTCACTGGGAGTTCACCAAAGCTGATATTGTTGGATATGAACTACTTTGGATACAATGCAATTCAAACTGATAAAAGCCTGTCTGACTGGTTTGGCATGTGGTAGGTTCTTGCTCAAGTTCCTTTCGAGAGGTGCAAAAATCTTTATATGAATAGCTGAAGATTGGGCGGAATCATTTGTCCTATTGCAGTTGCAATTCCAGATCACAATGACCATGCCAGCCAAATTAATCAGATTGGATGTCAATTTGGAGTGTGAGTTTCACACATTAATTGGAGATGTGAGTTTGTTGCCAGTGGTAAAAGGACAGACCTGTTGAGCTACGTGGCAATTGAAATTGGAGATTTAAAGATTAATTGTGACATCTGTGCAGTAAACTTGAACTGGCATCGTTTCTGAAGGGAACTTGAGTCGTGCAAGGATTTGAGAATGATCTGTTAGGGGTCATTTGCTCCCTCACACAGTTCCAGTTCCAAGGCTGCAGGATGAGAAAGAAGGAGAGGAAATGATTACAGTCAATCTGGTTTGTGGTGTAGACATGTCTCAGTCTGGGTAGTTTGAAAGGGCCATGGTTCTTTGGCAATAAGGGAAAAAATCTTTCAGAACTTACTGAGCAATCACCAGCTAATTCGTAACATTCATTAAGAAGGAATAACTGCCAGTTATTCCTGTTTAGTCCCTTTTATTTGATCTAGCAATAACAGAAGTGCAAAACAGCCCACGTAACTAATCTCAGCCATTCAGTTGCCAAAAAAAGGGTCTATACCACCAACTGGAAGTATGAAAAAGCCAGTAACATTATAGAATTCAGACAGTTGCCTTCTTTAGGCCTAGATTACATTATATCTATAGGTCATGATCAAAAGAAGTTGTGCAACTACTGGGTAGGCTTACCAGCTGCTCCTGGAAATAAGTATTTAAAGCAAATGTGAACAGAACATTGGAATAAAAAGCAACCCACAGAAATAAAACTATTGGTTTAATAGATGCATCTTTAGTATTTATTTAGGGAAAGTATGATTAGCTAGCTTTTACCATGTATTTAAATATGTGGAAGACAGGCAGGAGCTTATGAAGGGTTTTTTATATGCTAGATTTGATCTTTATAAAAATAACTAATTTTATGTATCCTGGCTAACTACACATATTTACATAATGGGGGATTTTGGTTAATATCGGAACAGTGGGGGAAAAGTACAAGTACTGCAGTTGTGAAAAATATGAACCAGTCAGATGGCACTTGCCATTTCCCATTTTGAATTACTCTTTTGAAATTTGTTGAACCATTGTGAATATGTTTCCTATTTTGCTGGGTGACTCATAAGGGGTAAACAGTTACTTCTTGGTATCCAGGTTCTTTACTTCCTTGCAACTACATATGGTTATGAAATTTTTGACCATAACAATGCTAAATATGAGATTATGAGAATTTCTGTGATTATAGGGTTTGGCTCATTTATTCTTCCATTAAAAGAAGCATGGTCAGTACTGTTGGATTTTTGTTGAAAGGCCTATCTGAAAAGTTTTGCTTTGAAATCTTCATGACTGGAGAAGCTCTTTTCTGTTTTAAGTAGAAAACTACATGTTGAAGAAAACAATGACAGTTCATTTGTACTTAATTCATTTATTCTCAATTTGTTCTTATGACCAAGCTACTCATAGATGAGAGATTGAAAAAGTTTGGAGATATCAACAGACTCTTAATTCTATAGGTATGAGTTTGTGTAACACTGATATTCTTTATTCTCTAAATTAAAAGATCATTATTCACTTGACTTTGGTTGGAGTTTTGGTTTTTGCTTTGGCCAAAGGGCAAAAGTCTCATACAAAATCATTTTTTCTCCTCTTTGAACTCGGAAATTTAAAAAAGTAATTGGCTATTCACTAAACATAAATTTATCATCAAAATGACATTCATTATAGTAAACTAGGAATAAGGCCTGTTATGGAAATAAATACAATGGGCTCTAGAAAGACACTCTGGGAGAGTGCCCCGGCCTTGGGCACTCAGTGTCAATTTGCTGTGGTGACACAGAGTCCACAATTTTCTCCAGGGAAAGATCTCTGCCATCTGAAGAGCAGTTGTAATTCAGCGTGATCTCCATTCCTCCCGTGGAGATTGGCAACAATGGGTCTCCATGAGGGAATGGGTGGTTTGAAGGGTGGAGTCTATGGCACTGAACCTGTCTGTAGTCTCACCCCTGCTGAAACCTCACCCTGTCCAGGGTCCACCCCTCAAATCTCCAGGAATGTCCCCACCTGGAGTTGGCAACCCTACCTCCCAGCCAATTGTCAATCTATCGTTATACGCCCCCTGGCTTCAGCTTTCTATCTCCTCCCCCCTCAAGAGCAATTGTAATTCTGAGTGGTCTCCAGCCCCCACCTGGAGATTGGCAACAATGGTTCCCCATGAGGGACTCGCTGGCTTGGAGGGTGGAGTCTATGACATTGTATCTGTCTGAGGTCCCACTCCTCCTCAAACCTCACTGTCTCCAGGCTCCACCCCTCAAGTCTCCAGGAATTTTCCACCTGGAATTGGCAACCCTATCTCCTTCCCAGCCAGTTATCAACCTCACTCTTCAAGTTTCCATCCCCCCCCCCCCCCGCAGCCTCCACCGTGCTCTGAAGCCCTGACTGCTATGTCACATTGGCTGTTATAAAGGGTCCATCTCAGCAGGGTATGAGGACATAGAGTCCACCATTTTCTCCAGGGGAACTGATCTCTGCCATCTGGAGAGCACTTGTAATTCTGAGTGGTTTCCAGCCCTTGCCTGGAGACTGGCAACCATACTTCCCCTGGTGGAAAAGTAGTCTTTCTCTGCAATGGGGACCGAAGCAGCTGACATCATTCTTCTCTCCCCCTTTTTGACTTGCACAACAACCCTGTGAGGTAGGTTAGGCTTAAAGTCTGTGACTGGCCCGAAATCACCCACTCAGCAAGAACCTGGGTCTAGCAGGTCCTGCTCTGAAGCACTGACTGCTACGCCTAGGGTAGCCTACCTCCAGGTGGAGCCTGAAGATCGCCAGTTATTACAATTGAACTCCAGACAACAGATCTTCCCCCCTCCCTTGGAGAAAATGTCTGCTTTGGAGGGTGGCCTCTATGGCATTCTGTTCAGCTGGCCCCAATGAGTTTTCTCCCAAAGGCCATCATAGGTGTGGAAAGGGGCTTTCAGAGAAGCAAGCTTGGTTGCCTAGCAATGGGCACTGAGGAGAAAGTTGTTGGCTCTGATGATAGAATAGGGTTCCCAACCTCCAGGTGGGGCCTGAGAATCTCCTGCTTTTACAATGGATCTCCAGCTGACAGAGATCAGCTCCCCTGGAGAAAATGGCTCCTTTGGAGGGTGACTCTATGGCATTGTACCATGCTGAGGCCCCTCCCCTCCCCAAACCCCACCCTCTCCTGGATCCATCCCCAAAGTCTCCAGGGATTTTCCAACCCAGACCTGGCAACCCTGTGATGGAAATACCTGAAGATTTGGGGGGTGGATCCTGTGGAGGGCTGCATTTTTTTGGGGGGGGGATAGAAGGACTCAGCAAGCTATAATGCCATAAGGTCTACCCTCCAAAGCAGCCAGTTTCTCCTGGGGAACTGATCTCTGTCAGCTGGAGATCAATTGTAACAGCGGGAGATCTCCAGGTCCCACCTGGAGATTGGTAACCCTAGGGGGAAAGTCAGCCACACAGCAGGGGGTTGGAGGGAACGGTTTGATGGTTGCTGGCTCACCTCATTAGCCAGCCAGCTGTGGTGGAGATAAGCAGGAGAGAGGGCCTGAGGAATTTCACAAAGCCAATATGTTCCATTTCAGGAACTCTTCAGTAACGGTTTCTGTCAGGCATTTCACACAGAATCTTATTAGTACCTTATTAGTACCCTAACGGAACATATTGGCCCTTTCACACAGAAATGTGCCTCTCCCGTTGGGGAAGTGTTCCTGAGACGGTTTACCTTGAAACTTCCTCCCAAGCATTCTTCAGTTCTTGTACCGGTCCTGAAGCGCTACGGGGTGCTGTGTGAAATGGCCCCCTGTTTCTGACAGTTTATTCTGGCAGTTTATTCTGGGCATGCTGGCAGTGTGCGGGGGAGGGGGTTATGCTGATAATCCATTCTCTTTTCACTTACAGAATCAGGCCACTGAGGGAACAGTTAGACCCACCTGGCAGTGGGCGGAGGAGAAGAGTAGACCCAGCACCCAGTCGGTCCTTCCCCTTCGCTGGCTCCCTCCAGACTGAGGCCGGGACGCTGGTTGGTGGGCGGGACTGAGGCAAGGCAGGGAGAGAATGCAGCCAGTGGCCAGGGTCCCCCTTTTGAGTGGCAGTCTGTCCAGCCTACTGATTTTGGCGCCCCTTGGAATCTTAAAACGGCTTTATATAATAGGAAAGATAGTGGAAGAGGAAGAATATTGCAAGGGATACTGCAGCATGCAATGTGGTTCATAGCATTCCATACATACGAACATCCCATTCCCATGAAGTCCATTTCAGTAGAAACTGTGCTAGTCAGAGTCTGTGTAGATCGGCAGGTTTTGCCACCACCACGATGATGCCCCTGCATGTAGCTCTTTACTCATTGGGTACAGGAGGACCATTCACTTGTGGGAGAAAATAAAGGGATGTGTTATTATTATTTTGTTATTATTTATTAAATTTCTGAATCAACCTAACCCTGAGTATACAGGGCTCTGGGTGATTTTCAATAAATTAATATACAAAAATACAATTTAAAATAATCAATTCACCCCAAAGTTTCACAATATCCCGACAGTGTTTATAATTTGATCCAAAACCTGCTCTGGAGTGTTCTTCCATCTCATGGGCAGGTGAAGGAGGTACTGAGGGACATCAGCAGGGAGGGCCCCAATTATCCTTGTCCCTATGAGTCCAGTGTCAGAAGCCCATTTGTTTTCATTTTTGATGAATTCAGAGGCCACAGACAATCAGTGATTAGAGCCATGAATAAAGTTATTCTCTTCTGACTGCAATTGATTGCGATGTCAGGAGAATGATCTCAGTTTCAGGCTAACACTCTCAAGTTATACCCTTTGCAGAAGGTTGGAGGGTTTTTTAACCATGAAGTAGAATTGGCTGTATTCTGTATTTACTGACAGGAAAAGAGAAACTTAGCTCTGAAGATAGAATCAGTTGGGTAGCCATGTTGGTCTGAAGCAATAGAACAAAGTTTGAGTCCAGTGGCACCTTTAAGACCAACAAAGTTTAATTCTAGGTATAAACTTTTGTGTTCTGGTACCCAGCAGAGAACTCTTGTATCCTGGCTATTTCTGGCCCAAAGAAATCCCTTTTCCTGATCGTGCTCTTTAAATCTTCAAAGGTAACGCCACTATATCGTGGCAAACTGCTCGTGTGACCACAGCCTTAGATGAGGTAATAGGTCTACAGAGGGAGCTCCCTTTCTTTCAGCTGGAAGGTTTGAATTATAGTTGGTTGTGCCTAGGGTTGCCAGATCTGGCTTGGGAAATTTCTGGAAATTTGGGGATAGACCCTGGGGAGGATAGGGACTTCAGTGGAGTACAATGCCATAGAGTCCACCCTCCAAAGCATCCATTTTCTTTAGGGAAACTGATCTCTATAGTCTGTGGAGATGAGCTGTAATTCCTGGGGATCCCCAGGTCCCACCTGGAGGCTGCCATCCCTAGTTGTGCCCCTGGAACACTTTACACTGTGCTCTGGCATGGGAATATGCAGATTATAAGAATAAACTGTATGCTTCCTGACAATCTTCTCCATATTGCAACGGGATATGTAAGAGTATGCTGTAAATATCTATATGACATTTCTCTCACACTTCTCCTGTTACAGCAGAGAGGGGACTCCTATATTAAATCTATTAGTATGCCTTAGACGCCAACGCTAAGCAGGTCTACTCAGACTCCTACTCACATCTATTCAGTGGGGCTTATTCCTAGGAAAGTGTTCTTGGGATTTCATTGTTAGTCAACTTTACTTCTGTTTGCTGGGGACTGGTTTTGTTTTTTTTTTTTTTAAAAAGCTTTCCCTTTTAGTTATTGGGTAGGAACTGGCCTGCTTTTCTACTTAGTCTAGCTCAGTTCTCCTCCACACTATAGACCATGTCCCACATGGCTTTGTACATGCAAGTCCCACAGTCCATAGCATAACAATTTTGGGGTGGTCAAAGGGGATCCCTCCTTTATTTTTACTAGTAGAAAATTATAAAAAGCAAAATGCCATTTTATTTATTCCAACAGTATCATTGTTTACTCAGAATTAATCCTCCCTGAACTCAATAGGCTTTACTCCCAGAATAAGTGCATAGGATCGCAATTTAGCATTGAAACTCAGCCAAGATCTGTAGCATTTTTGTTGCTCTTCCATTGCTGCTCTGACTGCCCATAACCTTGTTTTATGATCAAAGAAGGGGTAGCAGGAAAGTAGAGCAAGGCTAATAGGCTTTCTCATGTAGTCTCCATGGGAATGGTCTTTTCATAAGTGTCTTGAACTTGACCTCTTTCGAAAGGCACAAAGGTCCAACGCACATTTAAAAAGTTATATTTAAATTTTAATTTTTTTTAATTCTGCAAAGCCATTTAATAACAGACCCTCAAAACACAAAGCATAAATCTTTCAGAATGGTTACAGAATTAAAACTGATGGACGAAGCAAAGAAGTTTAGCAAATGCCCTGAAGCAGCTTTCTCTCCTTTTTCTATATATGTCCTTTTTGATAAAGCAGATTTGCTTGATTTTTTAAAAGAAAGCTTTATGGTGATGTTACCAACATGATACTAAAGAAGAAGATTCAACTTTGCAAAGAATAGAGTCTAAATTTTTTTCATGCCCCACCCCTCATTATAAAAATGTTCTTGGTAGTGAGGCATTTGGGGCATTAGAAAGATTTACAGTAACAATATAAGTGGCTATAATGAACTTGGGAGCAAGGGAGTGTCGTTATGATAGAGATCTTCAGGCAGCACTACTAGTACAAATATTTAGGGACACAATCTTCTTTCAATGAACCTGAATACTAATATTAACATGAGCAGTAATTACAGGTACTCAAAGCATATTTTGCTTATTTTTATTTATGAGAGTATAATACTTATTAAAGGTGTTAACTTTAACAACACTGGAGATTAGAGTCATCTGTCCGCAAAAATAAGGTCATCAGTGGCCACAGCGGTGCTGAATATCCAGTCTTCCCAATAATATATTCATATTGTGTATTTTAAGTTTATTTTCTATATTCTATTAATTTTAATTTTCTATTTTTCTTGTATCTAATCCATATAAGATTTTTTAAAATTATCTGTTCATTTATTTATTTAAATCATTTATTTCAGCTTTTCTTCTAAAGCCAGCTTTAACAATTAGATACAAAACCGGAATACAAATAACCAACAAAGGCCATACAGCCAATAATAAAATAAGGGGTAAAACCAGCATCCAGCATAAAAAGTGATTTGAATAAAAATAGGATATATTAGAGTAACAATAGCATTCATTTGGGCCCACTAGGATGTATTTAGAAAGACCAAATAGAGAAAGAAGAGGGGAAATCAGTGCTTTTGCTTAGCACCTAAAATATAGCAAGCTTACTAGCAGGCAACTTTCTGTGTGGAGGGAGGTATACCCACAAGGTGTCACAACTGAAAAGGCCTTGCTTACTTTGTTCAGTCATCTTTTTTCTGCAAGTGAAGGCATTAAAAGCAGAAACAAAACTTACAGGCAGGCACATATGTGAAATCCTCCTTGAGTCTCTGTGAGAAAGGTGGACTATAAAGAACATAAATGAATAAATAAACCCATGAGTGTAGTTCATCCTTCAAGTACCCTTTTTGTTTTAAAGAAGAGCAAAGCTGCTTTTTCATAACCATTGTGTCTCTGCTGAGAATGTCTTTGAATCTGGTGAATGCAACATTAATTCATTAAATATAGGTTTGAAGAGAGGCAAATTTGCTCTGAAGCTTACTGTACACTTCATGTGGATATAGTAGGTATGTGGCCATAACTGCGACAGCTTTTTTTCAAGTTGCTTCAATGACAGAACTTAAAGATACTGTATGTCCAGTTCCCACATAGAGGCACCAGCTTGGTTGTGAATGAGCTTGCAGGCCCACATGCTCCCAGCAAAAGTTGCTACACTTGCAAAAGAAGTAAGTGTTTGAGTGCCTCAAAGCTGATTAATTCTCCCCGCATTTGGGAGGGGTTGTGGCTCAGTGGTAGAGCATCTGCTTGGCATGCTAGAAGGTCCCAGGTTCAGTTCCTGGCACCTCCAGGTAAAAGGATCAGGTCCTAGAGTGATGTGAAAGACCTTTGCCTGAAACCCTGGAAGGCTGCTGCCAGTCTGAGTAGACAGTACTGACTCTGATGGACCAAGGGTCTGATTCAGTATAAGGCAGCTTCATGTGTTTATGACGCTAACAACTCCCAACACAACTATGTGTTCCTAAAATTTTTTTTTTTTAAATCAAGAGATGCTGAGGGACTATGTCAGATCTAAACCTGAAAAAAGTTGTATGTTACCATCTTGGGGTGCCACTAACTTCACAGCAAACAGTTTGCATAGGCTAACATACCAAGCTACACGATATGCCCAATACATGTTTCTTTACATGAAGTGTCGCTTTACAATCACTAGCTGACTGAATAATCTGTTCATACTTTTTAAAAACGGTAGGGTGCCAACTGCCATGCAGCAACAAGAGGTAAGGGAAAAGGAAAGTAAATGGAACTCTCATTGGGGTACGTGAGAGCATGCATGAATAAAACAGTGCTAATTGCACTGTACTATTTGAATACGTGAAAAGTAAGCTGACAAAACAGGCTTGAACTGTTTGTGAACAGCTGAACTGACTGAAGAAAAATCAGCTTCCTGATTGCACCTGGGAAACAGAATGTTAGCTAAACCAGTGAGTGTCTGAACATTCATATTAACATTAATCTCTGGTGTAGCAGGAGAATTTCAAACACACCAATGAGGAAACTTTTTTACATGAACAGACCAAAGTCACACTGCATGATATTTATAAAAGCTTCCACTCTTGCTGATAAATGCCAGAGGAATCATACCTCTAAAAGATTTCTACCAGAACTGTGGCTGAATTCACCATTCCCATCTTACTTTTGAAAGGATTATAGCAGCACCATTAGTCATATCTGAGTTCGTGGTGCAAGAAGAACATGACAATATCATCATGAAAAAATGCAAAAAAATGGATATAATAATGCATGCTGGAAAACATAAAAACTGACTATGGGCAAAGTCATGATAAAAAATTGCCCTAACACACAGCTTTTGAAATAGTTAAACTATCAGAAGACAAAACTTCACTTTCAGTTCTGTTTGCTGTAAACTCCCCAAAATAGGAAGTACAGAATAATAGTCATTAAGTACTTTGTTGTTGGATAATTTTTAAAAGAACAAAAAGGGTAAAATGCCAGGTGATGGATTTATTATTGTACAAAGTCCCTGTGCATTTCGCTGTAGGCTTTGTCAGGGGGAATCAGAGCATTCACCTAGTGCTTGAACTGTCCACAGCTATTAAGTACAATACTAAATCAATAAACCATCACCTGACTTTTTTTTTCTCTTTTGTTCTGTTGGCACATTGCTGGATTTAGCCCATTTTTTAATTTATCCTTGGATTAATTTTTACAAATATTTCTTCTTCGGCATTCACACACATATATATGTATGTAGTGCATGTTTATATGTGTATATATAACTTTCAAGTTATTGTCGTGGGCTGTAATTAAAGTAATATTAATTAGCTTTGGTTTTCTTTATGAGGAAGGCGGCTGAAGACAGGACAAAGAATGCCTATTGATGACAGGAGATTTTTTCCTGGCAGGAAAATTTTATTGGCAGTCTGTAAATTTACTACTGGTTGGCAATCTTGGCTTGCATAAATTTGTTTGTTTATGGTGAATTTCCATTCCCTTTTGGATTCATCTAATGTTGTAAGATATTTCTCCTGGTATTTGGATTTTTTCCCCTTTTGGTTGTAGAAGCATATTTATTTTTTTAAAAAAAGCTAAAATGTGATAGTAAAAGCTTTTCAGATGTTTGGACTCAATTTGAGAACTGGTTGATGATTCACATATGCTGTGGTGAATTATTCCTTGTGTTTCGTTATCAGAGCAATGTGTTGTTTACTAGAGTCCACTGGAAAAAATATTTTATGACTAAGCTTTCATTTGCTAAATGGAGTCCAAATCAAGCTTTAAAGACACACGTACGATCTGTTCCCATAATTTTAATTTTCAGTTGGATAATATATCAGCAATTTCAACCCCAGTGCTGTTTGATGACTGAAGGACAAATAAAATGTCCCATATTGAAAAGTTAACACTACAGATATGAAGTTACATTCTGGATTTACCATCAACAAGATGCTTTGTATCCATTAACCAAAAGCCGCTGGTCTACAAACCAGTTAAACTGTCCTCTCATGGGACTACACTGGATTAAATCCAAATACTCTCAATTAAATGTGTCATTATGCCTCAGGATGTGAAGCTGTTAATTCAGACTATTTACCTTGACTCAATTTGCCCTGTAGTTTCTTTAAACAGCAATAGACTGTGTGTAAAGTAGTCATATTCTTGCTTATAGGCTTGTTCTAAAGCATCCCTCTCAGAGTTATAATTGTAGCATGGTTTTCAAAGAATTCATTTTAACCCACTCACTCCCCTACATTACCTGAGACCTGTTTTAATCTTGCTTCACCTTTCAATCGCTGTTTGATCATGTAAACAAGTCTGAGCTGGAAGAGCGTTTTCCCCTACATTATTGGGATACCAGTCATGGCATTCAGCCAGGTTGATATTACCAGGTTCCACTTTCGGCCCAGGAAGTCAAATATGGCACAACTGCAAATGCTTGAAGAAAAATAATGTTCCCCTCACCCTAAAATCAAAAGTTGAGGGAACCTTGGAATCAAATAACTAAAGTAGTAAGAGCTAAGCTCCTGCTCCAAAGACTAACCAACAAATAGATAATACAGATATCGTACCACCACTGTATTGAAATAGCTACACTGTCTGCCTATCTGTATCCAGGCACAATTCAAAGTGCTGGTTCTTCTCTATATGGTACTTAGAGCATTGGGGCTGGGATACCTGAAGGACCACCTTATTTTTTATTTATTTATTCAATTTATACCCCGCCGTCCCCACAAGCAGGCTTAGGGTGGCACCTTATCTTGTATTGTCCAGCCCACCAGTTAAGATCCTCTTATCAAGCCCTCTTCTCTACGTCCCACACATGTAAAAGTAAAGTGGCAACTTGAGATAGGGCTTTTGGTGGCAGCAGCTCTACTTTGGAATGCCCTCTCAGTTGAGGCTAGCCTGACACATTACTTACAAGTCGTGTAAGCTGCTCTGGGCCTGCAACAGCGGGGAGAGCAGCCTAGAAATCAAAATAAATAAATAAATAAATAATTTTTTGTAGGTCCCAGGTCAAAACATTCCTGTTTACCCAAGCCAAGAAGTTCCATCCGTTTTAGCTGTTTTGTGCTCTCCAGGCTCAAGGACTGTTTTATCAATATCATTTTAGACTGTTCTGTTTGTTTTATGTGCTTTTATGCCCTAGCTCATTTATATTGACAGGTTTTAATTGTCTTGTTTTTGCTTATATTTTTACTTGCTTTGTTTTATTGATTTGTTTTTATGGGGTTTGTTTGTATTATTAATTTGTATATATTGTCCTGGTTGATTTTGTTTTATTGCTTTAATTGTAAAGTGCCCCAAGCAGGTTGGGAGAGGTGGCATACAAAATTTCTAAATAAAAACAAATAAAATAATAACATCATCCAATGGCAATGGCTAGGCTTTAGCCAGCCCCATCCAAGTCCCAGGTACTAGGCACTAAGGAGGTGTGGCTGGCTCTATTTTCCTTCCAATACTACGGCTCCACAGAGTTCTGGGTATTTCCACAGGCTCACTTTCTGCCAAAGTAGTGAGTTCCTTGAAGAGTTGGTGCTGAAAATTATATCTAGTATATTTCTTGCTGTGAATAAAATACTCAGTTTAAGGAACTGCAAACCATACCAGCCTCATAATCTGAAGAGATTTAGAAGCCTGAGAATTGATACTGTGAATCTTAATATTTCACCAAAATGTAATGATGGAATCGAAAAGCCTTACATGAACAGCCACCACAATCAGAAAAAAAGTTCTACATACATCAAGTTATCTACCACACTGAACTGACCTCTCACCTTGGGCTCAGGATGTATTGGCTACCAAAAAGAAAAACATAAAATGTTATCACAATCAAATGCACCTGAAAAGCAGCCTCTAACAACTTCCCCTGTATTCAAAAATAATTCTCTTAGGCTGCAATCACATAGGCTGCGGTCACACGGCCTCTTTAAATCCGGGAGGGCTCCCGGATTTAAAGGGGCCACATTTTTCTACCGCAGGTTGGGATGTCTACACATCCCAACCCCTGCGGCGGCGGGAGCAGCGGCGGCCACTGAAGAGGCGGCCGTGGTGGGAACGGTGGCAGCGGCCGCGGAAGAGGCGGCCGCAGCAGCGGCAGAAGCGGCCGTTGCGGCCACCAGCCGCCTGGTGAGTTTGGAGTTCCCCCCCTTTTACACTTGGGCGCTTGAGTGGCCAAGCGCCCAAGTGTAAAAGGGGGGGGGGAATGGCTGGCGGGACTATCTGGACAGCCCTGCTCTCGCAATGCTTGCGAGAGAGGGCTGTCCAGATACCTCAAATGCGGGTTCCTCCCGCAACACCCGGGAAAACACTTGATTTTCCCGGGGTCGGAAAATGCGGGAGGAACCCGCATTTGAGCCCGCTTCAGCGCGGGACTTGGGGCGGGCCGTGTGGTTGGCCCCTTTAAATGCGGGAGGAAATAGCCCTTCCTCCCGCATTTAAGGGCCGTGTGGCCGCAGCCATACACTAAATAATCCACTTTCAATACCCTTTCAATGCACTTTCCAACTGGATTTTACTGTGTGAACTGGCAAAATCCAATTTGAAAGCTCATTGAAAGTGGATTGAAAGTAGATTATTTAGTGAGTGTGATCGCAGCCTTAGAAAAAGGGGGGAAACTACACAAAAGAAACAAACAAAAACACCTTCCCCAATAAACAATCTGCCTAGATTGCACCTTGATCCTGGGGGCAGGGCTGCTACTCCCTAATCACACAAATGTCTCAAAAAGGCCCTAGCTGATACCACCTGATGATATGCAAAATTAAGCTACCTACTAAAACTTTTGACCTGCTAAAGTATCTGATGAAGTGAGCTTTGACTGCTTCCCACCTTTTCCTTTCCTTTTGAAAGAAATATAGCTAACAGAAGAGAATTCCTTGTGAATACCATAATTTATCAAGGATCCCCAAGGTAAGACAGTCTTCAACTCCTATCTTATACACTACTACAAAAAAGAGAGACCCTGAGCGTAGAAAAGGAGAGAGTCTAAACCAGACCACCTTCTTTAATTTCTATCACTAACTTTTTTTTGCCTAAATATGCTTCCTAAATTTTCACTGACTTGGAGTTCTTCATGGTGAAGTGCCCCTTCAGCCTGAGGCACAGGATTTGAAAACCAAAACTAAAACATTGTGGAATATACTTAGTATCTTCCTTCTGCAGGAGGGCTGGCCTACAACAAAGTGCAGCAAGAATTTACCTCATCCCCCCTTGCCTCCCCCATCACTGTGGCAGGAAGCTGTGATGGTCCTCCTCAGCCTCCACTGAGGCAAAGTGGTGAGGGGACACAGAAAGCTGCCATCCATGTCCTTGCTCCCACCCATGAGGCCAGTAACATAGCCTCAAGTTCCATTCTCAACAGAGCGGGACAAAATAATTCCCTGCATTACTGTAGGATAAAAACCATACATATTACAGATATTAATCATAAATAGGGTTGCCAAGCTCCAAGTGGAAGCTGGAGATCTCCCAAAATTACAACTGGTCTCCAGCTGATAGAGATCAGTTCCCCTGGAGAAAATGCCTGCTTTTTTTAGCCGGGGGAGGGGGGGAGAGTTGGCTTCTATGGCATTACACCTTGCTGAGGTCCCTCCCCTCCCCAAGCCCTGGCCTCCCTTTTCCAAAGTAATCTGCACCATTTAGAACCAACTACCTATTGGACTTTACCACAGCTAATCTCTGTATTTTCATATAGAAGAAGCAGAAGATGAGACTGGATTTATACCTCGTCCTTTACTACCCAAGGGAGTCTCAATGCAGTTTACAAACTTCTTTCCCTTCCCCTCCCCACAACAGACACCCTGTGAGGTTGGTGGAGCTGAGAGAGCTCTGACAAAAACTGCTCTTTTTCAAGGACAGCTGTGCTAGAACTACAGCTTGCCCAAGGTCACCCAACAGGTGCAAGTGGAGGAGTGGGGAATCAAACTTGGTTCTCCCAGATTAGAGTCCACGCACTTAACCACTACACCAAACTGGCTCTTTCACTTCTTTCACTGACTTTTAACTAATACCATTTTAGATATTGTTGATATGTCCTCTTACTGTTCAGACTGTCATTTTATAATAACATTTTGTTGTAATTGTGTATTTTGTGATAAACCCTGGAGATGTACTATAAATGAGATCCAATGGAAATAAATAATAAAGTTTCAAAATCTTATTTTCAGTTCCTGTTTTTATGATTCTCAAACTTGGACTGAAAATAATTCTAAAATGTATATGAAATTGCTTTGCATTTCCATACAGGTTGTGCAAAAGAGAAGCGATTCTGGCCAATCCCTTGTGTTTATTTACAGAAGTGTGATTATCATGCCAGAATATATGTCTTCTCTGTATTGAATCTTGATGTTTCACCTTTGATCCTGAGGTTATAAGAAAATAAAATAAGCCATCTTTGTGCCGGAAGAAAGAAAGTAAATCAATTGCTTTGTCACTTTTTTCTCCAACCCCAAGAAAAAGCCCCTTAATATTTTGTTTTCTCAAATGTGTGAACTTTATATAAGATGCTGACCTCTCTATCTACTTTGTAAAGAAACAGTTTCACTTCTCACATGAACATAAGATCTTATAAGGACAAGGTGAGTTTGGAACTGGTTTGAAATCTAGGACAGAAATAAAAAGCAACAATGAGAAACATTTGCTTCTACCACAGAATAGAAGTACAAGGTCAGCATTTGCTGCTGATGTTCGCATTATTATTGCTTCAACAGGACTGCCAAGCAAAACCCTGTGGTAGCTCACTTAATAACTTTTACTACTGGCTTTAACTGTGTGCAAAAGACTATGTGCCAACAACATGCTCCATAAAAAGGAAGGGGGATTCATTGAAGATAGACAAGACACTTGTAGTGTTTTAACATCATTTGGACTGATCAATTTTTATAGACATAATACCAGGCAATTGCAGTTCTTACAGTGGTAAGGAATCTAGTTAAGTTAGACAGAGTTTAAGCAAGTGATCTACTATCTTTGGTGGAAAATAATAGCAAGAATAGAGATAACTATAGATTTATGGCCACAATGCTTATTGGACAGGAGAAATAGGAAACCTAGTCATAAACAGTGAATGGCTAGACTTTCCATCAACCTTCTGCCATAGGTTTAAAGACTGGTCTGTATGCTATCTTAGCAAATACATGTTCCCAAACCACATTTCCAAGGTAACATCAGGGATTGCCTTGGCCAATGGGGCCCTGTGTGCTGCCCTGGGCCCTGGGTCGCAAGGGTGGGGGGGCATTGAGGGGTGGTAGTGATTCTGGGGTCCCATCCTGTATTTTTTTCCAGGGCTGCAGAAAAGACCACACACACACATATAGGGTAACACAAATACTGGGTTGGATATATTTGTAGGAGAGAACTGGTGGATGGGAAGAGAAAGTATTTAACTGTTGCCAGGCCTATCAGTTCTTTCACTAATGCCCACTCCCCATATCTACACTAAATGGTTTAGTTCAAGTCTCAGAGTCCACATGAGGGGAAACAAACTTAAAGTGCCATGGAGGGCATTTGTAGAGGAGGTTTAGTAGACCAGGAGATGGATTAATTACCCCAATCAGCCTACCAATTTCCCCCCACAAATGCCCCATTTCCAGCTCATGTATTAGCATAATAAGACAAGCACAAGATTTCAACTCAAACGGAAAATGATTCTTGCACTGCTTCTTTTCTCCATGTTGGAGGAAAGTGGAGCACAGACTGTTTTGAGAAAACAAGTTTGTTCTTCTTTAAATAAACCTAACTGTTATAGAACGTAGAAGAGAGAGAGAGCCTTAAGTGTCTAACCTAACTGTTGTGAGAGGAGCAACAACAAGAAGGAAGCTCACGTGGTCTGCCAATTGCATTGGTTGCCAATTGAGTACTGGATTTGCTTCAAGGTGCTGGCTTTGACCTCCAAAGCCTTATATGGCCTGGGACCAACAACCTCTTCCCATATATGCCTCGAAGAGCATTACGCTCAAAAGATCAACACCTCCTGTTGGCCCCTGGCCCGAAGGACGCACATCTTGCCTCAACCAGGACCAGGGCTTTCTCTGTCCTGGCCCCAGCCTGGTGGGACATGCTCCCTACTGAGACCAGGGCCCTGCAGGATCTTCTTCAATTCTGCAGGTCTGCAAGATGGAGCTGTTCTGCCAGGCCTTTGATCGAGGCAGTGGGCGCCTATATATAGCCTCCATGAGGTTGCTGTCACTCATCTGTCACCTGTCTACTGACCACCAACAACTGGCCTTTAATTTTTGGGCCAGAACTTTATAAGCAACTGACCCTGTTTCAAGCTGTACCCATTGTTTTAATGGTTATAATGTTTTATCATGTTTTAATGTTTAATGTTTTAAACTGAAATTGTTTTTATTCCAATGATGTTACCCTCCCTGAGCCTGCCCGCAGGATGGGCAGGATATAAATGCAAATAAGAAAGAAAGAAAGAAATACTATAGACCTTGCATATTCCAACACTCCTGTCAGATAAGGTGTTCAGAAGATGGAAGCTCAAGATCATGTGTGGCTGATTTACTTCTTAACGGTAGCATCATTCCACAACTAACTTTTATACTTGGTATTATATAATGCATGTTTCCTTGATCACATACTCGCAGCAAGGTATTACTTACCTTTGAATCTCCCAGCTTTTCATTCTCCCATAGTTTGTCAAACAAATGGCACAGTTATCCAGTGCTTGTCATAACTTGTGTCACGAGCTGGATGCCAATAGGACAGGAGTCAAGCAGAAGTCCGGGACAGTCTGAGGTTAAGCCAAATCAGGAACTAATTGCCAAGTCCAAAACACTAAGCCAAAAGCAGACTCAGTCCAAACCAGGGTCAAAGAGGGAAACTCACGAGTAGACCAGTCCAGGGAGTCAACGGAGCCGAAGTCAAACAAAGCCGGAATCACAAGCCAGAGGGTCCAGAATCAAGTTAGCTATCACGAGCTGAATGGGTGCAGAGCTTAGCCAAGAAGACTTGTTGCTAGCACAAGTTGGTAGTCTCTGTGCTGTGCCTAAATACCCAGCCACTTCCTGTGCTTGTTAGCAGCTGGCAGAGAGGTCCCGGCTCCTTCTAGAACTCAGGACTTCGTGATCTGCAACCACGCACGCGTGCCTCTTTCCTTCTTGCAGCTAAGTCTTGCCTGCATTGGGACCTTAGACCAGGGGTGGACAAATTGCGGCCCAGGGGCCACATGCGGCCCGCCACAGAGTTTTTTGTGGCCCACCAAGACAGTTGGCCACTGTCAGCACCTGAGGAGCTGCAGCTTGAACTTATTGACATGCAGTCAGATCACACTGTGAAAGAAATGTTTAATGCTGTGACATTAGTTGACTTTTACAAATCTTTGTCTGCTGAAAAATTTCCATGTATGAATAAATTTGCTGGGAAAATGTTCTCTATATTTGGGTCTACATATATTTGTGAGCAAAGTTTTTCTTGCATGAAGATCAACAAGAGTAAATATAGATATTAACAGACATTTGACAGACATTAACTTGCGGGCTGTGACGAGAATCTCAACAAGCAATCTCACTCCTAATTTCAAAAAAATTGTAGAAAAGTGTGATAGGGTACATTTGTCTCATTAAACTGATTCTAAAATTAAATGTGCTTGCAGCTATAGATGATATGAAATTAGCACAATAAATAAATTGAATAAAACTACCGCTATTTAATTTAATTTATATTTATTGATTTTTATGATACAATTGATACCTTTTCTGAAATGCAAAGTTAACTAATGAATGCAATCATTTTAAAAGATGCGGCCCTCTGCTAACCTCCGCTCCCACAAAGCGGCCCCCGAGCCAAAACAATTGCCCACCCCTGCCTTAGACGTTCCACCCGAGGAGGTGAATCAAGTGGGCTTGAGCTTAGCTGTGGCTCAGCTGCTGGTGGTGCTGGGATACCCTGGGAGGTGCTTGCTTGAGCCTCATCTGGCTCAGGTGGAGGCTGCTCTGGAGCTGGGAGCTGACCCTCCACCTCACTTAGGTCCGCAGGAGGCAGATCCTCAGAGGTACTCATGAAAACTTGTACCTTGTCTTCAGTAAAAAGATTAACCAACAACAACCATCTCTGCTCAGTAAGTGCTGGCAACTAAGGCACTGACAAATTGAAAATGGTAATAAGAATAAGCACCTTATGCATATGCCAGTGCATGCTCAGATTAGAAAACACCATCACATGAAATAGCTTTGTCTTGTCATATTGTATTTATTTTGCAAAATTTATACCTTGCCTTTCAGCTTCATAAGGTCCACAAAGGCAGCTAACAAATTAAAACGTGTCAAACAAAATCACATATTAAAGCCAACAAAGTACATCAATAAAACAATTAAAACAAGCACTAAAGCATATGCAAAAAATATACCAAGAACAATTAAGACATTGGGCAGGAAGGGGGGAATATTGAGGAAATGCTGAATGGAACAACAAAGTCTTCAGCTACTGGCAGAAGCTGGCAGCAGAATGGAACAGATAAATATCCCTGAGGAGAGAGTTCCAAACTGTTGGTGCCACAACCAAGAAGATTCTCTCCTAGTTTGCCACTGGCATAATCTCAGAATTGGTTGGGTAGGTTCATGAGGGTGTAAGCAGTCCTTCAAGTATGTTGGTCTGAAGCCATATTGGTCAGCAGCAGCACCTTGGATTGTGCCGGGAAATAAATTTGAAGCCAGTGTAGACAGACTAAGACTGGAGTGATGTGGTCCCTACAACCCACTCCAGTCAGCTCTCTGGCTGCAGCATTCTGTACCAACTGAAGTTTCTGAACACTTCTCAAGGGCAGGTCCACATAAAGTCCACTGCAGTGATGTAACTAAGCATATGCCACAGTGGCCATCTCTTTTCTGCTCTGGAAAGGCCGCAGCAGCTAACCAGTTGAAGCTGATAAAAGCACCCCTGGCTGCAGCTGCAGCCTGCTTATCTAGCAGTAGTCTTGGGTCCAAGACCACACCAGACTACAGACCTGTTCCTTCAAGGGGAGTTCTACCCCATCCAGAACTGGTGGCACTTTAAAAAAACCCTTTTGCTCCCTAGTAGCATTTACATATTGCCAGGATTAAGTTTCAGTTTATTACCCTGCATATTTAACTCTTGTTTCTCAAAATATAATGCTGATAGTTTAAAACAGTTTCTTACCACACTAACAACAAATTTGGCCTCTCTGCCAGAACCATGGTGTTTATTGGGCTTGATTTGGTCTGATGCGCCCGCTTGGTGTATTCTTACTTAAAAGCAGCAAAAAGTATTGGAAGTTAATAACTAGTAGTTTCATAAATGAAAACTTAAATTGTAATGACATTGAATAGTAGTTTTAATTTGTGGGCAATCAGGAATCTTCAAATAATTTTTGTTCTGCCATTTTTGTTTAGTAGATGGGTTGTAATTTTTATTGTGTGTTGTTTACACAGTGATTTAATAGAAATTCTCCTTAGAAAATAAGCTTTGCTAGAAGTGCTCTTAAAATTATTTATAGAGGTTCCTGAACACAAGACTCTGCTTTCAAGTTGTCATTTTACCCAGACCCAGATCCTAGTCTGACACTATAACCACTACACCATTCCTTACTCTGACACCTAAGTAACAGGTAAAGGTTTCCCTTGCTCGAAACCTGGCAAATCTGACTCTAGGGGGCAGAGCTCATCTCCGTTTCCCAACTGAAGAGCCAGCGTTGTCCAAAGACTTTTCCATGGTCATGTGGCCGGCATGACTAAACACCAAGATGAACGGAACACTGTTACCTTCCCACTGAAGTGGTACCTATTTATCTGCTCGCAATTTCTTGGTTTTGAACTGCTAGGTTGGCAGGAGCTGGGGCCTGACACAGTAGCTCACTCCATCATGTGGCACCAGGGTCTCGAACTGCTGAACTACTGACATTAGTGGATTTGATGAACATTACTATGAGAAATGGCCATATTGTTTGTTAAATGAATTAACTATAAAGAAATTTCAATGCTACACACTCTGACAAAGTTTGTGAATGAAACGAGACTTGATATGCATAGTCCATTGTGTTGATGGCATCACTGTGAATGATTTTTGAGAGACTGATTTGCTTCAAAGTCAGTATTGTCTACTCAGACTGGCAGCAGGAGCCAGTTTGGTGTAGGGGTTAAGTGCGTGGACACTAATTGGGGAAAACCGGGTTTGATTCCCCACTCCTCCACTTGCAACTGCTGGATGACCTTGGGCAAGCCATAGTTCTGATAAGAGCTGTCCTTGAAAAAGAGCAGTTTCTGTCAGAGCTCTCTCAGCCCCACCTACCTCACAGGGTGTCTGTTGTGGGGAGGGGAAGGGAAAGGATTTTGTAAGCCGCTCTGAGACTCCCTTGCGTAGTGAAGGGCGGGGTATAAATCCAATCTCTTCTTCTCTCTTCTTCTTCAAGTAAACTGGATATTGGATAAGAACTCGATAGTCTTTGGATATTTTCCTTTGGCATAATACATCACAGTTATTCTGTTTATTTCCACCACCCATCCCATGGTCTCTTTTGGTTTGCATCAACCTCCAGGTGGCGGCTGGGGATTCCCTACTATTACAACTGATCTCCAGGTGACTATTACAACTGATCTCCAGGTGACAGAGATCAGTTCACCTGGAGCAAATGGCCACTTTGGAAGCTGGATTCTATGTCATTATACCCCAAACCCTTCCCTTCTCAGGCTCCATCCCCCAAATCTCCAGTTATTTCCCAAACCAGAGCTGGCAACTCTTGCAGCAGGAGACCCAGGGGGAGGGCACATGGGGGTGGCCATCAGTGACAGCATAACATCACTTCTTGGAAAACAGAAGTGATGTCATGCCTCTCTAGGAATTGCCAGAAAGTCTGTGGTAACACTACCTTAACCCCAGCTAAGGCTGCTGGTAAATCAACATGAGTCAAATACTCTGCCTTCTCAGCCAATATTGCCTCTTTCTTGTCTAGATTAAGATTTAGTTTGTTCTGGCTTCTGCCTTCATTAAACCTGAAGCCTTTCATTGCAGATTTCTGTTGTTCAAATGGAATAAGATCATGTTACACAGCACAACAATCAAGTCAGTAAATTACCAGGGAGGGGCTGTAGCTCAAAAGAAAAGCTCTGCTTTGCATACGGAAGGTCTCAGGTTCAGTCCCTGGCATCTCCAGTTAAAAGGACCAGGCCATAGGTGATGTGAAAGACCTCTGCATGAGATCCTGGAGAGCTGCTGCCAGTCTGAGTAGACAATACTGACTTTGATGGACTAAGGGTCTGATTCAGTATAAGGCAGCTTCATGTTTGTACTATAGTATGGGTAAACATGGCAAAGTCATAATAATGAAAAACCTTCCCTGAGTATAGCACACATGCTTGTAAGCCATGGTGTCCCAGAAATTGCTTTTTGTATTGAATTTTTGTTTTATATTGGAAACCACTCTGTATTATGAGAGATGTCAAAACAACTATATTTTGTCATGGAACATGTTTGGACATAGCAGACCTTTTTCTAAAGATGATAAGGTTAATACATTGATTGTCCAGCTGCAGCCAATAATAAATGGAGCAGGGTATTTCAATAATATTTATTTTAGAAAATTTATATGCCTCCACTTCAGAGTGTTGCTTGATGCAGCCTACATGTAAATATAATGCCATGATATTATCAAACAATAATAAATTACAGGGCTGTCTCTCTCTTTACAACCCCCAAATGACCTTCTGCTTTTCTGCTCAACATTTACTGGTTGTCCCCGGACCCAAAGATTTCCGCCTAGCCTCAGCCAGTGCCAGAGCCTTCTTGGCTCTGGCACCAGCCTGGTGAAACCATCTCCCTAGTGAGATCGGGGCTTTGTGGGATCTAATGCAGTTCTGCAGGGCCTGTAAAATGGTGATGTTCCACCAGGTCTATGGTCAAGGTGGCAACAATTCCACCATACTGGCCTCCCCTGCCTTGCACTGCTCGGCCTAGCTTAGCTATGCCCAACAGCACTGCAGTCCATCTTAGCTGCTTATTCACCCACCCACCCACTCTCCTGCTCTGTTTAGATCTGCAGCTGCATCATAATTGGAACCTCATCCTATTCAGTAAATTGTTTAGTGGGCATTTCTTAAGGTTTTATGTGTACAGACTGTTTTAAATTGTTTTATTATTGTATTCTGTATAAGTTCTGTACTCTATTTAAATTTTGTATGGTTTTAAGAATGTTGTGACCCACCCTGAGCCTGCTTGCGGGGGAAGATAGGATAAAAGTCTAAATAAATAGTAAAAAAAACCACAAGCCATTAAAGATAAGCCAAAGTATAAAACAGCATAAACCAATGACCACCTCAATAATCTATGAAACAGACCTCAAACTTAGGGTTGCCAGGTCTGGGTTGGAAAATACCTGGAGACCTTGGGGGTGGATCCAGGAGAGGTTGGGGTTTGGCTAGGGGAGGGGCCTCAGCATGGTACAATGCCTCAGAGTCCACCCTTCAAAGCAGCCATTTTCTCCAAAGGAGCTGATCTCTGTCAGCTGGAGTTCAGTTGTAAAAACGGGAGAACCCCAGGCCATACCTGGAGACTGGCAACCCTACTCAAACCTCAGATCAGAAGAAGACCATAAAAACATTCCTATGGCTTGCAATTTTATTTTTTTAGCATCCTAATCTCCTTTCATTTTTAAGATGTCTCTCTAAATATCCATTTGCACTGTAAGTAGTATAATATGCATTATTTTGAAAGTGACAGAATTGCAATAGACTTCATATTATGCAAACACTTCAGCAACTGATATACCATTGCCCAGGTATATTTTATGGAAGTGATAGTCACATGACCTTCCATTTATTCTTCTGGATAGCAATGGGAACTAGCTTTGACAGCTATCCGTTGCAAAGCATTTGAATAAATATTTATGTCTAAGTAATCTGCTTTCTTCACAATGTTGCTTGTCTCCCATAACTGATGCACACACTCTTATTTCTTATTTTTTTAAGGAGTTTTTCAGTGGTGTATTTAAAACTATGTGAAGATAGTTTCAGCAAGTGGCAACAGTATATAAATGTAACAAAAATTATCTTTGGAAGGCCAATACTCCATCTCCTCTGTTTTCACATTAAGGTCATACCATCTCTTTTCAGATGTATATTCTTGCTTTTTTCCCCCTCCTTGCATCTCCATAGGGTTTTTTGTCTTACATTTTAAGGCATCAAGTTCAAAACATTCTCCATTCAAACAAGGCTGATCATTGCTAGCTTTGTGCAGAAGCCTGGCACGTGCAATTAACTGATTCAGCACCAGCTTTCTTAGATACGTGCTGAGTGAAATGTGTTCTTCACACACAGCCATGGTAGGTAAAATTTAGGAATGCATGGTATCATTCAGTCAGCAGTATGGCTCCACAGTCCTTTATGCTCCTTATGCTTGGGAAAGCAATGGCCATATATTTTTCCTGTTCTGTTACATTCCCCTGTCTTTGAAAGCTCAGCCTCAGTACTACACAATGGACAAAGGACCCCGATCTAATTATTTTAGATAAACAAGACAGCATCTCTATGTGCATAAGCAGTGCTTAAGCTTTATAAATTAAAGAATCAATACAACTGGAAAGAACAAATCACTTTCTCCCTCCAAGTCTTTCCCAGTAGCATGTGGTTGGCTCACTTGCTTCAGTTATATAGCTTGCAAGAACATTTCTTCATAGTATTTTCAGGGCATATGTGGTCTAGACCAATAGTTTGAACTGTTGAGAACTGGTGGATTCTTCATCCTTTTTCAAGATGAGGGTTTGGTCTAGATGGGTTTTTGGACCATTCTAATCCTGTGATCCTGTTATTCTAAAATACCTTAAACAGTGTTTTCTTATACTTTTCAAAGTTCTAGTTTAGTGTAGTGGTTAAGAGTGGTGGACTCTAATCTGGAGAACTGGGTTTGATTCTGCACTCCTCCACACGAAGCCAGCTGGTGACCTTGAGTCAGTCACAGTTTTCTCAGAGTTATTCTCTCAAGAGCAGTTCTCTCAGAGCTCTCTCAACCCCACCTACCTCACAGGGTGTCTGTTGTGGGGAGAGGAAGTGAAGGAGACTGTAAGCCGCTCTGAGACTCCCAAGTGAAGGGTGTGGTATAAATCTAACTCCTCCACCTCCTCCTTCTCCGCCTTCGCCTTCAATATCAATATTTGGCCTATCAGAAGCATTGTACCTTAAACTCCTTTGCAATTACTAAGATCCAAAGATTCTGTCAAGTCTAGATTGGAAGATTCCCAGATATTTGGAAGTAAAGTCCAGGGAGGGCAGAGTCTGGGAAGGAGAGGGAGATCAATTGGGATGGATTGCCATAAAGTCCACCATCTGAAGCTGCCATTTTTTCCCTAGGGGAACTGGTCTCTGTCTTCTGGAGATCAATGGTAATTACAGGAGCCTTCTTCTGTGAGATATGGAGCTTTTCACTAGTGGAGCATGTCTCTTTCATAGGGTTTAGAATATAGAAAAACTGCAGAAAACAGTGAAAAGTACAGAACAGAAGAGGCAAACTGTGCCACAAAAGCGTCAACAACAAACTAGCGCTTCCTCAATTGAAAGGAACTGAATTGTGAAACTGAACTGGAATTGAATTGTGGAACTGAATTGTTACTGTGGAAGCATCCAGTAAAACTTATATAACACAATTGGTTTAGAGCTTTAGTGTTGCATTCATAACAGTTTTTATTGTCTAGTTTGTTGTTGACTTCTTTCATAGGGTTGCCAGCCGCTGGCTACCAATCGGGGGTGGGGGAAGAGGGGAATGATGCCACACCAACCGCATGGTGTCACTTCTGGGAAACACCTGAAAGTAATGTCACATTGCCAGTGTGATATCAATGAAACATTCTAAGACTTGAGCAAAACACGGTGGTAAAACCATAGTATTTTTAGAGCATCAAATTAACATTATGCCGATGGCATTACACCACTTCTGGGTACTTACTGGACGTGATGTCACACTATCACACTTCGTCACACTATTGACCAGTACACCAAATTGATATTATTAATTCTTCACCCTGCATTTCTCTGGTCAGATGAATAGTTCACTGCTGTCTTCATTCAGACTGTATGACCCCAATACCATTAAAAATGGCAGGCCCATAGGATAACATTTCAGACAAAAGATATGCACCTGGGAGAACATTTCCTAGGACGACAGCAAAGAGATCACATTAATGTCGCAGGACACAAAAAGATAATTTCACTTTGTTTTTCATGCAGGTGTGAAAATGGTTACAATATTGTCCTGATTTTAAAACAAATCAATCCCACTTGTGCATTGATATTTCTAGGCAATTTAAATCTTTCAGTATAATTTAGCCTTTTAAAGCAAAAGATCTAGTCAAAGTAAACCGATAAGCTTTATCATCTTGTTTCCAAAGATTTTTGTTTTATTACTGAAGGGAAAACCAAGGATGCAGCAGTTAAAGAAATTATGAAATCTCATTTTCATTCACCACCTATTAAAATAATTTTATGGCTTTCATTTAAATGTCAACAAGTTTGTTATTTTTATTAAAGAAGGTGAAAAATATGTTTTATAGCTTAACTATAAGAAAATGAATATTCAGATACAACTTGCTTGCATACTAGAATACCAATTTTCTTATAGTTTGGATTAGAAGGCCAGCCATAATATCCTGGTTGTGGAAAAGATTAATACTTGGATTTCTGAAAAAGTGCCTTTTTAAAAAGGAAAGTCAAAATTCTGTGAGAAAGGAACAATTTTTTGTACGAGGATATGTACCTGAACACTGAAATAATAAGTAAAATATTTTGGTTGCAGCCATTCAGTGCTACATGTATATTCATGCTCATCCTGAAGGGTTTTGAAAGCTCTACAGCAGCCATTTGCCCAGCTAAACAAGCCAGCTGATTTTCAGTTTAAAGTGTGACTTGCTTGTTCTGCTTTCTGTGTGGCTGCAACAGGCCTTCAGAGTAATCTTTAGTTGTGCTTTCTGTTCTCTTTCATGAACACATACCTTGGCAGGACTGCCATCTTTGAAAGCAACACTGAGTCACATGAAGAAATTCCCAGAAATGAAGAATGAAACAGTTATGTTGGTATAGCCACTTTGTGACAAAAATATTAGCTGTTATTAAAACTATACATGGTACAACTCCTCTAGACAACAATTTATATTTGCCAGGATCAAGAAGTCTTCCCAGAACACAGGAGAACTTGGACATTGTATTCATGACCTTTCTCAAAGCTCTCCAAGGCCAGGCGATCTTAGGGTTGCCAGATCCCACCTGGCTATTAACGCTTAGGGTTGCCAGATCCAAGTTGGGAAACTCCTGGAGATGTGGAAAAGGAGCCTAGGGAAGACAGGGACCTCAGTGGGGTACAATGCCACAGTCCACCCTCCAAAAGCATCTATTTTCTCCAGGGGAACTGATCTCTGTAGTCTAAGGTTGCCAAGCCCCCGGTCCATGCAGGGGTTACTCCACTTTTGCAGGCCCCTTTCTGCCACCGGCCAGCTGGTTGGCGGAGGGGGAATTCACCTGCAAATAGCCCCCAACATGATGTAATGATGTCACCTGGAAGTGATAACATCATGTTGCTGACATCGGGGGTGACACTCTTGTTTTAGGGCAAAAGTCTATGGTAAAATTGGGCTTAAACCATAGAGTTTTGCCCCAAAACTTGAGTGTCGCCCCCAACATCAGTAATGCAATGACATCCAGAGGTGTCGACTTTTAAAATCCCGGGGGGGGGGGGGCTCTTGTGCGCGCACACAAAACGTGCATGCTGGGACCATGTCCCCACCGCCCCCCCCGGACTGGCCTAGCCTGGCCACTCCTGCCTCCATGGGGCCAGCTGGGCAACTGCCCAGCGTGCCAGGTCAGTCCTGGGGGGAGGCGGCAGCGGCAGCAGCCGGCGGGTGGACAAACGAGGCGGCAGCCCGCGCCTGTTGGCACAAGTTCGATATCCCCGCCGCCTCCCCCCTGCCTGCTCCTGCCTCCGTTCCTCCATCCAGCATGCTGGGCATTTGTCCAGCTGGTTCCTGGATGGAGGGAGGGAGGAACGGAGCAGGGGGAGAGGCGGTGGCGGCGGCAGCCGGCCAGCCAGCTGGCCTGGGTGCTCCATTTTCCCGGGGGTGGCTGAGCCCCCCCCCCCGGAAATTTCGGGGGTGGCTCGAGCCCTCGAGCCCCCCCCGTAGTTTACGCCTATGATGACATCACTTCTGGAATGGACTTTGAAGCCCCCCGCTAGAAGCCAGGTAAGACCTGGCAACCCTATCTGGAGATGAGCTGTAATTCTGGGGAATTCCCCAGGTCCCGCCTAAAGGCTGGCATCCCTAGGTGACCTTTTGAGTTCAATTTGAGTTTTGCAAAGGAGGGGGGGTTCAGCAGCCACCCCTCACATGGAAGCACTTTGTTTCTTCTCATTGGTCTGTTTTGATCCCCAAAATGTGTCTTCAGACTCAGTGTAGTTAAGCTTCTCTGGTGAGGGCTTTGTTTTGCTTCTGTTGCTTTGTAAATCTCTATGTGTATGGGAGGTGCATGTACATACATAATCAGTTATAAAACAGAAATGTACTAAGGAGGAAGAAGTTTTATTTTATAGGTTAGTAGATCAGTTTAGCACTAGGATTTAATCTGTTTCACACTCTGGAAATATTACCTTCTCATATGACTCCCCCCCCCAAGTTGGCCATTTTTGTATGATCTTATCAAACTGCATCAGAAAGAGGGTCTGCTCATGTAATTTTAAAATTTAATGACTTGGTGAAAAGACTATACATTTATGTCTCAGAAACACTTTTTTTTTTACATTTCTCAAAAAGAGTTCCTCAAAGTATGCAGTTGATGAAATCAGTCGAACCCAGCACAGATGCTGCTTGCGCTTCTGAATAGCCAACACTAAGGGATGCCAGGTGTGGTCTCCTCCGTGTGTCCATTGCACCTCTTCGAAAAATGGGAAGAGCAACTGTTTACAGCTAGAAATAGGTTTATAGAAAGGTTGACACCAAAAAAAGTGTTTTTCCCCTTTCTTGATGTGCTAATTTCCTTTTTGCATTTATAAACAGTGAGTGGTATACATTTTGGCAGGATTGTGCTTCTGGGCTTATTTGCATTGTTAATGCTAGCTAAGCGAAGTTTTCCCGAGAAGTTCACATTCGTTTGCAGTTATGTACCACTGACAAAATGGCTGAAACAGTTTCATTGATGTAAGATTTTTAAAGTATGTTTTTAGTAATAATAAATATACTTGAAATAGAAGTCTTCAGTGAGGTAGATTTCAGTAATATCATATGACTAGTTTTATCATTTGATTAAATCTGCATTTGCCAAGTTATTAAGCAACTATGCAAGACAATAATGTTGCAAACCCAGAATCTCTACACATGGCAAATTGTCTTTTAAAAAACTAAATATTATTAATAAATACAATGGTTCAGAGCCTTTGTTTTAGATAGCATGCTACTTTATATTCTGCAACTTTCCTGGTCCCATTGAAGGATGGGTGGAGGGGAAACATCAGAGAATTACATTGCTAACATATATGCAAAGTTTCACTGTGTCCATTCAGTACTAAAGGAGATATATCATTACTGAGTATTTCACAAGCCTCCCCCCCCCCCCAAAAAAAAAGTAGAGTGGTCACTGAACACTAGTTCAAAGTTCAAATAATGAATTATATTGTAAATATGCATACTAAGATTCATTGTGACATCTCAGAACTCAAGGAAAATATCACAGTACAATGACCCCTCCTAGTCTGTTTGAAAATGGATGCAGGGTTAACCTGCTGTTTGAAATACAAAATAATGTTTTTTGGGGAGCTGGCCCATGAATGCTGGGAAATGGAAATAACATGGGAGGGCTAGAAGCTACATGATGCTGCTGTCAGTGGAGCAGGAACTACCCTCTATCCAGCTGAGATGCTAAAAAAAAACTGGCAGAGATATCAGGTGAGGATAAGAGCTAGTGCATTGCTGGAGTAAGCAGGTCTTCCCCAGGGTAGGAGAGAAATCCTAGGTTGGAAACCAGGCAGATGCAACCACCTTTCTGAGGAACTCAGCCTTGCTTTATCTTGTGGGATTATCCTCATCGACTGAAAGAACCCCATAATGACCCTTGATATGTTTGGGGACTGAAAGGCAAACCTAGCTTATACCTTTCCCTGGAGTTGGCTGCCTGAACTCCAGCAGAGATATAATTAAGTGATCTAGGGGCTATATTCCCAACAGCAACTATGAGTAGTAATACTGGAGGTGTGGGTATGGGCATAAGACAATTATGCAGCAAGGGTTCTCCAAGATCCATTGGTCATAAATATACCTAGAGAAAGCACGGCTGTGACATGTTGAGAAAACCATATTGTGACCTTTGCCTGTGGCTTCTCAGTGGTGACGACTCCCTTGGCTGCTCCTTCCGTGGTACTCCCTCACACTTCTGTGCCTACCAGCAAGGGTCCCTTTCCTCCCTTGGCTCCTCTCACTGTGTGCTTCTTCCTGCTCATTTCTTCTTTGAAGGCTTTGAAGTTCAGAGCCGTTCCTGGGGTGTTTTGTGCCCTCTCAACCCCAGAACTTCCTTTCCCACCTGCTGCTGTCCCTCAGCTGCTCGGCCTGTGGTTGTGCTTTCATGCACCTTGGTCACTCCTTCCCCCTCCCCTGCTCCTGTCTCCTCAAGGCTTCTGTGCCTTAGAGACAGCCACCCTGCTTTCTTCCTTGGAACATGGTGAGATATTATAGACTTTTGTTATTTACTTACAAAAAAAGCCCCAAACAGAACACTGTGATATTACAATACAGAAAAAGAATCAATGGCACGATACACTGATTTTAGTAATAGCAGTAATAATCCACAAAATTGAATGAAAAAGAGAAATAATAAAAATTTAAATGATAATGGCTTTGCGTTTTCATCCTATATATAGATGAGTGTGTGCATGCTCTCTCTCTCTCTCTCTCTCACACACACACACTTTATTGAGTCAGTTGGAGAGGTGAACATTGTTCCAAGCTTAATACATAATTTATCTTTAATGTTTCTTTGGAATAAATAAGTAATGGATGGTCTTTCTGAAAATGACCTGTGCTGCCTTATGTGCTTCCAACTGAAATATTTGATACTGGCAGCTGCAATAATCAGGCTACTGTATTTGACTGGCCATTGTTCTGATCCTAGAAGGTAGTTTCATCCAGGGGTCCTTTCGTAAAAAAAGAGGTGCAGGAGCTCATTAGCATAACTCATTTGCATATACCACACCCCCTGACGTCACCGGAAGTGTCAAAGGGCCACACATCCCTGACGTCATGGGCAGTGTGTCAGAAGGCAAGACGGGAGGGGGAAGGAAGGAAGGAAGGGGGGAGAGAAGGAGGAAGGGGGGAAGGAAGGAACAGGAAGGTAGGTAGGTAGTTGGGGGGGAGAGAGAGAAGGAAGGAAGGGGGGAGAGAGGGAGGAAGGGGGGGAAGGAAGGAACAGGAAGCAATATTCAGTCTCAGAAGCGCAGCAATAACTTTGGGAGACAAAATGACGAGTGCTCCTGACAAACTAGGATAAAAGTTGCCTATGTGTAGGTGGCACATCTCCCTCCCTCTGACACAAGGCGATGTATATCGTTGTGGAAAGAGGGAGGTTAAACTAGTCCCAAACCCTGCATTTGTCTGTCTGTTAATCCCCCCCCCCCCCAATGTAGTTCACTGTTGAGAAGGCTGAAACTGCCGGTCGCCAAAAAAGAAAGAAAGAAAGCCCTCCAATTAATGTGCAAAACCATGCGCCGTATGCTCTTACTATACTAGGTGCTAGTGCAAATGGAACTATAACATGCGCAAGGCTTAGAATCATATTTAAACCTATGGTGGATCCAGGGAACTGTGCTGAATCGAGGCGGAAAATCCCATCCACGTTAGAATATGTTGGTTCCTTGGGGCAGTATTGGGGGGGGGGGGAATCTGACTGGTTCATTAGGAGGTTTTCAAGCCATTTGTCTCCATTTAATTTATTTCATTAGGCCTTCCACAGCCAGGCACTCCTTCCCTTCCGGGATAGTCTGTCTCCTCCTCCGCCTGTAATTACTTTGCAGGCTTCCATGAAGAAACCTGCATGCACAAGGAAAAGCAATATTTCTTTTCTCTGTATGCCAGGCAGGACTTAAGGGAAACGGGAGGGTGTGTGGGGGTGTCTCTGTCTCTCTCCCCCCCCCACCTTGCAGTGGCTGAAAGCTGGTCAGCCGCGGCCCCGCAGAAGGAGACGGGGGGCGGGAAGGGGCTTCCTCGGCGGGGCCGGCGGCGGTCAGCCGCGGCCCCGCAGAAGGCGACGGGGGGCGGGACGGGGCTTCCTCGGCGGGGCCGGCGGCGGTCAGCCGCGGCCCTGCAGAAGGCGATGGGGGCAGGACGGGCTTCTCGGCGGGGCCGGTGGCGGTCAGCCGCGGCCCCGCAGAAGGTGACGGGGGGCGGGACGGGCTTCTCGGCGGGGCCGGCGGGGGTCCGCCGCGGCCCCGCAGAAGTCGACGGGGGCGGGACGGGCTTCTCGGTGGGGCCGGCGGCGGTCAGCCGCGGCCCCGCAGAAGGCGACGGGGGGCGGGACGGGCCTTTCTTGGTGGGGCCGGCGGCGGCGAGCCGCGGCCCCGCAGAAGGCGACGGGGCGGGATGGGTCTTTCTTGGCGGGGCCGGCGGCGGCCAGCCGCGGCCCCCGAGAAGGCGACTGGGGCCGGGACGGGGCCCACCCGCCCCCGCCCCCCGGCCCCTTCTCTCCCGGAGCGGCGCTCCGGCTCGCTCCGGCCCCAACGGAGCCCTGGTTTCATCTATGTAGCCTCAACTACAAATGGCCAGCTACAAATGCTGATGTTTCCCACTGACAGTGTTAGCAAGCTGAAATACTGGGTCCCAAGCGATTGTCAGCAGAATTCTGAGGATGTACTGGAATTATTTAGGATGGCTGTTAAATACCTCTACCTTGTGTCTTGGTGTTTAACTGGTGTTTAACTCCTACAGCAGCCTGACTACACTGGTATAGGGAACATAACTGGGCAAGACAGTCCTCAGGTTGTGCTGGGGGAAGAGTAGGGCTTGACATCTCTCATGCCACATCCTGCTCTGACACCAGTATAACTTTATACCGACAAAAGAAGTGGTTTAAGTAGCATTCTCTCATTGAATTCAGTGGGTGCCTACTGAAATCAATGGACTTATACTAGATTAACTGCACTGTAAATTTACAGCCACTTCTAGCCCTCCCATGCAGTATATAATGCCTAACCAGGACACTTGGGTCAGTCACCCTCTGTAATCTAACTCACAGGATAATTTTGCAGACAAAATCAAAGAAAGAGCAACCATGTACTACATCCTGAGCTCCTTGGCAGAAGGATGGTATAAAAGAGCCAGTATTTCGTCCAGTAACGCAAAATCACAGCCGTGCCTAGGATGCCTCGAACACAGGATGTAGACACGCTAAGCCTAGGCTGTTCCATAGCACGATAATTTTTCCAACAGCCTTCCCTGTCCTGGTATATAAGGCTGACTTCAACACCAGAGCCAATAAGGGATTCCAGATGCTTCATGATGTACCCTTTTCCTGTGTGCCCAGGTTTGTCTGTCTGTCTATTTTCGATATGAATGTAGAGAAGTGCTCTGGATGGAGTCTAGTCCTGCCCTCTCCAGCTGTTTTCTTACTGATAGGATTAGTGCTTGCCAAAAGCTTAATTTCCCCTTGCAGTGAAATAACATAGATCCTCTTCTAGGGACATCATTTCTAGGGTTGCTTCAGGTTGGAAAATTCCTGGAGGTTTGGGGGTAGAGCCTGAGGAGTACAGGGTTTGGGGAAAGGATGCTACGGACTCCAGCGCTACTGCTACATTTCTTTGGGGGTAGTCATTTAAAAAAATATCTTCTTTCTGTTGAGAAAACACATGATACCAACTAACTTCACCACTGACACAAATATATCAGTAGCACACTGGACTGGCTAGCCATAGGAGTGCATGCTGGCAGTCCAGAGACTATGAAACAACCACCCACACCGCTAGTGCCTACCTGGAGTAGCTTTAATGGCTCCCAGCTTGGAACAGCACATCCCAGGTTGGTGTTTTCTAGCTCCAAGCTGGTACAGTTTCCTCCCCCAGTCATAGTATTGGAAGTTCTTGTGCAGCCTTTGTCCTGTGCAGTTTTTAGGCCCCAGAAGTGTCTGGAGTCCCCCCCCCCCCTAAGGTTTAGAAACACAGAGTAGTGTAGTGCACATTTCATGCTTAACTGCAATGGGAGGGCAAGAGCTCTGCTGCAATTTGATGCCACAGAGTCCACCATTCAAAGCCATTTCTTCCAGGGGAACTGATCTCTGTAGTCTGGAGATCAGTGGTAATTCCTGGAGAGCTCCAAGCCCTACCTTGACTAGTAACCCTAGAAAACAGATTTACAAATCATGCAAACAAACAAAAAACGTAGGCTAGCAATCTTAATATTTCACTTAAGACTCCGTTTGTATGTCTCCCCCCAGTGATATGCACACATAGTGTAAGGTTCCCCACCCCCCCCCCCCATGGCTGCATCTGCTTCTTCTCTGAGCCTGCATCTAAAGATCACCACTGTGGCAATTTCTCTAAACATTAAGGAATATGAACTTTAAAAATCAAGGTAGGAATTAAGAAGACAAACCACCATTAGGTAAATGAATGTGGAACTTGTTCTTTTAAAACAATCACTACACTCATTTGAAGGAATAAGTGATTATCCTGTGTTTCCTAATCATCTTCCTTTCTATCACATACTTTCCCAGTCTCGAGTACAGATAATTTGTAGTGCCGATTAAGGTGCAGTTCAGATTTCTATGCATTAAAGTATGGCATAATTCTTTAACAACTACGGATGCATCTGTGGATAAAACAATATTTACTCAGATTAAAACACTTCCATATGATCAGGTTCAATAATTTCTGCAATGCCAGCAAATTAATCTCTGGGCTCACAGCAAAGAGAAGGGCTGATGTATACTCCAAGGGCTACTGCTCTGGGCAGTCGCTGGCTCATGAGAAATGTAATGGCTTGAAATAATGCAAGATATATAGCTTCTTGGACTCCACACTTCTGTGAAAAGAAGGACAATGAAACTTTCTATGGAATTTCCTTCCGCTTGCTCATTTGCCTTCAATATTCACCCTTGCATTAAAAGAAGAAAGATGCAAACGAGCAGTGTCGGATTGTTACAGAAATTACAGTGGCAACTGGGAATGGATCAGAACCTCAAGGGTGAGAATGCCAAGGCTGGGCTGCTATATGAAGGGCAACACAATTTAAGTTAGCACCATAAATGAATGTGGCTTCTACGAACCATTTGTTCATAATGCTTTGCTTTGTTCTGAGAATTCATTAAGCAAGAGCATAGGCAAGAGCTTAGAAGTGAGTGACCTTCTACTTATGTTCTTCATTAGGCCTTTTAATAACCTAGATGCTTCATTCTAATTGCCCTTCTGTTTCTAATATTCATACTAGGTTACATAGATACCTCAATCACATAGTATGCACAACTAAATTGCCTCAGGTGAACACCTTCAGGAAGCTAGTGACTGAAAGTTTGGGGCTTATGACAGCAGGGAAGGTAGCAGTAGTCAAAACACGGGAGGCGTTTCACATTATAATGCTGCCGA
Source organism: Lepidodactylus listeri (assembly GCA_029233225.1). Taxonomy (NCBI): domain Eukaryota; kingdom Metazoa; phylum Chordata; class Lepidosauria; order Squamata; family Gekkonidae; genus Lepidodactylus; species Lepidodactylus listeri. The sequence goes on from JARCFY010000012.1 coordinate 51,993,305, forward strand.
CCCCTCTATCCCCTTTCACCCCTTCTTTGTTTTATGAGCTTTTCTGCTGCTAGCAGTGTTGCAATTTAAGAAAAGGTGGAGCTGCTTAAAACAAAACCTTGACAGTGAGTTACCTCATAAAGATCTTATCTCTACTACTAGCCAGACATTATGAAGATTAGGGCTGAAAGCCAAGAGTTTCAGTTTTCAGTTTACCCAGTAAGCTGGTAAGGATTTAAAAAAAACTTCCACACGTACTACCAACATACTGGGCCCATGTTGGACCAGGCTCAGTTCACAATTCTCAAGCAAGTAGGGCAGATGTTCAGAAGGATAGGGCAATGTTCAGATGCAATCTGAACTACTTTATACCAGGCTGTAGCCACAGCATCATGTGATCTCAATACACAGCGATTTTTATCTTATACCATCTGGAGTGTAGCTTTCTCTGGTTTCCCCTCTGTGTTTAGTTATACAATATTACAGTGAGTTAGTGTTGTTTAACTTCCTGATAAACACCTTTGAATAGGATGTTATTAAATTAGATGCTTATATGTTGTATAAAAGAGAAGGATTAATGACAGCAGAGCTGGGGGAGAAACATAGAATAAAGTTAGATTGAATTAGATGAACATTTTCTTTCAGACAAAGAGTCTCCCCCAAAAAACAAAGGTTAAAAACAGAAAGAATGCATGTTCACAAAAGCCTTCCTTTCACGCGATATTACACAGACACTTCATTGACAGTTTGCTTCAGAGTTGCCTTTCCTTTTGAATGCCAGCAGATGGCTCCTCACAGAATAGCCTAAACACACATTGAATTCCCAGAGGTTGCATGAGGTGTGAAAACAAATTGGTGTTTCTTGTTCTGTCACATTTTATAGAAGCTTACTCATTCCTTCTTGTTATAAGAGCACAGACACACCCTTACGGCATATTTTGTGGTATACTCCAAACAGCTTAGCTGTGGTTGTACTGAGAACCAAGACTGGAATATGGCTCACCCACATTTGTCGCCTCTGTTTACATATGTATAATTTAGTATCAGAAATTTATGACTGAATTTTAGGCAAAATTGCTTGTGGCTTGGCTTTAATTAGCCAGCAACAGAAAATGGGTGGAGCTTCTAACAGTTAAGTGAAAAAAGTGGGGAGAAAAGGAGATCATGAAGTTTCTAAAGGGTTTTAGAAAGTTGTAGTCAAAGCTATTTTTCCACCCCTTGGATACTGAATATTTGTTTAAAGATCATTCTGATCAGGTGGCAGAATTTAGGACATCATGGGATTTGACTGTCATTGACACAGAAATGAACTTTGTCACCCTATTAAATATTTTAAAAGTGCCAAGTCTCCTGACAATGGGGGAATATGTTATGAAGTGTGAAAAACTTTTTAAAACGCAGTTACCTTTTAACATGTTCTTCAAAAAGATCTTGCATCAGTTTTCTTTATCCCAACTGTTTATGGAGAGTACAAGCACAATTTTTTAAAAAAAACCAATTCATCAGAGAAGTGGTTCTAAATTACTAGCCTTGGTAAATGACCTGGCAAACCATCTAAACCTGAATTGTTGGTTTGAAATTATGACAGCACTATAATTTTCCAAAACCTGTTAGGGATATTAGTTTTGGCAAGTTTGTCAGCTTTACTAGTTACTGTGCCATGTGCACTTCAGTCACTTTCACTCAGAATCATGCTGTACTCCAATGTGCTGATTTGATTAAATGTTCTGGATAGAACTTCAAAGCCATACTTTATAAGATCATTGAAAGGTTGCCAACCTCCAGGTGGCGTCTGGAGTACTCCTAGAATTACAATTGATTTCCACACCACAGAAATCTCTTCACCTGAAGAAAATGTCAGTTTTGGTATACCATAGCATACAGGTGAAATCACTCTTCAAATTACCCTGTCCATAGGCACTGCCTCCAAAATCTCCAGGAATTTTCCAAACCAGGTTTGAGAACCCTGTTTACAAGCATTGCAATATGGAACTCTCCCATGCTTCCAGTTTGGTACTACAGGAATGTGGAAAGTACATATATATTTTGGATCCATTATGGGGCAAGGAGAATGCCCAGATGCACCATGCACACTTCTCCACAAAGGTTTATGTGAATATGCCTTACAAAATATAATAGACTTTCATTTACATTCACATTTCCTCCCTTGCTCAGTCTGGGGATTTCACTTCCTAGACAATGTAATTCATGCATTTTGGATTTTGCGGTTTATAGAATTAATTCTGTTTACTAGATATATATTTACATTGAATTTATTTAGATATTTAATGTATTTATATCCACATAGACACATGAAAGCACATGAAACTGCCTTATACTAAATCAGACCATTGGTCCCTCAAGGTCAGAATTGTTGACTCAGATTGTCAGTGGCCCTCTAGGGCCATCAACTACTACATCAACTACTTTCCAATCATTTTAAATGGAGATGAATGGGGATTGAACCTGGGAACTTATACATGCCAAGCAGCCTTTCTGCCACTGAACTTTGGCCCCTCCCCAAGCCACGGCCCCTGCTCACAAGATGGTTCACAAAAATAGAAAATACAATAAAATAGTTGGCAATAAAATCAATGAAAAACTATAACAATTAAAACCATTAACAAAACCAGCAACAGTTAAAAAAAACTGTTTAACATAGTAAAACAACAGGTGATCTCCTTTTCACACACACCGAATAATGTACTTTCAATGCACTTTAGCAATCATTCACAAGTGGACTTTGCCATTTCACGCAGTAAAATCCAGTTGCAAGTGGACTGAAAGCGTATTTATTCAACATGTGTGACCGCGCCTATAATAAATCCCACTCATCATCATTATCATCATTTAACTTTACAAAATTGAGGAAAATAGTTAAAAGGAAACTGAAAAGGAAACACAAGAGAGTCAAATCTAGGGATGGGCATGAACTGGTTCACAAACTAAAGTTTATGATCAATTTTGGCCAGTTCATGAACTGAAATTCATGGCCGGACAACTGGCACGAACTTTCCATGAACATTCAAGCAATTCATGGAGGTTCATGCTGGTTCCTGAATTAATACATTTCTAGAGTGGATACATTTCCACTCAAACAAAATGTTTACCAAACTTCAAAGCAACGTGTGTGTGTGTGTGTGTGTGTAATTCTCCAGCCCTGGAAACACTGTTGTCAGTTCCAAACTAGTCATGTCAGTTTCAAGAGGGTTCCCACCCCACTTTGCTGGCCTTCTTTGTGTTCATTTCCCATGTTCCTGCACAGAGCTTGAAAAATCCCACCCCCATACTTGCATTTGTTACTTTGTGCTTTGAGACAGTCCTTTTAAGCTTGCAATGCCAGTGACACTGTGTTCTAATGGGTACTCTGTACTTTGTACTGGTACTGCTGGGCACTAGTACATTGCACTGGTTCTGCTGGGCTTGCAACTCCCCCTGTTTCCCCTCCAATATTGGAAACAATGCAGGATGGGGGCTCCTTCTTGGGGGACGTAACTCAGACCCCGTAAATCCAATCCTCAACAAACTTGGCAGGCAGGTAAAGGAGAGTTAGTCAGAGATCCCCTGCAAGCTTGATGTCTGAAGCTTGCACAGGATCCATTCCATACACTTCTGAACCTCCACCTTTCAAAAGGACTGCCTGTCAACTGTCATTTGCCCAGAAAGCAGTCTCCTAGGGACACCTTCTTTGAGGGGCTGTGACTCGGACCCTGTAAATCCAATCCTCACCAAACTTGGAGGGAAGGTAGAAGAAAGGCAGACAAGTTTGGTGTCTCTAGCATGCTGGGGGGGGGGCGGTTCTTCTGCCATGCCACAAACCTCCTGAACTGAACCCGTTTGTTTCTTAAAAGTTCATGATGGTTTGTGGTTTACGAACTGGGCATGCTGCAAACCATGAACCGAACCAAACAGCATTTCCTGGTTTGTGTCCATTTCTAGTCAAATCCCTAGAGGATGCCTGGAAGCTACTTAAAACTACACTAATTGAAGCCCACATAGAATGCATTCCACAGGTTAGGAAAGGTACTGCCAAGTCTAAAAGAATGTCTCCATGGTTAACAATGCAAGTCTAGGAAGCTATAACAATGCAAGTCAAAAAAGCTATAAAAAGAAAGAGGCTTCTTTTAAAAAGTGGAAGATCTGCTCCAATGTAAATCAATAATTAGGCATTTAAAAAGAGATTTTGAGGAGTGGGCTGCTAAACATTAAGAAAAGAATGAACATCTTTAAAAATATATCTAGAGTAGAAAACCAGCAAGAGAAGCAGTGGGGCTTTTGGATGACAAAGGAATAAAGGGATTGCTAAAGGAAGATGGGGAGATGGCACAAAAGCCCAGTTACTTTTTTACTCCTGTATTCACTGTGTATGTACTACAGCCCCTATTTTCAGGAAGGGAGTCTGAAGAACTGAGCCAAATTGAGGTGACCAGAGATGATGTTCTAGCCCTATTGGGGAAATTAAAAACCAATAAGTCTCCGGGTCCTGATGGCATACACCTGAGCATTCTTAGGATACTCAAATGTGAAATAGCTGACCTACTAATCATAACCTATCACTAAATTAAGCTGCTGTACCAGAAGACTGGACAGTAGCACATGTTACACTAATTTTAAAAAAGGGATCCAGAGGGGAACCAGGAAATTACAGGCCAGTCAGCCTAACATCTGTCTCAGGCAAATTAGTAGAAACTGTAGTCAAATATAGAATTATTAGGCACGTAGAAGAACAAAGCCTGCTGAGGGAAAATCAGCATGGCTTCTGTAAAGGGATGTCCTGCCTTACCAGTCTTTTGGAGTTCTTTGGGGAAAACAAGCATGAAGATATTGGTGACCCATTATATTATATACTTGGACTTTAAAAGGCTTTTGACAAGGTACCTCACCAAAGACTCCTGAACAAATTTAGCGGTCATGGGATAAGAGGATGGGTCTTCTTATGGATTAAAAATTGGTTAAATGACAGGAAGCAAAGAATAGGAATAAATGGATAGTTCTCACAATGGTGAGAAGTAAGCAGTGGGGTTCCATAAGAATCAGTATTGTGTCTGGTACTATTTAATTTATTCATTAATTATCTGGAACTTAGGGTTAGTTGTATAGTAGCCAAGTTTGCAGATGACACAATGTTATTCAGGACGGTGAAAAGTAAACCAAGACTGACTGAAAAGCTCCAAGAGGATCTCCACAAACTTAGTGAGTGGGAGACAGTGTGACAAATGACGTTCGATGTTGGTAAGTGTACGATGATGTACATGGGACAAAAAAACCCCAACTTCAACTATAGCCTAATGGGATCTGAACTTACTGAGACTGAGAGGGGAAAGGATCTTGGGATCATAGTGGATAGCTCAATGAACGTGTCAGCCTAGTGTGCTGCAGCAGTAAAAAGGGCAAATTCTATGTTAGGGATTATTAGGAAAGAGTTTGAAAATAAAACATCCACTATTATAATGCCCTTGTATAGATCTATGGCATGGCCTCATTTGGAATACTGTGTACAGTTGTGGTTCCTGTATCTCAAAAAAGACATTGTAGAGCTGGAAAAAGTACAGAGGAGGACAACCAAGATGATTAGTAAGTTGGATCACCTTCCCTATGAGGAAAGGCTGGCATATTTCAGTTCAGAAAAGAGATGACTAAGGGGAGGCATGATAGAGGTTTATGTATGGGGCAAAGAGATTAATTTTTTCTACCTCTCCCAAAATACTAGATCTCGAGGGCATCCAGTGAAGCTGATGGGCAGTAGGTTCAGTATGGACAAAATAAATTAATTATTTATTTGGAGAGTGATTAAAATATGGAATTTGCTGCCACAGGATGTAATGAAGGCCACATAATAAACAGCTTTAAAAGTGGATTAGATAGATTAATGGAGGATAGGTCTTTCAGTGGCTATTAGCTGTGGTGACTGAGGGGAACCTTCACATTCAAAGGCACTAAACCTCTGAAACCCAGAGCTAGGAAGCAACATCAGGGGGACATCTTGCCCTCTATGCCCTGTTGTTGGACCTCCAGAGGAACTGGTTGGCCACTGTGTGAGACAACATGCTGGGCTAGATGGACCATTGGTCTGATCCAGCAGGGCTCTTCTTATGTTCTTAACTTATCTTGTTCCAAATACCGGGGGGGGGGGGGGAGAAGAAATGTTTTTATATGGTTCTTAAAAGTACAAAATGAAAGTGTCAGTCAGAAAAAGACTCCATGGTTGGGATGCAACAATGGGAAAGCCCCTTTTCCTGGGTGGCATCTACCTCATTTCAGCAGGTCAAGTGTATGAGCTACAATTTTCGCCCTTCAGGAGCCACAGCCAACCACTATCAGACAGTGGACTGGAATCTTGAAAAGGGGAGGGGGAGAGGAGTTTGGTAGTTTAACTGCTGGCCAATGGACAGAGTTGGTGGTTGCTGGATTTTGGTGGGAGGGGAGCTTAGGAGGTCTGCTGGTTAGACGGTAGTCCATTAGGAACTTTAGATATTTTTATAAACATGTACTGTTTGGGTGCTGTTCCTGTGAAAAACAGTTAAAAGTCTTTCTCTTCCATGTTATGAGTCTGAATCAAACAAGAAAACTGCTTTGTAATTGTGACAAGTTCTCAGCTCTCTAGAAACTTTGTTATTGTAATACTAAGAGCTCTGGAGAAGAGGAAAACAAAGAAACAACTAAGCCACACATACCACTGAAAGAAGCCTTTTTCTTAGTTGTTTTAATCAAGCTGACTGTGGGGCTCCTTCAAGGTTATAATTCCCTCATAATAAGCCAGGTGAATGCCGGAGGGCACCCTGAGTCCAAGTATTGCCCTCATTGTCGGCTAGAAGTCTAAGCAGTTCCCCAAAGCCAAAATTATAAAAACATAAAAATATATAGAAAAAACAAGCAAAAGAAGTTTATAGGCTGTGAAATTCCCTAGTGTCTAGAGTCACTGGAAAAGACAATAATGCTAGGAAAAGTCAAAGGCAGTAGGAAAAAGGAATACCCAACATGAGATGGATTGACTCATACAAGGAAGCCATGGCCCTCAGTTTGCAAGACCTGAACAAGGCTGATAACGACAGGCTATTTTGGAGGTCATTAATTCACAGGATCGCCATAAGTCAGAAGTGACTTGACGGCACTTAACACACGCAGAGGTCTGGAGATGAGCTGTCATCACAAAGAGTTACTTACATCCATGCTATAAAAAGCTTCACCTGTCTATTTCTATGCATTAAACCTCTGTTAAAGGGACAGAACACTTTTTCTTTTGATTGTAGGCTATCTTACTGCTATCACTACTGTGCCTGCCCTTTTTTTCTAATCAGAGAAATTGATTTGAGCATCGTAATAAATGTGCCTTAGTTCTGTCATTCTAGTTTTTAAAGGACCAGGGCCCCTTTAAATCCTTCATGGACAGAAAGTGACGCCATAGCTTTTAGAGCACAGCACTTAGAAAAGGCTGCTCATTCAGGAGTTCTTGCTACATGCTTCAGGCAAGTAGAAAATAACATGACTGCAGCAGTTTCCTTTTCACACCATGCATATAATTTTAAATCTGGTTGTCTGTCTGTATTAATTGTTGCTGTGAAAATTCAAACACTTAATTATAGATTTCTTAAGGTTGTTTATTTGAATGTCAAATCAATGTGCCCTATAATGTCACATAAGGGCAAATGTATTGGTGTGGTGACATATATAAGAAAATGTACAGTACTACTAAGGTTTCTGAATTAAATAATAGTTTAGAGTGTGGGAAATGTTGAGAAGTGAGGCGCAGAGGGGCCTACACAAAATTTTAAGCAGATATGCTGGTCCCCTTCTGATATTATCTTTAAGGTGGGGGACCTGAAGCAGTCATCCAAGGAATAATTGGGTAGGTGTGGGAAGACTTATGAGCAGGCATGTATTTATTATAAATGTTTAATTGCCTGGAACATGTTCTGAGAATTTAAATCTAAGCTATTTCAGTGCCAAAAGATAATATACTAAATGCAGCTAAATTCTGAGGATCCATACAACACAAAAACCACTCGTGGCAGAAAGCATATTTACATTTCTCAGTTCCATTGATAGCAAAAGAAATTTGCTATCTACTTTGATGACGTAATTGTTTTTCTTTGTGCCTGAATCAAATACTATTTGGAACATGGATAACTATCACGGATGAATTTCCTTGCTACGCCTCATAGAATATGCTGGTGTTTGTGCTAGAGATGCCGTGAATTTTGCATCAAACATGTTTGACAGTTGCAGTTACTGTATTAGCTGTGAGCTGTTTACTCAGTGAGTTCAGTTGGCATCATATCCAGACCTATTCATATCTTCTGAACAGGTTTGCTTTTTTAAAAAAACCAGCTGTGCATGTGCAAAGATGCTGCATCTTTCCACTTACAAATCTGCAAGGAAAAGGACTTACTCCTGGGGGGGGGGTGAAAGGTAAAACTTCAGATTGTGGCAATACACTGTTAGAATGCTAGTGCAAAATAGAGCAATAACTATTACTTTTTAAAACTATAGAACAACCTCAAAAAGCCCTCTGGTATGACAGCAAGGATGGCAGACACTACTGCATGAAAATCCAGTTGCAATTTACTGTTAGGACGAAATGCAGTGAAGAAACTTATCAAACAGCAATGAACAGGTTGACAAACAGAGGAAGTCTGTTGAAAAACTGGCTTCCTGTTTGCCACTGGGGAACAGCATATGAGCTAAACTGGCAGCTGTTTGAGTATCCTTAATTTGTGCAGCAATGAGATTCTGAAGTAATAAAAACATTGATGTGCTGTGTCAGATTAAATGTAGGAGTGATAATGACTCTGTCTAGTACTGATGTCCAAGAAGACTTCTCAGTGAAAACCTAGCCACAACTAAACTGTGTAAAAGGTTGGGGTGAGCTTTTTTCGTTCTAGAGTCAAAAGATGAGTTAAACATAAAACTGAAAACACATTTTAATGTTCATCCTCTAGAGGTACTTTCCATTATTTAGGATAGTTTAAATACTGTTTGTTAAATAGAAGGCAGCACTCTGAAAAGTATACATGATATACATGACATAACAAGCAGGCTACAAAAATTGAGATTTGAATCTGATGTATATGTATGTATTGTACATCTTTATTCTAGAGCTGCAGCATTAATGACCCCATTAAATCCTGTTATTTTCCTAATCCAATAAGCACTTAATCTCATTGCAAGTGTTGGAAATAATTATTCATTTATACACTTGTTTTTGCTGTACATTTGATGTCAACAAGAGTGTGCTTTTGACTAATCAGTTAAAACAGCTGGTGGATAAAGTAGTGAATGAGAATCAAGAATTTGCTATTCATAGGCAGGGAGTTTGTTGATAGATTTATTTCATCTGAGGTGTAGTTATAGACTTGAAAATATTCAGTGATATTAATCCAGCCATCTCTGACTGCAAAACATTTCCAACAACCAAGGCTTGTTTTTTTCAACCTAGGTTACCATATAATTTAATATATTCTGTGGGACTTTCCTTAAAAAAGAAACAACAATCCAGTTTTCCCCTTCTAATAATTCTTTGTCCAGCCTGTTGTCTATGCTGGATTTCTCAGGGAAACCTCTGAGTCTATTGATAAACAGCAATTAGAACTGCTGGAGAATTTCCAGAGCTTTTTCAGTGATGGCCTCATTTTTGTGGAATGGTCATCCTGAGAATATTTACCTAAATACATTACTACTTATACCCTGCTTCTCTTCCTGGTGGGGACCTTATGTAGCCTACTCACCGCACTGTGAGGGAGGTTAGGCTAAGAGAGAGTGACTGGTCCAAGGTCATCCAATGAGCTTCCATTGCTGTTGAGATTTGAACCTTGGTCTCCCAAATCCTAGACAAGGGATCCCAAGTGTGGTGCCCATGGGTACCATGGTCCCCACCAAGTGTTTTTAGAAAGTGGGTAGGGCCAGGTGGAACTTTTGCCTAGCAGGGTTTCTGATTGGCCATTAGAGATCCAATTGATTGTGCAGATTAAATTAACATAGTTTCGGCACCAGTTACCATCACAGTGTTTGTTTTCTTGTCTCTCACTCTTCTTTTCCTGTGTATTTTTAAAATTACTCCTCTTCTCCCCAGCACTTGGGCTTCCCCTGGGTGGTTGGCTCTACCTTCTGCAGCAGCCATTTTGTGGTTGTACCCATTACTTGTCAGAATTTTAAAAGTGCCTACAGGCTCAAAAAGGTTGGGGGGACCCTGTTCTAGACTGATACTCTAACCACTACGCTCCCCCCCCCCAACTCCATTGTCAGCCTTTTGAAGATTTCATAAAACAGCATTAATTCAACATGTTTTTCTCTGAAGTCTGGTGACCTAAAACGTTTTGCTTACAGTGCTTATGCAAGTGTCCTTTACTGTTTAATATTTGTTTTTGCTGTTAATTGATTTACAGTGATGTTAACGGTTTTATTGTGGTTTTCAATTGCATTGTGGCCAACCTTGAGCCCTTTGGGAAAAGGTGGCCTTTAAAAAGGAATAAAGGAAATTGGCAACAAGGGGTTAAGTAAGCAGTCGGGTATAGATGATTGGACATGTAAGAAAGAGGGTGAAAACAGAATTGTCTTGGAAGATACAAAGGAAGAACTGTGATCCTGGAGAGGTACAGGATAGGATTTGTGAGCTAACATGGCTAGATTGATCAGTTTCTAGGGAAATCATACAATAGAAACTGATATGTTCTGATTACCATATATGGAAGAATGTGTGTGTGTGTATATGTGTGTGTGTATTTACATTGTTTATAGTCTACTATTCTTACTGGGAGTCAAGGTGGATTGCACAGTTTGTCAATAAAATCAACAGGATGGGACATTCAATCAACAATGAAATATATTGGAGTTGTAGAACTAAAACATGCAGATTTAAAATTTATATCCCTGAGACTTAGAATAAAAAGTATAAATCTACAATGCAAAAATTACAAATATAGATAGCGTCGAACCAGCCAGACAGCCAATTAGGCCACAGTTTTTTTTCAACTGTTCCCAGCTGTACTTTGTTTTCCACTTACGCTAATAACGGCTGTGTGATTTCTCAGAGCCCCTCTGCAACTATTCGAAGCCTCCTCTGATAGTTATGTCTCAGTCTAGCTTAGTCACATGATCTGACTCAATAAAAATAATGTTGCTACCCTTTTAGTTTACCCTTCCTACTGGGTTTTCTATCCCTTTAACAACTACATAGCAGCTAGTGGTGGTAAATGCTGAAGTGGCTTGACATTACCTGGCTCCACAGCTTGACCCAGGTATTCCTTGGAGGTCTCCCATCCAAATACTTGCCAGGGCTGACCGGGCCCATAGCCAAAGATTTTTTTGTTGTTGTTCAGAGGGCATTTTTACATTTTTAGGAGGGCAGTCCATCTCAGCAGTATGGGGAGGAAATGAGGCTTGACGGCCACATCATGGAGACTGATTATTACGTGACTGCAACAAGAACAATTTTAAAAAGTCATTGGCAAATAAAAATCTGTACTCTACATCAACAAAGATACAAAACAATCTTAGGCACCGGCAAGACAGCAAGGCGGACATGGACCCCTGTTTACAAAACCGAGCTGGCAAACAGAAAGCTAACAGAGGTGCAAAAAATCTGGAAGCTAAGGGGGGGGGGTCTAGGATATCAGCAGCAAGCAGCAGAGGGCTGGTCAACTTGGAAGGCCCAGAACAGGAAAAGAAGAAGAGGGAAGGAGGAGGAGGATGGAGAAAGGCACCGCTGAAGCAGCTCAGCAAAGGGGAAGAGAACATCTTTTGTAGCATCCGCCAGAATGCAGCCAGCTTCCACTTTCCTCCTTTGCCTCTTTCTGCACTTCCCTTTTGCCCATCTTAAAGGATTCCCCCTCTTCCTCTCCTCTCTCACTCTGTCTCTTCTGTGCCTGGCAGACTTCAGAACACTGCTGCAAATTTTTTGGGGAGCTGATCCCCTCCCTCAAACTATGCAGCAAACCAGGGAGGGGGGCGGAGCGTCGTGGCTTATGGCGGATGCAGATTGAGCGAGCTCCCAGCCCCTACTGAGAAAATCGACCTTGAGCTCGTCTTACCCCACTGATTTTCAGCCGACTGAAATGGGACGAAATTCGAAGGTGAAGAACAGCAAAACTACGACTTCGCCGGGATCTGTAGAGGCGTACTTCGCAAAAGAAACCCAATTAAAAACTACGGGCCTAGAGACCGACCGGGAAGACAACATGGCGGCCAGCAGCGATGAAGCCCGCCGGGACACCAAGGGTGAGGTAACCCCACTGACGTGGGAAGATTTAGCAGACCTAAAAGCTGATTTATTAAAATCCTTTACAGCATTGGTGTCTGACCTTCTCCACCCCATACGCACCCAGCTAACTGAGCTAGCTAAGGACTTAACGGACATTTCTAAAATTGCGGAAAACAACGCGGAGCTTACGCTAACACTGCAGGATGAAATAAAAACCCTGCAAACCTCCGAAAAGTCAGTTGTTTCTCGCCTCAACTCCCTGGAGGCAATTGAATTTAAAATTTAGAGGAATTGAGGAGGGTGCAGAGGAAGGCAAAGACCCCACAAGTTTTATTTCATCATGGTTAGCGACAGCGTTAAACTTGGAAGAGGGGGTAGCTCTGATTATACTCAAAGCCTACAGGTTGGGCCCAATAGCCCAAGCAAAGAAAGGCCGTCCCTGTGACATAATGGCGCAGTTTTTGTATCCCAGATCGCGTGATAAAGTCCTTCGGGAAGCAAGAGTTAAAGGCTATCTACAATACGGAGTTTCTAAAGTTCAAGTATTGCTGGATCTGTCCATAGAAACCCTTGATAAATGACGTAGTCTTAAGCCTGTTGTACAAAAACTCTTTGAAGCCAAAATCAGATTCCGGTGGAGCTTTGCATTGGACATTCAAGTCTACCGCAACGGGCTACTATACCAAGCAACGGACGGTTTAACAGGTCGAGCTCTGCTGTCTTCATTAGGAGTACATCTTTCGAAAGAAGAAGAAGACGCACTTACGAAGGCTCAAACTGGTTGAACTGGTTGACAAACCTTTATCATAATGAGTAATCTGTTATGTTGTGCTGAGTTTAGCTCTATAAAGCAGAAAGTTTTTTGATAAGTAATTTGTCTTATGATATAAGTTGTTGAATATTTAGTAAGAGGTAAAAGGATTTAGTATATTAGTAGAGTTAACAAATTTATATCTTGTTTAAAATAAAAATTTACATAAATATACATAAAAAATAAAAAGGGGGGGGGGACCAAAAAAAAAACTATGCAGCAAACCAGTTGATCAGATCTCTTCCCCACCTTCGCCACTTTAGGCATGCACTTTAGGGAGGGAAGAGAATGGGAGGGGATTCTTCTCACTGGTCAGCCCATGTCTGTTGGCCAAGGGCAGGAAACTGATGAGGTGGGGAAAGCAGCACCCTAACCGGCCGAAAGGAAAGTGCCTCGGGGCCATAGAGCCCGATCTCACTCATGCTTACTCACTAGCAAGCTCTCCTGCCTGCCTGCCAGGTGCCCTTTGCCCATGTAAGCAGCATCTGGGCTGGCTGCTTGCCTTTCTTTCATCGCACACTTCAAAGGCTGAGACGGGAGAGGCTGCAAAACCCGGGGTGCCCCCCCACCTCAAGATGGACATTGCTAGCAACTGCTGCTCCTTACAATATGAAATCTGCTAGGCGGGTGGGGCAGGGCTCCCACATGGGACATGGAGGGAACAGCTGCTATGGTATTTATTATTGAACTTCATGCAGCAGGGCAGGGGGAGGGTGCCAGTGCACCATGCCATGATTTAAATGGAAAAAATTGCTAAATAAATGGGATCTACTGGAATGAAAAACTGTGGGGTGTAGAGGTAGAATCAGGGGTGTGGCCAGAAGATGCCTCACTGTGGCTATGGACCTGGGACCAACCCTGCTTAGCTTCTGAGATCTGATGATATCAGACTAGCCTGGCCTATCCAGATCAGGTACATAGCAGCTACAGAGTCTCTAAGTGTTGCTGGGAAAGTTTTCCTTTTACAATGTCTGCCAAGAAGATATTGAAAGCCCAGGGGCCCTCGGTTGTATCCTGCCAGTTCAGTCAGCAAGCTCTGGAATCATCTTCCAATGCTTCCTTTGGAGGAAGAGAATTTTCTGCCAAATCAAGAAGACTTTACACTTAGCTGAGTGGTAAGGTAGGACCCAACCTCATAACATTAATTTAGAAGGACATTTACCTATAAATGTTTCGAAGTTTTCTGTCTTTTTCTGAAGCACCCAAGATTTTAATCACTGTTTTATCTAACAAGAAAGAGTAGGGTTTTTTCTTTATTAACTTTGGAAACAGGGGCATGTTTGATGGATGACTTTTGCTTTAAGACTCAGAATCTGATTACCATACTTGAGGTAGAAATGGAATTTCCCTTCAGGACAGTTTGGCAGGTAATCCTGATATTTCCACACACGCCCCTTCAATATTCCCCGAAGCATTCAGCTGCTTAGGAATATGAGGTTTTCTTTCAAATATGCTTTAAAAAAACCAGGATACCTCTTTTATCTTGATCCAGCTGGTTCCCTGTTTGTGGAATACTCTACTCTGGACTGCAAAATTCATTCCAATACAGTGTGGAAAATACAGTATTGGTGCAAGAGGATGGACTAGTTTAATTTCCAAGTCCACTTCCAAAATTGTCATCACCTTTCCCTTTCTCCCTTTACCATAGAGGTCCAGGAGGGTTAATGTAAGAACTAATTGTGCATATTTTCCCATTACTGAAAACACTTTCCAGTGGGAAAATGGGCATGGAATCAGCTGATAGACACTCCTCTTTTCACGTTTTGCTCAAGTGCCTGATGTTTGCGACTCTCAGGAACCACTGTATAATGCCCCTATTATGCAACCACTCAGCCCCTTACTCTCTGGAAACTGTTCTCTTCTTTCTTAAAGATAGTGACCAAAATTATATTGGGTGTAACTAAGTATGTATCAGTCCTTTGAACTCTTGGTTCCAAATAAAATAGGATTTTTCTGTTGTTCAAGATTATATAGCTATGAACATCTAGAGTTGAAAGGAATGGAAAGGTAGCCACTCCCATCTTAAAATCTCTGGGTAGATAACAACAGTACTATAGATTTGGAAAACAGCCTGAGAGAGCATCTCCTTTGCATGCAGGAGGTCCTGGGTTGAGTCCCTGGCATCTCAGAATTAGGTGATGTGAAAGACCTACCTAAAACCTTGGAGATTCACTGCCAGAGTAGGCAGTACTCATCTTGCTAGACTGATGCTTCGATAGCAAAAGATAGTTTCATATGTTCCGTTGAAGGACCAAATAAAACTCTTAATAAGTTACAGCAATTAAATGTGACAAACTGCTAAAATCCTTGTTGCTCTATGGCCCCGATCACACGCAGAACTAGCTGTGCGATAGGCACGAATGCCATGCGGATTTTAAGGGTGCAGTCACACCAGAACATCTGGCAAGCATCCCACACCCATTGGCAACTTGTTCCTCTCCGCCAAAGAAGCAGAGTTAAAAAATACTAGAGAAAGTCTAGTCTCAAACACGTTTGCTACGGGACACAGATGGACTTTCCCCGTGTGATCTCTCCAGCACACACTCATGGCATGGGGGATAATCTGATCAGACTATCCCGACACCATGCCATTGTTTTTTCCCCCTTCTCAGTATGCACATCATCGCCATAGGAAGCCCTCAAGGCAGAGATGCAATTCATCGATCCCCTGTGTAAGCACATTGGGGAAAAAAGCAAACCCCTGACTCGCCCGCGATTGCATCTGATCACGCAGTGGCGGGCTGTGCCTACAGCTTCACAGAACTATGATCGCGCAACTGTATCCAGAGCAAATAGCCTCACTTTCCCCCTGGATTATCTCGCTCGTGTGACCGGGACCCATATTAACTTAAACTGTAGTTCCCAGAAGTGAATCTTGAATACAAAAAAGTCTTTCCATAACTCTGAAGGATGTTGAGATTTTGGTGAGTTCTCACACTTCTGTGGTGACCAACAAATGGTGCTTTTAAAAGACTAAGTTGATGGACACTGTGATATGGATACATTATTTCAGGTAAACTGGGTACTAACTGTTTTAAATTTAATTTTTAAAAGCAGTACTTTGAATTTTGCATAGAAGGCTATGGGGAACTAGGACAAGCACCAGAGGACTAAGGTAATGTGTTCCCAATGATCTGCTTTCATTAGGAGAACAGCTGCTATATTTTGTTTAAAATTCAAGAAAGTCATTATGGACAGCCCCAAGTAAAACACAGTGCAGTAGTTTAGTTTTGAGGTTATGAAGGTATGAATGGTTATTAAGTCTACATCAGATAAGGCAGAGTTTAGATCATTTACACTATAGAAAGCTAGCATCACTCACATACTCCAGCTATAACTTGGAATCCCAGAAGTCCACTCATGCTGCTGTGTTCTACACCAGCAGAATCAAGGGCAGCCCCACATAAAGAGAATTACAATAGTCCAGTTTGGAAGTGACCATTGCATGGGTCACTGTAGCTGGTCCTGGGGATTGAGATATGGGGCCAACTGCCCAATCTGTCTCATTGTATTTATTTTAGTGAATATATATATTTTCCTTTCTGCTTCACAAAAAGCACTCAAGGATATTAACATCTTGACGAGGGCAGACATGTGGAGGAGTCCACTACATGACCGATCTTTGAATTTTCTCCTTCTCATACGAACTGGAGAAGTTCAGCCAGGAGAGACTGAACTTGTAAGGAGTTTACACTGAACACAGAGCACTAGGCAAAGCGTTTTGTGTTTTCAGGAGTTACTCCAAAGCAGGAATCTTCAGAGACGCCTGTCTGGGAACAGCTGGGCACTAGCTGAGCCTCAGGGCACCTGGTATTTTTGGTCACTGTGTGACAGAGTGTTGGACTGGATGGGCCACTGACCTGATCCAACATTGGCTTCTCTTATGTTCTTATGTTCTTTTACAGTTCTGCAGGGCCTGCAAGATGGAGCTCTTCTGCCAGGCTTTTAGTTAGGGCGGCAGGTGTCCCCCCCTCTATTGGGCCTTCCCTCAGATCTGTATTATTATCTAAGGACCCAAACTTGAAATAGACTGCATCTCTGAGGCTTTGACCATGGTCTGTACCATAGGAATGTTGTTGTGTTTTATTGAGGGTTTTAATTGTTTTTAATTTATTGCATATTGGTTACTGTGTCTGATGGAACCCGCCCTGAGCCTTCTATGTGGGGAGGGTGGAATACAAATTCAATAAAATAATAAATAAATAAATGTACAGATTACAAACCAGTGTGACATAGTAATTAGGACTTGGATTAGGACCTGGGGAAACTCAGGTTCAAATCCCTGCTCAACTATGAGGCTTGCAAGTTGACTTTGGACTGGTCTAGTCACTCTATCTCTCAGGCAAACCTACCTCACAGAGCTAATGGAAGGATAATGGAACAGAATAGAAGCCACTCTGAGCTTCTTAGAAGAAAGGTAGGATAAAAATAAATAAATAGATTTCAAGAATCCCCACTTACTTAAAATATAGCTACTGAGGAACCAGACTTAAATATTTGTGATCTTATTTTCCATTTCAATGGATAACCTTTCCCCTTAGATCAGAAATGTATCTAGAGACAAGGCAGAAAAATATAGCACTATGAATTGAAAGTGCCTTATATTAATATACAGTATCATAAATTACAATATTTATAACCAGGGTTAGAAATAATGTACAAATGAACATTGCTGCTTCACAGAGGGTTGGAGCCAGTAGAGGATACCTGCAGGTGGAAATCCTGTCTTCAGATCATGAATTTCCTGTCTCTCCCATCCAGGTGCAACCCAAGATACCCCTGAAATGCTACTCCTGGAAAAAAGGGACCCTCAGGAACCATTGAGGTAAAGTTAAAGGTCTTCCAAGGAAGAGGGAAATTGATGAAAATTGCCCTTTTCCCATCCATGGAAATCCTCCTTTGGATTCAAGCCATTATTTGCTTGCAAAACTACAAATAAGATTAAAACTAATGCATAAACTATCATAAACTGAAAGAATGCCTGAGTCTGAGAACAGGATGCACCACTATGCACCAGTTCCTGGATTCTGTTGAAATACCATGATATTAATTTTCATGCTTCTTTGGCTAATTTGGAAAGGTGTTAACTACAAAGGTACATAAGGTATACAAAAACAGCTACTGTGTAGAAGAGAATTTTCTTTTATTGTCCCTTCCATATTTTGGGATAAAAAGAGGGAAAATACATGTCAAGTACACTATTAAATCAGGTAAAGAAATGGACCATTGTTTTTAAAAAACAACAACTAAAGAATGTTTCAGTGGGGCTCAGCATGAGGATATTTTTAGCAGAAGTGTTTTTTTTTTAAATGGTGGTATCCAGTATCAGTGAACTTCACAGTTCTCACCCCCAGTAGCAGCCATGCTCTAAATTACACCTGTATAGAGTAGCTGCTTGGCGTTACTAACTTGGGCTGTAATAAAGACAGATAGGAATACTGGCAAGCTCTGCACTGCTAAAGACATGTTCCTCACCGTCTGTGCTGTTTTGCATTGATATTTCACAATCTGTATGCATACATCTCAAGTTCGGCATGCAGGCTTTGAAGTGTACTTCACCGAAATGGGAAACAGAGGTTTATCTTTTCTTGCAATGCTATCATTTAGTATTTATTTCTTGCCAAAAATGTGTGATATATATAATATTCTTCATTATATATTAGCAAGGCTTCACCAACTGACTTTTACCGCTCATACTTAGTAAAGGCAGCTCCTTCTGATACAAAAAAGATGTTAACTTGAACCAACAGGGCAGGCGGGCTATGAATGTTTAAATAAATAAATAAATAAATAAATGAGAACTACACCCTGCAAACCAAGCATTTATTTTAAGTTTTCTAATCTGTTACTAAGCAGGGCAGGCAGCACAGGAATAGAAACAATGACAGAATTAATATGTTGTTGAAGGCTTTTTCTTCTTCTCACATTGACACAGAGAGTACTCCATCTTTCTGTGTTATACCTCTGAGGATGCCAGTCACAGCTGCCGTGAAACGTCCGGTACTACAATGCCAAGACCATGGCCATACAGCCCGGAAAATCTACAACAACTAATGAACTTCGGCCATGAAAGCCTTTGACAACAAACTAATGACAAAATTATCAGGGATGACTTCATTACTTCACTGATACTTCTTTTTAGCTTGGCCAGTACAAAAATTTTACAGACCAACATAGAGTGCATTGCAGTAATCTAATCTAGATGTTACCATGGTGTGCACCACAGTGGCAAGACCTTTTCCACCCAAGAAGGCCCACAGCTTAGCTCACCATGCAAAGCGGGTAAAAGGTACCCTGGCCACCGCTGGCACCTGTTCACCCAACAGGAGGCCTGGGTCCAGGAGCACCCCCAAGCTACAAACCGGATCCTTTATGGGGAGTACAAATGTCATCCAGTCAGGACTATGCCAATTCCTGGGTCAATTTTTTAAAAAACAATCTTCTCCCATTATTTTGTCTTGTGTCCAATTCTAACTCTGCAGTGCCCTGTTTGTAACTTTCCCCAAAGTGTCTGCCTGCCCACTATAGGAAACTGAATGCTGGGCTAGTTGTACCTTTGATCTACTGCAGCAGGGTTTTTTTTTTTTTGTATGCTTTTTAATTCCACTACCCTGATATTAATGCAGAAGAAACAGTTCAACATGCAGGAAGCAGGGGCAATTTAATAGCAATCTCTAAATGTAGAGCAATTATGAATCACTCACTCTCTCAGTTTAGATGCCATCTTTCTTGGGTTTCTACAGAATTTACATAACATAAAATGGCCCCAGACTGTCCTTGTGCTGCAACAATTTGGACTACTTTTATGGCATTTGGGTACACTACGATCAGAATTAATGACTCTAAGGTCAGTCTTTTCCTACAAATCACATGCATGACAGTATTGCAAATGATGTGATAAATTATAATGTAATGAAGAGTCCATCTGCTCTAAGGACCTGATTGAGCAACCTTTGAGTTCAAGGGGAGACTTAGATTATCTCAGTGGACTTTGGATAAAAGGCTAATTAAAAATCTTAGCCACCAGCTACTCATTAATTTATTACTTGCCATATCCCAAAGACTTAGGCTGGCTATCAGTCAGTGACAAAAATAATACACAATTGAACTAAACAAGAAACTAAGCACAGCTCACATTGAAATCTCATCCCAGTATTAGCAAAATTCTGTGTTAGGATTCTGTCCCTCCCCCCACCTTCAAATTAGGTTTCCTGTGTGTTTCATAGCAAAACCTACTCATAGAATCATAGAATCACAGAGTTGGAAGAGGCCATACAGGCCATCTAGTCCCACCCCCTGCTCAGTGCAGGATCAGCCTAGAGCAACCCTGACAAGTGTTTGTCCAGCTGCTGCTTAAAGATTACCAGTGAGGGGGAGCTCACCACCTCCTTAAGTAGCTGATTCCACTGTTGAACAACTCTTACTGTAAAACAGTTGTTCCTAATATCCAGCCAGTACCTTCCTGCCCTTAATTAAAACCCGTTTTTGTGAGTCTTATCCTCTGCTGCCAACAGGAGCAGCTCCCTGCCCTCCTCTAAGTGACAGCCCTTCAGATCCTTAAAGAGAGCAATCATGTCCCCCCTCAACCTCCTCTTCTCCATACTAAACATTCCCAAGTCCCTCAGCCTTTCCTCATAGGGCTTGTTCTCCAGACCTGCAATCATCCTCATCACTCTTCTCTGTACCCGCTCAATTCTGTCCACATCCTTTTTGAAGTGAGGCCTCCAGAACTGCACACAATACTCCAGGTGTGGCCTAATCAATGCAGTGTACAGTGGGACTATGGCATCTTGTGATTTGGATGTTATGCCTCTGTTGATACACCCCAAGATCGCATTAGCCTTTTTTGTTGCTGCATCACACTGGCTGCTCATATTTAACTTACAGTCCACCAGTATCCCAAGATCTTGTTCACACGCACTGCTACCCAGAAGTGTATCCCCCATTCAGTATGTGTGTTTCTCATTTTTGTTACCCAGATGTAGAACTTGGCACTTATCCTTGTTAATTTGCATCTTGTTCACATCTGCTCACTTTCCCAGTGTATTCAGATTTCATTGAAATCTATCTTCTGGTGTGTTCGCTACTCCTCCCAATTTGGTGTCATCTGAAAATTTAATGAGTAACCCCTTCACACCATCATCCAAATCATTTACAAAAATATTGTAAAATACAAGGCCCAGAACTGAGCCCTGTGGCACCCCCCTGGACACCTCCCTCCTTTCAGATGAAATGCCATTGACAACTACTCTCTGAGTGTGGTTCTCCAACCAGTTCTCTATCCACCTAACTATCTTAGAGTCCAGTGCACAGTCCTCTAGTTTACCCATCAGAACATCATGGGGAACCCTGTCAAAAGCTTTATTGAAATCCAGGTAAACAACATCAGCAGCATGCCCTTGATCCACTGTGCTCGTCACTTGATCAAAGAAGGAAATGGGGTTGGTCTAGCAGGACCTGTCAGGGACAAATCCATGCTGACTTCCCCAGTTTACCAAGTTGTCCTTTAGATGCTCGCAGATTGATCCCTTTAAAATCTGCCCCAGTATCTTCCCTGGGATAGAAGTCAGACTTGCTGGCCTGTAGTTTCCTGGGTCTTCCCTCCTCCCTTTTTTGAAAA
The DNA here is from genome assembly GCA_029233225.1 of Lepidodactylus listeri. NCBI lineage: Eukaryota > Metazoa > Chordata > Lepidosauria > Squamata > Gekkonidae > Lepidodactylus > Lepidodactylus listeri. The sequence continues at coordinate 52,014,911 of JARCFY010000012.1, forward strand.
TTGGGATAACATCTGCCCCCTCCAGTCTTGTGGCATGTCTCACATCCTCCAAGAGGTCTGGAAGATGATGGATAAAGACTCTGCAACCTCTCTAGAAAGTTCTTTGAGCACTCTTGGGTGCATGAAGACACAGAGATAAGAATTACTTTGCCCATTGTTTCTTGCAGCTCTGCTCATAGACCCTAGTAGGCAGATTGGTGTGGATTGGGAGGCTATCTTGTATTTTAATTTTTGTTGTAAGTTGTCCTATATTATACTTCTCTAAAAACTTTAAAATATTTAATAAAATGCTTAATCTCAGAATGTATCTAGCCATGCTTATTTATTGAACTCAAATAGAACCTCTGTCTGTCTGCCTGCCTGCCTGCCTGCCTGTCTCTCTCTCTCTCTCTATCTATCACCATCAATCACAGCTGACTTATGGCGACCTGTAGGGTATTCAAGGCAAGAGATGTCCAGAGGTGGTTTGGCATTTCCTGCCTCCATGTCATACCCCTGGTATTTCTTGGAGGTCTCCTATCCAAATACTAGCCAAGGCAGACCCTGCTTAGTTTCCAAAACTGAACATGACTAGGCTAGCCTGGTATCTCTCTCTCTCTCTCTGTGCGCGCGCGCACGCACACACACACACATACACACACTGCCTGAGCCAGTTTGGTGTAGAGGTTAGGAGTGCGGATGCTAATCTGGAAGAACCGGGGTTGATTCCCCACTCCTCCACATGCAGCTGCTGGTGTGACCTTGGATCTGTTACAAGTTCTTTCAGAGCTGTTCTCTCATGAGCAGTTCTCAGTCAGAGCTCTCTCAGCCCCACCTACCTCACAGGGTGTCTGTTGTGGGGAGAGGAAGGGAAAGGAGATTGTAAGCTGCTCTGAGACTCCTTTGGGTCATAAAGGGTAGGGTATAAATCCAATCTCCTCCTCCTCCTCTCCACAGACCTGTTGAAATAGGTCACCAGGTAAAAATTATGTAAAATAAAAAACAGACAATAAAATTATGAGTATTAAAACCAGTCATAAAACCATGAGCCATGAAACAGCCAGAAAGTTAAAAAGACAGACCACATCAGTTAAAAGCCTAAGTAAAAACAAATACTTCTTCCTGATGCCTAAAGGACAGTAAAGTAGGTGACAAGCAGACCTCAAAGGAAGTGCATTCAGCAGGCATTAACTGATAATGATAGGGAGTTATGGAGGGAAGGGGAGGGAAGGGAATGTAGTGCATACTTGTTTACCCCAATAAAATGTTCAAAAAAGTATCCCCCAGACATGCCATATAAGCAAATAAGAACATTGATTTATCAATAACATAAGCCAGAAAATAGGAATTGGCCCTGGAAAATACAGGGAGTTGGATACTCTACAACAGTACCCTAAGCGGCCCAAAGACATGCATGAATTGACGGTACTGTTCTCATGTATGATAAAACACCTGTTGAACATGTAGGTCATTCTGCAATTCATTGAACAAGGTTGCCCTTACATCATTCTGAGTGTTTCTGCACATACGGCAGTCATTGAATCACTAGGGCAGTTTAATGGACCTCAGTCCACAAATGCTCCTGAATAATATTTTGTGGACTAGGAGAACAGTCCTAGGGTTCTATCTGCTTTCAGAGTAAAACTAATGCACAGGGGTCATTTTGTAGAAAAAGAGGTGCAAGAGCTCATTAGCATAACTCATTAGCATAACTTATTTGCATATGCTACACCACCTGACATCACTGGAAGTATGTCAGAAGGCAAGAAAGAAAGAAGAGAAAGAGAAAGAAAGAAAGAAAGAACCGGCAGAGAGGGGACAGCTACTAATCCACGCCTCAGAAATACCACTATTCTGGGATGATAGCTTCAGTGGTGGCTGAAGCCTTCAGAAGGCTGATCGGAGGAACAAGGACCTTTCCAGGGGATGGGGTCATTTTTCTGCAGCCATGACACAAGCAGGCTTTCCCCCACCGGGGGGGAGGGTCTGGCACCAATTCCCGGAGCTGAGCTCCCCCGAGCTCCTCCTCGAAATGATCCCTGCTAATGCAAGTGAGATGTCTCCACACATTGGAAATTAGCCACACCAGCTACCATGTTAAAGGGAATACAATCATAGGCTTTGTGGGCTCTGAAGGCTGGCACTATAACAGATTCTGTTAAACATTCTGAGACTCTAGGACTTCCTTCTGTTTTAAAGATTAGAAGATACTTGAGGGAGTGTGCTAAAAGTATTTGAGGGCAATCTGAAGATTTTACGTGTTTTTTTTAAAAGGCTCTGAAGGGCAATGTTACTTGCTCAGATTGATGGAAAAACAAAGAAACTGGGGGCAAAATGAAGGCCAAGTCTAAAAAGGCTGTTTTTCTATCAGCCCAAGATATTGGCCACATTAAGTGATTCTGGCAGACTGTTCCTTCTGTGAAGCATGTGGCTGGCCAGAAGGCTATTAAAAGGCAATGATGTTGTAATAGAAGCATGGAGCATTCATATGAAGTAGATCTTTCTCTTGTTTAAATTACATGATGAAGAATGAGGAATCCACAAACTTACTAAAAATAGATGAAGTATTAACTCAATCTTTGTGTGATAAGAATCGCTTCATAACAATTTATGGGATGGTAAAATTTCATATAGTTCAATATTTTAATTTTAATTTTAATTTTTAAATGCTGATTTGAGAATCTGATAATAGTCATAAGTATGTGCGGCCCAGTCTCACTGCTCTGGTCATTGTGGGTTATATTCTACCAGCTTTTCAGCTTCATCTCACTCCATTGCCTTCCTTGCTTTAGCCCTTGTCCTCTGTGGGGTGTTTTTTTTGTCCATATGAGTCCCAGGAGAGCTATGGTCAAGGAGTTGAGGGGGTACAATAATGTTAGATGGGAACGCAAGGATACTGAATTTCATATATTAATTTGAAATAAATATTATTATTATCATTCATTTGTATAAGAACTCTCAGTATGCTGTTACAATGTAGCCTGTCTCTATAAAGTTTGTAATCTAAGGCTGTGGTCACACATGCCAGTTGGAGCGCAGGGGAAGTGAGTCTATTTCCTTCAGAGGAATTTGACACACAGTTGCGAGATTGCACATCCCTTTGTGCTGAGGGCTCAGCCCATCACTGTATGATCAGATACCACCACAGGTGAGTACGGGTTTTTTGCCATTTGTTTCCCATGTGCATAAATGAGGAATTGCACTGCACTGAGGTCTCCCCATGGAGTATGTGATTATGCACATACTGTGAAGGGGGGGGGGGAATGGCACCAAGTCAGGATGGAATGATCAGACCATCCTGATGGCTTGAGGGCATGTTTGAGGTATCAGACAGGGGAAAATCCATCCATGGCCCATTGGAACCAGTTAGAACCAGACTTTCCCCAGTGTCTTTTAACTTCGCTTCCGTGGTGGAACAGCATAGGTTGCTGACAATGGCAGGATGCTTCCCAGATGTTGCTGTCTGATCATGCCCTTTAGATCCATCAGGCATTCGCAGCTATGTCGGATCTAAAGGTGCATATGATTGCAGCCTGTATGTAGATGAAAGTAAGGTTGCTAGCTCAGGGTTGGGAAATACCTGGAGATTTTGGGGGTGGAGCCTGAGGTGGGTGGGGTTTGGGGAGGGGAGAGCTTCAAAAGTATAATGTTATAGAATTCACCTTCTGAAGCTGCCATTTTCTCTAAGGGAACAGCTCTCTGTCACCAGGAGATCAGTTGTAATCCCAGGGTTTAGTAACCCTGGAGGTTAGTAACTTTAGATGAAAGAGAAAACCAGATGGAGAAAAAACAACAAAAGACAGCATTACAAAAGTGTAACAAGGGACACTATTGAGCAATTTTTTTGTTTATTTAAAATAGTTTTATGTTGCCTATTTGTCCACTCTCAGGTTTACTAACAATAGCAAACAAAAAATTAAAATCAACTTTAAAAATACATGCACAAACATAAAACAGCAAACACTCAATACCTTTTATTTAAAATGGATGTTTTCTTGATGTATTTTATGTATATTTAGAGGTCCAAGTTTTCTTATAAACTATTGATCTTTCAATAATAAAAAACACAAAATTGTTAAATAGAAGCACGTATAAAGGGTTGAAATCAAAAATAAACGTTATGCAATAAAATTGAAAAACAAATATATTTTAAGGAATGAGAAAGATAACAAAACTGAAAAACAAATATATTTTAAGGAATGAAAAACAAATATAATTTAAGGAATGTGAGGGAAGATAAATGAAAAGAAGGTATTTCACAATTTGGTTGCAAAGGTACATTCTTTGTCCCAGGAGATAAAAGACCCAAAGGACATAATGCTTCACAGTACAATCCTATGCACAGTTATTCTAATTTATGTCCATTGATTTTAACAGGTTTAGACTGGAGTAACTCTGTATAGAATTGCACTTTCACAGATCTATGCTTGGCAGAGTTATACCCTTCGAAGACCATTAGAGACAACTAACTTAGAAAGGTATAACTTTGCTTAGGATTGCACAGTCAGTTATCTAGTTATTTAGCATTTTGCTCAGTCCCTTTCACTAACTCAAAGACGGTGTCAAACGTATATTTTTTTCCTGGAGAAGTTCCAGCCATATGGTTTGGATCCAGACCAAATTTCCCATCATCTATTGAATGGATGTGTCCTTCCCCCCCACAGTAGCCCACTGATCTCCACAAAATGCTTCTTTTGGCCAGCAGACCCTGAGGCTCAACATGAAGGAGGTCTACAGCAGGAAGGGGAATCTGGATCCATCACTGTGTGTCATTCTGTTGCATCACGTGGAGAGTAAAAGGAAAAGGGGGACTACCGTCCAATTTTTATAAGGAAAATTTCTTCAGAGACTAGTGCCCAGTTTTTTTTAATATAGTGACAATATTAAGGATTAGGCAGTAAGTATGCACCCACAATGGGACTGTGGTGGCTCAGAGGTTAAGACTCTGAGCTGCAGACTGGAAGGTCAGTAGTTCGGCAGTTTGAGACCTGAGTGCCGTGTGACAGAGTGAGCTTCCGTCTCTGGCCCCAGCTCCTGCCAACCTAGCAGTTCAAAAGCAAGAAATTGCAAGTAGATAATAGGTACCACTTCAGTGGGAAGGTAACAGCATTCTATGCACCTCGGCGTTTAGTCATGCTGACTACATGACCACGGAAACATCTTCGGACAGTGCTGGCTCTCCAGGTTGGAAATGGAGATGAGCACCGCCCCCTAGAGTTGGATTTGACTGGCTTTCAAGCAAGGGAAACCTTTACCTTTTTAATGCACCCACAATAGGGATCAGGACCAATCCTTATCTTAAGAAGATAAAGACACATGAAAAGCAAGTCTGGGAGTTTTGTGACAATTTAAATCCATGCCAATGAAGGAGAAGAAGAGAAGAGATTGGATTTATATCCCACTCTTCATGACCCAAGAGAGTCTCAGAGTGGCTTACAAACTCCTTTCCCTTCCCCTCCCCACAACAGACACCCTGTGAGGTAGGTGGGGCTGAGTGACAGAAACTGCTCTTTTTCAAGAATAGCTGTGCCTGAACTATGGCTTGCCCAAAGTCATCCAGCAGGTGCAAGTGGAGGAGTGGGGAATCAAACCCAGTTCTCCCAGATTAGAGTTTGCACACTTAACCACTATACCAAACTGGCTGTAAGTCCCCTAAGTGTGGCATTATTAGGCAGAACCAGGAGGAATACAGTAACTTCTTGTACCTCGCAGGGTAGTTTTACAGGATTTCTCTGGGGGGAAATAACCCTTGATATGTTTCATCTGGGTTTGGCTTGTCTGTGTGCTTTGCTGGCTCTTTACACGGAGATTTAGGCTTGCATTAAAAAGGAAGTCAGAATGTCCTGTTGGCCAACGTCGGTTAGTTTTTCCAGTAATCTAACAGTACCATATTTAACCCTTTTCTCTATGAGGGAAAGGGGTGTGGCGGGAGTGTCATAAACAGCAAGTAATTCACAAACAAGGGCAAGATGTTAGCTGAGCATCTTCAACAATTAATCCTTGTTTGATATGTTTAAACAGTAACCTTTTCCCCCTCAGTCAGTGGCCCACAGAAAGATCAATAGATGTAATTCTGTGGTAACTCTATTAGCCAGCTGAGTATCTTCAGAGTCTGTCAGAAACTTCCCCCTCCCCAGCTGCTTTGGGAAAGACTCTCCCTGTGGCACAGCAAGTAAGAGGTGGGTGTTAAAACTTGTTTCCGCTTGAAGTTGCTCTTTGCATATTTGCTAAGGCAAGAAGCATTCTACCTTTTCACCTTTCCAAAAGGGGGTGTGAAACATGAACCTCTAAGTGCTTCCTAGTTGGCAAGAATTCAGCGGTAATAAAATTACTAGCAGCATATACTTTTCAGCAGCAGGTTTACTTCCAGAGCTTTCTGTTTTTTAATTAATTATTACAAAAGTGCTTAAACTAAAGAATACAAACCCAGGCTGTAGTCTTTTAAAAGTTGGAATAAAAACTAGATTCTGTAAATGGTTGATGCTGTTGTGGACTTGTAGCTACCATGTCTTTGATCCTGAGACTCAGCTGAGGGGTTTTTTTTAGTACCTTCCATCTGAAAGCATTTCATTCTATTTTCATGAAGTGCTAATAACCTTCACTGATTTACAGCGAAAGGGTTAAAAAAAAAATCATGAAAAGACTCCAAGAATCAGCTATTTTACCTACACAACTCTGGTCTGCAAAGGCACACCTCAAATGTAATGGAAAAAATTAGACAACTGGATGTGCAGCTCAGGTGAATTCTGTCTAATGTTTCTTCCTAATATTTCTTCCAAGGAGTTCCCAGCAGTATGCATGGTTCCCCCTTATCCATTTGATCCTCTCCACAGCATGCATAGTAGGTTAGGCCCAGTGAGAATGAATGGCCCAAGGTGAGCTTCACAGCTGAGTGGGAATTGGAACCCATGCCTCCTTGAAGGGAAGGGAAGGCTTCAGTCAGAATAACTAAAGAGCTTAAAGAAAGAGTTCTTGCTGGCAGTAACAATGCAACCCAATGGAGGAATGTTCTTCCTGCTTCAAAACGAAGTCTGGATCTATATATAAACAGAATGAGATGAGAACATCCTGGGGGGTAGAAGGAGGCATCACACCACTTTATACAAACTTTTTGAAATCCAGAAATGGCAACTATAAAAGCAAGGGCTTGCACACTATATCAGTGCTGAAGAATGCACAGCATATGTGAATAATTTGTGCCTCTCACAGGAAAGTATTGGGTGCCTGTTATCCATCATTCTGAAGAGAAAAGCTGTGAATTCTGCATATTGATGCCATAACTGTGGTGATAAATGTGCACTTTGTACTCAGGTAGTGGAAAGTTGCCCTGAACTGGATAGCCCAGGCTAGCCCAATCTCATCGGATCTTGGAAACTAAGCAGGGTCAACCCTGGCTAGTATTTGTAAGGGAGACTACCAAGGAATACAAGAGTTGTGATGTGAAGGCAGGCAATGGCAAACCACCTCTGAACATCCAGGGCTATTTTGGGGCAGGAATGGAGTTCCGGCTGGCTTCCGAGTTGGCCATGCCTACAGGCTCCCCTCCAGGTTCCCCAGACACCTCACAAGCCGTGGGGCACCTGGGGAAGCCAAGCCGATCCAGGGAGGGAAGGCAGTTTAAATTGCCTCCCCTCCTCGAGTTCCTCAGGCACTCCGCAGCTTCAGGGCACCTGGGGAAGCCGATCCAGATCCTTCCTTCCCTCGAGTTCCCCATGTACCCCACAAGCTGCAGGGCACCTGGGGAAACCGATCCTGGAAGGGAGCTGCCCTGTCGGGGGTGTGGCCTAATATGCTAATGAGTTTCTGCTGTTGGGTATGGCCTATTATGCTAATGAGTTCCTGCTGGGCTTTTTCTACAAAAAAAGCCCTGTGAACGTCTATTGCCTTGAACACCCTATGGGGTCACCATAGGTCAGCTGTGACTGGATGGCAAGAAAAGTGTAAAGTCAGTGCAAAATGTAATGCAATAAATGATCAGTACAGTCAGTTAAAATGCCACATATACATGCTGAAAGAAATTCAAGTAGCCAGGTAGGTGCCACCCAAAGCAGTTTATATATTTGCACGCTGGGATATTAAGTATAGTTTTAAGATGTGCAAAATCTGTAGGTGCACATTTGCAATTTCAAACTTAGGCAATAATTCTTTCCTTTTTTAAAAAAAATCAGAGAATTCTTTAAAGTGTCATGATAGAAAATTGACTGCATTAAAAGCATACTTATTTATTTGCTTCCTTATGTGCAAAAAAAATCAAGCTCCTTCTACCAGAATCAGCTGTTTACTTCTCAGACAAACAAAGAAGATATTTGGAACCTGCACAAAATACACTTGAAGAGCAGCCCTGCTATATATTAATGCATTTGCAACAGATTTAGTACTGCTCATACTTTATTGTGTTCTTCCCACCCCCAACAGTACATGCAAAAGTGGAAAGTTTACTGTTTGTGTTGAAATGGTTTAGGATAAATGAAGGCACTTTTTCCTGAGCATGATGCAAACATGTAAGACCAAGATCCTGCATACTACAAGAGGGCTCTTTTCACAGCAGGTGGGATGACTATTTTCATAGAGATGTCGCTCTGTAGACCATATTTTCTATTGTCTTCCAATGTAACAATAACCATACATACATAGAGTATGGAGTAGTAAACCAAATATGTAGTGGCATCTTTCAGTCTGTTTTACTGTGCCAGCAATACCCTACTTATTCATCAGAGCGTTAGAATATGCATCAATATGCCTTATCCTGAGTCAGACTATTGGTCCATTCTGGCTGCCAGTGGCTCTCCAGGGTCTCAGGGTCTTTCAAATATTTGTTTAGGATTGTCAGGCCTCTTGCTATGGTTGAGGCCTCCTGATGGCAACCCTTAGTGCCTGCTGCCACTTAGACAAAAAAAAAATTAGCATCATGTGCAGCATGACATCACTTCAGGTGAAAACCTAGAGGTGATATCACAGAGGCCGGAATTACCAGACTCTATGGTTTTACTACAGAGTTTCTGGTAATTCCTAGAGTGACGTGATATCATTTCTGTCTTCCCCTGGAAGTGACACCATGGCACATGCAATGGCAGTACTACCCCTGAACTATTACTTTAAAGTCAACTCCCCAAGGGGCTTTAGAAAGAAGAGGTTGTGGCCTGTCGTTAGTTATTTGTTCTGTTCCAATAAATACAGTTGTTGCGATTATTACTGCCTCTGTTTGCTGTTGCCAAAGAGGGAAGGCCAGCCTGATGCAGGTCCATATATGCCCCTTCCTTGGGCCACCCCAATGTCTTGTGTCAGGCCTTCGGTATGACTCTTGGCTGGCTTTACCTTCCCACCAGCCTGCCATCAAGCCCCACCTCCCCCCCCCACTTCATTTGAAAAAGGAGATGGAGCAGACTTCCATGCCTAGAATTACAATTGTTAGTGGTAACCAGTACCCAAAGTTACCATTTGGGTGTCCAATATATAAACCAGGACAAATATAAGTGTGTATTGGTGAAAGTGACCTTGAACCCATTAAGTATACAGAATTACCGTTTTCCTCTTTATAAGTGAAATACTTCATGATTCACTGCATGTGTGGAACATTTTCTCTCAGAGCTGAGAGTAAGGAGTCCTTCGCACAGCAGAAGATCGAGCTCTCACACCTGTTAGACAAGATTTTGTCAGACCTCTCTTCTTTTACCGTATTTTAAAAAGAAATTTCCTTACTCTAGGAAGCCTCCACAGCAGATAAGGTGTTCATTTTAGGGCACACCCATACTAAGGCTCCGAAATATCCCCTATTTTGGCACGTCTGGGCAATTTGGCATTGTGCTAAACCAAGAATTATATAAGAGGTAGGTAGCTTCTAGCCACAAAATATGGTATGATCACCTAGCCCAGGAGAACTGTCTCTAGCATACACATGCTGAAACAGTTACTTTACTAGCACCACAGCTTAGGGGAAAGAATGTGTTTAATGGACAGATGTCATGGTGCAACCTGACTCCCTGCAGACAGCAGAATATGCTTGTGGGCCACACAAAAAAGAAGAGACAAAGCTTCTCTGCTGTGCCTTTACAACCTTTTCCCTGGGCACACAAGACCTTAATTCCTCTGCAAGCCTCACTGATTTATTGATAAACTCTGCAGCACTGCAGGATAAAAAAAGAAAAGCATCCACAGCAACAAGTCTGACTTTGATTTATATACAACTGTATTAAATGTGCCAGAGACAAAGTGGGTAACGTGGTACTCTGTATTGAACTGACTTCTTTTGGAGAAGTGGCACAAGATTTCAGGTTTCAAAAACAAGAGGACTGGAGATCAATCTAATCTAGCAAAATCAACGAGGACTAATTTTCCTGAAACTTGCCTTTCAGTCCAACTAGTTGAGATGCCAGGAGTTCTGTCTTGAACTGTGCAATTGTCAGCAGGTCTACTTAGAATCATACTCTGGTCTGCTCAATGGGGTTTACTCCCGGGAAAGTGGTTTTAGGATTACACTGCAAACCTTCCAGATGTTTAAGCCTCTTTCTATACCTTTCTATGAAGTCAATGGATTCAGAAGGGCATAACTCTACTTAGGGGGGCGCTGTAATAAGGGTAGATAGAAAGCTCCCCAAATTATTATTTTTCTCTCTTTTTAAATATGCATATCTATCTAGTGCTGAAGCTTCTGGTCAGGGCTGTGTCCTTCTAATTTCTTTCCCCCCTTATGTATTTGTTATGAGTGGTTTTAGTCCACCCATTTTTGGATCTGGTATTGATTATTTGTTTGTTTCTTTTATGCTATTGATATATACATACAGGTTATTCCCAATTTATAATGTAGTGTATGACAGTATGACATTTATAGATATTGACACACCAATAATATAGAGAAATGTATGCAGTTTATGGGAAAAACTGATGCAACAAAACAAGAATGGTGCAAAAAAGAAGACCCACAGGTTCAATTTGTGGAAAGACAAAGCAAAATCGAAGCAAGGATTTTTGAGTCAAATGAGCAGAGATGAGAAATCCAATTGTCTCTCAACTTCTGAAATCATATTGCTTACATCAGGATTCTCACTGTAAGTTGAAATGCTTTGGTACATAAGGGGAAAACCCCCAAATCTTTCCATTACAATAAAACAAAAGCATTTTCTGAGACAAAGTTCTCAGAACACCACGGATGGTTAAACATTAATCTTTTAGGTGTTTCCTTAGCTGTCACAGCTGTTGTTCCCTTTGTCCCAAACTTGGGCTAAAAAGAAATTCAGAAAATGTATTTTGCGCAGATGGTGAAGCTCTTTTTACAGCCCGAGCAATAGAAGAATTTCCTGAAATAACTGAACTGCTTATAAATTACATAAATCAAACAAAACATGTAGGAAAAAATGAGCAAAATATTAAATTTTTAAAGTGAAAAAGAGCAATAGAAACTGGGGAACAAATGGATGAACCAGTGAAATGGAACAGTCCAACATACCAACATATCTGCAGGACCACTCTTCCGGCCAGGCTCTGCCACAAAGCTGTGAGCAAAGTTCTCTCCAGATGCCACCGTGCAAATGGATCAAGTTGGGAGCTGCTTGTTGGAGTACATTGAGTGTGCTGGCTCCTCCCTTGTGGAAAGGCTTGCCAGAGGTTGTCAGGAAGGCCCCCCATGCTTCTATCATTCCACAGCTTGCGTAAAACAGAATGGTTTTGTTCACGTATATGATAAAGGGCTGCAGTATAATGGAGTGCTTCAGGGGATGCTTCTGTACGATTATGATCTACTCCAGTGTTTACTGGATGTTTTATCCTGCTCCTACTGCATAGTCTTCTATTTTTAAAGTTCCATGTCCTGCACCTGCATTGTGTCGGATATATCATGTCTGATACCTTTTTTTTTTGGCACTGCTTTTCTAACTCAGCAACCCTAGCCACATTGCATCATTCACTGGATGCCTTATGCTGTCTGATTGCATTGTTTGTACTCTTTGATCCACCTTAAGTTCAGCAAGAAAGTTGGGCTATAAGTATGGGAAATAAAATTTAAAACCACACACACGCACATCCTTGCTGGGTACAGACTCCAACATGAGTTCCAGCTAGACAAGTCTGGAAGTTACTGAGCCCAGCTCCACAGATGGCTCTGCTCTGAAGACTGGGTAGACAGATCTAAGCATCTTCCTTCTGATTCTTCAGGGACCATTACTTTCTCAAAGATTCCAGACTTTCAGTGTGTCAGAGTATAGAACTATGGGAATATTTTCTGGTCAGGAAGCTAGATATACTTAGGGATACACTAGATGTTATGGAGGCCAGTGGTTGGACCTGTGGCCCCCTATTTTGGAAGAGAATTTAGTCCTTTAAAAAATTCCTGCAATGGCCCAGTCCTTGGACCCACTGGATAGTGGCAACAGGTGATCCTGCCCCCCCCCATCTTTTAAAGTCCCCAAATAACTGCGGAGGCTGTTTGGCACTTCCCCACCATGGGGGCCCTCGTGGTGATATTTAAGCAGTTAAATTTTCCTCTAAAATGGCATTGGCAGTCATAACATCTGCTTTGGCTCTTAATTAGATTATATCTACTGTGGAGGATCTGGAAGATGAATCATGTCAATTTTTAAAATGTGAAGGTGGGAATTTTTTAAAGAACAAATAAAAGATGATGAAGCTGACTTAACTTTTTGAAAGATAAGAAACAGTGTGATAAGAATCATTTCCAGTTAAGGGTAGATTTGTTGAATCCTGGACTCATTGTGGATGCCCAAGATAACAGCATAAATTTGTAAAGAACAGAACTCCATCCTTCAGATTATGTTTATTATGGCTTGCCTCCATTTGTACTGTACTAAATTTAGAAAGAGAATTTTGACTACATCTGTAGTGAATATTGACTAGATGTCCAGAGTGTGACCTGCAGGAGTGCATAGTTAATCTGATGTTATGGGACTGGACAGGAAACAGGATGCAAGGGTGAAAGGTATGAGCAGTATTATTCACCATCATACAAGGTCAGTAAATGAGTTTTTCAAAAATTAATTTTTGATTCATTAAGTAGGATTTAGGATTCAGTGTAGGCTGCTTTAATTAGGCTTATGCAGATATGCTAAATGAATAGGTCAAATAAGTAATTAATGATGTTAATATATCAATCAGATTTCTAATGTAGGTATCTAAATTGAGTCAGGAGAAGATCTAAGAATTAATTTTATACATGCTCTAAGGCTTCAGTTCATTTAGATCAAAAATAAGAGAACAATTAAGAACCAGAAGATACCATTTTCAGTAGTACTGTACACAAAGAAAACTGAAAGAAAAAGTTAAATGGTATTAAAACTGGATGAAGCAACAGGTGATATGTTGTCAATGCCATTAAATATAACACAATGCCAGTTTTGCAACTTTCCTGCCATTGTTAATACATTGTTAACACTAAACCACATCTGAGGTATAAAAATTTTCTACATGCAGGGAATATTTACATCAGTAAGCATTAACAAAATGTCATCTCTCCCTTGAAATACAAGAAAGTCAAGAAAATCCCATACATGTGATTTGAATAATAGTGCCACCTTAAGTGGAGTTACACCCACGTTTTAAGCCCTTTGACTTCAATGGTCTGACATACCCGATTATGGCAACCCCACCAATGGGTTTTCAAGGCAAGTGAGAAACAGAAGTGGTTTGCCATTACCTTCCTCTACAGAATCTTCCTTGGTGGTCTATGTATCAACCCTACCTAGCTTCTGAGATCCAACAAGATCGATCTATATTACGCCACCTTCCCTTCCTCCCTCCTTTGACTTAGAAAGGTGTAACTGTGTGTAGGACAGCACTGTGAGCCTCATTGCTGTTTTTTGTCTGCCACATCAAGACTTTGCATTTCATGCTATGACTTGCCAAAAGCTGGATTTGTTTTAATCTGGCAGGTATAAAACCTTCAGAGCTTTATAACCTGCCATGGACACAATGAGGCTCTCAGTCCTTGCATAATGATGCTGTAGAAAAATAATAATCGCAAGCCATGAGGGTTAGTATTCAGAGTTTGGATATGGTGTCCTAAGCAAAATATTATCCGCTTCCACCATCACTAGATCCTGGTGCTTGTCAGGCACTAATAGCTGTTTTTCCAGAGCAGTTGTTTTCAAACTGCATGCAATAAGAGTGTGCCCTGGACAGTGCTGATGTGTTGAACAATGAAACCATCTGAATGCCTTCATTCTGCTTGTCCTGTCAGAGGAGAAAGGCTCCATGAAGCTTTGATATGCTTACCAATGTGTAAGCCATGACATCATTGTATGGGTAAGATGCTCCAGGTAAGAATGCTCCAGAATGTATCTGACAGGCAGGAGTGTCTGTTTCTGTGTGTATGAATCCCAGATTTATCATTGGTGCCTAGAAAGGAATGGATAGACCTATCACTAAATTGTGAATTACCATACAAAGGAAAAGAGAATATAATGAGAAACAATATTATTCATCATATTGAAAATGCCTTGGAAACGATTTGAGAATGTTCGTGAGCTTTACAAATGTAAGAATGTGGGATCAGTTTTCCTATTTTAATCCAAGAGATTGTAGTAATGGAGTTTTGAGACATTGTCCAGTCCTCCAAAAATCTGAACAGAAAAGTAAACTGTTTATTTTAGGTATAATACAACTGAAGCCCAAAGACACTAATGGACGTAATGCCAGTACCAATCTTACCAAACCTATTGCTGATTCTTCTTCCCAGTCTCCATCAGGAGACAGACAGTCCCTCCCCTAAACATTATATCTGAGCCGTTTGGAGAAAGAGCAGGAAAAATGTGATTGGTTAATTCTTTATTACCCACATAATAATTTTGTTTACTGTTCCATTGAGGGAACTGTGCCCTGAGTTCCTAGTGTCTGGGAAAGCCAACAATATTGTTACGCAGTGGTGGGCTGTGCCCGCAGCTTCAAAAGTCTGTGTGATCACACAACTGTGGGTCAACTTCCGCCGGAGGAAATAGCCTCTCTTCCCCCCCAGCTTTATCTTGTGCGTACGACTGTAACCGGTGACAATGAAATCAATATATGAATTTCAACAAGGATACTTTCCAGCATTATTTCTTGCATGAATTTGTTGTTTATTCCTTTCATTTGATAAAGAAGTCAAAAGAAGCTTTAAAGCCAATATTTTCATAGTTTGTGAAACCGTATACAACAATTCAGGTTATACTTTCTCCCTCATCCATTGCTGTTACCTAAGATTTTCATACATGGAACCAGGCTTTTATCAACTGATAGTGGAGAACAAACTGAGATGCTGTGGCATGTTAATGCACTTTGCAAGTTGAATTCTTACTTGTTAAGCAAAAGTGGTCATGTTGATTTCAACTCCATTTAACATACAAAAAATCAATGCAACAAGCAAAAAGGATTTTAAAGTAACTCTAAGTCCAGTTGTTAACAATAAAAAGTAAAAAGTAAAAAAAAAAGATGTGTGAGTTGATGGTGTACGTTTGGAATAAATAACACTATTTTGCTGGCATGCATGAATGATATGCTTTGATGAACTTTTAGTCCGATGTTTTGGTTCTGATGTAGGAGTTCACAGTGTTGTAAAACTGAACAATTATTGTTAGATATTGTCCTGGTTTCAATCAGATAATTATAAGGAAGTAAAAGTTACTCTTTTTTGCTCATCTCTGCTAGGGAAGCTTGAACACCAATTAAACCCATGTTCTGTTCCCCAGTTTTAGAGAGAGAATTTTTTTAAAAAAACATTGGCTCAATAGTTCGCCAATCTTTTTGTTCATGTTTAGTGGATTGTTTAACTGTATTCCTTACTAACAGTACAGTACAGTGCAATTGGCTTTTTGCGCATGCACATTCTCACACCTCCCAATTGACTTCTACTACACTCCTGCCCCTGCTGTGTAACTGCTCCTCTCAGCAGGCAATTGTTTAAATAGACAATTAGATCTCTCACAGTCATCAGTGAATTCTGTGTTTCAATAAAACCCTGCCCTTCAGTGTTCATCTAAGCAGTCCTTAGTGACACTAATGGCCACCAATCAGTCTGGATCTGCAGCACTTTTGGCATTGCACAGTTTTGAGAAAACCCAATGCAAACTGGTTTGGTGGGCATGTGCAGCTCTTTGGTACAAAGACCAAAACAATCAGTTCACATCTGATTGCCACTTTCAAACATGGGAAGTTTGATTGTCACACATATTCAGGTGAAATTCACAGCATCCCTAATCGCTAAACCTCTTAAGGTGCTCTTTTACAAGAAATGGTACACCTCTCTAGCTCTTTAACCTGTGCTGGTCTCAGCAACCGCAAACATTCTGTGACAACTTGTCCTAACCCTTAATTTGATAAAAGTTTGTTGAGCTGTCCATGCAGTTCCCTTGAGAATACAGAACATTTTGGCATCACCATGGGCTACATTCAACCAGCTTTTCCACTGGTGGAAAAGGGAGAAGGGGTCCCCTTTGACCACCAAAAAGACTATCCTGGGAATCATAACACCTGCATGGTTAAAAGTCAAGTGAGTTGGAGGCTGTAAGGACATGAATTAAGTGAAACTGAGTGAAAAAACTGGCTGGATCCAATGATGTCTAATACTTGAGAGCCAGCGTGGTATAGTGGTTAAGAGTGGCAGACCCTAATCTAGAGCTTGATTCCCCACTCCTCCACATGAAGGCTGCCGGGTGACCTTGAGCCAGTCACAGTTCTCTAAGAGCTCTGTCAGCCCCACCTACCTCACAGGGTGCCTTTTGTGGGGAGAGGAAGTGAAGGTGGTTGTAAGCCTCTTTGGGACTCCTAAGGGTAGAGAAAAGTGTGATATAAAAACCAACTCTTCTTATGCTTTGCTTTAGAGTTCTGTAATCCTAATTCTATCACATTGAGTTCTGTAATCCTAATTCTATCACATAGCTTATTAGATGTGTCATCCTAGTGATGGCGTTGACTTTCACTGTGGAATCCACCTTGAATCTCAGTGAGACGGGAAGACTATGGTCATGGTCAGATGAGCTTCTTGTCTCTGGATTTAAAATGCTTGCTCAAACAGCATCATCCCTATTCTGTTCAGCAGTCGTTGACCCCCTGTTCTCACCCCCGACTTTCCTGACACCAGAGAAAGGGCGGTATTTATGGATTCAACTAATTTCACCATGTACTTTTGGATGCCTGAACTCTCTTTTGCGAACTTAAGCCATTAGGAAAGTCTGATAGCACAGTTCTATCTTCACGCCATTGCACAGCTCTGCCCGCCTGCCATTTTTTAAACTCAGTTAGTGATGTGCACATAAGTAGATCTTCACCCCAGGGTTGTGAATCACCACCTGCATGTTTCTGCATCCAAACATTCTGTCAGGATCAGGATTCCCTGAAGGAGTTGCTCTTGAGCAACAAATCCCCTCCCAAACCCTCTCTCCTGTTTCTTGGGGTTGGAAAGCTGTGGAAATAGTCCCTAGTTAGGTGCCCATATTGCAGGGAACCTGGGAAGGCTGGCATCCCTAATTCAGGGAGACTTGGGTAAAGCTGGAAAAAAATTAAAAATCCAGGCACCCTTGCTTCTGAGCAAACTTGGGCTGACTATCTGCCCCAAAAGTATATGCAGGGCTTTATGGTCATGGACTGTAGCTAAAGTGGGGGGTAGGTGTTAACCAGACTATAGAGATCAGTTCCCCTGGAGAAAATGAATGCTTTGGAGAGTGGACTGCATGGCATTGTATCCCACTAAGGTTCCTGTCCTCCCCAGGCTCCATCCCCAAATCTCCAGGAGTTTCCCTACCTGGAGCTGGCAGCCCTACTCCTTCTCCCACTTTCCCTAATGCAAACTGCGTTAGCAGAAAAAGGGGCTTCTGTTTCAGAGTTGC
Source organism: Lepidodactylus listeri (assembly GCA_029233225.1). Taxonomy (NCBI): domain Eukaryota; kingdom Metazoa; phylum Chordata; class Lepidosauria; order Squamata; family Gekkonidae; genus Lepidodactylus; species Lepidodactylus listeri. Next base: position 52,032,694 of record JARCFY010000012.1, read on the forward strand.
CGTTTGAGATCATCCCATGATTGACACAAGAGTAAATGTACTGAAGTTAATGGGACTACTCTCTTGTAAATCTGCATGTAAAGATGTTCACACTTTTCCCATGCATTCCAAGGAGGAGAGGCAAAGCAGAGGAGGCTGTGAGGGGCTGCAGTACCTGATGGAGGGATTGTGGAGCTGTCAGAATGGAGTGATGCTTCAAATAAGCACTTATGCGCACACTTGAAAGACAATTTTAAAAAAAACGATGTCACCTGCCTGACCGCTCTGTGGTTACCATGTGGTACCATGTGGACCGCTCTGTGGTTACTTATGCGCACACTTGAAAGACAATTTTAAAAAAAACGATGTCACCTGCCTGACCGCTCTGTGGTTACCAAGCAGTAATAATCTGAATGGTCAGTCATGGAATGAACACATGGTGAGGTGGATTAAGGGTGGCATGTTCGGACAAATCTCTCCAGAACAAATAACAGTGGATAAAATAGAGGCGCAGCTAGATCGTGCCAAGCCTGTCATCTGGCTGCAGCCTATAAATAAATAAATGAACAGATAAAAAAGAATAAAAATATTTTGCATCTCCAAAAGAAGTAAGGGGCAAACAATTTATCACTGCATGGAAGTCTAATTTATCAAAATAAGACATGAGATAAAAGGATATTTTAAGATCAATACGGCCATTAATGCAAATTGGCCCATAGTATGGGATGCACATGAGGCAGTTATTAGGGAATTATTATTCATCAGGACTCTATATTGAAAGAAGGAATTCATCCAGGATATAAACACAGTGAAAGATGAAATTAGGACACTGGAATCTAATAATAGGATGACTGTTTCAAAAGGAGGCTATAAGCAGCTGAGAACAAAAAGAAAACAAATGAAATTTAAACTGTAAAGATATAAAACACTTATGTGTTCCTTAAATGGAGAATTCTGCTTTATTAACTTAATAAGCTTAAAAGGAACAAAAGAAAGGATTAATATTCCCCATTAAATTAATGTAGGGTTTGCTACTCCATGTAGAGAAAGAACAATGGATGTTGTTAATTATTATTATTATTTTTAAATATGTATTTCAGAATGCCCTTAAAAAGAGACTTCAGAGTCTTTTGAGTATGCATGCTTGAGCACCTGCCGGTTTGGCTCATGAGCTCCTTGTTGAGAGTAGGGAGGTAGTTGTTTTGCAAGATTATACTGCTTTCTTGTATATTTGCAGTGTTTTTTTGGTGCAGCCACCCCCTGTGCCTCACCTTCTGCCCCCCTCTCATTAATACGTAGTTAAAAAAAATTTAAATTGAGACTTACTACTTAGGCTTCCTGGGTGGTTTTCAGAATGCTTTGGTGTGCGTTGAAAAACACAGTTCTTATTGTCAACCTCCATCCAATCTCCTTGCTGTACCATTATTATTCTGTTTCTACTACTAGGCAATATTCTGGGACTCAAGATGTAAAAACACTCATAATTTTTTATATATAAAAATATGCCAGGCCAGTCATGGAGTGTTCAAGGTAAGAGATGAGCAGAGGTGGTTTGCCATTGCCTTCCTCCATAAAGAAGTACCTGCATTCCTAGGTGGTCTCCCAACCAAGTACAGATTGTAGCTGACCCAGCTTAGTACTCCTGATGAGCTTGGGCCAAATGAATACAAGCCCACTGACTATATATGCCACACTGTATGCCTTAGTTTCGTCGAGCCTACTGAGCTGTGAAAAAGGCAGTCTTACAGGGTGGGAGAAGATGGCAAGCGCATACATAGACCAGCGGTAAGCATGTCTATGGACCCTAATGCTCTGATCCACCAGTGATATGAAGTCCTGCTGCATCTGTCTATTATGGCAACTATCCCACAGATTGGATGGTGGTCTGTTTTCCATCTCTAATTTATTAATCAAAATAGTGTGACCAGATTCACATGCTTGTTCTGCATTCTAAAGAAGCCCTTTGACATCATGCATAACGCTATTGTCTATTGAACGAAAAAAGTACACTGTATAATTATACTGGCTAGGATACATAACCCATTAAAGAAAATTCTAAAGAAAATGGTATTCAAACAAAGTCAGTCTCATTAAAAGTGATGACAATCGGAACTGAAGTACATACTCATGAGCTAAGTACATATTCAGAAAGAGTCATCACAAGACATGCATTTGGTATATTGTCCTGTTTCTAAATCTATCTTCATTAGAAGAATACCGGATGGAACACCATCAAATGGATTCTCAGCCAGAAAATTTCTATTCCCAGATGATAAGCATGGTTCTGCCCCGTATGACCAAAGTCTAAACATTTAAGAGTGCCTTCATTTAAACAAATTCCATCTCCATGATACATGTGAATGGGAGGACATAGACTATTCTTGGCCTCTAGCTGAAATTTTCATGATGCTGTGGAGGATACATGATTCCCTGCATAACTAAAGAGGTGATAGGCACAGGAATAAATATTACACTGGGTGAGAACCACAAGAATAGAGAGAAATGTGGGAAGGTGCCATTGGGCTGTCCCTGTTGTTTGTTTGTTTGTTTATTTATTTATTTCTTGAGATTTATATCCCGCCCTCCCCGCCATATGTTGGAGATATAAATGGTGAGGTTCCCTAACCTGACAATGTGAAGTCTGCAGACTCCAAGTGCTAGTGACAATAGATGGAGGCAGAAATCTATTGAGCACAAGGTAATCATCTTGTAGTACCTATAACTGATACGGGCAAGGAACAGACTACTTTACCCTCTCCCTTCTCCATGGAAAGCCAGGAGAAATGTCCAGTGAGTAGAAGTGCTCTCTTTCATAACAAATGTGTTTTAAGCTACAAGGACAAATGAATATGTTTTGTGCGAGTCTTTGGTGCAACACAATAACTTTCCATGGGATACAGTGCATTAAAATGATTTATCCACATTTTTAGATGGATTATGAATTTAGGACATGTTGCAAATGCAAAACAGCTCTCTCTTTTTCCCCTGGATCTTTTATTTTGATTTTGTGAGTTCCCTTGTCTCCACCCCTTGCCCCAGCAAGAATATACTTTAAAAAGACTCATTTAATGGTCTCCTTTTTTTGCCTGGAGTGAGGAGAGCAGCTTCAGTGTGTTTCTTGTTGGCTGTCATTTATTCTGTAATTACATCTAATCTACTCTTGGACCCTGACTTCCCAGGAAAGCTGCAATCTTGTGAGTGGCATTTCCAGAGCGCACCTCAAGCCGGTAATTTATTAGGGTAATACATCATTGGAGCAAGGTGCTGTAATGATGCTTCCCTCAAAAGATAGCACCATCCAAAGAGTGGTTGTATAATTGAGTAGCAAGAGATATGCCAGGAAGCTCAGCACTCTGGAAGGCTGGTTTGCCTCGAGGTATAACAGGCATTGTAGCCCCTCCTTTTCACACATCTTTTAGTGCTCTGCCTAGGCCTCCATACCTGATCATCAAACTGTGTCTCCTTGACAACTAAACTTTTCAAAGATTACAGGCAAAAAATGTTTCCTTCAGCCCTGAAGCTGTTTAATGCTTTAAAATGTCAGAGAAAAGATCCTTCAGTCCCAAGAGTGAGGAAGATAAGGTGGCGAGAGGCTGAAATGGGATATTTAAAAATATGTTTACAAAATAATTCAGTACCACAAGGCAACTCGAAAGAGGTCTTTGAGAACAGCCAGCAAAAAGGGGATTCTGGTATTAAATACACTGACAAAAGTACAGTTTCTTTAACTTGGAATACAGGGAGGTTTGTGTGTCAGTCACAGAATCATCTTTTCTTATCTAAGTCAGTGGAGTATTAATTTATAGATTCACTAATGATTTAGGAAGTGGTTCTTCTTCTTTGAGCTCAAACATTCTCCCAGTAATACAGATGTTCAGCAGCATACTTCCTTACTCCTTCCTAGGGAGATCAGACCTTGCCAGTGTCTGGTAGACCTTTCCTGATACAACACTGGTATTTTTATAAATAAGTTTTAAATACAGTATAGTTACAGAAGGCAGCTGTACTGGTCTGCACTGGAACAGCTAAATTTGAGTCCACTGGCACCTTAAAGGGAGCTTGGACTCTCAAAAGCTCATATCCCAAAAACCTTGTTGGTCTCTAAAGTGCTACTGGACTCCAATTTAGCTGTTTCAAGTACAATATCAGAAAATGAGATGGATCTGAAAGAGGAATCCTAAACAGATTTACACCCTTCTAGGTCCATTAAAGCCAATGAATTTAGAAAGGTATAACTCTGCTTGGGCTTGCACTGTTAGTCCCTTGCAAAGAGCAGACATGAGTTACTTGTGAACAACCATTTGTAATCTAAACTTCTTGCAGGCTCTTAAATGTGAGAATTAGGGTTGCCAGCCTCCAGGTGGGGCCTGGGGATCTCCCGCTTTTACAACTGATCCCCAGCTGACAGAGATCAGCTCCCCTGGAGAAAATGGCTGCTTTGAAGGGTGGATTCTATGGCACTGTACCATGCTGAGGCCCCTCCCCTCCCCAAACCCCGCCTTCTCCTGGATCCACCCCAAAGTCCCCAGGTATTTTCCAACCTGGACTTGGCAACCCTAGTGAGAATGGATAGCTGAATAGGAAGGCCACATTTGCTGTTTTGAAGCACATGGAGGAAGGATGGAATGAAAAACAATCACAAGACGCAGCCACCCTAGGAGTAGTTTGGGGCAACCAGGAAACATAACAGGAAATGCTTCACTAAAGCATGGTAATTTCTATGCTGAAAATCTGTTAAGACAGGGGTGGGCAAACTTGCTCAGAGTAAGAGCCACCTAGAACAGGGGTGGCCAAACTTGCTTAATGTAAGAGCCGCATAGAATAAACATCAGATGTTCGAGAGCCACAAGACGAACAAATATTACCTGATTTTATTGGAAAATAAGCAAATTTGCTTTTTATTAACATTAAATGAGACTGCCAAAAATAATAACAAAAGGGATAAAAGCAGATATTGATAATGATCTTAATTTGTCCAATGATATTTGTTTGCTAATGATATTTAGCTTCCCCAGCCGCTCTGCCGGGAGCCATGTAATATATGTGAAAGAGCTGCATGCGGCTCCCGAGCCACCGTTTGCCTACCCCTGTGTTAAGAGATAGTACTGTGGCCAATGATATGGAAACTCCCCATAGCTTGAATTATTACTAAGCTGCAAGTGACCAACGCATCTCTAAATGCTTGGAGGGGGCGAGAAAGGTAACTTTTTAAAATCAAGAATTCTATACTGGTTGCCTTTTTTGGGGGGTGGGGGGATATGTCTGTTCTTGTATTGCCACTTGGGAGCTGTGGGGAAAGCAGTGTGTTGCCTGGACTCCAATTTAGCTGTTACTGTGTACTGTGTACTGTGTACTTCCTGTGTACTGTGTACTGCTTCCTTTCCTTCCATAGCATATCACAATGATGTCTTGTCCCAAGCATTCCTCTGCATATTTCTGAGCATAGATCTCTTCCTGGAGACAGGCAAGGGGGCAACAGCTTTGGGGGAATTTATGCTGTTCTTTACAAAACAAACAAACAACAAATCCTCGAGTCAGTTTCAGCAGTTGGGACAGTTGCAGACCAAACTGGGTTACAACTATCAGCCTATGAAGGTGCACCTAGAGCGCCTACTGCCTCTGTTGCCTGTCTGATGAATGCCAATGGTGGAGGTGCAAAAAAAGCACTTGCCACTTTCTGTTTCAAAGTAGGGGGGGACTGACTCATCATCATAATTTAAAAAATAATACGAGGAAGAGAAATTCAGATTGTAAGATCATTTTGTTTATTTTATAACTGCATGGCATTAATAGTTCAGTAAACTGGGGGGAATTAAATGACTGCTTACTTCCAGCATGATAAGTTAGGAAGTTTCATGTAGCAGTGTTGTGCTTGTGCCTCTCTGTTGATGTGTGCAGGGCCTTTATTTTTTTCCTTTTCTTTTCTTTTTGAAAAAGAGGTGCTGGAACTCTCAAGAGTTCAGTTCAGTTCAGTTTATCGCATATGGCGAATGGCGGTTACAAATACGATACGATACGATACAATGCAATAAAAGTAACTCTCAAGAGAGAAATGAAGTTTTTAATCTGTATACTGAAAACTCATGAACTTTTCAACATTTAGAAAAGAATTTTGCTGAAGAGGTTCCAGAACTCTGTTCCAGCACATTCTCCCAGGGGGAAAGGTCCATGGATGTGCATATTCTGGGTAAACTGGGGAATGTTCACATGGGCCTCCCTCATGCTGTGCCTCAATTTTTGAGGTTTGGGGGAAATGTGCATGTGTTTTTTATTTATTTATTGTATGGTGGAGTTACACACACTTCTCGTGGTGCACCCTGGATAATGCTTAAGAGCTAGAACCTCTGGTGCCAGACAATTCTGTGATCTCTTGGCTACACTACACACATGGAAACAATCAACCAGACAGTCCTTCTCAGGATGCTTTGACAAGGGATATAGGAGAGTGCATTCAAATGTGCCAATTTTTTTTGTGTGGGGAGGTCATAGTTTTGAAACCCTGCAATGCTACAGGTATCCTACAGAATGTCTTCTCCCATTTTCTCAGTTTCCACACAAGTACTGAAGTTCATACATGGTGAGATGCAGTTACCATAGATGAAACAGAATGGAGGCATTTAAAAACTGAATGCATAGTCTAGCCAGTTTATGCCAGTCACACACATTACAAATGCAGGAAATAGAGTGGTTTAAGCATCACTTTTGTGAAAGGCCTGAGTAAATATTTTACTCTGGCATGCTGATTCATGCTTGCAGAAAGCACAACAGATCATTCTTATTATGACTCATCCTTCATCAATGATGTTTTCAGTATGAGCTGACAATGTGATTCTGTGAATTCAAGGGATAACTTGACTTTCCTTTCTACCATGGTACTAAAGGTGTATAGATCCAGTATTAAAAAGCCATCGTTTTGATTGTGCTTCAGGATTTCTTTAAGATCATGAGAGAGAAGTATAGAATTAGAATGCATTTTTAGTAGAAAGTATGACTAATTGAAACTCAGTATTGTTTTGAGAAAATAAAACCACCATCTTGAAAATCTATATCCTAAATTCCAGTGGGGTAGCCACTATAATGTGTTGCAGCAAAAATAAGTGTGAGTATCTTGGCACTTTAAAGACTAACAACATTTGTATACTAGCATTCACTTCTGAGGATCCAGAACACAATTCTTCACTCCACTTGTATCTGATGAAGGAAACATTGACTCTTGAAAGCTTATATCCCCAAAAGCTTGTTTGTCTCCAAGGTACTACTGGATTCAAATATAGCTCTTATTCAGTCCAATCATTATATCCGAGAAAGTGGGATCTAGGTCATGAAAGCTTATGTCAGAATAAAACTGTTAATCTTTAAGATGCCATATGATTCCTCTTTATTTGTACAGGTTAAATTGTGCCACTTAAAAAAAGCAAAACATCTAACTGACAAAACTGGATATTCTACTGAGTTATCATTAAATCACTTAATGTCACAATACAATGCCTGTCTGACTAGAACATAGGAATTAACTCTTTCAATGCCCCTTGCAATTAACCTGGCTGTAGTAATTATATTATTGTGTGGCTAAACTATTTCACACCTCTATAAATGCAAATTTAAACTGTTTACGCAGGGATCCCATGCCTAGTAATTTTTGAGTCACACCCTAAGCTTCTTATTAGTTTGAACATTTTGCTTGGCCCTGAGTCAAATGATAATGCAATTAGATGAGATGGGGGGGGGGGGTATCAGAGTAATCAGAATACAAATAGGCGTTTGGGTGAACATCAAGTTCCTTTGAATCCATATCTTATGCTTATGTAGTTATACTCTTGAAATTTCACACGCATCTTTCCACACTTCACATCTGGGAGCAGAACATAAAGAACTAGATCAGGTAGTACGATTAGATCAACAATGAGCATGAGTTTAAGGGTCAGCTTCCTCCACTTCCAAAGGGGTCCTCACATGAGGAGAGCAACCAATGACCCACATGTGTGAAACAGCCTTTTCATATCAACCACCTCAGGATGATTTTTCATTCCCTGATAATCGCCTCATCTCCATTGCTTTTAGTTAGTGCTTGATGGGCTGGATTAAACATGCTAGAGCCCCTAGGGCAGTAACTTGCCCATGGCATCCAATGTGTGAGAAGAGCTGAAGAGGAGGGAACCTCTCATGTGGTAGTGCCTAGAGAATTCTAATACTGAACTCATAAACCAAAGGTGACAGACTTCCAGTTTGGCTCTCATCCAGGTAGCAAGGCCCAAGGAGTATGAACTGACAATTTGAAAAACACAGGCTGATGGAGTCCAGAGCAAATTACTAGCTCTCACCTAGCTAATTTTGTTTCCCAGAGCCCCAGAACCAGCTACTTTCCCCTTGGATCTGGTCTGGTCTGCCTCCTCCTGGATAAACAGGGAACCCCATGTTCTGTTCTGACAGTAGGCATGACCGCCTAGGGCATGGGCAATTATTACAAACACCTCAGAATGAATCACAGCTAGAAAGAAAGGAATCTGCTGGCAATGTGAGATACGCTGTTTCCATTGCAGTCTCGAACAAACAGCTGTGTTAGGAAGTTTAGGATTTTGGACTTCAATCCTGGTGTTTCCAGACAATCGTAATGTGTCCCAGACCCCCCCCCCCCCCCCCCCACTCCACCATACCTTTTTCATCGTGTCATTGTGAGGTAGAGTTATGCAACTAAGTTCACACAATGAAGTAGCATGAAATTATAAATGGCAGTGGCATGCGAGTGGTTATAAGATGATCACATAGTCTTGTTTATGGAGAAGGCAGCTCTAAAATGTAGGCATCTGAGACAGGTTCAAGTGAGAGGGTCAGGGCCTTCTACTTTACAGAAGTTGCAGAGTTCATTGCTGGAGAAAGACTGCACAAAGCACAGAAAAGGTTAAAGCGATTCTTCAGTTTCTGGGAGTGATACAAAGGGTGTCACATTAATATATCTAATACCTGCGCATTTATATGAGAACAAGTGTAAACCTGCCTTACAGAAATTATATTAAACAGTAGAAGGAGACAGTCATTTTAATAAAGTGCATCTATGTAAATGCTCAATACTTCATTATCTATTTATTCTTCTCAGACACTCAATTTTATTTTTATCCCTCATAATTAAAAAGGAGGCAAAGTCAAGTCTTTAAAATGATCTTATGCCACTATTTTGTATAAACAATTTAGGCTGAATGTAATATTGGCTGTCTCAGTTGCTCATGGACTGCTTGGATCCCCTTATGTGACTGCAATATTTCTATGTTTTTTTGTAGACAGATCCAGATCACTTTAACAATAAAAGATGTAAACAACTGTTTAGTTTGCTACTGATTAATCCTAAACTGGATTAAAGGACTATTATGGGACATCCCTTAAAACTCTAGCATCCAGATAACCAGTGTAAACCAGAGAACCAGTATGGTACAGTGGTTAGAATAATGGAATGGGGAAACAGGGTTCAAATTCCCACACAGCTTCATGACTGAATGGGAATCTGAATCAGTCCCTTTCAGTCTACCTAATTTACTCCACAGGGTTATTGTGAGGATTAAATAGAGGTGGGGAGAGTTATACATGCTACCTTGAACTGCTTGAAGGAATGATAGGACAAAAGTCAGGCTTAACACAGGCTGTGGTCACACTGGCAGCTTGGCGCAATATGGTGCCGCCTGTAATGGAACTGGTTTAAAGTGTTGTGGGATATATGAGCCACACAGCACACCCTGCTGCAGGTTACCCAGGGAGACAACCCATGGTAAAGCATCCACATTATTGCAGCATCTCAGCCACAGAGCGCATCACCAAAATTTTCCAAAATTCATGTGCACACAAGTGCACATAGACAGTTAAAAAAACAAAAAAAACCACGCTTCCTAGCAGCAGAATGGATCTGCAGGTTCAGACTGCCAAATCTGTTCAGCGTGTGCTCCCCCATGTTCAGACATCCAGCCATATGCAATGACTGTGCAGGGAACCGAAAACACCACTTGTGATTTGGTGCCTTATTAACCCAGCTCCAAGTTGTCCTATTATGGGATAAGTATGGCTGGGGAATACCAGACAGATGTGGCTGTCTGACTGCACCCATTTGATCCGAAGGGGAAGAGTGGCTGTGTCGGGTCAAACTGCCCATGTGATCACAGCCACAGTTTAACCCCATTTTAGTATTGTGCAGAACCATCTTTTAGATGTTAACTTGGAGTTAAGTCCCAGTGAAGTTAATAGAATTTATTCCACGGTGGCTGCGGTGGCTCAGTGGTTAAGACGCTGAACTGCATACTGGAACATCAGTAGTTCGGCAGTTCAAGACTCAAATGCTGCGTGATGGATTGAGCTCCCATCTCTGGTCCCAGCTCCTGCCAACCTAGCAGTTCAAAAGCAAGAAATTGCAAGTAGATAAATAGGTACTGCTTCGGTGGGAAGGTAACAGTGCTCTGTGCACCTTGGTGTCTAGTCATGCCAGCCACATGACCATGGAAACATCTTCGGACAGCGCCGGCTCTTCAGCTTGAAAATGGAGATGAGCACCGCCCCCTAGAGTAGGATTCGACTGGCTTTCGAGCAAGGGAAACTTTTACCTTTAGGGGCATATAGAATCATATTTAAACCCAAAATATTCCCAATCATAGAGCCATCTCTCTCTCTCTCCTCTTTCAGGCAAATGTGAATTTGTTAAATACACTTTGGGTGGGTACTTACAATAAGGCTTTGGGGATAATTCCTCTGAATGCATCCATATAAAAACATAGTCTAGCAATGGGCCATCCATGCAATTTGTCCAAGGATGATTGCAGGACCTAGATATTCTATCCATCCTGGATCCATTCCATAGGATTACCCTTGAATAGGCTTCTTGGATGACACATTCCATGTTTTCATGAGTTGTATTTCGCGGAGTCATGCATTCCTATCTTACAAATGGAGTAAGAACATGAGAAACAATTTTCTTGTACAGGTGGAAGATTACAATAAATAATCTGGTAACAATGGACAACCAGAGTGCTTGATCTTCGACAAAAATGGCTTGTGTAGTCTACAGACTTCAGAATGAAATAAAACATCAGCATCTTTTACACTTGTGGGTGATAGTGAAGGGCTTTTTTCTTTTTTGCTGGCTTTGCTGTTGTTACTTTGGTACTGCTGCTTTTACCTCACATTTTTTGGCCTTTTGCTATATGACTTTCAAGGCGGCAGGATAAGGCCCATTGCTTTCTTGTAAATTATTAATATTCATCAAAAATGATAATGAAAATACATAATAATTATGACAAACATACCAACTCATTAAAATGAGAGGGGATGAAATCCTTCTGAATTTTTCATCTGAAAAATAAAGAACGTTACATTAATAAGAGTTAATTATATCATTAAATATTTACAATTACTTCCCATAGTAGATTTTATTTTTATTTAATATATTTCATTCCTAAATATGTTTAGCACTTTTATGAGAGTTGTCCATAAAAATCACATCAAGTTATTGGGCAAAATAAGTATTTGCTTAATGTATTCATCATATATATTTCACTACATTTTCTGTTTTATTTATCTTTAAGGGAAGCTAACAATCCTTTTTATTTTATTAAAATTTATATATCTATATTCTCCAGAAATAAATATTTCATACCATTGCTAATGCATCATATACAAAATATTTATTTAATAGAACATATGAATCACTTGGTGTGCATTTGACTTTAATAATTTAAATTTACCTTCATGCAATATTTTCACAGGGAATCATGATTAACATTAAGAATCTGACTTTAACTGACAGTGGCCACGCAATGAAGGGGAAATGCTGAGAATCCATTCAGTCCAAGATGTTTTGGTTAAATACTGCAGGGGCCTCTGCACAGAAGGTGGCATTACACTTAGAGACTCCAAATTTCTGTGGTTAAGTAAACCTACATTCAGCTACAAGAGAGACCAAGGTAAGAGATTAGAATGAGATAATAGAGAGCCAGTTTGGTGCAGTTGTTAAGTGTGCATACACTAATCTGGGAGAACCGGGTTTGATTCCCCACTCCTCCACTTGCACCTGCTGGATGACCTTGGGCAAGCCATAGTTCTGTCAGAGCTGTTCTCTCAAGTACAGTTGTCTCAGAGCTCTCTCAGCCCCACCTACCTCACAGGGTGTCTGTTGTAGGGAGGGGAAGGGAAAGAAGTTTGTAAGCCTCTCTGAGACTCCGAGTGAAAGGCGGCGTATAAATCCAATCTTTTCTTCTTCTAAATTATGCACAGGGCTCAAAATTGCCTAATTAAATATGCATTTCTGGTTTGTTTTTTGTTTTTTTAAATCTAGGGTTTTCTAAATTTGAAATTTGGGGCTTGAGGCCAAAACAAATATTTCGAATATTTGCACGTTGATATATCTAATTCTCAGCATGACCCCATGTGTGGATACTTAAATCCAGAGACTGGACCCATGAATAGATCTGTCCACAAACCTGAAAAAAATCCACCCAGATTTTCAGGAACCAGGCTTCCAACAGGGCAGAAACTGGGGATACAAAAGTCAGTTTCAGGGTCCAGTGAAGCTAGAATCATTCTGCATTAAACAAATGTGTTTTAGTGCAGTTCTGCACTTCATCTGCTAGGGCCACAGGCAAGGGAGAGCAGAGCAAAAAGGCAGTGGGTTTTCCTGGTTGGCGCTGTTTGCCAGACTTTTTAAGCAACAATTTTTAAAGAAAGCTCTCAGTGGTTGCAAAGTTTTTAACTACAAGGCTGAGGAAAACTTTTATCCTACCTTTCATTTTGCACTTAAGCCCGGCAACCAACCTGGTAAGCCTTTATTTCACTCTTCCTCCACCATCTAATTCTTCTCTGTTCCTCCCACCCCCATTCCAGCCTCATTCCTTCTCATTCTTACCCTGGCTGGGAAGTTAAAACATATTTGTTTGTTTGTTTGTTTGTTAGTTAAACTTTTACCCCGTCCTTCCAGCAAAGCTGGCTTGGGGCGGCTTACAGTAGTACAAATACAACAAAATAATGTTGTATACAGTATAAAACAGTCATACAAATTTAAGACCATAAAACCTCCTAAAACCATGTATAAAGTGCTGGCATTAGTTCCTCAGTATAGTCAACTGCCTAGTTCCTGTTGGATACACAGTACTCAGGTCAGGCTGTAGTTAGATGAAGGAGGGCAAGAGTAAGAGAAGAGGAGGGGGGGACTCAGGGAGGTCGGGCTCACTTGATGTAACTCTCAGGTGAACAGCAGAACAGAAAACCTCTGTGTAAAGTTAATATTTCCCAATAATCTATCAAAACAGTGAAAGAGGGGTTCCCCTCACACTTTACATGCATTACGATCTGTATTAGAGATTATAAATGTGGAATAGCGGATGACTTAGGTGAATGCCTTCATTTCAGTTTATATCACATGCAACATAATTAATTCATTGACTAAACTGTTATGAGGAGATATCCACTGGTTCAGAAGACTTTAAAAGGGGGCTATACAGATTCACGGAGGTGGAAAAGTTGATGAGTAGCCATTAGCTGTGATGACCAAATACAACCTCCATGTTTAGGGGCAGTATATTCTTGAATGCCAGCTGGGGAGGCAACTGTTTGGGGTGGCTGTTGCCTTGATTCCCTGCTGATGGCATTACCAGAAGCATCTGGCTGCCCAGCGTGAGAAATAGGACACTGGACTATAGAAAATTCTGGTGTTATCCACCAAGCCTCTTATTTTATTCTTATGAAAGCTACGGGGCATATAGTTATCCTATACTCAATTTTACAGAGGGTTTTAAAAATATTATTTAATGATCCCATTGCTTCCTCTGCATCTTTAAGTATTCTGCTGAATTATTAAAGTGTGTGGGAAGAAAAGAGACTGCAGGTTTTTGAGGTTTTTTTAACATTGAGGGAAAGGCATTCAGTTCATGCCTAAAAGTATTTTCCTTCCAGAACACAGCTTGTGCTGAAAACATACTCTTAGACTAAATCCTAGTGAGATCTTTGCGCAAACTGAGTAACTGTAAAAAGATAAATTCTAGAGGGGAAGTCATGTTAGTCAGCCATGGCAAAACTAAAAGGAATCTTGTGCCACCACAAAAAAAATAACATGTATCATAGTTCCTGTTTTTATGGTTAGACTCTATTTCATCAGATGCATGAAGTGAATTCTTAGTCTGCAGATATTGCTGTATTCATGGGGGGAAAAGATTTGTTCATAAGGAAGAAAAGCAGTTGTAAATTCCATTAAAATGCATATTATGGAGCTATGATATTTTGCAATTAATTAATATTCTATATTAAAATTAAGAAGCTCATATGCAAGGGAAACACAAAACTGGGGATAAGTCTGTTCAGTAAAATGGCACTTCCTTCTAAGGATACCTGCTCAGGATTATTCCCAAAAGATCTAGTCAGTTCTGTACTCTTTGATGTGCTAAAATCTGTACCTCCAACCTGATAAGAAGCACAGATTGCACCAGGGGCGTTGACTTTCTAAATCCCCGGGGGGGGCAGGGGCTCTCTCGTGCGCACGGGACCATGTCTCTGCCGCTCCCTCCCCCCCCGGCCCAGGGAGGCAGATCCGCGGCGGCAGCCAGCTGGCCAGGACTGCCGCCCGCGCAAAGCGCGCGCGCGACTATGTCCCGGCCGCTCCGTTTCCCCCCCCCCGGCCCAGGGAGGCAGACCCGCGACGGCAGCCAGCTGGCCGGGACTGCCGCCCGCGCGAAGCGCACGGGCGACTATGTCCCCGCCGCCTCTCTCCCCCCCCCACCTCAGGGAGGCAGGGCAGGCCGGGGGTGAAGGAGAGGCGGCGACGGCCGGCTGGGCGAGCATTTTGCCGGGGGTGGCTGAGCCCCCCCCCGGGAAATTTCGGGGGAGGCTCGAGCCCTCGAGCCCCCCCGTAGTTGACGCCCATGGATTGCACCACTCTGGAAATTGCACCACTCTGGTACTTTGAGTTGTTCAATCTGTCCCTGCTCTCCTGTTTTCTTTTTTCCACTTTAAGGAAGCTGCAGCAAAAGAGGATGGGATGGAATGGGATGAAATGGGACGAGAGAGCTGGAGCTAGTTGGATTTCAGCATCCTAGAATCACTTTCTAAAGCTAGTCTAGGTACAGGAAGACAACACCATCTGGACACTTGGTTCACCTGCCCTCCTCTCTCTGGATGATGAAACTGTCTTCTCATAGCTCCCCAATTTTCCTTTCTCCAATAAACATCTTGTAAGTATGCTCCCGCCCAACTTAGTAGAAATATTTTAAATGTCTTTTTGCACTTTAGTATTGTTTGAGAGAGGCCACATTCACACAGGAAGTTTGATCCATTGCCCTTGATGTTCCCTTATAGATTTAAAGTGCATGATCAGTCAGCAACATTTGTCTGTTGATCCCCAGTTGTCTGAGTCCCCTTCCCCGCTGCCACTTGTTCCTTTGATACCTAAGAAAGTCTGGTCTTCCAGGAAGACGCATACTTCCAGGTGCGCATTCGGGAGGGGAATGAACCTAAAATGGCTTCCAACACACCCCTGGGGCAATTTGAGTACCTCGTGATGCCATTCAGCCTCCAGGGCACACCGGGAGTTTTATGAACTTGACCAATGAAGTATTGCACAAGCACCTATTTTGGGGGGCCCTTGTTTACTTGGATGACATTCTTTTGTACTCCCCCAACAAAGCATCCCATGTCAAATTGGTGCGGGAGGTCCTCCAGGCCCTGCTCAAGCACAGACTGTTTGCAAAGTTGTCCAAATACGAATTCCATAAGCAGGAAGTTGATTTCCTAGGCTACCGCATCTCCCATAAGGGTTCGGAGATGGACCCTAAAAAAGTATCAGATGTGGTGGGGTGGGAGGCACCCAGAACCAGGCGCCAGCTCCAATCATTTTTAGGATTCACTAATTTTTACAGAAATTTCATCGCCAACTTTGTCCAGGTCATCCTTCTCCTGGCCACTTTGGTGTAGTGGTTATGTACGCAGACTCTAATCTGGAAGAACTGGGTTTGATTCCCCACACCTCCACTTGCAACTGCTGGATGATCTTGGGCAAGCCATAGCTCTGTACCAGCTGTTCTCTCAAGGACAGTTGTCTCAGAGCTCTCTCAGCCCCACCTACCTCACAGGGTGTCTGTTGTGGGGAGGGGAAGGGAAAGGAGTAAGCTGCTCTGAGACTCCAAGTGAGTGAAGGGCGGGATATAAATCCAATCTTTTCTTCTTCTTCCTCACTGACTTGTTAAAGATGAAAGGGAAGGGTTTGGACAGTGCAAAACCCAGGGCTAAATTGGAATGGACTGTGGAGTGCCAGGAGGCATTTGACGCCCTTAAAAAACTGTTTACTTCAGAGCCTGTGTTAGCTCACCCCGATGAGAATAAAAAATTCATTGTCCAAGTGGATGCATCAGATGTAGCCATGGGAGGGGCTATCTTACAGGAGGGGTCGGATGGGTGGCTCCACCCCCTTGCTTACATCTCTAAGAAAAATTTGATACCACTGAGTGAAACTGGGCGGTGTGGGACAAAGAGGCTGCAGCTATCAAGTTAGCATTAGCGACATGGCATCATTGGCTTGAGGGGATGCTGGTGGCTTTTGAGGTTTGGACTGATCATAAGAACCTGGAGGCATTGCGCACCCTGAGAAGTCTTAATGCCAAGCAATTGTGTTGGGCTGAGTTTTTCCTCTAAATTTTGATTCACCCTTCACCACCTCCCTGGGAAAGCGAACTCTTTGGCTGATGCCTTGTCCCCCCTAACCCAACATACTAGTCAGTGGGAGGAGATGATTGACTCTATGTTCATGCCCTCACAACTGGGAGGAGTAGTCACCACTCGCAGCCAGGTGAAGGCAGCAGGGGAAAAGGAGGAAGACCCGTGGACTGCCAAATTTCATGCAGGGGTTTCCGAAGCAGACAAGGAAGAAATAAGGGGTCAAAGGTTTTTGTGCCTAAATCAGTGTGGGGGGAAATGATGAGATGGGGACATGAATCGAAACTAGCTAGACACTTTGGTTTTCTTAAGACTCTACACTTATTACAGAACCAATTTTGGTGGTCCCACACGCGGACTGACATTTCCCTGTATGTTACTTCCTTCCCTACCTGTCTTATGAATAAACGCTGGGGTGGGAAAACTCCGGGACTCCTAAAACCTTTAGAGCCCCCTGCCAGACTCTGGGAAGTAATCTCTATGGACTTTTTTTACTGACGCCCCCAAATAAAGGGAAAAGGGTAATTTGGGTGGTGGTGGACCTGTTCTCGAAGCAGGCCCATTTCATCCCTTTCAAGCAACTTCCCACTGCAAAGGCATTGGCTAAGATGTTTATGCACCACATTGTAAGGCTCCATTCTTTCCCGAAGATGATAATATCTGACAGAGGGTCACAATTTGTTGCACGGTTTTGGAAGGAACTTTTGCAGCTTTTGGACATTGAGCAGGGCCTCAGTAATGCCTACCACCCAGAGATCGATGGTCCAGTGACGGGGGGAAGGGTCGTTAGGATCGTGTGACACCCAGAAACCTATTTTGTTCTTGTATAAATAAATCCTTATTTGTTTAAACTTATCCCAGCAATCAGATCAGTCCTTCCTCAAGGCCACATAGTCCTCTGAAGCACCAAACACTGAGTCATTCTACCAAAATAGAGAGACTTGGAATTTTTAATTCCTGGTGGCAGCAGAAATCTACTAAGTCTATGTACACAGGGTATATTTTAAAGGAGAAATGGTCACCCCAATAAGAGAGGACCTCACCAGCACCTATAACTTTAAGAAGCAAATGCCCTCAGTTACCATTGCTCAGCAACCGCAACACTATATCTAAGTCTTCCAGCCTTGTTTTCTGCCAGGAACAGGCAGAGCCTTATCAGGGGCTGTTTCAGCTTTTGAGAGAATGCCAAAGTAGACATTTTAAATGTATTCTCACATGTTACATATGTTCCCTGCAGCCACACAGAAGTTGCAGAGAACTGCTTCTAAAAAAAGGGAAAGGCAAACGGACTTTGAATGGCACCATGGGGGAGAAAGGGCTCCTGCTTCCTTGCGCAAAAATCATACTGGAGGGAATTTGCCCAGGAAGAGGCTGCCAGGGGGAGGGAAGGAGGGAAAGCTGAAGATGTGGTGAAGATAAATGTAGGTTGGCTGATGGGTGGGAAGAAGAGAAGAAAGCAGGAAAAGGAGGAGAGGCTACGGGGACAGCCATTGCCAGGCCAAATGCCACCATTTCTGATTTTATCTGTCTCTCTTTAGCTGGCATTACTGCACAGTACAAGAAGAAGCAGTTAGCTTGACTCTCTTTGGGCAACAGAAAAGGGAGGCCCTTGACCACACATACATGAAGCTACCTTTTCCTGAATCAGACCATTGGTTTGTCGAGGTCAGTACTGCATTCAGACTGGCAGCAGCTCTCCAGATTTTTATATAGAGGTTTTTCACATCACCTACTACCATTTCCTTTTCAGTGGAGTGTCACAGATTGAACTTTGGACCGTGTGCCTGCCAAGCAGATGCTCTACCACGGAACCATAGCCCCTTCCCATTTGTTTCTTGTATAGGGCAGGGGCCATGCTCATCTTCTCTGTATCATTCCAGTTTTAGTATACAGGGTGCTGCAAAAAGGACTTCCCTTGCTGTTGCCTCCTGAAACTAGTATTCAGATATTTGTGGTCTCTGACTGTGAAGGTTCTCTTTATTTACTATGGCTAAAAGCCATTGCCAGATTATCTTTCATGTATCTGTAATCTACTTTTAAAGTCATCTAAACTCATGGCCCGCTGGCAGTTAGTCAATGTAGTTATTAGTTGACTAAAGAAGTGTTTCCTTGTTTTTGTCCTAAATCTATTGCCCATCATCTTCATTGAGTGCCCCTGAGTTCTAGTATTTTGGAAAAAGGGGGGGGGGGAAGGCCTGTCTGTCCATTTTTCTACCCTGTGCATACTTTTATAAACCTCTATCATATTTCCCCTCTGTTGTCTCTTTTCTAAACCAAAAAGTCCTAGACACCTCTGGTTTTCCTCATAGGGAAGCTGCTTCAACCCCTTAACCATCTTGGTTGTCTTCTTCTGTGCTTTCTCCTGCTCTGCAGTATTCTTTTTGAGATAGAGTGACCAGAACTGACCTTATAATCCCCAGGATAGAGTTTGCCTTTTTCACTGCTGCAGCACAATGGGTTTTCGACACTTTCATTAAACTATTCACTATGACCCCAAGGTCTCTTTTCTACTAAGCCTCAGCAATTTCAGACCCCGTTAGCATATACTTGAAGTTACAATTTTTTTGTTTCAATCTGCATTACTTTACATTTATCTACACTGAACATCATTTGCCACATTGTTGCCCACTTCTCCAATTTGTGGAGAGCCTCCTGGAGCTCTTCATAGTCAGCCTTTGTTTTCACCATCCTGAATAATTTTGTGTCAAACTGCAAACAGCAAACTTGGCCGTTGCGCTGCTTATCCCCAGTTTCAGAACAAATTAAACAGCACTGGCCCTAACACCAAGCCTTGTGGGACACCACTGCTTCTTTCCCTCCATTGTGAGAGCTGTCCATTTATTCCTACTTTTTTGCTTCCTGTTGTTAACCGATTTTTAATCCATTAGACAACTCATCCTCTTATCTTGTGACTGCTAAGCTTACTCAGAAATCTTTAGCGAGGTACCTTGTCAAAAGCCTTTTGAAAGTCCAGGCATATATAATGCTTTTCACTTTTTTAGAGAACACCAAAAGGTTGACGAGGCAGGACCCTTTGCAGAAGCCATGCTGATTTTACCCCAGCAGGCTTCGTTCATCTATGTGCTTAATAATTCTATCTTTGTTTACAGTTTCTACTAATTAGCTTGGGACAGACCTTAGGCTAACTGGCCTGTAAGCTGGACCAATGCTCCCTCTAAGCTGTGGAATCTTGTGAGCAAAAATTCTACTTTGTGAGCTACTGACATTAAAGTTGTGAGTGAATGATTTGGCTGCTGCATAAATTAGTTGCTCTGGAGCCATCCTTCCTGAGCTAAGGCAAAAACGTGTGAGCCAGAGGCTAAAAAACTGTGAACTAGCTCACACTAACTCAGCTTAGAGGGAACTCTGATCTGGACCCCTTTCTAAAGATCGGTGTAACATTTGGTACTGTCCAGTCTTCTGTTACAGTGGCTGATTTTAGTGACAAGTTACACATATGGGTTAGCAGATAAACAGTATCAGATTTGAATTCCCTAACTACTCTAAGGTATATGCAATCAGGAACTGGAGATCAGTTTTTAATGTCCCCAATGGGTCTAAATGTTAATGTCCCCAATAGGTCTAAAACTTCATGCACATGGAAGCTCATACCTTGAATAGAACTTTGTTCATCTTAAAGGTGCCACTGGACTCAAACTTTAACTCAGCCTTCCTGAAAATAGTGGCTGTGTCCTGGGTACATGCCCCTCCCCCACTCTCCACAGTGAAAAAGAGAAACCAAAAATTTATTTAGCTTCTCTGCCATCTCCCCATTTTCCTTTAGCAATCCTTTTATTTCTTGGTCATACAAAGGATCATTTTCTCTGGCTGGTTTCCTGCTCTGGATATATTTATAGAATGGGGGTTGAAGGAGATGTGAGGAAAAGAAGGATATCAAACTAACATGGGAAATCTGACATCAAGAACCACAAAAATTGGACTTCCAGCAAGACTTGCGATAATGGCGGATGCTCTCCTCTGCAACTGCGGGGAGCGCGATCCGTACCCGGCGGGAAGAAGGGGCTTTGGACTGGTGCCGAGCCCCCAGAGACCCCAGTGAGGGGGCTCTGCCTGGGGTGGCACGAAGGGGATCTCTCCCTATGGTGGCGACCGAGGGATCGAGATCCCTTTTCATCACCCCCATAGGTTCCCCCGCCGTGGGAGCCGTATGGCTGAAAGCGCAAATCCGTGAAGCAGCAGAGAGTGCGAAGCAATGAGGCTGGAACTGACAGTTACGCATGGAGAAAACGTGAGTCTGAAGTAAGAAAAGCAGAACATAGCGGGAAGACGGCGGGAGGAGTGAAACCCCCCCCTCTCCGGGACTAGCGTACTTACGAGACTCTTTATGTGGCGTTACTGCAGGAATAAAAGCCCATCCGCCTTGCTAGATGGCAGCATCGCTCACTTGGAGATATAAACTTTAGAAGGACATAAGTGCTGTTTGAAAATTTGCTCCTTTCGTTCATCTTATCTATCTATAAACAAAGAGCGTAGCCTCAACAATGACGGGGAAACCGAAACCTTCCCCCAAACTAGGAAGTACAGCTCCGAGTTCAAAGGTTGATACCACGGAGATGAGCGCGGTGTTCTCCTCGTTATTGCGACCTCTAGTGGACCAAATGACAGCTTTCAACTTTAAGATGGACAAAATGCAGCTAGAACTAAAAGAGTCGAATAAAACCACAGAGAAGCTGCAGCGAGAACTTCTGGAAGTAAAAACTTCAGTAAAAAACCAAGACGCAAGACTACAAAAGGCAGAGAAGGAAAAGGCCTTCCACCACAATCAGCTTTTGAAATTACAAATGGAAAGATCGAATTTTTTCCTAAGACTTCAGAATGTGCCAGAAAACACAGGAGAAGACCTTAAAAAATTGCTAAGTGAAGCACTTGAACCAGTGACAGGCATGAAAGCAGCGGATATAAAAAGCGATATGGATATGGTTTACAGAACCTATCCAGATTATACTAAAAAGAAAAGCCTGCCTGGTGAAATTATGATAAGGTTCTCCAAAAAATCTACAAGAGACGTGGTGCTTAGGACCACAAACAAAGCAGCTCTGAAGATCCTGGGAGAAGAAGTAAAAGTGATGAAGGATATCCCATTTGAAATAAGGAAAAGAAGGAAAGCCTATGGAAAATTGGCATCTTGGCTCCAGTCTGAGTCTATCATCTATCGTTGGAATACTCCAGAAGGACTATGCTTCAGCATCAAAGATAAGAAGTATAAGATTGACTCTGTTCAACAAGCAAAAAAATTTCTGGAAAAAAGCAAAGAGCAGAAAACTGGGAGAGACTCAGATGGTTCACTGGCCTCGCAAGAAAGCATGTATGGATTTGATAGCTCAAAGAGTGAAGAAGAAGTGTCTGACTCGGAAAAAGGAGCTGCAGCTCTAAAAATAGTTGAGACTGTTAAGACAAGAAGAGGACGAAAGAAGAAATAGTGATTAAACTGTTTTATTAAGCATTGCACTTATGTATTATAAATTGTTTAATTAACCGCATTTCTCTAGGTGGGCGTGCCTGCCAAATAGTTTTGATATTTTTTTTAGTAGCAGTAACAAAGTAATTGAAATTTATCCAAGGTTCTAAATGCTTCATAATTATATTCTGTAATAAGGTAGTATTAAGCAAATGATAAAGTACTCTCTGTATAAGGTATATGTAGCTTAGATCGTAGCGTTATAGTTGTAGTTATAGGGAAAAATCAATAAAAATTTATTTTTTAAAAAAAAAGAACCACAAAATTGAGAAACCTATAAGAGAACATTTCAGCCTCCCAAGGCACTCAATGGGGGACCTCAAATTAGCTGTTTTATTGCAAAGGAATTTCAGAAACAGTCTGAGAGATTGCTGAATTACGTTATTACAACGCTCAGGACAATGGAACCCCAGGTCTTAACAGAGATATTAGGGTCTTATCTCACTACATGTTCTAAATCACTTAGTTCTTGCTTAAGCCCAGAATTAAACTTTGTTGGTTTTAAAGGTGCCACTGGACACAAACTTAGTCTGTTAACTCTTTTACTATCTGCATGCTAATTTGATGCTATTCACAGTGTTACCAACTGCTTTAATCCAATGTTAGCTATACTTATCTCTCAGTTACTTATGCATTTTGACTCTAATTAGCCCTTCCTGGCAAGTAACCCCCCCACCCTCCCTCTACCTATATGTTATGGTTGAGGAAATCTTGTTTCAATGTATCTGAAAAAGTGTGCACACATACAAAAATTTATACCCAGAATTAAATTTTATTGGTCTTAAAGATGCCACTGGACTCAAACTTTGTTCCATTGGAAAAGCATTAGAGAGAGAGGCCAGAATCCAGAACAGAGTGATGCATGTTTAAACTGAATGATTTCAGCATGCCTGCTTAAATCTGTGTTGGATTATTGCCATTGAAATAAGTCAAAATGTGGATGGAGGAGCTAGGGAAGATTTTTTGAAAGATGAAATCCCAGGAAGCTTGCTGGGTCTTGTGAGTCAGCAATATGCTTCAATTAATGATGGGAAGATCTTAGAGAATGAATTCTTTCCAGTGACAAGACTCTAAGCTGTTTGTACAATTATTACACAAGGTACTAAGAAGTTTAACTGGTGGGATTAAAAATTCCTAGTATGCCACATGACTAGATATTTCATATGGCCGTTACCTATGCCATATATTTTCCCTTAAAGACAATGTAAAAATAAAAATAAAGAACAATATGATGACAGGCAATGGGCAAAATAATCCTAATTATAAACAAAGGAGAATTTCTTCCAAGTGAAGAAGATAAGTCTGACTTTCACTAGGGACCATCACTCCAGTCTTGTTTCATCTACACTGGCTCACAATTCAGTGTGCTGGTATTGTCCTGTAAGCTTGGGGTAAGCATACCTGAAGGACTGCCTTTTCCCATACAAATCTATCAATGTGACCACTCTTAGGGTGCCCCCATCATCTGAGGATAGACTGCTGGCAACCACAGAAAGGTCCTTCTCAGTCATTGTCTTCTGCCAGAGGGTGAAGGCATTCCCCCGCTAACTTTTATTAGTCCTCCTCCTTGTTTGGGTCTTTTCTAGTCATTCCTTTGATGCAGAATTCACCCTTGAGTATGAATGACTAGAAAAGAGAAAATGGGAAATGTGACAATACCTGCATTTATGGGGGAATGCCTTCTGTTACCATTTTTACCAGGCTTTATTTTTTTTTACTACATGTGGTCTGCAGCTAAGGACTGTCTTAGTGAAAACAATCAGAATGACTGTACTAGAAGAAAACCGTTCTCAAGAAAGAAACAAGGGAGATTGCTCATCATTTTAAAGAACCCACAAACTGGGTTACCGGCTCAACTCTGGAGTAATAACACATTTGCGTATCCAAGATATGCATCACTTTCTGTAAAAGTGTAATCTTTCTCACAAGAAAGAAAATCGTACTCTAGAGTTTTCATTAAATCCTTGTAGTCATTTTCAGGAAACACATCTGATTTAGTCTGATAAATCCCCTTTGACTTTCCAGTAGCATAAATATTTTAGTGGCAGGTTTTGTCAGTGTCCTTAAATATAGGCCTAATTCTTCTGACCTTGGATCTGTGCACAAAAATCTCAATTAAGTCAATAGAAGCAAATTTAAAACTCAGTTTTTAAAATAAAAAAGACGAAACTGCTTGTTTTCTTTCTGATATTTGCTTCAGATTACAAGAATTGACATTTGACATGAGACAGAACAGAGAGAGTGAAGAAGGGGCTCACCTTTTAATTGAATACTCTATATTTGCCATCTTGATTTCCTACCAGTGGTCCAAAGTATTGGCATGTAACGATTTGCAGGTAAATCACATGGTTTGAAATTATAGGCCATTTTATGTGAAGCAATAATATTAAAAAAGGCTATTGAGCTAATCCCCAGTTAATCTGACATTTAATGAAATAAGTAATGCTAAGTATGACACAAGGTCAGCCTTTATGGGTATGAGTTTTAATCTATTAAATGTAGGGCGAAGGTGCTGGTTTTGCTGACAGCAATAAACAGGAGATGAAGAACAAAAAGCTTCTGCAATGCCATTATGTCAGGTGAGCAGGTGACAGTTCCTTGGCCAACTATCATCTTAATTAATAGAATAAGTGAAGATATTATTATTATTTTGCTGGTTTTTTAATTAATGGGTGACAACTGATTTCTTTGAAGTTTCCTCCACCTGCCGTTGGCACTCTTACTCTGAATGAGGTATGTAAGCCACAGCATTAGTCAAAACAGGTCTCAGAATGTCATCAGCAGATTTTCAATAAAATGAGTTCAACATGTGGGCCAGAAGCAGGGCTAGTTTCTAATGCCTCCGTGCACACCCTGGAACAGTCTCCCCATGTGCCACTGAGCTCAGCATTCTATACAGAGAGCAATTGCTACACTACACCAGAATGAATCATCCAATAAAAGGAAACCACAATGTTTGTGTACTGTTAACTTCCCAGCATTTTACAACATAGTCCTAAATTATAAAGGGCCAAATCATTGGCTCAAGCTTAGTTTTTTAAAAAGATAATAAAACTCTTGCTACTGCTTTTTGCTGAGGACAAAAACATGACAAATATTTATGTTTGCAAAAGATGTGGCGCAACAATCAGAGCAAGAGAACTGGGGAAATCAGACAAAGGTCCTTTAAAGGGAGGCTAAATGAACTAGGATTAAGGGTTCATGAAGCCAGGCAGATACTTTTATTATTTGCTTCCTGGAAATGTCTGGGGATGTCAATCAAAGCCACTCTTGCTGTTATAAATCAAAGCAGACCCAAGGCAGCTCTTCCTTGTTCCATTGCCAGTTTGGCCCATAACTGACTGTAGGAAAGAAAGTGGGTGTTTGACTTGTTCCATCCCAATGTTCCTTGCAGCTGTCTCATGAATAATCCCCAAAGGATGCCAGATTTCTCTTCAACAGAGTTTAATAAAAATGAATAATAAACATAATTAGAAATCAGATGCAATCAACATAGCACCCCGATACAGATGTGAAGCAGATGTGGTCAAACTAAGTTTTAATAACAGTTGATCTGTATCAACATGCTACTGCCCTAAGTTTTTAAGGTAGGGGGTGATTAGGGTTGCCATTTTCCTGCTGGGCCCTTCCTGCCACCATTCAGCTGGGCAGCAGAAGAAAAATGGGTGTGTGTGTGAAAAGGGGATCAGTGATTACCAGTGTACCAATGCATAGATGTCACTTCTGTGTCACCGCAATGCTCTGGCATACAGTCAAAACCCTGTGGTTAAACTGTAGAGTGGGACAAATTCTACAGCGTCACCAGTGACATGCTGATGTCACTTCTGGCTGTGCTGGAAGTGACATCATCATGTCACCAGCAGCATAATGGTGTTGCGATTGAAGCTGTCTCTTCTGCTGGTTGCCAGCCTTGTCCTGGCAAGCCTAATGGTGATAACAAACAGACTACCAAAGGTAGCCATGTTTTTGGCAACTCCACCCTGCTGTCAAACCTGGCCTGTGGGCTTTGTTTATCCTGCCTTGAATATCCAATAGTACTAAGAGTTATGTCTCATCTTCCTCTCACCATGTGCCTCTGAAGCAACTAATGGCTTAGCTGATACTGCTC
Source organism: Lepidodactylus listeri (assembly GCA_029233225.1). Lineage (NCBI taxonomy): Eukaryota > Metazoa > Chordata > Lepidosauria > Squamata > Gekkonidae > Lepidodactylus > Lepidodactylus listeri. The sequence continues at coordinate 52,058,928 of JARCFY010000012.1, forward strand.
AGCCCTTCTCCAGCTCATCCAGATGCTCAAACCAATGACAAGATTGGGGAATGGTCCTTCATCCTTAGATGCTTATCAGTTAGCCCTCCCTAGCAATCTGCATTATACTTGCGATCTCTAGTTATGACCTAATTGGTCAAAGATCAGGTCTAATTATGAACAGTAATGAGAAGTGAGAGTCAGCTTCAGTAGCTGCTCAGCTCTACCTTCAGCTTGATGAGATACACAAAGCAAAATGGCCCCGCCACAACCAGTGTCCCATGCCTTATTTCAAATGGAGGCTGTCTAAAGCCTTACCCCCATCTTAAAAGACTGTGAACTGGATTCTGTAAAGGCTGAAATGTGAAGTCCACTTACTACCCAAAAAAGTCCTATTTAACTTAGTGGGAGTTACTTCTGAGTAACCACTGCTTTTTCTAGTCATTTGTGCCTAAAAGACAAATTGTTGCACAAATTCTGAACTGCAAAAGGACTGCTGTGGCATTCTGAACTACAAAAGCTAGCTGTGGCTAGGCTGGTAATAATCTTTGGACAAATGTGTGTTCAGCGATAGGTGTAATCTGTGGCAAAGATGCTGCTGCTGTAATCATTTTGTTCATCACAGAGATACTTCATTCAATAACAAAGCAACACTTGAGTCTGTTCTTCTCTCCTGGTGAGGCATGAGTGTGATTCAGTGTCCCGGCCCTCTCAGTCTACAGCTCAATAAAGGAGAGGTTAGGGATGAACATTGCTCAGAGGGAAGAAGCAGCTCCTTCCAGCCAAAACACAAAACTTAGTGAGAAGTTTTGAGGTGCTGCCATTAGCAATTAACACCTTGATTGCCTCAGGAATTGCAAAAGGCACTTTACATATTCATAATTTGTTTCATCATTGTTTCCTGAATTTAAAATGTAGCTGTACTTGCTTCAGATTTTCATTAAAAATGTAATACAATGCCTCCGTGCTGGCTCTGCACCCCAAAGCAGGATTCTGCATTCTGGTTTTCCTTGCTTGTTTGGGATGACTGTGTAATGCTAGCCATTAATAGCCATAGGTCCAAAGGGTCATTCAATGTGAATTATTGTGATCTGGTCTTTGTGCACAAATGAAACTGTGAAGCAATAGCCTATTCAGTGTTGTTGGTGTATTATACATTTTCAGTCAGATACAGTGAAGGTCATTTGCTAGGTCAGTGATCTGACATCACTCACTGAATCAGGAGCATAAATTGGACGTTCACCCCAGTGAATATACGAGAGTGTATGCAACCAGCTTGTGTTGCATTGCTTTGGATGGGTGTTTCAGGAAGAACAATCTTTTGCATACTCCATAATAATTAGGTATTTGGGTAACATCTAAAACCAAGTGTCATTTCAATTTGGGCTAATTCAGACACTTTCTCCCTTTATTTTTCCCAAGCAGTGCTTTAAAAAATTCAATCCTAATTAACCACATCTATCAAGCCAGATTTAATTTGACCTATCCAAAGACCATGACAAAAATACATACCTTGCTAATTAATAGCTAACAAAAAAATCAACAAAAGTGGTATGCATAAAGTAGATTGGTTGCTGATGTGTGTGCGTGAGCAGAAACAAGGGAGATGGTTCACAGACTAAAAATATTCTTAATTTAACAATATATACAACTTGGAGAGTTCAAACATCAGCTGAAATTTAGATATCAAAATGTAAAACTTTCCTGACATATAAGCTGCAGTTTCAGCATTTTTTCCCTTCATATTTCTTGGTATATTATTTCCTTCTTATTTCTTGGTATATTAAATGAACTAAGCTATGGATCCTTCCAACTTCTGCAGCTGCAAGAAGGAAGGGAGGCAATCACACAATTCTCTTCCTCACACCCTTTCAATCTGCAGTAATGGAGTCCTTACATTCCTCATAGATTTCTGTTCATGGTACCAATATCTCAAGGGTCAAAAGGAACTGTTGGGCTAAGAAGGTGGAGAAATGGCCTCTTTCATCAGTGGAAAGCTGTTAGGACCTGGTTATGTATCATGAGATTCTTAGTTCTGCTTTATGGAAACAATGACTGGTGGTCATTATGACAGGTGCAGGTTCAGGAGTGTATAGAATGGATCCTGTGCAAGCTAGAGATGCCAAACTCTCAGGGGATCTCCAGCTGACTCTCATTGGTGAGGACTGGATTTACAGGGTCTGAGTTACAGCCCCCTCAAGAAGGCGCCCCCAGGCAAGTGCCTCCTGGGGAAATGACAGATGGTCATTTCCCCAGAAAGCACTTTCCTGGGGGCACCTTCTTTGGGGGAGGGTATAACTTGGACCCCGTAAATCCAATCCTCACCAAACTTGGAGGGCAGATAGAAGAGAGTCATCTGGAGATCCCTTGCATGTTTGGTGTCTCTAGCATGCTAGGGAGAATTCTACTGGGTCACGAACCTCATGAACCGAACCAGTTCATTTGGCGTCTAAACCAGGCACTATACAAACCAAACTGAACCACACTTTGAGGGTTCATGCCCAACCCTAGTTAGATTTTCAGGACAAATGTTATGCATGCCTCATACAACACTACTTAGAAATCCTTCTTTCCATTTAGGCTGTGGTAATAAGTCACACACCCACATGCATTAGCGTTTTACAATTAAGATCACAGCAGATTTTTGTTGTCAGCATTTGGAATGTTTGTATGTCACAGATTTAACCAAGATTTTGTAAACTTTTAGAACTGCCCCTTTTTAATAGAAAAAAATTGTGTGGAATGTACAGCAAAACAGTGGAGAATGAGTGTGTGTGTGTGTGTACGTTTTCTGGCATGGAGGGGAGAAACTGCTTGTCGTTTTTATTCATTTTTGCATATCTTATCACTCCTCCTTCTCTTCCTTCTTGGAGGGCAATAAGACAACCCAGATGCCAAGCTATGGAACATGTTCTTCTTACACTAGCATCTGGCTTTTTGGCAGCCTCCTCTAACTGACATGCTGGCAGCTTTGCTGTTGTGTCCTCATATATTGGTATATAAGAAAATTGCAGATGGGCTCTCTTCTCAGATTAATAAAAGATCATCCTGACCTTCATCATGCAAAAAAAATGTGTTGGGTTTGCACGTCTGTGAATGAGATCTCAGGCCATTATGAGAATATTTAGCAGTTCAGTTTCCAAGTGTTTTCTGAGGTGATGCCAGAATCTTTTCCACAAGCCCTGTATGTAAAAAGTCCTGTAAACTCCCGTATATAAAGGAGTTAGGATGCATAAAATACAAATGTATTAGCTGAGGGGGAAGGGGAATTAACTCTTTCCTTTGCATTCAAGTACAGTATTCTGTTGAAACTGGGAAGCAAAGAGGTCTTTTTTCTTTTTACTTTGCATTCTTTGGTGCTTCTGGAACTTCAGATGGCAGAGATGGCCAGGAGCACTTTTTCAGTAATTCTGAAAAGAGGGTGTGAATTATTTATGAAGGGAGCCAACACAAACATTAACCAAGAACACCTCTGGAGAAGGGCACTGTGTGACTGCAACAGAGGGATGGAGTGGTGGCCATGCTACCTTAGAAGATCTAGGCTTGCTTGTGATTGTACTCAGTGTCTCCGTGGTCCTGCTGTGTTCAGTGTTGCTAAAGTTAGAGGCAGACTCAGAAGTCATTTCAGAGAGATTTTGATTCCTGTCATACACGCCTGTAAATATTTTGTCCTATTGTTGTCTCTGGTCCAGTCAGAATTGCAGATTTTTGAATTGGTCTAAAAAAGCCCATTTACAAGAAATCAACATGGGGTAATATGGGGTGAGCACAAAAGCAAATACTGTTTCGAACTACCTCTTTGAAAGAAATGTCCCTGGTCCAAAAGTGATGGCTTTGGATGTCTTCCAGTCTTGTTTTATATTTTGATATGTCCACACAAATAAATGAGCTGTGATATAGAAGCTCCATGTGTATGGATGTTTGCTGTGAATGACTTGAATGCTTTTAAAAGCTGGCAGTCACTGAGAACATTTAGTCATGATTCATGAACCTACTCAGTCTCTGACCTTCCCAACTTCCATCTCCTGTCTAACCACCACAGCAGAAGCTGAGATAAGTACAACTCCCTGATGGCACTATGGAAGACAGCCAACCCTAATAAAGCAAGTTGGCCCTAGTAGTGAGCATGCCCAGTGGCTGCATGGCAGGGCAAGGGAACACCTCTCGATCTCTTCGTTTGAAGCTTCTCTTAATAAATGTTGCTTGGAGAATAAATTAAGGCTTGATTGACAGAGGATTCTTGTCTGTTTCTTCTGCAATAAATAACCACAATGCATAATTATAATATATTGCCCTTCCCCACTTCTTCATTTTATACTTTTGTTCAATGAATGGCAGAAAATAAAAGTCAACATAAGAATGAAGCAGATATAGGCTGCAATCTAGTACACAGGCTGCTTCAATCTCACCGAAGCCAGTGGGATTTAAACAGACTAAGTGCATGTCAGTCTGCAGCAGTGGGTCCATTTGACATTGGTCACCAAAGTTAGGCACTTTTTTCATGATTAAGGTTCTTATCTCCTCAAGAAGAGAGGGATACAGAAGGGAAAAGGGAGTAGGGGAAAATATAAATTCATCCAAAATTATTAAATATTATGAACAGTTACATACAATAAGTATTAGTAAATACATGTTTTAAATATAGAAGCAGATAATAAAACATCATTATTTCAGTGTTCTAGAATGAGTTCTCTCTTTAAAAAGGTATACAAAAAGTTTCCTGATATTAGCGATAGTCTACTAACAATAAAAAGGTTACATCTTTAACAATTAAACAAAGACGTCAAAGTTAAGCACTTTTAAGCTGATTTTTGTATGAAAGACTTAATCATTCCTGAGTAAACAATCATGAATAACTTGTATGACAAGCAAATCATATGGAATCAGTACAGGGAATCGGAGAATCCGCTTCTTCAAATGCAGCTATGTATGCAGTTGATGGTATTGAATCCCATGGAAACATGGTGGGGAATTTTTGCCAATTTCCCCCTTTTGCTGCAGACCTCTGACTCCCCCCTCATGCTGTCTCTGGCATTCCCCTTTTCCCCAGGAACAACATTTCAGGGCTCATCTTGGGCTACATAAGAAGTCCCATTTTGCTGGTGGAAAATTCTTCCCATTAAGATTTACCACAGGATCTACCCCAGGTCTAAAATCAATACATTCTGAATAAAAACCTTAGTCAATTAATGTTATAAAGATTTAAATAAACTATACACAGTATAGTTGTTTGTGTTCTAAACAAACTTGCACTTGATGATGTCACAAAATATGTTATCAAATACAATATCACTGTAATAAAAAAAGAAGGAATTGTATGCTTAGATTTCTTTTTCCTGTTATGAGTGTTTGTGAATTTAAAAACAGGTGGTAATCATTCTCATATACTTAATCACTTGAGGAAGAATACAGGGAGAATGTACACTTAGAAAAGTCTATTTGCCCTTCATTTTGACCAAATTCATCAAAGATGAAATGTTCTAGATTTTCTATCAATGCTGTATCCCATGAACTGAAAAAATATGAAAATGGTTGAATGTGATTGTATAGACTGGTAAACACAACAGAGTATTTGTACTTTGAGTGTAGTCCCTAGAATATATGTTTGACTAGATAGAATTCCTTTGAACATTTCAACCAAGCAGAGAATTTAGAGGAATATAAATATGATATTTCTGATTAGCCATGATCCAGTGACGTTGATTAACTTAATGATTAAATGCAAATATTGGATTAAAGAGCAAACAAGACATTTGAATTTTGTCCAAATCAAAGAACAATAGGTGATCACTATCAGATTCAGCTTAGACCATAACTTTTCCTTGTTAATTGAAGGAAAGGCTGGTTTTATAAGTCTATAAATGCAACAGTGTGTCTCTGTAATTATTTTATACTTAAAATTAGATGTGATAAATAATACCATTTCTGATGGCAGAACATCTTTCTCTAAATCCTGCTTGCTCATCTGCTATATTACTTTCATTTCCAAACAGCATTCCCAATAAATGCTGGCACATACTTTTGAAATGACATATATTTAACTAAATAGATGCTACAAAGTAGGAGTAGCAGAATGACTTTTTGAAACGAGAATTTAGGGTTAAGCAAACTTCATTCTTTTATTGTGGAGCAAAAATCCCTATTTGTGTTAGGTTTTTTGCTCCACGGTAGAAGAATGAAGGCTTCCATATGTGAATCCTTCACTAGACAAGGGATCCTAGTGACCTAGGCACTATGAATAGTATTCCCATAGCTGGATATCTGCATCTGGCCTTTGGAACTGCAAATGCATTTCAAGATGCTGAGTTGAGATAGAAAGCACAATATCCAATGGAAGTGCTCCTGTTTTATTTCAGTTAGTTTAAGTACTGGTATGCTGGATTATCCTGAAATGAAGCTATAGGAAGCACAATTAAGCCTACCTTATATGTTGTCTGGCACATATGAATGCAGATTTTATATTTCTGATAGGACCAGATTTCCACACATGTAACACCTTAGTTAAGAATCATAGCCCAACAAGGAACTCAGGCAAGACACTAGTAAAATGTCCATAACAAAACATTCTAGGAAAGACTAACAATAGAAAACAAGAGAGGTTGAATGGCAGTGGGGAGGGGAGCAGAGTATACACATGGGTTTCTATTGGCAAAAAAAATCTTTCCTATCAAATGAAAATAGCATCATCTGGTTTTTACTTTATTCTGCTTTTTTTGAAGGAAGAGGGGAGTGAAAGTATTGTGGCATGCTCCCTTGAATAGAAGGTTCAGGGATGTTAATCATGATTCCTTTTATCAGACAGCTTTATTAAGATCAATGTTTTTTGTTGCCAAATTAGAGTGGACCTAAAGCGAACTTCCCAGCAGTTATTAACACAAGCCCATGTTTGCTGGAAGGATTGGGGTACGTTCGTGTGTGCTGCAATAGCTGCAAGTTACACAATATCTATATCATTTTTCACAGCTTTGTCATTAGCTGGTAATGATTTGATTATTTTGCAGATGAATCACAGTATAAATCTCTTTCACAAACACTACCTCCAAGTATTAATCAAAACCATTAAGGCAAAGCAGTCAGTGCAAATTAAAAAATTTGCATGTCTAAATTAAAAATTACAGTAATACATCATAAATAAATCTTTTAAATTCTCTATGGTCTCTGCGAACATCCCCTTTTTGTGCCTATAATGAGCCCATGAATGCTAGATTTCCCTCCTTTTTTAATCACAACGTAATTGAATTTTGGAGGTGGAATTCAGGTCTTTCTGTCTGAAGCCAATCCTAGACCTTGAGAAGGGGTGAAATTGTGTGGGTTTTTAAAAAATTCTTTTCATCTTCCTGAAAGTGAATGAGAGGAAAAGACAGAGATTCAAGACAAGTGTGAAAGATTAGAGTTTGGTCCCATCACACATAATCTGCAGCGTCTTCAATTGCAGCAAAGTAAATATTTGTAAAAGATGATACATCTTAATCAAATATCTTTGAACTGTGAGAAAAATGACTAGATTTTGTTTTAGACACCATTTCATTTTAGCACTATTAACACCTTACTTGCAGTTTGGTAAGAGATTAAAGAACCCTCCTTAATAAAAAGTTGTCTTTGGCATTCCATTTTATTTTCTTTTTGTTTCAAAGTGCAGGCATAAGCTTCAACATAAAAATTAACATTCAGAAGCCAGTTTGGTGTAGTGGTTAAGTGTGTGGAGTCTAATCTGGGAGAACTGGGTTCGATTCCCCACTCCTCCACTTGCAGCTGCTGGATGACCTTGGGCAAGCCATAGTTTTGACAAGAGCTGTCCTTGAAAGAGCTGTTCTTGAAAGAGCTCTCTCAGACCCACCTATCTCATAGGGTGTCTATTGTGGGGAGGGGAAGGGAAAGGAGTTTCTAAACTACTCTGAGACACTGAGTGAAGGGCAGGGTATAAATCCAATCTCCTCCTCCTCTTCTTCATTAGAGCCAGCATCAGAACTGTCCATAGTTGGGACCAGCGTTCCCTCTAAGCTGTGGACCTTGTGAACAAAAATTCTGCTTCGTGAGCCACTGGCATTAAAGTTGTGAGTGAGCGATTTGGCTACTGTATAAATTAGTTTGCTCTGGAGCCATCCTTCCTGAGCTAAGACAAAAATGTGTGAGCCAGAGGCTAAAAAACTGTGAGCTAGCTCACACTAACTCAGCTTAGAGAGAACACTGGTTGGTACTAAAGTTACAACTTCAGTATTCAAACCATTTTGTCTGGATTAGTCTCACATTGTTCTCTTCAACCTTCTCTGAAAACTCCAATTGGTTTATGGTCATGTGGTCTTAAATGTCTTCTACTTTCACAATCTCTACCAGGTTTTTTTGTATGGATATGAAACGGGTTAAAAATAAGCAGACTTCTATTTTTTTCTTCAGCCTTTGGAAACTCAAAGTTGTTTCCTGCTTATCTTTTCACCAGTCCACGCATCACATGTTTCTAGTAGTTTAAGCTAGCAAGTATATCAGAGGAATCTGACAGAAGAATCAGAACCATCTGTGACTGTTGACTGAAAATGGTTTCTCATTTCCATCTTCACGGAATTTCTTCTATTTGTTTTTCTCCAGTAGATACATTATGACAGGCACCTCATTGCACATCTTTTTTCTTCCTATCTTATACCACCTGCAATTCCATTATCTGGCCCTCTCCTTTTGAATGTTGCTTGAATGCATCTGGTACAGACTAAGTTTCAACTGTTTCCAGACAGAAAGGCAAGCATGGCTCATCTTTTGCAGTTAACCACAATTAATTTTTTACCCAAGTCTGAATAAAGCAAGCATCTATGAATAGGTAGAAGTACGTCAATCAATCATACCCACTGTTGCATGTTCTGAAGGAGGGAAGCATCAAGGTTTCTAACTTCCTTCTCATTCTCATTCTAATATTCCTTCTCGTTTCAGTCCAGCTTCTGGCCAGGTCATGGGATGGAGACGGTGCAGGTTGCCCTCACTGATGACCTCCAATGGCATCTGGATCGGGGCGGTATGGCGGTGCTGTTAGATCTGTCGGCCACGTTCGATATGGTTGACCACCAGCTACTGATCCATTGCCTCTCCAACACGGGGGTTCAGGGGCTTGCCTTACAATGGCTTGTCTCCTTCCTCCAAGGTCGGGACAGATAGTGGTGCTGGAGAAGCAGACGTCCCAGAGGCACCCACTGGTATGCGGTGTGCCACAAGGGGTGGTGCTATCTCCAATGTTGTTTAACATCTATATGCACCCTCTCGCCTAGATTGCCAGGAGGCACAGGCTGGGTTGTCACCAGTATGCTGATGACACCCAGCTGTATCTGTTGTTGGGCAGCCAGTCCGGAGCCACCCCAGATGATCTGGAGCGGGCGCTTCAGGATGTGGCGAGCTGGCTTAGGCTGAGTCGAATGAAATTGAATCCAACGAAGACGGAGGTCCTGTGCCTTAGTCGGAGTGGACTGGGGGTAGGGATCCCATTGCCGGCCTTCGGGTGGGGGGGCGCCATTGGTGCCAGTGCCGAGGGTCTGGAGTTTGGAGGCCCAGGTAGCAGCCACTGCCAAGGCAGCCTTTTACCACCTGTGGCTACTTAGGCAGTTGGTTCCCTTCCTCAAATGCAGTGATCTGGTGACAGTGATCCACGCAATGGTCACCTAGAGATTAGACTACTGTAATGCTGTCTACATGGGGCTGCCCTTGTCTCAGCTCTGGAGACTGCAGCTAGTGCAGAATGCCGTGGCCAGGCTGATGATGGGCCTCTCAGTGAGAGACCACGTCGAGCCTGTGCTGATGGCGCTGCACTGGCTGCCTATAACGTACCAGATCCGGTTCAAGGTGCTGGTTTTAACCTTTAAAGCCCTATATGGTCAGGGACAGTGTTCTCTCTAAGCTGAGTTAGTGTGAGCTAGCTCACAGTTTTGTAGCCTCTGGCTCACACATTTTTGCCTTAGCTCAGGAAGGATGGCTCCAGAGCAAACTAATTTATGTAGTAGCCAAATTGCTCGCTCACAGCTTTAATGCCAGTAACTCACAAAGTAGAATATTTGCTCACAAGACTCCACAGCTTGGAGGGAGCATTGGTCAGGGACCTGCCTATCTAAGGGACTGCCTTTCCCCCTATACACCCCAGAGAGCACTGCGGTCAGGCACTCAACATCGCCTGACCCTCCCTGGCCTTAGGGAGGCAGGTTGACAGCCTTCTCAGGAATAGGGCCTTCTCAGTGGCGGCTCCTCACTGGTGGAATGAGCTCCCGGAGAACATCAGGGCCCTGCAGGAACTTTTGCAATTCTGCAGGGCCTGCAAAGCGCAGCTCTTTTGCCAGGCCTTTGGAGCCGTCACTGGGGGGAATGGCCACTAGCATGGCCTGGTACATCGTGCTAGCCTGATACATCAGTGGTGGAAGTCCCCTGGCCAGGAATATGTAGGATGCTGCTTCTGGAGTTGGATTCTGTTCTGCTGCCATGTACTGTGCCATCTTTTTATGGTTTTATTGTCTTGTTATTTATATGGATGCGTTTTTAAAATTGTACATCCTAGATTTTATATGTTGTTAGCCGCCAAGAGCCAGCCTGTGCTGGCTAGGCGGGATATAAGTCTAAATAAATAAATAATAAAGAAAGAAATTCTATATCTGTTTTCTATAGCTTTGTACTTCATCAATTATAAATAGCAGAACAGTGACAAAGCAGGACACAGATAAGACCCTATTTTTTAATTTGAAAAAAAGGTAATTAATACCTGTCAAGCAAATGGGTTGAAAAACACCAAACAGATCTATTTTTTAAAAAAATGATCTCTGGAGAGATCTGAGATATGCAAGGTGCTTCATGCAGTCTCTGGTATTGTTCCAAGTCAGCAAAGTAGTTTTTTGAATGATGAGTTTAAAACTGGGTGATGGATACTACCACTGGGAAGGCACTTCAGAAGATGATGAAATGCCAGATCTAGGATAGCAACTACTTGAAAAATCAAGGCAAGCAAGTCCTGTGTTAAAAAGGACTTGCACGGGGGGATCCACCAATATTTAGGTTTTGTACCTTCTCAATAAATTACCATGGCTGGTGGGTCTGGTGCTCCCAAGTTAACAGCTAATGTTATTTTGTGTCTAACATAGCATGGCCAAGGTATCTTTTTTGGCTCCTTATTTTGAGTTGGTGTCTGGCTTTAAAATTTCAAAAATTCTAATGAAGATTCACTCAAAACTGAGCTTGGCTGGCAATCTGTTTGCCATATGTTTTAACTCCTTTTGTACACTTTTTGATGCACTATATATTTATAGTGTCATTGTTTTCTACTTTATTCCTGTGCATTTGTGCATTTGTAATTGGTATATTGAGCATCAATATATCTAATTCTAAATGTGGCCCCATCTATGAATGTTTAAATCCAGAGATGAGGCCATGGACGGATGACAAATCTTTCCATTAACCTGAGAAAAGCCCCAAGTGTGGAAACAAATCAGAAAATCTTTAAAAACAAAAACAAACCTCCATTGGGGCTGTTGAAACCCTCCAAAATCAGAGAAGCAGGGTCTGCAGCTTTGAGAAATGAATGCCCTCAGTGGCCATTCCTAGAGAATCTCAACAGTACTGCTGGCCTTCAAGGCTTAGTTTCCTGACAGTAAAAGGCAAGGGGAAGGTCCTTTCTAAGGCTGTTTTGGAAAGGAACTTCCATGGCCAGAGGCAGTAAGACTCTGAACACTAGTGATAGGACACAACATTTGGGGATACTTTGGTTCTGTGTCCTGTTTGTTCACTCTCCAGGGCAGCTGATTGGCTACTGAGTAAAACAGGATACTGGACAAGATAGGTCACTATCCAAAAGCAGGGTTTGAAACTGGGAAATTGTACCATGGTTTAGAATCCTGGCTAATGGGGACGAATCAAATTCTGATTTGCCTAGGCCTCTTCATTCAGACATCGCTGTAAATTGGAGTTTGATTGAAGGCTTTTGAAACAAGGAAGTTTTCAATTGTACTCAGTTGCACTATACACATGCAGGGAAAGGAGAGCATGACCATGATAACAATCATACACCATCAGAAGAATGCCCTGAAATCTAAAAGCAGCTTTAATCTGTCAGAAGATCTTTATTAGGTATAATATAATTCTGATTTGAGGGTGCTTCTTTTCTGAAGTGTCCATTTCTAGCTGTTGTCAGGCAACACTTGGGATGTGGTGAATCATGGCTTATCTTCGGTATCTGCTACGTATGTTTAACACTTCTATCACAGAATGATTCCCACAGATCTTAAAATGAATCAGATTCAAGGAATTAAGGCTAATGGAGATCCAGCATGATTATACTGCTATTGAAATGAGTTGTGGAGGGAAGGTATAGGGGTGCGAATGGAAAAGGAGAGGAAATGTGCAGAACTTCCTGTAAACAACTTTCAGGGTGGAGTCATTAAGGATGATCTAATCCTAGAAACATAATCAGAATATGTTTTCTGTAAATTAAATGTTCAGTTTCCTATTCTCTACTGGCAATCAATTCCTAGTGTCCGAAACACAGCAAATTCACCAGATCTACAGGACTTATTTAAGTCTCCAAGTCAGAAGCTGGCACAACTAGGTGGTTGTTTACTGAAGGAAAGTAATGACAAATTTAGCCTGAATTTGCCTGCCTTTCACTCACAGAGCCATTCAGCAATGGAAGGCGGGGGACCACTTTGCCCCCTGGAAGGCAGTACCTGGCTGGCTGATGCTTGAGTCACACTGTGACATGGGGGTGGAGCCAGCAGGAATTTAAAACTGATTGCCTTTTGGGGCCAGGTAGAATTTTTCAACCTCCCCACAATTGGCTTGTGGGGTGTGTTTTCCCCTACCTTGCACTGTTAGCAATGGAATTTGGGAAAATTGGTGGTTCTGTTTAGGGCAGTCACTTGGTGGTTTAGTGCGGGTAAGAAATGTGGCTCTGGTAAGCACTATAGAGCAGATTCCTTTGGGAATAAGCGGTCCTTCAGGAACAGCTTTCGGGTTTTGTGGCCCAGGGCTGGGAATGGGGACTGCCTTTAGGACCAACCTAGATAGGCTCTTCCCTGCAAGTTTCACAGCTTCAGGGATGGCACTACAGGGTGATTGTTTATTTGCTAGGTCTCCGGTCATGAACAGAGGGATGGCTCAGGACAGGGGCAGGTGTCTCACACAATGGAGGGGAAGGAGGTGGTCCAGGATGACACCTGCCTTGCCTACTCCACACTCGGGTTTTTCTCCCCTTGCTGCACAGGTTAAGTTAATAAAGTGGCCCTTGTTTAAATCTGTGACAGTGTCTGTCTCCTTTTTCCAACTGGGTAGGGCAAAAGCATGTGTTTCTCTGGTACTGACAATTAAAGCAGTTTTTCTACTACTGACAATTAAAAAGAGAATTCTGGATAAACAGTTTCAGTCAGTACTCCTGTAGTAGTAGTGCTGAGAGTATATTTAGCATGCTTTTGCATTGTGGTTTTTTGGTTTTCTTTTCCTGTGGGATTTTCAACCATAGGTGACACTATTGTGAAGGCTGCATTTCAAAGTCTTCACCTGTTCTGCCATCTCTGATTTTATGTTATACTTTCTGGTATCAACTTTAACAATCTCATTCTCCAGCTCTCTCTTTTCTTTTACACCTCCTCTACTCATTTCCTGATGTTTGACACAATAAAACCCTTGGTATGTGTGTGTGCGTGCATGTGTGCCTGTGTGTAAACCATATTTAAAGCTTTGTTGCTGCTGTTGCCGCTGCTGCAGCTGTTGTTATAATTTCTAAGAAACGAAAAGAAAGGCAGGTCAGGTCTTCAGTACAGAGGGCCTTTTAAACTTCTACACAATGAAAAATTTTGAATGTTTATTTTTCTTAAAGAAACTGGTTGTCAGAACATTTCCATTTACAAATTCAGCAGAAAATGAGACCTCTGACAATTTCTTTCTTTCTTTCTTTCTTTTTTTCTTTCGCGACAAACCTTCACTAGCTGTCCGCATAACTGATGATCAAGACAACCAGTGGAACCAGTGGAAACTTCCTGGAATTCCTTCTTATGTAATCATGCTCTCAGTGAAAAATACTGAGACAGTCTCCTCATCTTAAATACAAAAAATAACTTTTTTTTTCCAAAAAAGGCCAACAGACAATTAAGTGGAGAATTTAGTGTGGTGTTGTATATTGCAGTTTTTATGGTACTTCCTTCCCTTCTACTGCCCCACCCCCTAAGACATTCAAAGATTTGCAAGGAAACGAGGTGAGTCCCATGAAATACACAAAATGCTACATGAAACCCAAACAACTTAAGATCTTATTGGTGTAGTGGTTAAGTGTGTGGACTCTAATCTGGGAGAACTGGGTTTGATTCCCCACTCCTCCACTTGCACCTGCTGGATGACCTTGGGCAAGCCAGAGCTCTGGCACAGCTGCTCTTGAAAAAGAGAGGTTCCGCAAAGAGCTCTCTCAGCCCCACCTACCTCACAGGGTGTCAGTTGTGGGGAGGGGAAGGGAAAGGAGTTTGTAAGCAGTTCTGAGACTTCTTTGGGGAGTGAAGGGTGGGGTATAAATCCAATCTCCTCTTCTTCTTCTTCTATTTTATCAATTACTGCATTCTGTCCTTTTATTTGATCCCTCTGCTTGCTCCACCCTACAACTATTGAGAAATCCATGATGCTGAATGTTTACTATCCATGGGTCTCATGGATATTGAATTATTTTCGCAGCCAAGTTTTGCAGATTCGATCTTAGATCAAATTAGAAAATTCTGCTAGGAATTAAGTGTAATACAATGCCATTTAATGATGAGACAGCAAGGTCCCTGTGAGAAACTTGTCACACCCTTTCATCAAGGACTTATCTAGTGATTCCACAGGCTCTCCCCACACCCAGACCAAAGTGAACAACCCATACTTGTGAGACAATAACCTTACATTTTATTTCCGTCAAAGAACATCCCAAATAATACAGACCTGCTCAGTGAACTAATCGAGTACTTAATCAACAGGATAACATAATTTCCTGCCCCATTAGCATTGCCTTTGGTGTAACTCAAGTAAAAAGAAAACCTTGTTCCCACCACTGGCCAAAAAGGGAACATTTTAGATATAAAAGGATCCATTTTAAGCATTTCAGTTTCAATTTCAATACAAGACTGTGCCTCTATCACTATGAGTCTCGATAATACTCATGCATCTCAATCAGGCAATACATGAGTCTCTCCCCCTGCCCCCCTTACGCAGCAGTTTTTACTCTCAGGGCCTATGTACATTGCAGTCAAATGTCTGATTGTGGGACTCACCATTAAAAGTACTGTGGGTCCTGATTCTGCTCCAGAGTATGCTCCTGAGGAGGAGAGGTTTCAGGCTTCCCTCCTATCCTATTTTCATGAGGAGAAACAGCCACAGAGGCCCCTGTTCACCCCACTGCTGACCAGGTCCCCTGGTTCTCCCCCCTGGCTTCCTGTACTCCTCTCCTGATCCACTCCATAGGTATCCCTCTCTCTGCCAGCCCCATCCTTGCCCTCTCTGCTCTTGATCAGCTCCTGAACACCATCAGGCTATCCATCCCTTCATCCAAGCCTCACTTGGCTAAGCCCTGACTCCACACTCCATCACCCTTTGTCCTTGCAGCCCCATTTCAAGCCTGGTTCCCCTTCCCGCCCCAGACTGCTACACTTCCTCTTGCTTCTGCTCCCCTTTCACTTGGAGATCACCCTGCCCCCCAGACATCCATGGGTGCATTCTGTTTTGACAACACGTGGGAGGCATATTTAATTTAGCCTGTGCACTTCCACTAGAAATGATTTGATTGCTTTTCATTGTATTCCCAGAATGTGTGTATTTGATTTTACTTGATTACATTCTGCTTTCCCTTCTTGCTTTTCTGTCTATCACTGTACTCAATAAAGATTGATTTAAGTTCAATTAAAGGTCTCTCCTCTCTCACACATACATTTCCCCAAATATTATGTACCTGCATATGCACACAGACTTAGGATCCTGGACCAGAGAGTACATTGCAGGTATAATACCCAAGGCAGGTGCTGGTTGGGCAGTAGCAATGGGGCTTCTCCTGAGGCCAACATTGAAGCTTCAAGTTTGTTTCTAAAACAGTAAGCAAACCGCAGTGTCACAATATCCTTTTCAGATTTAATGGGCAAGCTGCTAAATCTCAGATATATAAACAAAGTTCACAGCTGTCCTAACATTGTTGTGCCATGAACACAGTGACTGGTCTGCAACAGGCACATTTTGAGCCACGTTCCTCCTGTAAATATTTTGGCAACACTTGTTATCTAGAACCAACATGGCAATGACTATTTTCCTCACAACCTTATTTATGTAAGTCCCACTGTATCTGATGGCATTTACCCTCATATAAGGGGGCCTGTGCACCTAGTGCAATGGCCCCCCAGCCTTTTTGAGCTGGTAGGGACCTTTGAAATTGTGATACAGGATAGCTGGTACAGCCACAGAATGGCTGTTCCAAGAGGCAGTGCCAACCACGAAAGGAAGATTATGCATAAATCTCATCGCAACTCTTCAATAGTTCAGGCAAAAATTCTGTTTAACAGGATGCCTTATTTTGTTGCATACACACACAGCTTACCTTCGGTTAGTGAAGATCCTTGTGCTGCGGTGACAACTGCTGCCAAAGCAATTGGTAAAAAAATATGTACTTGGTGTGCTTTTGGAAAGTTGTTGGCAGGCACCATTGCACACATTGGCACCCTTTTGGGGACCCTTGACCTAGTGTGTATCCTGAGCACTAGAAGACTTTTGGACGCACTGTGATGCCAAACATTCACGAGGAGGTGGCACAGCCCTCACCAGTTTACATAAATTACTTTAGATACTAGTCACAAAGGTTGCAGATCTGCATAAAAGAGAGATATCGGGGTCGCATCAGCTTGACTGAGCTCTGAGATTGGTGAATGATGCCTCCAAAGAGAAGTGATTGCATCTGATGTGAGATTAAACAGGACTTGCAGGAGGGCTTTATTTGCAGCAGCTACAGATGCTTCAAACCTTGCAGTGAACAGGTTGGGCAGACAAACATACTGTGCTTGACAGCTGTGATCATGACTGAGTTGAGCCTAGGATCTTCTTGCCTCACTGCAGTTTCCTTGGAGCAGATGCTAAACAGTTTTGCAGCTGCACAGTAGCTGTGGCTCTTCATTTCTTTCTGCCGCTTTTGCATTTGTACAATAGGCAAAACTTTTCCAGTATCAACAAATGATTGGGCTGGGTAACTAAATGGCCCTGGGCAGGGAAAGAATACTATGACTCCCATCAGGCAGTATAACAATGTGCATATGCAAAATAACCTTCCTTGATGATAACATAGGATTATGCAAATATACAATATCCTGACCTGTATAATTCCAGATTGAGAGGTCACCACAAAGCATAAAGATTGTGAGAAAAGACATATATTGTCAAGACATCCCTTTTGCTGAGGCATGAGATCCCTTGCGTTAACTATATAACAGCTGGGTATTTTCCACTCCATTTTAGTTACAATTCAATTTTTCAAAAAAAAAATTCAAGCATTTAATTTACCTTTTGCAATCTCCACTTTCTTTTGAAGTGAGCAGCCCATATCATTGCATGGATGAAATTTCAAGTGTACTCATGTCTGCAACTGTTGGTAGTAGAGAAGGGCACAAACCACATTATTGTGGTTCAATTTGTGGTTCGTGGCTGAATCATAAACTGACTCATGGACAGATATGCTGGTTCATGAACCGAACTAGTTCACATCGGTTCATGATCTATTTAAACCCATGCTTTCTGCTCCCCACGAAAAGTGGCAGCAAGCAGAAAGCAGTGGTTTAAATGGCTCCAAACCATTTAAATCAAATAGCTGAGCTGTTTTTCCGTGAAGAGCAAACAGCAGGGGTGTAAATGGCTTCTAGCAATTTAAAACCCCTGCTCTTTGTGAACTGCATCAAAATGTGTGGAAGTCTGTGGCAGCTCTTCAGTTTGTGACCATCGCTTCGCAAACCATGAATGGCCAAAATTCATTATGAACTTTAGTTTGTCGGCTGGTTCATGCCCATCTCTGGTTGGTAGTTTTCAGCATGGCAGTGGCCCATCTAGCCTCTACTGGGACCTGTTCACACATTTCTGGTTTGGTAGTATTATGTGTGATCAGGTGTGGGTCATAGTTTCAGTGAGTAGCCCTGTTGGTCTACAGTAGAATAGCTAGATTCAAGACTGCAACAATGGACCCCCAAGGCTGAAGAGGGACATAGGATTCTTATGTCACTACAGATTCTTATTTTCTGCCCCCAAGCACTTCCCTTCTTCTCTAATCAAACTAATTACTATGCACATTGTACCTTTACATCCTGGGTTCCTTCTTGCAACATCTCTCCCAACTTCTGACTGGGATACAAGGACTCAGAGATTTCCATTCCAACTTATATCTGTTGAAGGGAGCTTTGACTCTTGAAAGCTTAAACCCCAATTTTTTTTGTCTCTGGGTGCTACTGCACTTCAATCTATGGGTGGGTAATACATCTACATCATGTAAAATCAGCTACAGCATATGTGCCGCTTTTGCATATGCACAGTCAGCAGCATTCATCATACTGATGCATGCCAATATGAATGCACTATTCCTAAGAGTGTGAGAACAAGCTGAGTATTTAGATCCAATTCAAAACACTCAATTAACACAAACAGGCAGGAAAAAGAGGCAAGGTTTGAATACCAGGCAAAAAGCCATGCAACTTCCTGCACCATAAGAACATAAGAGAAGTCAATGTTGGATCAGGCCATTGGCCCATCCAGTCCAACACTCTCTCACACAGTGGCAAAAAATACGTGACTAATAGCTACTGATGGACCTCTGCTCCATATGTTTATCCATATGTTTATCCACTGCAGCAGGATTAAGACATTCAAGGATGGCACTTCTTTTTGAAATTTATCGTTTGTTTTATGTCTGGCAGGCTAGGAAGATGGCAGAAAGGGACTGGGGAAAGAGACAGCACTAGAAAATCTGTGCAAAAGCATCCATGTACAAAACATTTACAGTTTAGGAAAATCTGAGTTCTCTATAAAGATCATATCTTCTTCAGGAGACATACTTCTTCTACAGTCTCAATGCTCAGTAAATTGGGGAGGGGAAAACTCAATTAGTATGGAAGATCTGACAGGCCTATGTAGGAAAACTTTTTTTAAAAAGCACTACATAGCGTTCCCATTTGCCTGCTTATGGTAGAAGGCCTCCAGGCAACTGCTGCCATCTCAAGCTGACACTCAGCTGGTCAGTCGGTCAGCCAAAAGAGCATATGTGAAATCATCCCTATATGACGATGCCATTTCCAGAATGACCCAGAAGTGACAGCATTGCACTGGGGATGATGCTTTAGTACTCAGCCAAAAGCTGTATGGAAACCATAGTTTTTGGATAAGTGCTAGAACATCACCCCAGCACAATGCCATTACTTCTAGGTCATGCCAGAAGTTACATCATAGCATGGGGAGGATAATCATGCCCCCCCATAAATTTCCACATCCCCTATCTCTCACCAGTTCCCAGGCCATGCCTGGGAATGCTAATTGTCTATTAACTCAAGGTTAATAGAAGCGAAGACATAGCTAGAAATAAGTTTTCCACAGGTTTAAAGATTTACTGGTGTACACAGCTGTGCATCTGAAGTGCAGAGCTATGTTTCCAGCTTCATATCTGCCACAATTAAAAAAACAGCAGCAATGTCAATGAAAACCCCACATAATAATTTTTCAGAAATTATCCGGCTACAAAATGAACTCACTGACATAACACAGTTGAGAGAAAGGAACTGAGGTTAGGCAGGCAGTTGAGGCAACTGTACTGGAATGAATGACAAAACTATTTCCTCTAAATCTTGCTTGTTTTGACTGCACTTCTTTGCAGCACTACCAGCATACTTGAAAACCCCTCCTTTTTTAGAATTTCTCTGAGGTAAACAATGGAACTTCCCTCTCGCTTAACTGCTCTGTGACACAATACAAGGTCCTCTTTTTCAGATAATTCTGTTACTCTGGATGCTCAGTGATTTGTACTTGTTCTCTGAGATACAAGGGTGACAGAGTGGAGGTGTTGTGAGGTAAGGGGAAAGAATGTATCAGCTCCTACACATGGCCTAGGGGACATTCATCAATGTTTCCCCTTGGAGTATGGCATAGGCTCTTGTGAGCTAAGCTCTCCACCAGTTCTAATAAGCAAGTAATAAGCAAGTAACTGTTCTCTGGTGTGGAAATCAATAATGTCCCTTATGGGTATTAGCTATGCCTGGAAACTGGAAAATGAGCACTCTAATTTGCACACTGATGTAACTCTTAAAGAGTAGAGCAGGAACACCCTGCATTCAGAAACAAAAACCAATTTTTAGATAGCAGGGAACCATTCCTTCCCTCTTTCTCTCTTTTTTAAGAAGAGAAGAGATTAGATTTATACCCCACCATTCACTACCTGAAGGAGTCTTAGAGCCGCTTACACTCCCTTTCCCTTCCCCTCCTCACAACAGACACCCTGTGAGGTAGGTGGGGCTGAGAGAACTCTCCCGAGAACTGTCCTAGAGAGAACAATTCTGGAAGAACTTATGACTGATCCAAGGTCACACCAGCAGCTGCATGTGGAGAAGTAGGGAATCCATCTGTCCATTGGGTCCTAAATAATAAAGCAATAGAACAAAGAAAATATATAATAGGCATGGATCTAGCAGAGGTTTCCATTGATTGATTTTTGTCTGCAGAGCGTGGCGTCCTTGACTTGCTCCTCCATCTGCAGCCCAAAACAGATAAACAGAAAACTATCCCCCCAGAACAGTGGGGGGATATTGGAGGTCTGCAGGAGGAGGGGGTAACTGGCGGAAATCATCCTACTCCCATCCATGGAAATCCTCCATGGGATACAACCCATAAACCTTTAATATTCAATGAAATCTAGTTAAATCACATAAACATACAAGATAGCTCATTAATAGTTCTGGAGTTGTTCCGAAACTTCCGTCCCATTGAATCAGACAACAACTAATATAAGAAGCAGTGTGGTGTCATGGTTAGAGTATCATATCAGAATCTGGAAGACCCAACTTCAAATCCCACTCTTCCATAAAACATACTGGGTCACTTTGGGCCAGTCACACACTTAGCTTAGCCTGCCTCATAGGGTTGTTATGAGGATAAAATGAAAAAGAGAACAATATAAGCTGCTTTGGCTCCCCATTGGGCAGAAAGACAAGGAACAGATGAAGTAAAAAAAAATTAAACTTCAGCAGTCTCTAGAAAACCTTCATTAGTTCTGACAAGCTAGAAAATGATGACTCCTTTCTAGAGCACCCTGGAGAACCAATGCCTTTTTTTGGTAGTAGATACTACCTCTCAACAGACTTTAGATAGCTTGTAGCCCAAAGGCATTCAATGAACTTTACAGCTGAGCGGAGGTTTGAATTCATGTGTTCCCAAGCAGCTTCCTGTTTTATTGATCTGTAGTGACTGGGCATGTGATGGAACATGTAATCAAGATATATATAAAAGGCTAGCTGTGTTCCCAACAACTCACCTTCTACCTGTTTGGGCCAGCCTTTCAAGGTCATTTGCATATGTGGGTTGATTGGGCCTCACTCCATTCCAATGTCATCTTCTCCCTCCCCCCATAGCCAGTTGGAACACAGAGGTCATGTGTATATGCAGCCTGATTGGCGCTCGCCTCCAACATTCTAAACAGTTTGCTGTTGCTGTTGAGAGTAATTGAATGTGTCCTGAGGTAAAATACATCTCCCAATCATCCCTTAAATGTTCACTGCCAATCTCCCTGTGGGGCCTGGAGATCTCCTGGAAATTACCATGTTCCCCAGCCACAGCACATCATTCCCCCTACAGAAAATTTCCCAGCCATTGCAACTGATCTCCAGATGACCAAGATCAGTTGTCCTGGAGACAATGGCTGCTTTGGGCAGTGGACTCTATGGCATTATACCCTGCTGAGGTCCCTCCCCACCCCAAACCCTGCCCTCCCCAGTCTCTACCCCTCAGATCTGCAGGTATTTCCCAACCCAGAGTTGGCAACCATATAACTGGCTACAGAACCACTTTCCAGACCCTTGGAACCCAGAAAACATGGTATAGGAGGACGTGCTTTTCTACCTTAGCTGCCACTGCATAGCTCCAAATCAACATAAGTCAGGGATAGAGGGAACCATACTGTTAACATAGGGCAGCAAACTGAATTCAGACAGCCCTGCCTTATAGCTGAGCAGAAGGGAATAAACATGACTCACCTTCCTCTGTTTCCCCCTTCCCTCTGTGGGGCACCAGCCACAGCCGGGACAGAGCCCACTGTATTTCTTCCCACAACAGGCCTTACTCCTAGGGCGTTTTCGCACTGGCTTTTTTCCGGGGCGAGCACCGGAGTGAGCACCGGAGTTTCTGGTCAGTTTCACATCAGTTGCTCCGTGCTCACAAACTCCTCCGGAGTTTCACCGCACTGCTCAGGAGTATCCCTGGAGCAAGAAAATCCTGTTCCTGGCGGTGTTTCCTGTTTACTCCGTTGGAGAAACCTAGATGAGAACACACCCACTCGCCCGCCCTCCATCTGGCCCACCCCGCGGTGCGCGTTTCTTGAATTTTTTTTTTCGAAACGAGCCCTCCTAACGTTATATCGAAATAAGGAGGCAGGGAGGCAAGATTGCACCACAGGGACTGCATTGGCGAGGTGGATTTGCCGTTTCTTGGGAGCAGGAGCCGGGCGCCATTGGCCCGAGAGCTCCATGTGCTTGCTCCCCGGTAACTGCTGCCCTTTGTTTGGGCTTCCCCGGCAACAGCCCGTGCAGAGCTGGTGGTGGGTGCTTTCCTCTAGCAATCCGTGGAGAAGCCGCGGCAAGCGGGCGGGCGGGCTGGGTAAACTTGCCTTCCTTTCCGCTCCCGTTATAACATCATAATGAAATTTTGATGCAGCAAGGGAAGACGGCACAATTGTTGTCTTTATATAATAAACACACGTTCACATCTACTATGGGGGGGTTAATTTGCTGTTTATTGGCAGCCCCTGCAGAGCAGGCTGGGCGCGCTTCTTTGCAGAAAAGTCACAGAAATGAACTGTTTTCAAAGGGCTATAACTATTCCTGCGGAGCGGGGAGACTGCTCTGCGTGTCATGCTGCTCCTCCTCAGCTGCCGCCACCACCACCATTTATGTAATTTTTTTTTTCTTAACACGGGCCAGCTGACGCCATGTTGCCCATCCTCCATTTTGTTGCCTTGATCAGGTTAAGCACACGACATTTCAGTTCACATCAGAGAATCCACCCATGGGGGGGGGGGTCCTCCTTGTAGCCCGCCAATCATTTTGCACCAACCCAGAACGGCGGGAAAATTTGAATACTGAGGAGGGAGTTGATGAATTCTGGGAAGAGGAAGGCGGGTGATGCACTGTCGTCATTCCACTATGACGTTATAACGTTACCACGCATGTGTTTAAAAAAAAAAGGAAAAGCGGGGAACGAGGGAGGAGCTGGGGGGGAGGAAGGGGAGGGAAGGGGAGGGGAAATGCAAGGGGCGGGCACAGAGAGCATCGAAGCAACCCAAATGGGAACAGAAAACTTCGGGGGGGGGGGGAGAGGAGCAGATTGCTATAGTGCGAAAACGGCAGGTTTGCTCAGGAGGAGTTGCAGAGGGGGAAATGAGGAGGAAGTGAGAGGCAACTGGCCAGTCTGAAAAGGCCCCTAGTATGCATACAATATTTTAAGATTTTTTAATTATGTTAAGTCATTCTGTCTAGGTAATGAATGGCATTATTTTCTGTTTCCAACAGGAGGATATGTTTCATGATAGTTATATTTCTGCCTCATTCTACAAAAGTAAATATGGTGTGCACTGTTCCGTCCTTGGACATACATTTAATTTACCACCAGTAGAATTCTCATTCATCATTGGTGATGGAAAGTGCCATCCAGTGACAACCAACTTATGGCAACCCTGTAGGGTTTTCAAGGCAAGAGAAGAGCAGAGGTGGTTTGCCATTGCCTGCCTCTTCATTCGTCATTAGGAGTATCACAAATCACAGGAAAATACTATCAAGGATTGTTATAAGTCTTAAGGAGAACATTTGTTCATGACTGGATTGGCCAGCAAAAGTTTAATCAGCGGTTACATTCCCAAGGACCTGTTTGTTCATGTCTTTGCTTGGTAAAGAATTTACTGGAACACTTTTTTCTCTCAGATAAAGAATTTCTTCCCTGATTACATGAAAGATAATAACAGTCTTATTGACTCAAACAAGTCTGTGGGGTTTTAGAATTTTGTTATTTTGACATCTCTTTCACGTATTCAGACTTCCCTTTACATTTGTTGTATGTCATTGAGCTTCTAGGATTGGGTGTTTCACTGCCTAAACAAACAAATATTTTCCAGATGGAGAATCTGATTCACCGTTAGTAACATCTAATAAGATGTTGATGAGAATGACTAATGTTGTGGGTTGAATCCAAAGTATCAGTGGAGTATCATTTCCACTTCCAGTGGATGTCTCCATGATATGAAGGAAGAATCCACCTCTAGAAGAATGGAATATTTGGATCCATCCCATGAACAATGATTGGGAAAAGCCATTTATATAGCAGCCCCATACATATTCCTGTCAACTGCAAAAGGTGAATATGACCTTCATGTGAAGCATACTGGGTCAACAGGGAATGTACTGAACAAATCCTTTAATATTCGGATCTGCATGAGCAGTGAGTTTCTGTTCAAGTTGGGTCTGAGCAGGGGAAATAAAGAAATCCTTTTGATTAGCCTGTCTATGAATATCAAATGAATGGTTCTTCTGTTGTACAAGCAGGGGTCCGTTGGGGCCGGAGCGAGGCGGAACGAAGCTCTGCCAGCTCAGGACTGGCCAGTAGGGCAGCCACGGGCTGAATCAGATTCTCTAATCTGATTCAGCTCGCCGCTGAATTGCCGCCGAAATTTGGCGGCAACTTTAAAAGCCACTGGAGGGGAGGGGGTTTGAGGGAGAGGCTCCAAACTTGCAGGGTAGCTGCTGGGGCCTCTCCTCAAAATGCCCACCAAGTTTCAAGGAGATTGGACCAGGGGTCCAATTCTACAGGCCCCCAAACAGGTTGCCCCCATTCCCTCCATTGTTCTCTATGGTAGGAAAAAAGTTAACATTTTTTCCCTCCATAGAGAACAATGGAGTGGATAGGACAATCTGTTTGGGGGGCCATAGAATTGGACCCCGTGGTCCAATCTCCTTGAAACTTAGTGGGTATTTCGAGGACAGGCCCCAGCAGCTACCCTGCAAGTTTGGAGCCTCTCCCTCAAACCCCCTTTCCTCCAGCCCCTCATATACCCTATGAGTTTTTGCCATTGATTTCAATGGCCCATAGGATATAATGGGGCTGAAACTGACATTCCCTTTCTGACACACTTCTGGTGATGTCAGGGGACGTGGCATATGCTAATGAGTTATGCTAATGAGTTATGCTAATGAGCTCCTGCACCTCTTTTTCTACGAAAGGACCCCTGTGTACAAGTAATTCAACTATATCTTCTTTGGAGTCACAATTATACCTAAGTAGAGGTTAGACACCTTGGCCACAATCCAGAGAAATGTACCCACTCCAATTGATACAGAAGGAGAAGAACCTGTGTGCTTACAGCATTCCGTCTGCTGAACCTAGCACACAGAGCCATATGCACACTCAGGTTCTATCACACCACCCTTCCTTATACATAATTCCAAATGGGGAACCACGTTAGCCTATAGCAGTAGCAGGGGGGAAAAACCTATGAGTCCTGTGGCACCTTAAAGAATAGTAACATGTATTCCAGTATGTTTTTTTGTGCAAGCGCTTCACTTCTTGAACAGCATATTCATCAGGCAGATTAATTTTACTCAGTAGTGCAAACAGTGGAAAACAACAGAGGTTAGACAGCCTGGCTACAAGCCAGGAGAAAGCAGCCACCCTCGTCAACCCTCTGCTTTTCTGCCTTTGCTTTCAGTGTTTGTTTTCAGCCATTAGTAAGAATTCACCTGCCTGAGGGATGTACACTCCTATACATCTGATGAAGTGTGCCTTGACTCATGAAAGCTTATGCTGGAATAAATTTTGTTCGTCTTCAAGGTGCCTCTGGACTCTTGTTTTATTTTCCTTATCCCTAGAGGATCCTGCAGATTCTGTGTAATTTTGGAAGTGTTCTGGAATCCATGGATCTACTGAAACAGTCTTGGGGTTCTCTGCAGAGCAGCTGTTAATATTATGCTACCCATCAATTCTTTTGAACTGAATTACCCATTCCAGCTATAGCAGATATTATCAGTTACAAATGCTGCTATTTTTAAAGTGTGTCTGGAAAATGAATCTCATGCATGCAGAACCGACTTCTTTTCTCCCATATATTCACAGATTCCAAATGTGCAGCTGGACCAGTTGCTAATTAGTGCTGTGGTGTGATCCAAGGTGTTGGCATTAATTATAAAGCCCCACACAACTTTGGTCTTTAGTTATCTGAGAGGCTGCCTCTTGAGGGAATTGAATTAGCAACGCTCTGCTTGTCATCACAAGAAGCCTCATGTCTGGGCCTTTGGGCTGGGGCAAATTTAAGGGGTAAACATACACATTTGGGCCAAGTAATCACCTTAGTTTGATGTACTTAACCTAAACATTTAAAAATAAAGTGATTTTCACTGTGATGATGGGATAGTTTCTTCAAAGGCAGTCGCTTCTAGTTCACTGTATGCTACTGAACTTGCCATTTTATTTATTTATTAGATTTATATCCCATCCTTGCCACAAGCAAGGAAGATACTTCCTGGAGTTTCTGGTAGATTTAAGGCTTGCATCAAGGTTTATGTATGGGACTGACTGAGCATTAAGGTTTCTACCAATTCAGTCCACAGCCTCAGCAAGATCACCTTCTCCTTGTGCATGGCCACAGACAGCCATCATAGTGAAGGCTGATGTCAGGCAAACTTCCAGTCAAACCTGGAATTTTTTATAGTTCTTGCAGATAAGAAAAGAATTTTGGAAATATCTAGGAAAAGAATTTTGCAATCCATAGTCTGGTGGCTACCACACAAGGCAGTAGACATTGTGTTGTACTGAAGATATCTGATTGTTTTGCACTGTATTGTACTGTAATGTCTCCTATTGTATTGCAGTCATTATGTTATATGATGGATTTGCTTAGGCTGGGAATATATGAAAGAATAAGGAAGACTATGCTTCTAGTCATGTACAGATCGGATGTTCTGCAGCAAGCACAACCCATCCAACATAGGCATTCAAAAGCAGGAATTCCAAGCAAACTTAATTTTCTTTCTTTGTAGAAATTATTCACTACAATCTTCTTTTATCTTCCTTCAGTGTAATTATTCCACCTATGTCTTCTGTTGGTACAAAAGAGAACGCACAATTGAATGCTGGAATTTTGAAACCACATCTCTGAGTTCTAGATCATTCTCTGTATCTACGCCCCTACTTTGTTCATTAAGATCATGAAAGTTCTGTTTGTAGTGTTTGATCTGTGAGAATTCACTCCCATATGAAAGTCATCAAGTGATGAACATTCATTTCAGAACATACTTGGAAGTTCAAAAATGATCTTCATTGCTCTCCAAAATGGTACTTGCAAGTTTAGTAATACACAGGCCGAGGACAGACTGGCAATCTGCCCCGCTCTGCCTCCGCTTCTAAAGCGGAGGCAGAGGGGGCGTTCAGATTGCCGCATTTGCCACCCGTCGTCAGCGCGGACTCACCCGTCCGCGAGGTGCCGTCCTTCCGCTTCAGCCGGAGACCACTTTAAACAGGTCTCCGGCTCTCCTGCCGCGCATCCCTGCCGCTTCCTGGCAGTGTGGATGCGTCGGCAGCGCGCCGGAAGCGGGGGCGGAAGTCTGAACGGACCCGCGGCTGCGCACCTCCTCCCCGCCTCCTCCCCGGGACATAGCAGCCAGTGCGAACGGGCCGCACCGGGCTGCTTTTCCCGCGGGGCTTTTGGCCCCGCGTCTGTCCCGGGGCAGATCTGCAGTCTGTCCTCGGCCACAGTATACTATTTGAAAGCCAACATGATATAGTGATTAAAGTGATTAAACAGCAGTTGTGAAACCCATGTTTGAATCTCTGCTGCAACATGGAAGCTTGCTGGGTGAGCTTGGCTCATCACTCTCTTTTGGTCTCCTCATCCTCACAGGGTTGTGGCAGCAAGGATAAAAATGGAGGAGGAGAGAATGATATTAAAAGGCATTTTGGGTTCCTATTGGGGAGAAAAGGTATAAACATCTAAATAAATAAATGTTAATAAACGAGACTTTGGTGTATTACATAAAAGTGTTAGTTGAGCAAATGGCTCTAGTGAAGTCGAGCAGATTACTCCTTCAAAATTATTTCCTTCAAAGTTATATTTTAATTTTTGTGTGGAATCCTTTAATTTTTTTTACACCCTCAATATAGTTATGCTTCTATTTCAATGTCTACTAAGAAAAGATACATAAAAGGGCAGGTGCACGTGTAGGTAGAAAATAAAGTGAAAAAGCGAAGAGTAAGAAAGAAATCAAATAAAAATTACTCCATACTCCCTGTGAATGTCATCAGGAAGACATGGAAGTAACAAAAGCTCTCAGGGATGAAGCAAAGGACACCTTTGCCACCTGAATGTGACTACACTTATGTTGGTTATATATGGTAATTCAGCAACTGTGGCTGTAAGTATGTAGATGTTTAAACATGACATAGGACAACTAACACCACAACCTTAGCACATAGTATTCGTGTTTGGTTCCAAAATTTGGAATCTCTTGGGATATTTCATTGTGCATAAACTTAGAAAGCTCTGCCATTATGATACTTATGTGTGAGAAAATATGGACTTTTCAAAATCAGCTAGATATGAAAAACCTTTCCATAAACATCTGATACATTTATTATTGTTTACAATTTATATATATTTTAGCTTTAACAGAAAAAGACTTTGAGCAACTCCTACAGGCAGATGGCTCACTGGATCACTGAGTGCAGTGATCTGGCAGAGATTTCAGTTATCAGGAAGTTATTTTTACCCTTTCTTCCTCATTTTTATAGCCTGGTTTCAGCCTTGAAAATCACTCTCCAGGCATTCTCCTGACTTGTGGAAAGGCACTCATTCCTCTTCCCATTGGGGAGGAACAGAAATCCCAGCACCCCACATGGAATTTTAACCTTCCCCACCTTGCTTCTTTTAAAACTTGTACTGGCTTGAAAAAGGCTCAGAAAAGTCCCAAGATATTCCTTGTCTTCTTCATGGCTGTTTTGTGCATTATAGGGCTCATAGACTGCTGGTGTGACCCAGCAAAATCCAGTTGGAAAGTGGATTGAAAGTGAATTATTTAGTGTATGTGACTGCAGCCTCAAAAAGCAACTGTACTTGTGATCACTGACTGTAGCTGCAACCAATTAGCAGCAGTTCCTTCCACAACTTTTCCCTGGGTCCTCCTCTTTAATATTTACAATGAGCTCTGCTCTGAATACCAAGATTACAAATACTTTTGGTTGGATTCCATCCAATTTGTTCACTCAGTTTTGACAATGCCTCTCATTACTCCTCTGTCTCCCATGGTTTTTGTTCATTCAGATCCCATGATCCCCAGTGCAGCTTTTGGGGGGGGGGGGGCTCTTCTTTACATTTTCACCAAGGTTGATTGGATCCAAACCTTTATACAAAATACCCCCCCCCCCAAAAAAAAACAACAAAAAAACAAGAACCACACACACACACATTTAGGGATTAATTTGTAGGCTGGAGAAGTGATTTGCCACAGATAAGTATAACTCAGGAATCTTCAATTTTAATATACTAAACCAGTGATGGTGAACCTTTTAGAGACCGAGTGCCCAAACTGCAACCCCAAACCCACTTATTTATCGCAAAGTGCCAACATGGCAATTTAACCTGAATACTGAGGTTTTTGTTTTAGAAAAAACAACTCATACATTAACATCTTTTGTCTTAAAAGAAAAACACAACAAACAACTTTTTTTTGAAAGGTAAAAGTTTGCATTTGGCATGCTTTTGAACAATTAATGTGATTTTTGGTGTCCAATTTTGCGAACTCTGTGCTGAGGCGATGGCGTGCATGCCCACAGAGAGGGCTCCGAGTGCCACCTCTGGCATGCATGCCATAGGTTCGCCACCACTGTACTAAACACTGATTTCCCCCACTTCTCTTCTTGTATTCTCTACTAGCACATTAATTTAGGACCCTGTCCGAAATTTCTCCCCACCCACCCCCAAGTGAAACCTGAACTCTTCTTAGATGAAAGGAATTCAGGATTGCACATTTCTACTTCTACACTTCTGTCATTCCTCCACCATTTTAGAGGCCTTTCATATCATTGGGTGAAACACTACCATTGCCATGGATAAGACTGTGGCAACATCGAAATATGAACCTAATCACAGTAACCTACCTTACAGAGTAGGAGTGAATTTAGGTATGAATGTGTAATAACTCCATAAGCACACCGTGCCAGAACCATTGCAGATTTTATTAGAACAAAGTAGGGTCTTTCCAGGCCTCTGCCGGAACACAAAACTAACAGCCAACAACCAGCAAAGGAAACTGAAACCAAACTGCAGCACATGCTTTTCTTGGCCTTAAAGGACCAGGGGAACACAACTATTCAGTTCAATAAGGGAACATCACCAAATTCACAACTTCCCACGATATAACAGGATGGATGTGAACATATCTGAACACTTGTAATGTTCTCTACTATTCTAAAGCTTCCCACAATTGGAATGTCTGCCATTCCCCTAACAAATTTAAATGGTGAGGGTCTGCAAAGATTAGTGGCTCTGTGAGCAAAATTATACTGCTGTCTCTGTCTTACAGTATGACCAGTATCCAATTTGGGCTGGACACAGTTAGTCACAGTAGAATCAGTAGAATCACTTGTACTGCCTACCATGATTTAACCTTTTTTTAAAAAAAAATCCTAAATACTCAGATTTGGGGGAAGAAGCATTGGAGAAGCAGCTGTCAAAGGCAGGTAACAGTAATGGGGAAAATGGTTCAGGTAGAAGGCTGTATTGAGGACAAGTATTCTGGTTGCTGTAGAAAAGGAAAGAGGCCAACAGCCTCCTGGCTCTTTGCGCTGAGTCTGGGAGCAAAGTTGTCTAGAGTCTTCAGGCTTAGAAAACCTTCCTCCCAAGTCATTCAGGAACTAACAAATGAGCATTATCCACAAAAAACACACAGGTGGAATTTGGCATTCATTTCATTTTCCCTACTCCTGAACATGGACAATCTTAATACCTGCCTAGACTACTTGTTTGAAATAATAGTTTGTTGTTTTCCTGCATGCATGTAAAAATGAATATGGTTTGCCATTACAGAGTTAACATTTCCTCCACCAGCAGATGGTTTAGCACAGTGTTATTGAAGTATCACAGGAAAGCAGATTGTTTTACAGAAAAAAAGACTAAAATATCATGAGAATGCAGATATTATGAACACATATTAAAGTCCTCCATGTAAACATGACTCAGAAGAGGAACTGACGAAAGCATGGTGGATTTGGGAATCGCCCACAGAATGGGCTGTATGTAGGGTTGCCAAGTCTTCGGAACTCACTGGTGAGGGGGAGTCCTCCTCTGGCTGGGAGTTCCTCCTGGCGCGCGCGCAAAGCGCGCACGCCCAGCGACATCACCAGAAGTGATGTTAGCACGTTGGGGGCGTTTCCAGGGCGACGCTCTGGCAATCGCCCCAAAACTCTATTGGGGTGATTGCCAGAGCGTCGCCCTGGCAACACCCCCAATGTGCTAACGTCACTTCCGGTGACGTCATTACGTTGTCCTTGCTGGACGACGTTGGGGGTGGGGTTCCCCCCGCCGGCCAAATGCTGGCTGGCAGATCGGGAACCCCTTTAGCGGGGGATCCCCCACCCCTCGGGCTGACTTGGCAGCCCTAGCTGTATGGGATTTAGAAGTGTGGAAATGTCAATACAAGACTCTTTATTTTATTTCGGCTCTAATTTCTGAAATAAGTATAGTTGTAGTCTAGCAACTATTCTGTGGAGTGAAAAGGCAATATTGCCATGCTTGGATGGATATAGGCATAATCCATTGCACGCAAGAACCATTAACGAAGATGGCTTAAGAGTAATTGAGGTGTGTGGATCAGTAATTTCATTCCAGAATTAAGTCCATCAGCTTCACATTGTCCTACAGCAAATTTCTTGTATGAACATTCACAAGAAATTGCACCACCTCTGGACATTTGAATCAAATGCTATTTTTTAAAAATAAAAAAACCCCACACTC
This sequence comes from Lepidodactylus listeri, assembly GCA_029233225.1. NCBI lineage: Eukaryota > Metazoa > Chordata > Lepidosauria > Squamata > Gekkonidae > Lepidodactylus > Lepidodactylus listeri. Next base: position 52,091,137 of record JARCFY010000012.1, read on the forward strand.
TTTTCACATCTTTTGCTATGCACAATCAGCCACATAATGTTTAGGCAGCAATGAATAAAAGGTATGTACGGTAGCGCATGGTGATTCATGCATGATGGCATTCATTTGTTTCATGCTCCAAAAATTCTGTATTAATAACTAAAATCTGTTTCCCTTTTTAGCCATTTCAGTTACATAACATAGACATTTGCTCTTCTAAAATATTGCTTGAAATCCATCTTCTTTTATGCATGTCAAGAACAACTGCAAATAGTAAAATAGTAGCAGCTGGATTTTTAAAAGGCAGAATACATGTAATCTTGGAAGTAGAGTGAATTTGTTTGACAATGAAGAAAACTGACAGAAAGAAAGCTGATTCATTTGAAATGTGGTGCTGGAGGAGAGTTTTATGGATACCGTGGAATGCCTAACTCTCCCTAGAAACTAAAATGACCACACTGAGGCTATTGTACTTTGGTCATATTATACGAAGACAATACTCGCTGGAAAAGACAATAATGCTAAGAAAAGTTGAAGGAGCAGAAAAGAAGCTCAACATAAGATGGATTGATTCAATAAAGGAAGCCACAACCATTAATTTGTAAGACCTGAGCAAGGCTGCTAGGATGTTTTGGAAGATATTAATTCATATGGTCACCATAAGTTGGAAGCAACTTGATAATGTTCCATGTGAAACATATGAATAGTCTGGTGACAAAGAAGAGATTTTCTAAGTGGGTAAGGATTGTTGGACTTTCCTTACATTTTTGAAGGGACACCTCCTTATTAGGGATGGGCACAAACTGGCTCATGAACTAAAGTTCATCACGAATTTTGGCCAGTTTGTGATTCACAAAGCAAAGTTCATGGCAGGGTGACTGGCACAAACATTCCATGAACTTTCATGCTGTTTGTGGTGGTTTGTGAATGGATACATTTCAAGACAGTCTGCCTCCACTCAACTAAAATGTTTACAAAATTTCAAAGCAACAAGGCGGGTGGAATTTTCCAGCCTTGGAAACACCAACAGGGGCCCTCCAAAGTTTAACAGGCACTGCTGGCAGCCAACAACAGAGTTTCCGTTCTGCTCTATGGGATCAGAATGCTATATATACCCTCAGCTCAGCTCTGCACCCTCTCCTCTGTTGGCTGTTGGCAGTTAGACAGAGAGTCCGGGAATTTATGTAAAGCAGAGCACATTCATTTATTCCAGATTGTGAACTCCTCTTCCCTGGTGGGGTCTGGGTGTTAGCTGGACTGTGGGCTCTAAGCCACCCCATCTCTCAGCTCACAACGAGCAGAGGGGCTTAGCTACTGAATGCCTCATCTGAGGACCCACATTTATACCCTCCTGATTGTGAATTCTCTGTGCCATGAGAGCAAAAGTGGGTGCAAAGGGTGTTTGTTGTGTGGGGAAGAAGTCCTCCACCCCCACATACCACAGGCCACATCCCCAGGCACCAAACCCATCCTACTAGCCCACTGGAGACCAGCCCTAGCAGGGAATCAGCAGGGGGCATGGAGCCTCCTTCCTCTGATCTGTTCCTGGGGCCCTTCAAAGAGGCAACAGAGTTATTAGCACTGCCCAGACACCAGCAGTTGCTAACACTCTTTGGAGAGGAGGACTCTGACAGCAGTGATTAGTGGAGGGGAAGCATCCTCCCTTTCCACATCTCAATTCCCTGTTGCTGCTTCCACTTTGAGTACACCCCTCTGTGGCTCTTCCTGGCCCAGTGCCAGAAAGCAGTTGTCCCTCCCAGCTTCTCCAGTCCTGGGGCCCCATTTCCAGCCCAGTCCTGCCACTGGGCTACAAAGTGGTTCTGCTCCATGTGCAGGGGATGCCATCATGATACAGACTAGCCTGAGGGAGTGGGTGGGCAGCAGTGACATCATCCATGGCTACATGATTATGGACACCAGCACCAACATCTTGGCAGTGGTGAAGGCTGTGAGCCTCAAGGGCATCATCTACCTGGTTCACATGCTTCACCTGGTGGTGAAGGATGCTCTGGGGCTGGGGAGCACTGTCAAGACCATCTTGGATGCTGCCACCCTTGAGATGCGGTCCTTGCTTGATATCTGCTGGTGCCTGGCTGCCCACTTCTCATGTAGCATCAAGTCTGCCTATCTGCTGCATGAGAGGCAAGGGGGGGATTAGCCTGAAAACTGGCTCATCCTGGACATACCCACCATGATTGCATGTTTGGTGGAGTAGAAGAGTGTGGTGCAGCATGTCATCTCCTCCATGACCATCTTGTAAGGGGAAGAGGAGCTCAGCATCAGCTCCAATGACTGGCTGACCCGCTCCCAAATGGTTTGTGTCCTCAGGCCCTTCTAGGACACCACCAATGTGCTGTGAGACCAGCCTGGGACAAGTCATTCCCCTGAATTGAGGGCTGGACTGCTGCTGACCTCCACACTGGAGGGGACAGCTGTTTTTCCAAATGTCAGGGCCTTGGCCGAGAGGTTGCAGGTGGCCATCACCATCAGGTTGTATCCTATCTGCAAGGGGAGTACAAGCTGGCCTGAATCATGACACCCAGATAAAAGGTAGCATTGCTCTCCAGAATGCAGAGCTCATGCAATGAAAGTGTGAGCTCTGCAAAGAAGTGGGGAGGGTGCAGGTCATGAGAGAACATCTACCTCATAACATCCCTCTCCAAGAAAGGCTCCCCACACCCAATCCTTTCTCACTGAAATTCCACCACTGAGAAAATCCCTGGATACCCCTCTTTACTTTTACCCTCCCAAAAAAAAATCTCCCCCCCCAACACCCACCTCATGGGACAACATGACCATCTTGTAAGGGGAAGAGGAGCTCAGCATCAGCTCCAATGACTGGCTGACCCGCTCCCAAATGGTTTGTGTCCTCAGGCCCTTCTAGGACACCACCAATGTGCTGTGAGACCAGCCTGGGACAAGTCATTCCCCTGATTTGAGGGCTGGACTGCTGCTGACCTCCACACTGGAGGGGACAGCTGTTTTTCCAAATGTCAGGGCCTTGGCCGAGAGGTTGCAGGTGGCCATCACCATCAGGTTGTATCCTATCTGCAAGGGGAGTACAAGCTGGCCTGAACCATGACACCCAGATAAAAGGTAGCATTGCTCTCCAGAATGCAGAGCTCATGCAATGAAAGTGTGAGCTCTGCAAAGAAGTGGGGAGGGTGCAGGTCATGAGAGAACATCTACCTCATAACATCCCTCTCCAAGAAAGGCTCCCCACACCCAATCCTTTCTCACTGAAATTCCACCACTGAGAAAATCCCTGGATACCCCTCTTTACTTTTACCCTCCCAAAAAAAAAATCTCCCCCCCCCAACACCCACCTCATGGGACAACATCCACCCCAGCAAACATCTACCTCAACAAACATCTGCCTGGAGAAGCAAACCCCTTTTTGACTACCCCTTTCCATTGCATTTGTGCAATTCACAAAAGATGATCTCTGTGTTCTGCTAATGGTGAATAACCAGAAATTTCACCCAGTGATGGGCTGTGGCCAGAAGATCAATGTGTTTGGGCCTGAGGGGGCCTGGGAGCATTGTAGGCATGCCTTGCCTTGCCTTGGGTTCCAGTGCTTGCCAGGGGTCTCTGCCAAGCTGCTGTGGGGCTACTTTGAGGGGGCCTTGTAGAAATTCTGGAGATGTCTGCCTTTCTGTTGTTCAAAATCTGCCTTTGGAAACCTGCAAGCTCAATGTGTTTCCGTTTCTCTTCAGAATAGAAGAATACAACCCAGTTGCTGGGTGTGCCCTGGACCTGTGTGTTTCAGTCCTTGGAGAATGCGAGAGTTGTGGGCAGGCTTCCCTTGCTTGTCTTGTGTGGCTAGGGTGCCTGCCAAGCTGTTGTGGGAGCCCCTGTTGAAACTCTGGGGTTGTCTGCCTTTCTGTCCTTCACAAACTGACTTTGGAGACTTGGGGGGGGGGGTTGCAAGAGTAGGGGGGATGCTTGCCTTGCTTCCAATATCTGGCTGGGGGGGGGGGTCTGCCCAGATGAATTTTCCCTGTGAATTTGGTGTCACTGACTTGATCTTAGCTGTTCATAGACTCCTGTAACTGCTGCTGCCTTTTCCAGAGAAAGCACTGGGGACCTTTCTTGGGGGGGTCCCTAAGTGGGACCCCAGAAATATAACCCATCCCCAACTTGGAGAGATTGTAGAGGAGCAGCTGGCAAGGTGAGGTTTCCTGTATATTTGGTGTATTTAGCTTGCAGGGGATCCATTCAATACATTTTTGAACTTGATCCTGAAATTTTTGGGGGGCCATCTTCTTTTGGATGAGCCATAACTCAGACCCGCGGTCTAATGTGTACATAACTTGGAGGACATGTAGAGGAGCATCAGAGGGAGGTCCCCTGAGAGTTTGCTGCATCTAGCTTTCACAGGGTCTATTCTATACACTCCTGAATGTCCTGAATCTGTGCCTGTCATTTCCCCAGAAAGCACTTTCTTGGGAGCACCTTCTTGGGGGAGGGGGCGTAACTCAGACCCCACAAAACCAATTGTGACAAACTGCACTTTTTAAAAGCTTAGAAGTGCTGTGTAAACAGATAATGGACTGTGAAGGGTTGATTTTTCACAGAGCCAGAGAGCCTCGAATGTCAGGCTGTTCCAAGGGATCTGACTGGTTAGCATCAGCTGACCAGAGAAAGACTTCTAAACTAGATGCTGAGGAGAATTCAGTTTGATTTCAGCCCTAGCTTAGGTCAAATCTACATCTGACTTTCCCACTGGAATCATTCTAGTTTCAAAAAAAAAGTCTATTCCTGTTTCTAGTTTCAAACCATACTTATTCTAGTTTAAAAATTACTGTTTACATCTGTTAATTGCCCTCCTGTGGTCAAGCTAGCATTATATTGCTTTAAACAGATCCTGTTGCTTAGTACTCTTCAGATCCAGGGAGTGAAAGGAGTGTAGGAAAAGACAGCAGTCAAACTACTTCAGAGGGGAGGTGTGAATTGGGCCTTAGAAGAGTTAAGTACTGACAGTTTTGGAATTCAGCCCTGACTGAGAGCAGTTTAACAGAGAGAAGAGAACTGGGGAAGTTGGCAAGGATGATTGTGTAGTTAGATGGAGACTCCCATTTGGGCCAAAGAAAGGGGATGGATCTTCTAGTAAGACGAGAATTTCCCTACCCAGTCAAACAGGGAGTTAGCTCTGAAGAGTGCAGGGATCCTTGGTCTGGTATGGTTAGGATCTGCCTTTGGAGACCTTAAGAGTCAGTTAAAAACTCAAGATGAGTGCTGGTGTTTCAAGAGAAGGGGTTTGGGTACTGGAAAAAGTGCACCAGCCTTCTGGAAACCAAGAGAGTCAGTGAATACTCAAAGAAAGTGTACTGGAGTGTTTGGGAAAACACTGGAACAAAAGTGTCTCAACATAAAGATTTAAGTAACTGAATAACTTAAGAAACTTTCATTAGCCTGAAACATAGGAACTAAAGTCTGTGCATGTACTGATTTTACCTCTAAATTGAGTTACTTCAGAAATTTTCAGCCCCTGATTTCACCTGACCTTTCCCCTTTATGTTAAATAAAATATTTTATTTTTGAATTTCAAAATGCCTCAAGTGCCATTTAAATTGTTTAAGTTAAAGGGGGCTCCCAATCCTTCTGTCAGGTTCCTGTGCTGAGTAAACAGCCAAAATTCTTTGGGAAAGAAGAAAACAGACAACTAGGCTCAGTTAGTAAAGGGAAAGAAAATGGAGAGGAATCTTGCCTTTGAGGGAGGGAAGAGAATGGGGCATCATACCAATCCTCACTAAACTTGGAGGGCAGGTAGAGGAGAGTCAGCCAGAGATCCTGTGCAAATTTGGTGACTCTAGCACTCTGGAGGGGGTATTCTACCACATCATGAACCTCATGAACTGAACCAGTTCATTTCACCCTTAAAAGCTCATGATGGTTCGCGTTTTATGAGCTGGGCATACCACAAATCATGAACTGAACTGCGTTTTCATGGTTTGTGCCCATCACTACTCCTTATTGTCTCTGTTTTCCTCACACACACACACACACACACACACACACACACAAACACACACAGAGAGAGACATACATGCATATATATATATATATATATATATATATATATATATATATACACACACACACACACACACACATCAGGGATGCTCCTTAAGACAGAGCACTGAATAGCTCTGTTGAAGTCAATGCAAGAGATGCAAGAGATCCACAATGTTCTATTTTGTTAAAAAAATGACTTGGCAAATCTATAGAGTGACTGAACTAATTGAACATTAGCAGCATGTTTTTTAATGGCAGATAAGCCCTAAGAGCTTCAGAGATAGTCTGTCCAGTCTGAATTAACACTCGGACATATGGATTCATTCTCATTTGAACCATCTGGGTCTACAGAACCAGCTGGAGACTCTGCCCAAATGCCATAGGCTATTTTCTTTTAAGTTCTTCATTCAAATGAAGCTGTAAATAAAATTCAAAAGGTCAAAAGGTCAAGAAGAAGAGCAAGGCAGGGTAGAAATGTTCGATAATGTTGCTGTTTCTGCCTTAACTCTTCTCACTGTTGCCACAAATAAGCAAAAATCAACCAGCAGTAGGATAAAACCCTGCAGTAATTAGACACTTAGTTTTTTTTAAATTGATTATGGCATGATACTATTGGGTGGGTAGATATTCATAATAGTGCAGAACTTTTTCACCATCCACTACATTAAGGAAGGTGTTCAGCAGGGATCATTTCATAGAAAAAGAGGTGCAGGAGCTCATTAGCATAACTCATTAGCATAACTCATTTGCATATGCCACACCCCCTAACATACCAGAAGTGTGTCAGAAGGCAACACCCACCCCTCAGGCTCCACTCCACAGGTGAGTGAAACTGACCTGCTCTTCCTCCATTCCCTTCCCCATCCAATACTTTGTGCAATAAAAATAAGCGTCAAGAACACACCCTCATTCTCTTCCTGCTCCCTTGAAACCACCAGGTTTCAAGTAGACTTGAGATACCCAGGACATGTGCACCACCCATCCCTTTCCCTTCCCCTCCCCACAACAAGACACCTGTGAGGTAGGTGGGGCTGAGAGAGGTCTTTTGAGAACTGCTCATGAGAGAACAGCTCTGAGAGAACGTGTGACTGGCCCAAGGTCACACCAGCAGCTGCATGTGGAGGAGTGGGGAATCAAACCCAGTTCTCCCAGATTAGAGTCCAACTCCTGACCACTACACCAAACTGATGGGGTGGAAGTTGCTGAAGGGTTGGTGAAATTTCTCCAGTACTTGTGTGCCATGTGCCCAGATAAAAAATGGTATACTTAGAAAATTTATATGCCACCTTGAGCAAGTCTCTGGAAAAGCAGCACACAGTCATAAAAGGAACCATGATAAAATTATCAATATTAAAACAAAACATTAAAACAATAAAGACCCTAGCAGGGCTTTCCCCGGGGCGCTGCGCCTCTGCACTGATCGGGGAAGCTAAGGAGGGGGCGGGGCTTGGTCATGTGCCCGCCCCCTGGGCTCCTCACTCCCGGAGCTGCGCTCCTGTGTGCTCCCGCTCCAACGGACCCCTGGTGTTCAGTGCACTTTTTATAGCTGCTAGACCAGGTGGCATGGAAAGGCTCTAATAACATGGCTGAGTAGACCAGAAGGAGAACTTCCTCTATATGGTCCACTGACCAGGGTTACACCCCCAGCCATACCAAGTTGCGCCTGATTGTCCAGGTTGGGGGAAAGTAGCCTGGGGAGCCTGCACAGCCACAGACGGTTCCCCAGCCATTACCCAGCTGCACCACCAGCCCAGGTGGCCTACCTTACCCTGCTTTGCTGCTCTCCTTGCCACCAAAGGCCCAGAAATGGAGCCCAGATAAGTCTGAGGTGCTCTGCCTCTTGAAGTATGGGATGTAATGGTGTAGGCTGGGCCTCACAGATAATACCTTTAGAAGTGCACAGTTGTTGACTGGCTAGTGTCCTAGTGATGGTCCAGTGCTAAAAATTTCTGGAAGATATGCTTCCTACTAGTAGTACAGCAATGTTGAAGAAGAAGCTATATTTGAAGAATTTATTTGCAGCCCAAAATATTTATTGATTTCATTGTGTATTCATTTTTTATCCTGTAGAATTGGATATGAAAGAGGTGTATATACAGTTAGATCACAAAGTCTCAACGTGGAACCTTCTCATGGTAGAACTTTTCCCCAGCACAAAGAGCCTTCTTCTGGTGAGCTCATGTCTCTTCTTGTCATGCCCTGCCTCTTCCCTGCCAAGGCAACCCTCCGTGGCCGTGGTGTCCTCGTCACCTGGCTGATCCTGGCAGGGGTTAAGGGCCAAAAAGGGCGCAGCTGGGCCTCAGAATGGCCAGGGGGCAGGGTTAACAGCACCCTTCTTCGCCTCCCAGCCTCCGTTGGCAAGTGTTTCTTCTCCTTCCCCTTGCTCTCTTTCTCTCTCACCTCTGCTCTCTCTGTGCCTTCTCCACTTTGCCTCCAGCTTCTCTTCCCCGGCCCCACTCCAATCGCTCCTTTTTATCCCCTTTTCTTCTTCCCAGCACCACCCTGGGGAACCGGCTTCTTCCTCCTTGCCCAGCCCTGCCCCCCTTAATATACCCAAATGCCCTGCTGGTGACTGGGACGTGGCCATGCCCCCCCTCCAGCTCCCAATGTGCCGCGGTCTGCTGCTTCAGGCCCTGCTGGCTAAGCTGCTCCTGGGGCCATGTCTCCTCCCTCTGGGTTGGCCTGGATTTTCAGCCTTGATCCCGGGGCTGCGGCTGGCATTGGCACAGCCCCTCCTGGGGCTGCAGGGGCAGGTTGTGGCACCCAGGTGCTGCTCCTGGCATGCAGTGCCTGGCCGCCAGCCATGGCGGCGATGGCGACGGCGTCTTGCTTTGGCTCCATCAGGGGTGCTTCTCCGGGGGCTTGGGCTCCCTCCGGGGCCTACAGGACATTGGGCGGCACCCCAGCCAGCCTCAGTGAGTGGGGTCCTGGCACCACAGGGGTGGGGGGTCAGGTCCCGGATGGCACGGGATGGGACACTTCTATGGAAAGAGGGTTCTTTTCCCTGGATACAGATTCCACCATTACTGGAATGGAAGAATCCACCCTGTTATATATATTTGGATATAATATCTATCTATAGTTATAGTTCTGCAAATGCTGTAAGCAAACAGAAAGAATTTGACCATCATAAGCTGTTGGAAGTTTAAAAAAAGTGATAGAGAAGACCAGATATTAATGACAACTAAATAGTACTCCATTTTTTAAAATGTCTGGACTTCCTCATACTTTCCTTTCAAGTGCACAGACACTTCATTTGTTCAAAACAAATAGCAAAGTCAGTTGCAGAGACTCCAAAACATGCATTTTCTATCTATAAATAGTATGCTTCCTTTCTGTTAGCACAGGAAATTACACAGAGACAAGTACACCGATAACTGTGATAAACAAACTAGTGTAACACTTCTTTTCTATTCTCAGCATTCTTTTAGATCGCAAAATAATTCTAAGTCAAAAAGAAAGGGAGAAGGGAAAGTTTTAAAATACTTTTATGGCTAAATGAGCCACTCTATAAATCAGCTAGCAAGATTAGCTGCAATTTTAAAAGAAATGAATGTCAGAAATGTAGGGCAAAAATGGGATGCTGCAATTGGATGCACATGAGTGTAAAGCTCCAAAGTATTCTTATTGATGCCTAAGATACATTGAATGCATATTCCAAATTAATTAGTATTAATTGCATTTATACATTTCTAAAAAGACCTAAAACTCAACAAAATATAAGCTAAAGCCAGCAATTAATTTCATGTGTATGAATCTATATGACTGTCTGAATATTTTGAATGATGCCGTACGTGAATGGGGATTATACATTCTTATTCTGAATTCAAAGACATATCCATGAGCAAGAATCATACTTTAGTTTTGTTACCAGTGAAATATATATGTTTTGGACCACATCAGATGAGGCTTGAAGAGTGGCTATGTTTATGTTGTACTCACAAACTGGTTCTATACCCCCAAGTGATTGAATGTTGTCCCCTTGCTGAAATTAAAAATGTAGCATGTGCCCCCTGACTTAATAGTGCTTTTGTTTCACACAATATTTTATGTAACATTGCAGACTTCAATGAATTTGGAAGCTACACATAATTGGAAATTCAGTAAAGAAACGAAAAGGAGGTATTGACAGAAACCATGGTAGCCACCCATGTCCATTTCTATTGATGTTGCATTCTGTCTGTGCATGTAACAACAGCAGATACGTGTCTTCACATTTTTTGAATAATTTTAATGCTTTTGGAGACTTGGATGAAGCAGGCTCTTTTTTTGAGTGAATTAGGCATGGCTGTCCACATCCATGAGTGTGTGTGTGTGGAGGGTCTGGATTTCTGCAGGCCAAACTGTCCACCACAAATTGAATCCAAATTAATTGCTAACCCCTAAAAAAATATATCAATGTATTAATTTCTGTAGGATCAACATGAATAGAAAGTTAAATATGTCAAATTTTAGGACTGCTTTTCAATCAATTGTCTCTTTTCTATCTTGTTTCTTTGTTCTTCAGGCACATACTATTTCCTAGTTAGCTAGTCAGAACTAGCAAAGAATCTTATATATATAATTCTGTTGATGCGTTGGACATTTCCAGCTCTCCCATTGGCTGTGTTGTCCACTCCATCAACCATTGGCCCATCAACCGCCACTCAAGAGTAATTGTGTGCCATTCGCTCGGTGCCGGGTCTGCTCCTCTTCCCCGCCCGCTGCCTCCTCAGCCACTGTTCCTGTCAGAATAACTGCCAAAACGGCTGTTTCTCCTGCTTGGCTCCACCATGGCTGGCTGGCTACTGAGGTGGGCCAGTGGTTGTTAAACCATTCTCTTCAACCCCCTGCTGTGTGGCTGACTTTCCCCTATGGTTGCCAATCTCCAGGTGGGACCTGGAGATCTCTCGCTGTTACAGTTGATCGCCAGATGACAGAGATCAGTTCCCATGGAGAAAATGGCTGCTTTGGAGGGTAAACCCTATGACATTATACCCTGCTGAGTCCTTCCCCTTCCCAAATGCTGCCCTTCATCTCTCCAAATGCTGCCCTTCATCCCATCCACCCCCCAAATCTCCAGGTATTTCCCTATTCAGAGCTGACAACCCTGCTTTCCCCTCAGTACCTGTTGCTAGGCAATCAAGCTTGGTTCTGTCAGTAAAAGGTGCGGGGGTGGGGAGGAGACCCTTTCTATGCCTATTTTGGCCTTTGGGAAGAAACTCATTGGAGCCAGTCCTGACTAGGGTTGCCAGCTCCAGGTTGGGAAATTCCTGGAGATTTTATGGTAGAGTCTATAGAAGCCAGAGTTTAGGGAGGGGATCACACAGAATTACAACAGCTTTTCAGATGGCAGAGATCAGTTCCCCTGGAGAAAACAGCAAGCTCTGTGTCATTATATCCTGCTGAGGTCACCACAGCAAATTGACGCTGAGTGCCCAAGGCCAGGGCACCCTCCCAGAGCCTCTTTCTAGAGCCCGTTGTATTTATTTCCACAACGGACCTTATTCCTAGTTACTAATAATTTCTTAAATGATGGGCCTCTAAACAGTTGGAGGAATGAAAATTATGTAGAAGTAGAAATGCATAACCATGAACTCCTTCACTAATAGAGCTGTATGAGAAGAGCTGAGGTTTCATTGAAGGTACACTGATCCCACCCCCAGATTTGCATAAAAATCTGTCTGTCTGTCTGTCTATCTATCTATTTACATACATGAATTTAAATTTCTGCCAAAATAAAAGAGGGTTGCCTGTGCATGTGCAGACAATGCACTTACCTTCTTCAGAGCTGGCAGCGTCAGCATCCAGGAGCTGTTCTGGGCCCAGCTGCATCAGTGTCACCATCTGGGACCACTCTGGCCCCATACCAGCTGCCAGTTACTGCTGCGGCCAGGCCTGAAGGCCTGGAGCTGTGTCTGGCAAGAGGTGAGCCACTCCGAGCCTGGAGCAACTTCCAGACACTGCAGCTGCCCCAGCTGGTAAGCTAAGGTAAGGAGGTCATAGAAAGCGATGTGGGGAGTAGGAATATTGACAAGAAGAGAAGGGCAAGGAAAGGGAATTTTCAAAGAAGGGGGGAGGAATAGAGCGGCTGACAGAGAAGGGGAGAGGAAGAAAAAACAGGATTGTCAGTAGGGTTGCCAAGTCCGGGTTGGAAAATACCTGGGGACTTTGGAGGTGAAGCCAGGAAAAGGTGAGGTTTGGGGAGGGGAGGGGCCTCAGCATGGTACAATGCCATAGAGTCCACCCTTCAAAGCAGCCATTTTCTCCAGGGGAGCTGATCGCTCTCAGCTGGGGATCAGTTGTAAAAGCGGGAGATCCCCAGGCCCCACCTGGAGGCTGGCAACCCTAATTGTCAGAGAAGGGGAGGGGGCAAATAGACAGAGGTAGGTTGACAGAGGAGATGGATGGTGAATGGTTGGGGCAAAAGAGAGAGGGCATAGGCTGACAAATAAAAGGAGTGAGGAAAAGAGGTGGAGAAATAGAAAGGGGGCAGGTTGACAGAGAAAGGTAGGAGAAGTGTTGATGCCCCAACTTCGAGATTGGATTACTACAGTACTCTCTACATGGGGCAGCCCTTGTCCCAGATCCGGAAGCTGCAGCTTGTGCAGAATGCAGTTGCTGCTGTTATGTCTTCCTGTGCGGGAACACATCCAGTCCACCCTAAAAGCACTGCACTGGTTGCCGACAGCATACCGGATTTGGTTCAAGGTGCTGGTTCTTATCTTTAAAGCCCTATATGGTCGGGGACCTACTTACCTAAGGGACTGCCTTTCTTCACACGTTCCTCAGAGACCACTAAGATCAGGATCCCAAAATCACCTAGTTCTCCCGGGCCCTAGAGAAGCCAGGCTGGCTGTAACAAGGGCCAGGGCCTTTTCAGTGGTGGCCCCTTACTGGTGGAATGAGCTCTTGGAGGACATCAGGGCCCTGCGGGACCTTCCACAGTGCCTGTAAAACAGAGCTTTTCCACCAGGCTTTCAACCTTTAACATCATAGCCCTGGCCCAAATATCAACACTACCACCAGCCTGATGATCAACAGCCCGGAAAGAGCCTGGTTTAGGGGTAGGTGACAATTCAAACACTAAGGGAATGTCACCATCTTTTATTATATTTATGTTCTGAGAAGTTAGAGTTTTATATAGTGATTTTAATTTAACTTTGTTCCTAATATTTTGGACTTTTAATATATATCTTTACATGTATGTTGTAAGCCACCCTGAGCCTGCTATGGCAGGGAGGGTGGGATAACAAGTTTAATAAATAATAATAATAATAACTTTGTCCCCAGAGGGAACTCAAAGTTACTTACATCATTCTCCTCTCCTCCATTTTATCTTTACAATAACCCTGTGAAGTAGATTCAGTCCAAAGTCACCCAGCTAGGTCATATGGCAGTGTGGGGAATGTGAACCAGAGTCTTTTAGATCCTAGTCTGATATCCTAACATCAGAACCAAAATGGATACCTCCGTTTTCTGAAATTTGTTTTGGTTTGAGAGACACAGAAGAGGTTTGAATCCACGTCTTTGGGCTGCATTACCGCCATGTCCCACAGCCTCAGCAGCTGCAGTTTGTCTGTGATGGCAACCACAAGGATCCCAGAAATCATTGCCACGTTGCTGGGGTTGCACATGTAAGAGACTCCAGGTCTATGTGTGAAAGTTGGGATTGCAAGCAATTTAGACTTCAAGAACTAGCCTTAGCTAATGAATCACTCCTTGTTATATGGATTTAAGGACACTGACAGCCTCTCCTTGTACTCAGGGAAAATTCTATCACTACGATCTCAGCTAAGCAAATGGCAAATGTTCAAGTCTTAAATGATACCCACTAGAATATTTTAAAGTAGTGTTTTATCATTAATATGTCATGAGCATTACAAACTTGATGCACAGCTGATAGCTCTATTGGCTTAATTGGAGGCCTGCCAGTCCTCACCAGTTGATACATTGGACCCACGTATTAATAGCTGCGCGATTCCCAAGTATCTGTTCCCAAGTATCCATCTCCTTTTGCCACTCAACCTGGTCTCCAACGATGGAAGAAGGAAGTAGAAGAATGAACTCCACCACTTCATACTGTAGATATGGAAATCACACATTTGAATGTTCTCCTAAATTAATAACTCAGCAAATAGGAAACCAGAACACCAGGCTGGGCAACATTCTTTACCCTGATGTACTAGTTTTTGATCTGCTATTTTTTAATATGGGTGAGCATTTAAAAGTATTATTCCCAAACTGAGCCTAGTGATACAATCTATTTATTATTATTCATGTCTGTTTGTATCCTGCCCTTGCTCCAAGGAGCTCCATGGTTCTCCCCTCTTCCACAGCAACCTGAAAATAGTTTAGGGCTGAATTTAGTTTCAATTTATTCATGTTCATCCAGTTCTTCATTGCCTCTAAACACTGGTTTAATAATTCCTCATCTCTCTTTTACCACTACAGCATTATTCCGCCTTATATGTGCCACTTAGCATTATCTCAAATATGTCCCTTAAGGGTGTTTTGAAAGACCATCTTTGAAAACCTCTTAATTATTCTTTTTTTCTAATGCAATACTGGAAACAAGTACCCCTGGCAATTTCTGTCACCTGTCTTTTCATGGACGTCTAAGAGTAACCCCAAATTACATATCTGTTCTTTCAAAGGAAGTGGTACAGCACCTAGGCCTGTACCAGTTTTACTCCTGACCCACAGCAATTCCATCTTGTCTGGATTTAGTTTCAATTTGTTCACTCTCATCCAGTTCATCATTGCCTCTAAGCACTGGTTTGGTAATTTAGCTGCCTCACATGATTTAGATGGAAAGCAAAGATAGAGCTGTGTGTCAACACCAGTGGCACTATGTTCCTTATCTCCAGGTGATCTATCACAATGGCTTCACGTAGATGTTAAACAACATGGGAGATAAGATGAAATCTCATGACACACCATAGGTTAAAAAGAGCTGAACAGAAATTTCTCATCAGCACTTCTTGAATCTGTCTTCCAGAAAGATAGTTAACCTGTAAAAAACGGTTAAAGAGTGAAAAAGCAGGATAATATGGCTGATAGTATCAAATGTCACTAAGAGGTCTAAGATATCCAACAGGAACACACTTACCCTGTTGGTAGATCAGCATAGACCAACTTTTCAGAGTGACCAAGGTAGTTTCCATAGCATAAGCAGGTAAGATGTGAAAAGGAACAATTAAATCAACATAGGGATTGCATAAGATATATTATAAAACCTGGCACAGATAAATCCACTGCAATTTTCAGTTATTGGTGGCACTTTCTGGAGGTAGTCGTTGTATTGTTATGTGTGTCTTAAATTTTCCCAGGATTGCAGAAATGACTGACTGTAGTTCATTTCCCCCAGATCTTTTCCTATACTAGAAAGACGCAGGCACCCTGGGGGAAGGAAATATGGAGTATTTTTGTTTTATAAGAATACATAAGCAGAGACACTGAAACTTCCCAGGGTATATCTGTCTTGGAAAGCCTCACACTCTTGAAATCAGAAACGAGGTCACACTTGTGTAAAGGTACACATCAGGGGAGATCACAGAGAGGCTGTTTGCCTATGTTAATTGTCTTTTGAAGTTCCATCACATATAATTATTTCTCAAGGCATTTGAAACAAAAAGAGAGAATCCATTCTCTCTCTTAGCTCCTTGAATGAGTTTGTAAATAAAGTAATTAATACCTAACCATTTTAAGTGTTCAAAGTGTAATCCCTCCAAACCTGTTTTGCTGACAAGAGCCTAAGGTTAGTTAGTATACTCTTGGCAGATACACATGAAGTTGCCTTATACGTAGCCAGACCATTGGTCTATCAAGTTCAGTTTTGTCTATTTTGAGTGGCAGAAGCTCTTCAATGTCTCTGGTAGAGCTCTTCCAAATCACTGAGCATTGAATCCGTTTACTTGGAGTTGCTAGGGATTCAACCTAGGACCTTCTGAATGCAAAGCAGGTGCTCTGCTGCTGAGCCAAACATTGGATCTTCCCATAACCTTATGAAGTAAAATCCTCATCTAGCTTGACACGACATCCCTGATCTCGATGTCATGCTCACACGCAATAGGTCGATCTTGTTTTTCAAAACAATTCTACATCTTGCTTCCTGTTCGAGTGTGAAAATACCTGTGCTCAGAGCTTGCCATTGCTTTGTAAAAATGTTAAGTGAAATAATTATATTGATTTTGTTTCTCATTTAAAACACCTGCATGCCTAAAACGATAAAAAAAATGGAAGATGCCTCATTCCAATTGTTCTGTTTTTGAGGCGTTAACTATGGAATCTTTCTTCACAACACAATTCAAGCCAACTGTGGTGTACTATTTACATAACATCTGTCTTTTCTATTATAGAACAGATTAACAATTAAGGTTTTTTTTTTAAAAAAACCCAACAACAACAAGATGCCAACATGCTCATGCAAAATACGCAGCTAAAACTGCAGTGCTGTGCTTCGGATGCTACATGTATGTCACAGGGAAAAGTCTTTGTGTAGCTGGTGGAATTCGCACTTTGTCTGCTCACCGTGCAAGAGAAAACCATGTTATTTCCATTCTAAAAGAATTCCCTGGGGAAAGAATAAGCCCTCTCCCTCCCCCTTTTCAGCACATGCAAAGATTTTTCTCAATCGTATTAAGTTGTACAGCAGAAGGATTGTTTTTTTCTTTAAAAATAGTGTTTTATTTTGGGGGTGGTTGCTGTTATGTACATGTAATACAGTTTTAATCAAATCCCAAATGCCGAAGACCTTTCAGCGATATCTTAGGCAGCAGTGTGCAAGGCTTGTTCCACTTGAAGTGGCCACTGGGGAGGTACAATTAGCTGTTCCCATGGAGAAGTTTGTTATAGTAATAAATAATAAGTAGTGTAGGTAGAGATGGAATCAATTAAAGATATTTTTGACGACCCCTAATGGTTTATGGGAATGCTAAATAATTGACAACAACAAGTTTTGGACTATGTGTGTTCTGCTGCGTCTTCCATCTGCATGTTTCATTGTAACTAAACTGCAGCTGTGCAGTTGAAAGCCTGCAACAATGGAAGCTTCATAAAGGTCAACCTCTTTTCTGTTGTCTTAATGCATCACTACCCATAGTGCTGGGGCTGGGCACCAAATTAATTCTTACCAACCCTTCTGTTGAAAAGACATTTTTAAAAGTTAAAATTAAGCCATCAAACACTTGGATCACACTGGATCATCAGGCGGCTCAAACTCTTTCACTTCCCCAAGAACGGGTGTCGTGGCATAGACCACCTCAGTATAATGCCAGGCCCCCTATTACTGTGATTTAATATTCATTGAAGGGACTTTGATGTATTCATGGTGCTTCCCTATTACAGGACATCGATTTATTTCAGAAGATGCAGTAGATCTATGCACAGTATGGATGGGCACCCAATAGTTTAGGGGGTATAGAGGAGATTTGTCATCTGGATCTCTGCGTAGGTCCAAACCTTGCAGGTACTCCTCATTATGCATCTCACTCTTTAACCCTTTGCTCCGAAGCAAAAAGAGCAATTGAGGATTCTCCCTTTTTTTCCTTCAATTTCCTTCAGTTCCTTTCAATTTCTTCAGTTTCCTTCACTTTCCTCCCTTTATGCAGTCGTTTCTCTCTCTTGTTTGGTTGTCTTGGCTCATCCTTAGCTGTATAGAGGAGAGATCAGATAGAGGCTGAGGACAGACTAGGAAAGTGGGGCAGGAGAGCTCCGCTTCAGAAGTGGGGGAAGGGAGCCAGTTCAAACAGCCGCAGCTGTCCTCCAGCTCCCTTCCATACCCACCCGTGTGGGAGCCACTTCCCTTCTGCCTCGGAGAGACACTGGCAGAAAGCAGTGTCCAGGGGCCATCTGCCAATTGGATCCCGCTTCCTGGCTATGTGGATGGGAGGAGGCAGGATTCAAGCAGAGGCAGCAGTGTGAATGTGCCACTGCGGACAGATGCACATGAGCGCTCATGCACCCATGCACACAAGCAGCCCCGCCACGAGCTGCGGGAAACTGGCCAGTGGGAACATGCAGCCCCGGGCCAGTTTTCCCCCGGGGCTTTTGCTCCTGCTGCCGTCCCAAGGAAGATTGCAAGTCTGTCCTCAGCCAGAGCCTCTGCAGCTGTTCACAGTACAGGGAATGCAAGCAGGCAGCCTTGGCTTGTTCCTTGAGACCAAACTAAATGAGACTTTAAGGAGACATGCAGTCTCCTGGCTCCCCCCCAATACTGAAAAGCAGTCGTGGGGAGGCAGCATATCAGCAGAGAACATGGTTTGTACAGGGAGACAGTTGCTTGCTTAACATTTTCCCCATCTGCCTTTTCATTACTCAGAATTACTCCCCACAACTTGCCACTAAATGCAGAGACCAAAATCTTTTTTTCTCCCCTAGCTGGAAAAGAAGCTGGGTGAGGGGCAATTTTGATTGGAAAATCAACTTCCAGTAAGAATTTTGAGAAAGGCGCTTTGTTGCTGCTCCAGTTACCTTTGCAACCACACACAGCTGCTATTCCATAAAAATATTAAGACAGACCTTTAGGATACATGGACAAGATACATAAGTCAGGGTTGCCTGGTCTGCGTTGGGAAATACCTGAAGATCTGGGGGATGGATCCAGGGGTGTGTGGGGTTTGGGCAGGGGAGGGACCTCAGGGGTTTGGGCAGGGGAGGGATAATACCATAGAATCTACCCTTCAAAGCAGCCGTTTTCTCCAGGGGAACTGATCTCTGTTGTATGAAGAACTGTTGTAATTCTGGAAGATCTCCAGCAACCACCTGGAGATTAAGAACCCTGTGAATAGTACTATCTATTCTTGACTGTACCTAATTCATATGGAATCTTAGACCTTAATTTTTATGGTACAATGTTCTAATTTGTTTTATGACTGATGATATGCCAATAAAAGTCTATGAATGAATGAATGAATGAATGAATGAATGAATGAACAACCCTGTGGAGAAAATTCTGCCAAAGCCTCTGCTAAGTCAAGGACTTGGAGACTTTTTGCATGAGTCAGAGAAGTTGGTGTTATTGGCCATGTAGCTCATTTTAATTCTAAATATTCGATTCTACCTGCATACTGGAGCTTTTGCATGGACCTAGTCAGGAAAGTGTTTTTGAATTTAGCAGCCTCTTGCACTGGCTGAGAAGATGTTTCCTTCTAGGCTCTTATGACTCCTAGAGTGCCATTCCATAGGGACCTCAATGTTGGGGATGGTTTTTTGGGGGGCTGGGAGACCACCATTGGAAGGGAAACTGAAGGAACGGAAATTCCACTCACATCTTTCTGTTTCCCTTCCAATGGCAATTTGGATTCATGGCACTTTGGATTCTGGTTACAATGTTAGAACAGCATTCTCAGATCAATGGAGTCACCTGTATTAGCTCTACCTATTTGTTTACTGTTTAGTAGTAATTAATTGCAACTGCAGTCTATTGTTGATGTGTAACAGAACTGGAAAGACCTGCTTCAGTTGCTACACTATTGTTGTCCCCTAGGTTTCTAAATCACACTAATGATACCTACTCAGTTGCAGAGCAAGCTATTTTAGGAATACATTTCCTTTTGACTGGGTTCCAGAATGTAAACTGCACTTGTGTACATGTATGAATCCTGCAGTTAACCCTCAACTTAGCAACCAAAGGGCAAAGCCTAACATTTGAACCAAGATCCAATATCTATCTTTACAAGTTCTTTCCATAGCTCTATTTGGATTAATAGCTGGCAGAAAATGTTCTATGTATTAGACTTCCACAGAAATTCAAAGCCTGAATTCAATGTATGTCTGGGGGCTTGTATACGGATAAAATTAATATGGTATTGTGATGACATTATAATAGGCCATCACCACTTTTCCATTAATAAACAGCAAGAATTCCTGGGAAGTTGATACAAAGCATATGGTATGGCCTTTAATGTTATTTATAGGGCCAGTAATCAATGAGCAAAGGCAGATTTACATGACAGGCAATAATGGCTTCATCAGATATTACTGGGTTAATAATGTGCATTCTCAAAGTTATGATGGGTGTCTTATGTCTGTTTACCTGATGGACCAACACATCTACTGGCTAAAAGCATTTTTAATAGTCATAAATGTTTTAGTAGCTTTTGAACTGTACAGTTGTAGCAACAAATAGCAACTGCTATAGTACAGTAAAAGTATTGAAACATAAACACTGCTACAGATACAAGACTGAAAACTTCATTGGAATGAACTATGGATTTGCAATGGTCAAAAAGCAATTTATATATTTTGACCAAAAAAAAGCCCAAAAAACTTTTTTTCTGTGATTTTGTCCCCAAGGTAGCTTACACAGACCATGCATAGCAAGGTTAGACATTCATCTGGTTCTCCAGTTTTCCCACCTATTTGCTTACTGCTGTGTCTGCTGGTCTTCTGAGATTGTGGTTGGCTATGAGGCAAATCTCCCTCCCTTCCTCCTGGGGACAGATTGCTAGACTTGTTGCATGTAATTGCTCTGAAGGGCAGGCTTGCTTCACATAAATCAGATGACACTTAGGTGTTTCCTTTCCAAAAGCTGCTGCCGTTGTAAAGTTCTTTTTCTACTCCTCTTGTTCTCCCAGCTACTGTCTGTTAGTGAGGTCAGAAGTTGCTCTGCCCTCATGGCCTATTTGAGAAGTTGTAAAACCTATTCACCTCAGAAGATCTGTGGCCGCAGCAACTGGTAGGCTCGCTAGACTTAATTTGATGGCTACTAAATTCTGGTGAGCTCTCTGGTTGTGGTGGTTGATGTTTAATTATTTTTGAAATGCTTTATGATGTTTCATTTCTCAGTCAGTTTTGAAATGCTAATTATCGTAGCCTAAGAGGGCATCAGCTTTGCCTGGCCCTTAGTAACCAGGAATCCTGAATCTTGGCGGAGGGAGGACTCAGCTAATCATCACATGGAAACTTCCAAAAGTTCCCAGAGTTTCAATGAATGTTCTCCAGGCTTGAAACCTTACACTGGGAGCTGCAGGTCCCCTGAAGCTTCACTGTTTGTCTCCAGCTTTGGAGCCAACATCCTTTTGGTCAACTCCCGTTCCTTTAGGGGACATTAGTTTGTATGTAGGCCAAGCAGGCAGCAGCACAGTATCACTGACCCCATCATCTTGCCTTGCAAGCATCTGTTTGGACTGGCTGGTACATAGAACCACTCAAGACTTACTCACAAGGTAGCTCATGGGAGCAGTAAACAAGCTGTGGGACTGAGTAGAAACAAGGGTATAAATGACCTGGAAATGTCTTCCTCCCACACTAGATCTCCCAAAGCTCTATAGCTCTCAGAAGCCTCAGTGGACCAATTTTCTCTTCCCCCCCTTTGCTTTTTACTCTTCTCCCCTTTGCTTTTTAGTGGACCAATTTTCTCTTCTCCCCTTTGCTTTTTTCTCTTCTTCCCTTTGCTTTTTACTCCTTTAACTGATTATCAACTGATCTCAACAGTCTGTTCTGAAAGTATGATCAGTCTCCTTCAGGCCTGTTGCCCCCCCCTATTTTTTTTAACAAAGTTACTTCTTACTTGGGATATCTAGAGTATCCCAAAATATGTAGAGATCCCCATCTAGGATTGCCAATACTAAGCTGGGAAGATCGTGGATATTTGTGGGTGGAGCACGGACAAGGTGCAGTTTAAGGAGGGGAGCATCTTCCATGGGGATGCCATAAAGTCCACCATCCAAAGCAGCCCCCCCCCCCAAGGAACTGATCTGTCTAGTCCGAAATTCAGCTGTAATTCTGGGAGATCTCCAGGCCTCACCTGGAAGTTGGCAACACTATCCCTATATGTGGGTGGCCTGTTCAGTTGCTCTCACAAGTGCCAAAGAGTGGGTGGGTGGGTGAATAAACTTTATTTTTTATTAGACACAGTAATAGCTATTTTAAATAAAAACGATCAGCTGAAATCCTCAAATGTCTTCCAGAAGGGTGCCACAGACGCAAAGCATATTCAGTAACTTGTGTCAGCAGCACAGTTCATTCATAACGAAGCATACATGATGCAAACAGAGATAACTGGCTTTACATTATTAATACTTGCACATGTGAGCAACCTGTGGCCTGATCTGTTAGGGGAATTGTTCAGAAACTAATGCTGAAGAACAAATAATATGTTTGAGTAAGCACTGATTGCAAGCTATCTTCCAACAGCCAAAGCAGCTGGTATATAAAATGATACGTTAGGCAGAGCTAATTCTGCTCAGTTCTAAGAACCGTGTAAAAAATTCACAGGTAGCTGACAAAACAACTTGGGAAAAGACAAAAAAAATCCTTTTCAATTGAAACATGAGATTACAGCTAACTGTGATTGTAATTTGAGAAGCCTATAAGAATAATATTTTTTAAAATGGAGTTGAACCAGGCTTACCTGTCTGACCTGTTAAAGATACAGAAACTCCTGAGGCTATGGAAGGAAATCTCACCTGTGCTTGCAACTCACCTTCAAAGAACTATACTGTGTCTCCATCTGCTGGTCAGCCGTATAACCCTGAGGTGTGCAAAGGATCTCAAGAACATTAGCTCAGTGAAATCATTGTACTTCTTTGCTTTCTGTGAAAATTCTCTTGAAGAAATCCTCCTCAGGAAAAAAAAAACTTTGAAGAAATATCGCTTCCAGAGGGACTGAATAATCAAAGTAATGCTTGTAAGATTCACTTTTTAAAAGGCTGTCTTGTTAGCCTTACAGAAAATTCCATTTTTAAAATGAAACCAAAGCAGTTACAGTGTTTAAAACTCACAGCAAGCTACAACTACCCTTGGCTTCACACTGTCTTTCAAAAGAAAGAGTCGGTTATGTTGGTGTTCTTTGAATTTAAAATGTATTTGGTAATCAACTGACTCATCAAACCCTCAGTACACATGTCTTGCACGAAGTGCTTTTAAACATTGCATGAAAGGCCCAAATCAACAGAGAAGGCTGTTCCAATCATAAAGATGTTGCATTGACCACAATGTCACCTGCTGATGTCTGCATGCTTAGCAGCTGCTCAACATAGCACATAAGAATGTGGTGACTATAAATTTATTCTTTAATAATTAAATTTATTATAATTATAATTATACCCCACTGTTTCCTCTCCCATGCTCAAAATGTAAGTATTTAAAGTATTTCTGTTGCAGAGGACAAGCACAAATGATAATATATTAAAAGTAGCAAAACAAAGGATTTATTTGGTGAATGCTTTGCTTCACTACGGTGGAATATCCTTTATTCAAGGGTCTTTTTTTTAGGTGCTAGACATGCTTGTTTATAACAGCAATGAAAATTCAGTCAGAGAATGAACTTCCCTGAGCTGTCAAAATGTTTCTGATTAGCACCAAAACTATATTTGCAAGCCATTATCTTAGATTATTTTTTCAAAGAGAGTTGCTGCCAAAGCAAAGTTAATCTGAACTGAATTAGATTATAATTGGAGTCCTTATGAATGGGGATTTTAAATTATTCTGTGTTGTGATGACATTACAATACATTATCAGGATATTGAGAGTAGTTGGCAGCAATAGGGTAAAGCAATACTTTTCATATTACTGGTTGATGGTGAATTTCTGTTTTCTGCATATCTCTAATTTCTGGTCAATTTGCCTAATGAAATATTTTAATACATCTAAGGATTATATATATTATAGGGCTTTCACAAATAAAAAAAAATTAAGGAGTCAACAGAATTGTTCTCTGGAACCTCTGTTAGTTTTACTGTTGGTTTTATTTCAGTTTAAAAAATTTAAAAAGGTTCATAAGGTTATGTCATGTTTTGTTCACATTTCAGTCATAGTGATGATTTGATTTGCACAAGAGATGTTCAAAAATTGAATGTGCCATGGTCAAATGCCTGCAGTCTCTCAAACAATGCACCCCATTGTTTGGTCAGGCTTGACTTAGATACGGGTGTGCCCTTAAGAAGCATTAGATGTCTAGTTAGCTTTCCTATATCAGATAATTTAATTTCTGACAAGAGGTGCACCTTAACAATATTTAAGTTAATTGTGGGTCTAGTACACAAGTGATACTATTAGAGAATCTTTGCTTCCATTTTCATCTTTTATTGGAATGTAACTATTTTGCATCTTTGACATTGTCTATATCAACAGCAATGAAGGGCAGCTGCCACTCAACCTGGTTGGTGAGCTAGCCCCCAACTGGTCAGCGCTCCCGTGCTGTGTGGATAGGCTCCTCCACCCTCAAGCTTCACTCTGAGGAGGGTGGGGCAAATGCCAGAGCCGGCTCCATGAGCTGACACTGGTCTTTTGTATCTTTAACACTGTCTATAGTGACAAAAAATTACACCATCCGTTACAACTACATAGTTAATTACAAGACAGCAATTACATGAGTCCATAAAAATATCTTACTCAAAGTTAAACAGGTCACAAGCAAAGAGCCCCTTCTAAGAAGAAGCTCCCAATCAGTTCAGCTTCCCATATTTTTAGGTTTTAAAAATTACCTAGCAATAGCTAGCTGTGCCACTTGATAAGGTCCACATTCTTGGCTAACTAATTACCTCACAGTGATTACAAGTTTATACATATGAATAGCTTCTGGCCCTCAGCCAGTACACTCCATCTTTGAACTGCATCTTCACTTCTGTGAAGCTGGACATCTTTGCTGTTCTCAGATGCTTCTGCACCTGGGTTTTCACACATAATATCATTGATATGGCTTCTTATCTCCACAAGGCCATATAGTGTTGTTTCTTGCCCCTCTCCTATGGCTTTTCTATTCTTGGTCTCTAAACTCCCTTTTAGCATGCTTAGTTTAGAGGCTACTAGCCCCGTCTCTGGTTTGCAGAAATACCCCCATGATCTTTTTGGTCAAGTCCAGCAATTTTTCACCTATATTTCTGCCCATATCCGTGACACCATGCAATCACACTGATGGTATTTTCACAGTAAAGTGTACAGTGTTCTGAGTGATTCCAAATCTGCACAGTTGGCAACATTAGTAATGGTAGCTGATAGGTTAGCCACTAGCTACTACTGATGCATGCTTAGAATTTTGTTGGGATTATATGTGCCTCAGCATTATTGTGGACAAACGACATAATTTAAACAACATTTGAAGTCAACTATATTTCAAGTGTATGTGCTTCTTTTGCATGTCACATTCCTATTTGGTGGTATTGATCTGTGCTCAGAACTTACTTGATCAAACTACAGTTGCCAGTTGGCAAGATACAAGAATGTGCAAAGTATTTGCAGTCCAGTTTTGAACCATGTATTAATACTTAACTTTAGGAATCAAACAGGCAAAATGTGTAAGAGAGAGAGAGGAGACCAGGAAGGCTGCAGAAAGCAATTCAAGAACACATATGATCAAAACATGTACAATACAATTCAGAACAATTTTCAGTGCTTAATAAAATGTGAACTTCTGTTCATGTTCAAGGGACAGTGCAGTACAGTGGTTAGCCGGGCGCGGTGGCGCGCGCCTGTAATCCTGGCTGCTGGGGAGGCTGAGGCCGGCGGATCGCGTGAGCTCAGGAGTTCTGGGCTGCACTGGGCTATGCCGATCGGGTGTCTGCACTAAGTTCGGCATCAATATGGCGGGCCGCGGGGAGCCGGGGCCCGCCAGGTTGCCCAAGGAGGGGTGAACCGGCCCAGGTCAGAGATGGAGCAGTACAGTGGTTAGAGTATGACTTACTGGTCATTCAAAGGTCACTTTAAAGACATACCAAAAATACTTATTGCTTCCTCAGTACTGAAGAATGGATTGAAACATCTAGGATTGTACTACCGTTACCTTGTTGTTTCTATTTATCCATCATTACTTATATTTTGCCTGAAGCTGAAAGATATAAAATAAAGGACTTTTCAAAATAAGATATAAAATAAGGAACTTTTGTGAATTCCATAAAAACTAGTCTAGGCTCCCTATAATTTAATACCTGCATTATGCAGTGTCTTTGATCTTAGCGTTTAAATGTCTCTGAAGAAAAACATGTTTGGTTGGAATCTTTTAAATCTATACTTAAAGTCATGCATTGTTTTCATGCTCAGTCTGCTACAAAGACTTAGCATGATTTCATGTGAGATAAATGTCTCTTAGACTATGCTAGATAATTAAGCATCCTCTTCACCATCTAAAATTAACCTTCGAGCTGCTTTTGACCCATGTTATAAGGTCTGAGAGTTAAACCTACACACACACACACACATCTGCCTTAGACTGAATCAGATCATTAGTCTATCAAGGGCTGAGGACAGACTGGCAAAATGAAGCACAAGGGAAGCTGGGCAAAAAGACCCGGGCCAAGTTGTTGCGGGGCTTTCCGGTCACACTGCATGGACTGATGCGGGACTATACAGGGGAGGAGGTGGAATGGAGTGTTCACACTGTGGGGCGGCCTCTGGCAGCACTGTCGCAGTTGTGCATGGCTTTGGTCTGCTCCGCCAACCTGCACATAGGCACATGGGTGCATAGGTGCAGCAGCAATTGGGGCAGGATCCCGTGGCTGGAAGCTTTAACTCTGTGAGGTGGAAGCATCCCCACGAGCAGTTGTGCACTCAAGCGCACAGCACTCATGAGTGGTTATGCACATCCCTGCCAGATCAGTGGGTTCACATTGCCACCGCCGCTTTATTGCAGCTTTGCACATGTCCACACTTCCGAGGAGCGGGATCAATGCACCCTCCACAGCTTGCCCCAGCTTCCACCAGGTACTTTTAAAATGTGGAATCAAAGCAGCACAGGACAGGGTGAGTGCGGGAGGGGAATGGGAGGCAGCTGTGACTGTATGAATGGCCCAACTTAATCCACTAGAGAAAGGTGCCTATATCGGGCCAAACTGCCAGTCTGAACTCGGTCAAGGTCAGTATAGTCAGTTCCAACTGGCAGCAGATCCCCAAGGTCTCAGACGGAAATTTTCGCACTGCATTTTAAGCTGGAGATGCCAAGGAATGAAGCTGGGAACTTCTACATACAAAAGATGAAGGGATGGCATGACCATCACATGACTGGAATGTAACTTTGAGCTATTTTAAACTTCAAGATTACGCCTTCTTGTGGAATTCAGCTTTCAGTCAGTGATGTGTTTGTTTATTTGTTTATTTGTTCAACATTCACACAAATACACTGTCAGAACCAACCAGCCCTGATGAAAGAAGGAAAGCCTCAGAGGGGCATGGCTACCCAAAAGTGTTAGGACTTTTGTCCAATAATCAAGAAAATTCAGAGTAATGAATCTTGCTTTTCTGGAAAGAAGAGATTGCTTCTTTTAGTTTAAAAGAAGTTTATTACTAAAGGAAAAAGGTAAACGGGATTAGCTACAAATAAACAAAACATGCTTACTAAGCAGTATTGTGCTGCGTCTGCACACTAAGACATCCTGATAGAGAGTGAGAGAGATTACAATGGAGGATCTCTCCTTCTTCTTGACTCCTGAAAGGAAACACCTGATATCAGTAACCAATTAGCACAATAGTAGACCTCTAGCTTTCCCGGGCTAAGAGTTAATTGGCCAGCTGCCAGGTATCACTTCCAGGCTAACAAAGGTAAACAAACAAGTTGCATAGGTTAACCCTATAATGACTGAATTTCTCAGGCCTTGCGTTACATGCTCATTTCTCCAACAAAAAGGAGGTTGCACACTATTTGCATTCAATATGTAAATGGTTTACAAGTGACACTACAGGGGTCTTTAGATTACATATCCTAGTTGCAATCAAAATAAAGAATAAACATTTTGTACATGATGCAATAGGAGTCTAGTGTGCCAGTCTCTAGTACCATTTCAAATATCACCCAGACCTTGTTAATTATGTTGAATCACAAATAGAGAACAAAGAGGCTTTTTTCATATACTGGTCTTGTTTTGGTGTGTTAGAGCAGTGGACCCCAAATTATTTATTGACTTGGTAATCTTCAAGATACACTCCAATTATTTATTTGTATTTTTATTTATTTGTATTTTTATATCACAAAAAGCAGAGTTACAGTTTTTGCATGAGACTGATCAGGATTGGGCCCATATAGCAATCTTTAAATTGCTACATTTTCCTCTGAGATGGAGTTGGCAGCCATGGTTTGGGCTGTGTCTGCCATAATGTGTAGTTTGTCTATATCTTTGCCCCAATTCAATGAACAGTAGCTCTGCAATCCAAGCCAGGAAAATGGCATGAGGAAAAGGGTTAATTCTCTCTCATTACCAAACTGGACCCTCATGCAAGTGCTATTTATAAAGAAAAATGTTCTGGGGTCCCTAATCAGTTGTTACAGTAAGTACACATAACTGTTTGGATATCCTAGTTATATTTGTAACTGTTTGGATATCCTAGTGATAAGAGCATTGGCAGTGTTCAACAACTGGACTGTGGGAGTGGTGGGCTCTTCATGTAGAGATCAGGCAACCACACTGGGAGGCAATGTTCTAGTTTGCCTTTATTTCATTAAGCAGAAGCCTGGACTAGATGATCTACAAGACATTTCCAACTCAGCAGTTCCGTAATTCTATTTTTTAAAATCAGTTTGCTATTTTTTTTTTCCAAACCTCATCTCATTTGCAAGTAATAGCCACATGGCTATTGTTGCTGCCCTGACCTGGATAACTCATACCCTGATATTGTCAGATCTTAGAAGCTAAGTAGGGTAGGCCTTGGTCAGTATTTAGATGGGAGACCACCAAGGAATTCCACAGCTGCTCTGCAGAGGCAGGCAATGGCAAGCCATCTCTGAATGACTCTTGCCTTGAAAACCCTATGGGGTCATCATAAGTCAGCTGCAACTTGACTATTTCCCTGTTGTACTGGTATTTTTCATTTGAGCATTTATTTAAATGAGTGGTTTGTGAATCTATTTAAAACACATTTGTGCCATCACTCCAGAAAACCTTGCACAAAGCAGCTTACAGAATAAAACATAATTAAAAAAAACACAATAAAAGTTGTTAACAACCAGTTTTAAAAAGCTAGGCGGGGCATAAAAACACCATAAAACATTTAGCAGTTTAAAAATGAGTTAAATACACATTGAAATGTCTACCATTTAAATCAATGTGACCTAGAAATATTATAGTTTGACTGCAATTATAGTTGATTATGGTTGTAAGGACATGTTGAAATGATCTGTGTTGCTATAGAATGGATACTTGACCATGTAAGTGATGTAGCACATTGGATTTTACTCTTCTAGTTCATCACCAGCTATAGCTAAATGACCACAGTTGATCAAAACCTTAGTTCCTTCCAACTTGATTTTTAGGATAAATCTGGGGAATTAAAACTTAACCATTTCCATTCTAAAAAATAACAACAAAGTAGAATGTATTAACAGTACAGATATTACTAATAACTAAAAGTGACATCACCATTCAACATTAATAAAGACATTCACTCCTTTGACTTCCAGTGCTCAGCTATTTTATACATTTATGCATTAATATACAAACTGGCTGAGATCCAGTTGACAATTAAGCACACTTAAGTCCCATTTGAATCAATACAATCTAAGTATGCTTAACTATATTTTGGATCATGGCCAGTGTTTTTGTGGTATAACATTATTTAACAGCTTCCAAAAAGTAACAACATTGATTTTAAAAAACTCATACTTGGGGTCTTTTTACTTTACTGATAAAGTACACAAATTACAGATTTTTCTATATTTCCCACCAGTCATTATGGCTTAAAAAATGGTATTTCAATTACCAAAAGCCATGTAATGTCACATGATAATAAACCAGCTGGTCTTTAAGGGGCCATCTGAACTGTTATCTAGGGTTTAAGAAGAAGAAGAGAAGAAGAAGAGATTGGATTTATACCCCACCCTTCACTTGGAGTCTCAGAGCGGCTTACAAACTCCTTTCCCTTTCCCTCCCTGCAACAGACACCTTGTGAGGTAGGTGGGGCTGAGAGAGCTCTGATGGAAACTACTTTTTTTCAAGAACAGCTGTGTCAGAACTACGGCTTGCCCAAGGTTATCCAGCAGGTGCAAGTGGAGGAGTGGGGAATCAAACCCCGGTCTCCCAGATTAGAGTCTGTGCACTTAACCACTACACCAAACTGTAAAACTTGTTCTATCTGACTGATGGTAGTTTACACTTATGTTTATCCTCATTCCAGATGGTAAACTTCCCTTAAACTTAGGAAGCTCTCAAAAATGTTTTGTTATATAGTTCTGGGAGGTTGTTGGTCAAAGAAAAAAATAAATCCTCTGGCAGCTGGGTGTGCCAGTGGTTGTCTTCTGTTTTCTAGCTGTGACCTACTAAAACTGTGAACATTAATAGTACGGCAAGGGCAAGAGGCTTGATTTTGTTTCTGTTTCTACTTCTAGTGTAAACATTGCATTGTAGCATTCATTTGAACTAGAAGCATTTCTTTCCATAAAGAAGCACTTTCGAGTTTTGAATTAGGAGTTCTCCCCAGCCATTGCAGCCCTTGGGAAAAACAAATGCAACTCACATGCAACTCTGCTAATGGAATCCTTGAAGGAAGATGCCAACAATTTACTATATGACCCCAGTATTTATAGTTAGCACAGTATTTCTGTCTTTTTCTGCATTGACCTCAAACAGGAATAAAATTAACAGCAGACACAAAAGACAAAGAATGACTAAGGGAGCCAGTGCCACCACTTAACAAAGGAACTTAACAATAAAATACTATGCCAGGGGGGTGGGCAAGGGAATACTAGAAGTCTCTAGCAGCCTTGTGTGTTCAAAATGACAGTCTTCTCTGTCAACAGGAATTATTTATTTATTTATTTAGTATTTATATTTCATATTTATACCCTGCCCTCCCCACGAACGGAATTACTAAATTCCAAGGGTCTATGGCCAAAAACACAATGAGCTGGATCCTAAGGGGTCCTTGGATGAATAGAAGACAATTCCATTCATGCAAGAAAAGGTCAGTGATTATGACAGATTTCCCACTCAAGCTGATGTCCCTCTGCTGTAGTCCACACTATTTCTGAGGGTCCCCAAACCCTTAACTGTAGCTTTTCAGATGGCAAAAAAGCGTAAAAAAGATTGAGGGAGAGCTGGAAGAATCTGTTCAGTGAATGGAGCTGTACTCATGGTTCTTTAGACCACACCCAAGGCTCAAAAATTATCCAAAATTTACACTAACGCACAAAATTCTCACATCAGCACTAAAGCCTCCAAATACAAAATTAAATGTTGTTGATCATTTTCTGTTCTAAAAATTTGAAAAAAGGTATAATCAAGAGGGATCATAGAAGAGAATCTCTCACAATGATAGACTGCCAATAGAAAAGGACAAGGTTCCAGTCAAACACTATGTTAGTGAGGTATCTGTAGCCTCACTAGATATGGAAGGGTATACTGAGACAGATGTTGATTTTATTTTGTATTTACACCACGCTTTTCTTCCCTTTGGGGACCCAAAGCAGGTTACAACATCACTTTCCCTTCCTCCACAACCACCCTGTGAGGTGGGCTAGGCTAAGAGAGAGTGACTGGCCAAAGATCACCCAGTGAGCTTGTGTGGCATAGTAGGGATTCAAAACTAGTTTTTTCCAGGTTATAGTCCATCTATCTAACCACTACACCATGCTTGCAATGAAAAGAGGACATCCTTGAGAAAACATTACAATTGAAAGGATGGGCATGAACCTGCTTATGAACTAAAGTTCATGACAAATTTTGGCTGGTTCATGGTTCACGAACTGAAGTTCATGGCAGGTCAACTGGCACAAACTTTCCACAAACTTTCAAGCAGTTCATGGAGGTTCATACTAGGGCCGAGGACAGACTGGCACTGTGTTGCACCAGGAAAGTGGGGCGGAGCAAGCTGGGGGCAAAGCATCCCGGAGCTTGCCATTTGCACTGCGAACTTGGGAGAGGGCGTCACCCCCAGCACCTGGATCTATGGGCCTGGGAAACAGTTTCAGACTAGTCATGTCAGTTTCAAGAGGGTTCCCCTCCTTTGCTGGTGTTCCTCTGTGTTTAAATCCCATTTTTTTGCATAGAGCTTGCAAAATCCTACCCCCCTGCTTTGAATTGTGACT
This sequence comes from Lepidodactylus listeri, assembly GCA_029233225.1. NCBI lineage: Eukaryota > Metazoa > Chordata > Lepidosauria > Squamata > Gekkonidae > Lepidodactylus > Lepidodactylus listeri. The sequence continues at coordinate 52,123,064 of JARCFY010000012.1, forward strand.
CTGCTTTGAGATCAGTCCTTTAAACTTTGCAATGCCAGTGGCACTGAGTTCTGCTGGGCACTAGTACATTGCACTGGTTCTGCTGGGCTTGCAAAAATGGCCCTCTTTCAGTTTTTACTGCAGAGATTCTCTGGTTAGACCTTGGGTTTACACTGCCACAGTGGCATTGGTTCTACTGGGCACATTGCACTGCTTCTTCTGGGCTTGCAAAATGCCCTCCACCTTCAAATTCTACTGCAGAGGTTCTCTGGGACTTTGATTCTGCTGGGCTTCTTTTTTTAAAATGATTTTTTTATTGATTTTATAATTACAACACCTAAAACCACTACCATAACTAAAATACTAAACTACCCTAAGGTATACAGGTCATAAAAAAAACTCTATTCTAATGTCTTGCTTCAATCTATTCAAGGAAAACTTAAAATAAACAAGGCTTAAAAATGCTAACATTACTAATTTAAAAGCTTACAAATACATGAGTGTCTGGTAGTCAAAATGGGCTGAATAAACAAATAAGACTTTCAACAATTACAACTTATTTTCCTTTACTAGTTCCCTTTTTCTTCTTTCCTCTCTGGGTTTTTGGTGCTGCTGCCCCCAAAGCTGAATCTGACTCTTCCTCTCCTGAGTTTTTACTTCCCGATGTGTCTGAACCTTCCAGACCATAAATGCTTTCTTGTAAGTCCAAAGAATCCTCTGATGGCGCTTTATCTTTTCCTCCTTTGCAAAAGTCCAAAAAATTCTTGGCCTTTGCAGCTGAATCATTGCTTTGCTTCTTATCTTTGTAAGTAAAACCCACGCCTTCCGGAATAAGCCAGCAATACATGATGTTTTCTGTTTGAAGAAACACAGTCAGATTTTTGTAGGGTTTCCTCTTCTTCCTCACCTCAAATGGAATGTCCTTTAACATTTTAATATCTTCTTCTTGAATCTTCAGGGCATTTCTATTAGTGGCCTTAAGCACCGCATCTCTGGTTGACCTTTTGGAGAACCTCACCATAACTTCTCCAGGCAGATTTTTTTTTCTTTACAAATTCAGGATAGATCCTACAGACCATATTCAAATCGCTCTGTAATTCATCCACTTGCAAATCCATCACTGGAGCTATAGCATCACTGAGGATCTTTTTGAGGTTCTCACCCTTTTGTTCAGGTACGCCCTGGAATCTCAAATAAAAGGAAGGCCTCTCCATCTGAAGTTTCAATAAGTTATCTTTATCACAAATCCTTTCTTTTCCCATCACGATCAGCTTTAAATCAATCTTTTCAACTTTGGTTTTAACTTCTGCCAGTCCTTTAGCAGCCTGATCAGACCTCTTATTTGCCTCTGTTGTTGCAAAGAATCCAGTTTAGTATTAACAGCATTCAGCTGGTCCATCAGAGGGCGTAGAGCTATTGCCAAAGTTGCAGTCAGGTCTGTACTCAACTCAGACTTTGTGCCCGGAAGTGTAGATGGAGCTTTAGGGGAAGGTTTTAGTTTCCCTGCCATCTTTTCTCCACATCCAGTCATAGCTTTTTGTTTACATTCACAGTAAAGTCCCACAAGTTAGTCAAAAGTCTTCCTTTTTCTTTTAAATCGCTTAAGGTTGTCTCATTCAGTGTTCAGACACTCTGTTGGGGGGATTTAAACTTTAACCCCCCCTTTGCTTTGAGCTGTTAAGCTCACATCAGAGAATCTTCCTGTAAAAAAAGAAAAGAAGGAGCCCCTTCACTCACATTTCACAGATAAATAAACTTTCCCTTGTTGCAGTCAGACTTCTGCAGCCGTCCGGTGTGCGCTTGATCATGCCTGGAGGCTGCTGCAGCAACTGAGCCTATGGAGGCAGGGGGGTGCCTTGATCTCAGGATTGCCATCCCAGGGTCCCTGGGGGTCCGTGCGAGGGTCCCTGGGGGTCCAAAACCAGTTTGGAACCCCCTCAAACCACTAAGTCCGGGTCATGTCTCCTGGAGCTGCAGGAAGACATGCCCACCATTGAGTTGCCGAAAACCGGAAGTCGATTCTGCTGGGTTTCTATTGCCCTTCCTCCCCCCCCTTTTCCTCCCTTCTTTGAAAACAATGGAGGATTTGGCACCTTCTTTGGGAGAGGTATAACTTGGACCCCGCAAATCCAATTCTCACCAAACTTGGAAGGCAGGTAGAGGAGTTTCAGCCAGAGGTCCCCTGCAAGTTTGGTGTCTCTCGCATGCCAGGGGGCCATTCTACTGCATCACAGACCTCTTAAAAGATTGTGATGGTTCATGGCTTATGCATCATACACAGCATGAATCAAAATGAACATTTTCCCATTTGTGCCCATCCCTAGTTTTAAAGATATGAACTGGAAACTTAACTGAGTTTGGAAACTAATTGATAGCCAGTGAAGTTTCTTTAATATTGCTATAATACACTGTCATTGGCTAGCAAGTGGGCAGTCATTTAGGACCAGCTGAAAATTGTAAACTGTTTTCAAGGGCAATGCATGTTTTCAAGTCAAATGCATTGGCATGCTTCTAATCTGGATCTTGCTATTTTTCTCCCATGCTTAAACCATTGGCTTCCACTATAAAAGCCAGACTGTCCCTGGTAAATTATGTAATGTACCAAAGAGGAATAATGATACAGAAGCTAAATATAGATATAGCCTATTAGATTAAGTAGACTAGCTAATACAGGACTATTTTCTAATTGCTTTGTTTAGCCTTCTCCTAAATAACACAATCAATAGGATAGCCATAGGTTCTCTAAACACAGAGTTCCATAGACTAATACTTGTTGTGAAGTTCTGCCCCTCAATAACTGATTTTCTATCTGTATTTTGGTGGCAATCAGCACAAGTCTGGCTGCATAGCTGCTATTAACACATGCTTAGAATTGACTGTCTTGCTTGAATTACATAAGCCCCAGCATCATACATCATTTAAAATCTCTTACATTTTTACTGCATGGGCTGCTTTCATACCTGCACAGCTGGTAGTATTTATCAGTTGGTAGCATTCACCACATTGGCACATGCTTAGAATTTACTAGATTGAGTCCCAGTTCCCTGCTGGCAGCGGAGAATTGCACAAAGTATTGCAATTGCATTTAGAAATGTGATTAGCATAAACATGTTTGGCTTTAGACATATTAGACATAAGGCTGCAGGTTTGAAGGTCCCTGTTCTACAGAAAAACATTAACAGGAATATACAACATAAAAGTATGGATTAGGCTGCATCAAGAAATGAAACACTTTCTGTCCTCCTGGTTTAAATCAAGACTTGGGATTCATTTCTCATAATTTCAAATAACACAAGACGACCCTCCTTTTAGTAACTTCAATAGAATGTTCTTGACCTGTTGCATCATGGTGGTGGTGGAAAGTTCCATCAATTCACACCTGACTTATGGCAACCCCACAGGGTTTTCAGTTCAAGAGACTAGGGATGGGCACAAACCAAACTGTGAAGCAAATGTCATCATGAATTTTGCTGTTTCTGGTTCATGAACTGAAGTTTGTGATGGGCCAATGCTGTCATGAACTTCCTCAAACTTTTAAAAGCAGTTCATGGCAATTTGTGAATATAGCAGAAGGTAGGGGTTTAAAGGGACTCCGTGTTCCCCGTTTCTGTTCCCCGTGAAAGTAGCAAAACAGGTAAGCTGTTTTGGGCTGTCTCCTGCAGTCCATTTAATGTTTAAAGGGAGTGCACAAGAAATCCTGAAAAACAGCTGAACAACAGAGAACAGGGTGGTCCCTGTTGCTCAGCTGTTTTTCAGGTTTTCTGCAAACCCCATTTAAAGGGATTGTGGTATCTTTCAACAGGGTTTGTGAGGCCACAAATCTTAAACCAGTCCAGTTTGCAAATGAATCTTCCAGTTTGGTTGGTGGTTCAGTTCATGGTTGAGCCACAAACCACAAACACACACAAACTACATTTTTTCAGTTCGTGCCCATCCCTACAAGAGATGTTTAGAGGTGGTTTGCCATTGCTAGCCTCCATGTCACAACTCTGGTATTCCTTGGAGGTCTCCCATCCATTCACTAGGCAGGGCCGACTCTGCTTAGCTTCTAAAATCTGATAAGATTGGGCTAGCTTGGGCTACCCAAGCCAGGGCCTGTTGCATCATACCATAACCATTTACTGATGTTGGTCAATTTTCTCATGCTTCTAACTGCTTCTTTCTAATTTTGTTATTTATCTTACTGTATTACAGTTCTTTGTATCTTCAATTTATGTGAGAGAAACCAGAACCTTTGATGTCTCTCATTATCCATTAAACTACCCAAGCAGTTGAAGTCCCCAACTCAGAGAATCCTACCTGATTTATTATACTAGGACTCTCTTTGCTCAGCTCATCTCTTTCTGCAATTTCCTATAAACTGAGCTAAAGGGATTTATTTCACATATCTTAAGAAGTGAGCACTGTCTTGTGAAGGTTACTACTGAAATAAATGTTGTTGGTCTTTAAGATGTCACTGGATTTTGGAATTGTTTCAGACAATAAGCAGCCCAACTAGGGAAGGTTGGAGTATTAGGGACACAAGTTACACCATCTTCCTTCCCAACCACCATCACAACAGTAACAAAACAGCCAAAGAAAGCACTGATTTTGTAAGTGAATATTTTTTTCTGTCAGACATGTTGGGTGGACAGTAGATAAAGGAAAGGAACAAAAATAGCTGATCAAAAGCTGGGAATGAGAATGCATATTCAAATGTTTTTGCAGTACAGTGTCTTCTGTGATTTATTGTAAATATTTCTACTCTGGACTATATAGATTAGTTAAAATAAGTTAAAATAAAATTAATTAAAATTAGTTAAAATAAAATAATACAATAGTAACAAAGAAGATTAAAATATTTATCCCAAACAAAACATTAAAACCAGAAAAGATGTTTAAAGCTCTTACAAACAGTTTTTAAAACAGTGGCACAATTTAAGAACAATTCTGAGTGCTAAACAATAATAATAGTAAAAAATTAACCTTTTCCTAGATGACATTACATGCTTTGAAACTCATATGTGCAGAAGGGAAGTAGGAACAAATACATTGGTCCCATCCCCTACCAACACACTGTTGCTTGCTCATAAGCATGGAGGCTATGTATTCATAAAATCTGAAAGAAATAGGCTCTCTTCCTGTGACCTGGAATACTCCCGTTTCCAAATGTTCTCAGTCATGGGAAGGGAGTTTGTGTGTGTACCCTTCCTTCATGCTTAAACTGTGTGCTCATGAACTGGAGACTGCACATACAGAGTCAGTATTTTTGTGCCCAGTGTCATTCTACATGTGCCAATTTCAATGTGCATAATGTTGTGTGTAAAGAGTGCTTTGAGTGTTCAAGAGTAGTGTTTGAAAACTGTAATCAAATTGTGGTTCACAGCATGTTGGTTCATCACTGGTCCGTGTGTGTGCATCCATGCATGCGTGTGCCTGCTTGTAAGTGCATGTATGCATCTTTGTTCATGCCTTTGAAAAATCAAGAAGAGGAAATTTTGACAAGAAGAGGCATTCACAGTGTTAGAAATGGTGATCTGTTTGCCCCAGTCCTCTTTTCACTTCAAAGGAGACCTGAGGTTCAATTGGGTTGGCTAGATTCTGCCAGCCAATGGAAATGCTCAGCCTGACTGGCTAAAGGGGATACTTCTTTTCATCTGCTTTCTGATATCTAAAAGGTAAGTGTGTTTAGATTTAAATAGGCCTGGTCTTTGACTATTTACGCCCATAACTAGTTTGGCATGGATAGAGAAGGTTGCCGTACGCAATAGGTAAGGATGACCAGCAATAACCTTGAGATGTGGGGCATAATGGAGAGAGTGTCCAGAACAGTCAATCACTGGCCTTGTGGTGGGATGGGGCATGAGAAGAAGCTCCCTTGGTGCTGAGCAACATCTTTCCAAATTTGGCAGTGGCCTCAGAAGAAGGGGCTGGGCACCTCTTGACACCTTCTGTGCAGGCAAGGATAAACAATGACACTGAAAGCCACTGGCTGAATTTGGAGCCAGGATGGATCTGCCCAACGAAAGCAGCCATGGCTAGACTGCCTAGTTCAGCCTGCCCATTTAATTATGTTAGCGGATTTAATTTATGGCACAGATCAGCTATTTAAATAAACCAGTTAAAACCATGCCATTGTCTCATGTCCATAGGGGTGCTGGTACCATCTATATGTCATCTAGCAAGGATATTTCAGCAACAGGAATGATAAGCTGAAGCTGACTTTCCTTGCTGGCTCTACAGATTCTGGATATGAGCATCTGTTGGAAGCAGTGTTCCTGCTAAGCTGAGTTAGTGTGAGCTAGCTCACAGTTTTTTAGCCTCCAGCTCACAGATCTTTGCCTTAGCTCAGGAAGGATGGCTCCAAAGCAAACTAATTTATGCAGCAGTCAAGTCACTCGCTAACAACTTTAATGCCAGGAGCTCATAAAGTAGAATTTTTGCTCAGAAGACTCCCCAGCTTAAAGGGACCATTGGTTGAAAGTGATGTAAAGCAATTTTACTTTGGTGAGCATTTGATGGTCAGCAATTCACATGATTCTCCTTAGTCCACATATATTTACAGGGCATTTTAACTGAGACACACAATTTCTTTTCTTTTCTTAAAAACAATACAGTCTGAAATGCAGTGATGGGAAGATAATATTTGTATTAAATAAATAAATAAATGTACAAAGAAACAGATAAATATGTTAGTATTTTAAGTATGTCAACAATTAGCTTGATGTTACAGGGGGAACCCTTCGAGATCCAGAGGTCCCTATCACAAATGCACTGCAAAGGTAAGCAAAACTTATGGGGAGACATTAAACTTGAAAGCGTGGCTCATCTTTAAGAAGTAACAAATGAAAAATTCCCTCCTTGTGTGACGTATTGTTTGTTTCTTTGTAAGTGACGATGGTGGTCTTTAAAATGCAAGCATTAAGGCTTTGGCAGAAATAAATAACACGAAATTAAAAATGACAGTACTGTAGTGATATGCTGCCCTTAGCATGTAGACAATCTAATGTAAACACTTAAAAACATTTATATTGGCATTATAGACAGTTACCCAGTGGGGGATACTTAGATTCTGGACTATATTCCTAAATCTCTTTTGACAGGTTTTGAATTCTGTTACAATTTCAACAGTGCTTTTTGTCATTCCATAGCTGTTTAGATATTGGTTTCATTCTGCGCTTCAATTTTGGTTTATAATTGCTTTTTTAAATGAAAAAGCATGGAAGTTTTCCCCTTCTTTCATTTCCAGTGTGCATGCCTGTGTCCTATACTTCTATATGTACTTAAAGGCTGTCTAGATAAGAGGAAAAATAAATATTCCCTCTGCATGCATGGGTTCCATACCATTCATATGCCCATGCTCAGTTCACTTGAATATTGAGAGATGATCCCAAAGCACATTCCTTCACATGTACTATAATCAAATTCCACTGAAATGCAAGGGGAAGTCTTGTGCATGCGTGACGTTTTGTATGTGCATCGGACTGCACACAGATCTTTTTGTGGGCTGTTCAGTTTAGCTCAGGAGAACGATATATTGTATATTGTAAACTGGCTGTCCATGAACAATGAATCACACATAAATACACCTGCCTGAGTGTATGTCTGATTATCACCAGCTTCCTTGAATAGATTTTTGGACCATGAACTTGTCAACTCATCCCCCCCCCCCCCCCCACTATCCATGCAGAAGCAGCCTACAAAGCCCTGGCTAGCTCAAGCTTTTGGAAGCTAAGCAAGGTTAGCCATGGTTATTACTTGGATGGGAGACCTCCAAGGAAGACATGGGTTGGAATGCAAGGAAAAGCAATGGCAAACTACCTCTGCTCATGTCCAATGCTCCCTCTAAACTGTGGAGTCTTGTGAGCAAAAATTCTACTTTGTGAGCTACTGACATTAAAGTTGTGAGTGAACCATTTGGCTACTGCATAAATTAGTTTGCTCTGGAGCCATCCTTCCTGAGCTAAGACAAAAATGTGTGAGCTGGAGGCTAAAAAACTATGAGCTAGCTCACACTAACTCAGCTTAGAGGAAACACTGCCTTGAGTGTCTTGCCTTGAGAGTTGCCATGACTTGGTTATGACTTGATGGCATCTAATTATTAATTACATGTGCAGAAATTATCTATCTTATTGTTGAAGACACAATAAAAGAATTAAATATAGATAATTGCCTATTCCCCTAAATTGAATGTTTTCTGATTCTTTTTCCATTTCCCCTGTGATTAATGATGACCTTGACAAGTTTGATCTTGGAAAAAAGAGACAATCAGAATGGAGAAGCTAAAGTGTAAAAACTAGAAGTTAGGGGGAAGAGGAAGGAAATTTGTCTGAAAAGGTTAAATAGGGCAGAGGCATAATAATGAGTGAAGGAGCATTTAGTGTTGACTGACTCTGATCCATTTATAGCTACCATTTGGAATTAAAAGGCAGTGCCACTGCCCAACTAGAAATGGAAGTTTCTGTGAATGCCAGTGCTATAATTTCTGGGCTATTAACTTTAATAACTGGACAACAGCTCAATCCTCAGTAGTTGCTGCCAAACTCCTAGTAAGCTGATATACAATATCTGAGTAAAATGCATAGCTGAATAATTGTTGCACCGCTCCATGGACACAGTTTAAGATGATTAACAGAGGTTGCTCCATATGTAGAGAATGTAAGACCCTGTAATGCAACTTCCTTCATAATGGGAAATCTTCCACTGTGTGTTGTATAGAATTATGAATACCATATTTTGCTCCATAAGACGCACCTGATCATAAGACGCACCTTGTTTTTAGAGGAGGAAAACAGGAAAAAATGAAACAGAAAGAAAGAGAGAGAGAGATAAAGGAAGGAAGGAGGAGGAGAGAGAGAGAGAAAGAGAAAGGAAGAAAGAAAGGTGGGGACAGAGAGAGAGACAGAAAGACAGACAGACAGACAGAAAAAAGGAAAGGAAGGAAGGAAGGAAGGAAGATAAAGGAAAGAAGAGGGACGTCAGCATGCCATGCAAAGCCAGGCCTTTCTGTGCAAAGTAGCCATGGAGCTTAATCTGTGGGCGGGGCTTTCTGCTGCTGGGTGTCTTAAAGGGGAAAAGCACTTATTTATTTATTTATTTATTTATTCCTTCCATTTGTATCCCGCCTTGCCAGCGGACCAGCTCAATGCGGCTAACAGACATAATTACCCTAAAGGTTTACAATATAAAACCGTTAAAACGTTAAAATACAATTACAAAATTACTAAATTTCAGAATTTCAGAATGTCAGAAGATGGCGACTTCAGAGTTTCCCGGCAGACAAGGCTGCAGGGGTGCACCAACAGGACCAGGGCGATGGTAAAAATCAGTTCTCCACCCGATGGCAGCTCCTATTTGAAATTCTGGCGGAAGAGCTCCGTCTTACAACTGCAATAAGTCCCGCAGGGCCCTGATGTTATCCGGGAGCTCGTTCCACCAGTAAGGAGCTGCCACCGAGAAAGCCCTGGCCCTGGTACAAGTCAAATGGGCATCTTTCGGGTAAGATGGGCAAGTCAGGCGATTTTGAGTGCCTGATCTCAGTAACCTCTGGGGCCGATATGGGGAAAGGCACTTAAAGGGAAAGAGTACTTAGCCTGGTGGGGTTTTTCCTGCCGTTTCCCTTTTAAGTCTTAAGAGCTCAGGCCCAGCAGGGAGGGGCGGGGAAGGCTGGAAAGCCAGCCTGAGTGGCGTTCCCCTGCATTCCCTGCTGAAGAAAGAGCCCTGTTACAGGTAAGAAAAGCTCCATATTCGCTCCATAAGACACACACACTTCCCCCCCCCACCACTTTTTTGGGGAGGAAAAGTGCGTCTTATGGAGCGAAAAATACGGTATATTGGGAAGATCCACTTTCATATGCTTTTTCTACCATTAAGCTCCCTAAGTGACCCTGGGCCAGTTGCTCATTTTAGTTAATTTATTTATTAAAACACTTATATCCTGCCCTTTCTCTTAGTTCAAGGCAGCTTCTCACAGTAGTTAAAACATCTTACCCGAAAGATGAAAAAAGCAAGCCCCAAATCCCTCCCCCTTCTTCCTTAAAAGACTCCTGCTATTTAAACCCTGGCAAAAGCCCTGGCAAACAGGCAAACCTTGCAGTGTCTCCCAGGGGCATAGACTTTTGGAAATTCTGGGGGGGTGGGGGCGATGTTCTCCCCCCCCCGGGAAACCGCCGTACCTCCCCGGGCCCTTCCGAGGCCTGCCAGCCACTGCTGCCTGTGCCTCTCTCTCCCCCCCTGACACCCCTTCCCTCTCCCCCTCCAGCAGCAGCGGCGGCCGGGCCTCGGAATGACCCGGGGAGGCACGGTGGCAGGCGCTCCGTTTTGCCGGGGGTGGCTGAGCCCCCCTGGAAATTTTGGGGGTGGCTCGAGCCCTCGAGCCCCCCCGTACTCTATGCCTATGGTGTCGCCTGAAGATCTCCAGGGAAGGTTCCTCTTCACCCTTTCAGGGAGCCCATTCCACAGAGCCAGATCCACAATGGAAGAGGCCTGAGCTCTGGTTGATGCCAGACTAGGGTTGCCAGGTCTGGGTTGGAAAATACCTGGGCCGAGGACAGACTGGCAGTTTGGCCCAATATAAATCCACTTTGCAAGCAGATTAAGAGAGTGTGAACGCTCCATTGCAGCTTCTCCCCAGTATGGTCCTGCATCAGTATAGGCAGTATGAATGGGAAGCCCTGGGACAATGTGCCCCAGGTCTTTTTGCCCCGCTTCCATTGCACTTCAGTTTGCCAGTCTGTCCTTGGCCCTGGAGGCTTCAGGTGTGGATCCGGGACAGGGTGGGGTTTGGGGAGGAGAGAGGCCTCAGCATGGTACAATGCCATAGAGTCCACCCTTCAAAGCAGCCATTTTCTCCAGGGGAGTTGATCTCTGTCAGCTGGAGATCAGTTGTAAAAGCGGGAGATCACCTGCCCCAACCTGAAGGTTGGCAACCCTATGCCAAACAGGCCACCCTAAGTGTTGGGATATCCAACAGATGGCTGCCTGAGAACTGTAGTTTGTGCACAGGGACATACAGAAGAAGATTGTCCTTCAAATATATGGGTTCCAGATCATGAAGGGCTTTAAAGGGCATATCTAGCATCTTGAATTGCACTCAGAAACAGACTGTCAGCCAATGTTGCTGTTTCAAAATGGGCAACATGTTTTGGCAGCTAGCCCCTGACAATAGTCAGGCTGCTGCATTCTGGACCAGTTGTAGTTTCCAGGATGTCTACAAGAGCAGCCCCACATAGAGCACATTGCTGTAAGGTAACAGAAGCGTGGATCAGTGTGGCCAGATCAGTTGAGTCTAGGTAATGAGAAAGTTGGCAAATCGGATGCACCTGCTAGAAGGTACTCTTGGCCACTATGCCAACTTGCTTTTCAAACAGCAAGCCAGAGTCCATGAGCTCCCTCAAGCTCTTAACACGCTCTGAAAAAGCCAGCATTACTTCATCAAGGGCAAGTGGATTGAGTCTCTCTAGAATATCAGCCTTCCTGACCAGCATGACCTCTGTCTTGTCTGGATTCAGCTTCAGTTTGTTCTGCCTTAACCATCCGACCATAGCTTCAAAATACCAGTTCAGAACCAAAATGGATGTATCAAGAAGCTGGGATAATAATAAATAGAGTTGGCTGTCATCTACATATTGATGACACCCAACCCCAAAGCTCTGGACAATCTCATTCAGTGGCATCCCCACCCCCCAAAAAAGAGCATGGGTGAAAGAATGGAACACTTTGGCACTCAACAAGATAAATTCCACCCTACTGATTCTGCTCATCCAGTGGAGACTCTTTGTGTCTGGTCAGAGAGAAGAGAGAAACCACTGAAGGGCTATGCCATTAACTCATATATTCAAGCCGGTGAATAAGAATGGAGTGGTCAACTGTATCAAAAGTTGCTGAGAGGTCCAATAGTATCAACAGGGAAGATTGTTCCCTGTCCAAGTTTAAACAAAGATTGCCAGTGCGACTAAAGCTGTCTCAGCACCAAATCCAAGCCTGAAAACCAGACTGAAATGGATCAAGTGCAGTTGTATCATCTAGAAACCCTTGGAGTTGCTTTGCCACCACACATTTTATCACCTTCCCTAGAAAAGGGAAACTGAAGACTGGCCTTCAACTGGCTACATGGTCCCTAGCCAACAAAAGTAGCCAGTGAAGCCAGACCTAGCGCAGCCTGGGTACCTTTTGCCATTATTTCAGTGGGGAACAAACATTTCATGTACTTAATTTTCACGACCACAGGAACACACAGAGCTCTGATTCAGGGAGATCATATCACCAATAGAGTTGCAACACTCATTTATCCAATCATTCTGAATTATTCATTTGACTTATTCTGACTATACAGGCGTTTTCTATTTCTCCCAGGACACGTGGATGAATGAGGCTGTGCTGTGCAGTGCGGTGCATTTCTTCCTATAGCTGTCTAAACAGATGCTGCACACCCTGCTGCTCTGAGAAATATGTGGCTGCATGTTGAACTGTGTGTGGCAGCTAAGGGGTTAGTAAATCAGGAGGCACAGATTCTTCAGCTTCTGGAGAATCCCCAAAGAGTAAACAAAGTGTAACTGTTGCAAACAATACACTCTCAATACATTGTAGAAGCAATAGCTAATGAAAAGTTATAATGCCTGTAGTTAGCACCCTCTTTAAAAGAATTTACACAGTATATGAAATTAAATTCTGTGCACAGTTCTCTTAATTTGTCCTTAATTAAACAATACTCCATAAATGGTGCATTCAGTGACCAAATGTTCAGAGACAGCAAAATGGTGGGTCCCAAGCCATTAGGAATGAAATAAAGGCAATCCCCAGAGAGACTGCTAGAGTCTGGTCTATCTAAGTGACAACTGATGGTTTAGGGAAGATAATTAACTTCGCAATTACAAACCACAGCTTTCACCAGGGCTGTTTCTCCCAGTTATAATCTTGTAAATGTGCTGGTGTTTTTTATACGACAAGCTAAAATCTTTATATGCACAAAAAGTTAAGCTCAAGGCACAGAAGACGAATTCTCCTTTGCTCAATTTATTCGGAGTATTTTCAACAAATAAATATTTGGTGGACAGCTCCTTTACCAATGAAATGGCTGTGGTCAAAGAAGCAAGAAATGGAATGCTTTATTCTTGGATGCATGTTCTTGGATGTATGTGCATGTTTTGCCAAAATAAGGTATTTACAAAGTATGGATATGAGGGAAAGTTAGTTTTTTATTCCTTAGGCTGGAACAATCTGTCCATTATCTGTAACATATAAAAATATCTTTCAAGCAAATGACAACCCATCTAGTGGCTCAGTGGCTTTGCTTAGGACCTATCTTTCTCCACCTAGAAATTTTTCAGAGGCCAAGAAATGGTTGCCTGAAAAGGCTTAGAGTCAAATACTGTTACATATGCAGGGACGTTTGTGAGTTGAAAACATTTGTGAGTTGAAAACAAAGTAGGTACTGAACTGGGGTAAAAAATGGATCAAATACCCTAATGAATCATAGATATCATGTGCAGATGTGGGCAAATTTTGTGCAGCTGTGCATCATGCTTTCATCTTAAAAGCTGAAATATAAATATGGACTTCTTGCCCATTTTGTTATTTTCTCATTAAATGATTGAGGCTGTCCCTCAGTCATTTAACATACATGGAGACTTACAACCCACTTTGGGATGAATAAAAAACTTTCCTTTGTCTCATTAATTTTCACAACGATTCTTTACGGATGGGAAAGGAGGACAAGGAGTATCAGTTTGCAATATTGTGGGTCCATGGCTTAACCGAAAAATTACGCATGCAGCGTATGTGCAGGAAAGTTGCAACGTGACTGATGGACTCGCAGTAAGGTTCACTTACAACTGATTTGGAAAGCATTACAAACATCATCAAAATGACCTTTCTGTTTTTCAAGCATACATACTGGTATGGCAGGGCTGCATACACAACTGTCATGTGTGAAGTCAGTCTTAGTTTATTATCCAGGTTTCAAAAAAATTGTTAACATATATACTGGCTTACACAACTTTTGATATTACACATAGACACAAATGAGATTCCATATATTTCCGTGCAAAACTCCTGTGTTACCAATCCTGCGTATTTCATTAATCAAATTAGACAACAAGGACAGGCGTGAGCATCTGCTCCCCTGTGGGCCATCCAGGGTGTCTGCCTGGCCACTGTGGGGAACAGGGTGCTGGAGCAGATTAACCATTGCTCTGACCCAGCAGGGTTGTTATTACGTTCTTGTATGGCAATATAATTATGTACAATTGGCAAATGCAAAGACCACAGTGCATTCATCCCTACCCACATTAATTTTCAAGACACATAAAAATGTACCCTTGTTCAGTTTCTCTGAAAAATTGTGTGGGTTGAGCAGCTCCATATCGCAGAATGTTGTGATCTTTACATCTGTGCGTGTGTGTATGCAATTAACATTACTACAGCCTCCCAGCCTGGGAGTACAGGGAATACTCTGCATACCAGGGTTTACCCAACTGCAGTGCTTGCGAGCGGCAATTGGAAAGAATTTAATTGTGTTCCAGCATATGTGCATATATACATTGTCAGATGGAACGTTGTTGCTGATAACTTACAGATTATGGCTCTCTAAATAATTTCCTTCCATAAACATGATTTTTAAGGCTTTTTTATTTGCTATTTTGTCCTGATAATGGTCCCTGTCTGTCCATGGCTTCACTGTTTTAATGCAATTGTAATATAAATGTTGTAAGTGGGAATTTGGATGTTTTCATGGACAGAAGTCAAATCAACTCAAAGCCACGTGATCATGGAAGTTGCAAGGTACCTTAGTTTCTGTTAGCTTGACTAACCTTGTTGAAAGCACCAGCTGCAGAACTAAATAAACAAAAGGAGTTAAAACAAGGGCCAGTTCCTAGAAGGGAAAGCAAACCCAGACTGGTCTGTACATCAGTTATCCAGATAATTGACATATGTTCTAACAGTGAGAGCTGCTTCTCACTTTTTATTTTATTCCTGGCAATACAAACAACAAAGTTCACATGCCATATTTTCCAATATGTATCCATTTAAAAATACACATCATGTAATGCATGGATCAAAGTGGATTCTGTGAAAAATGTACACATGCATCTTTCACAGTTGATGATTTGGTTCTTGGGTAGGCCTATTGGAGAGTACTAAAATTTAGCTCATGGATGGATCAAAGTGGATTCTGTGAAAAATGTACACATGCATCTTTCACAGTTGATGATTTGGTTCTTGGGTAGGCCTATTGGAGAGTACTAAAATTTAGCTCATTTATCAATCTAGCCCCTTCCAATCTCTGCATGCCTGACTGATATATCCACTTGGATGTCACACTGCTGCCTCATTTTGACCAAATAATGTACTGTTCTTCCCAAACTCTCCTCTCCTTATATACTTTCCATACATATCAACGATATCATCCAGCATACTGCCTTGGCTTTATCTTCATCAGCAGTGGGAAGTGGCCCCCATGTCCAACACAATCACTTTTGAAAAGAAGCCACTTTTCAAAAATGATGGGAATAGTCAGAGGGAAGTTAAAAGGTGGAATTAAGATATGATCTTCAATTCTGAGATGCCTGGAAACAATGTAAAACTAGACTAATTGAGGTTCAGATAGAATGCATACCTCAAATCAAGAATGGTACCACCATGTCTAAAAGGATGCCTGCGCAGTTATGCATCCAAGTTAAGGACGCCATCAAAGGCAAGAAGTCTTTCTTTAAAAAGTAGAAGGTTTTCCCAAATGAGGTGAACAAACAGAAACACAAGTTCTGACAATAAAAACATAACATGACAATAGCTGAAGCAAAAAGAATTTGAGGAACAGACT
Organism: Lepidodactylus listeri; assembly: GCA_029233225.1. Classification (NCBI taxonomy): domain Eukaryota; kingdom Metazoa; phylum Chordata; class Lepidosauria; order Squamata; family Gekkonidae; genus Lepidodactylus; species Lepidodactylus listeri. The sequence continues at coordinate 52,138,842 of JARCFY010000012.1, forward strand.
GCTAAAAACATTAGTACAAACAATAAGTTTAGAGAAAGATGGAGAGATGGCAGAGAAATGGAATGAATTTTGGGGTCTTGTTTTTACTGTGAAAAATGTGGGGCACATTCCCAAGCAGTAGCCACTCCTTTTAGGAATTGTATCTGAAGAACTGTCAAACTGAGGGGATCCAGCCTAACTCATCTTAACATACCTCACAGGATTGTTGTGAGGAGAAAATGGAGGACAGAAAAATGATGTAAGCAGCTTTGAATCTTAAGGCAGGGTATAAATGAAGTAAATAAATAAAATAAGTATAAGGTGATGCACACTGGAACAAAAAACACTAACTTTAAACTTATGTTAATGGTGTCTGAACTGGCTAAGACCAAGACTGAAAGAGATATGGGGGCTGTAGTAGAAAGCTTAATGAAAATGTTTTAAGTATACAGCAGAGGTGAAACAGGCAAACTCCATGCTGAAGATTATTAGGAAAGGGATTGAAAATAGAACTGCCAATAACACAATACCTGTTGTATAGCTATGCTGCAGGCTTATTTGGCATTCTGTATGCACTTCTGGTTGCCGTATCTCAAAATATTTTTAAAAGATGGAAATAGTACAGAAGAGGGCAACTAAGAGGTTTAAAGTATTGGGAGATATTTCCTTTGAGGAAAAATTGAACGGTCTGGGACTTTTTAGTCAAGAAGATAGCTTACAAAGAGGGGACATGATAAAAGTTTTAAAAATTATGCGTGGAGTGGAGAAAGTGGATAGTGGTAGCTTTTTCTCACTCTTCCATAATACTATACCTCAGGGGCACAAATAAAATTGATGGGCAATAGGCTCAGGATAGATTAAAAGAAATCCTTTTTTAGTCAATGTGTAAATAAACTGTAAAATTCACTGCCATGGGACAAAGTGATGGACATGAGCACAGATGACTTTAAAAGAGGATTAGACAGATACATGATCCATCAAGGGCTACTAGCCTTGGGATTTGGAACCAGCAATGTACAAGTAGAAATATAAACAGACCTGGTGCAGATCTTCTGCAATATCTAGGACTTTCCTTCCTATATATTACAGTGACCAGAAACTGATTGCACAAGAAATTGTACAAGAATCATAGAGTTGGAAGGCACCTCCAGGGTCATCTAGTCCAACCCCCTGCACAATGCAGGAAATTCACAGATACCTCCCCCACACACACATCCCAGTGATCCCTGCTCTATGCCCAGAAGAGGACAAAAATCCTCCAAGATCTCCAGCCAAACTGGCCTGGAGAAAAATTGCTTCCTGACCCCAAAGTGGTGAGCAGAATTTCTCTGGGCATATAAGAAACGGCCACAAGAACTAAACACTGATGCAACCCTTCCTGCCCTCCCTCGCATGAGCTGCCTGTTGTCAGATGGCCATCTAGACTCTGTTTAAAAACCTACAAAGAAGGAGAGCCCACCACTTCCAGAGGAAGCCTGTTCCACCGAGGAACTGCTCTGTCTGGAAGTACTTCCTAATGTTTAGCTGAAAACTCTTTTGATTTAATTTCAACCTGTTGGTTCTGGTCCGACCTTCTGGGGCAACAGAAAACAACTCTGCATCATCCTCTATATGACAGCCCTTCAAATACTTGAAGATGGTTATCATATCACCTCTCAGTCATCTCCTCTCCAGGCTAAACATACCCAGCTCCTTCAACCTTTCCTCATAGGACTTGTTCTTCAGACCCCTCACCATTTTTGTTGTCCTCCTCTGAACACGTTCCACCTCGTCTATATCCTTTTTAAATTGTGGTGCCCCAAACTGGACACAATACTCTAGGTGAGGCTTAACCAGAGCAGAGTAAAGCGATACCATCCCTTTGCATGATCTGGACACTGTACTTCTATTGATACAGCCTAAAATCGCATACAAGTGGGGGTACAATAAGTCTGACTTAGTGCAAATGGCCACCAAGGTCTTCTTCTTGTGACTCCTCTAGTGCAAGAGCTTTAGCACAAGCAGAAATTTTGTGCTGGATCCAAAGGCAGCCTCCCTACAAAGAGGCAGCATACCTCTGCATACCAGTGCTAGGAGGCAACCTTAGGGAAAGGCCTTGGCCTCTGTACCCTGTGTGCTAGCCCTCCAGAGTAATTGATTGGCCACTGATTGAGACAGAATGTTGAACTTGATGGACTAGTGATCTCATCCAGCAAGCCTCTTTTTATGTGTTTTCGCTCCTTTATCTTTTAAGATGATATTGTTAATTGGTACATCTGATGAATCTGTAGAAAAGAGTATTTATATCATGCATTATATTGTACATGTGTATCTGCATGTTGCCAATATTTATTATATTGTACTGATTTAAATCATCAACCAAAAGGGAGACTGCAACCAAGAATTCAGAAGGAGATGAGACTAGGAAGGGCAGCCATGAAGGAGCTAGAAAAAGCTTTTTAAGAGTAGGGAGACCAAGATTAAGTTAATTCATGCTATGGTATTCCCCGTTACTATGTATGGGTGCAAACAATGTGGACCATGAAGAAAGCTGACAGGAAGACAGCTGATTCATTTGAAATATGGTGTTGGAGGAGAGTTTTATGGGCATCGTGGACTGCCAAAAAGACAAGTGGGTTCTAAACCAAATCAAGCCTTAACTCTTTTTAGAAGCTAAAATGACTAAACTGAGGCTATTGTACTTTGGTCACATTATGAGAAGACAAGACTCACTGGAAAAGGCAACAATGGTAGAAAAAGTTAAAGGCAGCAGGAAAAGACAAAGACCCAGCATTAGATGCATTAGCTCAATCCAGGAAGACCTGAGCAAGGCTGTTAACAATAGGATGTTTGGGAGGACAGATAAGACTCAAGGATATTCATAGGGTTGACACAAGTCAGAAACAACCTAACGGCACTTAATACACACACATTCTGTCCCCTTCTCCTGCTTCCTTCTCTCCTTCTAGGGTTGCCAGCCCCCGGGTGGAGGCAGGAGATTTCCTGGAATAACAGCAGGTCTCTCAACTACAGAGATCAGTTCCCCTTAGGGCTGACAATACAAAGTTGAGAAATCAATGGAGATTTGGGGATGGAGCCTTGGAAGGACAGGGACCTCAGTGGGGTACAATGTCATAGAGTCCACTCTTCAAAGCAGCCATTTTCTCTGGTGGAACTGATCTCTGTCATCTCGAAAGCAGTTGTAATTCCGGGTGATCTCCATGCCCCACCTGGAAGTTGGCAACCCTAGTTGCCCAGGAGGAAATGGATGCTTTGAAAGGTGGTGTCTATGGCATTCTACCCTTCTGAGGTACCGTCCCCTCCTCAACCTCCCCGCCCCAGGCTCCCCCTTCAATTTCTACGAATTTCCTAACCTCTTTATAGCCTTTTGGCAATCCCCATATCATCTTCCTGCCTTGTTCTCTCCTTTTCAGCCATTCACCCATCTACCTTTTATCTGCCTCCCATCTTCAGCTATATTTATTCTTTCTTATTTCATTTATAGCCCATCTTTCTCCACACTGGGGACCAAAGCAGCTTATATTATTCTCTTTTCCTCCTTTTTATACACACAACAGCCCTGTGAAGTAGGTTAGGCTGAAAGTATGTGACTGGTCCAAAGTCACTCAGTCAGTTTCCACAGCAAGATGCAGATCTGAACTTGGGTCTTGCAAACTCTAATCTGAACCTCTAACTGCTACACCACACGGGCTTTTGGAGGATGGCTGCTGTTGAACAGTAGCAAGCAGCTGGGTCTACTTGAGTCATGCAAGCCAAGCGGTATCAAGTCACCTGCTGGGCCTAGGGCTGCCAACTTCCAGGTGGAACCTGGAGATCCCCCAGAATTACAGTTGAACTTAGTAATTACAGTTGAACTGAACTCCAGACATCTGCCCCCCTGGAGAAAATGGCTGCTTCAGAGGGTGGATTGTATGGCATTAAACCATGTTGAGGCCTCTCCCCTCCCCAAACCCTGCACTCCTCAGACTTCATCACAAAATCTCCAGGAATTTCCCAACCTGGAGCTGGGTACTTTAGCCAGACCTAGCCCTAATGAGTCCTCCCTCAAAAGCCAAAATAGGACTGGAAAGGGCCCTCTCCTCTCCCCATGCCTTTCACCGATAGAGTCAAGCTTGAAATGCTGTGGTTGCCACTGAGGGAGTCAATTGCTTAAAGCTACAAGTGCTCCTTTTATCAGTTTCAGATATTTTAATCTACCCAGCATTTTTTTTAGAGTTCTAGGGTCCTTTTCAGGTTTGTAGAAAGATCTGTCTTGTCAATTTACAACTCCAGTCACAGGATTTAGGTAACCAAAGATACCATGACTTTGCTATTAGAATGTAAGATGATGTGATTGTGTTTGCAAACTAGTTGTATTTTATCTATAAAACATAGTAAACATCTTATTTCTGTCTGTTCCCTTGGCTAACACCTTGATTCATGCTCTACTGCAACCTTCTGTCTGGACCTCCTCTTTCACACCTCACTCCTTTAGCTTCTATCCCAAACTGTGCTGCCAAAATAATGCAACTCTACTGTTAGATGGACCATTTCTCAGATCTGTGCACTGCTTTCCATTACCCTACACATCCAGCACAAACTCTTTGTAATTAAAGCTCTCCCTTTACTTTTTAATAGCACAGTTAGGTAGTTATACACTCTAGATTTAATGGTCGTATGGGGAGAGCATGTAGATGGTAATATGTCCTTTGAATGTAGAAGAACCTACAGCCCACTTTTTGGGGTTCCCTGCTGAGTCTGTGAGCTAGAACCTTAGACTTCTGCCTCAAAGACTAGCCCTAATGGCATCACTGTTTTTTCCTCTTGTTTGTTATTGAGCCTTTACTATGACCTTTAGTTCTATTACCAATACCATTAGCTACCTAAGTCTATCTCAGTTCTATCATAGCTCAGCACATGTTCTGTTGCTGCCGCTGTGCTGGAACTTTCTCCCTGAATATGTATGTCATGCCACCATTCTCTTACCTTTCATCTCCTTCAAAACCTACCTTTCTCAAATGGCCTTAGGTTTAAACAACTTAATCCTTCCATATTAGTTTCTCCAGTCCTCACCAGGGATGGTCACAAACTGGGAAAATGTGGTTCAGTTCATAGTTTGTGGCCAAACCATGAACCAAACAACAAACTGAACCAAACCAGGAAGTTTGTTTGTGAACTGAACCAGTTCATGGTTTGTGGCCCTTCAAACCCCACTGAAAAGGGACCACAGTCCCTTTAAATTAAGTTTTCAGAAAATAAGTTTTCAGTAGGGTCAATTTCACTATGAACAGCATTAGAATCTTACCAAACTTTGCTCAAAGTAATATACAAAACTTCTTTTTATGGAAGTAAGAGAATTAATTTGTTATTTCAAGAAACTCCCATGGATCAGCAAAGAAGGGAAAAAGAGGTGATTCTTTAGGGGGCTTACTGCTGTTCTAGGAAACTTATGTTTTTTAAATAATTCAATCTTTTCCTGGGAAGGATAGATTTCCCCACAACACCAACCTCTTCTTGGGGGAAAAAAAACTTGCCAGCTGAAATGCCAATCATTGAGCAAGAGAATAAAATAAATCATTAATATGTTTAAAACAAAAAAAGTGTTTTTTTGTTGTTGATACATACTCATTAGTACCAAGCTGCAAATGAACTCTGGAATTGTGCTCCTATTAATTAGATGGAAGAGCAGAAAACGTCCTTGCTTCTGTTCAGCCAGATGGAGGGACACTGGGTGTTACAATCTATGTTAGGTCTCTACTCAAGGGGATTCTTTGGTGTCTTCGTAACTATTAGGAGGCAACATGGGTCCTATACCCATTTGTCACTTTAAATATTTATAGCAACCAACTTCACAAGTGTATACTCAAATTATATTCCTACAAAAAAGGCAGTACTTCTGCAATATTGGAGAATTGTCTATAAATAACTCTTAAAATTCCAGGGGGACTTGTGACACAGCCTGCAAAACTAAAGAGATCTTTCTTAAAGCAAGGAGGGGGGGGGGGAAATAAGACAGTCTGTTCTTTTTCTGCTATACCTCCTTAAGAACACTCTACTATTTTGTCCAAAGTGTAATCTTATGACTAACTTAGTTTCTCTTATTTGTTGAGGTGATCTTTGTCAGTTTTGCTGCACAATGGAATCTAAAACTGAGGATTTTTGCTGGTGTTCTTTCCATTGCTGGTTCAGAGATTGTTCAAATTGGGAAATGCATCTTGTTTCCTGGGCCTCAAACTCAAAAGACCCCTCAAATGTAGACATTTGACAAGTTTCACAGCTCAGAGCCTTGGACTAAAACATAATACACTCTCTCCGACTACACATTTAAGCAAATAAGAAACATGATTTGTAATATTTGTCATATTAAACTGCTAAAAATGTTCAGAGATATTAATAACAACATTCCATTTATGATGGGTAGAGGTCTGAAAAGCTGGAAGTGACATGGGCCACTCTGGAACTCTGAGAAGATCCACTGGTCTAAACTAATTTGCACACATGCCATCTATCCATCCTTTGCAAAGGAACCAATTGACAAATCAGAGCTCTAATGCACAAATCACTTCCTGTTACATTGGTAGCCCTTTCCCCTCTGCCTCAAAAGGTCTGCATTGAGGCTAAAGATCTGACAGCAGATTCCATCTCTTGCTTTACTTGTGCCTCAACATCAGATAATAGCAGGGGACCAGCCAATAACTGTGCCTTGTATCTCATCCTAATGATCCTTAGATCTGATTCCAAAGACAAATTATAGACATGCTGAGAAATTCACATGCTTGCCTGGTGAACATTCCTGGTTTGAACTTTCTTGATTACAAGCAAGGTGAGCTCCTGATCACAAGAAAATAAAGAGCCGCACCAGTCACAGGAGATAAAAGTTTAAGGCCAAGGCCATTGCTGCAAATCATGCAAAATATATTTCATTACCCAGTTAATAAAATTGGAAATTTTTGGAAATTTGACTGAGTAATAAAATATATTTTTACCTGATTTTCACCATAGGACTTGGCCTTATTTTTTATCTCCTGAGTTCCTGATCACATCACCGGAATGTTTCCTGGCTGAGTTCATCTTGAGCATAACACCATGCTGTGCAGCTTTGCACCTGCATAATATCCACTTGGTTGTTGCAACTTACAGCTGCTTTCATCCACTCCAAGAAACCAGTTATCTCATTTACCACAGAAAAGGCAGCATTCCATGGGTCCTTTTGGGTTATAAGCTGACCTTGTGTAAGACAAAATCACTTGCCGTTCATTCCTTCCCTCTTTGTGCCTGTGCACTTGGTTGCAGGCTTGATATAACAATCATCCAATAGACATCAGGTATTGCCTGCTTTTTTTGCACCTACAGAGTCAGAAACACCTTTTCAAGCAGTGATTACAAGAACTGATTGTGATATCAGCTGGTTCTTGAGCAGACAGCAAAGGCACACAAACACAATAAGTAGTAAGCATCAACTAAAAATGCCACATGTAATTATTTTTATGGTATGCCATTTAAAATTGGAAGTGGCAGAATCAGATAAGTTTGGCAACTGGTGGGAAGATGGGGGGGCTCACCTGGAGAAAGAGAAGGGTCCAGGCCTTGTCACCAGCATCACACAGAAAATGATGTCTTCACACCAGTAAAATCCAGGCAATGCTCTAGTATTTGGGCAAAAACTCTATGGTAAAACTGGCTTTTACCATCGAGTTTTTGCCCTAACACCAACGTGTCACCTGGATGTCACTCATGTGATGACACCACTTCCTGTGAAGAAGAAGAAGAAATTGGATTTATAACCTGCCCTTCACTTGGAGTCTCAGAGCAACTTACAAACTCCTTTCGCTTCCCCTCCCCACAACAGACACCCTGTGAGGTAGGTGGGGCATAGAGACTTCTTTCCAGAGCTGTCCTTGAGAGAACAGCTGTGCCAGAACTATGGTTTGCCCAAGGTCATCCAACAGGTGCAAATGGAGGAGTGGGGAATCAAACCTGGTTCTCCCAGATTAGAGTCTGCACACTTAACCACTACACCAAACTGGCTCTGTGTGATGCCAGCAAGGATGCCTGGGCCTTTCTCCTTCTCCAGGTAAGTCCCCTGCCAGCCAGCTGATCAGTGGCTAAGGGACAGGGTCTGGCAGTGGGGGACCTTCCCCCTTTATTGAGGAGTCTGGCAACCCTAGTGGTGAGGAAGCCGCTGTGAGAAAACTTTCTAATCATGTGAGAAAGTGGTGTAATCATACAACAGACACATCTAAATTCCTTTGTATACATCCAGTTTGGCCGATAGGCTTCCTGCTCATGACTGCCAATTAGGAGACAACTTGAACTGTTAATTAAAACATAATTAACAAATCACTAATAAGGTCCAGCTTTATCTGTTTACTCACAAGCCCTTTGTCATGAGCCAGCCAGCTGCCATCTCCTTGGATGAGGAGGAATCCAAAGAATTGGGCCCTGCAACAATGGAATCCCTACCTAAGCAGCCAAATCTGGCAGCAGATCCATCAGGGGAAGCATCAGGAAGTGAGAATGCTTCCCAGTTATGGCCAGGCTGCTGAATCTTCCAGGAGGAGAAAGAGAAGCCACAAAGGCTGGTTTCCCCCCAGCTTCAGGGTGGTGAAAACCAGGGAGGATTGTGAGGCAATCGAAAGGGATCTGTCGAGGATGGGTGAGTGGGCGTCAGTGTGGCAAATGGGGTTCAGCGTGGCCAAGTGCAAAGTGATACACACTGGGGCCAAAAATCCTAATTATAAATACACGTTGACGAGGTCCAAACTGGCAGAGATGGACCAAGAGAAAGATCTTGGAGTTGTAGTAGATAACTCACTGAAAATGTCAGGACAGTGTGCGACTGCAATAAAAAAGGCCAGTGCTATGCTGGGGATTATTAGGAAGAAGAAGGGAAGAGATTGGATTTATACCCTGCTCTTCACTCAGAGTCTCAGAGTGGCTTACAAACTCCTTTTCCTTCCCCTCCCTACAACAGTCACCCTGTGAGGTAGGTGGGGCTGATAGAGCTCTGACAGAAACTGCTCCTTTTCAAGAACACCTCTGACAGAACTATGGCTTGCCCAAGGTCATCCAGCAGGTGCAAGTAGAGGAGTGGGGAATCAAACCTGGTTCTCCCAGATCAGAGTCCGCTCACTTAATCACTACAATGAGGAGACTGAAAACAAATCAGCCAGTATCATAATGCCCCTGTATAAATTGATGGTGCAACCTCATTTGGAATACTGTGTGCAGGGGTGTAGAGCTTGTGATTTCCCAGAGGGGCAGGGCCTCTTGCGCACATGCAAAGCATGCGCATGCTGGGACTTTGTCCCAGCTGCTGTCGCCAGAGCCTTCCCCCCCGCCTGCCCGCCAGCCCGCCCACCCACCCACCTGGCTGGCTTCCAGCTCTCGGCTCCCCAGAACCCACTCACTCGCTCGCTCACTCCCTCCCTGCCTGGGCCATTCGGGGCGACTACCCAGTGTGATGAAATCACCCGGAAGTGACTTCATCACACTGGGCACATTGCCAGGGTGATGCTCTGGCAATTGCCCCGAAACTCTATGGTGCCATAGAGTTTTGGGGCGATTGCTACAGCGTCGCCCTGGCAATTGCCCAGATGGCCCCGGGAAGGAAGGAAGGAGGGAGGGAGGGAGTGAGCGAGCGAGCAGGTGGGTTCAGGGGAGCCGGGGGGGGACCGGGCGGGCATGGGCCTAGGCAGGGAAGTGTGGCGGCGGCAGGCAAGCAGGCAGGTGGGCACCCTGTTTTGCCGGGGGGGCTCAGTCCCCCTGGAAAATCTCAGGGCTGGCCTGAGCCCCCGAGCCCCCCCGCAGTTGACGCCTATGACTGTGTGCAATTCTGGTCATCACACCTCAAAAAGGATATTGTAGCATTGGAAAATGTGCAGAAAAGGGAAACTAGAATGATAAAAGGGTAGGAACACTTTCCCTATGAAGAAAGGTTAATGCACTTGGGGCTCTTTAGCTTGGAGAAATGATGAGTGAGGGGTGACATGATAGAGGTTACAAGATTATGCATGAGATAAAGCAGGTAGAGAAAGAAGTACTTTTCTCCCTTTCGCACAATACAATAACTTGTGGGCATTCAATGAAATTGCTGAGCAGTTGGATTAGAACGGATAATAGGAAGTACTTCTTCACCCAAAGAGAGATTAACACATGGAATTCACTGCCACAGGAGGAAGTGGTGGCTACAAGCATGGATGGCTTCAAGAGGGAATTGAATAAACATATGGAGCAGAGGTCTATCAGTGGCTATTAGCCACAAGATATAGATAGGAACTCAGTCTGAGGCAAGTGATGCCCTGTATTCTTGGTGCTGGGGGGGCAACAGTGGGAGGGCTTCTAGTGTCCTGGCCCCACTGGTGGACCTTCTGATGGCACCTAGTATTTTTGGCGACTGTGTGACAAAGTGCTGGACTGGATGGGCCACTGGCCTGATCCAGCATTGGCTTCTCTTATGTTCTAATGTTCTCCTGAGCCAGTAAAGCATAGAAGAAGAAGAGAGTGCTTGGTGGCTCAGGAGAGATGAAGGAGTGCCTGCTTGACTGCTCAGCAATGGTCAGTGTTAGTTCCTGAAGCAGACTCCTTGCAGGACCAGGACTGACAGGCTGACAGGGAAACAATGAAAGACCACACCCATAGGAACGTGAACATGACTGTAAGGAGTGACACCTGGCCCTTAGGGGATGAGTTAGCGAAAGTTGCAGATAAAAGGAACACACTGAGCAAGACTCAGTGTGGAAGCAACTTTGCTTGCCACGCCTCTGTGCGCTGACCTGTTTAGCAAACAGAACGATTCCATGACCCTGCTGCCTTGTACCTTGTATCTAGTAATCTGTGCTTGCTCCTGAAACTGGGGACCCATACCCCTGTATCTTGCACCTGTTTCCAAACCTTGGAACTGGGCACCTGTTTCCAAACCTGGGAACTGGATCCTCCTACCTGGACCCTTGGACTGGATACCTTCGGATACCTGACTCCAAACTGGTTTGTAGACCTTGCTCCTGTGTAGTTCTGTACTTGTTGTTATTGTATTTGTATCGCCCGGAAACCTCAGGTAGAGCAACAACACCAAGCTTAGCCCTGAGCGTGACACCCTTAGTGGAAACAGAACAGTTAAAGTAGTAGATTAAGACTGGACTTTCTAAAAAAGAAGTGATATTTTTATACTGTCCCTTTGCAGATTTAGTATTTCATAGAAGGAAACGCTTCTTTAATCTGTTCTTTGATTACATATATGAAAATGGAAAAATGAGAGACTGGTCATTTTGGGAATAATGTAAAAGGTCATGACTCCCGGGAGACCCATTTTTCAGATCACTAAAAATAGTTCATTCTTTTAAGCTAACCTTATGAGGCAGAAGCCCTGGCTGTACAAGAGCTATCATCTATCAAATCAGTTCAGAGAAGGAAAAAAAAAACGCATTCCGTTCTCACTTGTGGTTCTTTAAATTATTTCCTTTCCTCTTAAAACATTACCCCCAAATATATATGCAATGAGTGTGTATGGATTAGGGCACCTCACATCTTTATATATTTTCTGAGCTATAAAGATCTAGTCATCTCACAAATGACAAATGATATATTCCTGTGGCAATGAATGTATTCTAGGTAGTTAACCTGAAGAGGATTTTTTTTCAACAGTAAAAAAAGAAATGCTCATCAGTGAAAGAGTTCTATAAGGATCTTTAGTCCTTCACAGTGAGTTGAAGGACCACTTTACAAGGAGCTCTTTCTATAAAACATTAAAAAAACATTAATAAATTCAGCTAGGTGAAGTAGGTTCAAAACATACACATTAGATAATGGAAACATGTTGATGTTCTTAAGGTTACAAACACATCTGAAGTTATACTAATTGTAATATTGAACAAATTGAAAATGATGAAGTACAATGTCCCTGAACATCCTGGAGAAGCCTCCTTTCCCCATTCTGCTAATTGCTACGACACTTGAAATCTCAGTGTGATATTTTTTTTTCTCAGCAAATGAACAAGTGGAGACCACAGCACCTCTTTAAAAAGCAGATGTGGTAAATAATTAATTTATAAAGGGGAAAAAATCAGGAGAGGAGAAGGGAATGGAATACTCTGCCATCCCAGGTGAGTGCTCAACTAGTGGGAAAAACCGGGAAGGGGGGGGGGGGGAATCTTTGCATAAGAGCATTCACATTGTCTTTCCAGTATGGCAGTAAAGTAAGAACAGTATTTAAGGAGCCAATTCCTTAGGAGGAATGAACACTAGAGAACTCAACATATCCTATATCCTGTTATCATGACCTGAAGTTTTAAGCAAGAACTAGCTATGTATCTGTTTTCTAGCTCATCTATCTATCCCTAACGAGAGCCTCAATGTTCACTGCAATATATTAAAAGATCAAAATAATGAACAAGTCTAAAACATCATTTAAACCCATTAGGTGTGAGCCAAGCCTACCATCTGTGAGGGGTTTTATGTGGGGACATTTTTGGCACTGTCATGGGGACCTTCTTTACTATTAGTTTTTTAGCATCCTTAGCTAAAATGTTTGCTTATTCCTTTAAATTGTCCTCACTTGCCCTTGGTGACACAATCAATCAGCCAAATATTTATTGGCCAAATAGCTTCATGAAATTATCCCATCCATTATTTGTCCTCCCATACTTTGATCTTCAAAAGGGGAAGTAGTAGCAGCCAAGTGAAATGGCAGTGAATAAACAGATTGGTCAGGGGAAACAGCACCAAATGAGACAGGGAGAAGGTGAACATATCCACACCCAAAATATTGTGGAAGGAAGCATTTCTACACCAAACTCTTTAGCTCCAACCTGATAATCAAAAATGAATAATATTGTTGCAGCTGTATGTCTAATAATATTAGAACACAATAGCTTAGATCCCACAGAACATTTCTGCTGATGGAAGGAATATCCATCCATGCAGTGAAACTTCTTCACTTCCCCCTTTTTCTGTGGCTCCAAATGGTCACCCTCAAAAATGCTGCTCCTAGGAGATGGGACACCCAGGAACAAGGAGGCAGTTGGAGGTCTGTAGCAGGGGTGGGAATGGATGAAAATTTCTTCCCTTCCCACTGCAGATCTAAGCCACTCAAAACCTTTAAGACCTAGGAGACCTTCTGTTTGAAAGTAGAAATGTGGTAGACACAGAATCCCAGTTACTTGCAAATGGAGGATAACCACAAAAAATAATGCTCTTTGATACACATTATGAGGCCCTGACTCTGTGGCAGGCAGTAGGTGATATTAAGACTGCTTCCTGAGAACTTGGGCAGCCACTGCCAATAAGAGTAAAAACTGCTGACCATGATGGCCTGAGTTATTACAAGCTAGATTCATATGTTCTTGTCTTCATTGTGGAAATATCCCTGGATCAATCTTCAGAAAGACCTTAAAGTCCTCTAAGAACATAGGTGGGACTTTGCTGAAACAAACCAAAAGCAATTGAGTTCAGCATCTTTTTTGCTACAATGATCAACCTGATGGCTCCGGAAAGACTACAAGAAGAATATAGAGGTGAAATCTCTTCCTATTGTTGCCCTCCAGGAACTACTATTTAGAAGTACACTAACTCTGAACACAGGCTCCAATATAGCTGTCTATAATGATTCTTCTCTATAAGAAGCAATTTGCTTCCGTTTCTGAATGGCTTGTTTTTTTTGCCTTCCAAGTTCTTCCATTCTTCCAAGGATGCCTTTTCCACTGTGAACAGAATTACAGCAGAGAAGAACTCTGGTATATTGTCATGTGATATCACTTAAAATGGTTTCCTTTGTAAGAGGAAAGTGGGGAATATTCTGATGTGTATGCAATTAATGCAAAATCCCTGTTGAGGTTTACAGTACCAGTACTGAGGGTCTTTGGTCAACGCAGTATGCCTGGCAATGTCTTGCAGAAGAAGAATGTCCATGAAACTGTCCTTTCTTTCCTACGAGGAAGAAGGAAACATAAAAAAGGTGAGAAAATGGACATTTAAAAAAACACACCTGATAAATTCTCTAAATAATATAGTTTTCCAGAGGGAAGAGCTGAATTTACCTGTTTTCTATTTCAGCCTCTAGAGTGCTATACTCAGTTGCACAGGAAACATCTGGTATGAGCAAAACTAATTTGGATCTCTTTTTTAAAATGTTAGCAGGATTAAAGGATCAGGTAGCTTGTTTCCTTACAAGAATCACTAGAGGGAATCATTTCAAGGAGGAGATAAAATCATTAGGACAGCAAGATAAAAAAAGACACTGTGTGTCTGCACTACAGCTAAATCAACTGAACCTGTAAAATTACATTAACTTGGAAAGCAAGCAAGATTTTAAATAAATAAATAAATAAATAAATAAATAAATAAATAAATAAATGCTTCATTAGTGACTTTAACTGCACTACTTTTAGCAGTCATGTGAGCCTTTTGGATTCCTGGGGGGAAATCTAGTTTTTATGAGGTATATTCTTGGAACTCTACTATGTGCTCAGGTTTACTCTAATAAATATACAGGTTTGAGTTGCTGTTGATTATAACAAAGGCTTTCAGTTCAGAGAATTTTTTGTCTCCAGTGTTGTTGTTTTTTCCCCCAGAGAGGCAAATTAATGGAATACTTTGTTTCTGAAAGATTTAAAAACTTTGGAGACCATAGACATTTTTTGTGCAAAGACTACTATAAATCTGACTGCTGTTGTGTCTTTTGCTCTTGGAGCATAATGCTTATCTAGGGTAGACATCAGAGTAAGAATGTATAGTCACACTTTTCAAATATTTTGAGACAAATTGGAGTCTTGCAAGGACTTGTGAGGGGCATTTTATTTTCCCTCCCTCACTATTTCCTTTTGCTCTTCCCTGAAAGTCCCCAATACCATTTCCCCCTTTCCTGCTTCCTTCTCTCCTTCCCACCCACCAGACAACCAATGTTCCCTCTAAGCTGCGGAGTCTCGTGAGCAAAAATTTTGCTTTGTGAGCTCCTGGTATTAAAGTTGTGAGCAAGCGATTTGCCTGCTGCATAAGTTAGTTTGCTCTGGAGCCATACTTCCTGAGCTAAGACAAAAATGTGTGAGCCTAAAAAACTATGAGCTAGCTCACATAAACTCAGCTTAGAGGGAACACTGCAGACAACCCATGTTATCAAACTCCTGTCTTCAGCTTTTTCTACTTCCATCCTCCAGGCAGCAAGCCTTGACCTGTCAAAACTATAACCAAGTTGTGTGGTGCTATCTGCCGGTCCATGCCCAATTGTGCCAAGGGGAACTTGCAGGGTGCACTTCATTTTCTCCTGTGTTCCCTTCCCCAAGCGATTTTTTCCTTACTTCCTCCTGGCAAAACCCATATCCTCAACTTTCCCTGCTTCCTTGTCTCCTTCCCATCCACCAACTAACCTATCTTTTCTCTGCCCCATCTATATTTATTATAGCTATATTTATTATTTACTATAGCTATATTCATTATTTTACCTGTACCTGCCTTTCTCCTGAATGAGGACCCAAAGCAGCATACTCCTTTCTTTAGGGTTGCAAGTCTCCTGGCAGTAGTGGATTCAGAGTGGTAGTGGAACTAAAATGTAAAAATTGCCATTAGGTTCATTAGGCTTGGATTCCCAGATAGCAGTCTGAAACTCTTAACTACTATGCCATGCTTGCTTTTGTGGGGTAGCTGCTATTGAACAAGCAGCTGGGCATGGATAAGTCATGCAAGTCATGTGGTAGTAAGTTGCCCTGAGGTTGTTGGTGGGCCTGGCCCTAATTAGTCCTCCCTCAATGGCTGGAACAGGGAAGATACACATTTTCTTTCTCTAGTGTTTCAATCATACCCATTTTGCCTCCATGCTGGATTTCCAAAGCCACGTGTGTTCATACCCATGCAAGTTAACTGGGTCAGTATATTCTCACATACTACCTGGAGTTGTAGTTTTGTTTAATCTGTTTTGATCTTGCACTATCATAATAAAAGCCACCAGTTGATGAGTGGTGTTGGCTGCACAGATCCCAAAGCTGTATACCCTTCACATAGTTTTCAAAAATGTATGACCAGCCCATGGTGACTCTGGAGAAGGGATGGCATGAACCTGCTCATGAACAAAAGTTTGTAATGAATTTTGGGCAGTTCATGGTTCACGAACTGACGTTTGTGGCAGATCAACCAGCATAAACTTTCCACAGACTTTCAAGCAGTTTGTGGAGGCTTTTGTAGGTTCATGAATGGATATATTTCCAGATACACTGTCTCTGCACAAACAAATGTTTACCAAACTTCAAAGCAATAGGAGGATGGAATTCTCCAGCCTTGGATACACTGTTGCCAGTTTCAAACTAGTCATGTCAGTTTCAAGAGGGGGTTCCCCCTCCCTTTGCTGGCATTCCTTGGTGTTCACTTCCCATTTCCTTGCACAGAGCTTGCAAAATCCCACTCAACTCTTGCTTGGATTTGTGACTCTGTGCTTTGAGACCAGCCCTTTTAAGCTTGCAATGCCAGTAATACTGAGTTCTGTTGAGCACTCTGTGATTGCTCTACTCATACTACTACTACTCTGTACATTGTACTGGTTCCGCTGGGCTTCCAACCTCTCCCCCCACTAGGATTATGATGCTGTGCTTGACATCAGTCCTGTTGAGCTGGCATTGCCACATTGGTGCTGGGTTCTGCTGGGCACTCTGTATGTTGTACTGGTTCTAATGGGCTTGCAATTATGCCCACCTTACTTGAATTGTGATTGAGCTGACATTGGCACTAAGTTCTGTGGGACACTAGTACATTGCACTAGTTCTGCTGGGCTTCCAGCCTGCCCTTGCTTGGAGTGTGATTCTGTGCTAGACATCAGTCCTGTTGAGCTGGCATTGCCACAGTGGCACTGGATTCTGCTGGGCATGAGTATATTGCACTGGTTCTGTCGGGCTTGCAAAAATGTCCCCCTTCAGTTTCTACCACAGAGATTCTCTGGTTTCACCTTAGTCCTGTTGGATTTGTACTGCCACAGTGGTACTGCTTCTCTGGGCTTGCAAAAATGCCCCCCACTTCATTTTCCACTGCAGAGATTCTCTGGGACTTTCATTATGTTCTGCTGGGCTTTTATTGCCCTTGCTTTTTTTGCTGCCCCCCTGGAAACAAGGGAGGATAGGAGCACTTTCTTTTTTGGGGGGGCCATAACTCAAACCCAATAAATCCAATCCTCACCAAACTTGGAAGGAAGGTATAAGAGAGTCAGCTGGAAATTCCCAGTGAGTTTGGTGTCTAGCATGCTGGGGGAGGCATTCTACCATGTCACAAACCTCATGAAATGAACCAGTTCATTTACCTTCTTAAAAGTTTGTGATGGTTTGTGGCTCACAAACCGGGCACACTATAAACCACAAACTGAAATGAACTGCATTTTGCCTATTTGTGCTCATCCTTACTGTGGAGCATACATAATTCAAGCAAGGCAGGAAACTTACAGTGTCTATAAGCAGCAGCTACCAGGCCAGCTGCCATGCTGAATACTGTTCAGCATAGATGCAAATTTAATTGACATGTTTCCATTTTGAACTATGAGCAAACATTCAAGACTATCATTGGAGGCTTTCAACTCAGCACCAAATGGACAGTGTGAACAAAGCCATTTCAAATGTTGATTGTAGTTTTCATGAGGTTTCAGCTTCCCCACTCAGGATAGGAGATGAAATGAATTTGAATTCCAGGAAGGCTAAGGACTAGGGAAACTCCAAATCCTGCTGCAAATGTGTTTGACAGTTGAACTTGCCATGTTCAAAGGTGTTGATCAAACACGAACTGATAAACCAGTCTGTTTGGTTCATGCCAAACAGCTGGAAACATTTGCCTAAGAGGTTTGCATTTGGGCTTTTGCAAAACTGCAGTTGCACAAAGACACTGCCAAATTCGAACCAATTGGCAGCTATTAGCATCATGATGGAGTACTTAGACAAACACCGAAGGGCAGGATTTTATTAAAACAGCATTTCTTTATGACTGATTTATATGATTTGTGGCTGATTTCATCATCTGATGATCGCCCACTGAATGGAGCAGTCATGCGGCAAGAACAGGAAGGGAACAGAACCTAGACTGTGTACGAACAAGCATGCACAGATGCAGATTGCGCCCTACTGTTAGCAAGGATACAGCAAAGCAACCTACTGAACGGCCATGAAGACTAACAAACAGTTGAACCAGTTGTTGCAAAATTAGCTCCCTATTGATGACCAGCAAACAGGACATGAGCCAAACCAGCAGGTGTTCAAGCATTTCTAGTGAAGGCAACCTTTTGACCCATGGTTGTGTACAGTTATGCTGATAATGTGGCCATCCCAAATCCACTTGCCAGGAAGTAAGTCACACTGAATGCTGTGAGACTGTGTGTAAGAGCCCTATGACTGGACTGAGTAATAAATCCCATACCACCCCCCCCCCCCCCAAAATCATGCAGGAATCTGGAGTGCACAGGAGTATAGCGCATATGATCAATCTGTTAAGATGTTTTCCTGCACAAGCAGGGCTATTTTGGGGCAGGAACACACAGGAACGGAGTTCTGGCTGGCTTCTGAGTTGGCCACGTCTACAGCGGGGTGCCTGGGGAAACCAAGCTGATCCAGGGAGGGGAGGCAGTTTAAACTGCCTCTCCTCCTCAGGTTACCCAGGCACCCTGCAGCTGCGGGACACCTGGGGAAGCTGATCCAGAAACTACCTTCCTTCCCTCGGGTTCCCCATGAGCCCCACAAACCACGGGGCACCTGGAGAAGCTGATCCTAGGAGGGAGCTGTGCTGTTGGGTGTGTCCTATTATGCTAATGAGTTCCTGCTGGGCTTTTTCTCCAAAAAAAGCCCTGTGCACAAGTATAGTTGAGTTAAATGAGAACTATATAAAATCTATACTGTTCTCTTCTGGGTTGGGAAGTGCCATCAAGTCACAGCCAATTTATTGTGACTCCCATAAGGTTTTTTGAGGCAAGAGCCATTCAGAAGTGATTTGCCATTGCTTGGTTCACTGTAGCAACTGTAGACTTCCTTGGTGGTTTCTCATCCAAATACCGACCAGGGCCAACCCTGCTTAGGCCCTGCTTTGTGCTGGCTAGGCGGAATATAAGTCTAAATAAATAAAATAGCTTTTGAGATCTGATTAGATCAGTCTAGCCTGGGCCATTCTCCTCTATATCACCCATTAATTTCAAGTGGACATGCAGAAGAGAACTTCTCATCTATTGGGTGCTATGAGAAAGGAATAGCAGAAGCTGCATATGAAGGCTGAGGACCTTTTGATGTTTGTAGTTTTGCTTTGATAATAGTATGTTGCTGTATTTTAATAGTTAGATCTTGGAAGAATTGTCTACAGTTGGTCTTCCGTTGCCACCCCACCCTCCATTTCAGGGAGATATGTTATCATTAGATCAAAAGAGGGGAAAGCAAGCTGGCAGGATAGGCTGTATTCTATCCATCAAACCACTTTTGCAGCTGCTCAAAAGAATTTGCAATCTCAGTTCATTATATGGTATGGAGCAGTATTTTTCTTAAAGCAGTATTATAATTAAGGCTGGATCAGGCTTTCCATTCTAACCCATTATTTTCAGGAGTTTGGTGCCTGTCTATTATTTTTTATCTTAGCATATATAATCTGGGATGGTAACTTTTCCCATATACTTTCCTCCCACATTCATCAACAGGTAGAAAAATATTAACTATTATATAAAAGATTGCGCTGAACAGTGACTTCCTAAGAACTTTTGGAGTTGCAGGCACACTCCCCACAGATTCTGCCCCCTCCCTGCAAAAAAAATTACTCTGTTCCCCTTCATACCAACCAAAGCCATAGCAAAAATTACATGAAAACATGCACATAACTTCCAGCTCCACAAGGAATTTCCAGCTCCCTAGAATTTTGTATCCCTAGCTGCTGCTTCTCTGCAACCCTGTGTGTATTTGTGCACATATTTATTTATTCATTCATAGACCAGTTTTCAATTAAAGTTGTTAAAGTCGCTAGCAACAGATTTTACTCATTCATATACATAACCAATTATTAGTGACTGTGGTAAAACTTCATTCTTCACAAAAAGCTGAGGATGTGCGTTGTAAGACTCGGTAAGTTCCTTCAGTGGTTTAGTTTTTATAACAGATTTTAGATGACATATTATGTCTATCTTTATGACAATGTGGGATATAAATTTGAATAAATTAAGGCTGGCCTTAGATACCTTCACTCTTGGAGCAAAAGGCTAGACCAGTGCTCAATTTGGATGCAGGAAATGGGTTAGTCTTAAGGCAACTGCTGTCTGTAGCTCTGCATTATATTAGCCAGTCCCATAATTATAGTGCTGACACCTTTCCTGTGCTGAATGAGGGAAGGAGGAGTTGTATGATTCTCTTATTTGCACTGTACTTCATACTTAATAGGCTGGACAGCCAACAAGAGATACAGTAGAATGAACAAAATACAATGATCTTGTGGTTTAATCTAGTTCTTATTGCTAGTGGTTAAGATTGTTCATTCTTCCTTCAGGAAGAAAGTTAAATGTAATTGTAATTAAAGAGATTATACTAGTTTATTTTGGAATAATAAAATAGAACTCATATTCAACTTTAAAGTCTAGATACAGGTTTATGCTGCAGTCCTAAGCAGTTACATCCTTCTAAGGCCCAATTTACACCTCCCCTCTGAAGTAGTTTGACTGCTGTCTTTTCCCAAGCTCATTTCACGCTGGTTTCAAATTTCACTCCAGGGGATCTGAAGAGTACTAAGCAACAGCATTTGTTTAAAGCAGTATAATGTTAGCTTGACCACAGGAGGGCAATTAACGAATGTAAACAATAATTTGTAAACTAGAACAAGTATGATTTGAAACCAGAAACAGATATAGACAGGTTTTTTTAAAACTAGAATGATTCTAGCGGGAAAGTCAGATGTAAATTTGACCTAAATCCACTGAAGGATCATACTTCTAGAGGGGCATCCCATTCCATGGCAGGCATTTGGAACTGAGATTACTTGAATTGAGATTACTTTTTTTCTGGCAGCCATATTGATTTGTGGCACCTTGAAGCCTTGCAACTTACTGTGGCATGCCTTTCATGGACAATAGTCAACTTCATGAGTTCCTCATCACTCAATTAAACAACTTTATCCCCATAAAAAATATAAGATTACAGTTTGTACTAGTACTTCAAAATAAGGAGGCAAGATAACAGTACATTGGTTAACTAGTTTATTAATGGTTGATAGGGGGGGTGCATCTGGATACTGCTGCACTGCAATTATACCCAGAATTTGCTGGGGGGGGGGGTTGGCTCGGGGATATCTGAAATGGCAAAAGGCACTTCCAAAAGTTTGGGATTCCTAAAATGTAAATCCCTTTTCTAAAAAAAAAAAATTCCAGCTTATTTTGGCTTCCAATGGGACCAATGGAAGTGGACTTGGTCCAATGTGAGAGCCAGTGTGGTGTACATGAAGCCAGCTGGGTGACCTTGGGCCAGTTACAGTTCTGTCAGAACTCTCTCAGCCCCAACAACCTCACAGGGTGTCTGTTGTGGGGAAAGGAAGGGAAGGCGATTGTAAGCCGCTCTGAGACTCCTTCAGATATTGAAAAGTAGGTATAAAAACCAACTCTTCCTTTTCTTCTTGGTGCCTGAGTCTGGATGACAGATCTATCCCCACTGCTTTTAATGGGCAGTAGACCTGGTGTCTGGAGTTTGGATGCCAGGTCCACTGCCTATTAAAAACAGTGACAGTAGATCCAACCCCCAGATAGGTCTACCAATACCCAATATGCCTAATCCCACCCCCCCCGAATTATCCCAGATTTCTGAAATGATATCAATATTCCTGAAATTTCAGGATAATGGTAATCATGACATTCTGAACTACTGAAACATTTATTTTCTAATTTAAATGGTCCCAAAAATTTTAGTTATTTACTTTTTTCTTCATGCTTGCTTCCATTTTTAATTTACAAATATTGCAATCCGTTAATTATAGACAATTACGTAGCTGGATTTTTATTTTATTTTTTTGGGTCTCTGGGACAGCCTTAATAAAAATACTACATTACTTTTTTGCTTCTATGATGACATATCATTTCCAAGCCGTTCCATCTAGGGGTAATCTGTCCAGATTAGAAGCCTGAACAGAAATACTTGAAATTTGGTTAATTTTTAGCTTCTTGTCAATTTCATAAAAACACATTTTCCCCAGATGGGGTTCAGCTTTCACTGGGCATCAAGGAAGACTGAATTCTCTTTGGAAGGTAAATGTTTCCAAAAGAACTTCCTTCCTTCCTCCCTCCTCCTGAAAATAATGCTTTATAATGAAAAAAAATCCTTCTCAGCACTTACAGTAGTACATGAGCCCAGTAATAATGGCCTTTAGCAAAGCCTGGAGCCAGACTTCTTTCCCCTTATAATAGAGGTTACATCACAACACACAGCCTTATAGTCAGCAAGCTTCTGTGTTGCATGTTCTCCTCCACACATAACTGATTTTTTTGTCTGAAAATATTTCTTTATCATGTTGTCCAAAAGTTCACAGTTAATTAAATACAAAGACTATCATCTAGTATTATACACACACAAGCACCATGTAGATACTAGTGATGAGAATGTGTGAATCATCTTCCCTGTGTTAGAGGAAGGAAGAATCATACATGTTGTTCCGAGTTCCTTAGAAGGGCGGGAAAAGATGCTAGATAAAGTACTTACACATGCTTCTAAATGAGAATTGACCTCTCTTTTTTCTGTTCATTATGATTTCATGGTGGTACATCTAGATCAGTGGTTCTCAACCTTTCTAATGCCTCGACCCTTTAATACAGTTCCTCATGTTGTGGTGACCCCCAACCATAAAATTCTGCCAACACACACAACAATAAAGCTACTTTTTCAGATGTTTTCTCTTGCATGGCAGTTAGCACCAAACAACTTTAATACAGACTTTACACACACATATATTTGCAACCTATTCCCAACAAGACACAACAAACACTCAGGCTTCAGACTTATTTTTCTTCAACAGAAGATGCCATGAGAAAATGAAGGTAGGTGGGGGGGAGAGGCTGTTGCAGGTAGGGGGGAGAGAGAGAGAGAGAGAAAGGTGGGAGAGAGAGAGAGAGAGAGAAGGGGGGGAGAGAGAGAGAGAGAGAGAAAGGGGGAGAGGGGGGAAAGGAAGGAAGGAAGGTAGGTGGGGGGTGGCTTTTGCCGCTTTTCCTGGGCTCTGCACCTTGGCGCGGAACCCAGGGAAGGCGGTGGGGGGGGGCTTTTGCCACCTTTCCTGGGCTCTGCGTTTTGGCGCAGAGCCTAGGGAAGGTGGCGGGGGGGGTTTGCTGCATTTCCTGGGCTCTGCACTTCGGCATGGAGCCCAGGGAAGGCGACAGCGGAGCGCCCTAAAGGCGGAGGCAGGGAGGGGGAAACGGCCATTGACTTACCTGCTGGCTTCCTCCTCCTCGTGGCCCCTGCTGGAAGAGCTGCTGGAAGCAGGGGGCAGGGCTCCAGCCCCAACCAACCCCTGCTCTTTTCCCTTAAAGGGAAAGCTCCCTTTGACGGCAAAGAGCCGGGAGGCCAGACCTCGCACTCAATTGAGCACAGGGCCCTTTCCTGCCTGCGGGGAGGGGCGGGGCGGGGCGGGCTTGGACACCAGCTGGCGACCCCTGTGAAATGGTCATTCGACCGCAAAAAGGGTCCCAACCCACAGGTTGAGAACCGCTGATCTAGATCTTTATTGCTTTGTTCCTTTAACAGATGTAATCCACTCAATTAGGTCATTTTATTACTTTCAGCAACATGCAGTATATTCTCACAAATGAAACCTCATGGATCAGGCATTGTACTTTTGCCGGTGTTATGAAAACATTAAATTACTCAGTGCCTTCCTCACTGGCTTTTCCCATAATGTTGAGAGCCTACAATTTCCTCCTCCTCTGTTTCTCTTCCTTCCTTCCTTCCTTCCTTCCTTCCTTCCTTCCTTCCTTCTTCTTCTTCTTCTTCTTCTTCTTCTTTTTTTAAAAAAACAATAGCCTATAAACTACATTGTTAATCAGGTAGTGTAAAATCCAATTAGAGACATTAGAATCCAGAAATACAAGTGTTAAAGGAATGTATATCTTGATTGACAAGAAAGTTAACTAGACCCATCTATTTAGAATCTTAGGAACAATTAGCTGCCTTAGTTTCATTTATTGTGACATAAAAAATCTGGTTTATTGGGAGCTCCATGAATAAGATTTCTGTGATATGTACCAGGAGAAAATATCTTCCAAGTAAAATGATTGTTTTGCTGTAATAAATTGAACCATATGTACACTGTGTTATTCAATCTTTTTTCTTCAAGGCATAAATTGATATTAAAGAACATTTAAGTCATAACACATGCTTACCCAGGCATGAACGAGGCAATAACCCATATAAGTTGTCAAGGTGAAGCCAAAGCATTTATTAGAGGTTTGTGTTGTTTTTGAAAAGTGCATGGTTGGATAAACATGGATTAGTGCTATTATGCTGCTACGATGACTCAAGTGTGTTTTTACAGTGTCAGTAATTTTTATGTTTAAAAATCACTGGTGCAGTATATTAGCTATAATTTATGTTTATCGTCTTGTGTATTCTAATAGGTTTCAACAAACCATTTAACATTTCAGCTTGTGCATATACATTACTTAATAGGTATTTATCTTTTAAAAAGAGATACTTAAACAGGACTTTCAAAGCTTGCAAGTGCATACCAAGAGAAAATGTCAGTTTGGAGCATATTAAGTGTGTGTGTGTGTATACCCCCCCCCCCCTTTCTGGTTGGCATTTAACTTTGAAGAGTGCAACAACACCATTTCCGGTTACTTTCTGCTGCCAGGTGGAAGCAAGCGAGGGGAAAGGCTCAGGCATCTCCAGAACTCTTCTGGCCTGAATGACATCAGCATCTCGGACGTGGAGTGTCCGTCACACTTAATAAGTACAGAAGACGTGATAAAGCCGACACAGCTGAAAATGTCGACAGCTTCCTGCAGTCAGGGATAGGACAGCGTTGCCCTTTGAGATGAGGAGAGGGGAGGATCTGCAGACGGACATTCATAAACGATTCAAGACAGCACACATGTCAATTGATCCACTCTGTGCCCTTGCCATTTTTTTAACTCACCAGCTTAGCCTGTTGGAGAACTACACTGTGTGTTGCTCTGGTAAAGGAGTGTTATGATACGACTAGGAATCTTTAGGACTTCTGCTATGTCACAAGTGGCTTTCGGTTGTGTGAATGATTCGTACCTGGTATCGCAGTCCCCACCTGGTCTGAGAGGCTTGGCTGAAGGTGGGTCTTCTGGAGCTCCTGCTCCAGGGCTATGGAGGAAAGCCAGGAATGGATCTTTGCTTTGGGGGAAGAAGGAAGTGGACGCCAGGAAACACACTGCCGGGCACTGTGATGCCCCTAGGCACCACAGTGGGCATCACTGCCACAGGGCCTGTCCTCTCACTTCCAGCTGTTCCCCAAACTGCTGTTTCCTTCCTGTTCTCAGTCCCCACCAGATAAGGAAAACTTGCTGCAGCTGTTTAGGAAAACCTGCAAGATGAGATTTCATAGGGCTCTTGGGCAGTTCAGGATTGTCAGATGCTTTTTTAAAATCTCTCCTTTGAACATGTTTTTACTACATTGACATCTTGTTGCTGTGCCTTACCTCTTGCTGATTTTGCTGCTGTGCTCGACTTTTACTGTTGGCATTGTGAAAAATGTTAGTGCTTTTTTTTTTTTTGTACGAAGACATCTTTTATTTGTGATTGATTATTTAGCTTTATTTTAAATAAACCCCCTTTTCAGAGTTGATTGTTAGCTGCATTGAGCATCATGGAAAGGCAGGACAGAAACAACTTAAATAAATACACAATAAACATCACAAGCCTTTTACCCATAATATGGATGTGCGTATGTGTGCATATGTGAACCTCCAGTTTAAACCAAAGGCAATAGAATATGGTACCCAAGTGATATGGTGGCACCTGCTAATTTTAAAACAATCATTTTACACTAATTTGTTTTCTAACACTTTGACTTCTATAACACTTTAAGGTATCTATTTCTTTAATGATATTTCAGTGATTTGGATCATGGTGTTTTCAAGTATCCTCTTTCCTTCAGGTTTTAATTTCTTTCTTTCTCATCTTTCAGGAGAGAACTGAATTGATGACATTGAATAAGGCTTTGAGTCCAGTAGCACACCTTAGAGACCAGCAAGAGTTTTAGGGTGTAGATTTCTAGATTCATTGACTCTCGAAAGCTTCCACCCTGGCACTCTTGTTGATCTCTAACATGCTACTGGAAATCTAGGTGTTATCCATGTGTTCTTGCACTTCATGGGCTGCACATCTTCTCCGCAGGACTCTTGCACAAAATGAGACACAGAATAATGGGTCAAAAACTGCACGCCCTGGATGAAACACATTTTCATTGCTAATTCCTTTGGCCTTTCTGAAACAGAACATTAGGGCTCCAGCAAAGTATATGGCAGAAAAGCATCATCCTTATAATTATTGCATTTTTGCCCTTTCTGTACATCTGCAGGATTTCACATAGTGACTTCTTCCCTTCTGTTTGACTCTACTTGTTAGCTGCCACCTACACTGCAAATGCAGAAAAAACCATAGCTACTTGAGAGACTTCCATCCCCAAACTTTTAAAGAATTCTGGCAATGCATAAATAAACCTCATTTATTAATAACTGTGTGTTCTGCTCTTGTCCCCTGAAGGCACCTTATGTGGCTTACAGCATTTATCTCTCCTACTCAATTTTATCCTGAAAATAAAGTAGGGTAGGTTAAGAGACTGATGCTCAGCAAGTTTCCGTAGCAGAGATTTGAACCTCGCTCTCCCAGATCCTAGTATGACACTCTTCCCACTGACTGTACCACACACAATTTATCATGGTACTCCAGGCCCATAGCCAGTGGGAGGGGGTGCTGCGGGACTCTTCAACCCCCCATTTTCTCCTTTAAGTTCTCTTCTTCTTTTCTCATCCAGCCGGGGAAACTGCAAAAAGCATGTCTTTTCCCTCCCCATTTAAGCAAAAGCTCATTCCTGGGGGGCAAGGAGAAAGAGCACATACTCTTTTTTGTGCTTCTTCAGGAGATTTTGCCCACTTCCCTTGCAAAGGGCCACCTGCTTGGATCAGCTGGGGGTAGGGTCTCCCTTCTTCCTCCAGAACAGCGCAGCATCCTGGAGGTGGAGCTTCATGCTGAGGCACTGCCTTGTCCTGCCTTCCACACTTCTTCTCACCCCTACTGGCCACAAGCTGGAAAGAGTTCACACAGGGGCAGTGGAGAGAAGGAAGTGCTTGCCATGCCAGCCTGAAGTTGGCCAGGATAAGGAGCTACTACTCCTCTCCCTCTCCACACTCACTCTTCCTCCCTGCTCCTTTAATTTAATTTAAACATAATTTAATTTAATTAGCACCCCCAGCAAAAAAAAACAAAAAACAATTCCTGGCTACGGGGCTGTTGTACTCTATGGATGTGCTTACTATGTTGATGGATTCTGATTTTTTTTGTTTGTTTCAGTTGATAGTGTTTAGACATTTTCATGAAAAAGGCTGAACACTAATTTTAAAATGATCATAAATTACGGTTTGAAAGGATATTGATTCAAAGCATAACTTGGATGGGGGGGGGGGAAATGGAGGCAATGACAATTTCAGGCTAAAAAAATATATATGCTTGATTATCAGCCTTGCAAATGTTACCAGATCTATTTACCACTGAGTTCATTCTGATGGGTTAAAAAGACTTTGCTGAGAACTTTACAAATATGGACCCACTGATCTGCTCAGCAATAGATTTTTACAAAGAGGCTATCAATTATCCTGACTTATCCAAGCATATCAATTGGCTGACTTAGCAAATAAGGGGGGATTTATTACTCACAGGGGAAAAATTGACCAAGATAGACCACTTAGTATTGCAAACTACTAGCTGTTTGTAGTAATCTTGCTTTTTTCAGTGTAATTAGAGATCACGGGTGTATCTTGTGGATTATTCCAATTAAATTGGGTATTTGCACAACATGTAATTTTAGATATATGTAAGCAGGAAAAGCATTTGACAGCATTTCATTTTGCCTCTATAAATTACCTAGATATACAAACACCCTTTCATTCACACTGAGATGGTCATTACAACTAGAGATCTAAGGAGTCTGTTTAAATAATACATGGTGAATAAACATGATGGACAAAATCAGTGTTTATGCTGTGCCAATGAGCACATCAATATATTAATTAAAACTGGGTAGCTTGGAATAATACTGAATGGAGCTGTGCTCAGTAGCACCTATGTGCAATTATTTGCAAAGCAAGGCAATCTTTTCATCGTTCTAATGCTCTGGATAATGGTTTGGCTTGTATTGGATTGCTTTGTATTGGAATTGATGCAAATTGTATTAGAATTGATGCTGGTAGTTGAGAGCCAGCATGGTGGGATTAGTATGTCAGAGTGGGACTGGGGAAACCCAGGTTCAAATCCCCACAAAATGCATCAGCAATCTGAACTGTTTTTATTTGAACAGTGTTTGCGAGGCACTTGAACATGAAGTAGGGGAGGGACTACAGTCTGCAGCTCAGCGGCAGAGCATGTGCTTTGCACACAGAAGCTCCCAGATTTAATCCCTGGCATTTCTATTTAAAAAACCATGCAGTCGGTGATGTGAAAGATACCTGATACCCTGGAGAGCCACTCAGTAGAAAATACTGACCTTGATGGACCAATAGTCAGATTCAATATAAGGCAGCTATGTATGTTCAAGTGTATGTGTGTTCAAGTACAATGTTTATGTGGTGAACAGTTCTCAGGGGGTCTGTCAGGATCATAGCTGCTCCCATGGCAACCAGAGGTGAATCATCTGACCTGGTCCCTCACTGGACATGATGTCACGAGGAGCAGGCCTGGCCCAGGAAGAGGCTCCCTATATAATGCAGGAGCTAAAGGAGGCAAAGGGCAGTTGGGGAGTAGCTAGCCAGGAAGCTGAACAGTTGGCCTGGCTCTGGCTCATTGGAAGCAGGAGTTGCCTAACTAGCTCAGTTGCCTTAGGGTGGGATATGGAAATGAGGAATAGGCGGAAGCAGGAACAATGTTTAGCTGTTACATTGCACAATATAAATTAGAGGAGTGCAAAGATAGGCAGCTTCAGATTGGGGCGGGAAGGGAAGTGGACTGGATCCCGGGAAGATCTGCATCCAATAGAAATTGGATGTTGGGTAACCTGATCTCCCACTCTTGTATATTTGAATAAACTGAGCATAATGAGTAGCATAGTTAGTAAGAAATAAAAAAGCATAAAGCAAACCAGGGAAGTTCAAAGTTCACAGCAGGTGGGGCTATTGTTGTTATTTTTTAAATCTTGGCTCCCAGTTGTCAGTTTTGACTTGTGTTTAGTAATTCCACAATCAAAGTTTAAAATATTTTCCAAACATATAGTTAGAGCAAACTATATAAAGTAAAGAACTTGCGGCCTACCTGAAGCAATCCTGAAAAACAATTATTTTCATTTTAGCACAATTATGCAAATGTGTTTGGAACAGCAATGGGCACCTAATTATGACACCTAATTATGCCAATTTATTTATACACCTCCTTGAACAACATTTTATTTATAACTCTCCCGCTCATTCAAAGGCAAGACAAAGTAAGAAAGAATTTTATAGATGATTGCCTCCTCATCAAAACATGAGCAAAATATGAACTATTTGAACTTGAAAATTTATATTACCCTGGCTGTAGTGGGTGGTTTATACCTCCTGTGATTAAGAAGAATGATCTGTCATCATGTGATTTTGCTAGGCCACATTAGGATGATATATTCTTTTATGGGTAGGGTTTCCAAACACGAGTTGGGGAATTCCTGGCAATTTGGGGGTTGACCCTGGGGGCTTGGGGATGGGCAGGAGCTCAGCAGGGATGTTATGCCACAAAGTCCACCCTCCAAAGCAGCCATTTTCTCCAGGGGGAACTGATCTCTGTAATCTGGAAATCCATTGTAATTCCAGGAGATCCACAAGCCCATCTGGAGGTTAACAATTCTACCTATGAGTGACGTGGACTGTTATTTATTTAAAACATCTCTATCCTGCTTTATCAACTTGAACTCAAAGGAGCAGGATAGGGTTAGGGTTTCCAGCTCTGGGTTGGGAAATACCTGTAGATTTGCAGTGATAGAGCCTGAGGAGGGTGGGGTTTGGGGAGGGGAGGATCCTCAGCAGGGTATAATGCCATACAATCAGCCCTCCAAAGCAGCCGTTTTCTCCAGGGGAATTGATCTGGCCAGTCTGGAGATCAATTGTAATAGCAGCACATCTCCAGATGCCACCTGGAGGTTGGCAACCCTAGTTGCTGTATATGCATGCTATGAAAGTAATGCTTCATGCATAGTTTTTGAACATAGGATGCAGTCAAGTGAAAAGTTGTAAGTACTCACATTTCCCCACCACTGCTTGATTTTTGCAAAGACCCTCCCCTCCAATATTTTACTCTGTGGCTTCAGAGTTTTTTTTATAGACAAAAGTGACTTTTTAAATAGACACAACTCGACATACACAGAAGACTCTGTGTGTGTTTTGTTTTTGTGTGTATGTGTGCAAGACAGCTGAGAGCTACCTTGAGCTCTCCATGCCACCACTCAACACCAAGACCCATCACTAAATCCAATATGAAAACAAATCACATGACTTTTCTGGCTCCATGAGCCTCCAGGAATCCTGGAAATTTGGCCCCTCTTCCACTCTTCTCAGAAGTCCTGCATGTGAGTATGTGCTGTTGCTGTGTATTGGCATTAATCAGCCCCAGACTCCATGTGTTATTCCTTCTTCCCCTTGCCTTTGGGAAACAGGGCCTGGGATGTGGATTACTTCTGTGTGCCTATGTGCCTGAATGTCTTTTTTGTATCTGGATGTTTGGAAGCCAAGTTTCACTCAAAAGTGGAGTGTAATGGAACAACTACCTGAAGAATAGGATATTCTACTGAAAAAATATAGAGAGCAGCAGTTTATTAGAATTTAAAATCCCAAACCAGGAAAGGAAACTAAGTGTGCTGAAAAGGCTTGCAGGATTAGGGACTTCCTGGAGAGATGGGGTGGAGGCTTCCTTATGAAAATATCAGTCCCTTGTTGGGCAAGCAGCTCTAAATGCCTGTAGTTCAAAGTCCTGACAAAACACTGGTATAGCAGACCAAGAGAGCTCTGCCTCCATCTCATCTACGCCAAGCAGCTCTGATTAATCTTGCAAAGAAATAGAATAAAATGCTGGCTTTTGTTGTTGTTAGCCATTCAGTCATGTTTGACTCTTGGTGATTCCATGGCCTAGTTCTCTCTACATTTTCTAATCTTGTATTGTTTTCTTTGAGTTATTCCGTGCTCAGGCTGGTGTCGACACAGTCTAGCCACCATGTTCTTTGGCAGCCCAGCTTCCTTTTGCCGCTAACCAATCCTAGCATAAATTGTTTCCTATATTATTTTGAACCTTGCTTAATGTAAACCAAGTATTCAAATACTTTGGCAACTTTGAATATTGCTGTCACCAGTTTTTCAGCTCCATGGCCTTTAAACTTTTAAAATATAAGGGAAAGACAGAGTAACAAAACCTGAAGTTAAACTTGAACAACAACAAGCAGATGATCAAACCAGGACATGTATGATTATTACTTGACAAAGATGCACAGTGTGAGAGTCATCATTGCAGAGATTATTTAGCAATGCTACATTTCTGCTATTGTGTTTGTGGGCTACAACTAGATAATAATTGATTCCCTGACAGGGAGTGGCTAATTTGCCAACGGTATAGTATAAAACACATTTATACAGTCAATTACACTGAAGTGCATGGCCTATTTGCTTTATAATTTCATAAACTTGCCAGCAATTTAAATAAAAAAGTTCCATTAAATTATCATATCATGTGATGGAATGATATTGCCAAGTATATTAAACCATGTGTGTTCAGCCAGAATTAATTAAATATTATTACTTTTTTCTTATTAACATATTGAACTTAGCCTCCCACTCACTACTTGAAATAGAAGCCGATTAGCAAACAAAGCAAACTTAAGGGCAAAGTTTAAACATTTTCCTCAGGGTGTTTCATTAAGATTCTTAAGTTCTTTTGTTTAAACATTTGCTTTTGGAAAATGTGCTTGTATTGTGAAAAAAAATACGTTTATGTTCTTAGGTATGAATGTTGGGAATGATTAAGGAATAGCTTTATGGCCCATCCCTCTGGGCTTCTCTGCAGCAGCAAATAAATGTTTAAGGCAGAGCATGGTGACTGACTACTGTGTGAGTGGCATATCATGAGCAGTGGGGTTGCCATTTACTCATTAATATAACCATTTTTATCATTGTGAGTCACCATTATGGAATGGAAATGACAGTGTTACACAAAACTATTGCATGGCAATGCAGTAGGGTTGCCATTCCCCTGGTGGGGTCAGGGGATCCCTGATTTTGGGACCCCCAATCTGCCACAGCCCAGCTGGCTGATGGGGAAAGCCCCACCCCTGAGAAGCCCCCTCCTGGTGCTGCTGGCACTGGAGTGATGCCATTCAGGAGTGATGTCATTGTATTTCTGACATTGGGGATGACACTCTAGGTTTTGGGCAAAATTCTATGGTTTTGAGGCCCCCAAAAACCATAGAGTTTGGCCCCAAACCTAAAGCAATAACTTCTGGGTGATAGAAGAACACCAGGAAGAAACTTCACGTGTAGGGTTGCCAGGAAGAACAGAAGAACCTCTGCATGCCAGAAGAACACCAGGAAGTATCAAGCGTTCCCCCCTCCCATCAGCAGCCATATGGGACCTGGCAACCCTGCACCACAATGATTAGAGTGGGCCTAGATGGAACATTCCAACGACTTTGACAGACTAAGCTTTAGGGCAACTATTGAGAACATGTTGGGCACTGCAGAGTCACTCCCTCATCTAATGTTTGTCAGTAAGCTTTTATAGGCAGCACTGAAGATCAGATTGGCTCCATTTAGGTGCTGCCATGGCTATGTTCATTCATTTGATTCAGAAATAATCACGATTGTTATTTTTCTATGTTTTCAGATCTGTCCATCTAGTATATATTAACTTACATCCTACCCTTCCTTCAGAAAATTCAGTGTTGTCTACATGGATGTCCTCTTCTTTCCTTGTATCCTCTCATCAGCCCTGTAAAGTGGGTTAGGTTGAGAGGACACAAATGGCTTAAGGTCATTCGCTGAGCTTCATGACTAAGCAGGGATCTGAACCCATGTCTCCCAGATGCTAGTCTATTACCTTACTCTAACCATATATCTGTTCACAATTCTCATGAATCAACATTGAGAAGCCACCTAATCCTCTGAGTCATTGGGAACCATTCAGAAAGTGCCCTGTTTTTAAAATATGCACATTATTATTATAATAGCACAAACAGTTTCTTTAAAAACCAAGCTATCCACATGGTTTATTTATCCTAGTACTGGGAGTAGCTCTCTAAGATCTCCTGCAATTGTCTGCTATATAAGATACTCTATTTAGATTGTGTAGGATTCAACCTGAGATGTTATAAATTCACAACACATGTTCTGCCACTGGGCTATGGCCACTCCACATAGATTAACCTTATCCATTCCATGTTGGCTATAATTCAATCTGATGGACCACGGATGAACTTGACACTACTTCCAGATGACCTTATCCACAAATATGGGCAAGCAGCAGTTACTGTGAAAACAATATGATGCTCAGGGGAGAATGGTAAGTAAGTGCCCCATCAGCAACTGTAACCAACGGTAACCTTGGACAGCTAGACACAGAATATGAGGAAGCTGTATGAAATCACCTTCAGGAATCATAATAATGAAAACCCATCTGTACTCTTCCTGAAGCAGTCCAGAGAAGCAAACTCCCCTCTTGATTCAAATAGTGGTGATTTGCAATAGACTCCGACAGCTCCTATAAATATAGGGCTGCCATATTTTGCAAAGCAAAAAAGAGGATTTATTTCCCAACTGACTACTTCAAACAAGTGATCACTATGACAAATCCCATTTTTAATACCCTTATTTAAGGTGTGATAACTGCTAGTAACTGGGAGTATTCCTAGCCTTCCAACCCTAAAAGAGGACATTCCCATCAGTTTTTTTTTAAAAGAGCACAAAAGAGGATGGACACCAAAAAAGAGGACATGTCTTCAAAACAGAGGAGATGTCCTCTAAAAATAGGATATCTGGTAACCCTAATGAATTTGAAAAAACCAACCTTGAGATACTTTGTACTAAAAATCATATAGATCAAGGGAGATACTGAGCGCGATCACATGCACAATTTGCCCCGACATAGGCACAAATGCTGGGTGGATTAAAGGAGCACAATCAGACGCCAACATCTGGGAAGCGTTCCACAGCCATTGACAACCTGTTTTGCTCCACCACACATGCAGAGTAAAAAAAAACACCTCAGAAAGTCCAATAGCAAACAGGTTGCTACAGGCCACAGATGGACTTTCCTGTGTCTGACAGCGCCAGCACGCTCCCACGGCGTTGGGACAGTCTGATCAGGCTATCCTGACTCCATGGCATTGTTTTCCCCCTGTTGCAGTATGCACATCAATGTACACCCCCCACATTCCATAGGGAGAGGTGCGACTCATCAATCTCTCATAGAAGCGCATTGGGAACAAACGGTAAAAAAAAAAACCCAGACTCACCAGCGGTTGTGACTGATAATACAGTGGCAGGCTACACCTGCATCTACAACAACCCGTGTGATTGTGCAACGGCAGGTCAACTTCCACCAGAGGAAATATTCCACTCCCCCCCGCTTTATCTCGCGCATGTGACTACAACCACTGTTTCATAAATTAACACTACTGAACTGGATCGTTTGTGATTTTAATATGGCCGCACCGAATGATGTGAATTCACCTCATTCTATGACACTTCATTCATCCTGCAAACAAAGCTTAAAAGGGTCAAGCACTACTTGCCATTAATCACCCCTTCCATTGAATTTCTTAAAAATAAAAACAACAATTGTGCACTTCCAACAGCCATCGCTCTCAGCATGTGGAATGATTTTGATATCTCCAGCCTTGGTACCACATGGGATCATTTTAGCAAAAGCTTTATCTTTGCTCTCTTTCTTAAATAAAAAAGGACTTTTAGAAAACCCCAAATTTAAAATGTGCTGCTTTATAATTACCAGTGTACATTTGCTCTAATAAGATAGTGTGGTTGAAAGTGGATAAGCATATCTTTAACAGCAGTCTGCCAGGAATCAGCAGAAATAATTACCATCAAGATTTAATTATGTCAGACAAGAGTATCTGTTCTGAATAACAGTGTAGACACAGTGCAGAACTGACACTGAAGCACATTCCTGCCTGCTCCCTGTATATTTCTGTTAAACACAGGGTTTGGTGCTCTGCAGAGGCCAAATCTGAATTAACTCTACAGTGCACATCATACTAATAAAGAGACTCAAAGCCAGTAATGGCAAAGAACATAAGGAAGAGGTAGTGGCCTTCCTTAGGTCACCTTCCCACTCGGATGAACAGAATAGTAGCATACAAACGATAGGGAACAAATGTAAGTATCTATTCAGACATAAGTCCTTTTTTATTCAATGGGACTTACTCCTGGCAAAGTGTTTTTAGGAATGCAGTGACAATGAGAAAGCTTCAACCTTTCAAGTAACCTCGTTGCACTTTTATTATCAACACAATGAATTGGACCCTACCAGTTTTTCTGATGGTGAAAGAGGGAAGAGAGGCTTTGGGGGCTATTGAAATGGCTTTGCCAGGGCTCGTGGGACACACATAGAGAAAAGCACATGGGACAAGGGCTGTAATGAGGAGAGAATCAGGTGAGATTGAGTGGGGAAGTTGGTAGGATCCAGCACTTTTACAATACTACTGTGCTGTATCGAACTCCTACGTAACAGATGGCAAAATAGCTTTGCTGCAGGGGGTGGGCAATGACCTTTAATGCTTTTTACACCCGTAATGAAGAGGTGACATGCACAGCTTGCATTTAAAATGCATTTCTGAAAAGGAAAAGGGGGAAAAAATCACAGCGTCTTGGGGAATATCAAAAGGCTGAGGACAAAATCCTGGGAGCGTTTGTTATTGTTTGTGGGCTTTATACATATACATCTGTCCTCAAGTAGTGCAGCGTTGGAACACTTGGCTTCCCCTGGCTTTGTGTATTTATTTATTTTCCAAATTTATATCCCACCCTCCCCGCGAACGGGCTCAGGGCAGCTTACAAGGGCACACAGCCAATTCAATACGTTAAAACAGATAAAATCAACTTAAAACAATTCCAATAAATAACATATAAGAGTTGTCAGTCCTACCTAGAACCTATGACCCTGACGCTTAGATAGTGATCTTTCTAACTAATATTTTAATAGCTTTACAATCATTAGTATTTCAGAGGGTAGCCATGCTGATCTGCAGGAGAACAATAGCACCCTAGAGACAAACAAGATTATCAGGGTAAAAGCTTTCAAGAGTTAATGTTCCCTTCATCAGATACAAAAGGAGAAGCTAGCTCTTGAATGCTTATAACCCAAAAATCTTGTTGGTCTCTAAGGTAGTACTGGACATGAATCTAGCAATCATTTGTGTTTAGTTTGTTAGTTATCTACATCCTGAAGGATTATCTTCTCCCAAATGAATCTGATTAAATGCTGAGTTCATCTGGAGAGGCTTTGCTGTGCACATTACTGCCATCAGAAGTCTGACAGGTAACAATGCATGTCAGGCCCTTGTGGTAAAAACCAAGGCCGAGGACAGATTGGCAGTAGGGCTGCCAAGTCCAACTTGGGAAATATCTGGGGACTTTGAGGGTGGAGCCAGGAGACTTTGGGGGTGGAGCCAGGAGAAAGGAAGTGACATCATTTTGTGATGTCACATCCTGTGATGTTGCTTCCACATG
Organism: Lepidodactylus listeri; assembly: GCA_029233225.1. Taxonomy (NCBI): domain Eukaryota; kingdom Metazoa; phylum Chordata; class Lepidosauria; order Squamata; family Gekkonidae; genus Lepidodactylus; species Lepidodactylus listeri. The sequence continues at coordinate 52,175,680 of JARCFY010000012.1, forward strand.
CTGACACATGAACTCATGAAGTTTCCTAATACTGAATCAGGCCATTGGTCCATCAAGGTCAGTATTGACTACTCAGACTGGTAGTGGCTCTCCAGGGTCTCAGGCTGAGATCTTTAATGTCACCTATTACCTGATCCTTTTTTAGCTGAAGAAACTGATACCTCCTGCATGTCAAGCAGATGCTCTATCACTGAGCAACGGCCCTACTGAATCCTTCCTCATCTCGGCAGAATATGAAGCACTAAGTGCTACACAAGTGCTTAATATGATTTTCATATCATAAGAACAGGAGAGAAGCCACAGTGGATCGGCCCATCCAGTACAGCCCATCCAGTACAACACTCTGTGTCACAACAGTGGCCAAAAATACCAGGTGCCCTCAGGAGGTCCAGCAGCGGGGCCAGAACTCCAGAAGCCCTCCCACTGTTGCCCCCCAAGCACCAAGAATGCAGAGCATCACTGCCCCAGACAAAGTGTTCCATTTAGAGCTTGTGGATAATAATAGCCACTGATAGACCTCTGCTGGATGGGGACAGAGAGAGAGAGAGACAGACAGACAGACAGACAGACTGACAGAAAAAAGAAAGAGGGAGAGAGAAGGAAAGGAGCTGGAAGAGAAACTTACTTTGCCAGCCACATGCAAAAGCAGCTCCTTCAGTCCCTCCTTAATCTCTGGGCGGACCTCTCTTGCTGTGGAAGCTGTCTTGCTGACTTCTTAAAGGGGAAATGTCTGGTGAGGCTTTTTACTGCAGGGCAGGCTCTCTGCAGACATTTCCCTTTTAAGGTAGCCATTTTGTCCCCCCGGTGGCCAACTTGGAAAAGGCGGGGGAAAGCACTAAAAATCGGTGTTTCCTCCGCCCTACCGGGGGACTTGGCAGCCCTAATTGGCAGTCTCAGCCGCTCTGCCTCCGCTTCAAAAGTGGAGGCAGAGCGGCCATTCAGACGGCCGCATCTGCCCTGAGGAGGCGGCCCGGACGCATCGTGTCCGGCGCCACGCTCCTCCCACAGCAGCCGAGCACCACTTCAAAGTGGTGCTCGGCTGCTGCGGCGCGCGTTCCACCCGCCGGAGCGGGTGTGAACGCGGGCAGGGGGAGCTGTGTGGCATCCGCCCACCACCGTAGGAAGCCGCCTGCAGTCTGAACGCTGCAGGCGGCTTCCTTCCGGTGGCGTGCAAACGCCGCACCGCGGGGGAAATCCCCCCCGCCTTAGTCTGCCACACTGCGGAGGAACGGCAGACTGCCAGTTTGTCCTCAGCCCAAGATTATGAATTCACCCCCTCCTCTCCACACACACAGAGGTGAAAATGCAGATTCGATAGGCCCCACTCAACACAGAAGTGATAACACACCTCTCTAGAAATCAATGAAAACTCTGTGGTAAAACCTGTATGGCTTTACCATAGAGTTTCTGATGATTCTTACAAAGGTGTGATGTCACTTACAGTTTTTCAGAGGTGATGTCATACTGTCACTGACAGAGGGTGTTTTTTTAAAAAATTATTATTTCTCTCACTGGCCACTGGAGTGCTGGCAGGCAAGGCCTAATGGGGGCAGGAGTTCTCCTACCCCCAGCAGGCACATGGCAACCCTATCTGGGATTCACTTACATCCCCCAGTGGTGAGGGATTTCCCCATGGGGAAAGGGCTGGAAGTGTTTGAGGAAAGCCAAAAATCACTTTAAAAGAATGGGAAACCAAGGGAAGGCTCTATAGGAGCTTTCCTTTATGCCCTTCCTGAGGAGAGGATGTGAGGCTCTCAGCCAGAGGTTAAAGCAGCAGAAGCCATATGTCCTGCCAAAGCCTTCCAAAGCTAAAAACTTTGATGATATTTATAGATGTTGGGCAAAATAAACATGGGTGAATGGTGAGTATCAGCTACTCCCATGTTCTGCCTGTGAGGACTGATAATCATCTAGAAATTATCCTGAGTGCTGCCATCTTTTAATCTCACTCAGGAAACCACACAAATAACATCACAAAAATGTGTATATTATGCAAATGAATGTTGAACAAAATATGCTAATTAGTTTCAGCCTCCCATATTTCTCAATGAGGAAACAGTGGACACGGTAAATTAAGAATGGACTGTGCTTGTGTTAAATTTTCAGACATGTAGGTTTTTTATTATTCCCCTGAATTATGTTTTTAAGAAAAGATGATTTATAATCTAAGTAAATATTGTGCACTATTATTAAAAAGCAAAAAAAGAACAGAAGGAGAGAATTGTGCTGACTTAATTAAGGCTTCAAGAAATGCTTGCTTTTATTGGCAATTTTTTTTGTTGCAGCAAGAAAACTAAAAATTAAGAGGATAGTTGGCAGCAATATTGATATGCTAATGGATAAACATGCTAATTTAGAAAAAAACTAATCAGCAACGACATTACTAATGGAAATGTACTGGAAAATGGCTAATGCTGTATGCAAACCTGGCATCTACAAAATTAAGAGGAACTCGTTTTGTATGTATAATTGTGACTCTGAGACTGCTCAGCCTTGGTCTTCTCTTTTCTGGGCTTCAGTCTGGATTTAAAGACAGCTCAACTGACCTGGCTGAGGATCACAAAATCCATTCAGTGGCAGTATAATTACTTTTCATTGCATGTCCCCTTGATTGATTTGATACAAAAATCTACATCTCTGTTTCATGTACCGATGTCTTCCAGAGAAAAAAAGACCAGTGTATTGTAATTGTGTCTTGTAACAACAGAAGGACACAAACTTTAATTCAAAATTCAAACTCCTCTGCATCCTGGGCATGGGAGCTGTCCAAGAACCAGGTTCCCTATGTCTGCTACCATTTGCCAGCGTGCTGCTGATGGGGGGTGGGGGTGGACAGTGCCATAATTATGTTGCCAGTGACATAATGATTTAACTTCCAGAATGACCAGATCTTGTTTCTGGCAACGCTCTAGCATTCAGTCTAACCATAGAGTTTCAACTGAATGCTAGAACATCACTGGCAACATGATGCTGGTACTGCTGGAAATGACACTATCGTGTCAGAATGCTGGTGATTGTCCCCCCTCCCTCATTGTTCTTCTTTTGTTCAGCTGAGCAGCAGAGAGAATGGCCCGCCAGAGGTGGGAGATGTCCCACCGGAGGCAGGAACTTGGCAAGCATAATGGCTGCTTGAGCAGCAATTGCTGTTTATTCTTCAAAAATTAGGATTTGTAAAATGAAATTTTAAAACTGTAGATTTGCATTGGCACAACACTGAATATACACACCACCATAGCTGGGATCCAAGAAAGACCTTGAATGTACACAAATCACTTCTCTGTGTGTACTGGAAAGTGCTTGCAGATTTTACACCTCTTGACAGCAACTACCTGGGTCTCAAGGACTGTGGCTTTCAAGGGTTTACCAGGCTGCTGAAATGCCTTTTCACGTAGAAGTGGGACACAACAAAAAGAAAGGGAGCCTTAAACACTTCATGCATGCATTGAAACTGCTGCACAAGCCAGTGGATCTGGGCCTAGGTATGCATTCCAATCAAGCACTTGTAGAAACCGCTTTTTTTTTTTTAAAGGTCTTATTAAAATCATCATCATAGATATTCCTAAACAGCATTTCAGGAAGTTTCAAAGGTGGGGAAAACCATATATGGTCAGCCAATCATGTTCAAGTGGGAGAAATTAGAAAGATTACAAGCTCTGACCAATTAAAAGCTGAATCGGCAATACAGTAGGTTGAAGACTTTGAAAAGCTAATTATAAGACCTTTAAAGGCTGACAATAGAAAACATTTTTCAGTGCACCTGAATAGGAAGCTAATCAGAGAGGCTGCAAGGCCTTTAAAAGAGAAAAGGGGAAACATGGAGGAGCTGCATCGAGGATGCTAGGTCTCCCACTATAGCAGGAGATCTCCTGACATCCCACACTTCAAACAGTAAAAGATTACTCGGATAAGACAGATATAAGAGAGCAAGATAAACATGCAAGGTTCCAGGAGTCTTCAGCAGCATTCTTTTTTACACTACCACTGACATTTGTCAGAGTAGGCAGCAACTGACCTAAGGTTGCCAGGTCCCCCCAGCAGTCCCTGACCTCGCCACTGCTTTATAGGTTGGTGGGGAGGGGGATACAAAAATCACTGCCATGTTGACAGTGGGATAGCCTGATGGTGTGACGCCATGATGCTCTAGGATTCTAGTAACCGTAAAGTTCCCCCTGGATCCTAGAGCCGGGCAATGTCACTTCCATGTTTGCCCTGAAACTGAGATCACAGCACCCCCGCCTCCTCGGTCTCCAGTCTTCTGCTGGATGCCAGCGGCTGGCTGGCAGCCCTCTCTGCTGTGCTTCATCTATGGTTGCCAGCCTCCAGGTTGGGCCTGGAGTTGGGCAGGAATTACAACTGATCTCCAGTCTACAGAGATCAGTTTCCCTGAAGGGAATGGCAGCTTCCAAGGGCAGATTCTATGGCATCACATTCTCACTGAGACTCTCCACTCCCCAGACTCTGCCCTCCCCAGGCATTGCCCCACATCTCCAGGAATTCCCCTCACCAGATTTGGCAACTCTGGTGTTACCACTGCAGAGAGAAAGAATGGGGTATGATGGCTCTCAGATCACCAGGGACTTGAGAGGCCAGTAGGATTCCACCTGATCCTACAAAGCTTCTGATCTGACTCCTCAATTGGAGAAATGTCTTGCACAGACACAGACAGAGCTGTGGTTAGTCTGCCTTTCCCAACCCCTACATCGCTCAATTCCTAGCATGTAGGGCTCCCAACTGTGCTTTGAGAAATTCCTGGGGATTTGGGTGTGGTGCCTGAGAGGGCAGACTATGGGGAGGGGAGCGAGCTGAGCAGGGATGTGAAGCCATATAGCCCACCCACAGATGCTGCCATTTCTTATAGGAAAATTGATCTGTAGTCTGGGGATAAGTTGTAATTCCTGGAGAACTCCAGATCCTTGAAGTTGGTGCCAGCTTTCTGGAGACCACTGGCACTGACAAGAATATTACAGACTATTCAGTCTTATCAAACTTCCTTCTGCTCCTCTTGGCCTCAACATTTCTCAGACATTCCATCCAAAGAAGACTCCTTCCCCACACTATAGGATTCAAAAGTTTAATTTACATGCAATTCAACAGTAAATTAAATATAACTAAACAGTAACTTAAACAGTAGTTCTGCGCAGTTCTGCACAGGTTTCACTGCACCAGCCAGCCTGAGGAATTAATATGGATCCCAATCTGGGAGTCACCTGGAAAAGTCCAGTGAGTGTGGTATGGAGAAGGTCTTTCCACAGGAGATCCCTTGCGTGTGAAAATCCTTCCCAAAAATATTTGTTGGACACCAACATTATTGCTTTTTTAGTGCCAAATGAAGCCAATATTATTTAGCCAATGCTTGATTGTATTTTTGCTGCCATTCTGTATGGTCTTGGGGGCAGGGATGTATTATCGATGGCAATTTTTTGTGCTTTAGGAAAGCTTTCAATGTTGTACACTTTTGTTTCAAGTATATGAGCTGCCTTGAAGGTGGGGGTAAACCTATTTTAAATAAAATGAACAAGAATATAGGTCACAAAAATACCTTTTGATAATTTGAAACTACCTCCTCTTCTCTTCAGGTCGTTTCATTCAGTGAAAGGAACCCCCACATGATGTGGACCTGGCTATCTTTTTTTCTTTTTTAGGAATGCTCCAATAATGTAACATGCAAAATTTCTCCCTCTTCCAAGTTTCTACATTTGTGGTAACTGATACATTGGAATCTGCAGCTACATCTGGGGATGCAAAAGTCATCGGCATGTCCTGTAGAGGTTCTCTGGACCATCTGAAGCAACCTAAGCCACTCCCTTTTTCTTCCTGAAGAGTCATCCAGTCTTTGTAACTGTCAACAAATAAGTCCCATCTATACATTCCATTTTTCAGCTTGTTCTCATAATATTGTTTCAAGACTTTTTTGTAATGTTTTGAAACATGTCCTGGAAACATAGCCAAAATGAAGCTCAGATTTCCAAACAGGTCTTGTTCTACATACAATGAATGTATTTCTTCTGCTAAGTCTCCCCTTCCTTTTGTATTTTGTTATTTATTTAGCATCATCAATGTGCCAGCAGCAATGGCTATCAGCAGGAAAAACTGTCAGAACCAAATAGTTCCATCAGATAATGCTGGAGCAACCGAGGAAGGACGATTAAACTGTTCAAACTACTCCATAGGGATAAAAACTGTGCATAATTTTTCTTGCATGTTGTATTGGATGGGGTGGACAAATGTGGTCATTTCTTTTGCCTTCTTTGCAGGTACATGTTCTAAATCTTCCACTGTACTACCTTCTAATGGGTAGAAATTTAGTTACTGAATATTTACTAATCCCCCCTTAATATTAATTATGCATTATAACAATCAATCATATCGCTTCTACTTAGCATTAAGAACTCATTTGAAATTATTTGTTCTGTTTTGGACACTAAGTATACAGCGCCTATTTATCTGGAAATGTGTGCAAACCCAGGGATTCCAACTCTCTCTCAGCCTAACCTACCTCTCAGGATTGTTGTGATGATAAAATGGAGGCAGGGAGCACGATTGCGTAAGCTACTTTGGGGTCCCAAACAAGATATAAAATGGAGGCAGGGAGCAAGATTGCATAAGCTACTTTGGGGTCCCAAACAGGATATAAATACGTAAATAAATAAATTGATCCCCACAAGCACAACACAGTAGCCACTGCACCATACTAGCTTTTCCTTGCGTGTGGGTATGGATCTTTTGTATAGCTCATCTGGATTTAGCACAGTATGGATTTTCCATAACAGCATAGACAATTTGGATCACTCCTTTTTATGAACATAGTATAATCTATAATGGCACTTGGGAATCATGGTCATACTTTTCATCCTTCACCAGTTGTAATGTATTATTTTCGCATCACTTCACCTGCAATCCTGTGCAGAATGAGGCTTACTATGACAGTATTCCGCAAAAGTTCTCTGGGTTAAACAGTAGCATGATGATCAAACTGGCACTAAGCATATGTGTGGCTTTTCCAAAAATTGTACCTTCTACAGATGTATAAGTAAAATTGCTATAATTCTTTTATGTTTCGAACGATTTGGCAGGGAGGTGAAGGAGATGTGTGTATCACAAACGAATCATCAGTAAAAGGTACAAATACCTGTAGACGTTTATGCCTTTTACTGTATATTAGGCATTCTAACCTTTTTAGAAAATGGCTATAATTTCAAGATAAAATGGAGTGTTCTTAATGCTACATTAATTACAAGCATGGCTCTATTTCAATCCATTTTTGGAGGCTCATTTTGTGTTTTTGTACAAGGAGTTGCATGTAATGTTGTGGCAATAATGAGCTTAATGTAAATGGAAGCTCTCAGAAGACATAATGTAAGAATTTCACACTGAAGCATATTTGAATCTCTATCTTACACTCATCCTGGAATCTCTGTTCATTGCTTGCCACTAAGTGGCACTCCATTATTTGAATTACGGCACTGAGATTTCATGGAAAAAACTGCAAACCAACTTTGCTCCTGAAGTAAACTCTGGAAACTGCAGGATGCCACAGGTGGCATTCTTTGGGCTGGAAGCTTTATAGATGCCACATTATTGGTGACACTGTCATAAGTTTGCATGGCAGAGATTCACTAATCGGTATGCATCCCACTTTTACATCATGTGTTGGCTATTTCGTCAAATATTAATCCTATTAAAATATTGTCTATTTGTTTGTTTTAATTTTCTCACTAGGACTCAGAGAGATCACAAGCATGATAACAACTATTCAGTCAGCCAGTGATTACAAACTATGGCAATATCTGAATAAATCTTCCATGTAATTTTCACTTTTAAATTGAACACAAGGATCTTCTGCCATTTCCCCACAACACAGTTAAAAGTTTGAAGCTACATATGAATTTGTTTGAAATATTTCTATCCCATGCTTCCTCCAAGAAGCTCAAGGCAGCATATGTGGTTCTCCTTCTTCCGTTTCATCCTCAGAGTCACAACTAGCCTGGGTGGTAAGTTAGATAGAGACAGTGGTTGAGCTGAGGACACCCAGCGCATTTCAAGGCTGAGTGGGGGTTTATTTGAATGTGGACCTCCCAGATCCTGACTCAGCACTGTAATTTCTACATCAACCAGTGACCTGTGCTTCCATTCTTCAGGAAAGGCAACAAACAATGTATTGATTTACTTCATTTATACCCTGCCTTTCCCCCTAGTGTGGTACCAAAGAAGCCTACATCATTCTCATGACTGGCCCAGGGTCACCCAGCACAGTTTCCATGGCAGAGTATGGATTCAGACCTGGGTTTCCCAGGTCCTAATCTGACACTCTAATCTTATAGAGAAGAGTCAGCCTTTTACTAAACTGTACACAAACAAACCCTAGCAGTTATTTGTTAAATGTATTTCTTAGAAGATGCAGCCATCAGAAAAATACAAGCTTGCTTTCAAAATATGTTGTATTACCCATGTGAACTGATCTTGAAAAATATCATCAAAATTTGTCTTTCTTCTAGTTACTTTTCTTAATCAGCCACCAGGACCACTGGAAGAATGGAGGGACTGTGGGGGGCAAGATTCCGAGAACCCTGTTTACTCTGGGAGCCATGGAACTGCATGATTTTTATTTCCTATGGTTTGAACTTGGGCCTGGGTGGTATGAAAAAGGCAGAGGCACTTTTTGTCAGGGGAGAAGACAGGGAAGTTGTCAGCTACCCTGTTGAAGACCCTTCTTTCCACTGATAGGTGGCACTGACAATCAGATAGAGAAAAGCATATGGCCTAAGAAAAAGAACTGTGTCCCACTTATGATACATTCAGGTGGGCAGCCGTGTTGGTCTGAAGCAGCAGAACAAAGTTTGAGTCCAGGGACACCTTTAAGACCAACAAAGTTTTATTCAAGGTATAAGCTTTCATGTGCATACACACTTCTTCAGAGTTCCATGGAGGCCTGTATAAGAGACCAGTCTCACCTACCATTGGTGCCATTATTCAGACTCAAGGAGCTTTTGCTGGATTTTCTGTCGAATGGTGACTTGGCATCTCATATACATAGTTTTTCTAACCCAACAGTCCTTGTGAAGCATATACAACAGGAAACATTTTACAGGCTGGAAATGTTATCTGAGATCTGTGGCATAACCTGCCTTTACCATGAAATTCATATGTGGTTAGAGTTCTGCAGCAAAAATTGTATTTTCACTCACATTATGCATCTGTGACATCAGACTGCCAGCCTATAACAAGAGTTGGAATGGGACCCATTTTTTTTCACAGAATGAGGCAGACATACACCTACAGTTCCCTTGTGTTTACAAAATCAAAACCAAACCAAACCAAATAGAGACAGCAAAGTAACCAACAGATGTCACATCTAGGATAATATTGCAGACTTTCTCAGGCCTTCAGACCAAAGGTTTGGTATATCGCATAGTTCTGTATCCCCAGAGATGGCAGTTGAAATATACAAACGAAGTATATATGCTTATCATTTTCCTCTGCATCAAAACCTCTGTGCATATCTGCATAATCAGCAGTGACCTACATAAATCATCACACATGTTTCAGTGTATACTGCTACAAGGCACCTGCAGACTGATGTCATTTACTCAAAAACTGATTTCTTTACAAACCAGCCTGCTTCTGCATTTATTGGTTTCTTTTTTCTTCTCTAAACCTAAGATGAAAAAGGTTTCGATATACATGTGAACAAACACACATGAAAACTGCCTTATGCTAGTGATGAGAGCATATAGGTCTCTCTGCTGGACATTGTCAATCTGCCCCTGGAGATGGGGGTCTTCCTGGAGGGTCTTAAGGAGGCAGTGATAGTACCACTCTTGAAAAAACCATCCTTGGATCCTTCAGATCCAGCCAATTACTGCCCAGATTCAAATTTATTGTTTCTGGGTAATGTGATTGAGAGAGTGGTAGCTGAGCAACGCCAGGGTTTCCTGGATGACATATTGGCACTGGATGTGTTCCAGTTCAGCTTCTGCCCCGGCCATGGGATGGAGACTGTGTTGGTTGCCCTGATTGACGATCTCCGTAGATAGCTGGATTGAGGTGGGATGGCGCTGCTGTTGTTACTTGACCTCACAGCGGTGTTTGACACAATTGATTATGATCTTCTTACTCACTGCTTCGCTGACATAGGAGTCCATGGGGTGGCCCTTCAATGGCTTTCCTCATTTCTCCATGGTTAGGGACAGAGGATGGAGCTGGGGGATGGGTGATGGGATGTGTCCTCTAGGCAGCCCTTATTATGTGGGGTTCCTCAGGGGCACTCCTTTCCCTGATGTTATTTAACATCTATATGTGCCCCCTTGCCCAGCTGGTGAGGAGTTTTAGGTTGGGGTGTCACCATTACACCAATGACACCCAGCTGCATCTATTATTGGACGGATGGATGGCTACCACCCCACAAAACCCGGCTGAGGGACTGAAGGCCGTGGTGAGATGGCTAAAAGAGAGCAGGTTGTGAATGAAGCCAGCAAAGACAGATATTCTGTGGTGGTGGAGGACTTTGGGATTGGAGTCCAGCTCTTGACAGGACATCACTGACTCTGGTGCTGTCCATCAAGAGTTTGGGCATGACCTTGGATACCTTCTTATTGATGGAGGTCCAAGTCACACATGTTAGCAGGCTGGCATTTTCCCCATCTTTGCCAAGCTCGGCAACTGGCTCCTTTCTAGTTGCACCCTGACCTAGCCACAGTAATCCATGCAACAGTCACCTCCAGACTAGATTACTGTAACTTGCTCTATGTTGGCCTACCCTTGAGATTGACCCAGAAACTTCATCTGATCCAGATTGGGGCGGCTTGAGTCCTGATGGGAATGTCATGGACAGCACATATTCGGCCTGTGCTTCGCCAGCTACACTGGCTTCCAGTGGACTACCAAGTCAGGTTCAAGGTTCTGATATTGACCTTTAAGGCCTTGAGTGGTCTGGGACCAACCTATCTATGGGACCATCTCCTCCGGTATGTCCCTGGGAGAGCTTTGCACTCTACTGATAACCTTCTGGTTACCCCTGGCCCTAGGGATGTCTGGATGTCCTTGCCCAGGGCCAGGGCCTTTTCAGTCCTGGCCCCACCCTGGGCAAGGACATCCAGACATCCCTAGGGCCAGGGGTAACCAGAAGGTTTTCAGTAGAGTGCAAAGCTCTCCCAGGGACATACCGGAGGAGATGGTCCCATAGACCCTGGTGGAACTCTCTGTAAAATGTTTCTGAGCCCAATGCCAAATGCTGGTTCTTACCAATAAGGTCCTCCAAAACTTTGGGCTGGGGCACTTGATGGCCCACCTTGCCCTATATTGTCCACCCCAACAGTTAAGATCTTCTTCTGAAGCCTGCTTTCTGTGTCCCCACCTTCAGAGGTAAGACAGGAGGTGATGACCAGAGACAGGGCTTTTTCAGTGGTGGCATCTCACCTTTGGAATGCTTCCCCTGTTAGGCTTGCCTGGTGCCTACCTTGCTCTCTTTAACTGCTGAACTAAAGCATTCTTTTTCACCCAGACTATCAATTAAGAAGTTTAAATACTTTAAATGTTTTATGATCCTACCTCTGGATTGAGGAGCATTTTAACTAAATCATTATATTTTATGTGTGTATATTTTTATTTTGTGTGTATATGTTTTATGCTATTCTTTGCCTTGGCTTGTTTTAATGGTATGGGGGGGTATGTGTGTAATGGTTGTGTAATGCCTTTGTTTTATTCTCTTAGTTGTAAGCCACCTCTAGCAGGTCTCTGGAGAGGCAGCATTTTCTAAATGAATAATGTGCCAGAATGGATGGAGTTTAATTGTTAATACATGTCAAAAATTCTTCTGGTTAGATCTGGCATATTTACAATGTTAAAAAATGACTGAAGTTTGGGTTGGATATTGAATAGTTACATTGCATTATTGCAAATGGCAAATGATGTTATGTACGCACAATAACTTCATGATCTTCTTACAGCCAGAACCATATCCAGAGCATAGATCTGACTGATTTATTTATGATATGGTGGAGTTACACACAGAAAGCATATAATAAAAAATACATAACCAAGTTGATACAACAGGTATGCAGACCTATTGGGCAATCCCCATAAATAATAATATCTAATTTTTTAATCCATTCAATTGCAGCTGGGAAGAGTTCAAAGAGCTCTATCACACCACCCTGGAAAGCACAATGTTCACATTCTTGTGAAAGATGGAAAATAGTTTGGTGGGCTGCCCCACAATCGCATTCAAGTTCTGGTATTTTGTCCCATTTAAACAACAGGTCTGCACAACTACCAAAGCCATATTCTATTAGCTGTTTTTCCATGGCAAGTCAAATCCTGCAGGTCTCTCATTAGTGTTTATCACATAATGGATATTGGGTGGAACTGATTACATCCATGTTTGCAACCATTCATTCCCTAGATCTAAATATTGTGATTGCAGGATTGGTGCAGATCATATTGCTGGGTGTTGGGATCTTAATCTGGATAGGCTCACATCAGCCATGTCTTTGTGGATGGGCAACTCTCTGTTTTGGATGATCTTTCTATATTCACAGAGAAAAGCATCTTGTCTTTGGAGATGCGGGGAAGCAATGTGGCACAATGTGGGTAGCCAATAGGTCAGAGTGGGTTTAATTCTTCCGCTGATGGTTCTCATTGTTGTATTCAGTCGGACATCTAGTTTGTGGACATGGGGACTGTTGAGCCACACTGAAGCACCATATTCTGCAGTACTATACACCAACCCCAAAGCTGAACATATAAGTATTGTAGCAGACGTATCCCAAGTAGAACCACATTATTTTTGGAGAATGTTGTTTTGCATGTGTATTTTTGCTACTACATTGGTAAGATGGTGTTTATAGCTCAAGGTCCTGTCCAGGGTAATCACAAGGTACTTAGGTGCATGGTTGTGTGTAAGATGAGTGCCATTAGGGTAAACATTCAGTTCACAGTTGGCAAGCTTGTTATTGAGATGGAAACAGAAGCATTCTGTTTTTCCTGGACTTGGGATAAATCGCCATTTATGGTAGTGGTCAGCCAAAATTTTGAAATCCCTAGTCAGTATTTCCTCAGTCCTTTCAATTGACTTGTGCCTTACTGCAATCACCATGTCATTGGCATAAGCAAACTTCCTAGATATTGCTTCAGGAACATCAGAAATACATAGATTGAAAAGAACTGGAGCGAGGACCAACTGCTAGGGTAGACCATTATTCAGTTTCTTCTGCTTGCTGATTGACTGACCCATAATTACTTGGAAAGTTCTATCACTCAGCATGTTATTTAGGAGTCAAAATAATGTTCTGCAGGGGAAAATGTGTAAAAATGTGTACAGCAGACCATCCCTCCAGACTGTGTCATAAGCAGCAGTCAGATCGACGAAAACTGCTGATGTCTCAATCCATTTCTGATAACCTGCCTCAATGAATGTTGTTAAGCTGAGAACCTGGTCTTCACAACTAAATCTAAATCCTGTTTCCTCTATGGGGACATGTTTGTTAATTCTGTCACTGATTCTGTTCAGGATTAGCCTCTTGAGGGATTTATAACAGGGGCTCGGAAGGGAAGTAGGTCTGTAACTTTCTGTCAGATGTTTTGGTTTTCCAGGTTTCAGAATAACAACTATCTTTGCTTTCTTGGGAATCCCCTGGGAATTTTCCTGTTTTCATGTCGTCAGTGAGAATTTCTGCAAACCACTTCTTAGTGAATATGCCACTGTGGATCAGGAACTTATTATGGATGCATTAAAAGCCTGGTGCCTTTCCACTTTTGATGCCCTTCAATGCCTTCATCAGTACTGAAATCGCCTGACAGCACCAGTCTTCAGGGCAGCTGTTTCAAAATTTGGAGCTCTTTTTTTAAAAAATCCTGATTGTAAAATCTTGATCCTTCAGAGCTCTGGATAGGGATACCAGTTGGGCAGCTAGCTGGTTTGATGTTACCTCCAGATTTCCTCGGAGCACAGAGTACAAGTCTAGCTCACCTCTTTCTGGTGCACCCTGGATAATGCTAAAGAGCTAGAACTTCTGGATGCCAGACAATCATAGGATCTCCTGGCTACACAACACACATGGAAACAATCAACCAATCAAACAGTCCTTCTCAGAATTACTTGACAAGGGGTATTAGAAACTGCATCTGAATCTGCCAAATCTACAAAACCAGTATCTGCATAAATGCAAATTAAATCAACTAACAGCCCAAATCCAAAATTCAGCAGAATATTTTCAGCCTAACACTATTAACTCAAGCCAAAAATCCACCCAAAACTATAATCTTTGTGTGCCTTCTGAATATGAAAAGGGAAGGGGCCACTACCAAGAAGGTCCTGTTACATATAACTACACATCAAACTTCAATGATGAAACACAGGATATATCGACGGAAGAACAATTCCTTGTTATAAAAAAACAAGTCAGATAGAATGGTTTTTGAGCTGCTAGGCAATAGCAAGGAGAGAAATGGTTCTCTTTCATTGTATATGCTGCCTTTTGAGATGGGAATGAATGGATTTAACTTGAATATTATTAACATATCACCCATACTATATATCTGGATAAAATTTTGCTCACCATCAATAGAATAGCATTTAAGACTAATTTCTTTTCTTTACTCTGTGCCTGAGATGGAAAGTGCAACTATGTAACAGGTGACTTATGGCAACCCTGTAAGGTTTTCAAGGCAACAAACATTCAGAGGTAGTTTGCCATTGCCTGCCTCTGCATCACAGCCCTGGTATTTCTTGGGAGTTTGCCATCCAAATATGAGCCAGGATTAACCCAGTTTGACTTCTGAGATCTGACAAGATCACAGTAGGCTGAACTATTCAGGTCAGGAGGATATATTTAATAGGCATCAAACCAGTAGCAAAATTTTGACTAGCCCAGGCTAGCCCAATCTTGTCAGATCTCAGAAGCTAAGTAAGGTTAGCCCTGGCTAGAATTCGGGTGGAAGACCATCGATGAGCTCTAGGGTCACAACACAGAGGCAGGCAATGGCAAACCACCTCTGAACATCTGTTGCCTTAAAAACCTTACCAGACTGACATAAGTTGCCTGCAGCTTGATGGGACTTTACACCACTGCCATAAATATAACAAAATAAATATAATTGTGCAAATATCACACTTCCCACCCACAGAGTTCAAAAGGTATTATCATGATCAGGAATTATAGCTAAAAGGGGAAAATTCAAAATACTTCATTTCTGGTCCTGGTGAAAGAACTTGGAATATCAGCAGGAATCTGTGCTATTTGTTTTCCCCTGAATTTTGAAATACCTTGGGAGCAACACAACCCACTGAAAAGTTCAATCAATCCCTCTCCTTTCTGAAATTAGCATTCCAATACTTTCCTCGTCATTCTAATTTCGCTGAACCATTTTTGTCAATAGGAAGTCTAAAATGATTTATTTATTTATTCTTTTTAAATTATGGCCCCATCTGGCTGCCGGCCACTAGGCTGTGCTGCCGAGGGCCACCTTTGCCTCACCTGTAGGCTGAGCAGACTGTAGCAAATCTGGGTATCTTGGGGGGTGGAGCCAGCCTGCTCAGTTCCTGCACCCTCAGTCATTGTCTTCAGCTTGGCCCACCCTCCTGCCCTGATTACTGTGCAGGCTTTGGCTGGTCGCTCATATTTGGGGGCCAGGTAGGTCTTGTTGATTGGCTCCAAGGCAATGGTGCTTTTTGCCTACCTTGTACAGCTTGTCAGCAGATTGTGGGATTGGCACTGGGTGGCACCGTTTTGAGCAGGCTAGTCAGTTTAAGTTAGCGGGATTGTGATGATGTTTTCTTAGCGGCCAGGGGAGCACCATTTAGCACCCCCACTGGGGGCTAGGTGTGTGGCAGGATCTGCCCCTTTTGTGACCCAGGGTCAGGAATGCAGACTGCTTTTTGGGACTGCCTAGATTTTTCCTCCATTTAAGTTGTGAGACTTGCTGGTTGGATATCTAGGGCATTGCCCACTTGCTGTGCTGGCCCAGTTCAAACCGCTCCCGTTGGCTGGAGCTGGGGGCAGGGTGGCTTGCCTGCTTTTGATGGGGGAGCGGTCTT
The DNA here is from genome assembly GCA_029233225.1 of Lepidodactylus listeri. Taxonomy (NCBI): domain Eukaryota; kingdom Metazoa; phylum Chordata; class Lepidosauria; order Squamata; family Gekkonidae; genus Lepidodactylus; species Lepidodactylus listeri. Next base: position 52,191,713 of record JARCFY010000012.1, read on the forward strand.
GGATGACCCCTGGCCTTGATCGTGTTGCTTGTTATTTGGCCCTTGCCATTCCAAAGTTCAAAAGTTAAATAAAGTTGCCCATAGTTCCTCCAATCCTTTGCATGTCTGACTCTTTATTCTGAATGGTGGGGCAATTACTTTATTTATACCTCATTGTTATGTTTAGCCCATCGATCAGAACTGCCCCCATGCTCATAATCTTCCTTAATGCCCAAAGTTTAACCCCAGAAAAGGGAAAATAGATCAGCAGTCTACCTGTTGCCTGTCTTGTTTCCTTTCAAGATTAATAGTACATGGAAGGTGCATGGAAGGTGGAGTAAAACTTTGTCTTCCTTTCCCATATGGCTACAATCAGCATTTCAGGAAACTGATCACAACATCTTGGTTTGACCCTGAGTCTTTTTCTAACAGCCATGCAATCCTATATATGTTCAGAGGTAAATCCTATTTTATTCCATGTGGCTTACTTCAGAGTAAATGTGCATCGGATCATAGCCTTCAAGCCTTATGGAAAACAACTATACATAATTGTGCTAGTGAGAATCTACACATTACCGAACAATCTCTGCATCCTTTACTACTTTATCTTCTTGCCCTGGAAAATATTGTATTTCTCCTTACAATAATGATGTTTTTTAATGGCAATGGAGTACCATAACTCATAGAGGGAATGTCACTTAGACGCTGTGTGTGTATCATACTGAATTCCAATAGCATACAATACTTATGTTTCATGAATTATGGTTAGCTTAGGAAACACTATGACATCTATATTTAGAAAACAACTCCCTTCTCTTGTGAAAGCACACAAGTAACACTGGACTGACCATATTGTAAAATGTTTTTCATGTTGCAGAATAATTCCTGGAGGGACCTCCAAAATCAGCTTTTGTGCTTAATTTCTTAATTAGCAGTATCATCTTTAACTTATATAGGTGTCTGAGGTGTAGTGCCTTGTTGCATTGGAATAACTCTTCAAGCTCTCTTTTTTCACAGAAAGTTTAATATGAATTTGGTTTTTCCAGAAACTACTGAGTTTCATGAGTAATAAAGTTAGGAATCAATCAATTATTCATTCACATTCTCAAATTACAGTTTAACAGTCTCTTGTCTTGGGGCTTCTCTCTCTCCCCTTAGGCCGCAAATAGGTGAAAGGAGTAACTACAAATGAGGTAGCATTTTTATCTATAGCAATCTACAGCATTTATATAAAAAAAGCTTAGGAGACCATGTTTTCTGCAGGCTTCATAGAAAGGTAGTTCCAAGGATTTTACAGAAGTCAGAAATAAAATATTACACCCATGATGCACTGTGAATGACTGGTATAAATTGTATTTAACCACCCAGTCCAATGAACTATTAAGCGAAGGCAGCAGCTGCTGTGAACAGGTGGCAAGGATTCAGGGCCAAATGATAAAAGAACATAAGAGGAGCCCTGCTGGATCAGACCAATAGTCCATCTAGTCCAGCATCCTGTCTCACACAGTGGCCAATCAGTTCCTCTGGAAGGCATAGAGGTTGAGACCTTCCTCTCATTTTGCCTCCTGGCATTGGGATTCAGAGGATTAGTGCCTCTGGACATGGAGGTTCCCCTCAGTCATGATGGCTAGTAGCCACTGATAGACCTATCCTCCATGAAAAACTATGGGGAGACAGGAAACTGATTTGGAGGGTCCCAAAATCCACCACCAGGCATTCACATAATGATTCCCTCTGGTTCACTCTCACCCACCCAGCTCCAACGTAAACATTATATGAAAATTAATTACATGACTTATCCAGCTATATTTTCCTCAGGATAATCAAGAATTTTGACCCTTAGTTCCTCTTCTTGGTGGCCCTGGCCATAATACTGACCAAGGGAGCTTCAAACACTTATCCCCACTGTCATTTTTAAAATTCACATTATGTTCAACCTGGAATTGCTATTTTATCCCAAGAGCCATAGAGGTCAATGCTGTCTCTAAGCTGTGGAGTCTTGTGAGCTACTGGCATTAAAGTTATAAGTGAGTGATTTGGCTACTGCATAAATTAATTTGCTCTGGAGCCATCCTTCCTGAGCTAAGACAAAGATGTATGAGCCGGAGGCTAACAAACTGTGAGTTAATTCATACTAACTCAGCTTAGAGGATACACTGACTGAGGTCAGTACCTTTAGCCTGGTTATTCTTAAACATTTAAGACTTCCTATTGACAAAAATGTTTTAGAGCCAGGGCTTTTTTTTCCTGAGGAAACACACTGGAACAGAGTTCCAGAAACTCTTTGACAAAATTCTTTTTTAAATGTTGAAAGTTCATGACTTTTCAGTATACAGACTGAAAACTTCATTTCCCTCTTGAGAGTTCTGGCACCTCCCCCTCCCCCCAGTTCCATTTAGAGTCATCAGAATAGTAAAGGAAGTATTGAAAAGCTAATTTAATAAAGAAAGGGGATGCTATAAGGCAAATTGCTCCTGGAAGAGAAAGGAGAGGTCTTGTTTCAAGGTAAGTAAAGTGGTGTCAAGTCAGAAGGTTTTTTAGGCAAGAGATAAACAGGAGTAGCTGGCTATTGCTTGCCTCTGTGTAGCAACCTTGGACTTCCTTGGTGGTCTCCCGTCCAAATACTAATGAGGGCTGACCCTGCTTGGATTCCATGATCTGATGATATTGAGCTAGCCTGGGCTGTCCAGGTGAGGGCAAGGCAGAGTTTGAAAAATAAGAAATTACCAGCCTGGAGTATGAGGGGAGGAGAGATTTACAATGGTGTACTAAGCAAAGTTATACCCTTCTTGAACTCAGTGCATACAGACGAGTGTAACTCTGTTTAGGATGGCGCTGTTAAACAAGTTAAACGAGTTCAGACTGGCAGTTTGGCTCGATATAGGCCCGCTTTGCAAGTGGATTAAGAGAGCCCGTTCACACAGCCACAGCTGCCTGGTGTTGCCGTGCTGCACTCACCCCATCCTGAAGTGCTTTCATCCAGCATTAAAAAGGTACCCGGTGAAACCGGTGTCAAGCCGTCTGGGTGCGTGTTCATCCCGCTTCCTGGCAATGTGGACGCAAATAAACCGCACATCAAACGGTACCGGTAAGGTGAACCCGCTGATCTGGCTGCTGCGCCCATGTGCCTATGCGCCCAAGCGCCTATGTGCAGGTTGGCAAAATGGACCAGAGCCATGTGCCACTGTGGCAGCACCCCCAGGGGCCGCTCCACAGTGTGAATGCTCTATTCTGCCTCCTCCCCGGTATGGTCCCGCATCAGTCTATGCAGTGCAAACGGAAAGCCCCACAACAACTCAGCCCGGGCCTTTTTGCCCCGCTTCCCTTGCGTTTCATTTTGCCAGTCTGTCCTCAGCCAATCTCTGTGCAGGAAGACCTTCCAGCAGAGCAGGAGAAGAAAGATGCAAAGCAATCACTGCAGTACTGCTGTGATTTACGGTTCTTTGCTCCTGTGATGATGAGGCAAGCATTCAAGTAAATCCTGTGCATGTAAAGGTGATTACAGTGGGTGAAATTTCAGTGTTAAATCTGCTTCACTTAGCTTTGTTAGCAATAAATGGAGGTATTGATGACTGGTGTATCAGTGTGCTTTCCTTTCAAAATGATGCAAGGAACCAGAGCCCTTCATGAGGACCTTGGCTGAAACACTTACTCTCAGAGCTGTTACAGAGGTACTAATGCTATTACTACCACCAGTTCCAGTCCCATAGACCCTTTGTAAAGCAGAGGTTTATGGTGGTGCAAGGCTAAAAGGGAAGACATCAGGGCTCTCACAATCCCATCTGAGGGCCCTTGCAGCATGACAGTCAGGATTTTCCATCGGGCAGTGCTGACTTGCTGTGTGAGTATTGGTTGCAAGGCAGGATAAATTTGCTAATAAAGGAGTCTGATCCAAATACTGCCATTTGAGATCTTTATTTTAGTGTGCAGTCAGGATCCTGCCATATCAACAGTAAGAAATCACAATAAAAATCAAAGCATGTCTATTTGTTTGGGAATTTGCCTGAAATCTAGCAGAAATAAAGATCATTTGACCATCATCTATGAAGGAGGAATCCGTTAGGTGGTAAACCCATGGTAGCCATGTAGCGGCAGAACCATTCTTGGTGCACAACAGAGCCCTGATAGACAGACATCCAGACTAGAATGTACAGAACACTCAAGACAGGCTGTAGGGGGCTGGGAAGGACTATTTCGTATATGAGAGGAAGGGGAGGGAAGGCAGCGTAGTATAGCCTGAACTTGTCAGATCTCAGAAGCTAAGCAGGGTTGGTACTTGGATGGGAGAGAGACCACTAAGAAAGGCTCTGCTGAGGAAGACAATGGCAAACCACCTCTGCTTCTCACTTGCTTTGAAAACCCCTTGCTGGGGGCACCAGAAGTTGGTTTCTTCATCTAAGAATCCTGAATTTACTAGATTACATCCCAGTAACTGGAAGAAGCAGGCCAAAGCTGCACAATTCAGCTGTGTGAATGCAACTTACCCAGCTTCTGGCACTTAGGTTGATTCTGGCTCCCTAGAAGGGATAAAGCTGGGATCTCCCCAATGGTCTGCAAAGCATTCAGAGGTGTGTGCTTTTCACTTGTGTTTCCTGATCCTTTATGTGCAGGTCTGGATTGTGGCTAATATTTGGGAGAGAGATATCAGTGACCCTCCAAGCTATTTGGTAAGAGTTTATTAAGAATTCAAGCAATACATCATACTAGAGCAAAGCTATTTCTGTGTTTACCTGCCATGGATTATACAGTCTTTTACAATCATACTGAAGTTGGAGGAAAAAATCTAATTTACAATACAGTTCATTTGCATCCGTCTGTGAGCATGGAGGGGTCTTAGAGTGGTCTTAAATGTAATTTACACCCACCAAAAGACTTCTTTAAACTACCAAAGTGGTATAGAGGGGCCTTCGTGTAAATGATAATCAGGCCCCAAAGAGTTCATCACTCACAGCAATTAAAACCAAAAGAATGCAAAAGACCTTGGGCAATAATAATTAATTTCTGAGAAATATGGATAGTGAAACCAGCTGCAAATACTCAGGATGCTTGAAAAAAAAATCCCTCCATTTAGCAAAAGCTGTGCACAACACTAAGCCAAATTAAAGGTTACATTTGGAACAAAACAGAAATATTGAAGTATCCAAAGGAGAAAAGGAGGCTCCTTAAATCTCTGGGTGACAGAGAATAAACAGAGAAAGAAGAAGCCTTTTTCAATGTGTACGCTGAACATTAGATAGAACTGAGCAGGACTGCACCTGATGTCCCTGCCTCTGACCTCCACATACGTGTACATGGGGGCAGTGTTCCCTCTAAGCTGTGTTAGTGTGAGCTAGCTCACAATTTTTTAGCCTCCAGCTCACACCTTTATTTGTCTCAGCTTAGGAAGGGTGTCTCCAGAGCAAACTAATTTACGCAGCAGCCAAATCACTCACTCACAACTTTAATGCCAGTAGCTTTTTTGTTCACAAGACTCCACAGCTTAGAGGGAGCATTGCATGGGGGTCTTCTATTCAATCAGGATTCCTTTAAAAAGCAGGAGGCTTACTGAGATCACGTACAAGCACTTGTCTGTAAGGCACAGAGTTCTTTTCAGAGCTTCCATTGAACGCACAGAGGTCAAATGCTGTGCAACTGGACACAATTTCTCTATCTTGTACAGACTACAAGGGAGACACATGTATACTAGACTGTATGTGGCTCATTTTTCAGTTTGGCCCAAATCCACATTAAAGTTACCTGAGCATAAGGAAGAAATCCACTTTTCACTGTCATTTTCCAGACTGCAGCCGGCTTTTGGGTTTTCGTGGGTGTCATGGTGGTTCCAATGATCGGGCTACTGGTGCAATCAGTTCACACTTACATGCCCCCCCCCAGTCATGGTTCTGTCTGTTGATATTCACAGTGATGATTGATTTTATGGGTTCCTCTCCCTTTTTTGCACATGTGCACTGCATTTTTGTGCATTGCAGCATTTTGGCAGCCTCAATGGGAGCTGCTTAATTCACATTAAAGTATATTCCCTGCCCATCACACTACAACTGAGGGTCATTCCTGGTGTATGTGTCTCACCCCTTATTGGTTGCTGCATTTGAGTGGTCTCTCTGATCAACTCTCCCCCCCCCCCAGTTGAATTCCTTTACCTGACTTGCATCAGGTACACAGCTCTGGTAGTGTACCTAGCGTATTTGATACCCAGAGCAGATCATTTTTTAATACCCTCCACCACTATATGACAAAATCGTCCAGGTCAGGGCTCAAATCGGCTTACTCCTGATGAACTCAGTGGGGCTTCTGCTCAAGTAAGCATGCATGGAGAGGGGCCCTTCCGGTATGAGCCTGCCCTGATCTCCAGAGCCTGTGTCCTTTCTTAGGGGAGAGGCTCCATGAAAGTCCCCTCCCCACTTTGCTCTGCCAATCCTCCAACTTCACATGGAGTGGCGGCTGATCTCCCAAGAGAAACTCTGTGCTTATGCACACAAACACCTCTGGATGGGTCTCTGGTCAATCAATATTCTTTCATGCTTCCATGAGGGCCAAGGGCCTTTTTGACATGAGATAGTCCCACTGAACACTGTGAAATTTGCTTATGATAGATGGGATTGCAGAAAAAATAAATGGGCAATGATTGGCTGCTGGCATCAGGCCTCCCAATGGGACTAACTGTTTGTTTCAGTGCAGTCGCCCTCCAGCACAGAATTATTTCAACGCTGGCATGCAAATATTAAAAAAAAAGTTCACCACCAAACCTTCCCTTTCCCAGGCTGGGCACTTTCTGGGAGGGTTTTGGGCAGAAATCTACAAGGCAGAAAAAAATGTTCAGATTCTGAGCAAGAGGCTATCTTGCAAATTCATTCTGCAATGGGGGAAGAAGTATGGGGAAAACTAGTTTAGGAAAGAACAGGGGGGGTGAGGAAAGAACGGGACAGAAGAGGGATGTTAATGAAGTCATCTGAACACACACACAAAAAAAAACCCTGGTAACATCAGGGATTGAAAATGGAACATGAAGGCAATCTGGAAAACACCAGTCTTACATTAATATACTAAAGGATTTGCTGGTTTAAGTTTTACACCTGGCTTAAAAGAAACTCCCAGACTGAGCACTGACCTGACACAAGTAGCTAGAAGCAGTCAGCTGTCGAAGTTGCAAATTCCTTTATAAATTTGGAAGAAATGCAGAAAATCCAGAGAATGTAGGGCTGCCAAGTCAGCCCGGGGGGACAGGGGATCCCTCGCTATAGGGGTTCCCGATCCGCCGGCCGGCATTCGGCCAGCGGGGGGAACCCCGCCCCAGAAGTCATCTGGTGAGGACGACTTCCCCCATGTAATGACGTCACCTCCGGGTGACGTCAGCACGTCGCTGTGGCGCGCATGCAAAGTGCACGCACCAGAAGAGCTCCCGGGGGGAGAACAACTCCCCCCTGCCAGTAAGTTGATCCTACTTGGCAGCCCTAAGAGAATGTGAAATGGGGGGGGGAGAGTTAATTGAAGGGAATAACACAGGCAGTTAGTCCAGAACACTAATAACCTTGAGCAGTCAAAATAATATGAAAAGAAGGAATTGGGAGCATCTGAACTAGATTAATGTGACCTGGACTGAGCAATTGCCACTCCCCCCCCCCTTTGCAGATAATATAACCTTTGAGCTTGGCTATGAGCATGAAACAAAGGACAAAAATCAAAGGGCTCAGCCTTTGGCTCTTAGCCTGTGGCTGACAGCCTGTAGGCCTTTGTGAGCTATACCAGAAGAACCAGTACCAGTCCAAGACATCCTCATGGCCTATCAAGTTTGACCGGGAGGCCTGTTGAGTAACATGTTTTAAATTTACATTTCTCTTTTTTTAATTTGTATTTGAGCTTGGAAGCTATGTTGAGTCTCCAGTGTGGGAGACAAGCAGGATAATATATTTAAATAAATAAATGGACACCAACCATACAGAGACAATACCTGACACTAGAATTTCTGTGTCAAGAACCAGATATTCTAAACATCACACACCGTGTGCAATATGTTCCATTCAAGAATGGGAGGCAAAAGGGCAAGAGGTAGACTGAATGGATAAAATAGGGACAATGCTTACCTGTTTGGTTCCCACAGGAGGGGCCTAGGCATTCAGGCAGCAAACAAGCCGTATTACACTATATCCTTCTAATATGAAGCCACCAATGAATTATGCTGTGGCTGTGTTTGGGAATCACTGAGCAAACATAACATTTATCTGGGACTCACAGCTAGGGTTTCCAACTCCAAGTTGGAAAATTCATGGGGATTTGGGGCTAGAGGCTGGGAAGAATGGGGTTTGGGGAGGGGAGGGGAGGGACTTTAGCAGGGTATAATGCCATACAGTCCACCCTCCAATGCAGCCATATTGTCTAGGCAAACTGATCTCTGTAGTCTCCAGATGAGTTGAAATTCTGGGAGATTCCCCAGGTCCCACCTGGAGGTTGGTAACCCTACTAGATGAGTTAGCTCTGCCTCTGTAAAGTATGAGGTACTGACCTGGCTCTTCTCAGATAGGATTAGCTGAGTTTCAGCAGTGGTGACATCTATTTCTACATGCTATGTAGTATGATTGGATGGTAGACGTGGGGCTGCCCAGCTTCCTAAAACCATGCTTCTACTGCCCGCTTACATGGCCATGCTGCTACCTCAGCAACTTCCACCCTGCCTTTCCACAGCAGCCCAACTGAAAGGTTAGGGGCTTTCTGATGTCACATTTGGTCATAATATATTTAGGGAGGGGCTATGGCTCAGTGGTAGAGCATCTGCTTTGTATGCAGAAGCTCCCAGGTTCAGTCCTTGCCATCAGGTGGTAGGTGATATGAATACTTGGATTTGATGGTGTTATAGGAGTTCCTGCCTGAGGAACAATAAGGTGTGATTAGCTCTGTAATGGATAGCCCTATATGCTTAGTCATCTCTTCAGGCAACCAAAGTGATGCCAGATTCAAATATGACACTAATGGTGTGGTTTACTGAGATCACAAACCACTTAGACATTGTTCTGCAAAGTTAAATTGTTTTTGTAAAGTGTAACCTGTGTGGTTCAAGCTAATTTTAAACACAACTGTTCAGTATTTTGCTGTAATGTGTAAGCTGGTGTATTTCAGCTGAAGGAGCATGATCCAAGTCCAGGTTGGGAATTTCCTGGAGATCTGTGGGAGGAACATGGAGCATAGGTTTGGGGGTGGGAGGGTCCACAGCAGAGTATAATTCTATAGAGTCCGCCATCTGGGGGTACTGATCTCTGGAGTTCAGTTATAATTTCAGGAGCTCTCCAGGCTCTACCTGGAGGTGCACCCCATAACTTGCGCTCTGTGTGTGTGTGTGTGTGTGGCGGGGCTCATGGCATCTTATTATAGGAAAGGAGAGTATTAGGGTTGCCAGGTCTGGGTTGGAAAATACCTAGAGACTTTGGGGGTGGATCTGGGAGAGGGCGGGGTTTGGGGAGGGCAGGGACCTTAGCGTGGTACAATGCCATAGAGTCCACCCTCCAAAACAGCCATTTTCTCCAGAGGAGCTGATCTCTGTCAGCTGATCAGTTGTAAAAGTGGGAGATCTCCAGACCCCACCTGGAGACTGACAACCCTAGAAAGTCTAGAGCAGAATGGAAATGTGTAAAGGGAGTTAACTGATAAATTTAGCTGGCATAAAAATCATGCTTTGGGTAAAGAGATAAAAGCCACAGTTTAGTCCAGAGCGGACAAAAAGAATCAAGAAGGGCTGCAGCAATGCATAAACACTTCTCTAGAATCTAACTATTAATTAATGTTACATCCTCTGTGTGCACTTTTTTTTTTAAAGGAGAAAGTTGTGCTACAGGAATGGTTAAATTCTAAGCAAGGAAGAAGAGGAATTCTGATGCTCTTAGCTCAGCTTCCAAGACACATGGCTATTCTTATGCCCTGGTGCAGAGACAAATATATTTGATTTGATTTGAAATGATAAAGCTCATAAATTTATGTAAAGTCTAATAAAAAGGAAAAATTTGTTGCCATTATCATTAAAAGTAGATTTGAGACTCAGCTGAACTGATTGCTTTCGACAGCCCATAGAAAATTTATATTTTCTCTGAACTTTCTATATCTTTTTTATCGCTAACCTATTTACTCTTTGTGGTAGAGCTAGATTTTGACTCCCTTGATTGTTCATATGGGAAGAAGAAGATGACATTATCTTTAATTTTCATTACTCCTGTGTGTAAGTATAAAATTTCTCCATGCTTGCCAAGATGTATTCTGCTTATATCAAATTATTTTAACTTTCTCTTATCCCTAACTCTATATTTATTTGTTTTTATTAAAAATATCAGGTGCCTTCCCTTCACTATTAAGAACATTTAAATGCAGCTAAATATGTTAAAACAGAAATTATAGGAAACAGAAATTCAAATATGATTTTTTTGGGCAATTTTCTATATTTCTGAATAGTGTATATAAGGTACAATTATATACCCAAGATCCACTTTTAAATACTATTGATTTTTGTACATTTCTTCATATAATAAGTAGGGTGTGGGGAAGGCAGTTTGGGCTCAAAGCCTAGAATGAAGTACGACAAATAGAAAAGGAAGTTTAGTGCTTTCAGTCTCTCATACTTTCTAGTATACTTGTACAATCAAAAATTATGCAATAAGGTCAAAAGGTAATGATTTTGACCTAAGTGACCTATGCAGCTAAGACCAAGGAATCTGAAGGAATTACCTCACCTCACATGAATCTGTCTCTGTGTTGAGATCCACATTGGTGGCTTTTAGGATTGCCACCTCCAGCTCGGGAAATTCCTGGAGATTTGGGGTCAGTGTCTCAGGATGGTAGAGTTTGGGGAGGGGAGGGAGCTCAGCAGGGATGTGATCCATAGAGTTCACACTCCAAGCTGCTATTTTCTGCAGGAGAATCCATGCAGTCTGCACTACAGGAATGGTTAAATTCTTAGCTCAGGAATGATGGCTCCAGAGAAAATTAATTTATGCAGCAGCCAAATTGCTCACTCACAACTTTAGTGCCAGTAACTCACAAAGTAAAATTTTTGCTCACAAGACTTCACCGCTTAGAGGGAGCATTGGTGGAAACCATCTTTTGAGGTAGAACAGGGACACTGGGTTGGATCCAGACTAGCATTTCTATGGGCAAAAGGACTTGCACCCTAAGAACATGATTTTCTCACCCCCTTCCACCAGAAGTAGCCCCGAATGCCACTAGAAATTCTGTTCTGGACTGCCAGGAATAAGATGTCTGGGGGCATTTTTGGGGTGCTTCAGAAGGGAGGAGGCAAGAAAATAACATTCTGAAATCCTGGTGTCCATGGAAATGCAAGACTAGATCTAATCCACCCAGCTGACACTTCCAATCATTATCTGGATTGATACTCTCCTTTGTTAGATTTCCTGCCAGTTGTCCTTTCGTAGGCCTATTATGCATGGGTGACTTCCCTCACTTTCACAGTGCATATCTGTTGGGTTTTCTTTGTCATTCTGCATTATTTGTCATTTTCCTCCCTTCAGCACTCAATTCACTTTCTGGTTGCTGTTTCCCCAGGTTTCCTGAAAGTGCTTTTGTGCCAATTTCCCCCTAGTTTTGCTTCTAAACCGAAGGTAATTCAAAATTGGATTCCTCCCTTTTGCCACCCCTAAAGGTCACTCCAACACCCACATCGAGGTCATTCCATGCACACTGCACCTTCCACCATCCTTCCCCCTTCATCAGTGTACAAGCTCCATTCCTCCCTCATTTGTAATTTTTTTGATTTTTTTAGACAAGGAGCATGAGCCTAGTGATATGACACTATCACTAGGATTGCTTAATAAAAATAATTAAAACAATGGAGAAGTTTAAAAGGAGCTGCATGAGGTTTAGTTCCCTGCTGGTATTGACTTGAAAGAGGGACTGGAGAGGAGGCAAATAATAGCGTCCCCAGTGCAAAAAAAGAAAGAAAAGGGATTTCAGTGCTGCATGTAAACAAAATAAGGGGGGAATCATCTGTGTGACGTGAAAATTGACATGAAATGTAATGAGAGAGAGAGAGACAGGGATGGGAAGTCTAAAGCTTTGAAAATATTTTTCCCTTTACTTCTTTAGTGAACAAAGGGGGGGGGGACCATTTTTGACAGTTTTTTGGAAGCCTAACATTAAAATGGTGGCTAAGCCACATGGAGTTTCTGCAAACCACTAAGCTTAAGAATGGCTTTGGGTTGATTCATTTGGAGGAAAAAGTGTAGTTCGCACAGAACAGGCTTTTAAAAACTGTCAAGATTAGGACCACTGTGCAGGATCAAAATGAGAGAATCACAGAGAAAATCATGCAAATTTACAAGGAAGCAGGATATTATTATTATTATTATTATTATTATTATATTATTATTATTATTATTATTATTATGTTCCATCAGGCAGGAGCCAGGGGTTACTGTGCCACTTGCTGTGCAGCTGCACTCTGGCATTAGTGAAAATACCCCACACACACACACACACACACATTTTTTTCAGTTTAGTGGCACAAGAATAAAAAGTTCTCTAGAGCTTCTGTCAGAGGACTTCTCCCCCATACAAGCTGCAGTCCTGTGCAAGGTGTGGTAGAGTTGCAGCTGACTTTGCATAGGTATGCATGCGCACGCACACACACGCACACACACATGTTGCCAATGATCACAGCTTGCAGTGGCAGTGCGTTCTATTGAGCATTCTGTACACTCAACATATTCCCTCATATTATGAGACTATGTGACTCCCATTTTTCACAGTGGCTGATAACACAGCAGAGAATCCCCTAGTGTGCCTCAATATGAAAAATGGAGCTTCGCAGTTGCTTGTCAATTTTTTAAAAAAAGTCTTCAAAAAACCCCGCACAATAATAGGTTTAAATTAAGGGTGGGAATGTACCAGCTGGATATTAGGAAAAACTTTTTTACAGTAAGAGTTGTGCAACAGTGGAATCAGCTGCCTAGGGAGGTGGTGAGCTCCCTTTCACTGGCAGTCTTTAAGTACAGTCTATACAAACACTTGTCAGGGATAGTCTCAGCTGATCCTGCATTGAGCAGGGGGTTGGACTAGATGGCCTGTATGGCCCCTTCCAACTCTGTGATTCTATGAATGTCAATGTCAACATTGGGTTCCCCCCCTTTGCCTGTGTTCCTTTCTGTTCCCTTTCATTCAATGAACTAAAGCTAAAATGCATGTGTGCAACCTGAACCACAAGGATTTAAATGGGAGGTGCCTGCTGGATGCTGCTGCATAGCTACGATCAGGCAATTGCGTAACTTAAAAAACCCTTCTAAACATCACTGTCCCACATGTCACATGTGGTGTTCCACCCCGATTTAGAAAAATGTTTTTTTTAATTATAGCTACAGAATAAATACACAGGAGGAAAAAGAAAAGTGTGTACGGTGGGCACAGAATCTGAAGTCAAGATTAAAGGCTTACCGCTTTGAAAATGTGCAGTAAGATGTGCATGCGTAATGGGCCTTAGTCATTCCTCTGCCATTTTTCTTCCTTCTATTTGTTTTGTTCCTATTTCTGTTTATTTTATTTACTTTCAGCATTTTCTTATGTTTTAACTGAGGTATTCATTTTACTTTTGTTGATAGCCTCCCAGAAAGCTGGTGGAAAGGTGGTATACATTATTTTTTTGAAAACCATGTGCTTTTCAAAAACACAGCCGCTTTGTTTATCTCAGCCCTACATAATTATTCTTACTGTTTGGTCAGTAGAAGTACTTTCAAGCAAAGAAACAGATTTTTAAAACATAAAGCTAAATGTGTAAGCTGTCATGCTAGACATCCAAGACATCGTGTGCCACAAAGATACAGGGGGGCAGGCCGCCTGGTGATATTTTTGTGCGAATCTATCCTAATATTATGTAGAAGTATTTGTATTGGATGAGTTCTGTGATTTATCATTCATTCAGCAAGACTGTCTTTAGTGTTTTATCATTCATCTAGTCAATGAGAAGACGTAATAATTCATGGTTTACATATCCAGTCACAACTCTCCTGATGGTTATATAGATTGGCTAAAAGAATATCAAGTATGAGGGCTCTGAGGGATTGTAAGATCTTTCCCACCTGTTAAAACAATCAAAGATTTTTGCTACTCAAGGAGCAAAACAGTGGCTTCTATTTTCATCAGTTCCCAACATGGCCATCTGTGGATGGAGCCATGGACTGACGATACAGATCTTAATGCAAACTAGAGAACCCCCCAGATTTGCAGGGAACCCCCCCCCCCCAAATTTAAGAGAAATATATTAGGGGGTTAAGCCTCCCCAAAAAGACAGAAGCAGCATCTATAGCTTTAAGAAACAAATGCCTTCAGTGGCAGTTGCTAGGCAACCATAACAGTTTTGACAGTGTCCAGGCCTTGGTTTCTGTCAGTACAAGGCTAGGGGAAGGAGCGGGACCCTTTCTAAGACAATATTGGCCTCTGAGGGAGGATTCACTGAGCCCAGGAACCACTGGATACCTTGCTATCACCTGATCTGCATGACTTAGCCAGGCTTGGCTACTTGATATTTTCCATAGTAGTCAGCCCCCAAAAGCTAGTGTGATATAGTGGTTAGAGTTTCAAACTAGGATCTGAGAGACTCAGGTTTGAATTCCCACTCTGATGTTGGAGCTCACTCAGTGACTTTGGGCCAGTCACACACTCTTAGCCTCACCTTCCTCAGAATGTTGTTGTGATGAAAAAAGGGAGGAGAGGAGAATGGGGTAAGCTGCTTAGGGTCCCCACTGAGGATAAAGATGTGGTATAAATACAGTAAATAAATAATAAATGTAGCTGAAGACTGGGAGTCAGATTAAAGAAAGATTGACTGGAAGTGGTAAGGATAGATGGAAGCAGGGAAAAGGGAGAGGCTATAGGGCCTCCAGGAGAAGGGAAAGAAGAAACAGTGTCGGGAGGGGAATGCAGGGGAAAGTGAGGTGCATCCTGCAAATCTGTTCAGGTTCCCTACCTTGTAACTGGGCCAGATATTTTTATTTTTTTATTTTATTTATTATTTTATTTTATTTTTCGTATTTATATCCTGCCCTCCCCGCAAGCGGGCTCAGGGCGGCTTACATGGGCCAAAGGCCTGATCGGTACATTGCCCTATAAAATCAATTAAAAACATTACAATAAATAACAATAAATAACATTCCACAGATAAATACTCATAAAAGCTTCCATAAAACAGCGTTCGATGGCGACCAAGTGGCAGGTCTACCCCCCCCCCTCGGCCACCGCTGAGACCGTGTTGGACCAGGGCACATCAAGATGGTTGTGATGTCAGCTGGTATCCTAGTATCATCGGTGGCGGCTCCTATTCAAAAGCCTGGCGGAAGAGCTCCGTCTTGCAGGCCCTGCGGAACTGCATCAGGTCCCGCAGGGCCCTGATCTCCTCTGGGAGCTCGTTCCACCAGATAGGAGCCGCCACCGAAAAAGCCCTGGTCCTCATTCTGGCCAGCCTGGCATCTCTGGGTCCAGGAACACGTAGCCTGTGTTCAGACCCTGACCGTAGTGCTCTCTGGGGTTGGTATGGAGAAAGGCGGTCCCTAAGGTATGTTGGACCCTGGCCATATAGGGCTTTATAGGTAAGAACCAGCACTTTGAAGCGAGCTCGGTATGCTATAGGCAGCCAGTGCAGCGCCGCCAGCACAGGCCCGATGTGGTCCCGCCTTGCGAGTCCCATCAGTAGCCTGGCCGCGGCATTCTGCACCAGCTGCAGCTTCCGGGTTTGCACCAAAGGCAGCCCCATGTAGAGAGCGTTACAGTAGTCTAGCCTCGAGGTGACCGTCGCATGGATCACTGTGGCGAGGCCATCGCGGTCCAGGTAGGGAACCAGCTGCCTCGCCAGCCGTAGGTGATAAAAGGCTGACTTGGCAGTGGCTGCTACCTGGGCCTCCATTGACAAGGAAGGCTCCAGGAGCACTCCCAGACTCCTCACCCTTGGCGCTGGCACCCAAGGAGTGAGTTCCGGTGGGAAGGAAGGTGGGAAAACTGAAGACAAGGGGTAGATAAAGGTAGGTTGGCATGTAGGTGGGAAGGACAGAAGGAAGTGGGGGGGGGGGGGGAAGGAGGAGTTATTGGAACTTTCAGGAAAGGGAAAGAGGAATTAGTGGGAGAGCAGAAAATGAGATGCCCTCAACAAGTCCTTGTGGATCCCCTGCTTGTGACCTTTTATTCCTCGCCTCTCTAAGGTGTTAGCAGTCAGATCTCTCTTGCAGAGGGGCAGTTTGGTCATCAGTTAAAGACAGGCACAAACACCCTTCATGTTTAATATCACTCCAGATATCATTTCATATAAGACATTGCTTATATGGTGACCCCAAAGGTGACCCCAAAGGGTATGCTAGCCAGGAAATCAGCCTGGAAAACTATTTGGAAGTGATTCAAGTGGCTGACTTGCAAATAACTCTCCTGCATCCTAAAGTAATGCATAATTTATAAAAATGGGTTTCCCAGGAAAACAGGCCCTTACTTTGAGCTAACCTTTTTCCTCCCTGTCCCAGCTTCCCCTTTCATGCATTTATCCTAGTTAGCACATTTATAGAACCTGGAAGTTTCTCCCCATCCTGCACATTGAGGGTCATCAACAGATATTATCAGCTCTGGGAGAGCAATCAAGCTCTGACCAATTCTTTGATCTCCCTCCCGGAGAACCATTAAGCATTTGTTTCAATCTTTGGAAAGATTCTGGTAAATGCATCAAGAAGAAGAAGAGATTGGATTTATACCCCGCCCTTCACTAACCAAAGGAGTCTTAGAGCCAGTTTGGTGTAGTGGTTAAGTGCGCAGACTCTAATCTGGGAGAACTGGGTTTGATTCCCCACTCCTCCACTTGCACCTGGCTAGATGACCTTGGGCAAGCCATAGCTCTGGACCAGCTGTTCCCTCAAGGACAGCTTGGGAAAGAGCTCTCTCAGCCCCACCTACCTCACAGGGTGTCTGTTGTGGGGAGGGGAAGGGAAAAGGAGTTTGTAAGCCGCTCTGAGACTCCCTTGGGGAGTGGAGTGCGGGGTATAAATCCAATCTCCTCCTCCACCTCCTTCCCCTCCCCACAACAGACACCTTGTGAGGTAGGTGGGGCTGAGAGAGCTCTGCCAGAAACTGCTCTTTTTCAAGAACAGTTGTGCCAGAACTATGGCTTGCCCAAGGTCATCCTGCAGGTGCAAGTGGAGGAGTGGGGAATCAAACCCGGTTCTCCCAGATTAGAGTCCGCACACTTACTTAGAGTCCATTTGTTCTTGGGACAAACCTGTTATATGGTTTTAGGAACATTTTTCTTATAAATACAAGCACCCATCTTCATTGTGGATGTGTGGGTTCTCGACATCAGCCTCACACCAAGCACTGGCTGCTTCTCTCCCCCGTGGACCTGAGTCTACAAGACTGGTAACTATTACCCATCCTAAACCACTCCCCCCCACTATGACCTTTATTTTCTCTTAGCTCTTGCATGTGCATTTCACAGTGTGCTTATATGCATGTTTTAGCTCTTTTATTACTCTTCAATAAAAATACTACTAGTTGCACATCAAACCGGAAATATTTCCCAGTCTCTTCAGCAGCTTCTCCTAGACCTAGATTGATAAATGTTTCCTCATCCTATCCTGAGGCCTCTTCATAAACTTAATGCTCCATAAACAAGAGCATTGTGGGAGCTATTTTCTGTTGTTTCATCCCAAGTTGCTGTTGTATGCTGTAACCATAATGAAGGAGCCAATTGTGAGGGTCCTTCCCAACCCATCATCACACCTCCAGGAATGCGTTGCAAAGGGAAAATCTGTATGATTAGTCTTGCTTAGTGTTGACCTTTTAAATATTGTTACTGTGATGGACCAAAAAAGTGTTTCCTGAACCACTAAGGATTCAAAAGGGATCCTGAACTAGCTTCTTAAGAGGATGAACGTCTAATATCTGAAATGTACTATTGAGCCAAATACCAGTAGATATCTGGAGGAAACTTACTTTGTGGGTCATTCTCGAAGAGGGGAAACACAGCAAGACACAAAGAGAGGCAGAGTCCAAAATGTGACCCCAAAAGGTGTATTGCAAATTAAAGTCACGGAAAAAGAAGATTTCCCCCCCTTTTTAAAGACAGTTTTCCCCTTTCAGTCCCTGGGGATTTCTATGTGATCAAATCACAAAAGGTGAGTGCTCACAGTTAGACATATTAAGCTACTTCTATTTGCATATATAACTAAATTCACCTTAGTGTAAGCTATTTTAGCGATTGTGTGATTAATTGATTTTGCAGTTTAGGAGATAAAATTATGCATGTGGGGTGGGGCTGAGCTGGTTGATTGTAGGAAGTATATTTAAGCTTTTCTATATTGTTGCCAGCATTAGTAAGTTGCTAAGCAAATTCTTCTCAAGTAGAATATCTATGTTGTGATAGTTACATGAAGATTTTCTCTGAGTTTTCAAGCTGGGGGTGGTTATTGAAGAGCAGATGGGCTGGCTCTTTTATGGGGCGTGGGCACTGGACATCGCTGTGCCTGCTGCAATCAGGCATACCAGTGTACTATAGTGGTTAGAGAGCTCAGCAAAGAACAGGGAGACTTGTGTTCAGATCCAAATGCAGTCATGAAGCAAACTGGACCAGTCACTGTCTCTTGGCCTAATCTACCTTTAAGGATTACTGTGAAGATACAATGGAAGAGGGGGAAACTCTGTACATTACACTAAACTCAAAGGGATAGGACCAAAGGGAACTGGGAACCATGGAAACGGATCCAGCCAGTAGCATAAAATGGATCAGAGGGAGAGAACTATTCTTATTATGCAGGTCACAGCACTGCTACAGACTCAGTGCCCTAACTGGCAGGATATAACATGGAACATGTTAGCTTATTCTTCTTTATATTAGGATAAATGCCTCAATGAGAACTGCTTCGTTGTTCATCCATATGTCTATCTAGATTGCTTTAAAAATGTCACTAATATAATTTCACTTAACAATGGAATGTGGCTCAGACAATGTGTTCTCCAATATCTGGGGTGTGAGCCGGGGTGAGGCCGTGGTCACACGGTGGTTTAAATCCGGGAGCCCTCCCGGATTTAAAGAAACCGGATTTTTTTTCAGGTTGGGATGGTTACACATCCCAACCCCAGCAGGGGAGGAGGTGGCAGTGGCGGCGGCTGTCAGCAGCATAGGCATAGGCGGTGCATGGTGCCGGCGGAGGCAGTGGCTGTCAATAGTGGTGGTGGCATGCATTGTCGTTGGAGGCTGTCAGCAGCGGCGGCAGCGACCAGGGATGGCACCCTTCCCTGAGCCCCGCCGGCCACCTGGTAAGTTTAGGGAGAACCTTGGGGGGGTGCCAGCTAGAGGCAGCCGGTGGGGCTCAGAGCAGAATGGGTTCCCCCCCTTTATGCACTTGGGCACTTGAGTGCCCAAGCGCCTAAGTGCAAAAAAGGGGGGGAAACCAGGGAGGGATGATCTGGACAGCTCTCTCTCACAATCATTGCCAGAGAGGGCTGTCCAGATCGGCTCAATCGCAGGTTCCACGCGTGACCACCGGGAAATAGTTAATTTTCCTGTGGTCGGAAAATGTGGGAGGAACCCGCGATTGAGCCCAGTTCAGCACGGGAGTTGTCCTGGCTGTTCTGAACGGTCCCTTTAAACGTGGGAGGAAACAGCAGTTCCTCCCGCTTTAAAGGGCCGTGTGACCGCGGCCTGAGAGTGAGAGCATACCATTGGTCCCCACCCATGCCACCACTTGCCCCACCACAGGAGGTCCAAATGGGGGCATAACATTTGAATAGGATCTATGCACATAATGTTCAATGTGTATAGACTGTTGTCAGTCAGAAACACAAAATCTGGGGATAAAATCCCATCTCACCTGAGCCTGTGTAATGGACTAAGCCCTGTTTGAATAGGGCATGCTCACATGGGCAACAGGAGGAGGGACTACAGGAGCCTGCCATGGCACACTAGCTGTGGTCACACATACTAAACAATCCATTTTAAATCCACTTTTAGGACACTTTCCAACTGGATTTTTACTGTGTGGCAAAATCCAGTTGGAAAGTGCATTGAAAGTGGACTGAATGTGGATTATTTAGTGTGTGAGAGACTGCAGCCACGGACTGAGCAGGAAAGTGAGACACATTCTAGCAGCCCCCCGGCCTCCACCATGGGTAGAAAATATATTATGAGTTCTAGCTGTTTATTTACATCTTCAGGTGCCGGAGGAAATCGACAGCTTCCTATCAGTCATGTTGTATGCATGTTTTAGTAATGGATTTGCATAGAATCAATGAAGGCAGAAACAGAAACAAAACTCCCTACAGTATCCCAAATGCTTATAATAATCTACTGAATGATTTACTGAACAGTTAATCTGCTTTAAAATACAGTTGTTTATGCTTTCTGGGTCTGCGCTTGCAGCAGAGCAGTTCTAACAAACTCTCTACAAAACACTCCAAGGCATTCCTGGGCACAGCCAGTCACTTTAGAGTGAAAGCCTGTATGAATGTGGTAATAAATCACAGACAAAATGAAGATAAAATGGGTCTAGGTAACTACAAATCCATAAGCTTCTGATTCATACCATGAACAATAGTGGAAAAGTACTGCAAAGAGCTCATTAAAATGTAAAATTAATCATCTTCTATGACCACCATAGTACTTAGGTCTTTTAATAGGTTACATTTTGGGTCTTAAGCTTTAGAATTTCTCCATTAACCTCCATAACTATTTTTAAAAGTTTCCTATACCATTGGATATTGGCAACGGACAAGAGTGAAACTACTTTACTTGAAGAATATGTCATCATCTCCCCCCAAAACCTCAGGGCCAAAGCAAAGCAAATTCCTTTTTTTTGGTCTTGAATTGGCATTTAATCTGCCCCTCCCCACTCTTTTCAAGTCTTTACTAAATTTGACTATGTACACACAGTGAAGGGCTCAGATGAATGCTTCACCACCTCTGTATTCAATCCAGCATGGCCAGAGGCTGGTTCACACATTACCCTACCTATGACTCGCTTTGTGCATTGTAATGTGTTCATAACTGGATACTGGTGAGTGTAAAGTCTTCAATACCCTGACCTGGATAGCCCAGGCTAGCACAGTCTTGTCCTTTAGAAGCTAAGCAGCATCAGACCTGGATAGTACATGGATGGGAGACCACCAAGGAAGTCTAGGGTTTCTACCCAGAGGCAGGCAATGGCAAACCACCTCTGCATATCTCTTGCTTTGAAACCCCTATGTGGGCACCATAAGTCATCTATTACTTGATAGCAAAGTGGGGTGGGAGCTTCATTACCTGGAGTTTGGATAGGGAAACTTTACTGGTGTAGCTGCAGCTTTCAGCATATCTCACATTAAATGACTGCCTTTTGAATAAAGGTGTGTTTAAGTCATCCTACCTAATTCCCTTGAGCAACTTTATTCCCACACCTTTGTAATTGGCAGGACTCTGGTTTTTGTTACGCAGCAGAGGGGGGAACAAAATAGGGAAGCATGGAATGGAGCAAGAAGGCCACCAGTTCAGTTACCTCTGAGGATTTAAAGATATCAGTGTCATCTCCAGGTGAGAACTCAAAAACCCTGCAAATCATCCATCATAGACATTTGTACCAGCAGCAAGCATATTTTTCTGGTATACAACTAGATGGGTTAAGTGGGTTTTTTGTTTTTAACAAAAAGAAAAAAAAGTGGTAACAGAAACTGAGCAAATCCTCTTTACTTAATGTGGACCCCTGCCTTTGGCATGCAAGTCCTCTGTGTCCAGAGATAATTAGCACTTTATAATGCTAATTATTATAATTGTGTCTGAGAAAAAAAATCATTAGGGGGTAGGCCTGTTCAATCATTTTCAATTGCTCCTTCTATTCAAGAATAAAGTCATTTTTCGATTAACCAGCTCTTGGAGCTCAAAGCTCAGAGGCAGAGTTACAGAAAACCCTTTGATTGTTTATTTCCCCATTTGCAGGATACCATAAGCTCATCCAAGTGCCAGTGAGGATGAATGAAACTTGACTATATGTAACACACTTGGGGACAGGGTGCTGACATTAAAGCAAGTGCTGCACAGTTTTTACCACTTGAGAGCCTGTGTAGTGTAGTGGTTCAAGTCATGGGCTATGATCTGAGAGATCCAGGTTCAATTCCCCACTCTACCATAGAAGAGAAGCTTGCTGGGTGACCTTGGGCCAATCACACATTCTCTCAGCCTGACTCTACCTCACAGGGTGGTTGTTCTGAGAATATAGTGGAGGAGAGGAGAATGATGTGAGTTGATTTGCATCCCCATTGGGGAGAAAAGGTGGGGTAGAAATGAAGTAACTAAGTAGCACTTGCATTAGCGTGATGGTCATCTTATGCCATAGATTTCTTTTTCTCCTGTACTGAGTGAAAATACTTTAGCAAAGGGAATAGTCACTGAACAGTATTGTTAGAATGGTAAGAATGTCAGGCATAAAGAAGAACATCTAAAGATGCTTAAGATGGTACAATCCATGAGTTACAAAATCCCATAGTGAAAGCAAGACCTACAGTGCAATCCTATGCAGAGTGACACCCTTGAAAGTGCATTGTGTAATAGAACGCAAGCACACTAAGCACATACAATGATCGCATCTACTTAGGACCAATGTTCCCTCTAAGCTGTGGAGTCTTGTGAGCAAAAATTCTACTGTGTGAGCTACTGGCATTAAAGTTGTGAGCAAGCAATTTGGCTGCTGCATAAATTTGTTTGCTCTGGAGTCATCCTTCCTGAGCCAAGACAAAAATGTTGGAGCCAGAGACTAAAAAACTGTGAGCTAGCTCACACTAACTCAGCTTAGAGGGAACACTGCTTAGGACCTCGCCGATCATATACACTTGATTCTTTCCAATGTGCCAGTCACAATGTAGTTGGAGAACAGAAAATAGGGATGTGCAATCACTATTGCCGACTCTAAAAGTTCTCCAAGTTACCCAGCATCAGTTTGGATAAGCAATCAAAGGCTTCCCAGAATAAGGCCCAGATCTGGCAATATCATGAACTAATTCTTGGGAATTAAACAAAGCCTGTCTGCCTTTAAAAAAAAAAGTTTCTCCTCATCTTCTGGGGAAACAGCATTTCTCCTGGCCAATCTTAGTCCTGGGACTGATCAGGGGACTGACTTTGGCCAATCATATATTGCAGACACATGCACGAGATAAAGTGGGGGGGGGAGAGAGAGAGGTTATTTCCTCTGGCAAAAGTTGACCCACAGTTGCATGATCACACAGTCTTTTGAAGCTATGGACACAGCCTGCCACTGTGTGATCAGATGTAACCGCGGTGAGTCAGGAGGTGTTTCCGTTTGTCTCCGATGCACTTAAACAAGGGATTGATGATTCACACCTCAGCCCTGAGGGCTCCCTATGGAGTGTGCAATGATGCACATTCTGAGAAGGGCAAAAAAAGTGGCACAGAGTTAAGATGGCCTGATCAGACTATCCCGACGCCATGAGAGTGCGCTGGAGTGATCAGGCATGGGAAAGTCTGTCTGTAGCCTGTAGCAACCTGTTTGCTACTGGACTTTCCGAGGTGTCTTTTAAATCTCCTTGTGCTGCGTAGCAAAACAGGTTGCTGACGGCTGCAGGACACTTCCCAGATGTTGTTGTCTGATCGCTCCCTTTAAATCCGCCTGGCATTCATGCCTATATCAGGGCTAATTGTGTGTGTGATCACAACCTTATAGTCTTTCTTGGAGGAGAGGAAAATTTTAAACTGCAGTTGTCTGTTACCTTGGCCACTTGGTACTACATGCGTATTGTGCTGGCTGCCCCTTGCATCTTAGGAGAGATGCTTTGTTTGAATCATGCTAGACCTCAGCTGGATGGATTGAGACTGGACTGCACTTCTAAGTAGACTGGTCTCATTAATTTCTTACTACTACTAGCTAGACTTTCCTCTGTCCTTTTCAACTAGGGGAGGATTAGTAAAGGGCGCGCGTTTGGTCACTGGGGAGGAAGACGTTGCAGAGAGGTACTATTTTTGCTGTTGTTGTTTTGGATCATGTGCAGTTTAATATTTGGTTTGTTTTTAGCTTCTGCCTTTCCTATTTGTGCTTCTGAGGACTTTGTTTCTTGTTTTTAATTGTGGGGTTTATCTTGGTTAGTTGGTGGCCTTTGATTAGTAGGTTACCTGTTTTCCTTTTTGCAGATGAATTAATGATTTGGGGTAATGTTGCATTTTCATTTGTTTAGGTTAGGCTAGGGAGGCTCCCTTTCTTTCAGTATGCAATCAGCATAATAACTCACAGTTGTTGTTTTAAACACTCCTGAACACTGGTGGCCATTTTCACACCTCTCCCCACTATGCAGAGAGGATGGCTGGGGGCACATTATCCAAGGGGCTGTAAAACTGTACCCTGTTGTCCAATTCACTTGAAACTTGGGCAGTCTATAGAAAAGAGGGTGGACTAGGTTCTGTGATGTTTGATAGCATTTGGTGAACAGAAGTCCATTCAGGAAACACTCTCATTTCCTCACATGGAAAACAATGGGCAGACATCTGATCTACTCTTAATGAAAAAGGAAATGGAACCCAACAAGTCTTTATGATACAACAAAAATCTTTCTGAGAATTCTTAAAAAACAATATATATTGATTTTCTTTTATTACAATATGGATTTTAAATGATATTTTCCCCAGTGCATACCCTTAACAAAAAACACAAGAGACTCTTTGGCCACTTCTCCAGATACGTTTGCATTATTGTTGGGCTGCCTTGTCATTTGTGAATTTGATATCACTCTATGACAAACTTAGTCTGGACACCATCATTTTTTGACCTAACCCAGATCTGATACTGATACCTCAAATTCAAAATGATAGGAGTGCTATTGTTGTACAACCCTTCCATATCATGGTAGATCAGGGTTCCATATATTCATCACAACTGTTCATAGCATCAGTCAAAATAGAGGATGAGGGTGAAGCACAAAAATACACAAACTTCTAACACACTTTCCTTATTAAATCAAACAAGGAAATTCTAAACTATCAAGGAAAAAACACCTACCCAACTTGCTTTATGCCTTAACTCAGCGATGTGAATACTTACACATTTTACTTGTCAATTTAGAATTAGTTGGGTCACCAAGGTTTTTCTGTTTAGAATCCTTTGTATTTATTTTTACAGTTTTGTAATCCTAAAACAACAGCAACAGCACACATGGATCATGGACACGTGACCCTGATAAGTATCCTATGATTAGCAATATTTACAAAATGCAGTGCACTATACAACTTTGAGATGATATCCCTGCCATACTGTAAGCCAGCAAGGCACAATATGTGCTCAGATGAACTGTTATGATCATAAGTTTGAACTTTGGGTTGTTATTCTGCAAAGGGCGAAATGCACTCTTTATTGTGGTAAGAGGCTCCAGTCCACAGCAGGAAGCACCCTCTATAGTTCACACTAAGTCAGAGACAGGGACTCCATTTCAAAAGGGTTCCTCTGTCTCCTTACACTGGTCAATTCACACCTTCCCCCAAATTTCCTGCAAAAGATTATGTTAAGTGACGTTACCTGGCAACTAGATTGTTAATTGTAAATTTGTAATTTGTATTTTAAGGTTTTATATTGTTTTAATGTTTTAGTATGTTTTGAATCCTGGAGTACCAGGTCTTGTACGCCGCTCTGAGCCTGCAATCGCAGGGAGAGTGGCTTAGAAATCAAATAAATAAATAAATAAAATAAACTAATCGTCTGGCCAGAGTGACCTGGCCAGAGCCATCAAGAGACAATGGAATGGCGCCATGAATCCTAGCAGCTTGCCCAGGTGTCAGTTCCTGCTTAGCACCTAGATTTGCAATATTGACCACTCCTTCCCATCTCCTCCTCCTTGTTACACTGACCAATGGTAGGATTAGTGGGGACGGACCAACTAGTAGGTGTGTCAATGGGATGTGGTCAGTGCAGCCCACCCCAATACCACCTGATAAAAGATCTTGCACAGCAGACAATCATTGCTAGCCGCCACGACCCCTATCTTCTTTACCATCCTCTTACGTCCAGCTTGCTATCCCATTACCTTGCTTCCATCTTTAATCCCTGGTTTGTGCAGCCAGGAAGAAGCGTGTATCTGCAGGTTTAGATCACGCTCCCCATTTTTCCTTTCTCCCCTCAATCTTCTTTTGGAATCGGACCACCCATCTCCAGGACAGGTAAAGTATTACCCAACCAACAAACTTCCTGCTCATGCAACAGTGCTATTTTCTACCTGTTTCCTAGACCTTGTGTGTATGTGTGTATGATTCTGTTTTGTATGCTTGAACAACATTTTATAGTAAACATCATTCAAACAAACCACTACGCCTCAAGTGCCTATTTTCTGGGAACTCCTGGAAGGGGCGGGACCTTGGTATAGCTGGCAAAGAACCTGGTATTTTGCCAATTGCTAATCTTAAATTAAAGCAATTCGGCCAACAATACATGTAACCTCTGTAACAGCAGGAAAGGATTCATAAAATGTAGGGAAAGGGGATCCACATTGGTTGTCAGAAATTTAGAAAAGGCAGACAAGGTGTCCACCATTATGAAGAAGAGGTAACATGTATGAAACACAGACTAAGAAGAGGTAAAGTCTTAATACAACAGAAACATTGTAAGGTCAGGAACCCGGCTGATGTGGGACCTTCATGCCTGAGAGTCAGTCAGTGGGTGGTGTCATTATTAATTGCAGGAGAGTATCTAGAGTTAATTGAATTCTGTGATCTGTTTGGATCTGAGTCAAGGAACACAGGGTTCCTTCAGAATCTGGGGGTTTAAAGGGAGATAGAAAGTTGAAATTGTATGATAGATGCTTCATTTCTCTTGTTTTACTCACTCATTTCTTTTTTCCTCCACTGGTCTGTCAACTGAGTCGCTAGACCCCACCTCGCTGTCGCTAGAGTCCAGAGTGGCACCACCTTCCGCCACTGTCAATTCAAACCCCGTGGGGCAGCTAGGGCCTCAGTTGCAAGGACAAGGGAGGGGGATTACGCCACCACACCCTCTCCTAGTCCCTCCTGCACAGACTTGGGTTTCACTCTCTCTCTGGAACCATCAATCAGTCTCACGTCAGGGCATCCTCCTCAGCCCCTTCTGGCTGCCCTCTTTTATTCCTCCCCCCTCCCAACATCCCCTTCCTGACCTCTCCTCCCTTCTAGACTCCTTCCCCCTTCTTAACTCAAGACACCGAGCCTCTGGAGAGGCCCCAACATCCTGTCTCAGTGCTCCTCCCCCTTCCTTCCCCTCTGGCCAGCCTAGCCACAGAGCACGGAGCAAGCTGCGGGCTCTCCCTCCCGGCTGCTGCTGCCTCTCTGCTGTTCCTCCTCGGCTCTTCACTGTCAGCCCCTCCACACTCCACGCTGGCTGGGTGAGCGGGGAGAGGATGTTTGTTGATGGGGGAGTGATGAGGGAGGGGGTTGCCAGTCCTCCTGGCTCCCTGGGAGTCCCGTCATCGGGACATGGTCCTCCCAGTGACCAATCAAACAAGTTTTGCAAGGATAAGAGTAAGATGAATGTGCACAACATAGGCCGTGGTTCCTTTCCACGTTCATGTATCTAAAAACAAGTCTTTCCAGTCTCAAGATGAACTATTAGATGTTATTATAGGGCTGGTGATATGTTTTCAAGATTAATTGATCCAGTTTGAGATTATTTAATGTTTATAGCACCTTTGAAATGTTGGAATGTTTTTAGATGATTTTAAAACTGTTTAAATTGTTATTGATGTGTTTTTTCCTTTATGTAAAGTGCCCTGAGCTGGCCTTGGCTGGGAGGGCGGGGTATAAATTTGATAAACAAATAAATAGCACAATGGACAGGAGTTGGATAAGCATTCTCCAAGAGAAAAAATTCTGCTCAGTGTTGCCAATCTCCAGGTGGCACCTGGAGAACTCCCTCTATTACAGTTGATCCCCAGATGACCAAGATCAGTACCTATGGAGAAAATGGCTGCTTTGGAGGGCAGAGAGAATGACATTATAGCTTGCAGAAGTCCCTCCCCTCCCCAAACACCACCCTCTCCAGGCTCCACCCTCAAAATCTCCAGGTATTTCCCAACCCAGAGCTGGCAACCCTAATTCTACTAGACTGACTCTGAAAGAGCTATCTAGCAAAATATTTCTCCCTCAAACACACACACACAAAGACATTGAAGAAATGCAGATGCACAGAAGAAACAGTTTCATCTGAACTCCTGTGACTTTCAGTGTATTCCTAAGAACACTTTCCTGGGATTAAGCCCAATTGACTAGACCTGAGTAGGATTCTGAGTGGATCTGGTTGGGATTGCTCTCTCTTTCTCTGATTGCTATTCCTACTTCATTCAAGCCATTCACAGAACTCTAGAGGCTGCCCCTTTTAATAAAGGAGGAAAGTTATTAAACAGGAAAACATTGCCCTCCCAAGGTTGTGGAAAATGAAGACCTGCCTATGATAAAATCTCCAGATGAAAATTAGCCCTTCACATGTAATTTGACATCTTAAAAAGAAAATCTTCCCAGGAGGAAGTGAGCTCCTTGTTAAATGGATTGAAGAATAAAGATTCCAATCAGTCATGATGTAGACAAGGGGCATTTCTGTGATGGGGGACTGGCATTGTCTGCAAGCAGAGTCCAGTTCAATAAAATCTCGATATGAAACAGAAAGCCCGCCCTCTCTGCAAACAGTTGGGGGGAAAAATTAAATAATGAAACACAATTGGCCCCAAATACCTCTATAACTTATATTATTTTAATAAGCTGAGCATCTTATAAGGCAAGCCATTTCAGCACAAACTTGTACATACGAAACACCATTTTTTAAAAATGTAAACACTTGTGTGTACCTAAAACATCGCAGTGCAATCCTAAGTAGAGTCACACCATTCTAAGGCTATTGACCTCATTGGACTTAGAAGGATGCAACTCTGCTTACTCTGTGTCAACTGAGTCGCTAGACCCCGCCTCGCTGTCGCTTGAGTCCAGAGTGGCACCCCCTTCCGCCACTGTCAATTCGAACCCCATAGGACAGCCAGGGCCCCAGTTGCAAGGACAAGGGAGGGGGTTACATCACCACACCCTCTCCTAGTCTCTCCTGCGCAGACTGGGGTTTCACTCTCTCTCTGGAACCATCAATCAGTCTCACGTCAGGGCATCCTCCCCGGCCCCTTCTGGCTGCCCTCTTTTATTCCTCCCCCCTCCCAACATCCCCTTCCTGACCTCTCCTCCCTTCTACACTCCTCCCCCCTTCTTAACTCAAGACGCGGAGCCTCTGGAGAAGCATCCTGTCTCAATGCTCCTCCCCCTTCCTTCCCCTCTGGCCAGCCCAGCCACAGAGCACGGAGCAAGCTGCGGGCTCTCCCTCCCGGCTGCTGCTGTCTCTTTGCTGTTCCCCCTCGGCTCTTCGCTGTCGGCCCCTCCACACTCCACGCTGGCTGGGTGAGTGGGGAGAGGATGTTTGTTGGTGGGGGAGTGATGAGGGAGGGGGTTGCCAGTCCTCCTGGCTCCCTGGGAGTCCCGTCGTCGGGACACTCTGTACTGCTACAATATTGGGCAGCAGATGCAATGAGGGTGAAGAGAAGAGCTCTTGGGAAACCCAGCAGACATTGGGGCCATTCAGGACATGAATCTCAAAGAAGGAGGTGTTAGTATTATTTGAGGATATATTATCCCCTTACAAAGATATCTAGCACAGGCCCATAGCCAGGAATTTTTAAGTTGGGGGACAATTTAATTTCTTGGGGGACACTGGTTAATTTAATTAATCCTCCCCCTCCATCGAGGTGCTGCCAGCCAGCCCCGAACTGTCTCTGTCTTTGTCAGTGGCTCCAGGTTGCAGGTGGCAACCTCTGGCTTTGTGAGGCCAGCTGGATTGGCAGCGGGGTGGCAAGGAGGGAAGGGAAGGCAGGAGCATCGAAGGAACATACCAGGAGTACTGAACAGAGCCAGCCAGGGGCTCCTCCAGGCATAGCAGGCTCCACTGGTTCATGCAGTTGTCACTTTCAGGAGCCTCTCATGGTGCAGGCATGCCTTTGGGAGCTGCTGGATGCCACACTAGGAAAGTTGAGCCACCAGTTGTGACTGGTGCTGGCTGTGCAGTGGAAGGATGGAAGGAAGGCGAGTGGCCGAAGTTTGGAGAGCTAACTGCCTCCTGTGTCTCCCAGTTGGAAAGCTTCCTCACTGGAGCTCCGCACAGGGAGGGGGCACTGGTGGAGTGGGGGAGGTCAGGGAGGTGAAAAGGGGAGCAGCACTCAGTTTTTATTTCCCACCTGAAGGGGGGAAGGTGGCTTCAGCATAGGGGCATCCCTTAGTGAGAAAGAAGCTAGGACAGAGTCATGCTGCCTGGCTGGGAAGGCATTACTTTTATGCCTCCCCCATCTGCCTCTGGCAACTGAGTCACAGCCCCTGCTGGTGGCCACCAGGGCTTCCAGAGGCCTGTCTGCACCACGAGAGGCTCCCAAAGGCAATGGGGGCATGAGCCAGTGAAGTGAGCTATGCCCGGAGGAGACCCGAGCCAGCTTCGCTCAGTACTCCTGGTATGTTTCCTCAATCCTCCCACCTTCTCTTCCCTCCTTGCCATCCTGCTGCCAGTGCAGCCGACCTTGCAAAGTCAGAGGTTGCCTCCTGTAACCCGGTGCCACTGACAAAGAGACAGGTGGGGTGATGGGCTGGCTGGTGGTGCTCCAATGGAGGGGGAGGATTAATTGAATTAGCCCAAGTTGTGGGGGTGGGGAGCCTCTTGTCCAGGGACAGAGTTGGAGGCATTTGAAGGGGCCTTTGAAATAGGTCAGGGGACCCAGCCCCCAAATGCCCCACTGTAGTTATCGGCCTGGTCTAGCATCTCATTGCTTAGTGGTGGGTCCTGGCATTTCCCAGTTTAGTCAAACCTTTATTCCCCTCTGCCATGGCTCCTGCTTCCTATCTTTTGAGGCTATAGAGAGATTGTTGAGGAGCAATCACAGCACTGTGGACCTCATTAGTTTGAAGTGTACGGGGGGATTGTCATATGAGGTTCTAAGAGATTGTTGCCCTGATTTATGCTGAAGACTAAACATGGTAACCAGATGTGGGATTTCCTAACAGAAATGTACTGTGGCAAGAAGCAAGGATGAGCAGCAAGAGTTATCTCAGGCAAAACCCCTAGATATGTTAGCAGTGATGTATTATGAGAGCAACTTGAAGGAAGTGTGATTTGGTGGATAATCGAATGGCAGGATGGGAAATGGGCTTAATCTACTTTCCAGAAAGCCCCCACTAAAGTACTGAGGAAAGGTTCCAAAGTCTTATTTCTGTCATGGTGAGTCCATGGGCTGATGAGGCTGGTGAGCAGTTGTCAACTTCTAGTCTGCTCCTAGGGGCAAGAAGACAGGTGCAGTGAAGCAATAGGCGCTGCCCTTCCTAATATGGTGGACTTCAATGGCTGTGCCCAGGACTATTTTTTGGGCAGGAACGCACAGAAACGGAGTTCCAGCTGGCTTCTGAGTTGGCCACACCTACAGCTCCCCCCCCAGTTCCCCAGGCACCTTGCAAGCCACAGGGCAACTGGGGAAGCCAAGTTGATCCAGGGAGGGAAGGCAGTTTAAACTGCCTCCCCTCCTCGGGTTCCCCGGGCACCCCACAAGCCATGGGGCACCAGGGGAAGCTGATCCTGGGAGGGAGCTGCGCTGTCAGGGGTATGGCCTAATAAGCTAATACATTTCTGCTGTTGGGTGTGGCCTATTATGCTAATGAATTCCTGCTGGGCTTTTTCTACAAAAAAAGCCCTGGCTGTGCCTATTGCTCTTCATGTCCATACGAGTTTAAGCACAGTTTTCTCATTTGGGATGGACACACATTAGTACACTTTCCTGTCTCTTATTTACTGTGCCCAGTGTTCCTTATCAATGTGTTCACAGCCAAATTCACTTCAAGTATCAAAATCAGGCTGGGAGAAAAATGCTTCAAGGTGCTGCTGAGGAGCAATGGCTACTACAGGATAAAAGCTAGCTTTAAATAGTCACCTAAAGGTGTTTGGCTGGACTGCCAAAGTGAGCACGTTTCTTTAGACCCTATGCTTTCTGCCTCCTGCTTCACTCTTTTGTAGTGGAAGGGACAGATTCGCTGCCTATGTTCAGACAGTGGGGGCAGGATGAATACTGGATAATGAAGAGGAAATGCCTAGTGGATTTTAGTCATCTCACAAAAAAGATCTTTTTCCTCCTTATAAGCACTAGACAAAGTTTCACAATATAGAGAACATGTTTGCTCAGTTTACAACTCTGGAAGTGGAGACATGGTTAAATTAAATAATAATGTACCGTTTTTAAAATTACTTCTTTATTAGTCTGCTCTTTTTAAAGATTAGCTGTGCTGAGCATAATCTCTTGGCTCCAGTGGGTGGAGAGCCCCAGATGTTAATGCTAATGTGAAATACACTAGTTCATCGCATCCCTAAACCAAATGTCCCAGAATTAATAAATCTGATAATTGTGTCATGCCATGTCTGAGATTTCACCTGCAATACAGAGTCTGAGATCTGTTCTAATAAATCTGCACGCCATAAATACCATGTGTCGATGTGATTCTCTCCAGGGATTCATCCTGAAGGCTGCTCAAGCCTACCTCCTCTTCCATAGTAACTTACGTAGGAAGTAACACAAAATGTATAGCAGTTAATTAGCAAAATGCTGCCTTTGGGTTAATAATATAAACACCCCTTTCTGCCCTTCCTAATTCATACAGAACTTTTCTTCAAAATTGTAATTCCATATGGCGATGAGAAATAATTTTGTCATCTGCACTCAGTTACTTTCTGTCTTTGAAGAGTGGAAAAATCATACTCACATTATCCATGCCCGAAGCCCTTATACTGGAACTGGTATGGCCATTGGCCTCCTTGTAGCACTATCACATCCTCATCATTCTATATACCCTTTTTTAAAAAATCACCAAGCCTCACCCCTTAGCTCCTTGCAAGATATCTGCACAAAGATTAACTGTGCAATCCTAAACAGAGTTGCACCCTTTCAAGTCCACAGTAGCCAATGGGTTTAGAAAGGTGTAGCTCTGCTTAGGATGGCACTGTTCTAAGAAGACTATAACCTGGATAGCCTAGGCAAGTCTGATTCCATCAGATCTCAAAAGCTAAGCACGGTTGGTCCTGGTTAGTACTTAGATGGGAGTCCACCAACAAAGCTCAGGGTTGCTACACAGAGGCAGGCAATGGCAAACCACTTCTGAAGTCTCTTGCCTTGAAACCCCCATGAGGGGTCACCATAAGTGGGCTGCGACTTGACAGCACTTCACACACAAAAGTTTCTCCTTTCTAAATCTATTGACAAAATGTGTATAATTCTGCTTATCATGGTACTTTTAGGTTGAAGGCTTCATCTAAATTTATCCAATAAACCCTAGTCTTGGTCCAAATCTGGCCATGCCTTTTGTGCTGGTATGAAACCTCATTTACCTAGTCATTCTTAGCCTGTCAGCATTGCCCCTTGGCATATTTTAGCCCCCTGAGGCTAACTGTATGCCACTCAGCTCACCTTTTAAACATTTCTTGTTCTCTCCCAATTTACAATTTAGGCATTACTGAGTTAATTCATCCTGAGTCCTTTGAAGTGTCCTGGTGAGGGAAGTGATTGCTTGCTTCACCTGGTTGCAAGTACTTTGCGAATCCCTTCTTCATCCACCCTAAAAACATACCCGTTCTTGTCAGAAGAACAATGCAGGGCATGAAACAGCATAAAGGAATCTGACAGTTTCAGATGGCTTGAGCAGTATTCTGAATGCTGTGCAGCCGCCATTTTGAAATATGTAGCCACTGTTTCTAATGAGCCTGCTTCACCCTGCAGGGGTCTGCTTCAAAGAGGAGGAGGAAGATGGCAGCTTGCCATCTGTGTTTCTCAAATGAGCACAATTTAGAGAAAGAGGAATCCCTCCAAGGATTTGATTTAGGTTGCTTGGGCATCTGTAAGTAACTCACACTGAGTGACAAGTGTTTGCAACAGGATATATTCTCCTTCTAATATAAAAACTGAAGTGGGGGGGGGGGATGGTTGTGAAGCCATGAAAGAGCAGCAGGAATGGTTCTGAAAGGAAAGGTGTTCTAAACAAGAAACCCTGAGCATTTGTCTGAGGAATTCTTCTGCGAAGCTCTGATTCTGAGAAATTTATAAGTTACACAGAGATGAGTAGCCATTTGAAGGATGCCACCCCCGTTGCCACTGAATTTCCCCCCCATAGAATACGTAACAAATTTATATATTTGTCATTCCATGGCTTAAAGAATAAGGAATGCTAGAGGCTTCTAGAAATCAAGATCTGTATTAACATGCCATCTAAATTTAAGTTCGTTCTGTGAGGCCTCACCAACCCACTTTTTATTTCTTCATGACAGTCACCATGATCAGGTTATTATGAGAGTGGATGTGTGTGTAAAGTGCCATCAAATTGCTTCCAATCTATGGCAACCTATGGGATTATGGATGATAGAACAGGGGCTATAAACTTCTCCTTTCTTTGACTCTGCTGGTCATTTTTTTTGGATCTTCCCTGGCAACTAGAAATACATTAGTTCTGTTAATGCTGCAGGGAACATGTGTACGTACTGCCTGCACAGGAGTATAACTGTTTGTAAGAAAGAGCCCACACTTGTTTACTGTACACTTGAAACTGGGGACTGGAACCTGAATAAATGTGGGGTTTGCAACACATGTTTAGCTGTTCATGCATTGGCTGTAACATGAGAATTATTCAGTGCATATACAAGAACAACTAGTATACAGATTGTATATGTGTTTGCCCTAACTTGTGAATAGGGCTATTGCACTCTTTGATCAGTGAAACCAAAGGCTTCTGCTGTTTTCCTGGGAACAGCTTTAGACACAAAGTGCACCTATTCATGCGCCCTGCATTGATGACTCACCATGTCAAAAATATAAGTAGATGATTAGGCCTAAATTGTTGTTTGAATCTAACTAGCCTATCCAGTCATTTCCTAGTTTTAGCCACTGAATTACCACTGGAAATCACCACTTAGGCAAAGACTATGCTCATGTAAGCAATGTAACGTGGGAGTATTTGACTTTTACAAGACCATTGTGAGTATCCTGTTCTCTTGGATAATAGGGCCCCCCCTCTTATTTTGGACATAGTTGTTTTAATAGGCACCCCCTTTTACAGCCTAAGTGCCAAGGGGATTTGAAACTTGGGGAGTCTCATAAAGGTGCCTGGGTACAGCCATGACATTGGAAAATCCCAGGAAAAAACAAGGAAGGGTGTGCTGGCATTAGAAACTGATTAAAAGCAATCTCCCCCAGCTCAGGTCAATATTAATTTCAATAACAAAAAAACATTTCAACACTAGAGACATTACCCAATATCCCAGAGGCATCTGCCCAGCCCGAGGAAGTTGCTATTTCATTACCCAGTGCTTGGTTCCTCTTTTTCCTTTTTTTTGTTACTCAGTCAAGAAGAGCACTCAGGTCATTAATTTCTACTTCATCCTATTTCAGGAGCTATCTTGACTCACCCAGACTTTTGTGTCAATGTAGATCTGGCTCACTCCAACTTCACTGAAGTATGTTAATCACGTTGCATCACCCAGCCCTTTTGGGCCTGTTGTGTATTGAGAGCTTCAACTGAATACACATTATTAGAGAGTCTCCTCACAGCTGCATTCAGATTGGCCGCCCTTGCTGAATTGGCCAATCACATAACAGAAGTGTAAATCAGGCCATGCAAATGGAGGATTCTAACAGCTATGTTTCTATTGGTTACTTGTATTTTGTGGGCGTGTTTTAGGGTTGGGGTTTCTGTATACATTTGGGGCTTGCCACCTGTGTTGTTGTATTTCTGAATAAAAGAGCTATGCTGAAATCACTATAGCCTTTGAACACACTGCTTAACAATGCCCATGCAGATTTGGCTCACCACAGTCTAATCTAGGTATTTATTTTATTTATTTTATTTATTTTTGTATTTATACCCCGCCCTCCCCGCAAGCGGGCTCAGAGCGGCTAACAAGGGCTGAAAAGCCATACATATCATAACAATTTAAAACAAGTTAAAAACAATAACAACAATAAAACTCTGTTCAACAACGTAACTACATCCATAAACTACCATTCCAATTAAAATGCTTCTGATCTCGTCAAGATGGCATCCTATCTAATAGGGGAGCTTCCAGCCAGCGCTATCGGCCTGGACTGCCTTCGGGGCAGTTTTCATTGTAGGTGTTCTTACAATTTTACAGTGTTGATGGCGGCTCCTAACCAAAGGCCTGGCGGAAGAGCTCCATCTTGCAGGCCCTGCGGAACTGCATTAGGTCCCGCAGGGCCCTGATCTCTTCCAGGAGCTCATTCCACCAGGTTGGAGCCGCCACTGAAAATGCTCTGGCCCTAGTCCTAGTGAGCCTGGCTTCCTTGGGGCCTGGGACTCAAAGTCGATGACATGACCCCGACCGCAGTGCTCGCTGGGGTATATGTGGAGTAAGGCGGTCCCTCAGGTACGTTGGACCCTGGCCATATAGGGCTTTAAAGGTAAGAACCAGTACCTTGAAGCGAACTCGGTAAGCTATAGGCAGCCAGTGCAGCTCTGCTAGCACAGGTCGGATATGGTCCCGTCTTGAGAGACCCATCACCAACCTGGCCACGGCATTCTGCACTAGCTGCAGCTTCCGGGTTTGCACCAAGGGCAGCCCCATGTAGAGGGCGTTACAGTAGTCCAATCTTGAGGTGACCATAGCATGGATCACTGTGGCTAGGTCACCGCGGTCAAGGTAGGGGACCAACTGCCGTGCCAGCCGAAGATGGTAAAAGGCCGACTTGGCAGTGGCTGCTACCTGGGCCTCCGTTGACAAGGAGGGATCCAGGAGCACTCCCAAACTCCTTACCCGCGATGCAGGCACCAACGGTGCCCCATCGAAGCTCGGGAGTGGGAGCCCTTGCCCTGGTCCGCCCCGCCCCAGACACAGGTATTTCCCCTACTTTTTCCTACCAAAGTTTGATAGCAGTTAACTTTAAACTAGCCAGTGAAATTCAAACATTTTATCTTGACCCAGTCCAAAGCCAGGATGGCCCAAATCCCACCTACCCTGGGGCTTGTCTATAAAAGAAGGACCCCATGCCATAGCAAATGGCTCCTCAGATCCCTTGTCCAGATCTCTGCTGGTCAGAACTCTGGTTTCCTGATGAGAACCCCTGCTGCACTTTGCAGACCTTTTCTCCTTGCTTAGCCATCTCCTTGCTCTGCTTCTTGGACCTCAGCTGCATTTGCCCCGGACCTCTCCAGACCTTAAACCCAGGATTTCAGGTCATATGACCCTTCTCTAGAACTTCCCAATTTCCTCCTTCCTACCTCTTATAAGTGTGCCCTCCTGTTGCTGTGTGTGTATGTGCATGTGTGATAGTTAGGGAATTGGTTCTCAGATGCTTAGTGTAGGTTCTTTACATTTTAATATTTTATTTTCCATATAATAAAGCTATTGGTGTGTTTTTACAATCACTCTCTTTCTTCATAATTTTGTTTTGGGGTATCATGGGGAATAGTCAATTTGGTGATGTTCCCTTATTATATTGCATAGTTTTACCTTAAGGAAAAAAACCTTGGCTGTAGTTTAACTTTACACTTGATATTAGGGTTGCCAAGCCTTACCTTTTGTTTAGCAGGGGGGAGTCCTTGCCGGCCCAGGAGTCTTCTAGCGTGATGTGATGTCTTCTGGTGCGATGTGACCCGGAAGTGACATCATCGCATTGGGCACGTTGGGGTGGGACCTCTGTAATTCAAGGGAAAATCATAGAGTTTTCCCTTGAATTATAGAGCATCCCCCCAAATGTGCCCAATGCAATGACATCACCTCTGGGTGATGTCATCATACTGGGCACGTAGCCACATCAATAAAATAAATAAATAAAAAATATTGGGGGGCGGGGTTCCTCCATTGGCCCAATCCGGGCTGGCGGGGAATGGACCAATAAAGCGGGGGTTTCCCCTCCCCCCGGAGAGACTTGGCAACCCTACTTGATATGTTGGTTGCTGGCTGTGGCTGGGCCAAACAGGGTGCAGACCAGGCCTTGCCTAAGTTTTAATAGAGTTCTGTTGTTTTGGTACTGGGTGCTGTGGAGTTATTACACTGACAATGAGGAGAAAAGTACAATGAACATGTCAGTGTACAGTGCCATGCTGGAATTTGATGGGGTAAGCAAATGGTCTGAGTATATTGAGAGATAGGTTGCCAGCTCTGGGTTGAGAAATGTCTGGAGACTTTGTGGGGAGATCTTGGAAAAGGCGGTGTTTGCAGAGGGATGGGGCCTCAGCAAGGTACAACGTCACAGAGTTGACCCTCCAAAGCAGCCATTTTTGCCAGGATCTGTATCACCTGGAAATCAATTGTAGTACTGGGAGATTACTAGGCCCCTCCCTGGCACACCTAGTTAACAAGACTAGGCTAACAAGGCTAACAAGACTGAAGACACAGACCAGCAGAAATCTATATTTTTGACTGTGGGCAAAAGATATATTTTAAGAAAACTAGTGGAACCTCAAAATCCAGGTAAGAAAACTTTGGAAGAATTGTGCATTCTGCTACAACAACATGTAAGCCCACAGACGTCAGCAGTGGTCAGTCCCTTAAGCTTTATACTCAGCAGCAGAAACCTGGTGAAATATTTCTGAATTTGTGACTGAGCTGCATTACATGGCTGAATTCTGTGAATTTGGAGCTTCCCTTGACTGGATGCTGCATGACAAGCTTGTTGCAGGCATACTTGATCAGGCAATATGATGCCATCTGTTGGGAAAAAAATATTTTAAAACAGCAGTGGACATTGTTGTAGTCACAGAAATGGTTACCCAGCAAATGCAGAAGTTACAGAGGAGCAGAAAAAGAGGATGGAGCAAGGATGAATCATGTGGCAGCACATAAATCTGGGCTGGCACCAAAGCCATAGCCTTGTGTCCTTCCCCAGAGCAGGCAGCAAGAGTTTTCTGTCCTCAGCAATTTGGTATGCTATTTTCATTGTGGTGCCCTTCATAACTCTGCCTATTTTCAGTTTTGAGACACAGCTTGCTGGCTCTGCCATCACAGGGGACATTTAGCACATTGGTGTAACTCTCACCTGCCACCCCATTACCAGCCAGAAAGACAGAGATATCAAGAGATAAATGCTGACTTAGTGGAGCTGGGCAATGAAGACAGTGTGAAAAACAATGATGGAGTGTATGCTGTATATACCTTAGGTGATCACCATTCACCACTAGTTCAAGCTTAAGTAACCATTGTAGATCACTCCCTAGACATGGAAATTGACATTGGAGCAGCATTTTCCATAATAGAAGATGACACCTTTACTAACTTACGGGCCCCAGCCAGATCACCACCTTTACTACTAGTGGATGTTCGGCTTCAGACTTAAACATGAGAAACTATTCCCCTGGCAGGCAGGGTGCTTCTATCAGTACAATACAAAGGGCAGCACAAGAATGTATTTTTCTGAGTGGTACAAGGAAGAGGCCATATAGGCCAGAATTAGCCATGAAAATTGAAATGGGCTTGGCAGAACTTTTTTTTTTTTTTGCTCTACTCCCAGTCTCTGGAGGAAGCAAACAAAAGAGATTTTTCAGTCCAGGTCTAGGAATGCTAACTGGAATGAAAACAAAGGTTCATATGAGCCGATTCTGGGTTTTTTTCCAGACCCCATTCTGTTCCATATGATTTGCCCGGTAAAATGGAAGTAGAACTACAGCACCCGGAAAAGGATGGTATTCTGGTATCAGTTCAGTTTTCACACTGGGCGACCCCAGTTATACCTGTAGTTAAGGCAAATAGATTTGTGCAAATCTGTGGAGATTATAAAGTCACAGTCAACAGAGTTGCAAAGCTGGATCCCTATCAACTGCCTAAAGTAGAAGAATTATTTGCATCCTTAGTGGGAGGGACTGTGTTTTCCAAACCAGATCTTAGTCGTGTTTATCAACAGTTGCTTCTTGATGAGGAATTTAAGGATTTGCTTACAATCAACACTCAGTATGGGTTATTTAGGTATACTCGCCTCACATTTGGAGTCTCTGTTCCTGGATTTTTTCAAAATGTCATGGAGGTGGTTTTACAAGGGATTCCCCAATGTTTTAGTCTTTCAGGATGATATTCTGATCTCTAGAGTAGATCAGGAAAGTTGTCCTGGTTCAGGCAGGCACCTAGGGCAAGACACAATAGGTATAGCCCAAACACAGAGTCCAAGCATCAAACCAGAAGGCAGGGCCGGTGCTACCATAAGGTGAGGTTAGGCAACTGCCTAGGAGCGCAGAACCCTGATGGGCACAGAGGCCAGCAAGCGGGGTGAGGACAATGGGGAGAGCAGCCCTGACTACAAGCAGGAATCCTCGTCTTTGTGTTTTTCATTCTTCCTAAAATGCATTTATGTTTGAAAATTGGTGAGCACACGGGGGGGGGGGGGGGGTGTCAGAAGGTAGCCTTGCCTAGTGTGCAAAAAAGCCTGGCACCGGCCCTGCCAGAAGGGCAAATCCAAAGAGCACAACCCAGATCACAACATACAAAGGTTGTAGACAAATTACTTCCACACTGGCTTTCCCTTTTCTGGCTGTTTCTATCAGGAGTCATTTAAGGCCAGGTACAACTCCTCAACCTGCTGAGTCATCCATGGACAGGTCCAAGTCATCAATGGCTGAGTAGCCCACAGGGCGGTCAACCTTAATTCTGCTATGACTCCAACTCATAGGCACAGGCTTCCCAGAGCTGGGCTGCCAACCACACAGTACAGCACCACTCCTGTGCCTCTCTCTGGGCCCACCTTCTCCAGCATTCCAAGGGTTCTGGTGACCCCTGGGGTGAGGCTGGCAGCTGCAGGGCCCCTGCTTCACCTTCCAATCCTGGGCTGCATGAATAGTTTTTAACATTCACAGAGTGAGGTGGTATACAGTTAACAAATCAACAATCTTCAGGGGAAAAAATTCTTATGAAAGTCTGCAGAGCACATCAGAGTATTAAGGTCAAGCCATCATGTGCACCATATTTCAAAGACAAGTAAGAATGTAGCCTTTTGCATTTGAAGTTATACACTGGTCCCATTTAGAAGACTCATGAAATGAATATGTCATCTGGAAATTTCATAAATCTATTGTTTTGGACCTAATTGTTATATAGTACTCTGTACCTTACATTGATTCATATTGCATTGTTATTGTCATATATTACACAATTTGGACACAATTTATGAGAAATTGCTTACTTCGGTGTCTATACACTGCTTTGCATTTTCTCTTATTGTGTATCTGTGGCTATGGTTCTCTGTCTTTTTCAGTTTAGTAACCAGGCGACTGAGGAGGTCACTTCAAGCAGAGATTTTTTTTAGAGGAGTGGTGTGACAATGTCATGTCTGCCCATCACCAACATCCCATTCCACTGGTCCATTTCTTTTGCAACTGAAATGTGCAATTCTGGTTTACCAAATTGACAGCCAATCGAACATGGTGACCAGACTCCACAGAGCAAGAGTCATGAAAGACTCCCTCAAGAGAGTTCGGATAGGGCTGCAGGGCAAGGGTAGCTTGCTGCATTGCTTTTAAAGAGGACTCGGGAAGTGAGGAGGCCAGGAGGATTAGCTGCTTGGCTCCCAGGTAGAGACAGAAATAGTTGTTCACTGTGAGTTGTGCTAGCAAGATCAATAGTTCAATCAGAATTGCAAGGTTCAGTGCTATAAAAGTCCATCCTCCAAAGCACCCATTTTCTCCAGGGGAACAGATCTCTGTATTCTGGAAATGAGCTGTAATTCTGGGGGAGCCCAGGTCCCACCTGGAGGCTGGCATCCCTAGGTTCAAGGCCTATGAATGAAAAGGATAGTTTTCTAAACAAACTAACCAACAAATCTAAGTATATTACTTTTAAATGACTTGATAGCTTTGGGTCATTTTGCTCTTCTAACTATGTACTGTGTGGTTTGCCAAGACATATCAGTTACAAGTTGAATCTATTTAATGAGCACAATAAAGGTTTACTTAGACATGTTGGCTGGTTCCAATGCTTCCTCTAAGCTGTGGAGTCTTGTGAGCAAAAATTCTACTTTGTGAGCTACTGGTGTTAAAGTTGTGAGCAAGTGACTTGGCTAGTACATAAATTAGTTTGCTCTGGAGCCATCCTTCCTGAGCGAAGACAAAAATGTGTGAACTGGAGGCTAAAAAATTGTGAGCTAGCTCACACTAACTCAGCTTAGAGGGAACACTGGCAGACTGAATTTTTACCTAATATTGTTTTGTGCCAACTGCACTTATTTGTCTGGACCACAGCTTCCAATACCTCCAAATTCTGTTCCACAAAATATTTGATGGCTTATTTGTGATTTCTGGCTTATTTGCCAGAATTTCTGGCAATTCTGCTGTGGTCTGTTCCATTGCTGATACTTCTGGTTCCACAACCTGTTGAAGTCTGGACTCTTGGATCCATGACCAGTTGGCCAACTATCTGCAGAGGACACTGGGCATGACAGTCAAGGAAGAAGAGAAAAACACTGCCAGTAATGTGCAGCTGGACTGGAAATTCTAACCACTAGAATAAAGCAGAAGAAAAGAGACGTACAAAGTCACTCTATGACCAGTGCCTCCATTTTCAGAATCTGCTGGCATTTAGAGTCCAGTAAATTTGCCAGTGAAACAACTGTTTCTGAAATACAAATAAAATTTTGGACAGGGGAATTTAGCCAACAGAATTTTTGAAATATTTGGCACTTCAATAGCTCTGCTCATTTAGTGCAAGGCAGTAGAAGTTTTAAAAAATTATCTAAGAAAAGTTATCTTTGTTTTATCTGATTTTATGTAAACAATTTCATTACCTGTGGTTAAAAAGGACAAATGAAAAAGTACTGGAGGAAAGGTGCCTTTGCTCCCCATTTCAAACTAAAGTGTGCTATAAACAGAAGAAGAAAAACAAAATACAGATTCATTTCTAATCCAGCTTTATGACCAAATGAGTGGGACTTCAACTAATGTGTAACGTTTCCTTTGGAAAGCAATAAATATTTACAATATATAATGAAATTCTTTGTCAAAAATTTGATGGGATTTACCACATTTTAATAAAAGCAGATTTGAAAACATTAGTTTTATTCAACAAAACTCCCAACATATTGTTAAAAATATTGCCATTTTCATATTTGTTTCTTTTTCCTGTGGAGACTTTATAGACAAAGGCAGCTTTTCAGCTAACAGCATTACTATGGAAATTAGTTCCAGTATAATGGAAATAGTACAAAATAATACAAGCCCTAATACATCTTCACACAATCTATTATTCATCTATCAATTAACTGCATTTCAGTGGTGCTTACTATTCCTATGTATGTTGTTTCTAATAGCCATAAATCTTCGTTGTTTCTTTCTTTGGTTTGGCATTCTCATATCTTCCTGCACAAGAGTGTTTTCAAGGGTCTGTTTAGCATGTAAGGAGTATGAATAAAGCTGCTCACACTTTCTCCCAGTGCATAGGCTGAACAAACAGTGGGCTACAGTGTCAAAATCATCTACATCATTACTCATCAGCACCTTTAGATCATCACCTGTGTGACTATTTTCCCATCAAAGCTACATATGCAGCTGTTGAGTGTGTCTGTGTCAGAGAGAAGTACTGCCAAGTTGCTTCTGACTTATAATGACCCTCTCAATTAATGTCCTCCAAAACTTCCTATCATATT
Source organism: Lepidodactylus listeri (assembly GCA_029233225.1). Lineage (NCBI taxonomy): Eukaryota > Metazoa > Chordata > Lepidosauria > Squamata > Gekkonidae > Lepidodactylus > Lepidodactylus listeri. The sequence goes on from JARCFY010000012.1 coordinate 52,235,309, forward strand.
TTTCCCCATTCTGGATTGTCTCATCATAGGGTTTTTGAGGTGAGAGATAATCAAAAGTGGTTTACCATTGTTTTCTGCACAGTACTAGTCAGGGTTAGCTGAAGTGACACTGTGATAGTCAAGAAAAGATCCTCCACCAGTTGTATGCCTGTAGGTGTGTAGTGGTTAGAGGAGAGGTCCCCAGTGTTTTTGAGCCTGTGAGCATCTTTGGGATTTTGAGCGGGGGTTCTGAGCAGATGCAGAACAGCCAGGTGGAGGAGGAAAAGGGTGTTATTCTAACCAAAATGAGAATGTTTAGGTTTCTCTGTGAGTTTGAGAACAGGAACTGGCACTGGAGAGACTCTGTGGCTTTTACATGAGGCAAGTGTGGCCACCCCTCCCCTTTGCTTCCACAATCAGCATGCCTTGTCAGGCTGGCTGGGGAAGTAAAGGAGAGGTATTTAAAGATGCCTCCCCATCTCCTTTTTTTTTTGCTTTTCCAGCTGGCCTACTTTGGCAGGCCAGCTGGGGAAGCAAAGCAAGATGGGGGAGGCATCTTTAAATGACAGGGGGTGTGACATATGCAAATAAATTATGCAAATAAGTTATGCTAATGAGTTCCTACACCTCTTTTTTTATGAAATGACCCCTGCCTATCATACAGTTATGAGGTGCCAGTCACTGGGCTGAGCCCACTTGCATAGCAGGGAACCTTCTACGACTTGTGGAGGAGCACATCACTTTCTTCTGTATTCCCCTCCTCACATTATTTCCCTCCTCCTGGCAACCTCCATATCCTCTCCTCTTGTCTAATTTTGCTTTTAGGTACTGTTTCCTTGACATTACTCTAACTATCTTTTTAGATTGTACTTTTTATCTTAGACACTGTTTGTATCTAATTCTAATTTACCCACATATACCATTAAAAGTTTTGAATTTGATATCCTCTCCTCTATCCTTGCCCCATGCTCTCTCAGCCATTCTCCAACTTACCTTACTGTCTCCCATCTTCAGCTATATTTATTATTTATTTACTTCATTTATACCGCTGTCTTTTTCCACAGTGTGGACCAAAGTGGCTTACATCATTCTCCTCTCTTCCTTTTTATCCTCATAACAACCTTGTAAGGTAAATTAGGCTAAAAGTGTATGACTAACCCAAAATCACCTAGTGAGCTTCCACAACATATGTGGATTTTGAACTGGGTCTCCCAGACCCAACTCTGAAGCAATAACCGTAAACCACACTGGCTTTCACAGGGTGGCTGCTGTTGAACAGTAGCAAGCAACCAGGCCTACTCAAATCAAGTCAGATGTTTTCAAGACACCCAATGGTTGCTGCAAGGCCTAGGTCTGCCAACCCCCAGGGGGGACCTGAAGATCTCCCAGAAGTACAATTGATCTATGATATTGTATACAGCTGAGGCCTCCCCCCCACCCTCCACAGAATCTCCAGGAATTTCCTAACCTGGAGCTGGCAACTCTAGAAGAAGAAGAAGAAGAAGATGATGATGATTTTGGATTTATATCCTGCCCTTTACTCACTTGGAGTCTCAGAGCAGCTTACAAACTCCTTCCCCTCCCCACAACAGATACCCTGTGAGGTAGGTGGGGCTGAGAGAGTTCTTTCCAGAGGTGTCCTTGAGAGAACAGCTGATACAGAGCTATGGCTTGCCCTAGGTCATCCAGCAGGTGCAAGTGGAGGAGTGGGGAATCAAACCCGGTTCTCCCAGATTAGAGTCCGTGCACTTAACCACTCTAGGCAAGACTGGCCCCAATGAGTCCTCCCTCAAAGGCCAAAACAGCCCTGGAAAGGACCCTCTCCCTGCCTTTTACTCATAGGAAGGAAACCTAGAGAACTGTGGTTGCCTAGCAATGGTGACTGAGGGAATCATTTCTTAAAGCTATAGGCATTCCTTGTATCCTTTTGGTATTTTTGTTAACCCCACATATATATATGTGTGTGTGTGTGTATATATATAATTGTATTTTACATTTTTCTACAAAGCTGTGGCATTTTTCAAGTCTGCAGAAAGATCTGTCTTGCCCATTCATAGCTCCAGTCACCAGGTTTAACTATCCTCATATTTTGCTACAAAACAAACCATATTGCAGCACCTTGAGGACTCAGGCATTTGTTTTGTCATAAGCTTCCACTGGGCTGCAGCTACAACAGGAAATGAGTACCAATGTCTCTTTTTGCTGGTTTTTTTCACTTTCAAAACTTAGTATGTTTTTATTTCATTCACTAATTACCATTTGCATTCATTCCCATGTGTTGCGATACTTTCTATGCCTCCTTCCCTCTTCATCCTCTCTTCTCCCCACTGCCTGTCCTATCCAGCCTCAGGCACCTGCTGCTGCTTCTTGTGGCACTTCAGCTAGCCAGGTACAGGAGGATTCAGAAGGGGGGGCGGGGGAGCGAATCTTTCTCTCTTCCTCTGGCTCAGATGTTGAATTAGCATTCAGGCACACACCTTGACAAGGATTGCATTCCCACAGGATGTGGCACCACAGATGCATCAGGAAAGGTACTCAAGACCCTGAAGAAGCAGGGGAATTTTCCTGACTGTCTGCATGAGAAACAGTAGCAGCAGCTCTAGCCTGCAGTTTTGTAAATGCAGGCAGATAGGGGGTGGAAGAGAAGTGAGGGGAGGAAGGGGAGGAGAATGAAAGACAGGAGAAGAAAAGAAAATGGAGGAGGAGTGGAAGTAAAGGGCAAAGGGTGGAGTCTTAAGGTGAATACACACTACGCACACCTGATTCTAACATTAAATACACCGTTCTTTTTTTTAAAAAAAAATGGAATAAATGACAGAACTCTTTTTTGTACTCCAAAGTAATTAAAAGACCCTGGTACATAGGTCCAGGTATGTTGCTGTACATGCAGGTAACACTTGTGTTTGTATTTAGTTATTTATTTCACTGAAGATGTATTTCCACCCTTGCATCTCTAGTGTCCCTGTGGAGCTGCACCTCCCTGCATTCAGGTGTATTGGGAAGACTTTGTGGATGGCCAGTGATGTTCCTATTGGAGCACCCTTGCCCATAAGGAATCACAATGGCACTGTTCAAGAACAAACGTTAATATTTAACACTGTAGTAGTGCTGAACTTGTTTGATTCACATACATAACATCAAATTAGGTGTGCAATCACCCACACTCCAAGCATTTCTTTATGTTCATAATAAGGCTTCTACAAATTATGAAGCAACACCAAGAATAATTTATTATAAAAATTAAAGATTGTTACTCTAGTGAGAGTTAGTGAGTGAGTGAGGTAAAGCCAGCCAGCCACATTCATACACTGAAAGACTTCCTTCATGTATAGGTGTATAATGTATACAGTGTACAGTCTAACATTTCCTTTGATATGCAGTGTTGTGAGAGTAGTTTTCCTTGTCTTTTCCTAATGTGAGACTCTCTTTCTTGGCGTGAAGCCAGTTTTGTTCATTTTCTGCAGCTGGCATGAAAGTAAACTCATTTTTTACAGAACTGACCCCCATTATTTCATTTCAGCTAATTCTAAATGCGTTGATGAGCTATAACGCAAAGCAGCACAATTAATTTTATAAGGCATGCTCTGTTAGCACGCTGTTAGTGATTGGCAGGTAAGGAGGGGAGGAGTTAGTTGAGCCTAATGATGAAACAAACATTTCCCAGGAAATTAATGGTAATGGAAAAGGGGTGGAAAAGTAAATGAGAAACAATTATTATCCATGAATGGGAAAAAGTCAATTGGTTTCCTAGATCTCATGCCCCAGAGGGAGAGTGTCCATCGCTCACACAGGACACATTGCCATGAACTATGGACCACTCAAAGAATTAAAATACCCAAAGTTATATTAAATAGACTCCTGAAAACTCACTTGCTATACAATAAGCAACCTTTTTCTTGAGGTGTACCTGTGAGACATTCCATGGTCCGAGCACAACTTAAGGTGGAATGTCTGCATGACAAACTGATGCAATTTGTCTTAACAAACCTCACTGTGGCAAGGAAGGAAATTATTAGCACCTCCCAGGTGATGATTAAGGTCCAATTCATATTTCAACAGAGGGGTGGAAACTTCCCCAAGCTGCATCCCATGCAGTTTTAATGACAGGTTTTTATAGAAAAAGGAAGCAGAGTTCTGATAACAACCCTAGTGGGATATTTATTTAATATTTGTACCCCACCTTTCCTCTTGGCTCAAGGTGGCTGAGGTGTGGCCTGTAACAGATGTCCCCCATATACCATCCCCTGAAAATTAACTGGTTCATACCCAATGTAAAAATGAAGGCTTCTAAAACCTCCTTGGAATTCTTTCCTTCAGAGCCCCATACTAATTGGCCCATATTAGTAACCCCCACAAGCTCAGTAGCCAATTTTTTCAGTAAATATGATTTTTTTTTTTAGTTTTTTCTATGACAGACCTAGCAACTTCAGTAGGGTTTTTTTGTTTTCTGTTTCGGAATTCATTGCAGCAGTAGATGACACATCACTTTAACAATAATCATTTATCAAAATCAAATCTTGGAGAGAGGAAAGGAAAGAAATCAGGCAACTAGGGTGGGGGAGAAAGCTCTGTGTGTGCACGAGAAAAGCGTATCATAGCCCCTTCCCCTATCACTGATTACAAGTTATTATACAAGCCGAGCCCCATATTGTGCACTTCATTTACAGTAATTGTACAACAGCTGTATAATAGGTGTAGTTTAAGGTATGAGTGTTGCTCAGAGTGTAGCTTAAATGTCCACTGTGAGATGTGAATATGAATATGAATGGTCCTGACTGCATAGTAATTGGTTGTATTATAGGAGAGAATGGGGAAGCTACATATGGAATGATGGGTGAGGCCCGGATGGGGTGCAGCACAGGAGACTAATGGGAGATTTTATTTCTTCTTATGGATGCCTTTTACTTTAAATAATTAGCCTGAAGCAGAAGGGGGAAAAATGGAAAAGTAAGAAAGGAAATTTAGAGTTTGGCATAGTATAGCTGTATATACAATGTGAGTTTGTGATAATTTTGTTTATGGCGACTTTCTTTTAATCCTCTTGCAATCAAACACAGAGTCTAACGACTAGGTATGTGGAAAGCTTGCAATCAGCGTTGTGTCTTGGTGCATTTTTTTTCCAGCAGTGAGCTTTATGAATGCTTTACAGCAGTGTTGCGACACTGAATTTCAGCCTGAAACACTCTGCTTGCTGCCTACAGCCAGTTGCTGGCCCCAAAAGAGCCAGGCCCAGAAGGCAAATGGGAAGAAATGTGAGTTTGTCATGGACCTCCTATATAGTTGTTTCAAATCAATAGGCTCTTAAATATAAAGCAGCAGCCTGAATAGCCCAGCTTATCTCAGGCTTGCCAAAGCTAAGCAGGGTTAGCCAAGTCAGTACCTGAAGGGGAGACCACCAAGGAAGACTGGGATTGCTACGTAGAGGAAGGCAATGGCAAGCCACCTCTGCTCATCTCTCGCCTGGAATGTTTGTGGATGAGGTCACCATGAGTTGATTGCAACTCAACAGCATGTTCTTCTTTCTCTTAAGCACAGAACACAAGAAAAATACATTTGAAGTATAAGCCACAGGTGTTACTTCCATGATCCATTGTTTTTAAAAGAAATAATGTTAACCTACCAATCCTTAGCATTTGCTTGTACATTTAAGAAGAAGAAGAAGAAGAGATTGGATTTATATCCCGCCCTTCACTCACTTAAGAGTCTCAGAGCAGCTTACAAACTCCTTTTCCCTTCCCCTCCCCACAACAGACACCCTGTGAGGTAGGTGGGGCTGAGAGAACTCTTTCCCAAGCTGTCCTTGAGGGAACAGCTGGTACAGAGCTATGGCTTGCCCAAGGTCATCCAGCCAGGTGCAAGTGGAGGAGTGGGGAATCAAACCCGGTTCTCCCAGATTAGAGTCCGCACACTTAACCACTACACCAGACTGGCTCTTAAGGATTTAAGGATTTAATATAAGGTTCAAGGGAATTAATAGGAATAAAAATAGCTTCTTGATAACCCAGGGCTCTTTCCCTGTAGATCCCATTTTATTATGTTACCTTAGAAACTCATGATATCCTATTCATTTCACAAACCCAGAAAACAAGACAGTAACAGCACACCATACAAAAAAGTCTGTGTATCTATCTGCACCCAAACAGTTTTCCTTCACAGTGGAATACAAATGCAAATTTTAACATTCTTTAAAAAGATGTGTTTGGCATGAAAATATGTAAGATTCCTGCCCAGTCCTGCAGACAGGTATTTTAAGAGCCATGTGAATTTTTCATTCTGTTGGAGCACGCAAATCTCCCCATTTCTTTCTGAGAGTAGGAAAATATTCTAGTAAACCTCTAATTAAGTGCAAAAAGTATGTTCCATTGTTCAGTTCTACTAGCATAAGAAAATATCTCTTTACAATCCCAGTTTTTCCCTGTAAAGCTGGATGTGACTTAATTAGGTAAAAATTGTATTTAGATTTTTGTCTGTTGTTTTTAAAATGGGCCACACTTTGATTTGTACAGGAGTTGAAAGGCCAGAAAAAAAAATTAGCCCTTTCTTTACATTCCTATGTGACTAAATATCCAGGCACAGAATCTTCTCAGCCCTGGTGCTGATAACAATGCAAGCAGGCACAGCAGCACAAATTTAGCTGCTCTTGATATTTGCCTCTCCCTCTGTTGTGAATAGCACCACTAAGGATAGGCATGAACTGCACTTTTGCAGTTCAATTCGTGGTTTGTGGCTGGTTCGCAAACCAAACTGGTTCCTAACAGTTCATGAACCAATTAAAGTTTAAACCCCTGCTTTCTCCCCCCTGTTTTTTTTGGGGGGGGGGGGTGAAGCAGAAAGCACTGGTTTAAATGGCTCTGAGCCATTAAAGCCAAACAACTGCCACTCAGCTGTTTTTCATGAAGAGCAGAAAGCAGGGGTTTAAACTACTCAGAGCCATTTAAATCCCTGCTTTCTGCTCTCCATGAACCACCACAAACCACATCAAAATTCATGGAAGTTCATGGTGGGTCTTCAGTTTGCAAACATCACTTTGCAAACCACGAACCAGCCAAAATTTGTGATGAACTTTAGTTCGTCCTCTGGTTCATGTCCATTCCTAAGCACCACAGAACTGAGCAATGTTCTTTGCTTAAGAGACTCAGTTGCTCATTTCTTTCATCCATCACTTGACTCATGTACCACTGGGGATGCATACAAGAGAATTATGCCAAAAGGTTCTGATGCCAGTCACACTTAGGAGGAAGGGGTTTGAAACCATTTTTGCTGGGTTTTATTCATTAAGAAGAATCTTCTAAGTTGGGTGTGTGTGGATGATTCAGGACTGAGCCAGAATGGAATCTTCTGAGGGCTGAGTGGCTCTCCTGCTTGCCTATCATGTGATTCTTTTTTAGGATCAACTTTTTAAGTCTGACAATTACCTTGGGGTGAGTGGGGACTGGTCCCTACTTGCTTAGAGACAACTTTCAGTCAGCCAGTCCTTCCATACTGGCATTTTAAAACATGCTGATCTGGGTACAATTTCCTCTTTGTCAAAGAATATGTCACAAAGCAGGGCCAGTAAAACTTGCGAGAAGGGTTCTGATTTGGTGTGAACTGCCTTGGTTTATTTTGATTTTCTGCATGTCAGGAGAACATCACAATCTCTTTGTCGTGCTAGTTATTATGTCTTGTTTTGCCGGAGATAAGTACTGTCTAAAATAATAAGGCGAATATGACACAAAACTGTACCTATTTATGAATTCTAAGGAATAAATGCAGCAAAATCAATTACAATTATTCATGTTGTTCTTGAAAATGACAGTACATGAAAAGAAAGGGAGGGGTCACTCACTCTTTCTCATTTTAAGGCAGTCTTTGTTTACCTCGTCCCCCAGTGCTGAGAGGATGCACAGCACATTTGCATAGGATAACCAACATATACAAACCATTTTCACGTCTGCAAGTACACGTGAGTAACAGTAATTACACGTGACACCAATTACTCTATTACTTTGTATTAAATTATAATGGAAAATTCCACTAGAGAATTGAAACCTAATTGCATCTTAATTTGCATAATTTTGCATATTAATTACATCTCAGATGAATAATAAATTTCAGCAGATTTTTAATTTATGCATAGACACAAAAACAAGTGGAGAAATAATTTACGGGGGGGGGGGGGGGGAGAATACCAGCAACTATTACTTAGGGCATTCAACTAATTTTGCTTAGTTTAGCAAAACAAAACTTGGTTTGTTTAATAGAGCATTTTTCCTCTGATTGCTGTTTATTTCACAATGCATCTTCAAAAGAAAAGGAGTTTCAGTCTTCATTCACAGCATTTTAAGTGTCAGGATATTAAAACATTTCAATTAAAATGCATATTTGCTAATGTGGGCATTTGGATATATGGGATGGTCATGCACAATTCCACCACAACCTTATAACATGGTTGGTTGGGTTTTTTTTTTCCCTAATAAATAGTGGTAAAGACAACATTTTGCACATCTATTCCTCTTTTCAGCATCTTTCTTTTTGTTGAGATGCAATGGCTTAATAAATATAAATTATGGTGATTATTTATTCCAACAAAATCAGGCCCACAAATCAATGTTTTGCTAAAAATTATTAAAGTAATATATTTAATAACTGAAATAATAAGGTCAAGTATCTGTACAGTCTAAGGTATCACACTGGTGAAACACACACAGAGTTCCAATTTCCAATCCTACTCACAGGAGTAATTTTGTGGAATCAATAGGACTATTCAGGTCCCTAAAACTAAGAATGTATGTCAACGTGCAGTGTATGGCTCCATGTGCTACCATGTATTTATTACATAGCTTCCTCACATCTTCATTTCATGTTCTAACAGACAGATTGGTATCCTTGCTTTTAACAAGAACTTGCAGACTAATCCAGTAACAGTCTGTAGCTTTTTTTTTTTTTAAACACCCTTTTTGATAGTGGCAGTCTTATGCTGTTAGAATTTCCTCCCAGGACCGGCTATCATAATTGTCAGTCCACTTATGCTTCTTCAGTCGAGTCTCTGAAACGGAAGTCCCTGCTCTGCTGTTAATTCACCTAAACCCCTAATCTGGTATTATTCCTTTTTATACCTGCTGCCACAGTCAATCTGCAAATGCCTACTCCAAGAATAATGCTATTGATCATTTGCCAAATGATACAAAAGCAGTGGACGTCAACACTCTAATAAATCAAGAGGCTGCCAAGATCAATAAGCTTACTGCTCATCTGTTTTGCTTTGGGGAGGAGGGAAGAGCCCTACCCAACAATATGCATATATTTTCCAGCTCATTTTGTAGTTCTATCAGTGTGTGAGCTGGATGGAAGCCAGAAATATGCTCTGTAATCTCCAAGAGGCCATTCTATATATCTTTTATCATAGACTATTTTTTCCCTGCAGGTTTTTTTTCTGTTTTTTTGTAATGGTCCAGGAAACAGTAAACAAGAACACTTCATAGCAAATCGTTTCTATGGTTCCAGTGACAGATTAACATATATGTTTCCCACTAGGCAACAGTTTGCTCACATGAGCTGTCTTTGGTTTTACGTTTGAAAAGAGGAACACTTTGGATAAGTTCTCCTCCTATTTTGGAAGTAAAACAGAAAACAATGGAAATGGCTTGTGGTTTGTACTTTTTTTTAGTTTAGTGAAGGCTATTAATATGATATGTCGTTTCTCTTATCAGACTTTTTTTTTAACTCAGTTCCTCCACATGTCACATTGACTTCTTTTAGTACCACTGTCTATAGCACCCTTCTTGTTCAAAAGTTTTTTAAATGTTCAGTCTTTGGAACCGCCTTTCTAAAGTACATCAGTTCAATTCAATTTACTTAAGGAAGTCTATAAATTGCATTGAGTTTTAGACAGAATACAATGTTCAAAACATACAGACAAAATGATTTTAAGATTCTGCAGTTTCAAAACTGCAGTTTCAAAACTAATTTAAGGCTAAAGAACATCAAGACTATCCCTTTATTTTTTAAAATATGCAGCATTACTTTCTAAACATTTGTTGGGGTTCAGATAAGAAAAAGGAAGTTGTAGAGAGTGGTAAAGTAATAACAAGCAAAACTAATTGTTACTGCTTAGCCAATGGGTCCCTCTCCTGGTCATGGTTGAGTCTTGCAACAAGCAGAAATCAGGTTGAGATACACTAGCAATGCATGTCTTAATCCTGATGAAATGAACATTGTGGCACTGATTTCTGTCTTAGAAAATCTTTCCTTTCAAATTCCAGTAACAAAACAAAGTGTCAGTATTCCTGCATTTTTCATACCTCTTTACCTGTGTTTTGACTTATTCCCATGTTTCAGTTAAAATGTAGCATGTGGAAATTAAAGGTTCATGTAGTTAACTGAACCCTAGGGGAGCTTGTGGGAAAATTTGCAATGCCAAAGAAACAAAGGAGGGATATTGATTTGGATTACCAGGCCACATCTTGTTAGGGGTGCTCGCACCCATGCACACACATATCAGTATTTTTTGGATTCAGATATATTGGACCCCCCCCAAAAAAAATGGTATTCCCACTATTCCTGAATTCCAATACCAGTATGGTATTCAAATTTGGGATTTTTTGGGGAGTCCTGAATTTCTTTGGCTACATTATACACTATAGGGACCATTATAGTAAATGGGGAATCTATCTAGAAGTATCTGGGGATCTGGAGGGGCTGCTTTTTGAGGTAGAGGCACCACAGTTTCAACATAGTTCTTGGTGCCTCTTCTCAGAAGAACCCCAAGATTCAAAAATATTGGACCAGGGGGTCCAATTCTATGGGCCTCCAAAGAAGATGCCCCCATCCTCTCCAGTGGAGAAAAATAGTGAAAAAAGCAAGAACAATAAAAGCCCAGTAGAACAGAATTAAAGTCCCAGATAATTTCTGCAGTAGAAACTGAAGGGGGGGCAATTTTGCAAGCCCAGCAGAACCAGTGCAATGTGCCCAGCAGAACCCAGTGCCATTGTGGCAATGCCAGCTCAACAGGACTGATGTCAAGCACAGAATCACAATCCAAGCCGGGGGGGGGGGGGGTTGCAAGCCCAGCAGAACCAGTGCAATTTAGTGCCCAGCCAGCAAAACCCAGTGCTACTGTGGCAATGCCAGCTCCACAACAAATGAGCAAGAGAGGACTGAAAGCCCAGCAGAAACCAGTGCCATCGTGTCAATGCAAACAAAAGAGAACTAATGTCGAACTGGAGAATCCCTAAAGGTGGGGGATATTTTTTTAAGTCCAGCACAAGGAGTTCAGTGTACAGAAATCCAAGCAAGGAAGAGGGGGATTTTGCAGGCTCCATGCAAGAAAATGGGAAAGGAACACAAAGAATGTAAGCAAAAGCAGCAAGACTAACTAGAAACTTACAAGAGCAGTGGGGAAGTCCATAGAAACCCCAAGACAAAGAAGAAGAAGAAGAAGAAGAAGGAAGAAGAAAAAACCAGTCTCCAGGAGTCTGCAATGCTGGCTCCCGATCTTCCTGGAAAATGCCAAATATATCTAAAATTTTGGGTGGATTTTTTTTTTTTGGTATTCCAAAAAATCCCAAATAGCTTTGGGATGCTGAAATATACCTGGAAAATACCAATAGATAAAGTATTTTTCAGATATATTTTTGGCTTGGGTATATCCAAACACATACCTCTACAACTTGCAATCCCCGGTGGAAATGGGGGGCAGGGCCTGGAGTGCTGGCATTGCTCAGGCATGCTTATGTCACTTCTGGTAAAAACTAGAAGTGACATAGCAGACACTCTAGCATTTTGCAACCATAGATTTTTTTCAAAATGCTACAGTGTCAACCATGTCACTTCCAGTTTTTACCAGAAGTAAGCTTGCCTCATTAAGTGACATAAGTATGCAATGCTGACATGCATTCCTTCTCCCTCATTTTCACATTGGGCACTGGTGAGCAACATGGCAGTACATTGGGATGCCTCCCACTATAGTCTGAAATCCTTAAGAGTCTCTGTTGAACTCTGGTGACTGAAAGAAGCTGGAAGGATTATGGCCAGGAGAGGAGATATTCTTGTCTTCAAAAACTTTAGGTAGGGTTGGGGATGCATTGGAGATGAAGATTCATTGCTGTGGAGTAAGGAAGATCCTTCAAAGGCCAGATTATGATTATAGAATAAGTGCATGCAGAATTGTCTGTAGAGGCCAAATAAGTATTGACTACTGATATTGTAAGGGATGGTGATAGGGTTGTCAAATGGCCAATTTTCCTGTAGCAGGGTTTTTTCTTATTCTGGTTTATTGACAGATGAGGGATTTTTTCCCCCGTATAATGGAAATAATAGGACAGAAACCAGTTATTTAACTGTTTAGTTCTTTCTAAGGAAAAGGAATCTGCAGTACAGTATATTGAAGTCTTTGAAGCACTAGGCTTGAAGACAATTGTAATTTTAATTTTCAGTTCAGGCTTTCCTGTGTCTTAAAAGCAGCTTCTGTAAACATGGTGATTTACTTTGGCTGCCTTTTCTGCTTTCCTTTCCCTCTTGTGTTATTGCCTCACCCAGATGAGAGGGCAATTAAATGAACTGCTATTTTTTAAGGCACTGCCCCTTGACTCTTTCACTCTTCTTTGACACCTCAGCTCTGTCCCCAGATACATGGCTCCACAGCTAAACCCCACTGATATTTGCACCTTGATTCCTATCAAAGGAATGACACCCTTCTGAGGAATTCAGGGCAGCCAACAAGGTTCTCCCTTCCCTTTTAATTCTCAAAACAATCCTGTGTAATAGGTGAGATGGAGAGAATTGACTGGGCCAAAGTCATATGGCAAGCTTCATGGAAGAGTGTGGATCTGAACTCAGATTTGCTAGCTCCTAGTCCAACACTACATTGGGTCCTCCAGTCTTGGCATGAGTAGAAGGAACTTCTGGGCTCAGTTGTGTTTCTGAGCAGGGCTGATTCCTTGCCTTCCAAGAATTAGCAACAGTATGGTGAGGAGGCAAAGGGGAAAAGTCTGTATCTCACCATCTACCACTTTCCTATATTTGGTACAGATTCTTATGTGTTTTTATGACCTTTTTAACACATATCCAATATCAGTCTTCCCACACATTTAAAAACTTTACTTGCTCGTATCGTGGAAGTGCAAATGAATAGTGACTACATCCCTAGAAGTTTGATTAGAAACTTAAAATAAATCTGGATTTAAAATGCACAAGTGGATGGCCTTGCCACTTCCCCTACAACATTCTTCAGCATCGTGCTTTTCCCACAGTAATGCTCAATGTGGTTGAGCACATACTGGGCTCAACCTACTGCAGTTCCAGTTAGATCCTCAAGTTGGGAAAGACATCTCTCTCCCTGACCTTGGAGACCCCTTCCAGTCACAGCAAGCAATGCTGAGCTAGATTCTGTCTCAGTAAAAGGCAAGTTCATGTACAGGTAGATGTCTGTTTGGCATGTTTAATTCATTCCAGACTTCTCATATCTGATTGACCACATAGGAATAAAAGGTCGTTTATGATTGTTTCTTGCTAGTTAATTTAATTTGGTCTGAGTGATTTGGTCTAAATATTTGTTGCTGTTCTCCAGGCCCAGCTGTGCATATATTATGAGTAAGCTTTGTCCTCATGTACTGGGAGAGGGGTATGGATATGCAGCTGAACATTTACTGATCACCATCTGACCTGAACAACATGCGTTTGTAAATACTGGAAATGCTATCAATCCAAACAAAATTAATTCTGACATGGAGGAGTGTATGGAAGCCTTCTGATACTTCAGTTCTTCTGGAGCATTGCTGTCTGGTTTTCGTGGCATGAGCAATGGGAAGTAGCAAGACCCAGGGCAGGTCTTTCAGGGGCAGTAAGGGGACAGAGTGATTCAGCTTCAACAAATATTAGATAGACAGCACCATTCCTCTCACTCACACAGCAATTCACATTTTCACATGCTACTGTGCAAGAGAGAATTTTAATTGCTGATAAAACAAGGATCCCATCCTTTCTTTTTTAAATGCTGGAAAGAAACTGTCTTGGATGAGAAGCACAATTCCTTAACATTCATCCCAGTTTTAGGTGAAATGGAAGAGTTATTAGATTCATTTTCTAATGTGACCGCCTTTAATTCCCATATTAAAGAATCTGATTAAAATTTTAAAATCGTTTCCCTGTTAAGCCTAAATCCGTATAACATGGAATAACTTACTTTTCTTGCACATAACTAGAATGGAGATTGAAAGCAAGAAAAGAAAAACCTCTGTTGCTCCCATAATTAAAACTGAAATGTTCCTAAAACATATGAAGGTGTCCGAAATTTAAAATACTTATTTAAGATACATCACAAGTTTATCTTTTGAAACTACCGCCATCCTCATATCCTCTAAAGTATTTGTAAGAGAAGTCCTTGTTACTGAGTCATCAGATCTCTGCTTTTTCTCCTGAATCATCATGAAGTTTCAGTCCACCAGAGATGACTGAGAAGACAAAATAGATAAATAAGTACAAAGTAAAAAATGGCTGCGCTTCTTGATCTGGTCATCATTTTCTTTTCACTTTGTCACACCACTGATCTTTGGCATAAGAAAATATAAGGGTTGGGTGAGAGGTAAGTATAGGGCTACCAGCCATTGGCTAGCAACAGTTGGAAGAGTGTTGATATGGTGAATAACACTCTCATTTCTGGGGTAATCCTGGAAGTAACATCACCATGTTGTGATGCTCTAGGATCCCACCAAAAGAGACATTGGCATAGGGATTATTTCCACTCATTTCTCCCCCAGCTGCCCTACTGAACAGCAATGGGGACAGCAGGAGAAGGGCAGGACAGCACAGGGACAGGGACTAACATTTTCAGCATCACACTGACACCATGATGTTGCTTCTGACTTACCCCAGAAGTGACATCATGACATCAGTGCAATTCTGACCCCTCCCCCCGCATTTTCCCTAGAATTTCCCCACCACTGCACAACTGAGTGGTAGTGGATAACACAAATGGAGGGCAGAATGTCTTCCTAATTTTCCTTCTTTCCAGGAAGATTAGTCCTCCTGGCATAGAGTATTTGGACATACTTCTGATATTTATGCAAGTGGGACTCTCAAAATATCACTTGCCATGGAACTGAAATACTGTGGCTCTGGTGAGAGCGACAGGACAGTGCTCAGAACAGGAGATGGTTCCCTTTCAAATTAGGCTAGACACAGTTTAGCTTTGATTCATTTGCCCTTTTTGTTATAAAAACTGATACCTAAACCATTTGAAATCATTACAAAGAATAGAGTTACTACATATGAAATAAAAAAAAGGAACATGGCCAAATACTAGACTTTAAATACTTCCATTTTCCCTCAGACTTATTGTATGCAGTTCCTCACTGCAGGGGCACAGCAAACCCAGCAGAGCTTGTTTCCATCTTCTAGCTGTTTTTCACAGTTCAGTTCATGTAGCTGGGTGGAACAAGCATTTGGAGAGACAGCTTCAGCCAGCAACTGAAGCCCCCAAAAGATGTCTTTTCTGAGTTCTGCCTCTCCCAGGATATAAATAAACCCAAAGCTTTGAGGTAGGCTTTATTTTTTATTTTGTAGACCCAAATAACTGTGAATATGAGTCTATCCAAAGAATTCTGGGGAAAACGTGACCCACTTCACATCACCAGAGAAACAGGGATTTTATGAGATGGCAATATACCACTTTGGAACTGGCAGCAAATTTTATTTTATTTTGCTGCGATGCAGTTTACCAAACTTTAGTTTCCCATGCTGCAAATAAAAACAGTGTTTTAAAACTACAGAATTTTTCAAAAACACCTTTAAAAGACTTCATTACTTAAAGTGATTTGGATAATTGTGTTCAATGCTAGCCATTATTTAAAAATATAATTAGTTGCTGAACTCAGAGAAGGAGGGAAATTTCTGCAGGTGTTTCTCATTATTTGCTGTGCATACAAAATACCTGCATAAATTACCTTTATGCCAAAGCATACTAAGAGACAATGAAGCATTAGCTGATAAAGAAAAACACTGTTGACCTACAATCTGGCATGGTAGCATGGTTGAACCAGGCTTGTGCAAGCTCCATTGAAGCAAATGTAGAATAACATTCAGCACTGAAGCCAGAAGGCAGCACCTGCGGCAGTGCTCAATATATTACATATGCTTGTCACTGAGATATAGAACACACAGAAAAATGTGCAACAAAAATACCAGCATGTGTCAAAAAATGCTTTATGTAACCTAAGAAATGATGATTAATGTTAGATTGGATTCCTTCGACACATAGGTTTTTAATGCAATTCATATGAACTATTTTGATTTCTTCAAATACCAAGAATTGTGGGGAATGCCTTTACAAATTAGGAGAGCCTGTAATCACTGCCAAATAAAATTGGTTTCCAAACTTGGGCTGCGGTCACATGGCATGGGATTTCCAGTTAAAATCCCACTTGGATTTTAACCGGGTTTTTTCCTACCGGGTTGGGATGTTTACATCCCAACCTTGGGGGGGGGGGGCACCCTTCCTGCTCACAGGAGAGTGCTCTACACCCCCTCCACCACCGCTGCCACTGCCAGCTGCTGCCAGCCACTGCCGCCGCCACTGGCAGACCCGTCCTGGCTTCCTGGCTCGCCCCGTGCTCTGCTCTGGGCTTCGAGCCCTGCCGGTTGCTGCCTGATAATTTTTTGAGTAAGAGATGTGAGGGGGGGCTAGGCGGCGGCGGCCAGCAGGGTGCAGGGCTGGGAGCAGAGTGTGGGGCAGTTCCCACCCCCTTTTTTGCACTTGGACTCTTGAGTGCCCAAGTGCCCAACTGCAAAAATGGGGGGGGGGGGGACAGGGATGGACGATCTCAACAGCCCTCTCTTGCAAACATTGCGAGAGAGGGCTGTTTAGATTGGCTCACTCGTGCATCCCTTCCGCTAAGACCCAGAAAATACTAGTTTTTCCAGGGGTCCTTTAAAGTGGGAGAAAAGCGGAAGGGTTGCGCGAGCGAGCGAGCGTCGGAGTGGGATCCATGCAAATGGGCAAGTAAAGAGCGAGAGGAAACAGCTCTAATTCCTGCTCTTAAGTCCCGTGTGACCGTGGCCTTGCACAGGTTCTGAAACAGAGCTGTACAGAGGCATGGTTGAATGGGTCCCAGAGTGCCAAGATCTTTGATGTTCTGATTGTACCTCCTCATTGTAGCAGTTGGCACTTCATATTTCCTCCTGCCATTATTCTGGTAACATTGGAAAGCTGTTGCATGTAATGAGATCACAAAGCTTCTCATTTTCACATCAGCATTGGTCCATCTCCTTGGAGATGGCAATTTTGAGGTTGTCACAACTTTGCTGTTTCCTCCCTTTAGATCTTGGGCTGGTGAACAACCCTGAATTTAGGGATGTGTGTTCTCAAATCCCCAAGCCTAAAATATACACAAAACCTGGTATTTAGGGGTCATTGCTATGATTTTCTGGAATGGTAACAGAAATCCAGGATTCTTAGGCGTAACAAAACACCACCCTCTGAAAAATCTATGTAGTTTTCCACATCAGGTCCCTACCATCATTATCAGCAGGCATCTTGTTTTTCTTTGATTCTCTGAATTTCCCAGGCAGTGGCCCAGGGAAGGTGGCTCTTGGCCGGCAGAGCTATAAATATAGCTGGCTCCTTTGTCCTTCCTCCCTCCTTTGTGGGGGTGGAGCCTTTTTCCTCTGCAAGTAGGATGGCTGGGAGCATCATGTTCAGAGGCCTGTAGAACTGGGCTCTTTGGTCCAAGTTTCTCCAAATTGGGGGGGGGGGGGCTTTAGTGGAGAGACAACACTAAAACAGGCGCTCCAGGCCCCCTGAAAAAGTCCACCCCAGGGAATAATTAAATTAAAATGATTCTGACATCCCAGAAAACCTGAACCTGAATCCCAAGACAGTACCAAGAGATCCTGATACCATTGAATACCAATGTTTATACCCTTTCTGCAATCCAAATCTGAAAAATACCATTTTTCCGGGTATACATCCCCACCTAAATTCTTCTGTCCATTCTGCCTAGGAGCTTTGGAAATGGAATTCCCAGTGCCACTCTGATTAACTGAGTGAAGTGGGAGGCATTGGAAACCCTATTTCCCATACTCCCCAGCAGCAATGGATACTTCTAAGAATCCTCAAAACAATCCAGAAGCGTCCAGGCTTTAAAGATGCCTCCTCATACCAATATCCCTCATCGATGCCATCCTTTCCCAATTAAGTCTGGAGAAATAATGGGTAGTAAAATGAGATCTATAAGGTGGTCAGACCTCAGGAGGCTTTGGGTTCAGTTCACAATAGGTCCCTGTTTTGAAAATCCAGAAAATTAATTTCCAAATACTGAAAATTCAAAATATTTCCAAATATTCCAAATTCTGGCACCATAAACTCTGACAGAAAAATGTCCATATTATAATTTTTCCAGTACTTTCTGCTGTGGTTACCACAGAGTTTTGGATGCTTTGCCCTGGCATTGCCCCGGCATGTTGACATCACTCCTGGCTTGGTATTGGAAGTGAAGTTGTGTGTCAGTGCAATGCCATCCTGTCTGTCCCTTAGTTGTTCCTTAGTTACTCCCCACTCTTCTAAAGGCTTATTATACTGCTTGGGAAAGGGGGGGAGTGACAGAGAGAACTGGGTAGCAACACAGTATATACATGAATAGGAAAACCCTATTACAATTAAGCCATATTTAGATGGGTGAAATTTGAAGATCTCCCAATTGAAATTTGGCATCATCCCTAGCAAGGTCTCACAGACATTGCAAAGCCTGGATTCATATATAGTACTGACTTTTGTGTACCTGTAGCTTTAGATCAGTGTCTGTGAGTAAATATTTGAACTATCCCAAACATTTCTTTAGCAACCTCATAATAACCGTCTTCTAAAAAAATCAGTTCCAACAGATGTTTGTCATGTGAGTTGGAAGAGCAGGAACTCATTCAAAGATTTGCATGAACTAAGCCCAAATTCAGACCATGGTTTCTCCTCCCATTATAAAGGCTAATAGATAAATTTGTTATTTCCTATCTTGTTAGGGATACTCTATGCTGATTCCACACTGATCAGGGGGTTGGACTAGATGGCCTGTATAGCCCCTTCCAACTCTGTGATTCTATGATTTTACATACTTTTTCTCATGTAGGAAACTCACTTTAACAAATATTGTAAAAACCCAATAATTTATATGTTTGTAATTAATCAGATTTGGTGCCAATGCTGATGCCTATAAAGAAGTTCTGATCTTATGAGTATTTGAGAGGGGGAGGGTATCACAAAGCAGGGGGAAATGGATGTATTCAGTCTTTCTTCTGAGATTAAATATAATTGGGTTAAAAAGATAATAGTGCTTTTGTTTTTTATACATTTCTTGTGAAGAACTAACACGTTTTACTATAGTCTGACAAAGTGCTGCCTTTTATCATTGTTTCCCAGTGGATAAATACTTCATTAATTAATAAAGTATTATACTAGTGGCTGCATTTAAATATCGAATGGTTTAATTCAGATTATGTTAATAGATTGTTCATCCTTTTTTGCATTAATTACTACCTTTTCTTGTGGTGTTCTCAGAAGGGAGTTGTTGCTGAGATTGGAGGAAGGGAAATCTTGGATTATATTTTCTTTCGCTGTTCTGGAAAAACAATGAGTTAAGTATTGTAATGCACTGAATGAGAAAGCTGAAGTTGAAATAGATACTCTGAGTAAAATTAGCAGCCTATTTAATTGTTTTACCTGCTTTAGACTCATTTGCAAGCTAGTTTGTGTTTCTTGTTTTTCAAATTGTGATTATTTATAAACTCACTTATTTAACTGAATTTTGGGGTGGGTGGATGTGAACAGTGCATATTACCTGGTCGGGG
Organism: Lepidodactylus listeri; assembly: GCA_029233225.1. NCBI lineage: Eukaryota > Metazoa > Chordata > Lepidosauria > Squamata > Gekkonidae > Lepidodactylus > Lepidodactylus listeri. Next base: position 52,255,103 of record JARCFY010000012.1, read on the forward strand.
AACCTCAGGGAGTTGCAGATTTATTGCAAGGAGTCCATGAATCTATATGCACACTAAGCATTGTCATTTTGATCTTTTTGTCATTATGTAGTCCCTCAGTCAATGGATACTAATAGTACAGCTACTATCAAGCGGGAGGTCCGCAATTTTCTATTATTTTAAAAAAGAGATCCTCATGCTCAAAAAGGTTGGCAACTGTTGATCTGCAACTGATACAAATGCCTGATGAATGGAGCAATTACACAGCAAAGACAGAGTGGGTGAGTAGTAGAACCCAATCAGGCTGTATGAGAACATGCATGCATGAAAAGCCAATTATGCTGTACTGCATGATTAGGAAGGAATACAGTGAAGCCATGTGTCAAATAGCCACAAACAGGTCAAGGAACAATCCTGCTTGTGGCACTCATTTCCTGTAAAGCTGAGCACTTCCTGTAAGTTTACAATCTAAAATGAGCAATATTATGAGGGCTTTGCATGTATGCAGTTGCTGGCATTCAGCATGGCACTAATCAGGTAGCTGGTGTTGTCACATGCTCATAATTCACTGGTTTGGTGGGATTACACATTCCCATCATACATCCCCTACGTTTTGAACATATAGACTGTATTTCTGACTCTGCAGTTGGTGGAATTCATTATATTAGTCTGTGCTCAGAGTTTACTGAATTGAGCTCAGATTCCCAGGGAGCAGTGCAAGAATCTGTAAAGTATTTGCAATCCAATTTAGAACAGTTGACTAACATACATATTTTTAAGAGTCAGGCCACACAGCTTTCCCTGCCTCACCCTGCCAGGAATGAGACCAAAAAAGAAGCCTCCTCTATCATAAATCCCCCCCTTCTGTGGCAGATAGGATAAAAGCAGTCTGAAAATGCATACATGTAGGGTTTCCAGCCCCCAGATACAGGTGGGGTTCCCCCCGCTTCTGGGGGCTCCAATCTGCCACCAGCCAGATAGCCAGCAGGGGAGACCCCACCCCAAGCCATGGCCACCCATGGCTACCCCTCTCCCTCCCCTTCTGCAGAGATTTAAAAGGCTTCAGCTGATAGCAGGGAGCACATGGCCCACCAATCAGCTGGAGGGCCCTTTTTAATCTTTCAGCAGGGAGGGAGAGGTGTTGTCACTGGCTGCAGCTCAGCTGGCAAAAAGATCATTTAAAGGGTCTTTTTGTGAGTGGGGTGGGGGCCATGGCATGTGGGGCTGATTTCCCAGTGGTGATTCACCACTTGGGATTCAGGCCCACCCCACTCACTGTGGTGAATTTCCAAGTGGTGAATTGCTGCTGGGAAATCCACCCCGCAAGCTGCAGCCCCCACCCCCCTTGCAAAAAGACCCTTTAAAGGGTCTTTTTGTGAACAGAGCTGTGACCCGCAACAGCCCCTCTCACTCCCTGCTGAAAGATTTAAAGGGCCCTCCAGCTGATAGGCAGGCCACATGCTCTCCGCCAATCAGATGAAGCCCTTTAAATCTCTGCAGGAGAGAAGGGAGAAGGGTGACTGTGGGTGGCTGTGGCTTGGGGCAGGGCTTGGGGACATATGTCCCCCGATTCCCCCACCAGAGCAATGAGGGGACCTGTCAATGCTACATACATGCAACATATTTCCAATTATAATTCAGAACTATTTCAAATGTTCTGCAAAAAGGCAATCACCTCATTTATAATGCCGTCACAATTTGAGCAGAGCAGTGATCACATGTGGCTGGACATGTGAAATTTTGAATTACATGTAATCGGTATTTGGAAACAAGCCTTCTATAAAGCTTTGACTTTTCATCTAAGCTTCCGTTGTAATGCTTGTTTCAATTTAAGCTGCAAGATTTTGAAGAAAAATATTGGAAAGGGGGGTACAGTGTGGTTTTCTGTCACTATTCAATTGACAGTTATGCACACTTCTAAATCCCTTTATAATAACAGTATAAGGGAAGTTTGCCTCAATTTGCACTGTATGCATAGTCTCTTTTTAGTTATCACTTTTAGAGGCCATGGTTTATAAAACAGCTCTTCATCTCATGCTAGCTGTGTACTTGAGGACAGACATAATATATCAATCATTCATGTCCTAAGGGAAGAATATCTTTAACTCCTTGCCTGGGAGTTACTGACACCCTTTTGCCTTTCTTTGATGCTTTGCTGTTTCCATCCCTTGTAGGCTTAGATGGAACACATGCTAATGTGCACCTGTTTGGCTGACCTAGATAGCGTGGGCTTTTGCTACAGGACTGCTTGTATTGTTCTTCATTACTTATATTACTTACCCACCATAGGCCAACTTTTATTGCCTATTGGAGAATTCCAAATTATTTTTACCAGCACTGGAAATCAGAAGGTGTGAGGTGTGTGGGCAGAAGTTCTAGGAGAAAAAATCATATAAAACTTGCCCACAGCGTTCTGTGCTCCAGTCTATGCTAATTGTATATTTTGCATGGAGTTGCCAAAGGAAAGCTGTCTTAGAAATTAGAGGACCCTCTAGAATACCATCCCCAAAAGTATGAAAGGGACTGGGGATAGAAAAAGCGGGGCAGAAGCTAGAAGGAGCACCCAGGAGTAGAATCAGAAGCAAGGGCAGAGGACAGACTGGCAAAATGAAGAGCAAGGGAAGCGGGGCAAAAAGAGCCAGGCCAAGTTGTCGTGGGGCTTTCTGGTCGCACTGCATGGACTGATGTGGGACTATACTAGGGAGGAAGAGGAACGGAGCATTCACACTGCGGGGCAGCCCCTGGTGGCACCACCCCAGTTGCACATGGCTTTGGTCCATTTCGCCAACCTGAGTGTAGGCATATGGGTGCATAGGCTCATAGGCGCAGCAGCAATTGGGGCAGGAACCCATGGCTGGGAGCTTTAACTCCATGAGCCGGAAGCATCCCCATGGGTGGTTGTGTGTTCAAGCGCACAGCATGCATGGGCAGTTATGCCGGATCAGCAGGTTCACATTACCGGTGTCGCTTGATTGCAGCTTATTTGTGTCCATATTTCCAGGAAGCAGGATCAACACACACCCAAACGGCTTGCCACAGCTTTCACCTGATACTTTTAAAAAGTGGGATCAAAACGCTTCAGGATGGGGTGAGTATGGCATGGGAACACCAGACAGCTGTGGCTGTGTGAACCAGCCCACTTAATCTGCTTGAGAAATGTGCCTATATCGGGCCAAACTGTCAGTCTGAACTCAGCCAAGGACAGTGAAGGCAGTTGAGAAGATGAGCAAGAGGAAGAGAGAGAAGAAATAGGACTGAAGACAAATTTGAGCCCTAAAAGAAGGCTTGGGGTACCCCCAAATGGTCTGGGGGAGGACTCTATATAACTCTGCTTCACAGGGCACCAACACACTTCTACTAAAGGTGATGGCCATTTGCCAAGAAAATGGTGGCAGGATCACAAGTTAGTGAGAGCCAGTTTGGTGTAGTGATTAAGTGCGTGGACTCTAATCTGGGAGAACCGGGTTTGATTCCCCACTCCTCCACTTGCACCTGCTGGATGACCTTGGGCAAGCCATAGCTCTGTACCAGCTGTTCTCTCAAGGACAGTTGTCTCAGAGCTCTCTCAGCCCCACCTACCTCACAGGGTGTTTGTTGTGGGGAGGGGAAGGGAAAAGGAGTTTGTAAGCCACTTTGAGACTACAAGTGAAGGGCGGGGTATAAATCCAATCTCTTCTTATTATTATTTGGTATGTGGCAGCTGTCTGTTGTCCTTTATTTGATAGTTGGTGGTATAATGTGAAACATGAAGTAAACTTGCAGACACTACTATAAGCTTCAAATAGCCTTTATACAAATATGTATGTGGTCATTCCAGTTCATGTTATCATCATGGATTGGAATTTCTGATTGGGGGGGGGGGGGGAATGAATAAGAAAAGGGTAATTCTTTCAGTATAATTTAAACTGGGCAACTCATGGATCCCAAATCCCCGCTGCAGCTAAGTGGGCTACTACCCAGCTCAAACAATTCTTTTCATTTGAGCCCTAAAAGAAGGCTTGGGGTGTCCCCTGAAGGTCTGGGGGGATTCTATATAACTCTGCCCCCCAAGGGCGCCAACACACTTCTACTAAAGGTGATGGCCATATCAATATGTTCTTGCTGCAATCAAGATTTTTGAAACCAAAGTTTTATCTCAGATGCTCTATGACATCCCAATCTGGATAAAGGCATTCAATAACAACTTAGAGAAAATTCAGGCAAGACATTTCTGACAAATTTTAGGAATTTCTAATTGCACACCATATTCAGTACTTTGTATAGAATTAGGCCAGCATTTTATTGAAACAAGAACTTGGCTAATAACCTTTAAATATTGGCTCAGGTTACATTTTAGAATCTCTTCAAACTCTCTACTTTCAAGGTTAAGAAGTGATTCGTATAACATTACCTGGCTCTCACCTATCAAAAAGAAAATCCAACAACTGGGCTTTTCAGTTGATTTTTTTTCTTCCCCTTTAACAAATCTGCCATCTTTGGAACCATTAAGCAAAGGCTTCTGGACCTAGAATTTCATAAACTAAATCCTTTGCAGCCTTATTTTTCTTCTCAGGCCAAACTAAATCTTTCTATTCAGGAAGGGGAAATGGCCAGTTACCTTTACAACCTAGATCAGACCTCTCATCATAGAGCTTTTACATTAGCATGACTAAATATTTTTCCTTCAAAATATTAACTGGTCGGTATAACAAAGTCCCTTTCTACGAAAGGAAATGTATCTGTCATTTAAAATCGATAGATTTAATCCATCACATCATCTTGGACTCCCAACTGCATGCAGGTCCACGTAAGAAACTCCTTTCCTCTCCACTATACCCCAAACATTGTATTAACAACAACAGAATAATACCACATTTATTAAATGAGACAAACCCAGACATCACAGCTCTGGTTGCTAAATTCTTGGCTGAAGTGGTCAAAGATAGACACAAGCTCTCTGTATGATTAGCCTTATTTTGTTTTCTCTGTAATACCTTCTTGCTCATATTTTACCATGCTATGTATTTTATTATGCCATTAAAGGTGTTTTGATTTGATTTGAGAATGCTAATTCTGAACATGGGTGTTTGGGTGACACTGAATTCCTCCTGAGGTCTTGGTAGAATGGAATGAAAAGTTCCCAGAATAGGGACTGGATCCAGCTATCTTTTCCACTGATGAAAGAGAAGAGGAGAAAAGTGATTGGATTTATACCCCGCCCTTCACTACCCAAGGGAGTCTCAGAGTGGCTTACAAACTCCTTTCCCTTCCCCTCCCCACAACAGACACCCTGTGAGGTAAGTGGGGCTGAGAGAGCTCTGAGACAACTGTCCTTGAGAGAACAGCTGGTACAGAGCTATGGCTTGCCCAAGGTCATCCAGCAGGTGCAAATGGAGGAGTGGGGAATCAAACCCAGTTCTCCCAGATTAGAGTCCGTGCACTTAACCACTACACCAAACTCCACTAAACTGAAAAAGGACAGAGGGGTCCCCTTTGCTCAGCAAACACTCTATGCTTGTGATCATGAGACCCGCTTGTACAAAAACCATGTGTGACAGGGACTTTAATAAGGGGTAAAGTTGGGAACATTGAACAAAAAAATTGACTGGATCCAACACTGAACATTAAAGTCTCCTAAGCTGACATGACACAGTGGTATCATTGCTTCATTCACAAACAACCTCTGCTGTGTTCAGAAAGATTCCTTAAGCATATTACTATCTTGCTTTACTTTTAGTCAGTGTAACAGGAAACAGGTATGGGGTTGATCCAGCTAGCTTTTTCACGCAGTCTCCTCTAGTTCTCTTCCCTACTGTAACCTCCATCCCACATGGCTTTTGTACATGCAGATCCCCTGAGTAGCTTTTTTTGTGGAGACCCCCTCCTTTCTTTTTCACCATAATAAAAGCTGGTTATTTCCAGCTAGCAGTGTGTATTTGGATCTACCCGAGCCAAAAATATACCCGAAAAATACCTGATTGGTACTTTTTGAATATATTTCGTCTTCCCAAATGTATCCAGGTTTTCTTGGGGAAACGGGGGGGAAAATCCCAAAAAAATCCCGAATATTTCAGGTAGATCTGAAAACAGCAATGAGGCAGGACAGGAGCATATTGTTCCCATCTCTCAGCTGTTTGTTGAGCAGGCTTATGCAGTCCCTTTAAAGGGACTGCAGAAGTCAGTCCAAGGATCAGCCAGGGTGGTGGGGAGCTGAGAGCTCCCCCCCCCCCCCCCACCTTGGCTGTGGCTGGCTTCTCTTGCAGCCCAGCTTAAACCATGCTGCAAGAGAAGCCAGCCCAAGATCAGCTGTGTCGGTGGGGAGCTGAGAGCTCCCCACCAGCACAGCTCTGTGCTGCCTTCTCCTGCCATCAGGTTTAAACTGGATGGCAGGAGCAGGCAGCCCAGATGGGATCTCTGCACCTGCAGAGAGTCCATCGCTCCCTGCAGGCACAACTTTGTGCTGCCTTTTCCTGCTTCCCGGTTTAAACCGAGTGTCAGGAGAAGGCAGCCCACCCAGGATTGCTGTGCCTGTGGGGAGCTGATGGCTTCTTGCAGGTACAGCTCTGCACTGCCTTCTCCTGCCACTCAGTTTAAACTGGGCAGCATGAGAGGGCAGCCTGGCTTGGATTGGCTATGCCCATGGGAAACCGATTGCTCCCTGGTGGCACAGCTCTGTGCTGCCTTCTCCTGCAACTTGGTTTAAATCGGGCTGCAGGAGAAGCCAAGCCAGGCCCAGAATTTGTTGGATTTTTTTTACCGATTTTTTTCAGTTTGGGACTATTGGACTTCAGGATTTCCAAAAAAATCCTGGCTCCAAATACTGGTATGGTATCTGGGATTTTTCGGGAATCCAAAAGACTAGAACTGAAAAATACTGTTTATTTTTAAAATGCACACTTCTAGATCCAACACTTAAGCGATTCAGATTCACCATACATGGTAATGACAGCACTGCGTGGTTGGAGAAAGGAACTGTTTTGTTCATCTGAATAACTTTCTGTCGTCTCCTCCACTTTTCAAGCAAGCAATCTTTACAGCAAAGCTGCTGTTAAACTCTCACTGAACTGGTTACTTATTTGTATGAACACCTAACATGGGATAAATCAGACCCTGATATCAAACATGTGCGGGATTCTTTACCCTCCTCTCTTTCAGCTGATGCACCCATTAACGTACTTGTGTTTCCAAAAAAAAAAAAAAGTTCCATTCCTAGATCTGCTATGTAAAACTCATTAGCATCATAGTCCCCATCCATAATTGCCTGAAAGTGAGCATGGAGCATTAGAGAAGAGATGAAGAGCTGAATTACCACTTAATGAAAGGAAGAGGGTGACAGACAATTTAAATTGACTGTTTGTCTGCTGCACAGCAGCCACTCCCTGCTTTAAAGTAATTACAGGACAAAAAAGTGGTTTTTTTTTGGCTTCAATGGAGTGTTTACAGTCTGAGGAAAAGCTTTCACAGTTGTGCATCAAAAAATGTGGAAGCTTAATACTAAAAACATTGTTGTCGACTGTAAACCAAAGTGCCATTTGGCAGTAAAGAAAATTATCCCAGAAGCAGAGAGGCTGATAATCGCCTGCAATCACACGAGAAATTTTAAATGCATATCTCGGGGATGTGTTCCTCAGCATCACTCTTCCTACCTGGATGCTCCTTGCCGAAGGTACCTTGATTTGCTTATCTATTGATCATATTTTTTTATCCTGCTTTTTTCAGCTCGAACTATCAGGGAGAAGTTGGAGAGAGAGGGTTGCACAGTGGAAGCTGGATCCAAGCATGAGGAAGGGTTTCCTCGGTTGCTTCCTTCCTTCCCCTGAGGGTCTCAGTGGTGGTTCTTGACTAGTGGAGGGAAGAAGCTCTCAGCTGGAGCTGGTTCCAGACACAGGGAAGGGGTGCCTGGCTGTTTCCTTCTCTGGTCCTTACAGTGCAGTCCAAAAGACAGCTGATGCACCCTTTGAAGTCCACTGAAGTTACTGTGTTTAGGATTGCACTGTTAGTATTGTATTAAAGTAGCATTTCAGTCTTTGTCATGGAAAGTTGCTCTCAGTAAAGAAACCAAGAATTTGTCTCTTTACATTATACAGCTTGCAAAGCTAGCATAACTGTGTTTGCAGTATTAACTTTGGGCCATCTTCCCTTTCTCCAGCACCACTGAGATTGGGTGAAATTTTACTCTGTTACATTGGAGCAGCCTGTGGAAAGGGTAACACACCTTTGTACAAAGACCCACTGCATGACTGCTAGTTGCCAGCAGCCTATGTGGCATAACAGAGGGCAATTCACTTGTCTAATTATAAATATACCCCTGAAACATATGTATTATGCATTCAGGAGCATGCAGCGAGGACAGCTATTGGAAATGAATTGTGTACATGTATAATTTGTAGCCCATCTTTGCCTGAGGCATTCTGAACTGTCTTGTGTAGGAACAGAATGCCACAGACCATCTTATTGGAGCCAAGAGTGCTGCTGGAAAATTCAAGTTTGGTCACAGAATTGTTCATCAATAAGAGACTTATGTTGGAAGTTTGAAAGAAGTCTGGATCATCATCCATATTCAGTGAATTCTTTCTGTTCTAAATGTTCAAAATGATTTTTTTTGATAAAATGTACAAAAGCTTCCCAGCTATCACAATAGTTATTTTTGAAATTACTAAATGCTGCAGAATCAGAACAAGCAATCGTATGCTCTTGTGCCAAACCAGTGTGGTGTAGGGGTGTCAGACTAGGACCTGGGGGACCCAGATTCAAATCATCACTCTGTCATGGAAGCTTTCTGGGCAACCTCAGGCCAGTCACACATTTTCAACCTAACCTACCTCAGAAGGTCGTTATGAGGATTAAAATGGAAGAGAGGATAAAAATGTAAGCTGCTTTGGGTCCCCATCGAGGAGGAAAGCAGGGTATAACAGAAGTAAAATAAATAATAAAATAAATTGTTTAAAATTAAAGTAGCATGGGGTTCATATGGTAATCCAGTGCTGTGGCATTTGACACAAAGCTCCTAAGGAAGTTTCAAAAACTTATTGAGGGCCAAAAGTTAAAAACATAAGTAGGTATACAAAGGAGTGTTTATTTAAAAAAAAAAACATATAAAAACCTTGTAGGGGCCCAAATAAAGCCTCATAAAATGTTCAAAGTTACAAATACACAAAAAAGAACAGTGTATGACCTGACATGTTTTGGCTCACAAGGTCAAATAGTACAAAATACACCAAGCAAAAGAGTCCCTGTAACACATGTAAGGCAATAAACAATATACAATATAGGACCAAAAATGGAATGTTCCAGTATGGAACTGAATGACACATAAAAAGGTTTCTATTTGGGGCCACAGATACACCTGGCCTTGTGTCAGATGTAGTTCTATATACTGGAAATAATATCAGTACCAATATGTACCTTTCAGTTTAGGTCTTAAGAGTGCAAATAAAATTGTCTTGTCAGGGACAATGTGCCACCAATATGTGATTTTATTATGTATGTTTTGATTTCCCAACAGCCTTGGTGGCCCTTGTGAGGATAGAAAGGCAGGATTACATTTTCTAAAATAAATAAAAACACATAAATAAACAGGGTCTAGTTTGCCTGATTCCAGTTGGGTAGGTAGTCTAATATCAGGCTCCTTCTTGAACAGTGATAAATGCCACAGGGAAGAGACAAAGGACAGACAGTCTGGGCACATACTCCAAGGTAATGAAAAGTGTTTAGAATTCTGTAACTTTTTGAGTTGAAAGAGACTGCCTTAGAACTAGAACAGCTAGGTTGTTTGTAGGGCTGAGAAAGAGCCTGGTATATTTGCACCTTTTCTTTGTGTTCCTTGCTTGAGCAGTTGCTGTGCAGTGTATGTGTGTGGACTTTTACTTTTCAATAAACTCTTTTCTATTTAAAATGCTAATAGTACATAGCTACGTAGTACATAGTAGTACGCTATCTAAAATGGGCACCAGGGGAAAGGAGGTGATTGGTTGCCAGATCTCTGTTTCCCTGGGAGTATGCAAGTGCAGTAAGCCATCCCTGCAGTTACTAGTCATTGGGTAGTGGGAGACATGGACACTATGCAGAGCCTTTAAATGGCAGTTTAGAAAGGAAGCTAAGAGTGCTGACCATCCAAGTGGGAATTTCCAGCTGTGGCAGTGTACTGAAGGAGGAGCTCAAGAAAACCCATCCAAGAGCTGGGTGAGCATCGAGTCACCACTGAGTGCCTAGATGCCTTGGAAAGTAGAAATTGAAAGTTGCTCAGTGATGCAGGGACCTACAGTGTAGCTTTCTTCCTATTCTGCTTGATAGATACCCCAATTTGATAGATACTGTGGTCCCCAGGTATGGTCTCAAGACACATAATGGAGAAATCTTACTGAAGTTAAACAAGTCTTGGTATTGAAAATGTATGGTCAGAAGACCTTCCTGGTACCCAGTATATGCTGTTTTGACTTCCATGATGGAAATAATTTCTAAAAAATCACATGGGGGGAGCTGGCAATGCAACAAGTTCCCGCATCTGCATTGTTTCTTTTACTGGGAAGGACCATGCTAGGGTGGAACACAGTGACATCATTGACTCCTCCCATATAACATACGTTATTTGCATGATTAGAGTGGAAATACTCCATGCACACCAGAGCTGCATTCATGCACTAAGGAAACTACAGTCTAGGGCATCATATTATGAGGGGTCTCTAAATACAAAACATTTACTAAAATTTACTAAAATTACTAGATTATCATTTTTGGTAATGCTACCGGGTTTCAACTTGACATAGCTTAGTGCCTCAGCTTGTCTTAATTTGACCCTGCATGCTAGAGTGGGGCATGTCCTGGCATATATATATATTTTTTTTTGTAATTTTTTTTTTATTTTTCAAAACATTAAAATTAATACATTTTTCTTATACAAATCCTTTTTTCCATATTATATAACATTTTGTTCTATTTGTATAATCTTGTTTTTATCTTATATTGGCGGTTTCCCACCACATCTGAAGCATAACACATTTTCCACTCTATCCAAAATAGTAATACTTATATCTATGTTTACATTTCTGGTAACGGTCATATATCTTAAAAATACTTATACACTAATTCTTACTTTCTATATTCTTATATAATTCTAGAATAAAAAACAACTTCATTATCTAATTATCCTTAATACATTCATATACTCTAATTCTATTGCTTTATGTTATTATAACCATGTATAAATGTAATTTTTCATGTCCCAGTATTTTTCAACATATTCTTTCAAATCTTTCCAATCTTCTAAAAAGGTCTCTGAGTACAGATCATTCAACTTTCTAGTCCATTTATCCATTTCAGCCATATATAACAGTTTTTTCAACCATTCCCACACCTCTGGTATTTTTTCATTTTTCTAATTTTGTGCATACACCATTCTTGCTGTTGTTATCATATACCATATTATTGTCCTTTTCTTTACATTTATCTCTTCTAGTTTAAGTCCAAGCAATAACATTTCAGGCAACTTCTTAAATGTACATTTCAAATTTTTTTCCATTTCTACATGTATTTTTGACCAATAAATCTTTGCTTTGTCACAAGTCCACCACATATGATAAAAAGAACCTTCTTTCTTTTTACATTTCCAACATTTGTTAGACATATTCTGATTAATATTTGCAATTTTTTTTGGTGTCATATACCATCTGTACATCATTTTAAAACAATTTTCTTTTAGGTTATAACATGTAGATATACTCATAGCATTTTTCCATAAAAATTCCCAAGATTCCATTTCAATGTCTTTGTTAAAGTTTATCGCCCATTTTACCATTTGTTCTTTTACCATTTCATCAGCGTTAAACCATTTTAACAAAACTTTATACATTTTAGAGATCATTTTTTTCCCACCTTCCTCCCAAACTTGTTCTATTTCATTATTTTTTTCCCTAAAGCCGTATTTTTTTATCACTTCTATACATGTCATATATTTGTCTATATCTTAACCAACCATAATCAAAGTCCATCTGATGCTGCTCCTTCAATTTAAAGTCTTTACCATGTCTTGTTAATAAGTCTCTATACTTCAGCCAATCTTGTCCTTTGTAACGTGATGCTGGATTTAAAACTTCTGCGGGTACAATCCACATAGGTATCTCTTCTGGAAAAAAGTTTTTATATCTTGTCCACATATCCATTAGCGTTCTTCTCAAATAATGATGTTTAAACATATTGTCCATTTTTGTTTTACCATAATACAAATACGCATGCCACCCAAATCTACAGTCGTGACCTTCCAGGGACAATAACTTTCTATCTTGTAACATAGTCCATGTCCCTACCCAGGTCAAACATATTGCATCATGGTATAGCCTTAAGTTTGGTAATTGAAACCCTCCTCTATCTTTAGCATCACACATTATTTTCATCTTGATTCTTGATTTTTTCCCTCCCCACACAAACTTAGACAATTCCTTCTGCCAGCATTTGAATGTTTTTACATCTTTCACAATTGGAATAATTTGAAACAAAAACATTAATCGTGGTAACACGTTCATCTTAACCACCGCAATTCTACCCAACAATGACAAATTTAATACATTCCACTTTTTAATATCCTGCATAATTTGCAACCATAATTTTTCATAGTTATTTTTATAAAGATCAATGTTTTTCATTGTTAGGTTTACACCTAGATATTTTGTCTTTTTCACCACCTCACATTCTATAAGGTTTTGTAACTCATTTTGTTTGTTATTTGACATATTTTTGCACATCACTTTCGATTTGTTCTTATTTACATAAAATCCTGCTAAGTCACCAAACTCTTTTACTCTCTGTAACAAATATGGTAGTGTAGACAAAGGGTCTTCCACTATGAACATCACATCATCTGCAAAGGCCCTATATTTAAAAGAAAAACCTTTAATTGTTAAGCCTTTAATATCTTTGTCTTCCTTCAGATACTTCAAAAGAGCATTCATGTCCCCCCTCAACCTCCTCTTCTCAATACTAAACATTCCCAAGTCCCTCAAGCCTTTCCTCATAGGGCTTGATCTCCAGGCCCCTGATCATCCTCATTGCTCTTCTCTGCACCCACTCCATTCTGTCCACATCCTTTTTGAAGTGAGACCTCCAGAACTGCACACAATACTCCAGGTGCAGCCTGACTAATGCAGTGTACAGTGGGACTATGACATCTTGTGATTTGGATGTTATGCCTCTGTTGATACAGACCAAGATTGCATTAGCCTTTTTTTGTTGCCGCATCACACTGGCTGCTTGTATTTAACTTACGGTCTACCCGTATCCCAAGATCTTGTTCACACACACTGCTACTCAGAAGTGTATCCCTCATCAAGTATGCGTGTTCCTCATTCTTGTTACCCAGATGATACTCTGTACATTACAAAGTGGTTGTGTTTTGTTTTGTTGCAACATTAGAGCACCAGGAATAATTCTGTGTTACACAAATCCAATAATTTTGGGACAGCTGGGAGGTGAATGGATGAGTTGTTGATGCCATTAATAATGAGCAATCATATCCTGCTGTTTAATTTTTGGACAGCTGGCTTGCCAATTTATTGAAAGTATGTTCTGACATTACTTTTGATCAATGTTGAGGACCCAGCAAGATTAAAAAGAGGTAGGACTCAAATAATTTATATTTTGAGCAGGCAGAACCTGTTAAATCCATCTCAATTTGTCATGTTTCCAAATTCAGTTTACGTAGAATGAAGAAGGCCATTGCACCCAATTTAGTTTAAATGTGGAGTGGGACATATGTAAATATATGCTGATAACAAGAGTGGCTACTTCAGGGAGATCAAGAAGGGATGTTACATTAGTAAATTAATGCAGTTGTAACTGCAGTAGTGTTATCTATAGCTTTTGGAGTTTTTAATGCAACTATTAGATGTAATATGCTGCAAAGAGCACTAGGTGGCACACTTGCCACATGAGTGTCCCTGCTCTGTTTTCTTTTAAACTGCACAAAAATCTCAGCTTGGGGGGGGGGGTGAGGGGGGCTTCATTTTATCCATAAAATTAGTGTGACATATTTAACAGTACTAGAAATCTGTGTTCTGAACTGGAAGAGAAATGCATGGTGGTTTTATAATTGCAACTCTGCAAGCAGCTGATTTCTCTGTATCTCATAAATCTTCCTGATGGCACCATCATTGAAGCAATTTGTTCTTCCCTGTTTTCTTGATTCCCTAACAAAAGGTATAATGCAAGAGAATGAATAGCTTTGAAGTTGTGATTCATGACCCGAGTTGATTTACATTTGTATTGGCCTTGTAAAATGTCTCGTTTAACAATTTGCCTTTCATTAGGCGCAGTGCTTTCTGCTCCCTCTGATGTCATGGTAAGATTCTACAAGGGTCACACAAGCCATCTGCATTTACAGAAAGAGCATGTTTGACTTTAATTTATCTTTCCTACGTTACTTTGAAAAGCAGCTGGAGGCCCCTGGATCAACTCTGTCTCTGTTAGAATCAGAGGCATAAACTACAGGGGGGCATCAGTGCTCAAGCCCCCCTCCCCGATTTCCTAGAGGGGGCAATGCCCTCTCCAGGCTGTCAGGTCTGGTTCACAGTTCATGGCCCTGCAAACCCCATTGAAAGGTACCACAGTCCCTTCATATGTGGTTTGCAGAAGGCTCAAAACACAGCTGAGCAGTGGAGAGCAGCCTTCTCCCTGCCGCTCAGCTGTTTTTCAAGGTGTCTTATGGAGGTCCTAATGCTCTCTACATTGGGCTGCCCTTGTCACAAATCCAGAAGCTGCAACTGGTGCAGAATGCCGTGGCCATTGATGCACCTTCCTAGATGAGAGCACATCCGGCCTGCGCTGAAGGCACTGCACTGGCTGCCAATAGCATACCGAATTCACTTCAAGGTGCTAGTACTTACTTTTAAAGCCTTATATGGCCAGGATCCGACATACCTGAGGGACTGCCTTTCCCCATATAGACCCCAAAGAGCACTTCGGTTGGGGTCGCAACATCAGTTGGTGATCCCAGGCCCTAAAGATGCCAGGCTCGCAGCCACCCAGGGCCAGGGCCTTCTCAATGGCGGCTCCTTACTGGTGGAATGAGCTCCTGGAAGAGATTAGGGCCCTGCAGGACCTTTTACAGTTCTACAGGGCCTGCAAGCTGGAGCTCTTCCACCAGGCTTTCAACTAGGAGCCATCACTACCGCTACCACCAACTATTATCATCTGCTCATCTGTGGGACAGGGTTGGCCCTGGGGATAGAGATCGTGCTAGACCTCACAGGTAGTCAAAAAAGGCAGCTGAAGTGGGAACTGTGATAGTTGTTTTGAGACTGTGTGATCTAAGCTATTGGAACAGGTACTACGAGTACTTTAAGTTGTATGGTCTCAAATGGTTTTAAACTGTTTTAATTGTTTGTATAGACTAGGTACATTGTGCCGACTATGTATTTTAGGTACATCGTACCAATTATGTTCAATTCACCCAGCTTATCAAAAGGTTGTTGATTAACAGGGGTTCAAAACTCTTTCAGACCTTTTATCTGGCTTGTATTACACAACGGAGTCCTTTTGGAGGCCATAATCAGAACTTTTGGCTTAGGCTTCTTCTGCAATCTCATTTTCATCACTTGTGTTCCTCTACTGCTTTGGGGGGGGGGGGTTCTTTTTCACACATATTTTGCTCCCTCTAGTAGTCTATTACATCACAGTATCTGCAGCATAGTTCCTGACAGTTTTTAAGTGCAGAGAAATAGCCTGCAGGTACAGTGAAGTAATATCAAAGTGACCACTAGAGGGAAGAAGAAGAGATTGGATTTATACTCCACCCTTCACTACCCAAAGGAGTCTCAGAGTGGCTTACCATGTCCTTTCCCTTCCCCTCCCCACAACAGATACCCTGTGAGGTAGGTGGGGCTGAGTGAGCTCTTAGAACTATGGCTTGCCCAAGGTCATCCAGCAGCTGCATGTGGAGGAGTGTGGAATCAAACCCTGTTCTCACAGATTAGAGTCCATGCACTTAACTGCTACACCAAACTGGCTCTGAAAAGAAAAAACTGAAGCAACAGAGCACATAGGTGATGAGAATGTGGAACAGCCTTCAGCGCCGGGAAGTGGATGCTTGATTCTGGCTGAATTCCATCTTAACTTTTTATGCATAAGTTTAGGTGGCAGAATTCATATGCTGAAAACAGCACATTGAAATGTCTAGTCACTTCTGCCCCCTCAATAACAGACATACTCTGCCAACCCTGTACAAGTTGAAGTTAGCACTTACTGATTGTGCCCAAAGCTTCAATGTGCTCCTGATTCCAGCTCTCTTATTAGTGTGGAAGTTACAAAAGAAGTCTTACTCTGATATTATTCTGGTTTTGCCTGAAATGATTTACCTGTATTGAGAAACTGGTTTTCTATTGCTATATTGTATATGGAACCTATGCTGCAGTTTCTAGGCGAGGAGGACGTTTTCCATGCACATTCCTTCCATTCTCATCAACACCTTTGGCAGCCAGAAAGATGCCCCCCCCCCTTTTCTTCCTTTCTTAAGCACTGTCAGTGAACTGCCATAGACTGGGGTGACTGCACCAATATTACAATGTTACATCCGGCTGAGCCTTTTTGTTTAACTTGCATTGTTTTGGGTCTGAATATTTTACTCCATACTTATAGGTCCCAGCTGGGAGATAGCATCGGGGACCTGACCCCACCACTGGAATGCACACCTTGCTTCGCCTTGCTCGCTTTGCTTCGCACATGCTCATTACTCATTCGCTTTTATCTCTAGCTTCCTCAGCTAACGACCTTGAAAGGAAGTGCCTCCTGTTATGTGTTACAAGAACCACAGGTGTTAAGTATTCTACTTTCTTAATTTCTCTGGGAACTGTTCTCTCAAAATGTTCAACAGTATTTCTCCCTGAGAACTCATTTTGCCACGCTTTCCTTGGGAACATTGGGCCAGTATAACTGGGCGCCAAGAATTCTCTGTATTGATTGGTAGAGGGTAGTTGGGCCATATTTCATATCCAATACAATTATGATTATAATTCAAAGCTTAAGCATTACTAACAGAAGTGTCTGACCAATATGATCTTTTCTACAAATAAAGGACTATCTGTTTAAGGAGACCTGTGGTGGACTATAACTATTGGGACAGTCTCACAAGCACAAGTGAGCTTTGTGTATCGTTTCAGTGAAGGACATAGATAAGAAAGGTAGTGGGCCCCTGCTTTGAAATCGAAAGGAACCTTCTTGGGCAGGAAATTTATGCCTTTACAATATATTGAACTGCCTGGCATTTTTTGGTATGCAATTTATGTTTTTCTTTATGGCTCCTCCTGGTCTAGCTAACTTCTCCACAAGTGTCATGAATCACACCTCTTATCATTTGCCTGTGCTTGAGGGGTCCCTGAACATTTCCGAGAGGAAACCTTCTTGTCTGTTGTTATGTAAACAGTTTACATAGGAATGTAAATTAATGTAATTGGACCCTGAATCGGTATGCTGATGAGACAATGTCAGCACATATGATGCCCGATGTACCTGTTAGCCAATAATGTTTTTCATGGATTGTAAACCTGTGTGATGTCATTTTGGGGTATAAGACCTTCTGCCGTTCTTGCCTGCAGCAGAGATCAGCTTGGCAAAGTGGATACTTAGGCATCATGTTCTGTATCTCCTGTTACTGCAATAAATAGTTTATCCAACTCATTGGACTCTGCCTGTGTTTCCTCCATTGGGCCCTGAGGACACACAGGGCACAGATTTGGGCAGCATTAGGAAGCAGGTTAGTGTAACTGCCAGGAGTGGTATTCCCCAAGTTAAATCTTGTGTAGATGATCTCTCCCCTTCAATTGACATGGCCTTGCTGATCCATACTACAGTAACTTCAGGGTTAGACTACCAAGCTTTCTTTGGGTCTGCCTTTAAAAACAGTTTTGAATCCATGCTGTAGTTTTATTCCTCCCATATCAGTATGCTTGGACTACCATCTCAAAGAGTGATAGATTAATCAACAGCCTTGTTACGAGCTTCCCCAATTGTTGCCCTTGTTCTTTGGAATGTGCTACCAGAGGAAATAAGGAGAGCACCCTTTCTGTGGACTTCTTAGAGGATGCTGCAAGATGGCACCATTTAAAGGATCTTTTAGTGATGCCCACTTTATTAATGGGTGGTAGGATTGGCTAGTCTCTCATTACATAGTCAGGTACTCATTTTAACCTGTAACTTCACTTTTGTGTGTGTTTTGCTTACATTTTATAATCTACCTTGCTCACTTGTCTCTGAGAAAAGGAGGGAATATGACCATTTAAAATAAACATGCACAGATTATCATGGGGTTGACAACAACCTATAGAAAATGTGTATTTTGTGTTTTAAACAGGTAATTTTTGTTGCTGTTAAAAAGGCAAATATGCATCAAACTCATGTGGTGCTGGAAACACACTTGGGCTGTGGTCACACTGGAGGCTTGGCATGATCTGCCACTATCATAATGCCCCTGTATAAATTGATGGTGCAATCTCATTTGGAATACTGTGTACAGTTCTGGTCACCACACCTCAAAAAGGATATTACAACATTGGAAAAAGTACAGAAAAGGGCAACTAGAATGATAAAAGGGTTGGAACACTTTCTCTATGAAGAAAGGTTAAAGCACTTGGGGTTCTTTAGCTTGGAGAAACAACAACTGAGGGGTGGCATGATCAAGGTTTACAAGATTATGCATAGTATAGAGCAGGGCAAGAAAGTACTTTTCTCCCTTTCTCACAATACAAGAATTCGTGGGCACTCCATGAAATTGCTGAGCAGTTGGGTTAGAACGGATAAAAGGAAGTACTTCTTCACCCAAAGAGTGATTACCACATGGAATTCACTGCCACAGGAGGTGGCAGCAGCTATAAGCGTGGATGGCTTCAAGAGGGAATTGGATAAACATATGGAGCTGAGGTCCATCAGTGACTATTAGCCACAAGGTATAGATAGGAACTCTCAGTCTGGGGCAAGTGATGCTCTGTATTCTTGGTGCTTGGGGGGGGGGGGGGCTTCTAGTGTCCTGGCCCCACTGCTGGGCCTCCTGATGGCACCTGGTATTTTTGGCCACTGTGTGACAGAATGTTGGACTGGATGAGCCTGATCCAACATTGGCTTCTCTTATGTTCTTATGTTCTCTTCTGTGGAATACCGGGGGGGGGGGGGGGTTAATATGCATATTTACATGAGAGTAATCCCATTGACTTCAGTGCATTTGCTCTTGTGTCAGTCATGGGATGCTCTCAGACTCTGATGCAGAAACAGGAGAGTGGGGTTGGGGGGGATTTGTCACTCAAAAACAACTCCCCCAGGGACTCCCAATCCAGAAGGACTACTTGGTCGAGGAGATTGATAACCCCAGGGGTGATTATGTGCTTATGCAAACATCTCTACATGATTTTTTAAAAAGGAGGCAGAAATGGAAGGGAAGGTTCAGACTTCCCAAATGGCTTGACTTCACAAGAGGGGAGTTCAGACAGCCAAAAACATGGAGTGGAAGCACTGGCATCCCTAAATACCAGACTTTCCCCAGTGCCTAATTCCTCCACTTCCAAAGTGAGGCAAAGCGGGGTGCTGACGACTGGGACATGGAAGGCAGATGTTGTTGTCCGATTGCGCTCTTTAAATCCACAAAGGTAGCACAACTATATTGGCACAAACTGCTGGTGTGACCGCAGCCTTGAAGAAGCAGGCTTCTGTGTTCAAAGCTTGCTTGGTTTTGAGAATCTGGACTGATGCATCTTTGGATTGAGCCACATCAGAGTCTGCTGCTGCGTCCTGATTACTTCTTTGAAACCTGCACATTTTTCAGAAAAGCTGACATTTACCAAGGCACTACGGGTGCAATGAGGAGGTGGGAATCAGCACCCTCTTGCCTTTAGTGTGGTGCTTTAACCTTTAAAGCCCAGCAGTTGGAGCAACTCAGCAGTCATATCTGTGGACTGAGGAGTTGACATTTTGCACTGTTGTTTCCCCAGGGCCCTCATTCCTCACTGTCTAGTTTTGTTTTGTTAAAAATCTAATTGTGTCTTAATTTTCTTATATAGTCAAGTGATTTGGAGAAGTGTTTCCAGGTAGAAATACTCTACAAAATACATACAATTGCCCAAACAGAAAGAATTAAAATGACACTATCCATCCATTCTGGAGGCTTCTGAGCATGCTTAGAAAAATCTGTTGTCCCATCAGGAAGTCAACTTAAATAACGGTCTTCTGCCTTCCCCAGACTTCCTGGCCATCAGTTTCTCCCCCAATATAAGGCTCTGAAAGTGGATAAGAGATAAACTGCTAAAGAGAAGACCAAAGATCCTGGAGGCCTGTAGGGATCCCAACAGCCCAAAGAAAAAGTGTCCTGTTCCTCTAATAGTTGCTTCATTTGTGGACATGGGCAGTGGAAGCCTCTCATTGCATGGAGGTAAACAACCCCATCAAGCCTCTGTTGAAGGGATGGGACATTTTTTTTCTCCAAGTTGTTGGCATCCCTATTTGTGAGAAACTCCCAGAATGGGTGCAGTCTTTCTGAGCCTTCAGATAGGCTCTTGGGGATGGGGGGGGGGATGGGTTTTCTCAAAATTCTCTACAATAGCTTGGGAAGGGCAGGTTCATTCTGATGGGGGGAGGGTAAAATTCCCCTCTTTTCTGATGCTTTCATTGTTGGTGTCCACTCTTTCTTGCTCTGCCTTCCACCCTAGTCTGCATCTGGTTTCTAGCCACCTTCTTCAGTTCTCCAGGAAATCACAGCTGAATTGGCCAAGAGCAATACGGGAAGCAGCATTCCACCTACACAGCCATGAGCGTTTATAGTTGTACAAATGTGCATTAAGGCTTTGGCTATTGATTGTAGTGCACAGCTGAGAGAACCAAATCTTTACATTAACAATCAACCGTAATCTTCTTAGAAGCCCCTGGAATGTAATAGAGTTGGGTTTTTTTTTTTACTACTAGTCTAAATGGTTCCTACCATTACTCTTCTGCTTAGCCATTAGCCCGCTCTATTTGTGAAGGTTTTAAACTAAGAGTGCAAGGAGCACAGTTCACTGTTTTCAAATCATTCCTTTTTTTGCAGTTTTATATAAATCTTAATCAGAATCAGAGGGATTTGGAATTAATCCAGTAGGAGTGGAAGAGGAACTCATGAATCAGTGGAGTTCAGGGAAAATTAAATTATAAGGACTTTCCTTGTGAACTAGATTTATTCCAGATTGCTCAGATACTCATTAGGTGATCTGGGTCGAGCAGGGTTGGGAAGCAAAAGTAATTAACCCTCGCCCAAATTAGATTTCAATACCGTTAAAGGTATGACTCAAACCAATAAAAAGAAGGAAATGCAGAGATAACTTTGTTATTATGTAACACTTATACTGCAGAGGACCCTGATCAAAATGAGGAGCTCATAATGCTTAAATGAACCTGCATGAAAGGAACAGCTTCGGGCCAAATTCGCTGGGCAGTTTGCCTGCCGAAGCCTTATTGAAATAAATAGGAGCAACGCAAGAGGAGTGCTGTGCTATCCTTAGCAGTCCTATGCAGAGTTACTTAATTGAAACCTATGGTCTTAGATGACACTAACTCTCCATGGGATGGCTCTGTTACTTAAGAGTCTGTCCCACGTTACAGAATGTGTGTGTGTAAGGGCCATTAGGTTGCAGCAAAGGGCTATCATGGAAATGGAGACCCAGAAGTGGCTTGCCATTGCCTTCCTCTGCAGAGTCTTCCTTGGTGGTCTCCCTGCCAAGCACTGACCCTGCCTAGCTTCAGAGATCTGACGAGGCTGGGCTACACCATGCTGCCTTCCCTCCTCGTTTAACAGAGTAGGATGCTTCCGAGTATTTCTTTTCCAGCATTTTTCATCTTGCCTTTCTTCCCTAATGGAGTTAAAGACAGCATCCACTGAATTCCCAAGAGATCTCCAGCCAAACACTAACCAGACCCAAGCCTGCTTAGCTTCAGCAAGGTTTTCTGTTCATGTGCTTCCCAACCAGATGTGGAGTCCAGCATCCATAGGATGAGGCCACATCAGCCTGTGAGTTTAAATGAATTAGTAACAGAACAGCTAGTACTATACTTTTAAGGCTTCAGATTTAAATTAAAAAAGAATAACATGTTTGCTTTCCCTGTAATTTGGTTATTGCTGAAGGAAATTGTTTTCTCTCTCAAAAAGTGTTTTCAGGGTTGGCAGATTATTTCAGATGAAATTAATACTTTGAAATGTTTATTTATTTACTTCATTTATACCCCACATTTCTCTCCAGTGGAGACCCAAAGTGGCTTACATCAGTCTCCTCTCTGCCCTTTATTTTCACAACAACCCTGTGATGCAGATTAAACTGAGACCGTGAGACTTGCCCAAGGTCACCGAGAATGCTTTCATGGTAGAGGGGGGATTCCACCCTGGGTCTCCTGGATCCTGGGCCAGCACTCTAACCATTGCACCATTCTGGCTCTCACTAGATTGTTTAACAAGAGTGGAGAACACTACAACTAATGAATTAAATGGGACTTACTTCTGAGTAGAGTGGGTTAGGATTGCTCTCCAGGTGCTGCAGGTTTACTGACCTATCCACAAAATCTGCAGGATAATCCTACAGTGGCACACAAATCCTTCTGTTCCACATTAATATGAATGAAGGAGAGGAATTCTCAAATGCCTTTGTAACCTCTGGCCATTACTTTGAAACATGCTTCTCAAAAGCACTGCTTACAAAGTTATGGTGCACCCTTTGAGAGACTGTTACTCCAGAGTTTGACCTCTTGCCTATGGGATGTGGACTTCAAAATAATTCAGTATTTTTTGGACATGGATTTCAAGAAGGGTATAAATAACCCTGCCTTGACCTGGGTAGCCCAATTTCAAGAAGGGTATAAATAACCCTACCTTGACCTGGGTAGCCCAATCTAGTCATTTCTTGGAAACTAAGCAGGGTTGGCTAGTATTTGGATGGGAGACCTCCAAGGAATACCAGGGTTGTGACATGGACGTAGGCAGTACAAACTATCTCTGAACGTCTCTTGCCAAAACTCCATGGGGTCACCATAAGTCAGCTATGACTTGACAGAATTTTTCACCATGTATGTATGCATATATGTATTATGTGCTTTAAAGTCACAACCAACTTATGGCAAGCCCACCCATGAGATTTCAAGGCAAGTGAGAAGCAGAGGTGGTTTGTGATTGCCTTCCTCAGCAGGTCTTCCTTGGTGGTCTCCAATTCAAGTACTGACCCTGCTTAGCTTCTGAGGTCTGATGAGATTGTGCCATGCCATACCAATACCATTCCACATCTATTAAGGCAGATAACTCACCATCTAATAAGGTAGTTAATGCAACCCAAATTTTGCTCATGGAGCCCTACAATGCCTACATACCTTGTCATGAAGTATGTAATGTAGTGTTGAAAGTGGAATGGGGAGTGGATAACATGCATGGGCTCCAGCTCTCATCTGAAGGTTGATAGACATGAGTAGAGAGAGGAAAGGTGCAGGAGATCTAAGGAGATTTTTGCACCCTTATCTCTCTTGTTCTTGTGTCTGCATTTCTGTAATGTTGAAAGCAATAGCTTCTTGTTTGTTGCTTAGAAAACATATATGCTACCTCTCCACAGCACTGTTCGAGGCAGCTCACAAAGTAAAATATTACAAAATCACTAAAACAGCATAAAGTGATCCAAATGATAAAAACTCAACCATAAAATCTCAGAACATTAAAAAGGGCATAAAACTTGGTGGTGGAAAGTGTTAGCCTCAGCCATCCAGGAAAGAGCACAAAACGTTTAGCAAACTAAAATTATATTCATAAAGCAATCCTTGGGCTAGAAGCAGTCTGTAAAAACAATTTTAAAAAGATAAAACTCCTCAGGTAAAAGCCTGGGTAAAAAGAAATATTCTGGGCTGGTGCCTAAAGGAGAAGAATAAAGTAGACACCAAGAGAGCCTCAAGGATGGAAGGGCATTCCACAGGTGAGGTGCCACCCATGAAAAAGCCCTGTTTCTGCTTTCTCCCCACAATAACCTCTTGAGAGCTTGTGAGCAGGTCTTGTGAGGAAAATGTAAACTGGCAGTCTGGTAGGGTTGCCAGCCCCCAGGTCTGGGTGGGGGTTCCCCTGCTTTGGGGACTCCAATTCGCCCCTGGCCAGCTGGCCGGTGGGAGAAGCCCTGCCCCCAAGTGTGACCACCTGCCTGGCCACCCCTCCTGCCTCTCTCCCCTCCTGCCAGATTTAAAGGGCTTCAGCTGATCGGTGGGGACCATGTGGGTCGTCACGGGCTGCACACTTTAAAGGGTCTGTTTGTGAGTGGGGTGGGGGCCACAGCATATGGGGCTGGGGAAAGTCAGCCCCACACGTGACAGCCCCCACACTGCTCACAAAAAGACCCTTTAAAGGGTCTTTTCATGAGCCAAGTGTGTGACCTGCGACTGGCCTGGTCCCTCCCTCCTGCTAGGTTTAAAAGGCCCTCCAGCTGATCGGTGGGCCATGTGATCCCTGCCAATCAGCTGAAGCCCTTTTAATCTGGCAAAAAGGGAGAAAGGGGTGACTGGGCAGGTGGTTGTGCTTGGGGGCAGAATAACCCACCCCAGAATAACTCCCAAATCCCCCCGCTGGAGCGAAGAGGGGACATGGCAACCCTACTGGACAGTATGGGAGGAGGTGATCTTTCAGGTACCATGGCCGCAAGCACTTAGGGCCCTAAATGTAAGAACCATCACTCTAAATTGTGCTTGGAAACAGATGGACAGCCATTGTAGGATCCTTTTATGTGACTCACTGGGCTGTGGCCCACAGATGTGGAGCATCTGTTTAACATGCAGAAGGTCCCAGGTTCAATCCCTGGCATGTCCAGTTAGAAGGACCAGATAGTAGGTGATATGAAAGATCTTTGCCTGAGCACCTGGAGAACTGCTGCTGGCACAAATAATACTGACCTTGAGGGATCAAAGGTCTTATTTAGTACAAGGCAGCTTCATGTGTGTTCATCTATCAGCAGGAGATCAGAGGTCATTTTCAGGTAATCTGTTTGTTGAGGTTCCAAAGGTTCCATGCACATATCTTTTTGCATAGCAGCACACTAGCACAACATGGTGCGGTTTGCGAGGATGAGTGGATAAGTGCCATGTTATCTGATGCAACAGACTGAAATTGAGAAGTACTGTGAATTTGTTGGAACTCTCAAATTCTGAATTCCTGGAATGCTTGAAAACAGAAGTGCAGATTGCATCTTAATGGCTGTACAAAGCCACATAAATTATGTGGCCAACTGGCAATACGTCTAAATTAACCACTTATGACTGGCCAGGGACTATGTACGAGGTATGCTTGACCGTCCTAATTCTGAAACAAAGATGCAAACACAAAGTTACATTCCGAGCCAAATAAAACAGATATTCTGAAGTCTGTGCCATGTGCATAAAACAGCTTTACAGAACAATGGCCAGAGCATTCTAATTAATCACTGTTCATCCAGTCTCCACCTTTCACCTTCTGATATGACCAGGGCTTTGTGTATGCCATGATTCCCAGTGGATAAAGCACATTGTGTGATATCGAACACAATATTTAGTTTACTGACAGCCCCATCCTAAGACTCCAGTGCTGGCACTAGTAGCAGGTATCCCATTCTCCTTTGCCAAAGCACTGAGAGCACAATTGCATTATAAGTTAGGAGGATTCCCAGGCCCAGCTGAGATTTCACTCCATCAAACACCATCAGTTAGAATGAGCCACTCTTGTTGATTACATGTCCCACCCTGCCATCGTTTGGGCCAGCCATCCCTCCATGCAATTCCTCCCTGCTGTTCTCAGGGAATGTAGTACTGCTACCCACTTCTATTCATTCCAAAAATCTTTGTGCACCATCTGTACCTGTCACTCCCCATAATGCAGGTTGTATGTAATCTGGGGGCATGGGCAACACGAGGACCCTTTCCCTCCCAGTTTGCTGTAGTGGTTAAGCGCACAGACTCTAATCTGGGAGAACTGGGTTTGTTTCCCCACTCCTCCACTTGCAGCTGCCGGATGACCTTGGCTAAGCCATAGTTCTGGCACAGCTATTCTTGAAAGAGCAGTTCTCTCAAAGCTCTCTCAGGCCCACCTACTTCACAGGGTGTCTGTTGTGGGGAGGGGAAGGGAAAGGGCATGATAAGCCGCTCTGAGACTCCTTTGGGTAGTGAAGGGTGGGGTATAAATCCAATCTCTTCTTCTCCTGCCTCTCCCTCCTGCAAGAGCATACCTATTCCAGTATTGGGCCCCCTTAGTCCCCTCCCACTTGGAGTGAGTGTGCTAAAGACAACTGAGGTAGTAATGAGCAGGAGGGAGGAACCAATCCCTGTCTCCGATTCCCCCAGCGAAAGAGACCAAGCTGTAAAGGAACCCACAAGTTTGTGGGACAGTAGCAGGCATACTGGCAACAAGTCAGATGAATGGGGCTGCCATCTCTGTTGTTCACTAAGGCACCTGTGCACTGATAGACTGGAAAATCATTTTCTGTTTATTCGTGCTGATTCCCCCCACCCCCAACAAGGTTGATCTTAGTGATTTTAGGGACCTGGACAGACAAAAATCCCAAATGGGTCTCGGAATAACCCACCCCCACTGGGACGATCCCAGCCCCAAGCAAGGGGTGGCCCTTGATGCATGTGAGGCAGGTGGGAGCTGCCACTGCTTGAAACGGTTGGTCCAAGCCCCTGCAAGGTGACAGCTGCCAGCTCTGTCATTTTAGCAAGTTTCCTCTGCTTTTGCAAGCTGCACTGATAGACTGTGTACAGTTCTGGTCGCCACTCCTCAAAAAAGATTTTATAGCACTGGAAAAAGTGCAGAAAAGGGCAACTAGAATGATAAAAGGGTAGGAACACTTTCCCTATGAAGAAAGATTGAAGCGCTTGGGACTCTTTAGCTTGGAGAAATGACGGCTGAGGGGTGACATGATCGAGGTTTATAAGATTATGCATGGGATACAGCAGGTAGAGAAAGAAGTCTCAGTCGGGGGCAAGTGATGCACTGTATTCTTGGTGCTTGAGGAGGAGCAACAGTGGGAGGTCTTCTAGTGTCCTGGCCCCACTGCTGGACCTCCTGATGGCACCTGGTATTTTTGGCCACAGTGTGACAAGAGTGTTGGACTGGATGGGCCATTGGCCTGATCCAACACCGGCTTCTCTTATGTTCTTACTGGAAGACCACAGGTAAAACCATCCCTATTGCTGCATGCCCATGAGAAGTGCATTTCAGCTTGCAATGGCACAGGAGATATGTAAGAACAAGAAAGGTGACAATACTACACCAGGGCAGCTGGATGCATACTGTTCATCACAGATATTGGACATGTTTAGGCTCACCAGATAGTTGGCACTTATGGTTGTCAGTGTCCAGATGTAACTTGGAGACCTCCCAGAATTACAACTGATCCCCATACTACAGAGATTCAGTTCCTCTGGAGAACATGGCTGCTTTGGAAGGTGGACTTTATGGTATTATAGCCTGCAGAGTTCCCTCCACAGGCCCCCCCCCATGCAAAAAAAATTCCAGGTATTTCCCAACGTGGAGTTGGCAACCCTATACACTGTGCTGTAAATGGGATCTGTTCTAGCTACATTGGGAGAGGACTGAGGAGGGTTCTCATATTTCACACACCCACATTTGATAAGCTGTGAAACCTGTGAAATGAGGAGGGGTGAGAAGAAATGAAAGATAAAAAAAATTTACTTTCCCCCATTCCATTGTTTCATGTTTGTGTGTTGTGAGTTTGACTGGCTAATGTAAGTGGCAAATTCCAGGCAGTGATTAGCATTATAAAGGGATATACCAATGCTTATTAATAATAATAGTAATAAAAAGTTAATACTGTGTGAGCTAGAATAAAGAAGCAGGATTCGGCTTATATATTATGCACAACAAAAAAGATTGCAGAGCGGTAGCTCTGCTGACGTGTCCATGCTAAATCCTGAGTTTTAGTAGCCTCATGAGAAAGGAAAGCTAATAAAACCATTACTCCAAATGAAGGGTAGCTGGTGAATTAGAGAAGACTTAAGTAGCAGATAAATCAATATTAAGACTGAGCTGTTGAGGTCTTGCTGTGCTCAGAAGTGTCTCTCTCAACTAGCCCGACTCTCATTTTGCCTCTGGAGCGCACACAGGTACCAAATCTCAATGTGAATTGTGCGGATTTCCCCCACTTTAAACAGGGGCTGACTTAGTTATTCTGGGGGGCCCAGACAAAAGTGCAAGATGAGTACCCAGAATTACTGCTCCACTCCACCAATTGCACCGCAGCCCAAAGCAAGGGGCAGTCCTCAGCCCTCTGCAATCTGGCAGCCTGAGGCCGGGACTGGGCTGGTGACAGCAGCCACCTCTGTGGACTGGATGGGCTTTAGCAGCTGGCTTAATGAGTGGGTGGGTGAGCATAAGCAGCTGTCACTGCGAATGGGTGTGAGCAGCCTCCACTGTGGGTGCAAGTGGGCATTCATCGGTGAAAGTGGGTGGGAAGGAGCAAGCAGTCATCTCCGTGAGAGGGCAGATCCAGCCCTTAGAGAATCTGCTCTTCTTCCCCCCCCCCTCCACTCCACCAGTGGGGTGGGGAGTGAGCAGACATTGCCAGGAATAGATGGGCTTTGAGTGGGTGGGCCCAGCCATGAGAGAATCTGTTCTTCCTTTCCCCACTGGCAGGGGCCATGGGTGGGCCAGAGGATGGGGTTCTTTTGAGAGCCATTTTTTCCACCTAATCAATCCTATTTTCCCTACAGGGGTGGGGAAATTTCAGGGCAGTGGCTCATTTTATTTAATAAGGTTGCCAACCTCCAGGTGGCTCCTGGAGATCCTCTGCTATTACAGCTGATCTTCAGACAACCAAGATTAATTTCCCTGGAGAAAATGGCTGCTTTGAAGGGCAGACTCAATGGCAAAGTACCCTGCTGAGGTCCCTCCCCAAACCCCGCCCTTCCCAGGCTCCATCCCCAAAATCTCCAGGTGTTTTGCAACCCAGAGCTGGCAGCCCTAGGAGGGCCTCCACCACTCCACAGCTGATTGCCCTGGCTGCAGTTCTGAAGTTGCCACCTGCTGCCACAATTCTAGAGATGGCAGAGAAGCCAGCAGTGGTGGTACAGCTGGGCAGGCTGTCCCCCTACATAGCCTCCCCCCGTGTGGGTCTCAGGACAGCTCCCCAATTACCCAGTGGCTAAGACTGCCTCTGCCTGTAAAAACGTATGTATTCTTCAGTGTTGTTCATGTACATATAAATGGCATTAAAATAATTTTGTAATCCAAAAATCATGGAATCATAGAGTTGGAAGGAGCCATACAAACCATCTAGTCCAACCCCCTGCCCAATGCAGGACCAACCTAGAGCATCTCTGACAAATATTCATCCAGCCTCTTCTTGAAGACTGCCAGTGAAGGGGCACTAACCACCTCCCTAGGCAGCTGATTCCACCTTTGAACCACTCTGTGAAAAAAAATTTCCTAATATCCGGCCGATACCTTTCTGCATGCAATTTAAACTTACCGATGCCTCTATTTGTGTGCTAAAAACTGCATAAAGGAGACCAGCACCATCAGTGATGACACTGACAGTAAAGAACTCAGAAGCAATACCTCTGACTGTTGCTGTTCCCCTTCCTCCAGGGTGCAAAACTGAAGTGAATTAAATGAGCCAAGGAAAAAAGCAGAAACTTCTTGTTCTGGGCTTTCTGTCTCAGTGGAATGAGTCGTTATGAGTCGCAAGGAGAGCTGATAAGCATAATCCTGGGGCAATTTATTTCCTTGTCGAATGCTCAAACAACATCACATTCCTTGGGATATGATGTCGGGATAGTTGTGAACAGATCTTCCTGATGCTTTAAAAAAGGAAATGGAAATCACAGGGGCCTTCAGTTCAAATCTGGACCCAGATATAAAAGGACAGGGGGTTTAACTCCCTCCCCATGATGTTTCTTTAATTTGACCTTCTGCTGCCATATGAGCCCTGGAAAGGAAAGAAGGCAGGCAAAGAGGATGCCTGTCTTTTCCCCCTTTCCAATGTGAGTGGTGGGGGTGGATTTTTTGAAAGTGTGTGGGAGGGAGGAATGATTAAATCCCTCTCTAGCCACACAAAATGCCCCTGATTTGAATAGAAGCCCCCACTCACCTGCTGTTTCCTTTTATACAACACACAAAATGTATGCATCAGTCTCCCAGCATAGGATCTGTTTTGGCCCTTTGCTTCATTTCTTCTTAGGCCCAGTTTACACCTCCCCTCTGAAGTAGTTCGACTGCTGGCTTTTCCCAAGCTCATTTCACGCTGGTTTCAAATTTCACTCCAGGGGGTTTGAAGAGTACTAAGCAACAGCATTTGTTTAAAGCAGTATAATGCTAGCTTGACCACAGGAGGGCAATTAACCAATGTAAACATTAATTTATAAACTAGAGCAAGTATGGTTTGAAACTAGAAACAGATATAGACAGGTTTTTTTGAAACTAGAATGATTCTAGCGGGAAAGTCAGATGTAAATTTGACCTTAAAGTTGACCTTCGCCATCTATGGCTTAAGTAGGGTTGTCAGCGCTGGGTTGGAAAATACCTGGAGACTTTGGGGGTGGATCCAGGAGAGGGTAGGCTTTGGGGACAGGAGGGAACCCAGCTTGGCCCAATGCCATAGAGCTCACCCTTCAAAGCAGCCATTTTCTCCAGGGGAGCTGATCTTTGTCAGCTGGCAATCAGTTGTAAAAGTGGGAGATCTCCAGGCCCCACCTGGAGGCTGGCAACCCTAGGCTTAAGGGATGGGTTGGTGGGTCAGGTGGGTCAGGCAAAGTTGCTAAATTCTTTTCCCCTCCAATTATTAGTTTTATAGCTCAAAGTTTGCCTTCCAAAGCTGCTTCTTTACCCACAGGGGTGAAGATCCAACATGTGGAGACCTTGAACCTCCTCTATCCCTCCCCCCATGGGTGGAACAAATGGGTTGTGTTGGGTGATTTTTGATCTGCAGAAGGACTGGAAAGGAAAAGTCTAAGCAAGAGGTTTCCACACATCCTTTTCTTTTCTGATTTGCTGCCTGCTTTGGATTTACAAAATTGGAAGAAAGAATCATGGAAATCTTCCTGATGTTTGAGTTAAACTTCAGACTGCAGTTATAAGCACATAGATAGGCTCTGAGAACCTCAACTAGGTGGGACTCACTTTTGGTATAAATGGTTTAGGATTGTGCTGCATGAAGTGTTGCTGTCAGCAGAAAAGAGAGAAGGCTCAATGTTGCAGATAGACTCAATGGCTTCAGGTTCTCAGAGCTTGAAATCAATGACGGTTGTAACCATAGCTCCCTCTAAGCTGTGGAGTCTTGTGAGCAAAAATTCTACTTTGTGAGCTACTGGCATTAAAGTTGTGAATGAGTGATTTGGCTACTGCACACATTAGTTTGCTCTGGAGCCATCCTTCCTGAGCTAAGACAAAAATGTGTGATCCAGAGGCTAAAAAACTGTGGGCTAGCTCACACTAAATCACCTTAGAGGGAACATAAGCACTCTTCATAGCATTGCATTGGAAATGACCCAGACGTATTGCTCAATCCAGTTATTCCTTTTCCACCTATAAATATATAAACAGATCATTATATACACAGCATTAAATGTTTTAGTGCTCCTTTTAACACTGGATACGTTGTAGACCTATAGGGCCATTACTGTTCGTATGAAATGACCTCATGTGTTCTATTACTGCTTCTCAGGAGTCCAGAAGCAGAGAAGACCATGCAAATGGTATAAACACTATATGATATGGGGCGGGGCGGGGGTAGAAATGTTGAAATTGCAGCAAGAGATGAGCATCCATCTCCCACAATGTATGGAAATCAGCATTTCCTGGAATATGCAGCATGACAACGAACAACAGGT
Organism: Lepidodactylus listeri; assembly: GCA_029233225.1. Taxonomy (NCBI): domain Eukaryota; kingdom Metazoa; phylum Chordata; class Lepidosauria; order Squamata; family Gekkonidae; genus Lepidodactylus; species Lepidodactylus listeri. Next base: position 52,286,888 of record JARCFY010000012.1, read on the forward strand.
CTTCAGCACAGGTACTCAAACTGGCAGCGTGTTGAGCATTTGATCAACAGTACTTTTGACAGCTCCCAGCTTCTCGGAAGATGAAACAAGTGTTAAAGTGCAGCATCTCTTTCCCAGTGCATTATCAACTTCTGTTCCATCTGTGTACAATGGTTGGACCCTAAGGGAGCACGAAGGGAGTCACAATAGAGGGAGGGGACATTGCTGCCTTCCCCCCCTCTTGCTCCCCCAAGTCATGATCCTTTGGGTTGTTGGTGGGAAACAGTGTGGGGAGCAAACTGGGAGCCTCCCGCTGGACAGAAGGGGCTCACTTTCAGAGGCTGAGCCAGTCAGATTCTGCTCACAGGTTTGGAGGATACCAAAAAGAGAGACAAATTGCTTGTGATCTGTAATGTGTATTAGATTATTCTCTCTGTGTGTGGAGTGTTGTCAAGTCACAGCTGGCTTATGGCAACCCCGTGGTGTTTTCCAGGCAAGAGACTAACAGAAGTGGTTTGTCACTGACCGCCTCTGCTTAGTGGCCCTGGAGTCCCTTGGTGGTTTCCCATCCAGATACTAACCAGGGCCAACCCTGCTTAGCTTCCAGGCTCTGATGAGATCAGGCTAGCCTTACAAGCTTTTGAAGCAAGGGGGTAAGGGAATAAGAGCAAAAATAAAGAAGCAGCTACAGAGCTCTTTCAGCACACAGGGGACACCTTTCCATGGCAGGTGAATTCCTTATGGCCTTTGTCTGTCTAAAGCACACCTACATAGTCTCCAGAGAAGTCCACTGAAAGGGAAGCTGGCAGAACATCACATAGCTCTCTAAATGACTACAAAGCAGGCATGAAAACAGCTCAATTCCCCCAAACCTGTCAGGAGCAATTCTCAGAGGCTTCTGTGCTTACAGCAGGCTTATCCCAACTATGAGCTAACAATCAAGCACAACTTTCTCTGAGAACCGTCTCTGCTTCCAAACCCCAGGCCTTTGCCTGTATTAAGTTAGTGGCCCCCAGCAGGGGTATAACCAAAGCCATCATGGATAATGTGAAGATTAATTGTCTCATCCGTATGACAATGGTCTTCAGCATGTTCCCCAAGACAGGGGGTAATTCACAAAAATCACCTTTCCTTCGGTGATAGAAAAGCACGATAGGATCCAATCCATGGATGTATGCTCGGTGTGTATTTTGTTAATTAATTTGGTCCTATAAGCTGTTTGTTATGGCGACACTTGATTACATCATATTTCTCCAATTTTGTTTTGAGGTAAGGTATAAAGCAGAGAAGTTCTGTAGGGGTGGGAAACAACAACAAGTTGACCAATCATACTACATATAGAAATTTATCCTACCTTTCTAAAGTATCTTTACATAGTGTGAAAATGCCAAATACCCTTCATTCTTTGGCTGAGAGTCAAGTTAGCGGTAACTCTGTGACAAGGATCTTTCACAGTTTTTTTTTAAAGCTGCCATAGCATTTGGGGGAGGCAGGACCTGTAGAAGTTGCTGCAGTTTTCCTGATTTAAAGTGCTATTGAAACTGTGGCTTGCCCTATGAAACTGTGGCCCTAATCTATCATGTATACTCAGTCATATGCTGCTTGGACTCACTGGTAGTGTTAGAGGCCAGACATTTAACAGACTATTCATCATGCATCTGAACAGCTCGAACGTGCTTGATTGCAGGAAATGCATATGTGTGATTACATACTGCTTTGCCATAGCTGCCTCTCCATCCCCACTACTGCATCTACTTCTGCCACCTCCAGTGGTTACAGGGCCTTGCTAAAGAGGAAAAAAAGAAGCCTGAAATTTTGAGTTGAGACTCACTACTTAAGTGTCTCTCTGCATACCTTACAGCAGTGTTACTCAGTGTTTTTGGATGGCTGGATATGTCCAGATCTATTTCAGCCCATGTATGTGTATTCTCACATGGTCTCACAGGAATTGTTCTTTTCTTGACTCCCATCTGCAAAAAAATTATTCACTGAGGTATCACTTGGCTATAATAATAGAATATATGGAATGACTGTACAAGCTCAAAACTGCTGACTTTGTTCAAGTCAAATTTGAAAAATATTGATGCAGTTCAGCAGGGAAGAATCAACTCATGTGCAAATAAGGAGTCTGATTGGCTTGGTGGTCCCATTTGTGTCAAAGTTCTTACCTTCCCTTTGTATGAAGTCCTTGCCAGATCTCTGACTGAAGGGTGTGAAAGGATGCCAGTTTGAGAGAAAAGGGGGATTTTGCCTGTTGTCATAATTCCACTCTGTTAATTAATATTTTAGAGTTTTGTGTTAAGCCCTGTAAGTATCTAGCCACAAACCTAAGGATGAGAGATCAGGTTCTGAGGTAAAGATGCAGTTTACTTCTCACTGGTGTTTCTGTGCTTGCTAATCCATGCCCATTCAGTTGTATGTAATAATGCTTCCAAATGTTTCTGATCAACATTTTCTTAAGAATGCAGAGTGCAGTAATATCAACTTCATTATGTAGCTGGTCAATCAGTACAGACAGCCAGTTCTCTCACTGTGGACTCTTTTGCAATAGCCTCTTTTGCACATGGTGCTTGGTTGTCTACAGTTCAGACAGTAATGAGGATGGAGACTTTCTGTTTCCAATTAATATCTAATAAAGCGAAAGCTTCTTGGTATATCAATATGCAGCATAGCTAACTCCTTTGTTTCATGCTATGGTAAAAATGCAACATATTTCTTCCAGAACTACATTTTATTCCATTTGTAAAGATATTTCAATTTACTGATCATGCAGTTTCTAGTCTGACAGCTAGAATCAACAAAACGGAATCAGATAAAAACACATTTATGTAAGGTATGCACACTCCTAGATGAACTAGTAAATCCAAACATATCTCTCTTCCATAATATATTTATTATATATCCACATCTGATATCTAAAATTTATGATAATCAGTAAGTACCAGAAAACTCATGTCTAGTTTGCTGCAGCTACAGTGTTTGCTCTGTTGTGGTGCTGCGCCTGGCTAGCTCTCAGGTTCACCCTTCTTTCTGCATTCTCTGAAGACAGGCACTACCAACTGGAGGATGAGAGACAGAGTCTACATTTTCCTGTGCAATAGGCAGTGTATTGCCAATGGACAGGGGCAAATATTTTGCTTGTACTCCCTGGAAAGCAGGTAGCATTAGAGAGGCATGGGAGGAGATAGAGGCAGAGGCTACATGACCATCTATGGCACACAACATGCATATATTGGAACAAGACAAATGGCTGCGAAGTGGATTGGACAGGAGATACAATTTAAAGCAGGGCAAAACATGGCTGGAAATGTGTTTCCCATGGAAACAATGGGAGAAATGTGAATGTTATAACTAGTCCTTACAGCCAATCATAATGTAACAAGGTTTTTTAAGGCTAAAATGCTCTGAGAAATAAAAAGGAAAAAATACTCTTCTCTTGTTCATGTTGATGAATACTGTGTTATTTGTAAGTGCAAGAAGCACCTTATCTATGATGCGAAGATAAAATGGAAGAGAAGATCACTCTACAAACAACTTTGGGGTCTCAGTGGGGAGAAAGGTGGGGTATAAAAGAAGTAGATAAATAAAATAAATGCCTTTCTGGCATATGACGTATTTGCCTCAAAAGAAAACAGTCCGGCTAATGTATTTCCTTTAATGAAACTTCTGAAGAATTGACTAGAGAAGGTTAAATTATTGTATCACTGCAGTTTCTCTTCTTTTCTGAGGGAGTGAATTGGCTGCATCTATAATAACAAGCTTGGGAAAGCATTGATGTATCCTGATGAAAAGAAAGTGTACAAAAATAGATCAACACTATTACAGTGCTACAGGGATTCCTTATATTTAGTACGGTAATAATTTATGTCTAATAAACACTGACACAGAAACCTGAACCAGAGAACTGAGGAAGCAGCCCCAAAATGTTGAATCTTTTAGACAAACAGCCTGAATGCTGAAGTGGCTGAGAGACAACAAGGTAAAACTAAATCTAGACAGGACAGAGTAATTCCAGAAGGGATCATGCTTTCCACACTGGACTGAATGTTGCTTTCTAAGAAGTCTAGCAATACAGCCTAAGAACCAGGGGTCATTTCGTAGAAAAAGAAGTGCAGGAGCTCATTAGCATAACTCATTAGCATAACTCATTTGCATATGCCACACCCCCTAACATACCGGAAGTGTGTCAGAAGGCAACACCCACCCCTCCGGCTCCACTCCACAGGTGAGTGAAACTGACCTGCTCTTTCTCCATTCCCTTCCCCATCCAATACTTTGTGCAATAAAAATAAGCGTAAAGAACACACCCTCATTCTCTTCCTGCTCCCTTGAAACCCCCAGGTTTCAAGTAGACTTGAGATACCCAGGACATGTGCACCACCCATCCCTTCCCCTTCCGCCCCCCACAGCAAGACACCCTGTGAGGTAGGTGGGGCTGAGAGAGGTCTTTTGAGAACTGCTCATGAGAGAACAGCTCTGAGAGAACTTGTGACTGGCCCAAGGTCACACCAGCAGCTGCATGTGGAGGAGTGGGGAATCAAACCCGGTTCTTCCAGATTAGAGTACAACTCCTGACCACTACACCAAACTGATGGGGTGGAAGCTGCTGAAGGGTTGGTGAAATTTCTCCAGTACTTATGTGCCATGTGCCCAGATAAAAAATGGTATACTTAGAAAATTTATATGCCACCTTGAGCAAGTCTCTGGCAAAGCAGCACACAGTCATAAAAAGATAAATGATAAAATTATCAATATTAAAACAAAACATTAAAAACAATAAAGACCCCAGCAGGGCTTTCCTTGGGGCGCTGCGCCTCTGCACTGCTCAGGGAAGCCGAGGAGGGGGCGAGGCTAGGTCATGTGCCCGCCCCCTGGGCTCCTCACTCCCGGAGCTGCGCTCCTGCTCCGATGGACCCCTGCTAAGAACACTTTCCTGGGATAAGGCCCATTGTATGGACCTGAGTAGGATTTTGAGTAGACCTGCTTAGAAGTTCTTTTAGATCTGGCCTGTTAGACAACAGGATTAACATGATTGTAAATAATGCCCTCTAACTTCACTTTGAAGAGAATCTATCATACCTTCTAGACTTAGTTGATATAGTCACACAAATCTATGCTTCCGTAATTTTGAGGTTAGGCTACTACAGTATGCTCTTCATGGGGCTACCTTGAAGACACCCCAGAAATATCAATTGGTACAGAATGTGGCTGTTTGCCTTACGACTTGATATAGTTTTGATCATATTATACTTAAATAAACACTTTCCCCAATATGAACCTGGCACTGATTTCAGTCCTCCTAGTGGTTCTTTTGTCTGTTTCCTAGACAAAGGCAATTTTTTTTTATTTTTTATTTTTTATTGCTTTTCTATAAAACTACAGGAGAAAATAGGAAGGGGAAACTACAAACTATGGGAGAAAGAAAAGATAAGGCCACTAAAAGCCCAAGTAGCAGTGGTCTTTTTTAATGTGACAAAGCTTAATAGAAATTTCACCTACAATACATTTTAGTGAGATGAAGCATAAGAGTTATGGTTATATACTATTAATTATACAGAAGGATTTTATTTAAGGCTGAAATAGGTATGTCAGAACATTCAAAGTTCAAAACAGATTCATTCTTCTTATTTTTTCTGTTTCTTCCCTTTAGGTTTGTTTTTATCAAAGTCGCATCTGACTTTAAGTAATTTAGGAGCAGCAGCTCCTAACTTGGATTCAGAGTCCTCCTCAGAGGAGCTGTTCAATGTGTCTCCATACCTTCCCAAGTCGTAGTCTCTGTGATCTGATGTCTTGTCATCCTGTGCTGTTCCTTTCGGTTTTTCCATTGTTTGATACTGCTCCAAGAAGACTATGGCTTTTGTAACAGAGTCCACTCTTTCTTTTTTGTCCTTAAATTTAAAAGTGAGCCCTTCGGGAAAAATCCATCTGTAGGACGTGGAATTTTTCAGTAAAAAGGTAGTCAGATTTCTATATTGTTTCCTATTTTTCCTAATTTCAAATGGAATGTCTTTTAAAAATTTTATGTCTGTACCTTTGATTTTTAGGGTAGTCCCATTAGTCGCTTTAAGTACTTGATCTCTGCTTGATCTTTTGGAGAATTTCACAAAAACCTCTCTGGGCAGATTATTTTTCTTGATATAGTCTGGGTAGGTCCGATAAACCATATCCATATCTGTTTGTAAAAGTTCCGGTGTAGTATCTGCAACTGGTGCCAAGGCATCAATCAAAAGCTTCTGCAGATCTTCTCCATTATGTTCTGGGACGCCTTGGAATCTCAGTACATAAGCTGATTTTTCCATTTGCAGTTGTAGCAATTGATGTTCATCCAAGGTTCTCTTTTTTTCCATTGCCTCCAGTCACTGCTTTAGCTTTTTGGTCTTGGCATCCACTTTTTTAACTGATTTAGCAGTTTCTTCTGATCTCAGATTAGTTTCTTCAAGCTGTTTTTGAAGAGTATCAAATTTTGTGTTGAATTGACATCTGGTCAAGCAGAGGGCACAATGCAGCATTTAACATGTTTGGAAAGTCTATGGTTACTTCCAATTTAGATGACGACGTGGCTGAGCTCGCAGTTCCTGGGGAAGGTCTGACTTTGGGCGCCATGATTTTTGTAGTCAGAGACAGGATATTTACGTTTGAGGAAAGTTCTTAGAAAGTCTCTGGAGCCAGCTAGAAAAAGCGATTTAAGCTTATCTACCTCCTATTTCAGCCAAAAATGCTGTGGTTGTACCCCTCCTCCTCTCTGTTGAGTTTTAAAGAGTTCTTATCTTTATGGAGTGGAGTTAACTTCCCTCCCCCGCTTTAAAGTTGAGAATCAGGGGCTTAAGCACTTATCTGGCCATCTGAATTAACAAACAAGAAACTCACGCTTCATCAGAAGTCTTTCACCGAGTAAGGGAAACATTTCTGACCACCTGCATGCTTGTCCTGGTATGCGTCTCTGTCGCTATTTCTGGTCACGTGGCAGCAGGACCTATCAGGGCAAAGAGGCGCCTCGATCCTTCAGCATTCACCTTGGGAGAGGCACCTCTCATACCCCAGGCTGAGAGCCCCCTACAAGGGCTCAAGGGGGGACCAGATCTGGCCGGTACCCCTCCCAGCCACTGTGGGCACGGACCGCTATCATTGGAGTGCCGATGAAAGCGTGCTTACCCGGCGAGCACTGAAACCAGAAGCCCCTAGACAAAGGTAATTAGACGTGTCTCAGCACAATCAGGTCATTCTCATAAGCACCACAGTTCCTGTGGAATAGCCCTTCTACAGGACTGCCCATCCAGGAATATTTAGAAAGCACAGTGGAGCTGTGTTATTTAGAAGGACATTTGAAAGAAGCTAATCTGTATTTTCTTATGGCTTCTTTTTTCCAACTTGCTATTGGATTGGGAATTATGCCTGTTTTTCCTTTAGCTGATCTTTTTGTTTTAATGTGGTTTTGTGCTGTACTTATTCTTTGATGCATGCTGTCTTTGTAAACTGTCTTTTTTGGGGGGGAAATGTGAAATATAAATATTGGAATAAATAAAAATAAATCATATATGGTGTTTTTGGACAAGGTCTGTTCTCCTTCTCCCCACAACGTATAGCAGGCTTTTACACATCTGTGTAACATATTTGCCCTGACCTGGATAGCCCAGGCTAGCCTGATCTCATCAGATCTCAGAAGCTAAGCAGGGTCAGCCCTGGTTAATATTTGGATGGGAGACCACCAAGGTAGTCCAGGGATGCTACACAGAGGCAAGCAATGGCTAACCACCTCTGAATGTCTCTTGCTTTGAAAGCCCTATGGGGTCACCATAAGTCAGCTATGAACTAATAGCAAAAACAAAAACAGATCTGTATATGTGCAGGTTATATTTGCTGGATTGCTGGTACACGAGACTTCAATAAAAGTGGACTACAGTTGGTATAAACTGGAAAGAGCACAGGATATAAACTTTATATGCAAGAAATTATAAGAAATTACATGAAGTACATAAAGCTACTGGCTTTATGCCCTAATCAGAGATGAGGATAGGTGATAGTGTTGACTGTTGGGATATGTTTTGAGGCATCATTCTGATGTTGACAGTAGTGACACTCAGCAGGACTACTAGGAAAACTCTGTCAGGTTGATTTCCATGCTTAATTGCTAGTGTTCTGTACATCTCTCTGTGAGAGCACTTTCCTGACAAATTCTTGCCGTTCTGTCTGTGGGAGGAAGGCATTTACAAAACTATACTACAGAAGGATATGTTTGGAGGTAAGCTAATTCTATATTGGGAACTATGCATAACCACGCTATATCTGTTTTAAGCTGTCTGCCAAACATATTCCAACTCCATGTTGCAATCTAAAATTACAGGGGAAGCCCTGATTGCCTTGAGTAATACTTTTGCCTGGGAAGTAATTCCATGTGCTTGTTTTTTCATCTAATTATACAGCAATTATAGAGCAATTATAGCTCAAATCATTGAAGAGAAATCTGTCATAATATACTACAACTCACATTTTATTTAAAATTGGCTTTCTTAAAGTGCCCCTTAAGAACATTATAAATGATCATCAGAATTTCAACTCACAATCACAAAATTTCAGATTCCAGGTCATCAAACAGCACACTTTGGTGATCTGGGTCCTACAGAATTGCTCCTGTTGCCACCAAATTGTGCCAGTAATGAGACAATTGTTCACAGTAAAAGACCAAAGGCATCGGCAACATTGGCATTTTGATATAAACGACACCCTCTTCCTACTGCTGATCCCTTTGAAACATAGTTGCTTATTAAGACACTATTTTAAAGAGAGGACCCAATCCAGCTAAAGCAAACACATCTAAAACCACTGATTTAATCTAGAAAGTTAAAAATGAGCCTAACTCTCTCCCATTGAAATGTATTTTATTTTTATAGTGCTTTTCAGCCAAGAACAAGCTTTCAAAGCAACTTGTAGGAATTAAACAGGGGTGTGTGTTAAGCGCCTTCAAGTCACTTTTAACTTATGGCAACCCTGTGAATGAATGACCTCCACAAGACCTTTGCTCAGGTCTTGCAAATTGAGGGCCATAGCTTCCTTTACTGAGTCAATCCATCTCATGGTGGGTCTTCCTCTTTTCATGCTGCCTTCAATTTTTCCCAACTTCATTGTCTTTTTCAATGACTCTTGTCTTTTAACAATGAATATGGTGACCGGCATGGAGCTCAGAAACTGAGCTCCACTGAGGAAAGACACCTTTTTATGCCGCATTTCAAATTTTTAGCTTAGCTAGTCTGGGATTTGGCTCTGGCTCTTGTTTCCTAGCTAGCTGGATGAGGAAATAGAGAGACTGCAGAGCTGGGGGACCTATTGTGTTGGGAGATACTGGATGGAAGGGACACTGACTTGCACTGACTTTGGTCCCTTCTTTCGCCCCACCCTCCCTTCTGCGACTTCCTACTGACCGGTGGACCCACAGTTTGCCGGTTTGCTGGTTTCTGGCTCCCTGACTCCTGGCCCCTTGGGCCCGGTGGCGTGTCCCAGATTCTTGGGCTCGGCACTGCTTTGTGGCCCGGCGCTGGTCTTCAGCTCTTTGGCCTCCCGGCCCCGCTCCAGCACTGGTCTTTGGGTCCTCGGCTTTTTGGCCTTCTGGTTTGGCACCACCTTGGCACTGGCTCGGCAGCTCTTTGGCCTTTCGGCTCCTCAGCTGCTGGCTCTCCGGCTCCATGGCTCTCCGGCTCTCCTGGCTCGCCAGCACCTCAGCACTTTGGCCACTGATTCGACAGCCCCTTGGCTTTCCAGCACCTTGGTTCCTCAATCTCCTGGCTGTTGGCTCTCTGTCTCTTTGGCCTCCCGGCTCGTCAGTGCTTTGGCTGCTGGCCCACCGGCATGTTGCTCGGCCTTACCGGGCCTTGCTGCTTCCTCTGCTTGCTGGCCTCTGGCCTCTGCGATCTAGTTTGGCCCTGGCTTGGCTCTGGGGGCACTGAGTGGCTACGGCCCAGACTTTTCAGCCCTTGGAAGCCCGGTTGTGCCTGGCCCTGTGGCCTGTCTTGGTTCGCCTGGTCACCTGTCGGCTTGTAGGGGCCACTGGTGACACCCGAGCCCTGATGGCCGGAGCGATTTTGGGGTGCACGTTCTTACGGGGCCTGAGATGGCCAAGACTGGAGTGTGGCACCCCAGGATGTAGGGGAGAAGAATTGGCAGTATGGGGCTGGTACATTGCTGGCTGGGACCAGTTTTTAGAACCAGTGAAGGGGGACCCCTGGTGCAAGCTCAACAACGCTGGCCAGGTTGGACTCCTCCGCTGCTCCAGGGGATCTTCCTATTCTTCCAGCAAATAGGACTGGCTGGGGGATTAAGGACCAAGGGATAGAGTGAGAGGCTTTTAGTTAGTTAGGATAGACTAGTTAGGATAGAAGTGGTAGGTTAGATTAGGTTTGGTTTGCACAATTGTATTTTGACTGTTCATGACTGTATTTTCCACCCTTTATATAGCTGATGACACCCAGCTCTGATGTTGGGTGGCCAGTCTGACTCTGGACCAGATGATCTTGACCAGGCATTGCACGCTGTGGCTGGATTGCTGAGGTTGAGTAGGCTGAAGCTGAACCCAGCAAAGACGCAGGTCCTGTGCTTGGGTTGGGGCCGGCCATGGTCGGGTGTCATGAGTGCCTCTGAGGACCTGCCTCCTGCAGACCTAAGTGTGGTGGAGGATCAGTCCCCAGCTCCAGAGGAGCCTCCACCTGAAGCTGATGAGGCTCAAGCAAGCCCTTCTCAGCAGCAGCAGCAGCTGAGCCACACAGCCAAGCTCAAGCCCACCTGATTCACCTCCTTGGGTGGAATGGCTAAGGTCACGATCCAGGCAAGACTTAGCTGCTAGAAGAAAAGAGGCCTGCATCGGTGGTCACAGATCACTCAGCCCTGAGTTTTAGGAGGAGCCAGGACCTCGCTGCCAGCTGCTAACGAGCACAGGAAGTGGCTGGGTATTTAAGCATAGCACAGAGACTACCAACTTGTGCTAGTAACAAGTCATTCTGGCTAAGCTCTTCACCTGCTTGGCTCACATCAGCTAAACCTGATCCTGGACCTTCTGGCTCGTGACTTCGGCTCTGTCTGACTTTGGCTTGATTCTGGACCCTCTGGCTCGTGACTTCAGCTCTAACTTCGGCTTTTGGTTGACTCCTTGTACTGGTTTGCTCGTGAGTTTCCCTCTCTGACTTTGGCTTAGACTGACTCTGCATTTGGCTTGTGTTTTGGACTTGGTAATTCGTTCCTGATTTGGCTTGACCTTGGATTGGCTTGGACTTTGGCTTGGCTTCTGACCTACTGGCACCCAGCCCGTGACAGTTGGAGATCCCGCTCCTGGCCTTTGGCGGGGCGCTGTTGGTGCCTGCACCAGTGGTTAAGAGTCTGGGAGTGCTCCTGGATCCCTCCTTGTCTATGGAGGCCCAGGTAGCAGCCACTGCCAAGTTGGCATTTTACCATCTGAGGCTGCCGCGGCAGTTGGTTCCCTTCCTGAGCCATGCTGACCTAGCTATAGTGATCCATGTGATGGTCACCTCAAGGCTAGACTATTGTAACACTCTCTACATGGGGCTGCCCTTGTCACAAATCCGGAGGCTGCAGCTGGTGCAGAATGTCGCAGCGAGGCTGCTGATGTGCCTTCCTAGATGGGAGCACATCTGGCCAGCATTGGCGGTGCTGCACTGGCTGCCTGTAGCGTACCGAATTTGCTTCAAGATGCTGGTGCTTGCCTTTAAAGTCCTAAATGGCCTGGGTCTGACCTACCTGAGGGACTGCCTTTTCCCATATGTACCCCAGAGAGCACTATGGTCTGGGGCCCAACACTGCCTAGTTACTTCTGGCCCCAGAGAAGCCAAGCTCACTGCCACTAGGGGAAGGGCCTTCTCAGTGGTGGCCCCTCACTGGTGGAATGAGCTCCTGGAAGAGATCAGGGCCCTGCGGGACCTAATGCAGTTTTGCAGGGCCTGCAAGACGGAGCTCTTTTACCAGACGTATGAATAGGGGCTGCTGCCTTCCTTCCTCTCCCCCATGTTATGCTTACCAAGGAGGGGCCTCAGATAATACCATTTAGCTCCAGTGCCATTAGACAGTGGGGCTTGAAAACGCTGGGACAGACGGTATGCCACCTAGTTTTAGTGTACTACACTGTATGTAAATTGTATGTAAATTGTGAATTTTATACAGTTTTAATTTTTATTGTATTTATGAATATTGGTTCACCCAAGTCGTGTTAGCCACTCTGGGTCTGCAATAGCGAGGAGAGCGGCCTAAAAATTGAAAATAATAAATAAATAATATAACCAAAGTATGATAGCCTCAGTGTAGTCATTTTAGCTTCTAGGGAGAAGCTAAGATACTCAGGAGAGTTTTTAGGGAGACCTGGATCCAGGAATGGATCTTCTTCTTCTGGCTTCAGAATGGCAACTTCCTTTATGGTCGGGGGGGGGGGGAGGTCAGAGGGTGGCGATCAGGGAGGAGCTGTCCCAGCAACATCCACTAATATGTGGTGTGCCGTAAGGGGCTATCCTCTCCCCAGTTCTGTTTAACATCTATATACACCCCCTCACCCAGCTGGCCCTGAGGTATAGGCTGGATTGTCATCAATATGCTGATGATATCCAGCTCTATCTGTTGATGGACAGACGGATTCTGCTCTGGAGGTGCTGAACAGGGCATTACAGCCTGTGAGTGGATGGTTTCAACAGGGTCGATTGAAACTGAATCCAATGAAGATGGCCCTATACCTGGGCTGTGGGAATCTAGGATTGGGAATCCAACTTCCAACCCTCAACAGGACACCATTTATGCCATCATGGAAGCTAATGATGAGCTTAATGGTTCTGGATGCCTCCCTTTCTATAGAGGCTCAGGTTGCCACCATTGCTCGATCAGCCCTTTATCACCTTCAGCTGACCAAGCAACTGGTTCCCTATCTCACTTCTCAGGACTTGACTACAGTGACCCATACAATGGTCACTACCAGAGTGGATTATGGTAACTTGCTATATGTGGGACTACCCTTGTGCTTGACCTGGAAGCTGCAGCTAGTGGAGACTGCAGCAGCACAGGTGTTGACAGGTGTTGACAGCAGACGCAGGTTCAGCCTGTGGTGCACCAACTGCACTGGCTGCCAATAGAATACTGGGTCCAGTTCAAGGGTTTGGTGTTAACCTTCAAAGCTGTATACAACTAGGGACCTGCATGTCTTCAGGACCGCATCTCCCCATATGTGCCCTACAGAGCCTTATGATCCAGCAATCAACATCTTTTAGCTGTCCCCAGCCTGAAGGACATCGCATTAGCCTCAGTCAGGGCCAGGGCTTTTCCTGCCTGGTGGAACAAGCTCCTTCTTGAGATCAGGGCCCTGTGGGAGTTGTTACAATTCCACAGGGCCTGTAAAATGGAACTGTTCTGCCAGGCTTTCAGGTGAGGCATCGGACCTCCAAATCTATCTTGACCTCCCTTACTGGCAGAGCTGATTTTTAATCTAGTGAATTATCCAGCAGTGCACTCTGAAACATTTCCATCTGAGCTGTATTATCAAGGCAAACAGAGTAATGCCCAGGGCTCTTTTTCAGCAGGAACGCACCGGAATGCCGTTCCGGCTGGCATCCGAGCCTGCCCCGCCCCCTCCCTGCCGGGCCTGAGCTGTTTACATTTAAAGGAAAAGTTCCTGCAGACAGCCGGCAGGAAAAAGCCCCACCCGGCGCTTTTCCTTTAAGTATAGAGAGCCAGCAGGAGAAAGCCCCGCCCAGAGATTAAGCACGGGGCTAGGCTCTTTGCACTGCAAGGCCTCGCTCTGCATTTGACTTGCTGACGTTGCGTCGCTCTCCCTGCTCCGGTAAGTGCCTCCCCCATCTCTTTTCTTTCTCTCTCTCTCCCCCTTTCTGTCTGTCTGTCTGTCTGTCTGTCTTTCTCTCTCTCTGTCCCCACCTTTCTTTAGTTCTTTCTCTTTCTCCCTCCCCCTTCCTTTCTCTCTCTCTCCTCCACCTTCCTTCCTTCCTTCCTTCCTCTCTCTGTCTGTCTCTTTCTTTCTGTTTCATTTTGTTCTTTGTGTTTTTATTTAAAAAATATTGAAAGGGGGGGTTGTAAAAAAGCAGAGAGCCCAGGAAATGCTGCTTTTGACAATATCTTTAATTTTTGAGCATCTCTTTCATTTTCTCATGGCATCTTCTGCTTAAGAAAAGTAAGTTTGAAGCCTGAGTTCATTGTTGTGTCTTGTTAGGAATGGCTTGCAAATATATGTGTGTCTAAAGTCTGTATTAAAGTGGTTTGGTGCTTACTGCCATGCAAGAGAAAATATCTGAAAAAGTAGCTTCATTGTTGTGAGTGTTGGCAAAACACTTGACTGTTGCATGGGGAACTTTGGGGGACATCTGCAGAGAAACAGAGATGTAACTAAAAATGAGCATGGTCAGCAGCACTTTGGAGATTGCCTGTTTTGTGAAATTTAAAAAGTGGGCAGAGTTTCTGATGAAGATGACTGTCCCTCTTCTCCTGCCACTGGGCTGACATCTGCCTTTAATGGGCCAGCAAAGTTGATGTTCTTAAACCTCCTAATAAGAGAGATTTCTGCTTCTGAGGAGTTGACTTCCAACAATTGGTGATCTTGTGATGGTAGTGATACTTTGATGTGGTAAAGACCACCTGTTCACAGGATAATTTTACCTGTGGGACAGACTCTGCATGGTAACCACTCCACTGGTACATAATTGCTTGTAAAAAGTATTATAGTGTAATAATTCAGATGGGTAGCTGTGTTGGTCTGAAGCAGCAGAACAAAGTTGGAGTCCAAAGTTCATCCAAGGTATAAGCTTTTGTGTGCATGCACACTTCTTCAATTTGAATAAAATTTTGTACCTTGAATAAAATAGTCCACAAACTATTCCCATCCAGTGCATCCACAAACCTAGAAAAAGAAGAGATTGGATTTATACCCTGCCCTTCACTACCCAAGGGAGTCTCAGAGCATCTTACAAACTCCTTTCCCTTCCCCTCCCCACAACAGACACCCTGTGAGGTAGCTGGGGCTGAGAGAGCTCTGAGACAACAGCTGATACAGAGCTATGGCTTGCCCAAGGTCATCCAGCAGGTGCAAGGGGAGGAGTGAGGAGTCAAACCTGGTTCTCCCAGATTAGGGTCCGTGCACTTAACCACTACACCAAACTGGCTCCTAGCATTGTTCTGCCAGTGAGCTAGGGTTGCCAACTCTAGATTGAGGAAATCCCTGGAGATTTGGGAGTGGAGGGTGGGATTTAGGGGAAGGAGGGAGCTAAGCAAGGCATAATGCCATGGACTCCACATTCCAAAGCAGCCACTGACCTGATCTCTGTAGTTTGGAACTCAGTTGTAATTCCAGGGGATCTCCAGAGCCCACCTGTAGGTTAGCAACCCTAAAAAATCATATTCAGCATACTAGTTCTGCAGGAAGGCAAGCTGACTTCCATGGGAACCTAACCTTTAGGAATTGATTCCAATCCAGTGTGGGGATAATTGTTGGACATAAGATATTGGTTCAGGCAAGATTTTGTATAGATGGGACAGAAAATAATGTTTTTATTGATTTTGTCAAAACTGTTTTGAGAACAAGGTAAACAGAATAAGAAGCAAAAGGTGGATGTGGCTGGATGACCACACTTCTGGTAACATCGGGTGTGTCCTAATATGTTAATGAGCTGTGCTGTCAGGAGTGTGGCCTAATATGCTAATCAGTTCCTGCTGGGCTTTTTCTACAAAAAGAGCCCTGGTAATGACAAATACATTGTAATAAAACACAAAATTCTAACAAGTTATATACTAATAAAAAGTCATGAAATTATGCAATACATAAAACAACATAACCGAATCTTATAAAGAATAAATATTAAAGAATGGTCAATCAAGAAGGATTTCGAGTCCAAGAAAATCAGTCCATAAAGATCAGAATTCAAAGTCAAAAATCACATGAGGATTCCGGATTTGTGAGCCTCATTTCGGCACACTTCATCAGTGGAACTATTCACAATACACCAATCATTTAATGGCTGTTACATAAATCTGAGTCATTAAAGAGGACAGTCATTTCAGAACTTTGTTACATGTATTCTTATTTTGGACACCACTCAAATGTAATACAGAAGAATACAGAAATCAATCTACAATCAATCTAATGCAGGTATTGCCTCTTATGTCTCAGTCTTGTCTCTTTTGCACCATGGATTTTGGAGTAACACACCAAAGCCCTAATCTGAGGTTTAACAGGTCTTTGTGGATGCTGGCATTTTGTTGTATATCAAAAAATTTTGCTTTTTCAATAGCATCCCCCTCCACAACAATATTATAGATTGCAACATTATGCTGTCCCAGCAGGCACACCAGGAGCTTTGTTGCTAGGAATTTAATGTATGATTCAGAATAACCACAGTGCTCTGGCACAGATTTTATGGGTTGAAAGAAAAACTGAATGCCCTGGAAATCTGCATACGTTACTCACTGAAACCATCATGACTTAACTCCATCATCCCATTAGATAAGCAGGGAATAGTGACCGCACGTATAACCCCAGTGCGTGAATAAGAAAGGCAGATTATCTATTGTAGTTGACTGTGCAATGTACTTTCAATGGAAATTCTATGCCCTACCATTGCAAATGACCAGTGCTGCTATTTCTAATTTTTTTTAAAAAAGAGAAGCCTACAGAGCAACTCTAAAGGAGGGAGCTGAAAGTGCTCAGGGAGTCAACTGACCTCTGCATCCACGTTTGCCTGAGACATGCCTGCGTAAGGGCCACTTACGATGGCACAGGCTCCCAACAGCACTCCACTGCTTGTGGTCCGTGGCAGTTGGCTGCAGCAGCCACCTGTCAGTGCAACTGATGCATAGGCCCCCGCACCAGGGTAGTTGTGGGCGGATTTGGGGGCATGCCCAGAGTTAGTTGGCTCCCGGAGGCATTTCGGCCTAGAAACGCCCCCTTACAGAGGCAGAAAGTTACACCAACAAAAAACATAGTTGTAGTCCATAGGCGCCCATTGAATTTGATAATCAAGTTGTCCCCTGCTGCTGTGGCCTTGCCCATTCAGCTCAGAGGAGCTCAGGATGCTGACTACAAGCTCAGCCAATCACCTCCATTGCCACAGCAGCCAAGCCCCTACCCAGCACCCTGTCGGGCCTCCCCTCCTACTACAAATACTTTTGGGACATCTTACAACTCAGTAGTTAGGGCGCATGGCACAGGACTCTGTCTCGGAGCTCCCTGCCATGCAGACTGAAAGTGAGCAGCGATGCACTTTGGTAGTGGCACTTAGCACTACAGGGCAAGCATTTGGCACTGGCACCTAAGGAGGCAAGCAAAGTCCATACTCTGTGACTGACCTCTTCCATCTCAGAACCCTAACAGGTACCCCAGCTTTGGAGGCTCGACCCACAGGGACAAGCACACACTGACAGGTAAGCAAGGGCAAGGATCTCAAACCTGCTCCCCCAATCCCCTCACTTGAGTCTGGGTGCCATGACAGTGTCTTTTGCACTTAACCTCATGGGGTGGCACAAACTGTGGCCATGCAGGGCCATGGTCTCTGATACGCCATGGGAAAAGTTCCCTAGGAAGTTTTCTGGGAGATCTGGGGGGGGGGGGGGAGATGCTCTGTCATGTGCCCGGTTCCCACCTTTGGCAGAACACAGGGCATGTCTGTGGTGGTGGGGTCTAGCAGCTGCTCCACTGTACATGGTGAACCAGCTTGCCAAGTGTCCCTTCAACTCATTCCCTTGCAGAATCGGAGGCTTGAGCTGCAGCTGCTGCAGTGGACAGATTGCAAGCAATCTGGGAGCACTTCAGCACAGGTCAAGTGAGTGTATGTTGGCTGTTTCCATCATGTGCTTCAAGAGGGGGTTGTGGTGAGCCCCCCTCCCAATTGAGTTTTATTTGCAGACCCTATCAGGACAAGGCATCCATGGCTGAGGCTTGCACGGCACTTACACCCAGTTGCCATGGATCTGTTTTTCTGTCTTGCAGGTGGAGATTCAACCGAGGAACATGTGGGTGTGGCAAGTCCCCCCCCCCACTCTGCTCAGTCTGTTGTTCCAGCCCTCCTCTTGAAGTGGAGCATTGCACCCAGCAAGCCCTTCCAAGTTCCACCAGTGATGTCATTCCACTTAGGCATATGCTGTGCCGGAGATCCTCAATCCCTGGGGTGGAAGTGGATGGAGTCCTCACCCCTTGCCATGGATTCCAGTGCAATAAAGTCTGTGTTGTGCCACAAATGTGTCTCTGCTGCTTGGTTCCTACTACATGATAGGAGCTCCACACCCCTCCCTGCCCCACACCCTCCCCATCTGCCACTCTCCTTGTGGGCTTTCTGAGGACATGTCTCAGAGGAAGGGCTCTTGGGTGCTGTGGGTGGCTGGGGAGGGTTGTGCAGGACCCACTGGTCATAATCTGTAATACATAGTAGGCAGGGCTTTTTTGTAGAAAAAGCCCAGTAGGAACTCATTAGCATATTAGGCCACACCCTTGACTGCGCAGCTCCCTCCCAGGATCAGCTTTTCCAGATGCCCCATGGCTTGAGGGGTGCATGGGAAACCTGAAGGAAGGAAGAAAAGCAGTTTCTGGATCTGCTTCCCCAAACACCCTGCAGCTGTGGGGCGCCTGAGGAACCCGAGGAGGGGAGGCAGTTTAAACTGTCTTCCCTCCCTGGATCAGCTTGGCTTCCCCAGGTGCTCTGCGGCCTGGGAAACCTGTGGGGGGGGGGGAGGTTGTAGGCGTGGCCAACTCAGAAGCCAGCCAGAATGCTGTTCCTGTGCAATCCTGCCCCAAAATAGCCCTGATAGCAGGTATTCAGGTGCACAGACAGGTTCCCTTGCTCACCTCACAGGCTTCTGTGTGAAGGGGAGAGGGGCCAAAGGGTGGTTTCGGTGAATAAGCTGGCTTATCGCAGAGGAGAGAGCATGAGGCTGGACCTGGGAGACTCAGATTCCATTCCCCACTTGTTCCATTGAAGCTAGGTGGGTGGCCTTGGCCCAGATACACACCCTTAGCCTGAACAACGTCACAGAGTTGTTGTGTGCATGAAATGGAGGAGAGGGGAATAATGCAAGCCACGGGGGCGGGGGAAAGGTCACTAAGAAAATGCAGGCCCATAACTGTGTGTCTGCTCCAGGACACCCAGGGGGGAAGGCATCTGTGCAAGTAGCACTGAGGCAGCAGAGGATCATGGGGGTTCCCTGATCCAATGGTGGGGGGAGCCACTGCAGCAGACAGACAGTCTCGGTAAGGGGGTGGGAGCAGAAAATGGGAATCTCCCTAGGCACTCTTCCCCACCACCTAGCTGTGATGTGCAATGGCATCTGCCCCCAGGAATGGCCGCTCCCATTGACCTGAAGTGCCCCTTCAAGGGACGATGCCTAACCCAGCATTTCCAAGACACTTGCATGATGAGGCACACTCTTCCCTGAATTAAAACTGGAGTGACGTATCATTTTTAAATTTTAAAAGGTTTACTTCTAGAATATGTAGACGTAAGAAGGGCTTGTCTCCAGAGGAGCTTGACTGCAACAAGCCTGCATGTTATGGGCATGCCTGAGGTTGTCAACTCTAGCTTGGGAAACTCCTGGAGATTTAGAGGTGATGCTTGGGGAGGGTAGAGTTTGGGGGAGGGAGGGAGCTTGGTGAGCATGTGATTGCACAGAGTCCACCCCCTGAAGATGCCATTTCTTCCAGGGAAGCAGACCTTTGGAGTCTGGAGATCAGCTGTTATTCCAGGAGAACTCCAGAGTCCAGACCACATGTGGAGGCTGGCAATCCTAGCATGCCTCCTAACTAGAGGATTATAAGAACAGAGCAGGGAAGCAATTGTGTGCTCTGAAGGTGCGTAAATCTTTGTCTCCACATTGGGAAGGATCCAATCATACATCCTGTTTTATCTGGCAGAATTACCAACAACCAGTGCTTCTTAGAAGAGGGAGAGGCCTGTGCATTGAATCACAGCCAACAAAGTAGCTGTGTTATGGACAGTTGTTTAAAGTTAGTGTGGTGAATTGGCTACAATGGTGTATTGGGAAAATCCCCACTCTTGGTCCATGGCCCTTAGTCCGTGGGTCATAGCCTGAGACCATAAATGAGCAGGGCCTGCAGGCAGGGTTGCCAAAACTGGGTTGGAAAATACCTAGAGACTGAACTCGCCACCTGGAGTACAGGCATGTGTGGGCCTTCCTGCCTCTTGCCCAAAGCATTTAAAAGGCCCCTTTAATACATACAAAACATAAAAACTTTGATTGGGAAGGAGGGATCATTGAGAGAATGCCAAACAAAACAAAAAGGTATTCTTCCACTGGCAGAAGATGGCAACATAAGGGGGCAGGTGGATCTCCCTGGGGAGACAGTTCTGGAGCTTTGGTGCCATGACGGAAAAGACCCTCTCCTGGGTTGTCACCCACCTGATCTCAGAAGACGGGGACAACTGAAGTAGGGCCTCCAAAGGCCTGTAATGCCAGGCAAGCTTGTAAGGGATTAGGTGGTCCTTCAGGTATGTTGGTCCCAAAGCATACATCTTTGAAGCTCAAGCCCAGCACCTTAAATTGTGCCCAGGAAAGCAACTACAGTTCGCCAAGGGAGTCCCAGCTCAAGCAACGTCTGATGGTAATATGAAGGAAAAGCTCACTGGAAACAGAACTGTCCAAGCAAAACAAAGGTAGACCAGGGAAGATAAAAGCTGCTGATATAGAAGGGCCACCATCAGTACTGATCTGAATTGCCCTGGTGAAGAGCAGGAGTAGCCTTCTCAGTGCCCACAAATAAATATGCAGGGGTTCTCCTTCTCTCCTTCTTGCTTGCCATTCTTTTCTGTATTTCAGATGGGCAAGGCCACCCTCATATTGGCATTTTAAGTGCTTGCAAAGCTGCTTGTAGGAACTATGTTCTGCGCAGGAAAGCTACAGGATACAATGCCTTGGCAGTCCCCCCTAAATGCACTGCCAGGTACTTGGCTGCCTTCTGATCACTCATTCAACAGAGTCCAGAAGCTCAAAATCAGCCAGGTACTTGCTGATTCAGTTGCCTTGAAAGCCTGTTGCTGGGGTTGCCATTGGTCAGTTGTGACCTGGTGGCACATGTGTGTACATAATAGCTGATTCCAAACCCATCTGAGTGACCAGTACATTTCTTCCAGGCAAGAAAGCTTTTGCCATATTGAAGCCTCTGCTGATAGTTGTTAAGGAGCAATTCATTAAGGAACAAACTTTAATAAAAAGATTCCCAGGTGGTCTCCAGCACTGCCTCCAGCGCAGATCTTAAAGCAGTCACTCCAGTTAAACACTCATCTTCCATAAAACACTGACTAGAGCCAATATAGAATCAGCTCAAGCACTCAGATACATAAGAGCCCCATCTACCGGTAGGGATGGTTATGTAATCCCTACAGAATGCTAAAATTGCCTGGCTGTTGGAGATAACTGGGGAAATGGGCTGACCCCCCCCCCCACACACACACATTTCCATCTCTTTCGGGTTCTTTAATGGATCAGAATACTAGTGGGGACTGGGGAGGGGTTAGGCTTTGGCAGTTATAGACATTAGGATGAGTAGGAAGTTATTAATCAGGGGATATATTGAATGTGTGTGGATAAACACATGGCAGGTAGAAAAATGAGGACATAATTTGATTAGGGCAAAGGTGAAACAGGGAGGGAATTTAGGTAAAGGGAGTGATAGACACTTTTTGAGAGCCAGAGTTGTGTGGCCTGTGCACAAGGAAGCAGTGATTAAACCTGTTTTGATTTTTAAAATCTTCCCTAAGACCTACTATGTTAGAGAATATCTGGAATATCTCCAATCTTCCATTCTTCGGGAAGGTGCTACAGCAGATTGTTGCTTCTCAGCTCCAGGGGCTCTTGGAAGAGCCTGATTTTCTGGTCCCATTTCAATCTGACTTCAGACTGGGGTTTGTAACAGAGACTGCTTGGGTTGCCTTGGCTGCTGACCTACATCAAGAATTAGACAGAGGGAATGTGATCCTGCTAAATCCACTGGATCTCTTAGCATCATTTGATACTATTCACCATAAAATTCAACTGAGCCAGTGCTCAGCACTGGGACTAAGAGGCATCATGTTACAATGGTTTAAGTCCTGGGGGAGGGGTTGGTTTCAAAGGGTAGTGTTGGGGGACTCCTGCTCTGTCCCATGGCTGTTGGCCTGTGGGATGCCAAAAGGTTCCATGTTATCCTCAATGTTATTTAATACTTATATGAAGCTACTGGTATGGGCTGCAGTGTCAGGAGGTATGGGCGGCAGTGTCAACAATATGTGGATGATATGCAGCTCTGTTTTTCTTTTCCATCTAATTCTGAGGATGGTGTTGATGTTCTGAATCGATGCTTGGGGTCAGTAATGGGCTGGATGAGGGTGAGCAAGATGACATTTAATCCTGATAAGAAAGAAGCTCTCTGTGTTGGTAGAAAGGCAGACCTCGGCCTTGAGATCTGTCTTTGATGGGGTTATACGTCCCTTGAAAAGCCAGGTTCACAGTTTAGGAGTGCTCCCTGACACAGGGTCACCTTAGAAAACCATGTGGCTTTGGTGATGCCTGTTCCTGTCTCAGTTTGATCTAGCCACAGTGATACATGCTTTTGTGACATCTAGACTGGACAATTGTAATGCCCTTTTATCTGGGGCTACCTTTGAAGAGTGTTCAGAAGCTACAACTAGGGGAGAATGCTGTGGATAGGCTGCTAGTTGGGGCCAACTACCAGGCGCATATGACCCTGATACCACAGCAATCATACTGGCTACCAATCTGCTCTCAAGCCCAGTTCAGAGTGTTAGTTTTGTCCTTTAAAGACCTACATGGCTTGGGACCAAAATATCTGAAGGAATATATCGTCCCATACATTCCTGCCTGGGAATTAAGATCACAGGGGAGAGGCCCCCCTGATTGACCCACCAATGAAAGACGCTCACTTGATGGGCACACAGGAGAGGGCCTTTTGGGTGGCTGCTCTACAATTATGGAACAATCTCTCAAAGGAAGTACACCTGGCCCCCTCCCTTCAGGATGCAGGTGAAGAGAGTTTTATTTAAGGATGCATTTGATGGATTGAGCTTTTATTTATTGGCAGCCCTTTATAAATTATAACCTTTTATTTCTAATTGTTGTTTTATTCATATTGTTTTATTGTGCTTTTGTTATAATTTTATTTATATTGTAGGCCACCTTGAGTTCCACAAGGGAGAAAGGAGGCTAATGTTTCAAATAACACCCCCCCCCCCCAAAAAAAAAACTGTCTATGATAAAAGCTAAGATGGGGAAATGTAAAATGCAAACTGTCTTAGGATAGAGGGTTGCATGCAGCAAAACAATTATAATTATTTATTTCCTCCATTTTCCTTTCCCCCAGCTGGTCCTTCCAACACCAGGAAAGTTGACTCTTGAAGCTGCAGGACCCACATGTTGTGCAGATCTGGGGGCTACAGTGAGGAATGGAGAGGAGGTGAAATCCCCCGTCCTGCCTCTTGAAAATATAAAACATAAAATTGGTAGTAATGAAAAAAGTGCATTATTTGGACAGTAGCAAACTCCTAAGTTACCATAGGCCTTGTACCATATTTGGATATCAGTATAATCAATAACACTGAAAACATTGAAATATTCAGTATTATCATAAGAACAGTGTAGTGTATCAGTTGAAGGCTCATAATAACTGATAAAGCATGTGCTTTGCTTCCATCCAAAGTGCCCTGAATTCAGAGGTAATAGGACTGTGAAAGATCACATGAACACATAAAACTGCCTTATACTGAATAAGACTCTTGGTCCAGCAAATCGGTAGTGTCTACTCAGACTGGCAGTGGCTCTCCAAGGTCTCAGGCAGAGGTCTTTCACATCACCTACTGCTTGGTCCTTTTTAACTGGAGATGTCGGGGATTGAACCTGGGACCTTCTGCATACCAAGCAGGGCTTTCTCCCTGAACCATGGCTCTCCTACTCCTACAGTGGCTATGAAAAAAAGCCCCTTTCCATTGAAAATTCTGCATTTGCCATTCTTCCGTGTTGTGGTGTGTTTGTTTCTTTTCACAAAGCGAAAGTGGCTTTCTTTGCAGAACTCACCTCCCATTGGTCTCATATGGGGGACTTGGGGGGAGTGAGGTGGAATGCCTGTTTTTTTCCAACTAAATAACACCAAAATTGCAGTAGAATGGATACTTCCTGTCCACTAAACCCCCCCAAGTTTCAAGAGAATTGGGCCAAGGGTTTAAATTCTAATGGCTCCTGGACAAGCTGCACCCAGGTCTTTGTTTTCCCAGACCCAGTATTT
This sequence comes from Lepidodactylus listeri, assembly GCA_029233225.1. Lineage (NCBI taxonomy): Eukaryota > Metazoa > Chordata > Lepidosauria > Squamata > Gekkonidae > Lepidodactylus > Lepidodactylus listeri. The sequence goes on from JARCFY010000012.1 coordinate 52,311,126, forward strand.
GAAAATAACAAAAGGTCTTCACCACCCCTTTCAACAGGAGGGAGAAAGAGAATGGCATATCTCTGCAGCTTTTATCCAAAGGTGATTGGCTGGGAGTGCTCTGTGCACCTCCCTTGCAAGGATCTTATTGGAAGGTAAAAATGCCATTGCCCAGGAAATCAGTGGAAACAAAGAAAAACACAAGTACATGCTGCTTTGCTGGTAAGCATCTGAACTAAAACAAAATAATTCCCCTCCAAATCAGGGGTTGTATTCTTGGAAATCATTGCACCAACCCAAATCAGCAATTTCTGTTTACGTCTTCAGTTTGGCAGTTTTGTTATGCACACTCCTTGTAGCAAAACTATTCCTTTTTTAGGGAGATCATCTTAGAAGGCTTGCACACATGAATACTTGTACAGAAGATATGTATGTATGTAGTATGCCTGTATGTATGTATTTAATTGAATTTCTATCCTACCTTTCTCTGCTCTGGTCAAGTTACAATAAATAGATAAAACAATTATAACAACATTCTAATTATTAAAACTATACAAAACAGATAACACAGCATACCAGATGGCAGTCAGGCTCAGATAAACAATGCTCCCAAAATTCTTCTTGTAAGTGTGCCCACAATGGACCACATACTGGGCAGTGGGCAGAAATCACCGTCAGTAACTTCAAATAAAATAGTATAAACAGGGTGGAGCAGAGGAGTCCAATGTAATTAGACACCCACCACCTCAACCAAAGACCTTACAAGTGACCTGAGTATCCTTTTGCAGTGGGAGCCTGCAATTCAATTCTGATTATATATCTCTATTTTAAGATCTTCATTACAAACAACCAGTTCTGCTGGTCAACTAAATAATGTTTCCAGGCTTGGGCAATTTATCATATGACCAGAAGCTTCTCACATTTCTTTTCTGAAGGCCATATGCACTGCTTTCTGGGTGAAATATCCATAGACATAGATGATTTGATTTTCAGAAAAGTGGTATCTAGAGGTAGGCTTTACTACATTAGCATTCATTATCTTATTATAAGTGTGTTTTCTCTGTGGCCCTTTACTCCAATGTCTCTTTTTATTCATGAATGTGATGAGAAGTGAGTGATCAATTTTGATTGTACAAGAAAGCCTGGATGCCTGAAGAGTGGCATAAAAATAAGTCAGAGACTGAAGCTCCTTCCTTACCACTTTTAAACTAATGCATAAGTATATGTCTGGGGCTATCTATTCTACAAAATAGCATTTTAAAACTGGTGTAATGTCTGCAATGAAACAAAGCTATTGCACAGATACACAGTTTTGAGACTTTACTATTTGTGGAAAAGAAAGAAGAGATTATTTGGAAGAAAGTCCATCATTTCATTGGATCTCCTAAATGCATAGCATTACAGCCTAAGTGATCAGGAAGAATTAGTCGCTTTTTCCACCTCTCAGGCTTGGCAGTCGATGGCACTGAGGGTGTCCTTATATTTTTAATAACTCTTTTTTTATTGAGATTTAATTATAAATGTAATGACAAGGAAGGATTTTTTTTAAAAAAACCCATCCATTAACACTAATTGCAAAACTATTATAAGTACTTCGCCTCTCCCAGTTTGAGGACACAACATCAGATTCCACAGTCTAAAAACAACTTCACTAATGGATACTACTTCTTTTTCTGTATATTTAGATATGCAAGAACTTGAATAAAAAGACAGCCCAAACGTCAGTGTTTCTGATGGATTTTGGTGTAGCAATGTGCTTAGTACACATTTTTGTGAGATCTTTTTATACCACACTAAGGGAGCATCTGGATTATTATAGCTAGCTGAGAGAAGCTGCACTTATATTAAATTTAGATAGCAGATCGGAAAATATGTCTAAAAATTAGAAACATACAACAAGTTCTTGCATGCAGTCTTGTACCAAGATATCCAATTTGTATTAGAGGACGGATATTTTTAGAATCTTGCATATCTGAATGTTGAGGTGAAAAAGCATGGTAACCAAAGTGATCAAAAATCAAGTTGTACAAAGCAGGTGTAATATCCTAGGTGTAATATATAACTCTAGTATCAGTTTTTAAAAGGTGACAAATCTCTTAAAAATCAGTGGGGATGTTAAAGCCGATAGGTGTGAAGAACTTATGTGTGGGGGATATTGGTATGAAAATAGTTGAAATTCTCAACTGTGTATTAGTCAACTCAAAAAGTGTTTGATTCAGTCAAAAGGGGTGACGATAGTCTTGTTTTAGAGTATAGTCAAGTTAAAAAAGAATTCTAATGGGTACAGATTTCATAGGTAGGAACCTGACTCCCCCCGCCCCCCACAACCCTACAAATGAAAAATACTGGGGTGTTATCTGCTTTGCTATTTAGCATAGAGATTCTCACAGGTAAAGATTCCAGTTTAAAACTGGCATTGTCTGGCATCTGAAAACCCTAAAGTATATTCTAGCATAAACTTTCCTGGACAAAAGCCCCTTCATCAGATGCATGCTGTAGATCCTTAAAACATAGTTATTGGCTGGATAACTGATTGCTTTATTTACTATTTTTCACCCCAATAGGAGCTCAAAGTGGATTACATTGTTTTTCTCTCTTCCATTTTATCACACAAGAATCCTGTGAGATAGGTCAGGCTGACAGTATATGACTGTCTCCCAACAAGCTTCCATGGCAGAGTGGGGATTTGAACTTGGGACTCCTAGACTCCATTCCAACATCCTAACAGCTGTACCACACACTGACTATATAATTCTGAACTAAGCCATAGAGTGTGAATCAATAGATCGGCAAAATGGACCTAGGGACAAGTGGGGGGATTTCTTTGAAGGAAGTCCAAGTTTTACCCCCCCCACACCACCTACAATATAAATAAAAATACATTAGGTGATTAAAATGTGTCAAAATAATAGAAACCGCATTTGTAGCTTTAAGAAAAGAATGTCTACTGAACTCTCACTTGCCATTTTGGAGGCTGCTAGGCAACCACAACAATTTTGCTGAGCCTTCCAAGCCTTTGTCTCTATTAAGCAAAGAGGGCAGACAGAGGTGGACTTGAACAAAACAGACCTTCCCCTATTGTATCCCCTAATGGAGGGGTCATGCCAGGTATAGCCCTGATGACAACCACCAGAGACACACTACTAACACCATCCAGCCTGAAAGTATCAGGCACCATGCTCCTGGGCCCATCCCAACAGCTACTGTGCAACTGGACCTGGCCTGGATGACAACAACCCCACAACTGGGCCCAGCCCAGTAACAGAGGCCAACACATAAGTGGGCCCAGTCCCGTGCCAGCCATCATCCAACTGGGCCAGACTTTTCTTGGGAGGAGACTGTCAGGGGACGGAAAGGAAGGAAAGGTAAAGACAGGGGCATATATAGGTAGGTTGGCTGGTGGGTGGGTGGGAACAAGAAAAGGAAGCAGGAAAGGGAGAGAAGCTATGGGGCTGGCCAGGGAAGAGAAAAGGGAATTCCTGGGGAAGGAATATACAGGGAAAAATGAGATGCCCCTGAAAATCTTTGTAGGTTTCCCACTTGTGTTTGCATCTGTGTGGAGTGGGTGACTCACTCTGCCATGGAAGCTTGCTGGGTGACATTGGGCCAATCATACTCTCTCTGGCTAACCTACTTCACTGAATTGTTATTGAGGGGATGAAATGGAGGAGGGGAGAAGAACACTGTAAGGCACTTTAAGTACCCACTGGGGAGAAAATTGGGGTGGGGATGTATGTATGTATGTATGCATGCATGTATGTATGCATGTAAACAGCTAAAGAGTTAAAAGGCTGTAACGTGCAAGAAATTAGTCCTGATGATGTGTGCTCTGGTCCACAAAGGCTTATGCTAGGATGAAAATAGTTGGTCTCCAAGCTGTCTGTAAAATGTGTCAGACACACTTCTATCCAACGAACAGAGGGAAAACGTTTTAAAAGCCTGCCCCAAGGGTGTTCCATTCTGTGGATAAAACAGTGGGTGGAGGACTACAACTCTGTGTCAGATATAATACATCATCATATCATATTGTATGAGCGAAAGAGAGAGAGGAGAATATTGTCAAGAAGGGAACCGAAGAAGAGGGGGGATTGTTAGAGAAGGGGGATTGTTGGAGAAGTTAGATTGTTAGAGAAGGGGAGGTGGAGAAATAGAAAGGGGGTAGGTTGACATAGAAGGGGAGGGGAAAATTGATGGAGAGGGGTGGGGGGGAGAGAGGGGGTAGGCTGACAGATAAGGAGAGGGGGAATAAAGAAGTGTGATCGTCAGAGAAGGGAAGGGGAGAAATGAAGAGGCAGTAGGGTGACATCGAAAGGGAGGGGAAGATTGACGGAAAAGGGATTTGGGCAAAAGGGAAAGGGGGTAGGTAGAGAAGATAGAGAAGGAAGGAAGCAAAGGGGGGAACTGATGCATCCTCCCCTAAGTTTCTTGTGGGTCCCCACTTGTATATTCTAATAGCAATCAGCCAAATCTGAGAATACTTAAATATGGTAATTGGCACTGTGAAGGGACAAGACAGATCTTTGTACAAACCTGAAAAATGTCCCAGGTTTGCAGAAAAATCTGAAATCTTAAAAAAAAAAAACATTGGGTTTTAAAGAAAAATCTTAAAATGATAAAAGGAGCACCTGTAGCTTTAATAAATGGAAGCCTTTAGTGGCTGTTGCTAGGCAACCATAGCATTTTAGACTTGGTTTCTGTCAGTAAAAAGGCAGGGGGTGGAGGCAGGGCCCTTTCTAGGGATGTTTTGGCCTTTGAGGAAGGTCTCATCAAGGCAAGGCCTGGCAGCAACTACTGGGCAACAGACTTGCCTAACTCCCCTAGGCCTGGCTACTTGCTACTACTCAAAAGCAGCCATTCAATGAAAGCCAGTGTGGTGTAGCAGTTAGAGCTTCAGAGTAGGGTCTGGGAGACCCAGGTTCAAATCGCCAGTCTACCATGAAAGCTCACTAAGTGAAGTTGGGCCAGTCACATACTTTCAGCGTAACCTACCTCACATGGTTATAGTGAGAAAAAAAAGGAGGAGAAAAGAATAACATAAGCTGGTCTGATCCCCACTGTTGAGAAAGATGGGGTATAAATGAATAAATAATAAATATTACTGATGGGATGTAGATAAAAGGGAGGTTGATGGATGGCTGACAAGAAGAGGATGAGGCAAGGAATGGAGACAGGATATGGGAGTTGCCAGGAGGAGGGAAAGGGAAAATAATGTGGAGGATTCAGGGGAAAGTAATGTGCCTCCCACAAGTCCTTAAGGGTCCCTGCCATGCAGGTGGGCCTGGCCCAGCAGCCAAAACCATACAACTGGGACATAGTTGTCCTTGGTATAGGCTGCCAAGGGGAGCTGAAGACAGCGAGGCAAAGAAAGGTAGGTTGTTTGTTGGGTGGAGGGAGAGAAGAAAGTAGGAAAAGGAGAGCAATTATGGGGGCTTTCAGGGAGGAAAAGAGAAAATAGTGGGGGAGGTAGATATAAGAGTCCCCCCACAACTCATTGCAGATTCCCACTTGTATATTGTAATATCCAAGCTGGCCAAATCTGAGGATACTTACTTGGTGAATGGCTCATGAATGGACAAAGCAGATATTTCTAAAAACATGAAAAACACACCAAGTTTAGAGAAAAAGCAGAAACCTTTAAAACCTTAAAAAAAACCCACATTATAAAGGAGTGCCTGAAGCTTTAAGAAACAGATGCCTTCATTGGCCATTGCTAGGCAACTACAACAGGCTTGGTCTCTGTCAATAAAAGGCAAGGGGAAGAGGAGAGCATTTCCAGGGATATTATGGTGTTTGAGGGAGGACTCACTGGGGCCAGGCCCAGAGTCAACTATCAGGCAACCTCCTAGAACACAACTTGCATAACTTATCTAGGCCTAGCTACTTGCTACTGTTCAACAGCAGCCCCCATGCAAACATGAGTGTAGTGTAGTGTAGTGGTTAGAGTTGTGTACTAGGACCTCGAATTCCCATTCTTCTGTGGAAACTCTCTGGGTGACCTTTGCTCGCCTCCACATTTTCAGCCTAATTTAGTCCACAGATGGGGGAAAACGTCAGTGCCTGTCCAAGCCCTGCACAAGGTAAGGCAGAGTGTGGCACCCAGCTGAGCCCCATGTGAGGCAAGGCAGAAGGCAGCACCTGCACAAGATGAGCAGATGGTGCCTGGCCAAGCCCCACTCAAAGTAAGTCAGATGGCAGCACCCATCCCAGCCAAGCTGAGCTCTGTGCCAGGTGAGTCAGGTGGTGGTGCCCAGTGTGGCCAAACCCCATGCACGGGCCATAGTTTTCCTGGGTAGAGGGTGCCAGGAGTAAGGAAGGGTGGATGAAATGAGAGAAGACGCCAAGAAAGGGGGAGACAGTATGGGGGCTTTCATGGACTTTGTTGTATATAATTATCTCTGATATATACAATTACGTTATATAATCACTCTGTTCCTTTCTGTATCCCCTTAATACTATTACTTTGTGTATACACACACGCACATCTATAAATCAAGCGGACTCAAGTCCAAGAAAACATATGTGACAACATGCACATAGTCTTTAAGGTGCCAGAAGACTTTCAACAACAGGAAAGAAGCTGAAAAATACTTTTAAGTAGCTCTCCTGAATGTAGTCCAGCTTGCATACCCCACTGAGGATTTTAGCAGTTAGTAATAAGGAGCTGTTGGGGATCAATGGTCTTGGCCTTGTTAAGTGCTGCTGAGCTGGTGTCAGAAATCAAACAAACACAGCATATTTCGTGTATTGCTCCCCCCCCCCCCCTTTCTTGTGCCTTACTGCAGGATTCAGTCGGGTGTTTTTCTTCTGAAGAATAGATGTTGTTTTCTAAGTGTACATTCATTTTTCCCTGTTATAGAATAATGAACCCTCAAACATTAGATTCCACTTGAACTAATAACTCAGCATGAGTTTAAAAGATGTTTTGGCATCTGTAGTATGTGCTTCAGTTTACCAACTGAACCTGGTGAAGACGGAGGTCCTGTGCTTGGGTCGGGGCGGGCCATGGTCGGGGCTCCCGTTCCCAGCCTTCGACAGGGCGCCATTGGTGCCTGCGCTGGTGGTTAGGAGTTTGGGAGTGCTCCTGGATCCATCTCTGACTATGGAGGCCCAGGTAGCAGCCACTGCCAAGTCAGCCTTTTACCATCTGAGGCTGGCGCGGCAGTTAGTTCCCTTCCTGAGCCGTGCTGACCTGGCTACAGTGATCCATGCAACGGTCACCTCGAGGCTAGACTATTGTAACGCTCTCTACATGGGGCTGCCCTTGTCACAAATCCGGAGGCTGCAGCTGGTGCAGAATGCCGCGGCAAGGTTGCTGATGGGTCTCCCTAGATGGGAGCACATCCAACCAGTGCTGGCGGCACTGCGCTGGCTGCCTATAGCGTACCAAATTCGCTTCAAGGTGCTGGTACTTGCCTTTAAAGCCTTAAATGGCCTGGGTCTGACCTACCTGTGGGACCGCCTTTCCCCATATATACCCCAGAGAGCACTACGGTCTGGGGCCCAACACTGCCTTGTTGTACCAGGCCCCAGAGAAGCCAGGCTCACTGCCACTAGGGGGAGAGCCTTTTCAGTGGTGGCCCCTTCCTGGTGGAACGAGTTCCCGGAAGAGATCAGGGCCCTGCGGGACCTGATGAAGTTCCACAGCGCCTGTGAAATGGAGCTCTTCCACCAGGCCTTCGAATAAGGGCCACCACCCCTCTTTTTCTCCCCTATGTTATTACCATCTACTAGGGGCCTCAGAGAATACCATCTGGCTCCTGACATTGCTGTTTGTCATTGGGGCCTTGAAATGCTGGGGCAGATGGTTCGCCATCTAACTCTACTGAGTGCTGTATGAACACTGCTATGTTTTATAATGTTTTAATCTGTTTTAATTCTTATTGTATTTTGTATTTATGAATCTTGGCTTGTCCAAGTCCTGTAAGCCGCTCTGGGCCTGCTACAGCGGGAAGAGTGGCCTAGAAATCTAATAAATAAATAAATAAACTAGGATAATCCTAGGAGCAGGCCATCTTGTGCCTTTCTGTGTGCTGGAGGGGACCACGATGGGATGGGGAATCTTGCCTTGGAGCCAGAAATTGGCTGGTATGGCTCTCCAGTTCTGTCACGTTATTCCATAAATTGGGTTGTTGAATTTGACCCAGTACTAGTACGCATGTTTTGAAGCTGAATTTCCACTCCCTCAGACTCATGGCATATTTAAAGGTAGAGTTTTCTGGCTGGGACTCCAAATATTATAGACTTCTCAGGCCAGATGGACAGAGAAAAGTCTGGATGGGAAACAGGATTAACCATACTCTTACTTGAAAACAGGTCCGATTGAATTCAGTGGGATTTGCTTCCAAGTAAACATTTATTTATATATTCTTACTCTCTCCTTCCAAGGAACTCATGATGAGATTTATTGTTCTTCCCTCCTCCTTCACAACAACCCTGTCAGATAGTCTGGGCTGAGAGAAACTAACCCGAGGTCATCCAGCCAGAGCGGGGATTCGATTCTGAGTCTTTCAAAGCCTACTCTGTCTAACCACTGCACCCTGCTGAGTAATATTTACAGTGACTCTAGTCCTCCACAGCACCACATTAACATCCTTAGAATTGGAGTGCGAAACTGTCTCACGGGACAGGACAGTCTAGAGGGACATTTCACAAGGTGGCAACTAACCTGGCACACTGGAAAGCCCATTCTTTGTTCGGGGGGGGGGGGGGGGGGGAGATTTTAAAAAGGGTTCCGGAAGCTTCTTCACCAGTGGATAATTTCTAAAGGGCATGTGCTGCAGTCCCAGCTTGCCCAGACACCAGCTCCAAATGGACATTTTATGTTTTTTTCCCAAAAATACTATTACCCCACCTCCATTTTCGACCCTCCAGACTGTCTATAGAGCAGAGAAGGATGATGGGGCAAGAAAGTTGAACTCTTTGTATGCTCAGATACCTCAGTCTTTATATGAGTCCCTCGCATGCTTCTAGCCTGGCCCTAGCCTTGAAAACAAGCATGTATGGCGCTCTTCCCCCCCCCCCCCCCATGCTCTTTCTTATTACCTTAGGGTCTGAAACCTGGCACTGAATCTGAAGATTGAATCTTGGCATCGCTCCTTCCCCGTTTCGTCCGAGCTCTGCCCGTCCCCTGTGCCAGTAACCGCCTCCTTACTCTTCCCCCTTCCCCTGCCCGTCACTTCTTCCAGTTGCCCAACGTCGGGTTTTTTTTTTCTGGCAGCCAACGTGGGGGGGGGGGGGGCGCTGCCCAGCGGCGCCTGCATCTGGCGGGCACAGCCGGCGGGCGGGAGCCGAGGCGCTGACCGCAGCTGGTGGCGGAGGGGGGAGGGGGTGTGAGCGCGCACGCGCTTGCTTGCTCGCTCTCTCGCTTGGTCCAGCTGTGCTCGTGGCTCGCGAGGCAGGGCGCTTTCCCGGGCTTGGCTCAAGTCAGCTGGAGCGGCGGTGGCAGCCAAAGTAGCATCCATTCCCCATGCCCGAAAGTCCCCCGTGCTCCTCCTCCGCCGCCTCCTTCCCTGCTCCACCTCTCCGACACCCGCGTTTGTACTTTCTTAGCAGCCCATCCTTCCCAGGCAAACTTTGATGGAGAATTTCACACCGCGCTGGAAAAATGCCTGTTATGAAAGGACTGCTGGCACCTCAGAACACCTTCTTGGACACGATAGCGACTAGGTTTGACGGCACACGTAAGTCTCCCGGGCAAGCTTCTGGCTCCTTGCGCTGGACGCAGGCAGAGGGGCAGTGGGGTGTGTGTTTGCGGAGGGGGGGGGGGGTCTCATTGTTTCGGGGAATCTTCCTCCCACTTCCCGCTGTTGTAGGTAAAGGGAAAGCACGGGATTCTCCGGCGCTGATCAAACTTCGCTTATCTCGCTACCTCGTTGCCCTTTGGGGATATTTTGGCTTTCTGCTTCTCAGGGGGATTGGTTTATGGGCTTTGTCCCCCTTTGCAGCTTTGGGTATTAAATGGGCTGGGCGGGGGGGGGGGGGGGGGTAACAAAGAAAAAGAAACTTCGGCGGTCAAAGCTTATTTCTCTCCTGCTCTTTAGATACACGAATGGGTTTCAGATGTAACATATCTATTCTGCCTGTAAGTCAGGGAGGGTGGGGTGGCAGGGAGAGAAACAAGCAGACCTCTCTCGGAATGCAGCTTTGATTTTTTTTTAAAAAAAAATAATCTCTTTAAAAGCTTAATTCTTGTAAACCAGCTTCTGTATTGGCTAGACATCTGTTGTCAGAGGTTGCTGAATGAAGACTATTTTGTCCGATTAATGAATGGGTTTGCTACGGAAGAAGACGGTAGGCTTTCAGGACCCTGGACAGATCCACCCATTCTTTATTCTGAAGCAAAAATCCTAGCGTTCCTTTTGAAGGTTTGCTTAGGCGCCCAATGCCTGTTTTGAACAGGTCAGCTGTCCCCACAGTTTTTACCTGTTAGGAGATATTTCTTTTCTTGCACAAATATAACCTCACTGCTGCTTCAGCCTGTGACATACTGAATCCATACAGTAAGGTGTGTATGCACATATAGGTGAACACAGGTACACACATACAAATAGTCTAAAAAGGTATTGGACTTTACATTGGTGAACGTTTTTAAAATTGTTGAACTCTAGTCTGGTTTAAATTTAAATGAAAAGAAAAAATACGATGAAGTATAATTCTATATATATTTCTTTGCAACAGGAAAACTTTGGGTTTCCTGTGAGGGTGTCTTGTTTGCTTTTGGAGACAACCCTCCTGGCTCAGTACTTTTTAGAGTATTGACAATGCTTGTTTTTTGCATATGGACATTCTTCTGAAGTTCAGATTAAAAGTGTTAAATGGATGCTATGGTCTTGTTCATAATGTCAGTTCTCTAGATATTCAAAAATCAATTGTAATGAATGAAAAGGCCACATTAGACTGCGTGCTTCATATGAAACCAGAGTAGTACTCTTAGATAAAACCTTTAGGTTTTGATTTTGACACCTGTGTTTCCATTCTATTCCATTCTGAGAGTTTCTAAACTCATATCCAGGTGCTTCCTAGCAGGAGCTGGTGCATGCAGGTAGAATGCAGCAAGATTTTAAAGGTCAATAATGGCATGTGCTCCTTCTTGCTTTAATAGGCAGGCTGGTGTTCAAGTGTGTATTTTTCACAAAAGAAGAAAGGAATCTTCAAAAACAGACTAAAATAGATTGCTGCACTAAAGTTCACACCTATACAGGCATACACATACATTTGAGCTGTCAGTGGGGCTACTCAAGGAAGCATTTGGGCTGAGCTGAGCTATGAGTGGGCAAGAGATCTAAATGGGGAGATAAACATTTTAGTCAGTTTATGCTACTTATTTCTCTTTCTGATATGAGTTTAAATTTTATAAATTGCTTTTGAAGATAAAGCATGATCCAGTCAACAATATGTATGTGTAAATTCCATTGATTTCAATGACAGCAAGGTAACCATGTGCGTGTAGCTCTCACACTTCAATTGGTGGGATTTAGAAATGCTTAGCTTTGGGTTGGATTGTGTCCATAATTTTTAACACAGTGCAAGTTATATAAACTAGTCTGTCCTTATAGTTATTGTAGCACTATCAATGTTTAGCACATGTTTGATGTAGTAACATTGGATGTAGTTAACAGAGCTCCTTTTATTTTAACCATTTGGGGAGGATATATTATGTTGTCATCAGTAAGACTCTAATCCAGCGATACATCTTTAATCTGGTGGAGAATTAATTCTAATTCTGGGCTACAGTGAATGAAAGGCTTCCTGATCATGTTGGAAAATATGTTATGATTTGTATGGTGCTTTCATGCAGCATCAGTACTGGAGTTTGGTTGTTACTATTTATTTCACCTTTAGCAGTGGAACTCTTTTTGAAATAGCAGAGGACCTTGAGTCTCCTCATCAAAATGTGAGTTCAATCTTTACTCCCTTCCAAATGATGTTCTTGGAAGCTATTCTTACTGACTGCAATGGAACATAATTCCATAGGTGCACAGGGAACAAATTGCTAAATCAGTCCAAAGGTCTTTTCTTCAACAATGGCCAGTCAGGTGGTCCAGGAAAATTATAAAGCAGAACAGAACAATGACAACTATCCCAAACTGAAGGACCCCAGTACAGAGTTATCAGAGGTGTACTGCCTCTCAAGATTACTATTCTATTTGTTAATTCTAATCTGTCAACAGATGGGTGTGGTCTTCACCCAATCTGAATTGATTGATTTGTCTTTGATTGGTTATTGTTTCAAACTGGACTCTCTTTGTAACACCTCCCCACTAAGTGTCACCTTACAGTTACTTTCTTTAACTTCATGCACTTGACTCAAGTTTACGAAGAATAAATGTTGTTTGTCTTTAAAGTGCCATCAGATTACTGTATAGTTTAATTGTGCATAGGATCACATTTTCTAATTCAGAAGTTTCTTTGCGGTTTACATGGCAGCTATAGCTTCACAGATAGTATTCACTATAGTATGTTTTGTGTAAGTAACTCAGCAGATCTGTGAATGAACAGAAGTGCAGACATCTCTTCTGGATCATATAATACTAGGGCTTAGTGACAGTAAGTCCCTTGTATAAAAATGGACAAAAGTTCAGCTATAATTGTGTTCTTTATGGAATCCTCTAATCACACAGAACATTAAAGATGAGGAATAAATAGTATTTCAGTCATTGGCCTTTGCTATGTGTAATGATAAGTCGTTTCCCTAAAACGCTGGTGATAAATGCTCTTGGGTAAATGAACAGTGCCAACTTAAATATCAAATTACAAAGAATATTTTGAACTGGTTGGCTGCACTTGAGGTAAGGTATCAAAATAAAGTCTACAATCTTAATTAAGGCAACCCTATATGGGATTTGATACACAAAAGAGAAGATCCCACACATTGTTCTAGCTTTCAGCCAATAAAAGCAAATAGGATACTGCCTTAAAAGACTTGTGAAGAATTACTGAACTAATGACTTACTAATTGGTTTAGATGTCATCCTTCCAGAGATCTGCTACATTTTTCTATATACTGTCTATTTTTCAGAGAACGTTAAGTAGCTTTAAAGTGATAAATATTCATCATTTTACTTGTAAACAAATGCTATTAATTCTAATAGATCTTTCATCCAAGAAAGTGTGCTCAAAATTAAAAATGAAACTGTAATCCATTTTATATACAAGGTCCCTTGGAATCAACTCACCTTATGTCCAAGTAAAAATATAAGGATAGGGTGTCAGGGCCCCAAGACTACTATTTTAAAATACATGTAACATCCAAAGGCTGCTGTGGTCTGTGATGTTTGGGATGTCCTGGCCTCTCCCCTAACAAAGACCTCAGATTCAGAGGGAAGGTTTTCCCTCAGTTTTCCAGGAGAACCAGGCTGTGGTCGCATACACTAAATAATCCACTTTCAATGTACTTTCTAACTGGATTATGCCAGTTCACACAGTAAAATCCAGTTGGAAAGTGTACTGAAAGTGGATTATTTAGTGTGTGTGACCACAGTCCCAGTCTAGTAAAGGTTTCCCTTTCTCGAAAGCTAGTCGAATTTGACTCTAGGGGGCAGTGCTCATCTCCGTTACCAAGCCAAAGAGCCAGCACTGTCTGAAGACTTTTCCATGGTCATGTGGCTGGCATGACTAAATGCTGAGGTGCACAGAATGCTGTTACCTTCCCACTGAAGCAGTGGGATACCTATTGTCATGGGCATGGATAAGGATGAGCTGACTGAGCCTGCAGAAACCACAGCTGGCCCCTCTGAAGCAGCAGAGGAGGATAGCTGGCAAGTGCCTGTAACAGCAGTATTCACACCTGGCTCAGATAAGAAGGATGAACTGCAAGCTGAAAGTCCTCCTGAGTCACCCCCACATTTGACTCGTTTAAGGAAATGACTCCGGCAAAACTTAGCAACCAAGTGAAGAGAGGCCAGGCTGCAAGGGAGGCACTCAGCTAGCCCAGAGTTTTAACAGGAGCCTGGGTGATCGTGCAGCTGGCTAATTGGCAACAGCATTTAACTCCACACTCTGGGCAGTATTCTTTGTGGGAGCAACAAGTCAGCCTCATGCTGCTTGCATCCACCTTGGTTCTTACACGTTGATGGTCAGACTCCCTGACTTTGGACTTGGCTCTGTGTTCCTCATTCCTGACCCGGGCTTGGCTTTGGACTATGCTTTTGGTTAGTGGTTTTGGACATGGTTCTGTGTTTCTGGCTCCTGACCTCAGCTTGGCTTTTGATGCTGCACTGTCTTCTTGGCTCCTGACCTTGGCTTTTCTGGACTTCCTTTGACTGGCATCCCAGTCTGTGACACCTATTTATCTACTTGCACTTTCTTGCTTTTGAACTGCTAGGTTGGCAGGAGCTGGGACCAGAGATGGGAGCTCACTCTGTCACATGGCACTAGGGTCTCAAACTGCCGAACTACAGACCTTCCGGTCTACAGCTCAGTGTTCTAACCTCTGAGCTACCAGGCCCTAAATAACTCTTTGTAGGCCACATGTGATTTTTGATTTTCCCATACTTGTGAGATTTGTGTTATTATGTATATATAGTCACTGATTCATCTTATTCTTTTTTTCTCCTTTAAAAAGAGGAATTTCTCTTTCATTTCTCTTTGTAAAAAAATCATTATTCCCTTTTGTAACATCAGCACTTGCAGTTGTTTTATGTTACACACTACAGGGTGGTGTTCTAGCAAGAGGGCAGGAAGACATTGCCTGTCTCTGAGCATCTATAGAGTGAAATTTCGAATGTTCTGGAACCTCCCTTTTCACTGCTCCTTTCTTCAAATTTCTCTTTGAGTCAAACAGAATTATTTAGAAACCGACTTCAAATTCCTAAAAATAGGAAAATAAATGGATGGTAGGATTTCAGGGAGAAATTAGGTAAAGAATGCTACTTGAGACTTTTGTGATTTTCCCTCTAGGAAGATGTGTTTCTATTACAATCATTATCAGGCTATAGCTTGCATTTGTCCCTGTCCTTGTTGTGTGCCTGTTAAATATTGCCATGGTGACATACCTCAGTGCCAGCCATCTTGTCTTTTTAAGTCATGATAAAGCAACTAGGCTCACTACTTCTCTTGGTTCCTCTGTCCCCATACAGTGCATCTAATAATTCCTTTAAATTGGTCGAATAATATTTGAGTTCCATTTATCAAAGCTCCTCTACTTGCTGATTAGAAATTGGCATGAAAGGAGCCATTTGTCACTGAGAGATAGAGAGGAGTGAATGCTTCCTTCATAAAATTTGTATAATGAAAAAATCAATGTACATTTGAAATCCTTTCAAAAAAATTTTTTACTACAAATATTTTAACTTTTTGGAACATATCACTAAAAGTAGGGAAACATTGGAGCAAATCCAAATGTAACACAAGCCAATTGCAAAAGTAATGTTATGACAGTGATGTACTTGGAAAATTTAATAGCTACTGTTTACATGAATCCTTAATTCCCAGTTCATACTGCAGTTCTCCAAGAGTAGAAGTGAATTGTTTCCATTGGGAACTAATAAAGAAATCAAGTGTAAAAATCTGAGTAGGGAAATGGAGACCAAATAACAAAAACTGTATTCTTTTCAAAGATGGATTTTAAAATAATGAATGGGCAGATGACAACTTTTGTGTTTGTGTATGTCTATTTTTAGAATTTTATTTCATCTTTTTCTGTCCAGGGATAACCCAAGGAAGCTAACAAAACTGATGAAGTATCACAAGATAATAAAATTATACCATAAAAATCAGAATAACACCAAGACCAACCTAATACCAGTTCTAAATAAATATTATCCAAGTCCTAGATCATTAAATTAAATCACATGAAGAAGTTTTTGTGAATTTTTCAGTGACCAAAGGGTGAGGATTTGGTGGACTTCTAGAAAGGGAATTATATAACAGACAATATAATTTGTTTGAAGAAAGGCTCCTTCGGTACCCTGTAAGGGTTTATGATAATCTTGACTTTCACCAAGAAGAGAACAGTCAGGTGATACAGTGAAAGTATCAGATCTATATGCTTTCAAAGGTATTTTCCACCAATAAAAGTCAGCTCATGGGTTCAGTTTCTGACCAGTTTTCCAGGAGATCATTATATACAGCACATTGCTGGATTACTTGACAAGAAAGAGATGTTTCAGTAATGCTTTACTTTTAAAATAAACTTGTGGTGGTGTTCAGTCTTGGCCTGTAATCATGTCTGTCTTGAATAACTTCCTCCTGTTCCCAGATATATGGGAATGACTACAGTCTGTGGCAGAGATCTTGCACTCTGCATATGCTCAAAGACACCCTACTTTTACTTCCAGGACTGACTCCAGGTTTTAGAGTCTTTAGAGAGCCCCTTGAACCATGAGGAAATGCAGGATCTATATGTTTTGATAGACTGCGTCATAATGCAGATAGAGAAGGCAGGCAGATGAACAGTGGCAGCTATTATTACTCTTTCTGTTTCTCCTTTAGTCCTTCACTGCTCATTTGAGAAGATGCACAGACAGTTGCCAGTGAGACCTAGGAGTCACTGCTGCCCACCTTCTGCTTGCTTCGTAACAGGAGCATACAAAAGAGGAGGAGCCATTGCCTCTGTCTTGATAGTGGCGCACATGCTAAAGGAGGAGGGGTGAATAAGCCCTGTCCTTCTGAGGAGGGTTAACTTGGAATGTGCTTTTAATATTTTTATTGTTTCATCTTGTTTATTGTATGTTTCCTGGCCACTTGGGCCGGGAGTGTGGAACACAAGTGCCTAAAAGAAAGAAATAATCTTTCCAGGGGGAACCACTGACACCTCTAAGGAAGAAGGCAGGCTGCAATTGTTTCTGCTTCATAGCAGGGAGCCCTCCCAAAGCCTTGGGGACTTGGCAGCCACTCAGTACTGCTGACCAGCCTGATCATTTCATATGTCTCAGCACTTGGGGGGGGGGGGCGTTCTGAGGCCCTGCACTGGAAACCTGGCTTCACCTGCCCGAGCTTTTATGTCATCTACTGCTGGGGTTTATTTTTCTCTGGGATCTTTGTGTTAAGACCTTCAAAGCTTTAAAATGAACAGGTGTTAACCAGAGGGAGAACACTAAGCATACGCTGTACAAAATGTGGCCAGCATTTTAACATCTAAACTATTTCAATACTCCAGTGAGAGACACTGACTCTCCCGTTACCATGTGTAAGAAGGTTTTACTTATACCAGGTTGTAATTTGAAGACACACACATTTTAAGAAAAGCTCTGTTGCCCCTTAGCAGGGACACATGTATTATGATAGTAGCAGTAAATTTAGCTTTAAAGGAGGGGGGAGAGAGAGAAGGCAGCATGGTATAGACTGCTCTTATCAGATCTCAGAAGCTAAGCAGGGTTGGAACTTGGAAGGGAGACTACCAAGGAAGACTCTGCAGAGGGAGGCAATGGAAAACCACCTTGGCTTCACACTTGCCTTGAAAGCTCCTTGCTGTGATCGCCATACATCAGTTGCAACTTGACCCATGAAGAAAGGGGGAAAGGGGAACCCAATAATGTAAGACAGGGTTCCCAGCATCGTGTCTGTGGGTGCCATGGCACCAGCTGACACCTTTCCTGGGGCCCATTGTGCTTTCAGAAAGTGGATGGGACCGGGGGGGGGGGGCTGTCAAACAAGGCTTCTGAGTGGCCACTGGAAATCTGATTGGCTGTACAGATTATAACAACAGCAGCAGCTGCCACCACAGTGTTAGCTTTTTTTTCTACCTTGCACCTCTCTTTCCTAGTCTTTTTAAAATTTCTCCTCTTGTTCCCTGCACTTATGTCCTCTGTGTGTTTGGCTCTACTTCCTACAGCAGCCATGTTGTGGTTTTGCCCACCACCCTGTCTCAGAAATCCAAAGGTACCCACAGGCTCTAAAAGGTTGTGGATCCCTGACTTGATATGTATACAAGGACATGAGCTATTCCTGAAGTTATTTAGGAATAGGAATATTTAGGAATAGGAATATATATTGGAATATATATAAGAATTTTAGTGCTTTGAATACTCCACCGTCTTCAGATGCATTATAGACTGGTTTCTAGCAGATAGTACATTGATTTGGCAAACTTTAGTACACTATCCTGACAGTCTGGAATTCTAGGCCCAGAATATTTGAAATACAGATTATAACTAGCTGTGACTGAGCATATAGGAAAAATGGAAAACATGGGTTCATCTATTTTGATAAGAGATTGGTTCCCTTGTCAACAGCTATAGCTGTCAAGACTTCTGATGATTAGTAGAGAAGAAGAGTCCTAGATGCTAAAGGGCAAAATGTGACAGCCATTCTCTTGAAATGATCTAGGAATCACAATGAAATGAGGCAAGACTGAAAAGGAAAAAAGGTTCATATGAAGTCATAGTAGCACAGTACAGTTGTCACTCAGCCAGCTGTCCCCCACTTGTAAGCCTTATATAGGCCACTTGGTGGTTTAGAAGTAATGGAGTATATTTAGTATTTACTGTTCCATTGGAGATATCAATGCTAAAGAAAGCAAGGGAAAAAGAAGTCTTAACAGATGGAATGTTTGGGTTCTATTATTTTGTTAGCATAGGCATAGCATCAATAGTACATGCCAGTGTTCTTGCATTACCAAGCTTATAGTATGCAATGTGCATCCCAGCCAACTGCACCACCTGCCATATTGAGCCACCTCTTTGGTCTTTGGTGCTGGGCTCTGTCTAGTGAGCAGATCAGGCAGAGATGGAAGGATTTCATATTTTGATATCTATATTTTGTTCTTTCTGAGCCACAACATGGATGGACTTCCAGTTTATGTGGTAACCTCACGTTTGTTCATTCTCATAATCTTTGGTACTGCCTTTTTACATGATCTGATTCACAACAAGTGACCCATTTCAGTCTCTTTCTGCAGTTCCTGTCGTGGCCACTCCCTTATCCATCCTCTGTTTTCTGCTCCTTGAGACATTAGTCCTGCGCCAAGTCTCAGGCTCCTTGTTATCTCATTTCTTGACATGGTGTCTTTTCCACTTCACCTCAAATAGCGGCCAGGAA
Organism: Lepidodactylus listeri; assembly: GCA_029233225.1. Lineage (NCBI taxonomy): Eukaryota > Metazoa > Chordata > Lepidosauria > Squamata > Gekkonidae > Lepidodactylus > Lepidodactylus listeri. Next base: position 52,330,083 of record JARCFY010000012.1, read on the forward strand.
GCATGTTTCTGAGGGTCTGTCCTCTTAGGTCCATTCCTAAAAGCTCAATGGGGAGCTCTCTTAACAAGACCAAGAAGTAATAGCATGATCATTGGTGGATGTGATGTGGTGTTGCACATCAATTTGGTTTACATTACTATCCTGATTGTATCCATACAGCCTACAAGTGGAGACAGGCAGACATGGTTCACCCATCCTCTGTTTTATCCTCACAACATTCTGGTGAGGTGGGTCAGGCTGAAAAATATTGACTATCAATGCCACTTAGTGAGCGACATGACTGAGTGGGGACTAAGAACAGCCACATCAAACTATGAGGATACTAGATTTTCACAAGGACAGTTCCATCTAAGAATCCTGCTTTCACCATGGGCCAGTGCTATATCCTAGTTTAAAGGTCCTCGTGCAGTAGTTAAAAAATGTTCTCTCTCCTGTTTTGCACTCTGTTTTTTCTGGCTACCTTAAAAATCCATGATAACAAGCCACATGTGTTGATCTTGAATTGGACCCTACAGAACTGTTTCTCAAATGGTGCATTTTTCTCTGGTGGAAGGAGCTTTTGGCTGGTTGATAGAGGAGGCTTGCCAACTGATTTTGGAGGCAAACACCCCCTCGATTGAGCAGTTCTGTAGAATCCCATCCAATTTCTTCACTGTAACTCTGCAACACTTTGAATATGCTGCTGGATATTCCTTTTGATTATTATTTTCAGTTTGCCAGGAAAGAGAAGTTAACCATGTTCCTTAGAGAAAGCAGTTTTATATTAGCAGAAGAACAAGACAGACCTTTATTGATCAGGAGGGTGACCAAAGAGGGAGAACTTTTAAATGCATTGTCACCTGTGAAGTTTTTGGGCAGGGGGAGAGGTTGGTGTTGTGCCTATAAAACTGCAGCTGGAACAGATTTCCTTGTTAAAATGTTCATGTTTGGTGAACTTTCATTTTTTTATCAAGGCATTGTTATAGCTAGGAGAACTCTAAGGCTGCAGTCCTTTGAACACTTTCCTGGGGGTAAGCCCCACTAATTAAAATGGAACGCACTTCAGAGTAGACCTACTTAGGCTTTCTCTCAACATTCCTAATATCAAGGTTATTTGAAACTAGAGTCCACTTTAGAATGATTATTTACCAGGTGATGCTCATTTCCACACATTAAGCCTCTATTGAAGGGACAGCACATTTTTCTCCAGACCTGTTGGCAGCCTCAGGCCTGTAATTTTATTTTGCCTTCAGGGAGAACTTACTGAAAACAAACATGTCCCTGCTCTGTGTAAAACTAAAAGTTATTGTCACCGCATTTTAATGTGTCAAGTTTTTTTTCTTTCGTTCTCTGTGACACTTGAAACATTACTTCTATCATTAATTAATGTTTAATTCTCTGTCCAGCCATACTGATTTTTGTGAAGAAATTCAGAACATTTGACTACATGGAGTTTCACTAAAATATCAGCCACAATTTCTGATCAAGGTCCTCCTTGGCCACTGGTATGTGTGGGCGGGAGTAGGGTTGCCAGTTCTAGATTGGGGAGTGCCTGGAGATTTGGGGGTGGAGCCTGGGGAGGACAGGGATCTTAGTGGGGTACAATTCCATACAGTCTACCCTCCAGAGCATCCATTTTCTCCAGGGGAACCGATGTAATTCCAGGGGATCCCTAGGTCCCACCTGGAGGTTGGTATCCCTAGGAAGAAAACTGTAATTAGTCTACAGTCAACTAAGTCTTGGCTTCCCAGTGAGGCTGCAGAACAGGTGATGCCTAGCTGTGACTGAGCACATAGGAAGAATGTTATTCCAGATTGTTTTGGGGGCAGCCTGAGTGGGGCAAGCTGGTGGGACATAAGGTATATGTTTAGATTACTTTTTAATGTTTTTTATATCTGAGGTTTTAACACTGGTTTTTTCAAATTGTTTTTCTATTATTGGCTTTTGATGTTCAGAACAAAGGTGGACATAAATATACAGAAGGTGGACAGATAAATATTTTAAATGTTTGGTGTGAGAGCCAGTTTGGTGTGGTTAAGTGCACGGACTCTAATCTCGGAGAACCGGGTTTGATTCCCCACTCCTTCATTTGCAGCTGCTGGATGACCTTGGGCAAGCCATAGTTCTGACAAGAGCTGTTCCCTCAAGGACAGTTCTTGAAAGAACTCTCTCAGCTCCATCTACCTCACTGGGTGTCTGTTGTGGGGAGGGGAAGGGAATGGAGTTTGTAAGCCACCCTGAGACTCCAGTTGAAGGGCGGGGTATAAATCCAATCTCTTTTCTTCTTCTTCTCTTCTTTTAAAAGTCTGTGACTGACCCCAACTTACTCAATCCTTAAAACATCACTTAATGCCCTGCTGTCTCACAGTCCACAGCTAAATAATTATTCTTTTTAAACACATAGATTTTAATATTTGTGGAGCCAGTGTGAATTACATTTGATTAGGAGTTGGGCGCGGGTTGAAGGTGATACAGAAGAAGAAATGGGGTAGTTCTTATGATCAGAGTCCATTGTGCTCTAATGTCTTATCCAGATTGAAGGAAACAAGAAAGTATTCCAGATGGCAATTAGCTGGGGAGTTCCTGATCAAATTACTGGGTGAGCATTGGGTAGCGGCTTGGAATAAATTGCATTGGAATATTCATACCAGAATCCTGTATGTATTGGGAACTACTGCTAGGATGAATGTTGCTTAGCAATCACAAAAGGTTTCTTTGCTGAAAAATCAAGTTAAGATTCCACCTTTGGTGGAAATAGTGAAGATAGATTTAATTAAGGTGTACATTTCAGTTCAGATTGAAGACAATGGTATGTGTAGCAGCAATAATGCAGCAATAATGGCAATTCATATGGCCTTTAGAAAAATTGCACACATGAAACTCTGTTGTATTATAAGTCTATCAAGGTCAGTACTGTCTTCTCGGAGTGGCGGTGGCTTTCCAGGGTCTTAGGCAGAGATCCTTCACATCACCTACTACCTGATCCTTTCAGCTGGAATTGCCAGGGACTCAGCCTGGCATCTTCCATGTGCAAAGCCAATGAGACATGGCCCATGAAAATTTTGGTCCTAGGCCCAGCTGCAGGTGTGAATGGGCCCATGGGTGTGAGGTGCATGAGCTCCACCATTGCATCTCCTCTCTCCCCACATCATGGCCACCTTCCCCCTCAATTATGACTCCATCCTGAAACCCAACTGTGGTCACCTCCCCATCTGGCAGGCACAGCAAGCAGAGACTTTTAGATTTTTTTTCCTAGGGTAAACTGACCAATTAACTTATAGGGAAATTTCATGGTGGACCATTGCCTTTGAAGGCCACTGGTGGCCAGGAGAAAGCCCCAGTACCTCTGCCACTGCCTTAGGGCCAGTTGGCCTAGACCTTTAATCAGCAATGGTAAAGGGAATCAGTTTACCAATTTCTCTCTTTTCCTGCACTGCTGCCAGTTTGGAGGAGCAAGAGATGGGTGAGCTAACGTCCACTGTTGGTGCTGCTGAATGACCCTGCAGGACTGGCTAGTAGTATCACAGGTTTCACTCAGCTTAGCTTGCTCCAGGGTTATTTTTTTACTTCCCATTGTGCTCATTGATTTCCCAAATCAAACTAACATTATCCCAATATTCAAAAAAGGGAGAAAGGATGACCCAGGAAACTAAAGCCCAGGGAAGATACTGGAGCAGATTTTATAGGGGTCAGTCTGTAAGCATCTGAAGGACAACTTGGTGATCTGGGGAGTTAGCAAGGATTTGTCCCCAACTGGTCTAGCCAGACTAATCTCATTTCCTTCTTTGATCAAGTGGTGATCTTACTGGATCATTAGAATGCTGTCAATATTGTTTACCTGGATTTCAGTAAAGCTTTTGACAGGGTCTCCCATGATATTCTGATGCGTAAACAGGAGAACGGTGGAAAGGGAACTGGTTAGAGAACTGTGCCCAAATAGTAGTTGTCAATGGCATTGCATCTGATTAGAGGGAGGCATCCAGTGGGGCGCCACAGGGCTTGGTTCTGAGCCCTGTATTTTTCAATACTTTTATAAATGATCTGGATGAAGGGGTGGAGAGACTACTTTTTGCAGATGATACCAGATTGGGAGGAGTAGTGGACACCCTGGAAGATAGAGACAAAATTCAATGAGATCTGAACCACACTGGAAAAGTGAGCAGATGTGATTAAGATGCAATTTAACGAGGATAAATGCAGAGTTATACATCTGGGTAACAAAAAAGAGAAGCATGCATACTGGAGGATGGACACACTTCTAGGTAGCAGTGTGTGAGAACAAGATCTTGGTGTATGGGTGGACTGTAAGCTAAATACGAGCAGTCAGGGTGATGCAGTGGCCAAAAAAGGCTAATATGATCTCTTAGGGTGTATCAACAGAGGTATAACATCCAAATCACAGGATGTCATAGTCCTGCTGTACACTTCATTGACCAGGCCACACCTGAAGTAGTGTGTGCAGTTCTGGAGGCCTTACTTCAATAAGTATGTGGACAAAATGGAGTGGGTGGAGAAGAGAGTGACGAAAATGATCAGGGGCTTGGAGACCAAATTCTACAAGGAAAGATTGAGGGGAAATGTTCAGTCTGGAGAAGAGGATGTTGAGGGGGTACATGATTGCTCTCTTTAAGTATTTGAAAGGTTGTCACTTAGATTAGGGCAGGGAGCTCTTCCTGTTGACAGCAGAGGATAGGACTCACAGTCAATACTCCCTCTAAGCTGTGGAGTCTTGGGAGCAAACATTCTACTTTGTCAGCTACTGGCATTAAAGTTGTGAGCAAGCAATTTGGCTATTGCATAAATTAGTTTGCTCTGGAGCCATCCTTCCTGAGCTAAGACAAAAATGTGTGAGCTAGAGGCTAAAAAATTGTGAGCTAACTCACACTAACTCAGCTTAGAGGGAACACTGCTTGCAATAATGGGTTTAAATTACTGGTGGAAAGGTACTGGCTGGATATTAGGATTATTTTTTAAAAAGTAAGAGTAGTAGAATTGGCTGTTTAAGGAGTTGATGAGCTCCCCCTCACTGGTAGTCTTCAAGCAGCAGCTGGACAAACACTTACCAGGGATGCTTTAGGCTGATCCTGCATTAAGCAGGGGGTTGGACTAGATGGCCCATATGGTCCCTTCCAACTGTGATTCTTTGATTCTATGATCCCTTCCCCAGTGTCTGCCTCCAAATGCTCCTGGGGGTTGTCAGCAGAGAGCTGGCTACCCTATGGCACCCGTGGTGGACAGAAGGAACTCTGTCCTTTAGAGTATCAATGTAAAGGAATGGACTTTAATCATTTGTGAAGTAACAGCTGCATGTAAGAGAATAAAAGCTCTAGCAAAAACTGACTCTGAGTAAGTACAAAGGGCAGAATTGCCCAGTTACTTCACCTTTTCTCCTGTGTGTGTATGTGTGAGTGAGTGGCTATGTCATGCAAGGAGGAGTTTGAAACACAATTTTCTCTCTTAAACAGGAAAACGTTATTGCTGTAGGTTATCAATAGGGGTGTGCAATTTTTTTTAACCAGTATTTTTCAGTTCAGGTCTATTAAACCTGAAATCTTTTGGGGATTCCCAAAAAATCCTGGATCTAAATACCAGTATGGTATTCAAATCCAGGATTTTTCAGAAATACTGAATTTTTTTGGGTCCAGTAGACCCAAACTCAACAATGCCAATGAAAAAACACCAGCCTGATCCTGGGGCTGGCTTGGCTTCTCCTGCCACTCAGTTCAAACCAAGTGGCAGGAGAAGGCAGCAGAGAGCTATACCTGTGGGGAGCTATTGGCAGTGATCCCGGCTGGGCTGCCTTCTTCTGCTGCCAGGTTTAAACTGGGTGGCAGGAGAAGGCAGCACAGACCTGTGCCAGCAGGGAGTTCTCAACTCCCCACTGACCCAGCTGATCTTGGGCTGGCTTCTCTTACAGCCCAGTTTAAACCAGGATGCAAAAGAAGCCAGCCACAGCTGAGGTGGTGGGGAGTTCCAGGCTTCCTGCCACCCTGGCTGATACATGAGCTGACTTCTGTAGTCCCTTTAAAGTTTAAAGGGACTGCATAAGCCTGCCTGACAAACAGTTGAGAGGCAGGAGCAGAGCTGTTTTCAGATCTGCCCCAAACTCCCAAATATATCCAGGATTTTCTTGGGATTTTTTTGGTTTTCCCAAGAAAACGTCAATACTTTTTTGAAGCCAAAATACTGAGGTGGAGGGAGGTATTTTTCATGGGTTTTTTTTGGGGGGGGGGGCTTGGGTAGGTCCTAATGCACGTCCCTAGTTATCAACGTAGAGCACAAGACAGGGAAAATAACTCTCATGCCTACTGGTTTACTGATCTAAGGAAAAGAACAGGAAAAATCATCCCACTAAGCTAAATTTAACAATACAAAAGATTTATCTCTGACATTCATTCCTCGATGACCATGGAGCAAATGCAAATCCTGACCCTCACTTACTCTGTGCAGGGAAATCTGACTCCTTGCATTTGAATGTTACAGGATGTTTCCAACCTTTTAACTCTTCCTGCCTTAACTGGTAGAAAGTTTCTTACCCAATCCAGAATTAAGGAGCTTATCTCCACGTATAACGTGAACCCCAATATCCCAATCATCCAACAGTGCATGTTCCACACATCTCAATGAGCCCGCCATTGGCGGGGAGAGCGGGATATAAATCTCATGAAATAAATACATACCCAGATCCTGTTTTACAACAACTATCCATCTTGCCCTTCCTGGCAGATAGAGTAAATGGTTGTCTCTGTACAGAAACATACCTCTGCTCATGCCGACCTCTTGGTGCATTTTATGGCTCTCTTCCCTGGGAAAACAAGCAGCTACTAGGTTATCTAGTGAGCTTCAAAGCACCTTACATTTCTGGATTGTGACAATGGATCCAAACCAATGATGGTAATCCACATGGGGACACGCTTGTGCATTTTCCCTGTTGCTGCTGTGGCTGCTGATACAGCATAGCGGCAGTGAAACTTCTGTATTGTAGGTTTCCCTGCAGTTTTCTTGTCCAAGTCCCAGCAATGGCCACCCACCCTGCCCATGGTACTGGGGCTTTCACATTTTTTTTTAAAATCAGAACTAGATTACTGTATATCAATATAATGTTACACTAAGATGTGCATCAGGTTCTCTGAGTTCTCAGCTTTCACTTTTAAAAAATGTGGAGATATGACTTTTCCATAGTATCTCCTCAAGGAAAGAGGCTGTACACCAGTGTTCCCTCTAAGCTGAGTTAGTGTGAGCTAGCTCACAGGTTTTTAGCCTCTGGCTCACATGTTTTTGTCTTAGCTCAGGAAGGATGGCTCCAGAGCAAACTAATTTATGCAGTAGCCCAATCGCTCACTCACAACTCTAATGCCAGTAGCTCACAAAGTAGAATTTTTGCTCACAAGACCCCACAGCCTAGAGGGAGCATTGCTGTACACTTATTCTTTTAAAATGAAACCTGGGGATTCATGGAACCTTACACATATTGTTATAATGGTATATTGATATAACTATCCTAGTGCTGGGTTTTTAAAATAATAATAATAAAATGCCCATAAGAGTTAGAGGGAACAAATGCCACCATATGGGTACTGAGTCAAGGAAAATGGCTGCCATGTAGGCGGTAATGATTAAAAAAATATTCAAAAGACCAAAGTGATTGGCAGCTTTTAGGATGTAGTACAATAGCACAAAACATATATATAGCTTTTCTCTCTGTTTCTTGATCTAAGGAGCCATCAGAACTAGCAAAATATTGACCTATGAAAATGTTGCCTTTTCCCATTCCTGCATATTTTAACCTATTTTAACCTATTTTTTCAAGGCAATGTCTTGGATAATTGGGCTACTCCCTTTACAGGTATACCTTGCTTTATTAGTTAGTTCTGACAAGTTCTACAGGCAAGAAGATCACTTTAGACAGCACCCAGATCTTGGAGAGCCCAGCTTCCAATCCTCAGTGTCAGGACATCAAGTTATATAGTAAAAAGTCATGGAAAGTGATGTCAGGTTGCAGCCAACTTATGGTTGTGGGGTTTTCAAGGCAAGTAACAAGTAGAGGTGGTTTGCTGTTGCCTGCCTCTGGCCGAGTTCAGACAGGCAGTTTGGCCCGATATAGGCATGTTTCACAAACTGATTAAGAGGGCCAGTTCACACAGCCACAGCTGCCTGGCGTTGCCGCGCCATACTCACCCATCCTGAAGCATTTTGATCCCACTTTAAAAAGGTACCTGGTGAAAGCTGTGGCAAGCCGTTTGGGTGCACGTTGATCCTCCTTCCTGGAAGTGTGGATGCAAATAAGCCACAATGAAGCAGTGCCAGTAATGTGAATCCACTGATCCGGCATAACCACCCATGCGTGCTGTGCACATGAGCACACAACTGCCTGTGGGGACGCTTCCAGCTCATGGAGTTAAAGCTCCCAGCCATGGGATCCTGCCCCAATTGCTGCTGTGCCTATGCACCCATGCGCTTGTGTACAGTTCAGCAAAATGGACCAAAGCCGTGTGCAACCGGGCAGCGCCACCAGGCGCCACCCTGCAGTGCGAACACTCCATTCCGCCTCCTCCCCGGTATGGTCCCATATCAATCCACGCAGTGTGACCAGAAAGCCCCACGACAACTTGGCCTGGGTCTTTTTGCCCCGCTTCCCTTGCGCTTCATTCAGCCAGTCTGTCCTCTGCATCTGTGCAGGCAACCCTACTTCTCTGGTGGTCTCTCATCCAAGTACTAAGCAGAGGAGACCATGCTTAGCTTCTAAGGTCTGACAAGATTAGGCTAGCTTGGGCCATCCAGGTCAGGGCATAGTAAAGAGTACCTCTGGGTATATGCAAAGAGTAGCTTTCCCTCTCTCCCACTGAATAAACAGTCTTTCCACCTGCAGGGGTCCATCATGGCATTTTTCCCATTTTTTTCACATTCTTTTTGTGTCTATCCGTATTAAGTTTCCAATATTTTCTGCACTTCATTTTGCTAACAAATGCAGACTTGGGAATTTTTCCATAGTTAACATTTGATTTTTAATAAATTATGAGCATTCATATAAACAATAAAACCTCTGAAATGGAACAACTAGTATAAGTATGGAAAAAATGATGTTATATATAATTCAGGGTGAGACAGGTTCTGAATAAGATACAAGAGATGCAGGGAACTGGGAATGCTGTACAGATTACACCACCCAGACAGACAAATGAACAGTGCTGGTTAGGTTGCTGTGAAAACTAGCTATGATCCTGTACTCTGACTCTGAACATTTCCCACTTTATCTTCAAGAGCATCCACTGGTCCTTTGAATCTTGCTTTCACTGACTTCAGGGAGGTTTAGAATAACTTTGTTTTCAACAAAACTTCACTTGCCCAAAGATCTGCCAAACTCATCCTTTTTTTCCTTCTAATTAAATGGGGGGGGGGGGGGGGGTGGAATTCTGCTGATGTTTTCCCCTTGTCACCCAGTCCTTCAGTGTTAAACAAGGCTAGGAGTATGACATCCCCCCCTTTCTTATTCAGGGCGTGTTAGCACTGTGTCCTCCTGTTCCTTCTCATCTCTTGCTAAAAGAAGAATGGAGGAACTTTAAAATCTATCTCTAGAAAGCTGAATCACTAGAGAATAGGTTCCTATGTTCTATGTGGCTATGTACGGATTACTGTTGAAGGTACCCACTTGTTTCTGAAACCAAGAATTAGAAGCTAATTAAGGGAATTTCTTATGAGTATAGTTTGTCATCATTTTAATAGTATGGCAGGCTTGTCGTTTCCCATGATACGCTCTAGGGTAATTCCTCTCAAAGCCGGATTTTTTTTTTTTAAATGAAACATTTCCTGTATGCATTAGTCACATTAAAAGCACAGCTGAGAAATTATTGGGCAAAAAATAGACCCTGGTGTTCTTAGGGCACACTGGTATTGTCTAAGTCAGGAAATTACTCAGCCCTTCTTGGTACTTGTCAAGACAACGAAGTTTCTTCAAGTTCATTCTGCTGGTATGTAATTAAAATAGACATAATCATGACAATTACCCTAATGACAATATTTCCCTTCTCCTCAAAACTCAGTTAATGATAAAGAATTCATGCAAGGGCAGTCTTTAGTGCTACATTTGCTAGCTTTTCAGCCATTAAAGTCGAGGAAGTTATTGCTGATCACACCAAAATGATTATCTTTTAGTGTCCAAATTATTGTACTAGTTTGTGTGGCAGTTCAATTCTTTACAGTTCATTTAGCATGGCTAATTGGTGGCTTCCAGCAACAGTTTGTAAACGGCACAATAAAATAAATGGAATGGGTTGCTACACAGATTGGTTGCCTGCTGATACTTACTCAGGCTTGGGAATCTGGTTTAATGATGAAGAGACATGGAAGGAAGGCTTTTTAGGCCTTAAGTATATTGATGTTTTGGAGCAAATGTGGAGGTTTCCTAAATAAAACTCTGGAAGAGCAGTGCAAGCACTAAGCTATGATTGAATAATCTTCCCAAAGCCCTCCATGGAAATTAGATGAGGGTTTTTTGTAAGACCACAGCAAGTCAGTGTGTTTTATCTTTGTGTGCTAAGGAAGTCCTGATGAAGTGAGCATTAGTGTAAAAATGTGATGTCTGCCTATATCCCTGCTTCTCTGGATTGATTGTCACTGATTCCCCCTCCTCCATTTGCTAATATAAAAAGAACATGTGGACAGTATGGGGATACTTGGTTAATATAGCAGAGTTTTGCCCTGTCATAGAAGCTTGATACTGAGTGCAGTAAATAAATCTCCTAAGAATTACATTGCAATGAATGTAAACTTATATTTCTTCAGTTAGATCCAGTTCGCATTCAGGTTGCGGTCAAAAGGAGAGAAAGAAGCCTAATCTAAAGAGTACTTTTCCTATCACAAATGGTCAGCTAATCTGGCATCATGTGTGTGGGACTATGAGGGCACTGGATCTACAGGGGAGACTTGCAGAGACATGTGTCTCCATGGAAGGCCATGCGACACGAGTGAGAGGATAAAGGAAGAGAGCGGAGGGGTCAGAGGGCAGCTCCCAGTTTAAGATAAAGAGAGGCATTCCATTCAAGGAGATAACACCTATACACACTTAGAGTGATGTAACGTCCCCCAATATTCAGGCATGCTGAGTCACTCCCTCCAACAGACAGTGCATGTGGACAGGCCCATGCAGGGCAATCATGAGGGAAAAGCCAGACAAATAATAGGAATAACAACAACAACGGTCCTGATCACCTTGGAGGCCCATGGAGATGGTCAAGTCATGTGATTTCTTTTCGTATGATACTGGGGGGTTGGTCTGGGTCTAGAAGCCTTGGTCTCCAGGAACTTGGAGTCCACAAGCAGGGATTTCTGGCTAGATTCAGGATAGCAGAAATACATTCCAGGGAATGCATGTTGATCACCAAGACAAAAGGGCTGCTGATTTTCTCTTGCAAGAATTTATATTACTGCAGCAGTCTATAAACCTTTCCGGCAACATGCAAGAGGTTCACAACTTGCTTGCAAAAATAAAAACCCAACTATGAGTTTAAAAAAATTCTTTTCCATATTCCGTTCGGTGTTTCAGTTTTCCTCAGAGATGCAGGGTTGAATTCCAATACAGCAGGGAAAGCAGAAGCAGTGACTGCAGCTGCTCATTTACAGATTATATGTTTAATTCAACTGCATGTATCTAAATCATTGTGCCGGCCCCAACTCCTGCATTTACTGTAAATGATACCCTTTAATAACAGATTTTGATCATTAACTCATTCTGACCTCATGACTATTATCTAAATGTAGCCACAGTGACAGCATACATTGCTGTTTAAGGGCTGATTTGGTACTTGCAGTTTGAGTATTTTGCATTTCTAGATTTGGGGGGGATGGGACAGGAATCTGATGGCACCTTAAAGACTAGCAAAATTTATTCTGTCATAAGCTTTTGTGAGCAGCATTGCCAATTTCTGGCTTGGGAAACTGTTGAAGATTTGGGGGCAGAGTTTGGGGAAGGGAGGGAGCTTGGTGAGGATGTGATTTCATACAATCCACCTTCTGAAGCTGCCATTTCCTACCATGAGAGTGGTACCCATTTTTGTGAGTCAGAGATCATTTCATCAGATACATCCATTAGGCAGAAGTATTTATATTCAAAATTCAGACACACAAAATGTGTGGGGGGGTGGAGGAGATGTTTCCAAGAAAGGCCAATATAAAATAGTATCCAATGCAGGGATGGGACAAACAACTTTTTTTTGCAGTTCGGTTCTTGGTTCGTGGCTTGAACCATCATGAACCAATATGCTGGTTCATGAACCAAACCAGTTTTTAAGGTTCAAGAGCCATTTAGAGTTTAACCCTCTGCTTTCTGTTCCTTTCAAAGCTTGGAGCCATTTAAACCCCTGTTTTCTGCTCTTCACGAACTGCCATGAACTGCATCAAAGTTCATGGAAGTTCGTGGTGGTTCTCATGTCAACAAACATGGGCTCATGAATCGGCCCAGGTTCATCACAAGCTTTGCTTCATGAGTTGGTTTGTGCCCATCCCTAATCCAATCAAAAGAGTAACCAGACCAGATCACATTTGCTGAACTGACAATGAACTATTAGAAAAGGACTGAATCATATGAGCATTAGGGAAATACTACAGGTTGTGTTAGTTTTAGAGAAACTTGAGGGATTAAAGGGGTAAAAAGCATTTGTTCCTCTGGTTTACCAGGTGGGGGCAGCAAGGCGGCATCTGGCAACAAAATGTCTTGAGGCACCACAGGGTCTGACTTTACTTGCTTTGGCATTTACATTTTTGAATTGCAGAAGTTCACATTTTTAGACAACCAACTCAAACAACATCAATTGTTATAACTCTATAAAGTGGCCCCCATACTGGTTCACTTACAGGTACACCATGATTGTGAAATGTAAGCAGAATTGGCTGTTCCCTGTAGCCAGGTAGGAGACTCATTGCAACAGTTTTATTGATCTTGATTTCAGAAGGAAAAATGATGGCCAGGGTCAGCCCTGGATTGACCATTTAGCAAAATAAGCACGTGCTTAGGGCACCAGGGAAAGAGGAAAGCCACAGAGGGGTTTTTTTTTTGGCTTATACTGCTTACTGCTATTTAGTGTTAAATAATTTTTTTTAAAAATTTAAAGTTTATATTTATTATAGCTGTGGGATCTAACCTGAGGCATAGCCTGGAAGAAACTGAATTTTTAATCTCTTGTTTCACTTTCAGCACTTACTGAATCTTAATGTCTTGTCAGTTAAGCAATGGAAGGGTCAAGGGGGCACAATTGTTGGGCTGTGCTTAAGGTATCAGTTGGCCTTGGTACTAGCTCAGTGGTGTCCAAATGCTGATCTAAACATCCAATCAACCTGCAGTTTCTTTTCATAACAAGTTTTGCAAAGACCAATTAGAAGACAAACAAACTTGTGTTCATTTGTCACATAGAATTCTAATGATTTCTCTCCCTGACATTTATTTCTCACCTCAGTGACTGGAGGAAATAATTTGCTTGGCAAATAGCTTCAGCAAGTCTGTGGGCAGAGTATGTGCAAGCAATTAGTTTGCAGCATTAATTTTAAAAAAACATGACCATGTATAGTATCAAAGTAATAGCATAAATAAAAAGGATAATATTTAAACAATTATCATTTTATTCTATTGCTGATCCTTGTTTCTTATGTTTTATTGCACATCAGACTGTTTTCCATATCTATTTTCATATTAACAGAAAAACAAAAAAGAATTCATGTTCTCCTTCAGAGGAAAGAAATAACCATTTCTAGACTCATAGGATGGCTTGTTTGATGGCCTCTAGTTGCTAACTACTGAGCATGCCCTGATTGATTTTTAAACAGATTTAAACAATTTGGTGGTTCCAGGTTTTTTTGGGGGGGCTGGCAGAGAATGCCCAGGGGCCCTTTATGTTCACAACAATGCCCCCGTTTCTTTCCTACCTGCCTACCCATGTGCTACCACCTGTGTATGCTTCCTTCTTCTGCCCACTCGCAAGCTCTCCCACCACCTGCAGTCACAGCAGTTTACACTGCCTGCACACCCTTTCCCTAATGGTACTGGGTGGTAGGAGCGCCACTACTGATGCTTTGTGTAGCACCCACATCCTTCAACAGAAGTGCTAGGCAACATATGCAGCTGGAAGCAGAGGTGACAAAGCACTCACAAGCAGGCAGTGGAAGGGTGTGAGCACAGGTAGCAGAGGAGATGGGTCTTAGCAACAACCCCACCTCAGGGTATGCTGTCCCTTCAGGACAATGTTCTCAAGCTGGCCCAACTATGTTGCGAAGAAGTAGGAAGAGTTCTGTAGCTGTCCAGCAAGAAAGCGGCTTCAGGGGCCCCAAGTTGCTTTTGGAGGACTGATATTACCAGTTTGGATATTGTCTTCCTCGTACCACACACCATCTTTACAGAGAATATTAGCCAAAAAAAATCTCTGCAAGAGTTCTGTCCCACAAAGGAAGCCAACATTGTAAAAGACTGCTGCTTGAACTTCCCTGCCTCTCAGAGAAATGGTGGGGAATTTCACACTACACCTTTAAAAACATTACTGAACTGGCTTGGAATAAACCGGTACATTGATGGCCATTTCAGACAGCCCTTCCCCTACCATTTTGGATCCATCTTCGAAGCAGTTTGCCATTTCAGACTGCCACTTTCTTTTCACACCTCTTTTCACCTGTGCAGGCACTCCATCATTTTTTTTAAAAAGAGCCGATTTAGAGTGCTATAATGCTATAGCATTATAGCGACCCCATTGGAATGCCTGGGTTCTAGTTGGCTCAGCTATAGCGTTATAGCACTCTAAATTGGCTCTTTAAAAAAAAGATCGAAACTGCCCATGTGGGCAAAAAGAGGCGCGAAAACACTCGTCATTGGAGGAAGTGCTTCAGGGGCATTTCACACAGCACCCCGTAGCGCTTCAGGACCAGTACAAGAACCGAAGAATGCTTGGGAGGAGGTTTCAAGGTAAACCAGCTCAGGAACACTTCCCCAATGGGAGAGGCACATTTCTGTGTGAAAGGGCCAATATGTTCCATTAGGGAACCGGTACTATACAGTTCTGTGTGAAATGCCTGACAGAAACCATTACTGAAGAGTTCCTGAAACGGAACATATTGACCGCCTGTGTGAAATTCCTCGGTTTGTATGTATACACGTGTGCAAAATAGTACATACATTTTTTGGCATGTAAACACACCCTTTCTAGAGTTCATGACTACTGTTGGTGGGGGGGGGGGAATCCCTTCATTTGTTGGTTGTAACTGATATTGAACAAATGAGGCAGGTAGTGTGATACAACAGCGAAACAAGAAATCAGATAACCATATCTCATGGCTTCTCAGTGTCTGCACGAATGCTAGAATGTAGCCTGCATGCTTTTATTGTGCAATCTTAATTGTACATCCATCAAGAGAAAGAAGAGAAGGATACATTTACTATTTTGAAGAAATACATTTACTATTTTGAATAAAATGGAAAATGTGTTATGCTTCAGATGTGGTGGGAAACCACCAATACAAGATAAAAATAGAATGTACAAATAGAACAAAATGTTATATAATATGGAAAAAGGGATTTGTATAAGGTAAATGTATTATTTTTGATGTTCTTTTTTGAAAAATAAAAATTTCTTTACCAAAAAAAAAAGAAAGAGAAAGAAGAGAAGGGAAGCATTCACATTTTGAATTACATCTATCAAGTTTCTACACCGGAGAGAACAGAATCCAGTGTGGGAACACATGCATTGCACCAATGAGATTCCCAACTGAATGCCTTCGGGAATTCACAGTACATTTCTAAGCAGAATTACACTGGTTCTAGTGGAAGGGTTCCCACTGTCTAATTATTTCAAGTATGCTTATTCTTGTAATGATACCTAACTACTGTGAGTAAGGGATGATATTCTGGTAGTATTTATGTACAGTACAGATTTAATTTGGTTGAATAGTCATGCCCTTTCTCCAGGGAACCTTGGGAAACGTCCCATAAGAACAAGCTAGAATCTGAGTCTCAGCAAATTCTCATCACCCTCTTTTGTACTGTAATACTGATAGAACTGTAAAGTTTAAGTGTGCCCTCCCCATATAAAGCAGCTCTTTCTACCTCTATCTTCAGTCTGAGCTGAGTGTTCTACAGCTTCCCAAAGAAATAATGACTGCAATCACAAAGCTGATGTTTAGAATATACAGGTTTATATAAAGTACACTAATCAGCATGGTAACTCCTAACAGATTTTCCACTGCCAGGAAACTCTGCATACTTCTTCTAAATCTGCAAGACTGGAATCCAGTAGTACCTTAAAGACCAACAAGAAGCCCAGGGTATAAGTTTTTGAGAGTTACTGCTCCAAAGAGAGCTTTGATTCTTGAGAGTTTATACACTGGAAATCTTGCTGGTCTTTTAGGTGCCACTGGACTCCAGCCTTACTCTTCTACTCCAGAGCAGCACAGCTACCCTCCTGAAACAGTGCTCTAAATATGTTTGCTATCCCAGCAATTATCATCTTGTGAGAGTAAGATTACTGGAAAACTACACCTCAAAGTACTAGCCAGAGAATAGGACAGTGAATTGCTAGAAGTGACCTCTAAGCGGGATACCATAAGTGGTTCAAAAGGGTTTTGTTTGACAAATAATAGCATGATGACCAGCATTTTTTAAAATGAACATGCGTGACTCGGCTATGCTTTGACTTTTTAAAGAGAAGTCCTTAAGTCTATCTGCCTCCCAACAATTCATCCTTTCTGGTTCTTGAAAGTTTTCTCAATAAAAGCTAAGGAAGTCCCACCCTGCCCCTAGGAGACGTCATTTATTTGGCAGCTGAATGGCTGATAGTTAAGAGCAACCTGCAAATGCCATGGCAGTCTCCTGGAGCAGTCTGCAGTACAGGCTTTCTTGGTGAACCTATTATCTCTCCAGGCTACTTGCTTATAACAATGCTGCAGAAGAGTGATGGTAATCCCTTTTTTATTTTTGGAATCTGTTTGCTGGGAGCGTAACACTCTCCAGCAGATGCTGGCCTAATAAGATCTATTGTTTTGGATGTCTCATGACTACAGCTCTCTTGCATTTGTTTCTGAAAGAGCTGCTCTGCTTTTAAAATTCAGTGGGAGGAAATTTTGCCATCATTGAAATGGAGAGCTGGAGCTAACTTCCTGAGTTTTTCCTCCTGTGTCAGGCGAGGGGAGGTCAGTGGTAGAGTATCTGCTTTGGATTTAGGAGGTTCTTGGTTCAATCTCCAGCACCACCAGCTAAAAACAATCAGGTAGTAAGTGACATGAAAGATCTCCACCTGAGACCCTGGAGTGCTACTGCCAGTTGAGAAATACTTGGAGAACTAAAGTCTAGCTCAGTATAAGGCAATTAGGGATGGACATGAACCAGCTCACAAACTACAGTTTGTGAACATCGCTTTGCAAACCGTGAACTGGATAAAATTTTTGACAAACTTAAGAACCACCATGAACTTCCAAAGGCCTGGCAGAAGAGCTCCATTTTATAGGCCCTGTAGAACTGTAACAGGTCCCGCAGGGCCCTGATCTCCTCTGGGAGCTTGTTCCACCAGAGCGGAGCTGCCACCGAAAACACCCTAGCACTTGTTGTTATCAGCCTGCCCTCTTTGATGTTTGGGAGGACCAGCCAATTCTGGGTCCTCGATCTCAGTGTTCTCTGGGGAACATACGGGGAATGGTGGTCCCTCAGGTATGCAGGTCCCTGGCCATAAAGGGCTTTAAAGGTAAGAACCAGCACCTTGAACTGAATCCGGTATGCTATGGGCAGCCAGTGCAGTGTTCTCAAGGTGGGCTGGATGTGTTCTAGCACAGGAAGACACAACAACAGCCTCGTTGCTGCATTCTGCACTAGCTGCAGCTTCCAGGTCTTGGCCAAGGGCAGCCCCATGTAGAGGGCGTTACAGTAATGCAGTTTGTGGTGGTTCATGAAGAGCAGAAAGCAGATGTTTAAATTGCTCCAAGCCATTTAAAACCCTGTTAACTGCTCTTCACAAAAAACCCAGCTCAGCTGTTTGGTTTAAATGGCTTGGAGCCATTTAAACCGCTCCTTTCTGCTCACCACCACTTTTGACCAGGAGCAGAAAGCAGAGGTTTAGATGGCTTGGAGCCATTTTCAAGGGAAGCAGAAAGCAGGGGTTTAAATTTAAATGGCTCACAAACTAATACAAACCAGTTTGGTTTGTGAACCAGCATCTCGGTTCATAGTTTGGTTTATGGTTCAACCACAAACTAAGGACCAAATCCCCAAAATGCAGTTCATACCCATCCCTAAAGGCAATTTTATTTAGACAGGGATTGTGGCTTAGTAACAGAGTATCTACTCTGTAGGTGGAAGATCCCTGGTATCTTTAGCTAAAAGAATCAGAAAGTAGGTGATGTGAAAGCTCACCACCTGAGACCCAGAAGAGCTGCTGCCAGTTAGAATAGCTATTACTGACCTTGACAGACCAATGGTGTGACTCAGTGTAAGGCAGCTTCATGTGTGTTCAAGCTGTCCAAGGCACAGGAGCTCAGGAGGAGAGTGGATATTCCTGTTTTCTAAACACACTTCCCCAGTTCCTCATTGTGACTCCATGTGGCTGTGCTCTGAAGCTATTAAAGTAATGTCAGAATAAATATCTCATTAATGATTTTGCTTCTTAGCACTGCCAACTCTAAAAATAATCCAAGGGACTTAATTGGTTTGAATGAAAGAAAATAACGCCTTTCATGTTTGTTTAACTCTAAAACTTTACACTCGGTAGGAATCTTATTAAATAGCCGCAGCGCGCCACAGTGATCGAGAAGCTGGCTGTTCAAACAGAAGTGGCTTTTTCAGTCTTTCCATTTGTGCAAACCTGTGTTTTGTGCAAAAGTTAAATTAAGCATTGCTGGCTGAAATCCGCCAATGGGAAACTGCTACTTCCTACTGTCTTACACATTACTTGAAAGTCAGCCCCATTGATTTCAGTAGGCTGTCATTCCCAGGAAGTGATTGCAGCTGCAGACACCCGTCTTCCAAGGAGCACTTACCTCTGGCCCAGCTACTCCCCACTGGGGCTTAGTGGTTGCTGTTGTTTGCTGTATAAAATCCAGTGTCCTGTAAAAGATGTTGGCCATCTATTTTTAATAATATGATTGCCTAGGAAGTATGCCTGTTGTGGCTATTTTTTTCCGGAGGCTTTTAGGACAAGGAGTGCAATAAATTTCACAGCATAAATATGCTGTTGTTATACAACCTGATTCATAAATAACGCATGCCTTATGACGTGGAAGACAGCACAAATGTGCCCTCGCAAGGTAGCCTTTTAAACTGTTGACAACCTCAACAAAACTTGATAAGTGTTTGATTCTTGCAATATTTAGGCGTTTATGACATTGGAAGGTAAAGAGGATGATACAGCAATGTGTCAAAGAGAAAAGCACCCCAAGGCACTAGCTGCTGTAAATGCCAGCAGAAATGTAATTATGCCTTTGATCCTGCAATCTTCCGAGGCGAGATAATTGCTGTACTCACAGCAAATGAACTTCAGCTATGGGTGTTTATTCTGGCCCAGCCCATCTAAAATATGAACACTTGAAACAAGTAGCATAAAATATAGAGCTCTGCCGACAATCAGTTCAACCATAATAGACAAAATGGTAAATTCTTAGGGTGTTTCCGGTGACACTGATGCTTTGCTTGAGGCTGATCTATCAGATCTATCAAATACAAGAAATTTTCTTTCCAAGGTGTGCCGTAAAAAAAGAGGGGGGTCGTCTTGAATTCACATACAAGTTACAGCTATATCTAACAATAACAACATTTGTGTATACCATTTTTGACAGGGTCATGTTATATTTAGAGTCATTCTCCTCTTAGGAAATATAGTACCTTCTTATATGGATGCGATATGAAATGACCTAGGGGGTGGGGAGAATTTTATGCCCACTATCAAAAAAGCAACTTGCCAGTTTATGTGTCAGTAAGAGGTTTTACTAGACATGTTCAGCCACGTTAAATCACCATGTGGATGTCAGGATTCAAGCCACAAGCTGCTGTTACACATTATGAAGAGGCTACAGGGCAATAGACACATTGTGTGGAGATACGTGGTATTATCTTTGTGCCCTTTTCTCCATTAAAACATGTGGTTTTGACAGTATGATGTGCACATTAATTGTGTATAGTGGTGTATACATACAAATGGCATAAAAGAAGAAACAGAAGAACTATTAACAACAGCAAGAAAGATGAGGTGGACCAAAAACTAAGGTTAATCGCTATATATGGGATCAAAAAATAATTAAAGTGGCCATGTTAGCCATTGTTTATATCAGACAAGGTAATGGTGTGTATCCATGGGAGACTTTCTGCAGATGGTACAATTTCCACTCATAAAGACAACTCCCCCTTCTTCCCTGCAGCTCAAAATTCCCTCTTAATGCTAATCTTGAGGGTCCCAGTCCCCTAAGGGCAGCATTTTGGGCTGCAGCAGTAGGGGGAAAGTTGGGTTGCCAGGTGCCTGCCGCGGGCAGGGGAACTCTTCCACCTGGCCTCCATTGCCTGCCCTTGCTCCAGAGAGTAGCAGGAGAAAAATGTGGTGGTGGGAAGCAGTGTTCCCCCCAAGCTGAGTTAGTGTGAGCTAGCTCACAGTGTTTTAGCCTCCAGCTCACACATTTTTGTCTTAGCTCAGGAAGGATGGCCCCAGAGCAAACTAATTTATGCAGTAGCCAAATCGCTCACTCAGAACTTTTTAACATCAGCGGAAGGGATGGGACTTCACTAATACATTGACATTGCTTGGATAAAACCCAGGAATGATGTCACAGCACCTCTGGGAACTGATCCAATCTCTGTGGTACTTAATATAAAGATTTTGGAGATTCCTAGAAAGTCATGGGGGACTGATTTCAACTGGAAATGACATCAAAGCACCAGAGATACAATCCTTTCCTAGACTTTGCCCCTAAAGAGTTCCCATGGAGTGCAGATGTAAGACTGACAGTTCTAGGGAAAGTGAAATCACATTCCACGGTCAAAATTCTTACACCTGCAGAAACACACTGGTTTATCCAAACTACTGTGTAGATGCCTTAATTTCCAAGGAAACTGAATTTCACAATTCTAGGATATAGGGCTACCAGGTCTTCCAGATGGATGGGAGATCTCCTGCTGCTGACAGTGTCACAGAGAGCCCACTCTAGGATGGTCAGGCTCCTGCTAGTACAGTATCATGTATGAAACCTTACCACTGGCATTGAAAACATGTTCTGTAGTTAAATGTTACATTAAGTTAGATAATATCTAAAGATATAATGTGAGTTATCTTTGGAACAGAATCTATTGGGGTTCTTCATTTTCTGATGGAGCTGAACTCCATTAAGGCTACCTTTTTGTCCACTTATTTCTGAGTAACTTCTGACTCATAATTATTCATAATTCTAAGTAAACAGGCAGGCTGAAAATTAAACAGAACATAAACTGAAAGTTTAAAATATTGGGTTGGATGGTATCAGCTTTTCCCCAGGTGAAAGAGGAAGGAGGGGATTGTGGAACTCATATGGACATGAAGATCCTGTTTGGTGTAGTGGTTTAGAGTGGTGGACTCTAATCTGAAGAACTGGGTTTGATCCCCCACCCCTCCACATGCAGCCAGCTGGGTGACCTTGGGTCAGTCACAGTTGTTTCAGAGCTGTTCTCTCAAGAGTAGTTCTCAAAAGAGCTCTCTCAGCTCCACCTACCTCACAGGGTGTCTGTTGTGGGAAGAAGAAGGGAAGGAGTTTGTAAACCTCTCTGAGACTCTGAGTGAAGGGTAGGGTATAAATGCAATCTCTTCTTCTTTTTCTTCAATAAAAGCCATGTCAGATGAAGACCTGTACCAAGGAGGCTGAGACTGAGCAGAAAAACTGGCAGTCTAACCTGATGTTCACAAGTGCTTGTGTTTTCCCTTCCAGCTAATCTCTCCTACGGATAGAAAAATCTGACAGAGCCTTTCAATGCTATATGTGTTTACTGGCCATATATTTTGACAAGCGCTATGTTCATTTTGAGGGTCATGTTCCTTGAAAACTTTTTAACAATACTTCAGTCCTAAACTATGCTTAGCTTAGTGCTTAGGATAGGGGCATGTAAAAATACAACTTTATAAGAAATCCCAGAGTATGATAGGGAGACACATGATACAGTAACTTTTCTGGATATAATCTGGATATAATCTGAATATAATCTGAAACAATTCTGGATATAATCAGTGCCTGGATAGGAGACTTCTTGGGAACCTGTGAGAGCCCTCTTAAGTAGGTCTACTTGGAAGTAAGTCCTATTTCATTCAATAGAGCTTAGTCATAGGGAAGTATTTTTAGGATTGCAGACTATGTGTACCATATTTGGGTTCCATGCTGGAAGAAAGTTGAGGTGTGTTATAAATGAATCACATATCCAGGGAAGGGGATGCCACAAACAAATACCGCAGTCAACCAATTAATTTTTCATATGCCATAAGACCCTGTTATAAAACACAGTGTTGTCTGGGCTCTGTAACTATGCCTCAGGACAACAGTTTATGTTTTGTAATGTATAAATTTAATGGAAGGTATTTTTTTCTACCATATTAAATGGAACATGAAAGGCTGGAATTTAGACTGAGATGGCTGTGATCATAGAGGGTGTAGCCTAGCTTTAGGGTACACAAATAATAAACCATAGATCTGTATATGTTTAAAGTAGCAGTGGAGATAAAGGTGCCTTTCTGCATGAAATATTCATTGAATACATATGGCTCTTTCTGTATTTTGAAACAAAATTTACCCAAAGTGGGCATTGTCTGCTTGCATGGTGGATTTAATGTACCATGTTGTTCCTAGTATCATTTTCTGGAGCTTAAATTTCCTCTTCATGAATTTAATTTGTTAAAGATCATAGCAGGCTTTGTCACAGTATATTTTTAATTACTCCCTTTTCAGAGACATGTGGCTTTAGACTTCAGATCATATACTGGATGTGATGGAAATTAATTATTTCAGTATTTCAGCTTGGTATTAAAAATCATTGTCATGACAATTCTTTGCATTGTGCAGAGACGGGAACTAGCCAAGTTGGCAGTCAGCTATATTCAACAGTAGTCAATAGACGTTTTTGTTTCTTTAAAACCAAAAAGAGGCATAGATAATTTAAGAAAGAATGAATGAAACTATGGCAATTCGTATGACAAATGATTAAGAGAAGACTTGTTCTGTGCTTTATAGAGAAACAAGGATAATTTGGAGAAAATGTAACAATTAGGGTTATTGAATTAAATTTTAGTCAGTCTGTTATCCAGTTTATAAATCATTAAAATGTGCATAAATTAATCTATTGCCAAAATGATTTAGAGAAAGAAAATAATCTTAATTTTTCAGTGAATGAAGTAACAAAGATGATTTGCATATAAGACCTGTTTTCCTATTCCGTCATTCAGTTGATGTTTTTCAGTGTAGATTTAACCCACAATTGACTGTAAGATGTGTGGCATCTAGGGGAGATTTATTTACACACCAATTTTATCCCCATGGAGACCAAAGTGGCTTGTCATATTGTTTTTTCCTCCTCCACCTTATCCTTACAACAATCTTGTAGGGTAGGTTAGGCTGAGAGATTGTGATGAGCCCAAGTCGCCCAGCAAACTTTCATGGCAGAGCAGGGATTTGAATGTGCTTGACCCAGATCCTAGTCTGAGACTACACCATGCTGGCTCACCCAAATAATGGTTTGGATCCACCATATATTTTCATTCAGTTCCCCTTCTTGTTATAGCCCTGTGGCACATCGTTTTAATTGATTCAGGTCCCATTATCCTCAGCATAGACTCTATTGTGCTTGTAATCAACCATATGGATTAATTGTTTAGGGAGAATAATTTTTAATCTGTAATTGCAGTTTTAATTTATGAATTGTGGTTGTTGATAAAGCAAGAGCATCCAGTCCTAGTTACTAGGGATGGGCATGAACTGGCTGATGAAATAAAGTTTGTCATTAACTTGTGCCAGTTCGTGGTTTATGAACCAGTGTTCATGAATTTAAGAACCACCATGAACTTTCACAAATTTTGATGCAGTTTGTGATGGTTTTTGGTTTAAACCCCTGGTTTCTGCTCTTCATGAAAAATAGCTGAGCAGTTGGGAGCTCCCTGCTGCTCAGCTGTTTAGTTTAAATGGCTGGGGGCCATTTAAAACCCTAATTTCTGCTCCCCATGAAAAACTATGAGGAGCAAAAAGCAGGGGTTTAACTGGCTTTGAGCTTGGGACTGGCTGCCTAAGAAAGCCCCTTTAAATAGCTTGAGTGGCACTGAGCAGGCTACCCCTTTGGCTCAGCTGTTTAGATGGGAAACAGCTGAGCCAAGGGGGCAGCCTGCTCATGTGGCTCACCTGTTAAGAGGCTTTATTTACAGCCCCTGGAGTTAGCTGCCCAAGAAAGCCCTTTGAACAGCTGAGCAGGCTGCCCCCATGGCTCAACTGTTTAGGGGCAGCATGCTCCCCTCTAGGGCTAGCTGCCCAAAAAATCCTCTTTAAACAGCTGAGCTGGGCAGCGCAAACTTTTCCACATGACCCAACTGTTTAAAGGGACTTGGGGATAGCTGCCCAAGAAAGTCCCTTTAAGGGCAACTAGAATGATAAAAGGGTTGGAACACTTTCCCTATGAAGAAAGGTTGAAGCGCTTGGGGGTCTTTAGCTTGGAGAAACGATAGCTGAGGGATGACATGATCAAGGTTTATAAGATTATGTATGGGATAGAGCAGGTAGAGAAAGAAGTCCTTTTCTCCCTTTCTCACAATACAAGAACTCGTGGGCACTCCATGAAATTGCTGAGTAGTCCCGTTAGAACAGATAAAAGGAAGTGCTTCTTCACCCGAAGAGTGATTAACATGTGGAATTCACTGCCACAGGAGGTGGTGGCGGCTACAAGCATGGACGGCTTCAAGAGGGAATTAGATAAACATATGGAGCAGAAGTCCATCAGTGGCTATTAGCCACAAAGAATAGATAGGAACTCTCCATCTGGGGCAAGTGATGCTCTGTATTCCTAGTGTTTGGGGGGGGGCAACAGTGGGAGGGCTTCCTGGCCCCACTGCTGGACCTCCTGAGGGCACCTGGTGTTTTTGGCCACTGTGTGACAGAGTGTTGGACTGGGTGGGCCACTGGCCTGATCCAACATTGGCTTCTCTTATGTTCTTAAACAGTTGTGCTGCGAGACCAGGCTTCTCCCATGGCTCAGATGTTTCAGGGACAAAGCTCACAAACCCAGTTCAGTTGTATGTAAGCTGACTTGGTTCGTGGGGTTCATGGTTTGATTTGCCCACAAACCGAAATGCATTTTTGTGGTTCATGCCCATCCCTATTAGTAACAAGGTAAACTAAGCCCCTTTCATATTTTTGTCCTTAAATGTATGTGTAATGTGGCACTCTCTAGAAGTACCACACACAGAACTGGTCTTCTGCTCTATTGTCTAAATTGCTCTGAAATTCAATTTAAGACAATGGTTTTAACATTGGAAACCCCTACACAGCCTGCCTTAAAGTGTGTTGTCTGAAGGAGGTAGACATTTTAAAGCTTTCAATAGTCTATTTTTGGATTTCAATATTTTTTATATTGGCTTTATTGATGAAAATATTTATTTTTGGCTTATTGATGCATACTGCCTCAGGCCCCTGTTAGTGGGAAACAGTGATCTTGAAACTAACTAATAAAGAAGCTGTTATAGCCTGAGCTGCAAAACCCTGCTTTTTAATAATAGGTACTAGATTCCTTTGAACAGCTTTATTGTCAGAGCTGGTGCTGTAAGGTGCCCTGTCACGGAGCCCTGAAATTGCTGCCAGAGACTGCAACATGAGAGGAGGAGCAGTTGCACAATATAGGATGAACTACAGCAACAGGAAATCTGCTCATTCATGCTGTGTTGCCCACCTGCCTTCTCCCTCCAATCTTCACCCTGGAATGCCAATGGGTGGCAGGAGGAGGAACCACTAAAACCTGGAGAGAGCCCTGATTGTTTTCATGGCCAATGAATGCCCTCTAGTGGTGATAAAGGGGAAGCAATTATTTTATCTGTTTCCTGAGAGGAAGAAGTTTATTGGGAACTCCAAAGGATCACATTGTCCCTATCCATAACCAGACCTGCTTCAGATTGATCTCGTGGAGCAAGGGTATGGATCTGGTGGCTTCTGAAAGTGAAGGCAGAATTTGTACAGGGGCAAGAGTTTTTCTTTCTTTCTTTATATCCTGGTTTTCTTCTAATATAAACACACAGTGGCTTACAACATCATTCTCCTCGCCTTCATTTTATCCTCACAATAGCAACCCTGTGAGGTAGGTTAGGCAGATAAAAAGCCCAAGGTCACCCAGCAAGCTTCTGTGGCACAGTGGGGATCTGAACCTTTGGTCTCTGAGACCCTAGTCTGTCACCTTAACCACTACAACATGCTGGCTCTCAGTTTGCCAATGTATATCACCTTAAAGGCAGAAATGAGCAGAATCTAAAGGTTAACATAAGAACATAAGAAAAGCCAATGTTGGATCAGGCCAGTGGCCCATCCAGTCCAACACTCTGTCACACAGTGGCCAAAAACACCAGGTGCCCTCAGAAGGTCCAACAGTGGGAGGGCAGGAAGCCCTCCCACTATTGCCCCCCCCCCCAAAAAACACCAAGAATACAGAGCATCACTTGCCCCAGATGGAGAGTTCCTATCTATACTTTGTGGCTAATAGCCACTGATGCACTTCTGCTCCATATGTATCTAATTCCCTCTTGAAGCTGTCCATGCTTGTAGCAGCCACCACCTCCTGTGGCAGTGAATTCCACGTGTTAATCACTCTTTGGGTGAAGAAGTACTTCCTTTTATCTGTTCTAACCCGACTGCTCAGCAATTTCATGGAGTGCCCACGACTTCTTGTATTGTGAGAAAGGGAGAAAAGGACTTCTTTCTCTACCTGCTCTATCCCATGCATAATCTTATAAACCTTGATCATGTCACCCCTCAGCCATCGTTTCTCCAAGCTAAAGAGCCCCTGCACTTTTTCCAGTGCTATAATATCTTTCTTGAGGTGTGGTGACCAGAACTGTACACAGTACTTCAAATGTTTCTCTCTGAAAAAATGTCAGTGGAATCAGGAATGGATTAATTTAGCCACACCAACTTTTTATTTAGTCTCTGTGCATATTCCAAACCTATGGCATTGTCAGGCGTTAA
The DNA here is from genome assembly GCA_029233225.1 of Lepidodactylus listeri. NCBI lineage: Eukaryota > Metazoa > Chordata > Lepidosauria > Squamata > Gekkonidae > Lepidodactylus > Lepidodactylus listeri. The sequence continues at coordinate 52,357,230 of JARCFY010000012.1, forward strand.
TCATATCACTAGTACCATATCAGAGGCTTGAGTGTCTGCAATATGTATGTGTGTGTGAGAGAGAGAGAGAGAGAGAGACTGTGTGTGTGTGTGAGAGAGAGAGAGAGAGAGAGAGCACATCTAGAGTTAAGTCAGGGACATTCCCGAGAGATGCAGTGCCTAATTTCACATGTAAAAAACCAAAGAGAGACCAATAGAAGACAAAACCTCAACCCCAGCTCTAACTCTTCACTTTTCTGTTAAATAACTAAGGGTTCAGTTTGCTGCTTTATGGAAATCATGGGTCTTCAAGCAAACTCTCCATGCTGCAGAAACTATCTACATGATCATTTCCCCATATATTTTAAGTGTAGAAGCTTTCATATTTCAAAAATGTATTCCTATCTATAGGTATTAAAATCTGTATTTCATTTTCCCCACCAATCCACACAAATAATGTATTTCAGGAAAATCTATATATTAATGGCCAGCCCAGACTGATCTGCAGATACTTATATCTATGGATACAGGAGCAGGTGGAGAGACAGGAGATTTTTCTCCAAACTTGGGTGATACCTCAAGTTTACAGAAAAAATCTGAACCTTCCCCCAAAAGCCCCAAAGGAGCCATTGTCCGCACTTTTGCACACAATATACCTCCACTTGCCAGCATTTGCTGGCATGTGGCTTACCCAGTTCTGCTGCAGCTTCCCCGCAGCATGGGCCTAGCATGGCTTCTCTCAGCGTGGCCTCCCCCCAGTACAGCCGGACCTGGCACAGCTTCCCCACATCACTAGCATTGTTGCGGTTGAGAGACGTGCACAGAGGGAGCCAGCCAATACTGGGGGAAGCCATGCTGAGGGAAGCCACGCCAGGTTTAACTGCAGCAGCTCTGGGGAAAGTCAGGGGGGCTGGGGTGTGATGGGCATGGACAAAGCCAGCAAAGGCTGTGGGGCAGCAAGCCCCCTGGTGAAGGCTGGGGGCAGGCAGGGAGATGGCCAAGCAGGGCCCTTACCTTGCAACCTGGTTTTGTTTTTGTTTTAAACACAGCATGTCAAACTACATGTACACATGAAGCTGCCTTATACTAAATCAAACCATTGATCCATCAAGATATATTGTTTACTCTGACTATCAGTGGCTCTCCAGGGTCTCAGGCTGAGGTCTTTCATAACACTTACTGCTTGATCTGTGTAACTGGAGATGCCAGAGACTGAACCTGGGAGCTCCTGCATGCCCAGCAGATGCTCTAGCCCAGTGATGGCCAACCTTTGAGAGACCGAGTGCCCAAACTGCAACTCAAAACCCGCTTATTTATTGCAAACTGCCAACACGACAATTTAACCTGAATACTGGGGTTTTAGTTTAGAAAAAAGAACTCATACATTTTTGCTTCAGCTCATGATAGCTCCAGAGCAAACTAATGTATGCAGTAGCCAAATTGCTTGCTCACAACTTTAATGCCAAAAGCTCACAAAGTGGAATTTTTGCTTCCAAGACTCCCCACAGCTTAGAGGGCGCATTGGTGGGAAGTAAACCCCACCGGAAAATCAGGTCACCTAGATTAGACCTAGCTGCTAAGTTTCTCTCTTTCACCTACTTTTTAAAGCTTCCCTCCAGTTTCCCCTCTCCTAATCTCCTCAGCACCTTTCCCTTCCCCTCTGCTCTCTCAAGCTCCTGCCCTCTCTGAGCGATCCCATTGCTATCCCTCCCAACTATTTTTATTTGTTTATTTATTAAATTTATATCCCGCTCTCTCCACTAAAGGCAGGCTCAGAGCGGCTCACATCATTTTTAAAATAACACATCAACATTAAAATCATACATCAGACATTACTACTCGTAATGCTCCCCTGCCTTTTTTGTTGGGTGGCTAAAGCCAAACTGGACACTTGATCTCTTTGTAATAAGCACAGAATATCCAACGGCGGGGCGGGGGTGGGGTGGGTGGGAGGAAAGTGCTTCTTTCCACTTTATGGCTGCTGAAAACCCCCCAAGGAGAGTATGCCACACCACCGTCCAATGCCTGGGGATCCTCCAACGCCCAGGTAAAGGGAGATAACACCTGGGGGGAAAGAGGAGCGGATAGAAAGTTTGCAAACTCCAGGCGAGGCACGCGCTCGCACGTGCACACAGATAGCAGCAAGAGAGAGACAGAGGAGGCACTTGCATGCGTGCGCTGCTCCAGTCTTGTGCCTGTGGCAGCCCAGGTGAGGGTTTGTGTCATCTTTTTCCTTTTAGAGACCGAATGCCCAAACTGCACGTGTGCCCACAGAGAGGGCTCTGAGTGCCCCCTCTGGCACGCGTGCCATAGGTTTGCCAGCACTGCTCTAGCCTCTACCACTGTTCCATAGCCCTTCTCCCTACATTCAGTAGCTTCTTGATTTTAATATTTTAATATTTCTCTGTTGGTTTTACCCTTTTTTGCATTCAAGATCCATTTGTATGCCATGCAATTACCCTAGTTCCATGACTTCTTCTTGAGTACTAACTAATCAGTGACTGATAAAATTGTTTCATGAAACTACATGCAGACTTTTATGCTAATCAATCTAATTAGACATATTCTAATTTAAAACCACAGCTCTTATTGCTGTTCATACTGAAGTCAGTGCAGAAATTTCCAGAAGGTATCTTTAATAATTTCCAGCATCAAATGTACTTTCAGCTTGTTCAATCCAGAACTAAATTTACAACTCAGACATTATTCCTGTGCATCTATAGTATAGTAAATTCTGTCTAAAGCTTCTCTTGTCCTCAAATTCTAAAGTAAAAAAGATTTCATCACTTGTTTTCTGCAAAGCCAAATTTAGAATTGGTTTCATAGCATACTGATCTGGACAACCAAGTAAGAGACAATGGATTCCCACTACAGCCTGTCATTTCCCCTCCTAGCCAACTGAATGTACTCTGGTTCTGTTTTGGATATGAGATCACAGAAACTATATCAGGCTAATAGATAGAGATTTTTGGCCAGGCAAAAAACAATAGAAAAGGGCCACCATACCTAATCCAGTCATGGTAAGTAAAATAGAATACTTGTCCCAAGCATGTAGAACCCTCAATTTGGCCAGTGCCTGGCTATCAGATCTTGGATTTCAGTGCATCTTCAGAATTGGGCAAATCAAAGCACATATTTAGCCCAGGAGATGATACCTATACTAAAGCAAGGTAGAATTGATGACCTTTTTTGCACCTTAGTGTTGTGAAGTTGACCCAGTAATTTCAGCTATTGCCCCAAGCAACAGTTTATTTGTTTGCTTGTTTGTTTGTTTTTCCAGTTTATACCCCACCCTCCCCACCAAGGCAGGCTCAGGGCGGCATACATAGAGTAAATACATAAATAACAATTAAATTACCATAAAACATCTAAAAGCAGTTCATTATAAAACAATGCAATATTAAAGTGCTAGCAGTGTTATTTTAATTTCATAAAGATGGTGTTACTATATGAGTGCATTCCATACATTATCTAGATGTTCAGCTAGCTGATCTTTCCCAGATATAATTGGCAGGCACAGGTTGTCAATAGCGAACAAAGGGCATTTTTGTCTCTGCTCAGGAAGGATGGTTCCAGAGCAAACTAATGTATGCAGCAGCCAAATTGCTCGCTCACAACTTTAATGCCAGTAGCTCACAAAGTAGAATTTTTCGCTCGCAAGATTCCACAGCTTAGAGGGAGCATTGGTGTCCAGTATATCCTAAACATTTTTTTTTTTTGCTGAATAAGTCGCAAGTTAAGATCTATGGAGAGATTAGGTATAAACTTTTTTATTTATTTATTCTTTATTTTTATACCCCGCCCTCCCCGCAAGCGGGCTCAGGGCGGCTTACAAGGGCACTATGCCAGATAAAACATCATAAAACAAATTTAAAATCAACAATAACAATAAAAACTCCAAATTTCAAGTATGTCACAGCAGATCTCCAATAAAGTGCATACTAGTTTCCAATAAAGTGCTTCCATGCTTACAATCAGATGGCTACCTATCAGGTTAGGAGCCCACCAATCACTTTTAAGGCCATATACCATGCTTTGGCAAAGTAGGGCAATCTAGCTCCTTATTCCTTTCATTCCCCAAACTCTGCATAACATATTTATTAATTGACATCAAATGTTTATAGACAAATATTGTAGGTCTTGTTTTCTGCATGGATTCTGCATGGATTAAATTAGAGTTTCCAGGAGCAAAGGGGACTCGGACACTTAATGCTGCAGGGCCATATTTAGATACTAGAGATGTTGCAATTATAAATATTGCCATTCGACAGAAGTTGAAAAATCATATCTAGACATCAGCTGAGAAAATGACAAACACTCATCATCATAGTTTACCATTGGTCCTATGTAAAAATCCCCTTATTGGCCCAAGCCTTCCATCAAAAAGATTTCTTCCCAGTTTTTAGATATGGCCTGGCCCATAATGTTAATTTAATATGTGATAATGGATCAAGTGGATAGTTTTGTGACGTTATGTATCATTGTTCTCTAACTGCAGAAATTACAAGAGGAATGGAATCCACTCTAGCATAAGCAGACCCCCGTGCATTCCACCTAGAGACAAGAAGCCTCCAAATGAGATGAGAAGGTTCATGATAATTACAAGGGCTTTGGTCTTGAACAAAATTCCCACTGATATGAGGTACAGGGTACAGAAGCAGGGGAAAGAGTGGTACAGAAACAGGAGGTAACAGTAGTGTACCTAAATTAGAGGCTAGGGGTGAGGAATTGGTTTTAGGCAGAGCTTTTTTGTAGAAAAAGCCCAGCAGGAACTCATTAGTATAATAGGCCACCCCCAACAGCAGAAACTAATTAGCATATTAGGCAGGGGGCTGGGAAAGCACAGGGCAGGCATGGAAGATTGCCTCCCCCCCAAGCTTCTCTGCCCCACTTCAGCTTCGCCTTTCTAGTCTTACCCCCCCCCCCCCCAACCAGACAACCGGGGAAAGGCGCTGCTGAAGTGCCTGGAATCTGACACCACAGTGGACAGGCAGACAGGCTGGGGAAAGGAAGGCAAGCATGCACACATGCCCCTTTCTTCCCTGAGCCTCTCTGCTATTGCAGAGATTTGGGGAAGTGTGGGGGGGACATGGTTAAATGCATTTCTCTCCCTCCCACAGATCAGGGAGAGAAAGAAAGGCATTTTCAACGTGCCTGGGTTCCCTGCCTGCCCTTTTCCAGCTGTGACATGTCAGCTAGAGAAGGGAAGGCAGAGAGAGGCTTTTCCTTATCAATTTCACTCTCAGCTGAGGGGGGAGAGTGAAATTGACAAGGAAATCCTGAGGGGCTCCCCAGAGAGAAAGAGGGCATTTTAACATGCTGCCTTTCCTGCTTGTGTGTAACGTGGGGAGGGCAGTGTGCTCTGTAGCCACATATGCCCAAGGTTTTGGTTGTAGGCATGGCCAACTCAGGAGCCAGCCAGAACTCCGTTCCTGTGTGTTTCTGCCCCACAATAGCCCTGGTTTTAGGAATGACATCTAAGCCTGTTGATGCATGTTGCTCATGGCACAGTTATCTTAAAACCCTTTAAACAGCTGCTACAAAGCCTGTCTATAGCCCTGGCTGCATATGTAGGAGTATCATATATGTAATCCAGGACTAAAGCTATCCCATTTCCATAGACCACAAAGAGTACCTTGCTTAGGTGTGAGAAATCAGGAGGATCTTGCAGCTAGCCAATAATGTCTGAGTAAGAGACATGATGAGGCAACCAGGAGAGACATGAAGCCATCAGGGAAGGGGTTGTTGTCACATATAATGTTGATTACTCTTTCTCATCTCCCACAATTTCAAATGGTATTGGAAGAGTGACAAATTGTTCTCTCCTTGTCACTCTAATGGGATTTGGATTGGCTGCCCTGATTACACTTTCTTTCCTCTGGTTTATGCTGTTGTATATTTTGTAAGGATGTTTCATATTCACATAACTATTTTAAGCATTTTTAAGGGATAAAACAGATTTGCACAGTGTTGTTTATTTTAAAAAAAGCTTTTTCATGCCCACGGAGTAGTTTTCAAACATGCATATACATCGGGCAAACGCACGCTGTCCAATAAAATCTAACCTTTAAAAACTTTTTAAGATAAAGGGTTTTTGGTACTGTCAGAATTTTATTGAAAGTTTTGGTTTTGTATTATTATTACACACTGATTGGCTGAAACATTTTTCCTATTATGTACCAGACCTGACATCCACTGTCAACAAGAGTGTCTATACTGAGACCAAGGTTCACAATTATGGAATCATCTCCCCAGAGACGTGTGCCTAGGGCACACATTTGGTCTTTAGGAGGCAATTGGGTATGGTTTTGTTTAGGACTGCATTTGATCAATTTGGTGGAAGTCCTAAATAGTGGTTTTAATTATAGTTTTTATTATCATTATTTTATTTATATTGTAAACTGCCTTCTGTTCTGTAAGGTGGAAAGGAAGCTAAGGCTGTGATCATATGCACAATTTGACCTGACGTAGGCGTGAATGCCTGGTGGATTTAAAGGGAGCGATCAGACAACATCTGGGAAGCACCCTGCAGCCATCGGCAACCCATTTTGCTCCACCACAGAAGCGGAGTTAAAAGACACCAGGGAAAAAATGGTAGTAAATGGGTTGCGATGGGCCATGGACAGCCTTTCCCATGTCTGATCACTCCAGAGTGCTCTCATGGCATTGGGATGGTCTGATCAGGCCATCCTGTATTTGTGCCACTGTTTCCCCCCCCCCCCCCTCACAGTATGCACATCATCACAAACTCCATAAGAAGCCCTCAGTGTGGTGGTACGATTCATCGATCCCTCATTTAAGTGCATGGGGAAAAAACAGGACAACCCCCCCCCCGACTCCCCGACAGTTGCGTCTGATCACACACTGATGTACTGCGCCCACAGCTTCAAAGGGAGGTGTGATTGTGCAACTGCAGGTCAAATTCTGCCGGAGAAAATAGCTTCGTCCCCCCCCCCCCCCAGTTTTTCTGGTGCATGTGACCGCAACCTTATAAATGTTTTAAATAAATAAATAAACACAATTATTTTGTAAAGATCCATTTAAGGAAAAGAACATGGAAATACAGAACATAAGAGAGAGGGCTGCAAATCTCGCCATGCTGCAGAGATGAACATCAGCAAGATGGAAAGCCCAATCTCACCAAAACACACACAAGATAACTTTACTTCTGGTGCCAAATCATGCCTTTACCTTGACAAGCCCGTTTTGCTCCACCACAGAAGCGGAGTTAAAAGACACCAGGGAAAAAATGGTAGTAAATGGGTTGTGATGGGCCATGGACAGCCTTTCCCATGTCTGATCACTCCAGAGTGATCAGAGTTTTCTTCTTAGGATCAAATGGAACACTCCTGGTCTTTGTAAAGCTGAAATAGGCATATCAAAAACCAATTCAGATTTTGGCCACGTGGGGAAGAGAGAAGATTTTAGCTCTTCCATCGTGCATGGTTTTTCTAATGAATAGTGAGCTCCCAACTCTGTTATTAGGACTTTTTTGGGGGGAGGGGAGGGTATCTATTTTTTTCTTTAAATGACTATGATGTTGTGGGGGGGGCAGTCGTGAATAATGAACCTGTGCTCCCTGGGCTTAAAGGGGTTAAATTCCTTCACCCCTTCCTTCCTGGCCCCAGTCCAAATCAGGGTTTTGGTGGTGGTGGAAAGTGCCATCAAGTTGCAGCCAACTTATGTTGACCCCCTAGAGTTTTCAAGATAAGAAATGTTCAGAGGTGGTTTAATATTGCCTGCCTGTGCGTAGTGACCCTGGACTTCCTTGATAGTCTCCCATCCAAGTATTAACCAGGGATGACCCTACTTAGCTTCTGAGCTCATTACAACTATGGTTGCCCAGTAGAAAACAGAAACTGCAAGGAAGACCTTTTCCTAAACCTGTTCTCCATTACGTGGGTCATGCAGCAGATTTTTAATCCAGCATAGTCAAATTTCACTTGTTTTTTTTGTGGGAAACTTCTTAAAAAACTTTATTTTTTAAGATGTGAAAAAAGACATGGGGAAACTATGACTCACATGTTGTTTTGCAAAAGTATGCACACATAAAACCCTTCCGATCTAAACAGATCAACATCATCTATAAGAGACAGTAAATGAAGAAGATGTTGATATTTATATGCCAGGAGTAGGATCAGTAATATAACTCAGAAAAGTGAGTGGCAGCTTTGCTCTGTTTGCCATAGATGCCTCATTGCACGTCCCTCCTATAGGCAATGCTGAACGCCTGATCTACCTATGCACAGATTGCACTGATAGGATACTGAGGCGTAGAATGGACTGTGTAATTACAGACTAAAGGGGATATAATTGTTAATGGTCTCCTATATTAAGAACTCTCTTAAAACACAAAAACAGCAACTTAAAGTATATCAGCAAGTAAACAACCTTTTTGAACTAGCAGATTAAACAGACATGCTTAGATTATGCTATTGTTGCGGATCTGCCCTCTGATCTCTATGGTGCAGTTCTACATGACAAAAGAGAATTGTAATGTGTCTTAAAAACTATTGATGTCTCCTTAATGGGTCTGCAGTGTCAGGAAATGAGTTTGCCTTAAGTGTTCATCAAAACTTGAAAGAGACCCCCCCCCTCACTGAAAGGGAAGGGCAGGCCCATTTTTGGTCCTGGGAAAAACAGAGAAAAGGGGTGGCACTGTGACTCAATGGCAAAACATCCTTGCATGCAATCCCAGCATCTCCATTTGAAATGATTAGTGAAGAGTACTGGAATTAGGTACCCAAATTATGTGAAAGACTTCTCTTTAGGACCCTGGAAAGCTGCTACCAGTCAGAGAAGGTAATATTTACCCTGATAGACCAATGGTATGACTCACTGTTAGGCAAATTCATGTGTTCAATCAGCCACCCTCTGCTGGACTTGGTTGAAGCATCTAGAGGATGCAGGATTTCTTTTTCTGGGTATCTGATGCTCAGTAGGAGTTCTTCCTCCCAACTTCTATATTTTAAATAAAGAAAATATTCCAAAAATATTGAAAAAGAAGCAAATGCAACCAAATGCTAGGCCTCTTCTTACATCATACTGTTGGAAAAAAGCAGGTAACAGTTCTGCTGTGTCCTTCTGTCAGTGTTCACTTCAGCTGTGTCTGCATAGCAAACAGGTTTCTGTAGTAGTTTAACACTTCAGTCTCAGCATTGTTAGGTGATTAGAGTCTCCCTCAACAGCTGTTCTTGCTGCAGGAGAAAAGGGCCCCTCCCACCACACCTTCAGGTTGCTCAAGAGCTAGAGTTGCCAGGTTCCATCTTCTCCCCAGCAGGGGGAGGATTGGGGGCATTCTGGGAGGGGGAGGGGCCATCTCCAATGTGATGACATTATGTAGAGTGGGCACCCCATGTGCCTGCCCTGCAAGGCATGAATTCGCTACTTGCAGGGCAGGAGTGGGTAGTCTCTACATGTGCCTGCTTTGCAAGCTGTGAATTTGTGGCATGGCTAGCAGGCAAGCACATCACCCACTCTTTTCAAGTGGGGCCACAGATGACTTTTGGGAGTGGGGCTTTCCCCTGCCAGCCAACTGGCGAGAATTTGGGGGAGCCCCAAAAATCGGGGGATCCCCCACCTGGAAAGTGGCCTCCCTATCAAGAGCTGATTTCTACTCCCCTCATTTAGCACTGAAGAGGTTTCTTGGGAATCAAGCAAAATACCAGAGGTTTACATAATTTTATTTTTATGGAGAAGTTTGTCTTTGGTAATCTTGCGGAGTTGTGTTAGTAATATAATTTATTCATTGAATTTTATTGTAACAAATTATCCCATTTTCTTCTAATGAAATTATTATAGTTCTGTTTACCTTGTTCCATAACTTATTATTAACAGAATTTTTATGCACCTACTACTTTTCTTTTTCCAGCATGAATGTCGCAGTGTAGTTACCGCTGTAATGCTGAAATGCTATTTTATTTCAGATTCATAATACTTTGATTATTGAAGATAATAATAGAATATTGGATAGATTTGTTGAGCATGTACAAAAATTGCTGTGCAGTGCAGATTACAGAGATATCTATTGGAAGCTGCTCAAATAGCCTATTTCATTCTATTATGTTCCTTACACACTAATATTTTAGCAAATGATTATTATCCTGATCTGTTAAGATATGAATGATGAAAACTCTGAGAATTAGGAATGATTTGCACAATGAGCTGTCAGTTATGTGGCCTCAAGAATATAATATCAAACTGCAAACAAGCTTCAGAAATGCAAGACTATATTATACTTTACAGGACACTTGGAGAAATAATGTACATTTGAAAAGTTAAGTGTGTGTTTCTGTGCTTACTGATAGGGCAGCAGAACATATCTAGCCAGTAATGATGGAGAGATTCTGCATACCTGGGGGAATCCCTAAAAACCATATAAAATACCATTTCCCACCAAGTAAAAAAGAAATTCCATTATGTGTGTGCTCCCTTCATGGAGCCTTAAAATTCTGGAAGGAAAAGTTGAGTGTATAGTGTACAATCAAATGGAGAAGAAACAAAAGTCCTAGAATGGCTACAGAAGGTGGCTGTTCTAGGACTTCCATTTCTTTTGTCATTCTTAATAAGGATGATGTGCATGATGTGTCAACATCACATAAGAGCAAAACCCTGAATGAACCATTAGCCAACACTCTGGAAATGCAACGGGAGGTCCCAGTGGCAGGAGAGTACCCATCCAAAGCAGGAAAATTGCATGCCTAAACCTTAGAGACTAGGGGAAAACAGTCACCTGTACAGGTGCTAAAGGCCAGAGGCTGCTTGGCAGTTGAAAGATGGATAGGCCTGCTGTTGGCTGGTGCTCTATGGGTATTTAGAGTGGAATTTTCTCCTTAACATTGACAAAAACCTAATGAAGATTTTTAGAGGGTTTAAAAAAAAAAAAAAACCTGAAAGAAACTTTTCAGTTATACTGGGGTAATTATTTAGGATCAAAGCATTAGTATGCCATACGTAGTGTATGTATACAGAAGTCTACAAGTGATTAAGGTAATAGAAAAAAAGCAGATAAAAGTGATAAGGCAGGAAATTTAAATATAAAAATTGAATTTTGGATTGAAGTGACTTCACAGGAAGGGGAGGAATTTGAGAAGCTGATCTTGTACCTGAATCTGATATAGGTTGTGACCAGACAGGCTGTGACATCATATCCTGCTCTTTTTTCCTCTCAAGCCCAAATCTCCAAGAATTTCCCAAGCTGAGCTGGCTGCTAAATCCATTTTAGAAGGGTATAATTTGGATAGCACTGAACATATAATTATTTACAACCTGCATGTCTCCCAGTGGGGACACAAAGCAGCATACAATTAAAAATGCAATAGAAACGGGGGGGGGGGGGAGGTTTCTGAGTGAACAGCAAATCTTCCTTCTCCCTTTCCATTGGACATTTTACCCAAATCTTCATTACAGCCCTCAGGATAAGAGCCAAATGATAAGAAACTTTGGTCCTTATCTTTTAGATCATACCCAAGGACTAGGGTTGCTATTCCCTAGGTCTGGGCAGGGAATCCCCCAGTCTGGGGGCTTTTGCCTACTGCCAGCCAGCTGGCCTGTAGGGGAAACCCCACCCACAAATAGCAACATCCCTAATTTGATGGTATTACCCAGAAGTGATGTCATTGTGTCAGGTTCATCATGCAGCAAGGTCTGGTTTTGGGCAAAACTCTATGGTTTGACCCCAATTTTACTATAGAGTTTCACCCAAAAACAAAAGTGTCACCCCTGACATTGCCAACGCAATGGTGTCACTTCCAGGTGATGTCAGCTCATCAGGGATGTCTCCACCCACTCCCAAAACACCTCCCAGATCCCTCTGCCAGCAAGACGAGGGGACCTGGCAACCCTACCAAGGATCCCTGCCACTGAGCAAGTCACGAGAGGCAGAGGAAGAAGAGGAGGAGATTGGATTTATACCCCACCCTTCACTACTCAAAGGAGTCTCAGAGCAGCTTACATTCCTTTCCCCTCCCCACAACAGACACCCTGTGAGGTAGGTGGGGCTGAGAGAGCTCTGACAGAAACTGCTCTTTTTCAAGAACAGCTGTGCCAGAACTATGGTTTGCCCAAGGTTATCCAGCAGGTGCAAGTGGAGGAGTGGGGAATCAGACCTGGTTCTCCCAGATTACAGTCCACGCTCTTAACCACTTATTCATCTATATCTTATTCAGCTGCTGCTATCCAGGTAGTAGGCTTCACCCTACTTCCTCCTGTCTGCTAATAAAGAACAGGAGCACATCACTATCCAAGTCTCATACCCAGCTTCACATAAATAGTAAGACAAGTGAAACAGGCCTGGCTTCTCCTAGTCCTTTATTATAATAAGCTCTCAGAAAATTTGTTTCTTCCTGATAAAATCTAGAGTTCTATTTTTTGGATCTCAGTTATTCTTTATATTATACCTAGAAAAGTCTCCCAGCCACTTCTGTCATCCCTTACTATGGCTTTTGGGATCCTTTTTCTTATATCTCACCTTTTCTTATATCCCTCAGAAATCCAGACCTTTCCCTTTCTATGCATCATGCAGTTCCTGAGCAGCATGGGACAACAGTCTTTAAAATGACGCATTACCCTCATTCCCTAAAGACTGTGCTATTCAGTATCTTTCCAGGAAGATATTTCCTTAAGAACACTTATTTTTGTCTCCTTTGAAGCAGCCATTAGGCACCATTTTCAGATAGTTTTCGAATAGTTCAGCTCCTCACTAGTCCCTTAACAACCTTTTTTAAAAAAAAAAATGCATTGTCTGTTCATCTGACCTCACTGTCTTTAAAAAAAAGAAGTGTTATCTGCATTTTGTTGTTTTTAAAGCTAGGATGACACTTTGGTACATATTAAAGACACAAGGTAAGACATATTTTTTTGAAAAGGTCATGATTTTACAGGATTTACATGAAGAAGACTTATCTGAAGAACATTAGAGAAAGAATTAAGGCAGTCATGCAAACTACCACTTATATGCTCTTTGTTTTCCTATCTAGAGTGGCTTTTTTAGAGCGGTAGCTATCCTTAATCAGAAAGAAATATTGCCACTGTCAATAGAGATACACCTTTCTAGAGCCATTGAAGTCAATGGGCTTAGAAGGGTACAAAGGGGGGCATGACACTCCCCCCCAGGGGGGATCTATCTCCCACACACACACTGCTGTGCCTTTGCCAGTCCAGCCAAACCACCCTCCTTGGAGCCTGGTGGCAGCAGTTGTCTGTGAACCACTCTGAGCCTGGAGAGACTCCCAGTGTCTGCCACTGCTGAACCCAGAACAGCTCCCAGCATCAGCCACTACCACAGCAGAGTCCCAAATGGCACCCAGAATCTGCCAGTGCTGCAGCAGGGCCCCAAATGGCTCCAAATGGCTCCTGGTATCTCTCGCCACTGTAGCAGGGCTCCCTGTGGCAGGGCTGCATGTGCAGACAATGCTTTTTATTTTATTTTTTATTTTACTTTGGGGGGAAATTGAACATTTCAGATTTTTCTGCAAACCTGGGGAGTGTCTTACATTTGAAGAAAGATCTGTTTAGCTTCCACATGACTTAATCCACTGATTTAGCTATCTGCAGATGGGGGCTACAGGTGGCTAGTAGTATATAGACAAGTGAAGACCACAAAAAACTTGGAGGAGTGGCTATTCTGTTTCCCCAACTTTTGATTCCTCTCCTGTCCTCCTGCTTATCTCACACTCTTTCTCCTTCCTGCCACCCTGTGAAGGACTACACTTTTTAAGAGGCTTAAAAGTGCTGCACATACAACTACAGGACTGTGAATGATTACTTCTTCACAAAGCCAGAGCCTTGAGTGACAAGCTGCTCCTAGCAATCTGATTGGTCAGCATCAGCTGAGCAGAAAAAAGTCTTGTGAAAAGTGTATGCTGAGGGGTTTCAGTAAAATTCCTGCCTTAACTGAGAAGAGACGTATACTGAGACTGTCTAGGGATATCCTTGACAGGAAAAAAAGATTTAGTGGTGACAAAGTCAGATTTCAGCCATGACTGAATACAGTCTGAATTCAGCATTAGCAGTCTGAGCACAGAGAACTGGGAGAAAGTTTGGCAAAGAGGTTTGGGTAATGGAATAAGACTCCTATTCAGGCCAAAGGAAAGGGGATAGATCTTCTAGAGAGAAAAGAAGATTCCCTACCCAGTCAAACAGGGAAAGTTATCCCTGAGGAGTACAGAGAGCCCTGGTCTGATGTGATTAGAAACTGCCTTTAGAGACCTAAAAGTATGTTAACAACTCAAGAAGAGTACTGGTGTTCCAAGAGAAGGGGTCTGGATACTGGGAAGAGGGTACCAGCCTTCTAGGCACCAAAAAAGTCAGCAATTATACAAATAAAGTATATTAGAATGTTTGGGAAAACACTGGAACAAAAGTCTCTTCTATATAAAGATCTATGTAACTGTGAATAATTTAAGAACCTCTCATTAGCCTGATATATATATATATATATATATATATATGAACAAAAGTCTGTGCTTGTACTAATTTTAACCTCAGTATTTTCAAGCCCTGATTTTGCCTGATCTTTCCCCTCCATGTTAAATAAAACCTTTTGTTATGCTTGAATTTTAAAAGCATCTCAAGTGCCATTTCCAAGGGTTTAAGTTCAGGGGTAAGCACATCCCTTCCCTCAGGTTCCTGGGCTGAGTAAGTAGCCAATATATATTATTGATACAGGGTAGGACAGCCAAAGTTTCTTCAGGGGAGAAGAAAACATGTTACCAGGTTACCAGGACTGCTCAGTCAGTGAAGGGACAGAGAAAGGAAGGGAAAATCTAGTCTCTTAGGGAGGGAAGAAAAAGGGGTCTATCATACACTCCTTTTTCTCTCTCTCTTCCATGCCTGTCAATTCCTCTCCTTGCCCCCCCCCCGAAATCCCACCCTTTTCTTGGTTCTTTTTCTGCCTTCTCACCTCATCATTCTTTCTCTCTATTTCTGGCCCTCAATCCATCACTCTGTCTTTCTGCTCATCACTCAAATCACAATGGCTCTCCTTACTATAGAGATCATTCCCCTTAGGGTTGCCAGCTCCAAGTTGGGAAATTCCTGGAGATTTGGGGGTGGAGCCTTGGGTGGGTGAGGTTCAGGGACAGAAGTAACTTCAGCAGGGTATAATGCTATAGACTCCACCCTCCAAAGCAGCCATTTTCTCCAGGGAAATTGTCCTCTGGAAAGCAGTGGAAATTTTGGGGGATCTCTAGCCCCCACCTGGAAGATGGAAACCATAGTTAATGTCAGATAGCACTGCCATGGGTTCCTGTTGACTATTATTATCAATAACTCTGTTGCCTTAGCATCATGTACAAATGCCTAAGGGTTCTATCGTCTATTCTGATGATCAATTAACCTTGCCTTTGTTTTGAGTTCCATATCGACTCCTCTAGGTCCCGGACGGGAGATAGCATCGGCAGAGTAACTCCCATTGCAGGAATGTGCGTCTTGCTCGCTTTGCGCATCCTTGTTGCTCATTAGCTTTTCTTCCCTCTTATCTGTCTTTCGCTTTTCCCTAGCACACGGCCTTGAGCTGCAAGCCTCTTGCTATGTGTTATATTATTCACAGGTGCTATGTGTTCCTTTGCTTGATATTTCCCTGGGAATATCTACCCCACAAATCCTAATAGTGTCTTTGCCTGGGAACCTAATTTACCACGCTTTCCTTGGGAACAGTGGGCCAGTATATTTGGGCGCCAATAATCCTCCCAATTGATTGGTGGATGTTGAAGGGGGCTTATTTCATATCAAGTATAATTGTAGTTGTATTCCTATGCTTGGGCATTACTAACAGAAGTAGTGTATTTGACCAACAAGATCTTTTCTGCAAATAAAGGACTTTCTGTTTAAGGAGACCTGTTGTAGACTACATCTATTGGCACAATCTCACATTTACCCTATCCCATCTGAGGTCTCTCCCCTCCTCAAAACTCAATCTCCCCAGGCCCTACCCTCAAATCTTCAAGAATTTTCTGACTTGGAGTTGGCAACCCTATCTCCTTCCCACCGAACTGCCAGCTTATCTTTATTTGCTCTTCTGTCTTATGCTTTCCTTCTCTCCACTCCCAGCAGCCCCTACCTAGAAAAACTGGTCCAGTTATGTGATTCCACAGTTCCCTGTTCCAGTCACTCCTTCTCAGTCACTCACCAACCTACATTTTATCTGTCTTCCATCTTCAGATAGATTATTTAATTATTTAATTAATTTTTGCTGTTTATGACTCTGGTAAACAAATTTACTTCATTTATACCCTGCCTTTCTCCACAGTGGGGACCAAAGCAGCATACATTTTTTCTCCTCTGCTCCTTTGTATTCACACAACATCCCTGTGAGATAGATTAGGCCGAAAGTATGTGACTGGTCCAAAATCACCCAGTGAACTTCTGCAGAAAGATGGGGATTTGAACCTGGGTCACCCAGAAGCTACTCTGAAGCTCTAACAACTATACCACACTGCCTTTCATAGGGTGGCTGCTGTTGAATAGAAGCAAGCAGCCAGGCCTAGTTGAGTCATACAAGAGTGGTATAAAATCACTGAGAAGCTGCTGCCAGGCCTTGGGTTCCCAACCTCCAGGTGGGACTTGGAGAGCTGCCAGAACTACAACTGACCTCCAGACAATAGAAATCTGCCCTCCTGGAGAAAATGTCTGCTATGGAGTATAGACTCTGTGGCATTATATCTGGCTGAGGCATTTTTCCTCCCAACCCTTGCCCTCCTCAGACTCCACTCCAAAATCTCCAGGAATTTTCCAGCCTGGAAAAGGCAACCCTAGTCAGGTCTGACCCCAAGGAACAAAATAAAATGATAAATAATAAAAAAAGGTTTGACCCCAAGGTACCTTCCCTCAATGATCAGAATCATCCTGGAAGGGGCTCTGCCTCCTCCCCCTTGCTTTTACTGACAAAAGCAAGCCTTAGAATACTGTGGTTGCCTAGCAACAGCCAATGAGGGAATCCAATGTTTAAAGCTATAGGCTCTCTTTTATCATTTTTTGGATTTTTTTTTAAGCTGCTCAGTATATTATTTTTAGATTTCACATTTTTCTGCACACTTTGGACCTTTTTCAGGTTTGTAGAAAGTTCTGTCTTGTCTGTTTGCTGCTCCAGTCACCGAATTTAAGTATCCAAAGATATCCTGTCTTTGCTATTAGAATATAAAATAACTGTTTAGGATTGTACTGAAAATCTCTTGGACAGCAGCAACTGCAGTGGGAGCCAGTTTTAAGTGGAGTCATGACAGACAAAGGGAGAACACAACAATAACAAAAAGAGGAGAGACATATGCCATCACCATCTGTCTTTGGTTCCCAGACAATTCTTCAAAAAAAAATTATAGATACCAAGTACTTATTTACACTTTGTGAAGTCTGTAGGCTAGTATTGCTCAGATGAAATAATTGTTATTATGGCAGCAATGTTTTAAAAGGTGAAATGGTCTCCTCTGGCTAAACCAAACTGTAGGTGAAAAAAAGCAGATAATGAGAAAAGAAAGCCGTTATGAAAAAAGAGGACGTGGTGACAAAAAGCAAATCAGCATTCTAAGTGCTGTTTGGTCAAAATGCAATGATGCAAAATGCTTTTTTATCAAATATGTTCAAAATTGTGCTTGCTTCAAATTGGAAATGACAGAATCTCCCCTCAATGCATCAGTGGCACCAAAAAGTATGAGAATATTTTTTACTGGACAAGACCTCAGACTGGATTGCACAGCAAGATAGACAGGTTACCTCTACTAGTACCGCGGCCAAATGGTCATCATGGCTACATGGTTTTGCTCACCTAGAATGAACTTTACAAAAAGCACCCTTAATTGATTCACACACCTTATCTCCTTACCATTAAGTAGTTGAAGGATCTTTAAAACTGGCTTGCACTCCATTTATTTTTATTTTTAATTATCTGAATGATAAGCTCAACATTAGCAGATAACTTGTAATGGCAATCCTTGCTTCACCACAACCTTAATGATCATTCTGTAATTGTTTTCATTCATGCTTTACTAAGTAATGCATTGTATTTTATTTCAATCTTCAATAAACAGTTTAATTTTTTTAAAAAATATATATGTTCAAAATAGCCTTTAGCAATATGGTTACCATCAAGATAGGCTGGGAGTAAAATAATAAAAGCCAGGCTGCAGGTCAATCTTTTGTTGAATTGGGACATTTCTAAATGATCTCCACGAGTTTTCTCCTGTCACACTTCCCTATATAATTAGTATTCTGACTACAGGTGCAGGAGAAAAGAGACTCTTCCTAGGCAGCCTGGAGCACAAGGACTAGAGTACAAGAGCTGTATTCAGAGCATAAGGGCTGGAGCCTTGAAACTGGCTGATTCATAACCATTCTCCTCTCTGCACAAGGTTTATGTAGCCTGAGAGGGAAGAAGCCCCATCTGCTCTGAAGGCAGCACCTGAGACTCACCTTGCTAAAGCTTACTTGGGGCTAGAATCCTGCAAAAGATTACATTTATTGGCACCAAGGTGGAACACAGGTGGAACACAAGCTGCAAGCCTGGCACTTCATCTAAAGATCTGGGAATTAAAAAAGACACATTTAGGAAATGCAAGCAGGGACATATAAAGAAAGATGAATATAAACAAACAGCCAGTGCTTGTAGGGTGTTAGAAAAGCTGAAGCTCAGTATGAGTTTAGGCTAGCAAGAAATGCTGAAGACAACAAAAAAAGGTTCTTTGGTTATGTTTGGAGCTAGAAAAAGAACAAGGAAGTGGTAAGCCAACTGCAGGGAGAAGAAAGTAGAATTTTAACAGGTGATGAAGACAAGGCAGAACTGCTAAATAGGGGTGTGCATGGGGGGGGGAATCATTTTTTCCAGGTTCAGGTAAACCAAACCTGAAAATAAATCAGTAAATAACGATATTCCAGGATCCTGGTATCAGTATTATACTGGGATTCAGGAAATACTTAGCATTGCTGAAAATATTTGGCTGGCCATTAGAGCATGTCAGTTTCACTCCCCTTTTGCTTCCAAGGAGGGCGGTGTGAAACTGACCCACTCTCCCTCCCCTGAGCTTTCCAGCCAGCTGCCCTGGCAGACCACAAGGGAAGTGAAGGCTTTTAAAGAGGACCCCCCTTTGCTTACCCAGCAGGCTGCTGTGGCAGGCCGGCTGGGAAAATTGAAGACAGATCAGGGAGGCATCTTTAAATGCCTCCCCTTCGCTTCCCAGTTGGCCTGCCAAGATGGGCTGGCTGGGGAAGTGAAGAGAGAAGGTCATAGGATACAATGGAGAGATCATGCTGCCATTGCGATGTGACTCCAGAGAAGGGGGTTTAAAATTTAAACCCCTTCTCTCTTGAGTTGCACATCAGTGATGGCACGCTTTCTCCATTGTACCCTATTTATTTATTTATTTATTTATTTATTTTTGTTTTTATACCCCGCCCTCCCCGCGAGCGGGCTCAGGGCGGCTTACAGGGGCACAAGCCTGATAAAACATCATAAAACAAATTTAAAACAACAATATCAAGACAATAACAATAACGATAAAACTCCAATCATAAATATATCAATAGATTTCTAATAAATTACATACTAACTTCCAATAAAGTGCTTCCATGCTTACAAATAGATGGCTTCCTGTCAGGTTAAGGGCCCACCAACCACAGTCAGATCAGGACTGCCTTTCAGGGCCAGGCTTACACTGTAGATGTCATTACAGTGGGTGTTACTGCTGTTATTATTGGTGGCGGCTCCTAGTTAAAAGCCCATAGGGTACAATTGACCCCATAGGGTACAATGGAGAGATTGTACTGTGGCTGCAGTGTGACTCCCAGGCCTGGCTGGAGAACAGAGGGGATGGCATTTAAATGTCTCCCCCTTCCTCCCCCAGCCATGCTGCTGCTGCCTTCTCTTCCCCAGCTGGCCTGCCATGGCAGGCCAGTTGGGAAAGGGACTGGGAGGTAGAGCAGGTTAGTTACACTCCCTTCTGCTCCCCGGTGTGTGCTTTCATTAGATGCTTAGTTTTGACTGTGTGTGTATTTGCATGCAATTGTCACCATATACATTTTAATGAGGAGACTAACATGATTTATGTTTCTATTTCTGGACATTTTTAGACAGGAAGGACAGGTGTTGAGACAAAAGATTTCCCCATAAACATAGGAGCATCAGCAGCTCCCACTTGGAATACCCAGCAAGGAAAGTAAGCTTTACCCCATAAACTCCTTTAAGGCTAGGGATTTACTCTACCCATTTTAAACTCAAGCCCACCAAACTTTGGAATTCTTGCTGACAACATCTCGGGCAGTCCTTTAAGAGGGACTAAGGCTTCAGAGATAGTTGATATAACTTAATGAATCATAATTTGCTTTTCTTCCTGAGCACATTACTGTCTACTTGCTTTGAAGCACACCTTTAGCCAAGCACCTTTTCCAGGTTTTAGATTGTTTAATGTGGTAATGCCCAAAGGCAATCTTTTTCAGCCCAATCAAGTTACTTTGGAATGCTGAGCTGGCAAATTCATCTGCACTCTCAGCTAAAATCAGCCAGTCGCTCACTCTGAGACTGCTTAATGCTAAAATAGGAGTGAATTTTCAATCTCCAGAGAATTTTTTCCCCATTTGCTACTGCTAATGGAAACATGCCTCAGAGGCAGCCCTGCACAGCTGGGAACTGAGGCTTTCCATCTCCAAAAAAATCTCCTAGAACAAACCTAATTACTTTGATGATGCTTGCTGAAGAAGAGAATGCAGAGGAGTTTAAATACACTATTGTACGGAATTCCACGCAAATGGTTTCAAAATCTTAGGACAAGAACATTTAAGAAATAATAGGAACTGCAACAATTTTTTACAGATGAGCTTACTTTTTGGCAAGCAATGTAATCTCAGTGAAATACTGTTGTATCACTGACAATCCAGTCTTAACCAGAGCTACAGCCTTCTAAATCCATTGGAATCAATGGGTTTAGAATGCTGTAAGTCTGTTTAGGATTGCCCTGTGTATGAAGTAATGGTGCTTCCAGAGTGATATTTTTGTGCTATGCTGTAGTTACAGAAGGGACTGCAGGATTAATTAATGTGCATTCAGTTTTGGGGCACCCAAATAGGTATCCAAACCCAAAGAAACAGGCATCCAAACAGTCATCCTGAAGTGAAGGAATGAAAAATAGATTTCCCAACTGGCCTGTAGGAATGCCTCCCTTGGACATTCTGATAGAATACTTGCAATTAAGTAGCTTCATTTCCTACCCAGATCCATCACTAGGGATGCAAAGCAAGTTTGGAAACAGGTTCAGTTCAGATGTAGTACAAAACCATTTTAAATAATCACTCAACTTCTGGTTGCTGAAATGTATTTTTTTTTAAAATCCTGGTTGTTAGCTTTGTCACCTTTGCTCTGGCCAGGGAACTCTGTAGCCAGAAAGTCTGCAAGGGTGGCCCTGGGAAACAAGCCAGGCTTCATCCAGAAAATCACACTTTATGCATTATTGTGAAACCATACTTAAAACAAAGAAAAAATGGGATTCAGAAACCATGTGCAAACATCGATTCAGGTTAATGGAACCATGGTTTTGCTTGATGTTTGAACTAGGGATGCTAGACTTCCTGGTGGCAGTGGGGATCTCCCGCTGCTAGCCCCCCCCCTTTGCTGCTGGCCAGCTGGCCAGTGGGAGGGATTACCACCCAAAAAAGGGAGGAATGCCTGGCATTTCAGCGACATGCCTATGTGACCTGGAAGTGATGTAGGCATGTTGGGGGTGATGCTCTGGTTTGGGGGCAAAAATTCTATGGTAGAAGCTAATTCTACCATAAAGTTGAACGTTGACCCCCAACATCCCTGACATGCCTACGTCATTTCCAGGTCACATAGATATGTCGCTGAAATGTTGGGCATTCCTCCCTACTTCCAGTAAGTGCACCTGCCATCCCCTGCTGGCTTCTTGGAGGGGTCTGGCAACTCTAGTTTGAACTGTACTAGAAAACTATAGTTAGGAATCTAACCAGAAGATAATGGTGGTGAAAATTATACAGAAATCTGTTAACTAAACATGTGCAACAACTATAGTTTCTTTTAATGACTGAATTACTGAAAAGTATGTTGGAAAGATGATGGTAAGTAGTTGGTTAGATCCAACGACCCTACAAGGAGCCACCCTTCATCAGAAGAACCGCTTAAGTTGGAGGAAAGGTCCTTAGGCTAGAAGAAAGTTTCAAAATTCAATTAGTGGAGTGGTAGGTTCCACCCCATTGTTATAAAAGGAAGTAATACTGACCTTAACTGATGATTGTCGCATCCCCCTCTAGAACATGAAAAAAAACAAGAGTTAAGATCATATGAATATAAGAAGGGCCCTGCTTGATGAGACAGCCTCTAGATATAGAGGTTCCCTTTATGGATCATGACTGAACTATCCTCTGTGACTCTTTTAAATCCCGTTTTAAAGCCTTCTATATTAGCGGCTTTTTAATAAATCCATTGGTAATGAATTACACAATTATAGTACTTGATGAGTCAAGAAATACTTTCTTGTCCATCCTCAGTTTATTGTCCATCATCTTCATTGGATACCCTAAGTTCAAGTGTTATGTGACAGGGGAACAAGTTCTACCTACTCCCCCCCCCCCGATAATTTTATAAACCTCTGTTATGTTTTCTCCAGTAATATTTTCTCTAAACTGAAAAGCCACAGATTACTCTGCATTTTCTGATATGAAAGGTGAAAGAATAATGAAGCAATCAGACATATAATCATGTCAAGATTTCTTTTTCTCGTGTTTTCTAGTGTTTTATCTTTGCACATGTCTGCATCATTAATGTTGTGGGAGAAGATGCAGAATAACTGGAGGAAAGTGGTAGCAAACTGTGCATGTTCCCGTTACTAGATTTATTTTATAAACTCTCCTAGCTAAATTAGAACATAGATGGGCAAAGTGAAATGAGGGAAAATGAATAAAAAGGGGGAAATGCGCTCATATGTAACATCCTAGGAAAAAAGAAGTGCCACCAACCATGTAGATGAGGAAGACTCCTCTCTTAGGCCTCCATAAGGCCAGTACTGTGCTAGATGGACTAACTTTCTGGCTCAATAGAAGTCTGGTTCATACCTTTGGTTAGGGAGGGGCTACAGCTCGAAGGCTAAAGCACATGCTTTACACACAGGAAGTCCTACGTTCAATCCCTGGCATTGCCACTTAAAAAAAAGTGACATATCAAGGCTAAGAAAAACCTCTTCAAAACACTTCCCCCTGAGTCTATTGAGAAATGCTCTACACCACTGGTCTCACTTTAGGTAAGACCATTTCATATATGACCAATATTCCCAGTATGGCAACCTTCACCTCTGTTTCTCTAAATGAAATCCTTAACCAGAAATCAAATGAATGAGGATAGACCAACTGTAAAGGAGATATATCTATATCTATGTCCCTTAGCGTATTTCTTTATTTTTCTATGACACAAAGAAGCTCTTCAGCTTTACCCAGAGAGCATGACATCTTTGACATCATTAAGTAGTGGCAACTAGCTAATCCTATGGTGGTAAACGATACTGGTTGTGATGCTAAGTGTAATATTGTGCAGTTCTCAATTTTGCCATTGTCTTTGATGAAAACCAGTTCTTGAGCTTTAGAAAAGTAATTAGATATTAGGGAATTAAGGCAGCATCCCAACAAAGGGAGATTTAATATAAACATTTATTCATAACATTATGTCTTTACAGCGCTTTTCATCTTCTGAGCATGTCTAGTACATTAACTAATTAGTTAAGAGGACTTTAGCTGCATATTTTCATGGAATCCAAGAAGTCTGGAAAGAGCCTGATACCAAAGAACAACCACAAATAGCAACAGTGTTCACAATTAAATGGCCAAATCCTCTCTCTCTCTCCACAACGGAATGGAACACTGTGACAATAGAATAGATGCAATATAAAAAGGAGAATAAAAGCATTGGCTTATTAAAAAAAATAAATGCAGAAAAATTTGACATTATATTATTAAACAAAGGGGCTGGGTTTCTTGCTGTGCCGAACACTCTTCTAAAAAAAAAAAAAAAGCAGCACTGAGGTCGAAATGCTTTTTTAAAAACTTGAGCCTAAAGCAGCAAGATATACAGCCTTGAAAAATAACTAACCCATACATATGTTTTAGAGAAAATAGTAGTTTCATACCTTGCTATTATTCAGTGTTGGTGTGTCTAGACTGGAGAATAATACATCAGGAATACAACACAAAAATAGCATATAAACAAGAACACGGAATGAAAAGGAAAGAAATAGCATGATTGCATGCACTGTGGCACAAATATAAGTGATGATGTCATAATACTTTGTAATGTTTCTAGCAGGAACCCTCAATTACAGAGCAGATTGGCTCAGTCCCGGGAACTTTTTAGAATGGGGATTGCAGCTGACTGCACAGGCAAAATGTGACTGTTGTGTGGTGCAATTCCACAGTGGAGTCATAATAAATAGTACCAGAGATGGCTAAGAAAGGGATAGCCTACATTTGACCTTTATGCTACACTGTCCAGTTATGGTGGACTCTTTATGGTGACCCATAGAGCAGCTAGAGCCATTCACCACATTGTCCTGGATGGTCACCCTCAGAAGTATGATACACTTGCATGATGGTAGTACAACATCTGGCAATACAACTTTGTGATGACTAGCAACAGGTATAGTCACAAGCCCTATGGAAGACTTTTCATTGCAGTTGTCTGAACTTAAGTTATAAAGTGTGAATGGTGTTTATCCTTGTCAAACAGGAAAGGTAAGTAACTTTTTACTAGCTGCTGTTGGTGGGAAGCATTCCCAGCCATCACTGCAACCTGGGCTTTTAGGTATAGCTGGAAATGTAGAAACACCCAAGAGCTGAGAACCTGGGGTATAAATGTGGTGATTGATCCCACCTGTAATGGTGGTAATAACAATACTGATGGAATACCGACACTCGATACTGTAAGCAAATTCTCTGAAGACACAACTAAGATGAGACATGGAAAATCTGTGCAAGTCTTGATATTCTTTGTTAAGGCTAAAAAAACATGATTTTGATTATTTTAAAGTGTATGCTAGCTTGAAGCAATCCCTTCATACCCCAGAGCTATATGTTCTGCTTAGTGGGTGGAGACTTTTTACTGATACTCCATCCTGTTGGCTGGACAGAATCAGTTTAGTCAATTTAAAAACCTGTCTGGTGGAACAGGCCTGCTCCGGCCTGCAGGCCCTGTTCCACTTAGGAACACCCTGCTTTGTGTAGGGGATCCCCACTTTGAGATCCCCACCCCCATTTTTGAAGCATCAAGCAGTGAGGGGAATGGCGGTCATCAGGTGACACTCTAGCATTTCCCTCCTCCTAGTCTCTATGGTAGCCATAGAGTGGAAGGCTAGAGAGTCACAGCCATTGGAGGACTCCCTACCTGCTGCCTCTGCCTCTCACATGTTTGGGATGGGCTCCCCTGAGCTGAAGCTCCTGGGGCTGGGTGAGAAAGAGCCTGCCTGGGAAGGATGGGGGTGGACTGCAGAGCTGGCAGGTAGGTGAGTGTGGGGTGGAAAGAAAAAGAATGTACGTGTGTGCATGTGTACGTCTGTGTGTGAAAGAAAGAGAGAAAGAGCCAGTAGGAAGGATGGGGAGCTGCAGAGCCAGCGGGTAGGTGAGTGTGGAGTAAAAAGAAAAAGAATGTGTGTGTCTGCGTGTGAAAGAGAGAGAGAAAGAGCCTTCCTGGGAATTATTGGGTGAGGTGGGGGCTGCAAAGCTGGTGGGCAGTTTAGTGGGTTGTAAAGAAAAAGAACATATGCATACATGTATATCTGTGTATATGTGTGTGTGTGGAAGAGAGAGAGAGAGAATGAGTATGTGTGTATCATCCAAATCAGCCTACAGCTGAGCAAGAGGGACAATGAGACAGAGAGAGAAAATGAGTGTGTGAGTATCTCACCCAAGTCAGCTGGGCACCACAGGCGTTAGAGTCCTTAAAGAGTCCTTTGCCTCTGGAAGTGAGTCAGTAGCTTACATCTGAAGCATTGGTGTGAACAATGTGAACAATGAAAGCCACTTCTTTCTTGAGTTCAGTGGCACCTTTAAGATGAACAGAGTTTTATTCAAAGTATAAGCTTTCGTGTGCAAGCCCAGTTTGCCAGACTTCTTTCTTGGCTCAGGCGAGAGAAAGCAGCTTTTCTTCAGACTAAGGGGGAGGTCCTTGAGTCAAGATCAGACAACTGAAATTTGGGCTAGTTACTGATCTCTCCATTATGCAATCCTGGTGCTGCATTTTCCCATTAGCAATGAAGGCAACAACAAACTGGCTGCAATCCTAAAAACACTTTCCTGGGAAGCTGAAAAAAAAACTGGACACTTCTGAGTAGACTTGTTTAGGATTGCCAGTTCAGAAACTTTTGGTTGAAAGGTATAAATCTTTTAAAAATATGTATAAATAAATAATGGCTCATTATTTCTTTTTCTGTTTCTGACCCAGAACACATATTTTTCACCAAGCCCTGTACCAAGATGAATTTTGACTCTTTCTGTAAACTACGATAATTAATTCTATCTCTACAGTATTTTTACTAAAACTTTTTTAAATTCAGTCTTTAATGAACCCCCTCCAGAGGGCTTTGTGCAGGTTTAAAATAATTATATCAGTTTAAAAAATAAAATAGCCATTTAGAATATTACAATACTGTATAGAAGTCCACCATTAAAAGCCATCCCAAGCAAAGATTTAAAACATTTCTGGAACATGTTAAGGCTTGAACTTTGGTGAGGCTGTAGGGGAAGAGAATTCCAAAGCTGTAGGATAGACACCAAGTGTGCAAATGTACTTTTGTGGTACAGGCTTGGTACAATCCACTAGGATATTCTCCTGAGCAGATCACTTCAAAAGGGGCCAGAGAGGCACAAAAATTCCTCTGTACCTCTCTGTTTCATTCCTACTGGGCTCATGCAGGAGATGTTTTATGGTAGATTCCGCCGCTGGAGCATTTAGGAATATTTTGCAATGTCCTTCAAAGTTATTGTGGCTCAGTTTAAACATAACATGGGGCCATAATTTAATTAAACTTTGATTAGTGTGCCTAACTGAATGCAGCCCATTCTGCTGGTTACTTAAGGTCCCTCAAACTACGGATCTGAAACCATAGTTTGAAGTTAGACAACTAAACCAAACTTAGTCTTAGCTATGGTTTTGTGCAGTGTATGACTGAAGCCATGCTGACTTAACCCTGGCTGGTTTCTTAGCACTGCCTTTACTCATCCCTGAATATAGAGGCATCTGGCCAGAGTATAAAGTACTGAGTCCAGAGACGCATTGCAGTGAAATCAGCTCATAAGTTTATTGATGGTACAATTCCAGGCTACTGAACAGGGCTCGGGGGTCTACTTAAATACATGTCTAAACCACACCCCCAGCCTTGCCCAAACTCCCTGATAGGATTACTCACTGACAGGATTACCCTGATAAGATTATGCCCACTCCCTGATAGGATCAGTCCCTGATAGGATTACCCTAATAAGATTACACCCAAACTCCCTGATAGGATTAATCATGAGTTACCTTAAACCATAGGTCCCCTGGTGGAACCTGGGTGGCCGCTTGGTCTAATTTACAATTTGGCTGGGCTATTGTCTCCCAAAGCAAAGGTCCGGTAGACAGCCTGGTCACATGGATTTCTCTGACCGCGTGCACGGTTGCCATTAGGACATAACACAGA
This sequence comes from Lepidodactylus listeri, assembly GCA_029233225.1. NCBI lineage: Eukaryota > Metazoa > Chordata > Lepidosauria > Squamata > Gekkonidae > Lepidodactylus > Lepidodactylus listeri. The sequence continues at coordinate 52,384,862 of JARCFY010000012.1, forward strand.
GCAAAGGTGAAACCACCATTTTTTAAGGCAAACCAGGATCTGGGTGATCATCTGTAAGCCAAATCCTGTTTTCATAAGCTAACCCTGTTTTTGGATCTGAGCTGAGCCCATGAAAAGTTCGATCTCAGAGTTAGAGATGGCCCAACCCATTAAAGGTCCTATATACTTATGTCAAAACTGAACAGCACATAAGCCACTTCTCTGTGTCTTTTTACCATGTGACAACTGAACAGTACAGGATTCAACCACTACCCAGAAAACATGAAAATATGTAATGGATATAGCAGTTTTCTGACTGGGCTACATCAGTTAGATTTTTCTGCTACTTTTCAAAAATCAAAAAGCCAAGTACACCCTTTGTTTTCAGCCATAATTTCAACACAAAGCATAACTTTTTTGTTGCTGTATGTCGTGTGGTTATGTTTGATGCAAGGGTGCAAATGATGACTCCCTGAAATTTTTGGCTAGTTTCAATGGGGAAAAGGTTGGGGTGGGAAATGATATATGACAATGTATTCAAATTTTGAATAAAGGAAGTGACTTCAGAGGAAGGCAGGTTTGGGGGAGTGCCCTGAAAGTGACATCACAGGAAGGGATTGGTTTTGGTGCACTATGCTGGAAGTGACACCATCAGAAGGTGGTGGAGCTTGGGAAGTGGCATCACTTGCATTTTGACCTGGAAGTGACATCACAGGACATGACATCACAAAAGCTATGTCACATCCTTGCAAGGCACCACCCCCAAAGTCTCCAGGCTCCACCCCCAAAGTCCCCAGGTATTTCCCGAGTTGGATCTGGCAACCGTAGTTCCACATGGCCCTCCGAGGGTTTCCCAACATCTAGAAAGACCTTTCTTTCTCTCTCAGGTAACCTGCTGTCACCACCTGACATTTGTAAGGAACTGCACACTGGGAGGGTCAGGGCTTCCAGCTTCTGTTCCAAATTCTGAGGCCTTGCCTCTGTGTCTCCCGTTGTCCAGCACCTGGTCACCATGGGGCAGTTTACTGCTTTGGGCACCCTTAAAGAATAGCCACTTGCCAGCTACCTACCTTCCTTCTGGTGGTCTTTTTAAAATAGTGTGTCCAAGATGGAGGAAATCTATGTGGTACACAGAACCACTACCAGTATCAAAAAATATTTATTAAGAAGAAAGAGCTTTCCCCCTGCTCTCCTGAGTTTTATCACCTCTCTTTTTCTTCTCCCACTGACCTGGTCAGGCCAAGTCAAGAAAGCTTTTCCTGTCATCTCCAGAAATTTCTTTCTGAAGACTTTCTAGCCTTAATTCTTCCAAGTCCCTGCTTGGAAAGGGTGGGTGGAAGCTTGACCATCCCATTGTCTAAACCTATTAGAATTTGTATGAAGGTCTGTATGAGGTAAGTCTGGAAAGCAATTGCACTGACTTCCTCTCTTCCTGCCTGTTCTCTGCCCAGCAAGGAAAAAAACCTTTTTGAAACTCAGAGTGAAGATTTTGCTCATTTCAAACCTCCAAAGAAAAAATACTTTTCTTCACAGCCTGATTGCAGTTCTTCATCTTGACTTTTAATTATTGTGGACAGTTGTGGAATGAAAAGTCTCTACCCTTTCTGGGTTCTCAAGATAAGGTATACATTGTAGAAGATTGGGTAAATCCTTCTTCAGAAATTGATTCTTGAAGCTAGAAGCAGAGCTAATAGATTTCAGGCTTTCTCCCTATCAAGTAATACCCATAAAAGAGCTAAATGATCAGGCAAAAGTGAGCCACCACTTCATATCCAGGTCTTCATCCACTCACGTATCTAGACACTTTTTTTAAAGCTTACAACCTTCCACTTACCCTGTAGTGACTGATGTTTCACTGGTTGCCACACATATATTTATACTCTTATAACTCAAATTGTTCACAAATTCCAGGGGATAGTTGTGTTTTGGGAAGACAAGGCAGCAGGAAAAGAGGAAGACCCAGCACAAGATGGATTGACTCAATGAAGGAAGCCATGGCCCTTGGTTTGCAAGACCTAGGGTTGCCAGGTTCCCCTGGCCCTGGAGGGGAATGGGAGTGTAGGGTTGCCAGATCCAGGCTGGGAAACTCCTGGAGATTTGGGGAATGGAGTCTGGGGAGGACAAGCACCTCAGTGGGATACAGTGCCATAGAACCTACCCTCCAAAACATCAATTTTCTCCAGGGGAATTGATCTTTCTAGTCTGGATATGAGCTGTACTTCTGGGCGGGGGGGGGGGGTTGTCTCCAGGTCCTACCTGGAGGCTGGCATCCCTAGCAAGGCTATTAATGATGGGATGTTTTAGAGGACATTAATTCATAGGGTTGTAATATGTCAGAGGCAACTTTACAGCACCTAACACACACACAGTTGTTTTAGTCTATTATAGCAAAACAAAAATATCCCCAAAGATGTTAAAGTCTAAAAGATTTGCTATCTGATAAACATTTGTGCACTAGATCAACTTCATCAATGCTTTCATTTTAGATCAGAAAGGGGTTCCTATTGAATTTTCTCATTATTGTCTGTAAAAATGATTGATATAATTCATAATCAGCTCATCTAATTACTGTTCCATTCAAACAGAATGGAATGTAATTCCATCAAGGATTTACGTGTGGGTCTTTATTAGGTCATCAGATACATAGAACTGGCAATTTCTTTGCCATGAGTCTGGTCTTAAAATGAGGTCAAGTGGGTTGTGTAGAAACAACTCACTCTAAGGAATCAAAAGAATCAGTGGGTTGTATTTACACAAGTATCTGGTAAACTCTTGCAATATACTCACAAAGTCAATCTATTGATTAAGCACATTCTTCAAATATTTGATTAAACAGAGATATATCTTCACAGATAAACTGAATGCCTGGGCAGGGAGCTGGGAGGAGGAGCAGCCAAAGGACCTGAAGATAGCCAGGGTACACTTCAAAGCAGAGAGTTTTCTTGCAGGATCAGCTGAGAAAAGAGGAGTCAGGGCAGCCAAGAGTATTTCAAATTATCGCAGACAAGCTCAGAGATACTGTACATTACATTTTAAGAAAATTAAAGGCGACGTAATTGCTGTCAGCAAAAGTGAGAATTAATGGATTGTTGACTAGTTCCCATTAGTTTGTCACCTAGGGGCCAAGTGGTAGATAATTTTTGATGAGCAGTCAGACTAGGCAGGCTCCTGAGGAAAATGGGGTTAGTTCAGGCCTGTTTCCAGGATGGTTGTCTGGCTGAAGCTTTGTGTGCTGCAGTTCAAATAAAACAGATTTATACTCTTGACCTGCTGGTGTGGACTCCAAACTTTACAAGATTGCTAACCCACCAGCAAACAGTGTCCTGAGAAATGCTTTGATTTATATAAGGCAATGTAGTCTTATGGTTAATACTCCGTTTATGGCAAAGTTAGCAAGCCTTACCCGACTGTTTCAAAGTTATGTTAATCATGGTTGCTTGGTCCTGTTTTTTATGGAAAAATTGAAATTAATTTAAAAAATGCTGAGATTAATATACTTGCATAACATCTGTTTTATGGCTGACAAGGAATTCTTTATTTCCAAATGGAAGAGCCTGTCCTTACATTTACTTTCAGGGTTTTTTTAAAACAAGTCTTACATAGGGATGGGCATGAACCAGGAAAATACAGCTCATTTCATTTTTTGATTCATGGCATGCCTGGTTCACAAATCATGAGCCATCATGAAATTTTAGCCACCAAATGAACTGGCTCAGTTTGTGAGGTTCATGATGTGGTAGAATGCCCCACCAGTGTGCTAGAGACACTGTTCTCATATGGGATCTCCAGCTGACTCTGAAAGGTTCCCCCAGGAAAGTGCTTTCTGGGGAAATGACAGGCACAGATTCAGGAGTGTATAGAATGGATCCTGTCCAAGCTAAAGGCAACAAAGTCACAGGGGACCTCTCCTGGACACTCCAAGTTCCGCTTTGAAGTTTCGCAAACATTTAGATGGAATGGAGAAAGTCTATCTGGAAATGTATCTGTTCATGAACCGCCACGAACAGCTTGAACATTCGCTGAAAGTTCATGCCAATTGACCTGTCATAAACTTCACTTCACGAACTATGAACTGGCCAAAATTAATCACTAACTTTAGTGCCCATCCCTAGTCTTACAGGAAGGACCATTTCACACATTACAGGGCAGAAAATCTAGGATTGTTACCAAATGTAAACTTAACACTGAGTCACAACCAATAGCAGTTCCCTGAGAAAAGTTCATGTACAATATCCATTTTTCACTTTTAGGATCAAACTAGACAAGATACTAGCAGTTCTGGCCTCCTGAGCTCCCCCCTTTCTAAATAGAAGCCCCCTAGATGCCCAATTATCAGAATGGTAGCACGGGGAAGTTTAACTGTTTCCACCCTGGAATGACAGAGCTACTATTGCCTTACTGGAGCAAACATACAGGTCTCCACATGATGCTTAGAATTTTGCATCAACAGGGCAAATTGCACCTGCAGAAAACCATTGGAAAAAATGGCATGAAGGAAAAGGTTAACTCTCTCCCTTCGTGGGCCCAGCTGAATTGCTCCTTCATTCAGCTGTTATTTGTAAAGAAAAACACTTGCAGAACTTACAACATGGAACTCCCAGCATCTCACATTTTGTGTTCATTCAAGATATCCTGGATATACACCTCCAAATGTAATTTGGGCAGCAGCACTAGAACTTCAAGTCCTCTATATCTTTGCTTTGCAGTAAGGTATAATGAATTCAGTGAAACTTCCTTATGAGTGCCCATGCATATGATTACGCTGCAAGTATGTCTCAGCTAGAGCAGCATGTGTCTTGATGGAAGAAGACTGTAGAGGGCAGTTTGCCGCTATTAACATGCTGTGCAAAACTAATTTCCTAGGCTTGACTCTGCTACCATTGTGTATTATTGAAAGGAGTCTGGGGAAAAACACACATCTCTTTCCAGAAAAGGTGAAGAAGGGCAAGATAAAAAGTATTATTATGCTTTTATTAAATAATATTTAGTCTCTTTAGAGTGTAAAGTGATGAATGTTTTTTTAAAAGCCAAGTACAATATTAAATTATATCCAAGACAATGCTTCTAAGGGGATTTCAGTCAACAAGATTATATTGCATTTTTTCAAAAATAGAAAATATTCTACACATTCTTTCAGCACCATTCTGTGAGCATACCCTTTGATTAGAGAAATAATTGAAATTTTGTAAATATCAACACTAACTAATGACAGCTAGTCAACAGGCAAGGACCTACTGTAACTTCTTGTAAAGCCATGGCAGCTGGCTTATAGAGTCAGAGTGCTTTGATCTTCCAGAGATTTCAAGGTAGGGTTGCCAATTCTAGGTTGGAAAATTTGGGGAGGGGGATTTTAGGGTGGAGCCCGGGGCAGGCAATTTTTGGGGAGTGGAAGTAGTAGCTCCACAGGGGTGTGATACCATAGATCCCACCCTCCAAAGCTGCTGTTTTCTCCAGAGGAACTGATCCCTGTAGTCCAGGCATCACCTGGGGCTGGCAACCACATTTAAAGGATCAGGAAGTGAGTTTAACCCTTTCACCCCCATTTCTATGATCTAATTTTAGCCTTGAAAGATGCTACCAAACCCGTCTCCTTGTGATCGTTGTTGCAAAAGGTTATAAAAGTGCTGTCTTGCATCTGACTGGCCATGAACAAATCAGTCTTCATGCAAGAGCCTACATCATATTGTTTCTTCCATCTGCTAATAGCACCAGCCTGTCTTCCCCCTAGTGCAGGGGTGGCCAAACTGCAGCTCAGGAGCTGCATGCAGCTCTTTCACACAGTCTAATTTAAGGTTAATAAAAAGCAGTTTGCATATTTTTTGATAAAAACATGTGTGTGATATTTATTCATGTCTTGCGGGTCTCAAACATCTGACATTTATTCTGTGTGGCTGTTACGTTAAGCAAGTTTGACCACCCCTGCCCTAGTGCCATCTTAATCAAAGGCTACACCCTTTTAACCCTACCAACTACAATACAAATAGAAGTTTGTAACTCTGTTTAGGACTGCATCATCTGTCAAGCAACATAGAAAGAAAGGGGAAAGGAGATGCAAAGACTCATTACTTAATTCAAAATGCACAAGGGCTTGGCAATGGTCAGGATACTGGGGGAAGGGGGAAGGGGGACAGCCTTCAGTGATGGGGTAAAACTCTATGCTTTTACCCTACACTGTCTGGTGATTCCTAGAGATGTGTGACATCATGCCCCAGTTTTTCCTGGAAGTGATGTCTTGTCATCACCAATAGCATTCCCCCCACTGACTGCTAGAGTTGCACTGGCAATTCTAAAATGCACAATTAACAGTAAAAATAAGTGTCAGATAAGCTTCTGTCTTAGGTGCTATGAGACTGGGGGTAAGCCTGCTCCTGGAATGGAATCTTAACTTTCATTTATTCAGTGTTTTCCTTATTGTAGTACCTGCAGCCTCTGACCTTGGTACCTTGCTGTAATTTTCCTCTGGGAATGTAGACCTGTTAGATTCGGTGGGCTTTTGCTTGATCTTTGATTGGCTCTAGGCCATCAAGGGACCCCTCTTGAATTGTGTATAATTATCTGCTACGCACGCTTTTCATCAGTTCTAACGTCAGAATGTATGCACAGAAGACCTGCCTTTACTGTACTCAATAAACTTTACTCTTTTGACTGGAAGTTGTTGGGAACTGATTGCTGTGGGGCTCTGACAATAAAGTTCTTATTCACTATTACACTACTTTTTATTTCTGTTTATCTGGAATTGGAGTGAAAACCTGCTTTTATGTGTTTGCATGTATAGTAGGCTTACCAAGTTCCTGCAGGGAGTGGACAATCCCTCATCCTAGTTCTTGTTTACTCCTGCTGCTTTGGCAACTGGCAGGAGAGGGGGAATTTAAAAGTATTGTCTAGATTGTACTAGCTGGATTGTACATGCAGGATATCCTAGAGCTGAGCTGACTTTACTATCTATAAGAATATAAGAGAAGCCAATGTTGGATCAGGCCAATGGCCTATCCAGTCCAACACTCTGTCACACAGTGGGCAAAAATATTGAGTGCCATCAGGAGGTCCACCACTGGGGCCAGGACACTAGAAGCCCTCCCACTGTTGCTCCCCCAAGCACCAAAAATACAGTGCATCACTTGCCCTAGACTGAAAGCTCCTATCTATACTTTGTGGCTAATAGCCACTGATGGACTTCTGCTCCATATGTTTATCCAATTCCCTCTTGAAGCTGTCCATGCTTGTAGCTGCCACCACCTCCTGTGGCAGTGAATTCCATGTATGATTCACTCTTTTGGTGAAGAAGTATTTCCTTTTATCTATTCTAACCCGATTGCTCAGCAATTTCATTGAGTGCCCATGACGTCTTGTCTTGTGAGAAAGGGAGAAAGGTACTTCTTTCTCTGTCTGCTCTATCCCATGCATAATCTTGTAAACCTCTATTATGTCACCCCTCAGGAATCGTTTCTCCAAGCTAAAGAGCCCCAAGCGCTTTAACCTTTCTTCATAGGGAAAGTGTTCCAACCCTTTTATCATTCTAGTTGCCCATTTCTGCACTTTTTCCAGTACTATAATATCCTTTCTGAGGTGTGGTGACCAGAATTGTACGCAAGGTATCCTTGAAATCTCTACCCTGTTTTATTCTCAAGAGGTTGGGGAGGTGCTAAATGACCAGATGATAGTTTCTGGGTCTCACTGTTTTCAGACAGCATAATTGCACATATCAGGAGCCTACCAGCCACATGTATCCTCACAATACATGTGAATGTAATTTCATCTGAAATGGGCACTATATTCTTCAGTGCATGTTTCTTAAAACCTTTTTTTCCTCAGGGTTCATTGTCACATGTACTGAAGCAAAAAATATGTGCAGTGATGAAATGGTGACCATGCATATTGAGAGGATTGTAAGACACATGCACTCCCAGTAAGCATGATTGGATGCCCCTAAACATAAACTCTTAAAAGGGCTTCTATCCTAGAGCTTAATTTATAGAAATTGCTGATAATACAGAAAACTATTTGTCTCATGGGTGAATGAGGTATGCTGGAATAAATGAATGATCAAATGAACAAATGGTTAGATTCGGAGGCTTAATTTTTAAAGTAAAGTGCTGTATGAATACTATATATTTGCCTGGAGAGAAAAAAGATTTGGAGAAGGGGAGAATTGGAAGGATGCTGCAATAAAAACTGTTACTGAACCAATAGTTTATTGGAATTCAGCAAGACCCATCTTTCCTATTTAACAGTTGAGCAGAAGAATGAACTTCTGCAGGTGCACCTACTAAAATTCCTTCTTTCGCTCAATTGTTAAAGGCATAGGAATCCCACTGTTAAATATATTGCCACTATTGGCCTAGAACAATATTTGAAATGGTGAATTAAGGCTCATGGCAGTTATTCAGTAGCTCAAGCCTTGCTATGGCTTATATGTAATAGGCAGAAAATCCCACTGAAGCGTAAATAGTTGTTAGATGAAGGGGTGGTTGCAAGGTAGTTTCCTATGGCTCTTCACAGAACCAAGACTATTGCTGATTCTGTATTGGCTTTTCCCTCCATTGTTTTACAAAACTCATGTTGGAACAGAAATTCCACTCTGCATTGCATGCTGCTTTCACTTCCTTTGATCACTGGATTTTATGGTAGCCTCCACGCTCCCTGCGGCTTTCACTTTCTTTGATCACTGGATTTTATTTTACCTTCTGCATAGATTTATGGCCATTTTATGGCCATTCAGGGATGACTTTGCAGTCAGTATGGCATTGCCTTGAGGTATTTGAATGTGGTTTTGATCTGTACTTTTTCCTCCCAGTTTTTTAATAACTTTTTTATTAATCTTCTACAAACTATAAAAAAACTATTCCTACACTTACAAAACTATCCCTAATTAAAGCAAAGAATATAAATCGTTTTTAAAATATATATGAATGAAATTTCCCATATAGCAAAATACAAAATATTGAAACGTGAGAATAAGTTTCAAATAATACTGGCAATGCATATGTAGATTCAAGCATGTGGCAAAAGAAATTTCTTAAACTTTCAAGTTGTATACAAAGCTATTTCCCCCTCCTCCCTTTTCTTTTTGGTTTAGCAGGTTCCCTTTGGACTGTCAGTTGCTTAGGGGCAGCTGCCCCCTTTGCTGAGTCAGAGTCCTCGGAAGAGCTACTCAATGACCATTCAGAGTTTTCCAAGTCATGTATGATGCCTTGTTCCTCTTCTTCTTCCTCTGCTGTCTTCTTTTCTTTTGTTAGTCTTTGTTACAAATCCAGAAAAGTCTCTGCACTTTTAGGAGAGGTGATCTTTTCTTTTTTCTCCTTATAATTGAATAACAAACCCTCCGGAAAAATCCATCTATAAGGGGTGTTCTTCTTTTGCAGGAATTTTGTCAAGTTTTTATATTGCTTCCTTCTTTTTCTTATCTCAAATAGAATGTCTTTCAAGACTCTGATTTCCACATCTTTGATTTTTAGGATTGTCCCATTAGTGGCCTTGAGCACAACGTCTCTTGTTGTTCTCTTAGAGAATTTCACCACAATTTCTCCAGGTTTTTCTTCTTCAAAAAATCAGGATATGTCCTGTAGACAATATCCATTTTGCTTTGCAAATAATCCGCTTGTAAACCTGTTTTTGGAGCCAAAGCTTCACTTAAGATTTCTTTCAAATTCTCCAGCATTTGTTCTAGGACACCTTGAAATCATAGAACATAAGACGCTTTTTCCATTTGCAGCCTCAAAAGTTGGTCTCTGTCAGTTGCTCTTTCCTTCTCCACCACTTGTAGTCTTTGATTCAATATTTTTGTTTTGGTTTCAGCTGATTTTGCAAATTTAACCACCTCTTCTATTTTAGCATTAGATTCTTTAGTCTCTTTCTGGAGTGCATCAATACTTTGGTTCATTGTTGTCATCTGATCCAGTAGAGGGTGCAATGCTACCAACAACATGTTTGGAAAGACTATGGCAACTTTCTGTTTAGGAACAGGAAGAGAAGGAGCTGTAGCTTTTGGAGATGGTTTCCCTCTGAGTGTAATATTTTCTCCTCTGCCAGCCATTGTTTACTTCTCAGAGGAGTTAAAGTATCATGGAAAACATTGTTTTAAGAAGGATTCCACATTACTGGTACCGCATACGCAGTGCCAGTGGTCCCAGCCCTCTGCTTTTCAATCTTTTTAAAAGAAAGGAGGTGGGGGGCAAAAACTTTCCCTCCCCCTTCACCGCTTTGTTTTGGGGCTACAGGATGCCTGTTAGTCCTATTGAGTGGACCCGCTGACTCACATTTCATTCAAGGCTGCATCGCAGATAGGGGTATTTTCATTTCTTTGCTGCATTCTTTGCTCGCCAAGCTGGTGTGCCACTTTAGGTGCCAGAGGCTCCACGGCGATGGGACCTTACAGGACAAAGAAGCGCCTTAATCCTTTGGCCATTACCTTGGGAGAGGTGCCTCTCACGCCCCAGGCTGGGAGTCCCCTACAAGGGCTCTGGGGGGGACTGGAATCTGTCTGGTACCCATTCGGTTTGCTGAGGTTGTGGGCCATTCCATGCGGAGCTCCACTGGAGCACCCCCACCATTAAGCTGCCAAAACCGGAAGAGCCCCACTTTTTCCTCCCAGTTGAGAATATGTGGAGTGAATGCTAGATGCAGAATCACCTATATTGTGGCTACCATGTCTAAAACATCACACAGGGTCTGTGGTTACTGGGTGGTTCAGAGGTACAGCATGTCAGAATACAATGCTTGTCATACACGAAGGTTGTCCATAGAGCAGATTCAAGGCAAGTCTACAAGTTTAAGTCCAGAAACAGTCCGATGGGTTACAGGAGTGAGGTAGAGACAGGATCAGTGATGGTGGGGTCAAAAGTAGTTTGACTCATTGCTTCAACAGCTGATCTGTTGTTTTCTCCATGCTTTATAGCTGAGATGCTTGTTTTGCAGCTGGGCTGTAAATGGCCCATGTGTGTGTACTCCTTCTTATTAATTAGATCCAAGTGTCTCTGAGCTACTAAACGTATACTCCGTTTTCTTTTCACTATTTCATGCCAGACCCTCCATCTGCTCTCCAGTGGATCTGGAGACAGAGGAAGAAAGATGGGTGGTGGGACGCTGTCTGATCCTGAATCATGGGCTTGGACAGCCGGGATGCTGCTATAGGACAGTAGCTCCTTATTTCGCAGAGTAGCAGTAACTTCTGGTGGCAGGCTGTCTGTAGCTTACTGTGGGCTGAGACCTGCTTCAGCTGCTTCTTCCCCTTCCACTGAGCATTCTGCCTTATCAGAGCTGACTCTGTCAGGCTGATCTACAACACACAATAACATAATTTCTTCTCTAGCAGAGTTTCACTGCTGTAGGAAGTTACTACATGAAGTACCAAAGTCACAGTGTTCAGAATGCAGATGTGGTTCAGTAATTCACTATCTGAAACTGCTTCCATGCCAGCTTCTTCATCCCTGTCTTCAAGAGGTCAGCCTGCATCATATAACTTCAAGTAATTTGTTCACCTTCTGTAAGGTAGACAATTTTGTGGAAGGTTCTTTGAGGACTATGAAATCTAGCACCCTCAGCAAACTACCCTGACTTAGATGGCCCAGGATAGCCCAGTCTCATCTGATCTTGGAAGCTAATCAGGGTCAGCCCTAGTTAATATTTGAATCAAAGACTACTAAGGAAGTCCAGGGTCACTATGCAGAGGCAAGCAATGGCCAACTACATCTGAATATCAACTGTCTTGAACATTCTATGGGGTTGCCATAATTCAGCTGTGACTTGATGGCACTTTCCATTACCAGAGCAAACTATACCAATCTCCTGAGAAACAGCAGTAGCATCTGCAATTAGGGATGGGCACAAACTGGGAAAATGCAGTTTGGTTCATGGTTCCTTCTGAGGGAACCTGGTGTTTTTGGCCACTGTGTGACAGAGTATTGGACTGGATGGGCCACTTGCCTGATCCAACATTGGCTTCTCTTATGTTCTTATGTTCATAGTTCAACCCTGAACTGGGAGGCTTGTTTATGAACTGAACCGGTCCATGTGGTGCTGGGCTGTGCCTTAAAGAGCACAACCATGGAGAAACCCTACCACTGGTTGTCAGTGGTGAACTGGGAGGTCAGCAGCAGCAGGGATGCCAGGTGTGCAATGGCAGAGGATTCTGAAGAGGTGATGGTGAGGAGTACATCACCAAGTCCCCTGAGCCTGCCTCCACCAATCCACTGAAGTACTGGTCACACAGGGCTGTCATTTGGCCCAACATCTCTTGCTTGACCATAAGTCTCCTCTCCTGCCCTTCCACCAGTGTCCAGGTTGAGTGGGTGTTCTCCCATCTGGGGGACATTCTCAACCCCCCAGCTCCCACCTGGGCCTGGCCAGGGTAGATGATTTGGCCTTCCTCAAGGTCAACCTCCCCCTCCTGGGCCACCCCTCTCTGAACCTCACAGAGTAAGATAGAGGCCTCCTGTTGTCCCCTTGCATGTCCCCCCATTCCTCCTCCTCTCTGGGTGATCCAGCATGCAGACTGTGGGTTGGACCCTTGGCGCTTGGGTGGTAGAATGGCTGCCTCTGCTGGATGGGGGTTGGCTGGCCCCACACCTAACCCTTTCAAAAAGAAGGTTCAGCACTGAGAAAATCCCTGGATACTGGCTGTTGTTAGCCGCCCTGAGCCCGCCATACGGCAAGGAGGGCGGGATATAAATCCCAATAAATAAATAAATAAATAAAAATCCCTGGATACCCCCTTTCAGCCTCCAAAGAAAATCTCCCTCACCCAATACTTACTTCATGAAACATGTGCCTCATAACATAACACCTACTTCATGAAAGAACATGTACCTCATAATATAACATCCACCTCAGCAAATATCTTCCTCAACAAACATCTGCCTGTATAAGCAAGCCCCTGTTTGACTACCCCTTTCCTTTGCATTTGTACAAGTCACAACAGGTGACCTCTTAGCTGTACAATGTGTTCCACTAATGGTGAATAACCAAAAATTTCACCTAGGGGTGTGTTGTGACCAGAGGATCTGTGTCAGGGTATGGGAGTGTTGCGGGCATTCCTTACTGGGTTCCATGCTTGCCAGGGTTCTCTACCAAGTTGCCATGGGGTAACGTTGGGAGTCCCTGTCAAAATTATGTCCTTCAGAACCCACCTTTGGAGATTTGTGGGTGGCCCTTCTAGCTCAATATGTGTTTCCATTCTTTTGCTGCATAGAAGAATTCACCCCAGTTGATGGGTGTGCTCTGGACCTGTGTGTTTCATCCTGTGGGCAGGGGCTGTGAGAGTTGTGAGCATGTTTCCCTTGCTTGTCTTGTGTGGCTCAGGTTCCTGTCAAGCTACTATGGGGTTAGTTTGGGGAGCCCCTGTCAAAACTCTGGGGGTGTTTGCCTTTCTGTCCTTCAAAACCTGCCTTTGGAGACTTGGGGGGAGCTGTGAACATGGAAGGATGCTTGTCTTGCTTGCAGTGTCTGTCAGGGGGAGTCTGCTCAGGTAAAGTTTTCCTATGAGTTTGGTGTTACTGGCTTGTTCCTGAGCTGTTCCATTGACTCCTGTAACTTCAGTTGTCTCTTCCAAAGAGAGCACTGTGGAGACCTTTTTTGGGGGTGGGGAGTAAACTGGAACCCCAGAAATGTAATCTTCCCAGAACTTGGAGAGATTGTAGAGAAGCAGGGAGCACAGTGAGGTACCCTGTGCATTTGGTGTGTCTAGCTTGGGGGGGGGGCATTCTATATACTTTTGAACCTGTGCCTGACATTACCTCGAAAGCACTTTCTTAGGAGCATCTTCTTTGTGGGGGCATAATTCAAACCCCCTAAATCCAATTTGCACATAATGTGGAAGGGATGTAGAGGAGCATCAGGAGGAGGTAACCAGTGAGTTTGATGTTACTAGCTTGCACAGGGTCTGTTCTATACATTCCTGAATCTCCTGAAACTGCACCTGTCATTTTCCCAGACATGGGGTCACCTTTTGGGGGGTCACCTTCTTTGGGGGGCTGCATCTTGCACCCCATAAATTCAATCCTCACCAAAATTTGAGATCTGGTAGAGGAGAGTCCCTGGTGAATTTGATGTCTCTAGCATGCTGGGGAAGGAGCATTCTACCACATCACAAACCGCATAAACCAAACCAGTTCATTTGGCACCTAAAAGTTCATGGTGTTAGCCGAATTGCTTTAATTTACGTTTAGCAATTGGCGAACTACATGGGTTCTTGCCAACTATACCAGGGTCCCACCCCTCCCGGGAGTTCTCAAGGAAAGAGGCACGTGAGGCAAATGGCAAATTAAATGCTGTTTACTTAATGATGTGGTTCAAGCATACAAAAAACGTAATCACACACACAATCACACAGGCCTAAGGAATAAAGCTAGAAAGTAGCACGTTTGCATGAGCAGGAATTCATTGGTGGGGAAGCAATACATTACCTAGAGATGCGTGGTCCGATTGATAGAAGAATTGGATGGGGAGAAAAATAGAAAGACTATGGGACACAAGGCTCGAACCTGCGAGACCACGTGGTTCTCTCTGATCCAGTATTCAGAGATTTAAAAGATGGAGGCAAGGGTAGTGATATAGCAAGCTGGGCAGAAGGGGTAGTAAAGCAGATAGGGGACGATGGCGCAAGAGAGCGAATGCCTCTGTGCAAGGTCTTTTATTAGGTGGTCTTGGGATGGGCTGATCAGATCACATCCCACTAACACATCTCTTAGGCGGTCCGTCTCTCTCTGACCCTTCCATAGGTTAAAGGTGAACAAAAGGAGGAGGGCAGTGGGATGGACAATATTGCAAAACTATGATCTCACCAGGAAATGGACACTTGGGCAGGGTCTGATGACTCACCTGGGCCACATCTATTGTTAGTTAATGGCTCTGGCAGACTGGGTGATGGCTCGAACATTAGTTGCTAGGCAACTGCGTTAGCATAATCCATTTAGTTATGTTGGCGGGGGCAGGGGTTGACCAGTGGGTTGAAACAGAAAGAAACCTCATGGCAGAAGGAGTCTTTTGTCTCTGTCTCAGGTGAACTGTCTAGGGTGTCAGCCTCCTGGCATGGGCTGGAGCTTTCCCCTGTAATGACGAAAGCACATGGCCCTTCCAATATGGGCAACCCAAAGTTCAAGCTCATGAATATCAAAATTCATAAGAGCACTAAAAGTGCCTTGCTGGCCAACAATGGTGGTTCATAGTTCATGAACTGGGCACATCACAGACCACAAATTGCAATGAACTATGTTTTCCCAGTTTGTGCCCATCCCTAGTTCTGATTAAGAGGAAAGATTAATTAGGATATCACACTTGCTTATCTCGCTAGAGTGCCATTCTAAGAGGCAAGAGACCAGATCCTGACTCTGCCTTGAAGTTCACTCTCTCTCACAGCCTCAACTACCTCATAGGTTTGTTCTGAGGAGGGTAGGACCATTTATGCTGCCCTGAGGAATGGTGGGATGATGTCATGGATAAACTAGAAATGTGAAGGACAGGCTTTCTGTTCCATGAATGAGGCCCAGTTTATTGCTGTATTTTGGTGTTGACCTGTCATTGATTCTCTGGAAAATTACTTTGATTAAAGACAGTGCTTCCCTACCTAACCCTGAAGAATACTTTCTTTCTGTCTCCTGCTGTGGTCAGTCAATCTACTCTCAACATGACTCCTACACAGGTTTACTTGTTTACCTGCAAAACAGTACTGCAGAAAAGTGAGCGATTCCTGTCATCCTTAACAGCCAGGTTTATCTGCGGACACTGCAGAACAATAGCAGCAGCATGAAATGTTATTTTGCTGTTGATTGGAGTCCAAGGATGTCAGATTGTTATGGGCTTGTTTGAATATTATGGCTCTCGTTATGAGACAGAGTATAACTCATGAAAGGAGATGTGGCTCCCAAGGCTCTTATTACCTTTCTTCTATTTTGATGAAAGTTCAGAAGCCTTGGCTGCCTTTCAAGCCATGACTGCCTGTTCATTGTTTTCTGTTGAGCCTTACTCAAGGCCTGGAATCAGGACTTGCAGAGACAGTGTCAACTCCTTTCTCCTGGTTTGGTTTTACAGTGAAGAGGTAAATGCTAGGTTTACTGCAGGAGGGAGTTCACCTCTCTTCTCCCCTCATTTGTAATCTGTTTGTTTTGTTTTCATGGCAAGCCAAAGTTTTCTAGATCATCTGAACTGGCAAACTGTTTAAAATTTCCATTTGTCTAACGGCACACCAAAACTTTTCCACAGACAGCCTCTCCGATAAGGAAACAATGGGCTTGGAGGTTTCTTTTGTTATTTAGTAAGAAATGTTTACCATATTTCTCTCTGAGACAACAAGACAGCTTGCAAATATGAATAATACAAGCTGGGGAACTGCAAGTAATGGCAAGGGGATGAAGAAAAACAATGTGGAAATTCTTCCCACACAAATGCACAATTCTCCCCATCCAGGAGTCTATATGAGGGGTTTGAGAAGGCAAGTTTCCCCATCTGATTAAAAAAAAAAATACCCTGGTCCTCAACATTTCATTTCTGATGGAGCATGCTCCGCCTTGCCCGGATCAATTTGTTTTGTTTTAATTTATATGAATCATATTTTGCTGTATTCTTGGAAAGTTTTCCAGGTATATACGTGCATCTACCTTACATGTGGCTGGTCTGGTTTTCCTGCTTTCTTGATTGTAACAGGACACACTGTGTTATTAGATATGTTGACAGCTGTCTCTGAATGAAAACATTTTGGCTTGTTTTCCCCTTTTCTCCTAGCTATTGAGATATATTTATTTGTTTACTTCATTTATTCCCCTCCATTGTCTCCAATGGGGACCCAAAGTGGCTTACATCGGTCTTCTCTCCTCTGTTTTAACATCACGACAACCCTGTGAAGTAGGTTAGGCAGAAAGTAAGTGACTGGCCCAAAGTCACCAGCAAGCTTCCATGGCAGAGTGAGGAGTTGAACCTGGGTCTCCCAGATCCTAGATTCTGATTTGTATTGGGAAAGCAAAACAATAATATACAGTGAGAAAAAGCAAGAAAGAGAAAGACATTATTTTATTATGGGTTCCTACGTATACAAAAAATTCTGATATCTGTTCACTAGGGTTTAGAAAGTAACATTTAAAGAACATTTTAAGGCAAACCTAACAGAAGATATATGTTTTTGAATATGCCTAGAGTTATTAGATTAAAGCTGCAATCCTACGCCTACTCACCCAAAAACAAATTCTGTTATACATGAGGGATTTGTCCCAAGTATATTTGCATAGCATTGGAATACATATGAGCATATGAATATCTGTGTTAAAAGCAGAAGTTCAGTAGATGTTGTTTCTTCTGTCGCAATACTGCTGGTGTGAGTGACTATTACCTGACCCTCTTTGCCAACAGAATCTGGCTAATCCCAGAAGAAAAGTGGTGCAAACCAGGATTTATTGGAAAATAGGTTCTAATGCACTTTGAGCTCAAAGCTCTTCCTCCTGAGACTAGCTGTTGATAGCATTGGTAGGTAGAGAACACGCTCAGTAAGAATCTATGAATATAGCATTGTTGTCAAACATGTATTCCCTTGTGGAAGAGCTTTGAGCTTTTAATGTGTCAGAACATGTCAGCTTTTCCAACAAAAAATTGATTTGTGCCATTCTGATCTTCCTCCTTTTCTTTTATTGTACAAGATCGGTGCAGTCCTGTCACATTGTCTAACTATTTGGAAGCAGTTTTGAACTGTGTGTAATAATATGTTGAAATACAACACTTAATTTCCCCACAGCTATTGGATTTCATTTGCTGGATGTGCTGGATCCCATTTATGAATCACAAAAAAAATTGAAAGAATTTAAAAACTGAAAGAATTTAAATGTAATCTGATGATATTTTGTTGTAAATGGCACAGAAAATAGTGATGAGACTAGCTGAAGATGTGCTTTCATACATGCTAACTAACACAGTTTCAACCTACTTCAGCAACCTTTTGCCATTTCACATGGTAAAATCCAGTTGCAAAATGCATTGAAAGTGGATTGAAAGTGTGTTATTTAATGTGTGAGAGACTATGATTCTCCCACACTCCTCAGATGTGTTCTACCTCATCCACTGCTGCAGGATATTGTCTCAGCTCTTCAGAGTCTCCAAAGAATGGATGAGCAATCCCCCCTCCCTGTTCAGAGAAGGACCTTTCTTGGTCTGATGCTGTTTTAGTAGAGGCTGAGGACAGACTGGCAGTCTTGGCTGCTCTGCCTCCGCTTCAAAAGTGGAGGCAGAGCGGCCATTCAGACGGCCACATCCGCCCCGAGGAGGCGGCCCGGACGCATTGAAGACTTTGAAGTGGTGCTCAGCTGCTGCGGTGCGCGTTCCACCTGCCGGAGCGGGTGTGAATGCGCGCCGGGAGGGGGAGCCGCGCGGCGGATGCACGCCGCCATAGGAAGCTGCCTGCAGTCTGAACGCTGCGGGCGGCTTCCTTCCGGTGCCATGCGAATGCCGTGCTGCAGGGGAAATTCCCCCCGCCTTAGTCTGCTGCGCCGCGGAGGCATGGCAGACTACCAGTCTGTCTTCAGCCAGATATTGAACCAAGTGAAGGACTCCCCCCCACACACACACACAGTGTTTCACTAATTTTATTTAGTCCTTCCCAGTTTTGCTTAAAGGACAAGTATCAATTCACTTCTCTAAATAAAACTATGGTGGGGAATATAAATTGAGAGTTGCTTTCAAATACAGAAAGGACATAGTGGGTTTCATGAGACATTCTTTTCTGTAGGTCTTTGCTGAAGAACAATAACTTCATTGATGTATTAAATATGAATTGAATCCAAGAAGACTACTGATAAAGAAATGTGGACTATGTTCAATCAAAAATCCCTAAGAACGTGCAAATTGTTGAGTGTGTACCTCTTTCAAGTAGCACTGTCTCATCTCTTTACCTGGCATAGAACTTTTAAAGGTTTTGGTTGATTCCGTCCATGGCTTTGAGTATATTATTTATTATCTAAACAAATAATGGTATCTAAACAGATAACTGTCTCTACTTGAACGAAATGAGTAAGATTCCAGTAGCAACTTAAAAACTAACAACATTTGTGGTAGGGTATGAGCTTTCATGAGTCACTGTTCTCATGAAAGCTCATACCCTACCACAAATTTTGTTAGTCTTTAAGGTGCTACTGGACTCTTGCTCTTTTCAGCTGCTACAGACAGACTGATGCAGCTACCCATATTCATCTATCTGCTTGAAAGGAAGATAGAATGTCATGAATGTTAGACAGCCACCATGTTATACACAAAATTACTGAATGTATTACTGAATGTAACTGTAACCTGTACTGAATGTATTACTGAATGTAACTGTAACCTGTATATGCTTATAAGCCAACCCCCACTTTTTTGATGGAATACCTGGAAAACAAACCTAAGTCTTGCATTGGAGTTAATTCTGTATTTTCAGTCCCACTTTCTTTTACTGTAAACACACTCAAAGTGACTAACCAAGTCACTAAAACCAGATTTTTAAAAAGTAGTACAACTATATTTTGTGGGAAAGGAATATTAAGTAAAGAAATAAATATATAAGATGCCATTTGTTGTGTTAAAAGCTCAAGGACTGCCATTCCAGACTTCAGCTGGGCAGGGGGTTTGTTTGTTTGTTGTTTGTTTGTTTGTCTGTTTTTAAAAAATTCTACCATAACTTGAGGCCACTTATTAAGACATTTCTGATTCATAGGGATAGAACTGTTATTATCATCCAATAAGATACGAAAATTCGGCTGCAGCTAATTAGCCTGGCTTTGAATCCCCTTTTACCCATTCAGTGTTCCTTTCTGCTTCATCTAATTCACTCAGAATTAGCTGAGAGGACAAATGAATTTGCAGTAGGTAATTGTATTTTAAACAATAAGGAACCCAGGAATAAATTAATTTGAAAGCTGCAGATGCTTTCGAGATACATAATCATTAGCTTTTATGTAAAGGCACCATCAATTTGCACGGCAAGCCTATGATTTTAATTCTCTTACTAGTAAGGGAATCTGATTTTGTTTTGACAGCAGAATCGCACACCGAGACATATAAGTGCTAATGATATTCATTTTCCATTTAGGAAAACAAAAGTGAGTAGCTTGAGGAGTCAAGCAGTGCTTTGAACCTAACTGGAGTGTGGTTTTGCGGTGAACAAGTAAAATCTACTTAATTGTCATGAAGAAATCTGGAAAGGGCTTTAACTGGTCAGGGTCAGAATTGAGCTCACAGGATATGCAGTATAAGAAGTCTATTCAGCTAAAATTTCAGCACTTTATTAAAATTATTGGAGCCTCATTAAAAATAAGTCAGTGATACCTAAGTCTTCAGAGATGGATTGACAATTTTAGGCACTGGGACATCTCCAAGAGTACCAATGGCCTACTTTTCCACCTGGGCTGGGCCAGCCCAGTAGCAGAAGGTCTGTGCCTAGCCTGCAGAAGGTGAGGGAGACAGTACCCAGCCCACCAAGCCCTATGTGAGGCCAAGAAAGCCAATACCATGCCTGAGCCCATGTGAGGCAAGAAAGCCAATACCCAGTCTACCTGGGCCTGATGTGAGGTGAGGGGGCCACCTCCTGATTTCTGTGCAAGTCCCACATCAAGCATGAAAGCAAGGGAGGCGGCATGCAGCCCTTACGAGGTGAGAGGGGCAGTTCCCAGCCCATGCAAGTAAATGGAGATGGTGCCTGCCTGCAGGAGGTATGAGGGGCCCTGCCAACTGCTGCTTCTTCTCTCCTTGCTTTCTTTGAGGGGATGGGGCCAGATCTTTTCCAGGGCCAGAGTGGGGCCAGAGTTCTTTTCAAGGGCCACACACACACACCCGTCCATCCCTGTACTCTCCTCTTTCTAATTCACTGACTCTACATTCTCTTTCTCTCTCTTTGGAAGAGAAGGAAGAGATTTAGAAAAGAAGATGAAGTTTCATAGGTTAAATCCCTGAATGGATTGTAGGAAAAGGCTCATTCCTCGTTATAATGAATGCCACTTTCTAACATAATATTTATGAAATTTACTAAAGCATTTGTTCCTTGAAAAATATGGGTAGGATATGGATCACTGTTGAAAATTCATTGAATACCCACTGTGTTCAAAAACAACTCTGTGGAATGTGTTAATGAGAAGTGAGCATAGTAGGGTGATCTAGAAATGAGTCAAACACCCTTGCATTGAGTTTTAGTCCTGTCGGACAAGCATAAACAATTCATAGATATATATACAAACATGGGGCAAAAATACTCAAATTATTCATAAGCTTTTTAAAAATGTGGGTCTTTGATTGATTGATTGATTGATTCACAGCCTGTCTTTGTTATTGAGGCTCAAGGCAGATTACAAAGTACAGAGAACAGTTCAATGACAGCACAAGCCATCCAGTAACAATGCAATCGGACTAGGATTACAGTAATTTGGAAACAATGCAAACAACTGTTACTCTAATCAAGCTGATTACAATGTACATTGTTCCTCTGCATCCTGAGTCCTGTTTTGCAACATATAAAGTACTGGGTTCAGAGACGCGTTGTAGTGAAATCAGCTCATAAATTTATTCATGGTTCAGAACAAGACTGCTGAGCAAAGCTCATGGGTCTGCTTAAATGTCAGTCTAAACCACACCCCCGGCCTCCGTTGGCAACCCTAAGCAAGAATCAAAGATGGGAGAACAAGATCATAAAACTCTTTCCTGCTGATGTTTGGACAAAAAGTGTTCTGGCAATCCAACCCAAGCTATTTATGATCGAATGTAGTTTAGGGTGTTCTGTCGGTCAGCTAGCAGGCTATGAGCCACAGACCAACAGTCGGAGGCCAAGAGCCTTTAGGCTGTTGTCAAAGACTTGCTTCTTTAAGTAATCTCAAGCTTTAAAGGTACCTGCAAAAATAGAGGGGCAAAACCACATCTGAATCATCTGGTTATGTGTTCCAGTTCTCTCCACTCCATGTGCCATTGAGCAAGCTTTGGCTTTATAGGTACCTGCAGAACAGATGAGACAGATGCTCAGCCACAAGTCTTGGTCAGCTCAACAGGTGTTGTAGTTCCTAAGCAGCCTGAAATTAAACTGGTCACTGAAAGTTTTATGGAACTAAAGATGAATAAATAACTGGAAGTATGGGCACATAATGTTATTTATTTATTTTTGGATGAACACATAGTTTTACTGTATAATAAAGTGGAGTGGAGTGGAGTGGAGTGGAGTGGAGGGAGGGAGGGAGGGAGGAATCAACCTTTCCATTAAAGAACCAGAACTCTATTTTCCTTCAAGGAGGCACTCAGAGTTGTAGTCAGAAGCCCATCATTCACTCAAACAGCCAACTCTACAGTTCTTTCACTAATCATACAAGAACTGCTGCCTCTGTCCTGAACCTAGGGTTCTCAGCCCTGCAACAGCAAATGCCAAGAGAATATGGGGAGGGTGGATTTTCAGATAGAGGTGACATCACCTCCATGTAATGCTGTAGGATTTCCCCAATCTTGGCAAATTCTTTGAGACTTGGCAAATTCCTAGAGTGGCACCATCAACATCATTTCCACTATATTTTTTTCTCCCACTCCTCAAATTATTAATGGGGGGGCGGATTGACTGCATAGTAGGGAATATCCTGATGGCAGCAGGCAAATAGCAAGCCTACCTGAACCACAGCCAGGAAACAATAGACAGTTGGCTTTTAGGACAAACAAATTAAAGCTGAATCCATATGAATTGTTAGAGGTGAATCTGCTGGGAAATCTTTGGGCCCTGAAGGGGATTGATTTCCTTTTATTGGATAGGGCTTTGATTTTCCTTTGTCAGCAGATATGGAGCTCAGTGATACAGCTGAGGTAGCTCTGCTGTTTTCTAAGCTGATGTGAGCAGTTTTTGGTTAATGCTTGTGATGAGTTGTGTTTTGGCTAGCACTGTACAACAAAGGCGATAATCACAGTAGTAAACTACAAAAATACAAAAGCACTGTAATGATGCAGAGAAAATTAATACCAACACAATTTATATCAACATCACCTAATCACAGAGAAACAGTGCATAAGAACTTGATTACATACATTCTTTCTTTACTACTCAGGCACAAGGCCCACAGACTAATTAAAGGACAAGTGAATATCAATATACAAGGAAAAATATCTATTGCAGTAAATGTTTCTTCTTTACTTAGGGCACAAGGCTCACAGAACAGTATCCAGTGAAGGGAGACGAAGATGCCAGCTTTTTCTCTTCGTTTCACTAATGCTTCCTCTGTGAACTGAATACAAAATAGATACATCCAATGTAATACATGTCAATGGAAATAACAATGAATATTCATCACAAGGTGTCCTTTTATTAATTATTAATTTTTTTAACTTCAATTCTCAATATGTAAAGCACGTAAGTGCTAGAATCAACTTGCAACTGGATCAAGTTCCCAAAGTGTTCAGCGTCCAGAATTTATTTCCTATGCAAAAACACAACTCTACTTAACATACCACATAATAAATAATATCTCACCATAAGAACTAAAGCCCCAGCAATCTAAACTCACCATAGCCTTTCAGTTCCCAAAAACAAACGGGCTACCACTCATTCCTCACGTCAAAAGTCGGTGCTGCCTTACAATGACGCATAGCGTTCTTGTTTATCTAGGAAGATACAGCTAGTTCCCAGCGCAAAACTTAAAGAGACAAGAGCCGCTCACCACAGTTATAAAAATGAATTACATTCTATAGATTGGTTTAACCCATGAGGGTGCAAAGTTTGTAATTTGATAAATGAATTTCCTCCCATTCACACACACAGCCTAAGGAAGGTGTTTTGTCTAGCAGAGAATCACTTCCAGCCTGCAGAAACAGCTAGAAATAAACAGTAACTTTTCAACAATCACATATGGACAAATTAAACAAAAAACAATCCTATATGGGGGAGTGCTCCAGGCATTACTTTCCTTGCATTGGGCAGGGACTCATTCAGAGCAATATAAAGAAGGTTCTGGAATCCAGAAGTAATATATGTTGGCTGAGGTACCAGCAGGAGAACCACTTATGTTCAATGGCACACCTACATTTTTGGGACTCTGAAGCTTGAAGTGTTATGGGGTCCCCTTCTCAACCAGCAACAATACTGCAACATCCAACAAGGTCCAAAGGGCCTTGCTGCCCTTGCAAGGATCTCGAGGCTCGAATGGTGGAGAATGGGGTGGTGGGTGGAGCCCTTGAAAATGGACCATGCAGTGAGCCCCTTCCCACCAGCAATGAGGTCTGAGTAATTGCTGTTATCTTCATTAGGATAAAGAGGTGGAAATCTAATTTTTGGCATTAAAATGCACAAGCAAAACTAGTGCAGCCTGAATTGAGAATTCAGATGTCTTTTTATGGCTCTGATTGAGCTGTAGAACTATTAAGCTGTGCACCAATGAAGGATTAGAGGATCCAGGTGCCAAAATGTAGGCTATCAATAGATTCTAGTGAGCTCAGCAAGCCCATTCAGCTGAGGGTTTGGGTGCTGCAAGCCCCCGAGAAAAGTTTGAATTTTGACCAATTACAGGGTTATTTTGAGGTAGGGTTGCCAAGTCCTACCTCCTATTGGAGTGGGGGGGGAGTCCATCGCCGCCTGGGAGTCTTCTCTCATGCGCATGAAGTGCTCACAGCATGATAATGTCACCCAGAAGTGAAGTCATCGTGTCGGGCACGTTGGGGATGGGATCTCAGTAATTAGAGGGAAAACCATAGAGTTTTCCCTTGAATTACAGAGCACCCCCCCCCCCGAAACATGCCTGACGTAATGACGTCACCTTCGGGTGATATCATTGCACCGGACACGTCTCCTCAACCCGGCAATTTGGGGGTGGGGTTCCCCCGGCAGCCTGATCCCGGCCAGCGGGCAGTGGGCCGCTGGAGTGGGGGTTTCCCCGCCCCCCCTGGGGGACTTGGCAACCCTATTTTGAGGCCACATGAAATGGGTATTAGAGCATATTCTAAGGTCAGTATTAAGTACTGCAACCCATTGACTTATGATTCTGTCACTAAAATAGTCTTATTTTAATAACAAACACTTTTAAAAACTCCATCAATTTTGTTGAAAAATTCACTCATTAAAAAAAAATGTTGCTTCAGGGCCCCTCAGGATTAGAGGCCTTGAAGTTTAGGCTTCATTAGTTTCATAGTAGATCTGCCCCTGTTTACAGTTACCTGTAGAATGTCTTTCAGATAGTCCTTCTCCATCCCAACAGTGATAGCACCAGAGCTCAAAGTTTGTACCCAACTGATTTTTTTTCTTTTTAGCTATTGCTGAAGAAATAGAAAGGATTTTACCCCTGAGCACAGCTTTACATGCATCCCAGACTGTATGCAATGGAACTTCTCCATTTAAATTATATTTAAAAAATTCCTGTATCTCTGATTCTATTTGTTGAATTACCACTGGATTTTTTAAATAAAAAATTATCAAAGCGCCATCTAAAACTTCGAGTTTGAAGAGTTGTCATTTTTACATCACATGTTACCGGAGCATGATCAGACCAACATTTTAGATGTATATCAGCATCCACTAATTTATCAATCATAGAATTAGATATAAAAATATAATCTATTCTTGTATGAGTTAAAAATCTACTAGAATAATAAGTAAAATCACGTTCATTTTCATGCAATATCCTCCAAGAATCAATCAAGCCGAATTGATGAATGATTTTTTTAAGGCCAGTATCAGGATTAATTTTTTTAGCTGTGGTTTTTTTCCTTATTGTTTTTTTATCTAAATTCAAATCCATAATATAATTAAAATCAGCTCCTAAAAAAACAGTTCCTTCTTGAAAAGTCTGAAGTCTATGCAAAGTTTCTGAAGTAAAGCCCAACTGGCCAGAATTTGGTGCATACACAGATGCTAATGTCAAAAGTTGCTCATCTAAAGTGCCTTTAACGAATAAATATCTACCTTGCTTATCTATAATTACATCTAAACATTTAAATCTATGTGTACGTGCCACTAAAATTGCAACCCCACGAGCTTTAGAGGATCCAGGTGCTGAATAAGAATAAATAAACCATTTGGATTTAAATATAAAATTGACATGATTTTTTAAGTGAGTCTCCTGAAGCATTACAATATCTGCCTTTTGCTGTTTTAAATACTGATGAATACGTTTGGCCTTAATAATATTATTAATCCCCCTACAATTTAAAGAAAGGATCTTAACATTAGTAGCCATTTAAAAATCTATAAAAGAGATTACCAAAAGGATCTTTCATCAGTCTATCCATAAATAATACTATAAACAAAAAAGCGCAGCACATCTTTTGTGGATTAAAATACCAATAAACAACTGTTGCAGCATTAAAAAAGCCCAATAACCTCTTATTTTTAAAGGTCTCCTCTAAATTCAAATAATAATACAAAATGTTGATTCCAGTATTTAAATAAAAAACTAATACACATATAGCATTCATTGCTATATCTCTTCTTCCCAATCCCTCCCTCCTTATTCCACTAACCCTAAAACATAAAACGGAACAAAATAGTCCCCCAAAAAAGCTGTAAACAAGAAACATTAAACTCTGAAGTGGCAACCAGCTCCTCCAGCCCTCCCTCCCCACTCCCCACCTTCCCGCCCCCACCCTTAGGATTTTGTTAAACTGCAGTCCCATAGTCATAAATAAAATAAAAAGTACAGTAAATTATGCAAAGCACCTTCTGGTATTAAACAGTCAAAACTCAAAGGTTGCGTCTTGCTTTCCCCAAACCCTCCCACACCCTCCCACTTACCCATCCCCACCCACATAACTTTATTAAACTGCAACTTCATAACCATTGAAAAAGTAAAAAAACCCCATAAAGCCCAGAAGTTGCTATTTGCCATATAGGGAACCATTGTACCCTGCACAAATAAAACCTTTGTCAGGGTAGAGTGTAACACACTCCGCAAACTTGTCCCTCTTCCTTAGGGAGCAAAACAAATACTAAGACTCCAAAACGCCTCCCCCTCCCGCAAAAGAAAATCAAAATAATAAAAGGCTATAAAGCCTCCTGATTCACACAGAATTAAAATCTCACATAAAGTAGGTAGCCATCAGTCAATTAAAAAAAAAAGTTCAGTTTGCTTCTCTTACAGGTATTTTGTTGGACTTAAATGGTGAAGTAAAATCCAGTTTTCTCTTGAGAGATCTATCACAGTCCATTGGCACGGTGAGATTTAAAGCTCGCAAAGTTACTGCTCCACCTTCCAGATCTTCCACTGTCCAAGTTTTACCTTGATGCCGGATTTGCATTTTACCAGTAGGGAGCCAGCGATATCTGATGTTAGCCTCAGCAAGTTGCTGTGCAATAGGTTTAAGTTGTCTGCGAGTCTGAAGAGTCTCAGCCGGTAAATCAGGAAATACCAAGATGGTTTTGTCCTTATACATTAGACCTCTTTGTTCTCGTGATGCTTCTAAGATTTTTTTCTTTGTACGATGGTCTACAAGTTCTATTATAATATCTCTGGAAAACCGATCTCTATTCGTGAAGGGAGAGCCCACTCGATATGCCTTAAGTATATTTGGAGCAATGCCTTCTTCTAAGTGGAGAGCTGATGAGAGCCACGTTGCCATAAAAATCTGCAAATCTGTAGTAGCTTCTTCTTTCTCCGCAATCCCACGAAATTTCAAATTCCGCTCCCTCAGCTTATTCTCCAAGGTAAGAACTTTTTTTGTAGTCCACTTTTCCCGAGTTTCTAGGCTCCTAATTCCATCTTGATTAGCTATGCCAGTTTCCATTGCAGTATTGGCTGTTTGGGCTACCTCCTGAATAGTCAATTGTAAAGACTCCAATTGTTCAGCCAAAGGCTGTATTATACCTTGAATATCATTTAGTATATCTTGTTTCAAAGAGATTATAGTGGTATGGAAGTCAGACGCAGTAAGTGTCTGGGAGGGCAGAGCCTCAGAAGATGCAGCGGCGGCCATTTTGTCTCTCTGTGGCAATGCAGTGCTTAAATCAGCAGCCAGGCCAGGTGAGGATAAGAGGCTCTGAACTAGTTTAGTAGGCTTAGAGGCTTGCTTGCCTTTGTTTCCATTAATTTTCTTCATATTTGAGGCTACTTACAGTTTTGTTCTGTGCCGATTTTAGCAGGAGGAGGGAGAACAGTTGAGGAGCTCAGTCTCTGCACGTCAGGCTTCCTCTGAGTCGACGCCCCGCCCCCCTTTGTACCCAACTGATAAAAATGTTATACTAGTGCCATAACACAGGAAAAGGGAAAACTTGTTGAGGCCTCTCTGTGAGGCCTTCCTGGAAGCTGACAGTTTCAATGGCATCATTTGAGGATCCAGGAACCCTGGGAAATATAGTTTCTAGGACAGCTGATATCAGTGCGAAGGCTTTTCTCTCACTGTTCATTGGTGATAGATTTGTTAACCTAAGTTTGCATATTAGTGTGGGTTTTTTTTATTGTGGGTGTATAATATTGTTTTGGAATTGGGCTTCAGCACTACTAAAACCTACAGGTGTAAGGCTACATAACTGTGTAAAACAAAAATTCAATATTGAAAACTGTATGTATAGTTGAATACTGTACTGTTCTTAGACAAAATGCAGTCAACACTGATAAATAATGTTTTCTTTTGTGTTTTTCTACAGATAGTAACTTCATCCTTGCAAATGCTCAGGTGGCAAAAGGATTCCCCATAGTTTACTGTTCAGATGGCTTCTGCGAGCTCTCTGGATTTACACGAACGGAAGTCATGCAGAAAAGCTGCAGCTGTAAATTTTTATACGGTGCTGAAACAAATGAGCAGATGATGATTCAGATTGAAAAGTCACTAGAAGAAAAAATAGAATTTAAAGGAGAAATCATGTTTAATAAGAAGACCGGTGAGTATTATTTTACCCATCAGCGCTCAATTAATTCCAGACAGATTGTATATATTACCATTATTCGATGCAAGGGTTATATGACATCCACTTATGTTTATTGTCATTGTGTAAATGTTCAGAGGGATACAGAAATGCTTCTGAGTGAAAGCACACTGAAAAAGCCCTAAACTGCAGTACTGGGTTCTGCTAAATTCAGTACAAGTAGCATTAAGTACCAAACTGACCTTTCTCAGTTTTCCATTGAATGTGGTCATTGGCTTCTAGTTATAGAAGCACATAATTTCATATAATTTATCAGATCTGATTCTGACCTGGTCTACATGTGCAGCAGAATGAGATGACAAAATGGTATGATAGTAGAATTAACAGTACTGCTACAGACTAGGGTTACCGATCTGGAGTTCTCCAGGAATCAGAACTGATTTCTGTACTGGAGGAAATGGCAGCTTTGAAGGGCAGACTCAGTGGTGTCCCAAACTCACTAAGCTCCTTCCCCAAACTCTGCCTTCCTCAGGCACTACCCCCAAATCTACAGCTATTTCCCAGTATATGAAAAGCTAGACTAAAATCTTTCTCCCCAGTGGTCTAATTTTATAGGATGCTTTTAATCAGGGGAGTGCCAGCAATTAATGTTGTGAGAGTCCTACAGGATGCGGGTTAAGATCCCAAGGTAGAAAACATTACTAACACTCTGTGAGAGTCCTAAAGAATCAGTCACCAACAAGTGTCCTTAAACAGGAATGCTTTATTGAGAAAGGTCTGCTATGGTAATCTGCACTTCTTGTGTTAGTAATGGCGGGCACCGCCTCGGTCAGGACAATTATATATAATTCAAAAAGGGGTCTGGTAATGCATGGTAACCAATCATCATGTCAGAGAAAAGGCACCCAAAATACTGGTTTACAGTTCTCAGGGAAAAAGCGGGAAGAATGAGAGTCAGACAAGAGAAGAGATACATGGGCCGGTACTAACAGCCTCTCAAGGTCGGAGTAGCTTGAAGGGTGATAAGCATGCCATGAGAAATATAACTCAACATTCCACAGTCTTGACATCAAGAGTTTACACATCCCACCTCCCGGGCAGGAGATGGCAGCATTAGCTGACAAATGTCCTGTTGGGAATCCATGAAGTGAAATTTCATGGTAAATTTGGATGTACTTGCTATGTTACAGAAGCATTTTTTGTTCTAATTTCCTAATTTTGGGATGTAATTTTAACAAAAGTCAGCTATAAATGCAACCTGGAGCAATCTGTGGATTCATGTACACAGCCATCTTTGTTTCTGCAAATGTGACCTTCTCAGTGATGTTACTAGGAAATGAGGATTTCAAAGTAACTACAAACAGCTCTCTTGTCTGGATAGCATTACCCACTGTCAATAAATTTCTCTTGCCTGCAATCATTTTTACTTTCCCCTTCATAATAACAATCCATTCTTTTAGAAAGCAACCCATTAGCCAGTTGGTTTTAAAAATCTGAAATCTAATTGAAACTTTTTGCTTTCCTCAAAATTTTAAATTCTCTTGACCTTGAGCCACAGTTCTCTTGACCTTGAGCCAGGCACAGTTCTCTCACAACTCTCTTAGCCCCACCTACCTCACGAGATGCCTGTTGTGAGGAGAGGAAGGAGATTATAAGCTGCTTTGAGACAATTTATGGTAGAAAAAAGCAGGATATAAAAACCAATTCTTCTCTTCTGAGAGCTAGTTTGGTGTAGTGGTTAAATGCGTGGACTCTAATCTGGGGGAACCATGTTTGATTTCCCACTCCTCCACTTGCACCTGCTGGATGACCTTGGGCAAACCATAGCTCTGTACCAGCTGTTCTCTGAAGGACAGTTGTCTCAGAGCTCTCTCAGCTCCACCTACCTCACAGGGTGTCTGTTGTGGGGAGGGGAAGAGAAAGGAGTTCGTAAGCTGCTCTGGGACTACAAGTGAAAGGTGGGGTATAAATTCAATCTCTTCTTCTCTTCTCTGCTTCTTCATTATCACTGCATCAGCACAAAAGTGCTAACGAAATTGGAATCTTATTTATTTATTTATTTTGATTTATACCCCGCCCTCCCTACTGAGGCAGGTTCAGGGTGGCTTACATAAAATGCATATATAAATAAAATCCATCATAAAACAACCAAAAACCATAGACAAGTCAATTATCCTAAAATCAATTATCCTAAAGTGCTGGAACAGTATTCAGATAAAGTGCAAGAGCAGAAATTTCGAGATTGAGTAGTACTCCACAGGTGGCAGTCATAATGGTGTTCCCACAAGCTCCGTTGATCTACTTATTTATGCGGTGAGGGCGGGCTAAAGGTGGTAAGACCCGGGCACAGGGTCACTCCTCAGATGTTTTACGTGGCTCCTAATTGAAGGCCTGGTGGAAGAGCTCTGTCTTTCAGACCCTGCAGAACTGTAAAAGGTCCCACAGGGCCCTGATCTCTCACAGGAGCTCATTCCATGGAGCTGCCACTGAGAAGGCCCTGGCCCTGGTTGTAACCAACCTGGTGTCTTTGGGACTTGGGAGGGACAACTGGTTTTGGGCCCCTGAACACAGTGCTCTCTGGGAAACATATGAGGAAAGGCGGTCCCTTAGGTATGCTGCACCCTAATCATAAAGGGCTTTATAGATCAAAAACAGCACCTTGAAGTGAATCCAGTATGCTATTGGCAGCCAGAGCAGTGCTTTCAGCACAGGCTGGATGTGTTCTTATATAGAAAGACCCATCAACAGCCTGGCCACAGCATTTTGCACTAACTACAGCTTCCAGCTCTGAGACAAGGGCAGCCCCACGTAGAAAGCCTTACAGTAGTCTAACCTCGAGGTGACCATCACATGGATCACTGTTGCCAAGTTGTTGTGTTTGAGGAACCAACTGCCTGATCAGTCAAAGATGATAAAAGGCTGACTTGGCAGTGGCTGCTACCTGAGCTTCCATTGTTAAAGAGGCATCCAAAAGCACTCCCAGACTCCTAGCCGCCGACGCTGGTACCAGCTGCACCCCACTGGAGGTCGGGAGTGGGATCCCTACCCTCAGACCAACCCAACTCAGGCACAGGACCTCTGTTTTCATGATTCAGTTTCAGTCAACTCAATCTAAGCCAACCAGCCACAGCTTGTAACGCCTGGTCCAGATCTTCCGGTTTGAAGTCAGACTGGCTGCCCAACAACAGATAGAGCTGGTGTTATCCACATATTGATAACATCCCAGCCCATGCTTCTGAGCAATCTGGGCAAGGGGGCACAT
Source organism: Lepidodactylus listeri (assembly GCA_029233225.1). Classification (NCBI taxonomy): domain Eukaryota; kingdom Metazoa; phylum Chordata; class Lepidosauria; order Squamata; family Gekkonidae; genus Lepidodactylus; species Lepidodactylus listeri. The sequence continues at coordinate 52,416,850 of JARCFY010000012.1, forward strand.
CTAGATGTTGAACAGCATTGGGGAAAGTACTGCCCCCTGAGGCACTCCACGTATCAGTGGGTGCCTACAGGATAGCTGTTCCCCTAGTGCCACCCTTTGTCCCTGACCCTGAAGGAAGGATGAGAGCCATTGCAAGGCAAACCCCTGAACTCCAGCATCAGCGACTCCAGCTTCTTGCTGTTCCTGCCTGCAGCCTGGCAGTCCCCTTGCCCTCTAACAGCTGAGAGGTGGATCAGCTGCTAAAGCTGCTCAAGCAAAAAAAAAAAAAGCCCTGCTGAAAGGGGGACAAAAACTGAGCTTAGTGCCACCATTTTAAAGTGGCACTAAGCTTCACCCTCTCCAGATTGGCTGCTGGCAGAGCTTTCACTCAGAGGATCTGCCCACAGCTGTGGTGTCATTCCCCTTTGCCAGAATAAAGGAATGAACAAACATGGAGGAAAATGGCACCACCACTACAGTCTGAAGCAAGTGCTCCACACTGCTTGATTTTAAGGCCACTCTTTTGTTCGTCTGCACCCTCTCTCCATCAAATCCCATCAAAACATCTGCTTGATTCTATTGGAGAATTTGTGCTCAGATATGTATTTCATTACTTGAGAGTACCTAGTAAGGTAAGGATATGTCTTGCAAGTTCCAGGATCAATAAAATGGAGTTATCTGCTAATAATGTTACCTACTCTTTTTCTCAGGTCTGTTTTGAATAGGCAGAAAATCTATAGGTACTGTTTTTCATGTGATAAGCATAAAGTGGTAGAGTAAGTTTCACAAGTTATAGTTCTGCCTGCCAAGCAGGAGCCGAAGCCGGAGGAAGGGTGTCATAAAACAATCCTTTTATTAGGCTTGCATATTTAGTGCTATATTTTTATCCTGCCAAGGAGCTCAAGCAGTTTTCCTCTTTTATTCCCATAAGTGCCCCACGAAGTAGTTGGACTGCGATTGCTCCGAGACTTTGAACCCAGGCCTCCCTGTTTACTTTAATTTTTCTGATCCTGAAGGCCCATAGAAGGAAAAATATGGAGGGTATGAGAACCAGTGAGTAGGGAGAAGACAGAGCTCAGTCTCAGTGCTATATGGAACATTTCATCCAAGCAATGTGCCTCTAAAAAAAAATATTGTGCCGCTTTTGTTGAAACACACTGTTAAGAGCTCAGGATTCTTGCTCAGTCCTGGTCTCTTGTTAAATAGTCAGGTGTCTGTAACACTGAGGAATGATTTTTCCAACAGCATCAAATTAGGAAGCCAGCTCCCTTTGAGAATTTGCAGATATCTCATCCGGCCACTCATATCTATGCTTCAGTAACCTAACACACTGAGCATGTGGGGCTGTTCTTGAAGATGATCCCAGATTTGCAGCTGCTGCTGCAATAATTATTTATATACATATTTATTTGCTATATGCAGCTTTTCATCTGTTCTCTGGGGCTAGCTGAAGGAACAAGGTCATACCACGGTCCCTGCCTTGGTTGCCAGTTAATGTCGGTCCAATTCAAGGTGTCGCTGCTCATCATTAAAGACCCTCATGACTTGGATTCCACATACTTCAGGGACCATTTCTTGCTGCAAATTCCCATGCAACATGCTTTTCCCACCAAGGTCTATTATCAGTTCATCAATTGTCTAATGCACTTTCTGCCACACCCTGGGTTCCAATGTTTTCAGTAGCAGTCCCATGCCTCTGGAACACCTTCCCAGAAGAGTTCAAGGGCGCCAACCCTCTTGGACTAAACAGATCTCTTCCAGGGAGCTTTTGGTGCAGCCTGAGCTTGGGGCAGCCTGCTGGTTGGGGCAGCCTGCTGGTTGGGGCATAAGTTGGTTTTAGTTTTGTTTTCAGCGTCTTGTTTTAACATTTGCTTTACTAACTTATTTCGAATTGTGTTTATATTGTTGTTGCCTGGGTTGCCTGGGAAAAAGACGGATATATAAATATTTGAAGAAATGATTCAAATAATTGTATACATAGTGAATCAGTACATACTCTACAGAAAACCAGTAATGCATTTGTAATACAAGGAGAAATTGCAACCCCTGTCTCTCCCCTCCCCCAGTTTTAAAATATTGAGAAAACAGCAGGAAGTTGAGTGTGGTGCCCATGTGCTGAATCTTTTCAAATACAAGCATCCTGTGGGAGTTCCATGAAAATTCAGCAGAATGATGCCCTGTGGCATTTGGCACATTAGCATTTAAAGCTTTGACTCCAAACCAGGTTCCTGGAATCTGATTCAAGGAAGGTCATGTGTAATGAATATCACTGAAAGCAAGCACTCTTCTTGCACCAGTAGTTTTAAAGCTATTATTTCATGCTAGTGACTAAGCATTAAAATACAACCAGCTATGACACAACCTCTGTTTATTTATTATTTATTACCGCTTACTGTTTTTGCAGCCAGAGTCATAAACAGCAAATCACAACTTCTGTTTATTTCACTCTGCCCCATAGGCGTCAACTTCAGGGGGCCTGGGGAGCTGGAGCCCCCCCACCCCAAACTTTTCCAGGACATGCTGAGCCTCCCCCAGAGACAATGGCCTGTAATGTCTCTAGCCCAGCCCCAGCCCCCCACCCCCAGAAATTGGAAAGTCTACGCCCTTGCTCTGCCCTGCTTAATTTTGGTGAATACAAGCTGAGTGCACCATCAGAATTTAACGAATGGGAGACGCAGGCCAGGTTCACTTAAGTTGTGTCTCTCCCCCCCCCCCCAATCAAATTGCAGCCGACTCACGATGACCCCATGTGGTTTTCATGGAGGTGGTTTGGGGGTGGTTTCCATTACCTGCTTCTGTACAGAGATCCTAGACTTCCTTGATGGTCTCCCATCCAAATACTGTCCAGGGCCAACCCTACTTTGCTTCTGAGGCCTGACAAGATCAGGCTTGCCAGGGCTATTGAGGTCAAAACTCACTTAAGCTAGTGGTTCTCAGCCTGTAGGTCAGGACCTAAAACTGGTTCATGCCTCTTGCAGTTGGGTGGCAAGGCCAGAAATGAGGTGGAGGAACAGGATGAGCAGGAATAGTACACCTCCTAGGATTGCTAACCTGTCCTCCTACCTGGGGGGGTTTCAGAGGCCATGGCCCTCTAGCATAGGGCCCAGGGCAGCAGCCCCAGATACTCCATGTTTATTACCACCCCTGGGGCCATGTTCCTTCAGACTACAAGTGCTGGAATAAAGCTCCCTCTGCACAAAATGCTCAAAGACATGGCAGAGAGAAAAGCTGTGCTCCTTCTGTGTGCTGATTTTTTGTTTGTATTCCAAAATCTGATGCTCCATAGCCAGCACTCAGATGGGATAAAGTCCATTCTACCATTGCATTTTTCAGCATGCATGCACCAGGGTCCTAAAAGCATGTACTTGTGGCTCAGAAGGAAGTGATGCCCTCCAGTGGTTTCCTTTTGAGTGCCAGGTATAAAGGTGGGAGGACATCGATCTGTACAGGTTAACCAAATATTAATGCAGCGTGGAAAACCCATTCCTAACTTTTCTGAACAGAACTGCCTGTCCTTTTTAAACAAGAAGTTTTAGTATAATAAGGTAAAACAAAAAAGCTATTTTAAAAAATGGCATACACAAGTTTATGGCCAGAAAATGGTTCCTACCTTTGGACTCTGCTTCTCCAATGGTTGTTTTGTATAGAGGTCAGAGATCTTGGATCTTTTGTAGAAACAAACATATCTATGTGTATAAATTTGGCTTATAGAAGTTGCTTGTGGTGGATGTAATATTAAAACCAAGATAGCACTGAGACTTTCCAGCACTTCTCTTAGCAGTGGGGGAAATGAAAAAGAGAAACTAGGTCTCCCCCTTGTATATAATGCTAATGGATGTAAGTCTTTATATGGCGGTGCTTATTATTCTTGAGATTTTGTGCCATACATTGCAAGCATTTTAATGTACTTTATGGGGTGTTTTAGAAGGAGCAGAAAGCCTTGGGACATAGCAGTAAAAAAATGGAATATAATGTCAGGCTGTTCTGTAATTTTAAATCTAGAACCTGTAGCAAGTTTTAGCTCCCTAATTGACAGCTCTGACACACTTACAATTCAGCCTTGCCTTGCTTCCAAATAGTGGTTTCAGGCGCATATCTTCGGAATTTATAATACAGAGCATTTAAAAGGTTTAATAAGAAGCACCCTGCTGGGCTAGGCAAGAACTAAATTCCGAAGATATGCGCCTGAAACCACTATTTGGAAGCAAGGCAATTCTGAAGCACTACCTATATTTTTCTCAGTGTATTTTGTGTTTACTCAACTTTAAACCAATGATTTAATATAGCATGAGAACTGGAATTCACCTTTGATCTCTGCCAGATCCTTTGCACTATCAGCAGGTTCCAGTTTGCTTTGTTCACACTGATGAAGTATTTTAGAAGGACACATTAAAAATATTAATGTTTTGCTTTCATCTCTGGGCTGTTAAGAGTTGACTTCATTTGTTGGACAGATTGTGTTTAGAGTTTCCAGCTATGACTTGGCAAATTTCTGGGAGATTTAGGGGCATTGCCTAAGAAACAAGAAGGGAGCTCAGCGGGGTTGTGGTATCACTCTAGGACTTCCATTTCTCCTAGACTAGGGCCTGGAACTCTCCAGGAATGACAACTTGCCCCCAGACTGCAGAGATCAGCTCCCCTTGAGGAAAGGGCAGCTTGGAGGGGGGTAGACCCTACATCCCTGCAGAGCTCCCATCCCTCGCCAAACTCCATTCTTCCCAGGCACCACTCCTGAATCTTCAGGAATTTTCCACTATACAAAGAGCTAGGCTAAAGTCTTTCTCCCTGATGGTATTTTTTAATTAATAAGGCAATGCTTTACCACATCAAGCAGGACATGGGCTAGAAGGCCTAATATGAACTTTCTTCTTAAAAAAAACAGATAGCCTAAAGCAACCAGTTGAAAAGGAAAGGCTACACTGTAGCCACAAGGTATGGAGGGAGCACTCTGTTTGGGGAAGTCTTCTTGGTGTTTGGGGGGGGACAGTGGGAGGGCTTCTGGAGTTCTGACCCCACTGCTGGACCTCCTGATGGCACCTGGGTTTTGGCCACTGTGTGGCACAGTGTTGGACTGGATGGGCCACTGGCCTGATCCAACATGGCTTCTCTTATGTTCTTAGATATAATTCATTAAAATGGCCCATAAAGGTATGATCCAGCACAGTGTGACAAGTGCTACAATCCTACATCAACTGGATTTAAGGGTTTATGACAGTTACTGTAACAAGGAATTTTCTGAGACCTTGGAGAGGTGCTGGAAAGAGAATGTTGGATACAACATAAGAAATTTCACTCATAGAATCTGATACCAAGTTCTCACAAACAGCTGATGAAGCTGTAAAGTCATGTTTGAATTGTATTATTTTGGATTGCCAGTGCAAAAATTGCATAATTAAATTTTCTTTGGTACCAAAAGAAGAATCCCTTCACATTGAAAGTGCAATGTCATGGAAAAGGAATCCCTTCTCCATGGCATACTATGTTTCCTAGTTCAGGATATTTTTTTTATGTGGCAAAGCATTCAATCATGTGAAACACCCCCCCACCCACCCACCATCTGCAGTTTGAAGTGGTGCAGTCCGACAGCAGGTTACTCAGAAGACAGTCTTTGGCTGAGAACTAGGCCTAATTTGTCATTTAGGAAACTACCTTAGCATCGGGAGGCAAGAGAGTGACAAGATTTATGAAGGGATTTTGGAAAATGATTATCATAAACTTTCAATTTTCATTAAGGCATACTTTTAAATAGCTGTAGCATACCCCATCTATGTGGAAGACTATGGAGATGTTGCAAATTTCAGGGTGCCTGCAACCAAACACGACTTTATAATCTGAAGGCAGTGGAGCTCTTTGAATTTTTAATTTTTAAATATTGAACCACATGAAGCTGCTTCATACTGAGCCAGACCACTGGTCAGTTCAAGGTTGGCATTGTCTGCTTTGAATATCAACAGTTCTCTCAGGTAGGTGTCTTCCCTTTAACTTGCCAAGAAGTATCACTTTCACTGTCTGGCTCTGGGTTGTGCACAGTTTATCTGGCACTTCACCTCCTTTGGACCACTTTGTCCTGAGCCTTCTGCTGCCGCTGCACCTGCAGAGTGGAAGTGGGTCCTGGGGGACAATAAGCCAAGGTTTGAGACACGCTCCATGAAAGCCTCATGGCTGTCTCAGGGGCTAGTGTCAGGGACTTGCTTGCAGGTTCCAACAGGGGGGCCTCTGGCATATTGTTAGCCAGCACCTCTGCCATGTAAGGCCTTCCTTGTTCCTGCTGGTCCTCCTCAGCCAGTGACCTTGACTCCTTGGGCTGTTCCCCTGAGGACTCTGAATCTGAGTCGCTTAGCTGGTCAGAGGATGTCATGACACCTGCCATGGTTACCTCAAGACTAGACTACTGTAATGCAGTCTATATAGGTCTTCCCTTGAAGTCAGCTTGGAAACTCCAGTTGGTACAAAATGCAGCAGCCCAACAACTACTGAGTATAAGGCACAACATGCACATCCCACCCATCCTGCAGTCACTCCATTGACTGCCAGTCAGTACTGTTTATCACCTACAGAGCCCTACATTTCCAGAACCCACATCACACCTCACCTGCTATGCTCCATCACAGCGGCTTCAGTCATCTGAACAGAATCTTGTAGCACTTCCTCCATGCAAACTTCCCACTTATGTACATTCTCTGTGGAATGGCCTACCAGAGGTGGTCAGGAAGGCTTCCACAAACAGTTTCCACAAGGTTTCCACATGTGCAAAACAGAAACGTTCAGGAGGGCATTCTTGTAATGGAATTGATCTTCAACAGGACAGAATGACCAGTATCTTTGTTATCCCCATGTTCTGCATTGTTCACACTGTGCCAGGCTGGGCTGTTTGCTGTCCACATCTTGGTCCTATAGTATTATTCATTTACATTGCTTATTGTATATCTTTTACTGTATGATCACGTTGTTGCTCACATTGTTCAGTTTTGTACTCCATGTTGTATTATGTTGTTCTTTTGGTATCCTCTACTGTATGATTACTTTTTTCACTCTCTCCCTGTATGCTGTAATCTGTCTTGAGGTTCATAGAAAAGCAGGCTATAAATAAGCTAAATAAACAAATAAGAGCCTTGATGCTATATTTTGTATCATTTACAGTATAAGGGTTATCTTTAATGAAGTGTCAGTGGATTGTGACTACAGCAAGAAGAAAACAGAACTGCAAAGCAAAGGGCCTGGCCAGCCAGTGCATGGCCTATTAAAGCAGGAAACCAATTATGACAAGTGGTGATGGCCAGCCATTTAATGGTTCTATTACATCCCTGACCTGGATGGCCAAGCTAACCTGATCTCGTCAGATCTTGGAAGCTAAGCAGTTCAGCCCTGGTTTGTATTTGGATGGGAGACTGCCAAGGAAGTCCAGGGTCATGATGCAGAGGCAGGCAATGGCAAGCCACCTCTGAACTTCTGTTGCCTTGAAAACGCAATGGGGTTGCCATAAATCAGCTGTGACTTGATGGCACATTCCACCATGACCATTACTTTGTAATCCTTGCAATGAGTAGGGTTAGGGTTTGTTATACCAGCTTTCTATTATGTTTGTACAAAAAAATTGACAAACTTGAATATAATCCCTGTTTTACAAAAAAAACTGCAAAAAATTAGGGATCAACATAATCCAGCAAGACAAGCAGATTATGCAGAGATTCCGACGTAGCAAAGACAAACGGGACCACGGTGTACAAACAACAGAAAACAGAACACTATAAACACCTTGTATGTAAAATATAACAACACTCGATTTTAAATGTAATGTATGGAACAAAGGAACAAGACATCTAGTGTCTGTGATCTTACTTGGACTCTTTGAGAGTTGTGTATTTATCTTTCCGACTTGGCGTTGATTTCTTGTGATCTGTTTTTCCAGTTTGGTGTGTATGTGGTCTATGTTTCTGTTATTGTACAACATTTTTTACTGTTATTTTTGTAACTCTTTTCAATACTACAGACACATGGAATCTGTTAATGTTTTTCATTGATTCCATTCATTACATTTAACATTGAGAGTTATTCTATTTTGCAGACACAGTGTTTATAGTCTTCTGTTTTCTGAGGTTCAGACACAGCCAACAGGGAACTTGAATTATTTTTTTTATATCAGAGCTGCAATAGAACAACTAGATTCAAGTCCAGTGGCACCTTAGAGACCAATAAGATTTTTGGGGTACAAGTTTTCAATAATCAGAGCTCCTATCTGATAAAGGGGACTCTGACTCTTGAAAGCTTATGCTCAAAAAATCTTGTTGCTCTCTAAGGTGCCACTAGACTCAAATCTAACTGTTTACTTTTACACAGTTTTCAGAAAGCCAGGAGGGTGGGAGTCTTTCTGACCTAGATGTTGATGATAGCAGACACGTTTGTTTAATGCTCATTGGATATAATAATGGTCATCTCCTGTATGAAGTAGAAGTAGGTGCATGAGTGAGGTCCAGTTTTCGAACCAAATAGGGTACACACCTATAGCAAAAATATTTTCCTTCAGCCAGGCCTAATGCCAGAAGTGGGCTCTGTTGGAAATCTGAGGGAGGAAAGCATTTCGCTGGATAGGCAGTGGTAACGGGGAGGGACAGGCTTACTTTAAACATCAGACTCTGCCTGACTTCATTCAAGTGGATCAGTGGCCTACTCTCATCATGTCTGGTTTGGCCCTCGCTCTGAAAGACAGCCTACGTGAGTTGAGTTTGTGTGCCATCATTTTATGACTTTGTACAATATGGTCTCCTCACTCACAGCCTCAGTCTTCTCTGATGGTGTTCTTAGCCCTTAGGATACAGAACTGTATTTTGAACCTTAAGATATTGCTGTAAAGGGGACAAAGATTATTTTCTTGTACAGAACATACCCAGAGGTCATAAGAAGAATGCACAAATATAAACCCACGAAGGCAATCTAAGACAGACAGTGATTGTTCATAGTGGAAGTGCCCTTTGTGTATACTTGCTGAAGCAAGAAAGGAAACCCTTTTCTTGTGAAAAGCTTTCTAAAAAGCAAGAACACAGAGTATTTTTTGTTTGAAGTGCCATGTCATATAATGCTACATGTCCATACGATTTTTCACTTACGGTAACTGGTAGTGTGCAAAGAAAGGACCTGTGTGGTCAATATATTTATTTTCCGGCAAGTTAAAAGGCCAAACTGTAAATCAGTGAAGAGCTTAAGTGCACAATAAGTGAATTGACTTTTTTAATTCAAAAAGTACTGAATGTTTCTGATGTTCTTCAGTAAAGACCTGGGATGATAGCCTGGTTCAGCATTTGCTAAGGTACTACTGGATTCAAATCTAGCTGTTCATACTGCAGAACAATTTGTGCCACCTGTACTGTGCTTGCAATCTATATGCTGTGCAAGCATAAGTATGGAATGAAACCCCTAGTTTAGGTGTGTGGAGAACTTCTCAGTTGACATGTTCAGCAGGAGAACATGTTTTGTTTGACAGCTACAACCTATTTGTGAGCTGAGGTGCAAGCTGGTTCATCTCACCTGTTCACCACCTACCTTGAGCACCCTCATGACTGGGTAGCAGCCATGATGGATGACTTTCTCACAACCACTTTTGTACCTACACAGTAGAGCAAATCAATTTACCCCTCTGTTCATGTCTGGGTCAGATAGCTGAAGGGCTCAAACCAGTCTCTTTTGCCCGCTCTTTGTGCATATGTAGTTGCATATGTAGTTGTAAGCATCATTTAAATGGAACACACTGCGTACCACTAGTGGCTGCACAGTTACTGGCATCTGTGGAAAGGTGGACCAGTCGGAAGCCTTTGTATAAAGAAGCTACCTGAGCATTGTCAAAGCAATCCAGTCAAAAGAAAATGGCTGCAGATCCAGAGAGATCAGCAGCTATAACACTGCTCTGTCCAACAGGCTCAGATGAATGCCACATGGTAAGACACAAAGGAGTTTAGCAGAAACAAAATTCCATGTGATTGTACTCCTTCTTTAAATGATTGCAGTGGTGTGTGGGGGAAGGAAGGATTAACTTTACAAATGGATGTCTCTGAATGTTCATGCACAGACGTGGATAGCAGCCCATTAACACAAGCTATTCATAAGTGATCTATTGACCAACGAGCTTGATGATTGCCACGCTGCTGGATCATGACATGATGAGCAGAACCAGGGACAGCTGAAATAGACCTACCCTTGTGTAGAAATAGGACTGGCTTAATAGCCTTGGGAAATTTGGGTCTGTGAAGGGGGCTAAGGAGCTCTAACACCAGGGGCTAAGGAGTTCTAACATCTTTATCACCAGGACTTCCCAGGATTTTGGGGGGAAATCTCCTGCATTTAAACTGATACAAAGTTGATTTAAAAATCTAATGTAGATATGCACTAATTACCTGTTTGATTGGACACAGTTACAAAAAAAAATATTTAAGAGAGTCCGTGTGTAAGTAATGGACCATTTGGTTCTAATAAAATATTCTTTTATACTATAGATTTCTTACTCTCTTTCAGTTATGAGAATAAGACTCTAGTAGCTTACTCTTTTTTTCCCAATAGTCTTTTGTCATTCATATGCAAACAGTTAATACATAATCATCACAAGTTATTCCAAGGTCTCACAAGGCAACCCATGTTGTGAGGCACACTGTTGGTGGGGATAATTGATGAAAATTGTGCCTACTTTGTGTGATGGATTGGTTGCATTATGTGGAATTTGTGACTATTTCTAGGGAGTACTGGAAATGACTCACTGCTTGGGAGAACTGAGGATAGAAATAGGATTTGAGGCATTATTAACCAAGGGGGGATTCCATCAGCTGCCTTTCTATACTGTTATTATGGAAACTAAAGCTCTGGCTAATATTCAAGAATAAAATGTTCATTCTTGTAACCCCCAAGGCAGCTGTTTGTAGTGAGGCAATTCCTCACTCTCCTGGTGCTCTTGCGGAAGAAAAAATAGAGCAGGGCAAAAGGATTTTATTTATTTATTTATATTCTCATTTATATGCCACCCTACTTCACCACAGCAGGCTCAGGGTGGCTTACACAGCATAAAATACACATTAAAACAATCAAAACATCATAAACATTAAAACCATTCATTAAGACATTACAGTAGTAAATATTAAAGTGCCAGCGATGTTGTTCCGATGTCATAACAGTAGTGTTGCTACATAAGTGCATTCCATATGTTATTCCTTTTCAGCTTATTGATCTTACTCAGCACACACAGTCTGTCAATTGTTCACCAGGAGCCAGGCTCTGATACAATTGACACAATGTGCTCTGGTCCTTGAAAATTTCCTTTAAGGGTAGCCTATCTTTAAACCTTTTTATCCCGTTTTTTCATCCTTCACTGGAACCTTTTGGTTTTAACAGGATATTTCTTTATCCGTCTCTTATTTACACCCCAAAAATGAGCATACCCTTCCAACATTTTAGAGAAGAAAGAGTGGGTGAAATTATGGACAGAGTCTAGCAGGCTAGCAAGTGGGGACCTGGAGTTCTGGAGTTACAATTGATCTCCAAATGGCTGGTTCAGAGTGTAGAATCCAAGGGATACCATGGATTTCAAATGAAATCCTGAGATCTCTCCCCAGGCGCTGCCCCCAAATCTCCAGGAGTTTCTCAGGCTGGAGTTGGCAACCCTGCTAGCATGAATAACACAATCTAGACTAAAACACAATCCAGACCACGAGGGACACCCTGTGCACTAGGTGTGCCCATAATCTAGGTGCACATAATCTAGGATGCCAGAGGTGAAGGAACACTAACTAGCCTTGTCACCACATATTCTTCCCATGGCATCAGAGACTGCTACAGCAAGTGGCAGCTCTGGGACGTGCCCCAGAGGGCTCTTTTTCCTTTCCCCACAGTTTAGGGGGTGAGAAAGCCATGTGACATCCAGTATCCCCATGTCACTGGGGGGGGGGGCAAGCACCAGCTTCCCACCTGCATCAGGCTCAGGGGGTAGTTTCTCCCATCCTAGTCTTGGGTATCCAGAATCCCTGGGCCTGTCCTGTGTGCCACAAGCAAAAAGCAGGGGATGCAGCTGCACCTAAATAGGCAGTTCTAGAGGCCAAAAGCAGTGAATCAAGTTGTATACATAAAATACATTCTCTATGTTAGAACACATTTATACCTTGGTCTCACTTTACAGCTAAAGAACAGTAAAGCAAAGCAATATAGTAAAGCATATGGTAAAGAATTCTTAATAAATGTTAATTAAAAATGAAGTCGATCTGAGTTGTGGAGGGCTTTTCCTAAACTATTAGAAAAGGGATTGAAAATAAAATTGCCAATATTATAACACCCCTGTTATAATATGGTATGGCCTCATTTGGAATACCGTGTACAGTTCTGCTCCTCATATCTCAAAAAGAACATCACAGAATTGTAAAAAAGTACTGAACAGGGCAACCAAGATGATTAGGGGTTTAGAGCACCTTCCCTATGAAGAAAGGTTGAACAGCCTGATACTTTTCAATTTAGAAAAGAAACAACTAAGGCAGGACATGACAGAGTTTTATAAAATTATGCACAGGTTGGAGAGAGTTACAAAGAGAACTTTTTCTCCCTCTCCCAAAATACTAGAATTTGAGAGTGTACAATGAAGCCAATGGGCCCTAGCTTCAGGCAGATGGACAAAAGGAAATACTTTACCAAAAAAAAGGTTATTCAAATGTAGAATTTACTCCCAGAGGATGTAGTGATGGCCCCAGACATAGGCCTTTTATGCACGGTGATTTCCCTCAGTTCATTTCCCCCACTTTCACCTTGCATGTCTATCATTTTTTTAAAGTTCTGCATTGATTCAGTTTGCTGTTTCTCCAGCTTTTCTGAAGGTCCTTTTGCTGCTAATTTCCCCCTTGCTTCACTTACAAGCCAAAGTAATTCATAAGCAGAAACATTGCCTCAGATTTTTCTGTCCTGCCCTCTTTACCACCCTCTGTGCCCACTCCACCCCCCTCCCACTCCACCCTCCCACTCTGCACCTTCTGTCATCTTCCCCCTTCATCAGTGCTCACTTGTAAACTTTTGGGTTTTTTAAACAAGTGAAACCAGTTTAACGATAGGAGTTTATTAGTAAACAAGGTGTGTGTTCGCTTGTCTGGGGTCCAGAGACGCCTTCAATTGAAATCAGCTCATGGTTTATTAGAAGGTACAGGAACACATGTCTAAGATGGGCTCGGGGGTCTGCTTATATGCACACCTAATCCATGCCCCCAGCCTCACCCACACACTCTGATAGGATTACAATTAATACAATTAAGTCTCCCCAGGTCATTGGCCCCTGTTTGCATCCTGGCTGACCAATAGGTCTAGATTACAATCTGACCAATCTATTGTGTTCTGGAGCAAAGCTCTGACTGCAGCTGGCCATGTGCTTGTCCTGGACCGCATGGCCTGACTGCATGGCAGTTGCCATTAGAACACAACAGGTTCTGCCAGGGAGCCTGGTTTAGACTGGACTGCCCGGCAGAGCATGTCAAAGAGCTGATCCCATGGGGAGAGTTCTCCCACAGGCTTGGTTGTGGCTCTCCCTGCAGGATCAGTCCCCTTTGTGGGCTCTGTTGGGCAGCCTAAACCAGGCTCCCCAGTAGAGCCCCAGCAGAGACTGTGAAAAGTTCTCCTTGGCATGCTCTGCTGGACAGTCTGGTTTAAACCAGGCTGCCTAGCACAGCCACAGTTACACACACACACACACACACACACACACACACACACACACACTTGTTTACTGATAAAATCATATAATTAAACTCTTCCTTGACTTAAAAATAGAAAGGACAGGGTTTTAGATTTTAGAAGGAACTGTGGAGGTTTAGTTCCACATAGGTTTAAAGGGGGATCGGTGACAATGAGAAGGTGAGTGGAGGCAGAGCTCATTAGCCTCTCTCCATTTCCCCCACATACACACTGCCCTCCAAGCTTTGTGTACAGAGAGGAAAAAGCATGAGGGTGGTCTCTGTCTCAAGGAGCAAAAACCAGAAAAGAGCAGCGGCAGCCTCATCCCTCACTGCCTACTCCCCCATTCCCACCCCATGGTGCCTCTTTCCAGCCCAACTGTGGAGCTGTGGCTTCTAAAGGCTTTGCATCACACCCATACTGTTGCCCAAGGAAAGGCTCTAAGGGGAAAGGCCACTTTTCTGCTTGGGAGCCTTGGCAGCTGCTCTCTTGCTGGCCGCCTCTGCAGCCTGCCTCAGCTCCCCAACCCCAGGTGCCCTTGGTGGGCTTCCACCAGGCCCTGTTGCTCCTCCCATTGCTGCCTCGTTGGGGCACAGTGGAGATAGCTACCTGGGGCATGGGTCAGTGGTGCTGGTGCCTAAGAATGCTCCCTAGTTGGTGGTGGGAGGTGGCAGTGATGGGCATGGAGGAGCGAGCAGTGGAATGGGGGTACACAAACAACAAAATAAAGGGGAGATGGTCAGCACATAATGAAATTGACATTACATGCAAAGACAAAGACACTGGGATGGGAAAGCTTTGAAAATATTTTTCCCTGTGTAATGCTTTGGTGAACAAATTGGAGGGGAAACATTCTGGCAGTCTCCGGAAGCCTGGCATTACAATGGTGCCTCCTTGTTTTAAAAATTGAAAATCATTGGATGCCCCTTTCCTGCATCACATGACATATTTCAACCTCATTTAAGAAAAACTGCAATTCTTGGTGTAAGGGCAGAATAAATGCACAGAATGCACTGAAGAAAAAAGCATGGTACAAATGGCAGGCAAACACATCCGAAGTCAAGCTTTAAAAGCTTGACTACTGGGATTCTCCACAGTAAACTCAGAGTGCAGATTGGGTCATAGACAGCTTTAAAAGAGAGTTAGGTCGATCCGTGGAGGATAGGTCTATCAGTGGCAGCTACTAGCCATGGTCTCTGAAACCTCTACATACAGAGGCAGTCAGCTTCTGAATCCCAGTGCCAGGAGGCAACAACAGGGAAAAGCCTCCGCTTCTATGCTCTGTTGCTGGACCTCCAGAGAAACTGGCTGGCCACTGTGTGAGACAAGATACTGGACTAGATGGACCACTTGTCTGATCCAGCAGGACTCTTTTTATGTTCTTATTTTCTTAATCTTTGAGCAACTGAAGTCTTTTCCTTCCCAGCACATGCTTAGAATTAAGAAGCAGAGAACTGTTATATATTCCTACAGAATGAAACCTTATCACTTATCAGATTTTAGTTCCAAGGCCAGTGAACTACACAAAGAGAAGGCTGTCTCTTTCCATGCAACATGTGAATCTGCTCCTTATTTTAACCCAGAGGAACATGATACTAAATATGAAACCGCAATGATTAAAAAATGCTGACCCTCGATAAGGGTGTGTCTTACCTTCTAAAATCCTCATGAACTTTCACTGCATACTACAGTGTTTACAAAACTGATATCCATTGGATTTCTATTGCTTTTTTAGCAATATGTTCATTTCACAATGCAACAAATAATTGGAATGTGTTTTTTCCTGAAATATCCCTATGAATTGAAACTTGTGGTTAATATTAATTACATTCAGTAATAAAAACACTCTTTGCATATTAAATAAACCATAATAGTTTAGTAACAAAAATCTATGAGTTTAAACAGACAAATTTAATTGTGTGCATTGTAAATAAGAATGTTTAAATAACCTGCCATGCTGCTAAGGGACAATTAACACCTAGTACAAAAGACATTTATTACCGTAATTCTCATAAGCAAAAGATATTGGATACTTTCCTGCACAGAATTCAAGCATTTAATGACTTTCAGATTGCCTGTATTTAACAGCTGAGATTTGAGAAGCAGTGCTTTAGCTGCTATTTTAAGGAAGAGCATGATTAGTTTTAATATCTTCGAAACAGTGGGCTGAGACATTAGATATCTGGTCTGCAGCCAAGAATGTGTGAGAGTGAGGAGAGAAGGAAAAGACCTGATAATCTGAACTAATGGCATTTCAGAATAAACGGAAGTTTCAGATGTCAGAGTTAACATAGTGGGGGACATTCCATTAAAATGGAAACACAGGACTCCATTAAAAGTTCAAAGGAAAATGGGATGTGAGAAAAGATAGAAGGTTCATTACACTCTATTAATGATCCCCAGAGATGCATGTTGCATTTAAATTAGTGCTTTGCTCTCAGAGAAATAAGCATTACCAGGCTTTGGCTGATGATGCAAAGAGATTTACTGAGAGTTGAACATCTGTGATTATTTAACTATTGACTCTTTAAATAAGATTTGGGAGGCTTGGAATTATACTAGTTGTGACTTCAATATTTTGGATTTTTTTTCCTACCAAAGGATGTCTCAATTAAACATATTATTTTCCATACAGGCTCTTCATTTTGGTGCCTACTGGACATTGTCCCTATTAAGAATGAAAAGGGGGATGTAGTTCTGTTTCTGGCCTCTTTCAAAGATATCACAGATACAAAGGTGAAGATTGCACAGGAGGATAAAAAAGAAGGTATGTATAAAAAGGGATGTAAGATAAACTCTGGGTGCAGAAGATATGTTATTATAAAAATAACTGGGTTGTGTCTACATTTTCAACATAGCATGAATGTATAATGTTGGTACTGTTGTTATAATCATGTTGGATTATGGATACTACTGAATTTCACAACTGAACTGTCTCATCTCCAAACACTCTGTTAACAATGTTGCTTCACATCATTTTCTCTTTCTTCACACCCAATTGATCCTGTCAAGTTATACAGTGTTTAACTTGTTTTGACAATTGTATACAGATGACATAAAAACAGTGTAAAAACAACAAGTACTGCTGGAAATACTAGCAATGAAAACAGGCGAAACAAAAACTTTCACAACATACAAATGAAATACAAGGCATATTTGTAAATTCTATATTGGACCTGGAAAATCAAAATTCACTGCTAGTTTATTGCAAGAAAAGTAGTGTGGGATGCCCCACCTGTATGGTTAACATTTGACCAGCAGTAATCATTTGTTAAATTGGTGCCAAAGATCAAGCAATAGTTTTTTCCATTTTGCCAAAGAGGAGAGTTGAATATTGGGGGCGGGGGGGATTTACTTCTATCGCCTAGGGACAAATGCTTCCAGAGAGTGTCCTTTTCCAAAGCAGTATCAATCAATTTTTTTAAATCAATAAAAAAATAAGATCAGATTTCAAAAGTCATCTCCATTTCAATTTCATTTCTTTCCTATGAGGAACAAACTTGTGAGTTTTTACATTCACCCTAGTTTGGAAAAGAGAGGGATATCAGTGAGGGTGTGATGTCATGTCCTGTGGCATCACATCCTGTGAGATCACATGCATGTTAAAGTTCTTCTCCAATTCTTCTCCTTCCTGTGAAGTCATTTTCCCTCACCAAAATTCAAATTTTCTGCCTTGTATCACTTATCCTCTCAAAATTGTCTTTGGGTTTTTCTAAGTGTTAAGGAGGAAAATCCAATATGAAGACTCACAGAACACTAGCTAACCATAGTCCCATCCTAGTCTCAATTCCCAAGTGACCTCTATCCTTTTTTGTCTTTACAGACAACTCTCAGTGTTTCTCCTTAACTCTATGGTATAAAATGGGAGAAATGGACGTTCTCAAGCATCCGCTTTCTGTGGACTAGGAGTTCTATTTCTCCTAGCCTCTATGGTTCCTGTAGGAGGATTGGTCTTTGTAGTCTGGAGATCACTTGTAATTCTAAGAGAACCCCAGGTCCCATTTTCACATTGACAGCCCTAATAATTACTGATTACATGCAAAACAAAAGTATAAATTATCTAAAAGTTGGGAGAAGGCAAAAATGGTAGCTCTAGTTGCAAAGGGATAGAAGATGTTTTCTGCTGGTAGCAAATTATCTGAATAAAATTTTAATGGTTCTTTGATTGTGGTAATTTTTTTGTAATGGCTGTTTTGTTTGTTTTAATGTGATATTATTGCATTTTTAATCAACTATATTTTACCTTGTTGTCTATTGTTAGTCACAGTGAAAACTTGGAAAAGTGGGATCACATCTAGATTCCAGGCTCTAGAACTTACTATTTTTTGCTATTCCAAATGTTTGTGGCTCGGTAAAATAAAAAGCTACGAGATTAATATTATTGCTGAGTGAAGGATGATGGGTCTGGCTTTGTAAACACTATATTGTTGTCTGGTAATATTAGAACATTTCCTAATACAATTGGCTACAACTTAATTTTTTTTTTTGGCTGGAAAGGCATTTAACCATGCTGAATGGACTTATTTAAGGACTGTTCTTGAATGTTTTAATGTGGAATAACATTAGGTGATAATTAGGATAATGTGGAATGACATTAGGTGATAAACTATGTGATAGTCTACAGGCATTCACAGAGCAGTAGGGGCTTTTCATCACTTCAACATCCACATTCTATCTAGCTTGCCTCTTTTAGAAGTTCCATCTTTTTATTCCACTTGGTGGTAATAAAGTATAAGCTGTATGGGTATTCTATAATATTGCAGTTTCAGCTTTGTTTTAGTTGTTTGTCATGGTTTGTTGTTTTATAGCTTAATTTGGTTTCTTAATCATTTGAGTATTATTTATTTATTAATTTTTATTTCACCCTACATTTAAGGAGTTCAGGGTAATGTGCATGGGTCTTGCCTGTTTTCATTTTATCTTTACAATAATCCTATGAGGTATGTTTGACCAAGAATAATGCCTGGCCCAGTATCAGCCAATGAGTTTCATAACAAGTAGGGATTTGAATTTGATTCTAGCCAGCCCTTAGTGCAAAATTCTACCCACTATACCACAAATGTGATACAGAAACTTAGAAAAGAAATACATTAAAAGTTTGTATTAAATCTATTTTTCTGAATTGGAAAAGCATAAGAGTGGTGAAACGACCTGGACATTCACTGATGAAAAATAGAAATGGGGGGGCATAGTGGCCGAGCTTCTAGCTGGCTGCATCCCTCTTGCACTCCTGCTATTCCCTTTGAAGAATAACGATTTGCTCTCAAAAAACAAAGGCAATTTTGAAAGAAACTTCAATGCCAGGTATGGGAAGGACCAGCGGGAAGAAGGGAACCAAAAACCCACCTTATAGACCCCCCAAGGAAAGTTAATATTGACTCTGAAGAGTCAGACCAAGAGACTTCTGTGCTAGAGAAAACTGCGGCAGGAGGAAGTTACTTGAACCAAAGCAATCAGATGATGATTACACATGCACTGACAGAGATAAAGGACAAAATTAAAAATGAGATAAAAACTCTGAGTGAAGATGTTGGGCAATTAAGAAAGGAATTTGATCTGCTTCAACAATCAATTGACCCAGTAAACAAGAAACTGGATAAACTCACCACAACATTAAAATTGATGGAGAAGAAGGCTGAAATAGCATATCAGACTGCGTAGAGAGCTACAGACGATTTGTTGGAGTTAAAGGAGTTTGAGAAGTGGGACAAGAACAAAATTATACTTTAAGACACCAGCTCAAGAGAAATGAAGGCCAGACTTCATGGTGTTTCAGCAAACTTTTGTACAACGGAAAATACATGGCTCTGGCAGATCCTTCTCTCGGCAGGAGAAGCAGAGATTTCTGAAGAGATCATCATCTCCGTCTTCTGGATAAACATTTCAAAAAGGGCCCCTGAAGGCGTCTCCCTAGACATCGTTGTGGAATTCAAGAAGGTACAGATGAGAAATAAACTTTTTAAAATAGCAAGGGAAAAATAGGGTCTGGGCCTTGAAGATATGTGTGTTTTTTTGTTCACTGATGTTCCACCAGAGGTACTTATCACAAGACAAAAATCTATGTGAAACAGCAAAGGCAGTGAGGGATCAAGGAATCAAATACAAATGGCTCCCACTGGGCCACCTGCTGGTCAATATACATAACAAATCCTTCACTACTTATAATGAGACAACTGGCATGAAGTTACTGGACACTGATACTAAACTACTGGAAGGAGGAGTCTGAAAGGGGACAGTACACTCTGGCACTGATATATAGTTCATATTGAGAGCAATTAAACATATAAGTATAAGTAGGGTATGTTAGAATTAGGGGACGTTTTAGGTGATAATTATTATTAAGTAAGAACACTATGGGTTAAGGGTTAGTCATAGGGCATAGCAAGGAGGTGAAGGGTGTGCTCCCCCTAAGACCTCTGAAAAAAGGGAGCGGAGTTATCCTCCTACTGTAGAGGTATTCTCCTCAGCACCTATTATCAGAGGCAACTCCATTCAACTTTTCTTTTCAGGAATAGAAGAAAATAGAAGTAAACACTTGGCATAAGAATAAACTGAAGATCAAAGAAATGCACTAAGGACTATAATAATTGTTGGGGAAAGTTGTATGGTGATTTTGTAAGTGGGTAAAATAAGAGAATAAAGAAAAGAGGGGGAAATAAATGGGATTAAGTTTCATTCTGATAGACAAATAGTAACCCCACAGCAGTTTTTTTTAATATAATGTTGAAAATGAGTATAATTTCAAGAAATGAATCGTGTTCATGAATATGGGTAATATATGGGTAATATATACTCAATAAAATATTAATTATAAAAAATAGAAATGGATCTTGACTAATTGCAAGAAAACCTTAATGTTTGCAAGGATAAAGGAAATATTCTTGAAGATTTAGCACCAATGATCTTTATCCCTTTATATGTTAAAACAAAATTATATGTGAGGAAAAAGCAGACTCAAAATGGGCTTCTAGAAAAAGATGGGGATACAAGTGGTTTCAGAAGATTTTTTTAAATTATTAAACTTTAATCAATATTTATAGTCCTAATTGTGGGCTTTCCCACAGTCTTTTTCCTGTCAGTTCTGATCCAATACTGCTTCAGTTTATCCTGATTTCCACACACATTTTTGAGCCTTTAATTTTCACTTTTGTTGTTATTCTCATTTTTTTTCTTGGTGCTTTGAAACCATTGTTGTTCCCGTCGTTTTATGGAAACCCATTTTGAGTCTGCTTTTTTCTCATGCATAATATTTCTGTCAGATTTCTTTGTCCTACCTCCAGCCCACTTTTCAATTATTGGTCTGTAATCATCATTAAACCACTCTTCTCCCCTGCCCACCCTGATGATGAATGGTTTCAGGTTGGTTTTTTTTAAAGGCCTTAAAATATAAATATATCACTAAAGTGTTAATGATAATTTAAATTGTCCGAATTCCTAACTTTCATTTTAGAAGTAAGGCTCTAGTCTCCCTTGTACAGACATGTTTTTCCCTTATATCTCCATGAAGAAAGAAAATATTTACTTTAAAAATGAAATCTGGGAATTCAGAGAACCTGCTTAAACTATCATTACAATACTATATCAACATATCAATATTTGAGGGGCTTTTTTGGAACAAAATAAGGAGGGTTGCTGTGATGCCATTGATGATGACAGCACCCTCCCTTGAAAATATTCATTATTTAAGGCATATGTGGAAGAAAATAAATTGACTCCGCAACTGTGAAAATGCACAAGGAAGATGGATGTGGGGAACAACAGTACCTAAAAAGACTGCCAAGAAAATCTGCCAACTGCCAAGAAAATCAAGAGATGACTGTTGACTACATTGATCTGGGATTTGGGTTGTGCATCTCCAGGCCATGGCAAAAAAATTTTTTACTGACTTTTCCTCTGTAGAATCTGGAATGTGGCCACTTGAACTAAATTTATTATTAATTTTTATGGTTTGTATTCCATCTCTTACCTAAATGGCTCACCAGGTAGCTTAGAAAAGAAATTAACATAATATGTATGGCACAGGAAGATGGTACAATTGAAAATTATTTCAGGACAATGGTGCAACTGTTCAGAAAAGTATCACTGTTGCTTACTATAACGAAACTCACTATTAAAGTTTATCTTTTAGAAAACCCTGAAAATACCCTTAATTAACTATACAGATGATTTGTGCATGTGTGGACTGAACTGTGTTTTTTTGTCTGAAACCTACTGTCTGTTATTCTGTTTGGTGGCCCCATATTCCCCTCCTCATTCTAACAGTAACTAATTGTATCTTATGCTGTGGCCAGATTTTGTTGCCTAGTGATCAGAAAATATAAATCCCTTGTAATGGAAGATATACTGTAACTTTTTTTATTTATCTTGGATTTTAGTCTCTTTATACCTTAGATTTTATTTTTGTATTATCACTGAATCACTGGGTATTATTGTGATCTGACATTGTTGCTGGATAAAGGTCTGCTTAACAATGGTTTTTAAACAATGCTGTTCTTTAAATCACATATCAGTTGTCTCCAAGTTACATCATTAAACAAATTTGTCAAAATTATGTGCTGTGCATTTGTAAATCCATAAGTCTTTCCTCTTTCTCTTAATTTTTACAAAACCAAATACTTCCATAAAAAAACTGCCCATTACCAGATTTAGGGTAAAAAAAGAAAGAATAGTCTTTTTAACATAAAAGAAATGTTCTATTTTAGAAAAACGATTTTGCCTTTCAAACAGTCAGTGGGAAGACTAACTTGTTTTTCCCAAGTCAAAACTATTTTAGTACCATGCATTCAGCCAAGCAATATATAGGGACGATTCTAATATTGGTTTCTTCTTTGTCAACTGTTCACATTTAAACATCTCTTCGTTGAATCGCTGGATGTATTAGACTGCTTCCTGACCTTACAAAAGAACTTGCAGAATCATTCCTTGAGTTAAATTAGTGTATAGCTACTTCTTTTGTGGGTGAGATCAAAAAGAATGAACTACATGGAGAAATAGACACAAGCCTCCTCATCCTGATCCCCTTACATGTTATCCTTACAAACCCATTAAAAGTTTCTTACTTTCTAGGACTCACAGGGTTTTCATATACCATCTGAACCCACAATAAACTGCTATGCTGTTTTCACCGTTACCGGCCTCCTGACTCCAGTACATATCAATGACACATATGATATACCTTCTATATACTTTAGTATTTGTTGAGTCAAATACATCAGCAAATGGAGTTCAAAATCTCACCAGCATCTTGTAGCAAAAGCCGAGGACAGACTGCCGATCCACCCCGGGACAGACGCGGGGCCAAAAGCCCCGCGCGAAAAGCAGCCCGGCGCAGCCCGTTCCCACAGGCTGTGCTGTCCCGGGGCGGAGGCGGGGCGGAGGCGGGGCGAATGCGCGCTGACGCGGGGGCGTCCAGACTTCCGCCCCCGCTTCCGGCGCGCTGCTGATGCGTCCAGACTGCCGCGAAGCGGCAGGGACGCGCGGCTCTCCAGCCGGAGACCTGTTAGAAGTGGTCTCCGGCTGAAGTGGATGGACGGCGCCTCGCGGATGGGTGAGTCCGCGTCGATGCCGGAGGACAGATGCGGCAATGTGAACGCCCCCTCTGCCTCCGCTTTAGAAGCGGAGGCAGAGCGGGGCACATTGCCAGTCTGTCCTCGGCCAAAAATTCTACATCCTGTAAGTTGTGTGGACCTTATCCAATTCAGTCTGCCTTTTTTGCTTGCTTATTTACAACTGCCTGATGCTATGATGTCCTTTATGTTGTATTTTTACAGATCTATTCCCTTTAGTGCTATGTGCTCCAGTGCTATGTAAATCTAGTGTTGTAATGATATGTTAGAAGCATGGGTTATCTATTGTGAGATTGATTTTGAGCCTCAACACAATTCAAAAATCTGTGTTCCTTTCAAGAAGAGAGGGACACTTGCAGCTGATCATACTACTTATTGTAATGGTACCATAGACCATTCATGGGTAAGGATCATGTGGATTTCCTTAGGGTGGTTTCAGACTTTAAGAATTCCCGATACATGTCGGGAAAAGTATAAAAACTGTACATTGTCATTGTGACAATTGTAGAAACATGTTTTCCTGCTGTGAAGTCACATTCAAATATGGTTCCAAAGGTCTAAGGCAGAGGTCATTTGTTACGAGGGCCGGATCTGACGTAAATGTTACTTTGTCAGGCTGCACCATGTCTGCCATAAAATATAACGCCAGATACCAGAGATAAAAACTTTATAAATGACACAGGCAAGCCCAATTAACAATATTTTTACTCAAAATGCAAACAAAAGCAATTGATTCCTAGGAGTGAAAGCAATTGATTTATTGGGAAATCCACAAAAAGCCCCAATAAATGTATTTAATCATATGTAGGTTTTTTCCAAGGGATACCATACTCTGCCCTCTAGGCATTTCCTTTCATTCCTTGACAGTTTCAGCCACACACACTTCATGTTGTGTGCCCGTGTCCCCCCCCCCCCCGAACAGCCTCCTGCCTTCCTTCTCTGGCACCTAGTTGCTTGTGGGGCCAGATAGGAGCCTTGGATGGGCCAGTTCTGCCCTTCAAGCCTTATGTTTGATACCCCTGGTCTAAGGGGTGGTGTCTGCAGCATGATATGTGTACACTAGGGATGTGCATTTGAATATTTCCAGTCTGAATAAATATATGAAAAAAGACTGGTGTTTTGTTGATATGTTTGGGTATCTGGATGATATCTGGAATTTCCAGGACATGGGTAAGTGGGTCCCAAAACAGTCTGGAAATATTTGGTAGTAACTGGGAATAACAGGGGCCAGCATTTTAAGGCTCCCAGAACTGTTTTTCATTAATGTAATTGTAATGTAAAATGTAATGTAAATGTAAAAATGGAGACAGAGTAGGAGAACTATATTAGAGCTAAAAGGACAGCCCCCAGAGTTGAATGATGGTCTCTGGAACCAGATCTATCGCTCTGGAACTGAAATTATGCCCCCTAAAGTGGAAGATGGTTTCTAAGAGTAGCAGAAGTGTTCTGCAACTGAAATGGCAGCCTCCAGACCAGATACACTTCTCTGTACCTGGAAGGACAGTCCCACGAGTAAAATGCCAGCAGAAGTGTTTTGCAACAGGAATGACAATCTTCAAAGTAGAATGATGGTACTTGGAATCAGATAACTTGCTCTGGGCATATTAGTCCCAGAGTGGTTTATCTGGCTCCAAGGACTGGCATTCCACTCTGAGGCCTGCCATTCCAGTCCCAGAGTACTGATTCTATTTGTAGGTGCCATCATTCCACTCTGGAGCCTGTCATTCAAGTTGCATAAAACTTATGCTACTCCCAGGGACTGTCATTCCACTTGGAGGTGTCACTCCAGTCCCAGAACAGTTTGTCTGGTTCTAGGGACCATCATTCCAGCTCAGCACACTTATTCTCCCATGTAGAGTGGCCAGGTCTTACCTACTTGCCGGCGGGGGTGGGTGGGTCAGGGAGCTTTCTGGGAGTAGGGGGTGGGGCAACAGGAGCCCCCAAAAATGGGGGCTGCCCCTCTCCCACCTGGGGACTGGCAACTCCACTCCCAGGGGTTATTATTCTACTCTGGAGGCTACCATTTCAGTCTGAGAACACTGATTCCAGCCTCAAGGACTATCTTTCTACTCGGGGTGGGGGGTGGGGTGTCATTCCCATCCTAGAGCACTTACATTACTCCCAGGGGCTGTCATTTCACTCTGGGGGCTGTCATTCCAGTCTTAGAGCAGATTTTGTAAATTTATTCCAAATTTTCTTTACAACTTTTGTGACCTGTAATGTTTTTCAGTAGAGCCCATGCAAGTTTTTTTTCCTAATGAATTTTTTTTATTTTAAATTTTATATAGGGTACAGAAAAAAAGAAAAGGTGTGAGGGAAAAGAAAAATAAATGTAAAGCAATCTTAAACAAATATTTAAGACAATATAAACACAAATGAATTAATAAATCTAGGTAAATCATTATAACTTTATAACATTACCAGTAATGCTGTTTCCCTAACATACATTATCTGCTATTCTCAATCGGGGGGGGGGGGGGGGGACTATGAAAAAATGTGTAAACAAATATTTTATATCAATTTAAAATTTCCAGAAAACCATTTAAAATTATTTATAACAACAAGAAAGTAACAAATATAAAAAAATTCAAGTATGATAAAAATCATATGACTATGGTAACCATTGATTAACTGAATAATCAAAACATTGTTCTTACAGCTCTATCTATAATAGGCATAAAAAGCTCTCAATTTATTCTCAAATTCACTACTTGGTCTGTTATTTATATGGTTTGTCAATTTTGCCATAACAGCATATTCCTCCATCTTATTTTCCCATTCTTCAAGATTTGGGAAGAACTCCATTTTTCATTTAGATGCAAACTCTACTCATGCCGCTGTTAATGTATATTGAAATAGTTCATGTATTGCTCTTTCAATATTCATGGGTAGAATTCCCAATACCATAATCACTAGTTGCATGGCAAATTTTATATTCAAAATTTTCTGAATTGAGCCCATGTAAGTTAGTTGGCATTTCTGGCTCCATTAAATCCAGTGGGCATTCCTGCACCTCCCATTATTCCCAGTGGGAAACTCTGTCATTCATGTTAGTACATCCCTCCTTGTTAAATCACTTTTGCTTAAATTCTCTACTTTGGCATGGGTTGTGTTAGGCTTGCCACAGTGCCCCATTGGTTCTGTTGGGCTTGTTGGTTCTGTTTGCATATGAAACTGAACACAAGTTGGCTCATTTACTTAAATGTCCCATAATGCAATGAGTTCAGGTCTTAATGGTTCATGACAGGGCTGGATTTTGGAGAATCTGAAGTATTGATCATTTTTTCACTTTTGGTTTGTGTCTTTTCTCCATCTCTGTATTACTAATATGTATATATGTATTTATAACACACTGTAGGAAAGCAATATGATCAACATACAGTTATGTCCACATTTTTGTTTCACCAAAGTGCAGAAATGTATCTGTGCACCAGTAAAGCACTGTACAAACAGAATCTTGATGCAATCAAATGTACAATCATCTTGTTTTTTGTGGTACTTTATCAAAATGCACATTCAACACTGAAAATAGGTAGAAAAGATGTAAATGAATAGAACGAACTGAGTACTGCGGATCTTCCCATTTCAGAGTTAATTTTAGAAATTCTTCTAGTCAGATAAGAATTAGTAAGGAGTAAAACAGTGCTGATTGATCTTCTGGGAGAATGAATGAATAGAAAGGAAGAAATCCTTCCTTGTGTTTGACAGATAAAGTACTGGGACAAGATTCAGAAATAAATTCATTGATAAATGTTGGAAGTGGAGGAATTTACACTGTCTCAGACTTGAGAGATGGCACCAAAGAGTTTAGACAGACAGTGTGGTCAGGACACAGAGCATCCTTTTCTTCTTGCTATCTGATCCTTTCCTTTGAAGTAGAATGCTACTCTGAGGAGCATTTCCTCTGTTTCCGCCTTCTCTCACACATGCACACAAAGAGGGTGCATTGACCCCCATCTTGCACCATGGAGGCTGGACATGTGACCAGCATCCAGCACCATCTAGTTAGCTAGAATAGGTAATCTATTTCTATCTCTTACCTGCAGTCTCCAGAATGTATTTCCTTTAATAAAAGTTACTTATTAGTTTTAGACCTGATTACTGACTCCGTGTAACTTTGTAAGTCTGCTGCCACACCTAGTCCTGGGTTTGCTGCATTAAAGCATTTGAGCACTCTTCTACTTTTCTCATGGTTCCCTGGCAGTACCAAGTCCAGAGAATCCAACAATAAATATGCTGAAGCTTTAGGACAAACCATCAGATCAGGAGCTGCAGGAATCAGCAGGTTATAGAGGTTGTTGAGGAGACACTGCTGAGTCATAATGACCTCTGTTAGGTACTTCTACAGGGAAGGTCTGATAAGGACTTGTAGAGCTTCTACTGCATGCGGTATTGGGGTAGATCCTATCAGCAATCCCGTCATTCCCACAGACTCAGCTGCTTTGCTTCAGCCTTTCTGTGAAGTAGTGATCCATGATTTTAAGATGTGAGATTTCTTTGAAAAGCTGTGAACAAATAACTTTTATTAAACAGATAGCTTTTCCTCTTGAATTATGGATAAGCATACATCCGAACAAAAGTCTTTATCATCTCCCAGGGACGAGGGTTTCACTGCAGGGTATAAACATTTTCTCAGATAAGAAAGGTCACTTAGTAAACAGTGAAATATACCCAGGTGCTGAACCCTCTGTATGTCAAGAGACGAATTCTGTTGCAGCAGTATATACGCAGAGAAAATTCACAAGGCAAAAGGAATACTTCATATTCACAATGGAATAACAGAGGTCAGAATCTTGCCATACTATACAAAGATTTACATGACAAAATGCTGCAGTGTGGATGAAAAGATTTCTCTTCTATACTCTTTCTCCTGTTAATTGATGAGACAACTTTGCTAATTGCATGGCTGTCATCAAAGTTGTATCTACAGTGCCTTGCAGCCCTCAATCCCAATTTTGTTCCCCATTCTTAGAATAATAATTCAGCAACATATTGCCCTTTGTTTATTTGACATGGATTTTGTTTTGAGCTTCAGTTGTCTGAGAATTTGGAATGCTTGATGGGAAGGGAGGATGGGGGAAAGATTGAAAAGGAATTGACTTGGGGTATGTGCTATGTGTATTCCCTGATTTCACCACTATAGAAATTGGATCCAGGCACAAAATCCAATCACTTGAGAATGTCATCATTCTTTCATTCATTTTAAAGCTTCTTCCCTGAAGGCAAGTGACAATAGGCTTAAATTGAATGGGCAATACTGAAACATTAGGAGCCTACAGGGAAGAGAGTTGGGATTTCCAGTCTTTGGGACTTCGGTAGCTTTCCATTTTCCCTTCTCTGTAACTAGTAAAAACTGAATGCTATATGCCAAGTAACCTTTCAGAATATGGAACACCTTGGAATAGATCTTAAGTAGCAGAGAGCACCTAGAGACAAGAGTCACTGGAAAAGACAATAATGCTAGGAAATGTTGAAGGCAACAGGGAATGAGGAAGACCCAACATGAGGTGGATGGACTCAGTAAAGAAGCCATGACCCTCAGTTTGCAAGAGCTTAGAATGGCTGTTAACAATAGGATGATTTAGAGGACATTCATTCATAGAGTTCCCTTAAGTCAGAAGCAGCTTGGAGTTTTTGGCATTATTAACTAACAGGGTCAAGATCAAGAGTTAGATGCTGCCTAAAATTTCCACATCTGTGAGGAGGGCAATAATCACCACCTCCCATGACAGGCGTCCAACTCCCCAGGAGCAGCATTTTAGGGGAGTCAGGGAAGTCATGCTTCTACAAATGGAAATGCTTCCATCTATAGACATTTTAGGCAGCATTCAAGCCCAGGAAAGTCAAGAAATAATAGCTATTAGAAAACTGTTAAGTTGCTCAGAGCAATAACGTCCCCCTGTATCACTGCAGAAAGTCCAGCCCAATTATTTTGAGATACTACCCAGATATTTCCAAGTTTCAAGTTCCTATATGGAATCATAGGAACATAGAGAACTTTCAGTTGAGATAGAGAAGAATTTTAAAGCAAAATCATAGTTAAGCTGCATACACTAGCCTTGCTTGGTGCCCTGAGAGAACAGTGAAAGAACAAATTCATAGAATGCTCAATGGTGAATAGATTTTTCTACACTTAGGTCCTAATTCGTTAAAGCTTACTTGCATTATTCATGCGAAGTGAGAACACACTTTAATTGGCTACATTGCTTAAAAGCTTGTGTGGCCTTTTAAAGAAAGAGGGAGAACTTTCTCTGTCCAGTCACCTCATAACAATGAATGAGTGCCTAGCTGGCCAGATCAGGGGACATTTAAAACCTGTCCCATCATGAGACCTTGGGGCAAGGACCAGCATTTGAAACATAATTGTGTAAAATACCCTCTAAAATAATGTCATATAATAGCTGGTTTACCATCTCACAGTGAGAAGAAAAGCGAATGAGGGTAGGATAGCAGATAGTGCATGTTAATAAATGAGATAAGGAGGATTGTGTGTGTTTAGGGAAAAGGAAAGTTTGGAGACATGGGAACATGTGGAAGTCAATATTATAAGGGAAATTATGGTTGTTGCATTGAGGTGGGATTATATATAAACATAGGCCCACAAATTGAGTTTGAGTACAAGAACAGGGTTTCTACTGGCTGGAGAAAAGACAAGATTTCGGTGTGGTTGGTGGTTCCTTGTCTTTTTTGTCTATTGACTGGTTTTCAAGGTGTTGCCTGATGGAAGGCTGACATCTATGGCATCTGGGATAAGAAAAGTCTGGTGGAGGAAAAAGAGGGGTTCTGGGACGTCTAGAGGAAAGATGTCTGTGTGTGGAGCTAGAGATCTGGGGACCTCATTTCCAGTGCTTTATTTTTCCATGCAAAATATCTAAAGATATTTTGTTTCATAAAATTAATAAATGGGTGCCATTGACAAAACAGTATTAGGCAAGCCTTACAATATCAAAATTGTCAGATCCCCCCCACCAGGTGATTATCCCTATGAATTGTGTGAAAGAGCAGGTGCATGGTTTTACATATTTGTTAACCAAGGCGGTGAAAGGATAAAATCCCCAAAACATCTATTAATTCACTTTTAAAAAAAAAAAATAATCAAGGTATAAATTCACCTCATTGGCTGTGCAGGTCAAATCAAAACCAACACTAAAATTCCTAGTGATATATATCCTCTCACATGGTAGAAGAGATATTGTAGGTATTATTCTGATATAGAACCAATAACTAAAGCAAATGTCAGGGTGTCCCACTGATCTCCATGGACAAAAATTAAATTCTGTTGAAATAGATATGTGGACAACCCCAGTTACTGCATGCCATGCGCAGTCCTAAAATTACAGAGCAGTTCCAAAAAGAGTTGCACCTTTCTACGCCCATTAATAATTAATAATTATTACTATATGGCATTGCATGTGGTATAGCCTGGATATCTGAAGATTGTCTGGCAGCCTTAAGTTCTAGCTCTTTTTAGTGAGCTAGACTTGTTTTTTAGGGGCTGAGACAGCTCTGAAATAACTGTGGCTGACCCAAGGTGATGTAGCTGGCTTCATGTGGAGGAGTGAGGCATGAGACCTGGTTCTCCAGGTTAGAATCTGCCACTCTTAACTACTATACCATGCTAACTCTCTCTCTCTAGGCCCATTGACTTCATTGGATGTACAATGGTGTAACTCTGCTTAGGACTGCACTGTCAGACAGTTCCTTCAGTTTCTTTTTCTGAAAATCTTAAGGCATGTTTTAATGCAATTATTGTTACAATAAAAATAATTTCCACATGAAACACTTGAATTTGATTATTTGGGGTTTTCCCTCCTAATCAAATACTTTTTAAAAGTTTACTAAATACATCAAACAAACATGCCAGATCAGATCATGCTGTGATCAGGGCATCAGAGAATTTCTCTGAACATTTTCCGAAAAAAGTTATCTTCCTTTTTTCCCAGGAAAACTGACATTGCTGTGCAGATGACAGTTGGAGAGTCATGGGGGAGTGTGTTTACTGAAGTGTATTAAAGCGTATTGAAGCTTCATAATAGTTAATTCTTTCTTTGTCACAATATCCTTATGCAGTCATCATTATTATTCCCAGCTGATGTGCAGCTGATTCTGAGGTTAATAATTTCCCCAAGGTTGTCTGGCAGAAAATAGAGCACCCTTAATAGTTCCTCAGAAGAAACTTGAACTCACTATAATCAGCAATAAACAGCATCAGACAGGAAAGGGCAGAAAGGTTTAGTAACTGTGGCTGAGTTCAGACTGGCAGTTTGGCCCGATATAGGCCCGCTTTGCAAGTGGATTAAGAGAGCCCGTTCACACAGCCACAGCTGCCTGGCATTGCCATGCTGCACTCACCCTGTCCTGAAGTGCTTTCATCCCACTTTAAAAAGGTAACTAGTGAAACCGGTGTCAAGTCGTCTTGTTAGCCGAATTGCTTTAATTTACGTTTAGCAATCAGCAAAATACACGGGTTCTTGCCAACTATACCAGGGTCCCACCCCTCCCGGGAGTTCTCAAGGAAAGAGGCATGTGAGGCAGATAGCAAATTAAATGTTGTTTACTTAATGGTGTAGGTCAAGCATACCAAAAACGTAATCACACACACACTCACACAGGCCTAAGAAATAAAGACAGAAAGTAGCATGTTTGCATGAGCAGGAATTCATTGGTGGGGAAGCAGTACAGTACCTTAAGATGCGTTGTCCGATCAATGGAAGAATTGGATGGGGAGAAAAATAGAAAGACTGTGGGGACATGAGGCTCGAACCTGCGAGACCACGTGGTTCTCTTGGATCGCGAGTCCAGAGAGAGGATTAAAGATGGAGGCAAGGGTATGGGACAGCAAGCTGGACTGAAGGGGTAGTAAAGCAGATAGGGGACGATGGCTCAAGAGACCGAATGCTTCTGTGCAAGGTCTTTTATTAGGTGGTCTTGGGGCGGGCTGCGCAGACCACATCCCACTAACACACCTCTTAGGCAGTCTGTCCCTCTTGGACCCTTCCATAGGTTAAAGGTGGACAAAGGGAGGAGGGCAGGGGGATGGACAATATTGCAAAACTATGATCTCACCAGGAAGTGGACACTTGGGCAGGGCCCGATGACTCACCTGGGCCACATCTATTGTTAGTCAATGACTTTGGCCGACTGGGTGATGGCCCAAACATTAGTTGCTAAGCAACTGCGTTAGCATAACTATGCAGGTATGTTGGAGGGGGCAGGGGTTGACCAGCGTGCTGAAACAGAAAGAAACCTCATGGCAAGAGGAGTCTTTTGTCTCTGTCTCAGGTGAACTGTCTAGGGTGTCAGCCTCCTGGCATGGGCTGGAGCTGGCTCCTATAATGAAGAAAGCACATGGCCCTTCCAATATGGGCAACCCAAGTTCAGGCTTATGAATATCACAATTCATAAGAGCACTAGCAGTGCCTTGCTGGCCAACAGTCTGAGTACACATTCATCCCGCTTCCTGGCAGTGTGGACACAAATAAGCCACACATCGAGCGGCACCAGTAATGTGAACCCGCTGATCCAGCTGCTGCGCCTATGCACAGGTCAGCAAAACAGACCAAAACCGTGTGCTACCACGGCAGTGCTGTCAGGGGCCACCCCACAGTGCGAACGCTCCACTCCGCCTTCTTCCCGGTATGGTTCTGCATCAGTCTATGCAGTGCGAACGGAAAGCCCTGCAACAACTCAGCCTGGGTCTTTTTGCCCCGCTTCCCTTGCACTTCATTTTGCCAGTCTGTCCTCAGCCCCTGATAAGCATTGTTTGTTATATAGCATTTTGAAGCAATGTATTGGAGATCTGACTGTAACTATGCCCTGACCTGGGTAGGCCAGGCTAGTCTGATCTCCTCAGATCTCAGAAGTTAAATAAGATTGACCCTGGCTGGTATTTGGATGGGGAGACCTCCAAGGAATACTAGGTTCATGATAAGGAGGCAGGCAATGGCAAACCATCTCTGAATGTTTCTTGCCTTGAAAACCCTATGAGGTCACCATAAGTCAGCTGCAACTTGACTGCAAAAAACAACCATATTGGAGATCTGATTCCATCCACTTCATGTTTAAGGGAGAACCTTTGCATCACAAAGTTGTATAGCATTGGGAGCTAGATTCTAGATGTTCAAGGC
Organism: Lepidodactylus listeri; assembly: GCA_029233225.1. Lineage (NCBI taxonomy): Eukaryota > Metazoa > Chordata > Lepidosauria > Squamata > Gekkonidae > Lepidodactylus > Lepidodactylus listeri. The sequence goes on from JARCFY010000012.1 coordinate 52,450,202, forward strand.
TGCAAAATTGAGCCCACTGTGAATTAAGTACTGTGAAATGATTAGGGCTTGCTTCTAAGTAAACTGGGTTAAGAGTTGACTGTGCACTCCTGTGAATACTTTGTTTGGAGGAAGACTCACTGAAATCAGTGTGACTTTTGCCCTTAGTACATGTGCATAGGTAGGATCACACCTAAATCTGCTGACAAAGGCTAACAGAGCAGTCCTCAACTGAGTTGCACCCATTTTAAGTCCATTGAAGTCAATGGTCTTATAAGGGGTGTAACTCCGCTTAGGATGGCATGTAAATTCCACAGAGAAAGACTCAATGATGAACATTGAACTAGAATGGGTTGGAAACCTGACTGGGCAACCCCCTAGGAAGCCTGCACTAGTTAGTTGAGTGTTTGGGTGCAGTTCAAAACTTTTAATAAACCCTAATTAACTCATGTGTTAATGTCAGTTGTCTTTATGGTGGGGTATGGGGACAGTGTGTGTATTCTGTCAAAAAAACTCAGTATTTGGTTGTAGCTTATAATGCTTTCATGATATAGGATGTCCATATCTTATAAACAGCTAAAAAAGAGAGAAGTCTTATGTATTCAAGTAAATAGCAAAGTAGTAGGAAAGCCTGCAAGACTGTAACTCTGCAAGGTTGTAAAAAGCTTCCTTCACCAGTTGTTCAGGGTGTATGAACTGTTCCCATAATGAAGGAGAGGCAGGCCTGCCGCATTGCTTCACTAATGGATTTGCTTTGCATTTAAGCTTTCACATCAATCATGTAGGCATCAAGTCTTTCTGTTTTCTTTTTGTGGCAATGTCTAGATATACTTGTTATCTATTGTTAATTTCCGCCCGTGCTAATTGGGTTTCTCTTCCCCTTGTCTGTATATTTGGCATTGATTTTAATTACACTCAACTGATGGACAGCTTCGTGTGAGGCTCCCCCAATTCCTTTTTTTCATTTCTGGCCACTTGCAGTAGCATTTATTTAAAAACCTATTTAAAAGGCTCTAGTAGCACCTTTGAAGGTGAAGGGAAATGGTTTTGTTGAAAGAGGATGAGGTTTTATAAGCGATTCCCTTCTTGACAAGATGCTCAGGTGGAACTGTGAGTAAAAAAAAATCAGTTCCTGGAATGTTTACACACAGTCCTCAGGGTGAAAGCAGACACACATTCTAGGGTGCTACACATGGCTTAGACCCCAGTATTTATTTCTCAGGGATTTATTTTATGTGCCACTTCCACTACACCTATGCTAAAGACACGTGTGACCTTTAATAAGAATTCACTGACCTGTGGGACTTCCGGCAAGACTTGCGACCATGGCGGACGCGCTCCTCCGCATCTGCGGGGAGCGCGATCCGTACCCGGCGAGAAGAAGGGGCTTCGGACTGGTGCCGAGCCCCCAGAGACCCTAGTGAAGGGGCTCTGCCTGGGGTGGCACGAAGGGGATCTCTCCCTACGGTGGCGATCGAGGGATCGAGGTCCCCTTTCATCACCCCCATAGGTTCCCCCGTCCGTGGGAGCCATATGGCTAAAAGCACAAAACCGAGAAGCAGCAGAGAGTGTGAAGCTTTGAAGCTGGAACTTATAGTTACGCACGGAGAAAACGTGAGTCTGAAGTAAAAATAAACAGAACACAGCGAGAAAGGCGGGTGGAGCAACCCCCCCCCCTCTTGAGACTGGCGTACTTACAGGACTCTTTACGTGGCGTTACTGCATGAAAAAACGTGTGTTCGGCTTGTTAGATGGCGGCATCGCTCTTTAGAGGATATGAACTTTAAAAAGATATAAGCACAGTCATAGAATTTGCTTCTTTCGTCCATCTTATCTAACTATCAACAAAGAAGCGCAGCCTCAACAATGGTGGGGAAACCGAAACCTTCCCCCAAACTAGGAAGTACAGCTCCGAGTTCAAAGGTTGATACCACAGAGATGAGCACTGTGTTCTCCTCGTTATTGCGACCTCTAGTGGACCAAATGACAGCTCTCAACGTCAAGATGGACAAGATGCAGCTGGACCTGAAGGAGTCGAATAAAACTACAGAGAAGCTGCAGCGAAAACTTCTGGAAGTAAAAACTTCAGTAAAAAATCATGATTCAAGGCTACAAAAAGCAGAGAAAGAAAAGGCCTTCCACTCTGATCAGCTTTTGAAACTACAGATGGAAAGATCGAATTTTTTTCCTAAGTCTTCAGAATGTACCAGAGGATAAAGGAGAAGACCTTAAAAATCTGTTAAGTGAAGCGCTTGAACCAGTGACAGGCTTAAAAGCAGCGGAAATAAAAAGCGATATGGATATGGTTTACAGAACCTATCCAGACTATACTAAAAAGAAAAGCCTGCCTGGTGAGATTCAGATAAGGTTCTCCAAAAAGTCAACAAGAGATGTGGTGCTTAGGACCACAAATAAAGCGGTTCTGAAGATCAAAGGAAAAGAAGTTAAAGTGATGAAAGATATTCCATTTGAAATAAGGAAAAGAAGGAAAGCCTATGGAAAACTGACATCTTGGCTACAGTCTGAATCTATTATCTACAGGTGGAATGTTCCGGAAGGACTGAGCTTCAGCATCAAAGACAAAAAATACAAGATTGACTCTGTTCAACAGGCAAAAAGTTTTTTGGAAAAAAGCAAAGAAAAGAAAAAAGAGAGAGACTCAGATGGTTCGCTGGCATCGCAAGAAAGTATGTATGGATTTGATAGCTCAAAGAGCGAAGAAGAAATTTCTGACTCGGAAAAAGGAGCAGTAGCTCCAAAGGTACAAGAAGAGACTGTTAAGACAAGAAGAGGACGAAAGAAGAAATAAGGGCTGAAATGTTTTTTGAAATAGCACTTATATATTATATATAATTTGTATAATTAAGCATTCCTTTAAAAGAACATGTCTGTCAAATAGCTTTTTTATTTTTCATATATCATCAGTAACAATCTTAATTGAATATTAACCAAGGTTTAAAATGCTTCATATGTATTAATGGTAAGGTAATATTAAGCAAATGTTAAAGCACACTCTGTATAAGGTAAATATAGCTTAGAAAAGTAGCGATGTAGTAGTAGAAATAGATAAAATCAATTAAAAAAAAAGAATTCACTGACCTGTGAGAGGTGTGTGAACTCTGTTTGCCACCCCAGACAGAATAACGAGACAGATAACGGTTGGAATTAACAAGGGCCACTTTATTAACTATTTAACAAAACATTGCAGCAACGGGCAAACTATGCAAGCACAGGAACAGGCAAAGCAGGCATCACTCCCTGACACATCAACATATTCCCCTTTTACGATTTTTTCTTTGGTGGTGATGGCCAAATGATTGCCTAACGGCAAGTCAGAGCCACCACTAGGCAACGCCCCCGCAGGAACCACCTCATACGATGCACTCCCGGGAAAGGTCATACCTTGCTGGGGGTACCCTCATGCCGGCCAAGATATTTGGGGAAAAGAAGGAAAACCCACTGGAGGATATTGTGGCCAACTAGGCTGAACCGATGGCAAAGAGACCACTCCTAAATAAGTGGGGCCCCAGGGCCAGTGGGACCCATCCCCGCCTGTGGTGGCCTCCTTACCTCCTTGGCCCTGAGGCACCATATAGAGTGCCACCTGTTGATCTCCCAAGCCATGCCCAAGGTGTCCAGACACCGATCCATCACTGCTCTCTGCAACACTCGCATCACGTTTGTCCTTGAGAAAAGCCAGTCACACCAAGACCTGAGCTTGAAAAGACAACTGAGACTCAGATGTTTGCATAGAGCCCTTAGAAGACAAACCCCTTTCCCGTTCCAATGCAGCCAGCTGCAGCAAAATGGCTGCATTAACAGGATCCTGATCTTCCTTGTCATCAGATTGATCAATTGGAGCCGGACGTGCCGGAGGTTGTTTGGACGCCGGCTGCTTCCCCTTTCCCCTGCCCTGGCCTTTTCTGGAAGCAATGGTAAACAATGTTTAAAAAACAGTCAAGAGCAGCCCAGATATGGCAACTATACAGAAAGAAGGGGGGGTGAAAACAAACAGAGACAGCCAACCCCAAAGCAACCACTGAACTATAACAAAATGGCCGCCACACAGGAACACCAACTTGCCAACAATGGGAACTCAAAATGGCTGCCACACATAAAAAAATCAAAATGGCCGACAAGGAGAAATCAAAACGGCCAACCTGAGGGCCTATCCAAGTACCCTCCCAAAATGGCTGGCACCACTCAACAACCCCAATAAGGGGGGAGTGTGGAAAGTGGGGGGGGGGCAAAAATAGCCAGGATTGGGCATTCTGCCCAGTACAATCCCAAAATGGGGGGGTGAGCAATGGAAGGCGAACTGGGGGAGGCAGAAATGGGGGGGGGAAATAAACCCCTTAATACCGAAAGCCCCCTTTTCCAATCCCCCGACAGCACACTGGCCACCCAACCCAGCACCAAACTCCCTACAAAATAGGGGGCATGACCCGCTGCCTGGACCAGCTATCAAAAACACTCAAAAGCCGCAGAGGTGCAACCGCCACCGCCCGATGCCGCCACCGGACGAGAGGCACAGCCCCCAGAAAAGAACGCTGCCAGCAAAAGCAGCAGAACGCTGCCAAAAAGCCTCATCCACAAGCGGGTCACTGCCTCCGAGCTGCTGCCTGCGCCGGCCACCGGAGCCCACAGAAACACGGCCACGACGACAGCCACCACTGCCCGATCCAACTGGTGGAACAAAGAGGACGCTGGCGAGTGCAGCAGATGCTGCCGAATGCCGACACGTGCTGCACACCACCACCGACACGCAGGCCGCCGCCAACACGCAGGCCGCCGCTGCCACAAGCCAGCTACAAAGCCTATGAGCACGCAGAGCTGAATAACAAGCGGGAGCAGGGCACCGCCTTATATAGGCAGCCCCGCCGGCTCCAAATTGTGTGATAGCGCTATTAATTGTGCTGCCCCGCTCTCAGGTGAGGCAGCAAAGCAGCCCCCAGGCGCGCAAGGAGTGCGCCAGGAGCCGAGTTCTATATTAATCTACCTCTAGCAATCCACTAAATGTAGCACTGATATGGAGCTCTATGGTGAACATGGAATTCTAACTGATCTCCAGTCTGCAGAGAGCATTCCCCTGCAGAAAATGGCAGCTTTAGAAGAAGAAATCTATGGCATTCCATCCCTCAAATTCCTTCCTCCCTGGGCTCCACCCACAAATCTCCAGAAACTTCCTGACCTGGAGTGGCAGTCCTAAACCCCATCCTTGCTTGCCTGTTGGATTCTTAGTCTTGGACCTGCCACTACTTCCTCTACTTAGGACCAAATCCAGGATTGCCTCTCCCCTGGTAGGTTCTGTGACCATCTGCTCCATAGCACAGTCATTGAGAGTGTCTAGAAACCCAATCTCTTTTTCCCGACTTGAACACATATTGACCCAATCAATGTGTGGGTAGTTAAAGTCACCTATTACAACACAGTTATTTCATCTAGCTGCTATCTTTAATTAATTCATCATTTTATAATCCTCCTCTACCATTTGATTTGGTGGGCGATCACAAACTCCCAATGTTAAGCTTCCTTTTGGGCCCACTAATTCAACCCATAGCATTTCCAGAAGTGAATCCAATTATCTTACCTTCTCAGTCTTACTGGACTGTATACCCCCTCTGACATACAGAGCCACCCCACCTCCAACCCTTCTCCCCCATCCTCCTGATATAATTTATAACCAGGAATCACTGTATCCCACTGATTTTCCTCATCCCACCAAGTTTCTGAAATACCCACAATGTCTATGTTTTCCCCAACACCAAGCATTCCAACACCCCGATTTTACCTTATAGCATTAGTATATAAACATCTATAGTTTCCCATACATGTTAAGCCCACAACCTTCCTCTTGCTGCCTTGAGACCTTGCCAGGCAGTCCCTATCATTAGCCACAGTCTCAGTGGACAATTCTAATTCATTTCCTTGTAGAAAAGTAACAGCTACCCCTTCATCTCTTTGAGATGAGCCATCCCAAACCAGAGACTTTTCATCTCCTGTCGGCTTTCCCCCAATATTCAGTTTAAAAACTGCTCTGCCACCTTTTTGATTTTAAGCACCAGCAGCCTGGTTCCTTCTTGGGACAAATGGAGACTGTCTCTCTTGTACAGCTCCCTCTTGTTCCAAAAAGCATCCCAGTGCCTAACAAACTTGAACCTTCCCCCCTACACCATCATCTCATCCATGCATTGAGACTCCTGATCCAGCCCTGTACGTGGAACAGGTAGCACTTCTGAGAAGGCTACCTTGGAGGTCATGGCCTTGAGTCTCCTGCCTAGCAGCCTAAATTTTTCCTCCAGGACCTCACAACTGCATTTCCCCACATCATTGGTGCCAACAGATACCATGACCACTGGTTCCTCTCTTGCACTATCTACCAGCCTATCTAGAACACGCGTAGTCCGCTACCTACGCACCAGGCAGGCAACTCAGCATACAGTCAGTACATGGTTTTGCCAACCAACTGTCTACCTGCCTTAAGTTTGAATCCCCAACTACCAAGAGCCCCCCTCCCTCCCTACCCAGGGATGGTTCCTTGGTGTGAAAGGATACCCATTCACCAGCTGAAGAAGAGGTCCCTTCTGAGGGCACATTCCCTTTATCCACTGCACGGTGCCCTGTTCCCTCTCGACCCTCATGCTCCCTGACAGTAGTGGGGCTGCCAGATTCAGAGTGGGACATATCTAACAAGTCCCCGAGAGTCTTCTCCATGTGCCTGACTCTCTCTGCTTCTCCAGGTCAGCCATTTTGGCCTCAAGGAAGCAAACTCATTCCCTGAGAACCAGGAGCTCATTGCACTGGGCAAACACCCAGACTTCTGCCCAGTGGGCAGATAATCACACATGTGACACACCGTGCAAAACACTGGATAGCCCCCAACCCCCTGCTGTCATTCTGGCTTCATAATTGCTTTTGAAAAATAATTTTATATAATCCTCCTTTTAAACCCTTTGTATCCCCTTGTAGAAGTCTACTTACCTTACTGGGAACCCAAGGAGACTAGGGCCCTGGTGTTCTGGCTTTTCCTTGGCTTCTCACAGAGCCCCTAGTCTAAGAGTCCCTAGGCCAAGAGCCACAGGCCCTTTGGTTCTTGCCCTTCAGCTCATGCCAGAGGTACTGCTGCTGCTGAGTACTCTGTACATTGCACTGGTTCTGCTGGGCTTGCAAAATGCCCCCTCCCTTCAGTTTCTACTGCAAAGATTCTCTGTTTTATTTTAGTCCTTTGGAAACAATGGAGGATGGGGGCACCTTCTTTGGGGGGGCTGGCCCATAGCCATGGTGAGCCTATTGGGGGGTCAGCCCCCTCCCTTAAAGGGACCCCACAAGATTTCCCATCTCCCTTGCCAAAAAGGGATTATTAGGAAAGGGACTGGGAATAAAATGGCTGCTATTGTAATGCCCCTGTATAGATATATGGTCTGGCCTCATTTGGAATAGTGTGTACAGTTCTGGTCACTGTATCTCAAAAAGGACATTGTAGAGCTAGAAAAAGTACAGAGGAAGGCAACTGAGATTATTTGGGAGTTTGATCACCTTCTCTATGAGGAAAGGCTGAAGCATCTGGGACTTTTCAGTTTAGAAATGGGATAACTAAGGGGGGATATGATAGAGATGTATAACTTATACATGGGATGCAGACAGTTGACAAAGAGAACTTTTTCTCCCTCTCCCAAATTACTAGAATTCAAGGATATCCAATGAAACTGATGGGCAGTAGGTACAGGACAGACAAAAAATACTACTTTACACAGAGAGTTATTAAAATGTGGAATTCGCTGCCAGAGGATGTAATGATGGCCACAAGAATAAACAGCTTTAAAAGGGGATGAGAGATTTTTGGAGGATAAGTCTTTCAGTGGCTACTATTAGCCAGAGGGGAATCTCCACATTCAGAGGCACTAAGACTATGAATCCCAGAACCAGGAGGCAACATATGGGGAAGGTCTCGGCCTCTGTGCCTGTTGGCCACCCAGATGAATTGGTTGGCCACTGTGTGAGACAGGATGCTGGACAAGATTGACCACTGGTCTGATCCAGCAGGGCTCTTTTTATGTTCTTATATTTATGTGCCCTGGGCACTAAATGGGCTAGGTACACCACTGGTGATCCTTTAACTACATCACTGTTTTAGATTTATGGGCACAGTTTGCACAGGTTTATGACATGGTGTTGTCCCGAGATGTGATTCTGTTATGGAGTTCTTAGTGCAGGTACTTGCTTTAAGTTAGGAGGTTGTCTCTATGTCATCCTTGGTCTACCTCCAACTGCTTCTCTGAGTTGAATCCTTTTCCAGCATAGTTTATATATCCCTTTTATGCTTTGCAATACTTTATGTTGACCTTAACATTCTGTTGATCTCTGCTGCACTTTATTTTCACATCATCCCAGAAGGACTCCATTCTGTATAGACATCATGAAGCTATGGCAACTGCATTGAATGGAGTGCAGCACAAATGATATCTGAATTGGCCTTTGTGTTTGATGTTGCAAAGATAATTACCACAACCAGGAATCTAATAATGAGAAACCCAAAATGCTGCTATGTCATGGTCCTAAATAGATCGCTTTTCACAAAATAAAAGGTCATGGCTACAAGGGAAGAACATTACATTTCTAAAATGTACAGGAAATAAGTGCTGCATTACAAACAACAGTATAGTAAATAGGACCCCACATAAACACGGCCCATTATTGTATCATAATGCTGCTGGGATATGGACACAGACTGTCCACACAGGACGGGGGATCCATGGAGAGGACCCATAAATTGTATCCCCAGTGAAATGAGAAAGCATCATAAGCAAACCGTTTGAGGGCTTATGTTACTAGAGAACCCTTTTGCTTATATCCCTTCCCTATGATGCACCAATCTGAACCCTATGGGGCAATGTACTTTTTAAAAACACTAGGAAGATGTGATGACAGATCCCCCAGTGTTTTATTTAATTCTGTGGAACTCCCTCCATGTTTGCATTTGTCATCAGTTGAAAGAGCCACATAACTACTGTGTCACCCCACCAAACACAAACATAAAATTAATATAAAATATAACCATTTAATAGTAAATGTGTAACAATGACATTCTTAAGTGCTTGTGAGCATGTGGGGTAGTCTCTCCCTCTCCTTCACATGAGACAGAGCAGCTTGGCTGAGGGAGTAAGATTGCAAAAATGACCAGAGAAGAGCAAGCCAGGTTCAGAGAAAGGATGGGGGGGGAAGCACCATTGCTCCACTATGGCCAGCTTGGTCTTTAGCTGGGTGGCTGCCATGATGGTAGTAGTGGTTTTATTCTCTTCTCTGTGGCCAGTTTGCTTTCTCCTTGGGTGCTGGGATGAGAGTGTGGAGACTGCAGAAGGGGAGGGGGCTGAGAAACAGGGCCTTTATATGGCATGAAACCATCAGCTCAGGCAGGTTTGAAATTTACCCATTCTTTAGTCCCTGAAGTGGTAGCAGTTTCAAAGAGGAAACAACTTGTCATCTACTTACCCTACAAAGCAATGGTCTTGAACATTGGGCCAGTACTATATTGAGGACAGTACCCAAAAGATCCATAGGTGGTATGCCAAAGAGCCATGTATGGCTGCTAAGCCACTGTGTGAGTATCACTGGTCTAGTTTTAGATCAAGATGAGTAGCTGTGTACCTGAAGTAAGCAGTGTACCCTGCCACAGATTTTGTTAATCTTTAAGGTGCTACTGGACTCTTGCTCTTTTCTACTGGTCTGGCTTTGACCTGCAGTCACCCACCACGTGACTGAGTAATATGTTGCACAGAACTATTTTTAGCCATCTACAAATCTATGGATTATAATTAACTGCCATTCTGCTGATTCAGTTCCCTGATGTAGGTAGGGACCATGAATGCACAGCATGGGGCAAATGGCTGCTGCACATGAGGGTGCTCCTTGTAATCCAGAGCTGCACAAGTAGAGCCCTTTACAAAAGGTAGCATTCCCCAAGAGTGAACGTGGAAGCATGTAATCAATGAGCCCGATTCTTGCATTTTAAAGAGGACTCCATACGTGCAGCCTTAGCTTTTGTGCACTTTCTGTTCTGATTTTCTTTTCCCCTCTGAGATAGTTTTTTTTAATTTATAATTTTTAAAACAAAACCAAAAGATTTAACAGAAGTTTCAAATGCCAGACTTGTGAAATCTAAAATGTCAGTAGTTCACTTTTCAGACGTTAAAATACTATTCCCATGGTTTAATAGTGTCTTCTCATCTTTGTTCTTCAGAAAAATTCAAAGGAAGAGGAAAAGCAGGGTCCCATTTCGATTCAGCACGCAGACGGAGTAGAGCTGTCCTTTATCACATCTCTGGACACCTACAAAGAAGAGAAAAGAACAAATTAAAAATTAATAATGTAGGTGTAGTGCTCGAAGGTTGTTTTGTGCTGTGTCTTTTGTAGTGGTAGTCTACTAATCATTTCATTTGTCATATCTTCTTAGTCTAAAGTTTCTTTTCAGTAATACAGCAGGGAAGGTCAACATACAGAACAAAACCACAACCATCCTCATTTTTTTGTTGCATGTTTGTTAAAATGTATTATTAATCAAGGAAAGAATAGAGACAGGCTGACTAGGGTTGCCAGCTCTGGGTTGGGAAATACCTGGAGATTTTGGGGAGGTGGAGTCTAAAGAGGGCGGGGTTCAAGGAGGGGAGGGACTTCCATGGGTATAATTCCATAGAGTCCACCTTCCAAAACAGGCATTTTCTACAGCTGAAGTGATCTCTGTCATCTGGAGATTAGTTGTAATCCCAGGAGATCTCTAGCCACCACCTGAAAGTTGGCAACCCTACATTTCACATAGGCAGCCAGTAAATTCTACTGTATGGATTAGCTTCATGTTATGCCTGCAAGTTTCTCCATTGCTTTTCTTAATCAAAATTCTCAACACAGATTGTGAATGGTCAGTTTTAAGTATTGAGCGGGAGGCGATGAATCAAACAAACAGACTTTTATTCAAACCATTGCTTCAGCTCAAAGACAGCTCTATGAGAGCGGCACCTTAATTTATACTGTTTCCAACTCATAACTTCAAACAATGTAACTATGTACAAACAATCCTATTGGACCTAAGCGAGGCTCAGCAATTGGTTACCTAGAGTGGCTTAAGGACCAATGAGAGTCTTTATTTGTTAGCCAATCAGAAAGGGCCTTTTGCATCCCAAAGTCTCTGCAAGCTGTGGCTGTAAAATAATAAGAATACAACAGTCAGGTATATATGCTATATACCTCCTCTGAGTTTTTTGCACTACAGACGAGTCAAAGCCCCTAAAACAGAACAGCTTGACCTGATCCCAAGAAGCATGAGATTAGGGATGTGCACCCTACAACTGGAAAATGTCATGATGCTTATTAAAGTTGCCATCTTCTGTTTCACCCCTTTCGTTTTGATGTGTATACCTGTTAAGACTGATTCACACAGGCAAATTGTTTTCCCTTTGCAAATTTGTTCCACTAAAGATAAATTCTCTGGATGGGGCAAAAGTGTTTAGAAGACTTAAAAAAAAAATCCCAGTTGCTTGTGTTGCCTTCACAGTTGAAATGTAAAAGATATTTATATTTCAATCTCCCTTTAATTGCTAGTGGGATTCTGAATAGACTCATGTCAGTCATGCTGTAAATAAAACCTAAAAACTCAGCAGGTGATTTCTCTCTGGATTTGAAATGGATGTGTGTAGCTTAGTCAGCTACACAAATTGATCTGTTTGTACTTTAATTGCAATCCCAATCTCAACTACGGCTTTCTTGTAGCCAGAACTGACATGTTAGGCTGCAAAACACAGTGTGTACTATTTTGTTTGTTTGTTTTAACTCAGTTTCCTTTAACATCCTCCATACCCTGTATTCTGATAAATATGGTTGTTACATTCCCAAATCTAAATTGTTACCAGCCTTTCTTCGTTTAAACCAGTTTCTCAGTCAAACCAACATTCACATTTTCGCAAGTGTTACCAATATTAACATGAGAAACCACTGGAGACAAATCCTTATGTCCTTGCTCTCTTCAAGAAAGGTTAAAGAGTTTAGGGCTCTTTATGTTGGCAAAACTATGGCTGAGAGATGACAGAGGTTTGCAAAATTACACATGGGATAGGGAAGGTAGAGAAAGAAGTACATTTCTCCCTTTCTCACAGTACAAGAACTTGTGGGCACTCAATGAAATCAATGAGCAGTAGGTTTAGAACAAATAAAAGGAAGTACTTCTTCACCCAAAGAGTAATTAACACATTGAATTCACTGCCACAGGAAATGGTGGCAGCTACAAGCATAGACAGCTTCAAGAAAGGATTAGATAAACATGGAACAGAGATACATCAGTGGCTATTAGCCTCCTCATAGCACCTGGTCTTTGGGCTACTGTGTGACACAGAGTGTTGGACTGGATGGGCCATTGGCCTGAACCAACATGGTTTCTCTTATGTTCTTATGCTCTTAAGCTGAGAGTAGTTTGCACAAATAAGCAGTTAACAATTTTTGTCTACCAATATATTTTAGAGCATAATCTAAGCAGTAAGAAGTTATTCAATAATTCTAAAAATAACTGCCAGTGGTATCAATCACTGATGGCATATAGCCTGGTGGTTCATTATTAGTAACTCAACCTGTGCAACTAAATCCAAATTGTGATTTTATGAGCTGTAGAAAATGATCCAAGCAAACCCAAGTTATGATTGTTTAAGATCCATTGATATAAATGATACTTTTATGAAGGGACTAAATGTAAATCTGTGGTGTTTGTTATTTCAAAAGTGAGGGCAGTATTACAGCAAGAGTTTCTGGTTATGTTTTGGATTGCCATATGAATTTAACCTTTGAGTTGTACTTTCTGCTAATGTTAACAATAACTTCTTTCCTCCTTCTTATAGAAAACCACAACAGCAAATAATACAAAATAAATCTAGCAGGTTCTTAACTCTCCAATTTAACCAAATGAAATGTAAAATGGTTACATGTATTTTGGAACATGACCATCTTTAATACATATTTTGAAGTACTGAATTTCTTTAAAGTCTATTCAATGAAATGATGAACACTTTTTCTGATACAGCTATTTAAAAAGGAAGAAGTAGGCCCAGATAGTGTTTTTTTACTGGGACCTAGTGTACCTCCAGAATGGAACTGAACTCAGCACTATTAAATTATCAATCAGTTTAAAATGTCTGTAATGGATACTTCAAAATGGTTATAGCTGAACTGAAAATGCTGTCTTACCTGGATGGGAGCAGATTTCAGATGCAGCAAAATGCCATTTCCCTCAGAATTTGGACTATAACAGCCACTCTGTTGAGCACTTTGGCCTCCTCAGTCAATTATTATGGAACATGCTCACTTCCCCCTTTTTTTGGTCAAAAGTATTTCCATTTTTCCGTACGAAGAATAAAAATAACAGCCCAGTACATTTATGTGAAGTATGGTTATACTGAGTGAGCCATGAGAGGAGGATTAAAGGAACAATAGAAGGTAGACTTTAGACACTGCACCAAAGAAGCTTTTAGAAAATATCAGGATATTATTTTATCTCACTCTCTTTCTCTCTTTTCCTTTCAGAATGTTTTTGTAGATAAACCAGCATTTCCAGAATATAAAGTTTCAGATGCAAAAAAGTCCAAATTCATACTTTTGCATTTTAGCACTTTTAAAGCCTGCTGGGACTGGCTTATTTTATTGGCGACGTTTTATGTTGCCGTGACTGTACCTTACAATGTTTGCTTTATTGGCAATGATGATCTACCTACAACTAGAAGCACAACTGTCAGTGACATTGCAGTGGAAATTCTTTTTATCATAGGTAAGGCATACTTCATTTCTTTTTGACTGTTTGTTTTGCTTGGATATGGACACGGTACTGGACTTGGTACAGTGGCTTGGTTCCCCCCCAGCCATCAGGGTTGCTGTAGGCAACACAGCATCGCCTTCAGACCAGGTCTAAATACAGTTCAGACCCTGCTGGCAGTAGTATGGGAGATAATGGAAGTACCTTGCTTGGGCTGATCAAATCCTTTGAAACAGCCTGGCTCCTGCCATGTGGAACAGGCTCTCACAGAGTGTGCAGAGGGCTTTCAGAAAGCTTCTGAAGCTGTGCTGTTTGAAAGGGCTTCTCTCTGTCATGTTTTGAAATGGTATAAAACTGGTTTGTTCGAGTGATCTAATTTGAAAAAGTATGTGTGACTTTATTATCTCTGCTTTAATTTGTTAGCTGCCTTGGTGGTAAAATAAATCCATAAAATCAACAGCAATATAGCTGGGCTTCTGGTTGTCGCAGTCCTTTCTCCATTTCAAATGAGGCACAGGATTGGATTGGCTGAGGCTGGTGTCTCTTGGCCAACTGGAGAAAGGAGCAGAGGCTATTCAAACTGATCTCTTCTCTTCCCACACAGGCTTTGGCCACAGGCTGCTACCCACCCCCCTCCCCATGGGATGTTGCCAGTCACTTCAGGGCAGGAGTTTTTCTGGTAGTTGGTTTATGGGAAACTTTTTTTTTCACATGCTTCTTGAGGTTTCTAAGGGGTCAGTATAAAGAGACCTGGTCTTTGACTGTTTAGGTCATAACTAGTTTGGCAGGGTTGCTGACAATAGGTGGGGAGAACTGGCAAGCACTCTGAGGTTATCTCCTGAACAGCCTTATCATACATATGAGGAAGTACCCTTGGTGCTGAGCAACATGACCTGGACCTGGTAGTGGCTTAGGGTGCATTAGGGAAGTATGATGAAGCTTGGCACCTCCTGGCACATAACACAAGCAGGCGATGATAAACAAGGCTGGCACAATTGCCGGTCAAGTTTGGAGTCCGGGTGAATCTGCCCAACAGAGGAAGCCATTTGCAGGCTGCCTAGCACAGCACGCTACTAAAATGTGTCAGTGTATTTTCATATATTATGATGTAGATCATCCATTTAAAGAAACTAATTGATCCATACAGTTGTCTCACTTCTTCCTTTGGGGACAAGTTGCCTGAGACAAGTGTTAAAATCTGTTTGGAATCATTTTCTGTTTCATTGTGAACTATTTTAAATACCTGTTACAAACTATTAATTTGCATTCTCTCTTGCTCTTTGGAGGCTCATTTTGTTTGGTGTACAACTCAGATTTTATTATGTCTGTTTCCTTGGCTGTTGCTGAAAACCACCTGCACTTTGGAAGAGCACTGTAGAATTCCTCAAGTAAATTCGGGGAAGCAGATTGTCAGTGATTTGCAGTACAAGCAGAGTTACACCTTTCTAAGTCCACTGAAGTCACTGGTAGTTTATTGCACTGTTTTAATTGCCATTTGGATTGCCATTTAGATTTTTTACTTCTGTCACGAAAATGTCTTGAGCTATCTCTGGATTCTAGGCAGTTCATCTGGCAGATGCCTGTCCTGTTGTCATTCTTCCTGTCCCATTGTCAATCCATTTTAGCCGGAGTACTTGTAGTTTAAGGCATCCAGGTTTTTAAAAAACTATTATTGAGTCTGTTCTTTGTTCAAAAAAATGATCTCAGTTATTTGGAGAGTGTAAAGAGTACTTTTTCCTAATGACAAATCAGTCCTGACCATTACAATTTGGGATTATTACACAGGCTTTAGGGTCACAGGTTTCCAAGCAGTCATGATTGCTAGTACCTTTCCATCCAAAAATTAAGAGCTGCATTGATTTCAGTTACAAAATAATTCAAGCTCAAGAATGACTTTTGAATAAAATTTTGGATCATATTGGTGGTGCGATGTTTGTATGCTTTATTCATTACATGGGGAAATAGATAACTGTGTTCACTATTGCCAGACCCTGTGGTCAGAACAGTGGGTTAGCTTCAAGACAACCTTACAAGAGCACTTATTGCCCAACAGCACCAATAAAGTTTGCCAAAATTCAGGTGGGACTTCGAGATCTCCCAGAATTACTTCGGGGCTAAGCAGTAAAGAGATACCCATTAAAGGTGTTAGAAACAGAAATCTAGACTTAGCCTTGGTGTCTAACCATTAATTTCAATACTCTGTAATAAACATTTCAAGTGGATGGATGAAGTGGGTAATTTCTGGCTGTAAAAACAATATGTGCTTCCCAAGAATGTGACCTTATCAAAAATAATACTGTGGGTTTTTTATTTAATGAACTCATTCATATAATACATGATCCCTGTATTTCTAGCTTTGCAAATAATATCCACTCTTCAACAACAGATGATAATTACAGATATCTTCCATTGAATAACTCCGAGGCTTTAAAAAAAGAAATTAGATGCACAGTGGAGCTTCTGAGTATGCTGAATGAGACTGTACTTGAAAATTATAGTGTGCAAGAAATTCAGTTATTAATGGTTGTGAATGAGACCTAGAATTAACAGTCTCTAAAGACATCTGGGTTTTATTTTAAATGTGTCCACTCTGAAAGAAAATCACTACAAAGAATGTACAAACTGTATCTTATAACTGAAATCAAACAAGCTATACATGTATATACAAAAGTACAGTACTTCTACTTTTTTGGATATGTAAGATGTCAGAAGCAGTTTGTAAACACAATTGGTCTGGGGTATTAGGAGACAACAACTGATAATAATTTAAATTGAAAGTGTACTGCCAGGATATTCCTCTGTGGGGTTCAAGGAGGGGTAGAAGGGGAGGTGCCAGAAGGAATTAAACAAACACACAGTCCTTTTTTGGGGAAACATGGCCACAGCATATTTGTTAATACAAACAAAGGAGCAATGACACAGTACAGGGAAGGACCCAAGCATCAGGCAACCCACCTGCCAACAATGGACCCCTTCCCCCAGCCCACGTGTAGGGGACTACCTGTGGTGTGACAGGATACTGGGACACATGTGGGCACTGGCCTCTACTTAGTCCCCCTGCCACCTGAAGGTGAAAGCCAGCCAGCAGCCCCCACCTGGGCATGCAACTGAGTGGCTCCATACCCTGAGGTCCCTTATGGAAGCCCCCCAGATGGGGGAGGCATGCACACAGGCCTGGCCTCTCCTCCAAAAAGTTCTGTCCCAATGCCCAAATCACTAAGCTGTGACAATAAAAGAGTAGATCAAATGAAATTACATGTCTTAAAAGCCAGAAACAAGGGAGGGGTGGTGGGCAAGCCAGCAAGCCAAAAACAAAGAGGCATGAACTTTCCCATATAGCCCCCATGGGCCCTCCCCCGCCCTATGCTGTGACTCCTGGCAGAGAACCCCCCCTGCCCCACCCCACTGGAAGGCATAATGCAGCTGGGCCTGCCTCCTCTGACCTCCCCATCTCCTGCACTGCAGTGCCAGTGGAGGTGAGTCTTAGCACTGCTTCCTGGGGAACTGCTAATAATTCTTGGATACCTAGATGAATTGGTAAGGAAAACTGAATGAAAAAAGTTGCTATTTTATTAACAGCCACAAAAGTAGTGATTGGCAAGTGATGGAAATGTTTCAAGCTCTATAGCAGGTTGGAGAGTGGTTACAGGGAAACTACTATGATATAGTAAAAACCCAATAATACTGAGAAAAGGAAGACAATAATTGATTTGATAATACACTGAATGTTTACTTTTGGAATCTGATGTGTTGGTACAATGATGACAAGGACATGATTTTATTCCTTTCATATTAATTATGATAATTGCTAAACACCCCATTTTTATTATTACTATAATTAATAACTACATGCATGTCTCTTTCATCCATGATACTGAGGGTGGTATTCATCAGTCTCTCCTCCTTCTTCTCAACAACCCTATGAAGTAGGTTAGGCTGAAATAATATGACATGCACCAGTTATCTAGGAAATTTCATGACACAGTGGGGATCTGAACATGGGTCTTCCAGATTCTAGTCCGTTCATGGGGGTTCCCAATGGCTCCTGCTGACACCTTTCCTGGTGTCCACCAAATGTTTTTAGAAAGTGGGTGGGGCAGGCAGGAATTTTTGTTTCTGATGCTTATGGCATAATGCTGATAGACTTGGTGGGTGGTGCCAGAGAGGATGGAGTTTGGAGAGGGGAAGGAGCTTAGTGGGGATGTAAGGCCATAGAATCAGGTTTCATAAGCAGGAGCTGACCTCTGTAGTCTGGAATCAGTTGCAATTCCTGGATAACTCCAGCCCGCCACCTGGAGGTTGGCAGCCTTAGGTTCTGCTCCTTCCTGGTCATAATATTCTAGCAGGTAGTGCTGATACAGATAACCATAGCCAATAAGGTCCTCATATTACTATGCTGAAGTGCTTAACATATTAAAACTTTTGATTATTGTAGATAGATTATTGATTATTTTAGCAGTAGTTCATCAAGGATGTTAAATTGTGCCTTGGTGAAGCACTAGGATATTGTTCATCTTAGCATGTCTTCAATTTAATACAGATAATAACAGATATTAAATGGAGACTCAGCTGCACTATGCTACTGCTAATAATCATTGTCACAAAATTCTTCTACATTAATAGCAAATGTTGTTTGTTTAAGAACATCAACTGACCATAAACATCAGGCTGAAGAAGTCCAAGAAATGATAGGCCATACAAACATTGCACTGGATTTGGGAAGCCACATCATTTTTAAGTTAGCATGGATTATTTGTATGCAAGCCCTTTTTTGCTCACTGAGGGTTATATATTTACATAAACTGAAGTGAAATGACAGCCAGCAAAACAAATCAAACTAGGCTAATTTTAGCTCCAGTGGCATGTTGATATAAAATGTGATGGTTACTGGAGAAGCCAAAGCAGAATAGATGAATACACTCAATAAATATTAGAAAAGGCTTTCGTATGAACAGAGAATCCAGTGGAAATTATGTCTCATGACTGTAATTTTTCTGAAATTTTCAGAAATGAAGCACATTTTATTTAGTTCTTTTTTTTTAGATCTGATATATTTCAGTTTTAATTCAGGTGGGTAGCCATGTTGGCCTGAAGCAACAGAACAAAGTTTGAGTCCCATGGTACCCAAAGACCAACAAAATTTAATTCTGTATGTGCATGAAAGGTTATACCCAGGATTAAACTTTGTTGGTCTTAAAGGTGCCACTGGACTCAAAGTTTGTTTTATATCTCAGCTTCATACAGCATTTTCAGTATGTCTCAGGTTAAGAAGAGTTAGGTCAAATCTACATCTGACTTTCCCGCTGGAATCATTCTAGTTTAAAAAAAACCCCATCTATACCTGTTTCTAGTTTCAAACCATACTTGTTCTAGTTTAAAAATTACTGTTTACATTTGTTAATTGCCCTCCTGTGGTCAAGCTAGCATGATACTGCTTTAAACAAATCCTGTTGCTTAGTACTCTTCAGACCCAGGGAGTGAAATTTGAAACCAGGGTGAAATGAGCATAGGAAAAGACAGCAGTCAAACTACTTCAGAGGGGAGGTGAAAATTGGGCCTTACTGTGTTTACTCAAATGTGAGATTAGGGTTTGGGGGGGGGGGTAGATATAACATCAAAAAAAGAGGGATTGCCTTAAATTCACATACAAGTTAGCTATGTCCCATAATAAAAATCCTGTTGGATATAACGTTTGGAGTGGGATGTCTTACATTCAGGGTTGGCTTCTTTTCAAATAAATATGGTATGCAGATTAGTTTATTGATTTTTCCCCCCCCCTTATATCAAACATGCACTTGGTACTAAGCATCTTTTAAGCATACAGCCTCAGGACTTCACAAGATACTGAGGATCCATGACAAGATCACCAGACCTATAATTTAGCTACAAAGGAACTGGGTGGTGGAAAATACCATCAAGTCACAAGTGATATATGGTGCCCTGTGGATTTCAAGGCAAGAGACCAACAGAGGTGGTCTGCCGCTTCTGCATAGCAACCCGTGACTTCCTTGGTCTCCGATCAAAGTACTAAGCATGACTGACTATACTTAGCTTCTGAGATCTCCTGAGATTAGGCTATCCTAGGGCATCCAGGAAAGAGCACAAAAAGGAATTACAAAAAGGAATAGCAGGGTACCAAATATGATTTGGAGCCAGGGTCCTGTGGGGATTAATGTTATCTTTTGCACCATTTCCCAGATAGAAAAGGTGCCCCCCTTAAGCCCTGTAAAAGAAAAAAGATAGCTAGTCTGTTTCAATTTATGGAGCTTTTATATAATCATTATTCCATTGTGGAGCTTACTGCTGTGTCAGAAGGTCTCCCACATCAGTATTAACCAAATACAGACTTGCTTAGCTTTGACAAAGCTGCAGTATCATATGTCTTCCTACCCATACTTTGGGATCCATATGGTACCTGTGTTTTGCCTCTCTTTTCTTCCTCCAGAGGTTTAAATCATTTCTGATTTCAGATGTTGTACAAGAAGGGAAGATTTTTCTCTCATACACACACACCCTTCCATAACACTACAACTCTGATCTATAATACTCCTGCCAAGTTGCTTTTGACCATTAAATACTTGTTTGGGAAATCCCAGCATCACAATTTGTAGTTCACATTGCAAACTGCTTTGCAAACTGTCCTGCTAATGGGGTGCTGAGAATGGAAGCCACAGTTTTATAGGCCACCACCAACAGTTTTATAGGCCACCATCTCCAAACAGCACCAGAGATTGGGGGGGGGGGGTTTATATATAGTCCACCTGACTATTTCCTGCTATATCTTCCACACACGGAGTGAATCACTTCTACTGCTGCCATTTCATCAATATTGCAGCAGCCTTGTTTTTTGTGTTAGACTCAGAGACCAAAGTAGTATCAGCAGTTTCCTGGTTTTCCATTTTCCACCTGCAGGCAAGAACCACTGATGTGACAGCTGAGGGCCACTGATATCCCCTGAGTCTAGAAAGGAACAGCAACACTGCTGCAGTGCTGGTGAGTGGGCAGCAGTCAGCATTTCTGAAAAATGGGGTGAGGGAAAGTGACTTTCTCCAGTATCCACAATCACCTCTCCTTTTAGGCAGGAAGAGGAAGTTGCCTCAGATAGCAGCTATTGTGGACTCAGCAACCTCCCATTCCCAGCTGCCTGTCTTCTGAGCCGGAATGACTAATCCTTCTTACCCTCTATCTCCCAGTTCCTTTAAAAAACTGTCCAGCAATTCTGCATACCTTAAAAGTCTTCCTAAGCTTGGGAGCTGCCAGTCACAAAATGGCAGCTCAATGAATGGAGTCATTCAAAAATGGAGGCTTCTACAATTGCAGCATTAAAGAGCAGAATTGAAGTGCTTGGGTGAGGAAACCTTTCCTCTGCTGTTTTTTCTGAAGCAAGCTACCATCACCACTTCAAACTTTAACTTGCCCGGCAGGGGAGAAATATACATTTGTTACTGTGTTTTCCCTGTAAGTGGCAACTACATGCTTTGATGCAGAGGGAAAGAGTCAATAGCATGGTCCAGATCAAGTGGGTGTGCATATAAAGAAGGAAGAGAGGCAGATGGGAAAGAATGCTGTAATCTTCCTACCCGAAGGTGTGTATGCGTGACTTGTTCTTCTTCACACAAAGGAGAAAGAAGAGAGAAGCTGTTGCCATATTTTAAAAGGGAAAAATAAAAAAGTGATTACAGCAGCATTGGATGAGGGCAAAGAGCTACTTTTACTTGCTTGGAGAGTGACTAGAGGTTCCTAAATGACTTTCTGCCAACCACTGACCTAAGCAGTGATTGACAGGGTTTCAGGGCAACCAGGGCTAGAAGTGTGCATTCAGCTAAATCTGAGCTGAAAAAAATAACAAAAAAAAACCTTATTGGTATTTTCTGGATATTCTTTCAGCCAGATATAAATTTTTCAGCTATACAAAATGGCCAAGTCCCCCAGATCCTGAAAATATTCTGGATTTTTTGGGACCACTGGATTGTCAAAGTTAAAGGGTGTTTAAAGGGACTGAAGGTAAACTCACTGCTTGGAGAAGGTGGGACACCTTCCAGTCCCTTTAAATGTCTTCCAGGTAAACTCACTGCTTGGAGAAGGTGTTTAAAGGGACTATGAGCCCTTTCATTGCCTTCAGAGTTCACTTGTGGAGTCACAGCTTGGCAAAGGCATTTCAAGGGACCATGATCCCTTTAAACACCTTTTTTCTCCACTGAAACCAATGGAGGATGGGGGCACCTTCTTTGGGGGCCCATAGAATTGGACCCTTGGCCCAATCTTTTTTAAACTGGGGGGGAGTTGAGCAGAGGTACCAGCAGCTATGCTGCAAATTTGGTGCCTCTACCTCAAAAAACAGGGGCTCCCCCAGCCCCAGATACCCCCATATCAATTCTCCATTATACCCTATGGGGACCATTGACTATAATGGTCCCCATAGGGTATAACAGAGCTGGAAAAAATGGAATTAACAAAAAAAATTCAAAATCCAAATACCACACCGGTACTGGGATTCAGGAATATTGGGGAATACCAATATTTTCAGGTTCAATATACCCGAACCCAAAAAATACCGATTTTTTTTTGCATACCCCTAACCAGACCAATTGTTAGAGGTAGGAATTTCACAAGAACAAAGTTTGAGTCCGGTGGCACCTTTAAGATGAGTTAGGGAAGGCCTATGAGGAAGATGTAGCTTGCCATGCCATTTTTAAAAGGAGCTGAAGTGAGGTCAGAGGGCATAGAAGATTATCTGATTGTGTTCTCAGGAGGATATGGCAAAGAAAGATGCTTCAGGCCATAAAATGTCTGCTCTGCCAGCAGCATGTGCCTTAATGGCTGTCTGAGCTAGTAGTGCCTAAGTCCAGTTTCTTATGCACCATTGTCTGGGAGTAAGTCGCTCTGAAATTAATGGATCATTTCCAAGAAACCACGTATAGGACTGAGCTGTGAGAGTGTGAACAAGCTGTGAATCAATGGCAAATGGGCAAAGTCATGCTCATTTTCATTTTATGTTGCTTCCACAGAGAGACAGAACTGCCTCAGAGAGATATGTAGGTTCACTCTTCTGCCAGACACAGAGACAATTTAGCTTTTCATTCACATGTTCATTCAGCCATGCACAGCTTTCACAATATTGAGATAGAGACATAATGGGAATCACATGGAGAGCTATTCTTTCTCATGACAGCAACATTTTAGGATCTAAAGAAACTGAGTATGTTTGATCATGGTTTTTCAGGCTATCTTTAGGGCTGTTTTATCTATTGCTTTCAAACAGGGGTTTCATACACTTCGAAAGAGAAGTTTTGAATCAGTATGAGTATTTTTGAATGACTGGATGTCATCTTGGCTTTCCTGTCAGGTACACTGAGGTGAAGGTCTGAGGCCTGGAGATAAGCAATTACTATGGCCAGGTAGGAAAGCTGGAGTCAGCATAAAAAGAACACTTCTGCACTGCAGACTAGGTGTATGGAAACAGGTTGTTTGCACCAGCCTAGTTGAATGACAAAAATATTTTACTATTGATTGTTGGTTACCTGCACTTCTACATTGCAACCGGGGTGTGTGTGTGTGTGTGTTTGTTTTTGTTAGTTTTCATTATTTTTATTTTAATCGTATTATTTTAATTGTTGTACACTGCCTTGAGCCCATTCGAGGAGGGTAGTATATAAATCAAATCAAATCAATAATAATAATAATAATAATAATAAAATAATGATGGCTAATTTTATTAAAGACATTCAAAAACAACCCTCCCTTCCCTGTCAGTATTAAATCTATGCACTTGAATTTTCTGTTGGCACACCCATGTCATTTAATGTGAGGTTACTGTGTGTGGTTAGGACATGCGTCCATGGGAATATGATCCTACTCTTAAAATTGAGCCCATACACATGACTGGTTTTAGGAACTGTAAAACTTTGGAAGCTTGAACATAGTCAAATGGGAATATCCTCAGTGTGGAGCCTAAGGTGCTTTTAGATTGGTTTTCAATTTGGTCATAATGTACTATAGTGGTTTAAATTTTTGTTATTCTATATTATTTTTATATTGTTGTTACCTGCCTTGAGTCCTGGAGCACTAAGGAAAAAGGCAGCTATATAAAGGCTGAGGACAGACTAGCAGCTTGCTGCGATATAGTGCCACCTCTAATTGACCCAGTTTAAAATGTTGCGGGACATATCAGCCACACAGCACACCCTACTGCGGGTTACCCACAGAGACATCCCATGGGAAAGCATCCACATTATTGTAGTGCATCAGCCACGGAAAGCACTGCAAAAATGGCCAAAATTCATGTGCATGCATTTTTTAAAAAACCCACTACCCTAGCAGCAGAACGGATCTGCTGGTTCAGACTGCCAAATCCATTCTGTGCACACTCCCCTGTGTTCAGACAGCTGCCATGTATGATTTATTTATTAGTTCGGCTTATACTCCACCTTCCCCACAAGGCTCAGGGCGGCTTACATATTGGTCTCCAATGACCATTAAAATACACAAAATCAGTTTAAAATTATCACACCATTAGTTGCAGTCAATTTCAGGTACAGTAGTATAATAATATCAGTCAAAGTGCCAGTGCTGTTCCTCTGATTGCATAGTTATTTAAGATGGCGTGCTGGAACTTCCCCAATACCAAGCCATCTGCCGTTCAGAGAAGGAAGAGCATTTGGTGGCACAAACAGGGCAGATCATCTCATCAGACAGGCAGCAGGATGTCCTCAAGGTAGATTTGTTTGGATGGGGAATAAGGGTTGGATGTTAATAGTTACAAGAAGGGGGACCCGCAATACTCATGCGGGGGGACCAGGCCTGGAAGGGGGAGTGGTGGGCTGGAAGGGGAGGGGTGGGTCTGCCTGCCCCACCAAGCAACTCTGCAGCTGCCCAGGTGGGAAAAGCCCCTCACGCCGGGAGCCTCCCACCAGACTCCTGAGCCCCGGGCTCCTTGTGCGGGCTGCAGCTCCAGGGCCTGGCAGGGGGACAGGCTGGGTGGTGGCAGCCACCTCTGAGAAGCCCTCTGGTCTCTGCAAGGCCATGGCAGTGGGGAGCAGAGGAGAGCCAAGGGGCAGCACAGCTTTCCCACGCTGCCTCCATGTGTCCTGGCCTGCCCTCTCCCCAGCAGTGGTAGCGGCACACAGCCACCGGCCTGCCGGGCCTCCCCCCCAATGGCCGAAGCCAGCTCTCCCTGCCAGCTCTTCCCCCCACCTCACAGTGATGGTGAGGCCTGCACAGCTTCCAGCTGTGGGGCCTGCCAGCTCTTCCCTCCACCACCCCTGCCACCAGCAGCAGCAGCCATGGAGCTGAGGTAAGTGCGTTCCCTGTCCATGCACAGGGAAAGTTTTTTTACTTTTGGGGGGATTTAAATATCCCCCCAAAGTTTTTTTTTAACTTTTCAGATTTTTCTGCACACGGGGGGAGTCCCTCTAGTGTGCAGGAAAATCTCCCTTTCCCCCCAAGTGCCCCCCCACATGGATTTAAATATTCGCACGGGGGTGGCCACTTGGGAATTGGATATATAGATTGTAATCAATAATAGAAAAAACACACGTGTGTAATAATAATGTAGGGGAAAAAATCTTTTTTTGCAGCCCCTTGCTATATCAATGTTAGGGCTGATAGGTGGGAATTTAACACTGGCTGAAGCAAAATGTCTCAGGCAGTATCCCCAGACCTAATTACTCCAATTACACTCATTACAGGTCAGCAACAATGGCCCTTGACTGTTCGATAAAGCACTGCTGCAAGGCTGGAAGTGAGCTGAGGCATATACAAAAAGCCCAAAAATACAATTTAGAAAATTCAGAAATTAGATTAATTAAATCAAAATTAGTACAAAGAATTGACTTTAGAGAATCAACAAATCTGTATGAAATAATGTCAAGCACCCAAGTGTATGAACAAGTGGTCTATTCAAGCACAAGAGAAAGGAGAAAAGAAACTGAGAAAAACAGGGGCCCTTGACCGCTGACCAATAGCAAGGTACTTTTTTGCAGTCTCTGGGCAGCTGGTAGCTACAGCAAAGTTGCTTCTGGCAGGGAGAAGGGAGGAAAGCTCCTTGCAGCTACTCATTTCCAGCCAGTTGCTGGGTCCAGTCTGCTTCTCCTCCACACATACACATAATTTCACAAAAGAGGTATAGAAAATTTTAAATATAGGAACAGTGCGTATTTGGTCAGCCTTTGGTGTGGGTGTGTGTGAAGTGCAGTCCAGTCACAGCCAATTTATAGTGACTCCATAGGGTTTTCAAGGCAAGTGATTAAGCAGATGTGGTTTGCCACTGTCTTCCTCTGAAAAATCTTTGACAATCTCCCATCCAAGTACCGACTCTGCTTATCTTTTGAGATTTGACAAGATCAGGCTGTAATTTCCTGTTCCACATCCCTCATCCTTTGGTAGCATGTTAAAATGAATCCATTTTATTTATTTATTTATTTTTCAGATTTCTACCCTGCCCTCCCAACCAAAGCCGGCTCATTTTAAATATGTGGATAGAAATAAGTTTTTTTTCCTGTCTATCCAGTAGCTTTTACATTCAGAAAATCAAAACTTGAGAGACCATGTGGCACAGAAATCTCTTAATCAATTGCTGTAGTTTTCTGTCATTTTTTCTGTTACCAGAATAGACCCGAGACTGTTTCTTCTCTGCACAGAGGTTGGTTTTCTCCATGGCATTGCAATGAAATGAGAGGCAACTGCATTCTTATTGGTAGGGTGAAATAACTGATAATTTGGACTTTAAATGTTATCCATATTCCCATATTAATTAGAAGAATACAATTAAAAAGTAGAAGTCATAATAATTAGCATTATTTTACTGCAAAAAATTTCAATGGGAAATCTGTCAAAGTCACACCACATCCAAATGTCTGGAAAACACAAATCCCAACAAAAGTGGCAATGAGACCAATTAGGAAATGCGTGTATCTTTAGAAGGTCAAGAAGCAAAGCCTAATTAATCTTATGTGAATTTTGTAGAATAATGGCTCTTCAGTGACAACAAGAGAAGTATAAATGAGGAAACCATTGGTGAAGTGAAATTTAAAATTTTCCAGAATTGCAGTATGGGGAGGGGGGAGTCAACCATGCGAAGAAAAAGAACAATGTGTTAAATCGTTCCAGAGCGGTGATTGCTTTTTATCACAAGCTCTTTAGAGGCAACACTCCGCTGGCATAATAGATGGTCACAAAAGGAACTGGAATCATGTATATTTATAAGCAAATCAGAGAGGAGAACTGAGAAAAAAGCAATTATAAAACCTGACATGCTTGTCACAAACCATATTAGCATTAGATGCTCCATTTACACACACTCAGAATGATATCTGTACACCTCTATGAGCAGAAAGTGAAGCCTTCTGGCTCTTCTCCTCCTTATGTACGCTCACAGCCTCTTCACATCACATCTAGGGCAAGTGTAACACTGAACCAGTCTTTTTATAATGATGCCTCAAATGGCAATAAAATTCAATGTATTAATTTAAGGTTGAAAATTAATCTAAATTGACAAAGGAGTCATAAGAACACTGAATGATCCTAGACCAGCTTCTAGTGATCTATCCTTACCATTTTGGATGCCAGAGATGATTTTTACTCCAAGAAGAAGAAGAAGAAGAAGAGATTGGATTTATACCCCGCCCTCCACTCCCCAAGGGAGTCTCAGAGCGGCTTACAAACTCCTTTTCCCTTCCCCTCCCCACAACAGACACCCTGTGAGGTAGGTGGGGCTGAGAGAGCTCTTTCCCAAGCTGTCCTTGAGGGAACAGCTGTTACAGAGCTATGGCTTGCCCAAGGTCATCCAGCCAGGTGCAAGTGGAGGAGTGGGGAATCAAACCCGGTTCTCCCAGATTAGAGTCCGTGCACTTAACCACTACACCAAACTGGCTCTACACCAAACACCAAGCATATCAT
Source organism: Lepidodactylus listeri (assembly GCA_029233225.1). Lineage (NCBI taxonomy): Eukaryota > Metazoa > Chordata > Lepidosauria > Squamata > Gekkonidae > Lepidodactylus > Lepidodactylus listeri. The sequence continues at coordinate 52,477,860 of JARCFY010000012.1, forward strand.
CCAACTTCTGACATCCATTTCTCTTAAAATATATGTGAAATTCAAGGTATATTTGTATTTGTATCTACTGTGCTCCTTAGAATGGTTCATGCTAGAAATATGCAGAAATGTTGTGGAAGCAGTCTCCAACTTGATACTGAGACCATTTTGTGCAACGTTCTCCACCTTGGTATTGAGGTGATGTTGCTTTCAATGTACCACAGATAATAATAAGACATATGGGCATCAGCTGGACTTCCTTTCCCTTGCTTTCCTTCTACACTGATGAATGTGTGTGTGTGTTTGTGTGCTGTAATGTTTGTACTATGTATGCTGTAAAATTTGGATTAAAAAAGGAATAATTGGAGAGTCATCTACATTGTGCAAATTCATTACTACTTTATGATGGTAGACTGAGGTTAATAGATGTATCACATGCAACAAAAACCTGTCTGAAAAAGCAATTGTGAATTTAAGAAAGAAAGGGATAGAATTAACTAAGCAAGTAAAGAGATTCTGAAACATATAGTATATATATATAACAGCCATACAAAAAAGAAGTAGGCAGGTGTATGTCCCAGGTTATGCCCAGGTTAATATACATCTCACAAATATATTGCAGTAACAACTAGAAACATTCAGGTCTGCCTGTTATTCTATGGCACCTCGATGTCTGCTTTCAGGATGTGTGCCTGAGTGCCAAATTAGACAAGGAGGCATCCCTGAGTTCACACTGGAGATGTGCTGCGATTTTGTAGTGTGAATTCCTACTGGTGAACTCCTTCTAACAATGTTTCAAGGGCCTAGTTCCGGTTGGAGCCATTATGGCACATGCCCACACTGTTTTTTCTGCCAAAAAAGGCACCAGGGGACATTAGTTGTGGACATACCCACCCAGCACCATTTTGGTCAGAAAAATAGTGTGGCAGGAAGCAGGAGCCCCCTCCTCTCCCCATGCTGCAGTGGTCTCAAACAGAATCAGGCTTCTGCAGCACTGTTAGGAGGAGTTCTGTGGTGGGAATTCACAATAAAATGGTGGCACATCCTTGGGATGAACTTAGAGATTCTGTCTTGTTAAGTTGGGCCCTTCATAGAATATCTTACTGGTGTTCCCTCTGAACAGGTTCATTCCAATTCACACTATTGTATGCACTTTCAACTATTGCATTGTCTCAGTGGTTGTTGTAAGAGGGTTTGGGTTTCTTTCCCTCTATAACCTGCTATTTTCTTCATTAATTTTTTTTATTCTCTGGAACTGTGACTGCAGGAAATGCTGCCCCGACTGGAGCAGGGGAACTAGAGGAAGAGGGGCATGGTGGTAAGCCACATGCAGTACATGTTTTAAGAAGCTCTTTCCCAATAGAAATTATTTCTTCATGAAAGCTTAAGGCAGACGTAATACAAAGGAACAATGAGTGGACCATCTTTTTCTGAGAATCTGTCTAGAACTGATATAGTGTCCCAGCAATACAGCATGACTTTCCATGCAGTACCAGTGGTGGTTAAGGAAGACCTGCAAGTTATGATAATGCCAGGATGGGAGAAATCTTGAATCATTCCCAAGACTATTATTCATACAATATTATTCATACAGATTATTGATAGACAGAAATTAAGATACACCAATATATTTTACCCAAAGCTTTTCAACCCATGACAGCTGCATTGTATGAAATTGGCACAAGCCTCTTAGGAACTACTTTGGATTTTTGTTGTCTTGGAGTTACCATGAAGATCATACTTATTCATGGAAGATACTATGTTCCTAAAGTATGTTGACCACATATTCTAGAAACTGATCTGAGTCTATCACTGTACACAAGGTTCAAATCGTTGTTTACAGTACTTTTCTCATATTTCTGGAGTATACCATACAGTGAACAGAAAAGATCTCCAAAATCGAAAACCAAAATGGTGGTGTTTTTGCATTGCCAGGCCTATTTGGAAAGGGGCTTCAATTATTCATGGATTAGTTTTGTTTACATTTTCATAACCTAAAGTCTTCTTTTTTTCTGCCTTAATTTTTAGAAGCTCACATTTTCCAGCAAAAACAGCATTAGTTTGTCTGCAGATGCCATTTCTTAAGCCAGTGGATGTCACATCAGCTATTTTAAGTGTCATGACATCATTCCTAACCAGTTTGCTGTTAAAATATTTCTCATTTTCTGCACATCCTTGCTGTTTCATTTGGGCTCATCCTAGTGTTCATAAAGCATTATGGAAGCAGTGAGTTCAGAAATATTTAGTCTGCCAAATTTGTTAATCTTATCACCAAAAAGAGTCTTTCACTTCCTGCTTCATGTTCTCTTTGAATATTCATGTTCTCTTTAAATATTTTATTCATTTGTATTTATTTAAAACATTTTATGGCGCCTTTCCACCCAGTGGGTGTTCACAAGAAAACAGTATACTTAAGATCCTCATAGAAAACAATACACTTAGATCCTTCTTTTTCACTAAAAGTGTTACGGTTGTTTGTTCTTCAGTATTCACTTCAAGGTGATAATTTCCATTATGTCCAGGAAAAAAGTTCTTTCATCTGCCCATTTAGGCTGACCTGTTGGTAATTGCTGTCATGAGACAGTAGATTCCCAGCAAAAGCTTGCTTACCCTGACTCAACTAGTTCTACTTTCATTATTTACACACTTTCTTCTTGTGTCTGTATCTCTCTTTACTTGGACAGTTATTTCTATCAATATCTTTCTTTCAAAATGTGGTCATTGTTTTTCTCTATCAGTTTATTGTTTATGTGACTTGTATCTGAACAGCATAGTCTATAGTAATGAGTTTACAGATGATTCCCAGTGATTACTTTGTAAACCAAAGGTAGAAGGATTTTAAATTTTGTACAGAGTCAAAGTCTTCAAAGAATAAAAGCTCATACTCTACAACAAATTTTGTTAGTCTTTAAGGTGCCACCAGACTCTTTTCTACTGCTACAGGCAGATTAACATGGCTATCCATCTTCATCTATCTTCAAAGAATTATTGGGTTTTTATTTTGATATTTATATCAGCCTGTTCTCCCCAGTGGGAATCAAATGTGGGAATCAAATGTGGTTCAAATGTGGTTCTGATCATGGAAAATGTTTCTGCATACCAGAAACAGAGCTGGCCTAGCCTCTCAGTGAAACATGCCAAAAAGAGAGTCTAGAGGCCTAGACTAGAATAGCCTTGGAGAGTAGTAACACTATAACATGAGGTTTTGTAGACTGGAAACCATCTAACCCAGAGGAATGGATGCTATGTGTTAAGGCCCAGGGGCAGAAGTGTCTTTGAATGGCAAGAATGTCCAGCTTCACAGCAGTGGAGATACAGTTCAAATACAGGATGCATCCATTGAGGGCTGACAGATATTCACATGCAGGGCTATTTTGGGGCAGGAACGCACAGGAACAGAGTTCCGGCTGGCTCCTGAGTTGGCCACACCCAGCAGGAACTCATTAGCATAATAGGCCACACCCAACAGCAGAAACTCATTAGGATTGGCTACATTAAGGGTATGTAGCCTAACATGCAAATTAATTCCTGCTACTAAAAAAGCCCGGGGTTTTGACAACAAACAAGGTAAACAGAATAGGAAGCAAAAGGTGGGTGTGGCTGGATGACCACTCTTCTGGTAACATGTGGGTGTGGCCTAATATGCTAATAAGTGGTGCTATCAGTGGTGTGGCCTAATATGCTAATGAGTTTCTGCTGTTGGGTATGGCCTATAATGCTAACGAGTTCCTGCTGGGCTTTTTCTACAAAAAAAGCCCTGTTCACATGAATGAGAGACTTGTAATAACTGTTTTAAAATCTACTTTATTATAATAAAAAGTATCAACAGTGAACTAACAGTTTTTATATGCATATAGTTATGCCATAATAAAGGATAAAATGGAAGCAAAGTTTCTCTAATAGAATTATTTGCGTACTATACCCATAAAGAAACAAACGTTGTTAAGATGTTCCTCTTGTATAGGATAGCTAACCAAATGCCTAGGACTGCATGCCTATATTTGAATCAAGTCTGACCAGAGTCATCCAGAACATTTTTCTTATATTGATCTTTGCACAAAATAGAAACGAAAAACTACTTGTCTTACAATAAACATGAATTCAAACATATTTAAACTACATGGGAACTTATATATGTTAATAGCATAGACAGGGATCTATTTGGGTAACAGTAATCTTTGGTACATTTGATATTTGAACAGATTTTTTTTAAAAAAATTAAACCCTCAGCATATGCAATTATTGTAGTCAGATTTTGATAGATTTATAAAAAGTATGTTTTACATTAACATTCAACTTATTTCACTGGTAACAGTCAACTGAATGAAAAAATAGATCTACTTCCTGATTCTCCAGCAATAATAACAGACCCTTATGTGCAGCTTTTAAATAAGCAAAGATAGGAAAAACCTTTTTTGCCTGATTATAACTGGTTTGGGAGAGAGCAAAATTTTAGCAGCTAATTATGAACATTTGTACTCCCAAATCTGGATCAAAATGTCTGTTCCTGTTTGCACTCTGCTATGTATGCAGGACATTACCTGGACATTTTAAAAAACTGAATTTAAAATGCAAAAAAAGGCAGTGTCAAGAATTCAGTTCTTGTAAGTGCATGATGCATATAACCTGGGGTTGGGGTTATAGAGGAGTTTTTAATACCCAAAATCTTATTGTAGAATGTAATTAATAAGGCTGGCAAAATTTCCCTGTACAGAACATTTTCAGTTCTAATGGTGCCTGAAACTGTAGAATATGCACTACAATATTTACAGTTCTAACACAGTTGGCACAAATCAGACCAAGAACAAACAGTAGGGATTTTATCAGGAAGAGGCATGCAACACTCAGGACATATAACTTGGCCACTAGATTCATAACATTTTCCACATCGTTATTAACTCATGTTTATATATGCAAAGAAGGAAAGAGTCTGAGTTTAAAATATATCATACAAATCAGTTCTACTACTATTTGAAAACAGAAAAAAATAGGTCTTATTAACAAAGTCTGAAGCCTTCCTGCAGCGTACGCAGCAGTACGCAGCATTCCTCCAATTTAAGTGGAGACATTTCTGCTACAGGAAAAGGCACTAGACATAGAGGAGGGCTCCAAGTGGTAGAATATAGGCCCAAGTATCATATTCTTTCTCTCTTAGATACACACACAGTTTTGCAAAATGGAATTCTTCACTTTCATCCATCCTGAGTTGTCTCAGATAAAAGATAGCAAATGTCTGGTCAAGTCAGCTGAGCCATTACTGTTGGAAATCTATTTATTTTGAGAGGCTTGTTTGGTCTCAGTGGGAACATAGGCTTCCTGGCGGTAGCTGGTACCCTATGAAATCTTGACAAGACATGAAAACCACCTCCACTGAGAAGGTTTGATAAATTTGGCAAGATGGTGGTATTCCAGGATACAATTGACTGAATGTGATATGTCTGCTTTTTTTACATATTAATCTGACAAATGAAATATTCTAAATGATTTTATTTGTGATACTTTGGGCAAACCAATGTCTATCCTTTGAGCTGAGTGTTACTGCTACATTGTGGTTCTGCTTTAGTCTAGTGTTTATTGGCTGTTGAAAGTTGCTTTGAGCATAAGTAGAAGCATGATATAAGTTTGTAAAATAACTGAGCTCCCGGGCGCCTGGCAAAGCCATGGCTCCCGGGGGCTGCTTTGCTGCCTCGCCGGATGCGAGGCAGCAACTGACGTGCCGCCGCACGTCTCAGAGCAGGCGGGGGTGGGGCTTGCTCTATAAGAGCCTGCGCCCCGCTCCCGCCTTGGCCGTTGCTCCGCGTGCTCGCCCACCTGCCCGCCCTGTTTGCAGTGTAGGCTTTGGCTGGTCGCCATTTGGGGCCGGGTAGGAATTTTTGCATCCCACCTGTTTGGCAAGTTTGGTTGGGGTGTTTTTTGCCTACCTTACACTGTGCTCTGTGGTTTAGGGGCTTAGTCGGTGGTCGGGTTATTAATTAGTCTGGTCACTTGGCAGGTTGTGCAAGCAAGAAAATGGAACCGGTGAGCGCCTCACAGCATATCCCTTTTGGGAACAGGTGATCTTCAGGATCTGCCCTAGGGCCTTGTGGTCTGGGGTGGTGAATGGGGATCGCCTCTGTGAACCTCTCAGGCTAGGCTCCTCCCTGTTGGTCTGTGCAGCCGCAGGGGTAGGCGCTCCTGAGGGGGGAGTGCCAGAATGCTGGGCTGCCGGTTACGAGCCAGAAGTATCGGGCTTCAGAACGGGCCTAGGTGTCCCGCCCTTATAAGGGCAAGGAGGCCGTGTCAGAGAGTGACGCCTGCCTTGCCTGTTCCAGAGCTTGCTTAGTTTTGCCCGTTGCTGCAATGTCCTGTTTAAATAGTTAATAAAGTGGCCCTTGTTTAATTCCAAACTGTTGTCTGTCTCGTTATTCCGGCTGGGGTGGCAAATATAAATAGATAAATAGATAACAGTGTTGAAACCTGTAAAAGCATGTATAAATGGAATGGAAAAATATATATTTCTGATTGGAGCCTGGCTGGATTCCTTGACCAGGGTCAGGGTGTTTTCCACCCTGGCCCCAACCTGGTGGAACTCTCTGCCGAACAACATCCATGTCCTGTGGGACTTAATACAATTCTGCAGAGCATGTAAGGCAGAGATGTTCTGCCAGGCATTTGGCTGAGGACAGTGATGGGTTCTTCCATATAGCTGGCACTCTTCTCTCTCTCCCTGCCTTCCCCCATGAGGCGGTGGCGTATTCCTGGCAATTTTATTGTTGTTCATCTGTTACAGCTAATGTTTTTAAACTTTAAATGCAAATTTGACTTTTAGAAACTGAACTTTGTAAATTGGTCTTTGATGTATACCACCCTGAGCCCTATTTTATAGGAAAACATGGTTTACAAATCCAATTGGTAGTGATGGTGGTGGTGGTGAATTGGAACCTGGCTCTTGAAAGTGCAAAGGTAAAGTGCAAAGAAGCTATTACCTTTGGAAGCACCACATGTTTCTGAAATAATGAAAATAAAATAACATCCAGAATCTTCTGCATCCAAAAATCTGTTTGACATTCTGTAGAAATTAGAAACAGTTCTGGACACTGCTAAGAGCTATTTGTGTTGCTTTAGAGCCACATATAGATCTTATCTTGAAGAATGTAAAAATAATTGAAACTACTGTCAGGATCTGAATTTTTATTTGGTTTTTAATCTATCCTAACATGCCATGTCCTAAGGAACTCTTATGCTGAACAACAGGGCAATCCTGAACATTAATAGGGAAATAACTTCTGTTAAGTCTCCAGACTGCAATCCTTAAATCTGATTCTTCTCTCTCATTGCCTGATATTCACTTTTTTCAGCTGATTCAGCTTCTCCGAGCAAGTTGTTCCTGGGTCGCAGAAATACTACTCTGATGAACCTAGACTAAACATCTGGCAAATAGAAATTTACCAAACAGGCCTACTTGCCAGGATTTTTAGTACTCATGTTATTCTGAAATCAGAGCAGTGTTTTGTTATTGATGCATTAAAGAGGTACCCATCTGTAAGATTTATTACACAGTTCAGAATTAACAGAGTTTATTACAAAACAGAAGAATGTATTTGATTTCAGCACACACAAAAATCAAATGTATAGGTTTCTTTTTAATGGGCTGCTCTTGTGTTTTCTTTATAGGTAGAATTCTATTCATGAGTATAATATATACTAATTAGTAGTTAAAGTTAACCCCTTTGGAACCAGTGAAACAGGTTATTCATCATTACCAAGTCCAGGGTACAAAAAATATGTTTCCAGTCCTATTGTAGGTCCCACTGAGTTCTATTGGAGTCACTTCCAGGAAAGTATGCCAAGACTGCACCCTTAGGAATCAGCCAGTTTTTCAACCTCATTTAAAAGGAAGAGGAGATTCAAGTGAAAAGAGAGATTTTATCCTTGTGACTTTTGCTTTCTTCCCTCCTTCCATCCATCAGTGGAATTAAAATAGCATTTCAAAAATAGATCATGCAAATAATATGAAAAATAGCCATTTTTTGTCATGTTTTTTTAAAAACAAGAGAAAGCTCTAGTAGTCTCTCACAACCTTTTTCTCTCTTTGTCAAGCAGATATTATTTTAAATTTCCGAACAACATACGTCAGCAAGTCTGGCCAAGTAATATTTGAAGCAAGATCTATTTGTATCCACTATGTAACTACCTGGTTCATCATTGATTTAATTGCTGCACTTCCTTTTGATCTACTTTATGCTTTTAAAGTCAATGTGGTGAGTATGGTCCTTGTGTTCTACTAAGCTATCTCAAGTGGTCCTTTTCTATGAAAGAATGTATTGTTCTATGATGGTGGTTAAAAGAGCACAAAATAAAACGTGTGCTGTTTTTGTTTTAGAGCACAACTATTGGTCTGTCACAAGTATGTAAAGTGTTTTGATCTGAAGTGCTTAAGTAGCAATTTAAAAAGAAAAGCTTAGGCATAAAATGAAGGAGAAGGCACCTCTGGATCTTTAGCAGTTTATATGTCACACTTTATGTAATTGCTGTACTTGTAATCGTTTACTAGGTTGTAATGTTACAATAAAAGGAGTTTTAAAAGGTTAAAATGCTTTATGATCTTCAGTTTACCAATTCTTTTTTTAATATGGTGAAGCTCCTGGAGGAAAGGAGTATGATATAAGCAGCTTTAAATTCTCATTGGGGAGAAAGGCAGGATATAAATGAAGTAAAGAAATAAATTAAATTTTATAAACCAGAACAATAATTCTTAGGGCCCATTTGGTATTTTACCAGTGAGGTTTACACTGTGAAAAAAATTTGAAGAACAGGTACCCACCAGTTAGCACTGTATTTAGAAGCTTCTCTGGGAGCATATTTTTTCCTTGGTGTCTTATTTCGGGGAAGGCTGCCAAATTAGTAAACAGATAGAACACACCTTTAGTATACATTTAAGTACTACTGAGATCAGATTGACATTGACTATTGAGAATTGTAAAACCAGTCTTAATTATAAACCAAAAATCTTTATAGTAATTTATCTGCTGCATTTAACCTACTGTCTAGAATGCCACAGTAAGGGGGGGGGGGGGAGGTGACCCAAGCCATATAGCAGTTAACAGGACAAAATAAACCACTTGAATTGGGCTCAGGAGTGTATCAGTAGTCAGTATAGTTGTTGTAAGACTGAGGGTCAGATGGTCCTGGAGCTGCCCTGATCTGCAGTCTAACCTTAAGTAGACTGTTGTACTTTAGTCTATATGTCACTGTGGCTAGATTTGAGTGAACCAGGAACAGGTGCTGTTGACATGCCAGCCAAAGCTGGGCAAAAGCACTCCAAGCCACTGCAGTGACCTGGTGTTCTAAAATGATAGCTGTGTCAGATGACCAAAGCAGTCTCTGTTCCAAATCCAGGCCTGAAGCCAGATTAAAATAATTCTAGAAGATCAGACTCTTCCAAGAACCCCTGGAGCTGAGAAGCAACCATTTGCTCTGGCATATTGCCCAAGAATGGAGGACTGGAAACTGGTTCTCCAATACCGTAGGGCCCAGGGAAGGGTGCCCCCCCCGAACAGGTCTAATCACTGCCTCCTTGAGCACAGGTGACATAACTCCCATTCTCAAGAAAGCATTTACCACTCCCCTACCACTCAAGCAAGTTTCCTCTCTGGCAGCTTTTATCAACCAGGAAGGGCAAGGACTGAGAACAATACTTCACTTTATTGACTATTTATTAATTGGCTTTATTTATATCCCGCCTTTCACCCCAATGGGGATCTAAACCTGCTTACATCATTCTCTTCTCCTCCGTTTTATGCTCACAATAACCATATGAAGTAGATTAGGCTGAGAGTGTGAGACTGGACCAAGGTCACCCATCAAGCATTCATGGCAGAATGGAGATTCAAACCTGGATTTCTCAGATCCTAGTCCAACATTTTAACTGCCACACCACACTAGCTAGTTGCTTGTACTCATCAGATCATGACTGCTGTCACACTGTATTTGTATACATGGACCTTTTTTTTTCTTTTGGGCAGTTATAGAATTGAAAGATACCTAAACATTTCCAGGATAACCTGGAATGAATGAATCACTACTCAAAGTACTAATTTTTTCAGGTTCAGTTGTATCTGCTGTAGGGAATGGTTCATAAGGCGGGCACAGAATCTGAAGTCAAGCTTAAAGGTTTACTGCTTGGAAAATCTGCAGTAAGATCTGTATGTATAATGGGCCTATAAATGAAAACAGGGAGCCCATATATCCTACCCTTAGTTTGCTTTTTTGAGAATTGCTCTTCACAACAATTTAAAATAAAGAAAAATAAGACTTATTACTCCTCATAAAACAAATGTCCCAACAACTTTATAAAGCAAAAAAAGTAGCCACTCTAAACAGAGCTCTTCTTCCCTTCTCTCAAAAAGAAGAGTCCCCTAGCTATAGCAGGAGGCCTGAATGAAAGTAAGAGACAAGCAGAACAAAAGAGTAGACAAATGCCCATGAAACTTCTCTGGCCAAACAAAGCACTCATTCCCCCTACTAGGTGTCTACTAGGTGTAGTGGTTAAGTGCGTGGACTCTAATCTGGGAGAACCGGGTTTGATTCCCCACTCCTCCACTTGCACCTGGCTGGATGACCTTGGGCAAGCCATAGCTCTGTACCAGCTGTTCCCTCAAGGACAGCTTGGGAAAGAGCTCTCTCAGCCCCACCTACCTCACAGGGTGTCTGTTGTGGGGAGGGGAAGGAAAAGGAGTTTGTAAACCGCTCGGAGACTCTCTTCTTCTTCTTCTTCTTTCAGGAGAGGATGGCTCTTTACGTGTTACCTCCCTTGTTTGTTCCAACTTTATCTTCTAGTCTGTTGTCTCCATAGAAGAGCTGATGTTTATATCATGATGTGATGTCAGATCATTTAGGATTTAATTAATCCTTTGTCTTACTTTTTTGCCCTTGGGGAAATCCATTAATTCTGAGGCCTAAAAAGTAGGCTTTTAAATCTGTCTCCAATACATGTGCTACTCTTCAAGTTTCCTCAAGACTCTTGGTTGCTTTCGGCTGGTGTTGTTTCAGCTGAAAAGCATAAGTAGTCTAAACTGGTTTCATTTGGCCTTAGGTTTGTGAGAAAATAAAATTAAAAAAAGACTTGCAGATTCTCTATTTTGTCATTCTAAACTTGTTATCAGTAAAGCCTTCTGTATGCATTTCAGGTTCTGCAGTGACAGATTGAACACAGTAGTGGGGAAAACTCACTATGAATGGATAATAAGAAATAGCACACACAGACAATCTAGTTTTATTACCCCGTACTCTCTCAGGTTTAGTGAAAATATTAAATTAGTTTTATGATTTCTGCATCAAAGAATATTTAGAAATAAACTTTGATAAAACAAAGGTACTAATCTTCTTTAAATACAAACTAAAAAGCATGTGTTCTTAATCTTTGCGTGGAAACTCAATCGAGATAGTAAGAAATTTCAATTACCTCAGGATTAAGTTTATACAAAATCCCTCTTGGGATGTGAGTATTTTGGGATTTGTTTATTGCCAAGGAGGGCAAGTTGTTGCAGCACTTATGATCCTTTATAGAGCAATTTGGCCATCAGATATGTTGCTCCAGTATGGTATACTGGTCATATAGAATGTCTTCATTTTCTTCAAGTAAAAATCTTTAGAAAACTGTTGGGTATTCTGCGATTTATGTCCTCCACCTTGCTATCAGAGTTGGGGCTTCTAAGCCTATATACTATTATTTGTCAATAAATTTCAGTTTCCCCTTTTTGAGCCATCAATAGCTCATGTTTTGTTTCAGTTGTTAATTTCAGATACCTTTATGTCCACCTGGAGTAGAAATTTAGATAAAAGACTTTCTCTCCCAATACAGCTACTTAAGGCTGTAAGGAACAGTACTAGGAAAGTAAGCTGAAAAAAAATTCAAAATAACATCTTAAATGAAGATTGGTCCTTGGTGCTCAAGGACACAAATCGTAAATGTTCTCCACTCTTCTTACGAACACCCTTTAGTGGTAATTTTTCCTTGCCAGACTATTTCCACTAGTTCAAAATTCATAAGTTTAGACGGGCTTTTCTATTGGCAAGGTGTGACTCTTTAAAATCAGCATTATAGCAGCATTAGCTGACACTGAGGTGCAAGGGAAATATAATAGAATTTTTGTAGAGGAATTTAGATGCCCTTATTGTCCGGATCAAGTAGATTCCCTAAGGTATATTGTTTTAATATGTCCCCAAAACAATACCACATGAAACAAATACATTTCTCCTTGAATAGAATAGCTAACAACACTTTCTGAGAAGTGGACACTGTGGCTGAGGACAGACTGGCAGTCTGGCCCGCTCTGCCTCCGCTTTAAAAGCAGAGGCAGAGTGAGCGTCCAGACTGCCACATCTGCCCAGCGGAGGCGCCCCAGACTCACCTCGTCTGGTGGCGTGCTCCTCCCGCAGCAGCCAGGCACCACTTCCAAGTGGTGTCCTGGCGGCTGTGTGCGCATTCCACCCGCTTCCGGCGGGTGTGAACGCGGGCGGGCGGAGCTGTGCGGCATTCTGCCGCCGCCATTGGAAGCCGCCCGCAGTGTGGACGCTGCAGGCGGCTTCCTTGCAGTGGTGTCTGAACACTGCACAGCAGGGCAGTTCGCCCGGCTTGTTCTGCCGTGCTTCTGTAGCCTGTGCTTTCTGCTATCAAGCCTGTGTTTCTGCTATCAAGTAGATTGACGAACTGCATGAGAGATGTGGCAATTTTTCTCTTTATACTCTCAAGAAGGAACTGATTTTCATTCTCACCTTTTTTTGTGAGGAACTGTGGATGAATAACTAATGGCTGTTAAATCTAGGGAAAGGAAAAGGAATGAGAAATCATTATACATGATTTATTACCTTTGTGCAAGTTTATTATCACATTATTTAAAAATCTGGGAACCTTTTTGTCTCTTTCATAAAAATTAAATATGTGCTTAAGCATATCTAATTGAAATCAGAATTGTTCTCTAATATTTAAATCACTGCAGCAGTGTTGGGGGGGTGTTGTATGTTATAAAGAGTGGACAGTATTTCTTTGATCAATACCACTTATATAAAATTGGTATAATCTTGCTAACCACCAGTTAACTATAAAATATCTTTAATGACTTTGGGCCATTCTCTCAGCCTAACCTATTTTGCAGGGGTGTTGTGAGATGAGAAGAATGGAGAAACCATGTACTCTGCCCCTGACCTGGTAACAAAGACAGGGTAGAAATGTGATAAGCATTTTGAATTTTGGCTGCTTTTTCTAACATTTTACTTTAATTCGTTTCATAATGTATAAGCAACTAATCTTCATGCATCTACTATACGTACACATTTCCTATTGATGAAATTGTGGGTTTCGCATATTTTCCTTTCTACTATAATGCTGAGTATTCACAGTTACAACTGTATACCTCTTCATACACATACAAAATCCTGATGTAGTGTATTAGAAATGGAGATAAACTTGATGTGTTTAGTAAGGGTCATGAAAGAGATGGTGTTCAAGAGATGTGATTTTGGGTGGAGGGAGCCTTCCTTTCTCAATCACACTTTGGTTAGATGCTGAATGTAGTTTGCTTGCCTATTTGGTAATGCTAGCCCATTCGCCAGGGCAATATCTTACTGCATTCTTTGGAAAGAAAGAGCAAGGTATCTGATATAGGTACACCTACAAAGGCTGAGTTCAGACTGGCAGTTTGGCCCAATATAGGCGTGTTTCTCAAGTGGATTAAGTGGGCCAGTTCACACAGCCACAGCTGTCTGGTGTTCCCATGCCATACTCACCCCGTCCTGAAATGTTTTGATCCTGCTTTTTAAAAGTACCGGGTGAAAGCTGTGGCAAGCCATTTGGGTGCACATTGATCCTGCTTCCTGGAAGTATGGATGCAAATAAGCCACAATTAAGCAGCGCCGGTAATGTGAACCCGCTGATCCGGCATAATTGCCCATGCGTGCTGTGTGCTTGAGCACACAACCACCCGTGGGGACGCTTCTGGCTCACAGAGTTAAAGCCCCCAGCCATGGGATCCTGCCCCAGTTGCTACTGCGCCTATACACCCATGCACCTACGCGCAGGTTGGCAAAATGGACTAAAGCCATGCACAACTGGGGCACCACCGCCAGGGGTCGCCCCTCAGTGTGAAAACTCCATTCCGCCTCCTCCCCGGTATGGTCCTGCATCAGTCCATGCAGTGTGACTGGAAAGCCCTGTAACAACTTGGCCCAGGTCTTTTTTGCCCCACTTCCCTTGCTCTTCATTCTGCCAGTCTATCCTCCCCCAAAGTCAGTTTTAAAATACAACTAAAATGAGACAATAATCAAGGAATTGGGACAGAATAATGGCCTGCAAAGGAGCATCATGAAACATTTGCCCAAATGAATAATGGGAAAATTAAAGTCTATTGAATAAGGCAATATTTTCCTTTGAAGAAACTAGTAGATTGCTGATCAAAGATAATCAGTGAGCTCGCAAACTGTGGTGAACTGTATAAACTTTTAATGCCAAGCCATTTAAAAAATAAAAACCCCTCTCTGTATGCCCTTTAATGAGCCTGCTTCAGCCAGGAGGGCAGGATATAAATTTAAGAAGAAGAAGAAGAAGAAGAAGGTGATACACCACAGAATATTTCACATGTTTGAGTGACTTGTAGGCAGGGCTTTTTTGTAGAAGAAGCCCAGCAGGAACTCGTTAGCATAATAGGCCACACCCAACAGCAAAAACTCATTAGCACATTAGGCCATACCACTGACAGCACAGCTTATTAGCATATTAGGCCACACCCCCATGTTACCAGAAGAGTGGTCATCCAGCCACACCCAACTTTTGCTTCTTATTCTGTTTACCTTGTTTGTTGTCAAAACCCAGGGCTTTTTTTGTAGCAGGAATTAATTTGCATGTTAGGCCACATATCCCTAATGTAGCCAATCCTAATGAGTTTCTGCTGTTGGGTGTGGCCTATTATGCTAATGAGTTCCTGCTGGGTGTGGCCAACTCAGGAGCCAGCCGGAACTCCGTTCCTGTGCGTTCCTGCCCAAAAATAGCCCTGCTGGTAGGCTTGAATTAGTGCATTTATTACAGGTTTTATAACTGACAGAATATAAGCAAGCTTGTTCAGATGGCTGGGGAAACTGAGTATTCTTTTGCTCTTTTAGGTGTCCATTGTTCACCTTCTCAAGACAGTGCGATTGCTCCGTCTTTTACGTCTTCTTCAGAAGTTGGATCGCTATTCCCAGCACAGCACTATAGTTCTGACGCTTCTTATGTCGATGTTTGCATTACTAGCTCATTGGATGGCTTGCATTTGGTATGTCATTGGAAGGAAGGAGATGGAAAAAAAACCATATAATTGGGACATAGGTAAAGGCCTTTGCTTTGTTTTAATTTTTACTCATGCACTTTAAAACATCAGGATACAAGAATTACAATCACGCACATAAGTATACTCATGTTTGAGCAAAGGTGCCATTATTAGTCCTTGTGATCATGTTATAGTTTTGATCTTTAATTTCTATTATTTCTTCCAAGGTGCTCCATTTGGCCTATATTGTTCTCGCCCTCATTTTATCCATACGACAACCATAAGAGATAGTTTATACTGAGAGACCAAGGTGACCCAATAAACTGAGTGATTAAGTGATCTAAGGACATGCAATATCCTAGGCTGACACTAACCATTGCACCCAACTAGCTCATCCAGGCCAGAACAGCATACATAAGGCTATCAGGGAGTCACTAGTGCAGATCCTTAGCTTCAGAAATGGAATTATGTCAGAGACCTTATGATCTATACCATAGGTGTCAACTACAGGGGGGCTTGAGGACTCGAGCCACCCCCAAAATTTCCCGGAGGGGGACTGAGCCCCCCCGGGAAAATGGAGTGCCCGCCGCCGCGAGTCCCTGGGCCCTTCCTAGCTGCTGTCTCTCTATCTCTCTCTTTCTTCCCCCTTCCCGCTGGCCTGACTGCCTCCGTCCCTCCCTCCCTCAGTCCATTCAGGGGCCAGCTAAGCAAATGCCCAGCTGTCCCCTGGACGGATGGAGGGAGGGAAGGAAGCAGGAGTGGCCAGGCCAGGGGGAGAAGCAGTGGTGGCGGGGACATGGTCCTGGCATGTGCGCATGCAAAGTGCGTGCACACGAGCCCCCCCCCCCCCCAAATTTAAAACTCAATGCCCCTGGTCTATACAAATGATTTGCCCTTTCATGAGGTGGGAACAAAAAAAAAGTAGCCATTTTGTGGTCACTTCATGAGTTTTCTTTAGGAATCTATATGAGTTTTCTCTAGGATTGCCAGGTCCATTGAAAATGCTGGCAGGAGATTGGGGGACGTTCCAGGAGCCAAAAGTGATGTCATGCAACTTGCCTATGTCACTTGGAAGTGACATAAGCACACTGGTGATGACTTTCTGGTTTGGGAACAAACACTATGGTAAAATCAGTCTCAATCCATAGAGTTTTGCCCCAAAACCAGACTATCCCCCCCGAGGACACCAATATGCCTACATCACTTCTGAGAGATGGAGGCACATCACGTTTATTTCTGGTGATGTTGCTGTTGGGGGGGGGGGGATTTCCTCCTGCTGGCCAGCTGGCTGGCAGCAGGCAGGAGCCCACAAAACCAGGGGATCCCTCACCACCAACTGGGGAATGGCAACCCTAGTTTGCTCAAAGATTGAGATCAGCTTCTAGTGACATGCTGCCATTGGCTGAAGCAACATGAGCAGGTATGCCTGGCTAGGGTTTTCAGATGTGACCTTTGGATTGGGGACTTCTCTTTTCTAAGAGGTGCTTCATATCCCCTCTAAACTACCAGACATCTGCTATGGCATCTGTTATTCCACCACAGAACACTCTTTAGTCCAAAAGGAAGGGACTGTGGCTCAGTGGTACACTATCTGGTTTGCATGCAGAATGTCCCAAATTCAGTCTTTGGCATCTGTAGTTAAACAGACCAGGTAGGAGGCAATGTGAAAAATCTCATATGGAGACCTTGCAGAGCCACTTGCCCTATTTGGGCAAGGTACTAGAGTGGGCGGTGGCAATTCAGTTGCAGAGCTTTATAGAAGACACTTTCATGCTAGACCCATTTCAGTCTTGCTTCCAGCCAGGCCATGGGATGGAGACGGCATTGGTCGCCCTCACAGATGACCTCTGGAGACATCTGGATCGAGGTGGTACAGCGGCACTGGTGTTGTTGGATCTGTTGGCAGCGTTCAACATGGTCGACCACCAGTTGCTGATCCACCGCCTCACCGACATGGGATTCAGGGGCTGGCCCTGCAGTGGCTTGTCTCTTTTCTCCAGGATCAGGGACAGAGGGTCGCACTTGGAGAACAGACTTCCCAGAGGCACCCACTGATATGTGGAAATAATGTTATTTAACATCTTTATGTGCCCCCTTGCCCAGATTATCCGGAGGCATAGGCTTGGGTGTCATCAATATGCTGATGACACCCAGCTGTATCTGGAGCGGGCACTTCAGGACATAGCGGGCTGGCTTAGACTGAGCTGACTGAAATTGAATCCAGTGAAGACGGAGGTCCTGTGCTTGAGTTGGAACAGGTTGGGGTTAGAGATTCCACTACCGACCTTTGGTGGGGTGCCATTGGTGGCAGCACTGAGGGTTAGGAGCTTGGGAGTGCTCCTAGATGCCTCCTTAAAAATAGAGGCCCAGATAGCAGCCACTGCCAAGGCAGCCTTTTATCATATGCGGCTGATTAGGCAGTTGGTTCCCTTCCTCGAACGTGATGACTTAGCAACAGTGATCCATGCAGTGGTCACCTTGAGATTAGACTACTGCAATGCTCTCTACATGGGGCTGCCCTTGTCTCAGATCTGGAAGCTGCAGCTGGTGCAGAATGCTGCAGCCAGGCTGTTGATGGTTCTCTCTCCACAGGACCACATCCAGCCTGTGCTGAGATCCCTGCACTGGCTGCCTATAGAGTACCGGATCCGGTTCAAGGTGCTGGTGCTGACCTTTAAAGCCCTATATGGTCTGGGGCCTGCCTACTTGAGGGACCACCTTTTCCCATATGTGTCCCCGAGTGCACTGAGGTCAAACTCACAACATCGCTTGACTCTCCCTGGTCCAAAAGAAGCTTGGCTGGCCAGCACTAGAACCAGGGCCTTCTCGGTGGCAGCCCCACACTGGTGGAATGAGCTCCTGGAGAACATCAGGGCCCTGTGAGACTTATTACAGTTCCACAGGGCCTGCAAAATGGAGCTCTTCCACCAGGCCTTCGATTAGGAGCTGCCACTGGGGGATTGAGGACATCCAGGTCCCTGGAACATGCTGGCTGAGACCCTACCAGAGGTGCCTAAAGTGGATTCCGCCCCTTTCACCATGCAACTCTGTTTGTTCACCATCTTTATTTGTTTGCCATCTGTGTTATGCTGTGTTTTTTTTTAAAAAAAAAATTATAAACTATGTTTTATAGTATTTTAAATGTTTGAGGCTGCCTTGAGCCAGGTTGTCTGGCAAGGTGGGGTAGAAATGTAAATAAATAAATAAATAAATATAAGAAAATTAGAATAGCATGAACAGGCAACAGAATATACTTTAAGCTTGAATTCTAAGAGACTTAGTACTTTACTGTGAGAGATTTGTTTGTCTTGGAGATTTCTTACAGCAATATTGTTTCATAACAATATCTCAGTTTTCAGGAAGGTAGAACTTTCTTCCTCTATACCAATATCTCCCTTTTGGGATTATAACTTTCCCTTTCTGTAATCTTGAGGAGTATAAAACCATTTCCCTTTTCACTTCTCAAACCAGAGTTTCCTTCTGAGCTGAACCCTTTGACTAACTGGGTAAATAATATCCTCCTTTTCCTAGGAGTGATAACGGTTTTCTGTTTGGCTAGGTTGGCAGTTTTCCACTAACTACCCAACCTCCTCTGGCAAACATTAACCCCAGTTCTGGAGACAGTGAATAAACAGAGAATTCAGCTAGGGCTGACACTTAGAAATTAAGTTCTTTCTGAACTTTTCCCCAAATGTATCGGGGTACAGTAAAGGCTAGTAGTTGTGTCCTTTCACTTTTCAAGTGACTTGTCTGTTTCCCTCAGACACACACACTCCTCCTGACTGGCAACTGCCTAGTCAAAATTCAAACGATGACTGACTAACTCTCTGACAAGACTCACAAGATTTTATAAAACTCTCATCAGCTGGCACTGACCAACCAGATAGAAGGAGGGAGTGCAAGCAGGCAGCAGCCTGTCACTCAAACTGCTGTTCAGTGCATTAACCTCTAATCTCCCAGTTTTCTGACTTTGATGCACTAAGCATCATTGTTTTTTAGGTCAGTTCGTCACAAGGGCTATTACCAAGGAGTTGTTTGAGAGGAGTAGTCAAGCAGTCCAAGGGTTACTCACAAGCAGGAGTCAAGCAGCCTCCCTTGGCTGGTTTTTCTACATGTGCCTAAGAGTCAAATTTGCAGCCAGCTGCTCTAGAGAAATTCTGCAATTACTCAGGCAGCTGGTTGGGCCAGGAGGTGAGCACTCTGTTATCTCTCCATAATTCTGCTTGTAGCCTCTGTCTGCAGTGCTCAAATGGCATGGGTGATACTGGAGGGCTGGGAACAATCAACTTAGTTTCACCTGTTCACTCAGGGCTGGAGACTGTCCGTGGCTCTGGACCAGCTGTTGGCTGTGAATCCTAGCCAGCCTGCAATTCTTCCTGCTTGCTGGATTCTGCTGACACAGAGCTGGCTACACATGGCTCCTCTGCTTCTGAGGAATCCTCTTCTCCTGAGGAGTCCTCACTGAACCCTGACTGACCCACAACAGTGATTTTTCTGACTTGTTTTGTTGCTTTTACTGGCTCTGCCTTTTTATTAGTTTTATTTTTATTGCTGCTTTTGCTACTGTTAGTGCTTTTTTAAAAAAGATGAGTCATTTTTGTTTTATTATCTGCGTGTTATGATTTATTTTAGACTAGGTAATTACTTTTTGTATTCTTTATAACAGAAAAATGGGATATACATTTTCTAAATAAAATAATATACAGGAAAACACCTAAATATACAGCAAGAAAACATGACATGTTAGGCTTTCTTTACTGTTTCTACAGAAAGAATTAAGAACTTTTTCGTTCTCTTTTCCCCTCAATATTCTAATATCCACCATTTTTTCTCTTTAAATTTCCTTCTTTGTATGTGTGTGTGTGGAAGAAAGCAAATGGATTCCCCCCCCCCCCCCCAGTCTTAAAAATGGCTTCTTGGTTTTATTCATTCTGTAGACCTGCAGGCATTTCTTACCCAGTTTCTAAGGAACAATATAAAGCATAAACTGATGATGTAACACAATGGAAAGACAGGATAAAGTGGTGGGAAATAATAGCAGAAAGTCTGAAACTGCAAGGGTTAGTAGAGGTATTGTAAAAGGCCAATCGGATGAAATTTAGTTTATGACTAATTTGGATCTTGAAAATTAGTATAGTCAATGCAAACTGAAGTTACATATAGAATCAGCTCAAGATCAGCAAGTAGCCTGAAAGCATCAAAGAATGTAATTACATTTTTTTTTCAAATTGTTGATGCTGCAATATTGAATATATTGAAAGCCCAGAAGGGGAGCAGTGAAATCTGCAATTACTAATCAAAGGAAAGACAGCATTTAAAAAGGCAGTTCTTAAACTGGGTTGTGATAAGATCTCTAGTAAGGCTGGCAATTCCAGGCTGGGAAATTCCTGTAGATTTGAGGGAGGAGGCTGGGAAAGCACAGTTTGGGGCGGAAAGGGAGCTCAGCAGGAATGTGATGCTAGAGTCCACCTTAGAAAGGTGCCATGTTCTCCAGGGGAACTGATCTCTGTACTATAGGGGGTCACATGTAATTCCAGGAGAACACCTGCCCCAGCCTGGCAGCTGGCAACCCTAAAAGATGGGGCTAAGCTTTCAAGAGCCCCAGTTGCAAGTCTAGGATCAGACTATTAGCTGAGAACATGTGCTTTATTTTCATTTATTTACAATATCTGTTTAGAACATTAATTAAAATTGGTTTTAAATTATCTGGAAAAGATTTCTATATAATAATTTAAAAATGGGACTGTATCTATGCCCCCTATTAAAAATCAAAGGCTTTTTAAAGTCTTGTGGTTGATAGCCTGACTAAGGGTGTGTGTAAATCATTTAAAAGAGTCCTATATATCCCGTTTGATTAGACTGGTTCAAATAGCTAAAAATTAAACACAGTTCCTAACTCTTATATTAAATGTCAGTTAAAAGATATTTGGAGGTTATTTTATCTCAAGACTTCTGACTACACATTTCATTCCATTCTTCATAACACTTACTGCAGAGTGGATTATTTCTTTTATCGATCTATCAGTTTCAAAGGGCAATTATAAACTTATCTAAATACCTGAGAATTGTATTAGAATGTTATACTTTAAGTTAAGCTATCTTTCTTTGGCAAGAAAACTCTGTTGCAAACAGTGTAGAAAGAAGCTATATAAAAATAATTTCATTTTAATGCATCGTCAGAATTAGACTAGATTAATATTTGGGATTCATTTAAATGGTACTTAGCAGTACTCATGCAGATTATTGTAATGTTGAAAAACTGAATTGATGAGGTTTAGGCATTGTTGGGGGTGTTGGGGGGATTTTTGTGTGTGTGTGTCTGCACCTGGAAATCACATTGACCTCTGGTGACTGACCCCTACTGGGGGTCTGGAGATTATTTCAGAGAGGTGGCTGAATATAGCCTGCCTCTGTCCTCCTGACTTGGTATTCCAAGGAAGTCTCCCATCCAAATACTAGCCACAGTCAAACTTGCTTAGCTTCCAAGATCTGAGGAGATCAGAGTTGCCCAGGCTATCCAAGTCAGGGCTTAGTTTAGGCATTGTTGGAGAAAATTGTTAACTACAAGAAGTTTGTAAAATTAGGATCTGTTCATGCCTTTAAGCAATTTGTAATGGTAAGCAAATAACTGGATTTTAAAAGTAGGAAAAATTATGCAGCTTGAAAGTCAGAGAGAGAATGTAAAAAATAATAATAACAAAACCCATTATATAACCCATTGTATAACCCAGTGCACTGATGAAGGATCCAGAAAGGACAATGATCTGTTTTTTCTAAGGAATTTGAAAAACAATATTTTAATAATTACAGAAACTGTACTTTTCTGAGGATCATCCAAATACACATATTGGGGATTTCCTAGTCTCAAGAAACATCCCATAATGTTCATGGGATCCCATCCCATAAAGTTCAAGCCAGAAAAAATACTTGACCCAAAGCCTCAATGATTAAGTTCTAAAGAGGACAAAAATCTACAATTGTTGAATTTATCAAATCTGGCAATTCATGTTAGCTAAAATGTTATCATGTTTAAATATAGTGTACTGGATTAAATGAATTTACTAAGAGCAAAATATTGCTTTATAAAGAAATTGATAAGACATTGTGGCACCATTCCAGCGCCACTGATTTTAGTGAGAAACTTCTTAAAGCTGATGTGGGCAGGATTTTAGGGGGGGTTTCTAGTTCC
This sequence comes from Lepidodactylus listeri, assembly GCA_029233225.1. NCBI lineage: Eukaryota > Metazoa > Chordata > Lepidosauria > Squamata > Gekkonidae > Lepidodactylus > Lepidodactylus listeri. The sequence goes on from JARCFY010000012.1 coordinate 52,500,309, forward strand.
TAAACAGCAGGAAGGTGGGGTTTGATTCCATGATAGCATCCAGTTCCTTTATGTTCCTTGCTGGTCTTCCAGAGAATCTTGTACATCAACTTTGTTGCTTGGGAAAGGATAGCTACTGGATCAAACATTTTTATCAAGATCTAGCATCTTTTTTTGTTCCTCGCTTTGTATTCTTCCTTCCTGGAAAATACTGCAGATTGCAAGTTTTCACATTTCAAGAAAATGAGATTCCTTGTAAGCTGTCCTAGGAAGACCATTTAGAGCTTTTGTAACCTGATTCTTACATCATTTCATCATTGATTTTAAAGTGGAACAGTTCTTGGTTTTTCTATGGATTCAGAGAACAGCAGAGTAAAATCCTTTATAGTTTGGTGAGGTTGTGAGAACAACTTTTCCAAGCTGATATCACTTTATGTAAGTGCCATTCAGAAGTACGCATACAACACAGAGATTGTTCTGAAAGTGTTCTTTGTTGCTAAATGTATTCTGCGTACGAGGACTTCATGATCTTTTAAAAATGGACAGCCACAAATAATAGGTTAATACGGGGCCATAAAGTCAAGATGCTACTTCCTTGAGATTATCAAAGCTGCCAGGAATCATTTCTGAAATGTTCTTGAGCATGTTACGTACCTGTCAGCTATAATTTCAACAGCAGCTTTTTCTAAGCTTATCCAAAACAGGACTTGTTAATACAGCAGAGTCATCTCAAGCATTAAATTAATTCCATGTACATTTGAAAAACCTGTTCTCTCCTATCCTATGAACAAAACTTTTTATTTCTCATATTTATCATACTCCCTATTGTATGCTGCATACCTTGTTTTTCTGCTCTAAAGAGTTTGTATGGTCTTTTTGTTACCTTCAACATGTTGGAAGAGCAGTAGAGCTTTGGAGATGTTTTATGTTTGTCTTACGCTTCTATTACAATGTTTTGATATTAATCACAGTGTTGATTGTTGCATATTTAAGTTCAGTCAGCATCCTCAAGACAGTCAGCAGGCTAAATTTTCTCCATGATCATTATCGGAAGATACATCATATCCTGCAAATACTGACAGAAAAAATTTAATAGCTGGAAAGTTTTCCCAGGGTGGTGCTAGTGGAATTTGAAGCATTCATCATTCTCTTCATTAGTGCTTCTGCAGTCACCAGAAATCTTGTCAGCAACTCTGGGGATATGTTTTGAATAGATCCTTGAGGGCATGCACTTGTACATCTATCTAGGTTAAAATTTGAGTCGTGACTCTGCTCCTCCCCAGCAAATAGTATAATTAAGTGTACCCAGTGAAGCCAGAGATATGATATAAAAGTCTGACTTTTAATTTGGAATCATAGAGTTAAATCCAAACATAAGAGTGGATCAGAAGATGCCTTTCGCTCATAGCAGGGGCCCTTTCAGTCATGGACTGGCTTTTTCCATGAGCAGAAAGGCACCCTTCTGAACTCCACAAACCAAATTCTTCAGAGTACTTGAAATTTTAGCTACCTTCGGGTGATTTCTGGTTTCACTGTTTCATTTTCCAGTCACTGACAATTGTGTGAATCCCTTTAATGAAAAGTATATGCACATTCTGTTCTTGCAGTTTGAATTCAGTGTACACACTGTTGAATTCAGTGTATGCACACCTGTGACTTAGGGCTGATCAGAACAGGCATAGTACACAGTCTTCCTGCATTCCGTTATAGTGAAGGGAATGCATGATTTAATATTTGCCCTTGTCAAACATTCTCTGCCTATGGCAGCTTGGTATATCACAGAGAAAGAAAACAGCCTACCCTACTTCTTGATATGCAGGGACCTTTTGGCATGACGAAGGAGTTTACCCATCTGCATGCTGAACTGATGTAATTCCAGATAAGCCATCCTCATGTAAGTGAGACAATAGCAATATAGCCTGTTGGATGTTAATTTCATGCTTCGGCACCTGGTTATTGAGAATTTAATAAAGTTCTTTGAACTAAATGGCTAATTTATCATGCCTTTGGTTCCAAATAGGTTCTCTGATTTAAAACTTGTACATTCTGTATTTAGACCAAATGATTTCCAAGGCAGTTTCCAACAGAGTAAAGACAATACAAGAATAAAATATAAAGGAAATAAAACAATGAAACCGTCAGCAGAACAACATAATAGCCAACATAACTATATTCTGTGACAAGCTTGAATAAATAGAATAATTTTTAACCTGGTGCCTAAAGGAAAGCAAGGTGATATTTTGGGAAAACGTAACATAGCTCGAAAAGCTGGAATGGACATATTCACACCATGTTCAGAACTACCTACAAAATGAAAAAAAATAATTTTACCTCTTCAAAATTCTTGATTCTTTGTTTCATTAAGAAACAATGGGCTGGAACCAACAGTTCCCTTTTAGTAAGCAAAGTATTTACCCTTGGAAAAAGATTCCTTCCATGGGAAGAAGGGCTCCAATGGAAGGAATCATCTAAGGGAAGATTCCATGTTTAGCAGAAGGGAACCATTAGAGCCAGGTTGCAATTTGGTATTAAAGTTTTCATACCAATAAAGTCCACATTTATGTGGTTTGCTTTAGGCAGCATCTGGATTATGGAACATTTGAAATTATGCTGATTGTCTTCCTTGACTGAATTCTGCATAGGTTTTTACACCTACTCTAAGGCCCTAATTTTGCAAGAGGCATTGATGGGAATTGTTGTTTAGAAATTATGCAGTATGATCCATGAGAATTATCTAATGTTATAATAAATTGCAATTTACTCTAATTCTGGTAATTTGAAAACAATTTCTAAGTCAGCAAAGTAGCATTTAGGAGACCTGTACCTGGGGATTGGCACAAACCAGGAAAATGTGGTTCGGTTTGTGGTTTGTGACTGAACCACAAACCAAATTGGGAAGCTTATTCACAAATTGAGCTGGTTCATGTGGTTCGAGGCCCTGCAAACACGATTGAAAGGGACCACAGTCCCTTTAAACAGTGTTTGCAGAAAGCCCAAAAACCAATGTAGCAGTGGGAAGCAGCTTGCTCTCAATTGCTCAGCTGTTTCTGGCTGTCTTGTGCAGTCACTTTAGTGTTTAAAAGAACTGCAAAGCAGCACAAAAAACAGCTGTGCAGCAGGGAAGGAGTTCCCACTGTGCAGCTGTTTAGGGCCATCTTCTGAAGTCCATTTAAATTTCAAAGGGACTGCATAAGACAGTACAAAAAACAGCTGTGCCATGTGAGGCACTCCCTGCCATACAGCCATTTTTGGGCTGTCTTCTGCAGTCCCTTTAAAGTTTAAAAGGACTGCAGAAAGTCTGAAACAGTTGTGTTATGTCACCCCATCACACATCTGTTTTTCCAGTTGTCTTTTGCAGTCCTTTTAAATGCTAAAGAGACTGCACAAGACAGCCCAAAAAACAGCTGTGTAGCAGGGAGTGCCTCTCATGGCACAGCTGTTTTTGTGCTGTCTTCTGCAGTCCCTTTAAAGTTTAACAGACTGCAGAAGACAGCCCGAAACAGCTGAGTGGCAGGTAGTGCCATGCTGCAGCTCAGTTGTTTTTGTGGCTTTCACAGGGAACAGAAAGTAGTGTTTTAAAAGGAGTCCCTTTAAACTCCCACTTTCTACTCCATCCACAAACCACTGTGAACTGCATGAACTTCTCTAAAAGTTTGTGGAAGTGTGTGACAGTGAACCCATCACAAACTTCTGTTCATGAACCACAAACATGGCAAAATTCATCATAAATTTTGCTTCCTGGTTCAGTTTGTTCCCATTCCTACCTGTACCCTGTACTCCCTGTACAGCATCCAGATGATGATTATGTCTCTGTATAATAGCTCTGCCCTCTTCAGACATTCATCCCTGCCACTTATGCTCATTCAAGTACATGTGTGTCATCCTACTCCTCCACTATCAGCTGAGCTTTTCTCCAATGCAGATACAAAATGACTATGCAAGAAATGTCAAAAATTCAATTTTGCACGTGTTGTATAATGACATCCAAGATAAGACTGCAGTGATTTAATATTATGTGCAAGAACTGAAGAAGATAATTTGATCATCATCAGCATAAATGTAACTCACACCAAAATAGTCAGCTGAAGGCCAAACTGGAAAATATGGGTGTCCTCAGAGATGCTTGCTGTTCTGAAGCCATGAGTTCCCAGCTGAGATTTCCTTGAAGCTGTGCCATGCAATGCCATTTCTTGTTGGAGGGAGGAGGGACTACTGTGTTCCCCTTGTGGAGGAGGGATTGCTGCATTCCCCTTATGCTATTTTTCTCACCCAAAATTGTGCAGGGAGCGTACAGACAAATAACCCTCCAGACCATTTCAGGTTGGAAAAAATGTTGTGGGGGGAAGGCAGGAGCCCTTTCTACCCACACCGGGGTAGTTCCAACCAGAATTGGGCCCCTGTGGCACAGTTTAAAGAACTGGTGGGAGTCCCTTGGGAGTCCCTGGTGATGTCATACTGACTAGTTCAACCACGAGTGAGCATATACAAAGGCTGAGGACAGACTGCTTGTCTGCCACGCCTCCGCAGCGCGGCAGACTGGGGAGGGGGGAATTTCCCCCACGGCGCAGCGTTCGCACGCTGCCTGAAGGAAGCCGCCCGCAGCGTTCAGACTGCGGGCAGACGCCGCGCGGCTGCTCCTGCCCGTGCGCGTTCACACCCGCTCCGGCGGGTGGAATGCGTGCACACGGCGTGCCGCAGCAGCCGAGCACCACTTTGAAGTGGTGCTCAACTGGTGCAGGAGGAGTGCGGCGCCGGACGCAATGCATCCGGGCCGCCTCCTGGGGGCAGATGCGGCCGTCTGAACGGCCGCTCTGCCTCCACTTCTGAAGCAGAGGCAGAGCGGCCGAGACTGCCAATCTGTCCTCAGCCAAAGAAAAGAGTGAAGGCATATGTCTATTCACAATGGAAAGTGAAAACACAGAAGACCATTATGAGAAATACAAAAAGAGCAATTACAGAGATAGAGAAAAGGGAAAATAAGTGTATGTGGAAACCAAAAACCATGAGTTGGAACCAAACAGCCTTTTCATTCAGTCTTTATTCATTCCTTCCTTATTATCTATAGAACATTGCTTTGTCCATACAGATCCCATGATCCCTAGCATTTTTTTGGTGGAAACATTCATCAGCAGTAGAAAAGCTGGTTGACTCCTATCCTATGTAAAGAACAAAGAAGAATATGTGAACCTCGTTGAATACTATAGAACTATGAAGAACAACAACTGAAGAATCTTTATACCTGCCAATCAACCATTAGGTATTTTAGCAGGAGCAGCATCTATGGAATGAAATTCACAAAAACTTGACAGAATATGATGAATAGAAGGACATGGAAAACAACGTGCTTAGGAGGGGGAGTAGAAAAGTAAGACAATAATTGTTAAGAAAAAAAGATCCAATTATAGTAGGGTTTTTAAAATTGTGATGGATAAAAGCTAGATTAAAGAGAAAGATTAAACGGGAAACATGCAGAAGAAGAGTAGGGATCAGAGAGAAGAAAAAAACAAGGGAGAAGGATCAAAGAAGACAAGTAAAAGAAGATCTAAAAGACAAATATATTCAAACTCGAAACAAAAGTAAAGATAGAACATTTTCCTAGAAGACCATAAGAGAACAAAGAAAAGGGAACAAAAGATAAAGGAAGAAATATAATTGTGAAAATAGGATTAAATATAGGTCCTACTAAGGGAAAATAGAAAATGAGAAATAGCAGTGACGTTCTAAATAGAGTTATACCCTTCTAAACCCATTTAATTAAATGGATTTAGAAGGTTGTAACTCTGCTTAGGCTGGCACTGCAGGTGGGAAAACTATCTTATCTTTTCCTGATGTAGGTTTTATTCCCAGAATGTTGATCATTGGTTTATTAAAACGTTACAAAGTCCACCTGCAAAAAGCAGTTTTCAGCTACTGGAAAATTATGTTTTAGAGTTTTCAGTCCTTGGATGAATTTCTAATTCTGACTAATCATCAGTGTTAAGAAAGACTGGACTGATAATTTGGCCTAATGTGTTAATATTTCAAGTGAAGCTCAGATCTGTTGGTCAGTTTGCTTTTGCTGATTACACTGCAGGTTGTGTTTTCTCTGCCTTTCAAAAATCCATTTTGTATTGTCATCTGGAATTGTCACTCTTTCTTCCTTGGCAACCTAGCAGCAGGTTCTTTGTATAGCAACTCCAGAGGGTTATGTGGAAACCTGTGGCTGACCTACTTCCAGTTCCCTTTTTTTCTTTCACTTCATTCTTACTGCTTCAGAGGAAGGCTGCCATACATTAGCAGACTTGGCACCCATAATCACACATTTTACCCAGCCAAGCTTTTATAGGACTGCTGAATTTTAACAATAAAAATGCTTAGCGGGTTTCTTTTTTTTCTCTTTCATATCATTCTACTATGATTTTCAGAAATCATAACAAGTACTAAAGCTGAAACTAGATATTATGATATGCACAGGGTTGCCACTCAAAACAGCAGCAGTGTGTCTACCTTCCCCAATACCCTTAATAATTGTTAGTATAAATTACCAATGACCTGATGTACTGGCACGTACATCCCTGCCTAAGCACCACAAACACACTGAGCCATGGTGGCAAGACATGGATATAGTAGAGTTAATAAGAGGGAATGAGGAACTAGACACAGCTGCCATTTTTTTATTGAATTCTGATGTAATTCAGCAGAAGCTCTTCAAGAAAGGAAAAATAAAAATGTTTGGAGATTAATGTGTAAATAAACTTTCAGGTCTCTGTTAACTAAGAATGGGCACAAACCACAAAAATTCAGTTCAGTTTGTGGGCACACCATGAACCACATGAAATCTGGTTGCATATTAACCAGGTTCGTGCCCCAAACAGCTGAGTTATAGAGGCAGTATGCTCCCGTGGCTCCATTGTTTCAGAGCCAGTTTGGTATAGTGGTGAAGTGCACTGACTCTAATCTGGGAGAACCGGGTTTGATTCCCCACTCCTCCACTTGCACCTGCTGGATGACCTTGAGCAAGCCATAGCTCTGTACCAGCTGTTCTCTCAAGGACAGTTGTCTCAGAGCTCTCTCAGCCCCACCTACCTCACAGGGTGTCTGTTGTGGGGAGGGGAAGGAAAAGGAGTTTGTAAAACAGTAAGTGAAGGGCGGGATATAAATCCAATCTCTTCTCTTCGCTCTCTTCTTCTAAACAGCTGAGCCATGGGAGCAGGGTGCCCCCATGGGCTCAGCTGTTTAAAGAGACTTTCTGCCTCTATGGCTTAGCTATTTCCAATCTTTTGGCAGCTTTCACAGGGATGTTTTGCAAGCTTTTGTGGGGAGGAGAAATTGCTCCCCATGAACCTCCACAAACAGCCTTAAAAGTCTGTGGAGATCCGTGGCTGGGCTGCAGTTAGCAAACCACGAACTGGCCAAAATTCATTACAAACAAAGGTTTATGAGCCAGTTTGTGCCCATCCCAACTGGGGAGTATAGAACAGGAAAGAAATTATGCAAAATAAATGGTAAGTAGTCAGTAATAAGTAAATTGCTCATATTAGGAATTAAATCCTATTCAGTGTTTAAAATCAGACAGTAGGAGTTGGAACTTTGTCATATTATTTCATGCTGTTACTAGAATTTTTCATTTTGTCTATAAATAAGCTTCAAGCAAGTGAAACTGCCACAAACCTATCAAAATCTATACAGCAGTAAATTTCCTTCTCAACGGAACTGAGACAAACCCTGTTTTACAATTTAGTTAGAATGAAGTCTGAATGAGGCGATCGCATGTTGTGGTGGAAAGATGGACTTCAGACTGCAGGAGGGAGATTGTGGAGGTGCTTGTTGTGGAGAGAGGAAGGAAAGGCAATAGTAAGTTGCTTTGAGACTCCTTAGGGTAGAAGAAACAGTGTATAAAAACCAGCTCTTCTGATGTTTATATGCTGGATAATAAGATGACAGACTATTGAGGTGGTAAAATCCAATGATCAATTAGGTCTGCGGGTGATTTTTGGGTTTTTATATTTTTTTTTCTGTTACAAAAACCTCTCTACTAATGGAAACATACCATAGTGAGGAGAAAATTTCTACCCCCTCTCATTGCTGCTCTGGTTTTGTATTTACAGGAAGTTTTTAACACATCCATGGCAGGCTATGACCAAAGTTGCCTCTAAGCTGTGCTAGGGGGCACTGGTGCACAAACATTTAGCTGCCAGCTCACAAATTTCAAGCTTCTGCTCAAACTAAAGAATTTTCCCCTCCAATGGAGGATGGCACCTCCCTCTGGGGCCCATAAGATTGAACTCCCTGGCCTAATTTTTTTTTTAATTGGGGTTTTTTGAGGTCAGACATTAGCAGCCATGCTGCAAATTTGGTGCCTCTACCCCCAGAGCCCCAGATACCCCCAGATCAATCCGTTATTATAGGCTATGGGGCCCATTGACTATAATGGTCCCCATAGGCTATAACAGAGCTGGAAAAAAATAGGCTTTTTCCCCACACCCATTATGCTTTTCAGTTTGATTTGTAAGCTGCCTTGAGTCACAGTAAAAGTGGGGTATAAATATTTGAATAAGTAGTTTGGACAGGTTGGTAACATTTAAGCAACTTCCGGTTTGTTAGGTTAGGCAGGGTTCTGACAGTGATTGTTCCACTTCTGTTATATTTGACCAGTAATTTGTCATATTTCACTAAAAAAAAGTAGAATGCAAAAGTTTTTCCCTTGTAAGTGCTGGTATGTTTTCTAAGGCTCAGCGCAGGGAAACAGTCTGAGGCCAGGTCTACCAGTATAGTGGAAAGAGATGTGAAGACCTGTTCTCTGGAGGCCAGGTCTACCAATATAGTGGAAAAGGGTGGGAAGACCTGTTTTCCTGAGGCCAGGTCTACCAATATAGAGGAAAGGGGAGGGTAGATTTGTTCTCTGAAGGTCTCATCTACCCCCAGAGAGGACATTTTCTGTAATGAAATTGATTCTGTTTTCTCTTATAATGTTTAAATTACTCTTAAAATATAGTGTAAATATAGTTTAAATGAATTCATTCTGAGATTTTTACAAGATTATGGAAATAATCTAAAAACCTAATTTATGCGACAGTCAAATGTAGACTTACTCACAACTTGAATGCTACTAGCTTTTTTCACTCACAAGGTAGAATTGTTGCTCACAACACTGGAGCTTAGAGGGAACACGGCTGTGACCACAAGAGTTAGTACCCTTATCAGTAAAAATAGTTTCCTTTGAAAATATAGTGTAGTGATAGCAGCTTCTCAAGGTAGTTAGTGTTATTTTGATCCCCAAATATCTGCTGAACATAGCACATTTCCATACAGAAGACTCTCCATCTACGCTTGATTTGTAAGTGGGCAGTCTGTACAAAGTCACAGTTCTTCTAAAATTATTTTGCATCTCGATGTTACATAATTTTAAGCATATGATAATCATTAATGTTTATTGGATATAATTCTAACAATAGTTTTGGGCATTAATTTGGTGCATTGCTGAATGCTTTAGGGTATTTATGTGAAAAGATAATCTTTTATTCTGCTCATTTACCTATGCAGTTGTAACTGCCAACTTGTTAAAATGACCGTAAGATTTCAGCCTCTTTATTTCCCAAGATCTATCCCTCTAGTGTATTCTGTGGCATAGTATGCTATGCAGTGGAGATATTATTGTTATTGTTATTATTCACCCTACCCCACAAGTGGCTCAGGGCAGCTGACAACATAAAACCACCAGACAATCTCTCCTTATTATATAATTGAGTGTTTGTGTGACTCTTTCCTCAACATTCCACACACCACCACAGCCTTTGGTCCCCTGACCTGTCAATCAGAAGCTGTCCTTATTCACTGGCTCTGAGTACTCGTGTGCCATTGGCTGGGTGCTGGATCTGCTCCTCTTCCCCACTCACTCCTTCAGTCACTGTGCCCTCTCAGAATTACTGGCAAATGGCTTTCTCTCTTGACAAAGACGCTTCTCCTGCTTCCCTCCTGTGTGGGACTAACTGTTACCTCAGTGGCTGTAGGTATAATGAAATTGCAGTTACCTGTGTTTATAAGATGGCTGCTGTCTGTCTTTAAAATGTTCCTCCTTAAGGTTCAATTGAGCTGTAGTTCCAGAGAGGGACCTGCAGGGTTATCACTCACTGGGTTGAATGGGGCTTCCTCATCTGTTGGTCTACAGTTGCCAGCTGCCGCAAGGCCAAAAAATGTGGGAAAAGAGGGACCGTCCCAGGGGGTGGGGCACCATCAATATAGACTCCAGCCCATCCAGGGAGGATTGTGTTTAACCCCTGTTGATTTATGCCCTGCTGGTTCATAGTGTGTGCTTACTCCTGCAGCTGTGCCTTATTCATTTATTGGGTGTGTGTGTGCTCCATAATTGTTTAAATAGTAAAATAAATTCTTCTATTTTGGCTAATCTGTGTTGTTCTCTGACCCCATAGTCTCCCCCGCTCTGCACAGTACCAAAGGGAGGGAAACAAGGAAAGGCCAGACCCTTGGGTTGCCAACTTTCTAGGGATCCCCCAAAGATTGGGGATTCTATCTCCAAATAGGGAGATTTGGTCACAGGGGTCTCACTGTCCCTCTAAAAAGGCAGTGACAATTCAGTGAGTGGTAGCAGGGAACTTAAGGAGTGAGATACACCCATGGGATGAGGGTGGGAGGCAAACAGCTGAGTTGTAAACTGGAGCCCATTTTGCCACAGTAGGCAACCAAGCTTGGTTCAGACAAAGGAAGGAAACACTTCACAGGCCTTTGTGAGGAACTTATTGGGACCAGTCCTGACTACAGTTACCAGGTCCAGGTAGGGAGATTCCTGGAGATTTTCTGATAGAGTCTATGGAAGCCAGGGTTTGGGGAGGGGAGAGACCTCAGCTGAACAGAATGCCATAAAGTCCACCTTCCAAAGCAGTTATTTTCTCTGGGCGGCAGAGATCTGTTGTCTGGAGTTCAGTTGTGATACCTGGCGATCTTCAGGCTCCACCTGGAGGTTGGCTACCCTAGGCATAGAAATCAGAGATTCAGAGCAGGGTCTGCTAGATCCAGGTTCTTGCTGTAGAAGCTGAGTGGGTGATTTTGGACTAGTTGCAGACTTTCAGGCTAACCTACCTCACAGGATTGTTGTACAAGTCAAAAGGGGGAGAGGAAAATGATGTAAGTTGCTTTGGTCCCCGTTTCAGAGAAAGACTACTTTTCCTCCAGGAAAATTTATTTATTTAAATTTCTATCCCACCTTGAGATCACTCAGAATTACAACTGTTCTCCAGATGGTAGAGATTAGTTCCCCTGGAGAAAATGGTGGACTCTGTGTCCTTATACCCTGCTGAGATCCCCCCCCCCCCCATGACAGCCAATGTGACGTGGCAGTCAGGGCTTCAGAGCACAGTAGAGGCTGCGGGGGGGGGGGGATGGAAAGCTGAACAGTGAGGGGAAAATAAAGATAGGTTGATGATTGGCTGGGAAGTAGATAGGGTTGCCAACTCCAGATGGGAAATTCCTGGAGATTTGAGGGATGGAGCCTGGAGACGGTGAGGTTTGAGGAGGGGTGGGACCTCAGATAGGTACAATGCCACAGATTCTACCCTCCCAACCAGCCATTCCCTCCTGGGGAACCACTGTTGCCAATCTCCAGGTGAGGAGTGGGGATCGCTCAGAATTACAACTGATCTCCAGGTGGGGGGGAGGAGATGGAAAGCTGAAATCAGAGGGCAGATAATGGCAGGTTAATGCTTGGCTGGGAAGGAGATAGGGTTGCCAACTCCAGTTTGGGAAATTTCTGGAGATTTGAGGGGTGGAGCCTGGAGAGGTGGGGTTTGAGGAGAGGTAGGACCTCAGACAGGTACAGTGCCATAGACTCCACCCTCTAAACCAGCCATTTTTTCCTGGGGAACCATTGTTGCCAATCTTCAGGTGAGGGGTGGAGATCACTCAGAATTACAACTGATCTCCAGGAGGGAGGGCAAAAGTCAGCTGCAGTCAGAGGGGCAAATAACAATAGGTTAATGGTTAGCTGGGAAGGACATGGGGTTGCCAACTCCAGATTGGGAAGTTTCTGGGGATTTGAGGGGTGGAGCCTGAAGAGGGTGGGGCTTTAGGAGGGGTTTACAGGTACCTCCAAACCAGCCATTTCCTCCTGGGTAACAATTGTTGCCAATCTCCAGGTGAGGGCTGGAGATCACTCAAAATTACAACTGCTTTTCAGGTAGCAGAGATCAGTTCCTCTGGAGAAAATGGTGGACTCTGTGTCATTATACCCTGCTGAGGTTGCCACAGCAAATTGACGCTGAGTTCCCAAGGCCAGGGAACTCTCCCAGAGCCTTTTTCTAGAGCCCATTGTATTTATTTCCACAATGGGCCTTATTCCTAGTAAAACAATAAATGGCAGCAACAGATGATAACGAAACCCATGCCTCATGTCAGCCAAGGAATAGCAGGTATCCCAAGAAACTCCAGAACCCAAATAATATTCAAAACAACAAGGGCACTGGGAGACGGACCATGGACAAAGAAGGCCAGAATGATTGAACAACCACTGCCTCAACCAAAGGCTTGGCGGAACAGCTCCATCTTACAGGCCCTGCAGAACTGTAGTAAGTCCTGCAGGGCCCTGATCTCAAGTGGGAGCATGTTCCACCAGGCCGGAGCAAGGGCTGAGGCTAAGCAGATGCCCCTTGGGCCAGGGACCACAAGAAGGTGCTGGTCAGAAGAGCGTAGAGCTCTCCAGCACTCATATGAGGAGAGGAAGTCCTGCAGGTATGATGGTCCCAGGCCACATAGGGCTTTAAAGGTCAAAACTATGACTTTGAACTGGATCTGATATTCATTCAGCAGCCAGTGCAGTTGGTGCAGCACCGGCTGAATGCATGCCCACACAGGCAACACTGTCAGCAGACATGCTGCCACATTCTGCACTAGCTGCAATTTCCAGATCAGATATATCATCTTTTTAAAAAATGCATTATAGTAAAAAAGAAAAGAAAAAAGGAGAATTGTTTAGTTTCCAAGGCTATGTTCATGAATACATTGGTATTTCCATCACTCTAAGCCTTGTATGATTTATTATGCAAATATAAAGGATGCTAAACTTCATTCATAGAGACAATGGGTGGGACTGCCATGCACATAGAGCAGGATCAACCCTCCTCCCTGGTAGTGTCATTTAGTTATAGGCTTCCACTTGGACAGTGTGGAATTACAACAAATCATGAGGACATCTGATAAAATCATGCACCATTTTAATGCATTGCTCCATGGGAATAATTAATGACAATTATGTGCAGGCTACCATATCATGATCATCCTGAGCACAAGAGAACAGAGGTCACAATTAGTTTTACGTTGGGGCCTTCTCTCATACTTTCTTGTGGCACCTCACAGCTAGGAGGAGAATCAATTCACTTCTGCTGCTGCTGATTCTGTGGCGGGTTGGCCCTTGAGTTCTTGAGGTTTTGCTTTCTAGATGCATGCATCAAAATATAGACAGACTGTGTAAGGGAAAAAAAACTTGTAAAGTGTTTTTATAACTGACTATAAATACTAACATCATCACCTGTCAAAGCCTAGAAAAGTATTTCATTTAATGATGGAACACTTCCCAGAACAGGTAAATAAAATGTGATGCAAAATCATCCATACAGCAACAATTCATTTTCAATGAGATTTCAACAATAGCATATCAGGAGTTCAGTAATCCTCTTGATTGGCAGCAGTGCTTAGACCTGTCCTTTGTAACATTTGAAACATCACACTGATGCTTTAAAAACTATTTGATGAATGCAAACCTATACTGCAATTTTGGTCAACTCGAGAGCCATGGTGCTTACATTTGAGGCCGCCATTCAGTCATTTAGGCATGGTGAACTATCTGTTTTTCTTTCTTTTCCAAAGCACATTCTCTGCACTGAAAACAAATATGTTAGCAGCAGGCAGCACATGTGTTTTCAGGCCTCTTGCACTATACATTAAAACATATGTCTGCCTTTACCCTAAATCATTCCAAAATGCAGCAGACAGGAATCAAGTATCTGGCCTGTGATTTATTCAAATTGCCATTCAAGAGCTTTGCACTGCAGTAAGGAGTTTCTTTTCTTATTCCCAGGAACCTTGAGTTCAGATCCCTACTCAGCAATAAAGCTATATGATAGACCTTAGATCAGTTACTGTCTCTCAGGCTAATCTACTTCATGGGGTTGCAGTGAATAGGGAATGAGAGGGATATACATCCCTGAACTCCTTGGATGGAGGACATGACAAAAATGTGAAAGGAATTTTTATTATCTGAAGACCTTCTTGAGTGTGGTCAGGAGTGTGGTCAGTTTCCAAGGAGTACATGAAAATATAAGTACCAGCTATTAGTCTATACCAAAGCTGTTCTAGGACTGAGGAGCCAGTCCATAATGGAGTGAGTTATACTCTCTGAAGCAGCAGGTTCACAGTTTGGAAGTCCTACTGGTTATCTGGCCCATGGTTGAGGCTCAGGTTTCCTCCATGGCATGTAGTGCCCTTTCTGGCTGATATACCAGCTACAACTATTCTTTGACAGGCATGATATGCTCATGGTGATGATCAGGTCACATAAAGGTTAGATTACTAAAATGTATATTTTATATGGGGCTAAACTTCAAAACTGCTTGGAAACTTTATTTGGTCCAAAACATGGCAGACTGCCTCCTGTCAGAGCTGGACACATGGATGGTACCACCTCTGTGTTGAAAGACCTGTGCTGGCAGTTTCTGGACACAAGTCCAGCTCCTACACCCAGGATACAGAGCTGTCTTTGGCTGCCCTCCTTGTCCAGAAAAGGAAGACCCTAGGCTTTTGGGTGGGCATTTGGGAAGACTGGACTCATCATCATCCATTCAGGTGGAGGGACCAAGTACCCTTTACAGACTAGCTTTTTTCCAGGAATGGCATTTGCTTTTGGTGCTGGGCATGTACTTTAGCAAGGTGGAATTAGCAGGATTTTTTTGGACTTTTCCAGATCGGTCATGAAAAGGCTGTTTTCGGCCTTTTTCACTTTGTCAGTTTCCAGGGACTGGTTTAGATTGCTTGGGCTGTACTTGAAAGAAAGCAGGCTTTGGCTCATGTTAGGAATATTTGGCAAACACCTGAGGTATCTTATGTTGGGGGAGGCTTCCCAAACCAGCCTTTCCAGACTTACCGGTCAGGGAGCTGAAGAGGAGGTACCCATGTGGCTTCACCAGTCTGAACTTTTGCTGGCATGGGGTGGTCACTCTGTGCTTGGAGGTACAATGGGATTGCCCATTTACTTTGACATAGCATCCCAGTTGCTGGAGTACCAACACTGGGGGGTTGGGCTATATTTAGTCTACGATCAACTACCCAGCTGAATCCAGTTGCTTGAGTCTTTACTGGGGGGATGGGGGAGAATTCAGAATACTGTCCAGCCTACCAGTTGAGCCTCTTCCTAAGCCTCTTCCTATGCCACCACCTGCACAGATGAGGAAGATAGCCTTCATTCCTTGCCTTTGACATGGCTTCTCCTGGTAGGTTTGCTTGGCACCTACTTTATTGTCCTGTAGACACCAGGCAAAATAAATGTCTCTTTACCCCAGGCTTTTAATGTAAAGTTTCCCTCTTTTTAGCAGTTATTTTTATGGCCTTCATCTTGCTCAAGGGCAGTTTTATGAACACCATTTAAAGCTACTAAGTATTGTTTTATGTCCCCTTAAGACTTTTAGTTTGTTGAATGGCTACTTCTGGCTTGTTCTAATACTGATCACTAGTTTGTACATCATCTCAAGATTTCTGGAGAGGCAGCATGTACATTTTCTTTTTTAAAAGAAATATAATGCCAGTCTCTCATAGCTAGTTAAGAATAAATCAGTACATCAGAAGATCTTATGTAGCTTCTAAGGATCATCATGTCCTCATGACACAAGTTAACCTCTTCTTTCCATCATTTTTCTTGACCTATTTGGCATTTATGAGATTCACTTAGCTATCTTAGATGTCTTAAGATCCTTGGTGGGGTTTACAAGCCGCCTTTTATTTCCATAGATGTTTTCTTCAAGGCCTCAAATCGCAAGGCATTATCAGTACTTGTATTTCAGACTTGATCAAACTTTCAAAGGCACATTAGTGACTAACTGTACAGAGGAATCAAGGCTAAGCTTTTATAAGGTGAAATGAATGCTGGCTCTTCAAAGTTTCATTCCATAACTATCATACAATAACACCTACTAGTAAATTATTTGTGTTGTGTTTTCATTGTATGCATTACAATTGAACAGCCTATTCCCTGATATGTATGTGTGTTGATTTAGTCTCATGGGGTGGAGCTCTTTAGTTCTGATAGTGGACTGCATGAGCTCCTTTGTAATGAAACAATTTGCCCCATCCTTGCATCTTCTTGCTACTAAACAGATGTTGTTTCAAACACACCCTTCTCTGCTGTGTGAATCTAAGAGCAGGAACTTGAAAGAGTACTGTCTTCCTCATTTGCAACCAAAAGGGAACATCACAATCCATACAGTGTTAAGCAATAAGAAATCAAAGCCACATAAATTTGTGTACTTATACTCTATAAAAATAAAATTTACAAATATCTACCTGCTACTTCAAATAGAAGAATTTCCTTAATTTGGGAATAAAGATTGTTACAAGCTTTGTTGTTTTGCTGAAACTGTAAAAAAGATTTGTGAATTCTGAAGGTTTCTGGTTTTCAGTCTGTCAATATATACATAAATTAGTACATTCAAGTTTTGTAGTAGGCCAGAAATAGGACCTAAACAGGAAAATCCCACAAAGATTTGTTCAAAATAAGGTTAGTATACCCAAATACACTGCCATTTTGTTATTCAAAATCTAGAACTTCAAAACTCAAAAAGGACTTCTCTGAAGACTAGAATTATTTGTTAACAAAATCTTTTATCTCCAGCTTTTAGAAGGAATCAATTCTATTTTCATGTTATTTCAGGTTTCTGCTTTCCTTCCTCAAACCTTTTAGGAAAAGTCCTACTTTTTGCAAAATGTATACTCAATATGCATAACACTTAGACAGCATTATCTGATTGACAAAATATAAATTAACAGGTGAGCAACCACAAGGATTCAAGGGAGGCATTTCATTTCCCCCTCCCCACTATTTCCTCTTTACTTTTCCTGAAAGTCCTCTTAGACCCTCCTTTTTTTCCTGCTTCCATCTCTCTGTAGGGTTGACCCAGTTAGGAGATTCCTGTATATTTGGGGGTGGAGTCTTGGAAAGGCAAGGTTTGGGGACGGAAGCAACCTCAACAGGGTATAATGCCATACAGTCCACCTTCCAAAGCAGGCATTTTCTCCAGGGAAACTGATCTCTGTCATTTGGAAAGCACTTGTAATTCAAAGTGATCTCCAGTTCCTACCTGGAAGTTGGGAACCCTCATTTCCCCTGGAGGAAATGGTTGCTTTGGAGGATGGGGTTTATGGCACTATACCCTTCAAACGCAACCCTCCCCAGGCTCCACCCTCCAAATCTCTAGAAATTACCTAACCTAGAGTTGGCAACCATATCTCCTTCCCACCCAACAGCCAACCTAACTCTATCTGCTTCCTCCTCCCCCTCCCCCCGGCTGCCTCTGCCTAGGAAAACTGTGGCCCAGTGGTGTGGTGCCAGCCATTGGGTTGGGCCCATTTGAATGGTAGGGAACTCTTAAGGTCCTGTGAGGTGGGACCTCACTTTCCACTCCATCCCCTCCCCTCCCCAAATTATTTTCTCTTTTCCTTCTCTTAGCAACTCCCATATCTTTTCCTCTTCCCCTGCCTCATTTTCTCCTTCTCAGCTATTCACCAGCCTCCCTTTTATCTGCCTCCCATTTTCAGCTTTATAATTTATTTACTACATTTATACCCCACCTTTTTCCACAGTGGGGACCAAAGCAGCTTACATTGTCCTCTCCTCTATTTATCCACACAACAACCCTGTGAGGCAAGGTCCAAAATCACCCAATGAGCTTCCACAGCAATGTGGGGATTCAAACACAGGTCTCCCAGACTCTACTCTGAAGCTCTAACTGCCTTTCATAGGGTAGCTGCTGTTATAGCAAGCAGCCAGGCCTAGTTGAGTTAACTTGATTGGGTGATATCAAGTCATCCAGAAGTTGCTTCCAGGCCTAGGGTTGCCAACCTTAAGGTGGCACCTGGAGACTCCCCGCCACCAAAATTACCAGATCAGAAAGGTCTGTCCCTGTTTTGGAGGGTGGCTTCAATGGCATTATATGAGGCAGAGGCATCTCACCTACCCCAACCCTGCCCTCCACCACAAAATCTCCAGGAATTTCCCAACCTGGAGCTGGCAACCCTAGTCAGGCCTGTCCCCTCCCTCAAAATAGACCCTGCCCTCTCGCGCTGCCTTATTACTTGGAGAAATCCAGCCTGGAATACTGTAGTTTCCTTGCAACAGCCACTGAGGGAATCCACTGCTTAAAGCTACAGGCTCTCCTTTTATCATTTTCAGGTTTTATAAACCCCAATTTTTTTGTTTTGTTTTTGTCGGGGGGTGTTTTTATTTTGAGATTTCACTTTTTTCTGCAAACCTGGGGCCCTTCTCAGGTTTGTAGAAAGATCTGTGTTGCCTGTTCACAGCTTCAGTTACTGGATTTAAGTATCCAAAGATTGGCCAACTTCTCTATTAGTATACAGATCTAGCAGCCCAGTCCTCAACATGTGTGCTGTTGGTGTATCTGTTTGCAACAAGATTTACAAGACTCTGTCATGGTTTACAACTCTGCTTGCAGGCATCTGCAGAATTACTTTAGTGATAGAAGCAGACCCAAATCCCATTTACCCACTGTGGCTGAATTTGTAATATCTTGATTACAATGAATTGCTTGATTATGATGCTGAAGCAAGAGCTGTTAGACTTAAATGTCAGATTGTCCTTGTTGCAGTACAATTCAATATTTGGGTCTGTTCAGGATTCAGTCATGCAGTTTGTCCAGTCACTTTGAGCCACATACCATGTACATGACAAAAGGTTTGTTTGATATACTAGAATGACTGTATTGGTGTAGCTGAGATTTTCATTTCATAAGTGAAGTTATTCCTAGTTCTAATAGTTTAGGCTACAATGCATACCTCAGCTTTTTCTTTTATCAGAAGTCTTAGGTACTGTCTTCAAAGCCCAGAGCATGTTAGATGAATAACTGGTCTAGACTGAGGAACTGGGGAACCAAGCTGAATGCCCTCATCTCTTTTGCGTTGTTGTTGTTGTTATTTAGTTAGTTAGTTGTATAATTTATACCCTGCCCTATCCCACGAGTAAGCTCAGGGCAGTGAGTTGTGCTGTCAGAGTGTACAGCATTTTGCAAAGTGACTTAAGCAAAATATGTCACTGGTTTAATAACAGAGTACTAATTCTGCAGCAAGAAATGATTTCTACTATGTTCATTTAGTCTGGTAAATGGTCCCCCTACCTTGACTCAACTGATCTGATTCAGGCTAGGCTATTGTAATGCACTCTAGACAAGTCAGTCTTTGAAGTCAACTCAGAAACTCCAGCTGGTACAGAATGCAGCAGATGGGTTTCTATTGGGAGCTAGGTGGAGTAGATACATCAGACTCAATCTGCAGTCACTTCATTGGCTACCTATCGGTTACTGGGTTCAATTCAAGGTACTGGTTATGACCTACAAAGTTACATAACGGTATTTGGAACCCAGAAAACTGGGAATACTGATACTTTTGGGCTCCAAATTAGACCCCCCAAATTACTGATTTATTAATTTATTTTGATGAATATCTCTATGTGGGGCTGCCCGCTGTACTGGGCTACACTGTAAACCTTCCCTAAAACCGGATACTAAATAGCCTGTATTTTGAAGTTGTACTTTGGTATCTCTTGGTCTTCCAGGTTGGCTTCATGAGCTGGGAAAACGTTTGGAGTCTCCATACTATGGCAATACTACATTAGGAGGCCCAACACTCAGAAGTACCTATATAGCTGCCCTCTACTTCACCCTCAGCAGCCTCACCAGTGTTGGGTTTGGTAATGTTTCAGCTAATACAGATGCCGAAAAGATCTTCTCCATTTGTATAATGCTTGTTGGGGGTAAGTCAATATATTGTGCAGTAAGTAGAATTTGAAAACATACTTCAAAATATTGCTGTGAGGTTTTTCAGTGAGGAAAAAAAGAAATTTTGAATTTATACTTCAACTTTTTCAAGAACAGCTGTGCCAGAGCTACGAGTTGCCCAAGGTCAAGGTTTAGGAACAAAAACTTCAGTTAAGTTCTTTTAATACTGGAGGGATGTACTGTATTTTTTGGCGTATAAGACTACTTTTTAACCCAGGAAAATCTTCTCAAAAGTCGGGGGTCGTCTTATATGCCGGGTGTCGTCTTATAGGGCGGGTGATGAAACTTCCAAGCCGGACTGGAGAATCTGCAGTTACCCCATCCCTACCACGTCCACAGCTCAGCCGATGGAGGGGAACAAGGGGGCAACCAAAGGGAAGGGCACTGTGCAGACCTCCAGCCAAAGGGCGCCTTCCGAAAGATGGCGCGCGGGGCTTAGTGAGGCGGGACTAGGCAGGGCCCCCCCTGGGAAATGAAGCAGCTGCTACTCACGCTGCCAGTGGCCACGGGAAGAGAGGCCTCGGGCCGCTTGCACTGCCACGGGAGGGAAACCTCGCATCGCTCGTGGCAGCCGCGGTGAGGTCTTGTGCTGCTCGTGCCGTTGCCGGCCGCGGGGAAGGAAGCCTTGTGTCGCTTGTGGTGGTGAGGCCCTGCGCTGCTTGCACCGGCTGTGGTGAGGCCCCACGGCCAGGGGTGGCGCAAGCGGTGCGAGGCCTCCCTTACCAAGGCCAGCGGCGGCGCAAGCAGCAGCCGTTTCATTTCTCAGGGGAGCTCGCACTGCTGCCAGCCGCGGGGAAGGAAGCCCCCACGCTGCTCACGGGGAGGCCCTGCACTGCTCACAGCGGCTACAGGGAGGTGTTGTGCTGGCACACAAACCCCCGCCCCCCCGGGAATTTAAAAAGACGACGCCCCTGGTGTGAGCTAGCTTACAGTTTCTTAGCCTCCGGCGTCCACAGAGCCGCTTGAGGGAGAAGGACTAACTGAAGGTCTGGCGCTGTATTTGGTGTGCATTGGAAGAAGGGTAGTCTTATACGGCGAGTATATCCCAAACTGTATATTTTGACTGGAAAAGTTGGGGGTCGTCTTATACACCCAGTCGTCTTATACGCCGGAAAATACAGGTAGTCCCTTTGTTCAGTTCCACTTAATAATTGGGCTGCCTTATTCTGGACTAGTTTTAGATTTGAAATGGCCCTGTATAAACACATTGCAGTAATCAAGTCTGGATATTATAAGAATGCAGACCGCAGCAGCAAGATCATTTCTGTTCAGGAGGGACTGCATTCTGACACAACAAAATCCTCTTGGTATTTTTTTGTCCTTTGCATAGAGAAAACAGCCACTTCAGCTCTCCTCTTTCAGGATCCCCACATCCATGTGATTTTGCCTTGGTCCCAGCAACCAAACCTTCATATGGCACCAAGAACTATGGTTACCAGCCTTAAGGTGGGCCCGGAGCTTTCTCAGAATTACAACTGGTCTTCCAACTTTAGATATCCATTCCCAAGGAGGAAATGGCAGCTTCAGAGGATGGACTATGGGGCATCATATCTCCTCTGAGCTTCCTTCTCAGGGATCTCCCTCAAATCTTCAGCATTTTCCCAATCTGAACTTGGCAGCCTTCTCAAGCAGCTATCTGCCTGATTGTTCTTTGTCTCTTGGAAGGTTAAAGGCACGCTGTCGCTAAAACAACATACTTTTGCAGCTAAGAGCTTTTCACATCGTGGTGTGACTACATACAATATGATGGGTTGAGCTGATACACTGTCTGCCGGCCCAAACTAATTATTTATACATCATTACAGCTTGTCTGACATAGTTTCCCCCCTGTGTTTATTAGCCTATGACACAGAAAGGCACTTTGATAGATTACAAATAGCTTCTAAATTAACCTTATTTTAACCTCAGCCCACTTATATGTGCCTACATGCATTCCATAAGAATGGGTGAATAATTTTTGCTGCTTGTGCAAGTTCTAAATTTTTAACAAAGTTTGTTACAGCAACATGTTCCATTATTAAGTTAAAAGGGAAGGGATATTCTGCAGCTTTAAATTCAATTTTTTTTACATCCTCCATGAATCAGCAATGTGAATGGCAGGAATATGACCCATACAGGAGGGGAGTACTGCCTGACTCTCATTGCCAATGGGGATAAGAGCATGTGCTGCTGTAACTGCTCTGTTTATCAGAGACCATCTTCTTTTCTATATATTTTTGCCTTTTACATTACATAAAATATCACTGATACGAGCTCTTAGCATTGTTTATTAATTAGAAATATTAATATGCTTTTAGGTGCAGTCCTCTCATTGAATGAATGGCAAAACTCATAACCAATTCAATGGGTCAAGGATGGGAATACCTTTGCCTACTGGGGTCAAGAGATCCACCCCTCCCCAACAGACCCTTCCTGTTGCCAATCAGCTGGAAGGCAGGAGAAAAATCTAGGGGAGAGTCAGTGTCCTGATACGCTGACATCACTTCCAATGTGACTGGAAGTGATGTCAGCATGTTGGCCAAATCTAGACTTTGGTCAGAACTCTATGTTTAAACCATAGCGTTTTGGCCAAATGGTACAGAGTCACTGATAACACAATGAGGTCACTTCTAATTGTGCCAGGTGAAATTAGATCATTGCCGATGACATCATTACAACATTAGTAAACCTCCTCTCTTCATGAAGAGTTTCCCATTGATTGCCAGCCTCCTATTGACTACCCTAGACACAAATTCTATAGGTAAAAACATCAGATCTTTTCAAATTTAGGCTTGTACAAATAATCGTGATTATTTTATGAATAACTAATACCTATTTAAAATATTATTCTGTTTTCAACTAGCAAACATACTAAAAATATAAAACAAATTTTATTCGATAAGTATTGGTTCTTTCTGCAGGGAATAGTCGCAAGAACTTTTTGGGGTCAGGAATACAATGTAGAAGCAGGAAACAACAAGCAATTGAAAAAGACTGGCAGGATGTGTCAGAAAACAAGGATGATTTGTCAAAAGATTTCTTTCGGTGGTGTGTAGAAATATAAGCACCTGCGAGAGGAGTCAGCGTGGGAGGGAATGGTGTGCTTGCAGTCACAGGAGTCTTGTTTATTTATTAAAACATTTGTGCCCTGCCTTTTTCCAAAGACTGAAGGCAACTAACAACAGATGACAACAAGGAAAATAAAATACACAACATATCAGAAAACAGCCAGTGAGGCTGTTTTAGAACAGGTTATCTGTTTAAGTCAGTGTACAGCAGTTAACAGGTAGGCAGCCACAATCGTCACTGCCTGGAACTTTAGTTGTCTTTATGGTCAGCTCATTACAGTAAGGGTCTCATCTAGTTCCATAATGCTGGAAGCTGTGAATGAATAAGTATTTTTGACATTCTAGGAGAGTTCATTTGTTATTGCGGAATGAGCTTTGCTGTATAATTTTAACATTTCTTTTATTAATAGAAAATACAGTGCCTAAAAACCATTTATATTTAACAAGATGGTTGTGTTTAAGGTGTCTTAGCGCATTTTTGGAAGTGATGTTCAGAACATGTTTTTTCATCGCTGCCAATTTCCCAGTAAATCATAGTGCTAAGTTAAATTTCCTAGTAAATCATAGGGAAATGCTGATAAATTTCACTGATCTGAATCCAGATGTGGGCCAAATTTTCATCTTCTGCTTCATTTAAGCCAAAGTGCTTAGGCCAGACCCTGAGAAAGAAGCAACTGTGCAACCCAGTATTGCAGAGCCAGACTGAATATGGTTAATATAATGTGCAATGAGTAATATAAAAGAGCCATTTAATTAGAATGACAGTTCTAAACAGGGTGGATTTGATTTAAATCAGTAGTCATGGTTTTCTACATAAAGACTCATTCTTGCTGGTATAATCTTAATATCTACAACTAGATGAAGGTTTCATTTTTAGAATAACAACTTTTCAGATTAGTTTTACACATATCAAAAAAATTACTGATTAGGTTATACTACTAGAAACAAATCATAGATATATAATTATGAATCATTACCTTAATAATAATAACAATAATAATAATAATAATAATAATAATAATAATAATAATAACAACAACAATTTAAATTGTTTTTTTAACTAAAACAATAGCATTATAGCATATGTATTCTTGTATTTGCTTAAACATCCATGTTCATTAACTGATGTGGTTAAACAAAATAGCCATACATGAAAAATTTAAAATACTGTCCTCTGTTGCTCATTCATCTTCATCTTCTTATTTGTTCATAATCAGGAAAAGAAAAACAAACTTTATTGGGTCCCAAACAATTTCTCAAATTAGAATGAAGGAGTCCAAAGAAAGAGAATATTCCTTCTATGCCAGCAGAAGAAGCTACTGCTGTTAAAACTGAAATCATTACTTCAATAGTCTCTAAATCCAGGTGCTTAAGTGACTTCCACCAGTTCACTGGTGCGATTTTCTTTAAAACATCATCAGCAAACATATATTTCTTTAATGGTTCCCCCTTGGCTCTGACATTTATTATAGTTGGTGTTACAGATGGATCATTGCTGGATACCCATGTCATAGTAAACTCTTCTTCCTCAGCACTTAAGGCTTGACCCTTGTACCAGATATTGACAATATTTGCGAGAAAATGAGTTGGAGACAGTGCTTGTCCCATTAGTTTTTTTAATGCTTGTAGTTTAATTTTGTCAGTGTGTAGTTCTGTTTCTAAGAGCTCACTCAGTTCCTTCCAAATTTCAACATCAGCAATAAAACAGGTTTTTTTTCTGCATTTTGTTTCAAGCTTCAGAAATGGGTTTCAGGATGCCCAGCTTGCTTATTTATTTATTTATTTTACTTTTATCCCGCTTTCCCTGCGAACGGGCTCAGGGCGGGGAAGAGGAACAGACCCAGCACCAAGCCAATGGCACATGAGTACTCAGAGCCAGTGGATAGGGACAGCTTCTGAGTGATACATCATGTTCAGGACAGTCCATGGTGAAAACAGAATTATATATAAACGGAGGATTCCTGATTTTGCAATATTCCTGATTTAATAATTTTGCCGAATTTATTCCATACGACTTGACTTTGTAGATTTTTAAAAAATATCTCACATCTCTGATCTTCTGTAATATGTTTTAAATAAAATCTCACTGGAGCTTTTATCAATTGTTACTTTCCCAAACTGCTTTATCAGGAAGATAGTATTCCAAGTTATTGACAGTTTTTATCAAACTGGTTTCATCCATTCTTTTATAGTGCTGGTATCATTAATAAGCAAGATCTTTCTTTATATTACTTTTTGGTGACAGTATCTTTTGCTGTATCGACATACTTTCTGCAGCTTTGATGCATGCCTTGGTGTTTGGTAATGTGACTGCTATTATTCAACGGATGTACTCCAGATGGTCTCTTTATCACACAAGAACCAAGGAGATGAAGGATTTTATAAGGGTCCATCACCTACCACAGCAGTTAAAGCAAAGAATGCTTGAATATTTCCAAACCACCTGGTCTGTCAATAATGGAATAGATTCACATGAGGTAATCAGAACCTTCTTTTCACTATTTTCTTATAAACTGATGTGACTCCCCACAGTGTTTTAATTAATCTTTTTGGTGGAATGTTTCTGGAATGTATAATAAGGCTGTAAATATATTTATTTCCCAAGTAAATAGCAATAAAGAAGCTCATAAAATAGAGATGACAGGGAAAAGCTAGTGTGTGAAGTTACCAGTCATTCTCCTGTGGTGAATCTTTGTTATGGATGCACTTTTAATGTAGCGGCACATATATTTAACTGTATTCAGAAAAGTTTAACTTTTGTATCTTTTTAAAATATATATATATACAAGATTTTAAGGGAGATCTTACAGCTAGCATTTAGGTGAGAGGCTGAATTACCAGACACATTATTGGACTTTGACCTGTGAACATTTAAGGGGCAAATATTTGTTATCTACCTGAAAGAAAGCAAAACTGTTGTTGACCACAATATGGTTGCATGTCCAAACAAGATAATGAGTATGAGGTGTCTTGTAAAACTACAAAAAAAAGCCATGGAAATTATAAATACTTCATTTTGACAAAAGAGCAGATTATTGAAGTTTAACAGGAAACTTGTTTTCCCTTTCTGGACAGCTTTTAAAGGACTTTCCCGATGAGCTGCGCTCAGACATCACCATGTACTTGAACAAGGAGATTCTGCAGCTGTCCCTTTTTGAGTGTGCCAGCCGCGGTTGCCTCAGGTCTCTGTCTCTGCATATCAAAACCTCTTTTTGTGCTCCTGGGGAGTACCTCCTCCGGCAGGGAGATGCCTTGCAGGCTATCTATTTTGTGTGCTCAGGTTCCATGGAAGTTCTCAAAGACAGCACGGTGCTGGCAATTCTAGGTATGTTTTGTGTGTGTGTTTAATGCCAGAAAAAGGGCAGTATATTATAAAGAGGCTTATTGATGGACTACTGTTTTGATCCTTGTTTGCTAATAGTGCTGTGTTTATGCTGATAAGACCAAAACTCATATCTTTCATGCCTAGAGGGGCTTGACTTTAAGTCATAAAGATGCAGGAGCTTGACTTTAAGACATAAAGATGCATGCCGAAGATGCCACTGATCATTTGGGCCATGGGCCCTGCACAGACCATACCACCCAGCTGATCAACTGCTTTTTATGGGAAGCATGGGACCTTACTCCCCCCCCCAAAAAAAAATTGGGCCTGGCGACCTGAGTCACCATAGCCAAGGGACAGCCTCCCACCTGTGTCCTATAGAGCGAAGCTGTGGAGCCTATTGAATTGGACAGCTGTGCTGCATTGCTGGAAAAGGATAGAGTGTGAAGGACCAGTTGGACACCTAAGTGTGTCTCAGTTAGGGCTGCCAAGTCAGCCCGGGGGGCGGGGGAACCCCGCCCCTGAAGTTGTCCAGCCAGGACGACTTCTCAAACGTAATGACGTCACCCGGAAGTGACGTCATCACGTTGGGGGCGTTGCCAGAGCGTCGCCCTGGCAACACCCCCAACGTGCTGACGTCACTTCCGGTGACGTCACGGGGTGCACGCGCCGAGGAAGCTCCCGGCAGACGGGGGACTCCCCCCCACTGGTGAGTATTACACACTTGGCAACCCTAGTCTCAGTGCAGCAGCTTTTAGCACTGAATCACTGGTTGGTTAAGGAGCTCCTTTAAATAATAAATAAATATTCAGTGATGCTATACAAACTAAAAACATTGTTCAAAAAGAACATGGAATACCACTTTTCCTGACTTACTACTATCAGAAAATAAAGAAAAAAGTAACGCAAACAACGTTGCTGTAAAGTTTCACATACATATGCCTGATGCAAGTATGTAGTAGGTGGATTGGTTTTCTGAATACCTGAACATGAACCACTTTTAAGAGAATGAAACTGGTTTGACTAATCCCTTAGGTAATTTAATACCATGACTCAATGTCTCCTTTATAATTTCATTACAAATCCTAGGATATCATGAGGGTATAAGGTTTTATATAATGAGGGTGTATATAATGAGGGTATAAGGTTTTATATAATACTTAAACATTTCTACAGAAGTTGCTACTAGTATTAACCAAGTATTTGTGTATAAGGATATGGTTGTTTCCTGTAAAAACATTTACCCAAGCTAAGTTTACCTCTAATGATTATGTTGATGATTGCATTTCTTTAATCATGGTCAAATTTGTTAACTAGTTCATAGAATCATTACATGTCATTTAGTGTCAAAACAAGTGGGAATGCATAAGAAACTTGCAGGGAGGGGGCATTCTCTTCGTTCTCACCCCCTTCTCTGCCAAAGTTCCCCCACTATTTCTGCCCCCACCCCTTAGCTATCTGTCTTTCCTCATCCCCCTTCTCCCCACCACTTCTATATTAGTCTTCCCCCTTTCTCCTCCACCCCATTCTCTAGCAGCCCTCTCTCTCTCCCCCCTTACCTGCAGCCCTTCTCAGAAAATGCCCCCTTTGCCCCATCCCTTCTCAATATGCCCCTTTCTCTCCCCTTACCCCTCTATTTCTCTCCCCAATCTTACCCCTCTTCTTTCTCTCCCCTCTCCTTTGAGAACCACCTTTCTTCTCTCCCCCTCCCTCAAATAATCCCCCTTCTTTTTCCTCCCTCCCTCCCTCAGTAATCCCCCTTCCTTCTCTTCTCTTCTCTTCTCTTCTCTTCTCTTCTCTTCTCTTCTCTTCACTTCTCTTCTCTTCTCTTCTCTTCTCTTCCCCTATCAGACAATCCCCCTTATTTCTCTCTCCCCTCCCTTGGACAGCCCTCTTTCTTTTCCTCACCTGGGAACCCATGGTGGCTGCAGCTGCAGCAGGGTCTCCGAGGACCAAGTATGGGCCTGCAAGACTCTTGGGGGGGAAATCCCACCTGCTGCTGCTCCCAGGCTCCTGCACTGGGCTGCCAGTGCTCCAAGGCTCCAGTGCAGTAGCCACCACTAAGCCTGCTGCAGCTCCTGGACTCCACTGTTGCCAGGTCCAGAGTAGCTCCCCATGCTTTGCCCCTGCTACCAGGCTCAGAGCAGCTCCTGGGCTGGAATCAAGTAACAACCACACCAAACATAGTTACATTATCTGCACTTGTGTAGAGAATGATTTGTTATTTGGGGTGGATTTAAACCCTCCAAAGTATTTTTAAAGAAGCTTTTTCTGCAAACCTTGGGGGTCCCCAAATTTTGGGGGGGATCTTCTTTCTCTTGGCATGGGCCCAGTCCACAGATTTAGGTATCCACAGATCTGTCCACACTTGAGAAATAGAGATATAGATTACAGTGCACACTCCACACATTATCTTCCGCTCATTAAACATACAAGATGTGTATGTATAACAGTTTTAAATGTTTAAATTAAATTCTTTTTTTATTATTTTCTTTTTTCTGTATGGTTTATGGCCTAAACCAAATAAACTGAAACTGAAGACGTGTATGTATGTTCATATGTTCATTTTAGGTGGGGAAGTGACATGGAGGGAAGGAGGGAAGAGACATGCATATACATAATATAAACTGAGGACACACTTGCTACCTTAAAAAAAGAAAGAAAAGCTGGAAGCCCCATACACAGAACTCTTAAACAAGTTTCCCAGAGAGCATGAAGTTTCATGGACAACAGATGACAGATTCAGATGTTTTAAGATGATTTCTAGGCAGTTCTGATAAAATAGGTTTTCAATCATTAGGGTTTGCTGTTTGCAGCAGCTTCTTTTTGCTATCCCCTCCCATAGTAGGATGATACAGTTGCAGACTCCAGAGGAAAGTGACAGGAAAGCTCCCAGTTTACCATCTTTGGGGGAAAGGCTGTATGGCTGAACAGTTTAGGGGAGCATTTGGGGAGCTATCAGTGCAATCCAAAGTGGAATTGCACCCTCTATAGTCTATTGAAGTGGCCTAAGAAGGGGGCCATTCCATTTAGGATTGCATTGTACAAAAGGTATGAAAGGCTTGATGGGCTCAGCAAGTTTGGAAGTTTTGACAGCATCACATTTTTGTGCCAATCTCTTAGGTGGTTTTGTTTTTTAAGACAGACACTGTATATGCCATTTGATTGTTTTAATTCCTGCTGTTTAATTCTCCACCTTGGATCCCAATTAATTTGCAGCTATTTTAAATAAATGAACAAATATCAAAATTCCATGTGATCCAGAGACTTTCCGTGTGCCCTTGTGATAGTCAAAGCAATAAGTCATGAGTGAGAAGAGAATCCTTTAGTTGCTTTAACTGTAGTTCAGACTCTTTGGATGGACTGGTAGTTGAGGGAACATTTTTAAATTTAAACAACAGCAGTGCCTAAACTTTGTATTTGTTTATTTTGTAAGCTTTTGATGCCATTAGAGTATGGAAAACCCATTGTTCATTTACAATGAGGAAGTGTTCAAATATCAAGGATTTATTGTCTCTGCAAAGTGAATACTATAAAAATGGCTTAGGCGTGGCTAGAGGATGGTAAATTTAAAAACTAGAGAAAGTCAGATGTTGCCCATTGTTGAATTAAGCTTTCATTAATTCTCTTTATTTGTAGAATAAAGTGCACATATTTTAATTAAATGCCATTGTTCAATAGTGACAATAGTAACAAATTGACAGAAAATTATTTAATAGAAAATTAATGAAATCAGAATTAAAATAATCTAGCAGAATGTGATTTTAGTCCTGTTACTGTAATTTAAGACTTTTGAATGGAGTGTACCATCTTTTGCAATAACACAATGTTTTAGATAGTTACACCTTCATAATCTACCATCACTAAGGCCCTATACCCTAGCTATTGAAAGGGAGGAAGAGTTTAGGATTTCATGCATGGAGCTTGCAATTTTGCCAGTGATTTGACCCTGATGCTGACAATAGTGGTACATTATTATCCCTTACTACAATGGAAACTGTAGATATTGTGTCACTAGCAATTAGGGTTGCCATGTCAGCTTGGGAAATTCCTAGAAATTGGGTGGGGGGGCTTTTTGCCTGGGGAGGACAGAATTAGGAGGTGATAAGTAGTTCAACAGGTGTGGGATGCCACAGAGCCCACCCTCCAAGTGGGCTGTCATTTCCTCCAAGAGAACTAATCTCTATAGTCTGGGAATCAACTGTGATTTTGGGAGAACTCCAGGCCTTACCTTGAGGTTTGTAACCCTACTAGTGAAGCGGTTGCAGTGTGAATTTGGAGAGTTCAGAATGCAATCTCTCTTAGTTCAATATTTTTGTACAAATGCAGAACAAGTCTTGAAGCTTTTGAATTCAGACCACATCTTGCACTAGGGTTCAACCCCACTACCAACCCTCCCTCAGTTCTCTCTGTTACCCCTTTCCTTCCCCTTCCTCTCAAGTGTACCTGTTCAAAATATATGAAGTACAGGCAACAGCACCAAAAATTGCATCCCTGCCATCCATCTCCCACCTTCCATTAAGAACCCAAAATTAACTCAGCAACAACATCCCAGGCATAGGGGGCCCTGGGAAATGTAGTTCTAGGTGGAATAGAGGATGATATGGGGGGGATATTGCTGCTACCTGGTGCTCTGTCAACAAACATGGGAGGAAAGTTTAGATGAAGTGGAAACACTGCAGGAGATGTGTGGATAATTGAGGCTTACATTAATTTGAAAAACCATACAAAAAGCTAATGTAAATTAAGGCAATCCAAGAAGACATTGTCCATTACTAAGTGTCAAAAAGAATAACAATTCATCATTCACTTAATGACAGTTCATTACACTGGCTTTTAAAAAGAAAGACAGGCTCTTAATTTACTATTGCACTGCTGAATTTTCTCAGTGAATTGCAACTGGTAATATCCATATTAGTAATCAGTATCAGTAATGAGTATCAGTAATGAGTTTTAGTAACACTGTAAATATAAAGCTATACAGTGGCTACAGTCAACCAAAGTAACTGATGAGCTAATGCTCATAAATTCCAGTGAAACAGATATTGTGTGAAACAATCATCCAAAGCTAAATCCAATGTGGCAGTTCTATTTCTCAAATCAAAAAGCAGAAGTCTCTTACAGTAGTCGTAAAATCACAGCTGCTCCACTGGCAAGTCCTGGTGACTTCATCATGCTAATTTTACTCTGCGGATATTGCACCTAAGTTCCAGTGGTTGAATCTGTTAAGGAATGTATATAAATGTACATAACATTACCAGAAGTTTCTTCTTGATATACTCCTTTTACTTAAATCTATCTTAGAGCCAAACTAGATGAGATGATAATTTGGCCCTGAGACTGGAGCACCTAAGCAGTTTCAGAGCCACCATCTGTGGAAAGGAGAATTATCCCTTGCTATTTTCCTTGCTATTTTCCTGACCTTGAAGTTGCTATTTGCCCAGATAAGAAAAACATACATCAACATGCTGCCGATCTGACCATTTCCTCCGGTGGTACAAGAGTAAATTTTAAAATCACAGGCATTTAAGACTCTGCTAGTCCACCACTCATTCTGTTAAGCACTGTGCTACACCATATTAATATAAGAATTACTGTTCTATTCACAAAGCACAATCACATTTTAATTCAATTTATGTTGTGTTTAATCCAGTTATACTGGAACATGAGTGAGGCAATTGCAAAGTGTTTTCCTTGGGTTGGAGTGAAACTATTGGTATGTAATCATTTTAGGAAAGCAGCCTTGGGCTGTTTGGTCTCCTTATGTCAGAGTGCCTGATAATTGTCATCAAAACAAGGTAGAATGCCACAGACAAATGTCTGCCCAGGTTTTATGTTTATTCTTATCCTAAAGCCCAAGTAGAGGAGGAGATCCATAATCCCGATCTTGCTGGAAATAGTAGGCACACAGGACACTGACTCAGACCATACAGATAGATTCAGGTGGGTAGCCATATTGGTCTGAAGTAGCAGAACAAAGTTTGAGTCTGGTGGCATCTTTAAGACCAATAAAGTTTAATTCAAGGTATAAGTGTGCTTATATCTGAAGAAGTGTGTTTGCACATGAAAGCTTATACCTTGAATTGGAGCCGGTTTGGTGTAGTGGTTAAGTGTGCAGACTCTAATCTGGGAGAACTGGGTTTGATTCCCCACTCCTCCACTTGCACCTGCTGGATGACCTTCGGCAAGCCATAGTTCTGGTACAGCTGTTCTTGAAAAAGAGTAGTTTCTGTCAGAGCTCTCTCAGCCCCACCTACCTCACAGGGTGTCTGTTGCGGGGAGGGGAAAGGAAAGGAGTTTGTAAACTGCTCTAAGATTCCCTTGGGTAGTGAAGGGGGGGTTAGGAATCCAATCTCCTCCTCCTCCTCCTCCTCCTCTTCTTCTTCTTGAATTAAACTTTGCTGGTCTTAAAGGTGCTACTGGACTCAAACTTTGTTCAGACCATGCAGTAGGAGAAGGAAATGGAGTTATCTATTCCAACACCATACATAATCAAAATCAAATTCCCAACTCAACATGTAGCTATTAACCTTCTCTCTTCCCCCGCTGTTTCCAGTTTGCTTTCCTTAAACTGGCAACACCCTGAAGTGATAGAAGAGTTAAATGTCCTCATTCTTCCACCTCTGCCCATGGCTACAATCCAAATGGGGCTCTGAATAACTGCTGTTTCTTTTTAATTGACTCTGGGAAGATCTGATCACAGATGTTCCAGTGCTTTATCTTTTTAGGCCCTGTGGAGAAATGATCCTTTCAAGGCCCCATTTGTATCAGTGGGAAGCATGAAAGCTCTGCAGCCATTCCAACTCACCACCTGGCAATGCCCTTCAATCCCTTCCTCCCCAGTAATTCCTACTCTCTCAGTATTTTAACCATCATCACCATCCTATAGTAAGAGCCTCTCGAGCTAGAAGATTGGGGCTCCAGTACTCTCTTTTGCATGTTCAGAGATTGAAGGATCCCTTGCTTTCCTTCTGTAAACATGACCAATTCAGACATGGTTTGGGGACAGAAATTAGACTTCCAGTATTCATATTATAAAGATTTGGTATTTCTCTATGCAACAGAACTGAGCAAATATTTAAAAGGGGGGAAAGTGAATAAACACAGCCTTTCTAACCCTGTTCTAAGCTTTCTCTTAATATATTTTACAATGAGGACAGGCACTTTATCCTTGGAGGTGCTAGGCCTCAGAAAAGGTCCATTTGGTCAATTTTTATATTTGGTGCTTCTCCCATTGTCCCCCAACAGGTGGTAAAGATGGAGTCCCCTATGTAAATACTTAATCCTTCATGGCTTGAGAAAAAAGGCCAGGAGCCACTAACTGTTTCTTCATCTTGGTCAAGGAACATATGATCTTCCCTAGCCCACCCCATTGTGTGTCATCCTTCTCTTCCTGATCAAAGAGTAGAGAAACTATCCAGCCATTTAGGTTGCGATCTGATGGCTCTTTAGATCTGACCCTGGCATGAGTGCTGGCCGGATTTAAAGGGCACATCCAGACAGCAACATCTGGAAATGTGCTGCTGCTGTGATCAGTCCGTTGATCTCCACCTGGGAGCTGTACTTAAAAGATAGTGCTGAAAGTCTGGTCTAAAGCTTGCCAACGGGCCAATGGCAGACTTTCCCCGTCTGGTCATTCCAACACACAACCATTCCAAATGGCTGCCGTTTCAAAAAATTCTTAGCAGTATGCGCACAAACACGTAAACGTGCGACAGCCACAGAGCTCCATTCAAATGTTCCAGACAATTTCATGTTTCTGAAGGGCCCATGAAACTTATGGACTTTTTTAATTGAAATGGTACATAGAGGAAAGTACCACTGGTGGTGTTTTTAACATTAAAATCCATGCATGTACAGAAAAACAAGTAGATAGTGAGGCACATATGTGCATGTGCAAACAGATTAAAGAAAACCCGACCATGCAGCTCTGTCAGGAGGACATCATCTAGACAATCCACCATGGAGTCCACGCGTGGTAAGGGATTCACAGGGGAGCTGTCTAGTTGTGCAACACTGGAACAACAGTTCATCTGGCAAGGCAGGATATAAATGGAAATAAACAAGCAAACAAATAAAAGATCGGGGTCAAATTAGAGCTGAGCCAATGGCGGGATTAGCTGCCTGTTTGAGCACACCCTTTGATTTGCAGTCTCTGTCTCAAAGTGGGACAATCTAGAAAAGTGTGAAATGATACCTCTTTGTTCTCCCCAGGCCAGAGCCATTTTCATTTATATGGCACTCAGTTTCCCTGTGTCTCTGGGAAGGCTTGTTCCCCTGTAATTTCTCCATTTGTAGCTGTTAGTCTTTAGAAAAGCATCTTGGGGCACATAAAAAGTGCAGGCATAATTACTAAAATTCTTATGTGAAACTCTGGGGTGTAGTGCATTTTTTCACAAGCCCATAGGCACCATCCCCCAAATATTAAAATATTGTTCCCTTGGGCTGTGATCACACACACTAAATAATGCACTTTCAATCCACTTTCAATGTACTTTCCAACTGGATTTTACTGTGTGAACTGGCAAAATCCAGTTGGAAATGGCATTGAAAGTGGATTGAAAATGCATCATTTAGTGTGTGTGAACACCACCTTGGAGTCCTAGAATAAGTCATTTTAAATAATTCACAGAAGCTGGGGGTATTTAAACAACAACAGCAACAACAACAAAAACCTAGCTCAGCATCCTAGTCTTTTGGTCCCTGTGCTTTCTGCATGACATATTTAAGTTCGGTGTTTCTATGCAGTGTCCATGAATGATGATGACTCTCTCATTCTGATATCTTCTTTTAGGTAAGGGGGATTTAATTGGAGCAAACCTCTCAATTAACGACCAAGTGATCAAAACAAATGCAGATGTGAAAGCCCTAACCTACTGTGACCTCCAATGCATTATTCTCAAAGGACTCTTTGAAGTGCTAGACCTTTACCCAGAATACGCGCACAAATTTGTTGAAGAAATTCAGCGGGATCTCACATATAACCTTCGAGAAGGCCATGAAAGTGATGTAAGTGATTTTAATATGGCTGCAGTTCCTTTTAGCCTCAAAAATTGATCTTGCACACTAGCAATTCACATTTCCGTATCAAAGTAAAGATGCATTTACAGTGTTCATTTTGTAATGACTGATGTTTGTGCTTAACTTGATCATTCATCCTCTACTCAGATTAATTTTATCATGAATTGTAGACACAATAGATCTTACGTTTCTCCTCTGTTAACAAGAAATAATGCCATCTAAATACTTCCTTTTAATAGGTTTTGTTTTGTCCTTATGTGCTTATATTTTACAATCCTTTCCAGTCCCATTAAACATTAATCTAAAGGGATATTAAAGAATATATCTTCTGCATCCTAAAACACCTGGTTAACATTCAGTTCCTATTACAATGAGTCTAGGCAAATTTCATGGAAAAGGGAACTGCACTTACAAGACATGCTTTTTAGAATGTTTTGTGGGGCAAAGAGGTGTTTGAATTTGCAAAACATTGCTACACTCCCATGGGAAAATCCCTACTTTAAACATTAGTAATGGCTCTTCAGGTGGACTGAATTCTTGAAAACTAAAAGACAAGTTGTCTTTTAAGAGGTCTCCATTCAGGAGAAGGGGGGGTCCAAATAAGATTGCTGAAGTACATCTATTAGAGAGAAAACACTGACAGCCAAGTTTTGAAAGTTCAAAAGTTTCTTTCACACAACAAGAGTCTATTATTGCCGCCCCAGCATGAAATAACGAGACAGACAACAGTTTGGAATCAAACAAGGGCCACTTTATTAACTATTTAAACAGGACATGCAGCAACGGGCAACTAAACAAGCTCAGGAACAGGCAAGGCAGGCGTCATTCCCAGACCCGGCCTCCTTGCCCTTGTAATGGGCAGGTAACCTAGCCCCAGTATTGACCCAGTCAGATTCTGGCTCGTAACCGGCGGCCCAGCATACTGGCGTCCCCTCCCAGGGGCGCCTACCCCTGAGGCTGCACAGACCTTCAGGGAGGAGCCTAGTCTGAGAGGTTCCCAGAGGCGATCACCATTCCCCTCCCCAGACCGCAAGGCCCTAGGGTGGTTCGTGGTGACCTCCTGTTCCCAACAGGGATATGCCGTAAGGTACCCACCAGTTCCATTTTCTTGCTTGCATAAACCTACTGCGCGGACGGGGAGCGGGGCAACGGCTCTTATTGAGCAAGCCCCGCCCCCCCCAGCAAGCCAGCGCGCGCCGGCGCGCTCTGTTGCTGCCTCGCGTCCTGCGAGGCGGCAAAACTGCTTCCCCCCGCCACGGCAAAGCCGGGCGGCGGGGAGCTCATTTTCAATGTGGTTTTAACTAAACCTTGCTTCTGAAATCCCTATTCTTCTAATAAATTAGGTCATAAATTTCTGTTTACAGAACTCTTCCAATGCAAATTCTGTCCACATGCTATGTACCATACAAGGGGTGGAATTGGCTGTGTAAATAAACTCTTAATGTGATGTGATCTTGTTGAGGGCAACTCAGTGAAAGTTCAGTTGTGGCCACTGCTTCTGTGTGGCTCCATTGCTTACCATTCGTACCTTCAGAATAGCAAGATCACAAGAGAAGTAATGATGAAATGGTTCCTTCCAGTGTCCGTGTTGTCATACCCATCTACATGGAAAGGTAATGTTTAGGGTGGCCAGCCAGTAGCTGGCAGCTGGTGGAATTCCAAGGGGGACCATGGGGGAAGGTGACATCAGGCAATAGTGTGACTTTACCTCTGGGGAAAACACAGAACTGACACACACCTGTCTAGGAACTGCTGGTAAAAGTCAGAATTTCAGGAAATTCCTAGAGCAGACTGATATTACTTCCAAGTTTTCCCTGGAAGTGATATCATATCATCACCTGATGGTAAATTTAATTTTTTCCCTCTCTCTGGCCACCAGAGTAGTCATAGGAAACAGGAGCCATGGGTCAGGGATCTCCCATTCTCTGAGAACCTGGTAATCTTGATGACATTCTATTTTCAGAAACGTTAGAAATTACCACGGAGGAGCAGAAACTATGTCACTCCTGTAATGTAAGAACTGACCCTCAGTAATCATAAATCATTACGCTCCAGAGTATAATCTGTTATCTGTGGCCATGGGCTATTGACTGGCTTTGGTAATGAATGTTGTAAACAAGCTGTATAAATCCAATGCATTGTTTTCAGAATAGGTTTTGAAGAGTACTGAACCCCAATGGGATTATTATTGATTTGCCCCATCCTTTATTTTTATGTCTTTAATGATACATTGTTCTTGTATTGGTGTTTCTTTTTTATATTATTTGCTGCTTTTATATGTGAGGTTTTGACAGTTTTAGCTGCCATATTTTGTAATCTTTGTAATGTCTTGTATAGCATTTTGTGTTTTAACCTAAGTCCTGTGCTGAAGGTTGAAATATAAATGCAGTTAATAAGTTCTTAGGATCAAGCCAGATGATATGGAGATCTGTGATTAGTGTCTGTCAGTGTTGGGGGAGCATGTTATCTACTAACCCCCATGGCACTTTTCCAATTTAAATATGCCTCAAAGCTATTATTTATCATTTTGAGTAAAAATTACAAGGTATCAATATGCTAACTGTATATTTGCTCCCCACCTTGGGACAAATCCAAATTTCAGAGGGAGATTAAATCTAGGAAAATGTAAATATCCTCAGTGCCCCAGCTCCAATTTTTAATATTAATTAAACCCATAGGAGAGCCTGCTTGAGTTATTGTATTTTTTGGCTCTGATAGTAAAGTTATCTGAAGTCTGGCTATCTGTGCTAGTCTTTAACTTGATTCTCTACCAGACAAGTTTTCTTGTAGACATGTCTAGCTGAAAATGCAAAACCAGCAGATTAAATCAGTACTTGAGCACTACTTCACATAATAAAGTATAACAGGTACCTATTAATGACCTGTATTCTGCATCTGATAAAGTATTCCATGAATCTGTACATAAGTTTAGAAAAATATATGCATATGCTTCAAGCAGAACAGTTTTAGAGCTGTAAACAGGGCTTTTTTCTGGGGGAACACACTGGAATAGAGTTCAAGAACCTCTTCAACAAAATTCTTTTGAAAATGTTTAAAAGTTAATGAGTTTTCAGTATACAGATTGAAAACTATATTTCCCTCTTGAGAGTTCTGGAACCTTTTCTTTTTTCTTAAAAAAGCTTTGGCTGCAATATACATCCATTAAAACCATAATATGTGAAGCAATCATTAATTATCATGCATCAGTATGATTTGGTGAGACAAATTATCATGCATCAGTATGATTTGGTGAGACAAATAGAAATGTATATACTGAAAGAAATTTACAGGCTTATTAGAAGTTTGATGGAGGAAAAGGTAGAGCAGAACTGATGTCCTCAACAAAATTCCTGATTTTGACTGATAGTATAAATTCTGCTGCTTTAAAAAGTTAATATAAAAATTGAGTATAGCAGAAAACAACTCGTAGAATACTACTAACATTATATAGCAATTCTCAGGCCCCCATCCCCACTCCATGATCATATTGGATCACCTACTGTTATTGCTTAGTTTTCTCGGTCTATCTTCATGAGAATAGCTTGCGTAGTTATGTTTCACTGGTTGTGTATAATCTTCTTACAGTATCTATTTCTCATTAACAAATGGTCTTTTTTGAATAGTTTTCCTTGTCCATTAAGAAAGACAAACAGACTCAACAGTTCACTTTATCTTAAATAATTATACATGATATAGAAAGGAATTTTAGATTACCACTTTGGGGATGTGGCCTTTCTTTGTCTAGGCAGCTATTGCATAGTGATGTTAATCATCTGGAGGTTATCTCTTTCTGCAGATGATAAACAGATATTGAGAGTATAGCAGCAGTACATGATCGCAGTTGTGCCTTGGCAGTAGACAGGGGGTATATATATTTATATTACTTCTGTCTTCCTTTTTACAAAGTCCATCAGCTGGTTAGCAGATATATCCAGCTGAGCTACTGAAAGTGCTACTAATTAAATCCTGGAACACTAAAGTTACTACATCTGGCCAGATGAAAAAAACATTTTATAATAATTCAAAGCAAATAAGCTTGGTGTTTATAACCTTCTATTTCTTTCCGGCAAATTATGAAACAACTTCATTGAAATAGTAAATATCCTGAAATGTCCTCCTAACTCAACTTCCTCCTTTTCTTATTCACTACCATAGTTTGTAAAACCACCAAGGAAGCGCTGGCTGTTATAGCCACCAGGGAATTTCCTGGTGGGTTAATGGTTTGCCCCACCCTTGGCCAATCCAGCCTAGAGTAGAAGGGCTGTGTGAGGCCCAGTGAAGGTGGCAGTGGAATAACACACCAGAATATTTCTCTAAACACAGTATTCTCTCTCACCACAGCTTCCAACAAAATGTGCAAAAATCACCAACAAGGTCCAGCAAGATAATACTGCACTAAAAATTAGCAGGCAGCATATGCAAATTCTCCTCCCTGTTATTGGAGGGGAACTCCTCTGGCATCTTTTATGAAGTCATCTGGCATCCGTTATTAAATCATAAATAGTCAGTTTCCAATGCCTCTACTTTCTCCTCCTTGTCCACACCTCTTTTGGGCTCTAGGGATCAAAAAAAAAAATGTTGAAAGGCAGCCGCCGCCTACAGAGCATAAATTATTTGTGACCACTCAGGTTGCTCTCTCTTTTCCTCCTTCAGAGGAGAGCAACAGGAGGAGGTGATACCCTGCACGTGAGCTTTCCAGGGGTCTGTGGCTGACTGCTGTAAGTTCCAGGAGAGATATATGTTACCATTCATGTCCTCAATTTGGTGAATGACAGTGTTCACTTATGAAATACTAACAATCCCAGATGAATTTTGTGAATACCCAGAAAATGCACCAGTGACTGTGGACAGCTGCATGAATTTGTTAGGGTCTGCTGACGTATCCACAGAAAAACAGAAAAACAGATATCTGTTCTCTGACATTCACCAATTTAATCTGGTATTGCCAACTTTCATACATGGATATTCACATTTATTGCTTGTTTATCCACTGCAATAGAATTTTGTAGTTTGGAATGGGCCAAAAACAGAGGTCTAGGATGAAAAATGCCAGTTCTTTTCTATGTAGGAAATACAGATACTGAGCCAATATTAGTCTCAGAGAAGAATTGTTTAAATGGCAAGATGAACTACATGCTTGAAAGAATCGTGATGAAGGTGACAAGCAACAATACCCCAGTGGTTGAAAATGTTATCAAAAGCCGGTGATGTGTGTACCAACAGTCTAGCATTGTTATTTTGCCGCCTTCCCTGTAGATTATTGGAACAGTTCAAGATTGCAAATAGAATCATTCTGTCTTTTTAGCAATTGCACAGAGAAACATGTACCTTACAGTCTTTTCTGCTTATTAGGTAATACTATTATGTAAGTTATGCCCATGTTGGCCTCATGCTGATCTCTCCATCACAAGGGTGATTTTTTATTTTATTTCTGTTTTGCAGTTTCTTTATGAAGGGGCTTCTGACAGAGTTTCTCTGTCAGCTAGAATGCAGTAATGTTGTAGCATGCTGGTTTAGGCAGGGGTCATTTCATAGAAAAACAGGTGCAGGAGCTCATTAGCATAACTCATTAGCATAACTTATTTGCATATGCTACACCACCTGACATCACTGGAAGTATGTCAGAAGGCAAGAAAGAAAGAAAAAAAAGAAGAGAGAGGAAGGAAGGAAGGAAGGAAGGAAGGAAGGAAGGAAGGAAGGAAGGAAGGAATACCACTATTCTGGAAGGATAGCTTCAGTGGTGGCTGAAGCCTTCAGAAGGCTGGTCGGAGGAACAAGGACCTTTCCAGGGGATGGGTCATTTTGCTGCAGCCATGACACAAGCAGGCATTCCCCCACCAGGGGGGGCTGTCACCAACTCCTGGAGCTGCGCTCCCCCAAGCTCCTGCTCGAAATGACCCCTGGGTTTAGGAAGCCTTAATGTTTGAGACATCACCCATTGATTGATGATCAGGTTTTTGCTCTATGTGGGCAAGCTCCCATGTGCTCTCCATCCACAAATTTAATTTTGCTCCTCTTTTGACCAGCAAAAAAAGACTAAAGGTCAAAGTATTTCCATTTCACTTATTTGTGGTCTCAGCATATCACACAGATAGCTTTGTGCTGGCACAAAGTCCTGATTCAGAAACTTCTGGAACTAGAATTTCAGCATGAAAATCCCCTCCCTTCAAAAGCCTATCCTTGAATCATGTGTGTAGGGCTGCCAAGTCCCCCCGGGGGGGGTGGGGCGGGGATACCCCCACTAAATAGGTCCCTAATCTGCCGGTCCGGATTCAGGCAGTGAGGGGAACCCCACCCCCAAAATGGCCACATCAGGCCAACGTGCCCAGCACAATGACGTTGCCCAGAAGTGACATCATCACGCCGGGCACATTGCAGGGCGACACTCTAGTAATTGCCCTGAAAACTCTATGGTACCATATTTAGGGTGATTACCAGAGCATCGCCCAGTGACGTGCCCGGCATGATGACGTCACTTCCAGGTGATGTCATTGCATCACACGCACACTTTGCGTGTGTGCACAAGGGCCCCAGACCTGGACCGGGACTTCCCCACCGGGAATTGTAAGTGACTTGGCAGCCCTATATGTATGCCTCAAGGGTAGGAGATGTGCCCCTGCAGCTTGTATCCTTTGACCACCACCATGGCAACATGAATTGGAATCTGCTGCGGATTCTGAGATAGCTAGTTTCTGTTGCTGCTGCTTCTTTAAAAAAATATTGGTTTTACTGTTGGTTAGTTAGAGCATAACCCAAGTTTCTCCCACCAACCCCAGATGAGGGAAGAACTTATGGGACCTGGGTTTCTTAATGGGGGGGGGGTGCCAAAAAGTAGCAGAGCCTCCAGGCTACAAGTGTACACTTCCTAACAGGATAGATGGCCAGGAGGACAAGGACAAAAAAGAAGGAGGAGCTGGTGGAGGAGGAGGGAGTAAGGTTGCCACGTCCCTACCTGTTGCCAGTGGGGGGCTCCAGCCTGCTGTCCGGTAGATCCCAGAGGTGATGTCATCACACAGGGCATGTTGTGTGTGGGGGGAACACGTTAGCATTTGAGAAAAAACTCTATGGTTACGAGAGTTAACAAACAAATATGGGAATGAGTTTTGAGTCTAATGGCACCTACAAGACAAATAAAGTTTGTGCCACTTGACTCAAACCTTGTTCCCACATCTTTTTGTTAACTCTTGTATTTGAATACTAATTTACTGTCATTCATGGATCTTTCTTACATCCAATCTCAGCTATAATCACTCAGTACTTATGCATCTTGACTCTAAATGGCCCTTCCTGACAACAGCCCCCACCCCACTTTCTTAAATTATGGTTGAGGAAGTTCTGTTCCACAGTATCTGAGGGAGTGTGCTTGAACACGAAAGCTTATACTGTGAATAAAACTTCGTTGGTCTTAAAGGTGCCACTGGACTCAAATTCTGTTCTGCTGCTTCAGACCAACATGGGCCCTGTCCACACGAGCAAGATAAGCCGGATGGGAAGTGACTCAAATTTGTGCCAGTGCAATTTGTGCCGCTTTTGCAGGATCACACAGGTCCATGGACCTGTGAGGGCGAACCACCACTGCGTGATCACACGCAGCCGCGTGCGAGTTAGTTTTTTTTTCCCCCGGCCGTTTTCAGTGCGCTTATCTGCTTCTACAAGGGATCGATGACTTGCCTGTCCATCCTTGGGATCATCCGATGATGCGCATACTGGGATGGGAGGGGGAAAAAACCCCAAAAAGCCCGCTCCCCAATGCCACTTGTTTGCACTGGCGCGATCACACCAGGAAAGGTCAGTTCTGGGCCGTCGCAAACCATTTGAGACTGCCTTTTCACTGGTAGCTAAATAAGTCGATTCCCCACTGGCTCAAAGTGGTTTGCAACATTTTGACACCGGTTGCAGGATGCTTCCCAGATGTGCTTGTGTGATCACGCCACTTTGAGCCGGTAGGGAATTGTCCTTCTTGTGTCGCAAATGGGTGCGTATGATCGCGCCCATGGCTACCCAACTTGAATCTGTCTTATACATTGTTTGCCTTTCTCTAAGGCTAGGTACCTATGGTACAACCCTTGCCCTTCAAAAATTGAACAAGCTATGATAATAAATTT
Organism: Lepidodactylus listeri; assembly: GCA_029233225.1. Classification (NCBI taxonomy): domain Eukaryota; kingdom Metazoa; phylum Chordata; class Lepidosauria; order Squamata; family Gekkonidae; genus Lepidodactylus; species Lepidodactylus listeri. The sequence goes on from JARCFY010000012.1 coordinate 52,543,825, forward strand.
TCATCTTTTAACAGGCACAAATCCTGCTTACTTTGCCTTGGTGAGGGCCCTCTTTCGCTTGCTAGATGGACCCTGTGTCAAGCACTTTTAGCTTTTAGAGCCTTTTAGAGAAAATGGAAGCATCCCTACTGTTTGTCTTGCTACATCCAGCAACTTTTGGTTCTCTCTACTCCAGTCCCTTGGCATACAGGCCATCTGTGTGCAGCCAGCTAGAACAGTGGAGAAAGAAACAGGCCATCATTGCCTGTAAATCGTTGGGTGTATTGCAATACATATAGCCCATGGTTTCTTAGCAGAAAGGCAGAAGGTATTGTGATATGAGAACAATGCAGTAAACATAAGACTCTTCTGGGCTTAACTAGGAACTATTTATTTACAATCTGAAAGATCCTGGGGGAAACATAAAACTGTTCAAATAATGTATAAAGATAAGCAGTGATTTCCAGCTTGTCTGTTTTGCACTTTGTCTCTCCCGTATCATTTATGTGCAAACAGAAAACTAGGTACAACTAAAAGCTGATTGAATCTCTTGCTGATTCATTAGTGCTGCCAATCTGCTGAAAAAATGCCATAAAGCACACTGATGACAAATGAAGAACGATACCAGAGTTACAGGAGATCCTATGAGATGCTGTTCAGACAGCAGACAGAATTGTACAATGTGTTAAGGGTACAGTGGCTAGAGTCTCTGGCTTGGACTTATAGGAACTGAATTCAGATCCCCATTCAACTATTCAGTGAACCTGAATCAGTCATGCACAAAGTTACTGTGAGGATAAAACAAAGTAGGGGAGAACAATACATGTTGCTTTGAAAAACAATATGACATACAGGTGGATCAAGGAGTAGGCATTGTCCGATTTTATTATTAAAAGCTGTGTGAGTCCTAGTCTCAAAGAGGGCCTTGGCAGAAATGAATTATTTAATAACAACTTATTATCACAGAAGCAAACTTCAAATTTAGTTTCAAGCCTATGGCAAGATTTCAAGCAAGTTGCTAAAGAGTTCATCTCTGGCTATTTCTGGTTGTGAAAATCGCACATTATACCTTCCAGACTCTGGTGCCACAGTCTCTCTGATATGTCATGGGATGCAATACCATAGCCGTGCACTAATTTGTCAGGTGCCGCCAGGTGAAATTACTACCGTGCTCCCAAATGTAATGATAACACCTTCCCCGTGTTGTTACAGAAGAAATTTAATTCATCTTTTAGCACCAGACATCCTAATGCCTGAGTGACTCACAAGATTTACTGTGCCATTCCACAAACTATAATGAAGTCCCAAAGGAAGATGAAAACCTCTGAGAGAAACATGAATTCTCCGCCCTTGGTTTAGTTAGGTACTATCAGTATGTGTCACACTGTGGTGAGAAAGACAGCTTGTTTGAACCCATAGAAATCTATCTCTGAACCCAAGCTATTTAATTAGCATGGAGCCATTGCTCATATACTACTAAAAATAGCAGTGTCTTTTTCATTTGTAAACCCCCCAGTGCTGACAAAATAAAATATTTAAATTGAAAATAATGAGCAGGATATATGCATCACAGACAAAAAGTTAAGTGGTGTTTGAATGAAATATACTATACTAGTTTTCATTATCATACTTTGTGCAGTCCTCCATGACAGTAGTGTAGCAGATGTCCCATATTCGTTTGTCAGTGCAGGTAGCATTATAAGTTTAGCCCCAGAACCCTGCTTGCAACGGGTCTCCCACTGCATCCTCTGGCAGATGAAAATTTTATGACTGTGTGGTGCTCTTGTGGGTCCTTTCCACACTAGACCTTAAATCCTGGTTCAACCCTGTTCTCAAACTTACATTCTACACTACACATGGGTTCACCCCTGTAATTATCTTGGGGTATTTTTACATTCCACACTACACTCGAGTTCACCCCTGTAATTATCTCGGGGTATTTTTTGTTTCCACATTACATTGAGGTCACCCTGGTTTCGCCCCACACTTGTCCCAGGATAAATGGATGCTGTTACAACCAAGAATAAATGCAAGGTACTGTGTTGCTAGTTGAACTCTCATAAAACCAGGGATGAGATCCAAGTGTGGAAAGGGCTGTGGTGACAATGCTTTGATATGATACCAGTGGCCCGTGCTCAAGCAAACATATCTGGGGTAGGGAGGCAAATGATAAAATAACTTCTATGAGGGGGGCAAATTTTGCCTCAAATTCCTGAACTTTTTAGGGTGGGATTGCAGCTCATTAAATAGCAGTTTTATTTATTATTCCCATGTGTGACTCAGTGGAAGAGCATCTGCTTTGCATGCAGAAAGTCCCAGGTTCAACCCCTGGCCTCTTCAGTTAAAAAAAAGATCAAGTGGTAGTTGATGTGAAAGGCCTGAGACCCTTGAGAGCTTTGTCCTATCAGTGGTTTGTCTTGGTGTAAAGCAGATGCATGTGTTCACCAGTTAACTCCAGGGGGTTGTTCTTGTGTTTTTGCATATTGACTGTTAAAAGGCTAATTCAGTAGTTGGCAACTTTGGTGATGATTGGTACTGTGACAAAGCTCACTTTTAATTTTAGCTTTTGTACCTCTTTGAACTCTCTCCATCATAATTCACCTCATTTTTTAGGATTATGACATGATGCATCAGATTATGAACCACACCTTGGGTGGGACATAGTCCAAAGCAGGTTAGTTATGCTTTTAAAATATGGTGTGTGTGTGTGTCCCCCCCCCAAGAATAGAATTATAATACTCCTGTCCTGGGCTGATTATGGCTTTAAATAGGAATATTCCTGTTAGGGTCTGAGCAATTACCTCAGCATTTTGTTGCTGGTATGTAGTTAAGTATCCCAATTCTGTTACATTGAATAACCCAAGATTTTAGTGCTGATAAATATGGGCACCTGCTTTCAAGTACCTAGTATAATGTGGGTGTGCCACCCATGGTACACAAAAGAAATGAGGATACCCTTCAAAATGCTGAGGCAAATGTAGAAAGAAACAGAAGGGTATTTACTTACTTTTTTACTTCGTTTATATCCCACCTTTCTTCCCAATGGGGACCCAAAGCAGCATGCATAATTCTCATCTCCTTTGTTTTATCCTCATAACAACCCTGTAACTTCAGCTAGAGTGAGAGTGTGCGACTGGACCAAGGTCTCTCAGCAAGCCTCCATGGCAGAGTGGGGATTCAAACCTGGGTTTTCCACATCCTAATCTGAGACTCTAACCACTACACCACTCTGGCTGTCAACATAAAACGTGTGGTTTTTAGCAAGTGGATAGATATGTTTCTGTAACCTTGAAATATGACTAAGCATGAGAGAATATGTGATTTGGCGCTCTGAACCTTAGTGGTAGCATTTTATCATAGCAAACTATAATTTTGATAGATTTTTGCCTTTCAGACTCCTGATGGATTTGTACTGGACACTTACTTACTCAGTTGTCATATATTTAAATCTTTGTTCACTGTTTCCATGTGTATTTATATTGCATGTAGCAGTTTAGTGAGTTGTTATAGTAGTTGTGATCAATGATATTATCTTAATTGTATATTCTGTTGGATTACAATAATTATTTTATTACGGTAATTACAACAATAATTTTTTTTTAAACATGGTTCTGTTGCACAATAGTAGCTGCTGGAATCATATTTTATCTGCTGGAATTCTCTGTGAACTGAAATCAACTTCCTATGCCATTTGTGCAAGACTGTCAGTTGAGATGTTGGGATGGACTCCTAATGCTGTGTCCCACTTGATAGAAATGTTTTTTTTTGTTAGTTAAGGCAATTTATATTAACTGGCACATATATTGTCTGCTCTACTCCACTATTAGAAAGCAGTAGAAATCCCAGCAACCCAATTGGTAGCCTTGTGCAACTTTTACAAGGCGGGCTACGTGCCTAATGAATGCCTGCTACCAACCATATTAGATAAGCACCCATCCTTCCACGATAGTTCCTGTGACCCAAGTACTTTAGGGAACATGTGATTGATTCACTGATATAATACTAGACTTGCCAATCTCCACAAGGGGCCTAAAGATCTCCTAAAATTACAACTCATTTCCAGACAACTAAGATCAGTTCCCCTGGAGAAAATGACTGTTTTAGAGAGTGGACTCCTCTGACATTATCCCCACCGAGGCCCCTCCCCTCCCCAAAGATTGCCCTCCTGAGAATCAACCCCCTCAAAAATTTCATGAATTTCCCAAACCACAGTTGGCAACTTTATATAAAGACCATGTACATAAAATATATCAACATTTTGAAAACCATGTAAACCACTGCATGCATTAGATCTGTCAAGATGTGTGAATAGTATCTTTTTAAATTAATTTTGATGTCCCAGTTTGGATGTTGTAGGATGTCTTTGCTTCTCTTTAACCTCCATTCATTTGACACTCATTTGCATTTGTTTGAACAGAGGTACCTCTATAGCAGTTTTTGTTGTATCACCTGATATCACTGGCATTTGTTTAATTAATCTCTTTAACACCAAGGCTATACAGTGAAATTGTATTATGACTCCAGAAGCCACAGTTAATTTGGATTGTCTGTGTAAATAGACATTTCCATTAACATGGTGAACTCCTGGTCAGCTTGTGTAGCTATAGCCAGCTGAGAACACCAGATTTTTTGGTTCTGCCAGTTTCATATATTTTAAAGCATGAATCTCTCCCTTTCACATCATGAAATGGATTTGGAAACAAAGAGTTTGAAAGAAAAATAATCACGTAGTCACATAGACATCTCATTTTTATCTATCTCTATACTACAAGACTTTAGATCTCTGCTGCCAAAGGCTATTACTTGTCAAATGCCTGTGGCACTGGTAGTTTGTAGCGATCACACTTCTTTGAAGGAAAGCAATTGCTGTATCATCTGTGAAGTCTTAAGAACCTAGTATAACCTCTTAGATGAAAACGGGGAGTTCCTTTTTTTTGTACTTCAGTCAGCATTCTACTTGATTATTGTTACAAGTTTATAGCACTTGTTGGAAAGGTTTTTCTTCATTAGCACTATATGGTATATCTTATTGAGGGCAAGCTACATATTACAAACAAAGGTGTTTGATGAAGCCCTGGTGTTGTTTTTCTTTAAGTCAAATGCTATGAGAAAGAGGCAAGTTCAAAGTGAGACGCGCAAAGTTTAACCCCTTCATTGCTGTCTGTTTTTCCACCAATTCCCCACCCAAACTAGCCCCTTCCCCATGGGTTTCAGGGGCATGTTTACAAATATACATCTAGAACACTTTAGAAAAACAGCAGCTGGAATTTAGAATAGGAAGATCACTATCAGTAAAAGGTTAAGCAGCCCTTCACCACCTTGCTGCCTAAAACCTCCCCCCTACTGAAATGGTTTTGTCTTCACAAGGACTTCATCACACACACATTTCTAACACATTTTATTCTTTATTGTGATGAATCAAACAGCTTCTTGAACAGATGGTGTAACCTATTCAGTGGGTTCAAGATCCACTTCAGGATCATTTCTGCCAAAATGACTGGCTTTGGAACCTTCTGGAAAAGCTCCATATTATAAAAGAAGTAATTTGAGTGTAATGCCAGACAACTAATATCACAATATTCTTGGTTACAGCTCCGTTCATTTGGAATCCAATGTTATTGGGTTTTTCCTTCTATCTTAACTAAACCATCTCCATAAATGTCTGTCCATGAGCTGTATATACATCTGTGTCTCCAACCAGCTCTGCCTCTCCAATCCAGGGCTGAGGCAGAGAATTTACATTCTTTCCACATTAAAATGAATTTCCTACAGGAGCCTGAGTTGGGGAGAGGGAGCTTGGAGCCTCCCTGTCCAGGTAATGATCAGGGTGCTGAGCAGTGTGTACAGTCCTATGGGAGCAGAGGGAGAGGAAAGCTTTCTCTGTAGCTTTGCAGTGTCTCTTATGTATCATGCCCTTCATTTTTTTCCTGCTTCCACAATAAAACTAATACCTCAGAAGCAAAAGAAACAAGCCTTTTGTTGTTACTTACAGAACTCTTTCTGTTAATACCGAAGGAGTGCAAGAGTGAAGCACCAGCTTCTGGGTATTTATTAGTTCTCTAGTCCACTAGAGACACATAAAGAAGCACCAGAAGAGAACAGAAGCTGCAGAGTAATGCAGAGTGAGCAAACTGATGAAGTGAAAAATTAAAATGTTGACAATGCTGGGATAGGAAATTGTCCTGGGAGTATTGTATTCAATTACTGAGTTTAGTTACATTAACAATTGCCACTAACCTAAGAGGTCCTTCAGACTGCATTGGTCTCAGTGGGCTGCAGTTTAGGGATTTGCATGTTTCATTTTAAAAACCCCTCCTGCAAAAGTAAAGAGAGATGAACAGGTATGAGTCACTAAGCTTCTGGGTGATACAGTAATCCCTTGTTATATGCTCATGTATTTTCCGTTACTTCGCAGGGAAAAAATCCCTAGGAGCAAAGCATATGGCATTTGATCTACATTCATATTACCAATGGTCAGAAACAGAATTGTGGGGGGGGGGGGGGGGGGGTTTAGTGCTAAGCATATTAACATTCCATTTTGAGCACAAATCCAGTTTGAAGGCCAGGTTTGTGTCTCGTTTTCACGTTCATATGAAAAGGGATCTCAGTGTTCAAAGCATAGAACAACCTAAGACAAATAACTCTTCTCATGTTCTTCTGTGCAATATATAGGAATTTACCTATAGCCTGGACACATCATGGTGACCATTCAGAGCATGTGTATTGTGAGCAGAAGAAGATGTTGAAGATGTATGATATCATGGGGTCTCATTAGGTGTGGAGCCCAAGGTTTGGAATTCCCTCCCTTTGGATGTTCAGCTGGTGCTGGATACGTTGTCTTTGCAGGATTGGGTGAAAAATATTATTCCATACTCCAGTGTGGGTTTGTCCAGTCCAGGGCTTCCCACACTTTTTGAGCCTACAAGCACCTTTAGAATCCTGACACATTGTGGTGAGCGCAGTCACCAAATGGCTACCACAAAATGGCTGCTGCAGGAGGTAGACACAGCAGGAGGTGGAGACAAAATGGCTGCAGCAGTTTACCTTCAGTCACACAGTGAAGATCCTAGTGCTTGTGGTGGCAGTTGTTACCAAGCAACATTTTTTAAAAATCTGCACAGCCAATCAAATCTCCAGTGTCTAGTGTGGAATAACCTTCCTCTTTGGAGTAAGATAATGGTTGGAATTGTTTGCTTCATCTTTTAGGTAGATTACTATTATCCTTTCCCTTAAGCCCCACTGAACTGACCTATTTAAAAGCGAGGTAAATGTTGTACCCCAGGGCATCTCTTTGAACATGAGCAATGGCTTTCACAGCTACTCATTCAATAGAATGGAATGGTCTTTGGGGTTTTACTTTCTCACGTTCCTAAGGTTCTCCCTCCAGTCTAGGAACTGTGACTCAAACTTTCTTCAGACCCTCTTTGATATGTTTGTGGTAAGGGCAGAGAGTGGTAATGGGTCTGGAGCACAGAGTTGGGCTGGGTTTTTGCAGAATAAGGGATAAATCTCATGGAGGCTAAGGACCAAACTAGACGCTTCATTTTTTTTAACAGATGCCAGCTGCTGGGAATTAATTTCCCAAGCATTGCAGGGACTCAATTTGAGATGAGACCACAACATAGTGGGGGGAGGAGAGACTGAGCCTCCACCATATGCCGTTTGCCCCATCTACAATGGCCAGGGGTTCTTGTTTGTCCTGTGGAGGGTGAATATAGATCACTCCCCTCGTGGATCTGATAATGCCTCCTAAGTCATTTCAGGTTGGACAAACATCAGGAGGGAAATGGGGAGATAGGCTGAAATCCCCCCCATGCTACAATCCCAATGTGAATCAGGCCCCTGTGGCCTTAACAGTGCAATCCATTCCTAACCGAAGTTAAACACAGCTAACCCAATTGACTTCAATGGACTTAGAACTCTGCTTCGGAGGACTGAACTATAAACTACTAGTAGTTCATTACAAATGGTTGGTTAGTTAACTAACTGCTTGAATGGAATATTAAGCTTTAAAGTTATACCTTGTAGATTCAGGCAAAAGTTTAATCAAAGTATAGGTTACCCAGCCAATCTGTGCCCTTCTTCTGGTGTCCATAGACAACCTGCTACAGCTGGGGCGGGGAATCTGTTTTAATCTCTTCTCCACTTTATATTGAAACAAATTCCCTGTGTTGTTCCTCTTATTTAATGTCTTTCTTCCTTATGGATAAGCAAGGCTCCATCACCATTTAAAAAGAATTTAAGAGATTAGAAACTAGGGCATTTCCCCAGGTCCTATTATAATTAATTCCTCTGATAGCAGATGTGCTCAGAGACAGACAAGTGCAACGACCACAGTGAGAATACCCTGGTTTTTAGACTTCCTCCTGTTTTTACAGAGTCTGTGCTTGTCTTTGTGTCTGTGGGAGCTGCTTACTGTCTGGAGACAAAAGGAGAGTCAGAAGTGGCAAAGGAAGAGACTTAGAGCAAAACACAAAGAAGTGTCCCCATCACAGACAGCCCCACAATTTAAAATTGTGTTCTTTGGGCATTTATTCTCATACTTTATCCAGACCTTTCTTTGTAGCAAACAAACTGAGCTGAAACTTTTGAGAGAAATCTTTTGAATCTTCATGAAATGTAATCTGCCCCTTCTAGTTATGCTAGGCATAAGAGTATAAAGAATTTCACAAGCACTCTCCTGATAAATAGTCTCCAGGATGTGAGTCAACCTGTTTTGACAGTGTGAGAGGAAGTAGCAACAAATGGTGAGATCACTGGAAAAATTCAGTGGATCTTTTCAGAAAAGCTCCCACGTTTAGGTGGCTTTTCCTGCTGTGTTTTTAAACTTTATCTGAGTTTACAAAATTTAACTTGGAAATCTCACAAGAACTTGGCAGAAGGTTTAAAAAAATGTCTGCAACATGATCACAAGTACATTTAGTAAAACATAAGAGGCTGATGTTAATTATTATTAGGAGTAATAGTACTTTGATAATTAGTTTGCATTATTTGCTATTTAATTACTTTGGACCTTCCATTGTCAGTGTTTGGGAAATTATGGCTCAATTAACATAAGGAAGGTTTCTCAGAAGCTGAGCTGAGAGACTTCACTGAGACTAAGATGAGATGTGTCCCCAAAGTTGATGCCACTGAACTAAATAGTTCACTGAACTCGGTCTTCTTTGTATCTGACCTCTTAAGCAAACATTCTAGATCTCTGCCTAGCTCCAGGTCTGATCCTGCATCAGGGCCCATCACCCTGATCCAAAGCAAATGTATTCATGAGCAAGTCCTAACAAACCAAATCAGGGGTCATAAGTCAGCTGTGACTTGAAGGCAAAAAAGGGGGAGGCTGTTTCACTTTGCAAAAACAGCAGAGTTGGAGGTCCATTTCAGAATACAGCCCTGGGTTACATGGAAATTCCAGCAGTTATGCAATATAAAGTTCTTGTGGCTGCTGCAAGAACTTTGTATCATGTGAATTATCCCTTAAAAGCCACTTATTTTTGATGTCAGGTCAGAATAACACACATAGGAATACTGCCCATTTCGATATTGTATAGGAATGGCCTGATCCATTTTAAACTATAGTTTCATAGTCATTTTTGTTTCTATTAAACTATTTCATCATCTAATGTAATTAAAAGTCATGGAAGACTTTTGCTGTGAGATTTCCCTTCTGCATGATCTCATGCTATGAAATTGATACTGGAAACCGCTATTGTGCAGATTCTGGTATTTGCTACTTCCTCTATTTGTTGTTCTTTCAGGTAATTGCAAGATTGTCAAACAAGTCGTCAGTCTGTCAGGTATGGTTGTCTGATTTTAATGTAATGAGCTAAATTCTTTTTTTTTTTAAGAAAAAAAAAAAAAAACAGCAACAACCCTGTTGCTGGATCCAGAATCCCTTTTGAGTCAGAATGCTTCTTGTGGATTCCAGCAAACATTGAAAGAGACCTTGTATGTAATGGGTCTAATTGAATTGGCATGGATGAATTTGCATGTTTCATTACTACCTATAGATTTTAAGATTAGGCCCTGCATGTCTAGTTACTTATCTCTGTACATATAACCTAGGATATGAGAATCCCATTGCATAAAAATCTAATTAAATCTTGAAACATCTCGTATCAAAGTACTCAGCAGTTTGCATGTTGCTTCAAACTCCTGTGTGATGCTGCATTTCCTCAAGAGATCACATTCAATCCTATCTGCTATTGTGTTTGACATTCTCAGTCTTTCCAGGATTTCTCAACAACTGTATCAAGTAGAAAACATCAATTTCGTAAACTTAACTGTTCAGAGAGTAAAAATTGCAAATTAAATTAAAATCAGGTTAATATAGCTGATAACAAAGATCATCAGAGTATCAAGCTATTCCCACATCCTTAAGACCGCAGGTGGAAATATGGTGGAGGGTTTGTTTGTTTTTAAATTTGTAAAACTGATTCTGATTTCCTATATTTCTTCCATGGAATAATACCTTGCACTTAATTTCTTTCAAGAAAGGTGCTATGGCTCAAGTTGACTGCCAGCATACTGTTCCCATGCTGCTCTTGAATTCTACTTTTGGGACATGCTGTGATTGCTCAGTGCTGAGAAATCACTCTGCACATGGACACAATTACTTTTTATCTTGGACAGTACACATTCCTGACTTGATGTTTGGTGCTGAACACAAACATCGGGGTGAGCCTTGGAAAGTCTGAGCACATACATGCGCAAAATTGTACATTAGAAGTCGAAGTAAAAAGTTCAATTTTTTTTTACTTGGTAAATTTATAAACAGGATTCAAGAGTCCTACACTTTGTGCTAAATCAATTCTACATTCTGATATAACATTTTTTAATACATATTCCTCCATGAGTATTCTGCCATGAAGGAAAAACTTACATTACAAGTACCTTTTATTATATATATATATAATACGAACATATAATAATATTATATAATATTGTATATTATATATGTCCAAATTCAGCAAAAAAAATAATATAAATCATTGTGATTAGAAATTTGAACTCAGATGTTTGAAGTTCAAGTCTAAATGTTTGTTCTGTCATGTAACTCCCTAGGAGTTTCATGGAGAAGTTTTGAGGAAGATCTCTGGGTATGATCCAGCCAACTTTTCTCCTCAATCTCACCCTGTTCCCCTCCCTAGTATAGCCACCATCCCAAATGGCTTTTGCTGTTGCAGGTCCTATGATCCCCAACATGTACTTTTTGACTGATATATGGGACCCCCTTCTCCTTCTTTACCACCATGAAAGCTGGTTGGATCCAACCCTCTGCCTTTCAGTTTAATTTACCTTACAGGGTGAATGCAAATAACAAATGAGATAATAACAGGGTACCATATGATAGAATTATATATAGCCCATGATATACAGCCAATTGCTTGGAGCTTGGTCAGTCATGCTTTAACCATTTAAGGTCAATGTTGACTTTATAAGGAATGAATTCTGCATTCAAGTAAGTATATACTATCTATATATCTGTGTTTCTCAACTGTGGTTCCTATCTGTGGATATCTAAATCTGTGGATTGGGCCACATTGACACTAAACAGATTTTCCTGCAAACTTCGGGAGACCCCCAGGTTTGCAGAATAATCTGACATCTTAAAAAATAAATTGGGGTTTAAACTCCCCCCAGATAAAAAAAAGTTGTCTGTGATTACCTTTTTCTTCACAGCTGGCATCGTCGTTATACAGGAGGCTCTTCAGGCCTGGCAATAGCATCTGGGAGCCTCACCAGGCCCAGCTATGGCAGCATTGGTGTCCAGGAGCTGCTCCAGGCCTGGAGCAGCTCCCGGACACTGCAGCTGCTGCAGCCAGTAAGGGAAGGGAAGGAGAGGGGCAAAAGAGAGATGGGAGGAATATTGACAAGAAGAGGAGGGGGGAAGAAAGAGAGCAAATTGTCAGATAAGGGGATGGAGGAGAAAAAGAGAGGATAGTTTGACAGAGAAGGGACGAAGATTGACAGAGAAGAAGCATGGGTCATAAGAGAGAAGGAGTAGGCTGACAGCTAAGGGGAAGTGGAGAAATGAGGGGAGATTGTCAGAGAAGGACAGGGGAGAAATAGAGAGGGGGAAGGCTTACAGAGAAAGGGAGAGGGAGAAAGAGAGGTAGGCAAGACTAACAGAATGAGAGGTGAAAAAGAGGAGGAAGATGGTTAGAGAAGGGGGGAGAATGAAGGAAGCAAAGGGGGGGAAGGGATGCACCCTCCTCACCAGTTTCTTGTGGGTCACTGCTTGTATTATATATTGTAACTGAAAAAATACTCCTACATGAGGAGATAAGCTAATGTTCTAAAACCTATTTGCAGAATTATTTTCTTTACCAAGAAATGTTCTCTCCTTTTGCCTCTTACAAATCACATACTGCCTCTGTTTTCAGAGTCAGTGTGTCTGCTGCTCTTCAGTGCTATTATTCAAGTTTTACTTACTTATTTAAAAACCTTCGCTTACCTACTAGCCCAGTAAGGGTGCTGTCAACATGGCTTACAAGGTTCAAGGTACTTCAGTTTTACTAAGACCATTGGCTAGTTTGGGGAAGAAACCACAGAGGTGTAAGGAGACTCGCTTTATGCTGTTGATCTGTCATTGTTGGTTTGTTACATCATTTTTGTTGGTCTTATGCTCTCCTTTATGTTTCTGATCCTTGTTAGCCATCCCATGCAAATTTGAAAAGGTGTAATACAAATAAATGTATTAATGGGTATATTGTTTTATTAGAGAGCCAGTCTGGTGTAGTGGTTAAGTGCGCGGACTCTAATCTGGGAGAACCGGGTTTGATTCCCCACTCCTCCACTTGCACCTGGCTGGATGACCTTGGGCAAGCCGTAGCTCTGTACCAGCTGTTCCCTCAAGGACAGCTTGGGAAAGAGTTCTCTCAGCCCCACCTACCTCACAGGGTGTCTGTTGTGGGGAGGGGGAGGGAAAGGAGTTTGTAAGCCGCTCTGAGACTCTTAAGTGAGTGAAGGGCGGGATATAAATCCAATCTCTTCTTCTTCTTCTTCTTCTTAGTGAGTGTATAACTCTGTTAGAATGAAAATTAAGCAACATTTCTAGGAAACAAAATACATTTGCATGAAGTTTACTTTATCTAGAGGGCTGTTTCATAGGCACATAATGGAACTGATTTTCAAAAACACAAAGAAGAAGGTGCAAAATGCCCACAGTTGGAGCCTTGGTAGACTTTTGGTTTGATGCAAGCAATTAAAGTCCGCACAATGAACAGATCTCAATTGTTATATTCATATGGATTTTCCACTATTCTAGGCAGATTCCAAAGGAAACGGCAGTATAAACAAGAGGCTTCCATCAATTGTGGAGGATGAGGAGGATGAGGAAGAAGTAGGAGATGAGGAAGCAGCCACTCCAGTCCACACAAGAAGCACAACTTCCTCCCAGCAGAAGAAGTCAGGAAGCAATAAAAGCTATCTTGGGATAAACTTGAAACAGTTGGCTTCTGGAACTGTGCCCTTCCATTCCCCTATTCGAGTCTGCAGTGCAAATTCATCAAGAACCAAGCATGAAACTGAACTCCATTACTATTCCAAAAAGAAAGAGAAGAACCTCAAGCTCCACTCTACATCACTCAGCAGTGCTGTTCCTCCAGACCTCAGCCCTAGGTAAAGATATGACCATTCACAGGAAAGTCTTGTTTTAGTAAACTTTCCCCTTTCTGATACCAATATGGCATCAGGAAGCATAAATATAGCCAGAGCCAGCTCTGCTGAGACAGTCTTGGGTGATGGGCTCTGGGGAAGTGACAATCATCCTTCCATCCAACATGTCACCTCCACTCATCACCTCACTTTAGCAAGGGACCTAGAGCTTGTTTATCCTGTTTATTCTCTACAGATCCCTGCATTGTAAGCCACATGGACATGATAGGGCTTCCCAAACTCTCATGAGAGGAAGGAATTTCAGGAGAATTTGGCTACCATTTTAGCTGCCTTGCTAATGCTGCTGACTACCATGGTTCCCTAGATAACCAAAACGGTGGCCAAACTCTTGCAAAAGGAAGAAATCTCATAAGAGATTGGGTAACCATATAGAACATATATGGCTTTTTGTGCTGTTCTTAAAGAGGACAGAAGAGAAGCCAACGATGACTAGCTGTTCCAGCTCCAATACAGAGAAAGAGGGAACAAAGATAATGACAACATCAGTGCTTTGTCCAGGTAGGAGAGGGGCATGCAGGCCTGGGCCCCCAAATGCTAGGGTGTATGGGAGCAAGATGATGGGCATTTCCCTGGGTAAATGGTTGGCTGAGGCTGGTGATTATATCTGGTATGGTGATACGCCAGCTGGGGAGATAAAGCTCTCCAGGACAGTAATAGATCTATGAGGTTGACTCACACAGGAGGTGCCCAACACTTGGGAGTGGGATGTGGGTGAACACTGTCCTGTATTATTGGGCTCTACCAGTAGCCTTCTTACACCTTTCATCTAGTATACACATAATACTTAGCCTTCCACCTTGCAAGATCTCCCACTATTGCTGATTATCTCTCAGAATTACCATTAATCTCCAGACTACAGATATCAGTTCCCTTGAAGAAAATGGCTCCTTCAGAGGGTGGACTGTATGGTGTTATACCAGGGCTCCTTCCAGGGTTTGGGGGGGGGGGCTGGGAAGACAGTGCTCAGAGCCCCCCCCCCATGCCCACTACCAGGTTCCTCTTCTTGCCCGGCAACCCACATGCCCCTTCTTGCAGCTTTCCCACCACCTGCACTAACAGCTGCCCATACTTCCTGCACACCTTTTCCCCAGCGATGCTGAGTGATGGGTGCAGCTAGGAATTTCCTCTTACTGGCCAATTGGCCACTGGTGGGCAGGAGCCCGCAAAAGCAGGGGATCCCCTGCCCCCACCTGGGGAATGCTAACCCTACTCCAGGGTATACTGATACCAGCCCTGTGTTATACCCTGCTGGGGTCCCTCCACTCCCAATCCCCACCCTCCCCAGGTTCTGCCACCAAACCTCCAGGAATTTTCCAACCCAAAATCGGCAAACCTACAGCTCTCAAATCTTTAGGCATTTCCTCAGCTGCAGCTGGTGACCCTAGCCATCAATGCAAATAAAAAAGCAGGACAGGAAGTACTAGAGTCTCAGAAAGGAGGTAAAAGAAGAAGAAGAAAAAGAAAGGAGGTAAAAATAGACAACTTTCCAGCTTTAGAACTGTGATCCCCAAAATAACATGTGAGTCTCCCAGCCACTTGCAAAATGTCCAGTACAGCTTTGTTTTGTATATACATCCTCAGTGATATCTGAGGCATGAAAGGTTAAATGTTGTCAACACCAGCACTTTCCTTAAAGCCCTTTGAGGAAAGAGATATATATTCTTTGCTTTTTCAAGTGAGGTAAAATTCTCAATTATAGTTTTTTTTGCTGTGAGGTGAAAGTTATTTTTATTTGCTCAGGTTTTTCATATACACATTAATCTTCCACTTCTCTCCACTGATAAATTTATCAATCCAGCCTCAGCCTACAGAGCAGTAAAAGGCACATTTAGTTTAAAATAGGATCATGATGGAACTATTCCCCATTCCCAGTGCTTTGCTCTGAAGTAGTTCCACTGCTTCCCATTGTTAGGGCACTAAGATTCAAGCTTGTTTAGGGAGCTGTTGTGGTCAATCTTTATCCTTTTGTTCTCACTCACAAGAATGAGGAGGAGAAAATTAAACTTGACAACACAGACAAAGGCTTCTTGCACTTGTGGAGTATTTGTTTTCTTTTCCATGAAGCTTTTATATGGTACTGGTGACAATTTATAGATTATTTTTATTTCCAGAAATAAACACTCCAGAAATATTCCACTACTAGAGGCTAATTCCTCTTGGCTGTAGATACATGCAAACCACAGCTGGTATTTCTTACCACTGGTTGTGTGTTTGACATTGAAAAGCTTCTAAACCTTGTAGAATGTCTCTTTCATGTCTCATAAGTACCTTCATTACAAATATTGTTATAATCATTTGTACAATCTGAGGGCTCAAAAAGAAGCATAGGTAGA
Source organism: Lepidodactylus listeri (assembly GCA_029233225.1). Classification (NCBI taxonomy): domain Eukaryota; kingdom Metazoa; phylum Chordata; class Lepidosauria; order Squamata; family Gekkonidae; genus Lepidodactylus; species Lepidodactylus listeri. The sequence continues at coordinate 52,559,811 of JARCFY010000012.1, forward strand.
GTAAAGAAATTCTCACCACTCCCAAAATGTCTGCTGCCAGGATTCTGTGAACTGATTAATTTTCTCTCCACCACTTTTTCTTCATTAAATATTTTCAGCATTCTGTTCTCCTGGATGATAGATAGATAGATAGATAGATAGATAGATAGATAGATAGATAGATAGATAGATAGATAGATAGATAGATATGCTTATCTGATTGTTTGGAGCATTTGTTTATTTTTCTTCTGGACAATTTATTATTCTGCATATTTAGAAAATCTCTTGATTATGCAGAGACTCTTGCTTTACCTGTGGGTGACATTTTGCTGCTTCGTGACTGGTGCAGGGTTTAGCAGTTTTAGTATTATCTATTGTGATGATTTGGCATTTACAATGCAATCTGAAGAAGAGATGCACCCTTCTAAGCCCATGACCTTGGAAGGATGTAACTCTGTTTAGGTTTGCACTGTTTGTCTTGTGAGCACTACTGAGGTTAACAATATTGGTGGGTTTCTGTGTATTACTACTATGAATTAAATGTTGGGTTGCCAACTCTGGGCTAGGAAATTTCTTGAGATTTGGGGGTGGAGATTGGGGAGTGTGGAGTTTGGGAAGGGAGGAACCTCAGTGTAGTATAATGCCATAGAATGCACTCTCCGAATCAGCTGTTTTCTCCAAGGGAACTGATTTCTGCTATCTGTTGGCAACCCAAATTAAATGGTGGCTTCCATGTGGTCTGTTATGAAAAATGATTGTTTAGGGTTAATTTTTGTTTTGTTTTGTTTTTGCCCACATAACGGTAAACTCGCTATACTGGAATAAAACCATGGGTTTGGGGGTCTTGTTTTTAGAGCATTATAAGCCACCATGAGTATCTACATAGGCTAGCCAGGAAAGAGGAAACAAATTAATGACACAAATGATACTTGAATAAATACAAAATAATTCACTTTTTTCTCCTACATAGCTAATAAAATAATTTATTAGTTGGGAATTCAGCATATGACAGATACAGCACTTAATTTCAAAGGAATGGCCCATGCTTTAGCCCACCTGAGGGAATTCTGTGCCCTTAATGATTGTATAACAGACAGAAATTTCCCAGGAATAGTTTTACCTGCTTTACAGTGTTCCATTCAACACTAGTTTCATTTCTGCTTATGGTGCAGTTATTAAAGACACAGAAAAGAGCTCAAAAAGTCAGCTGATAAGTCTCACAAATAAGAAAATGCTCTCCAAATGAGCATTTGTTTTGCAGCTAACCATTTATGAGACAACAATCAATCAATATTTATTTATAAGAAACAAACAAAGGGATGGAAAACACACTAAAGACACCACTGAACCCAATATTTCCAACCTGTGCTCTAGGTATAAGTAGACGCCATGTTTACTTAGTACAGTTGAAAGTGAACACACAATCCTTTCCCCCCTCCATTTATTTAAGAGTTATATTCTGGTTCAAATTAAGTCCAGAACCCCCATCTGTATGAAGGTTGACTGGTCTTGGTCCACATTTTCTTCCTGTAATTCTGAGAACTCAGAGGTACCTCACATTAATAATTTTTGGGATAGATTATAAACCGACAGACCTAGATATTTTTTTAATATACAGCGCTAGATTCAAGTCCAATAGCACCTTAGTGAACAACAAGGTTTTAGGGATACAAGCTTTTGAGAGTCGTAATGCCATTGTCAGAAACTTTTAATTTACAGTTCAGGTTCAAATAATGTGATTTGTTAATTTTATGAGTCTTAGAATTGTTTAAGAATGTGGTATGTGTCTGGTAATGCACAAGGACAGTGAAGGTATAAGCTTCTTCAGATGCATGCACACAAAAACTTATACCTTGAATAAAATTTTGTTGGTCTTAAACATGCCACTGGACTCAAACTTTGTTCTGCTGCTTCAGACTGACACGCCTACCCACTTGAATCTATATTTTAAAACAGGGTTGTGGATGGAACAGAAGATGGTAACAATAATGAGGGAAGCCAGATGTTTGACTTCAGCTCTGAACAACTCCAGCAGGATTCCAGAGCATCTCCTACCATCGGGGGTTAGTGCTATATTTAGCCATCTTACAAATGATTCGTAATGCACCTTTTGGAGAGGGCAGCCTTTTGTGTACCGCATACTGAAAGAGAAAGCCTAAGATGTGTCTAGATTGACACTTCTAACATCACCGGGGTCCTCCAGGAAGGTGGAATGTAGAATGTAGAAAAAAGAAATGTAGAATGGTGGTTACCAAGTTCTTTTGTTTGTTTGTTTCTCAGCCATCAAGCAAAGAAATCCCATGACTGTGTCTGTTTTTCCATCAGGGCATACTGTGTGTAACAATATGAAGGACCATGCCTTGTTAAATTGAAGCACAGCTAATTTTAATGATAGTGAAAAGAGGATTAGGTACCAAACGGTTCAGTTAAGGCTCAATGCTGTGGCCAGGCCCACAGCTAGAAATGTTGTGAGATGGTGAACCAAGGGTATATAGAGACAGAGAAAACATGAAGCCAGTGGGAAAGAATTTTAAATCATTTAAACTTAACAGTGGGTTAATAATATAATAACACCATTGTTTAAATGAGTCAAATATTTTAATTAAATAAAATAAATTATTTCACAAGTCAATGCAGGGGGATTTTATTGTTCCCTCAGTTTTAAAAATAATTAATAATCGCCTTAGGAGTTGTTTTTAATGGGCATTTTGTACACGCACAGCCCAAGGATTAGGCTTTCTAGACTCCTGCTGAGCAATAAATGTTAAGTGATTTCTCAAGGGATTTTTTAAAAATCCAATTGCTTTTGCTGCAGACAACCTTGTATAGAGATCATTATACAGAAGAACCAGAGAGAACCTAATGAGATTTTATAGTCAACCTAACCCAAAATATACATAGAAGCCTGCCTGTGGATCACTACTCTGTTCCCACAGCATGGAACATAATGTTTAATGAGGAAACCTTTGTGCCCAGTAGTGCCATTCTAGATCTTTAATGATGCCATTTTGCAGCATTTTTATGATATCGTAATTCCCTGAGAATAGGGTTGCCAGACCCCCCAGTGGAGGTGGGGGTCCCCCACTGCCAGGCCCTGCCCCCCAGCTGGGGGGACTTCCCAGTAGAAGGAGGAAGGCTGAGGTCATGGTGCCGGCATTGCACAAGAAGTGATGTCATCACACCAGTGACTTCCAGGCAACACTCTAGTATTTGGGCAAAAACTCTATGGTAGAAGCCAGTTTTACCAGAGTTTTTGCCCAAATATCAGACTATTGCCTGGAAGTTGTTGGCAGGATGACATCACTTCTACCAGTGACATGACCTGGGCCTTTTTTTCTTCCCTGGTAAGTCCCTGCCATTCCCCACCAGTTGCCAGTAGGGACCTGGCAATCCTACCTGGGGGAATCATGTCCCTGCTCATTGAAGTTCAGGTTCATGTGTAGGTGTGGCAACTACAATGCACATCACAGCTGCCCAGTACACAACACTGCTGGAAAATCTCATCTGTCTCACAGCCAGTTATTTTTTTTCTGTTGCTACGAAGTAGTATGAAGTAAAAATTTATCACCATGAGATGGAGTAGTAAAATGCTGTTCAGCAAGTGCTGATTTATCAGTAGGTGGATCATTTGTTAGTTTGCTGGATCAATGTAGCCTTATTTCCTCTCTGTTGATCTAAGATGCTGATTTTTGCATGGGTTAGCAAACAGTGCAATAACAAAACCTAGAACCGGTTGCAATGACCAAAGATGCTAATTCCATTCACCTGCCACCATGTATTATCATTACAGAGACGGAAGTTGGTGCTGCTGTATTAGTTATCAAAGCAGAAGAAACAAAACAACAGATCAGCAGGCTTAATAATGAGGTATGGAGCATTTATTTTTCAAGGGTTTTGAATTGTGTGGATAAATAAAAATGTAAAAGATGAGCCATGTTACTGAGGTGAGATATGAAAAATTAAATTCAAAGCCAACTTTTGATAAGCCTTTTTGATTTAGAATGTATTTCTAAAATATGTAACTTGATTGTTTCTTACACACTGGTCCAATCATACTTTTTATTGGCTAAAGGAAACCCTTTTCAATTAACTGGGATCTGATGGCCCATCAAAAACCAAGTATGCACAGATGATTTGGGACTGAGGCTGAAATACTGTGCACACTAACATGGGAATAAATCCCACTGAACAGAGTAGGATTTATTTCCAAGTTAAATGTTCAGACTGCAATAGGAAAAGTTCTATGAAGCTTTATTTTCTTTGCATTTTTGTTACTTTCTTCAACAAGCAGACCCTTACAGATAACCAAACAAATATCCATTAAATATCTATTAAAACAAAATATTTACATATAAATATTACATCTATTTTAACATTTATCACATTAAATTATTTATTTATATATTTATTTATTAAACTTTTACCCCACCCTTCCAGCGGAGCCAGGTCAGGGTGGCTTTTAACAGTATAAGACAATATAACAATGTAAAATCAATAAAACAATGTAAATCTGTTTATACAAACTTTAAAACCAAGATTACAATACCTATTAAAGTCCTAGTAATTTATGTACACTAAATACAACAAAAGTACACATCCTTGCTGTAGCACAATTAATTTTATCATTTTAATACATAAAAAGTCTGCCATTACTTTTTAGTAGGTAATGTTTTAATTTTCTAACGACTCTCATGCTAACAGGTATATTTTCTATTGAATAATGTTAGAACCATTCCCAAAGCTTCTGACATTTTTTCAGTAGAAAAACTGCTGGTTTTAATGGACTTCAATCATTCAGCATTCTACAATAGTTTTATATATCATATTCCAAAAATTATTTTGCCATTCTGTAGGTCCACTAGTTATGGATGGAATCTGTTCTGTTTGGTTTTGTTTTTAAGTAACTTTTGGACATTTATTGATGTAACCAGGGTCAAAAATGGGCTTTTTTATTTTATTACAAACATTGCCTGCCCATCTGCAGGAAGAAGTAATGATAGGCCAAAGTCACCTCCAGTTTTTGTAAAGACAAATGATTGCTAACATCTATTATCATATTATTTCCGTTCCTGCATTAGCAGGATCATGCAGTTACATAGACTCCCAATTTCAGATACTTTCTGATCTTCAACGGAACAGTAACAGAGAGAAAAAGATGTGGAGAATTCATGATTCATATATACATACATGATTCATATATAGTCTTCCACAAACAACCTAGCAGAGGTTTTTGGCTATAGTAGTATAATGGGCAAAAGTATATTTTAACTAAAGCCCATTAGTCATGTATTCCCAAATGGCCCCATAACTGTATGGCTTTTGTGGTAGCCAAATGAAAGAACTGAATGACTAGGTTACTCTATGTATCTCTTTTCTAAAGTGAAAGCATTTCTACTGCAATTGGCTTCAGTGGTAATACAAAAAGCTGCAGATATAGAAGTCGCTTAAAGTCAGAGTATCATAAAAGCGTGACTGACCAATCTGCTGAATATGTTATAGGATGGGTAATGAACTGCCTGCAAAAAATATGAAGATATAACATCTCATAAATCAAAATGAAAGGATATTGGTGCAGCAGTGCAATTTGTAATGTGATTTGGTAAGCATTAAAGATTAATACTAGGGCTGGAATTCTTAGTGTTTTATTTGAAGTCCAATGAACTGGAAAAAGGCTAATATTTAAAAGTACGGAAAAAGCAAATGGAAGAGCACTGAAGCAGAGGTGAAGGTGAAATAGAATTAGGGATATTTTAGGAATGGTACAGCCAAATAGAAGCAGGTTTTTGCCTCTACACTGCAGCTTTCTACTTTGAATGCTACTCTAGAGGTTCCCTCAACTTTCAGGAGCTTTTAAGAAGACATGGGGTGGGGGGGTAAAAAACTAGGGTCCTTGGGCTGCCAACTCCAATCTGGGAGATTCCAGAAAATTAGGAGGTAGCTGAGCTGGGGGATGAGAGGGAGCTTGGCAGGGATATGATGCCTTAGAGTCTGCCATCCAATGCTGATTGGTAAGCCTACAGGGTCCCCTGTTCACTCCCAGTGAGCACACGAGTTGGCTGTTTGTGTCCCTGCCTGCCTTTCTGTATTTGCACTAAAGAAACAAAAGTCCGTGTGCATGACTTGATTTCCTTGATCTGTCTGTGACAGCAGCAAATGCTGAATTTGTGGTAACGAGCAAGTTAAGCTCTACAAGTCAGGATAGTTAATTGGTGACTGCTTTTTATTTAGAGAGTGAAATGCTTCACACTCATCCTTTTCTCTGTCTAATTGGCAGATGTATCCTTTGAAAACGAATGTGCAGTCACATTTTGCTCTCTAGGGATTACTTCCACCAATGTCATTTTGATGAACTGCACTAGTAATTCTACAGTCACCGTTGCAGTAATCTGTCCTAAAATAAATTGAATAGCTGCTCCTGGAGGCAAAGCAAAGCTCTTGTTTAACTCGGTGCCTTCATTTTGTTTTCTGCTAGCAAGCTTTAGTTGACCAGGAAAAGAAGTTTCACCATTGACTTTTGTAAACACAGTTCAGTCATTACAATGCACTTGGAGAAGTGTCATTGATTTTGTGGAGGTATAGAAGTGGGCTGGAGACCACAGATAGAGTCAATCAACTGCCCTCTTTGATTACATATACATTTTTATATATACTAACCATACAGTACAGTGCAATTGCCTTTTCACACATGCACATTCTCACACAGCCGTATTGTGTTCTACTGCCCCCTACTAGTAGTGCTATTTAACTGTAGAAGTATTTGATCTAAAAGCTCTACTATTTGGTTAGATAGACAATTAAATCACTCACAAATGATATAAATCAGTCATCAATGAATTCTGTGTTTCAATAAAATCGTACTCTTTGGTATTCATTTACATAGCTCTTAGTGGAGATAATGACCACTGATCAGTTTGAATCGGCAGCATCTTTATACATGTGCAGTTTTAGGAAAACCTGATGCAAACAGGTACAGCAGGAATCCATGGCTGTTCGGCATGAACCGAACAGACCAAGTGACTGGCTCACATCTGATTGCCATCTTCAAATATGGTAAATTCAACAATTGAACGTGTTCGTAGCAAACTTCACAGTATCCCTAATCTCTACAACTATACATCAATATTACACACAGAGGTTGTTTTGAATTTTTCACCTGTTATTTTGATCCCAAACTCCCTATTTTGATTTTGTTTATTTGGGTGATTCACACCTCTGATTTTCTGGTTTCATGCCGTTTTCTGTCTTTTTCACACTGAATTTTTCTCATAAAGTGTGCACATTATGTTATGGTTAATTATATATATTGTGTGTATAAATCCTGTGTAAATTGCCTATACAGACTTTAAAGCATACATACTCAATGCAAGCAAAAAAAACCCAAAACTACAAACTGACAACCAAAAGTGGAGAACTGAAACCACTGACAAATGATGTAAACAAATGAAGCAGGGAACATTCACTCATCCCAGGCTTTATAATCCAGAGTCAATGCAATCGTGTTGACAGACCTTCTGAAGACTGAGCTTCCATTCAAACTATTGCTCTTTGTTTTCCATTAAAAGGATGTTCATTCTGTTACACAGGACATGTAATTTTAAGAGGGAACACTGTTAATTCCTGATGACTGGGAACTTCCTAAACAAGAAAACACTGCTCCACTTATGTCAGTATTGAACAGAAAATGTGCATCCATTCAAAGGCCCCCCGTCTAATAGTTGTCACCACTCAGATTAAGTTTGCACAATCATTTTTGACAGGACGTTTAAAAATCTGTTTTATGCTCTCCTGTTACTCTTTCCCTTGCCTTTCACATCATCCAAATCCTTGCCTGGGAAAGGCCTTGTTTTTATTGTTGTATTGTTTTTATTTTGCAAGCTGCCTTGGGCAGGTTCCTGGCTAAGCAGCATAAAAATTTTCTAAATAAAATAAATTAAAAAGCTACTGGGAATGCCACAGCCTTCCATAAAGAGGAAAGTGTTATGTTGCCTTTTGTCTTCCCCTTGCATTCTGTGGGTGAGTAAGGGCATGGGGATATCCTAGAGGCATGGCACATCACTAGGGATGGGCATGAACTGGCTCACGAACTACAGTTTGTAAAGAATTTTGACCAGCTCATGAAGCAAAGTTCTGGCAGGGCAACCAGCATGAACTTTTCACGAACTTTCAAGCTGTTTCTGTTGGTTCGTGGTGGTTCGTGAATGGATACATTTACAGACAGACTGTCTCTGCTCAATTAAAATGTTTACCAAACGTCAAAGCAACCGGGGGGGGGGGGCAGAATTCTTCAGCCTTGGAAACATCAATTGGGGCCCTCCAAAGCTCAATGGGCAGTGCTGGCTGCCAGTAACAGAGTTCCCATTCTGTTCAATGGGATCAGAATGCTATATACACCCTCAGCTCAGTTCCATAGCCTCTCCTCCGTTGGCTGTTGGCAGTTAGACCAAGAGACAGGGAATGTGTTAAAAACAGAATACATTCATAATTTATTCCTGATTGTGATCACCTCTCCCCTGTTGGGGTTTGGGTATTAGGTGGACTCAGGGCTCTGAGCCACCCTGTCTCTCTGCTCACACTGAGCGGTGGGGCTTAGCTAGTGGGTGCCTCGGCTGAGGACCCACATTTTATACCCTCCTGACTCTGAACATTTCTCCCCTGGTGGAGTTTGGGTGTTAGGTGGACGCAGGCAACTTGTTGCTCTGCTCATGCTGAATGTCTCGGCTGAGGACCCACATTTTATAACCTCCTGAGTGTGAACTTCTCTCCCTTGGTGGATTTTGGGTGTTAGGTGGACTCAAGCCTCTGAGCCACCCCACCTCATGCCGAGTGGTGGAGCTTAGCTACTGAGAGCCTCAGGCATGCACACATGCCCCTTTCCTCCCTGGGACTCCCCGATACTGCAGAGAGACTCGGGGAAGTGCGGGAGGGCATGGTTAAATGCCTTTCTCTCCCTCCCCCAGATCAGGGAGGGAAAGAAAGGCATTTTCAATGTGTCTGGGATCCCTGCCTGCCCTTTTCCAGCTACAACATGTCAGCTAGAGAAGGGAAGGCAGAAAGAGACTTTTTCTTGTCAATTTCACTCTCAGCTGACTGGCAGGGAGTGAAATTGACAAGGAAACCCAAGGGGCTCCCCAGAAGGAAAGATGGCCTTTCCCTCTTGTGTGTAACATGGAGAGGGCAGCGTGCTCTGTAGCCACGCATGCCAGAGGTTTTTGTTGTAGGCATGGCCAACTCAGGAGCCAGCCAGAACTCTGTTCCTGTTCGTTCCTGCCCAAAAATAGCCCTGCATGTGTTTGTTTGTTTGTTTATTGGATTTTTATCACTCTTTGGGTGAAGAAGTACTTCCTTTTATCGGTATTAACCCGACTACTCAGCAATTTCATTGAGTGCCCATGAGTTCTTGTATGTACATAACCTGGAGGGCATGTAAGGGAACATCAGGGGAAGATCCTCTGAGAGTTCAATGTCTCTAGCTTGCCTAGAGTCCATTATATACACTCCTGAACCTGCACCCGTCATTTCCCCAGAAAGCACTTTCCTGGGGGCATCTTCTTTGGGGGTCCATAACTCAAACTCTGTAAATTCAATCCTCACCAAACTTGGAGAGAAAGAAGAGTCAGCTGGCTATCCCCTGAGAGTTTGGTGTTTCTAGTTTGGGGGGGGGGGGTCATTTTACTGTATCACAAATTTCATGAACCAAACCAGTTCATTTGGCACCAAAAAGTTTGCGATGGTTCCTGGTTCATGAACCAGGCATGGCACATACTACTAACCAAACCACATTTTCCCAGTGTGTGCATATCCCTACACACCACTGCAAAGGTTGGTTGCTTCCATATATATGGCTGGATTGTGGAGCACTGTTGGCGTGCCAGTCTATGGCACTGGCAGCATTGCTGTTGTCTTCAGTGAAGTTTCTAGGCCCTCAGTTCCTTGGTGCCATGTCTTTTTTCACACTGCTTGCTAGGGGAGCATAGGATAGCTATTTGTTATGCTGGAGTTGCACTAGTGTCAGCAACATGCCAGAGTCTGAGGTTTAGGAATGAGCTGCCCATCTCTCCTGAGAAAAAAATCTTCATGGCTCAATGCAGAGAAACAGTTTCCTCTGCACCCTCCTGGCCAGATCCTTCACTGAGCTGTGGAACAGCTGGCTAAATTGCTTATTACTAAAGGGGAGCCTTGCCCCATAGCTCCTCCATAGTCTTCTTCAAATTCTTCTGGTACACATTCTGTTTGACTGTGTCAGCTGGGAAAACTTTGATATCGGTCATATCTGCTGATTTCCCCCTTTCCTCTAACTTTTTAGATTCTCTAAAGGAATATAACAAATAGCATTCATTTATCTGTATTCCCAGATGTTACCATTATCCTAACAAATTAAATGAATGGTTTTTATTGTTCTGTTATTTTTATTTGCAAGTTAATGAACGTCTCTAGGGATTTCTTTCAAAGTGTATGCTAAGTAAATAAATCTTGGGCTTGGTTTCCTGGATTCTATTGGCTTATGCCCTTGGAAGAACTGTTACTGTAGTTGCTGTAGTATACTTTAATGAAATGATTAAAAGCAAAGTGAATGCTTTTTTGCACTTCCATTGCACACGCTCACCAAATCGCAAATCTCACAAACACATTTGGACACCAAATTTACAATAGATATATTTACTAATTAGAAATAATAGCTCAATGTAAGTTATGAATGGGAACGCATCACTGGAAAAGGGGAGATTAAATGTTATGAAATTAGAAGCATTGATATTCTTTTGTAAATGCATTCAGTATTAACTGTTTTTTTTTTAAAAAAATCTGGCTATTCTAGGTCACTGCTTTGACTCAAGAGGTCTCTCAATTAAGTAAGGACATGAAGAATGTGCTACATCTACTGGAAAACCTATTAAGGGCCCAGAGGTCCCCAGAATCCTGTGCAATACATAGCACATCCATCAGTCCCAGCCGGGAAAGCTTACAAAGCAGAAAGACTTGGACTACATATCAGTCGAATGTTTCTTGCACCAAAGCACAACTCTGCCATTCCAACACGATAGCTGGCTTCTGGAAAATGGAGCCATCTTCTGTATGTAGTAGCCCACGAAGAACTGAATCCCACATTCAAAATTCAACAGATGGTGAATTTTATTACACTTCAGGCCTTGACTACTCGCCCTCCAACTACCATGCCATCCCGAAAGATCATTTGCAGTTTGTCAGCTGCACCTCTCCACATTCAGATAACACGTTGACTCCTCTCCAGTCTATTTCAGCCACTCTCTCATCCTCTGTGTGCTCTTCATCAGAGACGTCCTTACACTTGGTGTTGCCCAGCAGATCCGAGGAAGGTAGCTTTAGTCAGGGAGCAGTCAGTTCACTAAGCCTTGAGAACCTGCCAGGATCTTGGGACCTGGAAAGAACTACAGCAACAGCATCTGCCAAGACCTCAGAAGATTTGCCTCGAGACATTAAGGCAAGCATGGTGGATGTGAAAGATTGCAAAGCCATAAATGTATAACAAAACTAGTATGTGGTATTTTCAAGCATGCACTACACCTGCCAGCTGTAAACTTACTCCATTATTGCATGACATTTTGCCTTTTTCTCTGATGCTCATGGAAATGTTGCAGATGTGAAAATTTACACTGATAGGAGACCAGCAGATAGGGAAAGGTTTAACTGTTCTGTACAAAGGGAAGGGTTTCTTGGATTTACAAAGCACATTGCAAAAAGCCTTTTAGAGACAGATGTATCTTAATTGGGCTGCACAACAGACTTTTATGATACTCTGCAGCTCCTGAGGGACAAAGTAGCAGGACACCCAGGACAAAGGAGCTTTGGCACAGGAAGGCTCTGTTGTGTGTAGCAAAGGGTATTTTCCCCTCTTTTGTGCTTGGTTGTTGTTTCCAAACAATATCCATGGCACTGTTGGCTTCAAGTCATTGGGGCTCCTGCTGGTGTTTATGTTTGTGTCCATGCTGTGAAGGTAAAGGGACAATTACCGCTGCATGTCATCTCCTTGACAATCAACCAAACAGAGCTGGTAGAGAGTGGTTAATTGTTGCACGTTCTTTATTATGTAAATCAGATCTCTTTATCAAAAAAGGCTATTTTTATATACTTGGTAAGAAATATGTATTTAAAATATTTATAAAAGAAACTATTAAGGATTTTGTTTTCCTTTTGGTAACAATGCTTGCAGTTTTCAAAAGAAATGCACTACTGTGTCTACACTATTACGCATTAGATCAAAACTATTTTTAGCTTCAGACAGATCCTCCCTTTTCATTTCTGCATGCACTTTGCAGTGAACTTATCCAGGCCATGAAATATAAAGAGTAAGGTAACAATTTTATTTACAAAAGAATAAAAGCCAATAGTAAGTCAGATAGTCATATATACGAAACCTTGAGCTGTACTCCTTTAATGGCTGCCAATGCCCTTGTTTGTGCTTTTGCACAACGTTAGAACTTTTTTTAAAAAAAATGCAAAACAAAAAAGGTCAAGTAATCATTTCAGAGTAAGCATTCAGGGCTGATACCTTCAGCTAAGACATAACCCAAATGTGGAATCTGATAAAATAAATTAAGAATGACATGCAAATATTTTTAATACTCCGAGTTGGTTCTGCCAGTATAAAAATGAATAATCATTTAGTAATACGTGAATAGTTAACAAATGGCTTGCAGTTGTATATATAAAAATAACATTAGGAATAATACAAATAGTATAAACAATACACCCCGATAGTTATGGCATTGCAGTTTATCAATATTTCATGTTGGCATACAGACCAGTTGCTTTTCACAGGGATATTGCTGAGTATTTTATAATATGCCAGTTCTCTGTCATCAGAACACTTTATATAGCTATTCAATTCTAATACAACCCCTTTATTTTACAACAGAAAGAACCACACAAAAATTCTGTGAAGCAGCTAGGGACTGCCTGTTGCAATGCTAGTCAAGGCTGTCATATTGCTGATAAAAGGACCTTAACAAGAACATGGGAAGCAGTGCTGGATCAAGGCCAAAGGTGAAGGCTGAGATGTACTAACTTAAAATGCTATCATGTGTTTGATGTGCATCCTTCCACACTTCGGGCATTCACCTTCTTTCTAAAGGCTGACCATCTATTTTATTTTCAGATTGTATGCCTTCCTTACTTGAATACTGCTCTTACAGAATGCTTTATGTACCTGTCTACAATAAATTTAAAATTAAATGCTGAAATTGTTTAACAACAAAATATACATGAAAATGGTTTCAAGAAAGAGAATGTGGACTGATGATCTTATTGTGGGTGTCTTAGGGGAGTTCTACAACCCCGGTGAATTTTGTCCAATTTCGACAGAAAACCATGAAGGGAGGAGGTCTTCTAATGAAATCAGCAGGAAATCATAAGGAAATAGAATTATGAAAACAAAACAATAATTAAATAATGAGACAAAACCATACAAAAGAACCCAAAAACAATAGCCAGCATGTTCCTTCCTCCAACTGCTCTATACAACTTGGTCCTGTACACCAATATGTCATGCTCTACTCTCCAAAGGAACCTGCCTATTTTCTTCCTTATCTGCTGTTCTTCCCACTGTTCCTTCCTCTAAATATTTCTCCACAGGACAGAAGAGGAAGAAACAAGAGCACAGAGAATAAGAAACACAAGGAACTCATAAATGTACACTATTAAAATTAAGCTTCACCACAGGTCGCTGAAGAAATATTTAACTTTTGCAGCTTTTAAATAGGAGTGGTGAATAACAGGTATTTTATCTGGAGCAATAATAAAGAATATATTAGGAACACTTTCCAGTTACTTTTTAAAATCCAAACTGTGCTACATGACGTGAAAAGGCCCTTTATGTAATGATTAGGGGAGTGCATTCAGATCTACCTGACCTGAAAATATACCTGAAAAAATACCCTAGTTTAAACTGCACTGCAGGAGAAGCCATCCCAGCCAGGTCTGCATGTAGTGGGGATAGACCTCCCCACGGCACGCAGATCCTGTGACCAGCTTCTCCTGCAGCATGGTTTAAGCTACACTGCAGGAAAAGCGAAGCCAGCCCCAGATTGGGCTGGCTTTTTTTAACTGGTATTTTTCTTTTCAGGTCTATTGGACCTAAAAGGGGGGGGGGGGGGCGTTTCCAAAAAAAATACCGGTATTCGGATTCACGATTTCTTGGAAATACTGAAATTTTGGAGGGTCCAATAGACCTGAGAAGAAAAATGCCAGTTTTTAAAAATTGCACACCCCTAGTAATGATCAATTGCTGTACATCTGGCTCTAGAACAATATCCATAATGCAAAAAATGTAATGGAGCAAGTGAAGCTCAACTAACCTACTATAAACCTCTCTCCAATTTGACATGTAAAACTGTGGATATAGTCACCAATAACACATGTTCAGTCATGTTAAGTGTTACATGATGGAATACATCACTACATGGATTCTCAGTTTCTGATTCATCTTGGAAAGACAGTATCAAGTGAGTACATAAGAATTCAGCAATCAGCTCCATCCATACGGTTGTGGTGTTCATGTGCATTCCACAGCCACACTAGATAGCATCACAAGAAAGTAACTTTCATATCACTTATTGTCTGAGAAGGGGGCACTGGATAGCAGAGAATTTGTGGAGGTCTAGTTCCAGTGGAGGATCCGAGAGAATAATTTAAGGAGCAATCCTACTCAGGTGTACTCAAAAGGTCCCATTTTATTTGATGAGGCTTACGCCCAGGAAAAATGTTCTTAGGATTGCCACCTTAGTACAGTGGAAATGCTGCAAAGCAATGAAAATGAATGTACATTGAAGGAAGTTCTCAGCTGAAAAACTAAATTACATATTCGCGGGGAGGGCGGGGTATAAATCAAAAAAATAAATAAATAAATAAATATTACAATAGTTATGAGTGATGTAGGAAAACACACATCCAGCAATGGTGATTTCAGACCTGTTAGGATCTGAGTTATTTTTTCAGTGCAGTGGATCATTTAATGGTGTCAGAACTGTGGCAGAGCACCACTCCTTGGCAGCTGGGTGGCAATAAGATGGCTATATGGACAGAATGTTTGTAAGGGCATCTCATACTGTCTTTCTGAGAGCTCTGCTGAGCAGCTGTCCATTATATTCGTATCTCCTGCCTAGCTAGCTGTCTTCCCTGCCATCGCCTCAGCTCGGGTAATTTGTTATTACAATATTTTTTGCACTAAGCATTATAAAAATAAAACATTTTAATATTGTTATTCTTCAGTATCTAGTTTTTCTTACACTTTCTTTTCTACCATTCTTCCTTCAGGGTGTTCCTACCCCCAGCACTTTTCCAGTGATACGATTATGACTTTCTCTCCAATTCTTTCCCGCCCCCTCCCGTATCAGTTCACTCCCTGTTTCTCATTATACACTAGTCCCCAGCCTTGTGCCTTCTCTATCTTTCTGAAAAGATGCTGGCTGAATTAGTTTCTCTATTCCACCCCATACACCCCCTTTTGTTTTTGGTTCCTGACATTTCCTGTTAAAGGACTTTAAGTAAAACTATTGGGAAAGATTCTGAGACTTGGGAGAGCTGCTGCCAGCCAAAATAGATGATATTTGGCTCGAGGCACCCCTGAACTAACTTGGTATAATGCAGCTTCACGTGTTTATATGCATATGCCTTTATATGTTTAGGCTGGAAAAACCACATCTGAGGACAAACATGGCTGAGGCTTATGAAGCTACAAGGAGGAACCCATCAAACAATACAGTGGGGGGGGGGGAGTTGAGGACAAAAGGAAAGAAGAAATGTCCATCCACGAAGCTCTGTCCCTTAGCCCAATCCCAACTGGTGGAAGGAGGAATGCATCACCTCTCCCTGCTCTGACCCTTTAGGAAGGGTGACTGAATGAGCAATAAGGGTGGATTGAAGGAGAAGCAGTTGAGAGAAGAGCTGAGAGTAGTTGAGACAGAGTTGGCCTTCCTCGTTTGCAGTACAATCCAAAGCAGAGCTATACCCTTCTAAGTGCATTAAAGTCAATAGGTTTAGAAGGATATAATTAGGCTTGCTATTCACCTGGAGATGACATCATCATGCTGGGCATGTTGTGGGAAAATGCTCTATCATTCAAGGAAAAACCTCTATGTTTTTTCCTTGAATGATAGAGGCCCCACCCACAGCATGCCCTGTGTGATGACATCACTTCTGGGCAACAACACTGCAGGGTGCACGCTTTGTGTGCACACCAATGATCTACAGGACTGGGAACCCTCCACTGGCTGCCAGGTAAGACCTGGCAACCCTAGATGGAATCCTGGTTAGGATTGCCCTGTTGGTTGCTGCTGCTACTGCTATTTGGCAGGGTTGCTGGAACCACCTCCACCAAAGATCCCTTGTGGGTGTCCCACGACTGCAACCTAAATCCAACCCTCACATCATATGAAAATAAGTTACATTGCTTGCCTGGCTCCATGGGCTCCCAGAACATCCCTTTTAATAGCCCTGCTGCTTGGTTTGCTCTGGGCTACCCAAGCCACATTGCAGTGGTAGTGCATCTTTTGGTTCAAGCAAACTTTGGGGTTATGCCTCACAATGTAAGCTTCCATTTTCAAATGCAAATTTCGGTTAGCAGCCTATCAATTGCCACATAATGTTGTGTTTGCAGCCTAAGTAAAGAAAGCAGCTTTTCAGAGAGAGAGAGAGAGACTTCCTCTCAGGCATTTTTCTGTGGGTTAATACCGGAGGCTCATTATGCCTACTTAATGTATGCACTGTCAGTCATTTCACCACAAAGCTCTCTTCCAGAGCATCGGATTTCATGACATCCCGATGACCCATTTATTTTAAGTGAATGCTCCAGAGAAATAGGGGTGGACATTTTAAAAACTGCAAATCACTGTAGCTAACAACTCAGCCAACAATGTGTCAAAATTATACTAACAAGGAAAAGCAACGATCAGATGCTACCATCATACTGTTAAGGAAACAGATTATTTTTAAAATTATTTGCTACCTTTAGACCATATCCTATTTCTAAAGACTTGGGTGAGTGCCCATTTTTAATGACAAGTTTTAATAGCAAAACATGATACCCTACTGCCCCCAACCATCTACTGAAAAATCCTTCTGCTCAGGCACCATTGAGAGTTGCAACTACATAACAGCACTAGCATGTCTGATAGTTTCAGTACTTACATAGCTTGCAAGAGACACTTAGGTTTGGGGTAGAACTACATATGATGTGTCAGAACATAAGAACATAAGATTGAGCATCCATCTAATCCAGCATGCTTTTTCCCATCTGGAGATTCCATTTGGTCATCATGGCTAATAGCCAATGGTGCAATTATCCTCTGTCAATTTGGCTAAGGTCATCTGAAGGCCATCTAAGCTGCTGGCAGTAAATTCCTGTGTCTAATTTTCTGCTTATCAGCTCCATGGGGTGGTTCTGAGATCTGATGTCATGGACGTATTTCGGTGATTCTTTGGTAGAGAATTTATTTTCTTCACAGTGCAGGTGCTACAGCAATGTGAAGAGGAAGACCAAATCAGGAGGAGTGCTCCTTAACCTTATGCCTTGGCTATTTTTCCACTAAAAATCTCCCTGTTGCTGTTCCTGAAAAGGAAGCGGGGGCCTATCTAGTCTTTGCTGATCAAATTCTGAAAAGCGCTACGGACATCAGTGTCTGGATAATAATAATAATAACAACAATAATCCTTATGTTACTGTTAGCTCATCAATGTGCTGCACTAGTTAGAGTGGGAGACGCAGGCTGAGTTCAGACTGGCAATGTAAAGCGGGGCAGGCACGCCTCAGCAACGGAAGAAAGGAGCACGTTCAGACATGTGCATCTGTCTGTCGGCTCCGTTGCGTACTTACCCATCTCCCAGTCGCTTTCCTTTCGCTTTAACAGGACACCAGTTTTTCCCGATGTTCAGGGGCCTTCCTCCGCATGCCTCCCGCTTCCAAACAGTGTGAACTGGAAGAAGCGGGAGGCATCCGGAGGAAGTGTGAACGCACTGGCACATGCGAAACACATCAACGAAAAAAGGAAAAAAAAAAAGCAGTGGCATGCGCAAGCCGCGTGCGCTGGCTACGCGGCAGTCTCAACGCTCCGTGGCAGTCTGAACGCTCCGTATTGACGCTGATTCGCATTGCTCTGGCCAGTGTGAACGGCCAGCTCCGTGGGGTTTTTCCCCCGCTCCAGTTCCCTCCGCTTTGCCTCCGCTTTAGATTGCCAGTCTGTCCTCAGCCGCAGTTTCAAATCTCTACCCTGCCATGGAAGCTTCCTGGATGACTTTGAGCTAGGCGTACACTCTCGGCCTAAGCTTCACAGGTTTGTTGTGAGGATGAAATGGAGAAGAGGAGAATGATGTAAGTCACTTTTGATGCCCATTGGGGGGAAAGGCAGAATATAAATGAAGAAAATAAATACTGATTATATTCAGCTTAATTTAATGCCAGATGTCTGTTAAAAATTATAGAATTGACACCATTCTTCCTGGAGCATTCATTGGAAAAAGATAATGGATGTGCAGAAAAAGGAATTATTGAGCAACAGCTGAACTGGCCTCTACAAGTGCAGATAAAGATGGTAGAGTATTTGGATTTATATCCCGCCCTCCCCATAACAGTCTCAGGAAGGGTGGCTTGACAGCCTGGACCACTTCAGACTTGCTGATCAAATGTTTTTATTTAAAAAAAAAAATCCCTGAAAGTAGAAAACTAGCACAGCTTCATTGAAACTGCTCTCATGATTTGTTGGTTTGTTGTTGTTTTAACCTCACAGGATTTTTTTTTTACACAAAAGCATTCAAAAGTCACCTAAAGTCTGGCATGGGTCACTCCACTCTGCTATGTCACTGAGCAGTATGTGTAGAGCTGGCATGAAAGCCGCAGTGACTTGGTTTTCGAAACAGACAAACTATTCCTATGTACCCCGCACAGCAGAATACAGTCCTTACCCAAATGCAAGGTGCAGGGCACTGTGTCTTTATAGAGATAAAACAGGTTTGGTGATAGCCAACAACACATTGTCATCACTTCTTTCAAAGCTATTACCAGGCGGTGTTTACAGAGTAATTAATGTACATTTATAATGTCCTCACCTGCTCATATAGTCCAACAGGAAGGGTACGGTCTTCTGACATCCATTATTCATCACAGCCCTTGGTAGATGTACACCGAACAAAGTGACCATTCATTTTGACAGCTCTGTTGTACTAAGTGTTGAAACACACCTGCTTGCCTGTTCCAAGCCTTTTCTTCCGACTGCTAACATTTACCCAAGGCATTAAGAGCTATTATGCCAGAGGAACAGTACCTGGGATGTTACAAATGGGCTGCTTCATTCCTGCTTAGAAAAACTTTATGCCAGTTTCAGAATTGAAAAAGACAAAAGCAGCATTGTGAGCATAAGTTGGGTAAGCATATCAATATTTCCCTGATAGCTCTAAGAAAGGGGGACAGCCAATGCCAACTGTGTTCTACTATAGTCTAAAGAATTACAGACAAGATGCTGCTAGAATATTACAACGTGTAATAAAAGCCTCTTGATCTACAGCAAAGGCTTCATTCCCGAAAGAAAGGGAATAGAATGTACTACAACTCTGAAAAAGTAAAACTGGGCTTCTGGTCTCTCTCCAAGGACATAAACAATGGTCCCTCCCTCATCTTCTATGTGATTTTGGTTTAACATTTAAAAGAGTGTACAAAGTTTATGTTCATAGACTTTGTTCTCTAAACTGGGCATGCCAAACAGACAGGTTACCTGACTATATATATGATGGTCATGAGGGTGTGCAATTTGGAAATATTCAGAAACTGAACAAATAATGCCATATTCTGAATATTTTTTATTTTATTTATTTATTTATTTGATTTCTAGGCCGCTCTCCCCGCGTTTGCAGGTTCAGAGTCGTGTACAAGACCTGGAACCCCAAGATTCAACATACTAAAAACTTAAAACAATATAAAACACTATGTTTAAAACCATACAGTTAATCTAAAGTGCTCACAACAAACCTAAAAATTCAGATGGCGACAACCTAATCACTCTGGAGCCCCCTTTTTTCCTCATGGCAGATGGCATAAATAGCGGTCAGGCTTTGGTAGACATACTACAGGGAGAAAAAAGATTAGGGGGGGAGAGAAGGTGGAAGTAGCAGCCCCTACTCATATGCCTGATGGAAGAGCTCCGTCTTACAGGCCCTGCAGAACTGCACCAAGTCCCGCAGAGCCCTGATCTCCTCCGGGAGCTCATTCCACCAGATCGGGGCCGCCACTGAGAAAGCCCTCCCCCTCGTGGTAGCGAGCCTGGCTTCTCTAGGGCCAGGTATAGTCAGCCAATGTTGGGCCCCAGACCATAGTGCTCTCTGGGGTACATACGGGGAAAGGCGGTCCCTCAGGTAGTGGACCCAGGCCATTTAGGGCTTTAAGGTAAGCACCAGCACCTTGAAGCGGATTCGGTACGCTATTGGCAACCAGTGCAGCGCTGCCAGCACAGGCCGAATGTGCTCCTGTCTCGGGAGGCCCATCAACAGCCTTGCTGCAACATTCTGCACCAGCTGCAGCCTCCGGATCAGCGACAAGGGCAGCCCCACAAAGAGAGTGTTACAATAGTCTAGCCTCGAGGTGACCGTTGCATGGATCACTGTAGCCAGGTCAGCACGGTCCAGGAAGGGAACCAACTGCCACACCAGCCTCAGATGACTTGGCAGCGGCTGCTACCTGGGCCTCCATATTTAAGGAGGGATCCAGGAGCACTCCCAAGCTCCTCACCAACGGTGCAGGCACCAACGGCACCCTGTCAAATGCCAGGAGCGGGAGCCTTGACCAAGGTCCGCCCTTGCCCAGGTACAGGACCTCCATCTTTGCCGGGTTCAACTTCAACCTACTCAGCCTAAGCCATCCAGCCACAGCATGCAATGCCCGGTCAAGGTCATCCGGTCCAGAGCCAGACTGGCCGCCCAACATTAAATAGAGCTTTCACAAATATTTTCACATCCAGGGTCATAATGCTGGATGATCAGAATAATTCTGGATACTTAGGATCTCGTTAGTTTAAATAAAAACAGGCTGGACTAACTGGGGAATCAAAGTGAATTATCTTTCTCAGATACCCTGGCAGCAAAGGTAGTAGGGGAAGAGAAATGGATGTACCCTGAGAGGGTTTTTAAGGAAACAAACTGAAAAGTCAAATGGCCAGTATTATAATCCCTTTCTACAGATCTATGGTACAGTCACATTTGAAATTCTTGTGGCCCTTTCTTAATAGCCACTTTGGGGTCAGAAATCAGTTTTTATTCAGCCCAGTTTGGCTGGGAACCCTGGAGATTTTTTTTTTGTCATCTTTTGGGCATGGAAGGTGTGGGGGGAGGTATTTGTGAATTTCTTGCATTGTACAGGAGGTTGGACTAGATGACCCTGGAGGTCCCTAAGATTCTATAACTATATACATTTCCAGTTGTCATATTTTTTAAAAAATGCAGAACTGGAAAAATACAGAAGAGGGCCAGTAGGATGATTAAGGGGCACCTTTCCAATGAGGAAATGGCTGAGAGCCTGTGGCTTTCCAGTTTAGAAAAAAGACAGCTAAGGGCAAACATGGTAGAGGTTAATAAAAATATGCAACTGGTGGCAAAAGTCAACAGGATAATCTTTTTTCCCTTTCCCCTGTAGTACTAGAACTCAAGAACACCCAAGGATGTTGATATGCAAGTGATACACAACACACAAAAGGAAGTAATGCTTCACTCATCAAGTGATTAGATTTGTGGGCTCCTCTGCCAGTGGATGTAATGACAGCTGCTAGCATAGATGACTTCATATGGGGATTAGATAGATTTATGGCAGATAGATGGCTCTAAGCCATGATTATTAAAGATAACCTCCATGTCTACAGAATAACAGTACGAGGAGGCAACATTTCCAGAAAGAGTTTCGAGCCCTATTTGTTGCAATTAGTTTTAATGAAATAACAAATATTAAGAATTTTTGATTTTTTGAAAAAAGTTCCAATTCTGAAGAGTTGTAGCAATCCTAATGTGGTACTGGAGTACATCCTAGTGCCTGGACATGTGCATTTTGTGTGCACACAGACTAATTTCAAAAGCAATGCTGAATGTGCTTGACTCACTACAACCAGCCTGAGGTAAGGTAAGCCCCTCTTCCTGGATTGTTTTCTTGGTTTCTTCAAGATTACCAGTACGATCCTGGTTTCTTCAGATTACCAGTACAATCCAGTACAGTAATGTCCAATTGAACACAAATTTACAGCTGTCAGAAATACTCAGTAAAAATTTAAGGGGAAATATTGTAGAACCCAAGGATCAGAGACAGAGATTTAGACTGTGATTTGAAAGTAGCAATGCAAGTGGATTAGAGTGGTAGCTATTAATAACCTCAGAACTCAGTTTGGACAGAACTTTCCAATACAATTGACACAAAATATCTGTTCTACGTAACATTAAAAGTTCAACTTTCAGAACCTTTCAAGAAATGCGAACTATGGCAAGAAACCAACTCCTGGACAAGTCATAGGAAACTCTCATATTCTAAGACGTGGGGATTCAATGTTTTTCTTTCATTTGATATAGAAATTAAGGAAATATTCCAGCAAAAGTTTACCTGTCGCTGGAAGCCTTGACTGATGCCTGGTAGTGTGATTCTTAATTAATTTTTCATAGAGACACATGAACAACTGGGGAATACTGGATGTTTGCAATGAACTATATAACACCTCTCCACCTGTTGTGTCATGGGCAACCTGGTCCCATTTTATCACCTTGATAGGAAATGACAGATAGAAGGAAATAATGGAATTTTGAATGTGCAACAGATGTAAATAAGGTTGATATTGATATGTTCAAGCATAATGGAGCAATAAACTGAACCTTGCTCAGACTGCTGATATCACAAAAAGGAAATCAGATCATCAGCAAGATGTGTTAATGAATGAAGGCCTTTTTTCAAATCACGCCACATGTTTGTTAGTCCACCATTCCATGTGTTCTTCCCATAATGCAAGTTTCACAAAAGTAACCACAGCATAGTAGTGGTGTTTCATTACTGACCCAGAAGCAGAAATCCTAAAGAACCGTACAGTGTTCAGATGGAACCACAGGCAATCAACAGAATATTAAAAAGCTCCCTTTCCAGATACTGCCACTTGAATTTAAAATGACTATGTCTTATATTTTCATGTTACACCCCATATATCCAGGGAAGACAAAGGATAATCATATCTGTGTTCAGAGCCAGTTCCAGGTTTTCAGGGGCCTCTGGCAAACTGTTCCCGGGGCCTGAGTCCCCTCCTCTGCCCACCACCAGCCCCCCTGCTCCTCTGCTCATGCCCTCCTTTCTTCCCACCCACCTGCCTGCCTCCTGCCTACTTGTGTGTCCTTTCCTGATCTGCTCAGAACAATTCCCACTGAGAATAATCCATGTCCATCCCTAGTTCTTAGTATCATTTATATTTGTAAGTTGCCCTGAAGAGCTTTTCCTATCACAGAGTGATCCTATTAGCAGCTCTGTATTTGCCATCTATAAACATGCACACTTTTCATTTCATATCTTCTCATATTTGATACTGAAGATTGCATGCCCTTGAGAGGGCAACATTTAGATGTAACCTGTGTTTCGTCTTCCTGTTGCTTCTCTATATTTTCTCCCAATTTATAGAGTACTTGTGTCTGTAGGTATAATTCCCCAAAAGACCCAAGCCATCACAGTGAAGAGCTTGTTTTGATCCAAAGGAGACAAAACTCTGCCCTCTACCTCCCTAGGATATAACGAAATTGATACAGTGCTTCATATCCCCACAGATCCCAAAGCAATTAACCAGTTACTGATACAGCATCGTCTCCCCATTTAACCTCAAATAAAAATTCAGTATAGTGCCTTGCTTAGTTACTGTCATTAAGTAGTAACAGAAGCTCTTTTTATTATTTTAATGATAATGGGATACATAAAAAGCTTTAACTGTACTAGTCAGAAGGGAGACGCGAGCAGTGGTATCTTGAACCTATTCAAAAAAAAATGCCCAGACAGCAGACTGTACCTCCTTTTTTGGCTGATAGATACTAGCTGATGCAGACATACCCAAGTTCAATTGCAATCTCTCCCTTCAATTATCATATTATGGATTTTTCCCCTTTGACTCCAAACTCTGTTTGGTTCTCTGCCATGCCAAGCAGTATTGAATGTCACTGTTTAGCTCCAACTAGGAAAGCCCATTTTAGAAATGAAGGGGGATTAATATGGGAACATGGAGTGGGGTTGCAGTGGCATATTCTCTTAAGTGTGAGCAGACTCATTTACTAGAAGGAATACACGTATAAAGGCAACATGTGGATGAATTATGCTTGCAGGGTCTCTTGATGTGATCAGTAACATGAGGAAAAAAACAGCCTTCTTTATTGCACAAAAAGAAACATATTCAAGCAAATGTATGTACCTGTGTAGCCTCAATATATGTATTTGAATAAATGTGTCTGTGTAGATTGTTGATTCCTGTCCCTCTTCCTAATACACATTCTCATTATTTTCCCTCTCCCCGGATGTTGATGTCTGAAAAGAACAGACGAAGAAGAGAAGAGATTGGAGTCTCAGAGCGGCTTACAATCCCTTTCCCTTCCCCTCCCCTCAACAGACACCCTGTGAAGTAGGTGGGGCTGAGAGAGCTCTTTCGGGAACTGCCCTTGAAAGAACAGCTCTGAGAGAACTGTGACTGACCCAAGGTCATGCCAGCAGCTGATGTGGAGAAGTGGGGAATCAAACCCAGTTCTCCCAGATTAGAGTCCGCTGTCTTAACCACTACACCAAACTGGCTCTCAAAAGAACTTATGTAGGACAGGAAATAGAAGAACAGAGAGATTTTAAAAAATATAATCTTAAGATTCAGGGTTTTATTTGTCTATGGTGAACAGCTCTGAATACCGACATCAGCAAGACAGAAAATTTCAAAGAATGTGAACAAATGAATGAATGAAGGGATATGGCCAAGGTTACATAACAGATCAGTGGCAGAGATATATTTCAAAAATCACAGTTTAGAAGGTTACTATCACTATCCAGTTGCATCTCAAACACTATAGAAGCTCCAAGAATTCCTAGCGCTTAACAGAAGGGAACCTTTAAACTTTCCACATATTAACTTCCCCATTTATCTACAAAATAGCTGGCAGATGAAGCCACAGCATGTTATCCCCTCGTACATTTTTAAGAACCACATGGGGAGCCTTCACCTTGCAAGGATGCAACACTTCGTGCATGGGTCTGGAAAAAAGCTGTGATAGGATTAGTTTCATTCTAATAAAAAGTGAAATGTGTGAGTTCCAATAGCTCTCCAGTCAATTTGCACATTTTCTGAAGACTCCTCTAAACACAACAATCCCCTGCCTCTGTGCAGGCAGCAAAACAAAAGGAAAACCGGGGGGGGGGGGGGGGGGGGGGAGGGGAAGGAATGTGAAAACCCATGCTGATTCCAAAGCCAGCACAGTTTTCTTTTTCAATACACATTACAGACATTAGATCTTGTTTACAAAGCCACAGATGCCTGCAGTTCTTGTTTCCCCGCCAAATCAAAAACCCTAACTCACAAAGGCAAAGATAATCAGGGTATTGGAAAGCATATACCATGGGTCACTGTAGCTGACTTTGAACTGCTTACCTCCGCTCACTTGGGTTATCAGCAATATAGTTATGTAAATGGAACAGTGCCTTCAGGAAGACCAACCTTGGATTTCAGAAAACCTAACTTCTCAAAAATGAGAATCAAAAGAGCAAGCAAAACAAGGGCAAAAGATAGTCAAAGCTGTCAAAATGTTTGTATAGCATTTAGATGCACAATAATGGACATTCAGATAGAGATTACTTCAAATCAGAACAAGCACAGACTCTCACAAAACAAATGTGTTGATAACAAGGAGGACAGGATGTGACTATGAGATGACTACTGCTAAAATAATAAGAATAATAATAAGAATTTCTTTATTTACTTTCTTTATAGCCTGCCCTTCTTGCTGAAACTCAAGATAGATCACAAAATATAAATACATCATAAGCAAAGACAGATTGCAGTAAAATGAAACAAATTCTTTACATTTGTTTTCACTGCAGAAAATGTGGGGAGTTCTCTTGGGTACAGCTGTTAACCCTCTCCCTCAAAGTTGCACCTGCACCTCTAAAAAAGGAGACCTCAGTGGCCATTGAAAAGGTTGCTAGGCAACCACAATATAATGAACTTTTCCAGCATGGTATAGTGGTTAAGAGTGGCAAACTCTAATCTGGAGAACTAGGTTTGATTCCCCACTCCTCCACATGAAGCCTGCTGGGTGACCTTGGGCCAGCCACAGTTCTCTCAGAACTCTCTCAGCCACACCTACCGCACAAAGTGATTGTCGTGGGATGACGAAGGGAAAGCAACTGTGAGCCACTTTGAGACTCCCTAGAGGTGAAAACCAGAGTATAAAAATCAACCATTCTTCTTCAGATCTTAGTTTCTGTCAGTAAAGGGCAGGGGGAGAGCCAGTTTGGTGTAGTGGTTAAGTGCACGGACTCTAATCTGGGAGAACCGGGTTTGATTCCCCATTCCTCCACTTGCACCTGACTGGATGACCTTGGGCAAGCCATAGCTCTGTACCAGCTGTTCTCTCACGGACAGCTTGGGAAAGAGCTCTCTCAGCCCCACCCACCTCACAGGTGTTAGCCAAACTGCTCTGATTTACGTTTAGCAATCAGCAAAATACACGGGTTCTTGCCAACTGTACCAGGGTCCCACCCCTCCCGGGAGTTCTCAAGGAAAGAGGCATGTGAGGCAGTGTTCCAGTTAAATGTAGTTTACTGGATAATGTTATTCAGACATACAAAAAAACGTAATCACGCACAGAATCACTCAGGCCTAAGAAATAAAGACAGAAAATAGCACATTTGCATGAGCAGGTAATCGTTGGTGGGGAAAGCACAGTACCTTAGATGCGTTGTCCGATGTCAGGCTGGATTGGAGGGGGAGGAAAATAGAAAGACTATGGGGACACGAGGCTTGAACCAGCAAGACCACGTGGTTCTCCTGGATCGCGATTCCAGAGAGAGAAAATGGGGTTCAAAGATGGAGGCAGGGGTTGGGGACAGCAAGCTGGACTGAAGGGTCAATAGAATAGATAGAGGGCGACGGCTCAAGAGAGCGAATGACTCCGGGTTTGGACTTTTATTGGGGGGTCTTGGGGCGGGCTGATCAGGCCACATCCCACTAACACACCTACTAGGCAGTCCGTCCCTTCTGGACCTTGGGATAGGAGAAAGGTGGACAAAGGTAGGAGGTCCAGGAGATGGTCATTGTTGCAAGAGTATGATCTCATCAGGAAACAGACACTGGGCCTGGGGTCTGATGACTCACCTGGCCACATCTATTGTAAGTCAATGACTTGGCTGACTGGGTGGTGGCCCAAACATTAGTTGCTGAGCAACAGCTTTAGCATAACTATGCAGGTATGTTGGAGGGGGCAGGGGATGGCCAGCGTGTGGAAACAGAAAGAAACCTCATGGCAAGAGGAGTCCTTTGTCTCTGATGAACTATATTAGGGTGTCAGCCTCCTGGCGTGGGCTGGAGCTAGCTCCTATTATGAAGAAAGCACATGACCCTTCCATTTAAGGCAGCCCAAAATTCAGATTTATGAATATCACAATTCATAAGAGCACTAGCAGTGCCTTGCTGACCAACACAGGGTGTCTGTTGTGGGGAGGGGAAGGGAAAGGAGTTTGTAAGCCGCTCTGAGACTCCAAGTGAGTGAAGGGCGGGGTATAAATCCAATCTCTTCTTCTTCTTTCAAGGGCAATTTTGTCCTCCCAGTCTACCCTGCTACCCTCCTTCCAGTCCTGAAGAGAGGACTCATTGAGGTCAGGCCCATAAGTAAGCAGTGGGCAACTTGCTACCATGCACTATGTGCCTAGGTGTGGCAGTGACTAAGACTTGATGTCACACAACTCACCTGCACTCAGTGACAGCCTTCACACAACTTGGCCAGGCACAGCAGTGGCCACCACACAACTCACTTGACTTGATTTACTATCTCACAACTTCTGCAACTTGGCCAGACTTTTCCAAGGGAGAGGCTACCATGGGGAGGGAAGGAAGTCAAGCTGAGAGTCAGTGTAGCACAGTAGTTAGGGTGTCTGACTAAGATCTGGGAGGCCCAGGTTCAAAATTCCACTTTGCCATGACAGCTTGATATTCTTTCAGCCTAATCTACCTCACAGGGCTGTTGAGAGGATAAAACGGAAAAGAGGGGAATGATGTAATCTGCTTTGGGTCTCCACTGGGGGAGAAAGGTAAGATATAAGCAAAATAAAGAAATTGTTATGTATTGACCATGCGGTCGCCATGTGCTCCCTTCATTGCGACCGCATGGCCAGAGCACATGGCCAAGAAACTACCTGAGCTTCAGCCAGGTAGAACAAAGGCCAGGTGGATTCAAACCGGCCACCAATCCTGTACCTAGGTTTCTCCCAGGGAACCTATGAAATGTAAATAGACTTCTAATAGCCTATCAGGCCAGTTGGTTGAAGTCAGGGGATTGTCCCTGACCAGCATAAAAGGAGGGCTTCGAGCCCTGGGTTGTATGCTTCATCCAGACCAGCAATAAAGATCATGCTGTTTCACTGTTCCACGGACTCCCGACTCCAATACTTATCAGTGGTGACGAGGATGGGATCCCGATGAGCGACTCTTCAGCCGACCACAGCAGCACAGCGAGCTCCGTCCCGCCGGCCGCAGGCATCTCCGAGCTCCAGCGCTCACCACAAGCCGCTCTGAGCCCAATCCTCCGGCACTAGCCAGCGCCGAGCCTCAGTGCTCCCCGGCACCGCCGCAAGACACGAGGACATCGCTCAAAGAGCCGCCGCCGCTCCTGCTCTGGTAAATATGGCAAACGCCCCGGGACCAATTACCCCTTTCGATACGTCTCGCCCCGAGACGTGGGAGTCCTGGCTCAAGACGCTGGGTTGCGCCTTTAAGATCCGCGGAATCACAGATGCAGACCTGAAGAGCGCCTGGCTCTTGAGTTCCGGAGGGGTGGAGGTCATGCGGGTGGCCCAGAACCTACTAGCCCTGCAAGACCCCACCGAGGTGTCTTACGACGTGCTCACCAAGACTCTCGGCGATTACTTCACCCCGAAGCCATCAAAACTGGCCAGGCGCTGGGAGTTCATACAGCGCCAGCAGCAGCCGGGGGAGTCAGCCGCCACTTTCCTGGCTGAACTCCGTCGACTAGCCATGGGCTGCGAATTCCGCCACGTGGATGACCACGTGGAGACCGCTTTCATGGGAGGGGTCCGGGAAGCCAAGCTCCGCCGGCGCCTCATCGCAATGCCGGAACCTACCTTGGAAAAGATGCTCCAAACGGCAGCAGCCTTCGAGACAACGCAAAAGGACAAGGCAGCCACCAAAGTCCACCAGGCGGCTCCTCCCGAACCCGACTCAAGCGAAGAAGAGGACGTCCACCGGATGCAACCACGCTCGAAGAAGGGTGAGCCCAGCGTCCCCAGGCCCAAGGGCCGGCACCCAGCATCTGTCTCTGTTCCCTCTTCTGCTTCCCTCAACAGGCAGACCCCAACGTGCGCCAGCTGCGGGGACCCCCACGACAGATGGACATGCCGCTTCCGTGATGCCATCTGCCACACCTGCGGGAAAGCAGGACATCTCGCCCGGGCCTGCCGCCGGAGGAACAGCCACCGTGCCCCAGCAGCGAACTTCAAAGAAGTGGGTAGTGTTGTTCCCACGGCTACGGTAATGAACTTGCCCCAGCCCATTCCGGGCGCGATTTCCGTGTCTCTCCGAATAGAGGGAGTTCCTTGCTCCATGGAACTGGACTCAGGGTCAGCATATTCAATTGTGTCCGCAGCTACGTTCCGCCGCCTCTGCCCGAAGGGGGCACGCTGGCTGCGGCTGCCGGCCGGGTTGGTCCTCCGGGACTTCCAGAAAAACCCCGTAGCTATTAAGGGGCTAGCCAGTGTCCAGGTCCAGTACCATGCCTTTAACGGACTGCTAGACCTTCTCGTGGTGGAGCGCAATCTAACCAGTCCCCTAGGTCGAGCCTGGTTCAAGCCGCTTGGAGTGCAGTGGACAGGAATACACCATGTGGGATCCACCAACTTTTCGGCCATCTGCGAGGAATTCCCTGCCGTTTTTGACGGCTCATTGGGCTGCTACAAAGAACCCCCGGTTTCCTTCGACCTGGACCTGGCAGTCCGGCCCATCCGCGTGGCCATCCGACGGCCACCGCTCGCCTTCCAGCCCAAAGAGGAGGCGGAGCTGGAAAAGCTCGTGGCACAAGGGGTGCTCAAGCCGGTCTCCCACGCCAAGTGGGAGACTCCCATTGTGACCCCCCTCAAAGCTAACGGGGAAGTCCGCATCTGTGCAGATTACAAATGTACAATTAATAAGGCATTACAGGACCACGCGTACCCAGTACCAGTGGTCAGCCATGTTCTGGCCTCCCTCGCAGGCGCCAAAATATTTGGAAAATTAGACTTGGCCCAAGCCTATCAGCAGCTTCCCGTAGATGAAGCAACGGCCGAGGCACAAACGATTGTGACTCACAAGGGAGCGTTCAAGGTAAAACGCCTCCAATTTGGGGTCAGCGTAGCACCCGGAATCTTTCAAAATCTAATGGATTCTCTCCTAAAAGATGTTCCAGGAGTGAAGCTGTTCTTCGACGACATCCTCATCGCCGCCCCAGACGCCGACACATTCGCAGCTCGCCTCCGGATGGTGCTGCAAAGGTTCCAGGACGCGGGTCTCAAGGTTCAAAAAGACAAGTGCACCCTGGGAGTCTCCTCGGTGACCTTCTTGGGGTTCCAAGTCACCTCGGACGGCATTCACCCTACAAAGGAGAAGGTAGCGGCGATTACAGGTGCACCCCGCCCATCCTCAAAGGCGGAACTCCAGGCATTCTTGGGACTTGTGAACTTCTACCACGCCTTCCTTCTGCACAAGGCGGCGGTCGCCAAACCCCTGCATCATCTCCTGGACAAGGGAGCAGCTTGGGCCTGGGGCCCCAAGCACGATGCGGCCTTCCGGGCCGTCAAGGACCTGTTAGTTTCGAATGCGGTCCTGGCGCATTTCGATGAGAGGCTCCCTGTCATCCTGGCCTGCGACGCGTCCCCCTACGGCATTGGGGCGGTCTTGGGGCACCAGCTACCCAACGGGAAGGAGGTTCCGGTTGCCTACTACTCCAGGACCCTGTCGTCGGCGGAACGGAACTACGCCCAGATTGACAAAGAGGCTCTAGCGATCGTAGCTGGCGTCAGGAAATTCCATGACTATCTGTACGGGTGGTCGTTCACCGTGGCCACAGATCACAAGCCGCTGCTGGGTCTCCTTGCCCCCCACAGGCAGACCCCTCACATGCTGTCCCCGCGGGTCCTGCGGTGGTCAATTTTTTTATCAGGCTACTCCTACGAATTGGTACATCGCCCGGGGAAGGCGATGGGTCATGCAGACGCCCTCAGCCGTCTTCCCCTCCCATCCTGCGACCCTGATCTGGCTCCCGCTTTCCACATCGCGCTCCTAGAGGACCTACCAGAGCACCCCATACAGGTATTGGATGTGGCCCGTCGCACGTGGCGGGACCGCATCCTTTCCCGTGTCTCGGACTGGGTGGGAAGGGGGTGGCCGGAAAAACTGGGACCAGATTTCGCCGCTTTCACGGCACGCAGGCACGAACTATCGGCCCACAAGGGATGCCTGCTATGGGGATCTCGAGTGGTGATCCCCGGGCCCCTGCGGCCCTGAGTGCTAGAGGCCCTACATGAGGCTCACCCAGGAATTGTGCGCATGAAAGCTCTGGCCCGGAGTTATGTATGGTGGCCAGGCCTGGACAAAGACATTGAGGGGCGGGTCCAGAAGTGTGCCAAATGCCAGGAGTCATGGCCAGATCCGCCACACGCTCCTGTCCGATCCTGGGAATCTACTAACAAGCCCTGGTCCCGCCTGCACCTAGACTTCGCGGGATCGGTCCAGGGCCGGTTGTTTCTTATCGTTGTTGACAGCTACAGCAAGTGGCTTGAGGTAGTGCCAGTAGCTTCGACCTCCACCAATGCTGCCTTAAGAAGTCTCTGGCCGATCTTCGCGACACACGGAATGCCAGAAACTCTCGTGACCGACAACGGGACTGCCTTCACCTCCGGTGAGTTTCAACGGTTCGTGGAAGCCTGCGGTCTGCACCACATCCGCTCCGCTCCATTCCACCCCGCAACCAACGGCCAGGCCGAGCGCATGGTGAGGACAACGAAGGACGCTTTAAAGAAGATGGAGCACGGCGACTGGGAAGAGCAGCTGTACAAGTTCCTGTTCTGCCAACGGAACACACCCCACTCAGGGACCGGGCGCCGGCCAGCCAAACTTCTGATGGGAAGACGACTGGGAACTGTCTTGGACCGCCTACATCCTGACCGAGCAATCGAGGGGAACCCGACAATGGAAGACCGGCCAGCTGCCCAAGGATTCGCTCCCAAAGACCCCGTATATGCAAAGAACTTCGCGCGGGGTCCGACATGGCTCCCCGCGAGGATTGTCCGAGTCACAGGGCCTTATTCCTACAAGGTCCTTACGGAAGATGGCGTAGTCTGGAAACGGCACATTGACCAGATTCGACGCCATACCCAGAACCACGATGATACCCAGGCCCCCGAACTCCCTGCACCAACAGACCGTGACATCGACACGACTCCAGAAGCAGCGCCAGACCCTGATCCGGAGACTGCGGAGATGCTGCTCCTGCCTGCGGACGAAGCAGTCGCACCATCCACACCTGAACGACCCCCGAGCAGACAGGCCCCGCCAGCAGAACAACTACCCACACCGCAACCTGCCGACACAAGCAACACGCCCCGCCTTACAACCCCCCGGTGCTCTGGACGTGAGCGCAGACGCCCGGACTATCTCAAAGACTATGTGTGCAGAGGGGTTCTGGACTATGGGGGGAGGGGTGTTATGTATTGACCATGCGGTCGCCATGTGCTCCCTTCATTGCGACCGCATGGCCAGAGCACATGGCCAGAGCTTGGCCAGAGCACATGGCCAAGAAACTACCTGAGCTTCAGCCAGGTAGAACAAAGGCCAGGTGGATTCAAACCGGCCACCAATCCTGTACCTAGGTTTCTCCCAGGGAACCTATGAAATGTAAATAGACTTCTAATAGCCTATCAGGCCAGTTGGGTCAGGTCAGGGGATTGTCCCTGACCAGCATAAAAGGAGGGCTTCGAGCCCTGGGTTGTATGCTTCATCCAGACCAGCAATAAAGATCATGCTGTTTCACTGTTCCACGGACTCCCGACTCCAATACTTATCAGAAATGATGAATAAAGCTGAAGGGGGGGGGACAACCTTTTAAGGACAGTTGGTGAGTCGGAAGGAGAGAGGGAAGCAGGGAAAATGGGAGAGGGTTTGGGGATTCCCAGGAGAAAAAAAACAGTGTGGGGAGGGGCATACAGGAGAAAATGAAATGACTGGCACTAGTCCTTGCACTTTCGGCTTGTCTATCTCTAATTACTTCCAAATGAAGAACTTTTTAAAGATTCTGCTTGAAAAGGACTATACCTAAGGGAGTGAACCAATTCTGAAAAATTAGCAACAATGAATATCAGTTTCTTCAGGATGCTTGTTTGTCTAATTTACTTACTGCTAACCCACGTTAGTCCTGCCTATACTATAGTTTGGGCCTCGCTAGACCCATTCAAGAAATGTCTCCAGTACTATTTGCAGCATGAATTGGGTAAATGGTTACAGCCTACTTTT
This sequence comes from Lepidodactylus listeri, assembly GCA_029233225.1. Classification (NCBI taxonomy): domain Eukaryota; kingdom Metazoa; phylum Chordata; class Lepidosauria; order Squamata; family Gekkonidae; genus Lepidodactylus; species Lepidodactylus listeri. Next base: position 52,593,548 of record JARCFY010000012.1, read on the forward strand.
TGCATAAAGTATACCCTATAATGGGAGAAGACACCTTTTCCCTTTTGCCAATTTGGTAAAGTGGTTATTTGGTATAATAGTTATGTCCTTTTAAAATGATGTTATTATTATGCATGCACAATAAAAACATAAGAGAAACCAATGTTGGATCAGGCCAATGTCTCACCCAGTCCAACACTCTGTCACACAGTGGCCAAAAATACCCAGTGCTTTCAGGAGATCCAGCAGTGGGGCCAGGACACTAGAAGCCCTCCCACTGTTGCCCCCCCAAGCACCAAGAATACAGAGCATCACTTGCCCCAGACTGAGAGTTCCTATCTATACCTTGTGGCTAATAGTCACTGATGGACCTCTGCTCCATATATTTATCCAATTCCCTCTTGAAGCTGTTTATGCTTGTAGCCACCGCCACCTCCTGTGGCAGTGAATCAATATACATTAGAAATGAAGAAATCATGGTGAACTAGGACCTTGCATCATTGTCAGATAATGTAGTCTCAGGAATACCCAAATGATCCTTTCGTCAACATTGGAAATATGCAGCCAAAATCTGTTACACCCTTCTTCGTTCATAGGTCAGTGTTACAATTGTCAGGAAGCTAGTAGATGTGCAATGAGACTTCTAGTTCTGTAGAACAGGCAAACTCAATTGCTTCCATTCTGGTCCTATGCTTTGCATGCCTCTGCTCCCCTAACATCCCTCACACACACATTTCTAGGCTTCAGATGTTCTCCTAGAAATTCCATTCTGGGAAATCTTTGCTTTTAGCCTCCAGCTACTTTCAGGTTAATGGTTAAATACAGTTCTTCTGCTTTGTATGTAATAGATAACACGGATGCTTCACAAAGGAACAGCACTTCTGTTCAATTTTTACATAGCTAATCCCTTGGAAATTCACCTGTGAAGGAGCTCTGAATAGCATTTACTTATCTCATATGATGTTCTTTGTTATGAAGATTCAGTAATATATATTTTTTTCTGAACTCCACTTTCGTGCATGATAGAGGAAGTGCTGTTGTTATCTTTTAGATACAGAAAGTAGCTGATTTGAATGGGGGGAATTAATCATATATTCCAAAGCAGTGCAATAATCTCAGGGGTTGAGGATTAAAGCAGGGACATGACATGCTATTTTTAACTTCAGCATGCTACCAGCTAATGCCATATGGTGGCTGTACCTCCCTTCACTACATTATGGTTTTCTAATGAGAAAGAAGTTGTCCTTGGATTACTGCCTGTTTTATGAATTTCTCATCAGTATCACTTTAGCTTTTGTTCGGCTACACATTTGGTTCATCTCATAGTGGTGAAAAGTGCTGTCAAGTCACAGCCAATTTACAGGACCCCATTGGGTTTCCAAGGCAAAGGACATTTATAGGTGGTTTGCCATTGCCTCCCTCTGTGTAGCCCTGGACTTCCTTGGTGGTTCCCCCATACAAATACTGACAAGGGCCAACCCTGCTTAGCTTCCAAGATCTGGTGGGACTGGGCCATTTTGGGCCATCCAGGTCAGGGCAGTTCATCTCATACATGCATACAATATTATACACTCATCAATCCCCAGGTGATGTTTTGAATAACCAGTTCATACTGGTTCATACTGGTATCAAGCATGCATTCCACTCTCCTCCAAAAACTTAGGACACCCTGCCCATTTTATTATTACAACAGTTCAGTGGCCCAAGGTGACCCTCATGGCTTAGTGGAGCTTTGAAAGATGGTATCCCAGATCCTAGTCCAAACATTGCACCAATCTCATTCTGAAGTAGATGACACCCAATTGCTCTAGATTACGAAAATCTAAAAGAACTGCGAAGAGTTCCAAAAGGAGCTCTCCTAAGTGGGAAGGGGAGCAAGAAAATAATAAATATGGTTCAAGGGGGTGTAAATAGATGCTCAGTAGGTTAAAAAAAACAAACAACAACAACCGTAACCACACATGGCTGGTAGGGGCCTAAATTGGCAGATATGAACCAGGAACGCCATTTTAGATTGTAGTTGATCGTTTAATGAAAATGTCAGCTTAACAGGCTGTGATGGCAAAAGTAGCATATTGTGTTGTAGGGATTAAGAAACTAAAGATAAAACAGCCAGCATCATAATGTCTTTATACAAATCTATAGTGTGGCCACATCTGGAACATGTTTGCATACAATTCTAGCTGTCTCACCCTAAGAAGGATGGCAAAGAGCAGGTAAAGGTGCAGAAAGGCGTCAATCAACAAGATTGAGAACTGGAAGTTCTTCCTTGTGAGAAAAAGCTAAACCATTTATGGCTCTTTACTTTTTTGGAGGGAAAGCACAATGGAAGGAACAAAATATAGGTTCAGTTAATGTTAGAACTCAGGAGCTACCCAAGGAAATAGACTGGCAATAGATATAGGGCAGAAAAAAGGAAAGCTTCACACTACCTTAGTTAATTTATAGAATTCTCTATCACAAAAGTAGTGATGACCATTAATTTCAAATTCTTTTTAATGTGTATTAGATACAATCATGAAGAATAGGCCAATCAATTGTTATTAGTTATGACAGCTAAATGGAACCTCCATATTCAGAGGCAGCATGCCAACAAGTGTCATGTCATAGGGGGAAGCAGCCAGAGAGAGCTATAGCCTGCATCCCTGCTTCCCAGGGACATCTGGTTGGTCACAGTTCAAAACAGGATATTTGATTAAATGGATCTTTGTTTTGATCCAGCGAGGCTCTTCTGATGTCCTTATGTGCAATGGTTAAAAATACCACGGGGGGAGGGGGGAGTCAGTTTATTTATCCTTTTGAACAAAAGGGTATAGATAAGAATAATGGCTGGGTTAATGGGAATTCTCTTCAAATGCCATTATATGACAGAGCAGATGAAAGTAAAGAAATCTACCTTTGTTCAAACTGGTTTACTGCAATGTAATTCCATGGTGCACTACTCAGTAGCATTCAGCTAGTGTTATATGCATGATTCATGTCAAGGACAAGGCAGCTGTGTGTTACCAAGCATAAAACCTTGTTGGACTATTTGGTATATCACCTCAGCACTGATATATCTGGAAAACATCTAATTCCCCTGGAGTGGAGAATAGTCCACGAAAGTTCATGCCAGAATACAAAATGTGTTAATCTAGAAGATGCTACAAGACTCTCATTTATTCCAGCTGCAACAAACTAAACACTCCTCTGCTCATCCAGTCCTTGTGTCAGCAGAAATTACAATTGGTTCTAGCCCACTACTGATGTGCAATAAACAGGCCTTCCTGTTTCCTGCTTCCAAGCAGCAACCAGAAGGTATTAGACCAATAACAGAGAAAATTTTAAAGGTACCAGGTCTGTCATATGTAGTCACACATTCTTCATAGCCAGCATGATACACATTTATCATAAGAAGCAGGCCTTAGAGAGATGATTCAATGACCGTAAATGTATGTATGCTGATGTGGCTACACTGAAGTAAATCCCTTGTAGTACTAGAAATGGCTTAATATTCCTTTGAATGATAAAGGAAGAATTATTTATGGTTGTATCACTATACCTATTGAAATGTGGACTGTTACCACCAATATGCTACAGCAGTGAAACTCACCCAATGGCTTGAAAGCCACATGTGCTTCTTTGATATGGCATTTGTACCTGTTCTGAGCACTGTTCCCCAGTATGGCTCAAGACACATGAGGCAGGTAGGTGAGCAAGGCCCTTGCCCAGTGGAGCTTGTGGTTGACAGGTTGTAATAACCATCACTAGAAGAACAGGCAAGCTTTAAGCCTCCCAGAGGTGTAAGCCTCAAACAAGGGACAGAAATAAACGTGGCTCTTTTGGTTGATGGTAACTACAAATGTTGCTCTTTGCAAGCTGATGAGTACCTCTGTGCTAAAGGGAAGCTTCAAATTACAGTGGTAGCGATCCTTTGGTTGAAGCCAACCTTGCCCTTGTGGTCTACAACTGCAATTTGATATTTATTCTTGTTTCAGAGTACATTTAAGGATTGGGAGAATCCTTTAGATCTACCAGATCTTTCTTTCTCCTTGATGTTCTATAATAAACACTTAAAAGGAATACAAAAACCGGCAACAATGTGTTCCTTTTCACACTGATTGGCAATAAATAAATAAATGACTTTGCTACAATAGTACAAGATTAATTCCATGGTTTGTTTTACTGTTATAAATAAGGAGAAGGTTATTTCCAAGAATTTTTGTACATATGTTCATTGAGTTATTTTCCAGTTAACTAGGTTATATTCTAAGGGACAGACATGCTACTGTGCTCAAGAACAGAAGATTCCAGTATATCTAATGAGTCTTTGACCTATATGATTTCATCAACTAGCTTAAATTGAATAGTAATGATAAAATAGGGAAATTATTTGCACCTGTGTTGCCTGACATCTGCTGCCTATAGTTGCCAAAAGGACCCAGATGCCTTTCACATTAATTAAACTCAAATTGTACCATTCCAAATTAGGAGGCGATAATTTATATTTGGAATATCAAGGATGATGCTATTGCACTCTAGCAATAGATTCAGCTCTGCAACTTCAGATAATGACCTCATCCATCTAAAATGAGATGTGCTTAAAAACCCACAGTGGGACTTCAGTGCAAATAAATCAGATCTTAGTCTTTCTCCCTTAATGAAACTGTGGGGAAAACTATCTAATATGTATGACATGAGTCAGGTTGGGTGTCCCCTAACCTTACTTGTGGTCAAACTGAACAAACTAATGTTCCCATTCACTCCAGGGCCCAATTTGGATCAAAAGTATGGTGTTGAGGGAGAAGGGGCATCAGCATTCCCTTCCATGCCATTTTCCTGAGCTGAAATGGCTGTGGAGGGCCTCATTTGCCTCACTGTGGGACTCCACTTTTATTGACTGCAGCATGAAGCACCCCACAAAAGTGCAAACAAGGCTCCCCTTGCAGCTGTTTCAGCTTGGGAAATTGGTATACAAAGAAAGCTGATGTCCCTCCTCCCCCTACACTACACTTCTGAGCCGAGTAGGGCCAAGAAGAAGAAGAAGAAGACTGGAGTTATACCCCGCCCTTCACTACTCAAGGGAGTCTCAGAATGGCTTACAAACTCCTTTCCCTTCCCCTCCCCACAAGAGACACCCTGTGAGGTAGGTGGGGCTGAGAGTGCTCTGACCGAAACTGGTCTTTTTCAAGAACAGCTGTGCCAGAGCTATGGCTTGCCTAAGGTCATCCAGCAGGTGCAAGTGGAGGAGTGGGGAATCAAACCCAGTTCTCCCAGATTAGAGTCTGCACACTTAACCACTACACCACGCTGGTGCTGGGAACTTTAGTTCCCTGATGTTGGAGTGCAAGTTGAGTCAGAGAACCCTGATCCAACTTGTGTCACCAGTATTCTATAGCTGAGTCCTAAGGCTTGATTTCAAAGTAATGTAGAAGAACTCACCATGCTACTTGGCATGTGCTAGTGTCTCATTTGACTGGGTTGCCAGCCACTACACAGGCAGCATTATTGTGCCAGATATCTCTAGCCTGAGATGGTGCAAACACTGCACACATAGTCACTGGTCCATGTAGTGTCTCAGTTCTATAACATACTGTGTGCATACAAAGTTGCAAAGATCTTCTGTTCCACCAGCATCACATTTAAATCAGTCCTACGTTCATGTCACTGAAAGGAACTCATATTTTTCCTACTCATTCCCAGCTTCATCTCTCTCCCTTTGTTGTGTCCCTTGTTTCAAAATGTTAGATTGAGGTCCTTGGAGTAGAAAAAGGCAAACGTAACCATGAAGTGATATGTACATTGGTGGGGCTGTATAAATCATCATAATGACAAATTGTAATTTCTTTTTAAAAAATTTTTTATTAAATTTCCAGAAAAGAAAAGAAAAAAAGAAACAAGAAAAAACACACAAAGATAAAAACGTACTAACAGATACGGAGTCCGTACTGTACATATCTATATTAACATTTCTAGTAGAATCAATATCTAATTCACCAAACTAATTTGTAATTTCTTTATAAACCTGTTTATAAATGCATTTATATTTTATACATTACATCTTAAACTTCCTTTCTCTATTTTCTAAGCTTGTGTTTTTTAAAAAATGTATTTTATTTCAGAAAAGAATACTATACAAATATAAATTTAAACAAAAGATTGCCCTACTTAACCCAAGACATAACTTTTGCACCACAGTTTTCCAAGTCAATTCAGTTTGTTGTGCATCTTTCCCATTCCTTAAATCAGTCAGTTTTATCAGTTGATAAGTTTTCAAACCTTTTGTGCCCATTCTTAAATTCTCAGAGTTGTTTCTCAGGCTGAGGACAGACTGGCAGTCTGGCCCGCTCTGCCTCTGCTTCAAAAGCGGAGGCAGAGCGGCTGTTCAGACTGCCGCATCTGCCCCGAGGAGGCGGCCCAGACACATTGCGTCCGGCGCCACACTCCTCCCGCAGCAGCCAGGCACCACTTAAAAGTGGTGTCCCGGCTGCTGTGGCGCGCGTTCCACCCGCCTCCGGCGGGTGTGAACGCATGCCGGGAGGGGGAGCCGCGTTTGCACGCCACCGTAGGAAGCCGCCCGCAGTCTGAACGCCGCCCACAGTCTGAACGCCGCCCGCAGTCTGAATGCAATTCCCCCCGTCTTATTCTGCCGTGCCACGGAGGCGCGGCAAAATACTAGTCTGTCCTCAGCCTCACTTTCAGAGCTGCATCTCAAACACAATTTTAGTACCTGTAATGAGGTATAAAACAGTAGAACGCAGGGATTTTGGAAACTTTGGTACATCGTTATGCAGCAAGGCCTCAACTGACAGAAAAACTTGATCCAAAAATATCTGAAGAAGTGAGCAGTGACTCATAAAAGCTCATACCCTACCACAAATCTTGTTAGTCTTTAAGGTGCTAGTGCGCTCTTACTTTTTTCTATTGATCCAAAATTAGCTGTCATAACATCTAAACAAGCTTGCCAGTAGTTTTTAGCTCACGGACAGGTCCACAACACTCTCCACTCTCGACCAAAATCCACTCTTGATGATTTACACTACCAACACTTATTCAGTAAATTACTATAAGTTTTAGCTAGTTTATGTGACATAAGATTACCACTGATGTAACATTTTGATGAAGTTCTCCTTAAACTGTGAGGATACCATGAACACAGAGCCAAATATCAATATACCCCTACCAGTTAATGTTTGCTGCCTTAGGGTCCCTGAATTGGGTTGAAAGGTGGCATACAGATGTTTTCAGTAAATCAGTATTAAAGGATATTCACATGCTTCATATATTAGCAGCAGACTGTTCTTTTTTAAAAAAAGAAAAGAAAAATACTTGGGTTGAGACAGTGTTGCAGAAAAGTCAGGACACATGAAAGATCGCAGGCACAGACTGGAGAATGAAATATGAACGAGGAGAAACCAGCAACAACCAATGAAGAACTGTATATATTGCATAAATATGAATGTTTTATGTTGCATATCTGAGGATGCCCCTGTCATCATGGGAACAGTTCAATATATTCAAATTATCAACATTTATCACCTAAAAAACATAGCAAACACAGTCAGTCTGCTGTAACTGTAACTCCCAATTTAATTCCCCATTGTGTAGTTATTGCTGCTGTGGATGCAGACCAGTTTGCAACAGCAATGGGAGGATTCTATGCACTTTCTTCCATCATTCCCTTGCAGCTGCCATTCCACCTCACATGATAAAGCAACAAGGGTGTTTTTTTAAAAAAAAAAGTCCTTGGATGACGTGTGCTGGGAATTACAGGTGTCAGGGGACAATGGCAACAAAGTGGCACTATAGGAGTGGGAGGTTAGAAAGTTTGCATTTTTCTCTCCACACAGCACTTACTCAGACTAGAATTTTTCAGGAAAGATTGTATCAATGTTTGAAAAACATTGGCGCAAAGAAGGGAAACCCCTAGACACAGGGAGGATTGCATTGTACAGATGTTCTTAAAAACATACTCACTCCAGTCTGAGAGTCAAGGGAAGCAGAACATCCATGTGGAAGCAACCCACATATCTACTGACAATAGAAAACCGCCACTGATGGCCCAATCTGTGGGCTTTTCCATGTGTGATCCTCACTTCTTTGCCCATATTGTGTCAGTTCTTTTCCTTTTCCACACATGTTTTGCTGCCTCTAGCGGTCACTTTGATATTACATTGCTTTATCTCTGGTTTATTTACAACCACTTTGCGCCAATGTTTTTCAAACATTGATACAATCTTTCCTGAAAAATTCTAGTAATATTGAAGCGACCATTAGAGAGAGCAAAATAATTCTGGAAAAGGAAAAAACCACTCCTATATGGTATGGGCACACAAGTGATGAAAATAAGAAGTGTGGAAACCATGGAAAAGGGGTTTTTACTATTCCCTGAGTCATTTCCCCCCTCTGGATAATTTGAGGTGGTGGGGGGAATATAAGTATAATATGTGGTACCTGCCTTCCTTTCTGAAGGACTGCACACGAGACATGGGCAGAAGGAAGCAAAAGCACCAGTCTGCCCAAACTCGGCAGTGGTTGTTTATTTCAAGCCCAGGCTGACAGTCTTACACAACACACTTGCAGTCAGCCACATCAGCATTCAATACACATAATCACATCAGCACAGGTAGATGTCTCCTAGAGACATCTAGGAGTCTCCTGGCAAACAGCCTTATCAGTAGTGAAACCCCAAGAGAACAATGCACATTGTGTAGCAAAGGGAGAAGATCAGGATATGCTCAGGCCTTAGCTGATGTGTCAGCTAGCTTGACCTTTCCAACACCTTTCCTACCAGAAAGCCAACTCTTTGTCACACATACTTTGGCTCTTAAGTGTCACAGTAGCTGTGGACTACATTAGTCACTAAAAATCCATATAATCTCATTCAAATGAGAGACAATATATTCTTTAAAAAGCTACCTCTGAATTTCTTTATAAAATCAAAAGCAACAGCTATTGACATTGAATTTTTTATCCTTGCACTTCAGAGAACTGAAGGTCTTCATGGATTTTTTTAAAGTTCTCTATTATTTTACATGTTCTCTGGTATCTTGATTTAGTGTGTGTTTCGAAATCTAACCACCTTCTTTTCTAAGTTGCAAGAGGAGCAGGCAAGAAAATTTGTGGGATATAAATGTCTATGGCATGTAAGAGCTGTAATTAAAACTCCCTTCACTCCCTCAAAGTGATTTTAATCATTGTAATTTATCATTACAATTATTAGGAAGTGTTTTGAGGGAATAAGTGGAACTAAAACCTTATTTTAAGCCCTAGCTTTAAAAGTCATTTCACTTTTCATTCCAAAAGAGAAAATGGATTGCAAGGTTTTTGTTTTTTAAGATTCCACACACACACCCCATGGATGAAAACTGTATTCCTTTCCCCATTTCCCATTTTCCCCTTCCATCTTGAGGTCTGAGATAAGTACCCCAGGGATGAGAGTGCGAGAAAGAGCAATTTGCAGTTGGAACATTTAGAGAGAGAAATTAGAGTCCCTAGCTGAAATCAAATGAAAAGGACTGTAGTTCTGGGGCAGGGAAGGTCTGTACAAATTACCCTCTGGAGGATCTTCTGCCTGCAAAATGAGTGCCAGTTTGCCTCTGTTATGCTCTTCTTGTATACTTCTAAATAAAACAACTATTTCCAATACATTGTACGTTTCTGATGCTCTTTCTCCTCCAAAGGAAGCTATACCTGGAAATGCTCATTCAAGGAAATGGGAAGTGCAGAAGAGCTGTGTTTTAAATATGTGATAGCTTTATATCTTTTACATCACATGGGTATCTAGGCATTTGTAGCTTCAATGTGGCTTTTGTTTCTGGCATAATGCAACCCTTGAGAAAGACATCTGCCTTCTTACACAGAGTCCAAGATGGTGGGCACAACTTGGGGAAGTACTTTATTCATTGACACAACTTTCCTCTTGATATAATTAAGAAGAAAAAGTAAGCAAAGTGGAAGAGTACAGAAACAGTTTCCAGTGCCTTCTGAAAATTATTCTGAATAGTTGCCTTCCCATCCTGCTCATGTTTGAATTTAATCATTCAAATGAGTTATTCCATAATCCTTCTTCATGTTCATTAGAAAATTACTGAATCTCCTTTCAAGCACGTTAATGCATTTTCCTTTGCAACAGCATCCAAAGCTTTCCCATGATTTTGGCTGCTGTCCAACTGAAATCCTCTCTCTCTCTCTCCCTGTTTGCATCTCTCAACCAAGATCTAGTCTTATGACATTTATGGCCCAGTCCTATATTTACTTGGAAATGACACTGCATGCAAATGGCTGCAACCTTACTCTTCTTTATGGCAATAATCCTGCTTTTAACACTGTTTTCCATAGGATACCATGTAGCAGAAATGCTACAATTTATTTTATTCATTTTGTTTTATCCTGCTTCTCAGCCACAACTGGCTCTCTAAGCAGGGATTTTAAAAATGCAAATAACATTAAAATTGAGTTCAAGTGTCCCATGGGGAAGGAATTCTCAACTGAGCTGAATGCAGGAATGATAGAGAGGTGCCTGGCACCTTCCTGTCCTCTCTCTAATGGACTCACTAATGGTAGCTAATAACTGGAGAGAGGGATTTCTCTGCTGGATCCAGGCCCAAACAGCATAGCATTATAATGCCTGCCTTTCATCTGAGGCCCTCATTTACAGCAGTTGGAACCAATGTTCCCTCTAAGCTGTGGAGTCTTGTGAGCAAAAATTCTACTTTGTGTGCAACTAGCATTAAAGTTGTGAGTGAGTAATTTGTCTACTGCATAAATTAGTTTGCTCTGGAGCCATCCATCCTTAGCTAAGCAAAAATGTGTGAGCTGGAGGCTAAAAAACTGGAAGCTAGGTCACGCTAACTCAGTTTAGGGGGAATACTGTTTGGAACTCCATACAGACTCTTATTTTTTCCTATGCTTGTTAATGACATTGGATTAGACTAGGATCAAGGAAGATCTAGGTTCAAGTCTCCACTCTACCATGAGGTACACCTTAATTTTCCCTAAGCCCCACCTTCCTTACATGATGGATGAGAGAATAGAATGGGCAAGGGAGAACCATATATGCTACTCTGGATTAAAAAAAAAATTAGATAGCTTTGTTTAAGAACCATAATCCAAGTTCATTCAAAGATGGGGAGGACCACAGAGTAAGTTAGTCTGGGTGGCTACAAACATTTGATGCTCAAGCGGTTTGCACACATAACTGCCCCAAAGAAGCACTGTTTACAGGTTCCAGTGAATGGACATACATCCTACCTGTATGTACATACATCTGTTTATAAGAAAACCCTACAGGATTGCCATAAATCAGCTGCAACTTGATGGAGAAAAAAATTAAATTTAGGCAAGATACATCTAGGGATGGGCACAAGCCGCATTTTTGCAATTTGATTCATGGTTCGTGGTTGAATCCCAACTGAACCACAAACCTATGTGAACCAGGAGGTTGGTTCACAAACTAAATAGTTTTATATGGGTTTGTGACCCCTGCCTTCTGCTCCCTGCCACTTTTGGTGAGGATCAGAAAGCAGGGGTTTAAATGGCGGCACACAGCCGTCTGATTTAAATGGCTCGGAGCTGAACCTAAGAAAGCCCCTTTAAACAGCGGAGCCGTGAGGAGCAAAGGATGGAGCCTGGGGAAGGTGAAGTTTGGAGAGGGGAGGAAGCTCAGCAGGGACATAATTCCATAGAGTCCACCCTCTGAAGCTGCCATTTTCTCCAGGTGAACTAGCATCTGTATTCTGGACAGCAGTTGTAATTCTAGGAGATGTCAGATGCCACTTCAAGGCTGGCAACCCTAGGGGAGGGAGATGAAGTGCAACACTGTTTTACATGTAGGTGAGGATAAATGAAACTGCTAAGTCTGGAGCCAGCGTGAACTTGCCCCAAATGGCTGGCAGCCAAGGCAAACTGTTTGTTAGCAGCAACTCACACCAATTCAGGGATGTTTACTTGATGCACTCCAACCATTAATAAACTAGTTAACCCACACACTAATGTCTCGTGTCCTTATTTAGGGGTACTGGTTCAAATAAGTACATAGCATAAATGAAATATTCCTTTCAGATTTAAGAAACAAAATGGGACAAAAGCCTATGAATATCACAAGTCTCCTACTCTAAGTAATCTATAGTTCCCTACAGCTGTGTATTCAGAAATGTTCCGGATAATGTCTTCAGAGTTGACTATTTTTAGCAGTGCTGTTATTGTCAGGAAGGGGGCAATGATACAACTAGGCAGAGGCTGAGAAAAAGTCCTAAGACAATGAATCAAAGTGATCAGTATGTCAAACAACAAAAAATCCAAAGCATTAACAGGTCTAGAAAAGTTCTGGAGCAGTGCATGGGATCAGGCATTCAGCAGAAGAGAGAACAGGCTACAAAATTCAGTTGTTGGGGGCGGAGGGAACGCATCACAATGCTGCAAGATCCAAACAAGCACAACTTAGCCTGTCCTTCAGCATCAGTTAGTGCCACAAAAGCAGTAGAGTTAAGGCAGATGGAGAAGGCTAAGGAGGTAGGAGAGCCAATTAAACTGGAGGTCAGCCTTTTATGAAGGAGGATTAAAAAACACAGTGGTTGGATTTGACAATGAGACAAGCCACAATAGTCGGAGCAGCAATGGCAAGAGCAAAGTTGAGAAACAGAAATAAATGATGGCCAGAAAAACCATCTTAGACAGCACAGAGCAGGAATAAAACAGAGTCACTAGAGCTGGAACTGTCTTGTTGTCCACAGCAGCAAAGTAGATATCGATTTAATTTACAGGTTTTTCTCTGGATGTTTTTTTTTTCTCTCTCTCTCTCTCTCTCTCATAGATAAATGATGAGCCTACACAATTTTTTTTTTGAAAAGTACATCTCAAACTGGACATTAAAACAGCAAAGTGAGGTGCAATTATGAAGTCAGTTTTTGAACTATACCTCAGAGGAACACTAAGCTACACAGATGGGCTTTGACATCAAAACATGCTGTTCAAAACCTTTGGTTGACTCAGAGCCACTTTGCATTTGGCAGAGGCTTACGGTACAGTTCAATCAAAGGCACTGTAGCATTCCAGACCATACATGGAGCATTACTTGCTTGAATACATTTCCACATTATAATTTCCTGCTATATGCATGGCAGAAGGAAAGTTTCTTTCTGGCATGGTAGCTCTCCAGTTGCAGCAAAAGACTGTTCTGGGCGGATGACATGGAACCATCCAAATCTATAAGGACTCTGTTCCTGAGCATTTGAATCAGACCTTGTTATTTTGGCTTCAATTCAATGACTACTCGAATTCAAAATTGGATACAAGGTATGGTTAGAAGCTATATGATGCAGCAGCTTCATACAACCTGAGCAAGTCTGGGACTGATCATAGGGTTGCCAATTCCTGGACATTTGGGGGTTGGCTAGGGATGGTGGAGTTTGGGGGAAGGAGGGACCCTGGCAATGATACGATACCATAAACAGGAATAAATACGATGCCATAAATGGGAATAAACCAAAAAAATGCAGTTTGTGATCGTTCATGGTTTGTGGCATGCCCAATTCGTGAGCCACAAACCATCACAAACTTTTAGGTGCCAAATGAACCAGTTTGGATCCTGAGGTTCATGATGTGATAAAACAGCCCCCCCCCCCAGTGTACTAGAGACATCAACTTGCAGGGGATCTCCAGCTGACTCTCCTCTACTTGCCCTCCAAGTTTGGTGAGGATTGGGTTTACAGGGTCCAAGTTATGGACCCCTAAAAAAGGTGCCCTCAGGAAAGTGCTTTCTGGGGAAATGACAGGTGCAGGTTCAGGAGATTCAGAAGTATATAGAACAGACCCTGTGGAAGCTAGAGACATCAAACCCGCCGGGGACCTCTCCCTGATGCTACTCTACATGCCCTCCAAGTTCCGCCCCCCTGTTTGCTTTGAAGTTTGGTAAAAAATTTGATTGAGTGGAAACAGTCTGTCTGGAGTGTATTCATTTACAAACAGCCATGAACCGCTTGAAAGTTTGTTCATGATCCGATTTAAACCCCTCCCTAGCCATAAAGTTTGTCCTCCAAAGCTGCCATTTCCTCCAGGGAAACTGATCTTTGCAGCCTTGAGACCAAATAGGGCTTTAAAGGTTAAAAACAGCACCTTGAAATTAATATGGTATGCTATCAGCAGCCAGTGCAATGCCTTCAGCACAGGCTGGATGTGCTCTACAGAGGGAGACCCATCAGCAGCCTGGCTGCAGCATTCTGCACTAGCTGCAGCTTCTGGATTTGAGACAAGGGCAGCCCCATGTAGAGAGTGTTACAGTAGTCCAATCTTGAGGTGACCATTGCATGGATCACTGTTGCTAAGTCATTGCATTTGAGGAAGGGAACCAACTGCCTAATCAGCTGAAGATGGTAGAAGGCTGACTTGGCAGTGGCTGCTATCTGGACCTCCATTATTAAGGAGGCTTCCGAGAGCACTCCCAAACTCCTAACCTCCAGCGCAGGCACCAATTGTGCCCCATCAAAGGTTGGGAGTGGGATCCCTACCCCCGGACTGCCCCAGCTCAAGCGCAGGACCTCCATCTTCATTGGATTCAATTTCAATCAGCTCAGTCTAACTAGCCACAGCTTGCAATGCCCAGTCCAGATCTTCCAGTGTAGAATCAGACTGGCCACCCAACAACAGATAGAGCTGGGTGCCACCCGCATACTGTAACAATTGAAACCTTAATAAACCTCAGGGGAAAAATAACCTTTTGTGTATGTGCAATGTAGAGTGGACTGCCCCCCCCCCAAAAAAAAAGACTATGTGCCAGAGGCAACATTACTGAAGTCTGCTGTACTTTTCCAGCAATCTGCAGCTCCCAAATCCACTGCATGCTTTTATAATTAGTGCGCATGTCAAAACCCCTGGTTCAGCTGTCTAGCAGAGACAACACTTTGCAGACAAAATGAATTTCTCAGAGCACTCTTCCATCAATACATTGCAGACAAACGAGATTCCAGTCCCATCTATTATTGCCAAATTATTTTCAGTTCTTGACAACTCTCATTGCAGCAGGCAGCATTTTGTTTTCTTTCTTATCAATACTGCCAATAGCAGTTTTTTGGTGTATAGAAAGTGTGACACTTTCTATAGCAATGTAACAAGGCAGTGCATCTATTTCTGCTCCTCCAACCATACCATGTCAGCAGAAAATAGGTTATGGGGGGAGACAATCCATGGATATTACAGCCTGTATCTTTGTAAAAGCAACCACTGGGTGTTGTTAGCACATTACAGAGAAGTCCATTTTCTGTTGTGGTCTCTGTGTTTATCCCACATCAAGCATTAGTACAGCCATATTGATCTGTCTCGAGTCTAAATGAGCTTGCCAAACAGTGAATGGAACTAGATGGGGAATAATGAAATCGTGCATTCATTTACAGCAACCCTTTTCATGGTTATTATGGTATGTATTTCTCTGCCAGTTTAGAGCTGTCAGATAAATTTTGAATGATCCAGACAATATAAAGTAGATAAGAGAGTGTTCCATTTATTTGGAGGCAAAGGGAGGGGGGGGAACCTTGGAAAGATATTGTGTAACTGCATGGGTTTTCTGGGCCATATAAATTTTATTTAATAATCTTTATTTAATTTTAAAAATCCTGCAATTATATTTTCCTGGATGGCAGCATTTCCAAAACAGTAAGACTCTGATCTCTACACTTAGGCTGTGATCACACACACTAAATAATCCGTTTTCAATGCACTTTTGAATTGGATTTTGCCAGTTCACACAGTAAAAATCTAGTTGGAAAGTGGATTGAAAGTAAATTATCTAGTGTGTGTGATCGCAGCCTAAGGTACTCCAATTCCTGGGTTCTGCTTTCAGATCAGAGAGTGTAGGGGATATGGGTAACTAGGCTGCTAGCAAAGGATGATGGTGGTTTAGTCCATTTCAAAGGCTATCACTTTCCATCTCTTATTAATACTGAAGACGTATAACCAAGTCCAAAGCCTTAAAGTTGTCGTAACCCACAACAAAATGTTCCATAAATTTTCTAATGTTTGAGAGGTGGTAAGGATTTGTGGTAACTTAACATATTGAACAAGAACATCCTCCCGCAGATCTGGAGAAATAAAGATCCCACCTGTGCAGGATTGCATTCTACAAATTTTACTGCAACAGCAGGATTGCAAAGTATTCCTAGAGCTAGAATGGACTAAACATATCCCATATCTGTATATATGTTAATAAAACTGCTAGCACACTGTCTCTGCTTCAGCAACTGTGAGGTGGTAATGTTGATGATATTTGGAAGCACTTCAAAGATATAGGACAACAGTACAAACATATTGCATGCTGGGTATTATAACTGATTAACTGAGATGACAACCAAATATTTGTCTAAGGTGCCTTACGACATTGGTCTACCAAGATCAGTATTGTCTGCTGTGATTGGCAGCAGCCTACCACCTGATCCATTTTTTTAATTGGATATGTATGGGGTTGAATTTCCTGCATGAGAAGTGCATGCTCTGAGCCATGGCCACTGAGCCATTGCCCCTATGAAGATCAGATTGGGAATGCATGTCATCTGCTTTATGATGAGTGAGTCGAAATGTCAAGGACACCTGTTGTGACAGAGAGATGCAGTGTTCATTAATGGATTCAGATCTCAGAGAAAACACTCTTTCTCTGGGAACGTAAATATAAAGATCTCATATTGCTAACAACGTCAAATGTGCAAAAGAAGCTCCTACAGGGGCAGTGAATGGGAAAGCTAGCCCGTTAGGACATGCATGCTAACCTTCTTTAATCTGCTAAATGATGTCTCTCTTTTTTGTCCCCATTTAATTCTGAGGCTTGCTTCCTGCTTTTTCTCTCTCTTACTTCCTGGCAGCCATGTAGAACACTTAACTCTCTCTATACACATCTAGTAGTGATATCTTCCCTAAAATAAACAGTTCTTATGTTCTCACTACATTATGTTTCATTACACATTACTTTTGTCCATGCCGGTCCCGTGACACCCAGCATAGACCTTTTGGTGGTCAAAGGAGATCTTTCCTCTCTTTTTCACCAGTAAAAAGCTGTTTAGACCCAGTCCATTTTAAGAAAACATCTGATTTTATATGATTTATCTATGTCATGGATGTACATTAGCAAACTATTTTTCTGTTAATGGCACTTAGTCACACTGAAGGCATGTTGAAATCAATTGGATAGGTTAGTTGATTCTTACACTTTCTGGATTGAAGCCATATTTGCAGATCTAGCAATGGCAACATATAAACAAAAGCAGTTTCCACAAGAATAGCTGAAGTATACCTCCAGTATTCAGGATGGAAAAGGGGACTGGCTTTAGTCCTTCTTCTCCCCCCTTCCCCACTGCTTTTTCTTCTTATTTATTATTTATTTTGATTTGTATCCCGCTCTCCTCCACTAATGTGGGGCTTAGAGCAAGTTCCAACATAATAAATAAAACATACATCAGATTAAAATGTTTCAATTAAAACAATTCCAACAATGCAATTTCCATGATGGCCTATACTTCTACTATACTGCTGCCCCAGGGAGAGAAAAGGAGGGGGCAAAGTAGCAGAACTGCATAGATGGGAGCTTCCCAGACCTCATCCATACGCTTGGTGGTACACCTCCATCTTACAGACCCTGCAGAATTGTACCACTGAATTATCACTGAACAATGAACAATTAAGTCAGCTGGATCCAACTTTGTCATCTGCACATCAACTATGGAGCTCCTTCTCTTTTATTAACACATTCAACAAATGGAAACCAATCAGAAAAGCTTAAGTTCAAGAATAAAGAGCACTCAGCTGAGCACTGACATTCTATGATTATGGACTCTGCTGGTCATTCATATGATAGCCAGGGACTAATGCTGCATGTCTATCCTGCAGTTTTGTCTAACTTTACGTTGCTTCCAGTCTCCTAAAACTTCTACAATGTTTTGTTCACATTAATTGTCTTCTCAGTATTGTTTCAGCACCCTTTCACTGCTCTGAAAATATATGTAACAAAAGTGTGCCAAAATTACTTCCACCACTTTAGAACATATGTCTAATTTCATTCTTAAACAGTGCTGGAAAATGCTTCCTTATCTTAATATGGATTTCCTTGTATGTTATGTTAACAACAGTTATGCAGCCAACAAGTTCTTGTAAAACCACACCACCAATAAAGATTCACAAGTATATGATCATGTAAAACACTTGATAGATCTTCTGTTAAGGGCATATTTAGACATGAATATGCTTTGATCTGAATTCTGGTTGTAAAATGGGCCAGGCAGAAAAAATACTTAATACATTGCCTGGGCTGTTTATGGATCATTTTGACTCAGTTTCCATGATGGATGTTGTCAGGATCCTGGGATCTGTGAAGGCTACTACTTGTGCACCAGATCTTTTCCCATCCTGGCCACAAAAATAGTGTAAGAACCATATCAATGGACCCTTGATGTCTATTGTATGTCAGTCACTAACTCATAGTATCTTCCTTCACCCACTGAAAGAGGCAGTTATCCCTCCATTACTTAAAAAGCCACCACTACCAAAAATAGTGTGGCCAATAATCACCCAATGTCTAATCTGCCCTTTGGGGCAAAGTGATTGTGAGACCAACTCCAGGGCTTCTTGGTTAGGTCAACTGTTCTGGACAGTTGTCGGTCTAGTTTCAAGCCAGGCTACGGGACAGAGGTGGACCTGATGGCTTTTGGTGATGACCTCCATCTGAAGGACATGCTTCTTTGTTGCTCCTACTGTATCTATCTGCAGCCTTTGAGAAAGAAGATAATGCCATTGTGTTGAGGCATTTGGAGACAGTAGTAGGCTACCAGGGGAAATACCTTGGTCTGGTTTATTTTGTTCTTCATGGATTCAAAGGGTTGCTGTTGGAGACCAGTTATCTTCAGTGTGAAAGCTTTCCTGTGGGGTTCCATAGGGCACAATCTTATCCCCCATGTTACTCAACCTCTTTTGCTTTGACATTAAATGTCATCAGCTCTATTATCTCTGTAGCTAAATCCACTGTCAAAGCAGTAGAGGTCTTGAGCCCCAGCCTGACTGCTGTTTAAATGGCTGAATGCAAACAAACGGAAGCTGAACCTGGACAAGACAGAAGTAATGCTGGTTAGACTGGAAAGCCTGAGGTCTTGAATGATATCATGCTTCCCACTTTTGATGGAGTTCAGCTTACCTTTGCTGACTCAGTGAAGAGCCTAGGGTTGCCAGACCCCCCGGTTTGGTGGGGGTTGCCCAATTTGGAGGGGCTCCTTCCCGCCCGCCAGCCAGCTAGCAGGCAGAGGAAGTCCTGCCCCCAAGAGCAACCACCTGGCCTCCTCCATGGCTTTAAAGGTTGCTGGAGAGAGGCGGGGGCCACATGCCTGCACTCTAAGCCCTGAATTTGGGGCTTGGAATGCAGGCACATGTGGCTTTACCCCACCCCCTCCAGTAATGCCCCCTGGGGACTTTGAAGGGACCTGGCAACCCTAGCCTAGAGATTATATTGGCCCAGTAGTACTGCTGGAGAAACAAATCAACACAGTGGCAAATAATTCTTTTTTTTTCTCACCTTAGTTTGGCCCCCCTATCTTGACCCAGCCAATCTGGATCCATGACATGGTAACATTGAGACCTGATTACTGTAATGCACTCTACATAGGTCTACCCTTGATATTAACTCAGATTAGTATGCAATGCTGCAGCTCACTTATTATCGGGAGCTAGATGCAGCATGCATACTACACCCATTCTGAAGTTACTCAATTGGCTACCCATTAGTTACTGAGCAAAATTCATCAGATTGGCGATCACATACAAATCCCTTCATGGACTCCCATACCTGCAAGACTGCCTCTCCACCTATGTCCTGTCTCAACAAATCTGTTTAGCTGAGCAGGGACTTTTTCAGGTGCCACTTTGCAAATAAGCAAGTTAAACAACTGACTATACACATGACTTCTTTGTAGTGTCCTCCACCCAGTGGAATGGCCTACCCGAGGAGGACAGGATGATTACCATGCTCCTGGATCTTCACAAACTGTAAAATAGAATTGTTTCGAAGGACATTTTAGTTAAGGAAATAAAGCTAGATCATAACAGCTTGCTCCAGCAAAATGCATTGTGTTTCTGCTTTTGTAATACCATGTTCTGAATTGTTTAACATGCCATGTTACATACATGATGCTCAGACAACAGCTCTGTTTGAAATTTCTGCAATCCTAGTCCTATTACATTGCTCACTGAACGATTATTTAGGGTAACAGAGTGCTCAAGGCTCATAAATTCTGCAGAGCCAATCTAGTTAGAAACAGTGTTGCACACAGAGCCTCTTTATCCTTGCAACTGCAAAATTAATATGAGTCCTTTATTGTAAGGAACTCTATTCTAGACAGGCTAGAGTACAGATAGGATTCGAATCTAGTCTAACTAGCTAGGGTGGATGGAGATGAAGAAAAGCATATCCTGTTCTCATGATGCCAAGATGGAGAAGGATGGCACAGTGTGGAGAGAAGGTGTCAGACCTGAAGGAAGTTTTCCCTGAGAGTAGCAATCTACACATCAAATGGCTAACATAAAGGAAAGGATAGTCAGTGTCTTGGCCTCTTTATCTCTCTCTTATAGACCCCCTTTTGAAGCCTGAGCCTAAGGGACAGTGTAAAGTCGTTCACTTCCAACACTCTTTAGATGTATCATCCTGTTGACTGCATTGATGTATATTGTATTAGCCACCTTAATTATCAGTGAGAAATGTAGACTATAAAGAACATAAAATAAAATTCAAAACATTAAATAGTCTTCATTCTTTATAATGAGTTCTATTCCCATCTGGGTTAGAGAGTGGAGAAAGTGGAGAGAAAATGCTTACAGTCTTTCACATCAAAATCTGAACTCTCATTATAATATGAATCCCTTGTCTGCTCTACAGGAGGACCTGCTTATAAAATCATCCATCATCAGGCTATTTCTTGGTCTCCAGGGACATCTAATGAGATAACCAGGTCCTAAATTCTTTCCCAAGCTGTCATTCTACAGGACACAAAGTACCAGAAATAGATTCCTAAATAAAGAAGCTGTCTACTTGCTGATCTTATGCACACACATACAAAAAAAACCCTTCCCCCAGTGTATCTTCATGAATGGCACTGGTCAAGTCCTCTTTTCTTACAATAATGGTGACCTCATAGGACCCAAATCCTTCCCAACTCTGAGTGGCCTGTGCATCTCAGAAGAATATCCTCTGCCAAATGTTGAATAACTTGGTGTAACAAATTAAGGAGCTGCAAATCTATATATCTAATTCCCAAGTACCCTCCCCCGTGCGGATACCTAAATCCGCGGGGGGGGGGGGCACTTGAAGGGTGGGGTGGGGTTTCTACACACGGGGGGCACTCCCCCCATGTGCAGAAAAATCCTAAATGTTTAAAAAACTTTTCGGGGGATCTTTAAATCCCCCGAAAAGTTAAAGCGTTCTCCGCACGTGCGCAGAGAACGCTGTGGCTGCTGTAGGGGAGGGGGTGGGAAGCGGCGTGACAAGGACTCGCCACCACCGTTTGCGGGGGGGAGGGAGGGAAGAGCCTCGGCAGGCGGCAGGTCTCTATGCCCCCGCTGCCATTTTAAAAGCAGGGAGGGAGGGGGGAAGCCTCAGTGGACAGCGGGTGTCCCTGCCGCCGCCGCCGTTTTGAAGGCGGGGGAAGCCTCGGCAGGCAGCGGTCTCCCTGTCGCCACCGCCTTACAGGGGGGGGGAGCCTCGGCAGGCGGCTGTCTCCCTGCCACCACCGCTGTTTTGAAGGCGGGGGGAAGCTGCCTGTAGGGGAGACAGGGTAGAGGCTCAGCACGCGGGGCCAGAGGAGGGGGAAGAGGCTCACCTACCCCCCCCCGCGAGTATCGCGGGTCCTCCGGCTTGTATTTCTCTATAATATTTCTCTATATCCGTAATATTCTATGAGTCACAAATGATCCAGTTCTTTAACAAAATAATACAAACATCTCTATTCTGTCTAATTTTGCATTTAATACTATGGGAATTTTTGTTTGTTTACAACTGTTCCTAGGTAAAATGGGATGTCATTTTGCCTTGGTTTTTCCCTGCATTGGAGGCCATTCCACCTCTACGGGCTCTACCTTAAGGAGCAAGTTTGGTGTACTGGCTAAGAGTGGCGGACGCTAATCTAGAGAACCAGGTTTGATTCCCCACTCCTCCACATACAGCCAGCTGGGTGACCTTGGTTCAGTCACAGTTCTCTCAGAGCTGTCCTCTCACAAGCAGTTCTCTCAGAGCTCTCTCAGCCCCACCTACCTCACAAGGTGTCTGTTGTGGGCAGAGGAAGGGAAGGAGATTGTAAGCAGCCCTGAGACTCCTTTGGGTAATGAAAAGCGGGGCATGAAAACCAACTCTTCTTCTGTCTCCATCTGAAGTGAATCAGGTAAGTAGTTTTTTTAGAAGTGCAAGGTAGAATTGTTTCCTTGTTTCTATTGGTCTATGATTTTCACAGTGCAACCCTTTTCTGGCTCTTCTGTCCCCGTAGGGAATTTTCAGGGAGGTTTCTGGCTGCCTTTAGTTCTTAGAGCAACAAGTCACTCCAGGTTGGCTTTTCCCTGCTTCTGCCCAGCACACCTGAGTGTCTGCCCCTAAGGTCCTCTCCAGTGCTGTCTTGGTCAGTCTGCCTTAGTTCAAGGAAGTGAAAGTAAGGGTAATGAAAGTAGGTGTCTTCTACTGAGATAAGGACCTAACAATACAGCCCTAAGCTGAGTTTCACCCTCCATGGCTTTAGAAGGGCGTAACTTAGCTCATGATTGCATTGTAAATTATGTCTCCATACCCTCAACTAGAAGAGAAGTCTGGGCTACAAACCAATACCTTGTGCAAGTCTCACCAGAGATTATTATAAGCAAGGAAAGGACATCAGGGAATGACTGGAATAATTTTAACCCAGGTGTTCTCAAGAGAACGTATTGAGATTTCAACATTCAGTGGCATGGCAATACTGATAACAAAGAATGCTATAATGAAAGATTTCTTGGGTGATAGTAAAAGAAGCACAGATACATCATCTACTACTCCTTTCTCCTTTTGATGGATGCCTGCTGTGGAAATATACTGACAGCGTTGGACCTACAGCAGATACAGTTCTGACAAATCTATTATTCCTGCTTCCAAAGCTGTCAGAAGAACAGATCTCTCGCACAGCGTGATATGATAACTGAACGGAGACAAGCCTGCTTCAGGATTGCTGCTGAAAATATTGGCCTGTTGCTGTATTAAATATCTGTCCCTCTTGTCAAAACTTGGATTACCTGCTAACTCCTGTCTTGATCATTTCTCCTTTCACCCCAATCAGGTGACAGACAGAAACAATTAATCTAAATGCTTCAGAGCTTTCTACCCTTTTCAACCTGAACACAAGAAAACAGTCATCAGCATGAACCAGAAGAAAATCAAAGTAGGATTGCCAGGTCCCCCTTTGGGCACTGGGAGGTGGGGGGATTGCCAGATCAAGGTTGGGAAACACCTGGAGATTTAGGGATGACGCCTGGGAAGGACAGGGACCTTCATGAGGTACAATGTCATAGGGTCCACTCCCCAAAGCATCCATTTTTTTCAGAGGAACTCATCTCTGTAGTCTGGAGATGAACCGTAATTCCAGGGGATTCCCAGGTCCCACTTGGAGGCTGGCATCCCTACATCCAAGTGGGTAGGGAAAGCTAATGATGTGCCAAACCTGGATTCTGACAAGTTAGATGAGAAGAAAGGGATGATCTACCATTACTTTGAGACTATTGGTTGCTAGATTAGAGAGCAAACCGAGCCCAGAAGCTATGTGTTATTTTCAACATTTATATCATGTCTTTTCCATAATCGTTCAAGGTGGATTGCAGTATCTGCTTAACTTGTGGGAAATGTTTCTCCCATCCAGACATGAACTGAGATACAGCAATCTGGGGGGGGGGGGCAGTGTTACTACGTAAAACCCCAGACACTATGTGCTAAAACAGTTTAGAGTCCCTGGTTAGTGATGCACATGCTAGCCAATGCCACTATTCCCTTTCAACTTGCCGCTTCTTGATCATTCCTAACTCCAGGCCTCTCCAAGCCCAGATCCCTCCCCCAAGAAACATTACAGAGACCGATTTCCCACAAGGCGCTGCCCCGGCGTTGTTCTTTCTTTTCCCCGATTGTGTGCTTGAATTTCCCACTATTTGCCATGGAGTGCATTTTGACCCACAGCTCTGCCAGATTTTCCCTACATCTTCAGTGATCCTCAAAAAACAGGATCACTGAAGCCACGGGGAAAATCATGTGAAGCCGCAGGTCAAAATGCGCCCTGTGGCAAATAGTGAGAAATTGAAGCATGCAATCAGGGGAAATGGAAGAACGACACCGGGGCAGCGCCTTGTGGGAAATCAGTCAGAGAAATCCATTGTTTATTTATTTATTTCCTTTATACTCAAAGTTTCTCCCCAGTGGAAACTCAAAGCAGCTTTACACTGTTCTCCTCTCCTGTTTTATCCTCACAACAACCCTGTGGGGTAGGTTAGCTTGAGGGGGTGTGACTGGCCCAAGATCACCAAGCAAGCTGCCATGGCAGAGTGAGGATCTGAACCTCCCATGTCCTAGTTTGACACTGTAATGATTATACCAAACTGGAAGGAAAACATAGTAACACAAATTTTCTAGCCTTCAAAATATGATTCTGTTAATAGCAATGAAAGAATTATTTCCATGCATGGAGGAAAAAAATAAATATTTTTAAAGGCCCTTCAAAATGTGTAAAATACTTGGGAAACAATGGCTGGGAAAGGACTAACAACTCGATCTTATGGAAATTTACTCAGAAATAAGATCGCTTGTGTTCAAGAAACCTCAGTCCCAGGTTGTACATTTTTATCCAGTGGCACCTTTAAGACCAACAAATTTTTATTCAAAGTATAAGCTTTTGTGTGCATGCAAAGATAAAAGTGATTTTAAGACCCATCTCCTTCAAAATTCAAAAACCAGAACACAATTTACTTTATGCATTGGCTGGACACTGGAAAGTCTGAATTCTCTGAGAAATGTGCTAACTACTGTAGATCAAACCCTGTCAGGAAACAAGCATCTGAAAATGGCAGTGCTCTCACATTAACTCTAATTTCAAGGAGTCCAGATTCAGGTGGGTAGCCGTGTTGGTCTGAACAAAGTTTGAGCTCAGTAGCACCTTTAAGACCAACAAAGTTTTATTCAAGGCATAAGCTTTTGTGTGCAAGTACACTTCTTCAGATACATTGAAATGGAAGTTACCAGTCCATACATGTAGGTAGAGGGTGAACAGTAAATTAGCACACAGCATAATGACAATGTTTTAACAGATACAAAAACTAAATAGTTATAACAATAGATCAAGGCGGGCAGCCGTGTTGATCTGAAGCAACAGAAGAAAGTTTGAGTCCAGTGGCACCTTTAAGACCAACAAAGGTTTATTCAAGGTGTTAGCTTTTGTGTGCACACACACTTTGTCAGACAATGAAGTGGAATTACAGGTCATACTTGTATATATACAGGATGGCTTGTTAAATCTCCAGTTCTGACATTTATTACTTATGTTGTTCCCCCCCTTGAACCCAAATAGATGATAACCAAAAACCAAGCTTGTCATTCCGTTAAAAAACATCTTCACTGTTTTACATGCTAATTTAGCAAGCCAGCTTGTATATATATAAGTATGATCTGTAATTTCATTGCATTGGCTGACAAAATGTGCATACACATGAAAGCTCACACCTTGAACAGAACTTTGTTGGTCTTAAAGGTGCCCCTGGACTCAAACTTTGTACTATTGCTTCAGACCAACACAACTGCCCACTTTGATCTGTCAAAATAGTAGACTAATTGTGTAAAAGTATCCTTTTATTTTTGATACACTCCATTTGTCTCCTCTCAAACATGGAGGTAATTAACAGCAACTTTTTCTTTGAGGCGAGGTGAATGGTTGAGCAATGTATGTCTCCTCTGTCACCAGATCAGAGAAATAAATTCCAGTGCCTTATACTACAATCACTACTCCAATATAGTATTTAAAAAGAAATTCACTAAAATACAGAGGCTGTATAGTGCTTCTTGGTGAGAATACATATGTAAGGACTGGATGAGTTTAGTATATGTAACTAGCGTACATCAGATGGCAGCCTTAAAATGTACTTCAGATAGGAAACGTCTCTTGAAAACCATATATAACTTGACAATTATAGGATGGTTGCAGTAAGATAGTAAATCTACCTCCCTCCTAGGTCATTAATTAATTTAAAAACCAGGCACAATCAGCTTTAAAACTTTTACGTATCATACCACCAGGGAGAGAAAGGCTCCAAGGTGCTTTGAATTGCACTTTTGAGGTCAGTTTGAAATTTAATTGAGTGTGAAGGCAACTGAAGCCCCTCTGCTGCAGAGTTAATAGATTCCTAAACCAAAATCCTTCTTCAAGGCCTATGTACAGAGCCACATAAACCTGTTAAGATTTCTCACCGTGTACTTACTTTAATGGTTTTGGTACCTAATTACAGGTGGGTGAAATGGGAATGTTGATGAGTTGAGGGCAGAGATATTACCCAAATGTACCTTCAAGCTTGATATAATTTCCTCTCCTAAAAATGAGAACATCTCAATCATATCCCGGTATTCTTCCTTCTGGTAATGAGCACAATTGTTTTAGTAGCCTCTGGAGTGCCACACACATACACACACACAGAGAGAGAAAGTGTTCCTGTGAAGAAAACTTCCCAGTGATAGAATTGTTCCCAGAG
Organism: Lepidodactylus listeri; assembly: GCA_029233225.1. Classification (NCBI taxonomy): domain Eukaryota; kingdom Metazoa; phylum Chordata; class Lepidosauria; order Squamata; family Gekkonidae; genus Lepidodactylus; species Lepidodactylus listeri. The sequence goes on from JARCFY010000012.1 coordinate 52,620,254, forward strand.
AGGTTTTAGTCTTCCCTTAATAAAATGGGCTTGTGCTGGTCTCATAAATCATGGCGGTGACAAAAAGAAACTTTCTGTGCTGCTAGTCCTGCTCCAGCAGAAATGCAAGCCAAGCAGGAAGGCTGAAGCGCACTCTCCTGTAGCCAGCATGAAGGCTGAAGACTCCTCTGTCCCTGGCACCACTCTCTCAGGCACACTGGCTCATTCTCTCACACAAGCCGAGCTGACCATGTCTCGAAATAAACTTTACAAAGGTAAACCCTTACAAACCCTTACAAAGGTAAATAAACTCTAATCCAATGCATTTCTTGGATGCATCAAATATTCTGACCTCTAGGGTTGCCACTATTACAATCGACTTCCAGGTTACAGAAATCAGCTCCCCTGGAGAAAATGGCTGTTTTGGAAGGTTGACTCTATGGCATTATACCCTGCTGAGCTCCAGGGGCGTAGCCATAAAATTCTAGTTGGTGGGGCACGGGGCAATCGGGGGGGGGGGGGGAGCCATGCCTGCTGCTCCACTTCCAGCAGCAGAAGCAGCAGCTCCAGCTCTGCTGTGACCTCTAGTCCTCCTCTAGTCCTCTCGATTAGAGAGACTTGATTCCGGGCTGCTTTTCTGTGTAAGCCTGGGTGGGGGGGGGGTGATCTCTGGCTCTCTCTTTTTTTGCATTTTGCCATTTAATTTTTGCAATTTAATTTTATTTTGCATTTCTAAAAGCCTTTTTTATTTTTCAGCCCGGCAAAAAGAAAATTTATTTTACTTATTTATTTTACGATTTATACCCCGCCCTATTCCGCCAAAGCAGGCTCAGGGCGGCTTACACAAGATAAAATACTGATCAACTATCAAAATTTCATAAAATATTTAAAAACAATTCATTAAACATACAATGTTAAAGTGCTAGCAATATCATTATGATGTCGTACGATGGCATTACTGCTTGAGTGCATGCCATAGTTGTTTCAGTTTACAGCTCGCTGTCCATCTTCAGATATAATTGGTGCACCTAGGCTATTGGTAACCAACCAGGAACCAGGCTCTGCAGATTGCTATAGTTGTTAGTAGTGCTGCCAGCTCCTAGTTGAAAGCCTGGTGGAAGAGCTCTGTCTTGCAGGCCCTGTGGAACTGTGAAAGGTCCCACAAGGCCCTGATCTCTTCCAGGAGCTCATTCCACCAGTATGGAGCTGCCACTCAAAAGGCCTTGGCCCTGGTTACAACCGGCCTAGCATCCTTGGGGCCTAGAAGGGCCAATCGGTTTTGTGACCCTGACTGTAGTACTCTCTGGGGTATATATGTGGAAAGGCGGTCCCTCAGGTAAGTTGGACCCTGGCCATAAAGGGCTTTCAAGGTAAGAACCAGCACCTTGAAGTGAATCCAATATGATATCAGCAGCCAGTGCAATGCCTTCAGCACAGGCCGGATGTGCTCCCTCACAGGGAGACCCATCAGAAGCCTAGCTGCTGCGTTTTGCACTAGCTGCAGCTTCCGGATCTATGACAAAGGCAGCCCCATGTAGTGAGTGTTACAGTAGTCTAGTCTCGAGGTGACCATTGCATGGATCACTGTTGCTAAATCATTGTGTTTGAGGAAGAGAATCAACTGCCTAATCAATCAAAGATTGTAAAAGGCCGACTTGGCAGTGGCTGCTACCTGGGCCTCCATTGTTAAGGAGGCATCTAGGAGCACGCCCCAACTCCTAACCGCCAGCGCTGGCACCAATGGTGCCCCATCGAAGGACGGGTGAGGGATCCCTACCCCTGAACCACCCCAACTCAGACATAGGACCTCCATCTTTGTTGGATTCAATTTCAGTCAGCTCAGTCTGAGCCAACCAGCCATGGCTTGTAGCACCTGGTCCAGATCTTCTGGTCTGGAGCCAGACCAACCACCCAACATCAGATAGAGCTGGGTGTCATCCGCATACTGGTGACATCCCAGCCCATGACTCTGGGCAATCTGAGCAAGGGGGTGCATGTAAATGCTGAATAACATCAGGGAAAGCACTGCCCCTTGAGGCACACTACATTCTAGTGGGTGCCTCTGGGAGAGCTGTTCCCCTAACACCACTCTTTATCCCCGACCATGGAGAAAGGAGGCAAGCCATTGCAAGACAAGCCCCTGAACTCCTGCATTGGTGAGGCAGCGGAACAGTAACTGATGGTTGATTTTGTTGAATGCAGCCGACAGTCTAACAACAACAGCACCACCGAACCAATCCAGATGCCTCCGGAGGTCATCCATGAGGGCGACCAGTACTGTCTCTGTCCCATGGGCTGGGTGAAAACCAGACTGGAAGGGATCTTTTTAAGTATTGAGCAGGAGGCAATGAATTCAAACAAACAGGCTTTTATTCAGTGACATTGTTCAGCTCAAAAGACAGCTCTATGAGAGCAGCACTTTCATTTATACTGTTCCAACACATAACTTTCAACAATCTAACTATATACAAGCAATACTATTGGACCCAAGCAGGGCTCAGCGATTGGGTATCTAGATTGGCTTCAGGACCAATGGGAGTCTTTATTATTCAGCCAATAGGAATTGGAGCTTTAGGGTACCAGAGCCCTTTCCAAGCTATTACTGCTTCATATTCTAAACACAAACACAACAGATCTAAAATGGAAGCATCATCCAAGAAGCTCTGTAGCTGCCGGTATGCCCTCGGCCCTCTTTATTATTTTGCCCAAATAGGGCAAATTGGAAACCAGCCGATAGTTGGTTAATACAGCTGGATCCAGAGATGGTTTCTTCAAGACAGGGCACACCACTGCTTCCTTGAGTGCCCCAGAAAACAGACCCTCAGTGAGCTTAAGGCAAAATGAGACTGAAGCTTCCCTCTGGGCCCAGGGTCATTTTGGAAAGCCCACACACATCTTACATTTTTAAAAATAGTTTTAATTTTTTAATTTTTTCCTGAGGTGGTGGCACTCATCTATAGGGGGCTTTGCCCCCATATGCCCCCCATGGCTATGAGCCTGCTGAGCTCCCTCCTGACCCCAACCCCACCCTCCTCAGGCTCCATGCCCAAAATCTCCAGGTATTTCCCAACCCAGAGCTGGCAACCCTACTAGCCACACTTGTGAACTGTGATTCTTTCAGCTCCCCCAAAGCATTATACATAAGGAATTGTTTCATTTTTATTCTCAAAATAAGTCAGTGAAGCAGATTAGTGAGAGAGCACAGGGACATTTGAGGGTGGACCTCCCTAGTCAACATCCATAGTATCCATTGTGCTGTAAGGCTATCTTGTAGTCTCCAGGGGCTATCTGTGCCTCATAAATTACTTTCAACATTGAAGGTTACTAAGGAATATGATCTTTAGGGTGATGGATCTATCTAGCAAAACATTTATGAACATAAACTAAAGCTAAACTATACTAGCAAAAAGCCTTCATGGTCTATAGTGAATTCATCTGTTTGGCCTCGAGATGCAGCCATAATCACCTGTAAAGAGCAAAGCTCCAGTTTTCATTAAAGTTTTCAAGTGGACTAAGATACATTATTTCAAAACAATTGTTCAGCTGTTATCTGGTCCCCTCCATTTTCCTTCTTCCCCATCCACTGTCATCATAAATCAAGACATGCCTGCCTTTTTATTACTCTAAGAAAATAGCATCTTGTTCACAATCTCTAAAAGCTGGTCCCCCTACATTGCCAGATAGCGATAACACCATGTGATTTTAACTTAGGACATTTTAACATTTGGAATATCAGAAAAATGTGGATGCAAGTAATAGGGAACAGATAAATTTTCAGTATACCCCAAAGAGACCTCAAAGCAGAATACTAGCTGTTGCTGTGCTTGCTGCCTGTGGTGGTGGAAAATTTATTTGTTTATTAGTTTATTTTATTTATTTTATATCCTGTTCTACCCCCATGAGAAGGCTCAGAGTGGCTCACAACACATAATAAAACAAAAATTCATTAAAACATAAAACATTTCCTCAGAATAAATATTTCAGTGCTGTCAAGTCACACCCAACTTATGACAACATCATAGGGTTTTCAAGGCAAGAAATGTTCAGACATAGTTTGCCAATGCCTGATTCTGCCTAGCAACTCTGAACTTCCTTGGAGGTCCCCCATCCAAATACTAAAAGAGGCAACCCTGCTTACCTTCTGCAGTTTAATGATACTGGGCTAGCCTGGCCCATCTAGGTTGGGGGCTGAATTGCTGCTTGTGCAAAATATATATTTAAGTGCTTTGAGACTTATTGAAGTGTTGGAGTTTGTCTCAAAGAGGAAACATGTAATCCTATGGTGGCACTATTTTCAAATAAGAGACATGAGCACATCTATTAAGCTAGATTCTATTATGAAAATCCCATATACACCCTTGGAATCAGCCATCAAGCTAGCTACGGTTACGCAAAAAGGCCTAATTTCACATCTATACAAGATTATGCAATCCTTACATAGTCAAGATTTGCTACCTTATCAAAAAAAATGGAACAAGGATTGTAATAATGAGTTTCCAAAAGAAATGTGGAACTCACTTTGGACTTCCATGCCTTATAAATCCAAAATAATTTCAATGAAGTTACAATCTTTCAAGATTCTGGCTCGTTGGTATACCACACCAGAAAGATTGGCTAAGATAAATCCTAAACATAGCCCTCTTTGTTGGAGAGGGTGTAAACAACGAGGTGACTACATACACTGTTGGGTGCACTGTCCCAAAATCCATCTTTTTTGGGAGAAAATTATACCTATTATAAAGCAACTAAGTGGAATAAACATACAAATTAACCCAGAACATCTACTTTTGAACAGGTGGGTTGAAAATTGTTCTTCTGCTGCAACTATTGAACGGGTTTCCTTTTTACTCTTTGCAGCGAAATCTGTCATTGCCAAAAATTGGAAACTGGCAATGACACCCACACTTTCCCATTGGCATCAGAACTTATGGGATTTATATAAACTAGCTAAACTCTCGGACAATCTTGCGCGTCTTGACAGACCTTCAGCCTCCTCAATTTTTATAACTGTCTGGTCATCTGTGGTGGATTATCTTAATGAACAACTAATTATTCCAGAAAGATCCTCCATTATGTGGCTCTGGTAGAAATCCTTTAGAAATCTATAATGCTTGAAAGGTTCTTATTATAATATTGACACAAGTTGTTAAATCCCTTTTCCGATTGTTTGATACTTTTATAACCTGTTTGATGTATTCCTGATTAATTTAGCAAAGCGCTTGGTATTTTAAAGCTTTGACTCTACATCCAAATATGTAATGTTGTTAATCTATAACCTATATCACATATGTAGAGTGTTACTGTTTGATGCTTACTTTCAATAAAAATATTATATAAAAAAAAAAAAGAGGAAACATGTATAGTTTTGGATTGGTTAGGTGCTGTATGTTTACATTAATTCCCCAGGAAAAAGTCTTAAGTCAATGGGGCCCAGTCCTGAAAAATCTCCTCTTAAAAGGATCTCAGTGTAGACCTCTGCCTGGAGAACTGCTATCAGTCAAGGAAAATAATATTGAATTAGACAGTCTGATTTCACATATGACTTTCCTTCTCTCTAGCCATGTTATTGCAAACCAGTATCCTGATTAACCCTTCTGTTGTGGGGTAAGCTCAGTTCACTGTCCTTATTTTTATTCTAAGCCCTGTCATTCACAAATGGAAAGCCTGAGCTTTCCCCCCTTCCCTTTATAACTTTCTTCCTGGCAGTTCCCAATTACCTTCTCCTCATGACTGCAATTCCTCATATTTTCCCTATTGCCTTAATCAATTAATTAAATTCACCACTCAACAAAAGAGGGACACTTTTAGCTGTTTCCTCTCAGCATTCTAGCACAATTGTTATAGTGTTATATGAAGAGTGGTTTAGAGCTGCAAACACTGGGTTGGGAAATTTCTGGAGATTTGTGAGTGGATCCTGAGGAGGGCCTTAGTGGGGTATAATGCCATAGTAGCCATTTTGACCAGGAGAACTGGGGGTCGGTTGTAATTCTGGGATATATCCAGGACCCAACCAGAGGCTGGCAGCAATAGAGTGTTCAAATCTCTGTTCAACTAGGATGGTCAGTGAGTAACCTTAACCTACTCCCAGGGTTGTTGTGAGGGAAGAATTGAAAAGCAAATATCTATATCTGTGGTGCTGTGATTTAAGCTACATGAGAAACTGGGTTTGTTTTCATGGGTAATCAATAATTATCAAATGGCAGTGTGTGTTGTATAGCCAGGAGATCTGAGGATTGTCTGGCAGCCAAAGTTTTAACTCTTTTAGGTGAGCTGGACCTCTTGGAGGACTGAGAGACCTCTGAGAGCTGTGACTGACCCAAGGTCAACCCACTGGCTTCATGTGGAGGAGTGGGGAATTGAACTCAGTTCTCCAGATTAGAGTCCTTCCGCTCTTAACCACTATACCGCTTAACCACTACACCAACCTGGCTCTCTTCATGAGTAATAGGTGCGTTATTGGCTAAATACTTATATTGGATTAGCAATGCAGACCTTCTCCTAAGGTTTTTTATTACTAAAAGAAAATCTTACATACAAGTGACATCTTAGTCCATTCTTTATTTTTCCTCTTTTGCTAACCTTATTTCAAAATGTGGGAGTTTAGGGGCACCTGTTATTTTTGGCCACTGTGTAACAAGAGTGTTGGACTGGATGGGCCATTGGCCTAATCCAAGACTGGTTTCTTGTATGTTCTTATGTAAGCTTCCAATAATCTTTTAGTATATTTGTACCTAGGGCTTTTTTTCTGGGGGAACGTGCCGGAACAGAGTTCTGGAACCACTTTGACAAAATTCTTCCCTCTTGAAAGTTCTGGCACCTCTTTTTTTTTTTTTAAAGCAGCCCTGTTTTGTACCACATTTCTCTTTATGTCTGGAATATCTAGAGCTGCCTTACAGGGTGTGGAATGGATTACAACAAGAGGCTCCTGTGCCTTATAAGAGTTTAGACAGAAGGAAATAGTTGTGTATTTCAAGGGATACAGTTTTTTCCATCACAATAGTCACAACAGTGCACTGAAAGAAGAACAGGACAAAACTGGTTTGCTGTATTCTAGCATGTATTATCTGTTTCCACTGTCAGCTGCTGTGTAGGTAGGCATAAATTCCCTGATATATTTGTCTAATGAGACTTGCTCCTGCCTAGGACTTTTTGGAATTTATTCTCCAATTTAAAGGGCTTCCCCCCCCCCCTTTCCTTGCTGAGTTGCACTGTAGCCTTACAGTATGGGTCAGTGAGGCAAGGGAAGGGAAAGGAGGGTTTCCCAAACTGTGGGAGACCTATTGAAATCACTGTTCTGTCTGCACTTTTGAGCAGGTGCATTGGAAAATGGTGATGGTAGTGGCAGCAGCTATGGGCAGATCCTGCTCGGTCCCTTTTCCACCCTGCAGGCTGCTGCTCTCATAGTGGTGGTCAGCCTCTAGGTGGTCCTGGAGATCTCCAGAATTACAATAGATCTCCAAAATATAGAGAACAGTTCCTCAGAAGATAGTGGCAACTTCAGGGGCCAAATTCCATGATATACCAAAGATTCTAGGTGAAATTCCTCCCCAAATTCCCTTCTCCACCAGCACTGTTCAAATCACCAGGAATTTCCCAGGCCAGGGTTGGTAACAATATTCCCAGAGAGGTAGCCCTGTTCTGAGGGCAGTAAAAAGGCTGCAGTTTCTAGAACTACAATTCAACCACATTTCACCAACCCTCATCTTTTTTTAAATTCCTTTTTAGTGTGGAGTCAAAAACTATATCTAGCACACGAGCAGAGGATTAGATACCACAGTATACTGCTGCGGCTTCGGTGTTCTTTACAATTAATTCTGTGCTCTCCCCACTAAACCTTCATTTTGAAGAATCACACTTTTCCTGTTGTGTTCTCTTTTCAGAGCGAGGTTCAAAGCTTGACAGAGAATCTAACCGGAAAAGAGCCCATCAGAGCATTAAGAAAGGCAGACCTGATACCTTCCTGTGTTTCACTTTCATGCATGATTAAACAAGCAGGCAGAAGGAAGCGGATGCAAGCAAATTCGATAGTCCTCACTTTGGTTTTGAGTGGACTTGAAAGGGAAAAGCCCCCAGCTCCGACAAGAATGTTAGCCTGTGCACAAAAATTCTGCTGTAGTTTGGAAATTGTTCTCAAGGCTAGGATGGCTTTTTGTCACCAGTGCTCAATCATGCATGTTATGAGTCTACAAAAAAAAGTTTGTTACTATCCTCATCAGATTAGAATAAGACATGTCAACTCCTAGGTTTTCCCAGAAGGCCAGGGCTTGTCTGTAGCTCGGCTAGTATATGACTCATGGAATACCCTCTGCTCATATATTCATCCGGCTCTGGTTTATAGTCACTCCACTCCTTCCTGTCAGGCAGGCCACAAAAGGCAGTGCTGAGGGCCAATGGCTAAGCCCATGGAAACTGGCCTGTGAGAACCTGAGGGTTCAAGATTGCTTCTCATGCTGTTTAGCATGTAAGTGAAACCTCCAAGAGAATTTTTCTGGGAATCTAGAGTTTGATGTTCCCCAGTATACAGATAATGTTCAACTCTATAATTGTTTTCCACTTAATTCTAAGGGGGCAGTGGACATCCTGAACCAGCATCAAGACCATGTGAAAGGCTGAACAAACTGAAACTTAGCCCTCACAAGGCAGGTGTGCCTAAGGTTGCCAGATCTGAATAACAAGCCAGTAGGGGACTTACCAGGATGCTCTGGGAGAGGGGAGGGAAGACATGCCTACATTACCTCTGGTGATGGGGGTGATGCTCTGGTTTTTGGGCAAAATTCTATGGTTTGAAACTAATTCTACCATAGAGTTTTGCCCAAAAACCAGAGCATCCCCCCTGACATCACTGACATGCCTATGTCACTTCCAAGTGATGTGGGCACATCACATTAGGGATGGTAACTCTCCACCACTGGCCAGCTGGCTGGCACCAGGGAGGAGTGCTGGAAACTAGGGGGACCTGGCAACCCTAGACATGCTGTAGATGGTGAGTTGAATAAGAACATAACATAAGAACATAAGAGAAGCCAATGTTGGATCAGGCCAGTGGCCCATCCAGTCCAACACTCTGTCACACAGTGGCCAAAAACACCAGGTGCCCTCAGGAAGTCCAGCAGTGGGGCCAGGACACTAGAAGCCCTCCCACTGTTGCCCCCCCCCAATCAAGCACCAAGAATACAGAGCATCACTTGCCCCAGACCGAGAGTTCCTCTCTAGACCTTGTGGCTAATAGCCTCTGATGGACCTCTGCTCTGTATAGTTACACAACCTGTTCTAGATGTGGATATTATCCAACCCTCAGCCGGACAAAATCGCAGGCCTGCAGTGTGAGACTGTGTTGAGATTCATCGTTGTCACTGGATAAACAGATGGCTGAAATGGCTAGAGTCCCTTTGACAAAGCTAATGAACTATTTTAGCCAGCCGCTTCTGCTCCTTTTTGTTGCACATCTGTTGCATTTAGTAATGTTTCTGTGGGATGTATTTTAGCTGTTTGTATTTTATATTTCTTTTTCCTGTAAACTGCCTTGAGTGTTTGAATAGAAAGGCAGATGACAAATGATTCAAATAAATATTTCATCCACAATTTTCAGATCCTCAGTCACAGGTTTGGATATGATTTTGAAGAAGAAATTCAGTGTGAATATATACCAGTAATAGTGGTGCTGTTAGTAGTAGGTTTTTTATTAGTTAAATCATTGGCCATACTAAACCAAAGTGAGTACTAAATACCACTTTCAAAATAAAAACATCTGAAAATATGTACTGTATGAAGGTGAATTCCAGCGGGATAGCTTACCCCCCCCCCCCCCAGTCTTACAGTCTTATAGACTAAACAAATTTATTATGGCTGGTAGTTTTTTAAAAAGTCATATTAATGTGTCCTTCAGCATCCTACATGCAGATTATACTGCATTGTGTACAAGTCCAAATAGATCTGGCATTGTTTGAGAGCCTCTGCAGCAAAATCGGGTACAACATTCTCCAATAGGAACTCAGCTTCTTTGCTAATGTGACCATGTTCACAGTCTTCTAAGAACCATTTCAATGAATTTCCAGTGTAGTGTAGTGGCAGAGTGGCAGACTAGGGTCTGAGAGACTCAGGTTCAAATCCCCACTCTCCCATGGAAACTTGCTGAGTGACCTTGGGCCAGTCCACATTTTCAGCCTAACCTATCTCACAGGGTTCTTGTGAAGCTAAAATGGAGCAGAGAAGACCAATGTAAGCACCCTTTTGCTTCCATTGGGGAGAAAAGGGGGGTATAAATGAAGTAAATAAATAAATAGTACACTGAAACATGTAAATGCGGCACACCATTGATTGGTTTCTCTGTACAAATGGGAGAGGAACACAACTTAAAAGGTCTATTCCAACTCAAATTGTAGTTAGCATTTGTGGGGGCCTCAAGCAGGTCAGGGTTATCCTCCAAACAGGCAGCTCCAAGACAGTTTTTTTTTATTAACCAAAGATAACAGCTATTTTTGCTTAAAAGTATCCTTAATGGTTCTGCAGCTACTTGTGGTCCCATTCCAAAAAGTAATTCTAAGATAAATCCCTGTTATTGGATCAATTGTGGCTGCGGTCACACACACCAAATAATCTACTTTCTTTTTTTTTTTGTAAAGAAATTTTTATTTTTCAAAAAAAGAAAACATCGAAAATAATACATTTAACCTTATACAAATCCCTTTTTCCATATTAAATAACATTTTGTTCTATTTGTACATTCTATTTTTATCTTGTTTTGGTGGTTTCCCACCACATCTGAAGCATAACACATTTTCCATTTTATTCAAAATAGTAATACTTATATCTATGTTTCGTTTCTGGTAACGGTTATATAGCTTTAAAATACTTATACTTATACACCAATTCTTATTTTCTATACTCTTATGTATTTCTAAATAAAAACAGTTTCATTGTCTAATTTTAACTAAAACATTCATATAATATATTTCTATTCCTTTATGCTATTATAACCATGTATAGATATAGTTTTTCATATCCCAATACTTTTCAACATATTCTTTCAAATCTTTCCAGTCTTCCAGAAAGGTCTCTGAGTAAAGGTTATTCAATTTTCTAGTCCACTTATCCATTTCAGCCATATATAACAGTTTTTTCAACCATTCCCACACCTCTGGTATTTTTTCATTTTTCCAGTTTTGTGCATACACCATTCTTGCTGTTGTAATCATATACCATATTATTGTCCTTTTCTTTACATTTATCTCTTCTAGTTTAAGTCCTAGCAATAACATTTCAGGCAACTTCTTAAATGTACATTTCAAGATTTTTTCCATTTCTGCATGTATTTTTGACCAATAAGTCTTTGCTTTATCACAAGTCCACCACATATGATAAAAAGACCCTTCTTTCTTTTTACACTTCCAACATTTGTTAGACATATTTTGACCAATATTTGCAATTTTTTTTGGTGTCATATACCATCTATACATCATTTTAAAACAATTTTCTTTTAAGTTATAACACGTAGATATACTCATAGCATTTTTCCATAAAAATTCCCAAGATTCCATTTCAATGTCTTTGTTAAAGTTTATCGCCCATTTTACCATTTGTTCTTTTACCATTTCATCAGCATTAAACCATTTTAGCAAGACTTTATACATTTTAGAAATCATTTTTTTCCCACCTTCCTCCCAAACTTGTTCTATTTCATTATTTTTTTCCCTGAAACCGTGTTTTTTATCACTTCTATACAAGTCATATATTTGTCTATATCTTAACCAACCATAATCAAAGTCAATCTGATGCTGCTCCTTCAGTTTGAAATCCTTGCCATGTCTTATTAATAAGTCTCTATACTTCAGCCAATCTTGTCCTTTATATCTTGATGTTGGATGTAAGACTTCTGCGGGTACAATCCACATGGGTATCTCTTCTGAAAAAAAGTTTTTATATCTTGTCCACGTATCCATTAGTGTTCTTCTCAAATAATGATGTTTAAACATATTGTCCATTTTTGTTTTGCCATAATACAAATATGCATGCCACCCAAATCTACAATCATGACCTTCCAGGGACAATAACATTCTATCTTGTAACATAGTCCATGTCCCTACCCAGGTCAAACATATTGCATCATGGTATAACCTTAGATTTGGTAGTTGAAACCCTCCTCTTTCTTTGGCATCACACATTATTTTCATCTTAATTCTTGGTTTTTTCCCTCCCCACACAAATTTAGACAGCTCCTTCTGCCAACATTTGAATGTTTTTACATCTTTCACAATTGGAATAGTTTGAAACAAAAACATTAATCGTGGTAACACATTCATCTTGACCACCGCAATTCTACCCAGCAATGACAAATTCAATACATTCCACTTTTTAATATCCTGCATAATTTGCAACCATAATTTTTCATAATTATTTTTATAAAGATCAATATTTTTCATAGTTAGGTTTACACCCAGATATTTTGTCTTTTTCACCACCTCACATTCTGTAAGTTTTTGTAACTCGTTTTGTTTCTTATTTGACATATTTTTGCACATTACTTTCGATTTGTTTTTATTTACATAAAATCCTGCTAAGTCACCAAACTCTTTTACTCTCTGTAACAAATGTGGTAATGTGGATAAGGGGTCTTCCACTATAAACATCACATCATCTGCAAAGGCCCTATATTTGAAAGAAAAACCTTTAATTGTTAAGCCTTTAATATCTTTGTCTTCCTTCACATTTAACAGTAGAACTTCTAAAATCCAAATAAATAGCAGCGGCGAAAGCGGGCATCCTTGTCTTGTTCCTTTTTCAACTTTAAAATCGTCTGTCTTTTCGGTATTAATTATTATTGAGGATTTCTGTTCTTTATATATTGCTTTAATGAAGTTAAGCATATATTCACCGATCTCAAGATGTTCTAAAACTTCAAACATAAAATCCCAGTTTAAATTGTCAAACGCTTTCTCCGCATCTAAAAAGAAAAAGCCCACTTCCTTTTCAGGATGTTTATCGTAGTATTCTATAGCGTCCACTACTACTCTTAGATTGTCCCTTATTTGTCGATTAGGTAAGAACCCTGCTTGTTCTGTTTGTATAGTCTCTTTAAGGTGCTCTTTTAGTCTATCCGCTATAATCTTAGCAAAAATCTTATAATCATTATTCAGTAAAGAGATCGGTCTATAATTCTTCACATTGGTCAAATCCTGATTTTCTTTCGGGATCAGTGAGATGGATGCATCTTTCCAGGTTTCTGGTACCTCTCCAGTAACTCTTATATCGTTCATCAATAGCAGTAACACCGGTGAAACTGACTCCTGTAACGTTTTGTAGAACTTCGCTGTAAATCCATCCGGTCCAGGTGCTTTACCTAATTTTGAGTCATTTATTGCATTTTTGATCTCTTGTAATGATACTGGATTATTAAATAGTTCTTTAATTTTCTCTGTTGGTTTTGGTAACTCTAATGTTTGCAGGTATTCTTTAATCTTTCTTCTGTCTTTGTTTTCCTTCTTAAAAAGTTTTGCGTAGTATTTAAAAAATTCTCTTTTTATTCCTTTGTTATCTATTATCTCAATATTATCTCTTATCACTTTAGTGATAAATTTATTTTCACGTTTTTTCTTTAATTGCCATGCTAAGTATTTTCCGGGTTTATTTGCACCTTCAAATGCTTTTTGTTGAAGTTTTTTTAAGTTCCAGTACATCTCCTGGTTCAAAATGGCTTTTGCTTGGTCTTGTAGCATCCAAATTTCCTTTTGCAGTTTCTTTTTCCCTGGTTTCTTCTTCAGTTCTTCTTCCTTTGTTTTAATGGCTTGTAAAATATTTTCATATTGCTCTTTTTTCTTTTTATTATCTTTAGCATTTAACGATATCAATAGTCCTCTCATCACTGCTTTATATGCATCCCATACGGTTTGAATTTTAACTTCTTTTTGCATGTTTACTTGGAAGTATAGGTCTGTTTCTTCAAGTAATTTTTTAATTATTTCTTGATTATCTAATAAGTCCTCGTTTATTCTCCATCTCTTTTGTTTTTTAATCTGCCCAGCTGTCCATAAACACGGATTGTGATCTGAGATTATTCTGGGTAAAATTTCCACTTTTCTTGTCTTGAAGGTTAGGTTAGTAGTCATCCAAATCATGTCAATTCTTGAATGTGAGTCATGTCTGTTAGAGTAAAAGGTAAAGTCTTTTCCTTGTGGGTTAGCTTTCCTCCAAATATCTTCCAACTTTTCTTGTTTTATCAGTTCAAAAAAGTTTTTTGGAAGCTTCCCTAATGTCTCATCCTTTCTTTTAGAGCGCCTGTCTAGTTTATTATCTACAGTTCCATTGAAGTCTCCTAACATCATAATTTGATCATAGTTTACATTGTCCAATTCCATTTGAAGTTCTTTAAAAAAAATTTCTTTAGCTCCATTCGGAGCATAAATGTTCACAATCAAAGTTTTCACTCCTTGCAGTAAAATTTCAATAGCTAAATATCTTCCATCTTTGTCTTTGAATATTACTTTGGGTTCCAAATCTTTTTTGACATATGTTACAACACCATTTTTTTTGTTGCTTGCTAAAGAATAAAATTTTTCTCCCAATTTTTTCCTTATTAAATATTTATGGTCTTGGTTTTTAAGATGAGCTTCTTGCAAGCAAATTATATTACATTTTTGTTTTTCCAACCAATGACCTACCATTCTACGTTTTTGGGGTGAATTTAGTCCATTTACATTCCATGTAAGTATTTTGTAATCCATTTTGATATATTCTTAAATATCTCCAAAATCATCTTTATTCTCTCCCAGGAATGCATACATTTCTTCTGTGCTTTTAATCACTACTCTGGAGTTGCCATAATAAAAACTTAGTCCTTTAGGTATTTCCCAACGAAATCTGATTTTTTTCTCCTTCAGTTTATCCGTCAGACGCTTGAATTTTTTCCTTTCTTGCAGTATTGCTCTAGGCAATTCTTTCATTACTATGATTTTCTTTCCATCTATTACAAAGGGGTCAGTAAAGCACTTCCTGTAGATTTGTTCTTTTGTTCTTTTCATTGTAAATTGGACAACCACGTCTCTTGGTATGTTTTTGTCTCTTGCATATGTAGAGTTAACTCTATAAACAAGATCCATGTGTTCTTTAACAACTTCTTCCTGTTCTTGTAAAAAATCTGCTATTGCTTCTTGCATTCTTATAAAAATATCCTCATTCAATTTTTCCTCAATCCCTCGAAATCTCAAGTGGTTTTGCATATCTTTATAATGCATCATCTTTTCCATCCTCTCGTTCTCTCTCATTGTCTTATGGGTGTTTTCTTCCAGTTCTTTTACTTTAGTTTCTATATCTTGTGTTCTTGTGGATAATTTTTGAAATTCTGCTTTTAATTCCATGCAATTTTTATCTGCTTGAGCCGCTATATTATTCATTTTAACATTTACCTCTCCTATAGCGTCTAACATTTTCTTTTCCATTGCTTCCATAACGGCTAGTAGCTCTTTTTCTTTTTTTGCTGCCATTGTAGGAGAGGACCATGTGGCTGCTCTCGATCTTAGTCCGCGGTCCGTTTTGCCTCTTTAAAAAGATCGATTTTATCTTGTCTTCCAAATCAAACACCAATTAGTGCATTCAAACAAGCTAATCTTGCCAAGTCAAATTATGTTGGTTTCAGCCTTCTACGTTATATAATCTTTGAGATATTGCAGTTTAAAAATTTTATAAATCCAAAATGGCGGGCGCGACTTCTCTATGATTAATGTCAAAGGTTATAGTCTTTTTACCTTGCTTCTGGCTTGCCGTAGTTTCCTTTTGTCCCTTCCTTTTCTTTACTTGTCTGCTCTCTGCACGTCACTTCCTGTTATGGTCTTTCTGGTCCGGCAGTATTTAGAGTCCCCTTTCTGGTCCGGCAGTATTTAGAGTCCCCTTTCTGGTCTGGCAGTATTTAGAGTCCCCTTTCTGGTCCGGCAGTATTTAGAGTCCCCTTTACCTTCTTCCGGTTCTTCTCCTTTTTCCTTCTTGTCTGCTCTTCTAGCCGTCACTTCCTGATTCAGTCCTCACGTCTTAATCTCGTGATGCTTGGTTCCCTTCTCCCTCTTTGTCTCGCGATGCTTGGCTTCCCCTCCCGACTCCTCTTAACCGCAGGAATGTTAAACAACTTGTTTTTTTGGCTTTTTAAGTTCAAATTCGGTTTTTTAGCACTTCAAAACTGCTCTCATCCAATCAACATCAGTCTATTGCTTCACCCGATCTGTTTTTCATCTTTCAAAATGCGGCAATGGTAAGGCAAAAAACTTTTTTCCGTTACCTTTTGTTGTTACTTCGCTTCAGATGTGGTCCCAACGTTTAAACTTTGTCTTCTTTGTTAAGGAATCAGGGGAATTGGAGGTTTTATGCTGAATTTTTCAGCTCAGCTCGGCTCCTTAGAGATACTTGCAAGAATCCTCTTCGGCTGCAGTGCTCAAGGTGTCAGAAAAGTCTCCTCCCTTTCCCTTCACCGAGGTTGCTCAAACCTGGATTATATTGCTTGCTGGTCCTCACACTACCTGTGTGAGGTTGCGTCGGCTGGATTAACCCACCCAAGCTGTCAGGAAGAGCCGCTGTCCGCCTTGCACATTTGCAAAGCGTGTCAGACCTCCATTCTCCCAACCGGAAACCCTCACCAAATAATCTACTTTCAATCCAGTTTCAATGCAGTTTCCAACTAGATTTTGCCACTTCACACAACAAAAATCCAGTTGCAAAGTGCACTGAAAGTGGATTGAAAGTGAATTATTCAGTGACCAATTTCCCACGAGGCACTGCTTGAATTTCCCACTATTTGCCCTGTGCCACATTTTGACCCACAGCTTCTCCCAAATTCCCCCGTGGTTTCAGTGATCCTGTTTTTTGAGTAGCGCCTTGTGGGAAATCGGTCAGTGTGTGTGACCGCAGCCTGTGTGACATCAAGTGTTTGATCTAGTGGCAATTAATTGAACCTGTTCACGTCAACAAATGCTTGGATGTCTATCTGACATGGTTTAGCCTACGCCAGAAATTAAGTAGAAGCAAATACTGTAGATTCTCATTTCTACTGAAAACGCTCCAGTTCTCAGCATGGGAGAGGAATTTCTCAAGGATTTCTATGATGGACATTGGAACTTAATTCTCAAAAATTCCAGCACTGACGATCCCATTGCTAATTTTTTTCTTTCCCTCAATTTTCATGTCCCACACATTCTCATGACTCTCAGCAAGACATCTCTGAGAGGCAGCAAGTTTTTCGTATTTATCGCAGTGTCACAGAATACAAAAATAGCCAAGCCTGCTTTTTAAAAATAACACGTGAATCAGAATACCCTAAGAAAAGGTTCAAGAAAATGCTGTCCTACTTCTGACAACTTCTAGACTGTTAAAGTCATCTAATGAGGGAAGAACTGTCAAAAGTGTGGCAACTTAAACAGATATCAGAGGTGAACATGTAAATAGCCTGTCCTGACATTAAGGAAGGGTTATAGGGGCTTTGATCGTGTCTGAAATGGGAGATTTGCATGTGCATGTGAGGAAACAGAGACGTTCCAGAGTAGGTACTACATCAATGAGGGGAAAAAAGAAAGGGGAAAGGGACTTGTTTGCATTAGTTCCTGCTTTTATTCACAACTTAACTGCAGTATTCTCAGCTGGAAATCTTAGCATCAGAGTTACTGTAAGACAGAGCACACTTGCAGACATTATATGGATTTGAATCGAAAACTTAGCTGGACATAAAGTTCAATGATAGAGTGCTACTCTGAGCTCTCCTTTGTTAATCCCAGTGCAGCAGTGCTCATGCTACACAAGGCTGCATGATCAGCATGTGGCCCTGATTGGCTGTGCAATGTTGTATTTCCAGAGGCCAATATTCAGTGTTCAAGCAGTAAATGGGAATAAATTGTGCAATATGATCATTAATTGGCTTCCTTCCTGCTATAAAACACATTGGAGTTTGTGTTAGACCCCTTCAAGTTTTCTTTGCCATTCCCCCCCCCCCCCCCAAGCCTGATGCCATTCTCTCTCTGTTTCCTCAAGATTTTTCTCTTGTTTTGGTGATTTCCCAAACCCTTTCCACAAGACCCAACATCCCAGTTCTTATGTCTTCTCTGCAATTGTATTCCTTAGCACTTCACTATTAACCCATATCATGAGTAGTGGGATGTTTGGTTAATATAGCAGAGTTTTGCCCAGTCACAGAAGTGTGATACTGAGTGCAGTAAATAAATTTCCTAAGAAGTGTATTGCAAAAAAAGAGGTAAACTTACATTTATTTAAGTAGATCCAGTTCACATTCAGGTTGCAGTCAAGAGAAGAGAAATCAACCTAATCTAAAGAGTACTTTCCCTATCACAAAAGGCCAGCTTGTCTGACATCATGCATATGGAAGTATGAGGGCATTGTATCTACAGAAGAGACCTGCAGAGACATGTGTCTCTATGGAAAGCCATGTGAAGCAAGTGAGAGGAGAAAGAAGGAGAGAGAAGAGGGGTCACAGAGCAGCTCCCAGATGTTTTCCCTTACTTTCACCGTGCATGTCCATTGGGTTTTCTTTGTCATTCTGCATTGATTCCCCACCCCTCAGTACTCAATTTGTTTTCTGGTCGCTGTTTTCCTGGGTTTTCTGAGAGTACTTCTCTGCCAGTTTTCCCCTTGTTTCACTTCCAAACCAAAGGTAATTCAAAAGCATACAGGTCCCCTTGCATTTCCCCTTGCCTTTTTGTCACCCCTTGAAGGTCACTCCCCGCCCACATTGAGGTTGTTCCACTCACTCTGTACTTTCTGCCATCCTTTCCCCCTTCATTGGTGTACAAGCTCCATTTCCTTTTTTTTTTTTTGCAAGTGGTATGAGTTTAGTGATATGAAGAGAAAATCATGCGAATTTGGAAGGAAGGCCAGGAAATTAGTCTCAGATTACTGAATTAAAAAAATTAAAATGACAGGGAAAGTTTAAAAGGAGCCATGTAAGGTTTTGTTCCCTGCTGGTATTGACTTGAAAGGGAAATCAGAAAAGAGGCAAATGGCAGCATTCCCAGTACAAAAAAAAAAAAAATCAGTGCTGCATGCAAACAAAAAAGGAGGGGGGGAATCATCAGCACAGAATTAAATTGACATGAGATTAAAGAGTGATTAATACATGGAATTCACTGCCACAGGAGGTGGCGGCAGCTTCAAGCATGGACAGCTTCAAGGGGGAATTAGACAAACATATGGAGCAGAAGTCCATCAGTGGCTATTAGCCACAAAGTATAGATAGGAACTCTCAATCTGGGGCAAGTGATGCTCTGTATTCTTGGTGCTTGGGGGGGGGGGGGCAACAGTGGGAGGGCTTCCTGCCCCTACTGCTGGACCTCCTGATGGCACCTGGTGTTTTTGGCCACTGTGTGACAAGAGTGTTGGACTGGATGGGCCACTGGCCTGATCCAACATTGGCTTCTCTTATGTTCTTAAGTAAAGAGAGAGAGACTGGAATGGGAAGCCTAAAGGTTTGAAAACATTTTCCCATTAAATGCTTTAGTAAACAAAGTTTGAAGGGGGGGGGCATTTTGGCAGTCTCTGGAACCCTAAAATTAACATGGCGGATGAACCACATGGACCTTCTGCGAACTGCCAGACTTAACAATCTTTGGGAGGAAAAACTTTAAAAACCTGCCAAGATCATGACCAGTGTGCAGGATCAAATTAGAGAATCATAAAGAGAAAACCATGCAAATTTGCAAGGAAGGCCAGGAAATTAGCGTTACTATGCAGTTGCGCTAGGGTAGCCATGAAAATACCCCCCCCCCATTTTTTCCAGTTTAGTGGCACAAGTCTAAAAATTCTCTCCAGAGCTTCTGCCAGAGGTGGAGTTGCAGCCAACTTTACAAAGGTGCATGCATACACAGGCTGTGGTTACACGGTCATTTTAATCAGGTGTCACTGCTGTTCCTTCTCACATTTAAAATCGTTGATCAGATGGCCACATCCGCCTCCTGCACCAAAGTGGGCTCACTTGCGCAATCCTCCCGGTTCCCTAGTGAGTTTTCCAATACGGAGAAAATCAAGTACTTTCCAGGTGTTTGTGCTTTAAATCTGCAATTTCGCTGATCTGGACAGCCATCTCTCGCATGGATTGTGATTAGGGCCGTCTGACTGTTCTTCACATGATGAGGGTTTTTTCCCCAGCTTCTGCCTTTGTGCGCATGAGCAATCCTGTGCTGAATAAATTCAGTGTTTATCCGTTCAAGTGCACATTTAGACTCCAACACTTGGTAGTACATCGCCAGTTCATTTTGTTCGCTGTTGGGGGGAAATCTGTAAAAACAAGAGAGTATGGCAAGTCCAGGTGGGGCGGTGATTCGGGCCCATGCATGTGCACATGTGCAAAGCATATTTTTTTAAAAAAAAACTTGCACCACACTGCACTGCCCAAGCAGTGGCGCAGCTATCTGGACAGTGCCCAGAGCCTCATCATGCAATGCTTGCAGTTCGGGGAGGGATGTGTGATCATCCCAACCTGGGAAAAAATATTCCCAATCAAATTTATCATGGAAACAAATCATGAAAACCTTGCCATGTGACCACAGCCACACACATTGCCAGCAATCACAGGTTGTAATGCCAGTGTCAATGGGTTCTACCATGTATTCTGTACACTCAACATGTTTCCGCATATTATGATTGTGATTCCCAAGTCTAGAACTATGGCGCCTTAGCAACCAATTAACTGCATTCCATTTAATTAGTGTCCTGATTTATACCTGTTAGAGCTGAGATGGCTAAATTGGAGACAGCCCTACCAGTTCATCTTAGTCAGACCCCCTCCTAGGTTGTATGCTTACTAACAGGGTCACCTCATCAGTCGACATGACCAAGCAGAGATCTGATTGGTTTATGGGCCCCAAACCATATTAGATCTTTGGTCATAAAAGTTAGCCTTTCAATCTGTTTGTTAGCTTATAGTCTAATAGCTTGTAGTCTAATAGCTATCTTGCTCACTGGTTTTTTGATACAATGCTTCTGGGTCTCTAAAACCATCTTAGACACTTGTTGCTATGGGTTAGATATCCTGCCTGCCCAATGCTAACACTGGACAGAGAATGATTCTGCATTGGCTTTTCCCTCTGTTGTTTTACAAAAACCCCAATGGAACAGAAATTCCCCTCTGCATTGCATGCTGGTTTCACTTACTTTGATTATCAGGTTTTATGGTAGCATCCACACTCCATACCACTTTTGAGTTCTTTCATCACGGGATTTTATTGTACCTTCTACATAGATTTATGGCCATTTTATGGCCATTCAGGGTTACTTTGCAGTTAGTACAGTATTGCCCCAAGGTATTTGAATGTGGTTTTGAGCTGTACTTTTTCCTCTTAGTTGAGAAAATGTGGAGGGAATGCTAGATGCAGAATCGCCCAAAGTAGACTTTGACTGCTGAATGTCTTCAGCCTGGAATGGTAACACCTCGTAACCTTGAACCAATGCATTACTATGTACCTCATTAAATTTTGCTTTGTTATTTTGATTCCTCACTGTTCTTGATGTGTTTTAAATATTCTTGCACACTTTTAATCAGGGGTCCTTTCGTAGAAAAAGAGGTGCAGGAGCTCATTAGCATAACTCATTAGCATAATTCATTAGCATATGCCACATCCCCTGACATCACTAGAAGTGTGTCAGAAAGGGAATGTCAGTTTCAGCCCCATTATACCCTATGGGCTATTGAAATCAATGGCAAAAACTCATAGGGTATATGAGGGGCTGGAGGAAAGGGGGTTTGAGGGAGAGGATCCAAACTTGCAGGGTACCTGCTGGGGCCTCTCCTCGAAATACCCACCAAGTTTCAAGAAGATTGGACCACGGGGTCCAATTCTATGGGCCCCCAAACAGGTTGTCCCATCCCCTCCATTGTTCTCTATGGTGGGAAAAAGTGTTACTTTTTTCCTGCCATAGAGAACAATGGAGGGAATGGGGGCAATCTGTTTGGGGGCCCATAGAATTGGACCCCATAGTTTAATCTTCTTGAAACTCAGTGAGTATTTTGAGGAGAGGCCCCAGCAGCTACCCTGCAAGTTTGGATCCTCTCCCTCAAACCCCCTTTCCTCCAGCCCCTCATATACCCTATGAGTTTTTGCCAATCTGTTTGGGGGCCCATAGAATTGGACCCCGTGGTCCAATCTTCTTGAAACTTGGTGGGTATTTCGAGGAGAAGCCCCAGCAGCTACCCTGCAAGTTTGGAGCCTCTCTCTCAAACCCCCTCCCCTCCAGTCACTTTTAAAGTTGCCACCAAATTTCGGCGGTAATTCAGCAGCGGGCCGAATCAGATCAGAGAATCTGATTTGGCCCGTGGCTGCCCTAGTGGCCACTCTTGAGCTGGCGGAGCTTTGCTCAGCCTCGCTTCGGCCCCAAAGGACCCCTGCTTTTAATAAATTCCTTTTAATTACATTTTGTGGTGTTTTGCTCTTTAGGTTGCTTCAATCTAATTCCAGTTCCCAAACCCAAGTGCCTACCTACCAAGTTTACTGTTTGGGCAAACTCATTCTGCAAGTAGCCTACCTCGCAAAAATGACTTTTCTGTTTAATCCCAGAAAGGTTGGAAGCTTACCCCGTGGCTTCTGGGCTACTGGGATAGTAAAGGGGGCTAGTGGCAGCTATCAGACTGGTGTGTGTGGATAAATTTGTGTTCTGCTTGCCCTTAGCAGCAGTCCCTTGGACTAGGGGTTGTTGATAGCATTGTTTTGCTTACACCCACCACTAACAATACCACTCCTAGTTCCAGACCAGACAAGCTTAACGACTACTGTCACAGCAAAGGATTTTTCATTATTGGATTTTTAAGGGGGTCACTGGGAATTGCCTCCCTATAAATGTAATCACTTCAGATTAGTTCATTTCTGTTCAAGTCGACACTCCGCTATTGACTGCAGAGGTTAATTTGCAACTTCATCAATGAATGTTCAGACCAATCAGTACAAATCCTTTGCACTGCAAGAACAAACAAAAAGATTGCTCAGTCAATGTATACATTGTATACTCAGAGGCTTGGCTCCTGGAATAAATAAAGAGTGGTTACAAGTTATTAAGTAACATTAGGAACTTATCTGTATTTACCTGTATGGTATTTTGTTATGACTGTCTAAGCATCTTACTCTCAGCCATCATTTCTCATTTTGATTGCTAATTAGCTGAATGGTCTCTAATTATAACATTGTATAAATGTTATGTCAGGAATTTGGTCCTATTCTAACTATGTGTTGCAGGAGCACTGAGACTTAAGGAAAGTCTTCCAGCTCCATTGCCAAGGGACAATGGGAGGATGAAAAATATGGTGGAATGCAAGTGAGGCCTTGTCAAAGGCTAAGTTGGGGGCTAGTGGAGACAGGGCTATTTACCAGGTCTCCCACTTTGGCAGGTGACCTCATGCCACCCACCCACTATTCTTGGGGAGGATGGGGGAAGTGATTTTACCATGTCAGTGTCTTGGATCCCACACACACACTTGGGAGGGATCCTAGAGTACACACCAACTCAGTGGTGTCACCTCTATGTTTTCACTGGAAGTGATGTTGTATCAGAGGTGTGACATCATTCCTTTGTCCCCACCTCCTTCTTCTCCTGCTGGTTGCCAGCCAACTCTAGTGGTTGCCTAGTGATTATGGTACTAATATGGTCAACACATTTGCTTCATGTCATCGATAATAGTTTACCAACACTGGGCAGTCTAGAATTTAGAACGTAATTGAAAAATCCTTTATATGTGGCTGTATTTTGTAGATGTTCTAGATTTTGATCAGGTGTTTTTTATTGTGTCTTTATTGTTTACATTTGCTGTGTAATCTGCCTTGAATCCTTGTAAACTCAAAAGGATAGAAATGTCATTACAGAGAATCACTGTGAACATATGAAGTTGCCTTACGCCAGCTCAGATTATTGGCCCATCTAGCTCAGCAGTGTCTATTCTGACTGACAATGGCCATTTGGGGTCTCAGGAAAAGAAAGGACTTTCTCAACACCTGTTATCAAAATTTCTCACATCAGAAAATAAGCCATGGCAACATCACAATTATTCCATCAAAATAAAAGAACACCTGTTATCTGAGATCTTTTCACTGGAGATGCCAAGGATTGAACTTGGAAACTTCAGAATGCAAAGTATTCCACTGGGCCATAGGACTTCTCTATATATTGTAACTTATATCTATGGATTCCCTTAATTTTGAAGCATACAAGCAAAACATAGTTCTTTTTTTAAAAAAAACGTTTCACAGAGGATCTGAATTACTAGTAGTACCAAATGTAGTAATACTATTTTAGAGGGAAGGGGGGAACCTTTAGAGATGAAATGTTCAGAACTTACTCCAGCTGCCAAGAGGATAGATGTCCCATTGTAGTTCCCATATTTATTTATATCTATTATTTTCAATAGATCTTTTTCTCTGTCCAAGTGCTGTAAGTTTTACTGCCTGAACATGGCTGTGTAAATCTGCAGACTTAAAGGTTATCTGTCCCCCCAAATGGTAAATACCTTCATTATTATGTGTCTATATAAAGAGATAGAAAAATGAAGATAATTCCTTCTGAAATCACTCATACTAATGAGCTAAAACAACATCAAAGTGTCAGTCCACAGAAACACTCTGTGCTCCTGCACTGGAAATAAAGACAGTGAAATGAAATAACTGCCTTTTAAAGGTTTCATGTCAATTGGTCAGATATTCCTTCAATTAACAGCTTTTGAGAAAGTAAAAGCACCATCCAAGAGCCTTCAAAGAGATCCCTCCCCCCCTGCCAGGGTTGCCAGCTCCAGATTGGGAAACTCATGGAGATTTGGGGCTGGAACCTGGGGAGGACATGAATGTCTGTGGGGAATAATACCATAGAGTCCACCCTCCAAAGCATCCAGTTTCTCCAGAGGAATGGATCTCTGTAGCCTGGAGATCAGGTGTTAATTCGAGGGGATCCCCAGGTCCCACCTGGGGGCTGGTGTCCCTAACCTCCCCACACACAGAATGAGAGACGTTCTTCCTGTTGTTCCATTTGTGCATAATCTAGGGCCCAAACCATACATGACACTGAGCTTCCTAGATGCTTATTTAATTTTTATTTATGTCCTTCTTCTCTCCCTAATTGGGCTCCAAAGTGGCTTATCACATGATTCTCTCCTCCTCTACCCCATCCTCACAACAACAACCTGGTGAGGTAAGTTAGACTGAGAAGTTGTGACCAACCTAGCATCAGCCAATGAGCTTTCATGGCAAAATGGGGATTTGAACCAGGTTGTCTCAGGCCTTAGTCCAGCACTCTAGCCACTGAACCAGGCCAGCTCTCATGTGTAACTGAACTGCAAAAAACAACTGTGGGAATAAGAATTAGGGCCACAGTGCTGGGGCAGAGGGCATTTAACTTTTTCTCCAGATCTTTCAAAAATCGCCCCTGCCCAGGCTGTTTAAAATCCTGACATGGTTTAAAGCCAGGAAGGGATTTCTGTTGGAGCAGCTGCCCAGCTACCCTTCTCATTGGCTGCTTTCACACAAGGCAGCAAGTGGCTCAACAACAGCCAACAGTGCTGTCCTACCTTACGTACCCAAAGCAGTACTCCAGCCCTATAGGCTGGGAACGAAATTATTCCTGTTTCCCTTTCTGACAGTATCTAATTTATGAATTCAACCTCTAGTTCAAAATCCATATTGTTCTGTTCCCCGTTGCCTCCTTTCTTATCTCCGCTCCCACGTTGGTCCTGTGTCTTGGTACTGATTCAGTTGTATGGCTGCAGCAGGCCTTTTATTTTTAATCACCATCCCCCAGTCCCTGTAATTAAAGGGTTTTTTTAAAATAAAGGACAACGATTATGAACAAGATATGCTACACAGTATGTTTTCCAAAGCTTTTCCTTAAGCACGTTCCTATTGAGCAACATAGCCTCTTTAACTATTATGTGGTGAGTACTGGCAAGTCATGAACCTACTTCAAGGCAAAGACTGGTCTGAAAATATGAACTCTGTTTCCGGGGCTCATATTCCCACCAATATCAGTCATCATCACAATGAAGATCATTTTGCTGTTGTGTTTTTCCCCTCTTCTCTAAAAAAGAGACATTACTGCTAATGCCTCATACATGTGCTAATGAAACAATCTGAAGATCATACAGAACCCTGGGGTTGCAACCCAGGGAGACTTGCAGAAATCATCATATTCAGTGATTACAAAGCTGTTGGTGTGCCATGAAATTTTATCCCAGCCAACAATCTCTCAAAAAATGAGAGTAATTTGCCAAAAATAGTCCTAATCACAACAAGTGGGGAAAGTTCCTAGCTATCTTGCTAGCTTCCTTTTACCCCATATTCAAAATAACTATGTATACACATTCCAAACTAGTATTTCTGTACCAGGGTTTTAATATGCAGAGCAGAATTGTATCAGAGAGTGGTTAATGAAAAAACACAACATTGTATGCAAAATGTTTGTGTACAATAGACCTTAACTTCTTATTTTATTTAATAATTGCATTTTTCATCCAGATGGAGGCTAGTATCCGGCCCTGTGAAACACAAAACATCACCATTTCATCAAACCAATTTGAAAATGCCAGTCATACATTAAATCATGTTTGAAATTTCAAAGTCTAAATAAAAACAACTACTGGAGGGATCACTGGCCAGACGATCAAGTCCACATACTGGTGCTTACTTTTGTAGTACAGGACTCCCACTATCCCCGAGCAATTATGAAATATCAAATATCCTGTATCATCACTATGCAGATTTTTGGAATATTTTTTTAAAGGATTCCAGAAGTAAAGACTGGAACAGTCAAACCCCAACATTTGGCCAGTGATAAACACTGTTATTCTGCCATGAACTAATTATGATCCTTTGTTCCACCCAGGGGTCCGTTGGGGCCGGAGCGAGGCGGAGCAAAGCTCCGCCAGCTCAGGAGTGGCCACTAGGGCAGCCAGGGGCCGAATCAGATTCTCTGATCTGATTCGGCCCGCTGCCGAATTGCCGCCAAAATTCAGTGGCAAATTTAAAAACGACTGGAGGGGAGGGGGTTTGAGAGAGAGGCTCCAAACTTGCAGGGTAGCTGCTGGGGCTTCTCCTCGAAATACCCACCAAGTTTCAAGAAGATTGGACCACGGGGCCCAATTCTATGGGCCCCCAAACAGGTTGCCCCCATTCCCTCCATTGTTCTCTATGGCAGGAAAAAAGTAACTTTTTCCCACCATAGAGAACAATAGAGGGGATGGGACAACCTGTTTGGGGGCCCGAAGAATTGGACCCTGTGGTCCAATCTTCTTGAAACTTGGTGGGTATTTTGAGAAGAGACCCCAGCAGGTACCCTGCAAGTTTGGAGCTTCTCCCTCAAACCCCCTTTCCTCCAGCCCCTCATATACCCTGTGAGTTTTTGCCATTGATTTCAATGGCCCATAGGGTATAATGGGGCTGAAACTGACATTCCCTTTCTGACCCACTTCTGGTGATGTCAGGGGACGTGGCATATGCTAATGAGTTATGCTAATAAGTTATGCTAATGAGATCCTGCACCTCTTTTTCTACGAAAGGACCCCTGATTTTAAATCATGTATCCAATATGAAAGACATGCTGTGCTGGCTGCTAAAGGCAGCGTGCTTGGCGGCTTGCTGCTACTGTCGATCTCTGCATTTTAGATGCTGTGACTCTGACTTCCATTTTAATTCGACTTAAATTGCTGGTAAGAATTGTAAGCAGCTGTTGGAGGCTTTTGGCATGAGCATTTGCTCATATATTACCTAGACCAGGGGTCCTTTCGAGCAGGAGCTCGGGGGAGCGCAGCTCTGGGAGTTGGTGCCAGACCCCCCCCCCCACGGGGGAATGCCCGCTTGTGTCATGGCTGCAGCAAAATGACCCCGTCCCCTGGAAAGGTCCTTGTTCCTCCGACCAGCCTTCTGAAGGCTTCAGCCACCACTAAAGCTATCCTCCCAGAATAGTGGTATTTCTGAGGCTTGGATTAAGAGCTGTTCCCTCTCTGCCAGCACTCTCTCTCTCTCTCTCTCTCTTTCTCTCTCTCGCGCCTTCTGACATACTTCCGGTGATGTCAGGTGGTGTAGCAAATGCAAATAAGTTATGCTAATGAGTTATGCTAATGAACTCCTGCACCTCTTTTTCTACGAAATGATCGCTGGTTCCACCTACAAGCTGGTCTGCCCTTCCTCAGTCCAGGCAAGGGTATTTTTAGTTATAGAAGTGACATAAGAGTTGGGCAAAGGCTAGTGTGGATAAGGTTCTAAGAGGCTGGATAAAGTTCTAAGAGGATGTGCTATGTATTTTAAGAAGGCTTTTTCTCTGTGTTGCTGGGATTATTTGTATAGGTTTTATTTTTTTAAAAGCAACCTGCTTTGAGTCCCCAGAGAAAAGCAGGATATAAATATTTTAATTAATAAGCAGAGTTTCCACCTGTTGTGGTTTATGGTGATTAGTTAGACACAGCAAATCCATAGAACTTTACACTGTTAAACTCCTGGTGAAATTTTATTTCAGAATTATTCTCTGTAAAGGCAAAATCCCAGACAAAGACAGTGCTCTTTGTTTCCTCTGCCTGCTCTTCAGTTTGTTTTTTTTGTCTAGGACAGCCTAGCAAATTTCCTGCACCCTGTGGGCTGCTGCTGGCCATTTTTTGGCAATGTTCACACTCTCTGAACAACTACAGTAGAGAACGGCAGAAGTGGAGAAGGTCAAAAAGCCCAAAAAAAATGCTGTTGTGGTTAATTACTGCAGCCTGCTGTATACTCTATAGAAAACATTGTAACTAAAAGGCTGGTTCTTGTAATGCCTGCAAGTGAGGAAAACTAGGAAAGTGTTAAGTCCTATGTGGGAAATGTGGGAAATGTCACCCATTATATGGAGGCAAGCACTGTTTTATTTTCTGTTAAGGAAAGGCCAATATTATTAGGCTAGTTAATGGAATGTCAGAATGGACCCTACATATGGAGTGTCATTTAACAGTAGGGTTGGCAGGCGTACACTGGCAACCAGTGGTAGATGGGGAGGTGGGGGCTTACAGTTGTAGGGGTGTACTGGCATCCCTGGTGCAATGGCATTGTTTCCAGCATGACCTGGAAGTGATGTCATCACACCAGAGGTGACACACTAGCATTCATCCAGAACTACATTCACCCAAAACTACATGGTTTACATGAATACCAGAGCATACCTGGCATAATAATGTCACTTCCAAGTCATACTGGAAGCAATGTCGTTGTGCCAGGGACACCCATTGAACCCTCTTATTTTATCTGGGAATTTCTACTCTCTGTTCAGCTGAACAGTGGCAGGTAATATGACCAGAATGGAGAGAGGGGGATCCTGCTGCTAGCAGGAAGCTGGCTACCCTCTCATAGGGCATGGTGGCAGCAAATAGGGTTGCCAGCCTCCAGGTGGGGCCTGGGGATCTCCCACTTTTATAACTGATCTCCAGCTGACAGAGATCAGCTCCCCTGGAGAAAATGGCTGCTTTGAAGGGCGGACTCCATGGCATTGTACCCTGCTGAGGCCCTTCCCTGCTCCAAGCCCCACCTTCTCCTGGATCCACCCTCAAAGTCTCCAGGTTTTTTCCAACCTAGACCTGGCAACCCTACCTCTCAGTGCTTAGAGAAAGGTGAGATGGTTTCTAATTAAATAAAATTTAAAGTATTTGTGTTTTCATTGCGCAGAGATCAGAAAGTCTCTTTGACTAATTGTCTACAAACAGTAGCCCTCTACACAACACTAGGCACAGTGAAGTCAATGTGTTTAATGGGGGAGTGGGCAAGACCACACTCACCTATGCATGATCAGTGGTTCATGAGCATGGACCCTACATACGTAGGAATTGTATACATATAGGCCCCCTCTCTGTTACTGGCAATGCTTTCTTTAATGTTTCTGCACATACACTTTATACTCACAAGCTGTTAAAATTAGTGCAAAGATTTTGAAATTGGAATTTAGTAAGGAAATTGGTCTGTAAGATCGGGGGTCGGAAGCATCTTTCCCTTTTTTTAGTATGAGTATTACATTGGCTTGGTGCCATGAGTTGGGCAAAGTTCCTGTTAATAAGATTGTATTAAATAGTTCTTCCATTGGTTGAGATAAAATTTCTATGAATTTCTTGTAATATTTCACTATAAAGCCGTCTGGTCCAGATGCCTTGTTCGTTTTCATGCTCTTGATAACCTTTTGGATTTCTTCTATACTAATTGGGGCATTTAGGAAGTTTCGATGGTCTTCCGTGAGCCAGGGAATTTTAGCTTTGGACGTCAGATAGGATGCAATGTCTTGTTTGGATGGACATGAGGAGGCATATAACTTTGAGTAAAACGCTTCCATTACTTGCATTATGTCTTTTGTTGTTGTTGTTGTTTTTAGTTGACCATTTTTGTCCAGGAGGCAGTTGATATACCTATCCTGGCATTGTTTTTTGAGTCTCCAAGCTTTCGGCCCTTTTGTTGTTTTTACTCGTTTCCATATGATTGAGTCTTTGTAGATAGTGTTGAGATCTAGAGATTCTAGTTGTTTACATTGATGTATAAGTTTTGAGTAAATTTTTGGGTCACAGGATTTCTTGTGTTGAGTTTCAAGATGGGAAATACTCTGGCATAATTCCTGTTTCTTTTTGTTTTGTTCTTTTTTATAGACTGTGAGGATTGAGATGCACGCTCCATAAACTACTGCTTTTGATGCCTCCCATACTGTCTCTATGGGCACTCTGCAATGTTGGTTGTTGCAAAAGAATTCCTTGATCTGTGTTGGAATTTATTAACTGCTTTTGGTTCTATTAATAAAATTTTGTTGAAACTCCATTTTGGTTTTGGCTTCATTGTATTGCTTCATTTTTATTCACATATTACAGGTGCATAGTCTGACCAGTGCTGGATACCAATTTTTGACAACTCAATTTCGGGAATTAGATCTGCTGAGATTAAGATGTAGTCTAGTCTGGAATATATGTGGTATTTTGGAGAGAAATATGTGTAGTCTCTAGTTGTAGCATTTTGAAGTCTCCATATAGCTTTAAGGTCATATTCTGCTATTAGTTTAGGTAGTGCTTGTACTGAGGGGGCTGTAGTTTGCTTTGGTTTTGTGTTAGATCTGTCCATCCATTTATCCATCCGATAACTGAAGTCACCTCCGACTATTATTGATCCCTGGTGGAATTCATGGAGTTTGTGTAGGGTTTCCTTGGGAAACACCATTTGTCCCTGGTTGGGTGCATAGATAGATGCAAGGGTGATGTCAATATTGTCAATATTGTTAAGCTTACCACGTATGAAAATATATCTTCTTTGGACATGGTTTTTGCGCACATTAAAACAGCTACCTGTCAGTTAGCACTGCCATAGGTTCCTGTTGACTGTTATTATCAATAACTCGGTTGCCTTAGCATCATGTACCAATGCCTAAGGGTTCTATCATCTATTCTGATGATCAATTAATCTTGCCTTTGTTTTGAGTTCCATATTGACTCCTCTAGGTCCCAGACGGGAGATAGCATCAACGGTGTGACTCCCACCGCAGGAATGTGTGTGTTGCTCACTTTGCGCATGCTTAGTGCTCATTAGCTTTTCTTCCCTCTTATCTGTCTTTCGCTTTTCCCTAGCTCACGGCCTTGAGCTGCAAGCCTCTTGCTACGTGTTATATTATTCACAGGTGCTATGTGTTCCTTTGCTTGATTTTTCCCTGGGAATATCCGCCCCACAAATTCTAATAGTGTCTTTGCTTGGGAACCTAATTTACCGCACTTTTCTTGTGAACAGTGGGCCAGTATATTTGGGTGCCAATAATCCTCCCAATTGATTGATGGATGTTGAAAGGGGCTTATTTCATATCAAGTATAATTGTAGCTGTATTCCTATGCTTGGGCATTACTAACAGAAGAAGTGTATTTGACCAACAAGATCTTTTCTGCAAATAAAGGACTTTCTGTTTAAGGAGACCTGTTGTGGACTACATCTATTGGCACAATCTCACCCCCCCCCACATGATTTGTTCATGCCACCTGCACTGTACTGAAGAGGAAACCAGTTAGACGGTAGCACTTTAGTGTTTTTTAAAATGTACGTTTCTTGTAGAAAGGCTAAATCAGTTCTTTGTTTTTTGAGGTCGGTGGCTATGCATTTGGCCTTTGTTTTGTTGTTTAAGCCTCTGCAATTGAGAGTTAAAAATTTTGATATTTTCAGATGTCATAGTGGAAATTTAAATTTAAGCCTCTTGTTGGACCCATTGCAGTAATATTGCAGCTTTGTATTAAGTTGTATGAAATGAAGATGAGACTTAGCCGTCCTCCCTTTGGAACTAAAGCAGTAATATTGCAGCATAGCTTTCGACAGTATAATTATGAAATAAGACTTATTCAATTAACCCCTTAAAGTGTTTGACTTTTTCTGATGCCATAGCACAAATTTAGAGTTAAACCGCACATTGGCACTAGTACAGTAGTATTGCAGCATAGCCTTAGATAGTATAATTATAAAATAGGACTTCTTCAACTTTGCACATCTTAAAGTTATTGACATTTTCTGTTGCCATTGTACATATTTATAGTTAAACTTCTCTTTGAAATTATTACAGTAATGTTGCAGCATAACATTGAGCTGAGTTCTGGAGGCAGCAGGAGAGAGCTGCAGGAGGGGTGAGTGTTTTTCTTTTTCATATTTGCTTTCAGCTGAGGAGTTTTAGCTGAGGTACTGTGTGTGGAAGTGTGTGAGTGAGTTTTGAGTTGTTGCAGAGTGCTGGCTGCTTGAGATAAGGGTGTGAAAGGGCCATTGTTTAACTGCTAATTGAGTCCCTGGGTGCATTTGAATCTGCTGGGTGAGGCTTCTATTTAAGGCTCCACCTGAGAGGCACGAGCCTCTGGTACAAACCAAAGGGCAGGGCTCTTGGCCTAGGGACTCTTAGACTAGGGGCTTGTAAAAAGCCAAGGAAGAGCCAGAACACCAGGGCCCTAGGCTCTTTGGGTTCCCAGTAAGGTAAGTAGACTTCTACAAGGAGAATACAAAGGGTGTAAAGGGGGGATTATATTAAATTATTTTTAAAGCAATTATGAAGCCAGAATGCCAGCAGGGGGTTGGGGGCTGTTTTGAACGGTATGTCACATGTATGATTATCTGCCCACTGGGCAGAAGTCTTGGGTGTGTGCCCAGTGCAATGAGCTCCTGGTTTTCAGGGAACAAGTTTGCTCCCTTGAGGCCAAAGTGGCTGACCTGGAGAAGCAGAGACAGTCAGTTAGGCACATGGAGAAGACTCTCAGGGACTTGTTAGGTATGCCCCACTCTGTATCTGGCAGCCCTGCTGCTGTCAGGGAGCATGAGGGTTGAGAGGGAACAGGGCACCGTGCTGTGGACAAGGGGAATTTGCCCTCAGAAGGGACCTCTTCTACAGCTGGTGAACAGGTATGCTTTCGTACCAAGGAACCATCCCTGGGCAGGGAGGGAGGGGGACTCTTGGTAGTTGGTGATTCGATCCTTAGGCAGGTAGACAGTGACATCCTTAGGCAGGAAGGGTGGCAAAACCACGTATAGACCGTATGGTGACTTGTCTGCCTGGTGCGAAGGTAGCGGACATTATGCGTGTTTTAGGTAGGCTGGTAGATAGTGCTGGGGAGGAGCCAGTGGTCATGGTACATGTTGGCACCAATGATGTGGGGAAGTGTAGTCATGAGGTCCTGGAGGAAAAATTTAGGCTGCTAGGCAGGAGACTCAAGGCCAGGACCTCCAAGGTAGCCTTCTCGGAAGTGCTACCTGTTCCACGTGCAGGGCCAGAGAGACAGGCACAGATCAGGAGTTTCAATGCGTGGATGAGGCGATGGTGTAGGGGGGAAAGGTTCAAGTTTGTTAGGCACTGGGATGCTTTTTGGAACAAGAGGGAGCTGTACAAGAGGAAATCCCCGGAGATTTGGGAGTAGAGGGTGCAGTTTAGGGGAAGGAGGGACCTAAGCAAGGCATAATGCCATGGACTCTACTTTCCAAAGCAGCCATTGATCTGATCTCTGTAGTTTGGAGCTCAGTTGTAATTCCAGGAGATCTCCAGACCCCACCTGTAGGTTGGCAACCCTAAAAAATCATATTCAGCGTACTAGTTCTGCAGGAAGGCAACCTGATTTCCATGGGAACCTAACCCTTAGGTATTGATTCCAATCCAGTGTGGGAATAATTGTTGGACATAAGATATGGGTTCAGGCACGGTTTTGTATAGATGGGACAGAAAACAATGTTTTTATTGGTTTTGTCGAAACTGTTTTGACAACAAGGTAAAAAGAATAAGAAGCAAAAGGTGGATGTGGCTGGATGACCACACTTTTGGGGACATTGGGTGTGGCCTAATATGTTAATGAGCTGTGCTGTCAGGGGTGTGGCCTAATATGCTAATGAGTTCCTGCTGGGCTTTTTCTACAAGAAGAGCCCTGGTAAGAAGGATTGCTTTAAGCGATGGAAAGCTAGTCTCAGTAAGGCTGATAAAAGGGAACACAGGCTGTGGCAAATAATATGCAAGTCTGTGATCAGGCAGACAAAAAGGGAATGTGAGGAGCATATCGCAAAAAACATAAAGACCAACAATACAACTTTCTTCAAATACATTAGAAGTAGGAAACCAGCCAGGGAAGCAGTGGGGCCCTTGGATGACCATGGGGTAAAAGGGATAGTGAAGGATGATAGGGAAATGGCTGAGAAGCTAAATGCATTTTTTGCCTCTGTCATCACTGTGGAAGATGAGAAGTGCCTGCCCACTCCAGAACCACTGATTTTGGGAGGGGTGTTGAAAGACTTGAGTCAGATTGAGGTGACAAGAGAGGAGGTCCTACATCTGATAGACAACTTAAAAACAAATAAATCACCGGGCCCAGATGGCATACATCTGAGAGTTCTGAAAGAACTCAAATGTGAACTTGTGGATCTCCTGACAAAAATATGTAATCTTTCCTTAAAATTGGCCTCCATTCCTGAGGACTGGAAGGTAGCAAATGTCACTCCTATCTTTAAAAAGGTTTCCAGAGGAGATCCGGGAAATTACAGGCCAGTCAGTCTGACGTCAATACCAGGTAAATTGGTGGAAACTGTTATTAAGGAAAAAATTAGTAGGCATATCGATGAACAAAATCTCTTGAGGAAGACTCAGAAGGGGTTCTGTAAGGGAAGATCTTGTCTCACTAACCTGTTAGTGTTCTTTGAGGGAGTAAACAAACATGTGGACAAGGGGGACCCAATAGATGTTTTTTACCTTGACTTCCAAAAAGCTTTTGATAAAGTTCCTCATCAAAGGCTCCTAAGTAAGCTCAATAGTCATGGGATAAAAGGACAAGTCCTTTTGTGGATCAAAAACTGGCTAATCAAAAGGAAACAGAGTGAGTATAAATGGGCAATTTTCTCAGTGGAGGGAGGTAAGCAGTGGGGTACCGCAGGGATCAGTACTCGATCCGATGCTTTTTATCTTGTT
Source organism: Lepidodactylus listeri (assembly GCA_029233225.1). NCBI lineage: Eukaryota > Metazoa > Chordata > Lepidosauria > Squamata > Gekkonidae > Lepidodactylus > Lepidodactylus listeri. Next base: position 52,655,621 of record JARCFY010000012.1, read on the forward strand.
TATTAATGATTTGGAGTTGGGAGTAAGCAGTGAAGTGGCTAAATTTGCAGATGACACGAAGTTGTTCAGGGTGGTGAGAACCAGGAAGGATTGTGAGGTACTCCAAAGGGATCTGTCGAGGATGGGCGAGTGGGCATCAACGTGGCAAATGGGGTTTAATGTGGCCAAGTGCAAAGTGATGCACATTGGAGCCAAAAATCCTAACTATAAATACATGTTGATGGGGTCTGAACTGGTGAAGACTGACCAAGAGAGATATCTTGGAGTCGTAGTAGATAACTCAATGAAAATGTCGAGACAGTGTGCGACTGCAATTAAAAAGGCCAATGCTATGCTAGGGGTTATTAGGAAGGGAATAGAAAACAAATCAGCCAGTATCATAATGCCCCTGTATAAATCGATGGTGCGACCTCATTTGGAATACTGTATACAGTTCTGGTCGCCACACCTCAGAAAAGATATTATAGCATTAGAAAAAGTGCAGAAAAGGGCAACTAAAATGATAAAGGGGTTGGAACACTTTTCCTATGAAGAAAGGTTGAAGCACTTGGAGCTCTTTAGCTTGGAGACACGACGGCTGAGGGGTGACATGATCAAGGTTTATAAGATTATGCATGGGATAGAGCAGGTAGAGAAAGAAGTCCTTTTCTCCCTTTCTCACAATACAAGAACTCGTGGACACACCATGAAATTGCTGAGCAGTCAGGTTAGAACAAATAAAAAGAAGTACTTCTTCACCCAAAGAGTGATTAACACGTGGAATTCACCGCCACAGGAGTCGGTGGCGGCTACAAGCATGGACAGTTTCAAGAGGGAGTTAAATAAACACAAGGGGGCCTCTGATACTCGTGGGGGGAGAATGTGCTGAGGCCCGCAATCTCTCCTTCCCCCGGCTCCCATCTGCCTCCCAATCCTTCCCTCCCCCCACAGTCTTCGACGGGCCTCAGTGGCGCTCGCCAAACCTGCTGCTTCCCCCCGAACTCCAGATGGCAGCGCGGCGAGGCCTCGGCCCGCCACGTCACCTCCCACCCCACTGATCCCCACCCCAAGCTCCAGACAGCAGCATGGTGAGGCCTAGGCCCACTGTGCCACCTCCCACCCCCCGACCCCCCATGCGAGCTCCAGACGGCAGCGTGGCAAGCCCTAGGCCCACTGCGCCGCCTCCCACCCTGACCCCTCCCCCAAGCTCCAGAGGCCTTGCCACACCGTCTCCCATCCCTGACCCCTCCCCCGAGCTCTGGAGGCCTCGTCACACTACCTCCCACCCCACTGATCCCCCCCCCGAGCTCCAGACAGCAGCATGGCGAGGCCTAGGCCCACCACACCGCCTCCCACGCCCTGACCCCCCAAGCTCCAGATGGCGGCGCAGTGAGCCCTAGGCCCGCCAAGCTGCCTCCCACCCCCGCAACCCTCTGAGCTCCATACAGTGGCATGGTGAGCCCTAAGCCTGCTGTGCCACATCCCACCCCCCACCCCCCGAGCTCTGGACAGCGGCACATGCACAGAGAACGCTTTTCACTTTTCAGGGAATTTAAATATCTCCCAAAAAAATTTCAAAGTTTTTGGATTTTTCTGCACATAAGGGGAGTGCCCCCATCTGTAGAAAAACTTCCCTGCCCCCAGGTGCCCCCCTGCATGGATTTAGGTATCCACACAGGGGACTCCTTCACTATTAGTATATAGATATGGAGCAGAAGTCCATCAGTGGCTATTAGCCACAAAGTATAGATAGGAACTCTCAGTCTGGGGCAAGTGATGTTCTGTATTCTTGGTGTTTTTTGGGGGGGGGGAACAGTGGGAGGGCTTCCTGCCCCCACTGCTGGACCTTCTGAGGGCACCTGGTGTTTTTGGCCACTGTGTGACAGAGTGTTGGACTGGATGGGCCATTGGCCTGATCCAACATTGGCTTCTCTTTGTTCTTATGTTCTTAGTATAGCTGTAAAATAGATGGCAATCACAAGCTGGCAATGGTGTGCAGGTAAGTGTGGGGGCAGCACAGTTTGCCCTCTCCCTTTCTGTGTATGTTGATTTCTATGCATGTAGTATTCTATATAAAAGACTACTGTTAACAATACTTGCCTGAAGATAGTTTCTATTATATTTGGGTTCTGATAAAGAGTTAAGAGTAGCACAACTGTAGAGATTGAAATCACTGGTTGTGAATGGTTTGTTGTTAGCCAGCTCTGTGGCATGAATGGTGGTGGAAAGTGACATGAAGTCACAGCTTACTTATGGCAACCCCATAGGATTTTCAAGGCAAGAGATGTTCAGAGGTGGCCTGTCTCCATGTCATTACCCTGATATTCCTTGGAGGTATCCCATCCAAGTACTAACCAAACTGACCCTGCTTAGCTTCCAAAATCTGATGAGATCAGGCTCGCCTGTGCTATCCAGGTCATGGGTGTGGCATGAATGATGTGACCAGAAATAACACATGGCTAGGGCAGAGAGAATATGCCATTGCTGATGCTGAAGTGTGGACACCTTGATGCATGCCCCCAAGAGCCTCATTCCCCCAACCAGATCAGAGCAGGGGACAGTTAATTTAAGGGACGCTGTTGTGCCAAGCAGTGCTACAGAGGCTGGGCACTGGCTGACAACCGCATGGGATCTGGATGTAGTGCTAGTCACTTCCTCTGCCACTAGGGTTGCTAGGTCCCCCTGGCATGCGCAGGATCCCCTGGTTTCTGGTGCTTCCCCTGGTGCCGGCCAGCTGGCTGGGAGGGGAGAGTTAGAAAGTGATAAAGGCACATTGGTGATGTTGGGAGTGATGCTCTGGTTTGGGGGCAAAACTCTAAGGTAGAATTAACTTCAAACCATAGAGTTTTGCCCAAAAATCAGAGTGTCACCCCCCATTGTCACTTCCAGGTGATATCAGCACATCATCCCCAACTTCCCTGGAGCATCTCAGTAAGCCCCCGCCAGCTTGTCATTTGGACCTGGCAATCCTATCTGCCACTGACAGCTAGGAGTAAGCTGAATATCAGGTGCACATCAGTGCCTTCCTTATTATGTTGCTGCAAGAAGAAGAAGAAGAAGAAGAAGAAGAGATTAGATTTATACCCCGCCCTTCACTCACTTGGAGTCTCAGAGCGGCTTACAAACTCCTTTCCCTTCCCCTCCCCACAACAGGCACCCTGTGAGGTAGGTGGGGCTGAGAGAACTCTTTCCCAAGCTGTCCTTAAGGGAACAGCTGGTACAGAGCTATGGCTTGCCCAAGGTCATCCAGCCAGGTGCAAGTGGAGGAGTGGGGAATCAAACCCAGTTCTCCCAGATTAGAGTCCGTGCACTTAACCACTACACCAAACTGGCTCCCTTGGGTGGTTTTTCTAGAAACCAGCCCTGGCAAAGCAATGGTATACTGTGATTCGGTAGCCTGGGAGAATTGCAAAAGATGGTACTCACTAGCCAACATTCCTCCCCAGCAGCCTGCAGGGAAATCCAAATAAGTAAGATCACTGGAGCACATTTCATTTTTAAGGGTGCCATGCCACAATGCTGCTGTGAGACAGAAGCTGCAATTCCCTTCCACGCAACTCTTAAAACCCAGTATCTAGCAATTGTATACCTGTTGGTTCAATTTGAAGCAGTAGAAATGCCACATTTCCCCCTGCCCCTGGCAATACTTCTGGACAAATAAGGAAAAGTCACTCTAAAATTTAAACAATATTGGCTCTCCTTCAGTAGCAGAGTGAAAAAAATTTCCTTAATAATTCCTTAAAGCATTTTTAACAAAACCACACATTCAAAATCATGTGACATGAACTTCTAGAACCTATTCTGAACAAGAAACTGATTTGAGCATTCTTGGGTTTTTTAAAAAAGAAACTGAAGTTCTATTAAGCTATTGAAATTACCCGTTGCAGACTGATTATTTTTAATACTTGTGTGGGAGTGACATAAATCATAGCCGCCAATACAAAACTTGGATGCTTCATTATATTAAAAAGCATCAGTGGTATTGCAAAGACAGTTGTGATTGGCATTGCATTATGTCAACCCTGACTGATGGAGCTTTATTATAACACTGAACTATATTCAGACTCATCTATGGAAACACAAGGCCAAATAAGCACAAATCCCCAATAATGGCAAGTATGCGCACAAAAAAATCAATATAGAGAGTTGGGCTACGCACATTCTCCTCAGATATCCCAGAACAGAGAATTCAAGTTATTAAAAGTCATCTTGATGGTAAAGAATGAAATGTCTCAAAGATAGGCTCCCCTTTACAGCCCGTTCAGGAGTCTTTCCTTAATCAGACTTCAAATGCATTGCTTAGTGGTATGCATTTACCAGAAGCCTGCACAGGAGGGACTGGCTGGCCAGTTCAAATCAATAATGTGAACTTCAGCCCTCCCCACAGCTGCTTCTGGTGAAGAAGAAATGGCAGCTTCAGAATGTGGACTCTGTGGCATCATATCCCTGCTGAGCTTCCCCACTGTTGTGTCTGCTGACCACCACGAGGCACCAGCGAGAATAACCCAGAGCTTGGTTCCCAGAACAATAGGGGCCAAGGGTCCTAGGTTCCCTCCAGTCCTCCAATAAGATCTAGGTGGGAAATTCAAACCCCCCAATAGGACTACAGGTGAGACCCAGGTGTGTCCTGGGTGTGTATATAGTTCCCCAGGCTCTGTCCTCAAATCTTCAGGAATTCCCCAAGCCAGGGTGAGCCACTGTATGTACAGGCCTCTAAAACTCCATGGTTTCTCTGTCTCTTCATGCCATTGCCACCTCATGTTACAAGATCTCACTTCATAAAGTTGTGGGTTTTCTCCCGTAGGATCCATCTTTCTTTAACTCCATATATAGCCGCTACCCAGTGTTCAGGTCCCACTTTATTTAGATTACTTACAGTCCACCTTTCTCATTGGGACTCAAGGCAGATTACATAGAATAATATATCAACACAATCAACAGACCAGAGGTCACTCAATGAAATTGCTGAGCAGGTGGGTTAGAAAGGATAAAAGGAAGTACTTCTTCACCCAAAGAGTGATTAACACATGGAATTCACTGCCACAGGAGGTGGTGGCGGCTACAATGGAGGGAAGAGGGAACTGGATAAACATATGGAGCAGAGGTCCATCAGTGGCTATTAGCCACAAGGTATAGAAAGGATCTTTCAGTCTGGGGCAAGTGATGCACTGTATTTTTGGTGCTTGCGGGGGAGGGGGCAATAGTGGGAGGGCTTCTAGTGTTCTGGCCCCACTGGTGGACCTTCTGATGGCACCTGGTGTTTTTGGCCACTGTGAGACAGAGTGTTGGACTGGATGGGCCATTGGCCCAATCCAACATTGGCTTCTCTTATATTCTCTTATGTTCTTAAGCACAGCTGAAGTATTAATATGACACATTAAAGAAAAGCAAAAATGACATTCCTGATAAAGGAAGATTTGACTCTCAAAAGCTTATACTCCAAAAAAAAAAAAAAAAAAACCTTGTTGGTCTTTAAGGTGCTACTGACCTCAAATCTAGCAATCGTGCTGAAGACAAACACAGCTACCCTCTGGAATTACGGTTGCCAACCTCCCACTAGCACGTGGAGATCTCCCGCTATTACACTTGATTTCCAGATGATCAAAAACATTCCCCTGGAGAAAATGGCTGCTTTGGAGGGTGGATTCTATGACATAATATCCTCCTTTGGTCTCTCTCCCCCTCAAACCCTACCCTCCCCAAGTTCCACCCCCAAAATTTCCAGGTATTTTCCCAACTCAGATCTGGCAACCCTCTCTGGAACCTATTTATTGACCAATAGTACAAACTGTCCCTTGTCTACCTCTTTTCACTGCTTTCTTTCTTCCCCACCCCAGCTGACCTTAAGCACTCTGAGGATTCTTCTGAGCCTCCTTTCTCATGATCCCCAACTTGCCTCAGTTCCTTTTCTTCCCTGTCTTTCTCTCCAAGCTGCCTTCTATTTCAGGCCCCTATTACTCAGGCCCCTCCTCTGCAGTCCGCTCTGTATTTCAGGAGGTCACCAACCTTTTCTTTAATGAGAGCTGCTTCTGAGCAGTGAAATATCTCCTCTCTCTCTCTCTCTCTCTCTCTCTCTCTCTCTCTCTCTCTCTCTCTCACACACACACACACACACACACACACACACACACACAACCAAATTTTGTTCTGTCCTAGAAATAGAATATGGACTAGGTAGGAAGAGCACCGGGAATGAAACTATCTGCTAAGTTACACAGAGGAAAAACCCCATGAAATAAATGCCTTTTAAAAAAAAACCCAGAGAAGATCTTTTTATATTTGTTTCCTGGCTCTTCTAGGGGTTGCCTGAGGAGCACACTGCCAGTTGGTCACAAGTTACCCGTTGAAGACTTCAGGTCTATGATACTCTTTCAGCTACTTTACCCCTGGGATCCCTTCTCTTTAGCTTTCCTGCAATTTCTTCCTAAACCTCAACCTGCCCTTCAAGAGTCACTCCTTCCTGCCCTAGGGACTATGTATGTTTTTAGTCCCAGCCAAACTAAAAGCTTTCTTTTCCTTAACAGATTTTGGGCTACAAACATACTTTTAGATTTCTTCACCAAGCACTTGGAACATTCGTAAACATCCTTTCCTTACGCCCAGTCACTGTCACTGGCTTCACAAACACAACAGCAATGCACTATATAGATCACAACTTCTCAAAATTCATAGTAAAAAACTTATATAAAATGCCATTTTCCTTCAAAGTAAATTAATTCTGTCCTGGATCTGTTTCTCATTCTCCAAATGTAGGAAAGCAAAAATTTTCTAAACTACACCTTGAGACCTTGTTGAACAAAAGCCATGCAAAATAAACTGGAAGGAAAAACGCGACTGCTGCTATGCTGTTGCATAACTATTATCACGTGTGTTAATGTTGTTTAGGAAATAAAACATTAGAAATTCAATGAAATGGATGTATTGGCATGTTTAATTGGGGGCGGGTGTATGAGCAATTCCTGTAATACAGTTGTTAACAGCAAAGTATTTTTATTAAATTCTGATAATAAAAATCTTCCTAATGTATTTGAGACATGGGTAGCTTTTTAAAAAGATATTTTTAATTTCTTCCTGCTTTCTTGGTGCAGGAGAAACCTTAGCTTTCTTTAATAGTTTATTTACAAGACCATTTGTCTGCTTCTTGACGGCTCACAGAAGAATAAGATCACATAATAATAAACATCAAACAGAGGCCTGGTACTCAAAGTATGGGCATTTCCATTAGCAGAAAGGGGACTACTTTTCTTCCCCACTCCCCAGGCAGTCTGAAATGTTGCTCGCAGACAGGAGATTCCCAGAAAGAGGCAGATTTGGAGGGCTGCAGCAGGAGGAGCGTTGTGGAAATTTACCAGAAGGACCAAGATAATATCAAATACACTACAGATTTAAGCTCCATTCTGCAAACCAAAGCAAAATTCCATAAGCAGTAATAAATTAAAGCTACGTATCAAGAGACAGGAACAGTCACAGCCAACAGTGTATTAAAACAAAATGTCAAAAGACCAAAACCAGTTGTTGAAACAGGATGGTAAACGCATAATCGATTCTGATATTTAATAAACTTGGTTTCAAACATATTTCTTTCTGAATATATCGAACTGTAATTTATATAAATAATTTGAATGTGTTACACATAGCAATCAAGATAGCACTCTGGTATCTCAGAAATGTTATACTGTCTTCCTGGAAAAGACCCTTATGTGCCCTGTCACTCACATGCCTACTCACAACTGAGCAAATACGTATATGTGTGTGTATATATATATGTGTGTGTGTGTATATATATATATATACACAGAGAGAGAGAGAGAGAGAGAGAGAGACACATATCGAGCTATTTTGGGGCAGGAACACACAGGAACGGAGTTCCGGCTGGCTTCTGATTTGGCCATGCCTACAGCCTCCCCCCCTCAGGTTCCCCAGGTGCCTCACAAGCCACGGGGCGCCTGGGGAAGCCAAGCTGATCCAGGGAGGGAAGGCAGTTTAAACTGTCTCCGCGCCTGGGGAAGCCAATCCAGAAAGTGCCTTCCTTCCCTCGGGTTCCCCATGTGCCCTGCAAGATGCAGGGCACCTGGGGAAGCCAATCCTGGGAGGGAGATGCGCTGCCAGGGGTGTGGCCTAATATGCTAATGCATTTCTGCTGTTGGTTGTGGCTTATTATGCTAATGAGTTCCTGCTGGGCTTTTTCTACAAAAAAGCCCTGTATATATGTGTGTGTGTGTGTGTATACACACACACACACACTCTCTCTCTCTCTCTCAAGAGAATAAATATATGGAGGAATGGGATAATAAAGACAAGAGAGCGGGGGGTGAGATATTTCAAACAAATCCAAATGCGCATTTCTTATAAAGCCAAGTATTCTCCCTAGAATAGGGATCAGAGCACATAATATATTCATATGGAGATAATTTTTTAAGCAGTGCCTGATCACCTCACCCCACCACAAGTGTACTTCCCCTGTGGACCAGCACCATCACATCACAAGTCTCCATGCCTTCTTCACTGGGAACACTGAGCAGAGGTGAAAGACTGTTGCAGGCCTTTTCTTTTCTGCCATCTCTGCATTTACCAATTTGGTCAGAGGCATCCTGGGGCCAGCCACAACAAGAAGAGCCTGCAGGAGCCCAATGCAGCCAGGAATGCTAAAGCATGCTGCAGCAGCACAGGGGTCACGGGAGATGATGACAGAGAAGCCTCCGGAAGAGGTGGTGAGATCAATGACAGCTCCACAAAAGCCAGGCTCGTCAGAGGTTACCCAGTCAAGAGAGCAGCCCAGCAACGTGCCAAGTCCTCAGGTAGGCCCGAAGGCTCCTGAGGGCATGGTGGCAGCAAATAGGGTTGCCAGCCTCCAGGTGGGCCTGGGGATCTCCCGCTTTTACAGCTGATCTCCAGCTGACAGAGATCAGCTCCCCTGGAGAAAATGGCTGCTTTGAAGGGTGGACTCTATGGCATTGTACCGTGCTGAGGCCCCTCCCCTCCCTAAACCCCACCCTCTCCTGGATCCACCCCCAAAGTCTCCAAGTATTTTCCAACCCAGACCTGGCAACTCTAAAAGCAAAGGAGGAAAAGTGGGACCTGGCCCAATATGGAGAAGTCCCAAACAGGGAAGCCAGATCCAAGGGAGAGCACTTGGTGGGGTGGAAAAGGGGAAGGACAGCCCCAGGTGGAGTGGAAAAGGGGAAAGACAGCCCCAGCCTCACTAAACCCCAGGAGGCTGGAAGCAAGCTTATTTAGAGGAGGCCAGGGGTATGGGGCAAATTATACCCAGACACAGGAGGAAACCCCATTGGCCCTGGCTCCTGACAGTCTACAGAGCTTAGCCCTTGGGCTGGAGGGAGAAGGAGAAGCTAGGGATGCCCCTTCCCCAAAGAATCCTTTAAAAGGTGGGAGGGCCAAGCAGGCCTGAGAGAGAGGGAGCTGGGTGGGATCGAACCTTCCTCCTCTAGCCCTCTCTGAAACCTTCCTAAGACCCTACCAGGGAAAATGGGGACCCTGGGGGTGCTACAGCTCCGGCCTCCACCCTGCCCAGAGGAACTGGACACAAACATAAAAGGATAGATCCACAATATGTATGCCCTTGAAGGGGGAAGGGATGGAAAGGAAATAATACACTTTTAACATTCCCCGATGATCAAATAAAATAATGGTTTTGCAGCAATTTATAAAAGCAGCGTGAACTGTTTAGCCAAGAGCCCTCTGCTCAGAATCAAGGCAACCCTGCGGGATGCTGAGGGCAGAACTGTTCCATCCACCATTTCCTAAGAGGGAATAAAGAATGCTACTTGTTTGGGGCTGTGTTTGGATTCCAAGCCCCCGCCCCGGTCTGTTTCCTCTCAGTCTGCTGTACCCAGCTGTCCTGCCAGGATGCCCAGCAGGCTTATTCTTCTCTATGGCAGCTGGGAGCTACTTTCCATCCAGCCTCCAGCTGAGTTATGCTCTGCCATAACCCAGCCTTCTGCTCGCTTCAGATTCCTCAGCTGGTAGGCAACTGCCAAGGTTCCCGATGGCTGTGATTTTCAGACTGACAGCTCTGCACAGAGTGACAGTTCATTGGAATGCATCAATAACTCCTCGTCATGTACTGTAGAGGCTGTGACAAAAGTTCTGCATGTGTCTGAAGGCTCATTTGTGCCACGGTTTGCGCCTGCCAATGAGCTGACTGTGTGACTACAACATGCGGATCTGAGCTCCAGTTAGTAACGTGGCAGCTTGTCAAGCAGTTGCTTACGAAGGGTTGGGAGATGCCAATCCAGGCTCTGTTCAGCATAGAATGGGTGGTGGCAGCAATTACCCGACAAGTTCAGCATCGGAAGTGAAGAATACTGATACGGTAGAATGGAGTGCACCACACTGCAAGGAGGAACTTTCTCCTTGCTTTGTGAGTATTCTGCTTGTATAAAAGGTTTTTTTTGGTATGATTAGAGTGTTGGGCTAGGATCGGGAGGACCCAGGTTTGAATCCCCACCCTGCCATGGAAGTTCATTGGGTGACTTTGTGCCAGTCACTTTCTCAGCCTAACCTCCTTTACAGGATTGGTGTCATCAGGATGAAATAAAGGAGGGGGAAATGGTGATGTAAGTTGTTTTGGATCCCCACTGCAGAGAAAACTGGCATATAAATATCCAAATATATAAGAACAAAGGAACATTTAATGCTGAAATCTGCCACCTGCTAGCCAAAGGGGGTGTTCATTCTACCAGCTCATCATTCTACCACCTCATTCTACCATATTTGTGAACCAGGCAGTGAAGATTTTCAAACAGTTGCTTGTAATTTATTAGGACCCAATAACCCAGGCTTTGCTCAGTATATAATGGGTGGCAGCCCACCTGCCTTGTTCAGCCCCTGGCAGATGGAAATTGACACAAGTAGGCCAAGCTCAACCTGCCCTGAACACAGGGTCAAATAGTTGTGTGACTTGGCCTTTTAAAGTGGAGGGGAGATATTAATGACAGCCTAAGCAAAGCTGGCCATTGGCTTAAATGTGTCTTTTATTTAGATTGCCTAGTAAGGCACATGGTATGGCAACCTGTTCACTTGATTTCCTGCTAAATGACGTTTCTTCTCAAATGTGAATTTGTACCAGCACTGTTGTTAGTTCTTTGTGCTGCATGACAAATTCCTTAGATTTGCGGTGCCTGCTCATGCTCCACACAATCTGGCTTTTCGTAGCAGCTCTACAGCATGAAGAGCAGATGGTATGGTATCATAATCACTTGCACGTCACCTATGTTTCATCTCAAAAGCCATCTCACAAACATACATTTCCCCAAATGCATTCTGCTATGAAGGAGCCAGAGAATGATAAATGAATGAATCCTTTCAAGATGAACTAACAGCTGGCAAGCCTCAATATCCCTCCTTAAAAATTGAAGTAGTCCACACTGTCAGGAAAATGCAATATCCAGTATCCAAGATACCCACAATCTGAGTTTAGGATAAAGATGCCAAATATACAGATCAGCATTGATGGATTACCTACTTATCTAACTAACTGCATTATACATTTTGCCCAATCAGGAATGATTTGAAATGACAGAAGATGATGTTAGGTCAGGGGGTGGTGGATGCGTAAGGCATAGATTACAACATGCTACACAGAAGCCAGCAATGCATCAAGGTGAGGCACACACAAGTCTAGACAATGTACTCCAGGTTAGTATGTGCCCCACTTATTAGGGATTTGGACTTCATCACTCACTTCTAATTATGTGCTAATAACTCATTCCTGACTCCTAACTCTCACATTTTCAACTCATTGCTAACTAGATGCTAGTATCTTGCCTATCCAACCCTTTACAGAGATGTCAATTAGATAAACTATACCTTCCTACTGTATCTGCTTATTTCAATTAATTGTGCTGCATTTTACATTTTGCCTTTCTAACAGCAGTTGGGAGTGTGTCACACCCATGCTGAGTAAACTAATCACTCTTTGGACTGGATCTTGTTTTGAAGTGGCCTCACTTTGTACCCCTCCCCCCTTCTTCCATGTATAAAAATTGGAACTGATAGATTTATACTACAGTATGGCCCAGGCTAGCCCCAATCTCATTAGATCTTGGAAGCTAAGCAGGGTCAGCCCTGGTTAGTTACTTGCATGAAAAACCTCCAAGAAAGTTTGAGATTGCTATGTCACTTTCAAGGGCAAGCCTGGTGTTTACCAAACACAAGCCTCTGGAATGTAGGCACAGTTATAATCAAGCAAACAAATGTCATGTTCAGGGCAGAGCCTGACACCTTTTACTCAACCCACAGTTTCCAGGGGACACAAATGCAAACATGACAATTCAAGGCAAGAGATAAAAGCAAAGTCCACAAATCAGCACAGAGTCAGAAAGTCAAAAGTGATGTTTTGTACACAGGTCTGGGGAAACAGGGGAGTTGGGAATTCAGGGTCAAAGCTTGGGATTCAAGGTAGAATAGAGGGTCTGGGTTCCTAGCTGAAAAGCAAGCACAAGTTAGCAGAACAGGATTAATGACAGTAAGGTAAGGCAGACGTCTCTTTGCTGAGTAATCAACTCATAGAAGGAGTGGCAAGCAGAGTTGCTTCCATACTGAGCCTTGGTTGGTGTCTTTCTTTTATCAGCCTAATTAGCTGACTCATCACCAAAGCATAGGTGTCACTTCTCACTTTTCAATGACTTGTGACTCCTGCTCCTCTAACAACTCTGCTTCAGAAACCAGTGTTTACTGCCACTGTGCAATTAGCTGAGCACTCTGATCTCTGTCCCATTTCTTTTGTCCCCTGTGAGAATGAACAACCCTTGTCACCTGACATATCTTTTGAAAAAGAAGAAGAGAAGCGATTGGATTTATACACCGCCCTTTACTACCCGAAGGAGCCTCAGAGCAGCTTCAGAGTTTTCCCTTCCCCTCCCCATAACAGATACCCTGTGAGGTAGGTGGGGCTGAGAGAGCTCTTTCCAGAACTGCTCTTTCCAGAACAGCTTTAAAAGAACTGTGACTGACCCAAGTTCATGCCAGCAGTGGGGATTCAAACCTGGTTCTCCCAGATTAGAGTCCATGCTCCTAACTACTACACTAAATGAGTTCTGTTGGCTCAGCCAGCTGTTCAGGCAGGCATTCCACTGGTTCAGGACCTGATTCTTCCCTCATCCTTGGAGGAGGAGGTAGCTGGCTGGCTCACAGCACAGGCAATGGCAAAAACCTCTGTTCATCTCTTTCCTTGAAAACCCTATGGCAGGGGTGGCCAACCTGTGGCTCGGGAGCCACATGCGGCTCTTTCACACATATTGTGCGGCTCCTGGCAGGGCGGCTGGGGAAGCAAAGGGGAGGCATGCCCTTCCCTCCTTCCCTCCTTCCCTCCTCCCTCCCATCTATTTGCTTTCCTAGTTTCTCTCTCTCTCTTTCTTTCCACTTCTTTAATTCTTTCTTTCCATCTCTCTCTCTCTCTCTCTCTCTCTCTCTCTCTCTCTCTCTCAATATCATTAGCAAACAAGTAATATCATTATCAATAACCGGTTTTCCTCGTTTGTTTTTATTTTTGGCAGTCCCATTTAATGTTAATAAAAAGCAAATTTGCATATTTTAAAAAATAAAAACGTGTGTGTGATATTTGTTCCTGTCTTGCGGCTCTCAGACATCTGACGTTTATTCTATGTGGCTCTTACATTAAGCAAGGTTGGCTACCCCTGCCCTATGGGGTCACCATAAGTCAACACTTACTACTACCACATCTGATGAAGTGAGTTCTGGCTCTCAAAAGCTCATTTATATGGGAATAAATTTTATTAGTGTTTTAAGTGCTACTGGACTCTTGTTTTATCTCTCATGTAGAAGCTGAACACACAACTGTAACTCTTTTGGTCCCAAGTGTGAGTACTAGATATTTGCTGTTTTTAAAAAAGTTGATTCTTTCTAAAAGACATTTAAGGATGGAATGCTAAGCACACTTATCTTCAGACTACAAAGATCAATTCCCCTGGAGAAAATGGCTGCTTTGGAGGGTGGACTCAATGGCATTATACCTGCCAAGATCCTTCCTCCCCCCCAAACTCCTCTCTCTCCAGGCTCCATCCCCAGATCTCTGGGAATTTTGCAACTCAGAGCTGGCAACCCTACTAGTTGAACTTAACAGGATTCACTTCTGGCTATACATGGTTAGGATTGTGCTGTTGATCACTCATTAAATCACTCTGGGGGGGGAATTCTTTAGGTGACAGAGGTTAGTCAGAAAGTAGGAAATATTTTATGGCTGCCACTGGAAGATGGGCATAGAGGCCTGAAATTCAGAGGCCAGAATCTGTTCTGAGATGGGGCAGTGTCTGGCTTATTAAGAAAGTCCTACAGAGTGGGAACATCAGTGGAAAACAGAGAGTTTGGGTTGTGGAGAACCCTTCTGGGGTTTGGTAGGGTGAGCTCACAGTAGCCTAGGTGATAACAGGGTATCTGCTTTCTCTTTAGAAAATACTATACAGAAACACAAACATTGTACTTGAGGGAACTGCAAGATGTTGGGTTTTTTAATTTAAAAAATAAGACTGTTCAGTGACAAGAGTGCTCATTGCCTTTGATTGCCTACTATGCTTTTATCCTCAAACCCAGGCTGAATAGTATTTTAAATAGTTTAAGAAGCTTGGGACTTGTGTTTCTGAAACCTCTAATTCAAAGAAATCTGCAAAGTTGGGATCCCATCCACTGTGAAATCTTTGAAGCATGCTTTCATCATTGCCTATCTAAACAGACATGTATTGGGGGGTGGGGGAGGACACTGCGCTCGTGGAATAGAATGGGAAATAAATGAATAGTCTTAAAGTAAATAAGATGTGGTTTTCCCTCCAATAGGATAACTTGGGTGTGGTGGGCTGCTTGCTTTTGCTGTTTGCTTGGCAAATGTAATGTGTACAAGTACTGAGCTGTCTGAAAAGGACACTGCTTTTTTGTCTTTACCTTTTCCAGATTGTTTAATCTAAACATCTTGAGACGGGGAAAGGAGGAAAGTGAGAAGAGTGAGTGTCAGAATCAGTTAATTCTGTCAATGTAATCTTGCATGCACACTATGTATTCTGTTATGTCTTTATGTATTGGACCTGTATTTTCTCCTTGCTTGGTCGGGAGGGTGACAACCCCTAGGGTGAGAACAACGAGGCCTCTCATCCCTGCCTCCGCATTCCAGCTGCCCCGGCAGTAACTTCAAGGGGAGGAAAGGCTCTCATCTCTTATCTATGCTAAAGAACCTTGGAGCCATGAATTGTTATGTGAACGGAGGGGTCTGGTTTGGGAAGGGAAATTTACTGCTTAACACCTCACTTTTTTCCTGTGTGAACCAAACGGTCAAGACACCTTTTAGCCCGCCAATTTTCCCTCCTGGGGATTGGCTACCTATGGGTAATTCAAACTCCTTGGAATGGTATAATAGACCCGCTTGTATTATTTGTCTCATCTCTGACAATACCCCGAGACGCTGTACTAATGTAGGAATAGGCAATAAAGAACTGTGGTTAACCAACCGAGATCTGATCCTTGACTACTTTGAACAGGACTCTCACAGATTGTCAGAGATCCTTGATTGGGATTCGATCGTTCCTGACCATGTCAGAAGACGATCTCGTCCCCCTCAAACCTACCACTCCAGAGGAGGCCCCGGTTACCCCGACGGATCCGGGGAACGGGGGTGGCGGCGGCGGAGGAGGTCCCGAGGTGCCGGTGACCACGAGCCAGGGGGCTTACTACATCCCGCGCCGCCCGATTACCCATCAGAGCGTGACCCCCCAGTACACTTGGAGCCACTTCGGAGGCCGATCCGTGACTTCGTGGGTGCACGACAGGAAAGGGGTGAGAGTTCCGCTCACCGGCGACCAGCTCGATCGCGGGAGACCGAGCTACCTAGGAGACGACCGCGAGCCAGTCCGCCGTGGAGGACCGCGTCGCCAGCCTCCCGAAGAGGAGACACTGGATTTGTATGGGCCCGATCCGTATCGAGAGGAGCAGACGGTCCCGCTGGATCAGATGATGGGAGACCTGAGGCTACAACTCACCTCCGAGCTCCGCGAGCTGGCCCTCGATCTCCAGCACCAATTTCGAGACGCTATGGTGGCGATGCAAGGCGCCCTCCTCGGTCAAGGAGTCGGAGCCCCACAACAGCAGCCAGCACCCGGAGGGGTTCCGGCTCAGCCACAGGCGCCCGTTGTACCCGCGCAGCCGGCTCAGCCGGTCGTCCCGGTTCCAGTCCCGGGGCCCGTCCCCGCACCGGCCCCCGTCCCGGCCGCGCCGGCCGCTCGCCCACCCCCTTCCGACCCACTGACGACTACTTTCGATGGGGACCCCGAGAAGCTACGTTTCTTCACGCTCGAGATCGGGAGATTCCTGGACAGTTGGGGCCACCTGTATCCTACCGAGAAGGATCGCATAGGCTACATCGGTTCCAAACTGAAAGACACCGCCAGCGATTGGTATGTGAGCCTGCACGACAACCCTGGCCCTGAGCTGCGTTCCTTGAACAACTTCATGTGGGCTCTTCGGCACCAGTTCGAAGACCCGCTGGGGGAGGAAAAAGCCAGAAATCAGCTGAGGAAGCTGTTCCAGGGAAGGTCGTCAGTGAGAGAATACACTGAAAAATTCCGGCGCATCGCTGCCAAGATCCACGGATGGCCGGAGGAACTCTTCATGGAGAAGTATTGGGAGGGCCTAAACCCGGAAATCTACGAGACTGTGCTGCTGGGAGGCCGCCCGGGCACGCTGACTAGCTGGATGAGGGCGGCCACCGACATGGAAGAACGTTTCGCCCTAATCAAGATGGGAGCATCCGCGACCGCCGCTATCAGAGCGGGCCCACGAGCGAAGCCCCGATCCAACGTACAAGACGTCCGCGACTCGAGGTTCCGGCAAGGGTTGTGTATGAAGTGTGGGGAAAGTGGCCACTTCGCCTCGGCGTGTCCAAGAGGAGGGGGGAAGGGCCCGAAGACCTCAACTCCAGGACCTGCAGGCACCCCGACTCGGGGGAAGACCCCCATGAAACCCCGGGCTTTGCAGCTGGAAGGGGCAACGAGTGAGCAGGGAGAGCTGGAGCTGATGGAAACCCAGATGTCGGGAAACTCCAACGGCCTGCAGTGAGCGGCGCAGAACTGCAGGTCCCCCACAACGAAGCGCCATCTCCGGTGAGCATCCCCGGCCCCTTGTTATATATGGTAGTGACTGTGGTGACCCCAGGATCAGGTACCCACATGAGGGTCCGCGCTTTAATTGACTCTGGGTGTGCGCGAGACCTAATCAGCCCCCTAGTAGTGGAGGGGCTGGGACCCAAAGTCACCCCGTTAGCGGAACCCCTGAAATTTACCCAGATGGATGGGTCCGAAATGAAGGAGGAGTGCATAGCAGAGACTGAGAACTTAATTTTGGGAACGGGGAACCACTGGGAGAAGAGAGCTTTCGTCATAACCCCTAATGCCCAATTCCCTATGGTGTTGGGTAGCCCTTGGCTCGGGGCGCACGACCCCTATATAAAATGGAGCGAGGGAAAGATTTCGTGGGTAGACGAACGCTGCCAGAGCCACCGCTGGGACCCAGGATGGGGTCCCGGGCCCCCCAGCCCGCCGTCTCCCGCGGCCGCCCTCGCTCTCGTCCCGGCCATGGTGCCTAAGGAATATAGAGACTTACTGGAAGTGTTCAGTGAGACCGAGGCGGACGAGTTGCCCCCCCACCGGTTGTCGGACTGTGCCATAGAGCTCCTCCCGGGCGAGAAACTCCCAAAGGGCAAATTGTATTCCATGAGCCCGGCGGAGCGAGAAGAACTGCGGAAGTTCTTGGACAAAAATCTGGCCAGGGGGTTTATCCGCCCCGCCAAGTCCCCGTTTGCGGCGCCCGTGCTGTTCCGAAAGAAAAAGGATGGCGGCTTGCGATTGTGCACGGATTATCGGGGGCTTAACGCAGTCTCCACCTCTAATGCTTACCCCCTCCCGTTAATAAAAGACCTTTTGGCGGAGGCGGCCAAGGGGAAGATTTTCACCAAGTTGGATCTGCGAGATGCCTACTTCAGGGTGCGCATAAGGGAGGGGGATGAACCCAAGACTGCTTTTAACACCCCCCTGGGGCAGTTTGAATACCTCGTGATGCCGTTCGGCTTAAGTGGCGCGCCCGGGGTCTTTATGAGTTTAATCAACGAAGTGTTGCACAAGCACCTATTTAAGGGCGTGTTATGTTACATAGATGATATCTTGATCTATTCCACTGATAAGAACGAACATGTGACTTTGGTCCGAGACGTGCTGTCAACATTACTAAAAAACCAGCTGTTTGTGAAACTGTCTAAGTGCGAGTTTCACCGCGAGTCTGTGGACTTCCTGGGCTACCGCATTTCTCAGAAGGGGTTGGAAATGGACCCGGGGAAAGTGGAAGCGGTGGTGCAATGGGAGGCTCCGCGAACGAGAAAGCAGCTGCAGAGCCTGTTAGGATTTTGTAACTTCTATCGGACTTTCATCAAGGACTTTGCCAAAGTCACCCTTCCCTTAACGGACTTGTTAAAAACCAAGGGGAGGGGTCCCGAGGCAGGAAAGCCGGGAGAGAAACTGGCGTGGAATGGGGAGTGTCAGAAGGCATTTGAGGCTTTAAAAACTCTTTTTACCTCAGAGCCCATTTTGGCGCACCCGGATGAGACTAAAGACTTTATAATCCATGTTGATGCCTCGGATGTAGCAATGGGGGGGGCCATCCTACAAAGGGACTCTGAAGGGAAACTACACCCCTTAGCGTACATATCGAAGAAGTTCAATGAAACGGAGAGGAATTGGTCGGTGTGGGACAAGGAAGCTGCGGCCATTAGGTTGGCGCTCACTACCTGGCGCCACTGGCTAGAAGGGGCGCAAACTCCGTTCGAAATATGGACGGATCATAAGAACTTAGAAGCTTTGCGCACGCAGCGGTCCCTCAACGCCAAACAACTGCGCTGGGCGGACTTCTTCTCAAAATTTAACTTTGTGTTAAAACATTTTCCTGGGAAGGCTAATTCCCTGGCAGACGCGTTGTCCAGATTGCCCCAACACGAGAGTCTGAAAGACGAGGTATTCGATTCCATGTTCTCCCCCCAGCAGCTGGGAGGAGTGGTTGTCACCAGGAGCAAAGCAAAGAAAACCCAGCTCACCACTGGGGACTGTCAATGGGGGGGGGAATATGCCCCTGAGGAAATAGAGGAATTGGAAGCAATGGGAGAGTGCGAAAAAAGAACGGACAATTGTTGGTTCCGCGGGGACAAATTAGTGGTGCCAAAAACCAAACGCAAAGAAATCCTGCTAAATTGTCACTCTTCCAAGCTTGCCGGACACTTTGGATTCCTAAAAACCCTTAACCTGATCCAACGGCAATTCTGGTGGCCGCGCATGCGTCGAGACGTCTCGGATTTCGTCTCGGCATGTCAAACCTGCTTAATGTGTAAAAAACGGGGAGGCAAAGTCCCGGGATTGTTACACCCCCTCCCCACGGCTTCCAGGCCCTGGGAAGACATAGCCATGGACTTCATTACCAATTTGCCCCCCTCAAAAGGAAAAACAGTGATCTGGGTAGTAGTAGACACGTTTTCCAAACAAGCCCATTTCACTCCTTTCAAACAGTTACCCACCGCCAAAGGGATGGCTAAAGCCTTCTTTAACCAGGTGATAAAATTACATGCTTTTCCGAGAAGGGTGGTGTCCGATCGCGGAAGTCAATTCGTTGCCACCTTCTGGCGGGAGCTTTTGAAACTAATGGACATAGAACCTGCCTTAAGCTCGGGTTACCATCCAGAAACCGATGGCCAATCCGAGCGAACTAATCAAATTCTGGAGCAGTTCTTAAGGTGCTACACCAACTACCACCAAGATAACTGGGTGGACTTATTACCCTTTGCAGAATATAGCTACAACAATGCAGTGCATTCTTCCACTGGGGTCTCACCTTTCATGGCAGTGGGAGGTTTTGAAGGTAAACCGCTCCCCACCCTCAAGGAAGACCCCCAGGCTCCCCCTTCAGACTTCAAAAACTGGTGGTCCAGTCTCCAGGATTCCTGGCCGTTGATTGGTAAAGCCTTGGACCATGCCAAGGAGGACTATAAAAAATATGCTGATCGTGGCCGAGCACCGGGATGGGACCTTCAACCCGGGGACTCAGTTTATCTCTCTACCAAAAATATCCACGGGCTGCAGCCCAGCAGAAAATTAGGATGGAAATATGTTGGACCCTTTAAAGTGCTACGAAAAATCTCTGATGTCTCCTTTGAACTCGACCTGCCTAAATCACTAAGTTCTATACATCCTGTGTTTCATTTCAGCTTGCTGAAGAAAGATCCTGGGCCGAATGCATGGCATCCAGTTCCTCCAGTTCCTCCTCCACTGATGAAGGAGGGGAGTCCACACTACGAGATAACTGAAATCCTGGATTCCAAGACAAAGAGGGGCCATTTGTATTACTTAGTTAGATGGTTAGATTTTGGCCCGGAACACAATGAATGGATTCGTTCTGAACATGTTCATGCCCCCAAGTTAACTAAACTGTTCCATAAAATGTTCCCTGAAAAAGCTAGGTGAAGGGAATCATGGGGAGGGCAGGGTGTCAGCCCCTAGGGTGAGAACAACGAGGCCTCTCATCCCTGCCTCCGCATTCCAGCTGCCCCGGCAGTAACTTCAAGGGGAGGAAAGGCTCTCATCTCTTATCTATGCTAAAGAACCTTGGAGCCATGAATTGTTATGTGAACGGAGGGGTCTGGTTTGGGAAGGGAAATTTACTGCTTAACACCTCACTTTTTTCCTGTGTGAACCAAACGGTCAAGACACCTTTTAGCCCGCCAATTTTCCCTCCTGGGGATTGGCTACCTATGGGTAATTCAAACTCCTTGGAATGGTATAATAGACCCGCTTGTATTATTTGTCTCATCTCTGACAATACCCCGAGACGCTGTACTAATGTAGGAATAGGCAATAAAGAACTGTGGTTAACCAACCGAGATCTGATCCTTGACTACTTTGAACAGGACTCTCACAGAGAGACTGCAAAGCCCCCCCCCCCCTTTCTCGGTACTTGTTTTGTTTGCAGATACTTATTTTAAAAATTTGCAGAGTTGAAAAATTTCCTCTCAATCTCAGACATTCTGCTAATCAGAAAGGTCTGCATGTTTTCTGCTGCAATCCAAGGTATCTAGTTAGTATTCCTGATCCACCCTATTTTAATTTAAAAGATATCAGCATTCTTGGCATTCTCTGAACTGTTTTGTATTTACAGCAGTTTCCACCATAAAACTGTGATGTATTGTATACACTCTCTCTTGAGAATAATTTCGAATGTGTAAGTATCGGTATTACTGCAAACAGGGTACTGATGTCCGAGTAATGTGCTTCTAAGAATCAGACCCTTTTCTCCCAACCAGAATGAATTCATTAATCTGTGCAGATTTTGGAATGGTAAATCATGCTTCAGTGATGCTTCAGTCTACGTAACTCTATTTATACTGTAATAAACATTTGGAGGAAGGACCATAGATCGGTGGCCAAGTGTCTGCTTTGCATACCGAAGGACCTACAGTCTGTCCCCAAAAGGTTGTCAGATTACCTGCCATGGCAACATCCTGCTTCCACCAGTATTCCGCTGCTCTGCCCACTCTCGGAGCACAAGATAACAAGGGGGATGGTGTCCCATCTGCAGCAATGTCACTTTTGACTGGCTTGTCCACTATGCGCTAAGATTTTCCCCAATCTCTACCACAGAGATTGGGAGAATTCCTAGAGCCCTGCTTGATCCAGTGACATCAGTTCCAGGTCTTCATCACTGCATTGCACAATGCTCCCCGTTCCTATGGTAAAGGTAAAGGTTTTCCTTGCTCGAAAGCCAGTTGAATACGACTCTAGGGATGCGGTGCTCATCTCCGTTTCCAAACCAAAGAGCCAGTGCTGTCCATCTCCATGGTCATGTGGCTGGCATGACTAGATGCTGAGGCGCATGGAATGCTGTTACCTTCCCACCGAAGTTGTACCTATTTATCTACTTGCAATTTCTTGCTTTTGAACTGCTAGGTTGGCAGGAGCTGGGGCCAGAAATGGGAGCTCACTCCGGCACTCGAATCTCAAACTGCTGAACTACTGACCTTCCAGTCTGCAGTTCAGCATCTTAACCACTTGAGCCCTCCCTATGACCTTCCCGTAAATGTTCCTGGGACTGCCATGCATAGGCATACAGTTACAAAGTTATCAAGTAGTAGGTAATGTGCAAGACCTGTCCCTGGGACCCTGGAGAGCCACTGTCAATCAGAGTTGATAGTACTGAATTTGATAGACTGATGTTATGGCCTGGCTCAGTATAAGGCAGCTTCATGTGTTCACTGGGCCTTTGTCCCTTCATGAATCTTGAGGTGGTTTTTTTAGAGGAGTCTCAGAGATCTCCCATTCAGGAGGTGATCAGAAGGTGATAGTTGGATTCAGTGAGGTTGCTGTGTCATGAGGCAGGCACCAGTATTGCTTTGGACCCCAATGCACTGTATTAGCTCTGCGTCTACATCCTTTCTGCTCTTATTGAAAATGGGGGGATTGAAATGCCAGGTGGATACATATTGCAGTGTGGACTTGACAGTTTTGATGCAAATTAGCACACGTCAGTTTGTGCTAAACAGTTTCAGCAGATTTTTAGAGTGTTCTTACACTGTCAGCCTGACTCACTTTTAACCCAAGAGAGTAGTTTTATTTTGAAGGCTGAGTAATTGAAGGAAAGGTCCTGCAGCCACCAGATTGGGCTTCCAAGTCCAGCATCCTGTTGATTCAGTGCAGCAGTTTGTACCATTCATTTGTATCAGAATTTGTGCCAGAGTCAATCTTTCTTTAGCTCTTTATAACACCTCAGATTCTTTGCATTCCAAAATAGAAAGGCATTGAGAAAAAAACATTTATTATCACCTGTCTTGTTTACTGACAATGTGTCCAGTCTGTACCCTATTCTGTTGGAAGGTCAGCATCCAATTCACAGTTGCCAGACCAACACAGTTGTTTATAAATCTATTCCTTGAAGTTTCTTAAAACAAATTAAGGAATCCTGGCATTTACTAGAAACCTAAATTATCATCTGCCAACCCCCTCCCTTCAATCCTTTTAAAGAAAATGACGTTTTAAGAAATAGTGGAAGTTACCATTGTGTTGGGTGGAGTGCAGTTGCCATTTGCAGAGCAAGTTGAATGTTTGGGGGTGCCCATGAACCCAGCCTTGTTGTTTGAAAAGCAGGCTGGTGCAATGGCCAAGAGTGCCTTCTCCAAGCAGCCGCTGGCTCGCCAACTTTGTCCTTTCTTAGACTCACCCAGTCTGTCCACACTGATCCAGGTGTTTGTAACCTCACAGTTGGCTTACTGTAATACCCTCATTGTTTACATGGGCTCCCCTTGAAGGCAACTCAGAAATTGCATCTGGTTCAGAATACAGCAGCTCAATTATTGTCAGGAGCTAAGCAATGGGAACATATTTCCCCCTACCTCAAAACAGCTAAACTGGTTGCCAGTTTCTTTCCAAGTCCAATTCAAGGTGCCGGTTATGACCTTTAAAGCCCTTCACCTCCTCTGGCCAATATATCTGTGAAGGACCATTTGCTCCCACATGTCCCTGTGAGCCAGCTATGGTCTTCAGACTGCCACCTACTGGCTGTTCATTTACTTAAGGTGCCCTGCCTCACATTCTCCTGACTCCAAACCTTTTCCACCATAGCTCTCACTTTATGCAATGGGCTTTCTGAGAAGGTGAAGGAAGTGCTGTTGTTAGAAATCTTCAGCAGGCACTGCAAAGTCAATCTGTCCAAGAAATGTCTAGTGCTGGAGTTGGTTTTCAGTGGAGATACCTTCATTGCATTTCACACGAAAAGGATGGAGAGGAGGAAAAGGAGCTCCTGGCAGACAAGTAAGGAGATTCGGGGGTGGAGCCTGGGGAGGGGAGGGTTTGGGAAGGGGCAGGACCTTAGCAGGGCATAATACTATAGAATCCACCCTCCAAAACAGCCATTTTCTCCAGGAGAGCTGATATCTGTAGTCTGGAGATCTATTGTAAGTCTGGGAGATTGGCAAGTCCCATCTGAAGTTTGGCAACCGTAGGGCAACAAGCCAGGTTTACACACATTCAGGCTTAATATGGCTTGAAGTAACAGGTTTACACACATTCAGGCTTAATACGGCTTGAAGTAACGTCATAATGAAGCCACTGAAATTCAGAAAATGGTGCAAAGAAAGAGGTTAAATGGATGCTGCCATTCTTAAAGCTCTAACAAAATTCAATGAGCATCCTCTTGAGGAGCTTTAAAGTAAAAAAAGAACATTATCAGGAGTTCCAATTCAGGGATTTGCCCCGTAACATGTAGCTTGGTCTTCTGATCCCAGCAGCCATAAGATCATAAAAGTGTGGGAATACAAGAGGGGTGAAAGAAGCTGGTAAAAGAGGGGAACCTCTCATTTTGTACTTTGAATATTATCTTCCTTGAAGAGGAACAGTACTAGTATGAAATTTAAGTTACTTTCAGCCCTGGAAAATAGCCATCAAAATGGGAAAGGAAAAGATGAATTCTACAATTATTATTAGTTTGATTGTTTCACATCCTGGCTTTCCACCTTCTCTTTCCTCATGCAATGCTTGTGATCATTTCTTGTTTTATGCTAATTGCCATACAATAAATGCAGAAACTTTCCTGTCTTATTATTATTATTATTGTGACAGACTTTGGGGGAGTCCCTGGAGTGGGGGTTGGCACAAAGGTGCCAATGGAGATCTGTTCCATAAGCAGTGAAGAAGAATTTGTCTTTTTCCTTTTTCCCCCCTGGTCATTTCATTTGCATTCACGGCAGGACTGATTAATATTAAATGAGGAGAATCTGACATCCTGGTACCACTTCAGCTGTTCTTGGAGCTCAGTTCTCATGAAGCTGCAGCATTTTCCACTGCTAATGAACAGGGTTCTGAGTTTTGATGGAACTCTGGGACATTGTCACATTCATGCTACTTTTAACAACAAAGATAATTACACCCTATGACATGCTATAATAATAGTTTTAGAAATGAACTGCTCTTGGTTAACGGGGGAAATGCATAAAGAGCTGCCCTTTAAAATATGCATTTAGTGGTACAAGCTATTTATAGTACCTGTGTTGCCACATGTCTTTCCCAGGGGTGCCAAAGCAAGTTTGGGGGGGACGGATAGTAGCTTGTCGGGCAGATAATATGGTAGGTTGCCTGGCAGATAATAGGTGGCCAGATCTCAATGGAATCCCACCTGGTGGTGGTTTTGGCCTTAAGTGGGCCCTGACTGTACCAATCAGAGGTCAAAGTTTGCAGCTCAGTGCCTGGATAAAGCTTCAGTTCCATCAGTAGGTGCCCCAAACTATTTCCCCACAACTTGGCACAGGTTTTCCTTCCCACATCTCAAGGTTCTTGACTGGGAAAAGGCAATACCATTTCTCCAGCTGACTGCCCAAAGCCTTCCGTGCCCACAGATTCATTCATAAGCAAGCAATTTGGAGTTGTAGAATGTTTGTCTGGAACAGCCTGGGTGAGCAAGTGTCTCTGTAAGGAGGAACTAGGGCTGCCAGCCCTCTTGCTATGGCAGGAGGCTTCCTGCCATAGCAAGAGGGCTGCCAGCCCTAGTTCCTCCTTACAGAGACACTTGCTCACCCAGGATGTTTCAGGATGTTCCAACTGTCTTCATTGCCCACTACATAGAATTTTGCCATAGAGTTTCCAGTTATTCCTACAGCTACCCATTGTCACTTCTGCGTTATACCCAGAAATAGCACGGTGACACTGTTGACATGGACAACATCATGTACACACCCATGTCCCCACCACCCACCAACCCTCCCGCTGGTTCCCAGTCTTGGCCTGGAAACCCAAGGAGAAACTTAGGGAGCAATCCTAAGCAGGGCTATTCAAAAGCAAGCCCTATTTGATATAATGGGCTTACTTCGAGGAAAGGTTCTTAGGACCAGAGAGCGTTGGTGTTCTTATGACTGTGCATAGAGCCCTGCCCAATGACTTTGAGTACAATTTCATGCAACAACTACCAGCTTTTCCCAGGAAGGGGGGAAATAACACTTTGTCCAGCCTTTTGCTGTCTTTTGGGTACCTCCAAAACAGGAGATCAAGCATTCCTGCTCCAGGCAACTTGCACTGGCAGTGTCAGAAGGCTAGGATATAAGGAAATTAGCTACAGATAGGAGTTTATTGGAGGTAACACAAAAAGGAAAATGTAATGGGGTTTTAAATGTGAAATTTAAATAAACAATTAAAAGTGACATTGATGCAAACTCTTAATGGTGGGCTTTTTGATTAAACAAAAAGTGAAGCTGTCCCAAAGATATAAGAAGATTATCACGTGGTGAAAAGAGGAAAAAAACATGTCTTTCAGAGGTCTTTCACTGATCAACGAGTTACCAGATGGATTGGAAACAACATGTCAAAAGTAAGTTAAGAGGGGAGAACTATGTTGAAGTCATAAAACATGGAGCTAACTTATAATTGGGCAACTTGAAGGAACTTGGGTCAAATTCACAAACTAAGATCAAGATTTAGGCAAGTCATTAACATGGAGTAGCTGAATAGATAAAGACAGTGTGAAAAATATGTGGGATTTGAGGTTTAGTCGCCAGGGAATAGATGGCACAAAATTCTGGCTCTAAAATGCTGGCTCTAAAATGCTAGATTAGCTTGTCCAATGAAGATCATCAACTACTTCTTGATTCTCACACAACTCCTCCTGAGTCTTCCCATTCCCTTTGTACAAACTATGCAGCAAAGGGACTGGGAATTCTTTGAGACATAAAAGAAACTTCCTAGGGAAAAGAAAGAAAGCAGTGGTTGAACTAGAAGCTCTAAGGAAGGGAAGAGAAGAGCAAGAAAAGGACATGTAGGCTACACAGAAGATTGTTAGAACCTTCAGCTCAGGCGTGATGAAAAAATATAGAAAGCAACATGGGAGGGGATTTTTTAAAAAAAGAAGTGACACAGAACAATGAGAGAGGATGATGGGTTGAGGACCTGCATTTTTAATTGGACAGGAGGGCACCAATTCAGATTAAAAAACACAATCACTAGCAGCAATTTTAAGCAAGGACTTGACAGGAAAGGAGACAAGAATATCAGTGCTGCAGATGAAAAAAAAAAGATTTTAGAACAGCAGCAGCAGAAAACAGTATCACAGAAGTGTGGTCTTCAGACAGGTGGATAGAATAAAGGGTGGACCAAATATGGTTCTAGGAGTGTGTGGCCCAAATTAGATGACACACTGGAACATCCATGATTGTATTAGTTGTTCCTTTTTCCCATTGTAAATAACAGCTGTGAGAGGCACTGGTTTGAATTAAGGTCACAATTTATGTAAAGGAGGTTTAACCCGCTCAGTCACGTGCCATTTTCTCATACCCAAATTACCACCTGGAGCTGCCATTTGTTCTAAGGGAGAGAATGTACAGATTGTTTATAGTGCTTCTGTGTTTTCCTACTGAAACTAATATTTGCTTAGATACAGGCTGAAATTGGCAGAAATAGCTACAGGGTAAAAAAAAACCTTCTATACCATGGTCTAAGTCCAGACCTCCCATAGCTACAGTTTATGAAGCAGAAATACTCTGAAGATTCAACCATGACTCTGACTAGGTCTTGTCTGGTTTGGCCATAATCTTCCCCAAAAAATAAAATTAGAAAGTGAAACTGTCGGTTGAGGGTCTAATCAACTGAGATTGAGATCAACTGAGAGCTGGGTGACCTTGGGCCAATCACACACTCTTGGCCTAACCTACCTCATAGGGTTGGTGTGAGGATAAAGTGGAGGACAAAAGAGTGCTGTAAGCTGCTTTGGGCTCCCATTGGGAAGAAAGGTGGGGTATAAATGAAAATTAAATGTGCTGGGAGTTTTCTGTCAAGAGCTGCATACATAAGAGGTGTACAGGGGTCTGATTTGAATTGGGGCTATGGTCTGAGCAGGTTTTAAACCTTTCTCTCACCATTTTCTGGATTTAAAAAAGCCTCAGGGAGCTGCTGTTCCTCTGACTGGGAAAACTTACATGTACTGATACCAGTCCAGATAAGTTTCCCCAGTACAACAAATAGCAGCTGCCCAGGGCCATTTTAGATCAAGAAAGCGGGGGGGGGGGGTTTAACCCTCCCTTCCTTTACGTTGTGGTTCTGATCTGCATCAGACCCTAGTGTACCTGGCAGTGGTTACAAGAAATGCTGAAAGCTCTTGCATCAGAACTCTCAGCATATTGACTATACCTGACTACACATTGCATATATAGGTGGTGTTCTGCCGGGCATTCTCCGTGCAATCCTACATAAGAATTGAGTTTTCTTGATGTAAATGGGTTGGGATACTCAGAAGCAGTCTCCAGACTAATGATAAGTTAGTTTTCATTCATCTCCAAGACATAATTATACCAAGCATATGCTGCTTCCAGCTGGTTACACAGACAAGGGTGTGATCAAAACTTCCGAACATGCAATTGGCCTTTCCTAGCCGGATTCGGAATCAGTGCTGGACTGAAAAATGGACCCTCTTCAATGCTTAGCAGCTCTTACATGTGTATGTAAATTGATGATTCCTGTGGTTAACATTCGTGACCTTCGAGTGGGTGGGTAAAAAGTCCCCTTCTGTACTCTGTTGTCTCCTTCCGCTGTCAGATTTTAAATTGCAAGTGCCTTATGGGCAGGGACATGACTTATGATCTGTTTACTCTGTAAAATGCCATGTACATTAATGGTGTTACATAAATAAATTTGTAATAATTTCAACATGGGATGGTAATAGGACAGCCTTGAGGTGGCATTCAAAATCAGGAGAAGGGGAGACCCCCCCCCCCCAAAAAGGACTCATGTGAATCAAGCAAATTTGATTTTGGGGAGCTCAGACTTAATAGAGGCTAGCAAACTATCCACACGAGGGTTGCATTATACATAGGGATGAGCACAAACCAGCTGATGAACTAAAGTTCATCACAAATTTTGGGTGGTTTGTGATTTGCAAACTGAAGAACTGCCATTAATTTTCACACATTTTGATGCAGTTTGTGGTGGTTCGTGGCAGCCGCTCTGAGCCTGCCTTTTGGTGGGGAGAGTGGGATATAAATTTAAGAAAATAAATAAATAAATAAAATAAGTTCTAAAGAGCAGAAAGCAGCTGTTTGGTTTAAATGGCTGGGAGCTATTTAAATCACTGCCTTCGAGCTATTTAAACCCCTGCTTTCTGCTCCCCATGAAAAGCTGTGGGGAGCAAAAAGCAGGGGTTTAAATAGCTTCCAACCATTTAAACCAAACAGCTGAGAGGCAGGCAGCTCCTGCTGCTCTGCTGTTTGGTTTAAATGGCCCCCTGCTTTCTGCTCCCCACAAAAAGCAGTGAGGAGCAGAAAACAGGAATTTTAATTTTGAAAGGCTCACAAATCGATACGAACTGGGTCAGTTTACAAACCAACCTCCCGGTTCGTATGGGTTCATGGTTCGGTTTTGGGTTCAGCCATGAACCACGAACTGAATTGAACCGCAAAAAATGTGGTTCATGCCCATATCTAATTTTACAGCTAAGCAATTAATCTTCTGCAGTAGGGTATTATTTCATTCATTACCCATGGCTGCTTGTGAAAAACTGGCCACATGCACTCTGGTGGGATCTGCAATTTGCCCTTATTAGTCACATGACATACCTAATGCTCAGCTCCTCTCACTTAGTAGCCATATGCATATAGACATAGGTGTCCACTTTGTGCATTTGACAAGGTGAGCTCTGGTGCCCAAAGGCATATGCCACTATCAGCCTTTGCAGACATTTTTTTGGGCTGAGGACAGACTAGCAATGTGGGGCGGGAGAGCTCCACTTCAGAAGTGGGGGAAGGGAGCGAGTTCAAACAGCCGCAGCTGTCCTCTGCCTCCCTTCCATACTCACCCGTGTGTGAGCCGCTTCCCTGCCACCTCAAATGGACACTGGCAGAAAGCGGTGTCCAGGGGCCGTCTTCTGCTTGGATCCTGCTTCCCAGCTGTGTGGACAGGAAGAAGCAAGATTCAAGTGGAAGCAGCGGTGTGAATGTGCTGCGGCGGTGAGATGCACATGAGCGCATGTGCACAAGTGTCCCCAATAGAGGAGGCGGGGAGATTTTAAATTTTTAGACTGCTGCTGTGGCCATGTGCCTATGTGCATTGGCACCCATGCGCCTATTGCCGAAACGGCCTTGCCATGAGCCGTGGACACCGGTCCACCTGGGGCCGCTCTGCTGCAGTTTGAACATTCCATTCTGCATCCTCCCCGGCATGCTCCTGCGGGAAACTGGCCAGTGTGAATGGCCAGGCCCGGGCCAGTTTTCCCCCATGGCTTTTGGCCCCACTGCCATTCCATGGCAGATTACCAGTCTGTCCTCAGGCATGGTAACCACAAAAGGGGGTGTAAGATAGAAAGCCACCATTGTACAAGTGAAAAGCTTGGAAAGGGATATGTTCAAACTGAAGATTGCAATGGGAACCTTTTTTTTTGGTACCCATGAATATGAATCTGTAGATACATGCATCCACATAAAGCCTGCTACTCTGTCTGTTTCACAGGATTACAATGTATTGTTCTGGTGCCTTTTCACAAAGATCTTGATGCATAAACCTACATCTTATGAATTAATACACAGTGTCAGTCTGTCAGCATCATCTGTGTCACTGACATCATGTCCCCAAGCAGTGCCAGTGGCAATAGTTTTTGCAGTGATGGAGATTACTTTGCAGAATTTGTTACTAGTTGTTGGAATGAATCAGAAGACTGGAACTGCTTCGCTGGACCAAAGCAAAGCACTTGATTAGTGAAGAATTCTTTTGTGTAAGACCAAAAAACCACCACCTGTGTTATATGGAGAATTCATTCCCCCTTCTGCAAGCTGATCTAAGACATCCCAACATGGGAACATTTTTCTAGGATATTCTGAAGAGACAGGGTAAAAACCTATAAACAAACAAATAATTCCCTCGTCTGCAGTTTAAGACCAGTCTCTATTATTTATCATTGCTAACCACCTTGTGGCATATTCCAGGTGCATGAAGCAATCTTTACCTGCAATTTAGATATTTCTTGTGCTGCATCCAGATGGCACATTGTTGGCTCACTTCTTAAACTGCTGGTGATTTAGAATGAAAATGGATGTGTGAGAAGGAATATCACACAAAAGTATTGAAAGGTTGAATGGGATTTTCTACTTCAAGGTATTTGCAAGATCAGAGCCAGCCTTCATCACTAAAAGGGGTAGCAACCTGTCCAGGTGGAGGATGAGAAGCCATGATATCATCATGAGAGAGCATCTAACACCCAGGCAGAAGGAGGCTGTTTATTTATTCACATTTTCTCCCCAAAGGGAGAATAAATACAACACCAATAAACAGAACTTAAATGTACCAGAGCAGTGTGTCCTGGCTCCTCCAATATCTTGAGCTGGTTGGCTCCTCCAAGAGATGGCTAGCTCCTCCAAGATCTTTAAGCCACATGATAAAAGGGCTCTTGGCCCTTTGGCTTTTGCTGTTCTACTCATGGCCGTACTCCCTCTAAGTCCCCATGCTCACAGTCATGGTATCTAAGGTAGGTTATGTGACCACTCTGGTTCAACTCAGAAGTTTAATATTTCTTTTTTGTGATTGAGGACAGAAATCTAGGCATCAGTTCCCTGACTACATTATCAAAAATTTGACAGAGCAATTGCTGTGAAAAGTGACACCTTTGTTTAGGGGTTTTCTACTTGATATAATTTTTTTTCCTAATCCTGCAGCTGTTGACCAGCCATGTGTATCAAAAAAAGAGGCATCAAAACCACCACAGAAGAAACCACCAACAGTGAACATTGTTTAATTGAAACTGGCAGGAAGACTTCCCAAACACAGAAAGCCTAAAAAAACAAAACCCTAAAGCAGTGGTGGCGAACCTATGGCACGCGTGCCAGAAAAGGCACTCAGTTTCCCCGTCGGCTTGGAGCGGCAGCAGCGATGGGCAGCTTGAGGATGCTCCTAGGGGGGAGCTTGCCTGGGGAAGGAGCAGGATGGTGCTCGGAGTGTCCTTGAGCTGCTTGCTGCTGCTCCAAGCTGACGGGGAACTTTCCCCACCGGCTTGGGGCAGCGGCACCAACAGGCGGCTCGAGGATACTCCTGGGGGGGCTTGCCTGGGGAAGGAGCAGGAGGGTGCTCGAGGTGTCCTCAAGCTGCCCACCTCACTCCAAGCCAACAGGGAACTTTCCCTGTCAGTTTGGAGTGGTGGTGGTGGGTGGCTAGAGGATGCTTCAGTGGGGGCTAGCCTGGGGAAGGAGTGGGAAGGTGCTTGGAGCATCCTTGAGCTGCCCACCGCAGCCACTCCAAGCTGATGGGGAACTTTCCCATCGATTTGAAGCGGCGGTGGCGGGTGGCTGGAGGATGCTCCTGGGGTGGGGCTTGCCTGGGGAAGGGGTGGGAGGGCACTCAGAGCATTCTCGAGCCGCCACCCAGCCCCGGCACTGAGAGGGGGAGTGCGCAGCGAGGTGTGCCGCCTGGCCAAGACGAGGATGACGATGTGGGACTCACTTGCACATGGGACTCCTTTTATCCATTGGGAATTTGATAAAGGAAGTTTATCAGTTGGTTTCTTTGGACTGAAAAGCAGACTTGACTTCAAATGTCTTTCTATCCCTGGAGAAAAAGTTGTAAGGACACTCCTTTAGATTAATGTACTCTAATGTACTCGGAGGCCAGTCGGTTCAAGGTCCTTTCCGAGTTTTCACCCACTGCTGCCTTTCCCAGCTCCTTTGCATCTTATTTTCCCGTCTCACCCCCTTCTGTCTTGCACCATCATCATCTTCTTCATGATCTTGGTGCCTCTTCCCTGCTTGCATCTTCATCTTACTTTTATAGTGTTGCTTAGCCATGCCTTTTTACACAGTAAAATCTCAAAAGCTCGCCTGCCATTTTATATCCATCAGTTTTCAGTTGGGTGGGGGAGCCGATCACCTACCCTGGAAGGGGGAGGGAAAGGAGATTGTAAGCCGCTCTGAGACTGCTTCAAGTAGTGAAGGGCAGGGTATAAATCCAATCTCTTTTCTCTCTCCTTCTTCTTGTCCTTCCACTAAACTTAATTAAAAACTATTTGTTAGAATATGTGTTTTATGCAGGTGGCCTTGTGTATGGGAGCAATGTCCATCGGACAATGTTAATATATGAGTTGTTTTTTCTAAACTAAAACCTCAGTATTCAGGTTAAATTGCCGTGTTGGCACTTTGCAATAAATAAGTGGGTTTTGGGTTGCAGTTTCAGCACTTGGTCTCTAAAAGGTTCGCCATCATTGCCCTAGAGCAACCTGAACTTATATATGTACATGTCCTAGAGGAAAACTGTTTTTCATAATCAGATTTTTTTGTTGTTGTTCTAAATATAATCTCCTTCTTAAAATGGAACAACTAGGTGGGGCAAAACAGGACCCCAGATGGTGTGATACACCCACTGGCCCTGTCCTGATTCCGTTTATTTCCCCTTGATATAGAATCCTTCATGGTAAACGTTGCCTGTTGCAAAGTGTTCTAGCTTATAGTCTAAAGTACATATGCAATTCAAATGAGGTTCTGGCCAAAGGTAGGTATGCCGTAGAAGGCACTCACAATCTGCCTACATATTAAGATTGGTGATGGTGATCAAGGAATCTTTTAGGAAAGGTTTAGGAAAGGGTTGCTATGCATCTCCCCCAGTTGCAAAACACAGCTCCAGCAGATCTGCATCATCAGAAAGTAAGCTACAAGACCACAGAGTGGGAAACAAAGGAGGTAATCCACTTCTGGCTTTTTGATATATTAAGGCCATCGCTTTGATAAAGGAATCCCAGAGGGGTAGAAGCAGAAGTCTGAAGCAGAAGTCCAGTGACACCTTAAAGGCTAGCAACATTTATTTCAGCATGAGCTTTTGAGAGTCCAAGCTCACTTTTTCAGATTCTATGCAGAGGCAGGCAATGGCAAGCGAACTCAGAACATCTCTTGCCTTGAAAACTGCACTGGGTTGCTGTAAGTCAGCTGTGACTTGACAGCAAAAAATGAAGAGGAAATCATATTCCCCATTATGATAGGAGAAATTACTGAAGGAGAATGGGAAGGGGCGAGGAACAGAGAGAGGCTCGATGTGACTCCCCTACCCATCATAAATCTCTTCTGGAGTGGTTCTCTGTGTCAGGGTGTAGAACTGAGTAGGTTATTGCAAAAAATGGATGACAAAGGTTCTAGCCTCTCTCTCATGGGGTGCAGACTGACAAAACTGCAATTACGTAGGATGAACACTAATTAATGGAAGCAGAAACACTCTGAAACATAAGAAAATTAACTTACAAGGGCTATGTTTCAACATACTGAGAAGCCAATTAAAGTTCCTTAAAAACTAAGTCCTGCTAAAATGAAAAAATTAAAATTAATATAGGAAACCATTGTAAAAAAAATCCATCTCTCACCCTTTCAACTTCACTTTGCAAAGAGCGCACATACACCAAAGCAAACCTACTGTGCCTACAAATAAACATTTTACCACCCCAGTTCAGAAAGAACTACGCAAAGAGCCAAATTATGTATACCCAGTGCTGGAAGCATGCCAAATATGGAAATTTAGCTTTGGCTAAAGTGACTGTTTTAGATTAGTATCTGACATTTTTCTATCCCCAGCATACTTTCTGCAGCAGCCCATAAGCAGAATCACTGGGACCATAACAGTGGGGGAGGCAAGACAGCAAAGCCTCTCTCCCATTGGCCAGCCTGAGAAGGATGGACTTCTTACTTCTCCCTTCCCAGAAGTGCCCCCTGCTGTCACCATTTCATTTGTCCATTACAAAAAAGTTATAGAAGTAATCTAAGAGTTAGTATCTGGATTTGCTGTTTTTCTTCCCTCTCTCTCCTTTTCATTTGTGTTGGATTATACTGTAGGCATTGTTTCGAATTGTAAACTGCTTTGTGTGCAATAGGTGAGTGCAATAGCAGAAAAGTGATATGTACATGCGATAAATAACACTGGTGTTTCATTCATATCTTTCTAATCCACTCAAAAAAGGTGAGGCAAGATGCCAAAGAGGTAGAGCAGGAAGGTGAGATAGGTTATAGCTACCTATCTGTGTAGGTCCAGCAAAGGTCCAGTTTCCTAGGCAGGCATCTGAGCATCCAGGTAACCAGTACTCAGAAGGTAATCCAAAGAGGAATGCAGAGAAGCCACAGAATGGGTCTGCAGCACACAAGAGGGGGCTGTCCAGGGAAGGTAAATGCTTGACTTGCAGCCAAATTCTGGCCACTGTTATAGAGCAAGAGGCTTGGTTCAGAAACAACAGATTCTCTTCTTTGGTGACTTAGAAAACAGAGAGGGGGTAAAGTGGGCTGTCTGAAATGCCACCAGATTTGCCAATGGGAGTGGTCCAGGAATCTGAGAATACGCTGAAATAAGGAAACAGACAGAAGGTCTTCAGATAAGGAACAGGTTTGTTTGGAGCTATCTTGTTAACCTCAGAGACCTGGAAAATTTGGCAGGCAATCCAAACATTCCAAATTACATTACTGGAGCAAGTATTTTCCTCAATATGAGTTATGAGATTAGGCACCCGAATCACTGTGTGGACACTCCAACACTTGTGGTGCTGATGGTCCAGAACCTCCATGGAAAGAAGCTAATTTGAGTCTCAAGTTGGAGGGGAAAAGAACGAACCAGAAGGGAAGCTTGATGGCAATTAAACACACACGCGCACACATTAGAACATAACTCTCAGGGATTGCATGCCTCACCCAAAGGATCTTCCCTGCTAATTTTCTAGTACTTAGGATACAAAATGCCAATGACATTAGAGCTGGCAGGAGCAGGTATCTGACACCTTCAAAAGGCAGGAAGTAATAAAGACCGAATGTAGGAAGACATGGGACATCTCAAGAATGCTAAGTAATGAGACCGTCTGCCTTGGCCTCTGAGTGACACAACTCCCATTTCTTGCTACTTGTTCAGACTCTGAGCATGAGTGCTTGGTGGAAAACAAACATTGGCAGTATAGAACTGAGGGGAAACTATTTAGTTTATATGTGCTGCAATGAATGACATTCACAAATGTGTGCACATGAATAGAGTATCTGTCTGCAATGCAAATAATTACAGCCCCATTCAAGCCGGTGACATGAGCACCCATGCAGTGCAAATGCTAGGCAGAGTTACACCCTTTCCAAAACCACTGGTTTCAATGGACTTGAAAGGGTGCACCTCTGCTTAGGAGAGAGTACAGAATTAAGACAAATACTCAGACTGGAACTAT
This sequence comes from Lepidodactylus listeri, assembly GCA_029233225.1. Lineage (NCBI taxonomy): Eukaryota > Metazoa > Chordata > Lepidosauria > Squamata > Gekkonidae > Lepidodactylus > Lepidodactylus listeri. Next base: position 52,691,825 of record JARCFY010000012.1, read on the forward strand.
TACTAAAAGAAACAGAATCGATAAAACTTTGTACTGTCTAAATAGTAAAAACAGGTAATAAATTGCATTCCCTCATGTGCAGGACAATCACACGGCTAGCTATGAGAACAGCAGAAGCAAAGAAATGTGAGAGGGTGGCTGCTGCACTGAAAGAGTCATAAAGTCCTACTAAATCCCCACAGTGACTGGAGAAAATACTGTAACGAATTCTCTTCTCTTGCAAGACCATACTCCTTGTGATGGCTGGAAGCTCCGTTGTCAGTCCTTTCTCTACTGACTTCCCTCTGATTCTGAACTGTACTTCTGCTCTCTAAAGCAGGCATCCAGGCATCAGGATAACACATTGTATCATGTTAAGTATCTTTATCACCTTTCCATCAAGGACCTTGAAGTAACAAATGCAATCTGTTTCTTATTACTTGTATTATCATCACAACAGCCCTGTGAGGGGTTTTGGCTTGTCCAAATAACTAGTCCAAGATCACCCAGTAAGCAAGCAGGGATCTGAACCTGGAACAACTAGGGAGAGTCCAACACTCTAACCATACACTGTATACTTTTTCTTATTATGAAATGGGGTGAGGGATATATGGTAGAAATCCCACACCCATTAATAGCATACTTGCATGTGAAATCAGTGCATGGCATCCAGGCCAAGCAGTCCATGTCTCTGAACATGAAGGTTCCATTTAGCCAGCATGGCTAATATCCACTGATGGACCTTCCCAATGAATTTGTCTAATCCCTTTATTGTTTGTTTATTTGTTATCTATAGTCCACCTTTCTCGTGGAGACTTAAAATTGGATTACACACTGCTAATCAGTGCAATCAATAGAACAAGACATCTGATAAGGAAAGTAACAGGACTATGATTACAGAAATCTGAAACAAAGCATAAATTATTAGAACTATGTTAACAATGCTGAAAAAAAGAAACAATGTAGTAAGATCAAACGTTGATACTCCCTCTATCGGTGTCTTTTGCCAGCAGATGAAGACTGTTTTGTTTCCTCTGGCATACCCCCAATAATGAATTTTATATTTTTAATTGCATTTTAATTGTGTAAATGCTTTAATGTTTTTATGTTCTCTGCCTTGTGGAGCCTGACTAGCTGGAAAGGTAGCATAAAAATATTTTAGAGAAATAAAATAAATAATATAATGCACACAGCAAGCAGATAATCGGGCTTTATTGTAACAGAATGATTCAAGAAGGTGCTTTAATAAAGGGAATGTGTAGTGTAGTCCAACATCTCATTCCCCTTATTAAAACATCTTTTTGAATCATTCTGTTATAATCATTCTGTTATAATAAAGCCCTATTACCGATGTACAAATGCCCTCCTGAATAATTCAGTTTTGCATAGTTCACAAAATGCCAGGTGTGTAGGAGTCTTCCTAAGTTTCTGAGGCTGGCAGGGCTCATTTCCTAGCAGGAGCTCCTTTGCATATTAGGCCACACACGCCTGATGTAGCCAATCTTCCAAGAGCTTACAGTAGCCCCTGTAAGAAGAGCTCTGTAAGCTCTTGGCGGCATAGGCGCAAGGGTGCGGGGGGGCTCGAAGGCTCAAGCCACCCCCGAAATTTCCTTCCGAGGCCCGGTCGCCGCTGCTGGAGAGGGAGAGGGAAGGGGTGGCCGGTGGGGAGAGAGAGGCACCGGCAGCAGCGGCTGGCAGGCCTCAGAAGGGCCCGGGGAGGCACGGCGGTTTCCTGGGGGAGGAGAACATCACCCCAGCGAGCGAGCACACTTTGCGCACATGCTAAGGTCCCCCCCCCAAAAAAAATTCCCAAAGTCTACGCCCCTGCTTGGAGGATTGGCTACATTAGGTGTGTGTGGCCTAATATGCAAAGGAGCTCCTGCTATGAAATGAGCCCTGGAGGCTGGCCATACTGTAGGTTGGGGGCCACTGCAGAGAAGACACTTGTAAGGGCATTGTTTGATCTTGCCCATTTTCTGGCTGACATCTGTAGAAGGCTTTGCTCAGATGAGTGAAACTGCCACGGTGGGGCACAGGAGAAGAAGTGGTTCTGCAGATATGAGGGTCCAAGACCACGAAGGGGTTTGTCTATGACAGCCAGAGCCTTGAACTGAGCCTGGTAACTCTATAAATCCATCTGATGGTGAAAAGTGACATCAAGTCACAGCTGACTTATGGCAACTCCTCATGGGGTTTTCAAGGCGAGAGACATTCAGAGGAGGTTGGCCATTGCCTGGCTCTGTGTTGTGACCCTGGCTTTCCTTGGTGGTCTCCCATCCAAATGCTTAGCTTCCAAGATCTGATGAGACCAGCTAGCCTGGGCTATCCAGGTCAGGACTTTAAAGCCATCTGAGCTACTAAAAATAAAGAATCCTTCTTCTTTCAAATCATTGCTTTACTTATTATATGCAGAATTAACTCATTCATTAAACTGACCCAGACTCCGATAATTAATTGACAAAGCTAAAATATGCTTGCATCATTGGATGGGCTCTCCTTAGGAAACTGCAGTGTTAAGCAGTCTCCCTGCTTCAGTTAAGTTACTATTTCTGTTGGGAAGTCTTGCTGTGCTGGATGTGATTGCTGAGCACATTCTCTCAGGCAGAGAACTCTGACTGTGACCAGTTATTGGTTTCTTGTTTAGTTTCAAAATACTAGGCTGCCCTCTACTGTTAAGATAAAGCCAATCCTGTTCTCATCAGAGACAGTTTCAGGAAAGGGGGTGCCTACATTCAGGAGGAAGAAAAAATAATTCTTCTGCTGAAAACAGATTAAAACAACCCGCCCCCACAAAAAAAAAAATAATTGCCTCCGGTACAGAATTTAGACTTGAATAGCAGAGAGTTCAAAAAGCTGCACCAGTGAAAAATAAAGGCTGAAAGCTGAATGTATGGAAGTCAGTAAATTACAAGATAAAACTTTGAATCCATCTTAAAGCATATACAGAGAGAGGAAGAGACCTGATTTTGAGATAATTGGGACGATAGACATCAAATAATTTCTTTCTTTTGAGAGGTACACAAGCTGTCCGTCTAGGACTGAGGATATACTTGCTCTTGATAAACACATTTGTAACAGGACAAGAGTACTAAATGAATACATTACAGATCTAAGATTGCAGGGTCAGGAGAACAGTGGAGACTTATGATGTTATTGTATTGCTTTTTGGTGCTGTGGATCTCTGGGGAAAGCTAATAGCTTCTTCATCGGTTCATCAAAGCTTAAGCTTTCCTACTTTCAAAAAGAAGTAAGCACTTTTGTTCTAAAATAAGGAGACTTTTAATAGCCACAAATTAATATAGTTTTAATTCTGTTCATTTTAATTCTATTTTACATGTACTTTAATAATTATTATATATTTACATAAAGTATATACTATGTACTTTCATATATGTACTTTAATACATGGTGTTAAAGTAAAGGTAAAGGTTTCCCTTGCTCAAAAGCCAGTCCAATCTGACTCTAGGGGGTGGTGCTCATCTCCGTTTCCAAGCCAAAGAGCCAGCACTGTCCAAAGACTTTTCTGTGGTCATGTGGCCAGGATGACTAAACGCCAAGGCACACGGAATGCTGTTACCTTCCCACCAAAGTGGTACCTATTTTTCTGCTTGCAATTTCTTGTTTTTGAACTGCTAGGTTGGCAGGAGCTGGGGCCAGCTTGCTGTAACCCAGCAGATAACCTTGCTGTTGTAACCCAGCAGATCCCTGGCTAGGGATGCGAGCCTCCAGATCCCCTAGAATTACACCTTATCTCCAGACTACAGAGATCAGTCCCCCTGGAGAAAAAGGTTGGCCTCTGTGGCATTAGACCCAGCTGAGGTTCCTGTCCTCCCCAAGCACCATCCCCAAATCCCCTGGAGTTTCTCAATCTGGATCTGGCAACCTTAACCCCCCCATCCTCCACTGGTGGCCAGGAGGAACCAGGCAACCCTAAAGTGGCGACATAAGAACTTCTAAGATTTTTGAAATGGAGAACTGAGAATGGTTCAAGGTAAGAAATTGCATGTGGCTTATCAGGCAGTAGGGCTGCCAAGTCCAACTTGGGAAATATCTGGGGACGTTGGGGGTGGAGCCAGGAGAAAGGAAGTGACATCATTTTGTGATGTCACATCCTGTGATGTTTCTTCCACATGCTGACACATGAACTCATGAAGTTTCCTAATACTGAATCAGGCCATTGGTCCATCAAGGTCAGTATTGACTACTCAGACTGGTAGTGGCTCTCCAGGGTCTCAGGCTGAGATCTTTAATGTCACCTATTACCTGATCCCTTTTTAGCTGAAGAGGCTGATACCTCCTGCATGTCAAGCAGATGCTCTATCACTGAGCAACGGCCCTACTGAATCCTTCCTCATCTCGGCAGAATATGAAGCACTAAGTGCTACACAAGTGCTAAATATGATTTTCATATCATAAGAACAGGAGAGAAGCCACAGTGGATCGGCCCATCCAGTACAGCCCATCCAGTACAACACTCTGTGTCACAACAGTGGCCAAAAATACCAGGTACCCTCAGGAGGTCCAGCAGTGGGGCCAGAACTCCAGAAGCCCTCCCACTGTTGCCCCCCAAGCACCAAGAATTCAGAGCCTCACTGCCCCAGACAAAGGGTTCCATTTAGACCTTGTGGCTAATAATAGCCACTGATAGACCTCTGCTGGATGGGGACAGAGAGACAGACAGACAGACAGACAGACAGAAAAAAGAAAGAGGGAGAGAGAGAAGGGAAAAAAACTGGCAGAGGCACTTACTTCCATTTAGACCTTGTGGCTATAATAGCCACTGATAGACCTCTGCTGGATGGGGACAGAGAGACAGACAGACAGACAGACAGACAGAAAAAAGAAAGAGGGAGAGAGAATGAAAAGAGCTGGAAGAGAAACTCACCTTGCCAGCCACATGCAAAAACAGCTCCTTCAGTCCCTCCTTAATCTCTGGGCGGACCTCTCTTGCTGTGGAAGCTCTCTTGCTGACTTCTTAAAGGGGAAATGTCTGGCGAGGCTTTTTACTGCAGGGCAGGCTCTCTGCAGACATTTCCCTTTTAAGGCAGCCATTTTGTCCCCCCGGTGGGCAACTTTGGAAAAGCGGGAGGGAAGGACTAAAAATCAGTGTTTCCCCCACCCTACCGGGGGACTTGGCAGCCCTATCAGGCAGTTATGAAATGTCTTCAAGAAAAATATCCAAAACTATTACCTTGAAAGTGTACTATACATCATAAACTTGAAATATAAACCCCCCAAAAAGCAGTTTGGCCCTGAAATGAACCCCAAACTGAGCCAAACGAGCCCCGCTTGAACTGAGCCAGTCTGGTGAGTTCAGTTCCCCCTTTCTCCCGGTCGCAACAAGCCCCTGCCAGGAGAAAGGAAGTGGAGACCATCCTGGACAGCTCACTGGGGCCAGGAGAAAGGGGGGAGTTCCCAGGAAGGGTTTCGCTTCATCCTGCTTCAAGGGAGGGGGAGCAAAACTGAGGGGTTTAATGGCTTACACCCATTTAAACCTGACTGGGTCCACTGGCCAGCTGTTAGGATTAAATAGCTGGCAGCCATTTAACCCATTGGTTTTGCTTCCCCCCCTTCAAAGTGGGGGAGTGAAACTGGGGGGTTTAATGGTTCACGGCTATTTAAACCTAATAGCTCAGTGGGTCCACTGGTCAACTGTTAGGTTTAAATGGCTGACAGCCATTTAACCCATCAGTTTAACTTCCCCTGCTTCTAGGGGGAGCAGAAGGGTTTGATGGCTTGTAGCCATTTCAACCTCACAGTTCGGTAGCTCCACCAGCCAGTTGCTATTTGGAGCAGGGGGAAGCAAAACCAAAATCCAGCCATTTAAACCTAACAGTTGATTGATGGACCCTACACTGCTCAACTGTCAGGTTTAAATGGCTGGCTCCGAACAGCCAAACCAAACTGGCCACAAGTCTGGTATATGTTTGGGGAAATTCGGGGAACATCAGTTCGGGGAACATCAGTTTGTGAACTCCAAACCGGCTCAAGTTCAGGCTAAATTTCTGTTCAAGAACTGGCTTCACATATGAACCCTCCTGCCTGTTATCATCTTTGATCTAGCCAATCTTATCATCCCTTTTATGTGAGGCGAAAGTTAGGAGCAAGGCTTTTACTGCCTTTGCCTTGAGGGTTTGGAATACCCTTCCTATGAAATTCAAGATGAGCCCTGCTCTTATTGCTTAAGAAACAGGAAAACAGTTCTGTAGTGCTAAAGCATCTGTAGAGAATTGCCTAGATGCAATTCTCTGTCTGATCAGCCTAGATGCAATTCTCTGTCCAATCAGCAACAAGACTTGTAGAGCAATTCTAAATGGAATAACATGCTTCTAAACCCACTGACTTCAGTGGACTGAGAATGATGTAACTCTGCTTAGGACTACACTGTTGAAATATAAAAACTGATATCCCTTAGGCAAAAGAGACACTCATTGTATTAGGGAAAAGCTGACAGAGAGGGAAATGATGGAAAGTTGTGGTATGACAACCTGCTTGTGATACTGCTACTCTATGTGCCAAATAGAACATTTTTGTATGTCACTCAGGAAGGAAGAACCTCTCAGAATTGTAGTTTTTCAAAAGCTGCTTGACTCAATACCAGCAGGCGGTTTTCAGGTTGCAGGAGCAGTATAGAATAAGAACCACAACACAGGCATTAAACACTTACTCATTTCAAGATACGTAATAAAAGTGAATTTATCTTTCCCAGGGGTCCTTTCGTAAAAAAAGAGGTGCAGGAGCTCATTAGCATAACTTATTTGCATATGCCACACCCCCTGCCGTCACCGGAAGCGATGACGTCATCGGCAGTGTGTCAGAAGGCAAGAAGGGAGGGAGGGAGGGGGAAGGAAGGAAAGGAACAGGAAGAAAGAAAGGTAGGTAGGTGGGAGAGAGAGAGAGAAGGAAGGAAGGAAGGAAGGAAGGAAAGGGGAAGTGGGGAAGGAAGGAAGAAAGGAACAGTAAGGTAGGGAGGTAGGTGGGGGGAGAGAGAGAGAAGGAAGGAAGGAAGGGAGAGGGGAAGGAAGGGGGAAAGGAAGGTAGGTAGGTAGGTGGGGGAGAGAGAGAGAGAAGGAAGGAAGGGGGAAAGGAAGGAACAGGAAGGTAGGTAGGTGGGGGGGAGAGAGAGAAGATAGGAAGGAAGGGAGAGGGGAAGGAAGGGGGAAAGGAAGGAACAGGAAGGTAGGTAGGTGGGGGGAGAAAGAGAAGGAAGGAAGGAAGGAAGGAAGGAAGGAAGGAAGGAAGGAAGGAAGGAAGGAAAGGGGAAGTGGGGAAGGAAGGAAGAAAGGAACAGTAAGGTAGGGAGGTAGGTGGGGGGAGAGAGAGAGAAGGAAGGAAGGAAGGGAGAGGGGAAGGAAGGGGGAAAGGAAGGTAGGTAGGTAGGTGGGGGAGAGAGAGAGAGAAGGAAGGAAGGAACAGGAAGGTAGGGAGGTAGGTGGGGGGAGAGAGAGAGAAGGAAGGAAGGGGGAAAGGAAGGAACAGGAAGGTAGGTAGGTGGGGGGGAGAGAGAGAAGATAGGAAGGAAGGGGGAGAGAGGGAGGAAGGAAGGAAGGGAGAGGGGAAGGATGGGAGAGGAAGAAGCAGTGGGAGGGGGGAGGGAGCAGTGGGAGGGGGGAGGCTTCTCCTTCCCGGGGCTGGCGGAGCACCGCCGGCCCCGGGACTATTGAAGGGGGGGTGGGTGGGGGAAGAGGCTTCCCGGGGCCTGCGGCGCTCTGCCGCGGCCCCGGGACGATTGAAGGTGGGGGGCGGGGGAAGAGGCTTCCCGGGGCCTGCAGCACTCTGCCGCGGCCCCGGGACGATTGAAGGGGGGGGCAGGGGAAGAGGCTTCCCGGGGCCTGCGGCGCTCTGCCGCAGCCCCGGGAGCAGTGGGAGGGGGGACGCTTTTCCTTCCCGGGGCTGGCGGAGCGCCGCCGGCCCCAGGACTATTGATGGGGGGGAGGAAAGGGGCTTCCAGGGGCCGGTGGCGCTCTGCCGCGGCCCCAGGAGCAGTGGGAGGGGGGAGGGAAGGGCTTCTCCTTCCCGGGCCGGCAGACCACCGCCGGCCCCGGGAAGCATTGACGGGGGGGGGAGAGGACGGGGGGGCGGGGCTTTAAGTGCCCGCCCCCCGCCTCGTCTCTCCCGGAGTGGCGCTCCGGCGTGCCCCGGCCCCAACGGAGCCTTGATCTTTCCCGTAAAAAGAGTCCATAATGAAATCATTCAGAGATCTGGCAAATAATTGAAAGTGTGTTTGTGTATGCATGTGTGTGTGTGTGCGCGCATGTGTGTGTGCACGCGCACACACGGGCACGTGTGTGTCAGATTTATGAAATCCGGAAATTATTTTTAATGCTACTGCCTGGGAAAAAAACCAGGAAAGGCTAATTCCACTCCAAAGTACATTACAAGTAGGAGTTGCAGTTCTTTAATTTATTCTTCGACCCATGCACCTTGCGGCAAACCATTCAGCTGCCCCAGTTAGAGAGCTCTGAAAAACATTGCTCTAGAGATGCTCTACAGGGAACAGTGCATTAGTATCTGGACTTTTTACTTTCACTTGCAGGGATTTTGTTCTGAATAACTTTGCTCCTTCAGAAAGTGGGCAAACGTGTGAGTTGTTTGTAGATAATGTTGCTTTAGTGCCCAGCATTTTGTTACTTGCAGCAGTACTAGGCAGCACGAGACACAAAAGAGCAGCAAGTACTTTCCATTTGAGGCAACAAAAGCAAGGGGATTCATATAGAAAACGTTTGCTTTGACCTTCAGTAAAGATGCTTCGCATCTGAAGGAATTAACACTCTGGGTCTGAACATGGTGATTCTCATTGGCAGGTCAAGTCAAGAAACTTTCATAGGCTCCAACAGAATGTCACCCATCTTCTGAATAACTTAGGTTTCCTAACCTGAAAATTCATTGTGAAGCCATGATATGCCCTGCTGCATTGTAGATCCATCTGCCATCCTTCGTAATCTTGCAGATACCTGGACTGACTCAGAAACAGGGCTTTTTTTCTGGGGAAATGTGCTGGAACAGAGTTCCAGAACCTCTTTGACAAAATTCTTTTTAAAATGTTTAAAAGTTCATGAGTTTTCAGTATACAGATTGAAAACTTCATTTCCCTCTTGAGAGTTCTGGCACCTCTTTTTTAAAAGCCCTGCTCAATTATGTGACTACAAAGCTGGCAAGAGCAGGGAGGAACATGATTTCAGAGGCTCTGATCATTCCACATTTGGGATTCATATGATTTGGGATTGGGTCTAAGTGGCATGACGGGAGAGACCCAGAAGAATTTTTTGTCTGGGAGTTCATGGTAGCATTCAACAGACTCATCTGGTTTGATTGCTTTTCCTTGTTTCTATGTGTGCCCTATGGACTGATGACCTAGTTTTGAATTTGGCCTATAATTTAGTAGAAGGCAGGAAGAAAGGAAATGACTTGATGCACTTGCTTGCCTCCCTCTACAACAGCCTCCCTGGCGTTTACTGCTAGCAGCACTTACTGGGTTGAGTCTGGTGAAAAGAAAATTCCTCTTGGATCTGGCAACAGTGCATTCTCTCTGTTTTGCTTCACATCTAGGTACAGCATTGTCTGGCTGTGATTCTCACGTGAGTGCAGGAGAAGGCATAGGTCCTGAATCCAGGTATGACTGACATAATTATGGTTGGCACGGACAAGGTACCTATCACTGAAGGGGTTCTAAAACATTCTGCATGGAAGCTGCTGAGGATAACTGGGAAGCTCAACTTATATAGAACATATATAAGGGGGCCAACCTGTACAGGTCCTGGAGATGGCTACAGACTTTCTCAGGAACAGAGTTCCAAACAGTAATTGGAGGCTGGGGTCTTCAGGGCAGCACTAATATATATGCTACACCTTGAGGTTTGATGGGTCTAAATTTGCAGATTAATCAGGGATACAGTGGCCCATGAGAACAGAGTGAACAGGCCAGCTCAGCAGGCCTTCTGTTCTGCCAAGGGTTTAAATACCCCAAAAGGGAAAGAAACCCCCACTTGTTCCTGGGCTTCATGAAGCTAGGGACTGACTGAGACCCAATCCTGTGAGGATCTATATACATATTGTTGCTAACCCTCCAGGTGCCACCTGGAGGTCTCCTGCTATTACAGTTGATCTCCAGATGACCAAGATCAGTTCCCCTGGAGAAAATGGCTGATTTGGAAGGTGGACTCTATGGCATTATACCCTGATGAGGTCCCTCCCCTCCCTAAAGCCTGCCCTCCCCAGGCTCCCCCCCTCAAATCTCCAGGGATTTCCCAACTACAACCTGGCAACCCTATCATACACCAGTGCAGTGATTGGGGCCTTATGCCTGACACTTCTTCACTATTGGGCTGCCTCCTCATGGGCCCACCATCTCCACTGCTCCCACCAGATGGGAGACGAATTTGTCACAGGGAGAGCTGGTGGTCCAGGGTCTGTCCCTACAAGACAGCTGGCCTGGGTAGGGTTGCCAAATCCAGGTTGAGAAATTCCTGGAGACTTGGGGGTAGAACCTGAGGAGCAAAAGGTTTTGGGAAGGGTAGGGACCTCAGTGAAACATAATGCCATACAGTTTACCCTCTAAAGCAGAAATTTTCTCCAGGAGAACGGATCTCTGTCATCTGATGGTCCATTGTAATTCTCGGAGATCTCCAGGCCCCACCTGAAGGTGATGAGCTGTCAGTGTCTTCTTGAGCTGAAACTTCCAGAGCAGGCCTTTCAGCAGAGACCTCAATTTTCAGGGTCTCTGGGATCAGTCTGGGGATGCTGGGTATCCCCTGAGCCCTAGATCTTCTCCCCAGGGTCCTATTCATCCTTGGAGTAGTCTGTTCCTGAGTCTGCATACAGACAAGCAGGGCTATTTTTGGGCAGGGATGCACAGGAACGGAGTTCCAGCTGGCTCCTGAGTTGGCCACACCCAGCAGGAACTCATTAGCATAATAGGCCACACCCAACAGCAGAAACTCGTTAGGACTGGCTACATTAGGGGTATGTGGCCTAACATGCAAATTAATTCCTGCTACAAAAAAAGCCCTGGGTATTGACAACAAACAAGGTAAAAAGAATAAGAAGCAAAAGATGGGTTTGGCTGGATGACCACTCCTCTGGTAACATGGGGGTGTGGCCTAATATGCTAATAAGCTGTGCTGTCAGTGGTGTGACCTAGTATACAAATGAGTTTCTGCTGTTGGGTGTGGCCTATTATGCTAACGAGTTCCTGCTGGGCTTTTTCTACAAAAAAAGCCCTGCAGACAAGTATGAATCCTGGCAGTAATGACAAGCATGTTCCAGTACATGTACTGGCTACCCAATGACACGGAATATCCACTATATGCAGAAGTATAATTTTGAGGATGTTACCTGTTTCTGCGTTGCAAAGAGGCTAGGGCAAGGAGATGGGATTTCCAGCATCAGTGAGGAGACTTGAAACCCAGTGCTTTAGTTTTAAAAATTAAATAACAATGTTCAGATCAGTACACTGATTGTGCTGGTACCTTGTTGACATCTGGTAGGTCAGCAGAGAACAAACACAGGCTAAAATGTTATGCAGGTGTGCTGAAAGAGGGCACCTAATCCCCTAAATTAGATCTATATGGACATATCCTGAGGACTCAATAATGCACTTTATCCGTGCGAACTGCTCATTGTTGATTCTGACCTGCGCATCAAGGACAGGTGATGAACATGCTCCTTAATAAAGAACTTGGCAACAAAGTCAAAATCCTGAACATCCCAAAACTTTTACACTGGTTTCTGCAACCTAAAGCTTTCCTGCACATAGTAATTTCTGGTAGTGCTTCAACAGCTAATTGTATTTTGGGCAAATGAAACTAAGGATCTGCTTTAAAATGAAGACTCCTAGATTCAACATTTCTCGGATGGGCCTCCTGTCCAAACACTCCAGCACAGTGTATGTATCAATTTATGGGCATTATTTGGCTTTCCACAATTCGGTCCCATCTGTTAGGAAATTGTTGCATCGACTTTGCTAGGTGATCAAGCCAGTTAAGCAGATGGTGCTTTACCAAGCATTAGACTGGTGTGAAATGTGCAAATCACAGCTTTCTGGCAAATGCTCTAGTTTTATACTCATGTGATCAATCTCAAATATTGATCACACAGATTAAACAGTGCTCCATACATCCATAAAATACATTCTCAAACAATATGCCAAGACAGAAAACCCCAGCAATGCCATTGCTGGCCTAAAGGGACATTGGTAAGGTTTACACAAGCATTTAGGAACACATTGGTCATGAAGAAGCCCTATGTGATGAATTACTTTTCCACTGACCACCAGGTGCTCGATTTACTTTTCAGCATATATCTAGAAAAAAAAGTTGATTTTTTTTCGGCACTATCCACCATGTCCTACAAGTAGCATATTACAGCTGGAATTCTGCATATGATAACTGGTGCACATGTCCGGATTGCCGTGCAGTGGAGGCTGTCATGTTTCGATTTCTCAGGCAGTGACCATGCAACCAGCAGATACATGAATAGGCAATGAAAAATGAATTTAACCTAGACTCATGGGTTTTACAGATGCTGCCTGCGTCTCCCCAAGCAGCAGAGAAACAGATCAATATGCTTTTCTGTTCAACAGCAAAAGGTAGGGAGAGATAGTGGCTTCCTTATTCTCATGAATTGCTTAAGACGCTAGTGTGAAATCCTCTGCAGACAATTCAAGCCTGAAAGCCATGCAGACTCCGAAAAGTTACAGTAGTTTCTGGAAGTGTTAAATACTGGGTTCAAGATGCATTGCAGTGAACAGCTCTATTTTATTTAGTGATTTCAGGAACACAACTAGGGCAAACTCCAGGGCATCAGTCCTGTTATAAAGCATAAAAAGACCACATTCTAACACACCCCACTACCAACGACAGGTGATTTACATTATACTACTTCTTTATTTGGTTCACTCCAGAATCCTAGTAAGCTATTGTTCAGGGGTAACAAGCTCAACCAGTTCCAGGTACTAGTTCAGGGATGACTCAGGCTCAATACACAACAGGAAGAAAGCATAAAACTGGAGGGGTTTTTTTTTAGCTACACATACTTCTGTTACTTGAAGTACCTAACAAATATCTCAATCCCTCAAAAATTTGCTCCATGCCATTGTTTTTATTCGTCAATAGTCAAATTTCAGGAGCCAGTCCTGTTGGGGTTGCCATCTTCTAGGTGGTTAACAAAGGACCACAATGTCTAAGGATATCAGGAACAACTAAATTACCATGTATAATCCAGTTCAAAAATCTTGTAATTGTATACAGGCACTTATCAACAATAAAGGATGCTAGTACTTTCAGAAATTGAAATGGTGTATTATTTAAACAAAATAATTAACAAACTCAGTCTTAGGCTTTAACAAAGGCTGTAAAAGTCTAATATACTTTGCGCAATGTAACTGGTGTGCAAGGACCACAATATACAACATATATACAAGCCCAACTCATGGGATACACCAATTCATATGTTAAGGTACACAGGACTTCACAAGACAGTGAGACAGTGCTGCCCCCCCACCCTCCTTCTGCTGAAGATACCAGAGACTGGTCCTTGGGCTCCAGATATGTAAAACACACACAATAATGCTGCACCATAGGTAATCTCTTTAATATACTTTTAAAGATATCTCAAACATTCATTTATAAATAAAAACAGAAATGAGAGCATTAGGACACCTCTGGGCTCTAGTTTATGCCTGTAGTGCACCGAAGTATCCCTGGAAAGCGAAGCATCCCCAGAGAAAGTATGCCTCTTGAGAAATACCTGATGGAAAATGGGACGCATTGGAGCTATTTTGAATGTTGTGTTGTTCCCTGTCTGAAACTGTAAGCCCTGCATCCCAGGAAAACATCTTTATATTTTGACTACTGCCTTGAATCCTATTGTAAACCCCTATGGGGTTGGATTAATGCTTTGATCTGAAGAAGAATATTTAGAAAAGAGGAGAATAAGAAATGTGGAAACCTCTTTATCAACATGGCTTTATTTGAATAAATTCACAACCTCTACTCTTCATTTTGTCCATTGAGTCCAGTCTTCCTCTTGTGGATCCTTTTGGACCTTTTACATGGATTTATACTGTGTGGACTCTATACTGTTTGAGCTGTTTCCTGGTTATTGTTTATGTATTTAGATTGAAGAACTTTGTTCCCATCCTTAATTGGGTCGTCCCACGGATGTTTGTTCCTTTCCTTATTCAATTTCTGGTTTCCTGTGGGACCTTCTCTCTCTACAGTTTTGTTAAGGCAAGAGGCACTGGAGGCCGCTCCATCACTTACCCCCCCACACCTTTGCACACACTTCTCTTTTCCGCAGCTGCTTCTCACTCTCACTGCCTCCACCTGGAGGAAGTTAATTCTCCTTCCTTCCTTGTTCCCCAGTATGTCTTTAAGCACTGCGTGACAAGCTGTGCTCAGTGGGGCTTTCTGGATTCTCACAAGAGTTTGGGAAGTCTTACTTGGCACGCACAGCTTCCATGCTGTGTTTAGAGATACTTGGGGGGGCGGGGAAGACCAGCAGCTGCTGTGGCTGCTGGGTGGGTGACATGGTGGTGGTGCAGAGAACAAGGCAGGGGTGGTACCAGGGGCTGCCACCCCTCCAACAGTCAGCTTCTGAGGCCACTGCTTCATCACGCCTCATCGTTAGAGCTGGCCTTGACAGACTTCTGAATCACCCATTGGCCCCCCTTACTAGGAGTGTGCAACTGAATATGAACTAATAAAGCAATGGATGAACCACTCCTCATCTTCAGTAAGGCAGTTGTTATAACCAAACAGAAATTCCTAAAACACGCTTGTCTGTTCTAGAGTTTATGGAGGTGAGAAGGAAGGAAAAAGAGGGGAAATGGAAATGAGATAATGTAACAGACCTTTGTTCCTTATCTTGTTTTTATGGCACTGTCTTTTACCTTTTTGTAACTCCGCTCCTGCATAGTATGCCTGGCCTTAGGAAGTCTGTTGTTCTCATCTATATGCTAATTCCCAAGGCGCCCCCTCTGTGCGGATATCTAAATCCACACATCAGAGGAACTTGGGGGGCAGAGAGATTTTTCTGCACACCTGGGGGACTCCCCAGTGTGCAGAAAAATCCTAAACTTAAAAAATGGGGGATATTTAAATCCCCCCCAAAATTAAAGAGCGTTCCCTGTGCATGCCTCGCCGCTGGTGCCAGGGGGGGTGGGGGAAGGAAATTGGTGCCCCGGTGGCTGAGAGCCACTTGGGCCTCACCGCTGGTACAGTTGGTGGTGGGAAAATCGGTGGGCCTGGCAGCTGAGAGCCACTCAGGCCTTGCTGGTGCCCATGGGGGGGGGGTGGAATCAGTGGGCCTGGCAGCTAGAAGCCTCAGGCCACACCATCGGTGGAGGGGGGAGAAGGATTGGCGGGCCCAGGCCTCGCCATGAGTGCCAGGGTGGGGTGGGGGAGAAGACTCACCAGTGGCTGCTTCCTCTGCTGTGTGGAGCTTCTTCTCCCCCCCCCCCCGAGTATCGTGGGTCCCGCCTCTTGTGGTTTTCTAATTTTGTGATCCCACTCCTATAGCACTGTCCACTGGATATTCTTATTCTATGCATTGCTTTGTGATTCTATAATCCACCTTGAGTCTTAGTGAGAAAAGGGTGCTATTAATAGAACAAATAAATACATAACTTCCTCTCTTACACCTCACCTAACCCACTGTGCTGGCTAGAGCTGGGTCTCCTACTTTCCCTCCCCCAACACACCGTGCTTTAAACATTCATTCTGATGTGTGTGTTGCAGCATCTGAGTGCATCCTGGGGATTTACCATTTCTTTTTTGTTCCACTTCCTGTGTGAGTCAGGGTGGTGCTAGTCTCAGGGCTCCTGATATTATTAAGGAGTGTCAGAAAAAGTACCTGAGGCAATGGGTTAGGCAAGAGAAGAAAGAAATTCTCTGTCTGTGCTGCTCTCTGTCTGGCTTGATCAAACCAGCATCAGCACCAGCCCAACCACATACGAGAAGTGGAGGGAGAAGGAAGGAAGAAGCCAGTAAATAATGAACAGGTTAAAAAAAAGAGTGACTGCAAAAATAAGTAAAACAAAGATTTTAAAATTTTAAAAATGCACATTGGTATCAGCCACCCCTGTTGACAAGCTGTGACCAGCACGAGCCAGAGCATTTTACACATTTGCTCTGGTGGAAACAGTGACCATTCACAGAACCTGATGACTGGGAACCAAAGGCGGGAGAGGAGGTGGAACAACAGCCAAGGCAAAAATGGCACATTGCAAATCTTTGTCTGTGAGCACATTGGAGGCATAAGGAATATTGGCAGTAAGCTATATTGACATATATATCAAGTACATATTTTATGTAAGTGCTAAAACCTCCACAAATGTCGAGCTCAAACTGAGATATGATGTGGACTCTGGTGTCAATTACACAAGCACATTAGTAGTGTTTACTAAAATAAAATGTGCCAAGATGACTTTGTGTGGACAGATTATATCTGCCAGTCTTCAGTTTACTGAAAACACTAATACTAATAACTTGGCAAGTATTTGTGTCCCCATCTCTTTGAACATTTCCTCCATCATCATCAGTTTAGGATGCCAGAGAAAGAGGCTTTTTGTTTGTTTGTTTTAAAAAGGAGATAATAGATTTGCATTATCTTTTCTCCCCTCCCATCTCCAGCCTGAAAAATGTGTTTAGCTTTTAACCAAAACCAAGGTACTTGAGAAATCAATTCAAAAGAAGTAAATGATTAAGAAGCTGTTCTTCAGAGTTTTGTCTTGATTTTTAAAAAGACAAGAAATGGCTGGACTGCTTGGGGTCCACTCCTTGTGTCTAACTCCCTGTTTTAAGGGGAAAAAACTGTCGTTTCTCTGCTTCACTCCTCTAGAACACAACTTTGCATCGACCCTTTTCCTTTTTTGTATCACCTGATGATTTTTTTTAGGCAGTGAACATATTAAACTATATCTATCATTTTGTGTCATTAACTAGAAAGTGGAGGGGGAGCCAAATCGATAAACTCTAAAAAGGGGCAAACTTGGGGCCTGGGACAACCACTTTCAAATCCCTCACTCTGGGGAATTTCAGACAGCCTATGTATTCTATTTCAGGAACTGTTCACTAATGGGTTATTTTCTGTAATTTCAGACAGACCTGTTTTAGTAACTGTTCCCTAACAGAATATATTTACCTGTTCACACAAAAATGCTTCTGTCCCGTTCGGGAAGCATGCCTGAAGTGTTGTTCACTCAAACTGCTTTCCACCAGTCTTCAATCCCTTCTACCGCTTCTGAAGCGCTATGGAGTGCTGTATAAAATGCCCTGTAGTGCTTCCTGTGATGAAAGTTCTTTTCACACCCTTCTTCTCCCTGTGCACAATCATCCTTTTTTTAAAAAATGTTCTATTGGGAGTGCTATGGCGCTGAAGCAGGACTACAAATCAGCACCAGAGTGACCCCATTAGATTCCTGGACTCCATTTAAATGCACTGACGTTCGCTACTGCTGTCACTTGAAACAAATATCTGATTAGACTGCATGTTTATGTGGGAGATCAGGGGCATAAGTGAATTGTAAGTCAGATGTTTGGTCAATTTTTAAAATGTTTGCTTTAGAGGAAGTGTAGACTCAGGCACATACACACACACACAAGCACACACAGTCCATGGTTTGTGGGAGTTAAAGAAGGAAGGAAAGCTTCCTGGGTTTCAAAACTGTCTGGTCCCCCCCTCCACGCACTTGAACTCTGTATCCAGTGAGCTCCTTGTTTCCAGGTGACAGCAGTAGTGAATGTCAGTGTATCTAAATGGAGTCCAGGCATCTCAATGGGGTCGCTATGGCGCTGATTTGTAGCCCTGCTTCAGCACCATAGCGCTCCCTATAGAATGGGTTTTTTAAAAAACCCTGTCAGGATGATCGTGCAGGCGGGGGGGATGGCAGGAAAAGAAAGCGGTACAGTTTGAAATGACATATCGCTTCAGAGATGGTTCCTTACTAGTAGGGAAAAGGCTGTGTGAAACAGCCGTCCCTGTACCGATTTATGCCATAACAGTACAATAATGGTTTTAAAAGGGTGATGTGAAATTCCACTCTTCCATGTAGGGTTGCCAGGTTCCCCCAGCCAATGGGGGGATAGGGTTGCCAGATCCAGGCTCAGAAACTCCTAGAGATTTGGGAATGGAGACTGAGGAGGACAGGAAGCTCAGTGGGGTCCAATGCCACAGAGTCCACCCTCCAAAGCATCCATTTTCTCCCACTGATTTCTGTAGTCTGGAGATGAGCTATAATTCCAGAGGATTCCCCAGGCATGTTCCACCTGAAGGCTGGCATCCCTACTGCCATGGAAGCCTACCAGGTGATCTTGGGCCTGTCACAGTCTATCAGCCTAACTGACTCTCATAAGGTGGTTTTTGTGAGGATTAAGTAGAGAAAGCTAGAACAATGTGAAAAGCAGCTTTGGGTCCCTGGTCAAGGGAAAAAATGGGATATGATTTTTTTAAAAAAAAAGAAAGAAAAAATAAGGAAAAGGAATAAGCAAGTTCTTGCCTCTTCTCTCCATAGTGTTTAGTCAGATTTACCCATACCATCTCCCCACCCATTTCTCTACTCCACATTATGGTCTGCCACCGGTGAATCTCAGCAAACTAACATGTTTGTGTTAGGTAATGAACATGTTAAAATATATCAAATACTTTGCATCATTGACTAGAAAGGGTTACCTAGTTAAGCCACGACCTGGATGGTTCAGTCTAGCCCACTCTTGTCACACACTGGAAGCTAAGCAGGGTCAGCCCAGGTAAGTATTTGGATGGGAGACGACCAAGGAATATCAGGGTTACTATGAAGTGGCAGGCAATGGCAAACCACCTCTGTTAGTCTCTTGCCTTGAAAATCCTCTGGGGTTACCATAAGTCAGCTGCAACTTGATGGCACTTTCCACTGCCAACTAGAAGGGCCAATCTACAAACCCTCAAAAAGAGGCAACCTTTTTTAAAAGGATATTTATTCATTATTTATTTGTTTGTTTATTTTATTCAATTTATACGCCGCCCTCCCCACTGAGGCAGGCTCAGGGCGGCTTCCATAAAATATATATATAAATACAATTAAAATCCATCATAAAAACTACCAAAACCATTGTTTTATTTGCCTTGAAAAATAAGTATCTAAATCAAAACTGATTAGGTTGGTTCTTTTATTTATTTTCAGTGACTGAACATGTTCTTTCTCTGTTTTGAAAACAAAATAAAAACTGGAGAATCTCTATTACACACAGTAACAGTAACTATGTAAATAAAATAAACATCACAGAGAACTCATGTGTGATGTGAACTTTATGTGTGATGCTTGCATCTCATCCAGTACATTTCGGACAGATTCCACACAAGCCTCTCCTCTATGATCTTTCAGGCAGGCCTGCCTCCATACTTCATCAAAACTTTCATCTGAAATATCCACACCAATATTGCGCAGAATGTGTGCAACCTATAAAGTAACAAATAAAACATCACATCTGGTAAAATTACAGGGGAGAGAGAGAACACACAAGGGACTTGTCAGTAATTGAAGATAAATGATACAATACTGGGAGTTCTGCAAATGATTTCCCAAATGGGATTTGATAACAGGCACATATCCCCAGTTTGGGTCAAGACTGCTGCAAGGGTGATGTGGAATACAGCCTTGCCTTGTGCTGTTTTCCCAGACTGAAATCATTCTGCATACTTGCTGTTTGCCCCACCAGAGCACATAGACCCTGATCAGGACTTGAATATGGATCTTGCATGTAGCCCTATGCACCAATTTCAGTTCAGGAAAACAGCACAGAGAGAGAGCTTAAACCTTCCTCCTTATCCAATGTTGTGGTCCCAGTCCACACCAGAGTCTTATGTACCTGCTTAAAAAAACCCCACAACTGCTTCAAAGCTCATGTATGAAGCTCCCAGCATCCAATCCAATTACTCCTGAAATCATTCTTGATTGCAGATTAGTGAGGTTTTATTGTAACAGACTACCAGTGCAATCCTAAGCAAAACTGCACATTTCTAAGTCCACAGAAGTCAATGGTATTAGACGTGTATAACTCTGTTTAGGATTGCACTATAAATGTGCTACTATAGATATGAATTTTAACCAAACCTAGAGTAACTGCATTGGGGACTGATGTCATATGCAGCTCTTTCATGGTCCTTTCCTTAAATCCTCCTCCCTCCCTCTGCAGCCATTTTTTCATCAAACTGCTTCAAATGTATTACAATGTGCATTAGTAAGGGGGGGGAATCAAAACCAGGACCACAGTTGTGGAAAAAAAATGCAAGAATATATGGGACATGTGCAAAGGTTGAAACTCAGGCAAGTGAGGGACAAAAGCCCAATAAAATTATACAGCAGTGCTAGTCTGGTAGTCATAAGAACAGGCGATAAGCCAATGCTGGATCAGGCCAATGGCCCATCCAGTCCAACACTCTGTCACACAGTGGCCAAAAATACCAGGTGCCCTCAGGAGGTCCAGCAGTACGGCACGCCTGTAAGTTCCAAGGTTGCTTTGAAGCTTTATCTTACTTTGAACATATCAGATATATGATATGAAAATACAAGGATAATAATAGCCAAGAAAACCTCTGCAATACATTTTGAAGCTTCAGTGTTCACAAGATTTGATATGGCTAAGATCTGTGAGCTCCCAGATAACATATACAACATCATGTAATTAGATTATTCCACTGGGAGGAAAAAGAAAAGAAGCTCATGGACATGTGTACCTTGTTCTAAGCATCTCTTGGATCTCTGACAGTATCCATGTAGAGAAAATTCTCTGCTTTGCATTCACTGATGATGCAAATGCATAGGCATGCACAATGCACAAACTTTGCATACTTTCCTTGGTCAGCCTCTATTTCCTCTGCATTTTTTCTCTGCTGGACCAATGAAGAGCTTTTGCGGGGCCTTTTTCTTTAACTGGGAAACTTTTTTTAAAAAAAAAAATCTGCTGAGGAATGGTAGAAATGGTGCTATGAGGGGCTGACAGAAGGAAAATGGCACCAGTGTGGATGGAACCAGGAAAATGGCACCAGTGTGGATGCAAATACAAACCTTCCAGTCCACACAGTGTGCTAAGGTGCTTGGACTGTGATCTTCCAAGAAGACTGGACCAAGGTTTGGGAAAGAACATACTGAGGACAGTGAAAGGATAACTGGAGCAAGATGACATCATAACATTGTGTGGCTGCTCAAAAAAAGGGGGGGGGGTTAGGTTTGGATGCCAAAGCATGGAAACAACCAGAGGCACCCTAATGTCTCAAACAGTTCCATAAACCACTAACTAAATTTTTATTGGAGAAATATACTACCCTACTGGATTTTTCTAAATCAGAGAAGTGGCAGGTTATGCATCTATTCCACATGTATGCTGTAAGAATAAGGTCTCAGAAATCAACCTTCTGAATCAATGTACTCTACCTCTTCTTTTGGCCTTGTCTTGAAGAAGTCTGCCTCATATACTCCTTTACTGTTATAGATAGTTGGATATAGTAATGCATATGCATTGGCTTGGTCTCCATAATTAGTGATGTCACTAATGCGTCGAAAACGAGGTGCAGAGATATCCGCACGAATGGTCGGAACTCCATATAATGGGAAAACTGTGGAAAAGCACATGACACAAAGAAAAGGGAAAAAATAAACTGTTATGTTGGAGGCATGAATTCGCACAGAACTGCGCCTTGCCAATCTCCAGCAAAGCAAAGACAAGTTCTTTAAAACTAGATTTCCAACTAAAAAGTTTATTTTGGAAATTCAGTACAAACATCTGTTCTAATTTTTTCTGTGCAGCTGGATTTTTTGTTACTCTGCCCAACTGTGTGAGGAAGCAAAAATACCAAGATGTCATAATGGAACAAGGTTCTTTCACTATGAACACAACCCTGTCAAGTCAATCACTTTTAAGCTCTCATTGATTTCAAGGGGGTGGAGTTGAATTATAGCTTATTTCTCTGGTTGAAATCAGTGAGAAAACTGCTTAACTTTGACTGCGTCACAGCCTATATTTGTAAACCAGTTGAAATCAGACATACTTTTTCTGAATATTTGCTCGAGATGCTTATCCAAAATCAACCATCAAAAGTTTAATTTAAAATTGACATTTGGCATAATTCTTGCAAGGAACATGTACACAGGTCTTTTCTCAGAGTCTACATTATTATTAGCACATCTGCACCCTAACCCCCCCCCCCTAATATGTAGAGAATGCTTCTGGTCCTAGTCTATGTAAGAGTGATGTAAATTAACACTGCAATGGTGCAGGCTCTGTGGGTCACTTAGGGACAAACTAGAACTCAAGACAATGGAACCCTCAGGACTTAACAGTGATATTGGTTTCTTATCTCACAACACATGCTAATGTCATTTAGTTCTCGCATCTGTTTGTAAACTCTTTCGTTATGCTCTATGCTAATTTGCTGCTATTCACAGGTCTTACCAGTTGCCTTAATCCAGTCTTAACTATATTTACTGCTCAGTTACTTATGTATCTTGACTCTAATTAGCCCTTCCTGGCAACACCCTCTCCATCCTCTACCTGTATGTAATGGCTGGTGACTTCTGTTTCAGTGTATCTGAAGAAGTGTGTGTGTACATGAAAGCTTATACCTTGAATTACACTTTGTTGGCCTTAAAGGTACCACTGGACTCAAACTTTGTTCTGCTGCTTCAGACCAACATGGCTACCCACCTGAATCTAAGCATTTAAAATGTATTAGCTAATATAGTAACAAAAAATATGTGCTTCTACCTACATTTTGAAGGAATGCCTCCTACAACTGCATTATACTGAGAAGAAGTTGTACGATAATCAGAAAACACACGATCTGTTGGTCTTGAAAGTGTTCTGGGTATTAATTCTGAACTTCCTGGTTCCTTTGGTACTATGTTTTCAGGCTTTAGAATAGCATTTTCATCTGTTTTGTTTTCTGTACCTTCAGGGGGAATGAGATCAAAGGGAGCTCTTCTTTTCCCTGTAAGGAGTAAATGATATCAAAATAGCAAACACTTCCACAAAGGCTGGCAAAACCCTAAGCCATGCAGCATCATAGACTTGTCCCTATAATTGTAGGATTTTCATGCCTGACAGCCATTTCCACCTATAGGAGGTGGAACGCACAGTCTAGACTAAGAAAACCTTTGGTAGACATCACAAGAGAGCTGGCACGAATCTATGAATGCTGTTTTCTAAAATGGCCATCACTCATTTTCCCATAACATCTGTCTTATGAACCACGGCCATTCATAAACTACGTCAAATTACAGATTTTTGCTGTGACCGTGCTAATGCTAACATCCTCAAAGCTTCAGAAGTGACATAGCAAGATACCACAATAAAAATAGAACAAAGGTATTTAAATCTGATGACCAGCATCTTCCCAAGGAGTTAGTTTTGTGGCACACTGTACAAAATAACAAATATGTACTTCTAAAGCCACTCATTTGATGAGAAATTATGTGACAGATATTGCCTTTTTTTTTCTTTTCCTGTGTACCCCCTTTAAATTCCCAGAGATCAGAGATTTTTTTGTTCCTAGAGAGTTAAAGATGAATTTTGATTGGCTGACTGAATAATTTTGATCATGCAGACCACTTATCACTTAATGGAACACTGAATAATCTTCACATTATTCAAATACTTCTCCAAATGCAACCTTTTAGCCACTGGTGTTATCTAATGCTGTTTAAAGCAGGCCTTTAGTTTGGCACCAGAATCACAATGCTAAATTTGTCATGCCATTTGTTATGCCTACAGCTCACTACAATTTACCTACAGAGTTCAAGGCATTTGCTTTGTCTCAAACATCAACTAAAGACACTCAATGATATAAAGTTTGAGTTAAGTCTAGTGAAAGCAGGTGTCAGCTCAGATGTACCTTCATGGATTATGTCATGCATTAATATATGACAATAATGTATGCTGGATCCCTATCATACAGTCCCATCTCACAGTCAGATAAGTGAATAGAACAAGTGTGATACAGTGGTTGGACTAGGAGACTCAGGCTTCAATTCCAACTCTGCCATGGAACTCACTGAGTGACCTAGGGGTGAGCAGTGTAGTGGCCAAATCTGCAGATGACGCAAAATCATTCAGGATGGTGAAAACCCAGATGGACTGCGAAGAACTCCAGGAGGATCTCCACAAACTGGGTGGGTGGGCAACAAAGTGGCAAATAAAGTTCAGTGTTGTTAAGTGTAAGGTAATGCACACTGGGACAAAAAAAAAACCCAGCTTCATATGCTAATGAAGTATGTATTTGCGGAGACTGAGAGGGACAGACACCTTGGGGTCACAATAAGTAGTTCAGTGAAAATGTCCGCACAGTGTGCCACAGCAGTGAAAAAGGCAAACTCTTTGCAGAGTATTATTAGGAAAGAGATTGAAAATAAAACATCCAGTATTATAAATGCCCCGTATAAATACAAGGTGAAATAATGTGTGCAGCTCTGGTCTCAAAAAGGACATTGCAGAGCTGGAAAAAGTACACGAGGGCAACCAAGATGACTAAGGGGTTGAAGCACCTTTCTTATGAGGAAAGCCTGAAGAGTCTGGGACTTTTCAATTTAGAAAAGAAACAACTAAGGGGATGCATGATAGAGCTTTATAAAATTATGCAAGGAGTGGAGAGAACTTTTTCTCCCTCTTCCCAAGTGCTAGAATCTGAGGGCATCCAATGAAGCTGATGGGCAGTACATTCAAAAGAAAATACTTCTTCACTCAATGAGTGATTAAAATGTGGAATTTGCTGCCAGAGGATGTAGTGATGGCAACAGGCATAGGCAGCTTTAAAAGGGTATTAGACATAATCATGGGGGGATAGGTCTATCAGCAGCCACTAGCCATGGTGACTAGAGGGAATCTTCACATTCAGAGGCAAAACCTCTGAATGCCAATGCCAGGAGGCAACATTAGGGAAGGCCTCTATGCCCCGTTGTTAGCCCTCCAGAGGAACTGGTTAGCCACAGTGTGAGACAGGATGCTGGACTAGATGGACCTCTGCTCTGATCAGCAGAGCTCTTCTTCTGTTGTTACGACCATGACCCAATTCTTCTCTCACGGCCTAACCCACCTCACAGGGCTGTGGTGAGAATTAAATGAGGAAGGAAGAACCGTCCATGCAGATCTGAGTTCTTTGGAGAAAGAGCAGGATAAACATACCTAGATAGATAAGACGCATAACTTTTTCAGTATTATACCGCATCTCAGACAGACTGCATTTCTTTTCTTCTGTGATAACAGTTTGTATCGCATAATTTATTATCTTGTTTCAAATTATCCAAGTGAGTTTGATAGCCTACAATTGGTAGTTTTCAAAGCCAAAGTTTTGCAGCACTGCATGGGCAAAGAAATAGAATTACTGGTGCTTTCGTGAGAACAGGAGCCTTGGTATCAATGTGGTAGAGGGAGAGAGAGTAGTGGATCGTACACATTATGTGAGATCTCTCCACAGAATATTAATCCTAGCTGAAGGAATACAATGCATGAAATGGGATGTATTTTGGATGGTGACAGATAGTAGTAAATATTTGGACATTCTTGATGCAATTTGGCAAGTGCTATTTAAGACAAGAAATTCTGCATAATTCCAGGCAGTTTGATGCGGTACTTTCCATAATCAGCTGAATGAGCTGAAGCATAATAAATCAAAACATGGGCTCCAAGAATTCTCCAAGAGTTGTCAGGAGAAATCACAAATGTGACAAATGCATGTTTATTTGGATCACTTTCTTAATGTTGTTGGACATGGAAGACCTCATTGCTTCAGACAGGAAAGCTGACTGAGAAGATTACCTTCAAACTACATATCCTTCCAGTCTTCCACAAATGTGACAGCATTAATTTATCTTCCATACGTATCGTAGTATGCTGAGAAAATGCATCAAGTTGAAACTGATCATCCAGACTTTTTTTTTTTTTTGAAAAAAATAATGCAGGCCATTTTGTTGTGAATCAGAACCAAGGAGGTTTCCCTGCATTTACTCCTGATATTAAGTCACAGCAAACAATACAGAGATAAAATAAAATCATTAAATGGTCAACAAGACAGGTTCAATGTATTTCTGAAAAGGAACTGATGTATATGCCTTTCAAAAATTCACAGATGCTGAGGCAAGCTACCATGAAATGATAATATACCATATGATGGCTGGAAATACAAATCAGGAGCTGCACGCAAGTGTATTCAAGTATCTCAAGAATACATGGTATAAACAGGGAATCCTTACACTGCACAATTTCATCACTAAGCAACAAGTCCATTCAGATGTGGTTTCACAGAAAACAGCACTGTATGTTACACTAAATTCTGAAATGACAGGCTAGTTAACAAAGCAAAATTACCTATGGCTGACTAAACTTTGCAGCTTAACTGACTATACACATTCTGTTGTCAAAAAATGTGTAAGATCACAGGCTACACATTCACAAGAACATCTGCACTGCCAACCTGTATTGTTGATTTTATGCCTAGAATTAGGTGAATAAGAAGTGGACATCTCATCAAGTTTGAAGACATGTTTGAAAGTGTCAGACAGAACTGTACACACATTTGTGATATGCAGCAGACTGACTTCATCCTGGATAGCTACACTGAAAACTCCATGAAAGAATGCAAATGGCAGAGAAGGAGTATGTCATATCCTTAGAAATAGTGAACACTGAATGGGATATAGCTGTTCCTGTCCAGATTCTGATCCCTCTTCAGGAACAAGAAAATTATGAAAGCAACTGCAAAATGTTTTCCTTTTTCTGAACTAGGCAGAAATGGTGGGCATTAAAACAGTCATTAGCAGATGTGTTATTAACAGGGATGGTATGGCTGATACTTCGGAAATTGCTGGGGATATCTGGAAAACTCAGCAGAAGCAGCAGATGTTTCAACAAACCCCCAATGCTCACAAAGCAGTGCTTTTCATCATGAAGAGTTAAAGACAGATGTGATGATACTTTGTTATATTACTCCTTTCTCATCGTAAAAGGAGGACACATTGAACTATGGAATAGAGTTGGCTAAGCATGTGACACTGCTACGAACGGTTCTCCACACATCCCTGCCATGAAACTGAGCCCTCTTTAATGTTATGTAATACTGAACATTCATATTCTCTGACAAGGTCATTGTTTATCACATTGAATACGGAAGTTACACCATCCAAGCTGGTGAAAAGTACTCTTGGCCATAGCTGTACCTAAATATCCATGAACACTACTGGGCCAAGAAGAATTTCTAACTTGAAGACCTGCTTTTTTAAGGGAGAGTACAATCCTATCCTGAACAGTGGAAAATCTTTCTCCAAGTTCATCACAGCATTCCACCATCAATATTTCTGCTTTTCCTGAGCTATGCTGAGCTCATCTAGTTCATTGCTCTCATCCAGTTCACTGCTGTTTCCAGCTACTGATTCAGGACCAATGTATGTCATCAGCCTGAGTGAGGATAATCTCTATGCAAACCCAGGACTAGAACTAGACTGACAAAGGATTCAGATGGTTGGTTTCATCCAGGAAAGTCTGGAGCTGAATCACCACCATATGCTGAAATGCATTGCCCAAGAATGCAAAATTAGAAAGAAGGTAATGATAAAGTATCTGCATCCAAAGATGGCTTTGAAAGTTCTGTCAGCATGGTCTTTTTTAAGGAAGTCAATTCCAGACTTCTCAAAAAGAGGAATTGACAGCACACTCTGGAAAAAGCAAAAATCCACCTCACCTCCCAAATGAACAAAATATTTAGTCCCTTGGTTATGAAACAGCAACTGCCAGCACAGATAAAGACATGGTAATGTACTCTTGAGCCTTATGGAAGAAGGTGGGATAAACATTTAATAAAGATACTTTGGGCGTCTTAAGGAGGAAGGTACAATATATCTTAGAATACATTGGTTGTAACATCTCAAATAGTACTGAAAGGGGAAACATGACTATTCTATTTTACTGCTGATTCCAAATCTCCAGTTTCCTGCAGAGAACAGTCTAATGAATCATACATCTATCAAGACCCAGTGTGGTATAGTGGTTAGAGTATCAGACTAGGATCTAGGAGACCCAAGTTGGAATCTCCACAGTGTCATGGAAGGTTGCTGGGTGATCCAGGGCCAGTCACACTCAAACCTAATCCATTTCACAAGGTTGCTGTGAAGATAAAATGGAGGACAGGAAAATGAGGTAAGCCACACTGGGTCCCCACACAAGGATACATGAAGGAAATAAATAAATATAGAAATCAACTGTATGGATTGAATTATCTCTGAAAGTTTACCACATACCTTTTGTAATTATGTTTTTTTCATACTCGCTAAGAGACATTTTGTCTTTCCAGTTGAGGAAGTTTACAAACTCCAGATAGTCAATAAAGCCATCTTTATCCAAATCACAGAAATCAAATAAAGCATCCAGAAGCTCTGCATCCAAGTCAATATTAAGCTGAAAGCAGGCCTTGTTCAAGTCATCTTTGCTTATTTTCCCATCACCATCCTAGGAGCACAAAATCAAGGTTGCCATCATGCTTTATAATGTGCTTCGTGACACTGGCCTCACTAAGTGACAGATCTGCATGAGGTCTATCTTGACTTCATTATGCAAAATGGATTCTAAGCCTACAAGCCAGTGGTGTGTCCTACCATTCCACAGAGCAATGTTTGAAGACGTTTTCCAGCCTAAGGAGCTTTCTTCTAACTTAAGTGACTCTTCCATTGGAGGAAGTTCCAGGCTAAGGTAGGATGCATGCCAGTGGATGCATCCAGACATCATGACAAACCTCGTTTGCTTGGAATGGGCATGACTCTGGCTTGTTCGCTATACTCCCCCCCCCCTTGACTGAAAGCTTCCTGGTTTAAGAAGCTTTGGATCATACCCTAGTTTCCTATAAAATCTGAATGCAGGCACCTGGGCAAATCATTTCTTCCTCCAAAAACCAAGATTCGAAACTGGAATTAAATGATAATTTAGAATCCCAGTTTGCAGTGAGGAAATTAACTCTTACTTTGCCCAGGCACTTGCAACTGGATGTCTCTGCAAACTGCAGTTTGATTTGAGGCTTCCTAAACAAAGGCACTTGCCACTGAGCTCTGAGCAAGAGGACAAAGAGAGAGAGTGAACATACAGCAAACAAACAAGCAGCAGTTTGTTATGACATATGTGACATCTTAATGCTGAGGACTGTGTAAAGGCTCCCCAGAGAGAGTCAATGCCTGAGATGAAACTGGTATAATTCCGTGATCACACATTAACAAAACAACAACGAAAAGAAGCAAAGTTCTACTTGTAATATATAAAGAATAATTTTTGGCTTCAAATGTTATACTCATATTTAGCAATAATACTAGCAACTGAGCATAAATATCTTATCCAGCATTCACATAAAATGTTCACCTCATCTTGGAACTTCACTAACCTTATCATAGTGCCTGAATGCTTCTAATAATGTTTCAAAGTTGTGGTAATTAGCTTTCTTCAAGTTCTGTCGAATTGCAGTAAAAACAGCCCGTTCTCTGTCTTTCCCTCGTAGGTATTCACTAGGAAGCCGATAATGAAGAAGGTCCCCAACACCTGTATAAGCAAGCAATCAACTAATAAACCAAATCTCTCCAAGATGATCTTTTAGTTCAGTACATGAAACTGACTTATTCTGAGTCAGTCCATTGGTCTGTCAAGATCTGCACTATCTACTCTGACTGGCAGCATGGTCTTTGGCTGTGGTCAGACACACTAAATAATCCACTTCCCATTCACTTTCAGTGCACTTTCAAACTGGATTTTTATGTGATCCTTTTTAACTGGAGATGCCAGGGATGGAATCTTGGATGCTCTGCATGCAAAATAGATGCTCTACCACTGAGCCACAACCCCTCCACTATATAACTGGTATTTTTGCAGAAGACTTCTGCAAGACCTTAACACATGGTAAGCTTTTGAATCCAGTCTTGCTGATGAATGGACAGTTTGGTGAAGTTGCTAGAACTTTCAGTTACATCTGGCTCATGATCTGTCCTTCTGTTTATCTGACCTAGCCATGTTCATTCATGCAACTGTAAGCTTTTGATGGGGCTGCTGTAACACACTCCACATCAGGCTGTGGCTTAGTGATAAAACACTTGCTTTCCATACAGAAGGTCCCAGGTTCAAACTCCAGTATCTCCTGTTAACAGAATAAGATAACCACCCCTTTATAATAAGACAGGGTTTGTCCTTTCCTTTCTGGGAATGTGGAGTTGTCTGTAACTGGCTAGCACAAGCCAAACACTAGCCAATGACAGTGATCTTTTCCAAGTAAAGGGCCAATGTAGAAATGTCATAACGAAGTGGTGGGTGGGGGGACAGCACTCTTGTTTCATCTTGCATCACATGAGACAAGCCAGAATCTTGAAGTTAGGGCTGCAGAGTGGTTAAGGAATTCCTTATGTACACCCAGGAGTCATTTGGGGCAGGAGTGGGCACTAGGGCAGCCACAGGCTAAATCAGATTCTCTGATCTGATTCGGCCCGCCGCCAAACTGCCGCCGAAATTCAACAGCAGCTTTAAAAGTGGCTGGAGGGGTCGGGGTTTCAGGGAGAGGCTCCAAACTTACCAGGTAGCTGCTGGAGCCTCTCCCCCAAATATCCACCAAGTTTCAAGAAGATTGGACCAGGGGGTCCAATTTTACGGTCCCCAAACATGTTGCCTCCATTCCCTCCATTGTTCTCTATGGTGGGAAAAAGTAACGTCTTTCCCACCGTAGAGAACAATGGAGGGGATGGGGCAACCTGTAAGATTGGAGCCTCTCCCTCAAACCCCCTCTCCTCCAGCCCCTCATATACCCTATGAGTTTTTGCCATTGACTTCAATGGCCCATAGGGTATAATGGGGCTAAAACTGACATTCGGCCAGCCGAAGGACTCCCCAATGGGCTTGCATTGCCGAAACTGACATGTGGGGGTCATTCGGCAGCCAAACAGATGCGACCTAATTTGGCCCAATAAGAATCGGGCACAAAAAAAAAATTGCACACCCCTAGTGGGCACAAATGTCAGTGGTGGCAAACCCCTCCCCCAGCTCCCAGCGGACCTGTGGAGGAAGCGAAGCAAGAAGGGGTTTAAACTTTTGTTTAGAGTCACACAGCAGCAGCGACACAATCTTTCCATTGTATTCTATGGGGCCCTTCTTGCTTCGCTCCCCCCCCCCCCCCGGCCTGCCTTGGCAGGCCAGCTGGGGAAGGGAAGCGGAGGCTTTTGAAGATGCCCCCCTTTTGCTTCCCTTTCTGACACACTTCTGGTGATGTCAGAGGGCATGGCATATGCTAATGAGTTGTGCTAATAGGTATGCTAACGAGCTCCTGCACCTCTTTTTCTATGAAATGACCCCTGTGTACCCCCCCAAATGAACCAAATTTCTTTTTTTTAAAGTAAATTTTATTGAATTGTTTCCAAACTTACATTTACATCCTTTATATCCAAATGTCAAAACATAAGTTTCTTACAAACAAAATCATATTCTTTATGACTCTAGTTTTCCCTAGTATGAGTTCTTCATTGCATTTTCACATCCAACCATTTGTATACTCTATTCCATCTTTGGTCATATAGCTCTTCATTTTGATTTGATAATCTCATATTTAGCCTATCCATTTCTGCAACCTCTAAAATTTTTATTTTGATTTCTTCTCTGGAGGGGTGTTTGTCTCCTTTCCAATTTTTCGCTATTAGCATCCTTGTTGCTGTAATAATGTACATAATGAACCAAATTTCTGTGTGGATCATTTCTTAGCCACCTTTCCAGCAAATTGCTTGAGCTGCCTTACTTTACAGCATGTGTAAAGTGATACAAACAACAATCCATAACAAAACAGGACATAAACTAGGCAGGGAATCAGATAATAGGTGTCATGAAAGAATTCTGCCTGAGACCTTGGAGAGCTGTTGCAGTCTGAGTAGATGAGACTGAGCTTGCTGGAGCAACTGTCTGACTCAGCAGAAGGCAGCATCATGTGTATCCTTGAAGACAGGCTGAACAAGTGCGGAAAACTACTTATAGAAAGCTGTACAAAGTGCAACTTTTTCATCAGGCCTTTTTTCTAACTTGGCAAATTGAATTTGGGATGTATTAGATCTGTTTAGGTCAGCTGTTTAGTTACCTGGCTAATGACTAACAACCCTCGGTAAAATTGTGCTTCTGTGTCTTAGAGGCAGTGCATTTCATATGATCTTTTGCTTCGGCGTATTTAAGCTGTCTTGAGTCTTAGGAGAAAGACAGGGTACAAATCCTTTTAATAAATTTTTAAACAAAAACATGTATAGTGAGGCTCTGAGTAAAGTATGAGGAAGAAGCTTATATACTTGCCGTGATCGTCGGGTTGTAGGCGTATCCCAAATGTGTGGTCTGGAGGGACATTAAGCGTATCTGCTATGCTGTAGGAGAAAAGAATCTGCTAAAGAAGTGTTTGATTTTTCACCCAAGTGTAATCTTTGTTCTAGAAGAGAAAACTAAATCAGGGCTGTCAGTTCACCTCTTGTCCTATATGTAAAGATTAAAGACAACCGATGAAGACATTTGGCAAGAGTTCACCTGTAATGTGATCACTGGGGCTTTTTCCCCATGAATCAAAGCTACAACCACTGATAATCCATTTCTTTTACAATCCTTTTTTCCTTTTAGCACATAGTAATAACTGTCAAAGAAATATTTGCACAGCAGGCAATGAATGTCTTTCATCTTGATGCTTATATTTTCTTGAGAGAGAGTGAGAAAGAGAGAGGAAGAAAGAAACTCAAGCAGCCTAAATAAATGCCCATTTATATCTGTTGAATAAGAAAACAACTTAAGAGATCTTATCATACACCTATAGAAAAAGAGAAACTGTGTTTTTTTAGTACACTAATTGCAGCCAAGCAAAGATTTATATATGAAAAAAATTAAGAAAATTAGAAGACCCCAGCTGGATCAGACCAATGGCCTATGTAGTCCAGTATACTATCTCACACGGTGGCCAACCAGTTCCTCTGGATGGCCAACAACAGGGCATAGAGGCTGAGGCCTTCTCCTGATGTTGCCTCCTGGCTCTGGGATTCAGAGGGTTAGTGCCTCTGAATGTGGAGGTTCACCTCAGTCACCATGGCTAGTAGCCATAACTTATTTTTAAAGGGCTTATTTAAAGGGCTTATTGGAGCTAAAATTTATTTAAACAAGATTTCACGCCATCCTTTTTTTTTTAAGGAACTTGAATGAATCAGTGTCTTGATATCTAGAAATTCTTCAACTGAAGGAATAATTAACAATGTAAGACCCACCCCTGACATGCTAGCTGACATATTATGGCCGAGGACAGACTAAAGGTCTGCCCTGGAACAGCCACAGGGCTGAAAGCCCCATGGGAAAAGCAGCCCGCGGCGCCCCATTTGCACTGGCTGCGAGGGGCGGAGGTGCACGGCTGCCGGCTGCCTGAGTGAGCCGCAGCTATGCGCAGCCACGGCCGCCGTTCAGACTTATGGCAGCGTGTGCAATGCACCTTTGGCACGTTCACACCCACAGGAAGTGCAGGGGACGCGCATGGAGACGCCTGGGGACCAGTTCCCAGGCGTCTCCGGCTGAAGCGGCACCAGGGTGCTTCACGGACGGGTGAGTCTGCGCCAGACTGGGGGACAGCTGTGGCTGTCTGGACGCCCTCTCTGCCTCCACTTCTAAAGTGGAGGCAGGGCGCTCCAGATCCCCAGTCTGTCCTCGGCCTACATTCTCCAATTCAACCTTAAATTAACCTTTACTTAAGGTCTACTTTACTTTTGGCTTTTACTTAAGCTCAAATCATACATTATCATGCATAATGTAGTTTGGGCCTCTGTCTCCCTTGACACACCAGCCAAACATCACTCATTTTTCTTTTATGTAACACCAGTGTATTGTCAATGTTGAGCTTTATTTTTCAAACAAAAGACAAATTCAGAAGCTATACAGCAGCCCTTCAGTGGCTGTGGCTGCAGGAAGAAGATTGTAAATCATTCCATTAGTTCTCTAGAGGACCTTTATTTATGCCATAAATCTGGATATTCTGGGAGTTTGCCATTAACTTCCCTCCATGCTTTCCTATACTGCCAAGTTCGTGACTACTGTTCAGCTGACTGGCAGTCTAAGTACAGAGGCATAACATATTCACAGGACAAGTTTCTACATTATGTTAAATACCCAGTAATTGTGGTGATAATATGAAGCTGCTGGTATCGATCACCATTTGGCAAGGCTTCACATAGCTTGGCCTATTACTATCACCTCAGCCTCTTGCAGCCTGAAAGAATGTCTTAAAATCAGAGCCAAGGGGATGGGAGGCATTGTGGCTTACTACACAATGGCAGATGCTAGCAGTCTGAACCTGTTATGTCACTTCCAGCTCCCCTGCCAAAAAGCTGTAGGTCAGGAATAAGAACCTTGTCACAGTCCGCAAGCAGAGATGTCAAACTCATTTGTTACAAGGGCCAGATCTGACACCTTGATGGGCTGGGACATGTGTGCCATAAAACGTAATGCCAGGTACCAGAGATAGAAACTGTATAAAGGACAGCAGCTGGTAAGCTCTGAGTCGGTGTATCCTCACTGCAAGGTCCCATGGGCTGGGGGGGGGGGGGGGGGGGTACAGACAAAACCCCACACAGGCAGACTGGAAAGGCAGCAGTGCAGTGCTGGGCAGATACTCCCATGATGCTTGACTACTGCAGACAAGGTTGTTCTGCTGTACTGAAGCCACAAGGGAATGGGCCCGCCCACTTTCCCCCCCCCCCCAGCACTCCCTCCTTTGCATCAGTTGCTAATGGGCCACATAAGAGCCCTGGATGGGCTGGTTCCGGCCACCGGGCCTTATGTTTCACACCCCGCACAAGCTGGTTTCTAATAGATTTAACAATGGTGCCAATTTTACCACAAAGAGCCTCTTGATTCACTTACGGATCAAGGACTCTTCCAAGCTGAGGCTGAAATTTTTCCTTGAAATCATCACTTATCTTGGACACAATTTTTGCTGACTTCTTCCTGCAGAATTAATAAAACAACAACTGTAACATACTTCTTCCCCTTTTCCCCTCAGTTTTAAAGACCAAGGAGGGTTCCTCATTGAAGCACAATTTTAATTTGCAGAGGTAAAATGCTTGATAAGCAATTTATATTGCACAATTCACAGCAAGACGAGGCTTGGAAGACAAAATGTAATTCTCATTTCAAATACTTGTAACACGCCATTATGCACTTCATGAATCACACTGGAATATTATCCAAGAGGCCTTTATGAAGGAAAACACTGCATAAATCTTGACTCTGTCAAGCAAACTGTAATATGGTAGCACAATGCATGTTGTCACTGCTTTTTTTGAAAATCCAGATCAACTGTTTATTTTAAAGATGTTTCACGTTCAAAGTCTGTGTCCAATTAAACAAAGTTTGAGTCATGCTAAATGCATTAAGGAGTAGAAGAAATTATTTAAAACAGCACTGGAGGAACCTTCTGGAGGGTAACCCTAGTACAGCAGAAATGCAATCCTATGTACACATACCTGGGAGCAAGTATCATTGAACAATGTGGGACTTGCTTCTGAGAAAACATGTATAGGATTGCACTATGGCCGAGTTCAGACTGGCACTTTGGCCCAATATAGTCACCTTTCTCTAGCGGATTAAGTGGGGCCATTCACACAGCCACAGCTGCCTCCCGTTCCCCTCCCACACTCACCCCGTCCTGTACCGCTTTGATTCTGTGTTTAAAAAATACCTGGTGAAAGCTGGGGCAAGCCGTGGAGGGCGCGTTGATCCCGCTCCCCGGAAGTGTGGGCGTGTGCAAAGCCACAATAAAGCGGCAGTGGTAATGTGAACCCACTGATCTGGCAGGGATGCGCATAACCGCCCATGCGTGCTGTGTGCTTGAGCGCACAACTGCCCATAGAGACACTTTTGGCTCACGGAGTTAAAGCTCCCAGCCATGGGATCCTGCCCCAATTGCTGCTGTGCCTATGTGTCCACGTGCCTACGCGCAGGTCGGTGGAGCAGACCAAAGCCGCGTGCAATCACGGCGCCACCACAAGGGGCCACCCTACAGTGCAAACGCTCCATTCTGCCTCCTCCCCATTATGGTCCCGCATCAGTCCACGCAGTGCAACCGGAAAGCCCCACAACAACTTGGCCTGCGTCTTTTTGCCCCGCTTCCCTTGCGCTTCATTCTGCCACTCTGTCCTCAGCTGGTAGGAAACCAGCATGGAGAGCTATCTAGACTGACCATCATACTTTGTAGCTTCTAAATGTGAAGCATGTGCTCAGCTTCACTCTTGACTCTGGGCTTCTTTATAACCTGCTGCCAATCTAAACACTGTAATTTTCTCTTCATTACAAAATATTATTTATTTATTTATTAAATTAGAATTCTAAACCACCACCACCCTGTGAAACATTAAAGCATATAGTCGGCAAAAGAAATTTTAAACAATGTTAGCCTGTCCAACATTGCTAGTTTAAAATATGGTGGCTTGTGGATTGTTGTTAGATGTGGGGTTTGAATTGAATTTGGGTGATTCAAAGGAGCCAGCTATCATACACAAATGCAAGTAATGTATCTAAGTGTGCTCCTGCTGAGTAATTTCTGTATCATTTAAGGTGTCATGTTTAAATGCTTATGCTGTTTCAGCATTGCTTCAGCTCCATATTGTTTTCAAATTTCTGCAAGCCAAATCCTCTTGTGTTGTTGATTGGATGTCACAGCCATTGATCATATTGACTTACACTGTGTATTTTTATTTTATTTATTTTATTTTATTTGTATCCCACTCCCATCCCTGCAAGCAGGGCACTGGGCAGGTTCCAACAATTCATACTTCATACAAATATAACACAATTTAAAATCATGCACAGCATTAATAAATACTATAAAACCCAATCTTTCTTAGGCTAAGAAGGCGTAATCTGGCTTGAGTCTCAGTGAGAAAGGCGGACTATAAATCACATAAATCAAATAAAATAATAAATTATATGAAACATGGTGACCTCTGCGTTTCATGAGGTACAATCATCTTGGACTATCCTGAAAAAATATGAAGAAACTACATGCTCAGATTACTGAAGGGCCAAAATATACACCATTGAAAAGGAACAAGTGGGTTGAAAAGCCAACCCCGCCCTCTGGAACCTGTCAGAACTTACATCTGCAGCTCATGGAGCCAGCGTAAAGTTCTGGCTGCATTTCGTCCATCATTAAAATGTGGTGTTTCTTTCCCATAAAGATTAAACCTATGGAACGTAGATGGGTCATATTTTCTATTCACGGGCTCCCCTGTGGAACATAAGGATCATCATTTACTGTGTGCCACATGCACACTAAAAACAAGCAAAGACAAAGATCTAAATTCTGTGTATAAGTCCCAAGCCACCATGAAACTTGATAAAGGCAAAATACCACAGCAGAGAGGAAACTTACTAAGCAGCTACCAGTATAGGCTTGGATCCAGCAATGTGCAAGTGGAAACATAAACAGACTTAGCAATTTCTGTATGTGCACAGCACTGTCAACCTCCAAGAGGGACCTTCAGTTTATCTGAAATTACAACTCATCTTCCTGAGTATGGAGATCAGTTCCCCTTCAGGAAATGGCAGCTTCAGAGGGTGTACTATATGCAATCATACCCCTGCTGACCTCTTTCCTCAAACTCCCCAGGCCCTATCCACAAATCTCCAGGTATTTCCCAAGCCAGAGTTCTTTCCTCCCCATATATTACAGTGCCCAGAAAGTGACTGCACAAGAAACACAACTGGGAATACATCTGACTTAGTTTAAGCAACTAGTATAATACTCTAATTTGCACAACAGCTTCTGTGGAAGGAGAAATTTTGCACTGGACCCAATCCACAGTTCCCCTTGTATATTATAGTAACTAGGAATAAGGCCCATTGTGGAAATAATGCAACAGGCTCTCGAAAGAGGCCCAGCCTTGGGCACTCAGCATCAATTTGTTGTGGCAACCTCAGAAGGGTATAATGACACAGAGTCCACCATTTTCTCTAGAGGAAGATCTCAGCCATCTGAAGAGCAGTTGTAATTTGGTGTGATCTCCATCCCACCCCTGGAGATTGGCAACAATGGTTCCCCATGAGGGAATGAGTGGTTTGGAGGGTGGAGTCTATGGCACTGAACCTGTCTGAGGTCCCAGCCCTGCTGAAACCTCACCATCTCCAGGGTCCAGCCCATAAATATCCAGGAATTGTCCACCTGGAGTTGGCAACCCGATCAGGACTGGCCCCAATGAGTTTTCTCCCAAAGGCCAACATAGGTGTGGAAAGGGCCTTTTACTGACAGAAGCATGCTTGGTTGCCTAGCAACAGGCACTGAGGAGAAAGTACAGTTGCCAGCTCTGATTAGAGAAATACCTGGAGATTTGGGGGGTGGATCCTGTGGTGGGCAGCATTGGGGAGGGGGTTGGAAGGACAGCAGGTTATAATGCCATAGGGTCTACCCTCCAAAGCAGCCATTTTCTCCAG
Source organism: Lepidodactylus listeri (assembly GCA_029233225.1). Classification (NCBI taxonomy): domain Eukaryota; kingdom Metazoa; phylum Chordata; class Lepidosauria; order Squamata; family Gekkonidae; genus Lepidodactylus; species Lepidodactylus listeri. The sequence continues at coordinate 52,730,266 of JARCFY010000012.1, forward strand.
GGGAACTGATCTCTGTCATCTGGAGATCAATTGTAACAGCGGGAGATCTCCAGGTCCCACCTGGAGATTGGCAACTCTAGGGGAAGGTCAGCCACACAGCAGGGGGTTGAAGAGAATGGTCGCTGGCCCATCTCATTAGCCAGCTAGCCATGGTGGAGCTAAGCAGGAGAGAGAGCCATTTTCAGTTTATTCTGACAGGAAAATGGGCAAGCTGGCAGTGGGCGGGGGAGGGGGTTATGCTGAAAGTCCGTTGTTTTTTTACTGACAGAAGCAAGCTTGGTTGCCTACCAACGGCCACTGAGGGGACAGTTAGGCCCACCTGGCAGTGGGTGGAGGAGAAGAGTGGACCCAGCACCCAGTCCGTCCCCTTCGCCAACTCCCCCCAGACTGAGGCCGAGACACTGGCCAGCGGCTCTGTGGGCGGTACTGAGGCAATGCAGTGAGGGAATGCAGCTAGTGGCCAGGGACCCCTTTTGAGTGGCAGTTCTTGCAGCCAACTGATTTTGGCACCCCATGGAATGTTGCCGCCCCAACTGGCTTTTATATAATAAGGAAAGGATATCAAGAGGGTGACGTCCTCATTCCAAATACAACAGCTTTTTTAAAAAGTGGCAGTTTGCTTTGCATTATACTTTGTAGCAGAAGGGGTAAACATAAGCAAACTATAAACAATGAAATTTAACCACTGTCAATGTCTAGATTTTTTTATTTTACACTCTCTTGCCTTTACTCACCAACAAAATAATCATTATGAGATGCAACATACAATTCATGCCCATCGAGTACTTCTTTATTGACTTCTTCAAACGTCTTTGGTGGATTTATAACTTCTCCACCAGGACCCTCTGCAAGTAATCCAATACAAATCATGAAATAATCTGACCTATATAATTTCTGAGTAAATATCTGTCGGCCGTTTTCACAGCTGGAATCATTCTCATCACACAACACAGGAATGAAAATAGCTAAGCTAGTACCAAAGCACTTGTGATAACTTCATGTGAGCAGACTTTGTTCCTGCAGCTTGCAAAGGACCCAACAGTATATCTGAGCCATTCATACAAAGCATGCTAGATACTTCAAGTTGCACTTCAGTGTATACACAGGTATATTAGATATTAAGCCTACCATCCCTGCTCCAACTTCTTTACATTCATTTGAAGGTCTGAAAACAATTCTGCATGCATATAATTATATTTACGTGGGCTCTGAATGCACGATTTGGAAGTCTGTAATCCAACCTTCTGCTGAGTCTGTAGAGTTGGAGTCGGGGGATTTTTAAGTCTGAACAGGGCTAATACCCCAACCATGGGGTAGCGTCAAGATTCTGCAGCTGTGTACTGGGTGTGATTTTTTAAATCCGCTATCTAAAAAATTGTAAGATATGCAGAATACTCTAGGCACTTGTAATGGCCGTGGGTTCTGACAGCCCTTCTGCCCAGGGTGCCTTTTTCTGGGTCTCTCTTGCCCCACAACAATGAGAGAGCTGCCATTCCATCTACATCCTGATTGACTAGAAGCAAACATTGAAGTCAGTGTCCTGGTTGTTCTTTCCTTTTTCTCCCTAGCAGTTTTGGAAGGGGGAAGAACATCCACCATTAGAGTGTAAGGGGAAAGCTAAGAAGCTGTTCCTGTATGCAGGCGACAAGAAAAGGCATTTTTGCATACATTTAAATTCTGTTGAACTCTGCTTATACGTTTTTTATTAATATGTGATGCTGTGAAACTTGCCTTCTTTAATTAATGCAATATAATTTTAAATTGTTCAGACTGATGCAGTTTTAGTCAACTGCTTCTTGGTACATTCTTACCAGAATGCTGGCTTTAGTACAACAGCATTTTGAAGAACAGTATGAGGTGTAACAAATTCCACAATAAATCATAATAACCATTCTGTATGAGAGTGAACAATGGTGTTGTGCTACTAGTTCTGCTACCTCTGATGGTTGCCACTCCAAATGTCGTGTTAGTCAAATCCAGGCCTTTCGGTAATCTTGATGCCAGGTCATGGCACTTCCCGAGGGGTGCTTCACGATTACTCAGATAAATAGATTCTTTCTTCTCTTTCAGTTTTTGTTGAAAGCATGTTTTGGGAGGTGGATTTGTCAGTAAGGCTGCCTGAAGATATTTCAGATAGCATGAGATACAAACAAACATTCGGCACTTTCAAAAGAAATTCTGTTGCACAAATCCTGTTTGCTTTTTGGAACACTAGGGCTAACTACACTGATCAATGCAGCTAGGCCACACCTTTTATTTAATTTTTCGCTATCATAACATTTTGAAGTGTATACATATGCACCACTTAATTACTATTTCTGAAAATTCATTATTCAGGGAAAGTCTCAAACAACAATATAACACTAGCTCAACTTATAAAAAATGCAACAGCCAACATTTTATCAGACACTAACTGCAATTATCTCTAAAATACCTCATCTATTTTTAATAGTTAAACATTTTTATTTGGAAAAAAGACTACAAGCAAATGACTAAAAATAACTGAAAACCCCACTCACACCATAAATTTTAAAGAAAATGGAGTGAGGCTACAGTTCTAAGAATGCTTTCTCGGGGGTAAGCCCCACTGAATAAAATGGGACGCCTATAAATATAATTTCAGGTTGGTAGGCATGTTAGTCTGAAGTAGACTAGCAAGATGTGAGTCCAGTAGCACCTGAAAATCCAGCAGGATTTCCAGGATATAAGCTCTGAAAATCAAAGCTTACTTCACTGGACACAAGTAGGAACTACGTATATCTGATAAAGGAACTACGTATATCTTTGACTCTCAAAAGCTTATACCTAGGGTTGCCAGTTCTGGGTTGAGAAATACCTGGAGATTTTGGGGGTGGAGCCTGAGGAGGGTGGGGTATGGGGATGGGAAGGACTTCAGTGGAGTATAATGCTATAGAGTCCATCTTCCAAAGCAGCCATTTTTTCCAGGTGAACTGATCTCTGTTGCCTGGAGATCAGTTGCAATCCCACCTGGAGCTGGCAACCATACAAAATCTTGTTGTTCTTTAAGGTGCTACTGGACTCCAATCTGGATAAATATAAATATCAATTGTATTCTTACATGGGAAAGGCATATAAGTTCATCCCTTAATCAAAAATGCATTTCAGAATCATACAAATAAATAGGGTATTTTTGCTGGGGGGGGGAGATTTAAAACCTTTACCTTTATTGAGGGTACAGTTTTTACACCATGTATCAAACGAGATGCAATATCAGGGTCATTTGCTCGACCATAAAATATTCTTTCTCTCCCAAGGAGTGGATAGGTGGTGTTTCGAAACCTTTTTACAACAGGTGGAGTAAGTGGCTATAAGGCAGTAGGAAAACAGTTTATCAGACATCCTGTATGGCAAACATCACTAATGGTCGTAAGTGGCTTTAGATTCCTGTGCAACTAGATGAAAAACTTAGATTTCCCTTTACATTAAAAATAATCAGCACCTCAGACGGAAGATGTAAAAATTCCAAAATGTAAAGAGAGTGTGTCTTAGCAGACAAATGATAAAAATGTCATATTTATTATATTTTCAATTTTATATTTACACAAGGCACCTGTAACTTGAGCCTTGAACATCTGCTGCATTTAAGCATTTGGAAACTTTAGCAGATTAAAAGAAAAAAGGAAACTTTAGCATATTCAAAGAGTCAGTGAGTAACATCCAAACATCTGAAGAATAATTCACTAAGAACTATTACTAACGAAAGAGCACCTCAAAACAAAAGAAATACAGTTCACCCAGAGTAGCTTCTCTTGAATTACAGAGCCCCGGCTTCCATGCTATGATCCTTACTGTTCAGAAGTACAGAGCTGTAATTAGTATTGCAAATGTGTCCTGCATCTTGTGCCTCCTGTTCTTTTGTTGAAGGACAGAACCAGAATTAAAACAGAAGGAACACAGGGTACACAAAAACAAAAAAGGATTTTGTGGCACCTTAAAAACGAACAGATTTATTGTGGCACACGTTTCCATGGACTTTATCAGTAAGAAGCATACCACAGTATAGTAAAGTCTGGTCAGAGAAATTAACTAATCAGCACAATGTGTAAGAGTTTATACAGACCAATTTTTGTACCAGCCATTCATACCAAATCTTGAGTTTCTTTAATGAAGCGCCAAATTTTATAAATACAAAGAAATCCTTGAACTAGAAAACAAATAATATATTGTGGGCAATTTTCTGTAGAAGTCTTCGGGGGGGGGGCAGGTTAAGACAACGAACACAAGGATTTCCCTTTCAGTTTCAGAGGGTAGCCGTGTTGGTCTGCAGTATAATGGTTAGATTTGAGTCCATTAGCATCTTAGAGACCAACCCTGAACATCTAGTTGGTCCCTGAAGTGCTACCGAACTCAAATTGTTTGTATCCCTATTTACCTTAGCTTCAGGAAACAACTATCAGAGCCTTCCCAGCTGATTTAGAGTCAGGGTGCATTCAGACGCGCAGTTTTATCCACTCCCCTTGCTATTCCCTTACGGATTTAAAGTGCACGATCAGGCAGCAACATCTGTCTGTCGTGCCCCAGTCGTCTGCCTCCCGTTTCCCCACCACTATTCTCCATTGTTGTTTTTATACTGAGAAAGTCCGGTGGCAGATGATTGGTGTAGTTTTGGCGCAGATTTACTGAAGGTCTGATCACGATCTTGTGCGCCAAGACTGCAACCGCTGCCTTTTTATAAAAAAACCATTTTGCGCATCGCACATGTGTATCTCTGGTGTGACCGTCTATGTATGCGCATATGTATATCTCTGGTGTGGCCGACTGCATATGTGCATGTGGCAATTTTTTAAAAAAATGGTGATTGTGCGGGCTCTGCAGTTAGAGCGGGGGAAGGTCTGGACATTCAGTCTTGGAACAACTGTGCGCTGAAGCAAGTGAATGGATTGACGTCTGGATGACATTCTCCGGTACAATTTCATTCAGTTTAAATATAACCGGGCTCATTGCTATTTAACATTGTCATCTGAACGCAGCCTCAGGGTGGTATAGTGGTTAGCATGCTGGATTAGGACATGGGAGACCTGTGTTCGAATCACCACTCTGCTTTGAAGCTTATTGGGTGATGTTGCACCAGTCACTGTCTCTCAGCCTAATGTTTCTCACAGGGTTGTGATGAGGAGAAAATGGAAGAAAACAGAACTATGTTCAATGTCCTGAATTCCTCAGAAATAAGGCAGGAGAAAATGTGACAGATTTTTAAAACAGATTTTCTGTTGATTCATTCTAATGCCAACTGACAGGAAGAAACATTGTTTATACAGTATTTGGACCTGTCAAAGTATGAAAATCAGGACTTTCTTGGCAGTGGTCAGACGTCTCCCATGTTTTGCTTTTTTTCAGTGAGTAGGGGCTATTTTTCCTCGAATGGTTTGCTTCAAATGGGAGCAGGCAGCCCATTAGATACCCCACTTCCAGATCAATGTTTTTGTGAGATATGTTCTGAAAGAACACTCTGCCTGATATGCTATTTAAACCAAACCAAACCACCAAAAAACATGCATCCTTATGGGGTTTTCATAATAACAAAACAACTGGCAACCACTGTATGAAAGACAAGCATGCAGGAAACTACTGCTATCCTGGATCTACTACAGCCAGTACTAGAAACTTCATCTCACACATAACCCTAAACACACTTTTCAGCTTCATTTATATTGTTTGTTCATGTATCGAATGTGTAGTCGAAAGCCTAAAATACGGAATGCAGAAAGTACAGTGGCCATTTAGACAGCAACTGCCTACAGCAGCTGGTATATGGGAAGAACTTTCAATAATCAGTAGAAAGACATAAAGAACAGGGTACTTACTCGGGGTAGGATTTCTGTGAGACAAGTAGAAGCTGTTTCTCCAATTGGTACCAGCTTTCCAGCCTATAAAAAGCAAGCAGAGACCCTGTAGCTGAGGACAAGAGACCACAAGACTACATGCATCTCACAAATCCCTCTGAGGATGAATGACTTTTATTTCGGAATTGCTTATCAGCTTATGTATATCAATAGCAAAGCTTTTTGCGAGTGAGTATTGACATAAGCATTCCTCCATTCATGGATGTACAGATCCTGTTATCATTCATTTACATACTCTCTTTCCTTCTCCCCAAACACCCAGCACCAGGCAAGATATAGCTGAGCAAGTGCAGGATGCATTTCCATCAAGTTCTCTACATGATCTCGGGCTAGTTACAATACTGATACTACAGCATAGCCTAGGCTGTGAGAAGAAAAGAGGGAGGGCTTTGCAAACCACCCAGAGCTCCTTGGAAAATCGTAGTAAACAACCACTGCTAATTATATCTTTACTCCTCGAGATATGCACACAACAAACCCCTAACAAGGAGCCAGGCTGCATCCACACCTTGGATATTGCACTATACATGTAATTGTATCTGCAACAGAATTTTCCTGAGTGGATAAGCCAATTCAGCAACCACTTATTGCCATTGTGCAATATCCAACATGATTTCTAGTCAGATCTTAACAACAGCCAGTTTTAGCAAAGTGTCTCTAAATCCTTTTGTGAGCTCTTCATATTTGTCCCTTTCCCAGAAGATTCTTGTCACTCTTGCTCCCTTCCCTCTATCCTGTTTTGGGGAATCAAAGAACAGGACTGAGCGGAAGCAATGAGTTTTGCCCTTTCAACAGAAAACAGCAAGGGAGAAACAGAGAGACTGGGAAAGGAGCAGCCTGCCAAGACTCACTGTGGGAAGCTCTGGAAATCTGTCGACAAACCTCCCTTGATACACAGGCCCCACGGCCCCGCCCAGCCCCTTGACCGGGTTCCCCCCCACCATCCCGACGGAAGGGACTCGGCTTGCCGCAAAGCCCCCAACCGCTGCAGCATCCGCAGGGAACAGAAGACTGTTTGCTCCGGTAACTTAGCAACGGGGTGAGCAAGCCGCTTCAGAGGCTCCTCTGTGGGCAGAGGAAGGGAAACGCTGCCTGGAATCGATGCCTGTACTTCCGTGCTTATTGTTGTCCTTTGTGATGCCGCCCTTAGACCCCAGAGTTTGATTTGCAAAAACAGATGGACTGGTGATGTACGGCTGTCAGCCTCCTGGTGGGTCTAAAGAGCTCCCAGCATTACTACTGATCCCCAGACTACAGAGATCAGTGTTGTCCTAGAGGAAATGGCTGCTTTGGAGAATGAACTATATGGAATTATGCCTTGTTGAAATCCCTCCCCACCCCAAACCCAGTCTCCAGGAATTTCTTAACGCAGAGTTGGCAACCCTATCGTGAAAGCTAGTGTGATCCTAAACACTAGGGAGTAAGTCTTGTAGGAATTATTTCTGTGTCTACATCTTCAGGATTGCACTGCAAGGGTAGGTCAAAGTCCCTATTATGCAGCATGAGCAGAGGGAAGCTGTATGCTATAGTGGTGTAAAGAAAACACTCTGCACATGCTCAGTGTGACAGCATCCTTGCCTTTGTTGTATTGTTCCCTGGATTCCAAAGCTGCCCCACAGCTGTAGACAAATTCCAGAGTTAACATATTTTAATTGTCCTATTGGTTGTACTCGCAACTAGAGTGGTTAAAGAAAAGCAGACTTACCTGGGTTTTCACTTCATTATTATTGTAAAAAAAGAATTTTTGTTTGGAATTTAAAGTCATTTTTTTAACATATCCTCATCCTCTACTTTAATAGATCTAGAAAAACTATCACATACTGGTTCCACACCTACAACCCTTAAAGCTGATAAGAATCTATGAATTGAAAGGATGAAAACATTGTTATCACCACTTAACTATCCTGGTGACCGTATATCACATTAGGTGACCTTGAATATGATCTCACATTTAAAACATGAAAGGAATACAGGGTAGTTATAACAGATAATTAAGAAGAATAAAGCAAGTGACTTTGTATATATGATGGAGAATTTCCAGTTGTTAACACTGAACTTCTGTGGTTATACATCCTTTTATAGTTAAAAAAAATCCCTGGGAACAACAAAACACTTTTTTATCCACCAGCTGAGTAATTCTGAGTAACTGGCAAAAAGGAAAGCCATGTTTTGTCAGATATCCATGACTGGCGGGTTGTTGTTGTTGTTGTTTTAAAAAAATGAATCCCTTATACAATGAAGCAAAGAGCAATCAAACAGGTAATGTCAGAGATTCTTTTTTCCACAAAACCAACAACTTCAATATTTACCCTTCAGTATGAAAGCAGACGTTAACTGAAATCTGACCATAGTAAAGACTTGAGAAAAATGAAGGGTTCCAAATAATCTTCTAACTGATACTTGCATTTCATCAGGGCTTTTTTTGGTGGAAAACGCCCAGCAAGAACTTACTAGCATAATAAGCCACACCCCTGACAGCACAGCCCATTGGCATATTAGGCGGGGGCTGAGAAAGCGCAGGGCAGGCATGGAAGCTTGCCTCTTCCCCCCCCCCCCCCCCAGCTTCTCTGCCCCACTTCAGCATTGCCTTTCTAGCCTACCCCCCACACACCAGACAGTGGGACAGGCGCTGCCGAAGTGGGGCGTGGCTAGGATCAGATCAGCGAGGGTAAGAAAGGCATTTTCAACGTGCCTGGGTTCCCTGCCTGCCCTCTTCCAGCTGCAACATGTCACCTACTAGAGAAGGGAAGGCAGAGAGAGGCTTTTCCTTGTCAATTTCACTCTCAGCTAGGGAGTAAAATTGACAAGGAAATCCCTAAGGCAGGGGTGGCCAAACTTGCTTAAGGTAAGAGCCACATAGAATAAACATCAGATGTTTGAGAGCCGCACGACATGAACAAACATTACGTGTTTTTATTGGGAAATATGCAGATTTGCCTCTTATCAACATTAAATGTGACTGCCAAAAATAATAACAAAAGGGGTAAAAGCAGATATTGATAATGGTATTTATTTGTCCAATGATATTTGTTTTCTAATGATATTTAGCTTCCCCAGCTGCCCTGCCAGGAGCCACATAATATGTGTGAAAGAGCCGCATACGGCTCCCGAGCCACAGGTTGGCCACCCCTGCCCTAAGGGCTCCACAGAGGGAAAGAGGGCATTTTAACATGCTGCCTTTCCCTCTTGTGTGTAATGTGGGGAGGGCAGCGTGCTCGGTAGCCACACATGCCAGAAGTTTTGGTTGTAGGTGTGGCCAACTCAGGAGCCAGGGTTCCTGCCCAAAAATCGCCCTGCATTTCATCATGTGGTATCAAGGAGCAATCTTCATTATATTTAAGAATGTATAAGCATGCATTTGAAAGATTTGGGATGAACCACCTTTCCTGTCACTGTTTAATAACCCTGTACTTACAAAAGAGCAGTAAAGTTTGTTCAGGATAGCTGAGCTGCATTAAAGGGGCTAAACTGTTCACTTCCACTGTGCAAAATTATTTGTGAAGACTGTATGTAAGGCAGAAATCTTGAGTGATATCTGGACCATATACATGTGTTTCGATACATGCATATACAAAGGAACAATTTATACATAGAGTTCTGTCAATTCATGCCCTCCATCATTGTGGAAAAACCTCTAGCTTATGTTCTCTCTAGCTTATGTTAGCTAGAGAGCCAGTTTGGTGTAGTGGTTAAGTGCGTGGACTCTAATCTGGAAGTTTGATTCCCCACTTGCACCTGCTGGATGACCTTGGGCAAGCCATAGCTCTGTACCAGCTGTTCTCTCAAGGACAGTTTGGGAATAGAGCTCTCTCAGCCCCACCTACCTCACAGGGTGTCTTTTGTGGGGAGGGGAAGGGAAAGGAGTTTGTAAGCTGCTCTGAGACTCCAAGTGAAGGGTGAGGTATAAATCCAATCTCTTCTCTTCTTCTCTCTTCTTCTTTAAAAATATATATAAAACATGAATACAACTCTTTATAAAGGTTCTTGTTTATTTCAGAAGGCAAACAATGAAATGTTTAACTTTAGAGTTCTGTTGCTTTCAGGATCGATCCTATGTAGTAAAGAGAGATTTGATTTTATAAAGTACATTTCTCCTGTATTTGAAAGCCATTAGATGGTGTTGCAGTGACATATCCCACGCAGCTTGGTATATCCCAGAAAATTATCCTAGGAAATTATGTGTTGTTTGCAAAATGTTTGTCATTATAATGGGCAGGGGGAGGGAAGGCAGCATGGTATAGTCTGACATCGGATTTCAGAAACTAAGCAGGGTTAGTACTTGGAAGGGAGACCACCAAGGAAGACTCTGCAGACGAAGGCAATGGTAAATCACCTCTGCTTCTCACTTGCTTTGAAAGTCCCTTGCTGGGGTTACACTGGGGTCGCTATAAGTCGGCTACAACTTGACAGTACTTTAGACACACACAGATAATGGGCAGAACTGTGAAGTATCTTTTACATCCCTCGCTGTGCAGTGCCATCTTAAGCAGGTCTAGTCAGAATCCTACTCGGGTCTATTCAATGGGGCTTACTCCCAGAAAAGTGTTCTTAGGTTTGTACTTTCAGTGGAGGTAGAACCATTTTGCTACCGAGGTGGGAGGTATTTTCCTTCAAACACAATGGAGTAACCAGATGCAGAACTTAATTTCCACCCGTGAGATTAAGTATTTATGTGGTGTTTAAACATGTACATGCAAGAACACTGATAGGATGAGGACTAAAATGTGCAATCCTGTGGTGACTAATGTAACTCTGCATAGGACCACACTATAAGGTAAGAGATCTAAACATCAGTAGCTGAACCAGAGAGGAAGAGCAAATCTGAAATTTGTAGGTTGTCCTTGTTTACATCTGAAATTTTTCTTTACCTCACCTTTATTTTCATTCTTCCCACTAGATGGCCTTGATTAAGTTCAAGGCGGAAAAAATGCACTAGTGCAGTGATAGTCAATGGCTCAGGAGCCATAGTGGCTCTTTGACATGCAGCCTGCAGCTCTTCTGCGCACTGTTTCCAAGTGTGGCTCCTAAAGCATGGGGCACAGTAAGTGGGCAAGGCCCTTGCCCAGTGGGGCTTGTGACTGACTGGTGGTTCCCACCTTGAAACAGCTGTAACAGAAGAACAGTTAAGCTGGGGAAACACCCAGACGCAGAGGCCTCATTTCAGCGTTGGAAGTAAATGTGGCTGTTTCAGTTGATGGTAACTGTAAGCTGCAGAGTATTATTTATTTATTTATATTTTATGAGATTTCCCTCCCTCCTTCCCACGCAAGCGGGTTTAGGGCGGGTACTGCTGTGCTAGTGAGATTAAACTCACAGGGGCTCTTTAGAGCACTTTTCAGGGCTTCTGTCACTGGGCACAAGAAATACAGTGCTAAATGAGTATGTATCAGGTTTCCAATGCATGAATTTTAAACATACTGATACTGAGTAAAGCTCGGTAAGGGTGAAATGACACTGTACATCAGCCTTGCAGCACAGCCACTCAAATTAGTCAAACAGTGTATTCTGTTGTATCTCATATGTAAGTTATTGTGGAACTGATAATTTTGCAACCTGTATAGCTGATAAAGCCATCAATAATAGAAAAATTCCACTGATCAATCTATTATTTTAAAGACAGCTCCTCTGTCTGCTTTGCCCCATAAACTGTATCACATCACCAGTCTCACATCCCTTTTGTTCCTTCCTTTCCTCATGTTTATCCACCCAGAGAGCCAGTGTGGTGTAGTGGTTAGAGTGTCAGACTAGGATCAAATTCCCACCCTGCCATGGAAGTTTGCTGAGTGATCTCAGGCCAGTCACCCTCTCATCCAAAACTTCTTCACGCAGTTGTTACGAGGATAAAACAGAAGAGGGGGAAATGACTATGGCTGCGGACACACACACTAAATAATCCACTTTTAATCCACTTTTCCAACTGGGTTTTACTCTGGGAACTGGCAAAATACAGTTGGAAAGTACATTGAAAGTGGATTACTTAGTGTGTGTGATCACAGCCATTGTAAGCTACTTCCACTCCCCCCTCCTCGGGGGACAAAAGCAGAGTATAAATATCTAAAATAATCTGCAAATCATGTGCATTTTCATCTCTGCACCTCCCATTTCCATGTCTACACCTTCTGCAAATGTGGTCTCTATATGTCAAGCACCCTCCTTTTCTTTTTATCAAACTGCTTTCCTTTAATAATGCTGTTTTTGTGGGCAAGCCAGGACTTGTGCTTAGGTTCTCAACCTCAAGGTGGGGCCTAGAGGTCTCCTGGAATTACAAATAATCTCCAAGCAACGTAGCCCCATTCCCCTGGAGAAAGTGGCAGTTTGGAGGGTGAACTCTGTGGCATTACATCCTGTTGAGGCTGTTCACCAGCCTCCACCCCAAAATCTCCAGGAATTTCCCAACCCAGCATTGGCAACCCTACACATCCTGCAGCCTTCTTCCACCACCGGGAAACTGTTTTCCTGCTGATAGCATTTACCATCTGGCCCTGACTCGCCCACAGCTTGTCTCCTTGGCTGGGAGGGGGTGGGCTCCAGTGGTCCCAGAACAAAATGGGAAGCACAATTCCAGGCCTGCTGCCATGAGATTGCATCAGGTTTACAAAACTCTAGAAGTATTATTTGCTGATAGCAGGTCAATGGGCTTGCCTAAAGCCATCTATTGGTGGGTGGGTTTTTTTTTTTTTTTTTTTGCATTGGTAAGATTGGAACTGCCATGTCTCCAGATCACAGGTCCTTCTCTTGGTCACTGCACTGTACCAGCTCACAACCTGAACTTTTAAGTAAGTACTTTAGCAACATTTCCCCTGAGCTACTCTGGTCACCTTTTTATTTCCACCATTGCCAGCTGTCTTTTCCTTACCCTCAAATTCTCTGCCCATATGTAGTTTCCAACCTTTCCTTTCCATTGTCAGTTAATACTGTAAATACTGAGCAGAGACCATGTCAGTTCTGTGTCCTTTTCAGCATGTACCTACAGTATACTATCAGTGATAAATAAATAAATATTACATAATAATAGTTGTGTATGCTCCTTAACAGGGCCACAGTGGCTCAGACTGGAAGGTTGGTAGCTCTGCTATTCGAGACCTGAGTGCCATGTGACGGAGTGAGCTCCTGTCTCTGGTCCCAGCTCCTGCCAACCTAGCAGTTCGAAAGCAAGAAATTGCAAGTAGGTAAATAGGTACTGCTTTGGTGGGAAGGTAACAGTGTTCCGTGTGCCTCAGCATTTAGTCATGGCAGCCACATGACCATGGAAAAAATCTTCGGACAGCGCTGGCTCTTCAGTTTGGAAACAGAGATGAGCACCGCCCCCTAGAGTTGGATTCGACTGATTTTTGAGCAAGGGAAACCTTTACCTTTATGCTTCTTAAAGGAAGACCATAAAAGTTTATGAACGTGGTCAGGTAACTTGGATCGTGACTGAACTGTGATGCACTTACAGTTTCCTTCTTGTGCTGAGATTTCTGGTTCATCCTGTTTGTCCTCCAGATTGTTTCCATGAATATTTAAGTGCTTAGGAATGTCGGTGCTGTGTCAGGCAGGTCACTCCTGTTTTTCGCAGGGCCTTACTCCCACAGCTGGTCACAGTTTTCAGCCCAGTGTTCAGGTCATTCTCTCCTGCACTTAATCAGCAGCTCTTCCCCCCGCCCCCCATATATCTTTGTACAAAGAGAAATGTATTTACGTTTGCTTCTGTGCCAAAATGGTGTAAAGTCACCTGCAGATGTGACTCAAACTGTTTCCTTGGAAAAGTTGGATTTCTATACTGTGATTCAAAAGTTCTATAACACAATGACTGTGTGATCCAGGTAGTCAGCCATGTTGGTCTGAAGCAGTAGAACAAATTTAGATCCCAGTGGCACCTTTAATTCTATGATTTATCTATGAATCACACTTTTATCTGCCTCTTTTAAAGGGCAACCTACATGGTTATCCCATCTGTTTTATCCTCATAATAACCCCAGAAAGATTTGTCTGTCTCCCTCTATTGCTTTTCTCCTGCCAGTGGATGAAAACTTTTGTTTTCTTTTGGTATACTCCCAATAACTGCTATTGGCCTTCTTCGTTGGTTTTGGTCTTATGTGCTTTTATTGGATTATTATAGACATACTTTATTTTAGATGTTTTTTTTAAGGCTGAAATGTTTTGATGGTCACTACCTTGAGGATTCTATTTGAGTGGAAAGGCAGCATAGACATATTTTAAATTAAATAAATAAATATCTGTGTGTTTGTATTTGGCAGAGAGAAAGTGATTGACCTGAGGTCACTGAGTGAGCTTCATGGCAGAGAGGCAATTCAAATGTAGGTCTCTTTGGTCCCAATCTGCTACTCTTACTGCTATACATCTGGCAATCATATCGTTGTTTCATCCTAAGCATGTACTGAGTCCTATTCAATGGGTTTTCTCCCTAGCCTAGTAAGTAGGCTATATTTCTAAGCATGTCACTTATTTCTCTACTCTAAAGCATGTTCAGTGCAATCATTATCTTGATACGTGTTAATTTGAACTCCACAAAGTAGGTTTGCTAAACGTACTTAGCCTGTTGCGTAAACACTGTTAACAGAATTGTGATTGAGTTATAATTTTCTTCATGATATCTCATTTAGTTATTTTGTGAGATTCAATACACACATTTTTTCCCCTAGAATGAATTATTGTGAAGTATTTACATTAAAATAATGATTATTTAGACTGGTTGGAAGATTGGGTCTGGAAAAAAGTTTCATATATAAATTGCCCTACACTGCATGTTAAATGGTGGAAATAGGAAGTGGATTTTATTGTAAGGGATATTGACAAAGTTTTCTTTCCCAAGTAATGAGAGATTGTAAGGACTTTTCAAAAACACTGAGGGACAGTCAGTCAGCTTTAGAAGTCAAAGCAGGAACAATTATATAGTTAAAGATCCTTAAATATGGAATGCTTTGACATCATATGGTACTAGGTTTCCAGCAGGACTGAAGAAAAATGTTCTGTCCCTTTAACAGAGGTTGAGGCTTAGTATATAGAAAAGAAGCTGAAGTTTTTCAGAGAATAGAGGTAAATAACTCCAACTGGTAAATAATGTCCCATTAATTCTCTACTAAATGGACAGGTCATTTTTTTTCCTCCAGACAGTTGGCAACTGTATTAAAGTCCCAATATTCTGTGTTCTGAAATTTCTATCATGTCTCTGTAGTTTCATAGTATTATAGGGGAAGACGGAATTTGCATGAGTGCTGATCAATGGTAAGCTACCTAGTACCGCTGGAAATCTAAATCCTTCAGAAACTCAATTTTTTTCTAAAAATAATACTGGCTATTGACTTCTGATACTTGAGGTTCTGGGGGGGGAGGGATCTTTGCTTCGTCTGTTTTAAACCTGTAGCATCATTGGATCTTCTAGAGGCTAGGGAACTGTTGCCAGGATACAGTTGCCAACAACCTGGAGGGGAAAATGTCCTGCCCCAGAGGTTTAATGTGATGTTATTTACCAGGTGATTTTATTTAGCCACATGTCATGAAAAGCTTCAGCTGCCCATTTCAAGGACCAAGATATTTTTTTCTTCAGGTTTTTGGCAAAGACTGAAATATAGGTTGTTTTCATTTATTTATAGTATGGGTTTCTTACACTGTTACTAGTAAGCTTTAGGTCACACAAAAGAGGATACACACACAGAGATCATATCCTAGAGTTATTTGAATGGTTATCTTAATATTTGCTATCCTAATGGTCCACTTACAGTGGAATCCTATACAATGTTATTCTAGTGTCTGAGCCCATTGGGTTGGATCCAGTGGTCTGCGGCTGAAGGAACTTGAGTCTTTCCCACATTCCCATCCTGAGGTTGTGCATCCTGTGTGGGCTGGGGAAGCCGCAGTGGGGTATGGCACAATAACTCTCTTCTCCCTCTTCCATCTGCACTGGAGCTGCACTGATGGAAAAGACTGAAAGGGCAATATGTCCTTCTCCTCACTGCAGCCTTTTGACCAGTCCTGGATTAACCTTTAAGCAAAATAAGCACATGCTTAGGACACCAAGGGAGGGGGGGCACCCTGAAGATGAAATATTTTCCTCAGTCATTCTTTCTGCTATGGCTGTTCATAAGAAATTATAAGTGGAACCACTACCGCCAAGAAAGGGGGGGGGGCAGCAGGGGCAACTATGTAACAAGACAGGCTGGATGCCTTGTCTCTGCTAAGTATATAAACAGATTTGTTAGGCCAGATTAATTTTGAGGACTTGAGCAAAGACTTTGCAATTTAAAGAAGTAGGAGAAAACTTTTAAAAGTATAAAGTTATAAGTAGGCAACAATAAGCATTATTTTGCATGTTCTGATCCATGTATATTGAAATGCTGTATATCTTCAAGGTTAGAAAGCAATGGAATAAAAGATGTTTTGTTTTGTACAAATAATGATATTTCTCCATTAGAATATTTTTTTAAAAAAATTGTCCATCAACATTGATTTCTGTAGAAAGAGGATTTTCAAAATGGAAAAGAATGCTCTCGAGATCACGTAATTTCAGTAGACATAATAACAGAAAATATCCTGCCTTATAATCTTTGGGAGGGTGATTTTTCTCATAACAATTTTATTTAAAAATGCATTAAAAAGTGTTGAAAATCTGTTTTTCCTGTTGCCCTACGTATGAGTAAATAATGTGCTGCTATTTAGTGTTAAATATTTGTTTTTACACTTATATGCAATATAGTTGTGTGGTCTGGCCTGGAAGAAAACTGAATTTTTAATCTCTTATTTCACCTTCAGCACTTATTGAGTCTTAATGTCTAATATCTATATGTACCCCCTTGCCCAGCTGGTTTGGAGCTTTGGGCTTGGGTGTCACCAATATGCCAATGACACCCAGCTGTATTTGCTAATTGGTGGCTGCCAAGACTCCACCCCAGAAAATCTGGCTGAGGGCTTGGAGGCCGTAGTGGGATGGCTGAAGCAAAGCTGGTTGAAGCTGAATCCAATTAAGACGGAAGTTCTATGGGGGGGGGGAGGTGACTCAGGATTTGGGAGCCAACTCCCAGCCCTTGTTGGGGTACCTCTGACACCTGCACCTACCATCAGGGGCCTGGGGTGATCCTGGACCCCACTTTATCTATGGAGGCACAGATCGCCAGTGTTGTCCAGCAGGCATTTTTCCAACTGTGCCAAATCAAATAACTGGTCCCCTATCTGTCTCTCCCTGACCTTGCCACAGTAATCCATGCAATGGTCACCTCCAGGCTGAATTGCTGTAACTCGCTTTTCATAGGGCTACCCTTGATACTGACCCAGAAGCTCCAACTGGTACAAAATGCAGCAGCGCGGGTCCTTACAGGTACTCCATAGAGGGCACACATACATCTGGTGCTGTACGAGCTGCATTGGCTGCCGCTGGAGTGCCGGATCAGATTCAAGGTTTTGGTGCTTATCTTTAAAGCCCTTAACAATCAGGGACCTACGTACCTTTGGGTCTGCCTCTTCCAGTATATCCCCTGAAGATCATTAAGATCAGCAGATAAGTACCTTCTGGTGGTCCCCAGCCCCAAAGATATCCAGCTGACCTTGGCCAGGGCCAGGGCCTTTTCTGCCCTGGCCCCAGCCTGGTGGAACTCTCTGCTGAGTGACATCCATGCTGTCTGATCTATTAAAGTTTTGCAGGGCATGTAAAACAGAGATGTTATGCCAGGCCTCTGGTTGAGGCCAGTGAACAGACGATGATGCGTTCCTGGCAGGGGCTGAAGATCGGCTGGCACGAGCCCGGAGCCGCACCCAGGCCCCACGCTGTCTCCCAGCCATGCAGAAAGCTGCTGCTCCAGCAGCCACTGCAACACCAGAGACGGGGAGCAACGCCGCGGCCGGCCACATAGAGGGAGGAGTAGGGAGAAAAGGGCCAGTGAACAGTGACCTCTGATGTCCTGTCAGTTAAGCAATGGAAGAGCCAAGGGGCACTATTGTTGGGCGGGTGAACAGGCTGAAACTCAATCTTAACAAGACAGAGGTTCTCCAGGTTAGCAGAAAGGCAGATGAGGGACTCAAGAACACAAGTAGCTTGGGAGTGCTGCTTGACACAGCAGTCACCTTAGAAAACCAAGTGGTTGAGGTAGCTTGGAGTGTTTTTGCCCAGCTTAGGTATGCCCATTCCTGGTTCAGACAGGTCTAGCCACAGTGATTTGTGCCTTAGTAACAACTAGACTGGACTACTGCAGTGTGCTCTACTTGGGACCACCCTTGAAGTGCGTTCAGAAGCTGCAAGTAGTGCAGAATATTGCTAGCTAGGGCCTGTTACAGGGAACATATGACCCTGATACTATAGCAATAACACTGGCTACCAATTCGCTCCTGAGCCCAGTTCAAGGTGTTGGTTTTATCCTTTAATGCCTTGTATCAGGGGTGTTGAATTCAATTGTTATAAGGGCTGGATCTGACAAAAATGAGACCTTGTTAGACCAGGCCATATGTGTCATAAAATGTAATGCTAGGTAGCAGAGATATAAACATGCTTAAAACATTAGCCGTCTTGCAATATTTTGTTTATTTAACAGTCTCTGATAACTGACATCTCTTGCTCTGAATTATTGCATCAAAATGTCTGTGCTGTTGCAATCTTGTATGCTGTTCAAGTGTGTGTCTGTAAGCTGCAAACCTACTTTTGATTTATTGACATTCACCGCATAGATCTCATGCTCAGAGTTCTGAGTCTAGGACCCAGGGGAAAACATGAAATGGCTGACAACTGAGAGCGTGGCAAAGCAAGCGATGATGCAGCAGCAGCAGCACTGGAAGCAGGAGATGGCCAGTTCCAGTGTGGGCCTGCTAAAAGCCCTCCGAGGGCCTGATCCGGCCCCCAGGCCACATGTTTGACACCCCTGTCCTACATGGCTAGGGATTGGGGTATCTGAGGGATTGTCTACTCCCATATGTTCCTATCTGGGAATTAACAGGGAGAGGCCCTCCTGACTCTTGCACAAATCAGCTTGTCTGGTAGGGCCTTTAAATGAGAGGGCTTTTTCAATGGCAGCCCCTTGATTATGCAACAACCTCCCCAGGGAGGTGCACCTGGCCCCCTCACTGTTGATCTTCAGGAAGGAGCTCAGGACCGTTTAGGACTGTATTTGACTGATTAAGTTTTTATATATTTGTAGTCCTAACTGAAGTTTTTTAAATTGTGATGTTTGTTTTTATAATTGTTTTATTTCTATTGTAAGCTGCCTTGAGTTATGCAAGGGAGAAAAACAGCTAATAAATGCTTTAAATAAATAAATAAATATTTCAACCAATTTGAGAATTATGTGTATGTAGGGTAACTATATTTAGAATCACCACCTTTTTGGGGGGAGATCCTGTTCCTTTATCATCTATTGCTTTTTCAGCCCACACATCCTCCAAGGAATACAGAGAACACATAATTGTTCCCTTCTCCATTTTATCGTGCCAACTGCCTTCTAGTAGGCTGAGAAAAGGTAAGCAGCCCAAGGTGAACTTTATGGCTGTGTGGGGATTTGAACCCAGACCTTTCAAATCTTAGTCTGACAATCAAACTAACCACTAAAGCACCTTGGACCTTTTAGCTAGCTCCATGAAAAAAGTCCAGCAGGCACAGCTTTCCCCAACATTGCATCTCTGTGTTTGAAGGTGTAGTTACATCTCTTGATTTTCTTTCTTATAATATTCTCTTCCAGAGGGACTACAGAAAAAAAAATCAAACTCCTTAAATTTCACATAAATTTAATCTATTCTAAAATGTTTAGTATATATTATTCTAACACAATAATCTGTCTCAAGATACATTTAAATGATATGCATAAGAACATAAGAGCCCTGCGGGATCAGACTAGTAGTTCACTAGTTTTTTATGCTGTATCACATGGTGGCCAACCAGTTCCTCTGGAGGGCCAAAAACAAAACACAGAGGCAGAGGCGTTCCCCTGATGTTGCCTCCTGGCACTGGGATTCAGAGACTGACTGCCTAGTTATTAATAAATATTAATGTGGAGGTTTGCTTTAGTCACCATGGCTAGCAGCCACTAATAGACCATGAATCTATCTAATCCCCGTTCAAAGCTGTCTCCACTGTGGCCATCACTACACCTTTTGGCTGCAAAATCACTCTCTGTGTAAGGCGGTATTTCCTTTTGTCAGCCCTGAATCTAGTGCCCATCAACCTCATAGGATGCCCAATACCAGTATTTTGGGCAAGGGAGAAAAAGTTCTTTGTCAATTCTATCCACTCCATAATTGTATAAACCTCTATCATGTCTCCCCTTATCTCTTTTCTGAACTGAAAAGTCCCAGACTTCAGCCTTTTCTCATAGGAAAGGTGCTCCAACCCCCTTATCATCCTGGTTGCCCTCTTCTGTTCTTTTTTCAGATGTCCTTTTTGATATACAGTGATCAGAACTCTTCACAGTATTCCAAATGAGGCCACACCATAGGCATATACAAGGACATTATCACATCTGCCGTTTTATTTAAAAAACAAACAAAAAACATCTGCCGTTTTATTTTCAATCCTTTTCCTAATAATCCCTAGCATAGAGTTTGCCTTTTTCACTGCTGCAGCACACTGGGTCAAAACAGATTTTCAAAATTAACGTTTTCTTTTCTCCTTAGAAGTAACACCAATACCAGTTCCAGGAAAGAGAGATATAAGAGGTCTAGAAGTGGTTACACCCCCCCCCCCCTTACGTTCACCGAGTTAGGTAGCTAACGTTTCCTTTCTAAAAGATACAAGTACATAGTTCGTTATATAAACCTGTGCTCAAGCGATTAAAAGCTTTCCGAAAGGATGTAGGATACTCATCACAACGGAAGGCGGGGGAGGCACAGTTTCCGAATTCTGCCCTGCAGGATCCACCCTATCTTTAATGACGATATTTAGATTGCACGGTCCTTTGAGGGAAGTGACTGGCCCTTCCAGCCCACGGAGACGGGAAACAGCTCAGCGACAACGGTTACGGGGAGTCACGTGACATGCCTCCCGAGACGCCGACATCAGAGCGACTGAAGTAGGGCTGTATTTCCACTCCTCCCCCCGGTTCTCCCACAATGCTTGGCGCCGACAACCAAGACACCCCGGTCGAAAGCGTCAAAGAACGCCCCGCGTTACAGCTCTCTTCGGCAACAACGGCCTCCCAGTCCACGTGACCAACGTAAAGCGGAAGTGATCCGAAGTGGGCGTGGTGACGTGGCAAGAGGAAGTGGCGTGTTTGTGTTTTGGTCCGGTAGGAGGCGGCGGCGGCGGAGGAGACGGAAGTTGGCGGCCGCCCCCTCCCCCACCGTGAGGCGCGGAAGGAGCTCAGTCCCTCACCTCCAGAATCCGAGCCGTTAGGGGCCGACGCTCGCCGGCCTTCCTTCAGTCAGTCGTTTGCTCGCGTTCCGGCGGTGGACTGAAGTGGTAGAAAGGCCGGTGCCTCCAAGTCACAGCCAGGTAACGCGCCAAGGCCGGAGTCGGTGGGGGAAGGGAACGACCGGGTCTCAGGGAGGCAGGCGCGCGCGCGCGCCTGCCTTCCTCTCCCCCCCCCCCCCCCCCCCGCTTTCTCTAGTGGCGCCGGCGGGGCCTCCACTGGCGGGGCGGGACGTTTAGCAAGCCTGGCTCCTTCCACCCTCAAAATGGCGCCCCCATGTCTCCCACTTCCTTTTACTCCTGTGTCACCAAGTGAGGCGGGGCCGATGGAAGAGTTGGAGGAATGGATGGAGTGAGGCGACAGTTTGTGGGGCCGCTCAGAGGATGGATTTTAGGAATGCGAGGAAGTCCAGTAGGAAGTGAGTGTAATCGGTACCCCCCCCCCCCCGGACACACACCCCGCTCTCCAGTAATGTGACCCTATCTCTTCAGGAAAAGGGGCCCGAAGGGACGGTCTTTCGCGTTGCAGGATAACCAAGGGGGAAGCTATTCCTCTGCTTTCAGTTGTTCTCCTGTGTCAACAGCGTGAACAAAACCGAGTAGGATGAAATGGCATTCAGTGGCCTGGAATGTAGTAGATGTGGAGATAAGGCAACAGGAATTCACGTTTATATTGCTGTGTTTTTGCTGAAGTTTGCTAGCAGAGGTGGTTTGAGGGTAAGAGTGAAAAACGTTTATAAAGAAGCCACGTCCTGTAAAAATAAACTGAAATTTTAGATTGTTACTGGCTGTTACCTCATGTATTCTTTGAAGCAGAGTAGGAACATGACTGTTTCACTCTATATAATTTATACTTTTTAATATTAGCTATTTAAGAAACTATTTTGTCTCTTGAGGATTTTATTTTAAAAAATAAGTCTTGGGTTATAATTCATACATATATTGGATTGCTTACATAGTTGGTAAGGCTGTTGGTAATATAACTCTAGTTCAAGCTACATTTAAAGCTAGAACAAACGTAAAACTGCTTTCTAACTATAAATCACAGTTACTGGCTAAGTTGAGACAAGTCAAACTCAAGAAGCAGAGGAGTACGTCATTGAGATTTTTGATATCTTTGTCTGGGTTTCAGTATATTCATGAACAGTGATTCTGTCAGTCATCAGTCACTATTTTATGCACAGGTTCAGAGTTTGTTAGTTTATTGCGGGGAACTGTAGGGAAAAGCGGTTGCCCTCCTGTCCTGATGGACTTCCTGATACATCTGGCCAGTCACTGTGGGAGAAAATATATTGGCTTAAGTGGATCTTTGATCTATCAAGATTCTTTTTGTTTTAAAATGTTTAAAATACATTCCTTCGGGGGAGTATGTATATAAACTGTATTGCTAATTAGAAAAATCAAATTAGAATGGCCTTTGGGTTGATTAATGTGATGATAATGAAAATACTAAATCAGTATTTATTTTAACATCTAGCAGATTAGGTTAAATAGTTAGATATACAATAAACCTATTAGGGCTAGAATTGGAGGTATGCAGAAATGAAATGTTCAAGTGTAAGATTTAGCACCCTACATGCATCAAACACTAAGGCATTGTCTAGAGCTTTAAGAAACCATTTTGGAAATATTCCAGAGTTCATACAGCAGGCCCTGAGCCTGCTTGCGGGGAGGGTAGGGTACAAATTAAGTAAATAAATATTTTATCCTGTTTAGGATCTACCGTTCCATTGAAGTCCATCCCAACAATAATATCTCCTTCTGCTAACTCCTCCAAATTATCCATGAAGAATAACACGGAAATATTTATTCCCCATCTCTTACTATTTTGATGTCAAACAGCTTCCAACGATTATAAATTTATTTATGTATTAAAATATTTATATCTTAATCTCCTGAAACATGGGACTCAAAGCAGCTTACAAACTCTAAAACCATAAAATATAAAATAATGACTCGATATCCAAGTACAAGATGTCCATTGCTCAAGCTTCTCTTATTACAAAACTCAGTGTGGTATCCAGTATGTTTGGCGTAGTGCCAGTTTGGTGTAGTGGTTAAGTGCGTGGACTCTAATCTGGGAGAACCGGGTTTGATTCTCCACTCCTCCACTTGCACCTGGCTGGATGACCTTGGGCAAGCCATAGCTCTGTACCAGCTGTTTTCGCAAGGACAGTTGCCTCAGAGTTCTCTCAGCCCCACCAACCTCACAGGGTGTCTGTTGTGGGGAGGGGAAGGGAAAGGAGTTTGTAAGCCGCTCTGAGACTCCAAGTGAGTGAAGGGCAGGATATAAATCCAATCTCTTCTTTTCTACTTCTTCTATGTTCTTGACATCACTCAGACCTCAATAGCTTGTTTCAACAATTGTGCAAAAAAAAAAAAGCTGCAGTTAACTAAGGGATGGGGGAATACTGCAAACCCTCCCCTAAAAAACACCTAGTGAAACAAAACTTGGAAAAGCCAGGAATCTGCTGGACAAGGTGGTAAGCAGCTTTTCCTATCACAGTCAGCAAATAGATCTTTATTCCATCTCTGAGCAGGGAATGAAGTTGAAACTCTGCTGGTTAGAAACTGACCAATGTCATAATCTATTAACATGACAATTCCAGTAAAACAGCTGTTGAACTCCACAAAAACCAACAGTAAAATCTAAGCACTTAGGTGCAAGCGATTTACTATTTGTTTGTGTGATAATTTATTTGTTGGGGACACGTAAGTTTTACCTGATAAACTAATTTTCTGTAGTGAATAAAGAGTACAACTATATAATGAAGTGAGTCAATACAATCTCATAGAATGACTACTTGATATTGTTATGTGATTTTGGCACCCGCAGTGGCCAAACTAGAAATTCTTGTGTCCTTGGTATACTGTTTCCTGTACCCAACAAATAGCTAAGGTGGTACACTGCTACGGACTGCTATGCACACTTGAGAGTTCCATTGAGCTCAATTGGACTTATGACTGTATAGCACTGAGCAGTATTGGGTTCAGTTTGAATTAAATGGCCCTCATAGAGGTGATGTTTATATTATTTGTACTATCAGACTAAGGTTGCATTTGTTTGCATTCTTGGAAATAAATTTCAGTGAATATAGTGTGGTTTCTGGATACATAGAACTGAGCTCATGATTTTACTATGGTTTATCACATTCTTATTAAAAGTACTCCGAACCTACTATTTTGATTTCTTTTTGGATTCTGAAAAATTTAGTGTCTAGAGCTCAATTAAATAGTTCAAGTAAATGAAAATGGAAATTGCTGATGAGTACTTTGAGTTATATGTTTTCTGATTATTCTTAAGTATGATAATGATCTTCTTAAAATGTAGCCCATAAGCACAATATCTTATACAAACTAGATTATCTTAAGTTAAAAATGAGGATGTGTTTCTACTGACCTCTTTTATATTTATGTGTGTATGTGTGTTTTACAAAGCTTCAGTGTCCTAGAAAATGAATAATTGGGGCAATCAGTATCTGCTTTAAGACTTATGTTCCATTTTCTTTAAGAGGACAGAGGAAAGTGTAAGCATAAATATCATTTGTTAAAGTTGCAGCATTGTATAACATGGTTACACATGATGGTATTGAAAAAATAATGGTTATATTAAACAGTATATTCAATATTCCAATAAACTATAATATGTAGGTTCCTTTAATATAAAATTTATCTAAAAGACATGCACACATCAGCTTAGTAGTATAATCAACAGTGCCACCCTAAACAGAGCTGCACCCTTCTAAGTCCATCAAAATCAATGGGATTAGAAATATATAACTCTGCTTAGGAGGTCATTGTTAAGGAAGTAGTGATACACAATCCTTGAGTCAAACACTGATGCTCAGATTAATTAAAAAACCCTTTTTAAACATATTGAATTGCATTTAACAAAGTAGCATATTTTCTGGTGTTTTTGCTTCTTATAGTTTCAGCTGTAGGCCTATGTGGTGATGGAAAGCGCTGTCAAGTCACAGCTGACTTTTGACGACCATAGTTCTCAAGGCAAGAGTCATTTAGAGGTGGTTTGTCATTGCCTGCCTCTGTGTCTGCCTAGTATTTATATAACACTGACAGCATTTAGAGCGTCTTATATACCATCTTATCCTTAAAACAGCCCTGTATGGAAGATTAGTATTATCCGCATATTGCGGTTGGAGGAGTAAGGCTCTGAAAGGTTTTCCTAAATTCACAGTAGTGGCAAAATCTGAACTGGGTATTTTTCAAGGTAACAATTATTTTAGCCAACTTGCTATAAAAGTTCCACACTTTTTGCCTTTAAACCTAAAATTACAAATGAAAAATACTATGCCCCCTATGCGTTATGCTCGGGAAGTAAGAACCTCCTGGTGGTCCCCAGCCCGAGAGAGATCTGGCTGTCCTCAACCAGGGCAGGGCTTTTTCAGCCCTGGCTCCCTAACTGGTGGAACTCTCTGCTGGAGAACATCTGTGCCTTGTGTAATTTGTCACCTTCACGCATGGCATACAAGTCAGAGATGTTCCGCCAGGCATTCGGTTTTGAACAGCAAAGATTCAGCACATAGTCTGGCACTCTCATACCCTCCATTCTCTACAGGCCCCTTGGGAGGCTTGTGAAATCCTTGCCCTCCTCTGAGTGACAGCTCTTCAAACCATGTCCCCCCTCAATCTCCTCTTCTCCAGAGTAAACATTCCCAAGTCCTTCAGCCTTTCTTTACAGGGTTTGGTCTCCAGGCCCCCGATCATCCTTGTTGCTGTCCTCTGCATGTGCTCCATTCTGTCCACATCCTTTTTGAAGTGAGGCCTCCAGAACTGCACACAGCAGGACTCTGACATCTTGTAATATGGATATGACTCTGTTGATACACCCTAAAATCATATTAGCCTTTTTTGTCACCGCATCACACTGGCTGCTCATATTTAACTTTTGGTCCACCCATACTCCCAAGATCTTGATCATGTACACTGCTACTCAAAAGTGTGTCCCCCATCCAGTATGCATGTTCCTTATTTTTGTTACCCAGATGTAGAACTTGCCACTTACCCTTGTTAAATTGCGTGTTCAGATCTCATTGAAATCTATGTCTGCTGATGTGTTTGCTGCTCCTCTCAATTTGGCGTCATGTGCAGATTTAATGAGTAGCCCCTCCACACTCTCATTTGGATCATTTATAAAAATATTGAAAAGTACCGGGCCCAGAACCAAGCCCTATGGCACCCCACTGGACACCTCCCTCCATTCAGATGAAATGCCATTGACAACTACATTCTTAGTGTGGTTCTCCAACCAGTTCTCTATCCACCTAAGTATCCAAGAGTCCTGTCCACAGTCCTCTAGTTTATGTATCAGAACATCATGGAAACCCTGTCAAAAGCTTTAGTGAAATCCAGGTAAACAGCATCAACAGCATTCCCACGATCCAGTAAGCTCGTCACTTGATCAAAGAAGGAAATGAGGTTGGTCTGACAGGACCTGTTGGGGACAAATCCATGCTGACTTCCCTGGATCACCAAGTTGTCTTTTAGGTGCTCACTGATTGATCCCTTTAAAATCTGCTCCAGTGTTTTTCCTGGAACAGACATCAGACTGACTGGTCTGTAGTTTCCTGAGTCATCCCTCCTCCCTTTTTTGAAAATCCACCCTCCCCCAGTCTAGTGGCACATCTTCTCTAAGAGGTCTGGAAGATGATGCCATCTGGCCCGGGGGATTTGTACTAATTCAGTGCAGCCAGGTGCTTCTCAACTACCTGTTCATGTCACTCAGCAGCCTGGGCACCATGTCTCGTGTACTGCTATCTCTAGATGAGCCTGTACCCTTCAGGGAAAAAACCTGAGGCAAAATAGGCATTGAACCCTTCTGCTTTCTCTCTGTCCTCTGTCAGAATTTCTCCATTTTCGCCCATCACCTCTTTTATCTTGCATTTGTTCCTTACATATCTGAAGATTTTCTTGTTGTAGTGAGCCTCCCTGGCCAGCTTTATTTCACTGTGAGCTTTGGCCCCTCTTATGGTTGACCTACAGTGCCTACCAACCCACAGATACTCTTCTTTAGATGTTTGCCCTTCCCTCCATTTCTTGATCATTTCCTTTTTCTCTTGTAGCACATCACGGAGTTCTCTGTTCATCCACATTGGCTTCTTAAATCCCCTACCATGTTTCCTTCTTATTGGAATAGTGACAATTTGTACTTGCAAGAGCTCTTGTTTTAGGAGAGCCCACGCTTCACTTGCTCCTTTCCCTTCCAGTAGTCTTGCCCATGGAATGATTCTCATAATGCCCCTGAGTTTATTAAAGTCTGCCTTACTGAAATCTAACATACACATGTGGCTATGAACTTTCTTGGTCCCCCACAGCAAAAGGAATTTTAGCAGGACATGATCACTTCCCCCTAAGGTCCCCATTATCACCCCATCTACCATCTCTTGCCTATTGTTTAATATTTAGGCAAGTATGACTGAGCCCCTCATAGCAGCTTTTTCCATCATTTGAAGCAAGTTGTCCAGACAGGTCAGAAGTTGCATGACTGGACACTTTGCAAAGTTTGTATTCTAGCACACATCAGGGAAGTTGAAGTCATCCATAACTACCAGATCATGTTGTCTGGATACCCTGTCAAGCAGTTCAAGGAGGGCGGCATCCACCTCCTCATCCTGGTCAGGAGGTCTGTAGCAGACTCCAACCACAATACTGTTTGTCCTTCCTTCTCTTATCCTCACCCAGATACTTTCCACTGGGCTGTCACCCTCCTCCAGTATTTCCTGACAAACAAACCCTCTCCTCACATATAGCGCCACTCTGCCTCCTCTTTGACGCTTTCAGTTTCTCTTGAACAACTCATATCCATCCACTACTACATTCCAGTCATGGGAATCATCCCACAGAGTGTCTGTAATGCCTACTAAATTATGTCCATCTGTCTGCATTAGAAGCTCAAGCTCTTCCTTCTTATTACGCAAGCTTTGAGCATTGGTACATAGACACCTTTTGCTCCATTAGACCCAGCCCTCCCAAGCGGACCTCTATTGTTTGCTCTCATTCATTTAAATCCCTGTGTTGGTCATCTCCTTCCCCTTGTGGTGTCAGTTTAAAGCTCTCTTGATGAATTTCTCCAGGTTTCTGCCAAACTCATTCTTCCCTGACCTGAACAGGTGAAGTCCATCACGTGCTAGCCTATGGTCCCAGAATCCAAATAGCTCCTGCCAGCACCACCAATGCAGCTAGTGATTCACCTCCATTACCATCTGTTTCCTACTGTATTCCCCTTCCTACGACAGGAAGGATCAAAGAGTACACCACCTGGGCTCCCATTCCCTTCAGCTTCCTTCCAAGAGCTTCCTAGTCAGACTTAATGCTTTTAGTGGTGTTCACGACTGTGTCATTGGTTTCCACATGGACCATCACAAATGGATAATGCTCCATAGGTTTGAGGAGTTTTGGGATCCTCTCTGTAATATCTTTAATTTTTGCCCCTGGCAAGCAACACACCCCTCAGGCCGGGGGTCAGGCCTTGACACCCCTGAGCAGGGAGTCACCTATGACCAACACCTTCCTTTTCCTTCCAGTGCCATTTCTTTGTATCTCCCTGTCCTCCATCTCTGCCTCCAACACAAGGCCCTGGAATTGATTCGTCATTTCTAATAGCACTGAGTGCCATCTCACCAGGCGCCTTTGAGGCATCCTGCTGTAGCACTCTGAGGAGTCTTGTTAGGGCTGTCAGCCACACTATTGTCCCTTTGACTGTTCTCTCCTTCCCTATGCAGCGCATCAAGGCTTCTGTTAGTGAACTTCTCCCCTTCTTCGATATCATGGAGAGTAGTAATTTACTGTAGGGCTCCGAACTTCTCCAAGAATCCAATCAACTTACACTTCTTAGTGTAGTCTGTCTTGTCCTCAGGGAGGAAGACAGACATAGCCTACTCCCCCAGGTGCCTGGAAATGGTCTATGAGCATTCATCATCACTTCCCCAAGTGGATTCTTTCACCTAGAAATACCTTGGTGTGTTGGCGTATCCTGAAACTTAGAGAACTGACCAAATGTCTACCTGAGCCAAAAGGGGAAACAAGCACAAGAATGTACAATTTTCTTCACTACTTCTGGTATGTTCCCTTCTGTTGTAAGCTTCCCAGAGCCCTGCTTTCAGGAAAGGGGTGGCCTAAAATTTAATTAAAGAAAAAATAAATAAATAAATAAATAAATAAATAAATAGGCAAGAGTGAAAAATGCAAGCTACTTACTTTAGAATAATTCTTTAGAATAATTCTGAGGAGTTGACTTTATGGATAGTTCATGTTTGTCTGCCGTTGTCAAGTTGTCAAATTATAGCAACCAGAGTCATTAATGGTAAAAGTCTTCCTGTGATGGTGGATCTTTGTGTTCATTCTTGGGTTGGTGGTGCTTCTTTTGTAGAGAAAATACAGAACTTGGGGAAAAAATCCCTTTGTAATCTTAGAGGAAGATAAAGCCCATTTTGAGCATTATAATTGACAAACTGTAAACTTGTGCAGTGTACATGAGAATGGAAACATTACTAGTGTGATGTGCTAAATATCCTTTCCGTCTTTGGTGGTATTCTACTGAAAATAAAAATTAGCATTTCAGGGCTGTTCTTACAAACGTGAAGAATACAAAGGCTCATTCATGGAAAATGTCTTAAGACTTTTTTTTATAACAAATGAGTATTAAATGTCAAACATTGGATTTTAAAGGGTTTTTTTGTTGTTAAAATGTATGTGATGGGATCAAAATAGTTGCTTAGATTCATGCAAAGAATGCAGACCAGTTTAGTGGAATCGGAGATTTTTCTCAGAACAAGCCTGACCTCCGTACCCTATCACAAATGTCTTTTGAAACTCACTTCTTGATGCTTCTTTCTACCGTGGTCATAGTTTGTAACCCATTGACTCCACCAAGGTAACATTATAAAATCGACATTTTAGCAAGAAGTTGTAATGTACAACATTCAGAGTGCTGAAATACTACTTTTGCAAAATCATCATTTGCTGTACCTATCATGGTCAAATGGAGAGCTTTGATAGTAGGGCCTGACATGTAGGAATTTCACTGTCACACCTAGTTATTTTAAGCAGTGATTATACTGTAGTGTGTTTCAGTAGTTCTGAAACAGAATTGAAAAGGGTGGAGCCAACCAGTTTTTCTACTGGTGAAAAAAGAGGGGGAAAGGTTCCTTTGACTCCCTGCCCCAAGGCTGTGTTTTGGATTTTGGAACCTGCAAAGCCCACGTAGAATGGGGGCTGTAATAAATTGGGGAATAGGCTGGGATTGAGCAAAAAAAACCTGACTGGATCTAATCCAAGGCTGCTTTATCATTTTTCATCAAAACATTTTTTTGTTATGACACAAAATAAATGGACACCAAGTTGTTGTCATTGCTTGTTTGTATATAAATTTGTTTGTACCATTCAGTGGTGGTAGATGAATAAATCAGTTGTTTTATGCAAGCTCCAGTATTCAGTTAAAAAGAGAAGAGATTGGATTTATACCCCGCCCTTCACTACCCAAAGGAGTCTCAGAGCAGCTTACAAACTCCTTTCCCTTCCCCTCCCCACAACAGACACCCTGTGAGGTAGGTGGGGCTGAGAGAACTCTTTCCAGAACTGTCCTTGAGAGAACAGCTCTGACAGAATTATGGCTTGCTCAAGGTCATCCAGCAGCTGCAAGTGGAGGAGTGGGGAATCAAACCTGGTTTTCCCAGATAAGAGTCCACGCACTTAATCACTACACCAAACTGGCTCTCAAACTGCACTTTTTAAAAACAATACTGGAATTATGAGAAATTGGGGAGACGTTTAGTTAGGGATAGAGATTAACTTTTTGTTGAAGTAGAGTTTGTGCTATATTTATTTAAATGCTTCAACACTTTTGTCAGTCTTTAATAAAATTCTGTGAAACTGTGAAGAAGTTATTGGTGGAAAGGGCTGTCAAGTTGCAGTCAACTTATGGTGACTCTGAAGGGTTTTCAAGGCAAGAGACACTCAGAGGTGGTTTGTTACTGCCTGCTTCTGCATAGCAACCCTGGTATTCCTTGGTGGGCTCCCATCCAAATACTAACCATGACTGACTCTGCTTAGCTTCTAACATCTGACAAAATTGGGCTAGGCCCAATTTTAGGTCATGTAGGATTGGGGTTTGGTGGTGACAATAGTTAGAAAATATGGTCATTAAAATACAAAACCCTGATTGCTGAAGAAAATTTGCCAAGGTTCATTTCGTAGTGGTCACTAAGCAAAGATGGGCTGCGACAAATTTTGAGAGGGAATTCTTGTCACTGAGAATGCACTCTGTTTGCTTTTTTATGAACTTCTTGTATGAACGTGGTACTCTTTGCCAAACTGATCTCATGACTGAACAAAGAAAAGGCAATCTTTAAAATCTGGGGGAACCAAGTCAACTAGAAAGTTGCCAATCGATAGTTGGATGCAGTCAGTTTTTCTATGCTGTCTTATCCAATTCCCCTCCTTAACAACAGGCTCTGTTCCACGAGGGGTTTGTCCATGCAGGTCCCACGATTTTCAGGGCAGTGTTTTCTGATGCTTCAAGGGGACGCCTCCTTCCTTTTTTAACCAGCTGAAAAGGTGGTTGGATCTGACTCCAAGGCCTGTTTGTAAAGACTGAGTAAAAAAGATTTATCAGTTGAAATGATTTACAGGTGAAATGCCAATAACATAAAATAAATTGGGAGATGGGTATTGAATGTCCTATTTCACAACAGGAGTGGAGGCAAATGTGGAGTAATAATAATATGCTGGCTAGGCGGGGTGTAAATCCAAATAAATAAATAAATAATAAATATAGCCAGCAATCCTAAAAATATTCTTCAAGCACCACTAAATAAAATAGAACGACTTCCGAGTATACCTGCTTAGGATTGATCGCATGATATGTACATGAAAGGAAGCTGTATTAAATTGTATTCAGCACCCTTAAAATTGTAAATTATTGCCATGGTCAAACAGAAATGTTATGTATATTTTGGGATTGTTCCCTTCTAGAAACAGGCCCACAAACAGGGTGTGAGATATTAACGGTACCTAAGGTGGTCATGTTAGGATCTCTTAAAACTGTAGGTCTGATGGTGTAGAATTGGTTATAGCTTGCTTGACAGCAGCAAAGAATGTTTTCCTGCAGAATGGAATTTTTTAAAAAGCCGCTATCTGTTATGGGTTGGCACAAAAGCCTGTGGAATAGAGAATCTTATAAGAAGACTTCTATAAGAAAAAAAAAAAGGAAACCAATTGCATATCATGATTTTTGTGAAA
Organism: Lepidodactylus listeri; assembly: GCA_029233225.1. NCBI lineage: Eukaryota > Metazoa > Chordata > Lepidosauria > Squamata > Gekkonidae > Lepidodactylus > Lepidodactylus listeri. The sequence goes on from JARCFY010000012.1 coordinate 52,762,708, forward strand.
ATTCCCTAATCCAAGATTTGAATCCAGATGTTGTGTAACATTCTTTCCATTGCACCAATATAGTGTTATCATCATTTTCCTGATAGAGTGGTGTGGATTTCTTTTGTAGTTGTTTGGGCTGAGTTAGTAGAACAAAAACATGTTCATTTCTGTATTCTAGTAACCTGGGTCTGTGAACTTGCATGACCAAGGAGCTCAATACCATCAAGAACAGAGTTTATACACCTCAGATAGGAAGATGTTAATCAAAATTCACACTGTTGCAGTGTTCTTCCAGGCTTTGTGCAAGCTTGTTTTAAACATTTGGAACAAACACTTTGGAGCAAGTCTTGCCATTACTTTAATTCAAATTCATAGACCTAGGTTAGCTGCCCAGGCACTAGCAGTGATGGCGAACCTTTTAGAGACAGAGTGCCCAAACTGCAACCCAAAACCCACTTATTTATCACAAAGTGCCAAAACAACAATTTAACCTGAATACTGAGGTTTTAGTTTAGAAAAAAGAACTCATACATTAACATCTTTTGTCTTAAAAGAAAAACACAATAACAGAGCTTTCAGTGATACAAACAACTTTTTATTAAAAGGTAAAAGTTTGCATTTGGCATGCTTTTGAACAATTAATGTGACTTTTGCTGTTGCATACATGCTGATAATTTGTCTAACCTTGGCAGGAGCTGGGGCCAGAGACAGGAGCTCACTCCATCACGCGACACTCGGGTCTTAAACTGCCGTGGTACTGACCTTCCAGTCTGCAATTCAGTGTCTTAACCTCTGAGCCACCGCAGCCCCCAACTCAGAATTAGATACCCCTGAATTCCCATAAAATTGTTAGGACAGTTAAACTATAGCTAGTTTGGTGTAGTGGTTAAGTGCGTTGACTCTAATCTGGGAGAACTGGGTTTGATTCCCCACTCCTCCACTTGCACTGCTGGATGACCTTGGACAAGCCATAGTGCTGGCATAGCTGTTCTTGAAAAAGAGCAGTTTCTGTCAGAGCTCTCTCAGCCCCACCTACCTCACAGGGTGTCTGTTGTAGAGAGGGGAAAGGAAAGGAGTTTGTAAGCCACTCTGAGACTCCTTTGGGTAGTGAAGGACGGGGTATAAATCCAATCTCTTCTTCTCTTCTTCTATAGATTCAGGTGGGTAGCTGTGTTGATTTGAAGGAATAGAACAAAGTTTGAGTCCAGTGGCATCTTTAAGACCAACAAAGTTTAATTCTGGGTATAAGCTTTCACACACACACTTCATCAGATACATGCATGCACATGAAAGCTTATACTGCAAATTAAACATTGCTGTCTTAAGATGCCACTGGACTCAAACTTTGTTCTGTTAAACTAGGTTCTCCCTCTGAGAGGAGGACATCTTGATGGGTGTTTCCCACCCTATCTGTAGGGAGGCAGGAACTAATTCTTCACTTCCTGTCCTCTGGTGGGATACGCCCCTTCAAGTCAGTTCTGTTCCTGCCTCAGTAGGGAGAGTAGCACTTAGTGGCCACTCGTGCCTTTTTTGTACTTTCACTTTCCATTCTTCTTCATACCTTTTCAAACTTTTTTCAAACCTTTTTTCTTAAATGTTTTTTCAAAAAACGGACGAGGATGATTGCGCAGGCACCATTCTGAATTGCCCCGATCCCGGGAGACCACAGAAAATGGCGGCCCAAGGCTGCGGAGCGGCTGTCGCCGCATCCATAAGCCCAGACATGACTAGCGACGACGGGCAGGAGCTTCCCAATGCCCAGGTCGCACACCAGCCCCATTTGGGAGACACACCAGCCGAAGGTCTACTCGTGAGTAACTCCAGAGACGGAGAACAGATTATTTCCTCTGCCCTACTCCTAGCCCTTAAACAAGCAGGGAGGAGGTATTGATCATCCACTCATGGGGGGCCCCTTGTCACCAGGACCAACCCCATAGAGATGTGCCAGACAGGCACTACCAAGAGGGCGAGGAGGAAGACAGACCTCGCTGGCCCACTAAAGCAGCTAGGAAGGAACTTTCCTACCCCGGCTGGGTCCCTCATCACTGGATCCCACCTAATTATGAGGACAGTGATACTGGGGATACCGGGGAAAGAGAAGAGGCTGAATTCCTCTCTGATGAGGAGGAGGTAGAGGACTTGGAGGTTCCAGAACCCTCCATGTGCTTCTTTAAACCTGAAGAATATCCTTACCTCCTCTCCAAATCCCTGTCAGCATTAGAGTTACAACCAAAGCTGCAGGGAGAGGACCCAGCCGGATCCTCAAAAGCAGATGGCTCCAGACCCAGAGGGAGCAAAGACTACTTCCCCAGGACCCCAGGGGCAGAAAAGGTCTTCCCCTTCCCAGAATTTCTAGAAAATCAGCTAGTCAAGGAATGGTCCAAACCCATGGCAAACAAACGCTGCCCACCTAATGTGAGAAAGCTCTTTACCTTACCATATTTTATTAATAAGCTTGTACAGGTCCCTCTGGTGGATGCTCCTGTTATTGCGCTCCAGACTTCGGGTCTTCTTCCGAGGATGGTGATGGCCTGGTCAGACAGTCTAGACCGCAAGGCCAAGTTTGCACTCAGGTAAGTGCATGAAGCCTCCGTTATGGCCATCAAAGCATCCGCTACAGCCACATTCGTGGGCCACACAGCCATTGCCTGGTCCAGGAAACTAATACAGCTTATCCCACTGTCTAGTAAGCGTCTCACTGAAGGAGCTAACCACCCTCTCAAGGCCTCCTCCTTCTCCACTGATGCTACGCTCGATGCCATGATTTTTCCTTCCAGGGCTCTGGCTTCAGTGGTGGCTGCCAGGCGTACCCTCTGGCTCAGGGCCTGGCCAGCGGACCTGCGCAGCAAATCTACCGTCACTTCTTACCCATTCCAAGGAGATTGCCTATTCGGAGATTCCCTAGACAAAATCCTAATAGAAACTAGGGACAAGAAAAGGCGATGCCACATACCCTGGGCAGGCCTGATAGGAGGGGATTCGGAAATTACCCTTTTAGTTCCCAGACGACACCATTAGACCGCTTTGTTCCCTCTCCCCTGATCAAAGACGCCTCCAAGCTACAAAAAACGATAGAAGCTGTCCAACACCTGTATACCATCTCAGCCATAGAACCTGTCCCTATCCAGGAATGGGGACAGGGAATTTGTTCCATTTTCCTTACTTTTCCCAAAAGGAAAGGTGGCTGTAGAGCGATACTGGACTTAAAATACGTCAACAGATTCGTAAAACTAAGACGCTTCCGAATGGAGACCCTGCAATCCATCTCAGGGGCTCTACAACCGGGAGAGTTCCTTCCTCCATCGATCTCATAGAGGTGTATCTGCACATCCCCATGTTCCCGGGTCACAAGAGATTCCTCCGATTCTTCGTCCTAGGCCAACATTGGCAGTTCAGGGCGCTCCCATTCAGACTCTCCACTGCTTCAAGAGTCTTTTCCAAGATCCTCATCCATCCCATTGCCCTCCTTGGGGAACAAGGCACCCATGTCCAGTGTTCCCTCTAAGCTGAGTTGGTGTGGGCTAGCGCACGGTTTTTTGGCCTCTGGCTCGCACATTTTTGTCTTGGCTCGGGAGGGGTGGCTCCAGAGCAAACTAGTTTGTACAATGGCCCAATCGCTAGCTCACAACTTTAATGCCAGTAGCTCTCAAGTAGAATTTTTGCTCACAAGACTCCACAGCTTAGAGGGAGCATCATGTCTATCCTATCTAGACAACCTGCTGATTCGCTCCAGCTCTAGAAACAAAGCGCACAAAGACACTCAGGAAACCATCTGCTGCCTGAAAGCACACGGCTTCCTTGTAAACCGCCAGAAGAGCTCCCTGAACCCCTCGCAGTCCCTAGAGCACCTCAGGGTCATCTTAGACATGGTTCGGAACCGCATGTTCCTACCTCAACACAGGCAGACTAGATCCGCTTCTTCACACGACAAATCATCACCCTGATGTCCCTGGCTAAACTACTGGGCCTCTTCATCTCCTGCATGGACTCCGTGCCCTGGGCGCGCCTCCATGCCAGACCACTACAATAACTCATATGGCCCTTCCAATCCAGGATAATGCAAAAAACAGGACCTCCCCGTGTCAGTCCCTCACCTAGTCAAGGCCAGCCTATCCTGGTGGATCACGCCATGAAAGAGGGGCTGCAGTGGCTCAAGTGGTTAAGACGCTGAATTGCAGACCAGAAGGTTGGTAGCTCAGCAGTTCGAGACCTGAGTGCTGCATGACAGGCTAAAAACTTGAGCTCAGGCATTCTTAGCATTGAGTTCCACAGGCCTGTGGCCAGCTTCCTCTCATGCCTGCCCTCTAGAATAAAACCAACTTATATCTATCCCAGAAGAACAGCTTCTATGTCAAGACTGGAAGCAGATTGTCAAGGATGCCAGCCTCCTGGGATGGGGCGCAGTCTTCCTCCACCTCCCTGCACAGGGATTCTGGTCCAAGGAAGAACAACTTCTGCCCATCATCCTGTTAGAGCTTCGGGCCATCCGCCTAGCCCTCCTCCACTCCAGGGAACAAATCGCCGGTCATCACGTCCTCATCAGGACAGACAACATAGTGGCGAAGGCATAAATCAATACCCAAGGAGGATCCAGATCCTCAGAACTCCATCGAGAAGCTCTGAAGCTCCTGTCCTAGGCAGAACGCAACATACTATCTATCAGAGCGGAACACATCAAGGGCTCGCTGAATACCAGAGCGGACTGGCTCAGCTGTCAGACACTACAGGAAGGGGAATAGTCCCTCAAAGAGGACCTATTCAACCTCATAACATCTCACTTCAGACGTCCAATGGTGGACCTATTCACATCTCCACTCAACCACAGGGTTACCAGATTCTTGATACTACCATCAAGCAGCAGAAGAGACGGATGCCCTGGTCTCCCAGTGGCCCAAGGGTCTCATGTACGCTTACCCTCTGACTCCGGTTTTACCAAAGCTCCTCAGAAAAATCAGAGAACAACAAATGGAGATCATAGTGGTAGCCCCGTATTGGCCAAAAAGACCTTGGTTCTTGGAACTCCAGAGCATGGCAACTGCCCCGTTACACTCCCAGTATCCCCAGACATGCTGACCCAGGGCCCCATCTGGCACCCAGATCCTGAATGGCTCCGTTTGATCGCCTGGAAGTTGAACGGCAAAACTTGCTCAGCTTAGGCTACTCCAGACCAGTAACAGACACCATGCTAGCCTCTCGGCACCCTTCCACCAAGAGGATCTACAATGCCACCTGGCAGGCCTTCGTTCGCTGGTCCAGGAGAAAGAAGGTCAACCCGTTACACCCACACTTGTCCAGTGTTCTGTCCTTCCTTCAGGGCGGTCACGACTCGGGTCTGAAGGCGTCCACTCTCCGCTGTCAGGTAGCTGTCTTGGTAACCGTAGTTCCCAGAGTAGAAGGCTGGACCCTGTCCAGACACCCTCACATCCACCGTTTTTCTGAAGGGTGCATCACTTAAGGACCCACCGGTTCCCCACAGGTTCCCGACATGGAAACTTAACCTGGTTCTCTCTGCAGTAGCCAAACCAGCCTTCGAGCCAGTCCAAGAGATTCCTCTGATGTGGCTGCGAATGAAAACCCTGTTCCTGGTAGCTGTCACCTCCACCAGAAGAGTCTCCGAGCTTGGGGCCCTCTCCACCAAACCGACTCTTTGCACCTTCCATAAGGACAGAGTAGTCCTCACTATCGGCCCTTCCTTCTGCCCGAAGGTCAACTCAAGATTTCACCGCTCACAGGAGATCTGCCTACCGTCCTTCTTCCCGAACCCTACCCACCCAAAGGAAAAGTTGTGCCACTGTCTGGACGTCAGACGTTCACTTAAAGCCTTCTACATCACACCAGCTCCTTCTGGAAGACGGAATCATTATTCATCTCAGTCTCACCCCCCAACAAGGGCAACAAAATGTCCACAGCATCCATCAGTGCCACTCTTAAAAGATGTATAGCAGAAGCCTATAGGGCCCTCAAGATACCCCTCCTCCGGGTATCACGGCCCACTCCATCAGAAGTGCAGCGACTTCCGCAGCCTTCACCAACCGAGCCTCGGTGGAAGTAACCTGTTGGACAGCCACATGTCTTCCATTTCTACCTTTGTCAGGCATTATAAGACCGACTTCTACAACTCGACCAATGCAGCCTTTGGCCGGAGGGTCCTGCAGCAAGCTCTCATATCTGAAGACGATGTCCCACCCAGTTAAAGGGACACTGCTATGGGAGGTCCCATCAAGATGTCCTCCTCTCAGAGGGAGAACGGACCAGTGGATACTCACCGTGAGGGGTCCTTCTCCTCTGAGATAAGGAGGACATCTTCGCCCTCCCAAGATTCATCGTCTTCCTTTTCTATATTCTGAGTTTATCTTCCTTCCTGTCTTGTTCAAGCCACATTATCTGTTTACTGTTCAGACTAATTATGTTCATATTTTTCTAGTTATGGTTAGCCTTTGGTTTACAGCTGACTACTGCTTCTGGGAGTCCCCGAACTGACTTGAAGGGGCGTATCCCATCAGAGGACAGGAAGTGAAGAATTAGTTCCTGCCTCCCTACAGATAGGGTGGGAAACACCCATCAAGATGTCCTCCTTATCTCAGAGGAGAAGGACCCCTCACGTTGAGTATCCACTGGTCCGTTTACCTCAGAAGCAGATCCCATTGAAATCAAATCCAACTCAGACGGTCTGTTAGACTACAGTGCTTGGAAGTCAGTCTCACTGATATCAAACCAAATTGGTCAGGGGAGTCTGTCAGACTACATTATTAAATGCATTTACTCAGAACTGGATCCCCATGAAATCCAGTTAAATCGGTTGGGAGAATATGTTGGGCTACAATATTGGGAAGCAGTGTTTAAGCTGAGTTAGTGTGAGCTACCTCAGTTTTTTAGCCTCCAGCTGACACATTTTTGCCTCAGCTCAGGAGGGATGGCTGCAGAGCAAACTAATGTATGCAGTAGCCAAATCGCTCGATCACAGCTTTAATGCCAGTAGCTCACAAAGTGGAATTTTTGCTCCCAAGACTCTCCACAGCTTAGAGGGCGCATTGGTGGGAAGGAAACCCCACTGGAAAATCAGGTCACCTAGATTAGACCTAACTGTTCATTTTCTCTCTTTCGCCTACTTTTTAAAGTTTTCCTCCAGTTTCCCCTCTCCTAAGCCCCTCAGCGCCTTTCCCTTCCCCTTTGCTCTCTCAAGCTCCTGCCCTCTCTGGGCGATCCCGTCGCTATCCCTCCCAACTGCTCGTTCGCTCCCCCCGCCTTTTTTGCTGGGCAGCTAAAGCCAAACTGGACACTTGATCCCTTTACAATAAGCACAGAATATTCAACGGCGGTGGGGGGGAGGAAAGTGCTTCTTTCCACTTTATGGCTGCTGAAAACCCCCCAAGGAGAGCATGCCATGCCACCGTCCAATGCCCGGGGACCCTCCAACGCCCAGGTAAAGGGAGACAATGCCTGGGGGGGGGGAAGAGGAGCAGATGGAAAGTTTGCGAACTCCAGGCGAGGTGCGCACTCGCTCACGCACACAGGTAGCAGCAAGAGAGAGACAGAAGAGGTGCTCGTGTGCGTGCGCCGCTCCAGTCTTGCGCCTGTGGCAGCCCAGCTGTGAGTCTGCATCATCTTTTTCCTTTTAGAGACTGAGTGCCACTTCTGGCACGCATGCCATAGGCTCACCACCACTGCACTAGAGATTCCACAGGAGTTTTTCCTCCATATTTTCAATGTAGGTAGCAGGAAGTCTATAACAATTAAATCTCTAGCAGTTCTAGTGGTAACAATAATAATTTTAAATAGTATAGCAGGTGGTTACGTCTACAGAGTCAATTTCCAAATAGAAAATTACCTAAATTTCTGTGTTTTAGTGTGAAAGCTTCATTATATAGGCTAGATAATTAGTTGGGTTGGGTCTTGCCAACCTGCTAAACAAGAACAGGAGCTGACAAACTATCTGAAGGAAACTTGGTATTGTTTCTGGGGCTGAAGAAACCATTGCATTCCTCGACAGCAGCAAGCAGCCATTGCAAGTGGAAGAAGCAGCTATAGTCTTACTACACCCATATTTGCCATTTCTTTTTGCTAAGGATATAGAAAGATGATGCTGAGTAAGTACTGGTTAGTTCAGAACAGAATGTGAAATAGCTGATGATCCAGTGAAGTGTTGTGAGGAAGTTCAGAGCAAATTATCTGACTTAAGCAGCAACTTTTTGCTTTTGTTCAGGGTCTAGACTGGTGTTGGTGCAATGTAGGAATATGGAGGCTGGCATTGTCTTTCATTTTTTAAAGTTTCATTGAAAAAAATAATTTAGTATATATTTTAAAATGGGGAAAAAACTTAATGCAGGCAGCCTTTTCATGTATTAAACCAAAATCAGGAGCAGAATGATTTTTCTGATCAAAATATGAAAATCTTTTAATGCTGAGTTGTCTAGTTTGTGCATTCTTCAAGATGAATGTGTGATTTCACTAGAATATCTGTAGATTATATTTAATAACAAAAGTAAAGAACCACGGGGCTTCACTAGGTCGTCTGTGTGGCCTCTTCCTTCCAGTGCCAGCCCCACACTTTTCTTGAAAAACCACACTCAAATGCTTGAGTAGTATTCCATGAGGTGCAAAGGACTGGCCATCACCTTGTCTCCACCTTGTCTCTATTGCACACATAGCAGTGAATTGCCTTACTAGATTCTAGTCTTAAGTTAGAAAATGTGATAACTCTGTAGATGTGTTGTAGAAACAATTTATATATTCATATTTTGTTTAAAATTATGTGCTAAAAGATCTGTGTACTGCATTAAAATAACTTATTTGAACTTGATTTATCTGCCGTATATGTGATTATTCTTTAATATAATTACTGAAAGGCTAGAGCATGCGCTGGATAACCAGTGCCATGACTGTTTTTCAGGTAACTACCTCAGCTCTCTTTGGCTGTATTGTTGCTTCTCTGCTATCAGCACCCTGAAATTTTTGTTAAAAAAAAGGTTTGCAGTCTATTATGGGGCTTCTGTTTTTTAAAAAAAATCCAAGTAAATTCTATTGTGTTCCCAAAGGTGTTCGCTGACCGAGGTTTCCAGTTGAACACCCATGGAACCATGATCTGTGATACTGGCACCTTAAATAATCATTTTGGGAAAATGACGATTTAGTTAAATGCTGATGAATTTTACACAGGTGTATTTCTATTTGTTTGTTTGTTTGTTTATTGTTTTGACTTTTTCCCTGCCGAAGCAGGCTCAGGGTGGCTCACAAAACCAATAAAAACAATATATGTTCAATACAAAAAATGTATTTTTGTTGTATAGTAGAAGTGTACAAACTACTTCAGGGCTTGGTAATAGTGTTTTTTAAAAAAACAAAAATAAGCTAATGATGCTTTTATATACCACATTTCTAATTTCTGAATGCTGGTTTTTTTTGGTCCAGGTTGCTTTGAGGTGAAGAAGCAGTGAAGTTCACATCCTGGAAACCTCCTTTTAAGAATCTGAAACAAGGGACTCCTTTCTAGTTTGGACATGGCCAACCGGGGAGCAACTAGACCCAATGGGCCCAATGCTGGGAATAAAATATGTCAGTTCAAGTTAGTTCTTCTGGGCGAATCTGCTGTTGGTAAATCAAGTCTGGTGCTTCGTTTTGTAAAAGGCCAGTTTCATGAATTTCAGGAGAGTACAATTGGAGGTGAGAAAAAAATTACATTTGTATGTATAATCCTTTATTTTCATCTGTAGTACACACCAAGAGCAATAACTGTACTGATCTGTTTACTGTGACAAGTACCGACCTTGTTAGCTTTATTATGTTTATGTTTGTAAATATTTTATTGTGCTATATGTGGTGTATTCTGTGTTTCTTATAAAAGATTATAAATTAATAGAATTGTCCTGGTAGAAGAGGGCAGGGTGAATCTGAGTAGCATCGAAATTGGAGAGAATAGGGTATATGGATAAAAATTGAGATACAATGACTACAGGCATTTGCATTTAAAATCAGCTGTACCTTATAGTGGAGTTTTCAATAGATCTCATTCTGACAGTATTCTGTATAAATAAAAAAAGCTGGCATCCTCATTTATAGTTTCATTCTATCATGTAAAAACATTGATTTAAATGAAGCCCTCAGAAATCTGATACCTTTTAAAATGAATGAACAAGAATATGCCAGTAAATATGGAATGCATTTTATCTCCCTCTCTGTTCAATCTATATGTGGCTTGTATCGTAAGGAAAGCTGGTTTAGAGTTAAGTGCAGGTGGAGTGAAAATTGGCAAAAGGAAAAATTAACAATTTGAGATATGCAAATGATACCACGTTACTGGAATAGTGAAGACATGAAATAACTAGTAATGAAGGTTAAAGCAGAAAGTGCCGAAGCTGAACATCAAGAGGACAAAACTAATGACTACTGAGGAATTACACAGCTTTAAGGTTGACAGTGAAGAACTGAAAATGTTAAAAGATTTTCTATTCCTTGGCTCAATCATCAACCAAAAGGGAGACTGCAACCAAGAAATCAGAAGGAGAGACTGGGAAGGACAGCAGTGAAGCAGCTAGAAAAGATACTTAAGTGTAAGCATGTCACTAGTGACCAAGATCAAGATAATTCATGCCATAGTATTCCCCATTACTATGTATGAGTGTGAAAACTAGACAATGAAGACAGTTAATACATTTAAAATCTGGAGTTGGAGGAGAGTTTTACAGATACCATGGACCACCAAAAAGATGAATAAGTGAATTCTAGATCAGATCAGCCCTGACCTGGATAGCCCAGGCTAGCCCGATCTTGGAAGCTAAGCAGGGTTGGCCCTGGCTAGTATTTGAATGGGAGACTACCAAGGAATACCAGGATTGCAACATGGAGGCAGCTAGTGACAACCGCCTTCAGACATCCTTTGCATTGAAAATCCTACAGGGTCGCCATAATTCAGCTGTGATTTGATGGCAACAGGAGCAACAAAGATCAAATCAAGCTTGAACACTTCCTTAGACAAAAAATGACCAAACTGAGGCTATCGTACTTTGGCCTCCGTATGAGAAGACAAAACTCGCCAGAAAAGACCGTAATGTTTGTAATGCCCTCAGTTTGCAAAATCTGAGCAAGGCTCTTAATGATAGAGAGTTTGAAAGGTCATTATTTCATAGGGTCGCCATAGTTCAGAAGTGACTTGACAGTGCTTAACACACACCCCCCCCCAAAAAAGTAAGTATGAAATTGAGGAAGGGACAAAAGGTATTTCAGCATTTTCTATGTTGTTGTTGCTCATTTTTTTGAAAATGACTTTCTTTTGTGGAGGTGTGGTTTTTACAGTAATATGTGTATTGTTCCTTATGCCTAACATCAGTACAGTACACAAATGAAGTTGGAATATATGGATTTAAACTTCTTTAGTCCTGCTGATTGAATTTTTTTTGTCGGTGTGCACAAAGTAGTGCTTTTTAAAACATGATGGTTCAAGTGCTTTTCAGAAAATACAATCCTAAACTAAAATATTCTTTTTTATGCCTGAGTAGATCTGAAATACAGCTTCAAAAACAAAAGTTTTGTATATCGGGGTGCTTGTTCTGCACAGGCTAAAGAAACGAATGCTAAGAAGCTGTCTTTATCTTCAGATATGATTTCAAAAGAACAGTGAACTGTTGTAAGTTGAAAACAAGCTGTGCTAATTTGAAACCCAATGATACTGGAAGATTTGGACTACAGAGAATTAGTTTTTTATTTTTTTACTTTTGAAAGAAAGATTGTGCTGTCACCCATAGCTCAATTTTGTATCTTCCTCCTCTGTTAGCTGGCAGACCAGTATTTTTTTAAAAACACAGAAAATGTTCATGTTCTTGAAAGATGGATACTTGACCATTTTTTGGTTTAATTATTTGGTTTTATTGCATGCACAATATATCATGTTGCTTGGGGCTATGGAAACAGTGGATAAACTACAGGATGCATTTACAAAACTGTCATACCGCATTAATATAATCTTAGGAAGCAGAAACTTTGCTAGAAAGGTTTATCTGTTGTAAGGACCCATAAAGCATCTCAAAATTGATGACTGTTAGGTCTGGTTTTATTTAGTTGCTCTTTGAATGGTAATGGTAATGAATGGACTGCGTGCAGCTGTGGTTGGTCCATATTCCAGTATTAATAGTACATAGTACTATAGTACATAGGTGGGGATTAAATGGTTTTTGTAGCAAGTTGTCTGCAACTGAACATATGAACACTGTAAGTGAAAGTGTTTAAAGAAAAAATAAGATATCATGTAAGAACTCTTAAACTTACACAGCTTAATTTTTACCGTATTCACCTCAGCAGAAGATAGTGGCCTAATGATGATGACGTACATAATCACCATTCCTGTTTCTTTCCTTTCAGCTGCTTTTCTAACACAGACTGTGTGTCTTGATGACACAACAGTAAAATTTGAAATCTGGGATACAGCAGGTCAAGAACGATATCACAGTTTGGCACCAATGTACTACAGAGGAGCTCAGGCAGCTATAGTTGTATATGATATTACCAATGAGGTAAGTGACATTAATCATGGTCTAGTAGATTGAGTCGTAGTTTAAAGTATCACTAGCATGCTGCCTTTGAGTCATGAATTTGTTGCTTTGCTGTGGTGCTGGAGAAGAGTTTTTCTGGCTGCTCTTTTGGGTCTCAGGAACTGGCTTGTATGTTTTGAAGCAACTGAAATGTGTAATTTCACAGGCCTTGAGAGATTTTCTCTGGATCTAGGATTCAGCCACAGCTGAAGGGAGGGCGAGTCACATCACCTGCTCCTCCCCCCTACCCCATTAGTGTTGAGCTGACATTCTTCTTTTCCACCTGCCTGAAACTTTGCTGAGGGCCAGTAGCAGCAACAGCTGCTGGCAGTCTTGTCATCTGTGGCCACCTGGCAGTGTTCAGTGTTCTTCCTCACCTCCTTTCCACTTTTCATCTCATGCTACCTTTCCATTCCTGTTGGGTCTTTCCAGTTTATCCTCCTCCTGGCGACAACTGTTGTGTGATTGCACATGCCTGAATGATGACATGTCCATCCCACTTACTGGGGCCTGCAAGCTCAAGCTTGCAAGCTGATTGGTGTTTGCTTGCCTTGGGGAAGACAGAATCCCCCCACTATGTTTCTCCATTTTCTAATCCGGGTTTTAGTGTCTTGCGTAGTGATATAAGCTGGAATCTAAAGAGTTCCTTTAGGGACTCTCCCAGAAACTTGCATGTGCTTGTTTTTCCTTCAAATAGCAGATTTCTGTTCCATATCATGAATACCTAACCTGGATAGCCCAGGCAAGCCCAATCTCATCAGATCATGGAAGCTAAGCATGGCCGATCCTGGCAAACATTTGGATGGGAGACCTCTAGAGAATACCAGGGCTGGGAGGCAGAGGCAGGCTATCAAGCCACTTCTCTGAACATCCTCCATGCCCAGTTGGAGTCTCCAAAGGTTGCCATGACTTTCAGGCACGGGCACACACACACATAAACGTAAAAATACCCCCCCCCCCAAGCAGTTTGCTATATAGTCCAGGAGAGAGGGCTGTTAAAGAAATGCTACTTTAGCATGTTATGTGCATACTAGACTTAGATAGGCATTGTGCATCACACTGCATCGTGGGTAGTTCCAGGTAAATGTATGAATTGGGTTAAGTTGACATGTAGCTTTGCCTTTTTATGAGTACTCAGAAATCTTCCCAAATTAAGCTTCTGACCAAGGCTTAGCTGTGGTTTTTGTTGGACTTGAGCTGGTTTCCTATTCACAAACTGAGATGATTGCTTCGGTCACATTTATTCCAACCAAATGCAGCTTTCATAATGAAAGAACTATCTTAACAGAAATTCTGAAGCTTGTTTAAAATTTGTGTTTTCGTTTAAGATGATGAGCTTCGAAATATTAGCAAAATTATATTTTTAGAATAACGGACACGCAGAGCTCAACTTTAAATCACCTGAAATCCTAAGCAAATCTCCACTGAAGAAAATGGGATTTTGTTCCAAGTAAATGTGTTGACAGTTTTGGAGTGATTCAGTTAAAATGTTTATGATGGGAGAAGCAAAGGGTTGATTTAGAATGTAATTTTGAACAACATGTGCAGAGTCATACTAAGCTAATGTTATAAAGTCTGTTTAAGGTGCTTCTAACCAATGATGCTGAAATCAATTAATTTTATTTTTGTTTTTAATGGTTAACAGGAATCTTTTGCAAGAGCGAAAAACTGGGTAAAAGAACTTCAGAGGCAAGCAAGTCCTAACATTGTAATAGCTTTAGCAGGAAATAAAGCTGATCTAGCTAACAAAAGGGCTGTAGATTTTCAGGTAAGTTCTGTTTTTTAGATTTGATCATAAGTTGTAGCTTTGCCCAAATGTTATGTAGACATTACAACTCATTTCATCATTTTGTTTTATTGTAGGCAGAAAAACAGTTTGGTTTTGTATCATGGCTAATGTTTCAGCTGCCTGCTTTCTTAAAAAGAAACCTACAACAAAACATCAAAATCAGGCCTGGCACTGAAAATATTTGGGAAACAGTCCATGTTTAAATGTTATACTAGAAGATTAAATAGGTTACACGTAGAGCTCTTTGTACGCAGGCTTATGCTGTATCTTCATATTCGCTGCAAACATTATAGGCAGTAATCTGGAGCTTTTGAGTGGAGTAGCATACCCATTCCTTATATGGTGAATGCCATGTGTTATAGGTGCAGGGCTGAAAGGTGTAATGCTTTATGTAAATGTGCCAGATGATATTCTCCTGTTCCCGGTCTACATCCCCTTTTTGTTGGGGCTTCTTGCCAGTGGAATGGCCTTCCACTTGCCATTTGACTCCTATCTTTCTTTTTAACACTCAGATGTTGGCTTAAGACACTTCTGTTTGTCTTGGCTTTTCCTGATTTACTCTTTCCCTTTACTCATTATTGAACCTTGATTTTATATTTAGAGTATAATAAGCCTGGAGGAAAAATGATTCTGTAATATTTTTACAATGCCTAGCAATTTTAGGCACTTTGTGAATGTATTCCCTGCAGCATGATGATTTTCCTTAGTGAAGCACTGAGCCAGTGTGGTTTTTAGTGGATGCAGGATTGGACTTGGATGGGTTAGAGCATTTACATAGAGCGTTTATCCCTGGAGAAGGTGAAAGGTTGAGTTGCATGCCGTCTGAATTGTGATGTAGTGTTTGTGTTTTAAATAATTTGTAATAGTTTTTATTTTTGTCGTCTATATTATGTTGTGACCCACCCTGAGCCTTGTGACAACAGGGGAGGGTGGGCTAAAAGGCAAATTTAATAAGTAAACAAACAAACAAATAGACCTGGAATAATCTCTCTGCTTACTCTTGAAGTTTCCTGAGAGAGTTTACCTTGCAGGATTTTTATGAGGATGAAATGGGGGTACCTATTTCATGCATCATTTAATTTCTACAGGAATGTGATTAAATTCAGCAGTAGTATTAATGCTTAAGGACAAACCAGCTAATTAGCACCTCTAAGTGAATCTTCAGAACTAAATTGTCCTAGGTGGAGAAGGCTTCCTTTGGGGTGTTGTCTTGACTCTTTTAGGATGCTGTTGTTTCTGGCCTTCAGTTTCAAACCTATTTCTGCAGGTCCTGTTATTAGAAATGTGATTGTTTAAAAATGATAGCTACTGTGAAGGCTGTTCCTGTATCTTCTCCTCTAGCACTGGGCAGGATGTGGCATTCTCCCTAATAAAAATAGTTGAGAAGAGAGGCCTGCAAATACACCTAACTTGTTTTACACTCAGTGGTATTTTCTGTTTGAGAATTCTGCATGGTTCACATTGATCTTGTTTACAGAGTTTTTTGTCCATATTTCAATATTAATTGCATGAGCTTTTTGAAGTCTTGAATGTTTACTAATTCCTTAAGGGGTATTCTCACCATCAGTTCCTGTTATGTCCAAAAGTTTTCTCCAGAACTTCAGGTTCAGGATTTTTAATGGGGGGGGGGGGGGGGGGGACATATGGTACTACTTAGATTTGTCTAACTTGTCATGCCTGAAGTCTCCCTAGAAGCTAAAATGACCAAATTGAGGCTACTGTACTTTGGTATCATTATGAGAAGACAAGAGTCACTAGAAAAGACGATGCTAGGAAAAGTTGAAGGCAGTAGGAAAAGAGGAAGGCCCATCATTAGATGGATTGTTCAGTCAAGGAATCCACAGCCCCTCAGTTTGCAAGAGCTGAGCAAGGCTGTTAACAATAGATCATTTTGGAGATCATTAATTCATAGAGTCGTTGTAGTTCGGAAGTGAGTTGACAAGCAATTAACACACACACACTTGTTATGTAGTGCAAACTTTTGTATACTAAAAGCCACTTCATCAAACACATGTTGTGCTCTGAAGAAGTGTACAGTAGACTACAAAATACTTTGCTAGAATAGGTTTATTAGTCTAAGATACTGCAAGACTCCTCACAAATGAGGCAACTTTTAAATTAGCTGTAGATATGTTAACATGCAGACTTTGAAACAATACTTATTACTCAGGTGGTAGCAACAAAATGCTGTTTAAACCACATGAGAAAAAATAAATCTTACTTAATTTACAGGAAGCACAGTCTTATGCAGATGACAACAGTTTATTGTTCATGGAGACATCTGCTAAAACATCAATGAATGTAAATGAAATATTCATGGCAATTGGTAAGTCAACTATTTAATGGAACCTACACTTTAAAAATTGCTTTGTTTGGGAACACTACTATGATGTGGAAAGTGGACAAATATTGCTTCTGAACCTTAAGTTCTGTTTGGCAAACAAGCTTCTTGCCTTTCTGTTTCATTGATAAAGGTTTATTTGAGCTTCTAAGGTGAACAAAAGAAAGATATTGTAATATTGTACAAAGTGGTACAGGTACATACAGAATGATCAGCTCCCTTTTAAACATTGTCAGGAATGAACAATATTGTACAAACCTATAGGTTAGTACAGATGCCAGAGCTCTGACTTGATTTTTGTGCAGTCCCTTACATTTTTTTGGCTGTTAGATAATTTGCCATTTACTATCAAAAGACTCAAATGCTTCTCTGATATATATGCTAAATGGTCTGTGAATATTAGTGAACCATTGCTTGTATCCAAAATGCATTGTGCAATGCAGCACCCCTTATTGAATTGCTTGTTGGGCAAGAGGGGTCCCCTCATCCTTGAGAGTAGTACCTCTTCTGGGGACATAAGGGGCTGTAGTGAGAAGGTGGTTGGGAAGATCTGTTACATATATGGCATACCACACACAGTTCTTCTGGATACAAGCCTATATTTTGAGTAGGTACAGGGTTCCTTTAGAGAATTAAATGCATTGTGCAATATGTTTATTATAAGGTTGCCACACTGGTTTCATAAGCAGTGGGAGGAATGTTTCCCCATTGGGGCTTTTTGGAACTTTTTGATCAACTGTAAGATGTTGCATTTTTCTAAAGCAGATTTTAGCTGTTATTTTTTCCCTGAATCTTTCAGGCAAGTAGATCCCTGTTAACACAAAGCATTCCAATGAAACAACTGCTTGAAGTCTGGTTAAGACATTAGTAATTATTTGTATCAGTAGAAAATTGCTTTCTTGTAAACTGAAACACTACTTACGCTACTATCTGGCTGTGTCTGCTGTTTTTTTTCTTATTGCTGACTTTCACTTGAAAGCTTAACATGGGAAGCAGAAATGTGAAATGCTGGGTGGGCATTTCAGCCCTCTTACTGTGTATCTGGAGAGCATTTCCCATAGCCCTTGCACTGGGATTCACTGGCAGAAGCTTGTAGCCCAGGGGTGGCCAAACTGGCTCAAAAGCCACATGCAGCTCTTTCACATATATTGTGTAGCTCCTGGCAGGGCAGCTGGGGTAGGCATGCCTCCCCAATTGGTCTTCCCTTCCCCAGCCAGTGTTCCCCTTTTTGGGTAGGCTTGAGGCAGGGGGAAGCTGAGAAAGAAAGCAACTTTAACTTTAAATGCATTCTAAAAGCCTCCTCCCCCCAAGCCTACAAATATCATTAGACAAATAAAAATCATTATCAATATCTATTTTTACCCCTTTTGTATTTATTTTTGGCAGTCTCATTTACTGTTAATAAAAAGTAAATTTGCATATTTTAAAATAAAAACACGTCTACTATTTGTTCATGTCATGCGGCTCTCAAACACCTGACATTTATTCTATGTGGCTCTTACATTAAGCAGGTTTGACCACCCCTGTTGTAGCCCAACCAAAGCTGAAGATTAAAAGAAGGAAAACTGTGGAATAGATATATTTATGTAAAATCTGCTGGATATATAATTGGGGGGGGGGGTTTCCTGTTCCCATGCTAGGCTAGTTAATTTATTTAAACTTGTTGATTAGGTATATTTGCAGAAGAATTTGCTATTAGAATCTCATGTTTCTGAAGGCATCTGTGCAGATTAGCTCTAGGCAGAGATACCTGTGGATCAACAGCCCAATTTAAAATAGGCATTTACTTTGGGTACTGTCTGGAGACAAAAGTAGCCTTTGAAACCTACAAATTGTTAGGGGACAAGGTATTGAAAGCTGCAGTATTACCCAGAACAAAGCAATTTGTGAGAAATTTTTGTAGATGTGCTTCAAAATATACTTTTTTGAATGCATGCATACATGCATCTAGGTCTATTAGATATCGATATGATTAAAAACATGCCAAAACGTTTATATTGATTTTTACTTCCTTTTCTTTGTAGCTAAAAAGTTGCCAAAGAATGAACCACAGAATGCAGGGGCCAACTCTGTCAGAGGAAGAGGAGTAGATCTTACTGAACCAACACAACCAACTAAGAGTCAATGCTGTAGTAACTAAACCTTCAGCTACTTTAAACTGTCTTGAATATTTTCTGCTTCCTAACTTGTTAATAACAATGGAATTTGGAGTGTTTAACCTGGCCCAATACAGCTTCCAAAATCGAAGAGACTCATGAAATAGTCGTTTCTAATACAGAATGATTTTGTCCTAATTTTTAATAACATGCATGTATCACTGGCTGTTTCAGCAAAAGAGGGGGGAAAGGAAGCAGAATAGAATTGCTTCAGTTGAAAGGTTTATAAACTGTATCACATGTCATTAGGGATAGACCGAACTACTCCGTGGATCTGCAGCTAACCAGTTAGTTCCTCAAGCTTTGAATAGCAGTTGCTATTAAAGTGTAATGAATAGACCTGGGATTGTCCATTTGTGGTATGGGGGGGAAATAACTAACTTATAACACCGTCTGAAGATCCTATAAGCTTATTCACAGTATTTATGCAAAATGTTGTTTATGTGGGTATCTACCATTTAAATATACATTCCACAATTTCATAATTTAACTGCAAAATATGTGCAGCATTAACAATGTTATAGATCCTGTGCTTGCAGAACAATTGGTTTTTTAGTTGTTACGCTGTATGTAAATTTGTCAACCCAGTTTCAAATGATAAAATCAAGTTTAATTTAATTCATTTCTGTTTATAAAATGGCAGAACCAATGAATTCAACTGCTAACGTAACAAGAGTTTTCATGAGCTATTGAGAGTTTTCCAAGTAAAACAAAAATGAGGAGTCTGATTTGTGTTTAATCACTGTTGACCAAACCACAGTTATGTCCCCCTAAAAGTCAAATCAGTCAGTGCACTAACAATTATGTACATTTAACTTGATTTTAAATTGGGATATTAATGTACTGTAAATAGGGTACTGCATTGTAGTCTACATCTGTTTAATACTCTGTACTATTTAAGAGTTGCTTAAAAGTATACAATATGTACAGTTACTTTAAAGAGCTAACATTTCTTTCCCCCAGGCCTTGAGGGGATTAAGTTCTTCCTTCATGGGTAGAACAGTAATAAATGATGCTCCTGTACCTGTAACATAAGTACTACTGTCTGTCTGTAATGAACTCTGCAACTTTGTTTTCCAAAGTCCATTTTATTTTGATCTGTCCAGTATATTGCACTAATTCTTTAGTTATTTTCATTATATGAAATCTACCAAGTGTCAGAAAAGATGATTTAATCTATTTAAATGTTGAACTGCTAGCAGAAACTTACATGTGCAGATTGTAAATTTGCAGTAATTTGGGCTTAGCAAGGAAAATGACAGTTCACCAGTGTTTAGTTTTATATTGAGGTGCTCAGGTTTGAATAAAGTGGTAAAAACAGGAAATCATTGCAGTCATTCTTAAAACTACTCAATTTTATGTATTCATTCCAGTGCTATTTTATGTGTCATAAGACTAGAGCTACAGTTGCATTTCATATTTCACACTGACTACCTTCATAAGCATGCAAAACATAAGTGGGTATCTTATCACATCCATTTAAGAGTGTTACCAACACAGAAATATTATCTCGGGAACCTGCTTGAAGGGCAGCTTTTACAAGATGCTTACTAATATATTTTGCTGCATGGGCATAAAATGTTGTGGCATCTGTTTCTTCATCTTCTGTTTGTGAAGATGATTCTTGACTGTGAGTTGATTCAAAATTGCCAGATACATGCTGTTCATCAAGCAGTTGTGATTCCTCAGAACTGGTTTGGCTGCCAGAGTTTGATGAGAACAGTTCTGTATCTTCTGAAGATGACGTATCCTCACTAAATATGCAGGATTCAACAGCTTCTTCTGAAGGGCTCTCTAATTTTTGCTCTCTCGAGCTCCCCACTAAGGAGCCTGATGGAATTCTCTCTTCCTCTGCTGAGCCACTGCTTATTGGTGAGCTTATCTCTGTATTGTTCTGTTCTATATTGTCTTCTTCCAAATCTCCCTCGGAAAAAAGAGAATCGGGCTTCAAATACCTTGAGAAAAAAAAGTCTTCAGAATCCTCCTTGTCTGGTTTTGACCTTTTAGCCATGCTGCTCTTTTTTAGCTGAGCATGTTGATATTGTTCTAAAAAAGCAGAGTACATAATTAGTGTGAGTGTCACTACTTCATTTTTATCTAGAACTTCCCAGAGTCCATTAGAAGCTAAAATAAGAAATTGACATGAATCGTCTACTGGAATGGAAATTGTATGAGGTACAGGAATGACAGTTTTTTTTAACTGTGGGTTTCCATGATAGCCAAGTCCACGAGTAGTTCTAATAATTCCTTCTATCATTCCTTTGGGTTCATTAGAGCTGATGTATCCTCCACTGTGAAGAATGCGTTTCCTTTCTTTTATAGAGTAAGTGGTATGTTCTTTAGTGAGCCAGTAGCTTTCTCCATTTTTGCATAGAACTACATGAACGTTGCCTGAAACAATAAAAAAAAAAAATTCATGAAATGATTTCTGGTGCATCCCCCCCCCCCCCCCCCCCCCAAAAAAATCAGTTGGGTGTATGTGTATAAGACACTTCTAATTTTAAGTTTGTTCAACAGGTCAGTGTAATGGTACAAAAGTTATTGTATTGGCCATTTGAAATCATTCTTGTGCAAACTATCTTCTTATGTTGAAGGATACATTTCCCTGTTCCTATTTTCTGCCAGTGAAATACTGTTAACCACATTTTATCTTGCAAGCTTAGAACACGAATTAAATTGCTGGCTATTATTGTCCTACTCAAACTGATGCACTGTAAGGCTGGGGTAAGGAAGGATGAGGTGGTGCAGGAATTATGTACATACCAACGTTAGCAATATGCATTATTCCAGCACGACCTCCTTCAGACTCTGTAGAACTATGACTCTTTGTCGCCTGATGTTCCTGGACCCTGTCTTCATTACTGATAAAACACTCACTGTTCTCAACAATACTTTTTTCCTCTTCATTTATTTTTTCAAGGGGCTCCTCCTCTTGTTGGTCATTGCTGCTGGTCTTTTTAATACTGTCAAGCAGAGCTCCCTGTTGTGCTATGATGCTTTTTTCTTCTTCAATGCTTGTATTGTTAGGCAGCTCCTCCTGTTTCATGATGTTCCTTTCATTTTCTCCACTTATCCTTTGAAATGTTTCCTCCCCTTCTTGAGTTTGTTGGTGTTGCTTTTCACTGATTATGTTTTCCACTAAACAGGTGGCAGCTGAGCAGCTACTCCAGCGAATCCTGGAAACTTCATTTCTTCCAAGTCGTAAAAGCCTGTCCATTCGCCAAAAGGACTTGGCGTGTGCTTTGTGAATCCATTTGTAATCGCTTGGCAGAAGTTTTTTGGTCTGGCTTGTCTTAGAGGTGAAAATTTTTTCTGTTACACTATAATCTGCCCTAAAGACAGTGTGAAATGAATCTAGTAGTTGTTGTTCAGATTCACTCACTTGGTACGAGGAATCCATACGAGAAAGCTGGTCAAGCAATAAAAGGGGAAGCTCAGCTGAAGTGGTTTCTGCAGCAGAAATACCATTGCTTCCATCAAAGAGTCCAAGAAAGCATGTTCCAGGCCTGTTTCCATAATTGTCTAATATAACAAATACATCTTCCAAGTTTGCACGCCAAAGAGCATTTCTGTCTTGACAAATTGCTATGGCTTTTATAACTGGGTTGCTTACTTCTTTAGTATGTACAGAACTCTGTTCAACAGTGTTGATGCAAAAATACGGTGCAATTTTTAGGCTCTCCTTTAGGAACTCGAATGAGAAGTCGATCTTGTGTGCTGCTTGTTCAGTATATTTAGGAGAATTTATCATTCTTAAAATTAGCTCCTTTTGTCGAAGGGCTAACTTGTTTATATTTAGTGTCTCTGTCCATGGTCTCTGATAACCTAGTACAGCTTGTGCCTGATGTGCTCGTTTATGATGATAAAGTTGTCTAATATGGACTGCTTCATGGCATATAGAGCAAAGAACTGTAATGTCAAGATGGCCAACTTTCTTGAAATCAGTACGAACTGCCTTGGAACCTTCCTCATGTTTCTGAAGTTCAGAGTCAGTCCTTTCTGGTCCTGTTTCCCATGTCATTCTGCAAAAAATCAAATGAGGTTCAGTTAGCCTTATGAGATGGAGTGATATTGCATTTCAGAGAACCGTGAAATTAGTTCTAAGGGCGCTTTGGGCTTGTGTTTTTCAAATAGCCATTGCACTTTTGCAATGGGAGTTTCAAAAACAATGCTGTGATATGGAATGGCAGTCTGCTGCTTAAAGAAGCTAATCAAAGCCTACTAGGCCAAAATAGCTCTTTAAGTTCTGGCTCTTATTTTCTCCATATGTGCATGTCCTAAGTATTGCATTTTTTGAATGCCTATTGTATATACAACAAACCTTGTTACATTTTTCCATAGTGCTTCTATAAGGCACGTTTACAGTGAAGTAGAAAATGTAACTTAAGGTGAGTGTGCTGGGGGCTGCAGTGTGCTCAGCGTATCTTCAGTGCTGTTCTGAAGCACAGAGAAGTTTGTAGGCTAGATTGGTCTAAGTAAGAGGGTGGAAAGCATATGAAGCATCATGGGAGATTTAGAATATGTTGAAACAATGTTTGTTAGAAAAGGGACATACAAAGGATACATAACTTCCCAAGAAAGACTACAGAACAGGCTTAGACAAGCTGTTCTCTATCTGACCATTTAGCCTCAGACCTTTCCATGAAACTGTCTTCTCAGTATATCTAATTCTAAGCATGGTCCCATCTGAGGACTTGTATCCAGAGCCTGGGACCATAGTCAGGCAAGATGTACCTTCGTAGAAACCTGAGAAAAGCCACATGTTTGTAGAAAAATCTGAAATCTTAAAGAATTAAACCCTCCAAAATGATAGAAGCAGTACCTGTAGCTTTAAGGAAACAAATGCCCTAAGCCATTGCTAGGCAACTACAACAGTATTGTAAGGATCCAAGCCTTATTTCTGTCAGTAAAGGGCAGGGGGAGGGGCAAGTCCCTTTCAAGGACTGTTTTAATCTTTCAAGGAAGACTCATTGGGGCCAGGGCTGAAAGCTATCATGGGTGACTTGCTACCATGTGACTTGGGTGACTCAGCCAATCCTGGCTGCTTGCAACTGTTGAACAACAGCAACCCACAAAAACTAGTGTGGTGGTGTGGTTAGGATTTCAGACTGAAATATGGGAAACCCAGCTTTAAATCACCACACTGCTGTGGAAGCTCATTGGGTGATTTTGGTCCAGCTATATACTCTCAGCCTACTTTACCAAACAGGGAGGTTGGGAGGACAAAATGGGGGAAAGAAGAATTATGTTAGCTGCTATGGGTCCCCATTGTAAAAAAAGGCAGAATATAAATGACTAAATAGTACATATAGCTGAAAATGGGGCAGAAAAAATAGGTTGATTGGTGGGTGGGAAGGAGAGAAAGAAGCAGGGAAATGTGAGCTCATGGGGGCTGCCAGCAGGTGTGAGAGGAAATATTGTTGGGGGGGATACAAGGGAAACTGAGGCCATCCCCTGCAAGTCATTGCAGGTTCCTCACTGTAACTGGGCCCAGCCAGGCTAGCACTATACAACGAACTAGCCCAGTGGCTGGCACTGCACAACTTGGCCAGACGTCTTCCGGGGAAAGACTGCCAGGGGTAAGGAAAGAAGGAAAACTTGAAGACAAGAGAGCAGGTAAAGGTGGGTTGGCTGGTGTGTGGGAAGGAGCAAAGGAACAGGATAAGGAGAGGCTATGAGGGCTTTCATGAAAGGGAAAGATGATATAGCGGGCGAGGGGAAATGAGGTGCTCCCTGCAAGTCCTTGTGGCTTCCTTGTTTGTCCTTTCTAAAGGTATATAAGCCAGTAGGCTTTCACATCTTTTGGCAGTGAATAGCATAAGGTAAATTATATTTTATGTGAAGATTTTGTCTGTCCTGAATTTACTTCTAATAACCTTTTTGTTTGAACCAGTGGTGTTAAGAGTAGAGAAGCTGTTTTCTCCATATTGACAGTTTTATAAGCCATATTTCTCCCCTTACTGCTTTCTAAATTAGTCTGCAAAGACTTTAGCGGTTCACTTTCTTGATCATTTTATTGTGTTTTTCCTATTCTACAGTATTGTTCTTGAGTTGGGGCACTGGAACAGTACACAGCGGTACACGGGGGGGGGGGGGGGGGCGGACGTCATAGATTGGCATAAAGATAACACTCCTGTGGTTTGAATCCAAAATATTTTCAGTTAATTTTCCACCATGTTCCTGAAATTTATTTCCTTAATCACTGCCACTTGCAATCCCATAATTATATGTATGAAATAAGGATTTTGCTTCAATGCCATTATTTGCTTACCATGAATTTCAGTTACCATCTTATAATTTGCCCAGTTGGATGAAGGGATTATTTTGAAGCACATCCATTTCTCTGTGGGTTTTCCTCATCTTGAATAATCTGGGGTCATTGACAAGCTTGGCTATTTTACAGCTTGCCCTGTGTATTTATTTAAAACTTTGAACAGTGTCTAATAGAGATTGTAGGGTGACTCCTGATTTCTTCCCTCCATTGTGAATTATCAACTATAATGTAACAGCAAGGACTTACATTCAAGAAACATGAAATGTATGTGAGTTGAGGGCAGGAAACTATAATGCATAACAATGTCATGTTATACTAGGTATTAGAAGAGATAAGGGGGAGGGCAGTGCCAACAGCTCTACATGTATTAGTTCTGCTCACAAAATGGTAAACATCTTTGAATACAAAAACAACAGCTGTCCAGTGGTTTAAAGAAGGGCTTTGGTGCTGCTCTCATTTTAAGACACTGGGCCATTCACCAAAGATTTCCATGTACCTGTGTTGCAGAGGGCGAGGAGGCAGAAAATGCTGATATTCCTTGGAAGAGAATAAAACCAGACTTTCCTACGAATCTTTCATATTTTCTTTGGTGAATATAGACAGCTGTGTACATCAGTGGGGAACCGTTTTCTGAGAACTTCAGAGCCCATGTTGCTTCTGTAAATGCTTAACTCTCCTATTCATTTTATGACCCCACAACCTGTCCCCGTTGTGAGTTGAAATGGCTGCAGGACGGTGGCCTTTGAACTTGGACAATTACAAGTGCTTGCATACAGAGGCTTCGAACTGTAATCAGCTGATGAAATTTTAGAAGATGTGACCTGTTTATTCACACAAATAGAAGCCTGAATACCAACTACTTTAACAAGTTGTAATGTTAATTGTCCTTATTTATCATATGACAGTATCATACATTGCAACAAAATGAGGCTATGACTTGCATCAGTAGATCATGGTGACTTAAAATGACAAGTGGTAGACCCCGGGGGCCTTCCCACCATACGCTGAAAAGTGCTTCAGTGTGTTGCACTGAACAGCCAGACAAATGAAGAGTTCTGGAGAACTCAAAAGCTGGCATTATTTAGGGTAATTATTATTATTTGTTTTCTTAAGTTCCCTAGGGCAGGTCGCTTTGCTCTCTTACCACACAAATAATGGCTAGCTCCTACCAAGGTCATGCCGTTATCTACTCCTAAACAGGGACCTGCTGATAATTGTTGACACAGTGCGACTCATATAAATCAACATACGTTGCAAACTCCTTTTTGTTTTCCACTTTGCTGACAGTGGAATTACAAGCAACCTATTTTTCTGGTTCAGGAAGCCTTTGTCTATATAGCTAATCTTTTCTAGCCATGGAAGTCACACTGTAAAGGTAACTTATTAGGTTTGGGTTGGGAGAGCATATGTAATGATTCTGTTTCACCATATAACACAAGTACGTACTGCAGATTTTGCCTATGCCACCCCGAATTGCCATCAGGGAAGTTATGCAGAGGCATTTTAAAGCTGGTTCTATGTAGCAATTGTATGTCATAATTTGTTTTTGTAACATTTGGCCTTAGAAAGGTAAAGACTCAAACATGATTGACCTTTAATTGTAAAATATTAAGTGCTTTTGTTACTATTAAAAAGATGCACTGCAGGACTTCACTGCTATGAGATAATGGGAAAATACAAAAGAGAATGTGCATCTCAAGTAGCAATCCTATGTACCCTTATTTGGGGATCAGCTCCTTTGGACTAAATGGAGATTTTAAATAAATACACACAAGTCAGACTGTAACCCTGAAGCTCTCAAGCACATTCAACTGAAGTTCAGATGCCTTACCTCCAAATAAATACATTTACAACAAAGACTCCCGAAGCACTTTTCATTAGGATAGGCCGAGACAGTAAACACTGCAAGCTTTTGAGCTCTCCACAGTCTTTATGGTGCAGCAGGACACTTTTTTTTACAAGTTTAGATGAAAGCAGAATTCCCCACAAGGGCATTAACATCAGTTAACTAATAAAAGCAAGGTAAGTTTTGCAAACAAAGCAAAACAATTCTTCATTCTTCTGGTAACTAAAGACAGCAATGTGAAGTGTCTAATTTTGGCCATCTCCCTGGGAATGGGAGAGTTCTGTGTCTCCCAATACTAGAATATTTAACCTAGTTTTCTTTTTTACTTTCAGTATGAATTGATGTCTTGGTTAATGGAAGAAACCTCAGCTATTTCACACATAATACAGCTGTCACATAGAAGCTGTAAAAAAGTTCCTCCACCTAGTTTTGCTGGTGGCAATTTGCAGTACCCTAGAGACAAGCTTTGCGGAATTCCCATCTGTCTGTGTTAAAAAACATAGCTTGCCTCACAAAGCTGTAGCTCTATAGAGGCTGTAAAGCAGCTCTCATACTGGAGCCCTCCTCATGAGGTGTAGCCCTAAGTCAACTTGTATTGGTTCTCAAATGGAGATTTTTTTAAAGCCTTCCTATGTCTTTAGAGTTGGAAGGGACCATACAGGCCATCTAGTCTGACCCCCTGCTCAATGCAGGATCAGCCTAAAGCGTCCCTGACAAGTGTTCATCCAGCCTCTTCTTGAAGACTGCCAATGAGAGGGAAATCGCCATATCCTTAGGCAGTCAATTCCGCTGCAGTACTATTATTGTAAACAAATTTTTCCTCATACCCAGCTGGTATCGTTCCACCTGTAATTTAAACCCATTATTGTGAGTCCTATCCTCTGCTGCCGAGAGGAACAGCTCCCTTCCCTCCTCTTAGTGATAGCCTTTCAAATACTTAAAGAGAACAATTGTGCATCTCCCCCTCTTTTCCAGACTGAACGTTCCCCAGATCCCTCAGCCTTTCCTTGTAGGCCTTGGTCTCCAGGCCCCAGATCATCCTCATCACTCTCTTCTGCGCCTGCTTCATTCTGTCCACATCCTTTTTGAAGTGAGGCCTCCAGAACTACACACTGTACTCCAGGTGCTGCCTGACCAATGCAGTGTAGAGCGTGACGGATTTGGATGTTATGCTTCTGCTGATATACCCCAAGACCACAGTAGACTTTTTTTGCTGCTGCATCATGCTGACTGCTTATATTTAGCTTACAGTCCATTTGTAGCCCAAGGTCTTGTTCACACACACTGCTGCCCAGCACTGTATCACCACTCCAGCACATGTGCTTTGAATTTTTGTTACCCAGATGTAGAACTCTGCACTTATCCTTGTTGAATTGCATTGTGTTCATACCATCCGCTTTCCCAGTGTGTTCACATTCTAGCTCTGTCTTCCAGTGTTTTTTTGCTACTCCTCCCATTTGGTGTCATCTGCAAATTTAATGAGTAATTCCTTTACCCTCTCATCCAGATCCTTCATAAAAAAAAAATTGAAAAGTACCGGGCCCAGAATCGAGCTCTGTGGCACCCCACTAGACATCTACCTCCAATCAGATGAAATGCCATTGCCAACTACTCTTCGGGAGTGGTTCTCCAATCAGTTTCCTATCCACCTAGCTAGCCTAGAGTACAGTCCGGAGTCCTCAACACAGTATGCAAGCTTTCAAGGTCACTAGAACTCTTCATCAGCCTGGATTTTTTCAAAGGGGTGGGGAAAATAAGATAACTTTAAGGTCTCTTCGCCAGCTTCCTGTGTGTGTTCAATTCCTTGCAGGCTTCAGTGGGCAAAGGGCTTGCTGATACCAAATGAAGAAGCCAAAAAGCCTGTGCCTGTAGAAGCCAGCAAAGCATTCCACAGGAGATGCTGGCAAAGAAGCAGTATGGCCCCAAAGGTCTTTCTTTTCTCGTCACATAGCTTTGGGGCTTGTTTTGGATTTTGCTATGGCCCAACATGGCTCCATGCTTGGTTTATCTACAAACGGAGGCGAGTGTGACTAATTGGCTCTGACAGCAGCAGCAGCCTGATGGTCCCTGAGAGGAACATTTGGTAGAGCAGATAGTAGTAGAAAGAGGAGGAAACTGAGCAGACAACAGAAGGAGCAACAGCCAAAAAAGGAGTACGAGATGAACAGTTTTAAAACAGGAGAGAGAAAAAGCGACACTGACAATACTTGACAGATGTGAAGTTGGTATAAAATAAAACAATAATTATGCAGAACCAGGCTCATCCTCTCTGTTCAGTCTTTAGTAAGGATAGGCATGAGCCGGGAAAATGTGGTTCTGTTTGTGGTGTGCCTGGTTCAGGAGACATGAGAGGCGCCAAATGAACCAGTTTGGTTCGTGATGCAGTAGAATGCCACCCCCAGTGTGCTAGAGACACCAAAATCACATGGGGTCTCCAGCTGACTTTCCTCTACCTGCCCTCCAAGTTTGGTGAGGATTGGATGTATGGGGTCTGAGTTATACCCACCCCCCTGAATGGTGCCCCTAGGAAAGTGCTTTCTGGGAAAATGACAGGCACAGGCTCAAGAGTGTATAGAATGGACCCTGTGCAAGCTAGAGACATCAAACTCACAGGGGAACTCCCCCCTAATACTTTTCTATATGCCCTCCATGGTATGTGCAGATTGGATTTAGGGGGTTCAAGTTATGGCCTGCCAAAGAAGATACCCTAGAAAATGCTTTTAGGGGAAGTGTCAGGAGCAAGCTGCAAACACCAAACACACAGGGAGCCTCACCCTGCTGCCCACTCTTCTATAATATCTCCAAATTGGGAGTGGATTACATTTCTGGGGTCCCAGTTATGGACCCCCAGAAAAGGTCTCCCCAGTTCTCTCTAAAAAAAGAGCTGCGGTGACAGGAGTCTACAGAATGGCTCAGGAACAAGCCAGTGACACCAAACACAGGGAAACTTCACCTGGGCAGACCCCCCCCCCCCCCAGCCAGACCCTGGAAGCAAAGCAAGCATCCCGCTAGGCCAGGGGTGGGCAAATGGCGGCCCGTGGGCCACATGTGGCCCGCCACAGAGTTTTTTGCGGCCCGCCAAGACATGAAGATTAACAAGAGTAAATATAGATGCTCTTTGACAGACATTAACTTGCAGGCTGTGATGAGAATCTCAACAAGCAATCTCACTCCTGATCTCAAAAAAAATGTAGAAAAGTGTGATAGGGTACATTTGTCTCATTAAACTAAAATTAAATTCTAAATTTTAATTTTAGATTCTAAAATTAAATGTGCTTGCAGCTATGGATATGAAATTTAGCACAATAAATAAATTGAATAAACTACCACTATTTTATTTTATTTTATTTATATTTATTGATTTTTATGATACAATTTATAACTTTTCTGAAATGCAAAGTTAAGTAATGAATGCAATCATTTTAAAAGGTGCGGCCCTCCGCTAACCTCCGCTCCCACAAAGTGGCCCCCAAGCCAAAACAATTGCCCACCCCTGCCCTAGGCTTACAGCTGCTCCCAAGTCTCCAAGGCTGGTTCTGAAGGACAGAGAGGCAGATATCCCCAGACTTTTGATGTGAGCTCCTCAAAGTAACTCCACGGCAGCTTGGCCGGTGCCTTAGCAGCACAACGCAAGTAAGGGAAGCATGCCCACAACTCTCACCTTCCCCACCCCGGCTCATACATCAACTGAGGTGTATTCTTATATGTAACAAAAGAATGGAAACACATGTTGAGCTGGCAGGACCGTCTCCAACGGCAGGTTCTGAAGGACAGAAAGGCAGAAATCCCCAGTTTTGACATCGGCTCCCCAAAGTAACCCCACAGCAGCTCAGCAGAGACCCCTGGCAAGCACTGGAACCCAGTGAGGCATGCCCACAATACTCCCAGGCCCCAACACATCCCAGGCCTCTGATCACCTAGGCCCACCTCAAGTGAAATTTCTGGTTATTCACCATTAGTGGAACATGTCATACAGATAAGAGATCACCTGTTGTGAATTGTACAAATGCTAAGGAAAGGGGTAGTCAAACAGGCTTACTTGTACAGGCAGATGTTTGCTGAGGTGGATGTTCTTTCATGAGGTAGGTGTTGGGTGAGGGAGATTTTCTGCTAGGGCCGTTCTCCAGTGGCAGGATGCATTTGGTGCCCAGGGAAGACTTCTCCCCCCCACTTGAGCACCCTTTGCACCCACTTTTACCCTCATGGCATACAGAGGTGTTCACAAACAGAAGGGGTTGGAGGGTATAAAAGGCACCCCATAGCTAAGGCCTTCTCTTTGGGGTGAGCAAGGAGACAGGGTGGCTCAGAGCCCTGAGTCCACTTAACACCTAAACCCCACAAGGGGAGATATTCACAATCAGGAGGAGTGGGAAAGTATAAAATGTGGGTCCTCAGATAAGGCACCCAGTAGCTAAATACCTCTGCCTGGCATGAGCAAAGAGATGGGGTGGCTCAGAGCCCTGAGTCCACCCAAACCCCACCAGGGGAGAGGTGTTTACAATCAGAAGGGGTGGGAGGGTAGAAAATATGAGTCCTTAGCTGAGGCACGCAGTAGCTAAGCCCTGAGTTGACCTAAAACCCAAACCCCATCAGGGAAAAGGTGTTCATCTTCAGGAATAAATGAATGTGCTCTGCTTTTAACAAGTTTCCTGCCTGTCTAACTGCAAACACCCAACAGAGGAGAGGGTGAAGAGCTGAGAGTATATAGCATTCTGATCCCATAAAGCAGAATGGGAATTCTGTTGTTGGTAGCCAGCAGTGCCTGCTAAGCTTTGGAGGGCTCCTATTGGTGTTTCCAAGGTGGAAAATTCCACCCCACCCCCCAAGTGCTTTGAAGTTTGGTAAACATTTTAATTGAATGGAGACAATCTCTCTAGAAATATATCCATTCACAAACCACTTGAAAGTTTATACTGCTTGACCTGCTACAAACTTGACTTCATGAACCCACCAAAATTAATCCCAAACTTTAGTTTGTGAAGTGTTTTGTGCCCATACTTAATCTTTAGTATGCTTTAGTTCAGTGATTATGTTGTACAAGAAATAACCATTTATACCTGTCATGATCTCTGCCTGCTCGGGTAGACAGGCTTGGTGCGGCCTAGGCACAGGAGAGACCTGTGTGGGGGTAGAGGGCTGACAGTAGGGTTGCCAGGTCTGGGCTGGAAAATACCTGGAGACTTTGGGGGTGGATCCAGGAGAGGGTGGAGTTTGGGGAGGGGAGGAGCCTCAGCATGGTACCATGCCACAGAGTCCACCCTTCAAAGCAGCCATTTTCTCCAGGGGAGCTGATCTCTGTCAGCTGGAGAACAGTTGTAAAAGCGGGAGATCCCCAGGCCCCACCTGGAGGCTGGCAACCCTAGCTGACAGCCTACAATTCCCATGATGCTTGGAGGCAGTGGTAGCCAATGGGAGTTCGGGGAATGTGTGAGGAGACTCACACAGAGTCAAGCTGGGGGGAGAGTCCGGCTGGGAGAAAGTTCCCTCACTTGGGGCAGAGTGAGTACAGGCAGGAGGCTGGTATAAGAGGCTGTAGGCCTTAAGTAGTACCAGTGAAGTAGTAAACAGTTAGTCACATTAGATTTGCTTATTTTGCCTTTAAACACTTATTGATTTTAATGCACCTTGTCTCATTTTCCCTGCCCCAGTATTGTATTAATAAACCCTTTTGTTTAATTGTTCTCTGCCTGGTCATCACACCTTTGTTTTCTTGGCTAAAAAGGGCATTTGGTTGGGCTTGGGAGGGTACCCTGGGCCTTCTCAAGAGACCCTAAGTCCAGGGTGGTGGTGATAGAAGGTGGCACCCCACAAGGGTCATGACAACACCATGCATCAGCTTATAGGTAACAGTTTCAGCACAGATGGATGGTTTATATCGAAGAATGGAGGAATAAGATTATTTGGTTTCCTATTTTCAATTGTTAGCATAGTCTGGCAGCATGTTACAGATTATTTAGTATTGTCAACAGACAGTTACAAAATCTGTTATTGGCAATGAAATAAAATACATGAAAGCCCAAGCTTTTATATTATACCATGCATTAAACACATTTCAAATGCTTCTGGCATGATATGGTGAGACTTTCAACTCCACATTAAGGTCTGCAATTATAAGACCTGCCCTAAATCCAAAATGCAATACACATTTAGAGGATTATTTGTTTAATTAGAAAAATGTACATACTATTTCTCTTGAGGCAAATCACAAAGAAAACACACACACACTAACACTATAATGACCCAGTACAAATTATTAATAGTAATGCAAGCCACTAAAAAGGGAGCATGGAAGCACAGAACTCCTTTCAGCAGCCTAAACTGATCTTCCTAACACAATCGTCAGAATAGAAGATAGATCCCCTCCATTAAAAAAACCCGTGGGTATTAAATGGTTGGGCCTGGCACCTAAAAGACAGGAAGGCAGGTGCCATATCAGCATAAAACGAGAGGGCATTACTAAAACAAGTAATAATAACCTTTCATCTTGCGGTACACAATACCATCCAGTCCTTTAGTATGATATAAATAGAAGTTAACTCTATAGGTCAATTTTTTAAAAAATCTGAAGGCTGTTAGGTCAACTCTCTTCCCTTAATTGAGCTATTATCTAAAAAAACAAAACAAAACTGGTATTTACTGTTGTAGACCACTTCCTTCTGGCTTACATAGATATGTTAACAAGTTAACTGTATAATTCCTTCATATTTCTCAAAACAATAATAATTTGTGCACTCTTTGGTTTTTGGAGTTGCTAAAGCATTCTTTGGTAGTAATACTTTGTTAGGATGTGCAGTTCCACATATAAACTCCAGTGAAATTTTTATAAAACGTACCTTTGGCTCTTAGAAAGTTGTGTTCTTTAGGTGTCATTTCTT
Source organism: Lepidodactylus listeri (assembly GCA_029233225.1). Lineage (NCBI taxonomy): Eukaryota > Metazoa > Chordata > Lepidosauria > Squamata > Gekkonidae > Lepidodactylus > Lepidodactylus listeri. The sequence continues at coordinate 52,796,492 of JARCFY010000012.1, forward strand.
TCTGTTGCTGTTAGCACACTAGCTTGGCATGGGTACTGCAATTCCAATGTTTACAGTTATTACTATAGTAACTGTATCCTTAGCCACCAAGTTACTGTTAAGAACATAAGAGAAGCCAATGTTGGATCAGGCCAATGGCCCATCCAGTCCAACACTCTGTGTCACACAGTGGCCAAAAATACCAGGTGCCATCAGGAGGTCCATCAGTGGGGCCAGGACACTAGAAGCCCTCCCACTGTTGCCCCCCCCCCAAGAATACAGAGCATCACTTGCCCCAGACTGAGAGTTCCTATCTATACCTTGTGGCTAATAGCCACTGATGGACTTCTGCTCCATATGTTTATCCAATTCTAGTCCAACACTCTGTCACACAGTGGCCAAAAATACCAGGTGCCCTCAGAAAGTCCAGCAGTGGGGGCAGGAAGCCCTCCCACTGTTGCCCCCCCCCAACACCAAGAATACAGAGCATCACTTGCCCCAGACTGAGAGTTTCTATCTATATTTTGTGGCTAATAGGCACTGATGGACTTCTGCTCCATATGTTTATCTAATTCCCTCTTGAAGCTGTTTATGCTAGTAGCTGCCACCACCTCCTGTGGCAGTGAATTCCACGTGTTAATCACTCTTTGGGTGAAGAAGTACTTCCTTTTATCTGTTCTAACCCGACTGCTCAGCAATTTCATGGAGTGTCCACGAGTTCTTGTATTGTGAGAAAAGGAGAAAAGCACCTCCTTCTCTACCTGCTCTACATTGCACAAGGACTGTATTTCTAGTGGTGTGACAGGTAATGTGTGTTTTGCCTTGTGAATGGATCCCCGTTTGCTGAGCGAATAGTGAGGGAAAGCATAATACGTTAAAGCCATCTTCTCAACATCAGGCAATTGCAACAGTCAACTCATGATAAATCAGCTATGTCAGTCCAGTATTTATGGTGTAGCTTATGTCATGTGGTTTTTCACAGAACCCACATTTCCTCTTACTGAGCTACACGACAAGAATTATTCTTTCACTTTTTCCTTTTGTTTCTTGCCAATCAAACCAGCTCATGGAGATTAATTTGCCATAGGTGTAACACAGACTGTCACAAGCCTTTTATCGTATTTTTGCAAGACTGTCAGTGTGGTGTAGTAGCTGGGCTAGGACCTGGGAGAACCAGGTTCAAATCCTTACTTGTCATAAAACTCACTAGGTGACCTTGGGTCAGTGGTTTTCTCTCAGCCTAGTTCACTTCAAAGGGTTGTTGTGAGGATAAAATGGAAGTGGGGAGAGAATTATATATGCCACTCTGAGCTCCCTGGAGGAACGGCTGGATAAAGATGTACTTAAATATGTCCTGTTCTTCGCCTATTTTGCACAAATCTTTGGAGGGTGCAAATACCCATCTATTTAATGGTTTTCACAGAGACTGGTCTTCAGCCCATGGAGCTGGTACCCTAAATTGGGTTATGACTCCAGTAAGGAGCTGCAGAGCAGAGAGCAAAGGTGCCATGCCTTCTGTCTGACTTTACATACATGCTGAGAAGAGCACTGCAGCAAGGTGAGGTCTCTCAGTGATGGAGGGGAATCCTCCATTGCCCCAACCCTTGGCTTTGTTTGTCAGTTCAGTATATCCTCTGGTGTTTGACTGGCATTTCCTGCTCAAGGTCCTGGCCTGGACAGCAGCAAGTTTGTAGCACTGGTCCCCCATTTCCTGTCATTTGGCTCTGATGTCACTTTAGATGAGATGGGCTTGTTTGAAGCAGCAGGGCTCCCTATTTTGAGGGGCTGGATTTATCCTACCTGAGTGGCGCTGTAGTTCCTCTCAACAGGCAATGGTGGATATTATCAAGGTGGGACCTGCTCTCCCCCTCCCTTTAGCAAGAATTAAGGTAAAGGTTTCCTTTGCTCAAAAGCCAGTAGAATACAACTCTAGGGATGCGGTACTCATCTCCATTTCCAAGTCAAAGAGCTAGCGCTGTCCAAAGACATTTCCGTGGTCATGTGGCCGGCATGACTAGACGCCGAAGCGCACGGAATGCTGTTACCTTCCCACCAAAGTGGTACCTATTTATCTACTTGCAATTTCTTGCTTTCAAACTGCTAGGTTGGCAGGAGCTGGGACCAGAGATGGGAGCTCACTCTGTCATGCAGCACTCAAGTCTCAAACTGCTGAACTACTGACCTTCTGGTTGGCAGTTCAGTGTCTTAACCACTTAAGCCACTGCAGCCCTCTTAGCAAGAATTACTTCCATACAAATTAGTGACTGTTGTATGAGAATAGATCCAGTTGGTCAGCTGTATTGGTCTGAAGCAGAACAAATTTAGTCCAATGGCACCTTTAAGACCAACAAAGGTTTATTCAAGATATAAGCTTTCATGTGCACGCACACTTTATCAAATATTTGGTTTTAAATGTTATTTCTGTACTATGTAGTATGCACTAATGAATGTAAGCCATCCTGAGCCTGCTTGTGGGGAGGGCGGGGTATAAGTTGGATAAATAAATAAAATAAATAAATAAAGTGTGCATGCACATGTAAGCTCATACCTTGAATAAACCTTTGTTGGGCTTAAAGGTGCCACTGGACTTTGTTCTGTTGTATGAGAATATGCTTTTACTATAACAATGTTACTGCAACATTTTGATATCCTGTATAATAAAGGGATTCAGCTGAAGAATGAATAGTCCAACACACTGTCACACAGTGGCCGAAAACACCAGGTGCCATCAGGAGGTCCATCAGTGGGGCCAGGACACTAGAAGCCCTCCCACTCTCTCTCCCCCCCCCCCCCCCAACACCAAGAGTACAGTGCATCATTTGCCCCAGACTGTGAGATCCTATTTATACCTTGTGGCTAATAGCCACTGAGACCTCTGCTCCATATGTTTATCTAATTACTGTGTAGGCACCTTCCTGTTCCAAAACCAGGAGTGAGGGCAATCTAGATCATCTGCTGCACATTAGAGGCACAGTTGTTCACCTTCGTCTGTTTGCCTGCAGCATGACGATTGTACTTGCTCTGTAGGCTCAAATGGGAAGGCGAGAGATGCTGAGGTCACTTCTGAGATTTTATCTACCCTGTGAAGCACACCAAAGATGAAGAAGGCTTTTGCTAAAGCAATTCTCTGCTGTCAATGACTGTATATCACACCCAACTGTAATTCTCCTGTAGTACATTCTGTATTTTTTTAACAATCATAAATCTGGAGGAGTGGTTAAAATGTTGGGCTAAAATCTGGGAGAGATTGAACTCCCTGCCGCGCTATGAAGCTCACTGAGTGACCCTGGGCCAACCACTCTCTTTTTCTCTCTGAGCGTCATAAAGTCGGAAGAAACAGGTATGATGCCCTGAGCTCTTTGGGGAAGGAGCAGGATAAATAGGCACTAGATACATACGAGGTGATGCCCCAACGACCTTGGGCCCTTATTCTCTCTCAGCCTCACCTGCACAGGGGTTCTGGGGAAGATAAAATGGGGAAGGAAGTACTTATGTCTGCTGCCTTCAGGAACTGTGGCATAAAAGCAGGCGCACTAGGGTAGAAGTTGGCGCCACAGCCATCCCCACAAGACCCTTTCCCGTCCTGCAAAAGAAAACCCGGCTGCTGGACCGGCTGCGCGTGTGGGGAAGGCGCCCCAAAGGCGCTTTGGCGTTTTGTGGCGCTCGTGCGGCCGGGCCAGGGCCAGGGCTGGTGGCGACACCACTGCGCTGCCGCCTCGCCTCGCCTCCTCGGCAGCGAAGGTAGGCCAGGCCAGGCCGCGGCGCCCCAGGCAGGCAGCGACAAGCTCCGCCGCGCCAGGCCGCGGCCAGCAACATGTCCGTCTTTCCCTCCCCGCTGGCTTCTTCGCAGGCGCCTCCGCCTCCTCTCCCCGGCAGGACCCGCCCGCGGTGCGGCCTGTCCCCTCCCTCCTGAGGGAGCAGCCGGCGGCAGCCGAGCGGGGAAAGGGGAGGGTCTAGAGCGCTCGACGGGCGCACCGAGCCGGGCAACCGAGCGAACCTGGCGGCGGCGGCAGCAACACCCCAGCCGAGCCTCCCGCCGCCCGGGCTGCGGCATGTCTGAGGCTGGCGCGGCCGGGGCGGGCGCGACAGCGGCGGCCACCGCAGCAGCCGCAGGAGGAGGAGGAGGAGGAGGAAGCGGCGGCGGCGGGGGGAGCAGTGGCGGTGGCGCTGGAGCGGTGCAGCAGGGCTCCCCGGCCGCCGGAGGGCTGGCCGCTTGCGGACCCGCCCGAGCTGTGATCGCGGCAGCCGCCGCCGCCACTACTGCTGAGAGCCCTGCGGCTGTCGCGGGCGGTAGCGGCGGCGGAGGAGGCCCCGGCTCGGCTCGCATCGCGGGCAAGAAGGCGCAACTCCGCTCTGCGCCCCGCGCCAAGAAGCTCGAGAAGCTGGGCGTCTACTCCGCCTGCAAGGTACCCGCCCGGCCCGGGGGGGTGGGGGGAGAAGGAGCGGGACGGAGCCGCCGCAGCGACCGCCCTTCCTCGTCGTTACCGATAGGGGGCGTCCTAAATCTCCGCTCGAGTGTTTTTTTTACGGTTGCAGCCGGAGCGGACGCTGCGCCCTACTCGGGTCGAAAGCGGAGCAAATGGGAAGCTTGTACCACGGAGCGGCGGCGGCGGCGGCGGCGGCGTGGGGGGGGGGGGGTCCTCCTGGGGTGTGTGTGCGCGAGTGTCCGCCCTGCTTTCCTCCTCTGCCTGCTTTCCTGCTATGTTAGCTTAGCAACAGGTTTTCCCATGAGCGAAGCAGATCACTGCCTACCGCCTCCTTTTATTATGATTGTCATTTTGCCTATTCTTAGTACTCGCCTTCAAGAACACTTCATGGGGGTTAATTGCCCCTTGGCGCCTGTTTACCCCCCCCCCCCCCACGGGCGGATGCGAAGTGGATTTCCTCCCGCCACCGCTGCTGGCAGGGCGATCCTAGTAAACTGAGTTGTACTTTTAAAAATCCGTTGCTGTCAGTGGCTTTAGAAGGGTGTTACTCTGTTTAGAATTGTACTGTTACTGTTATGTTATAGAGGACCTGATTTATGTTAGCGGAAACGGGATGCTGAATAAGCCTGGACCAATCAGTTAACGACATCAAGTAGTAAAGCGATGTGTAATAGTGCAAGAGATCAAATCTGCTTGGAAATTAAACTGTTTGGGATGTACCCGACCCACGCAGTTCAACAGACTTAATGGCACTGAAATCTTTCGGCGGGGGAGGTGCCCTCCCACTGCACGTCCTCCCCCCTCGCGCTTGTCCTGCGGATCTGGAGACCTCTAGGAACAAAAATGGGGCTGACTCACTAGACTACTGCAGGAGGAGAAAGTGGAGAAGCCCCTCTCCGGGATGGTTGGACACATCCCCTTCTGTCTCAGAAGGCCGTGCATAGTTTGTTTTTTAGATCCTCGCCTCTCACATATGTGTGGGAAGGCTGAGAGTATTTATTGGACAGGAAATGCACATGCTCAGTTTTTCAAGTGGCTCAACCTGGGCATGAAAGCCATGTTTCCAGAGCTTCCTAAAATGAACTTAGCGCTTTGCCACAAAGCACGTTTCACAGCTCTCTTGCTTTCTTCGCCAGCGCCGCATCACTCCCATCCACTCGCACCAAGCCCTTCGGCTCAGCTCCGTCCCTTCAACTCTTTGCACCAACGTGGTCCTCCGAGTCGCCCCTCTCCGCTGTTGCCCTGGTCTTTTTAATCCCCATAGCAACTCCTCGCCGGTGTGATATTCTTCCCCGTGGGAGCCCCACGCCGTTCCTTCCAAGTGACCCAATTCCCCGTCCGCCGCCCTCCACAGTGCGGTTTCCGCCAAAGGCCTGTTCCCTCCCTCCGGCCTGCTCTGCGGGCTTCCTCCTTTATGCCACGGCGCGCCTCACGCCTCCTTTGTGTGACTTGGAGAGGAGTTGTTTTGACGAGCGCCTAGCGCCGAAGGTTTGCTCAAGGACGAGGCGCCGCGGGAGAAGCGACCAATTGGCGAGCAGTCGCGAGGGGCTGGGCGAGGAAGGCTTGCACGATAGGCAGCGCGAGGCTGGCGTTGCTCCGAAGGCGCCCAGGCTCAGGCCCAGCGGGACAGGCCAGCGGTTGCTAGATTGTCTGCTCGCTGCAATGCTGCCGCAGCTGCTTGTCATGTAAACATGGGAGCTGGCTGGGAGACAAAGCTCTCTGAGGCGCCTGCTGTGCGGCTCTTCGGAAAGCATAAACAGCCACCTCCCCCTCCCCCTCCCCCCCCCAGCCGTGAGACAGCCATTCCAGCACTCTGTGTGCCCTGCCGGGCTACTGGGGGGAGGAGAGCCGAGAGATCGGATTGGGAATTTGCAGCGGCGGCTCCTCCTATCTCCACCGCCCCGCGCGCCTCTTCTCCTTGCCAGGTCTTGGCAACAGAGCCTTTGTTTTGACAGGCTGACAGCTGAAGGAGGTGGGGACTTGGGCTTGTTCTTTCGGCAGCCTGTGGTTGACGAAAAACGCTTGAGCAGGAACCTGATGAGGCCAGAGCCAGGGAGCAGAGCCCCGGGCGGCGAGGTCCGTCGTTCATTACGAGAAAAGAACGCCAGATTAGCAGCGCAACTCTAAATAGAGTTGCACCAAACGAAATCTATTGATTGATATAGAGTTAGAAGGGGGTAACCCTGCTTAGTATTGTGCTGTAAGTAAATGGGACTGAGCGCACAATACTGCATTAAAGTAATACTCAAAGCATAGGACAGAATATTCCACATTAAGAGGTCGTTTTGTGAGTGTTATGTGCTAGCAGGTCTCTTCCAATTTATGGCGGCTCTGAGAATCAGACAGTGGTGAGGGGCTCTGTACATGTCAGTGAAGCTGAGAGCAGTACCATCAGGAGCAGAGCCAATGCAGTTTGCAGGTCCCTGTTGTGGGGGCCCTGGTGGCAGGTGATTCAGACTTTGAGTCAAAGCTTGTAGACCTTTTCAGTATTTTTGAAGTTTCACATTATTAGGGTGCTGGACAAGAACTGCTTTGACCTTGATCTCTGGTTTGTGACTCACCTGAACTAAATGGTGATTCAAGCAGGTGATTGGGCAGCACTGAAATTCTGTGTTCAGTCCAGGCAAACACCCATAGAATTAGCTGCCCCGGTGCTCACTGTGTCCAGTCGAGGCAAACAAATGGTTGGAGGCTCAGCCAGTGTTTTCACTAAGACAGAATTATTATTGGTAGTTTTGTTAGTGTAATAGTTTTATGTTAATGTAATTCAGTAGGTAATACTTAGCTCCACTGGGCTACATGCACTGGCAGAATAACATAAACGGAAATAATTCTGAATTGATTGCTCATATATTGGCCAGGAATGGCGCTTCGGGTTCTTGGACATCAGGGCTGCTTCCCCATGGTTTTTCTCTGCTTTGGCACCCAGACTTGGAGCGAGCATCCATATGACACTGTGATCTGATCATCCTTTCCCTGTCCTTGGAACGCTCTTACCCAAATCTGCTTTGCTGCAAACTTTTTGGTAAGAACAGTGTCCAAGTTCCTTACCACATTGTCTAGATGGGAAGGTGGGCATTTTAAAAGATCCTGCCCACATAGTTTGGGGGCAGTCCCTGGAGAGAGTGGAGTTTGGGGAAGCTCAGTAGAGGCTGGATGCTATCGTGTTTGCCATCCAAAGCTGTCATCTCCTTCAGGGGAACTGATCTCTGTAGTCCGGAGAGATATTGTAATTCCAGGGGAACTCCAGGCCCCACCTTGAACACCCACATCAATACTACTTTCCTTTGAATCAGTCCCTTAACAGCTGCTGGTTTCCCTGCTGTTCTACAAGAAGGCTTTTAAAGAGTTCTTTCTTTTCTTTTTTTTAAAGGTAACTGCTATAAACACTACAGTGTTACACCATTTTTTAATTTTTGCAAACAAATTCTTAAAATGATGTGGTTTGCAAAAGTTTAGGGAAAATTCTGGCTGACGGAGGAAAGTGTGCAAAAAACTCCTGTGTGGAAGCTCTTATTACCAATGCTCTGCCTTTTGGCTGAAATAAAGGGTAATACTGAGATTCGATATTGCATTTTGTTGAGGCTGTATGAAGTCAGCATGTAATCCTAAGTATTACTAGGATGTAATTCATACTGTGTTTATCCTGTAGCCCTAAGTAGAGTTACATCCTTCTAAGTCCATTGAAGTCCGTGCAGTCTTAGCAACCTTACTTCCTACTTAGTATGTTTAGGATTGTAACCGTAAATATTTGTGCTAGGAGTAAAGAGGGGCTCCTGGGTTTTGGAAATGATATTTCCTGATGGATTTGAGGCTGCACACTGGAACCTATTTCCCTGGGATTGAGTGGTTAAATTCTTTGTTTAATATCTTGCTGACACACAAGGCAAAATTGTTGACTCAGCAAACAGAAATCTCCTTTCATGCTGTTCCCATGTAGGCTGGGGTTAAAAGAGACAGCTGTTTTTCTTTCTGAATAACTGGTGGGAATAACTGTGTGAAGCCTGCAGAAGTTGTGGAAATAAATAATGTCGCTTTAAAATCCTTTCCTTTTTTCTCTCTTATTTCTCTGTTGCTTTCATAATTTTTAGAGCTATTAAGCTTGAATTCTGTAGGATAAAAACAATGTACATGTATGTTGCTTGTTTCTGTATGCATTTGGTATTTTAAAGACAGCAGGGAATGTATGTGCTACACAACACAGTTTGGCTTCTCTGCTTCTTTGTCTTGATGTCTCATTCTTCTTTGCATTCTATTTGTCTGACAGCAGTCATTAGGTTCAAATGTATTTGAAATAAATATGTGCAGCTTTGTTGTGTACTTAGTCTGTTAGAAGTTAGGAAAACAGGAAGCATCAGAGCAGAAAGTAGAGGGCAGGACTTGAGGGACTGAGATAATAGGGGAGAAGCTGGATGGGTGCAGACTGGCCAGCTGGGCTGTTTGGTAACCCTGGAGCCAGGCCTGAAGATAAGCCTTAGTGGGGGAGAAAGAGACAAAAGTGAAAGGCTGCAAAGACAAGGTTAACTTTGGGGGTAAAAAAATTGTTTTTCTGACTTCACTTTAGTGGTTGGAAAGGTAGAAACCTGCAAGGTAGCATAGAAAAATGAAAAATTAAAGCAGGGCCACACAATTGGTGACCCCGCCACCCTCCAAGGTTGAACACAGCCTACCAGCCAGGTATTGTGGGTTCACTGTTACCAGCCTTCTCCCAGTCCCTTGCTCAGTTTTGTAGACCGGAGCAGTCAGCCAAATCCCAACCCATCAAAGAGGTTTCTTGAGTGCCTGCTGTGGTTAGTGGGCTGTATTAGGCATGCTGGATCACAAACTGTGCAGGCCACCCTAAATAACTTTCTCTAATGTCTGATTGTCATGTTAACTTTTTATATATATACTTAGACTAGAGCTGCATATCATTTCCACAAACATTTTCTCCAAACACACATTTACTGGTGGTAATTAGTAGCGTAAGGATAGACATTTTCAGGGCGAGATCAGTGGGTGGGAGGGGGTGCTCTTCTCCCTCACAACTTTAGGCCCTTTTCTTCACAGCTGGCCTTTTCATTTGAGAGATATTTGTAGAAAAATCAGCAAAAATCACTAATATACTGATACATTGATATGAATTGCCCATGAAGTATAATTCTGCCCTCAGAACAGTATTATTAGACAGTAATCCCTAGTATATCAGTATATGCTGGGAACCTAGGATTGTCAGGTCTTACCTGGCTGCCAGTGGGGGGTTCCAGCCTGGGTTCCAGGATCTCTTGGCGTGCGTGTACAGCACATGCACCAAGATGAAATCTCCCAGAAGTGACACCATCATGCCGGGCACATCGTGCAGGGGACTCTCTAGCATTTGGCCAAAAACTCTATGGTCACCATGGGGCTCTTTGGGGGCAGGACTCCCCTGCCAGCCAGCTGGCTGGTGATAGATTTCCGGAGACAGAAACCCCACCCAATCATGGGGATGGCAACCATATGGGAACCTTATAACTTGACCTACTTCCTGCTCCTGTATGCTGAGCCATTTCTGTATATTAGTGACTTGATGTACACTTTTATGAATAAGCACATGGTACTTTGTGAATAAATACATAAGAGCAAGATTCGAGACCAGTAGCACCTTAGGGACCAAAAAGATTTCCAGGGTATGAGTTTTTGAGAGTCAAAGCTCCCTTAAGGGATCTGTGACTCTTGAAAGCTCACACTTTGAAAATCTTGTTGGTCTCTAAGGTGCTACTGGACTCAAATCTGGCTGTTCTACTGCAGACCAACATGGCTGCCCTCTGAAATAATACTTAATAGGAGACTAGACCCTACGTGAGTGACCCAAAAGGTCAGACTAGTAACAAAGGGGAAAATTAATAGTTTGGCTAATAAATAGGGCATGTACAGAAGAACTAAAGTTGCCTGGCTGTGTGCAGAAGATGTTTTCTGCACCCAGGACTACTTTACACACTGCACTGTTGGTGACAAGAGGAAAGCAAAATCCAGCAATGTCCTTTAGCTAGAACAGAGGTTCTTCAGGAGCTTGCAAGCTCTTACGCAAGCAGAACACTGTGTTAATTCTTCTTCAGGCTCTCACACAAGTGATTGTGGAACAGTGCCAGCAGCTGTTTTCCTTCTGCGCATGGTCTCTTGGATTTCATCCAATATTAAGACCGTTTCCATCCATTTTAATTACTTGCTTATCTCTGCTAAGTATAATACAAATAGTATTCACAAGAAAATTGACGCTCATAAAGAGTAGGAATAGAATAGCCATAAAAACACTGCTGTATGGACGCGTACATTTTAACAGTTATAATATTGGTTAGTGCGACACATCACAGATGAACTCTAGCTTGAAATACTCGCATGGGGGAAAATAGAATTCCTTGATTAACACTCAAGCAGATGTAGTAAAAAAGAAACTGCATTTCTTCTATGTGCGTTACTGAATGGAAAGGTACTAGAATTTATAAACCTGTATCAGTTTTTCTAAGTGTCTGAAGTATTTCACATATGTTGTTTTAGGACAGTTTCACACGTGTCAAATCAAGTTACCACTGATTGCATATGCAACAGGCAGCTACACTCGGGCTGCGATCACACACACTAAATAATCCACTTTCAATGCACTTTCAGTGCACTTTCAAACTGGATTGTGACGGTTCACAGACTAAAATCCAGTTGGAAAGTGCATTGAGAGTGGATTATGCAGTGTCTGTGGCTGCAGTCACACATACTATATAATCCACTCTCAATCCACTTTCAATGCATTTTCCAACTGGATTTTGCCAGTTCACACATGAATAGTCCAGTTGGAAAGTGTACTGAAAGTGGATTATTTAGTGTGTTTGACTGCAGGCTCAGATCACAGCCTAGAACTGTGATCACACACACTAAATAATCCACGCTCAATCCACTTTCAGTGCACTTTTGAATTGGTTTTTGTCAGTTCACACAGTAAAATCCAGTTGAAAAGTGGATTGAAAGTGGATTATTATCTCATCTTCCTGGTTCTGTATACTTGTTCAATACATGTGCTAGCTAGCACACAAACTTATGGCATGCACACTTTATATTTTACCTGTACTTTGAATGCACATTGTATGTAGACTGACAAATGCAATTATCCTTGACGGGCAACTGAGATAATGACTTGCCTAAAGCCAGCTGACAAATTCACGGCTCACTTAAGTTTTAAATCAGGGACTTACAGATCATGAGTCGTGGTGCAGCAGCTCTTGAATATAAATCGTAACTACCTAAGATTTTCTGTGCCATATGTCTCTCACAAAAATGAAAACTGAAAACCTCAGTTATTACAAAACCACCATGACATGCTAGGCTTTATTAACAGACATTGAAATCCTGAGCTATAGAGGTGGGAAAGGGCCATGGCTCAGAGCATCTGCTTGACATGGAGAAGGTCCCAGGTTCAATCCCTGGCATCTCCGGTTAAAGAGATTAGGTAGTACAGAATCTGAACGATCGTCACCTGTGTAGACAATACTAACCTTGATGGACTGATGGTCTGATTCAATATAAGACAGCTGCATGTCTATTCATGTATGGGTTCCTTGAGGTATATCCTTTATACAGAGATCATAGTCCTTAGAACTCTTTTAGATCACCATCATCAAACACCTGAAGCTTTTTTGAGTTTAACCGTAACAACAGCATTTTCCACTCCACCCTTGTACTGCATTACCAACTCCTTTTAAAATTCCCTGAGCAAAACTGTCCCTCCGGCCTCTGGTATATACAAAACTAGTTCAATAGTTTCCTGGATCACAGGCAGAACTTTAATTTCCCTAAATATTAGTGTTTTGTTGTTTAATGTTTCAAAAAAGAACAGTAAACATCTGATGTATCAAATGTATAAATTAATGACAATGATCTTTAGTAGTGTATATAATCTGCAATCCAAGCCTAGGGCTAAAGTATATCATTAGAAAAATGTTCATCATAAAACGAATCCATAGTTAGTTATTTTCCAGTGCAGCCCGAGTCACTGTAGCTTGGACTCCTCATTGATTAGTGTTTCGGTTCAGAGAATTTAATAATACAAAGTTACATAATGAAACTTCAGTTAATTGCTAAATTCTACAAAACAACTTGCCCAGTATTGGATTTCTTTCTAGTGTGAGGGAAAAACACTGTTGTTATTTACAAATGTACGGAACCCATTGGTTTCTCTAGTAAAGCCCATGAGAGAAGAAAATTAAAAAAAAAATCTAGTAAAGCCCATCTATCCAGTAACATGCATTTGAGAAATTTAAGAATATATGCAGGCATGTCCTGAACTGGATAGTTCAGGCAAGCCCGATCTTGTCAGATCTCGGAAGCTAAGCAGGGCAACCCTGGCAAGTACTTAGAAGGGCAACCTCCAAGGAATACCAGGGCTAGGATACAGAGGCAGGCAAATATCAAGCTACCTCTCTGAAACATCCTAGCTGCACTAGGGGTTGCCTGAAGTCACCATGACTTCCAGGCACACAAGCACTCACACACAGACGCGCACAAACACAACCAAAAAATACCACCCCCCTGAAAAAAGGAATATGTGCAGGAGTTTTCAAGATGATTCATAGTAACTTACCCACAGAATTCCATTTTACCGCCAGCAACCATATGGACCTAATTTTCCTACATCTGTCCCTAATAGTCTATTTCAAAAGTAACACATTCAACAGTGGCATGCTTTGGGCTGTAATCCAAAAAACAGATAAGAGTAGGGCATTTGGATGTAAAATGATGTATTCAGATCTGTGAAATTGATTTTAAGCAAAAGTGGATTTGATTCTGAGGGTGGAGGAACATGTTTTAATTGACACAGGTTTGCTTACTGTGTCAATTACTGGCATTGAGTCACCTAAGAAAGCTTATGAATGCTTACATGTACTGATGTCAGCATGTCATGCACTCCTTTTCTAGTGGCTTCCAGTGATGTGAGGTTGGATGAGAAATGCTTGACTTAATTATGGGTAAGCAATCCTGCGTGTTTGGAGGGAAGCCATTTTGAGTGGCAGCTACATGTCTTCTATAACATATACTTCTGCCCTTAACTAGAGTGTGACTAGAATTATAATAATGTTTCCACCTGGTTAGAAAATTGCTGGTCATAGCCTATGTTGAATGTGGAATACATAAGCTTGGATCCCTTGGTAGCTCTCTGCTGTTGGAAAAGATTAGTGAAATGGGAGTTCCTCACCTCCTCCTCCTGCTCTAGCCCAAAACCATCTGAAATGTTGCTCAGGGAGGGGGGAAAGGACTCCCAGGAACTGAAGGGGGGGCAGTTGGAGAACTGTAGCAGAAATGGGGAATCAGCAAAATGGTTCCTGTATTACCAGATATATACCATGGAATCCAAGCTAATGTCTTTAGTTGTTACTTTATATCTGAACTAGGAATAAGGCCTGTTATGGAAATAAATACAATGGGCTCTAGAAAGAGGCTCTGGGCAGGTGCCCTGGCTTTGGGCATTCAGCATCAATTTGCTGTGGTGCCCCCAGCAGGGTATAATGACACAGAGTTCACCATTTTCTCCAGGGGGAACTGAACTCTGCCATCTGAGGAGCAATTGTAAATCTGAGTGATTTACAGCCCTCACTTGGAGATTGGCAACAGTGGTTCCCCAGGAGGAAATGGTTGGTTTGGAGGTTGGAGTCTATGGCATTGCACCTGTTTGAGGTCCCACCCCTTCTCAGACCCCATCTTTTCCAGGCTCCACCCCTTAAATCTCCAAGAATTTCACAACCTGGAGTTGGCAACCCTATCTCCTTCCCAGCCAACCATCAACGTACCATTATCTGTCTCTCTGACTTCAGGTTTACATCTCCTCTCCCCTCCCTGTAGCTTCTACCTGGGAAAAGTACAGTCTTTCTCTGCAGTGGGGACCAAAGCAGCTCACATCATTCTCCTCTCCCTCTTTTGATCTATACAACAACCTGTGAGGTAGGTTAGGCTGAAAGTCTGTGAGTGGTCTGAAATCACCCACTCAGCTTCCACAGCAAGAACCTGGGTCTGGAGGACCCTGCTGTGAAGTGTTAACTGCTACATCACACTGGCTGTCATGGGGGGGGGGCACTTCAGCAGGGTATAATGACACAGAGTCCACCATTTTCTCCAGGGGAACTGATCTCTGCCATCTGAGAGCCGCAGTGGCCCCAAGGATTGCAGCAGTGATGGGGAGAAGTTGAGATGGGGAGAGGAATTACCCCCCTAAGAGTATCACAGGTCTCCACTTGTACGATAACTTTTTAATTACTGTTTCCATGACAAAAGTCATAACAGTGATATACAATATGTAGTTTATATAAGGTATTGTAGGCTCTTCAGGAGAACTAAATGTTTCAGTTGATTTTCTACCACAGTGCTCAAAAGTCTCAAGGAGGTAATTTCATACGTTCTTTTCTAATGAAAAGCAGAGGAGTGACATTTGATCAAGTTGCATGAGACCGTCGGGGGAAACACTGCAAAAGTCTCAAAGCCACTCAACAGGATGTAATGTAAGCATCTGAGGAATGTATGGTCTCTATTGTGCAAAAATATTTTCCCTGTTGGGGTCAAGAACTGAAGGCATACATTTCAGCAGGATGTACTTGATCTGAATGCTCTTTGCTGCCTTTGAAGACTGTTCTGAAGGGTTCAGTTGGTTCCAAATGTGCCTGCCACCTTCTTAGCAGGTGCGAGCCAGTGGGACATAACTATAAAGGAAAAACTGTGCTGGCTCCCAATTTACTTGTGATTGTTGTTTTGGTATTATTAACCTTTAAAACCCTAAATAGCTTGGATCCAGGATCCCTTGAAGTTGGTAGAGGAGAACCTGCTGTGAATCTTTTCTCTGTCTGAAATATGCTCAAGGTTGGGATGCCCCCCAGGGTTCACGGAACTCCCTCCACAGTCAGGCCAGCTTAATTCTTCCCTTTAAAAGAATGTTTACAGTATTTTTTAATCTAAGTTGACATTGGCAGTGTTTTGCTAGACTTAACTGCGGAAAATTAAGTCACATCTTAGTGTTTTGTAAAGTATATTTAAAATATCGTTAAGTAGAGGGAAAGAGAAGGTGTGGCTGGATTATTGTAAGTTAAGTGTCACTTGTTTTGGAAGAGTTAGTGAGAAATAACAACTCAGTGGAGGAGGAAGAAGCAGCAGCAGCAGCAGCACCACCACCACCACTACCTGTCTGTCATTCGAAATGCTTTTTGTTGTTTCTGTGGGAGGGCTGGAATTAATTCCTGTAAATTCACCTCTGGCGATGCCAATGTTCATGCATCTGTTTGCAGCCTTGAATATAGTTATTGTGCAACACTGTGGTTCTGGGTAGTTACTCGGCCCTCATGGATTTTAAGGCTGAGTAATCAATATAGCACAGTCTGTTGGCTGCTGTACTGTCTTTGTGATATTGTGTTTATGGCACAGGATTGCAGGGGCAGAGCTGCCAGTGCTTGATAGAATTACAAAATCCCAGCTTCGTATTTATGGATGTTGGTTGTGACCCTTCCCAGTATTTTGTTGTCTTATAAACAGGCACACTTGTGTGTGTGTGGAGGGCCACACAAGCATTTATGTAGATGATGTAGTTCGTGCTGAGGACAAATAAATACGTGAGCAACACACTTGTTACGGTATATATAAAAAATTTTAAGATAGAAAAAAATACAGAGCTTTAACACAGTTTCCTGGTACTTTGTCTTCTGGCACTTGACAGGTTGCAAATCCCACTGCTTGTAAAACATTTATATTGGGTGGTAAGAAAATATTTGCATTGATAATTGAAAATGTTCTCTCTTGCTGCAAGGCTGCAAAGTAGTAGGACCAAATACTTTGCGTCATTTAGTGATTGCTCGGCTGTGACTTGACGGCAATTTACACACACACACTATAAACATTATGGACAATAGTGCATGATGAACACAAGTTATTTAGTGGAGGCTATTTCAGAGTTAATGGAAATGGTACTTGCAGTCATGTTAAATGTATTGCATTATTTCAGCAGCGATGGTCTTGCATGCTCATTTCATCTGTGATGGAGAAATACATGGGTAAAAGTCATTATATATTCCCATTAAAATTTAAAAGCTTTTTACATCTACAGTAATTCTAGGAACAGAAACCACTGTCTTCTATAGCATGAGTGGTTAGGTGTACTGGACCATATGCTAAGAACTGCAGGGTAATCTTTGATTCATTAGGGGAATGGCCTTGCCAATTTTCTCAGCCAATATCTCTTCCACTGCTAATATTTACCAGTCTAATAGGAAATTATTGCTTTATAAATTATGGTTGCTGGTTTCATTTTGTGTATTTACAGTAACAAAATGACAATTTTCCAGCAGTACAAAAACCTCTACTTTATGAACATTCATGATGATGTGCCAGATGTTTGCATTCTCCAAAATTCATGGCATTATTCTCTCTCCTTCTCCCCTCCCTTTTTAATCACAGGCTGAAGAATCTTGTAAATGTAATGGCTGGAAAAACCCTAACCCACCTCCCACTCCACCCAGGGCAGACTTGCAACAGGCAGTTGTGTGTCTCACTGAACCATGTCGTAGCTGTAATCATGCACTCGGTAGGTTTTGTAGCTTTTCCCTTTCTTCAGTTTCAGTTCATTTATTTGTAATCGGAGCCTGACTTTTAATCACAAAGTTGAGGAAAGGAGTAGTAAATTCCGAAATAAATTCGTGCTTTGAATTTTAATTGGCTTAAATTTAATATAATACATTTAGTAACGACATATTCAAGTGGGTAGCCATGTTGGTCTAAAGCAGCAGAACAAAGTTTGAGTCTAGTGGCACCTTTAAGACCAAAAAAGCTTAATTCTGGGTATAAACTTTTGTGTGCATGCACACTTTTTCAGATACATTAAAACAGTTTTCCTCAAACCTTACGTATTGGGGGGGGGGGGTAGTTAGCCTGCTGTATGGTGGGGAGGGTGGGATACAAATCTCATAAAATAAAATAAATAAAAAATTAGTTGCCAAGAAGGGCTAGTTAGAGTCAAGATGCATGACTAACTGGGTGATAAGTATAGCTGAGATTGGATGCATAATACAACTGCTTTAATCTAATCCCAGCTATACTTATTGTCCAGTTACTTATGCATCTTGACTCTAACTAGCCCTTCCTGGCAACTGTATAAACACCATTTTTCTGTTATCTCATGTAATAAACATAACACGTTTCAGTAGAAGCAATATATTCAGCTGGGGGGAAAAATCTGAAAACCACATGCATGTGTGAATCAGCCAAGAGAAAAAAGGGAGTTTTCTCATGTTGCTAAACTACTAGCATTGTTTGTTTGTTTGTTTGTTTATTAAAACATTTGTATCCCACTTAAAGGCAACTTACAATAATAGTTTAAAACATTTTCAAGTTCAAGGCATCTTACAATAATAGGTAACATTTTCAGTTAAAACCGCAAATATACAAATGTAAACATGTTGAAATTCAATAAAATAATTGGACAACCACAAATAAAATTGCAAACCCCAGGCCTTTTTTTTTTTTTTACAAAAAAGGTGCCGTTTCTCTCAAGAAGGAAATGAAGTTTTCAAGCTGTATACTGAGAAGTCATGAACTTTTAAATATTTTTAAAAGAATTTTGTCGAAGAGGTTCCAGAAATGAGAGAATTGGCAGTAGGGGTGTGCGTTTGGATCTACCCAAGCTGAAAATATACTTTGCTGAGCAGGATCAGCTGGGCTGGCAGGGAGCTCAGAGCTCCCTGTTGGCTCAGCTTTGCACTGGCTTTTCCTGCAGCACAGTTTAAAGCCAGTACAGGATCAGCTGAGCCAGTGGGGAGCAATGCTCCCTCTAAGGTGTGGAGTCTTGCAAGCAAAAATTCTCCTTTGTGAGCTACTGGAATTAAAGTTGTGAGTGAGCCATTCGGCTACTACATAAATTAGTTTGCTCTGGAGCCATCCTTCACGAGCTAAGACAAAAATGGGTGAGCCAGAGACTAAAAAACGCTGAGCTAGCTCACACTAACTCAGTTTAGAGGGAACACTGGTGGGGAGCTGAGAGAAACTGGGCTGCTGGAGAAGCCAAGCCAGCCCCAGGATCAGGCTTTTTTTTTAAAGGTATGTTTCTTCTCGGGTCTATTGGACCTGACAAATTTTGGGATTTCTGAACATTTCTAATAGTATTTGGATCTGGGATTTTTCGGGAATCCCGATTTTTTTTCAGGTCCAATAGATCCAAACCGAAAAATACAGCTGGTAAAAGCTCAATGATTTTGGATACCTAAAAGGCTGAGGTTGCAAACTTATATAAAAAAGAGAAAACAAAATGTATCTTCTATTACAGTGTACTTAAATAGTTCATTAAAAACAAAATAGGCCTTTAGGCCATACGGGTCATACACTGTGCAAGTACACAGTGTGCTACTAAGAGTATTCTGCATTGTATGTTATGTGTACTGCACGGTGTATGACCTCTATGGCCTAAAGACCTATTTTTAAAAATGAACTATTTAAGTGCACTGTAATAGAAGATACATTTTGTTCTACCTTTTTTATATATGAACTATTAAACTGCAGTTATATTTTGTTTAATCTTTCTTTAACATATGTTTGTAGCCTCAACCTTTTAGGTGTCCAATTCCATTCTGACCCCTTCTTTTGTGTTGTAAAAGCCCACTGATACCAGCTCTTTTACACAGACTGCAACACATAATTTGAAAAGGAAACAGGGAATGTTAAACTCACCAGCAGTGTTTTTTGGACTTGGAGCACTGTTACATTGATCAAGATAATCTGGGCAAGACATTGCATTCAGAGATTCTACCACACAGTTAGTTCCTGATGGTTGTTTATTTGTTAGCTGATGATTCAGCAGAACTGAAAGGGACAGCTTTGTGGCACTCTCAAAAATTCAGCTGGCATGCTCGATCGATACTCACAACATGCATAAATGGAACAACCAAGGTAAAATTAATCGTTGTGATATCTGAAACACAAACTACGTGTCTAATTAAAACATAGTTTATTATTAGCTTGATATTGGTTGCAAAATATCTGAGAAAGTCTTCCTGTTATTTTTGTGAAAGAGGTAAGGTGGGTTTAGACACCATAGATGTCAGACTGGCTTATTAGTAACAGCACAGGTCCACTGATGTAATGGATTTAGATTTATTTAGTTAGATCTACAGGGAGACAAGGACCTTGAATCACAGGCAGAATAACGTTTTTTCCCCTCTCCCACTTCACTGTTGGTAACAGCTGATGACAAAAATGCCTTCACAGTTCAAACCACGCTGTCATTAAAATGACAGTGTAACTAATTTCCCAATTAGCCTCCTGCTGTTAGACAGTTATAAGTGCCATTTATTAAGCTTTTATGACTTTGATGCATTTACTTTTCTTTAGTTTTTGTGGACATACTACTAGGCTTAGTAGAAAGAGGGATTTTTTTTTCTCTTTTCTTTTTGCATAATGAATTTTGGACAAGTTATTCATGTAGGGGCTGCTGTGCTTCTTTACCCACAATGATAAACTAGCAACACTGAGTTAGAAATGTCCAGCAAATGAAGCTACTCCTGAGATTATGGACTCTTCTGCAAATATTTTATTTATTTATGCAATTTATATCCCGCCCTCCCCACCTTATGGCAATATTGGAATTGTAAATGCATTAGAGAAGGCAGTCTGTTAAGAAGTCTCAAATTGACTTTGCCATTTGGTGCAGGTTCTAGAGTAGGGTTGCCAGCCCTCTGGTGGAGGCGGGGGGTGTCACCCACTGCCAGGCCCCACCCACCCCACTGCTGATCAGCTGGCCAGCAGGAGGACTTACCAGAAGACAGAGGAAGGCCCACAACATGTTGCCGGTGACGTGGTGACATCACTTCCAGCACACACAGCTGGCAATGTCCAGGCAACCAGTGTTCCCTCTAAGCTGAGTCAGTGTGAGCTAGCTCAGTTTTTTAGCCTCCAGCTCACAGATTTTTGTCTCAGCTCAGGAAGGATGGCACTAGAGCAGGCTAATTTATGCAGCAGCCAAATTGCTCGCTCACAACTTTAATGCCGGTAGCTCACAAAGGAGAACTTTTGCTCACAGGACTCCACAGCTTAGAGGGAACATTGCAGGCAACGCTCTAGTATTTGGGCAAAAACTCTGGTAGAAGCCATTTTTATCATAGAGTTGTTGCCCAAATACCAGAGCATTGCAACACCGCCACAGCAAGATGACGTCACTTCCTGTGTGCACTGGAAGTGATATCACCATGTTGTCCGAGTCTTCCTTTCTCTCTTGGTAAGTCTCCCCATCCCCCGCTGATTGTCAGGAGGGACCTGACAAACCTATTCTGGGGCAGAGGATCTGTAGTTCTTCACAGAAGTATCCTGTTAACCAAGCACCTCAGCTGCCAGCATCTTTGCACGGATCCAGAAATCTCTCACATTTTGTTATTTGCACAGTGGGTATATGGCCACATTTTGTACATACAATAAAAGACCACTTGCTGTGCTCTTATCAATGGAGCATGTTAAAAGCACACTTCATAGGAAGCAGGAGAGACCTGTTCATTCCAGTGAGGAATGCAAAGGTAATTACAGTAGAGCAAGGAAGAAGAATGTACCATCGAGTTGCAGCTGACTCATGGTGACTCCAACCATGGGGTGTTGTAGGCAAGAGAGGAGCAGAGGTGGTTTGCCATTGCCTTCCTCTGCATAACAACCCTGGACTTCCGTGGTGATCTCCCATTTGAGTACTGACCATGGTCAACCCTGCTTCGTTCCAAATATCTGACAAGCTTGGGCTAATCCAGGCTGCTGGAGCAAGGAATACACTTCAACATTCCTGAAGCCTTATTCTATAGTTTACTTAGCACAATAGTTCATTCAGTCTCTGCTGTTAAACAGAAATGTTCCCTGACCTGGATAGCCCAAGCTAGCCCAATCTCATTAGATTTCAGAAACTAAGCAGGGTCAGCCCTGGCAAGTAATTGGATGGGAGACCTCCAAGGAATACTAGGGTCATGATGTGGAGGCAGGCAATGGCATACCAACTCTGAATGTCTCTTACCTTGAAAACCCTACAGGGTCACCATAAGTCAACTGAGACTTGTTGATAAAAAAGAAAGGAAGGAAGGAAGGAATTTATATAGCAAGAAGGTCTGATTATCATTTGGAATACGTTGGGACTGGGAGAATAAATAGCTTCCATTTAAAAAATATGGATGCACTGCTGATTTTCATATAAATGAGACTTTAATCACACTTTGTTAGGGGCTAAGTAAAATACCTTCATAGGCCAGATCCAGCATGTGGGCTATCACTGGGCACCCCAACACAGGTCACCTCTATGGGCTCAATTTCTTTGCTGTCAGCTTTGGATTTTGTTATTTGTTATTTGTTTTTAGGTGCTCATGTTTCCCATTTGGAGAATGTCTCTGAAGAAGAAATGAACAGGCTGTTGGGGATTGTGCTGGATGTGGAGTATCTCTTCACCTGTGTCCACAAAGAAGAAGATGCTGACACTAAACAAGTCTATTTTTACTTGTTCAAGGCAAGTTGCTGTTTTTGTTTTCCAGAACAACTTCTGTACCATCATCCTGCATATAAATTCCAAGAAGTTGGCTGACTTTTTAAAAAGGGTTACTGATAGGTTTCAGTTTTGTCAACTTCCATCTATCTAGTCTTTCTGAGTACAATAATTCAGGGCTAGACCTTGCCATTAGAGGATACACGGTGCCTTCACTTTGTAGGTAATCTTAGTAGATGCTGAGAAGCAATATAATTCTAAACAGAGTTATACCATCCTTAGTCCATTGAAGTCAATGGGCTTATAATGGTTTAACTCTGTTTAGATTGAACTGCAACACAACTCCATTTTGCCATCTACTTTCTATGGTAACTTTATCGGAATTAGTAGCTTTTTCTTTCCTGTATTACCATGGCCTTCTGAATCATAATGGTTCCTGTCTACCAAGAAGTGGGGAAAGCAGAAGCAGCAATTAGCAATTTACGCTTCTTCTATGAAATAGTAGCTCATAAACTTATCCATATCAAGTCCATAAATCCCAGATAGTTTTTCAGTTTCTAAAAGGATGGTGTGTCATCTGCTTTTTGGTGTATTCTGGCAATCTAAATCATTGTCTGTGCAGGACTACAGATTTTATAGTTTTAAAATGTCCATTTTTTAATCTGTTGTCATTAAACTGTTTATTTAAAAAAAAAATTCCAACAGCTTTTGAGGAAGTGCATCTTACAGATGGGGAAACCTGTCGTAGAGGGATCTTTGGAAAGCCCCCCGTTTGAGAAGCCTAGTATTGAACAGGTAAAGTATCTACATAGCCAATTAGCGCTACCATGATTTTGCTTTTCACTGGCATTTTTTTTAAAGAAAAGAAAAACCAGGAGCTTTATAAGGAAATCGAGTGCTTTGTTAAAATAGGAACATAATTTCTGTGTGTGACAGCAAAGTAAGATGACTACTGAAGGTTCACCGGAGGATAGTTTTCTTCTTTTTCATGCAAGTAGGCATTGTGAATCTATTGCATGCATTTCAGAAATCAGCTCGCACTTTCATCAAATGTGTGTAATTATTCTCTCTAGCTGAAGTAGTACTATTTTTAATGTATTCTTTTGTACATGTCTGCAGAGAGCCCTTTGTTCTTTAGTTCAGTGCCCCTGGAAATTGGATGGAAAAAGCATCTTGTAAATTGGAAAATCCACCATTAGCAATACAAAAGATGAAGTTTAAAAGGAATCCAATAGATGATAGCAATTTGTATCACTACAAGACCCCTAGGTAGGTAGCTGATATCTTTAGAAAACAAGGTCCTGATTCAGAAAGGTAACCATTGTTGTTAGGTATTTGGTTATCTATATTTATCATATGCTGAACAAATAAGAGTAGTCTTCTTGCTTGGGGCTGGGCTGATGTTCAAGGCTTGTGGGGTTACACATTAAGTACCTATTTGCAACTGGGTAGACTCATCATGTCTTCCAATGGATACATGTTTGCAGTTTATAAGCCAGCAGCAGCATTTTATTTGTACTGAAATTAATGCAACAGATGGCAGATCGGATTCATATGCAAAAGAAAGGCTTTCCTGTTGTTGGCAGTAGACAGGGGAGTACTTAGTGCACTTCATCTGCTGTGGCCAGTAGTGGAAACCTTATTACCTGTCTCTGTGTTTCAGTCATTAATTTCAGTTGAACTAAATCAGACTAAATAGTCCTCAGGATAAGTACTCTGAATGTTGGGTAGCTTGGGTTGAGAGTGAGCTCTGAATTCACACCCTTGAGAGATGCATTCAGATGCCAAAAGAAGAAACGAAAGCTGAGCTGAGCACCACTGACTATTGAAGGGGAAGGTCCGAGCTGGTTTCTTCTATGGTATCTCTTCCCAAAGGCAAAGTTGGTTATCATGCATCTAAAATCTGTTTGCAGCTGAACTGTATCTGTCAAACAATCTTAACTGCTCTTGGCATGATCGTTAGTGAAAGTATGTATGTGTGTCGTCCAATGGGGAAAAAATAATCCTTACTTCCCTTTTTTGTAAATGCTAGTTTCTAAGGATCTCTGTCCCAAGTCATATTGATTCCATTTTATAGAAGCAAAGAGGCATCTATAGGAGCAAAGAGGCATTCCCAGCAGCAGTCAAACTCCAATGATATCATGGGGGAAAAAACAGAATTTATAATAGTAATAATGTTTTGGCAGCTTAGTTCTCCATACAGGTATACTGTTGGTTTGCTAAGAATCTTAATTACATATCCTTAATTTCTGTCTCTTCTTTAAGGGAGTTAATAATTTTGTCCAATACAAATTTAGCCACCTACCATCAAAAGAGAGACAAACAATAGATGAATTGGCTAAAATGTTTCTAAATCGTATCAACTATTGGCATCTGGAGACTCCTTCCCAACGAAGGCAGAGGTCACCTAATGACGACATTGCTGGCTATAAAGTTAATTATACAAGGTAACTGTATTTTGTTTCATAGTTTCCCTTGCATCTTATGGAATTATATTCTGTAGGTACAGGTGCCATTTGATGACCATTTCTAATGCTCCGGCTTGGTTCAAATATAACAGCAAGCCATGGTTTGTCATTACACAGATGAACCTGAAGACCCTTGGCCTTGCATGCTCCTCCCTCCCTTATGTGCAAGTAGTCGACACTAAGCCATTAATGTGAGATCTATTCTGACGTTGGGTTTTTTTTAATGAACCCTTTAATGAACTGTTTAATTGGGCTGGTTATGAATGCACAGCTAAAATGTTTAGAGTTTCTGGATTACTGTCCTACAGGATAAGATGTGGTGAAGCATTTCTTGTGCTGTGGAGCGAATAGTTGTTGTAAAGACAGTAGTTAATATCATTTCATGCCAGTCTTGTTCCATGTACACTGGCTCCAAATTTGCTTCTAAGGGCAATTCAAAGTTCTGGTCTTTTAAGTTGATCTTTTATGTCTTGAGGCCAGCATACCTAAAGGATCATTTTCTCTCATATAGACCCACTACTCATCCACTTTGGAGACCCTACCTTGGGGGCCCCCACTGTCTCACTAGACAGGTGACAACCTGAGAAGGGCCTTCTTGGCTGTGGTGTAGAAACTTTGGAACTCCCTACCCAGTGAGATTTGCCTGATAGCCTTAAGAACATAAGAACATAAGAGAAGCCAATGTTGGATCAGGCCAATGGCCTGTCCAGTCCAACACTCTGTCACACAGTGGCCAAAAATACCAGGTGCCATCAGGTCCACCGGTGGGGCCAGGACACTAGAAGCCCTCTCACTGTTGCCCCCCCCCACAAGCACCAAGAATACAGTGCATCACTTGCCCCAGACTGAGAGTTCCTATCTATCTATACCTCGTGGCTAACAGCCATGGAGGGACCTCTGCTCCATATCTATATATCTAATTCCCAAGTACCCCCCCCGCGTGCGGATACTTAAATCCACGCTGGGGGGGGCTCTTGGAGGGCAGAGGGGGGGGTCTGCAGGTGGGGGGTAACCCCCCACTTGCAGAAAAATCCGAAATCTATCAAAAACTTTTCGGGGGATCTTTAAATTTCCCGAAAAGTAAAAGAGCGTCCCCTGCGCATGTGCGGGGAACGCTCTTGGAACAGCAGCGGCCCAGCGAGAGTCGCCGAGGTCAGCCGACAGCCCGCGGAGGAGGGGGAAGGGGGCGAGAGGCGCCAAGGCCTGCCAGGAGTCTCTGGGGGGGAGGGGGCAGAGGAAGGGGGGGAAGGGGGCAGAGGAAGGAGGAGCAGCTGTCAGCTTCTCCCCCCCGCGAATATCGCGGCCCCCCCCCCCTTGTGTTTATCTAATTCCCTCTTGAAGCCGTCCATGCTTGTAGCCGCCACCACCTCCTGTGGCAGGAAATTCCATGTGTTAATCACTCTTTAAGTGAAGAAGTACTTCCTTGATCATTTTTTTCCCGCGGTCAGGTGAAGAATTTTTGTTTTGCTTGGCATGCCCTCACTAACTCCTCCTTATTTGTATGCTTTTGTGTGTTTATGTGCTTATATGTTCTATTAAACCCCCAAACTTAAACATTTTATTTAAACTGTATACACATGCATTTTAATGTTTAAATATTCACCACCTTGGGGACTCTGAATTGGAGTGGAAATCTAGCATAGAAATGCAATAAACATACAAAATAAATAGTTAATAGACTACAGAATGAGATCTTTTTCATGTTCAGCTTGGGTTATTTGTCTGTCTCTTATTTTTGTGTCCCTGCTTTCTGGTAGGTGGCTGTGCTACTGCAATGTACCCCAGTTTTGTGATAGTCTACCTCGATATGAAACCACCCAAGTTTTTGGGAGAACGCTGCTGCGCTCTGTCTTTACCGTTATGAGACGACAACTTCTGGAACACGCTAGGCAGGAAAAAGACAAGCTTCCTCCTGAAAAACGGACACTAATCCTCACACATTTCCCGAAGTAAGGAATTTTCATTTGTAGACTATCTGATTAGGCTTTGGATCTTTATTAATTTGATGTGCCAGTTAAGCCTGTGCTTAAAAAAGAGGAACACAAGTTCTCTATTTTTATCTTAGCAGATAACCATCTAATGCCTTTTCTCTTTGCTAGTTAGATAATCTGCAAGTGACTGCAGTGCACTGTTTTATTTATTTATTTAACTTCACCAAGCTGCTTACATCCATTCTTCTCTTCTCCATTTTATTCTCACCACAACCCCATGAGGCAGGTTAGGCTGAAAGTGCGTGATTGGCCCAGGGTCACCCAGTGAGCTTCCATGGCAAACATGAACATAGGTCTCCCAGATCCTAGTTGGACATTCTAACCACTACACAACACTGGCTCTGATGCAGCATCCCCTGGTACCCTAAGTGGCCAAGCCTCAGGTAGCCTGCACCTGAAGACTGGCAATACCATCCGAAGCACAGCATTGATTTTCAGAAGACTTTAGAAGGGCACAGCTCTGCTTGGGAAGGCACTGTGAGGCATTGGATGGGCCACTAGCCATGCACCAGCTGTGCTAGAACAGCCTCAGTTTAGAAAAAAGCATTCTGGGCTTGTGTCTCCTGGATGTAAGGGGGTTATAATTTCTTCATTAGCCTGGTTAGTCTTGGATGCTTTTTTTTTTACTGCTTTTGTTTGCTTGTGTGGTATCTAAGCTACATCTGAATTTTCTAGGGCTGAGGGGAGTCGGGGTAACTGTAGTAAACAGTAGTAGTCTGCTTACACATTAGTAGATTGCATCCTTAGTTACTGTGTGTTGTACACTGATGTGTTATAATTACATTAATGTTGGCTACATAGTCCATGCCCCTTTCAAGTAAGCTTTTTTGCCACTTTATTCTGTAACTTCCTAAAGGCTTTCCTTTTGACACCTTGTTGATGTCGGCATTAAATTGCCTCACCTTGCTTCATTGTGGCAGAGCCATGGAGATTTCAGTTTACATAATAATTGCACTGTAGTGGCAGTAATTTATTCATAATGGTTTATATATCAAATATGTTAGTGGGGCAGTAGGAAAAAAGACATGTCATTACTTAGATTCCCCCCACCCGATGCTACCAGTTTAGCAAAGAACAAATTTCTCAAGAGCAAGAAGCTGTACTTTAACAGTGACCACTTCATCATGATAAATAAGGGTGAAATGGCATCTCTGATAAGGCCAATTATTTGTCTGCCTTGTGGCAAACTTCTGTATGTTCTTTTTCAGACATAGGCCTTTAAAGGAAAAAGAGATAAAGTATATCTTTTCTAAGCAGGTGGGCTGTCTCACTACACTTACTGGTTGTAGAACGTGGGCTGCAGAAGAAAACTGTGGAAATAATCCAGCTGTGGTTTAAGAATTTTTATTAATTCCTACTGATTACACTGGAAGACATAAGTATGTGCTTGGCTATCTCCCGCTGGGAGAGTATTCCTTGACACTGTCTGGATCAGTAATTAATTGTGTTTGTGTAAAGTGTCATCAAATCACTGCTGACTTATGGCAACCCCATCAAAGGGTAGTTTGCCATTGCCATCCTCTGTAGGGTCTTCCTTGGTGGTCTCCCTTCCAAGTACTGACCCTGGTTAGCTTCCGAGATCTGACAAGATCAGGCTATACCATGCTGCCTTCCCTTCTCAGTAATTAGTCAGCATGCTTAATTAAGGTATTGAGGCACTTGTTCGACATCCTTTGTTGGAATTATCTTGCCTTGGTTCTGCAGCCATATTGTGGTGTCATAATGAACTTTAAATTGGGTATGACCAGATAAGGATGAAGCAGGCTACTGAGAGGTTCTGGTTGCTAAGGAGATGAGAGAATGATGGGAAGTGAGTGACAGGTGAGGGGGAATGACAGTTGGGAAAGTGTCAGTTATGGAATTGGGGTACAGGCAAGGATGTTGCGGATGATGTGAATGCTGTGAAGGGACTGAATAGCTCTTGAGCACACCACAATGCTCTGTACAGTAGGCTGTGCAGCCAAGAACAGAGTGCAGCCAAGAACAGCCAAGAACAGCCTGGGAACAGAGTGCCAAGCACTGGGAAAGTTGAGAGACTAAGCCAGGAAGGAACCATTTGGACAATGCTGCCCAATATTGTATGGCCAAGAGTTGAAATAGTAAAGTAGTAGACTAACAGCATAATCCTAAACTGAATTACACCCTTCTAAATCCATTGAAATCAATGGGTTTAGAAGGATGTAATTCTCCTTAAGAAAGCGCTGTAAGGGAGCTATCCTAATCAGGTCTACTTGGAATACTACTCAAGTCTGTTCAGTAGACTTAATCCTATAAACATGTTTTTAGGATTTCACTAAAAGATTGCCATCCTAAGGACACTTTCATGGGGATATCCCCACTGAAGAACACAGGACTTACTTCTAGGTAAACCTGTTTAGGATTACTCCTGAAAGAACTTCAGGGTGCCCCAACAACCAACTGGTGGAAATGCAAGTGCATTGAGGCTGAGGAACTGTGCGGGGAGGGTTAGAGTTTGATAGGTAGCTATGGAAAAGTTCTGGGAGTGGGAGATACACTATAAACTCATTGGGCTCTTACAACTTGTGGTGACAGGGCTTCAGTGCTCAACTATAATGGTACTGAAGAAGAATATTGTGTTGTTCTGTTGTTTGTGGGAGAAGATCGTGATTGAATGTAGTGATTCTCTTGCCTGTCTCTCTCGCCTGTCAGCAAGGGGCAGTGATTTTCAGCATAGCTGTAGGGGCTCAGACAGGCAAGGCCATGTTTGCGAGCCATGTTTTCTCCATAAAATGTGGATAACAGGCTTGAGCAGTGAGATCCTTTAGCCTAGCTGATATTCTTTTATTGTTGTTAAAAATGAGAGGCTACAACCATTCCCATGCTGAAAGCAAGTCTTGGCTAATTTAGTGTTTGCCCTTAAATGCCAAAATAATCTGCTTGTGAGAGTAATACAGTTGGATCCCCTGGGGTGGGTGGCTAAGTCCCCACCATAGATTAGTTTTCAGGGAGTTTTACTTCCAGATTGCTCTGGCAAGAACATCTGTACTTCTGCCAGATTTCACTTTTTCACTTTTTAGTCTTCCAATAGTAAGAGGCATTCTTGAGATCTTCGTTACGCCTTAACTAATTCACTGTACAGTACTCATGATCAGTGATAATAGGTAGTGAAATGAGTGGGTCATTTCTACCTTTCGTTATATACTTAGAAATGAAATGCAGATTCCAAACTGCATTCGTGATTTTGACTATTAAACTGGGAATGTTATCCTAGATTAACCTTTAAATTATTTATTTATTTATTTATTTATTTAGATTTATATCCCGCCTAACCAACATAGCGGCTGTGATAAATGGTGTATGACTATATAATTCTGTGTATGTGGCAAGAGTTTATTCTGGTTCTGTTTTTACTTTGAACACTGTTGGTTAAAGTTGAGCCCATAAAAGTTAAACGGAACTGAAGGAACGAAAAAGTTGTGGCTACCCCTATCAATACCCTGGCAGAAGATAACTAAATTGTTTCCAGCTGATATGCACATTGGAAGGCAGAACTGATCCTGAATTTTACTTATATTCAGATGACCTCTTTTGAACAGTATATAACAATGGGAAGTATTCACATGAGAGTCACGTAAGTGGCTGCAGGTAGCCACATTGCTCTAAAGCAAAATACAAACATGATAATACTTTTAAGACTATCCCAAGTAACACATAACAGTGTGCAAGCTTTCAGGTTCTCCAAAACTTTTCATTCATCCACAGATGGTTTTGGAAAGAAGCATCAGGACAGCAGTGTGATGGGTCAAGTCTGCTGTCACTTTTAGCTATAGATGGTATTTTTGTTGGCTTATATCCTTAGAGAACTATGGCTACACAAATATTTATTTATTTATTTATTTATTTATTTATTTTTTCGATTTATACCCCGCCTTCCCCGCAAACGGGCTCAGGAAAGGAAATAGTTTATAAGAGACTTGACATCATTGATCTCCAGCTGTTTGTGTGTCTAGTGGTACAGAGCAGTCTAACATTGCTATCCTAGAGTGCTCATTACTTTGGGGATACTTAAATCATAGCAGATAATCTTTCTAGATTGTACATGATTCTAAGCTGCTTAAAATGTTTTTATACAACATAGAGACCATAAAACTAGTGTGGTGGCAACAGAAATTGAGACAGCTCCGATCATCAGCACTAGTCTAGAATTTAATAAGCATTCTAACATGAACATCAGTACCAAAGTGAAATATGTATCAGCTCTGTACTTTTCTGAGTGGTTTAATGTTTGGTAGTTCATCATTAAAAAGTATGATCTGACCATTTTGCCAGGTGACTTAAATTATTGAATGCATTTTTGTTCTGAGGGGTTTTTTTTTAAACCCTATAATTACAGTAGGGCAAGCTGTGTTTCTCCTAGTAGACAAGACTGTGAGTTAACTTTGCTTCTTTTTATGTACTAAGGTTCCTGTCCATGTTGGAGGAAGAGGTGTATAGTCAAAGTTCTCCTATCTGGGATCCAGATTTCATGGCATCCTCTTCTCGAACTGCCCAGCTAGGCATTCAGACAGGTAACTGCCGTTTGCTGTAGGGCAGGGAGTACCCATGGAAATAAAATAAGTACCTGTGCTTAAAGCCAATAGAATGTCCTTTATGCGTGCAATTTCAGTTATAATCTATATTGCTTTGCTATTACTTTGTTCAGATAAAATGGTGCTTTTAGTGCATTGGTTTTTGTTCAGTAACACACAGAAAGTCGATGTGTTGCTGAACCTAAATATACATATACAGTATAAAATGTTGTGTAGAAATGTTGCCATTTGAGATCTTATTGTCTTAAACGTGCTTTCTTTTTACTAATTGTAGTTATTAGCCATCCTCCAGTGGTAAGGTCCTTTTCATACAGCGCAAGTCCTTCATCTCTCGAGCAGCCCAGTAGTGGGAGTTTGAGCCCTGCATGCAAGGCTGTTTCTGGCCTGGACCCAAACCTGGGTATGTAAAGAGCAACCGACGTCATCTTTTGATTATTTTAGCCCCATTGAGCACAATCTGTAGGGAGTTGTTCCTTTGTAAGCTCTCTTGGAAGGGAATGAGAGTTGAGCAAGAGTAGACCTGTGGTTGGTGTCTTTCCCATTGCTTGATTATTTTATGACAAGACTAGTACCTGGCAACCTGCCCACAATGCAGCAACACAGAATGGGATTGTCCTTTGGGGAATTTGCAGAGGCACCTCCCACTGTCAGTTCTTTTATCAGATCCAGGATCTTGGTGTGATACTGGGGGTTATTAATTAGCTAGTGCTTTTAAAGTAATAGTACAGAAGCTGAGATGACCTAGATGGCCTCCCAGTGCCAGATGAAGATGCTTTTATTTTGGGAGGCCTTTTAACATTAACTTCTCACCCTGGTTTTAAACACTGTGTTAATGCTTTGAATTCAGTCACCATGATTATAATTTTGTATTCATTTGCAGTCTATTTTGACTACTTTTCAAGAGGAAAGGCACCCTATATAGGGCTTAAATAATAACAATATACTACACTTTGGTGCAATGATAGTCATCCATTAGCTCTATTAAAGTTATTTAAAGGGCTTAATTTGAGTCAGTCACTTGTCCCTGGAACCCATTTAATCACCAGGGGCTCAGTCATATGCAGTGCAACCCTAAAAAACACTTTTCTGGGAGTAAGACACATTGAATAGATCTGGATAGGATTCTGGGTTGACCGGCTGAGGATGGCACTATTGATACATAACATTATTACAATGCTGAGCATGTTTCCCTCAGCTGTAATTAGCTACAACAACCCTTGAACACTGAAATTGAATTATTTACTGAGTGTTGTTCAGATTGGACTACTAGATTGGACTACTGTAACTCACTCTATGCTGGCCTTCCCTTCAGACTGATCCGGAAACTCCAACTGGTCCAGAATGCAGCGGCATGGGTCCTGACTGGATCATCATGGACAGCACACATTCAACCTGTGCTATGTCAGCTGCACTGGCTTCCAGTGGAGTACCGAGTCAGGTTCAAGGTTTTGATATTGACCTTTAAGACCTTGAGCAGTCAGGGACCCACGTATCTTCGGGACCATCTCCTATGGTATGTTCCCCGAAGATTGTTATACTCTGCAGAGAACAATCTACTGATGATCTCCAGCCCAAAAGAAGTCCAGCTGTTCTCAACCAGAGCCAGGGCCTTTTCTGCCCTGGCTCCTACCTGGTGGAACTCTCTGCCAAATAACATCCATGCCCTGCGGGACCTAATGCGATTCCGCAGGGCTTGCAAGGCAGAGATGTTCCGCCAGGCTTTTGGTTGAGGACAGCGATGGATACCATCCTACCGGCACTACCTCCTCCTCTCCCCCCCTTCTTTTTTCTTTCTGCCCTTGCCCACCTTCTTGTGGGGCAGTGATAAAACTCGGAATCTGAAATTTTAATGCCATCTGAGAATGTTTTTATCTATGGATTATTTAGATTGTTTTATTATTTATGAATGTTTTTATCATTATGTTGTTCACTGCCCTGAGCCATGTATACTCAGGGGTAGGGCAGTCTGTAAACTGAAATGATAAATAAATAAATAAATAAATAAAAAGTGACGAGTTACATCCTGTCATCGACAGAGATCTGTGATAAAACCCTTATGCATAAAAGGCCATAAGTCTGACCTTTCTTGGCACAGACACAAGGTCGCCTAAAGGAAGAATGTTGCTTAGAATGAAGGGGGTCATTCCTGCATCTCCCTTAAGGCATTCTATGCCCATTCTGCACTTCCCTTAAAGGTGCTCAGACATGCATGCCTGGGGATGTTCAAGTGTAGCTTCAGTGCTGCTCTGTGCTTTTGCTATTCTAAAACATCCATTCTGAGCTGAGCTTTTTTTCCTGTTTCATGCCAGTATTCCACCTCCCTCCCTCCCTCCAAGCGCTTAATGAAGCAAGTCAAAATATAGTTATTTTTAGTTTATCCTGGACCTAAAGTGCCAAGCTGTCTCCCTGCAGCTTTCATACCATATGTGCAAAATGTTCTACAGCGGAAGCTCAGCTGCCAGATTTGTTGATGCATGAGCCAGAAGGCACATCTATCTTTTCTGCTCTTAATAGTCTTGTTTTTGTCATTGTAAGCATGGAGTGAATTGACATGCTGACTCAGAGTGAAATTTTCAGCCTCATTTCAACTCAAAACAATGATAGAAATAACAAAGTAACTCGCTTTATCACTGTGAGAAGGGGTTGGTGCAAAGTGCTCTTGGAGCTTCTGCCCAGTCCCAGCTGAAATGAAGATATTTCTACAGAAGCACACCAAGATAGTATGTAGCTTGTTCATGAAGATATGAGGCTGTGCAGACCATTCCTGACACTTGAAATAAGCTACTGAAGGAAATACAAAATGTGACCCAAGAAGTGATGTCATTTCTAAAACGAATGTTTGCACAGTGAAATTTTTAAAGTAGGAGGATTATCAACAGAATGCCCTTCTAGTTTAGTATTGTTTACATGCAACAAATTCTTTCAGTCACCCAAGTTCTTTAAGACCCCTTTCAAATACAGTAGACTGTAGAAATGAGGCCACTGTTCATTAGTTCCAGCCAGATCCTTCAAACTGAAAGTCATACACAATCTTTGCTTTTCGGTGAATAGTGAACTTCTATGTTCACAGGCCATTGTACTCTGTCAAGAAGGTGGTTGATTTGGTATGAGGCGAAAGTGGGCCTTGGCAGCTAGAGATGTCACAACTTCCCTAGTGGCTTTTGACTTCATTTCTCTGACAGTACAGAGGGATAAGTAGCTTCTCAATGTACACTTGAACACAAGAAGCTCTCTTAGGCTGAAGACAGACTGGCAGTCTGGCCCGCTCTGCCTCCACTTTAAAAGCGGAGGCAGAGCAGCCGTTCAGACTGCCACATCTGCCTGGAGGAGGCGGCCCGGACGCAACGCGTCTGGCGCCGCGCTCCTCCCGCAGCAGCCGGGCACCACTTCAAAGCGGTGTCCCGGCTGCTGCGCGCACGTTCCACCCGCTTCCAGCAGGTGTGAACGCACGCCGGGCTGGGGGAGCCGCACGGTGTTCGGACGCTGCCAGCGGAAGCCACCCGCAGTCTGGACACTGCGGGCGGCTTCCTTGCGGTGGTGTGCGAACGCCGCGCGGCGGGGGCAATTCCCCCCGCCTTGTTCTGCCGTGCCGTGGAGGCGCGGCAGAATACCAGTATGTCTTCGGCCTTACACTGAATCTGACATTGGTCCATCAGATTGGCAGCAGTTCTCCAGGGTCTCAGGCAGAGGTCTTTCATATCACCTATGACTTGATCCTTTTAACTGGAGATGCCAATGATTGAACTTTCTGCGTGCCAAGCAGGTGCTGTGTCACTGAGGCACAATCCCTCTCCACATGGCCTTGGAAGCAAGGTGTAATGCCAATAAGCAACTTTAAAAGAATGTAAAATGATTGTGTGCACACCATAGACAAACCTAGCTGGTACCAACTGGCAAAAAGGTTTTAGAGTGTTTACATGGAAAGCTGCTGATTACATATTTACTGCTAATGGTGTGTGAAAAAAATTCCGTTCAAAAATTTAAACCACACACACACTATTCTGGCGTATGAATATACTTTCTTTTAATGATTTGGGCAACTTTCAGTGTTCTCGTATCTGACGAAGGTAGCTTTGACTCTCAAAAGTTTATACCCCCAAAATCTTGTTGGTCTCTTAGATGCTACTGGACTTGAATCTAATTTTTTCAGAGTTCTGTTAGTGCTGGCCTGTTATCAGCTTGAAAAATACAGAGTGGTCAGAGGTTTGAAACTCACCTTTCCGGAGAAATTTTGATTTCTCACTGTCTGTCTGGCAGTTTTCTCTGTTTCCAGTGAGACAGTCTTATGTGCATCCACAAATATGAGGAATACAGAAAGTGCTAGGAGAAAGATACTTTCCCCCCTGAGATAGCTCTGCATCCGTTGTGAAGCCTCTCCTCCAGGATAGTTGTGTCATAAGGAACAGCCCCTCAGACGTGGTCTACTCAATATTTGAACTCCTAGTACTGCATTGCAGGATAGCCATTTTCACAGCTGTGAATAATATTGTTTGATGCTACCCAATAACCTTGAAACTCCTGCCTTCTAATAGAATATATATTTTGGTAGTTAGAACTTCTTTGATTATTGAATAATCCTTTTGTGTGTTGTGACTTAATTACGTAGGAGAGAAAAGAAAAATTAATGAGCCTTATTCTGGGGAGGATGCTAAGAAGCCAAGAGTTGTAGGAGATATTCCTATTGAACTAATCAATGAAGTGATGTCAACCATTACAGATCCAGCAGCAATGCTTGGGCCAGAGGTGAGAAATGTAGCCTTGGCAGAATAATACATGTCAACCTTGCACCACAGCATATTGACTTTGTTACAGATGGAGGATAAATTTGTTTTCACACCTAGCTCCTTTTTCATTTCTGGTGAAATTAAATGTTTGGTCAGTGTCTCTGTTGAACATAAATAATTCAATATAATGCTTTTAATAGAGCCCACAAAATGACTTTTGATTAATTTTTCACCATGTCTAATCTTACTATGCTGTAGGCAGCTTGTGCATTACATCAAAATGAATAAAACATTATGCAATTATAATGCAAAGTAATTAAACCTCAGCCACCAAGAAATAAGACTTAAACACATCAAGTTGTTTCTTTGTATAGTATATACAATATTTGACACAGCACTACAGTTTAGAAATGTTGCACATTCAGATTCTAGTATTTATTTATTGATGGCCTTTTTACCTGCCTTTCTCCAAAAGGCGAGGGATAATGTCAATTGAAAGCCCACTAAAGAACTTCTGGTTTTGGCGCTCACTAGGCGAGTACGCTTTCATTGGAGCTCCGATGATAGCGGCCTGTGCCCACGGTGGCTGGGAGGGGTACCGGCTGGACCTGGTCTCTCCTTGAGCCCTTGTAGGGGGCTCTCAGCCTGGGGCGCAAGAGGTGCCTCTCCTAAGGCGAATGCCAAGGGATTGAGGCTCCTCTTTGCCCCAATAGGTCCCGCCGCCACGCGACCAGAAATGGCGACAGAGACACACACCGAGACGAGCAAGCAGGCGGTCAAAAGCGTTTCTCTTATCTGGTGGAAGACTTCTGATGAAGCATGAGTCTTTCGAATGTTAATCCGGAGGGCCAGATAAGTGTTTAAGCCCCTGATCCTCAACTTTAAAGCGGCGGGGGAGGAGAGTTAATTCCACCCCACAAACATGATAAGAACTCTTTAAAATTCATCAGAGAGGAGGAGGGGCACAATCAAAGCATTCTCGTCTGAAATAGGAGCCAGATAAACCTAAAGCGCTTTCTCTAACTGGCTCCAGAGACTTTTTAAGAACTTTCCCCAAATGTAAACAACCCGTCTCTGACCATGAAAATCATGGTGCCTAAAGTCAAACCTTCTCCAGGAACTGCGAGCTCAAATACGTTAAATGCTGCATTGCACCCTCTGCTGGACCAGATGACCACTCTTAACATGAATTTGATACTCTTAAAAAACAGCTTGAAGAAACTAATCTGGGATCAGAGGAAACTGCCAAATCAGTTAAAAAAGTGGATTCCAAGACTAAAAAACTTAAGCAGCAACTGGAGGCAGTGAAAAAAAAGAGAACCTCAGATGAACATCAATTGCTACAACTGAAAATGGAAAGATCAGCTTATATACTGAGATTCCAGGGAGTCCCAGAATGCAATGGAGAAGATCTGAAGACGCTTTTAAGCGATGCCTTGGCACCGGTTGCAGATACTACAGCGAAACTTTTACAATTGGATATGAATATGGTTTATTGGACCTATCCAGATTACATCAAGAAAAATAATCTGCCCGGAGAGGTTTTTGTGAGATTCTCCAAAAGATCAAGCAGAGATTAAGTACTTAAAGTGACTAATGGGACTACCTTAAAAATCAAAGGAAAAAAAGGAAATGATATAAAAATCTGACAGCCTTTCTACAGAAAAATTCCACGTCCTACAAATGGCGCTTTCCTGAAGGGGTCACTTTTAAATTTAAGGACAAAAAAGAAAGAGTGGACTCTGTTACAAAAGCCATAGCCTTCTTGGCGCAGTGTCAAACAACGGAAAAACCGAAAGGAATAGCACAGGACAACAAGACATCAGATCACAGCGACTATGATTTGGGAAGACATGGAGACACATCAAGCAGCTTCTCTGAGGAGGACTCTGAATCTGAGTTAGGAGCTGTTGCCCCTAAATTACTTAAAGTCAGATGGGACTTTGATAAAAATAAGCCTACGGGGAAGAAACCGAAAAAATAAGAAACATGAATCCAGTTATATGTTTGGAACCATGAATTGCCTAACTTACCAATTTCAGCCTTTAAAAAATCCTTCTGTATTAATAAGTAGTATATAAACACAACACTTATGCTTCGTCTTACTAAAATGTATTGTAAGTGAAATCTCAACCAAGCTATGTAACATTGAAAACAACCTCTGCCACTTGGGCTTTTAGTGGCCTTCTTTTCTTTCTGCCTTCCTATTTTCTGTTGTAGTTTTAGAGAAAAGCAATAAAAAAATTTATAAAAGAAAGAAAGAAAGCCCACTAAAGCAGCCATATCTCAAAAGATTACATCTCAGCGCCTTTTTGAAAAACCACCTTGACAAACAGATCTTAGGAACCTTTTGTAGCAAAAGCACTTCTAAATAGCAGAAGAAGAGGAGATTGGATTTATACCCTGCCCTTCACTTGGAGTCTTAGAGCTGCTTACAATCTCCTTTCCCTTTCCCTCCCCACAATAGACACCCTGTGAAGTAGGTGGGGCTGAGAGAGCTCTTTCCAGAGCTGTCCTTGAGAGAACAGCTGTGCCAGAACTATGACTTGCCCAAGGTCATCCAGCAGGTGCAAGTGGAGGAGTGGGGAATCAAACCCGGTTCTCGCAGATTAGAGTCGGCACACTTAACCACTACACCAAACTGGCTCTACTAACAAAATTTGTGGTAGGGTATGAGCTTTTGAGAGTTACTGCTCACTTCTTCAGGTACCAGTGAGTATCTGAAGTTGATATCTGAAAAAGTGAGCAGTGACTCATGAAAGTTCATACCCTACCACAAATTTTGTTAGTCTTTAAGGCGCTACTGGACTCATACTCTTTTGTACTGCTATGGACAGACTAACACAGCTTCTAAACAGTTGACCCTTCTAAACAGTTTGGTGTTGTAAAACCTGAAGAATATCAATAACATGGGGACCTTCCTAACATCCCTGGGAAGACCATTCCACCACAGAGGGACTATGATAGGGAAAAAACCTCTAGCCCGAGCAGATACTGTTA
Organism: Lepidodactylus listeri; assembly: GCA_029233225.1. Lineage (NCBI taxonomy): Eukaryota > Metazoa > Chordata > Lepidosauria > Squamata > Gekkonidae > Lepidodactylus > Lepidodactylus listeri. The sequence goes on from JARCFY010000012.1 coordinate 52,835,101, forward strand.
TGAGTTTCATAGAGTATTGTTGCCACCTGAAAACAAACTGACTATTTTGAATATAGAGGGAGGAAATGCTTCTGGAGATATGTAGACAAGGAGACTGACAACTTTCTTACTGCTTTCTCATAGCCAGGAAAAACAAGGCCATTATTCGATCACTTCTCTCATCCACATTTCCATTTTCCAGTTGCTGGATCTTTAAGCTTCAAGAAGGCTGTAAGCCGTTGAAGGAATGGGAAGAGAGGATTTTGTGTACTTTGCATTTTGGCCGGGCGGGAGGGGGGGGAATACCATCGACTAGCTATAATTCTTTAGCCAAGATTCCAAATAAGGAATATTCTTGATTACACTGCTGATTCTTCTTCCCACACTTCGATCATCTCTTTGTGCATGCTGTGATAATTGGCATTCTGTGGGTTGATAGTTCCTGGACATCTAGCAGCCAAATGTTGCTCTGGAAAGCAGACAGTGCAGGAAATGGTATCTCTCAAATGTAAATCAAACAATTCAGCTGGAGTTGATTCTGTGTCTACATAATATTCCTTGAGGTTATGTATGCAACAATATGGTATATCTGTTTATTGGCTCAAGCTCATTTTAATTTCTAAATGAAAATCAAACGTAGTTGGAATATCTTGGTTTAGCTCAATGTGTAAATACTGTATTTGGGCTTTTTTTAAAAAAAAGATGCCTATTTGTTTGGACCTCCAAATAGCAGCAGTCAACGGTGGAATCTCTTAAGAGTGACCAACCATGATCTTTTCCAGTTTGGTTTCTGACCTGCTACATTTAGAACTCTGCACACATAAGAAGTTCCAATGACAAATTTATTTGGAGAGAAAGAGCAGGATGCAGAGAACCAAACACAAATCAAGTTCTTTCTGCCGCAAATTCCAGTGCTTCCCTAAAGCAATTTCTTGAGAGCTGGGGGAACATATGGGAATTGCTGATGGAAATTGCAGTCTCAAAAATATCTAAGGCCGCGGTCACACGGCCCTTTAATGCGGGAGGAAGGGCTACGTCTACAACGTCTCTCTACCATCTACAACGGCCGTGGCTAGTCCCGTGCCGAAGCGGGCTCAAATGCGGGTTCCTCCCGCATTTTCCAACCTCGGGAAGATCGACTGTTTTCCCGGGAGTCACGCGAGGAACCTGCATTTGAGCCGTCTGGACAGCCCTCTCTCGCAATCATTGCGAGAGCAGGGCTATCCAGATGGTCCCATCCGCCATTTTCCCCCTCTCTTTTACACTTGGGTGCTTGGGCACTCAAGCACCCAAGTGTAAAAGGAGAACCCCCCCCCCCCCCAAACTTAGGCGGCTGGCGGGGCTTGGGGAAGGGTTCCTCCCCCGGCCACTGGCTACCTCCTTGTCCTCCGCCACCCGCGTCCTCTTTCGCCGCCACCGACCGCCTCCTCTTCTGCCACAGCCGCCGCCACCCACTTCCTCTGATGCTGCAGCCTCCGCTGAGAGCCTCCACTGCCGCCAGCCTCCTTCTTGGCGGCATCGCCGCCCGCCACAGCCGCTGGAGGTTGGGATGTATAAACATCCCAACCCGAATTTAAGAGAAGCGGCTCCTTTAAATCCAGAAGGAGTCCCGGATTTAAAGGGCCGTGTGACCACGGCCTAAGGCTTTTTCAGTGATATATAGCTTAATGATTTTTATCTTAACTCTTCTTCCAATTTGACTGAAGGTCCCTGGAGCTGCTTATAATTTGTATAGGCATATAGTCTCCAGTGTTCCCTCTAAGCTGAGTTAGTGTGAGCTAGCTCACAGTTTTTAGGCCTCCAGCTCACACATTTTTGTCTTTGCTCAGGAAGGATGGCTCCAGAGCAAACTAATTTATGCAGCAGCCAAATTGCTTGCTCACAATTTTAATGCCAGTAACTCACAAAGTAGAATTTTTGCTCACAAGACTCCACAGCTTAGAGGAAATATTTTGTCCATACTGAGAAGTCTATTTTATCTTGCATGCATGTATGTGAAAATTAAGTCCCAAAAATCTTAACAAATGCACTGAAATTTTTTTTTGCTCCTCTCTTGCATGAAGCAGACTAATTTTTTGTCAGCACACTCAGCCCGGGACGAAGCTGCAAGGCTGGAAGAGCGCAGGGGAGTGATTGAATTTCATGTAGTTGGAAATTCCCTAAACCAAAAGCCAAACAAAAAAATTATGATGTGGCTGGTTGGCTTACAGAACGTATTCTCACATCAGCTACCCAGAATGCCAAAAGAGTACATTACGCGTTTAGTCTTTGATCCGTGAGTGCCTTCTTTTTTTTCCCTTTGCATCATTCATTGGGGTTAGATATACATAACAACAAGTTTTCAACTTGGCAAAGTACAGGTCTCGGTATTCATTTAATTGTTAGATTAACTGTTAGAAAATAAACTGAGAGTGCTTAACTGTAGTGGTTTGCTGCTGCCAACATCAAGAAATAGTTCAAAGTAGGCTACAGAAAAATAGTTAGATTTTCAGAAAACCTGGTACTAAGCCTAGTACCAGGACACTTATTATTTATTATTCTCCTTTATTTACAAAATGTATATCCTACCTTTCTGCCATCACAAAGGCCACCAAGGTAGAAAACAATTTAAAATATATATGATACAATCGTATTTTAAAACCATTAAAATCAACCACCCTCCTAAAACTTATTAAGACTTTGGAATGAATTTGTGAAACTGCATTCTAAATTATGGCTTTCCCGTCTGAGGTAATTATGCCTTTGACCCAAGGATTCCTTTTCTGCACTTCATAGCACCTGAATTTACTTATTATTTTGGAATCAAATGGCCTCACTAAATCTGAGTGCCCAAGAACTACTCCATTGTTAGCCTAAACATGAAACTAGCAAATTAAATAATGGACTCTCGCTCTTTATAATACAGATGACAGCTTTTTGCTCTGTTCTTTGAAGTCAGTAGTAAGTATCTTAAAGGGACGGAGCTGCATTGCTCAAAAACTTTCTCAATTGAAGTGGGATTGAAACAGTTCCTTCTTCAATTATGAGAACTTTTCAATGTATTTCTCTTGGAAGCGCTTTGTGTATTGTATGTATGTTTTTGATTGCAAATGAATAAACAGTATTATCTGTTACAAGTTGGGAATTTAAGTGTACCACAAACGGGATAAAAAAAGGAGTAAGAATTTTCAGTGCCATTCTGAGCATTGATTTCAGTGACTTAGAATGGGGTAACTCTGCTTAGGATGGCACTGCTTATATGTTAAAAGTGGCCCGATCTCTTTGGTCATCTTTTTATCCAAAACAATCAGCACTGGATCCCTTTTAATGTCTAACGTAAATTCTTACTAAAATGGTGTTGTCAGTGGAAAAGATACTTAAATAAAACTCTTTCATAACATCTACTTTCTATGTACAACATAATTCATAAAAGGTATTTATGGCAGTCCTAACGCCATGAAAAACAACAGCACCTATGTGTGTGTGTGTGTGTGTTCATAATTGTGTATATATAATAATTGTGAAATAAAACTGATATAAATGTATACAACTACAGGAAGCACAAGACTCTTGCATTAATAAAAGATGGCCGTGTGATTGGTGGTATCTGTTTTCGGATGTTCCCATCTCAAGGATTTACAGAAATAGTTTTCTGCGCTGTGACTTCTAATGAACAAGTCAAGGTAAAGACGATGTTAAGTGGCGACAGTGAAAGCATAATTGAATTCTGTGAACTCTTTTGAAAGATTTGGAAGTAAAGTGACAGGGGTTTCATGAAAACTAGTTCTGTCTGTGAACACAATGAACTGTCTCTCCTTCCCAATGGAACCCCTAATGCATGTGCCCCCCCCCCCAGCAGCTTCTGAGGGGGCTTCCACAGCAGAATTAATGTGGCATGAAGAGCTGTGATTAGAAAGGAAAACTGGCAGCCTTCCTGCAGGTAGAGAGACAGAACTCTTTGAGTCTCGGGGAGAATATTTGTTTAAGAATTATTGTAATGCTCAGTTTCTAAAATGTGAGCTTCCAATTTTTAAAAACTTTTGCATTCTTCAAAAAATTGTGCTAATACTTTCTATACAGGGTTATGGAACCCATCTAATGAATCATCTGAAAGAATACCACATTAAGCATAATATTCTCAACTTCCTTACGTATGCTGATGAATATGCAATTGGTTACTTCAAGAAACAAGTAAGTAGTCTAAGAGGTTTTCATCAGTGTAAGGGGACTGTTAATTATTAGTAACCATAGGGCAAAGTTAATTAAATTTTGAGCATTGAACTACAAGGGTCAGCAATATTAACTGAATATAAACCCATGCTCTGACTTTGCGTGTGTGTAGTGATTTTCTGCTTCACCGCTGTACTGTCTTGTGCCATTTACCATGTTGCTTCTCCATACTGCAAGAAGAGTTTCACTTCTTTCAGCAAACTCAGTCTTCCATTGATGACATTCTCCACAGGAAAGGGAGCTGTCTCATGGGTGTTTTCTACATAGGAACAGGCTTGTCTAGTTTCCCTGTTGCTACCACAGCTGCTAATACAGCACAGTGGCAACAAGGCTTCCACACAAGTTTCCCTGGAAGTCTTTTTTAAATCAGAGATTGGTAACTTTTTCCTTATATCTCTGCAAGGAAAAGGGACTAGGAACCGACTTTAAGAAAGACAAAAAGAAAGGAAGCCGAGAATTCAGAGAACCTGATTCCCGTATCAGGATAAAGGTACATCAATATATTGCTATTCAATCTCCAATTTTTTTAAAAAAAATTAAAAGTTTGAGGGACTGGGGAAAATGCATGGGAAGTGGCTGCTATGTGAGTGCGACTGGCGAAATCCAGACTTTTCCATGCATATGGCAACAATCTAGTCTTTGTTGCAATCTTTCTCAAAAAAACCCTAGTTCCTAACAGCACTGAGGGATGGAAGGTGGCATGGTATAGCCCAGTCTTGTCAGATCTGAGGCTAAGAGGAGTTGATACTTGGATGGGGGACCACCAAGGAAGGCTCTTCAAAGGAAGGCAATGGCAAACCACATCTGCTTCTCACTTGCCTTGAAAGCCCTTTGTTGGGTTGCCATAATTCATTTGTGACTTGATGGCACATACATACATAACAGCCTCAGACTTGGGGCACATAACCCATGTAGAAACACCCATGATAACAAATACAAGATGTCAGAGTAATAGAATAGCTCTTAGCTTGCTTTCCATGTATCCAGAGCCTGTATTTTCCTAGGAAATGTAGGAACAGTAGGAATAGGTATGTGTGATGGACTGTACCTTTTTAAGAGGCTTAGAAGTGCTGTACAAACAACTGAAGGACTATGAAGGATTAATTCTTCAGAGAGCCTTGAGTGACAGGCTGTTCCAACCAATCTGATTGGTTAGTATTGGCTGAGCAAAGAAAGTCTTGAGAGAGCTGGATGTTGAGAAGTCAGATTCCTGCCTTAACTGAGAAGAGATGTGTACTGAGACCATCTGTGAATAGCCCTAACAGAAAAAGAGTTTAGTGCTCACAGATTTCAACCTTGACTGAATGCAGTCTGAATTCAGCAGTAGCTGAGAGCAGTTGGAACACAGACAGAAAGCTGGGAGAAAGTTTGACAAGGAAGTTTGGGGTAGTAGAGAAGACTCCCATTCAGGTCAAAGGAAAGGGGATAGATCTTCTAGAGAGAGAAGATTCCCTACTCAGTCAAACAGGGAGAGTTATCTTTGAGGAGTACAGAGATAACTCTGGTGTGATTAGAAACTGCCTGTAGAGACCTTAAAAGTCAGTCAAAAACTCCAGAAGAGTAGTGCCGTTTCAATGAGAAGGGGGTTCAGTACTGGGAAGAGGGTACCAGCTGTCTGGCCACCAAAAAGAGTCAGTGGTTATACAAATGAAGTGAACTAGAGTGTTTGGGAAAACACTGCAACAAAAGCCTCTCAATGTAAAGATCTAAGAAACCATGAATGAATTAAGAACCTGCCATTAGCCTGATATATAAGATCAAAAGTCTGTGCTTGTACTAGTTTTACCTGATTTCATCTAACTGTTCCCTTTGATGTTAAATAAAACCTTTTGTTTTTGAATTTTAAAAGCATCTCGAGCAATTTGCAAGGGTTTAAGTTAAAGGGCAATCCTGTCCGTTCCCTCAGGGTCCTGGGTTGAGTGAATACTCAAAATATATCTTACTGACAGGGTGGAAAGCCAAACTTTCTTCAGGGGAGAAGAAAACATGTTACCAGGGCTGCTCAGTCAGTGAAGGGCCAGAGAAATGAAGGGAAAATTTAGCCTCTGAGGAAGGAAGTGGAAGGGGTTCATCATAGCTTGTTTTCAATAATATATTTTGGACATCTAAAAGCTTTTTTCTGGAATAAACATTTTGCTAACACTGTGGTATAGTTGCTAGAGTGTTGGCCTATGATCCTGGAGACCCTGGTTCGAATCTCCACTCTGCCATGGAGTCTTGCTGGGTGATGTTGGGCTAGTCACACACACTCAGCCTAACCTACTTCACAGGGTTGTTGTGAACATAAAGTGAAGGAGAGGGAAACAATGTAAGCCACATTGGATTTTCAGTGTGGAATAAATGAACTAAGTAAGTAAGTAAGTAAATAAGAGGTAGAAAAAAATAAAAGTTTCATGAAAGTTTGCTTTTAAAAAATTAACAATATCCCCCTGGGGATTGCACTTATTAGTCATTCTCCTTCCACTTGCCATATTCATAGTTCTGAGAACAAGGAATTCCCCATTTTTCCCATTGTGATATATTCTGCCAGTCTGTTCATCAAAGGCAGTTGCTGATCTGCTTTATAGAGAGAGGTTACATTCCATTCTTCCAAGCAGCCAGTGCCACTCTCAGGTAAATGATAGAAATAAATGCATTCCTTGTCAGAATAAGTGAGCTACGCTGAGCCTAATCACAGACCTGCCTCTCTGCTCATGTATGTTGTAGCAGTTACTATGTAGTTTGAAATTTTGTGGTAAATAATTTTCCCTTTAATTTTAGAAAACATTTCTCTAAACTTCTACAAGGTACATGGACATATTTTTACTTTTTTTTTTGAGCCAGGTTTGAAACTAGATGTAAGATTTTGTCTGAAAGCAGTGTTGTGAGATATGATGTGGTCTGATCGTAGTATGTGCTTAATTTGGAAATACGTGGGGTTAGAAATATGACCTACTGTAACATGTATAGAATTGTTGCCTCAAAGAACCTGAAAGCGCTTCCCGTTCTATTAAGAACAAGAGTATATTTTTAAAGGGGTTTTTCTTCTTTTTTTTAGGGTTTTTCAAAAGATATTAAAGTACCCAAAGCAAAATATGTTGGCTATATCAAGGATTATGAAGGAGCAACTTTAATGGGATGTGAATTAAATCCAAAGATTCCATATACTGAATTTTCAGTTATCATTAAGAAGCAGAAAGAGGTGAAAAGTTTTCTGCTGGTCCACTGTTACAAACCAACCAAACCTATGCTAGTACCTGCAAGTATTTCTCAAGTTTAATGGAATGAATTATTCTAGTGGATTTTGTTCTCTCACCCCCCCAGAGGCCTAGAAGTATCATTGTATAGAATTATTATTTTTGAGGATCTGGAAAGCTTGTATGATTTCTTTTGATTTATATTGTTCCTTTTGAAGTGTTACTTTGTCAGTATATCAAAGATAAAAATTTTGCTGTTCATATTACCATCCACCTGACAAATGTTCCACAGTTTTATAAAGCACCCCTGTCTAATTTTCTATTTATTATTTCAAATAGAATTTTTGACACTGATGATACAGTAGCACACAGAGTTGGTTTATACTCCAACTAATCTAATTCAGCATACCATGTGGTGTTTCCAATACAAACCCAGCAAGGGTTACTTTATTAGCAGGGTCAGCCATTGAACTAAATGAGGCAGCACACAAGAAGTTCGGAATGGGTCCAAGAAGTGCGCATTGAAAGCAACTTTTAAAAATAGAAATTAGGTATTCTATTGTAGCTTTGATCCAGTAATGTTTTTAGATTAAAATCCACAGATTGTACAGTTTTAGAGATAAAAATCCTGAATTTATGCACTAAGAAGAAGTGTGTGTGCACACAAAATCTTATACCTTGAATAAAACTTCGTTGATATTAAAGGTGCCACTGGAGTCAAACTTTGTTCTGCTGCTTCAGACCAGCACAGCTGCCCACCTGAATCTCATGCACTAACAGACTGTTTGCCATACACTTTCCTTCACTGTAATAATTAAATCTCCTTTCTATATTACTCTTTTTTACAGATCATTAAAAAATTAATTGAAAGGAAGCAGGCTCAGATTCGGAAAGTTTATCCTGGTCTTTCTTGCTTCAAAGATGGAGTACGACAGATCCCCATAGAAAGCATTCCTGGAATTAGTATGTATCATTTTGTCACTTATTAATGGGGCTAGATTGAAAAATAAGAGTCTTACTGTATGGAGTTTATTTATTAATTGCTGCAGTTTTCACAGAAGGCTGAATTTTCTCCTGTTAACATGTGCTTCAATGTGTATAATTTTACTACCACTTTTCAAAGCCAGTGGACAAAACAGTGAGCAGTAAGGGTTATTCTGGATGTGTTAGGCCCCGGCCACATAAGCAAGATAAAGCCGGGGGGGGGGGGGGGAGCAAGGCTTTTTGCGCTGGAGTACTTTGACTCGCAGTTGCACGATCACACATTTCTGCAAAGCTGCGGTCGCAACTCGCCACTGTGTAATCAGATGCAACTGCGGGCAAGTATTTTTTTTTCCCCGTTTCTTTCCGATTCGCTTAAACGGGGGATTGATGGATCACACCTCCATCCCGAGGGCTTCCAATGGCAGTATGCGATGATGCACATACTGAGAAGGGGAAACAAACAACGGCATGGCATCGAGATAGCCTGATCAGACTATCCCCGATGCCACAAGTGCACGCTGGAGCGATCACATGGGGAAAGTTTGTCTGTGGCCCATAGCAACCTGTTTGATACTGGATTTTCCCTACTGTTTTTTTACTGAGCTTCTTTGGCGGAGAGCAAAGGCTTGCCGACGGGTGCAGGACGCTTCACAGATGTGCTCTTGTGATCGCGCCCTTAAAATCCGGCAGGGAGTTGTGCCTCTCGCATGTCTAATTCTGCATGTGATTGGGGCCTCATATTAGTAAACTGGGCTAGAAGGAAAGGGCAGAAAGGGCAGTTGGGAGGAACGAAGTGGCAGTTTCTTTCAATTGCTGTAACAAATATAGACCACCCTCACCCTTCCTGCTTTAGCTATAAAATGTCTACCCTTCTGCATTCACATTTAGTTTGTCCTGAAGGGAAATCAGAATATTGGCTTTCTTAGGAGGTCCCTTTAAAATTGAAAGATAGAACAATACTAAACAAGTTTCCTTCAGAAGTTTCAATTACATTCATGGTGACTCAGTTCCTAATAAGAGGTGGATTTAAGGTTCGCTGGCAAGGCGGGATATAAATATAATAAATAAATAAATAAATAAATAAAGGTTGCAGTTTTGTATGGTGGATTGTGCAATGAGTTGGTTCCTATCTAAACCAACCTTAGGCCCAAAGAACCAAATAAATTGTTGTTTTGATCCCAGTTTGTAGTTTGAAGTAACACAGAACAAAGGAATTGATAATGAATTTAAGAACTGGGGCCTGATGGGGACATATTATTGAGAAATGCAGCATCCTGCAAAGCAAAATGGATGGAGCTGGAGTTATCCCAGCATAGTGGTTGTTTGTGATTAGGTTTAGAAGTAGGGATATGCTGCAGTTTTGTTATTAATTCCATTTTTATCTTGCTTCTTCTCAAATGTTTTCATTTTGTTTGCTGTATAGGAGAGACTGGCTGGAAGCCAAGTAGTAAAGAGAAAGGGTAAGAGCTGTTTGTACAAAACAACAAGAAGCCTTTCTAATTGTAACTGCTGAAGTATCTGTTGTCCAGTATTAAGTAACTGTAGCAATAACTTTTGGAAATGTTTAAGGAGACCACTATAAGTGAACAAAACATACATAATCTTCTTGTCCAAATTTTCTTTCAAGTAAAGAACCCAAAGATCCAGATCAGCTGTACAGCACTCTAAAAAACATTCTACAACAGGTAAAGGTGAGTATTCATTTGGATCATATGAATCTTGGTAAATCCAGGGCTCATTTTGTAGCAGGAGCTCCTTTGCATATTAGGCCACACACCCCTAATGTAGCCAATCCTCCAAGAGCTTACAGAACTCTTCTTACAGGGGCTACTGTAAGCTCTTGGAGGATTGGCTACATCAGGGGTGTGTGGCCTAATATGCAGAGGAGCTCCTGCTACGAAATGAGCCCTGGGTAAATCTACTAGATTATTTCCACTGAGGAAGAGCAGGGAATGTTAAAATGCTTACTTTCAAAGCCCTATACAGCCAGGGGCCCGCATATCTTCAAGACCACCCCTCCCCATATGAGCCCTGTAGGGCACTATGATCTGCAAACCAGCATCTCCTGGTGATTTCCTGGCCCCGGGGACATCTGTCTTGCCTTGACTAGGGCCAGGGCTTTTTTGGCCCTGTCCCATACCTGGTGGAATATGAGATCAGGGCCCTGCAGAATCTTTTACAGTTCCACAGGGCTTGCAAGATGGAGCTCTTCTTCCAAGCTTTTAGCTGAGGTTATGGGCATCCATACCCTACTGGGCCTCCCTCCAGTAACCCAGATCTGAATTACCCCAACTTGTGGTAGACCCCATCTGTTGAGGCTCTGGAGTATCAGAATCTACAATTTGTATTTTAATTTTGATGTATTTTAATTGGATTTAACTGTTATTTGCATATTTATATAATTGTAACCTGATATGATAGAACCCACCATGAACCTGCTATGTGGGGACAGTGGGATATAAATAAAATAAAATAATAAAAAACATCAATAATCTTACAAAATAAATGTGACCTTTTTAAATTAAATTATATCATAGTTGGTCTACTTCAGTATCATGTACTAAACTGGTTAGTGACGCACTCCCAACCATAGACTGTGATAGTTGGAAGGAATCTTGGGATCTCATTACGTCCCCCTTCCCCAGCTTAATTTGCTTATCCAGGCACTGAATATACCTGTGCAGGTTTAGCTTCAGCAAGAGTGTTCATCACATATCCTCAGACTAACTCTCCAGATCGTTCAGGCAGAGATAGTCCTGTCTCAACAACCTCTGCCTGAAATTCTTGAACTAGAAATGTCAAGAGATTGAAGCTGGAACTGTCTGCATGGAAAACCTATACTGTAACATGTAGTTGCTTGCATAATGCTCTGTAAAAACTTGGAAACTTTTTCTGGTATGGAATATCTATTCATACAAAAAACTTTTTCCCCCTTTACAAAAGAGCCATCAAAGCGCTTGGCCTTTCATGGAACCTGTGAAGAGGACAGAAGCTCCTGGATATTATGAAGTTATAAGGTTCCCCATGGGTAATAACCCTAAATCAATATGTTTTAGAAGGTTATAGTTAGGAAAGAGGGGATGTGGAATAGAATAGCACAGTTCAGTCTCATCAGAGCTTAAAAGCTAAGCAGGGACAGTACTGGGATCGGTGGCACCAAGAAAGACTTTGCAGAGGAAGGCAAGAGTGAATCACCTCTTGTTTCTCACATGCCTTGAAAGCCCCTTGCTGGGGTTGCTGTAAACTGGCTGTGACTTGAAAGCAGTTTACACACACACACACAAGAATACGATAACTAAATACATAATTTATTGCATCACAGACATTGTGGGCACCACCAAAAACATGCTGCATTTTATATGGGCATGCATAATCCCAGTACCCAGGCTTGGATCTTGATGGATTTCTGCTTGTGGAGGATAGTTCTCTTACCTCCTCCTGCAGCCCAAAATGCCCACCCCCTAACACAGCTCCTGGTGTACAGGAGATCCCCTAGAACAGTACTGCAGAAGGCATTCTGGGCTGCAGTGCAAGGGAGGAGGTGAGAAGGGAACTCCTTCCACCTGTAGAAAAGCTCTAGTGGAGCCAAGATGGAGTATAGAGACATAATTTCTAATATGTGCAACTGTAGCCTTTATTTTAATTACCCATTATACAAAATATGCTAAAATATCTGCTGTTTTTTTGGAAAGAATATGAGGTTCGTTTCATTAAGAAAAGGGGCTGTTGTTAGTCAGTATTATTCTATGAGTAAGACTCATGTGTGTCAGTCAGTCAGTCTTTATTAGAGACCATGGGCCATTCAGAAGCAGAGTAACTGGTGTGTGTCTGTTCTCATGCAGATCTGAAAACTATGAGCGAACGACTGAAAAACCGGTACTATGTATCGAAGAAATTATTCATGGCAGATTTGCAGCGTGTGTTTACTAACTGCCGAGAGTACAACCCTCCTGAAAGTGAATACTACAAGTGTGCCAATATACTAGAGAAATTTTTCTACACAAAAATTAAAGAAGCTGGGTTAATTGACAAGTGATATTGTCTATCTCTAACACAATCAAATATGCCTACTTAAGAGCAGAATATGCAGTTCATCTTTCAATAGAATTGGAACGTATGTTAAAAGAAATTTGTTTTATTAACTAGCACTTTTAAAAATGTAATATAGAGAGTTTATTTTATTAAAGTACTTTTTAAATGTACACCTGCATGCCCTTTTGCAGTGAATTCAATAATACATTTTTATTAGATGTATTGCACAAAACTGTTTGGAAATTTGGAAAGGGACAATTTTCCAAGCAGTGAATGTTTAAGCTTAATGTAACGCAGTATCAAATTGTAAAAAGCTTTTTATTTTTTACAGCAGAGATGCTAATGAAGGGGGAAATGAATTTTATATATATTTTAATGAAACACTCAACTACTAGAAGGTGCTATGAGAATATTAGAAAGAACTGCTCTAAACTATAATTAGGAAAATCCCCTAATAGGTGCAATTTTTTTCTTATTAATTTCATTCTTTGTATTTGGAACCACTATGTCAACGGAAATCTGACTAGTTAAGTTGTGTCATGCTGACTTTGGTTATATAGATCATAAATTCCAAAAGACTTCAAAACCTGTGGTAACCATAAAAGCCATATATACTCTTCTATACTGTTTTGTAGGTCCAGCTAAAGTATATTTCAAATGAAGAATAATCTTTTCTATTACCGTGTCCCAAGCTGGCCTGCATTAGGAATTTTATATACATGGAAAAGCAAGGTTAATCATATATTCCTACAGTAGCTGCTGCAGTGAGTGGGTAGAAGGGACAGATCCAAAGATTTTCACACACATCAGCCAGCAACTAGATGCCATGAGTAAGTTGAGCAACATTCACATTAACCTAACTAGTGCAATGTGATTTTTAGTATTCCTATGCAGAGTGTATGCCTTCCTAGTCTCTTTCTGAAAATGAAAATGTTTCCATTATGCAAGTGGTTTCCCCTTCACACTACAGTAGTTGGACACAACTTTCCTATCTCAACTATCTGTACCCTACCCCTGCCCCCAACAGAAAACCATTCATAAGGGCTAGGAGCTCTGGTTGTGAGATGCAGTACAGGGCTGCAGTCAGAAGGGAAACTGACAAATGTACTCAACTTCCTAACTTCTTGCACAAATAGCAAGAGCTTTTTGTAAGGTAGGGAGGATTTCTGTTTAATTCCCCTTTCGCTGCACCCCATGCTGGTGGGGAGCTGCAGTGCAGGGGGAAGGTACTAAAATCCTTTCTGAACACTTTATTTGCAGTTCTGTAGATTCAACTATCCTTAAATTAGAGCCCTATCTGATACTTTCAAAGGTTTTATGAAACATCATAAAAAGCTGAGTATACTCCTGCTAAGTTAACTTACTTGTCATCGTATATTGCTTTAATTAAACTGGATTTTACACCTACATTTCATAACAATCTTATTAGCATATTATTAATGATAGCAGCTATAATTTTCCCTACTCCTTACATTATACATAGGAGACACACTTCCATTTAAGCCAATGGGGTGTGAAGGAAATATTCGCTAACTACTATGTCCTACTTCATGAGTGGGCAGTGGTTGTCTCACAAACACTGGGAATAGAGGGCAATGAAGAGTGCATCATGGTAAGGGTGGACTGCTTCTCCTGTGTTTATAAAATGCTGTTGGACTAGAGTTTCATGCTGTTCTTAGATGTGCTGATATTTCACTAGAAAAGTGGCAAACTGCATTTCAATAGAATTATCCATTTTTACAAATGCCTATGGGAGTGTCTATCCTACAAATAGATGAGCCTTGCTAGAAGGAAATGGTACAAAAGTTAGTAAAAATGGTGACATAGAAATGCCTTAGTGCTTTATATGAAATCAGTCAGATTTATTTGGCTTTGTATTTAAGGTACAATGATGCAACTGTGTATTAGAGTATTTAAGTAGTACTTTTCAAGTATTTTGTAAACTGGGCCAAAAGAATCTCCTCTTAAGCTTGATATCCTGTGAAAGTGTTACTTTCAAAGATTCTTATTGTCTTGAATCTAGAATCTCTTCTATATTCAGAACATTGGTTTCTAATTTAAAGATTATTTTCATAGATATTGTGCAATAAAGCTATATAGTATGATGTGTTTTAAAAATGCTTTAACTGAAACTTTACATTTGTAAATTTATTTATTGTACTGGTATAAATTGGTTTTAAATTATACGTATGAAAGTAATCTTGTGTGCTATTTGGTGCTTTATATTTTTTAAAAAAGAAACAAAGTGTATACCTTGCTTGTAATGAGATTGTCATATTAGTTTTGGATGTGTTCTTTCTTTTCCATGATAGCTGCATGTCACATGGACATTTACTTAAATGCCCATTCGGATGGATAGATCAATATAGATATGGTTTATTGTCTGTGGCGAAAAGCTGTTACAATCTGACACGTATAACAATCTGACATATACCATGCAACATGACTATAAATATCAGTGTTAAAATAATCTAACCAAAAGGTACTAGTCAAGTAAAAACCCTACCCTCTTTAGATACAGCTCTAGCCCATATTTTCTTAGCTGCTAAAGCAAAAAAAAATGAAACTCTGTAGGAACAAATGGATCGGTGTCTGAGAGAAGAAAAGGGAGCTTCTCTGAGTCAGAGGAGTTTAAGCCCATTAAAAGCGCTGTAAGGAATTTGCTTCTTGGCTCTATATAAAGAGGACAAGATAAAAATATTATCTGGTAGGTCTTCTGGAACTGGAGCTCCACAAATGCAGTGGTGTACAGCTAGCAATATTTGGGAGCAATGTCCAGCTAACAAAGCCGTTGCCATGGTGTGAAATCAAATTGAGGTAAAGGCTATTCTGAGTTTACAGGAGACGATGTTAACCAGGTAGGCGGCTCGAACATGATTCCTTTTAAATAATTTAAAACTGGGAAAATTGAGACAGGGAGATTGACTGCCTATCTGTTGCAGCATCACATTTAAACACCCAGTCCTGAATTTTAAAACCAGCTCAGGGAACACCCCGGATGTCATCTGATATAGAATAGCAATGGAAGATGTTATTATAGCAGGCTATCTAAGCAGCATCATTTTGCAACATTGCCTACGAAATAAATTAGTGGTGTCATTTCTCCAAAATCTTATCAAGGCTACATGTACACAAGCCCTAATCGAGGGCAAACCACGTTCTGCCCGAATCAAAGCTGCAGAAACAAGAGATGAAATAAGTCCTCTGATCTCAGTCTCAGTGACGGGAGGCCATTGTGGCAATGTGGATAGGTCATGAAAAGATTTCTTTCTCGATACCTTATTCTGCAAAATAGAACAAGCCCTAAATACTTTGCTGTAATGTATATGCCAATCTCTTGCAGAAATTTGGGCTTCCAACAAAGGCAGAGGTCTACCTATACCAAAAGAAATAAGTTCACAAAACCATGCCTCCCTCTTCTCATGAGCTGCCCATACTAGTTCCTGCCACAGTAATTTAGCATGGTCAGTCTTCTTCTGTCTCAGAAGCTTTTAACAGGCTGACCTTCATGAGATAATATGGTTTATAGATGTTCCTTTCTTACAATGGCAGATCTGTCGGCTGTAATGTACTAACACTTCCTTAGCAGTTCTGCAGTATTGATTGAACCACCCGCTACAAGAGTTGTGGTTTTGAGGGGTCTGTTACTGGAAAGCAAAGGTTTAAGAGACTGTTCAATGCCTTCAAAATAGCATCAGAGCCATCCTGACTTAACTTTTCCAGTTGGGTTCTGGTTAAGATGGCGAGGGAGTAACAACTCGCCGGAGAGGCTCCTGTTTATTCCTAACAGCTGCCTTTTGATACCTAGTCTGCCATTCAGATGGTAACAGCGGTATTTACTATGTTGGGGCAAACTCTATATAATTCTAGTTGTCCCAGGTTTAAGCACAGTTTTCCACAGGGTGTGCACTACCAAAGAAAGGATGATTAATTATATATTGCATAGGAAGGAGGCCATCTTCAAAAGATGGTGAGGTAGCCAGCCAGTGATTGGTTGAGCCTACCTAGGGAGAGGCAGTGCATTAAGGATGTGAACGTTATACATTAAAACCAGAATTAAATAGGCAGCTGTTTTAAAATCGGAGTTACTGTTTGGTGCTAGCTAATGTCAAGTAAAAGGCAGGTCCTAGCATTCTATACTAATTTAACTATCCAGATTACTTTTGAAGGCAGCACTCCCTCCCAGTGTACATTATAACTAGGGTTTTGCGATTGGCATAAACTGAACCGAAAAAATGCTGGAAAAATATGTTATTGGTATTTCTTGAGTATTAAGCTGAATACAGATCAAAGATCTGTACTTGGATGCTGATATACCTGGGTCCCCAAAAAGACAATTTTTTAATTTTATTTGGGTGTATTCAGCAGCTTTCAGCTACATCACAAGCCAAACCCAGCCAAGATGGTACAGAGCTCTCAGCTCCAAGTTGCCTCGGCTGGGGCTTGCTGGCTGACTCCTCTTGCAGCAAAAGGAGCCAGCCCAGGATTGGCTGGGGCAGTGGGAGCTGGCACAGGAGGGGCACCACCCCCTCCTTCCTGCTGGCCACAGAAAGCCTTCCGGGGGGCACTTCATCCCGTCCTTTCTGCTGGCCACAGAAATCCCATGGGGCACTTCACTCCCTTCTCTCTGCTGGCTGAGGAAAGCAGTGGCCAGCAGACAGCAGCAGTGCCCCCTGGGAGGCACTTCACGCACTTCTTTCTGCTGGCTGCAGAAAGCCGCTGTGACAATACCTCTCTTTTTGTGTGTGTGTGGTTGGGTGTGACATAGTTTCAAATGTCTTGTTTCTTTCTCTCACTCAAAGTATGTAATGCTGCCACCAAGAATTGATAATTCCAGTCTTTAATTAACCTTTCCCACAGTATTGTGGCCAAGCTCTAAGGCTCCTTCGTTGGACCTAGTCCAACTCCAGACTGAACACTCTGCCTTCTCTCCACACACACACACACCTCCTAGCTCCACCCACACTCAGTCACCAACCAGTCACCTCACTCACTCATCTCCCTCTTTCACCCCTTGTTCTTCTGATACTTACCAACCAATTTAAAGAAATACACTCTTATAACTTGAAATCATTATAGCCTCCCAGGGGGAACTTTATTCCTCTGCTTGCTGGCCACGGAAATCCCAGGGGGAACTTCACCACCCCTTTCTGCTGGCCACAGAAAGCCTCCCAGGAGGCACTTCATCTCCTCCTACCTGCTGGCTGGAGAAAGCAGCAGCCAACAGGGGATGCAGAAAGCCTCCCCGGGGCACTTCATCCCCTCCTGTCTGCGGCTTTCCTCAGCCAGCAGAAAGGAGCCAGCCCAGGATCAGCTGGGGTGGTGAGAGCTGAGAGCTCTGCACAGCCTCGGCTGGGGATGGGTCCAAGAGCCAGTACCAGCCAAGGCAGTACAGAGCTTAGCTCCCATCACCCCAGCTGATCCTATTAATTTTTTCTTCTTGGGTCCATTGGACCTGAAAAACTCAGGAATCCCAAATGTTTCCCAAATCTCAGTGCCATACCAATATTGGAATTAGGGAATATAGGGAAATACTTATATTTTTCAGGATCAATATAACCAACCTCCCCCAATAGTGGGGTTTTTTGCACACCCCTAGCTACAACAGTCCAAGATATTTCATTAGTATAGGCTGTATTAATTTGGATGCTTTCAGCTCTCCTAGACCTTGTCTGCTATGTCAACAAGTTACAGGAAAGGCAGAAAATTTTCAATTAAATACAAAGGGGAACTATGTCTGCTGCTCTGAGCTTCTTGGGATAAAAATGTTTTAGATAAGTGGGTACCTCGAGCAACTATACCAACTTGTTTTCTCAGAAATAAGGTCACAATTTGGCCCTTAGGATTCAGCATCATTTGTTTTCCCACACAATACCACCTCCATCTTGTACAGATTCATTATCAGCTTGTTCTCCCCCACCCACCTGGCCTCAGCCTCCATCATCTGGGAGGTTCAGACTGACATGTGCACCAAGATATCATCGGCATGTTGGTAATACTCAAATCTGGATGCTCTCGTGCATGTGTGTTCTATAAACATTGAAAAACACAGGAAAGCACATAAGCTTGAAGAACACCATTGGCTAAATCCCAGTGTACTGAACCTCATCGCTACCAACCCGAAAGAAAAGATGGAAACCAACAAATGGTAGTGTCAGACTTCTCAAAATATTGCTCCGAACAACTCTGTAGCATGGCATGATTAACTGTATCAGACAGCTGACTGGTTGGAATCCAGATTGCAAAAGGTCAAAGGAAGAAACCTTATCCAAATATACCTGAAATTGCTCCACTGTCAGCTCAAGCACCTTGCTCAAAAAAAGGCAGGCCAGAGGATCTAAAACATGACAGGTTATTCTTATCTAAGGAAGAAGGCACAAGAAACTTTTTCCCTAGGGAAACTTAAAAACTACCAAAAATGGGCAAGGAACAAGTTATCTAACTCCTACTTATGTTTCAGAGGCTTCCCCTTTCCTTTGTGAGGCACTGACGTGAGAGAAGTAACCTGCAACAGATCTCTGGTATGCAGGGGGAGAGGAACTGCACCTAACTTAGTTGCAGTCAAAACTGGAAGTTCTTCCAGTCATACTGAGTGCTCCAAGACAAGCCCAGAAAAGCAAAACCCAAGACATTAATTAGCTTTTATTCAAAGCTCACTCAAGAGGCTGATCAGACAACTGGAACTTCTTGTGATCTCAGAGCATAGTAGTCAGTGTCAGATGAGGATCTTGGAGATCCAGGTTCAAATCCCCACTCTTATTCATTTTATATCCCGCCCTCCCCACCAAGGCAGGCTCAGGGCAGTTTACAATAAAAGCTAAAATACTTTACATTAAATACATTAAGACACAATATTATACAATAAAACGCATAATATAAACAAGTCGCAATCTCAGATAAAATGCCGATTAAGTGCTGTTGATGGTATTGTCCTACTGGGCCATGATGGAATAATAGTAGTATAGTATAATTTATTGTAACAGTCATAGACCCGATTAAAAAATTAGCTTAAGGCTAAAATACAAATCTGCCATAAATATACTACTAAAATGTACATCCAGGTTATAACTGAACTAATCCAGCAATAATATATATTGATAAAATTAATATATATACGGTCATTAATATATTGGCTACTCAAAATCAGAGAGCGAAGCTCCTATTTAAACTATCCTTCTGTTTAATCACCTGGGCACAGAACTCTAGTGACTGCTGGTATTTCATCAAGCAGTAATTTCAAGGCTATCTTATCCGATAAAAGCATGGACTGTTCCAGAATAGGGAGGACTGTCTTGTCCCTGACTTCCTTAAAAAAGGGACAATGAATAAAAATATGTTCTAATGTTTCCACCTCACCAAGGGAACATGCACATATCCTTTCAGTGTATGGGATCTTCTGATATCTCCCTTCTGTTACCTTGGATGGCAATAGATTGCATCTAGCAAGGGTAAAAGCCCTGTGAGGGGGAATAATAGTAGAGTGTGGCCACATTTGCTGTCCAGAGTATCACAGGCTGAGATATTAGTCAAGGACCTTGCTTGTTGTTGGCGGCTCCTAATTGAAGGCCTGGTGGAAGAGCTCCATTTTACAGGCCCTGCATAACTGTAAAAGGTTCCGCAGGGCCCCAGTGTCTTCTGGGAGCTCATTCCACCAGTGTAGAGCTGCCACTGAAAAGGCCCCGGCAGAGGCCAGTCTGGCGTCTTTTGGTCCAGATGGTTCAGCGACCCTGACCTCAGTGCTCTCTAGTCTAGGGAACATGTGGGGAAAGGCACAGAAGCATAGAACTCTGGTCCTCTGGCATAGAAGCTAACTTCCAAGCTTGCAGTAGCTCTTCACAACCAAATCAACAGATAAGTATTGTTGACGAGGACAACTGATTCTCATTTGCTTGGGAATGGCTTTATCTCTCAGGATATTTTTCTCTTTGGTCATTATTAAAACCCAAACTAACATTTATATAGACAGCAGTGTGTGAGGCTGCAGAAAGGAGATAAAGTGGGATTTGGATTAAATTGGCTATTTCCACTATTTCTCCTTCCTGAGGTGAGCTACAAAGCTGTCCATTTCTTCTCAGTTTCTGATAGTAAATCCAAGCCAAAGGCTTCCTTCCACCCAGCTAACCCTGTTCACCTGCCCCGTTTATAGGGTACAATGACATCCAAGGGAGAATTCTTGCAGTGTCCTTATTCTGATTTTTTTATCCCTCACTACTCCCTCTTCAATTAAGTGATTCCTGGGAATTGTGATTTCCATAACACCAACAGTAATTATAAAATATGATAGGCAATATAATTTCTGTAATATGAAGGGAAGGGAAGAAAGAAGAGGGGAAGAGAGATTGAAGGACAGAATTTCATTTTCTCAGTCAGCTGATAAGGATTAGTCCAAGTCTTATACTTTACTAAATATTTATTACGAATTTCAGTAACAGTAAATGACAGTTGAGAAACCTCTACAAAGAAATTAATCGATACACTGCTAGACTGATTTGCATTCCACACTAAACACGAGTTCATAAGGCTTACTAATCAACCTTATGCTTCTGTAGAATGGGCATTCTACCCATGTAGAGGCAGTAAAACAGAGTTCATTCTCCTTTGGCTCCACAGAACACGTGAACTACAGCAACTTGCTTGGAAAGCCCACTTTAAAGTGAGTTGAGCTACAGAGCTGTCCATTTCTTCTCCATCTCCAGTAGTAAATCCAAGCCAGAGACTTCTTTCCACCCAGCTAACTCTGTTTACCTGCCCTGTTTTTAGGGAGTGATGAAATGGCAGCCAAGGGAGAATTCTTGCAGTGTCCTCATTCTGATTTCTTTATTCCTCACTATTCTCTCCCCAATTAAGTGTTTCCTGGGAATTGTGGTTCCCAGAATGCCAATATTAATTATAAAATGTGTAGGCAGTATAATTTCCATAATATAAAGGGAAAGGAAGAAGGGAAGAGAGATTGAAGAACAGAGTTCTCTTTTCTCTGTCAACTGAGAAGGAACTACTATCCTAATTTACAAATTTCAGTTACATGGCTATTGATTTTTAATATATAATACAGAAGTCATAGTATGTCCGTGTGTGTGGTAGGGAAGGGTTACTAAAGTGTTAGTCAAATCTAAACCCATATGTACAAATGTACAGTTCAGATTTCACAGCAATAAAATTTGGCTATAATACTCCTCTTTACACCATAAGAGCATTTGAACTAACAGATCAAGTCACACATTTTGCATGGAAAAATGTTCTCAAAGCGAACCAACAAATGCCTCATTGTATCTGGACAGTGATTTCTTTTTAAATGACTTGTAGTTGGAGCTCTTTTTCTCCTTAAAAATCGGAGAATTCAGAAAATCGGTATCTGTGAAAGGGTCTCCCCGTCGAAGCTTCCTATGGAAACAAATTATGACAATAAGCTCAATTTTGAAAGTGTTCAACATCATTGTTGCCTTGGTTAGTACATTTAAATGTATAGCCTTGGATTCAACACCTTTGCTCCACATGCACCTTTCCAGACACTGCAGAAGTAGCTCATGGTTTTTCCTGCTACGCACTTTAAAGTTCACTGGAAAAAACACTGGAATTCCCCAAATGGAAGTGTGAGGCAGAGAGTTCCATAGTGCCCAAAAGAAGCATGCATGGTGCAAAGATTCCACAGAATCACAAAATCCAATAATCTTCAAAGAAAAGCATTTTTACATTTACTTTGCAGCTTCTTTTGAATGAGCTGAAATGAAAATGAAGGCACTAACCTGTTGATAGGTGGTTCCTTATAGGACATACTAATGGTACATCTGCGTCTGTGATTAAAAGAATCTTTTTCACCAGTATCAATGGGAGAATGAGAATCTCTAGTTTTGGGACAAGATGATGTAACGTTGGTAATATCGCCAAGATGAGAAATTTTTTGAAGATCCTCAGAACGTTTACCTGTTCAAAGAATTACCAGTATTAGTTTGCCTCTCTTCCACTCTAATTAGAGGGTATGGTTTGTTTTGCTGTTTAGTCACATCTGACTAACCCCAGGTGGCTTGCCATTGCATGCCTTTGTGTGGCAACTCTGGACTTCCCTGGTGGTCTCCCATCCACATACTAACCAGGTCCAACCCTGCTTAGCTTCCAGGATCGGATGAGATCGAGCTAACCTGGGTCCGATCAGAGTGATCTTAGCAATCCATGAGTGCAAAGAGCACAGATCTTTCCTATGTTCACTTCCTTCCAACAGCTGATGCCTGGGACCATGGAACTTATGTGGACGAAAAAATCATGCAAGTTGGGAAGGTGCTAAGGAACATGTTCTGCCTCCTCTTGTGTCAATGAATGGAATTCATGTAAGATAACAAAAACAATTTCATCCCCTCTCCCCAGCCCAGCCCCCACCTCGCCAACCCAAGTGGTTATTAGTTCAATGAGTTTCAGACCCTGAGGAATCAAATTTTCCAGGATCAAAAGGACTGTTGAGAGAAGAACAGGGGAAAGACTTAAGGACAGAAATGTCATTGCCTTCCATGGATGACTTGCTAAATCCAGCTCATTACCATTTTAGCCCAAAGCTGGACCTCCAGCCAAAACCTTGACTTCAAGCAGCATTAAGACAGTCTGAACTCTGTACATTAATCCAGCAGAAAATAAATGTATTCAATTTTAAAATATTAAGCTAACCACACCACTTTTTTTTAACACCTTAATCTGTGTCAGAAATTAGTCACTACTCCAACTAGCCAAAGTGCCTCAATGCTTGCGGAAGAACCTTCTCCACAGGAAAGGACAACCCTGTCAGCCAAACCAACAATCTTTCTAATTTTTAATCTATTTGTCTTGAACAGTTGCAAAGACAAATTTTCTGAAAAAGTTCAGACTCTGATAACAAGACTAAAAGGCATGCTATAAATGAAGTAAACAAACAATGCAGACATCTAACTGAATGACACCTGTATTATGCAGAAAGACACTCGTCATGAATCTAATATCACCAGATTAAGCCCATTGTTATCCAAAGCAGCTGCTGACTGGGCAAAATCCTGAGCATAACTATGCAGATAGAGGCTAAAGATCACCACCCTGCCATGCAGTATGCAGCATAATTTCTATTGGCTACTGAATGGCTCCCACTTGTCTGAATCTACTGTGTGAATCTATCTTACACATGCTTATTTGAGAGTAAGCCTCCATTAATACAGTGTTTGCTTTAAAAATGTGTAGAATTGGGATTTAAGATTAATTTGTGTATATTCATACAGTTTATTAAACAGTGTATTGATCTTTTAAAAACACTTTTGCAATTTGTTACGTCATACCTGTTGACATATTACTTGTCGGCAAATTAGAAATATCTTTGTATGTTGGTGACGTATTTCCTTGTTTAAAAGCTGCCCATGGACTAAGGAATAAGACGATCAAAACAATGAGATTACCTGTTTTAAAGTTGATATTTTCAGAAGAACTCATCTTGTTTTCTTTTTCTTTGTCCACTACAGTAAAAATGCAACATGGAACCTTTTCAGCAATTTTCATTACAGCATTAGATCCACTGTTTTCCCTAGTTACAGACGTATTATCTCCATATTTGCCTGTAACATATGGTATGACAATACACAGTAAGCCTTCAGCTTTGTCATATTATTCTAATTTGCAGTCCCTGTTCTTTGCCCCTGTATGTGTTTGTAAGACACACTTGCCTCCAATTCCATTGCTGGCCAGCCCCAATACAGTTCCTTAAGAGTACCCCAACTTTTAGTTCCCTCTGTTGTAACAGCTATTTGTTTAAGGGGTGTGGGCACACATACACAGCACTTAGTGGCTGGAACTGGGTGCCACTATATCAGGTTGTGCATGCAACTATGACTTTCTCTGGAATCCAGACTTTTAGGTTAAAATCCAGAGGGTTCCAGTCTCGCCCACTAAGGTAGAGGCTCCTAGCATGAACTTTCAACATGAGATAAAGCAAAACTTCTGGAGCATGCAACTCAATATTCCATGTAGGAAACACAGGAAGGCTCCTCATTAGAGCTGCACTTTCTTCTTCATATTGTCCATAGTAAACATGGGGAAATCACTGTGTGCCACATTAATAAATACAGGGAAGAGGGAATGCCAATTCTTACATGGCACAATCAAGAACAGGATAATAATCAAGATTTCATGGAAATATATTTGGAATCAAAATGCAAACAGATTATTCTGTTTTGAAAAATTATGACGGCTCAATGATATCTATAGGGAAATTAGCTGCAGATGTCTCTGTTTTAATTACATAAAAAATAACAAGTCTCCAGTAGCACCTTAAAGACTAACAAGATTTGTGGCAGGGTTTGAGCTTTTGTGAGTCACTGCTCACTTCTTCAGATACACAATAATGAATTGGAAAGGAACTTAACTTTCAATAGTCTACTTACCTATAGACATTTTCCCTTCAGTAGTTCTTTCATGCTGTTCTGGAACAATAGTTTTGGATTGCCGTCTTGTGCATACTGGGGCTACATCACTTCCTTGGCTTATTGTTTTCCCAGATTTTGATTTGTTTTTGTAAGGCACATAGAGACTGTCATCAGAGTTATCGTCTGATGGTGACTCACTACACATTTCTTCTACGTAACTTTTATTGTCTGTGATATTCTCATTTTCTTTGTTCTGTCGGAAAGGTGTAATATGGACACTCTCCTCAAAAATAAAGTTATAAGCATCACTGGAGCCCACAGATGCATCTGCTTTTTCTTTGGAACAGGAGCGTTTACTCTGACTTTTCTTTTTTGATCTTGTCCTGGAGCGATTTTTCACTTCTTCCAATTTCCTTTTTTGACCTCTCTCTTTCTGTGTTTGAGAATCACCAATACTATTAAGATCAGTTTCCTTTAGATCAGTTGTTGATGTACTGGATTCAGTCAGCATATATGAACACACCAAGCTTTGGTCTCTGTTTGTGTCATACATATTCTCTGTACAAAGATGTACTTCTTTGAACTGTTCATTATGAATCTCTAGATCTTTCTTAGGTCTAGTTTTGTCTTGTTCACAAGATTCTTTAATCTGGTCAGTTATCTCTAAATTGTTACCATCAGAAACACAGAACCCACTTTGGTCTTGGTTCTTCAAATAGCGACGCCGGATAGATACACTTTTGGGTAAGGAATTACCAACTTGCTTATTCTCTTCATTTGATGAAGTATTTCTGCTCTCAGATGGTTGACAATCCTCATGAGAACTATTCTGCCAGCCTGATAATTTAAGATAACATATGTCAATTCCGACTTGTACTGACCTAAGAAACCTAATTTGCCGACCACTTCAGTAGTTCAAGTTAAACAAATGCACAGTGGATGTCCAAGATTATTTCTACAACAATTAAGCATAAGAATACTACAATTAGCATGCAGTATTTTCAGAGAGAACACATGTGGTTAAAAAGGCTCGACAGAATAGAGAACATATTAGAACAATAATGAATACAGCTATGATACGGCAAAGAGCACAATCCACTCATAACACACCCATGAGAAGAATTTCCATAGTATTCAATAGAACCCTGTACTCCTGATTCTGCTGAACACAGTTTTCATTTGTTGCATTTTACCACACGCATGGGAAGAATGTGCTACATAGAACCATCCCTGATACGCACTGTGAAGAAATTTCCTACATCCCGGGATTCATGTCAGAGTTGCAACTGGGTCTGCACTCTTTATGTGCTCAAGGTGCCTTTCTACAAGTCAAGAGCAGCAATGGAAAAAGCTACAGGAAAGTCAGTTTCACAGGCACAGGACAATTCAGGGCCATACATACAGAGATGAATCTGCCCTGGGAAGAACAGAGTTATCAACCCTCCCCTCAGCTAGAAAGTCACACCTACAAATATAGAATTTAAATACCAAGGTGTAGAGAGCATCCCTTCCCTTTAAAAAGGAGAAGAAGGGTGACCCAGAAGGGAGTAGGTAAGGATCACGAGGAAGAAACAGTTTCTTAGCAACTAATTTTAAGGCATGAAAGAACTAAGCCATTTTTGTTTACACTTGAACTCTACTTCAGCACATGGCAGCTTATGAGAACCATATACACACGTCTGAGTTCCTTGGAGGAAGCATGGAGGAAAAAATTACAGGAGAGAGATTGAAAATTAGTTTGTTAAGTATTATGGAATGGTGGTGATGTTGCGGTCTGTGAACTAGAAGTCCAAAGACCTGTGGTATCAAATTAAGTTCTTTGTATCCCAACCAATCTTCCACACTTACATTTTTTAAAAATTAAACATGGGACTACTTACCTTTATTTGTCTGCAGCATTAGGCCTGTGGGGGTATTTTCCATATGTTGCCAGGAATCAGATACAAAATCCAAATAATTTTTGTCTGTATTATCTTCAAGTTCATTTGTGAACGTTTTGCCTTGCTTATTTACAGTGACTGTGAAGTCAGGCTTTAGAATTGCCCTAAGAGGAACAGTCAAAATTTACTGAGATACATTTTTAAAAAAATATCAGTAGTAAGGCAGGTTCCCCCGCATTATTTTTTATCACTAATTTTCAAAACTAAATACGGACTTATCTGAAGGTTTCTTCTCTTCAGAGAGGCGAAGTTATCCAAGCTGGTTAGGTCATGCTTCCTCTCACTCCAGGCAGGGCTATGCAAATTTTTGTGCGGCCCTTCTGGGGCGGAGCAAGACCTCCTCTCCAGTCATCCAAAAGCCTAGCTCCATATTCACCTCAACTTTTCCTTCTCTTCCCAACCTGCTAATTAACTATACATTGCCCTTTTTTTATGTGGGTGTGAAGTGGATGACTGCCCCACTGAAAAGAAAGCTTCAGGTAAATCCAATGTTTTGTTCTCCTTCAGTGGGACGAAGTCATTCAAGCTGGTTATATGCCAAAGCTGACTGATAGGGTGGAAGAGACTCAGAAAGATGGCTTTTATAACTATCATCTCACCCCACTAGTTGCCATAACTCTCCTCCCCCAAAGGCCATCTCAACAGAGACCTGGCTGGTCCATCCTGGTAGCTGTTGTACAGATCTCATCTGTGGGTACTTTAGTGGAAAAAAGGCAATCAAAGTGGTCTCTGCCCTGGTAGAAAATCACAAATGCATATTAGTAAGTCCAATTTTAAAAGGCAAGCCATGAATTCATTTAACAGGCTATGCAGGCCAATAAAAAAAAACAAAGGTAAAATTCTTATGTGTATCCACTCAGACTGTGGATGGGATATTGTCATCTCCAGTCTGGTACAGAACAAGTACTTCAACTGATGAGGTGTCTGGCGAGCTCAGTGAATGAGAGTTAAATTTCATGGTATACCATGCACGATTCTGAGGCTGTGCTAAAATTAGTGTGCCAGTTTCCTTCTTAAGTAACATAAGGAAGTGCATGCTATATCATTTTCAGTTTCCCCACAAGTACTGTTTTTTCCTGATGAAAGAAGACTAACATGTATGGGCAGGAACATTTTAAGTTCAGTAGGCATAGTAACACTGGAGTCTTTAAAAGATGCTTAAGTCTTCACTGGCTTCATCAGCAGGTCCCTTCTTTGCCATGTCCCTATGCCTGAAGATTTCTCCTCTTCATCAGCTGTCCCCGTTCCAGGTAATGGGGTGTATCTTGCTTGCTCTACAGTGCTTGGGACTATAGGGAGGAGAAAGATCCTCTGAGGAAGAAGGCTGGGTGGGAGAGAAGGAGCTGTCTGCGCTTCCATGCCGCCATGGTCGTTTTCTCACCCGCTTGTTCCTGTCCATCCCCTGGTCCCACACGGTCCCCTGCCGATGGTGGCTGGATCCTGAAGAGCCCCAATGGGGGCTGAAATGGGAGCAGGCCTGCATCAGCCAGATGCCTATCTACAGGCTGAGAAAGGCAGACAAAATGGTGTGGCCACCATATTGGCTCCTGCACTTGCCAGTGAGCCCAAGAAGAGCTATATGGCGTTGGGGAAGCCTGTCCCATCATACCACTCCCAGCCCTCAGAACTGCCCCACTCATGTCCTGTCCCCACCGTTCTCATGGGGAGGGGGTGTTCACTCACTTCCCTTTCTGATAAGCATGCTTCCTGCCAACCTAGAACTTTCCAAGTCCCGTCAGGCAACTTCAGCCATCTACTTTGCTTGGCCAGCCGTAGAGGCCTTCACATGTCTTCTGTTGGTGGCACAGCAAGGGAGAGATCGGAAACTTCAAATCGCCCTGCTCAGCCCAATGAATGAGCTACCGTGATTCCAGCTGTGATCTACTCCGTGTGGCCCACTGCCAGCTACAAGGGCCTTCACATGTCTTCTGTTGGAAATGCGGTAAGGAAGAAATCCAAAGCTTTGGATTGCCTTGCTCTGCTGGAAGAGTTCACTGCCTGCCAACTCGGAAGCTTCTGGGTCCCATCAGGAAATTCCAGCTGCAGTCCGCTCTACCCATAGCAGCAGCTGCCGGTGTCAGGTCTCTTTTCCGGCTCCTCTACGATGCCCGGAGCTCCAGGCAGGACAGGCATTTTTTTGACTGTCTCCTTCCTCTTCTTTGACCCGGCTGTAGGAGCATTCCTTGAGATCTTTTCACCTTCCACTTCAGTAAAGTGAGAGAAGGTGTGAACTAACCAGCTTGGATGCCTTTCCCCACTGAATGATAGCAATATTTTCTAAATTAATTTTGAATCAATAACCCTACTTCTTCTGTCTACAATGACATCACTGTTTGGGGTTGAAAGGCAGACTACACACGCTCACAATATAGCTTCTGTAAGAGACAGTTAAAATTTTCTTAGAAATACTCAAAAAATATGAAAATTCATTTTCTATCAAGCAGCCTTGTATTTATTTTGAGTTAAAATGAACAATGTTCCATCACTATTAACCTACTTCAGAAAACAATTATACTGTAGAAATGTATTTTATCCTCACTGTCATAAGACAAAGTAAACAGAACATTAAATCTCTAGCAGGCTTTATTAAACACAAAATATTCTTACGTACGTAGCAGCTTGGTTTCTACTATGTCTGGAATCACACTCTTCAAGTGTTGGAACACACAAAGTCTGGTTCTACAAAAAATATTATTCAATTAACTATAATACATTCAATGCCCCAAAGAGTATAGCAAAAGCAGCAGCTTGCCCATTGAATGAAATAACACAAAGTATCACATATTGCATTAAAAAGGCCAGTACAATATTCTGCATATCTGTCCAATCACAGCTCTTTCATACTGCATTACTTCAGCCTTTTTTTCATTTTAGAACCTTCATATCTTAGCATTTACTGTTAGATTAGACATCTCTCACAATCTGACCAGTCTATAGCCTACTTTCATACTCGGCTGATCTGCATGAAGATAAAAACTGGGATTTCAAGGTAATGATAAGGATCTCTACCCTTGTAGAAAAATGGCCAAGCAAAGAAGGAACACTGGTCTATTCTCAGTTTAAAACAACAACAGTTATTCCAGAAAAAGGATGCAGTGAAAAATGTATTAGAACCAATTTCATTTCTCCCTATTATTTTAAAACCTCTGACATGTCAGTACATACTACTAGGCCTTACAACATCTTTTATACTATACAAGAAGGCGGGACCCGTGATACTCGCGGGGGGGGGAGCTCCATGCAGAGGAGGAAGCCGCCGCATGTGAGCCTTCACCCCTGCCCAGCTCTCCCCCTGCCCGTAATAGCGAGGTCTGCGTGGCTCCCAGCTGCCGGGCCCGCCAAGCTCTCCCCACCAAGTTCTTCTCCCTCATAAGAACATAAGAGAAGCCAATGTTGGATCAGGCCAGTGGCCCATCTAATCCAACACTCTGTCACACAGTGGCTAAAAACACCAGGTGCCCTCAGAAGGTCCAGCAGCGGGGGCTGGACACTAGAAGCCCTACCACTGTTGCCCGCCCCCCCCGGTCAAGCACCAAGAATACAGAGCATCACTTGCCCCAGACTTAGAGTTCCTATTTATACTTTGTGGCTAATAGCTCCATATGTTTATCTAATTCCCTCTTGAAGCCGTCCATGCTTGTAGCCACCACCACCTCCTGTGGCAGTGAATTCCACGTGTTAATCACTCTTTGGGTGAAGTACTTTCTTTTATCTGTTCTAACCCGACTGCTCAGCAATTTCATGGAGTGTCCACCAGTTCTTGTATTGTGAGATAGGGAGAAAAGTACCTCTTTCTCTACGTGCTCCATCCCATGCATAATCTTATAAACCTCAATCATGTCACCCCTCAGCCGTCGTTTCTCCAAGCTAAAGAGACCCAAGCGCTTCAACCCCTCTTCATAGGGAAAGTATTACAACCCTTTTAACATTTGAGTTGCCCTTTTCTGCACTTTTTCCAATACTATAGTGTCTTTTTTGAGGTGTGGCGACCAGAACTGTACACAGTACTCCAAATGAGGTCGCACCATTGATTTATACAGGGACATTATGATACTGGCTGATTTGTTTTCAATTCCCTTCCTAATAACCCCCAGCATAGAGTTGGCCTTTTTTATTGCAGTCGCACACTGTCTCGATATTTTCATTGAGTTATCTACTATGACTCCAAGATCTCTCTCTTGGTCAGTCTCTGCCAGTTTGGACCCCATCAACATGTATTTATAGGTAGGATTTTTGGCTCCAATGTGTATCACTTTGCACTTGGCCACATTAAACTCCATTTGCCACGCTGATGCCCACTCGCCCATCCTCGACAGATCCCTTTGGAGTGCATCACAATCCTCCTTGGTTCTCAGCACCCTGAACAACTTTGTTGTCATCTGCAGATTTAGCCACTTCACTGCTTACTCCCAACTCCAAATCATTAATAAACAAGTTAAAAAGCATCGGACCGAGTACTGATCCCTGCGGTACCCTACTGCTTACCTCCCTCCACTGAGAAAATTGCCCATTTATACTCACTCTCTGTTTCCTTTTGATTAGCCAGTTTTTGATCCACAAAAGGACTTGTCCTTTTATCCCATGACTATTGAGCTTACTTAGGAGCCTTTGATGAGGAACTTTATCAAAAGCTTTCTGGAAGTCAAGGTAAACAACACCTGTTGGGTCCCCCTTGTCCACATGTTTGTTTACTCCCTCAAAGAACACTAATAAGTTTGAGACAAGATATTCCCTTACAGAACCCCTTCTGAGTCTTCCTAAATAGATTTTGTTCATCAATGTGCCTACTAATTTTTTCCTTAATAACAGTTTCCACCAACTTACTTGGTATCGATGTCAGACTGACTGGCCTGTAATTTCCCGGATCTCCTCTGAAACCCTTTTTAAACATGGGAGTGACATTCACTACCTTCCTCAGGAATGGAGGCAGATTTTAAGGAAAGATTACATATTTTTGTCAGGAGACCCAAGTTAACATTTGAGTTCTTTTAGAACTCTCGGATGCATGCCATCCGGGCCCGGTGACTTATTTGTTTTTAAGATGTCTATCAGTCATAGGACCTCCTCTCTCGTCACCTCAATCTGACTCAGGACTTTCAACACCCCTTTCAAAATCAGTGGTTCTGGAGTGAGCAAGCACTTTTCATCTCCCACAGTGAAGACAGAGGCAAAAAAATGTGTTCAGCTTCTCAGCCATTTCCCTATCATCCTTCAGTACACCTTTCACCTCTTGGTTATCCAAGGGCCCCATTGCTTCCCTGGCTGGTTTCCTACTTCTAATGTATTTAGAATGACAGCGAGGCCCACGCAGCTTCCAACCGTCAGCCCCCCCAAACTCTTCTCCCTCCCCCCCAATGACGGCGAGGCCCTTGCGGCTTCCAGCCGCCGGCCCGCCAAGCTCTTCTCCCCCCGCCAACGACAGCAAGGCCTATGTGGCTTCCAGCCGCCAGGCCTGCCAAGCTCTTCTGCCCAAGCTCTTTTCTCTCCCCCCCAACGATGTCGAGGCCCGCGCAGCTTCCAGCCCCCAGGTCCACCAAGCTCTTTCCCCCAGCTCTTCCCTTTCCTCAACAATAGTGAGGCCTGCATGGCTTCCAGCCACCAGGCTCACCAAGCTCTCCCCCCAGCTCTTCTCTCCCCCCCGCAACGACGGTGAGGCCTGCGTGGCTTCCAGCTACCGGGCC
Organism: Lepidodactylus listeri; assembly: GCA_029233225.1. NCBI lineage: Eukaryota > Metazoa > Chordata > Lepidosauria > Squamata > Gekkonidae > Lepidodactylus > Lepidodactylus listeri. The sequence continues at coordinate 52,867,470 of JARCFY010000012.1, forward strand.
CACCAAGCTCTTCCACCCAACCTCTTCTCCCTCCTCCCCAATGATGGCAAGGCCCACGCAGCTTCCAACCCCACCAAGCTCTTCTCCCTCCCCCACAACGAGGCCTGTATGGCTTTCATCCACCAGGCCCGCCAAGCTCTTCTCCCTCTCCCCCAATGACGGCAAGGCCAGCAGGGCTTCCAGCCACCAGGTCTGCCAAGCTCTCCCGCCAGCTCTTTTCCCCCACCGCCACCAATGACAGCGAGGCCCACACGGCTTCCAGCCACCAGGCCTGCCAAGCTCTTCTCCATTCACCAGCAGCAGCCACAAATCCAGGTAAGAGAATTTTACTTTTGTGGGGATTTATGTATCCCCAAACAATTTACTTTCAAGATTTTACTGCACAAATGGGGAGTCCCCCAAGTGTGCAGGAAAATCTCTGCCCCCCAAGTGCCCCCGATGTACAGATTTAGATATCCACATGCACAGGGGGCACTTGGGAATTAGTATATAAATAAATATTAAAATCTTATAAATAATATAGTTGTGTGGACTTTACAGAAATTTAAAATTCTCAGCAATGAGAAGAATGCCTTAACATGGAATTTTCCACTGTTATACAGATAATTTTTTTATATATCTACAGTGGAATTTCATGTAGATTAAGAAGATTGCACATACACTGACAAAGGGACTGCATGCAAGTGTTTGGAAATGGTCCTTCTTTCAACCCTTAAAAAACCCCAACACTTGTAGACACTTCCCATCTGTTTACAGTATGCAATCAATCAACAATGTGGTGTTAGAATCAACCTTGCTCAGAATTATTCTGTCTTACAATTCTGTGAAGACACAGAAATAAAAAGGCAGAATGCCAAAAGTCCTATTGAGCAGAGAGTACATAATGACATCAGGGGCCAGAAAGCAGAACAAGACAGTTTCCAGTAGCAACCTGTGAAGCAATTCACCAAAAGGAAAAAGCTTCTGATGATATGGGGCAGTTGAGGGGGAATCTAGTTTTCCCTGCCAGAGGGCACTGCAGGGTTAACAGTGGGATCATGGCTGCTGCTCAGTGTCATATACATGTCGTTGCTGAGTATGGTTATGTACCAAGCACACAGGGCCAAGAAAGTAGTCTCTATGTTACTGCCACCACCTTGCAAAGTTCTCCAGTAATAACATCAGGTTTCACCTCATTTGTTAATTAGAATCTTACAAGTTGAGAGCCCATGAGGAACTGGGTGGGAAAGGAAAATCTATTTGGAATTCTGCCCTTTGCTCAAAAGTTTGCCAAACAGCTTTCTGATCACTTTATTTTGGACAGTCTTTAATGAGTGCACATTTGCTTACTGCAATAGTTGCTGACTGAAACTAGATAAGCAGGAAGCAGCTCATATAGGTGACAGACACAGAATGCATGCTTCATGCTCTCTAAGAGACAAAACTTTAAGTGGCTTGAACACGCTAATTTCTCTTCAACTGTCTACTTCCCACATATCTTATCTAATCAGGGGTTACTGCTACTTATGAAAATAAACATAATACAAATGGGAAGAAAGAAGTTGGTGGTGTTTGCCAAAAATGACTGGGAAAGATCAAGAAAAACCTGGGTACTCTCAGGATGCAGGGTTTTTTGTTTTGTTTTTTAAATATAGCTCTGATTTCTCTACATACACCAACATTTTCATAGATTGAACTCATAAGCAAACTCTAAAAAACACAAATACAAGATGGCAAAAAGACAAACTTACATCTTCTGTGGTATATAAATCCTTTGCTGGATCAAGGAGATTAGTTGCCTCAAGGAGGTTTTGAACAGCTTTAGAAATAATCTTCTTCACCATCAATATTCTAGTCTAATTGAAAATAAAAATCAAATACTCCAGTTGTTACAGTGTACAAAAGAAGGAAAAAATTCACACCGCTAACATTCTTCTAGTCAACAGGTTCGTTGAGATATAAACCTAACAGCGGACAGATCTCTATTCTTACCTACTTTCCTTGAAAGGTTAAAGCACTAGATTTCTTAATAGCCAAATCTTGCCAGCTCCTTCCTTTAAGCTCTATAACTGCTGGACACTTTGAAGAATTTTGACATTCTTCAATAATCCATAGGACACTTGGGAAAGAAGGACTTTTTAAAAAAGGCAACAGAAGCAGTGTTATAGGCTGCATTCAGATATCACAATAAACTGTAGTTAAATTCCAGTTAGGCACAATTACAGGTATTGCATGGCTTACACACACCCTTTCTCCTTCTTGAACAGAACTCAACTGAACACTTCCCCACTTGATCAAACTCCAGTTTGCTGTGATATCTGGATATAGGCCCCTTCACCAACTGGAATTTGTTCTTCTCCCAGCATAAAAAAAAGCAAAGAATTCTAAACCCGGATGAAAAACAATATGGTACAGTATGAAGTCTAATTGATTAAGAAGACACGTACGTGTGGATGTCTATCACCTGACATTAAAAAATTACCTCATGTTCTCTTTCTTGTTGCAACTCAACCTTCCGTTGCAAGACAAGCATCTGAAACTTCAGCGACTGATATTCTCTCTTTAAGTACAGAATGACATCTTGTGCTTCTCTCATTTTGCTTTTCTCCTCTTCTAAAGCCAGAGCTAATGCTTTATTGTTTGCTTGGAAGTTTTTCAGCTGCAGAGAAGAATCATCTGAAAGAAATTGGAAATGTTTAAATTTTATCATTCCTATTTCTGGAAAAACATAAGCAAAATATTAAAACACTTACCTGCAATTTTACCCTTGGAAGACAGGACTGAAGCTGATTTGCCCAAAACATATGATCTGCCCAGCTTGGCCAATCTCTGATTTCTCTTCTCTTTCATGCGTTCTTTTATGTCTTCCAGGGTGTCCCTAAATGACTTTTTCAAGCACTTTTCTCTAGCCATGTTGTGCCTTAAACATACAAGAATTGAATTATGTTTTAGGACTTTTAATGAAAGTATTCTTGAGTCTCATCTTTATAAAATTCTTACATGCAAAATCTTACTGAACTTGGAAAGACTTGGAGCTATAGTTTGAATAACTGCAAAAAACAGGGAGTGGACCAAAAGGATCTATTCTACCAATGGTAGAAATTTCCTCCAGTACAAACAGGCTTCTGTGAACTGAATACAACTTTTCCGCCAGAAGAAGGTTACTCATACTAAACATATTTGAAATGACATCACAGTGAAAGGTTTCAAGTTATCTTGTCTTTTTTTATTTTTGGGGAACTATACAATCATTTGACACTCTGGGAAACATGGTTGATCTAGGAAAAAGGTATTGCACAATTTTTGTTTTTGGACCTTTTCTGTGCCTCAATACTAACTGCAAATATTGTCAATTTAAAATCAGAATCTGAAGAAACAAATTCATCAGTTATCTTAGACTGGTAATAACATAGTCGTCTATCATGTATTAAACCTGAAGACCAAAACATGCAATATAGTCTCAGTAAATACCATGTCTAAAACTTGTCCCAAGAAGCTACAGTGGTGTCTCTCTGTCTCAACCATTTTTTTAAATTTTTACTTTCAGGACACCAGCTGATGAATGTTAACTAACATTACCAAAGGCCTGCTTAAATGCTCCAGTGGTGCATTTAATTCAGCATCCTATACTACAGCAACTAATTAGTTGTCTTTGGAAAGCCAACAAACTGAGCAAAAAGGCCAGTTCCCCCTAAGATTACTCCTGAGATTACTCCTTAGAATATGAAAATTCACTTCAGTCACCATGGCTAACGAAAAAAATACCACAGTTTGCTTAGTCTCACAGAGAGCATCTTGACAGTCAACAAGCCTCAAAGTCCCCCTCCTCCTCGCCACCGGTGGGGGTAGAGTTGCCAGATCCCAGCTGGGAAATTCCTGGAGATTTGGGGATGGAGCCTGGGAAGGGCAGGGATCTTAAGTGAGATACAATAGCATGTAATTCCAGGGGATCCCCAAGTCCCGCCTGGAGGCTGTCTTCCTTAAATTTAAGTATAAGTGGATATCAAAATACAATGATACACACAGAATAAATGGGAAGGGAGTCAAAGATATAAACTAACGGGAAGGCATAGCCAAACATTTTCATTTCTCATTTTGCTCAAGATCTTCAGGCAAAGGTTAAGCCTTCCCCCGTCCCCGTCCCCCCCAACCCGGGGTGATGATGACGTTCCCATTAAATCTCCACATACACGACGGAAGAAAGGGCCGCTATCAACAACAAGGTTTCGTCAACCGGATCCCTGCCAATGCTCCCTCTAAACTGTGGAGCCTTGTGAGCAAAAATTCTACTCTTGAGCTATTGGCATTAAAGCTGTGAGCAATTAGTTTGTTCGGGAGCCATCCTTCCTGAGCCAGGACAAAAATGTGTGAGTTGGAGGCTAAAAAACTGTGAGCTAGGTCACACTAACTCAGCTTAGAGGGAACACTGATCCCTGCTATGTAAACAACATGGCGGAGCACCCGCCCTTGCCTTGCCCCGATCCCTCCCCTTACTTTCCCGAGGAGCAGATCGCCTCGTCAGCCAGCACCAATACCTCTCACTAGGACTAGCCCCATGGAAACGAAACATCATGCAAGCTTTCGAGCTCAGTTTCAGTGGGGCTGATCCTAATCACAGCTATTCATACGGCTGTTTACAACTCCCCCCCCCCCCGGGCCTTTAGCAACCTCAGACCCATAAGCTACCGGGAGAACCGCAACCCTCGCAACTTATTCGAAATAACCAACCGAACCCATGAAACGCCCGCCGACAGTTCCACCCGCTCACTCTTGCTGTTTCTCGCTCGTTCCCTGAGCGTTACTTCAGCTGCGCCGGCGCCACTCCGCACGCGCCACACAAGGCCCCCGAACAGCCGTTAGTCGTTGCTGTTTTTCCTCCCTCCTCCTCCGCTTCCCGCTCGTTCGAAATTCTCCGCTGCGCAACGTGATTGGCCATCTGTCCCAACTGACACGGACGATAATTACGTCACCACGTACTTACCGCTCTGTTCCGCCTTCCCCTGTTCCTTCGTCGTTTGGTTGGTGGGCTCAACCTGGATCTTTCCTTGCCGCTTTCACGTACATCTTTGCGGCTATTCCCCCCCCCCCCCCCCCCCCGTTGTTGTGTCCCTTTGACGGAACTATAGCGCTTCGGTTTGTCAGAGCTGAACGCGAAGATCGATGTGGGAGTGTGGCGACGGCCTTTTTCGCCCAGCGCCGTTATCGAGTCTCGCGAGATGTTTGGCTTTTGTGTTTCACTGAACCCTTGAGACAATACGGCCGGTTCGGATGTTCTTCTGACGGCTTAATAAACGCTTGGGATTCTAGAAAGACGCATGGCTGTCTGTGATAAGGGGGCCCTCCGGCATTGCCCCGACAAGTATGCTTTGCACTGTTTTGTAGACTCTTGACGGGAAATTTTTTATATTTTGTACGTCATCTTTTCATTGAGGCACTCGTCGGAAAGAAGAGCGAACTCTACAGCTATTTTACGGCACATAGATTTAGGTGGGTGGCCGTGTTGGTCAGAAGGAGCAGAACAACGTTTGAGTCCAGTGGCACCTTTAAGACCAGCCAAGTTTTATGCAAGGTATAAGCTTCAGATCTGAAGAAGTGTGCTTGCACACAAAAGCTGATACCTTGCATAAAACTTGGTTGACCTTAAAGGAGCCACTGGACTCAAACTTCGTTTTACTGCAGTCACTAAAGCGGACTGCTGCCTGGGGACCAAGATCACTGATAAGGTTGCTAGCCAACTAGAATGTCAATCTCCTGTACTGAGAACAAAAAAAATATATGGAATAAGGTTTTTCCCCCTTCCTTACTTAAAATAAATTGCAGTTCCCTTTTTTTGAGGAGAAAAAAACTCATCATATTGGAGACACTGCATAAGCGTAGAGTCGTCTCCTGACACTGCCTTCTTTCGGGAAAAGCCAGAGGAAAAGTTTCTGCATATACATATAGAAACATCTTTTTTTTGGCCATCTCTGAAGTGGCAGATGAGGTAAAATGGAAGTCGTGAATCCTGAGAAGTGGAGGTCTTTGACAATCAATTTGCTAACTTTGCTACTGTTGAATTTTAAGACATGACGTGACAGCATGTTGTTCCAGGTAGTGTGCTGTTCCAGACATGATGTTCTGACAACATGTCCTGCAGCATGAGTCTGGCATAAGAATATTTTAGTATTAATTTAGAAATGTATATCCCATAGAGTGTCAATCAAGATGTATATACAGACATCTTAAAGGCTGTTTTATTCCTATTTCTTGAGACAATGTACAAAGATTTACATTAAAAATCACAATGATAAATATTTGAAGATACGAAATGCATGTGTGGGTGTACGGTGAATCAACATTGCTAGGAAAGTACATGTCTTTATCTGGCACCAGAGGCTAAAAGCCTGATTTGACAGTGCTGCAGTGCTCTAAATGTAACTGACACAATCTGATCATAGACATGTTTATTTGGAAGTAAGCTACATTTATTTCAGTGTAACTTACGAATAAGTATGCCTAAGATTTCAGTCTTTATAACACAAATTGTTTTAATAACATAGCATGAATGAGGGAACCCTAGAAGGTTTTTAAAAAATCTTTAAGTGAAGTTGATAACAAATGTATTCCGTAATTTAAATATTGTGAAATTCTAATGAGGAACTGAAGTACCTGAAAATAAAATGTATAATTTTTCTTCACTTTAATCTTGCTAATTTTTCTGCTGCAATTATATCTTTATTTAATTAAATAAAGATATAATATCAAATAGCTGGACACTTGAGCATTTACATCGTGCAACAGTACAAAGCCAGAAACAAAAAATGTTACCTGTGTGAATCAGGAAAGTTATTTCTAAAGGCAGTGTAGCAAGGAAGTAGATGTTACAGGAATGTTCAAATGTATGTTAGAAGAATGAATGTGACCTGCCACAATGACAAGACATAGTTTCCATATTGTCCTGTTCTAGGAGTACTGGGGTCAGCGAATAAATACATATGAGTGAACAGAGGTTCTGATGTCACCGCAACAGAGTAGTTCTCTACTATTCTGCCAGCAGAAGTCACTATTGTCAAAATATGGTCTATGAAACCATGACAAGGCAGGAAAGAAAAGGCTCAGTACACTTCAGATATTATACTATCTCAGAAGCTTAAGCCAGTGCATTGCTCTGGGCTTTCATGACTGTATTGTGTTACACTATTTTTTTCTCCTGTGATACAGTCTACATATACAATCTGTTCCAACCTTTGGGTACTTTCCCCATCTTAAGGCATATTTAGTTTATTAAACATGCTCACTATGATACTAGGCACATTGAGATCCAAAAGGGGGAAATGCTGAATATCCGTTCCTATGTGTGAAAAGAATATTTGTGTGAATCTTACTTATGGCAGAAAAGAAGATGCCTTTGCTTGTAATTCTTGTTCATAATGTTGATGAAGAATCCTTAAATATCTTTTGTTTCTGAAAAGGCAAATGCCCTTATTTCTAATATTCCAGCAAAATTGGGGGGGGGGGTATCCTTGCTTTTATGCAAGGCTTATTTGTATAATCTTTCATGTGGTCAGCATCTTGTTTAAATAGCTCTAATATGTGTGCAATGTTGCTATATGTGCAGTATTAGCATGCCAGCACAAGGCACATTAAGTTGCATTTGAAGTCGCTGAAAGCCAGTACTGGGCATTTGACTCTTATATCATCCCTCTGTACTTACCTCTCAGCCAGCCAATCCCACATCCTGATTTTCTGCCATGCTTTCTTCATCCTGCATAGTGACCTCAGTAAGAGTTTTGATCTTCTGTATCATTCTGCTATCCATCAGATATGCTGGTACACACACATATATGCTCTTACCGTGAGCTTTCATTCCATCCTCATTGTTCCTGCTGAAATCCCTTTCTTTCCTGTACCGTTTCCTATCCCACGAACATGTATAAAAAGAGAGGGAATTACAGTTGTGGTGATTTCCTGACATGAAGGGGCTGGTGAGGAGGGTCGTTTATTCCCAGGATGCTCAAGGGCTGCTTCTACCAGTTGTACCTACATCTTTCTGCTCAGTAAACATGCACAGCTAGAGGTCATGTTCATCTGCCTGAGATTTGCTGTATCCCTAATTCTCCTCAATATTAATGTTGTTCCCTCTCACCTTGATGTTATTCCCTTTCACCACTGTTTTAAGCACCAGGCTATAACAATTACTTCTAACTAGGGGTTGATCTTTCAAATTACAGTTTGCTCTAATCTGTTTTATCAGACTGTTTAAGCTTTTAGATATTTTATGCTGGACTCGGGTCATTTGGGGCCAGAGCGAAGCAGAGCACTGCTCCGCCAGCTCAGGAGTGGGCACTAGGGCAGCCACAGGCTGAATCAGATTCTCAGCGGTGGCTTAAAAAGCGGATGGAGGGGAGGTGGTTTGAGGGAGAGGCCCCAAATTTGCAGGGTAGCTTCTAGAACCTCTCCCCCAAATACCCATTAAGTTTCAAGAAGATTGGACCAGGGGTCCAATTCTACGGGGCCCCAAAAAGGTTGCCCGCATTCCCTCCAAGTAATGTTTTCCCCCACCATAGAGAACAATGGAGGGGATGGGGCAACCTGTTTGGGGCCCTGTAGAATTGGACCCCGTGGTCCAATCTTCTTGAAACTTGGTGAGTATTTTGGGGTGAGGTCCCAGAAGGTACCCTGCAACTTTGGAGCCTCTCCCTCAAACCCCCTCTCCTCCAGCCCCTCATAAACCCTATGAGTTTTTGCCATTGACTTCAATGGCCCATAGGGTATAATAGGGCTGAAACTGACATTCGACTGGTTATGCTAATGAGTTATGCTAATAGGTATGCTAATGAGCTCCCGTACCTCTTTTTCTACGAAATGATCCCTGGCTGGACTAAATGCCTTTTTAAATGCTGTGCTAGTAGTTTGTAAATTTTAACTAATCTTAAATGCTGGTGTTTTTATTGTATTTTACCTGTAAGTTGCTTCTATCATTCTTCCTGGAGATGCAGCATAAACCTGTTCTGATTAATAATCATAATAATTACCTTATTCTTGTTTGTACTATCCAGTTTCTCGGTATATCTTCAGAGGTTGTGAAGTTGTCTCTTAACTGTGCCAAAGGTTCCTTACAAATTACAATAAGAAGGAGCACAGCTTTAGAGATGTAAATCAGGTACAAGAATGAAGCTGTGTGACATTAATGTCACATTAATCAAAATATGTCTAACAAATGTTGGAAATGTAAAAAGAAAGAAGGTTCTTTCTATCATATGTGGTGGACTTGTGATAAAGCGAAGACTTATTGGTCTATAATACATGCAGAAATGGAAAAAAATTTGAAATGTACATTTAAGAAGTTGCCTGAAATGTTACTGCTTGGACTTAAACTAGAAGAGATAAATGTAAAGAAAAGGACAATAATATGGTATATGATTACAACAGCAAGAATGGTGTATGCACAAAATTGGAAAAATGAAAAAATACCAGAAGTGTGGGAATGGTTGAAAAAATTGTTATATATGGCTGAAATGGATAAATGGACTAGAAAGTTGAATAATCTGTACTCAGAGACTTTTTTAGAAGATTGGGAGGATTTGAAAGAATATGTTGAAAAATATTGGGACATGAAAAACTACATTTATACATGGTTATAATAGCATAAAGGAATAGAAATTGAGTATATGAATGTACTAAGGATAATTAGATAATGAACTTGTTTTTTAGAATTATATAAGAATATAGAAAATAAGAATTGGTATATAAGTATTTTAAAGATATATAACCGTTACCAGAAATGTAAACATAGAGATAAATATTACTATTTTGGATAAAGTGGAAAATGTGTTATGCTTCAGATGTGGTGGGAAACCACCAATACAAGATAAAAGCAAGACTATACAAATAGAACAAAATGTTATATAATATGGAAAAAAGGATTTGTATAAAACAAATGTATTAATTTTAATGTTTTGAAAAATAAAAACTTTCTTACAAAAAAAAAAAGAATGAAGCTGTGTGACGATGTTCTGCCAATGCCTTTTATGTAATCCAAAGGAAACTTATACCAAATGTCTACAGCACCACTTTACAAAGTAATATAAATGTATAACCACAAAGTTGCAATCCAGTAATTTATGTAGCTGTTCCTGTGTCAGTATTCATCAGCTGAGTAGATAGTTGGTGATATTCATCAGCTGAGTAGATAGTTGGTGAGACGAGATTCTCCGGAATAACTCCCGTTTCGAATCTATTGATCTTCTTCCATGCCACCATTTCAGAACAAGAGATGGAAATTCTACATCAGGCGTCTATGTATATTTTAGATTGCCTTCAAACATTATGCCCCTCACAGGGGAAAAAAGTTCATCCAATACACTTCTATCAGAGATGCAGCATAAACCTGTTCTGATTAATAATCATAATAATAACCTTATTCTTGTTTGTACTATCCAGTTTCTTGGTATATCTTCAGAGGTTGTGAAGCTGTCTCTTAACTGTGCCAAAGGTTCCTTACAGCCATTGGGTTGGGTTAAGGATGCCAACCTCTGGGTGGCACCTGGAGATCTGCTATTACAATGGATCTCCAGACAACCAAGATCACTTCCCCTGGATAAAATGGCTGCTTCAGAGAGTGCTCTCTATGGAATTATGCCTGTCTGAGGTCCCTCCCCTCCCCAAATCATGCCCTCTCCAGACTCCACCCCCCAAATCTTGGATACTTCCCAACCCAGAATTGGTAACTGTAAGTTGCATCTATACTAAATTGGCAATTTCCACTGATTCCCCCTTCCTGTTGCAGATCCCCCTCATATTATTTCTCAGGCCCCCCTATTCCCAGAAGCAGCATTCTGTAGAGATAAGTGGCCTGCAGTTGGAGAAAGGAGGGTGGAAAGTTCTCTTCTACCACTGGCAAATTTAGTCTGGGTCTAACCCATTATGTGGGTCATGCCTAATCTGGATTCATTTCTTGAAATGGGTTTTGAATTTAAGCCAGCACCACTTATGGATGAGAGGAGGCAGGAGTGGGTTTTTTTTTTAATGCTTAGACTAATTTAGTCTAAATTAGGACCCTAATATGAAAGTGGGTCATATTCTCCTGGTCATGTGTCCAAGGCACACAGCTCTTCCTAACCACCTATGGTAACATGTCTGGCCAGTGTTTTAGAAACTGGCAAAAGAGATGTGTGCATCATATTTAGTTTAGAAGTGAAGTAGGCCTCCAGTGTTAATCCAGAAAACAAATCTGTGTCATGGATATCAAAAATTTGGGAAAATGTACTACAGCATTTCACAACAAGTTTGGGCCCCTGTGGGGAAGGGGCCCATGCTCTCTGTCAACCTAGTGTTAAAAATAAGCATAGCAATCTTACCCATGTCAGTGGTGCAAGTATGAACAAAATAGGGAGATGCTAAAGCAGTTTGAGAAAAGATAAATGTCAGTAACAGAATAAGAACAATTCTTGTTCTTAAAATGATCTTTGCCATCCTGAGCCTACAGGGCACTACATAAACTGAAATAACCTTCTGCAATCTTTTGTTGCCAGAATCTACACTTCAGCTGAGGGTGAAGTGTAAAAATGATCATCTTGAGGACAAAAACATCAGTCTTTGAAACAAGTTTTTTAAAAAGCCCACACAATAAAGCTGCAGACAAAGGCAATGAATGCAGAGAGAGTCTGGTCTATTCAAATTCCTTGTTAGATTCACAGCCTTGGTTTAGACAGAAAAAGATAACAGCAGTGCTGAAGTTCTATTGCCGCAGTTAGCATCAAAAATGAATGGGTCACAGCTGACTGCTTTTGAAAGGTCTGCTCTTCCTGAGCATGGTGCAGAGTCATGAGAAATTGACAGGGACAGTCGTCATTTGATTTGAGTGCCCTTTAATAACTTGGGTCTTACAAGATAAAAAAATTGTAGCTGGAAGGTAAAAGATCACATGATGGCAAAAGAGATGACAGAAAAGAATTAACACATTTCCTGAAGTCTAACTCAGTTGTGTGGATCAGTGTCAAGACCTTGGCTGAATAAAACTTTGTTGGCCTTAAAGGTGCCACTGAACTTAAACTTTGATCTATTGCTTCAGACCTACACGGATGCCCAAGTGAAGATCCTGATGGATATCCTTTCTCACTTCTGTGTCCAAGCCTCAGGATGGTGCCTAGACGTAGCTGGGTGAAGCAGTGCACCCATGACTGGCAATATTATCACTGCAAAATAGATATTTAGTGTTTCTAGTATGGGTATTATGTGAAAAGACAACCAATTTATAGGAGCAGTATGTAACCTGGTCCTATAGACCTTTGTGGTAGTAGGTTATTACAGAGAGCGAGAGCACAATAATTTGCTATTATGCCTCAAGCCAGTTACAATACCATATCACCACAGGTGTGCCCCCCTTTCCGGCTTGCACAAGAGTCTACTATAATGCTGTTGAAACATATCACTTCAATGTGCTGATGAGCTATGTTTTCCTTTAGAATTAGATTGCTAACCTGGAGTACACACACAGCATACAAACAAGCACAGTAAAGATGAAAGCAATTTGTATAATGTTGGCCTTTGCACCTGAAGCAAAAAGTCACAATTATGCCTCTTCCTCTGGATTTGAAACGGCCTCTTTTTTCTTTTCTTTTTTTTTGTTGTTGTTGACACAGATGCAGGAGGAAGGAAAATGACATAGGAATAAGGGAAATGGTTTCCCCTCTGGAATCTATAGCCCGAAGCAACTGCTTCATATTGCTGTATGGTAAGGTCATCTCTGACCTTGTGCTTTTACAACCACTAAAGCATGACTTCTATTATAGTCGTAGTAGTAATATCGCTTACAGAAAAAAATTGTTTGTGGTTTTCTGGTTTTGCTGCTAATTTACCTCTGTTGACTTTAAGATGAGTCTTTGGCCTCTCACAACATAGATAACAGTCCTTAGTAGGAAATGAGGGTTCCAAAAGAGTTCAGTACCATAATGATATTGCATTGTTGAAAAAAGCTTTTAAAAAGTGAACCCCTCTGCCAATATTATTCTTTCTTTGTCTGAACATTTAGAAAAGAACTGTCAGTAGTTATATGTTCTAAGCAGCTTGGCAACTGGCAAAGACATATTGCAAGCAATAACTGAACTCCAGCTGATGTCAGATTTGTCTGTCACAAGGTTTTTGATTGACAGTGCAACTGAACACTGGTGGTATTTTCCCCTCTCTATTCTCTCTTTTTATTACTGCAGACTTATAAAGCTCTATCATTCTATTATCTTAGCATCTTTACATAATGTATTGTTAATGTGTGCCACTTCAACTTTCTAGTAATGTCATTTGCATTTTGTAATCTTGTCACTTGAAAAAGTGCCTCATCAGAAGGTTTGCAATAAAGGTCACGGCTGGGATAATAAAATTATGCGGCTCAAGATTTGCTATATAGCTAAGCCATGTTAGTTTGACTTTTCTCAGCCTTAGATCATGAATATCTGGAAATTCTGTCCCTCAAAACATCAAGATAATTTATATCATCAGTGTGAATTAGGCACCGAGAAATACTCTCATCAGTTAGATGAAGTATATTTATAGTTACAAGGCAGATCACTTGAATACTATTATTGTGAAAGGAGAAAAGGTGGGATTTTGATCTCCTATTCTCAGGTTTCATATTGTTCTATGGTAGGTATTCTTTTCTTTATCTGTCTGCTATGCACATATGTAAGAGGCGATTCACATATTGGGTCCACAGATGTCCATGCCAACTTGTCACTGGTAATTGGTCTGCCCTAACAGAGTTGTTGCCTAGCAAGGCACTTTACGTGCTCTTATGGACTCTTAATGTTCATAAGTTTGAACTTTGGACTGTGCTAAGTGTACGCTTAAAGGACTGTATTATGATGCCAGCCGCAAACTGCACACATGCCCTCTTACCTGCTGCAAGAGGTTCCAGTCTATTCCTGACTGCCAAGAAGCACACTCCTGCCATTGCCCACACAAAGACAGAGACAAGGAGATGAGGACCCCATTGCCCAAGGGTGTTCCTGTCGACTTATGCTAGGCAACCCCATCCCCCCCAACATACCTGTGGGATTCCACACATTCTAGAGAGATGCTGAATGAGGTTGCTTGGCAAGTAATCCTCAACCTATCAACTGGCCGAGCTAGGGCCATCAAGAGACAATAGGATGGCTCGGTGACTCATCGCAAGCTTGCCCAGGTGTCAGTTCCTGTCTAGCTCCTAGACTCTCAATACTGACCACCCCCCAGCATCCCCTCCTCTTTCTCCTTTAACCAATGGTAGGGTTTGTAGGGACGGATTACCTGGTAGGTGTGTTAGGGGGATGTGGTCAGCGCTGCCCGCCCCCAGATCACCTAATATGCGGCCAGTCTCTTGAGCTTCCACGACCCCTATCTGCTTTTACCCCTCTCAAGTCCAGCTTGCTATCCCAATACCCTCTCTTACCTTTGATTTCTGGGTCTGCAGCCAGAGGTAAGCGTGCTTCTGCCGGTTCAGAACACATTCCCTATTTTCCTTTCAATTCCTCAATTCTTCATTTGGAACGGACAACCCATCTCCAGGACAGGTAAAGTATTGCCCAACCATCGAACCTCCTGCTAATGTGAAAGTGCTATTTATCTATCTAAAGTTTCTTAGGAACCGTGTGTTAGTGTGTGTGAATCTGTATTGTGTGCCTGAGAATATTCTTCAGTAAAAACCATTTAAATGGACCTCCGCCTCAGTGCCTATTTACTGGGGACTCCTGGAAGGGGCGGGACCTTGGTATAGTTGGCTGTAACCCGGTTATTTGCCAATTGCTGACCTTAAAATCAGTAACCCAGAGCAATTCAGCTAACAGAGTGATCCTCCCTTCTAAGTCCATTAAAGTCAGGGATGCTTATAAGGCTGAAACTTTGTTTAGGGTTGTTCTGTAAGCCTCATGCAGATGGAGTCTGGGTAGTCCCTTTGTCTCTGCCCTTGAATGACTGTAAGTGGATAAAGTCATTTGGATATATACTCATTTTGCGTCTTCCCTAAAAACCACTAGCTACCTTCCATAATTTAGACTGTAAATGTAATGTCATACAATTTGCATTTCCTGTAGAATGGGAATTCTGTTTTTCAGTCAGCTTTTTCAGTAATTTTAGTCATAGGTGTTAAAGATGGAAGAATAGGTGCAAATGAACATAAAAAAGGAATGTGCTGCTACCAATTACACATCTCTAAGGGCCATATGAATATTGTGTGCATACAACCTCTCCAGTGGCTCTGCCTGTGGTCTCAGGCCACCATGGATGTGTAAATTAACTTTAGAGTATTAATACTGATTTCTTTACTCCATGAATATAATTTGGCCTTCAGCTCAGGGTCAAGTCTTACCTTCTTCAATAGCTTGAATGTGTCAAGTTATGTGTTCAATGAGAAAATGTTGTATGAAGGAGAATTAAGAATCTTCTCCCATGCACTGTGGTCCCAATTCATTTGGGGCTTGTGCACACCTGAGAGTCATGCAGCATGCACGTGCGCGCACACACACACATACACACACATTACATACATACATACATACATACATACATACATACTTATAACAGAAAGCCAGCATGGGATGGAGCCTTTTTCTCATTTTATTAATTTATTTATAGCTCACCTTTCTCACAGACTCAGGGTGGATTACATGGTGGAAAACAATGCAATGAAATATCCTAAGAAATCTAATAAACTATGCAATAGGACTAGGATTAAAAAATTAGATGCAGTGCAAAAAGTATCAGATATATATGTTAAATGATGCAGAAAATGGAATTATAAAAGTGGAAAACAGGGCAGTAAGAGCAGGATAATATATACCCCCAGCCAACTTACTTTATCTGCCCCCCCCCTTCAGTTTTTTTCCCTTCCCTCCACTGGCAGCCCCTCCCCAGGAACTCTGGCTTTCTCAACAGTGGGGACTCAAAGCAGCTTATATAATTATCATCTTTTTCATTTTATTCACACAACAACTCTATGAGGTAGGTTAGGCTGAGAGTGCATGACTGGTCCAAAGGTACTCATTGAGCTTTCACAGTAGAGTTGGGATTGAAACCTGGGTCTGCCAGATCCTTATCTGAAACTACAACCAGTACATCACATTGTCTGTTTTGAGGTGGCTGCTGTTGAACAGCAGCAATTAGCTGGGCCTGGATGAGTCAAGCAAATAATCTAGTAACAAGTTGCTGCGTTGTTGCTGCCCAATTTAGCCCCTATGAGTCCCCTCCTTAAAGGCTGAAACAGCCCCAGGAAAGGGCCATGCCTGCCCCCTCCCCACTGTCTTTTACTGACAGAAACCAAGGCATGAAGACTGACAATACTGTTGTGGTTGCCTTAGAATAACCACTGAGGGCATTTGTTTCTTAAAGCTATAGGCACTGCTAACATGTTGGAGGTTTAATTTTTTTTAGATTTCCAAAGGCAGAGATTGGAAACCCTGGTTTTTTCTCACTTTGTTGAAAAATCTCTTTTGTCTGTGTGGTCCCAGTCTCTGGATTTAAGTATCCACATTCAGGGTACATTGAGAATTACAGTAAATGATGATGATTGACATGATCTGTGTAGGACTGGGAGACAAGACCTAGTGAGGCCTAGGCCCAGGAGACCTGTGTGGGAGTGGAAAGCAGACAGCTTACAGTCCCCACAATGCTTGATGACAGTTGTAACTAATCGGTGTCCAGGGATTGTATGAGGGGATTGTTACTTAAAACTTTGTGGGCTGTGGAGTTGCGTTCTTTCTCTCTCACACAGAGTTAAGCTGAGCGAAAAAGTCCCTCACTCGGAACAGAGTGAGTACAGGCACCTGCCTGGTATAAGAGGCTGTGGGCCTTGAATAATAACTGGTTAAGAGAAATAGGTAGCCATGTTAGATTTGTTTTATTTACCTTTAGACACTGTTAGATATTTTAAGCATCTTGTTTTGTTTTCCTTGCCCTGTTACTGTATTAATAAATCATTAATGTTCTCCCTCTGAGAGGAGGACATCTTGATGGGTGTTTCCCATCCTATCTGTAGGGAGGCAGGAACTAATTCTTCACTTCCTGTCCTCTGGTGGGATACGCCCCTTCAAGTCAGTTCTGTTCCGGCCTCAGTAGGGAGAGCAGCACTTAGTGGCCACTCGTGCCTTTTTTGTACTTTCACTTTCCAATTCTTCTTCATACCTTTTCAAACTTTTTTCAAACCGTTTTTCTTAAATCTTTTTCAACACTATACCTTTACATCTAATTTCTATCCCTCCTCTCTTTGCTCTCTCTCCCCCCCCCCCACATCGCCATTAACCGGCTGAAAATGGAGGGAACAGACGGATTCCTCTCAGAGGGAGAGAAAGAGAGAGAGCCTCCCACGGGGCAAAGCCAGAGGGAGAGCTTCAAAACCGCCGCCAAAAAGAACGTGCAGAAGGAAAAGCGCGCCAAAAAACGGCCCCAGAAAGACGTGGATGATTGCGCAGGCGCCATTCTGAATTGCCCCGATCCCGGGAGACCACAGAAAATGGCGGCCCAAGGCTGCGGAGTGGCTGTCGCTGCATCCATAAGCCCAGACATGACTAGCGACGACGGGCAGGAGCTTCCCAATGCCCAGGTCGCACACCAGCCCCATTTGGGAGACAAACCAGCCGAAGGTCTACTCGTGAGTAACTCCGGAGACGGAGAACAGACTCTTTCCCCTGCCCTACTCCTGGCCCTTAAACAAGCAGGGAGGAGGTATTGATCATCCACTCATGGGGGCCCCTTGTCACCAGGACCAACCCCATAGAGATGTGCCAGACAGGCACTACCAAGAGGGCGAGGAGGAAGACAAACCTCGCTGGCCCACTAAAGCAGCTAGGAAGGAACTTTCCTACCCCGGCTGGGTCCCTCATCACTGGATCCCACCTAATTATGAGGACAGTGATACTGGGGACACCGGGGAAAGAGAAGAGGCAGAATTCCTCTCTGATGAGGAGGAGGAAGAGGACATGGAGGTTCCAGAGCACTCCATGTGCATCTTTAAACCTGAAGTATATCCTTACCTCCTCTCCAAATCCCTGTCAGCATTAGAGTTACAACCAAAGCTACAGGGAGAGGACCCAGCCGGATCCTCAAAAGCAGATGGCTCCAGACCCAGAGGGAGCAAACACTACTTCCCCAGGACCCCAGGGGCAGAAAAGGTCTTCCCCTTCCCAGAGTTTCTAGAAAATCAGCTAGTCAAGGAATGGTCCAAACCCATGACAAACAAACGCTGCCCACCTAATGTGAGAAAGCTCTATACCTTACCATCTTTTACTAATAAGCTTGTACAGGTCCCTCTAGTGGATGCTCCTGTTATTGCGCTCCAGACTTCGGGCCTTCTTCCGAGGATGGCGATGGCCTGGTCAGAGACAGTCTAGACCGCAAGGCCAAGTTTGCACTCAGGAAAGTGCATGAAGCCTCCGCTATGGCCATCAAAGCATCTGCTACAGCCACAGTCGTAGGCCACACAGCCATTGCCTGGTCCAGGAAACTAATACAGCTTATCCCACTGTCTAGTAAGCGTCTCACTGAAGGAGCTAACCACCCTCTCAAGGCCTCCTCCTTCTCCACTGATGCTACGCTCGATGCCATGATTTTTTCTTCCAGGGCTCTGGCTTCAGTGGTGGCTGCCAGGCGTACCCTCTGGCTCAGGGCCTGGCCAGCGGACCTGCGCAGCAAATCTACCGTCACTTCTTATCCATTCCAAGGAGATTGCCTATTCGGAGATTTCCTAGACAAAATCCTAATAGAAACTAGGGACAAGAAAAGGCGATGCCACATACCCTGGGCAGACCTGATAGGAGGGGATTTGGAAATTACCCTTTTAGTTCCCAAAGATCACTACCCAGATTTAATAGGGACACATACAGGCCCTCCTGGGGATCATCCAGACATGGGCCCTTTCCAAAGCAGACAACTGGTCCCAAGAAGTTTTGTCCAAGGGCTACTCCATAGAATTCCAGACGACACCATTAGACCGCCTTGTTCCCTCTCCCCTGATCAAAGACCCCTCCAAGCTACAAAGAACGATAGAAGCTGTCCAACACCTGTATACCATCTCAGCCATAGAACCCGTCCCTATCCAGGAATGGGGACAGGGAATTTGTTCCATTTTCCTTACCTTTCCCAAAAGGAACGGCGGCTGGAGAGCGATACTGGACTTAAAATACGTCAACAGATTCGTAAAACTAAGACGCTTCCGAATGGAGACCCTGCAATCCATCTCAGGGGCTCTACAACCGGGAGAGTTCCTTTCCTCCATCAATCTCATAGAGGCGTATCTGCACGTCCCCATGTTCCCGGGTCACAAGAGGTTCCTCCGATTCTTCATCCTAGGCCAACATTGGCAGTTCAGGGCGCTCCCATTCAGACTCTCCACTGCTTCAAGAGTCTTTTTCAAGATCCTCATCCATCCCATTGCAGACAGCTTACAGTCCCCACAATGCTTGATGACAGTTGTAACTAATCGGTGTCCAGGGATTGTATGAGGGGATTGTTACTTAAAACTTTGTGGGCTGTGGAGTTGCGTTCTTTCTCTCTCACACAGAGTTAAGCTGAGCGAAAAAGTCCCTCACTCAGAACAGAGTGAGTACAGGCACCTGCCTGGTATAAGAGGCTGTGGGCCTTGAATAATAACTGGTTAAGAGAAATAGGTAGCCATGTTAGATTTGTTTTATTTACCTTTAGACACTCTTAGATATTTTAAGCATCTTGTTTTGTTTTCCTTGCCCTATTACTGTATTAATAAATCATTAATGTTCTCTGCCTGGTCATCACGCCTATATTTCTCAGCTTAAAAGGGGCATTTTGGTTGGGCTTGGGAGGGTACTCTGGGCCTTCCCAAGGGACCCTAAGTCCAGAGTGGTGGCAGAAGAAGGTGGTAACCCATGGGCGCCATGACAATGATGATATACCATGTGCAGTGACTAATATAGACATACAGTCCTGTGCCCTGTGAAGTGATAGAATTCTAAAGCAATGTTGCTGTGAAGCTTCTGTAATCCTAATTGCTTTTTGGCTGCGATCTTTCATTTCTCACGAGTAATTTAAAATAGATATTTCTGTTAAATCGATCAAGGAAAATGTTTATCATATGCAATAATGGAAAACACCATTTGAATTTAAAATATGGAAATACTTCCTAAAAGTTAAGGAAAATTATTTTCCCCCATGTGAAATTAGATGCATTTTTCATGGGTTCTGTGAAAGAGAAAAACGTTATTTGGGAGCCTGAGAAGCCTTCTTAGTCTCATCTCAAATACCGAAGAGCAGTTGCAAGAAAGGGTCACTTGGTGGAGCTAGATTATTCTCTAAACAGAATGTTCTTTCCAGTAGATTGCCTGAGAGATCAATCGCAGGGCTGACAGGGTGCTGAAAAGATTTTCATGGTACACTTGTAAGATGCACTTCAGAAGTATGTAGGGAAAATATTTAACAGGAGATTTAAACAGATATGAAGGTATAATTAGAGTTTATACAGCTTCTTTGTTATTTTCCCTCCTCCACAACTGTTGGTTAGGTAGACCAAGCATTGACTATTTATCTTGTTTACTGATACAAAAACTACACTTTTGCACCAGTATGAATGTTGATGTCCCTGTCTGGAACACTGTCTTCTTCCATGACAGTTTATGGCAGCAGTATGGTTGTCAGATTCCAGTAGGGGCCTGGAGATCTCCTGGAATTATAACTGATCTCCGGACTAAATAGGTCAATTCCCCTATAGCTTGGGGAATTGGGGAAATATCTGGAAATCTGGTGGGGAGGGGGACCTTTAGGAAGGGGAAGGACCTCAGCAAGGTATAATGCCATAGAGTACATCTTCTGAAGCTGCCAGTTTCTCCAAGGGAACTGATCTCTGTCGTCTCTAGGGCAGTTGTAATTTTGGGAGATCTCCAGTGTCGTGTTTGTCAGATTTTATAGAATGCCTTTTTCTCTCATTTTTGTTCATTTATTTCAGTTTTACAATTATCACAGGCACACTTCACAGGAAAGTTAGCAATTTCATGAGAAACCAACCCAACCCTTGCAGTGAATCTATTGGAGACTGGCTTTGTGCCCTTTGGTGCTATAGCTGTGGCTGGTTGGCTTAGACTGAGCCGACTGAAATGGAATCTGATGAAGATGGAGGTCCTGAGTCTAAGGGTGCGATCACACGGGCATTTAAACCCGGGTTCTCCCGCGCTGCTCTTTCAAGCGCGATGGCTCAAACGGAAGGTACTTGTTTTTCCTGGTGGTTGGAAAAGCGGGCTCGAGTGCGGGGGTGGGGGGCGGCTTCGAGACGGGAGACAGATGCGGCCGTCTAGTCAGCCCCTTTAATTGCGATGGGGAACAGCTGCGAGGCCCGCAATAAACGTCCGTGTGATCGCACCCAGAGTCGAGGTGGTTCAGGGTTAGGGATCCCACTCCCGACCTTTGATGGGACACTGCTGGTGCCAGCGTTGGAGGTTAGGAGTCTGGGAGTGCTCTTGGATGCCTCCCTAATGATGGAAACCCAAGTAGCAGCCACTGCTAAGTCAGCCTTTTACCATCTCCAGCTGATCAGGCAGCTTGTTCCCTTCCTCTAACACAATGACTTGGCAGCAGTGATCCATGTGATGGTCACCTTGAGACTAGACTACTGTAATGCTCTCTACAGGGGCTGCCCTTGACCCAAATCCTGAAGCTTCAGCTGGTGCAGAATTCTGCATCAGGTTGCTCTTGGGCCTCCCCGTGCAGGAGCACATCCAATCTGCACTAAAAGCACTGCACTGGCTACCTATACCATACCAAATTCACTTGAAGGTGCTGGTTCTTACCTTTAAAGCCCTTTATGGTCAGGGGCCTACATACCTGAGGGGCCACATTTCCCCACATGTTCCCCAGAGAGCACTGCGCTCAGGATCTCAAAACCATCTGGCCCTCCCGGGTCCCAAAGATGCCAGGCTGGGGCCTTTTTGGTGGCAGCTCCACACTGGTGGAATGAGCTCCCATAGGACATCAGGGCCCTGTGGGACCTTTTACAGTTCCACAGGGCCTGCAAGATGGAGCTCTTCTGCCAGGCTTTCAGTTAAGGATGCTGATTGTACCCCATGAGGATCTGCTACCAATTGTGTCTCATCATCCGTTTATAACATGGCACACTAGCACTGTATGATTGGTTTTTAGAAATGTATTGTTTTAGCTGTTTTAAAATTTTATGTAAGCTGCCCTGAGCTTGCCTTGGTGGGGAGGGTGGGGTAAAAATTGTTTGAATGAATGAATGAATGAATGAATGAATGAATGAATGAATAAAGGAGATTGTCCAATCCAACTGTAGGAAAGCAAAAGAGAACAGAAGGACAATCCAGATTGCTTGGCAAACTGACTCTGTAATTCCAAATACCAAATCAGTGTTGACCTAGCAATGGCACACAGTAGGTAAGACAAACAAACCCTCAGTTCTACTTTGTGATTTGATGTACCCCTACAAGGGAGTGATAATAGTCATGAAGCTACCTTATACTGAATCAGACCATTGGTCCATCAAGGTCAGTACTGGCTACTCTGACCAGCAGCAACTCTCTGGGGTCTCAAGTAGACATCTTTCTTAGATTCAGCCAACCTGGCTGTGATGATCCATGCCACAATAACATTGAGACTGCTCTATTGTAATGAGCACCATGTGGGTCTTCCCATGTAAAGACAATCCAGAAAGACTGTAGATTAGAATCTTAATATTTTAATCAATTAAAATTATCTTAAACTTAAGCCCTCACTTTTACATTCACAGCAATTTTAACAGTTAATCCAGAGCTTTATAAATCCCACTTATTGGTGTTATTTTCCAGTGTGAGGAATGAGGGCAACTTAATTAAGAGCATGGTGTAATGCTCTTCTTGATGCTTATCAGCATATATTGGAGAGTGTCTCCTGGAGACCAGTGTTGGCTGTCACTTAGGCTTTTCTGAGATCCCACAGGCTCCCATTTACAGACAAGGCTGAGACCAAGAATCACTTTTACAGGTTATTTTAATAGCCAACTTCAAATCAAATCCTCTTACAGGTGCTTTATGAGTTTTTTCCTGGAAAGGAATTGGTTAACAACTATTATAACCATGTCTAGCAGATTCATATTTACATTGCGTCTGGATTTACTGTACTTACGTTACAGTATACAACCTAATACACTTAATAACAACGAGTTATTCTTGAAGGAGATGTAAAGTTTATAAAGAATGAGGTGTAGCCTACACTTAAGGACATATGAAACATATTACAGGGTGCAGTCCTGTTTAACTTCTAGTTCTATATTTGTATTTTGTTTCTGATGTGAGGGAGGTGAGGAAACCCCATCTGGCACACAGTTGGCACCAACAGACTTGGATCCCGCTAGAGGCCCTTGAAGACAGTCTTACTGTGATCTGAACATATGGTTTAGAGTAAATGAGAATCAGGAATCCAATTCATTTATTCATTCATCCATTTTTATCCCCTACCCATAACCAGGTATTGGTCCTGGGTGGCAAACAACATTAAAAACAGTTAAGATCACAACAATAATATATCTGTCAGAGGCATTAAAACAGCAGGAGATAAAACTAAAACACAGCACACTGAATTAAAATCATCATGATGATGGTGGAGAAGAACCATTTAGCCCTAAGTCTAAGAGAACAAATATGTTTTTACTTAGCACTGGAAAGATAATATCCAGCATCCTGTGAGTATCTCAGGCAAGGGCATTCCAAGGGTGAGGTGCAGGATGGGCCAATGGCAAGACAAATGGGGCCATCAATCACACCAGCCAACAGAGGCATCCACAAAGAAAAGCAAGAAGAGAAAAAAAAGGCCAACCAAAGGGATGGGCTGAGGGATATCGCCCTGGTTTGGAAAGGTGGGGCTGCCCAGGACCATCTTCCACAGCAAATTCCTCTGTGTTTCTCTGGCATCTCCAGCCTAGCCCAGGATTTGGGTTTGGTTTTTTTGGTAAGGTGATCCCAAAGCTTCTATTTCTCTACTGAATATGCTGTACTTATGATTGAAGCCAGCACCTGATACATGTTTTGTTGTTGTTCAGTCGCACAGTCGAATCCGACTCTTTGGGATCCCACGGACTACATCACGCCAGGCCCTCCTTTCTTCTGCTGTCCTCTGGAGTTTGCTCAATTTTACTTGGAACTAATTCCTATTCAGGTAAGAACACATAAATGCCTGGATGCAGGGAGAGAAGGAGTGTTCTTTATTCCTGGTGCTGGGGCTGAATTCAGAAGTGAAGCCAATACCTTCCTCCTCCTCTCTTTTTAACAGCCCAACAGAACCGGCTTTTTAGAAACTTCATTAATTACGTGTTCCTAACCGTAACCCTTTACTTTCAGAACACTTCTTCCTTAATTAGTGTGTGGATTACTTTATGTTACTGCAATTTTATTTATCTTTACTGCAGGATGAGAGCAAGGCTTGGGATTCTGACCTCTGTCATCATCCATTATGTGTGAACTGTTCAAGTCTCTAACATAAAGAACCATGCCTGATTTATGATACCAGGTGTCTCTTACCTCAATTTCTCTCTTGCCCTTCCCTTTCTATAATTCTTTGCATAAAAATTAGGACAATATTTTCCTTGTGTTTGAGGTTATGAAATCTCATGCTGGAATAAATACTGTTACTCTTTAAGGTGCTGCTGGATTTGTGTAAGATAGAAAAGAGAACAGCAAAGATTTAGGATCTGAATCAAGATTCTTCATTTGTAGTTATAATTCTGATTATTGGGCCACAGACATTGCATAGAGTTGCCAGTTTGGTGTAGTGGTTAGGGGAGTGGCGGACTCTAATTTGGAGAACTGGGTTGGATTCCCCACTCCTCCACATGCAGTCAGCTAAATGGCCTTGGGTCAGTCACAGTTCTCTCAGAGCTGTTCTCTCAAGAGCAGTTCTCTCAGAGCTCTCTCAGCCCCACCTACTTCACAGGGAGTCTGTTGTGGGGAGAGGAAGGGAAGGAGATTATAAACCATTCTGAGGCTGCAAGTGAAGGGCAGGGTATAAATCCAACTCTTCTTCTTCAAATACATCTGGGATATATGGTTCTTGCATCTCTTGGGCTTTTGCAAGGAAGCCAGTTCTTATCTCTTCACTCTCACACAAGGTAGCCTTACATAAACTATTCTCTCTCTAAAATATCTATCTAAAATATCTCTCTAAAATACATCTAAAATATTTGACAGCCAGTGTGGTGAAGTGGTTATAGTGCTGAGCTGGGAGATGTGGGGCAAATCCCCTTTCAGACATGGAGTTGCTTTATGATCTTTAGCCTGTTGCTCTCTCTGTCAGCCTAACATAGCCCTATGTTTGCCAACTCTGGGTTGGGAAATTCCTGGAGACTTGGGGGTGGAGCTTAGGGGTGGCATATTTTGGGGAGTGGAGAGGAGTCAGCAGGGATTTGATGCCTTCTGAAGCTGCCATTATCTCCAGGGGAGCTGATCTATGTAGTAGGGATGGACATGGACTGGGAAAATGCTGTTTGGTTTGTGGTTCATGGTGTGTCCAGTTCACAAACCATGGATTGTCACAAACGTTAAGAGCCTAATGAACCAGTTCAGTTTGTGAGGTTCATGACCCAGTAGAACACCCCCCCCCCCCGCATGCAAGAGACACCAAACTCACAGGCGATTTTCAGCTGACTCTCCTCTACCTGCACTCCAAGTTTGGTGAGTATTGGATTTATGGGGTCTGAGTTATGTCCCCCTAAAGAAGATGCCCCCAGGCATGTGCTTTCTGGGGAAATGACAGCTGATGGATAGTCATTTTGACAGGTGCAGGTTCAGGAGGTTCAGGAGCATATAGAACCGATCCTGTGCAAGCTGGAGGCACCAAACTTACTGGGGATCTCTAGCTGACTCTCCTCTATGTACCCTCCAAGTCTGGTGAGGAGTGGATTTATGGTATTAAAGTTATGTGTCCCCCCCCCCAAAAAAGAAGGTGTCCTCCAGCCTTCATTGTTTCCAATGGAGGAAAAAACAGCAAAAAAGCAAAAGTAATAGAATGGAATCAAAGTCCCAGAGAATAGCTGCAGTAGAAACTGAAGGGGGGGGGCATTTTTGCAAGCCCAGCAGAACCAGTGCCATTGTGCCAGTGCAAACCCAACAGGACTAAGGTCAAACCAGAGCATCTCTGCAGTAGAAGCTAAAGGTATGGCAGGGAGCATTTTTGCAAGCCCAGCAGAACCAGTGCGATGTACTAGTGCCCAGCAGAACCCAGTGCCATTGTGGCAATGCCAGTTCAACTGGTTTGATTTGTAGCACAGAATCATACTCCAAGCAAGGGGGGAGACTTGCAAACCCAGCAGAACCCAGGGACAATATGGCAATTCCAGCTCAATCACAATCCAATCAAGGGGTGCATTTTTTGCAAGCCCAGCAGAACCAGTACAATGTACAGAATGACCAGCATTACCAGTGAAATCAAAATGCCCAGCAGAACCCAGTGCCACTGAAATTGCAAGCTTAAAAGGACTGATCTCAAGGCATAGAGTCACAAATCTAAGCAAGGGAGTGGGATTTTGCAGACTGTGCAAGAAAGAAACTGGGCAAAGGGGGAGAAAAACGCCTCTTGAAACTGACACAACTAGTTTGAAATGGGTAATAGTGTTTCCAGGGTTGGAGAATTCTGCCCCTCCCTGGTTGCTTTGAAGTTTGGTAGACATTTTGTTTTAGCAGAGTTTTAGCAGAGACAGTTTGTCTGGATCCACTCACAAACTGGCACAGAACCTCCAGGAACTGCTTGTAATTTCATGGAAAGTTGGGCTGGTTGTCCAGCCACGAACTTCACTTTACAAACCACGAACCAGCCACAATTCATTAGGAACTTCAGTTGATGAGCTGATTTGTGTCCATCCCTAATCTGTAGTCTGGAAATCAGTTGTAGTTCAGCCCCCATCTGAGGGTTGATCATATTACCGAGCTCTCAAGGTTTTTGTGAGAATAAAATGAGAGAGCTGAGAACATACAGAAGCTGTCCTGGTCTCAGGTCATTTAATGTTTTATAGGTAATTATTAGACTTGAAATTGAGTCCAAAAGCAAACAGAAAACCACTGAAGTTGTTTTTAACACTGGCAAGATGTGATCTCTGTAGCTGGAAGTCTTGATGTGGCATTCTGTGCCTGTTGCAATTTCTGAACCATCTCAGAAGCAGTCCCATCCAGCAATCTGATCTGTATCTGTGTCCAAATCCTGATCACTGTGTCCAAATCCTGCCTTTCCAAGAAGAGTCACAAATGCCAGGGTGTCTGTTTGCATAAAGGTATGTACATTCTAGATCCTCATTCAGCCTCCATCTGAGGGTGTTTTTTTAAAAAACGCATTAGAGAATTAGAACCCGATAACTAGTAGCCAACTTGAGCTTTGCAATTGAGGGAAGGGAAGATGGAAACTTAGCCAAACATGAAATTAAACATACAAGTTTGTTGAAATTATGACTTTTGAAGAATATTCTATTGAATTGTACAGTATATGTGAGATTTAATTCTTACAAAAACGAATAGCAAAACTCCCACTGATGATATGGACAAGATCTCCCAATTAATGTTACAACTACAAAAATATATGAATATTCAAATTACTTTCAGTTTTCTTTGCATGCTACACTGGTAATATAAGTATGTGTGTGTATATGCACCAATTTCTTATTAGTAGTTTTGTTTCACCTCCTCTTTCTGTGTTTCATGTCACCTAAATAATTGCGGCCATCTGGATGACAATCAGCTTTGAGTCTTGACAGCTCTAGGGCTTTCAAAGTGAATAGTTTTCATTTATTCTACCCCTGCAAGGAGAAGTCGCATTGCCATTGGAATATTAATGCTTATTTGTTCCAATTCTTTTACTTGGCTCAAGTTGAATATTTTTTAAAAGACAGAGCTTTGATTTAATAATAGTACTCTAATAGGAGAACCTGCAGGCCTTCATTTCACATGACACTTTAATTGACTTATGAGCATGGGAATCAAGTTCTTTGCCTCCCTTCCTCTTTTTCTGTTGCCCTCTGCAGGTTTTTACCAGACACAAATGTCATCTGTTGAGGCATACCTCGTTGTCCAGGCAAAAAGGCAAAGACAGTTAATCAGTCAGCAAATCCCTGTTCTCTGCATATTTGGTCGGCTCCAGATGTAGCTCAAATATACCTGGCACTTGAGTCGTTCACAAGAGGACATTCAAATGGGCACAGATTAATCAAACAAATCCATTTTGCAGAGTTTTAAAGTATTAGGGGGGAAACTCACTGAGCATAATCAGGAATTAAGCTTGTTCTTGTTTCTGGCAGCTGCCTGTGAGCTTGGAGTGATATTAAATATACAGAGCCTAAGCGTGTACAAATATGTTCAGGCTGCTCATTCAACCTGAAGTGAATGTGTGGCCTCCGAAAAGTTTATTTGGGAGTGTAAAAGTTGAGTTGAGTGCCTCAGCTGAGCAAGCCAAGCCATAATGCTTTTACGACTTCGATGCTTTTTTCTCTGTTCTTTTAAAAATTCATACCTAAATTGTTTTAATTTGCCTATATGGAAGCTTCTTCCATTTGTAGTTTGTGCTTTAATGTACTACTGTTACTGTGGGAGGCCCCCAGGAGAGAAAAAAGAAATGTGTCCGAGGGTTTCTTATGCATCCTCATATATTTTCCGGGCATACATACATGGAGTGTCTAACTTCTTTGCATCTGCTGTGCAGCCTGGAGGCCCTGGGCAGGCTGTGTGCAGCTGTTCTGGATTGCTTTGACATTTCAGGAAGATAAAATGAGCACAGCCACGACCAAACAAAATCCCTTCCAAACAGAAGCAAACTTAGTAGCATCTACCTATAATAACATCTAAACTAGTAGCTTCAGATGAGGTTCTTGTAGAAGAATGGATAACATTTTGTAATCCTCAGAGCCCTTCTACTTGAATTACTTCAAACCAGGGCTCTTTTTGTAGAACTCATTAGCATATTAGGCCACACCCCTGACAGCACAGCTCATTAGCATATTAGGCCACACCCCATGTTACCAGAAGTGTGGTCATCCAGCCACACCCACCTTTTTGTTCTTATTCTGTTTACCATATTTGTTGTCAAAACGGTTTTGACAAAACCAATAAAAACATTATTTTCTGTCCCATCTATACAAAATCTTGCCTGAACCAATATCTTATGTCCAACAATTATTCCCACACTCAATTGGAATCAATTCCTAAAGGTTAGGTTCCATGGAAATCAGCCTGCCTTCCTGCAGAACTAGTATGCTGAATATGAATTTTTAGGGTTGCCAACCTACAGGAGGGGTCTGGAGATCTCCTGGAATTACAACTGAGCTCCAAACTGCAGAGATCAGGTCAATGGCTGCTTTGGAAAGTAGAGTCCATGGCATTATGCCTTGCTTAGGTCCCTCCTTCCCCTAAACCCCACCCTCTTCAGGCTCCACTCCCAAATCTCCAGGGATTTCCTCAGTCTGGAGCTGGCAACCCTATTTCACTGGCAGAACAACCCTAGGTTTGTGGATGCACTGGATGGGAGTAGTTTGTGGACTATTTTATTCAAGGTACAAAATTGTATTCAAGGTATAAGATTTCATGTGCCACCCACACTTTTTCAGATGGAAGAAGTGTGCATGCACACGAAAGCTTATACCTTGGATGAAACTTTGGATTCCAACTTTGTTCTGCTGCTTCAGACCAACACGGCTACCCACCTAAATTATTACACTATAATATTTTTTTACAAGCAATTATATACCAGTGGAGTGGTTACCATGCAGAGTCTGTCCCACAGGTAAAATTATCCTGTGAACAGGTGGTCTTTACCACATAAAAGTATCACTACCATCACAAGATCACCAATCATTGGAAGTCAACTCCTCAGAAGCAGAAATCTCTCTTATTAGGAGGTTTAAGAACATCAGCTTTGCTGGCTCACTAAAGGCAGATGTGAGCCCAGTGGCAGGGGAAGAGGGACAATCATCTTCTTCAGAAACTCTGCCCACTTTTTAAATTTCACAAAACAGGCAATCTCCAAAGTGCTGCTGACCATGCTCATTTTTAGTTACAACTCTGTTTCTATGCAGATGTCCCCCAAAGTCCCCCATGCAACAGTAAAGTGTTCTGCCAACACACACAACAGTGAAGCTACTTTTTTGGATGTTTTCTCTTGCATGGCAGTTAGCACCAAACGACTTTAATACAGACGTTAGACACACATATATTCACAAGCCATTCCGAACAAGACACAATAATGAACTAGTTACACTCAGGCTTCAAACTTACTTTTTTTAAACAGAAGATGCCATGAGAAAACTAAAGAGAGTCTCAAAAATTAAAGATATCAAAACCAGCATTTCCTGGGCTCTCTGTTTTTTTTACATACCTTCCCTTTTCCAATAATTTTTTTTTTACAAAAACACAAAGAACAAAATGAAGCAAGCAAGAAAGAAAGAAAGAAAGAAAGAAAGAAAGAAAGAAAGAAAGAAAGAAAGAAAGAAAGAAAGAAAGAAAGAAAGAGTTATGTCCGCTGCCCACCACTGGGCGCCAGCGGCATACAGTCAGAGCTTGACTCCGAGAGACAATAGGGGTCAAGAATCCTAGACCACCACTAGCCCTCCAATAAAAACTCTGGCAGTAAATTCAAACCTGCCAATAGGACTTTTGGGTGTGTCCTAGGAGTTGTATATAGTTGGCCACCTTGGCCAGTATTGCATGCTTGTTGTGTACTCAATAAATCTGTGCTGATTACTACGTTGTAGTCTGGGCTTCCATGTATCAAACCCAGTACACAATAGGGAGGGAGGGAGAAAAAAGAGAGAGAGAAAGGAAGGGAGGGAGGGGAAAAAAAGACAGACAGACAGACAGACAGACAGAAAGAAAGAAAGAAAGAAAGAGAGGGAGGGAGGGAGGGAGGGAGGGAAAAGAGAGAGAAAGGAAGGAAGGAAGGAAAAGAGAGAGAGAAAGAAAAGAAAGAAAGGGAGGGAGGGGGAAAGAAAGAAAGAAAGGTGGGGAGAGAGAGGAAGGAAGGGAGAGAGGGAGGGAGAGAGGGAAAAGACAGAGAAAGAAAGAAGAGAGAGAGAGGGAGGGAAGGAAAAGAGAGAGGGAGAGAAGGAAAGAAAGAGGGAAAGAGAGAGAGAAGGAAAGAAAGAGAGAGGGAAAGAGGGAAGAAAGAAAGATTTCAGCGGCAGCTGGTTTTGGTGCCAGTGAGGTTTTTTGTCTGCAAAGCAGCATCTGCTTCCCGCTTTGCCTTGCCTCTTTCCTTCTCGAGGAGCTGCTTCGTCGTCGCTCTTCTCTTTTCCTGATTGCATGCTTGAATTTCCCACTCCTTCCCATGCGTCGCAACGAGTGGGAAATTCAAGCTTGCAATCGGGAAAAGAGAAGAGTGACGGCAGAGCAGTGCCTCGAGAAGGAAAGAGGCGAGGCAAAGCGGGAAGCAGGCGCCGCCCACTCTGCAGACAAAAACCCTCACTTGCACCAAGACCAGCTGCTGCCGAACTGCCCACGCTCACCATCATTGCCTTCTGGCCGCTGTCCTCCGCCACCACTGCCATCTGTGTCTCCCCTGCAATGTCCCTTTGGCAGGGGAGTGGAGGGGGAGGAGGCGGCATGCCAGGGGGCTCCCAGCCGCCAGGCCACCGATCGCTATTGCCACTGGGTCACACTCGCTCTCTTTTTGGCGGGAAAGGTGGCGCACCACCACACATAATCAGGGGTCATTTCGAGCAGAAGCCCGGGGGAGCTCAGCTCCGGGAGTTGGTGCCAGCCCCCCCCCCCCCCCGTGGGGGAATGCCTGCTTGTGTCATGGCTGCAGCAAAATGACCCCATCCCCTGGAAAGGTCCTTCCTCTAACCAGCCTTCTGGAGGCTTCAGCCACCACTGATGCTATCCTCCCAGAATAGTGGTATTTCTGAGGCTTGGATTAGTAACTGCCCCGCTCTGCCCCTCCCTCCCTCCCTCCCTCCCTTCCTTCTGACATACTTGTGGTGATGTCAGGTGGTTTAGCATATGCAAATAAGTTATGCTAATGAGTTATGCTAATGAACTCCTGCACCTCTTTTTCTACGAAATGACCCCTGCCCATCACATGACTCTCCTTTGCCACCCTCACGCTTGCAGGAACCGCAGAACAGAGCACAGCCAGGCCTCCTCCTTCAGGGCTTTTGGCGAGGGAGGGGCTCGGTGGGCTTGGAAGGCAGCTGGAACACCATTCCAGTGTGTTCTGGCCCAAAAAGAGCCCTGCTTTAAACTGTGTAAGCCAACTGGAGCTAAGCGATAGCCTTGCAACTATTGCCAGGCCTCCAAATTGTGCTTTCCATGCATATGCTCTGTCTCCCTTCCGTTGCAATCCTAAACTGAGTTACACTATTCTATGCCCATAGACCTCAATAGATTTAGAGGGTGTAACTGCTTAGGACTGCACTGTTAGTCTTCCTTCTCCCTCCCTACACATATCCAGACCCAACTCTGAAATTGCTTTTGTTTCCTTTGCTGCATGAAACCAACTGCTCACCAATCCAGTTGCTCTAAGGTGGCCAGGAGTGCCGTGTGTTTGGGTATGGGAGGTCACAAGGAGGAACATTTATCTGCCCACTCCTTTCTGGTCAGTAACAGTCTGCTGTGCCCTTTCACGTCTTGGGGAGTTACTAGTTACAGTACTCTGGATAGAATGTGAATATCAAAGCCGAGACATAAAGAGGAGTGATGCATGAAGCTGCCTTATACTCAGTCAGTTACTAGTGTATCAAGACTGCAAATCTTGAACACTGCTTGCTGGAGAAAAATCCCAAAGGCCTTGTTCACTGAACGTCTTTAGCCAGATGGTGCAAATCTGTTTTATGTATCACTATTTTCTTAATATCAGCCAGTGTCCACACAATCTATGACACTTTTTTTTCTTATGATATCATTCTGTGAGGAAGTAGCCAAAAGCCTCCTACCAACCTGTTGCTGCCGCCACTGAACTCTACCCCCACTCTCTTCCTCTTGTTCTTATTCTTCTCCAGCATTGTCGGCTCAATCCTGAAAAGGTTTCTGTTAGCCTGAGTGCCTAAAAATAACCATTTCTGTTTTAAATGGATCTTTTTGCTCTTTCTTCTAAGCAACTGTGAGTTGTGCCATGATCTGGTCTGAAGCTTCCCCATTAATTTTGATCCACTTATGTCTAAAACAGAAGTAAGGAGCATAAGCTTATCCTTCTAATTACTGTTTTTAGTGTCCATGTTGTCCAAGGATGGATTCTCTCTCTCTCTCAGCATGCAAGTGCTGCAATTATGCTGCTGTTCAGTTCCATAGGTGAACAGAATAATATTAGCAGAAGCATTTCTGTCATGAAGAGTTTACCATCTAAATCTGAATCTGAGATTGTGACGACAGCATTGTTAGGGGAGAGAGAAGGGTGGCAAAACACTGGAGAGATGGGAAGAACAGGAGAGAAGGATAGGAAGGTATAAATGTGGACAGATACTGTCAGATGTCCTTAGCTTCATTTTAGTTGAGGATGAGGACAAGGTGTTAAGCTGAAAAACTTCCCAGAAGCAGTAAGTAGTGTCTTGCATGCATGAATGACTCTCACAGATCAAATACTGTGGTTTACTATATATTTATCCTGCTCTTCCTGCAAGGAACTCAAAATGGCATACATTGTCCTCAGTTTCCAGTTGAGCCTCAGAACAACCCTGTCAGTTGGTTCAACCAGGGTTCCCCAGTGTGGCACCCATGGCCACCACGGCACCCACCAGTACTTCCTTTGCTGCTTTCAAAAGGTGGATGGGGTTATTGTAAGGCAAGGCTTCTTATGGGCTGCCATCATTCAGATGAAAGGGTTTTCCACTGGGGGATCAGGAGGACTGGAAAGCACCTGGGCTTTCCTTAGTCAGTATGTGGTTCAACTCCCCTTTCAGGCTTCCCTCCTTCCCAGACGATATGAGAAGAAAGGTGTACAATTAGTTTCCATCTCCTTGTGGCAGCCATTTTGGGGTTGCACCACCCCATCTCAAAATTCCAAAGGTGCCTGCAGGCTTAAAAAGGTTGGGAACCCCTGGATTATATTGATAGAGTGAGCGTCATACCTTAATGGAATTTGAACTTGGGTTTTCCAAACCCAGAACTACCACACAGGCATTCAGAAGGCAGGCTAAAGGTATGTCATAGAAGTGCTTGCCTTGTACCACTAGGGTTTTTCTCCAGCACACTAGCTTCAAGTTGTATTTTATATGTAGTATTGCCAACAAGACTCCATTTTGGTTTCTCTTTCTGTATTCCTTCCCCATTTTAATGTAAGATCAGCATCCTTCTGTCGTCAGGTGGGTCCAGTTAACAAGCTTCCTGTTTTTACCACCATAGAAGATGGGAGCTGTTAGAAAAGTAGGATTGTCTAAACTCAATTACAGTAGAGTTGACTAAGCTTTCTCGGAGATAAGAATGCTTCCATCAGTTTATGGTATAGGGTTGGTTGGTCTCCTGCAATGGCAGGAGACCTCCTGCGGGTAACCTGTGCTTCCTGTGGCTGCTCCTTTGGAGCACAGTGTGTACTTTGGGTGTCAGGAGAAGTTTAAAAAAAAATTATGGGTGTTTTGTGTGTCATGATGTCACTTCCAGGGAAATCCTCAAAGTGACATCATGTCAAATGTGATGGTGGCACCCCTATCTCCCACTGTTGCCAGCAACCCTAATCTGGCATCAGATTTTTAATCATGGCTTCTCAGGGATCAGTCAGGGTGCCATTATTAATAGAAGGAACCAGTTGTGTTAGTATACTCTTATATATTACAAGAACCCTGTGTATATAATAATGTTTCATATGTAAGGTTACAATTAACCTTTTCTAAGCAAGATGGGCAGAGAAATGAATAGTCTTCAGTAAGTAAGCAAATGGTTAACAGATAATCTTAAAATATGCTTAGTTTTGTTATGAAGATCCAGTTCTCACTCTTTGATTTGTGTCTGGTAATAGTCAGCAGATGTTTTCTGCAAGAAAAATACAGATTATCATTTGCAGAATTATCCTTATTGTACATACGCATAATCATAGTATTGACTGATTACAAAGGCACTTGAAAGTTGTTATGCAGATGGAACTTTAACTGCATCAGGCAGTATACAAAGAGCCCTGAGGAGGGCAAGAATGAATGTTTACAGCCATGATGAGCAAAGGGAATTTGAAATACAAACTCAGAGCAGTAGACATTGGGGCGATTGATGTCCTTGCTTCCTATAACACTTTTTAACAATTACTACCCAGTTAATGGTTCTTGAGATTCTACCAGTCAAATAACTGCTTGTTATCTCTAAAAGCCTGAAGATGGAGATTTAACTGCCACGTTCATTAGCTTTCATATTGTTGCTTTCCAGATTAGATTTAGAGGCATTGACTATTAAGTCTCAGGAGGTCAGGAGTAGATGAGAGTACTTTCAATTCAAACACCGCTACAATTAATTTACTCCTGCAAATCTGTAAACCAGCTCTAAAGGCCAATAAAGTGTTTCAAGCAGCCATAAGAACATTAGTTAGTCTTAATGAGAACAATATTGACTACCAACGCACTGAGGAATACGTTAAGACTTTGATTTTGTAACAATCATTTGCTTGTAAGGATATTGAAAATGGGACAGATAATGTAAGGGGCCCAAGTCTTAACAACTATACTCAGTTTGTTTCAAGACCTCAAGTCAAGCTCCACACTAGATCTGCACCATCAGTCAGAAGATAAGGTTCACATCTAATGTTGTAACCTTTCTGGTCTAAAATTGTTCCAGTCAGGGTAATTTAGTTCAGCCTGATGGGCAGTTATCAAGATTGCAACTCATATGCCTCAGCAGGGTTTAGGCCTTTATGTCCTTCTCTTCCTACCAGGTTCTAGCACATAGTGTTCAGAGCTGTGGGTGAAAAATGGTACCTCATGACTGCCATTAGAACTAGATAGATGCCGGATATTGATATGCACCAGAACTAGGTAGTAGAAGAATCCTGGGGAAGCAAGTCTAGACTGAGCTAGTTTGTACTGTAGGCTTTTTTTTGTAGAAAAAGCCCAGCAGGAACTCATTAGCATAATAGGCCACACCCAGCAGCAGAAACTCATTAGCATATTAGGCCGCACCCCAACAGTGCAGCTCCCTCCCAGGATCGGCTTCCCCAGGTGCCCCGCAGCTTGCAGGGTACATGGGGAACCTGAGGAAAGGAAGGCAGTTTCTGGATCAGCTTCCCCAGGCACCCGGCAGCCTTCTCTCCCTGGATCAGCTTGGCTTCCCCAGGTGCCCCGCAGCTTGTGAGGCACCTGGGGAACCTGAGGGGGGGGGAAGCTGTAGGAGTGGCCAACTTGGAAGCCAGCCGGAACTCCGTTCCTGTGCGTTCCTGCTCCAAAATAGCCCTGACTGTAGGTGAGGTATGCCTTGTTAAACTTTCCTCCATGTAAAAGATCTCTGCAAATAGCTAGCTCACCATGCTCTTTGGTGTGATAGTTTTCTGCTTGGTGGGAGTCTTGTATCTTCAGTAGCATTAAAAGGGCAATCTCTATGTAGTCTGAGTTATACAGTGTGTTTTACTGCTTCAGGTCCCCACTATGTCATTATGCTTCATGTGTAGACCAGGCCTTAATGGTTTGTATTCAGGTACCAAGAAACTCTTGGGGTACCAAACAACTTTTAGTATATTAATTAACCCTTTGATTGAATTCTCCAGAATGGAAATTGGTCTCTTAAAATACCATTTTGTTCTCAGTTTTCCTAACCTTTTAAAACATTCCTTTTACTTAGTTTATCTATAGAACCCCTTCCAACTAATTTACGGGAAGATAAAATACAATAAAAGTAAAAAACACACTTAAAATGCAATTAAAATACACTAAACATAAATAAAAATCATTCTCGGTAGTGCTACTCCTCATCTTACCATTTCTTATGCATCTAAGGCCCTCTAGAAAAGGCAGATCTTCAAACTCATATGGAAGGATTTTACAGAGGCAGGTGTTCTCAACTAGGGATGGAAATGAACTGGGAAAATGGAGGTTCGTCCCGGTTCATGGGGTCACATGAATCTTTATGAACTCCCTGTTTAATGAACCGGTTCATTTAATGAGATTCATGATGCAGTAGGGGGTGGTCTTCTGTCCCTCCTTTCTGCTGGCAGTGGCTCCCTGAGGCCAGCAGAATGGAAGTGGGGAGATCTCCCTTCCTGGGAAATCTTTCCTCCCTCCTTTCTGCTGGTGGTGGCTCCCCAAGGCCAGCAGAATGGAAGGGGGGAAGATCTTGCAAAAGCCATTTAAAGGGAACATTCCATTTAAATGGCCTTTGCAAGTGTTGCCATGTGCGAGTCAGAGTCTACCATTTCTGGGTAAACTCACCACTTGGACTTCACTCCTGCACGGCTTGCAAAAGCCATTTAAAGAGAATGCTTAGAAGGCGGGGGAGTGAAAGGGATTGCTGAAATGGCTTGCATCTATTTTCGCCTAACAGCTGACGGGTGCACCAGCCCCACTGCTAGGCTGGTTCTCACTCCCCCCTGCTTCCTACCACGAACCCCATGAATTTCCGAAAACCATGTGAAGCATCGCGGGAGGGTTATGGATAGGGATGGGCATAGACCTTGGTTCGCCAACCATGAACTGGCTATGTTCATCACAAAGTTAAGTTTGTGACAAGGTTTGTGCCCACACCTATTCTCAGTTCCTGTAGGGGGGAGTTCCAAGTTAGTGGGCAACAGTTGAAAAAGCCCTCCCTTGGTGTTCTTATCAGATCAAACACTTTTCTTGGGGGAATGCTGTCTGAACGAGTCTTAAGTTTCTTGTTGGCTGATACATGTAGTCATGGTTCTTCAAATACTGTTTTCTATCCTTTCTTCCCTCTCAAAGAACCACTGTTTCCTCTCTGATTATTTTTTTCCTATAACCATTTCCCTCCTCCTACAACCAAGGCTATATTTTCATTGTGTTTTCATACATTTTTCTGCAAGCCAGATATGTATTATTATATTTATTTAATTTTTTGATTTTAATAAATAAATAAATAATTGAAATAAATAAATAATTTCTATTATATTTAGTTCTCAACAACGTTCCAGCTATAAATCCTGAAATCTGTAGACTGGGGTATAGAGAAAGGAGCTTTTTCTACAAGACTAGGAATGGGCATGAACTGGTTCACAAAGTTCATCATGAATTTTGGGCAGTTCATAGTTCATGAAGCAATGTTTGTGGAAGGGTGCCCAGCACAAACATTCCTCAAACTTTGTTGCTATTCATGGCGGTTCATGAATGGATACATTTCCAGACAGACTGTCTCTGATCAATTAAACTGTTTACAAACTCCAAGGCAACAGTGGGACAGAATTCTCACGCCCTGGAAACACCAGTAGGCGCTCTCCAAAGCTTAACAGGCACTGCTGGCTGCCAATAACACAGTTCCCATTCTGCTCTTTGAGATCAGAAAGCTATATATCAGCCCAGCTCAGCACCATATTCTTTTATTTGTTGGTTGTTTGCAGAGAGGCAGAAAACTTGTTAAAAGCTGACAGAGCATAGTCATTTATTCCCTCCTGATTGTGAACTGTTCTTCCCTGATGGGGTTTGGTTGTTAGGTGGTCTCAGGGCTCTTTGCCATTCTGTCTCTCTGCTCACACCAAGCGGTGGGACTTAGCTACTGGGTGCCTTAGCTGAGTGAGGACTCATGTTTTGATTGTGATTCCTCTGGGGTTTGGGTGTTAGGTGGACTCAGGGCTCTTTGCCACCTTGTCTCTCTGCTCACACTGAGTGATTGGGTGCCTTGGCTGAGTGAGGACCAGTGTTCCCTCTAAGCTGAGTTAGTGTGAGCTAGCTCACAGTTTTTTAGCCTCCAGCTCACAGATTTTTGTCTTAGCTCAGGGATGATGGCTCCAGAGCAAACTAATTTATGCAGAAGCCAAATCGCTCACTCACAACTTTAATGCCAATAGCTCACAAAGTAGGCTTTTTGCTCACAAGACTCCACAACTTAGAGGGAACATTGGTGAGGACCCATGTTTTCTTTCCTCCTGACTGTGAACTCCTCTCTGCTGTTGGGGTTTGGGTGTTAGGTGGACTCCAGGCTCATGGCCACACAAGAGAAGTCAGGCCATATGACAGCCTTGCATGACCAGTACTCCAGGGGATCAGTGCTGGTGGGCTCACTGGACTTGACAAAGTACTCCCTCACCGTCACCTCTGCCAAATCCTCCAAAAGTTTAGTGTCTCTAGCATGCTGGGGGGGGGCATTCTACCGGGCCACAAACCAAACCAGTCCATGAGGCGGCTAAAAATTTGTGACAGTCCATGGTCCACAAACGGGGCATGTCATGAACCATGAACTGAACTACATTTTTCCAGTTCATGCCCATCCCTAGTTATGGAAGAGCATGAGGAAAGATCTGCCTCAACAAGTTCTTTCCATTTATTCTACCATAGGATCCTGATATGGCTTTCATTTTTCAAACAGGCATAACCAACTGTATTTTTAGATCTAGGTGGGCAGTTGTGTTGGTCTGAAGCAACAGAACAAAGTTAGAGTCCAGTGGCACCTTTAAGACCAGTCAAGTTTTATTCAAAGTATGAGCTTTCGTTGCATGCACACTTCCTTAGATACATTGAAATGGAAGTTAACAGTTCGTATATATAAACAGATACCTCTACCTAAGTGAAGTGTAGAGGCATCTCTGCTTTCAAGATTATTGATGATTAGCCTGAGACAACAGCAGAACTTTGCAAGCATAGAACTCAGTAGTATTTTTCAGAGAAAGTTGTATATTACTGAAAAGGGAAGGGTTCAGTGGAAGTAGAAATCATTTTTTTAGTGATAACGGTCACTGTTTGGATTCTAAAGTAGCTTGAACTCAAGTGAACAGCAAGAGAGGATTCTAGTTGAAAATTAATAGATTGTCAAGTACTTTTTATGCATGATGATTGTAACTGTAATTGCAAGGGAATGCCAAATACCAACTGGAAAAAAAGTGTATTTAAAAAGAGAAGATTTATACCATTGTTATTTGCTCAGTTATTTAACTGTCTTCTTAAAAGCTGAAAATGTGTAGCTGAAAATGTATTAGGTATGGCAAAGCCACTGAACTCACAGCAATTCCAGCAAATGGAAAATGGCAGCACATTACATTTGAATTTAGGCATAGTTTTTGGATTGGATTCAGCTATGCAGCTGTACACTGAAATGGCACAAAACCAAATCCATGCTTTTTGAATACTTCATTTTATCCTGCACCAACTTCTAGTTAAGTTTTGGAGAGCAATACTGTACTATATATTTTGTGACATTTCAGTTAACTATTTAAGTGCAAAATCTGCTATATGGTACCTCATTCGGCTACACACACACACACACTTTATTTATGTAGATGTTTATGCCCTGCTTTTCTCCCCAACATGGCTTACAACATTATCCTCTGCTCCTTCATTTTATCTTCACAATATCAGCCCTGTAAGAATAAAGTAGTCTGGAAGAGAGGGGTTGGCCTAAGGTCTCTCAGTGAGCTTCCACCATAGAGTGGGGATTTGAACCTGGGTCTCCTGAACCCTCGCCCAAAACTCTAACCACTACACCAATGAAAGGAGGAGCCTGAAATTTTCAGAGCATGCACAGAAGTCTACATGTGACCCTGCAGTTCTTATTCCATAAATGATAAAACAAGTAATAAATAGAATTTAGAACAGATATTTTTCTAACAAATTTTATTCAATTAACTGAGCTTCCTGTAAAATATCATATCCTATCTTGGATTTTTTTTTAGTGCACCATAAATATACTTCAAATTAGGTGGGCGTTGAATATCTGTGGGTGATCATGTCCTAACAAACTTGTGAGACTTCTCCCCTACTGCTGGTAGCTCATTGTCGGTAGACATAGCAATAGGCACTAGCACAGATAGTTTTAAAAGGAGATTATACAGATTCATGGAGGATAAGTTCATCAGTGGCTACTAGCCATGTTAAGGGAACCTCCATATACATAGGCAGCAAACATCTGAATAGGAGTGCTGGGAGGCTGCATTAGGGGAAGGTCTTGGCCTCTATGCCCTATTTATTGATCCTCCAGAGCAACTGGTTGCCTGCTGAGGGGGGAGAAGAAAAAGAGCAGACTCCTGCTGCTGCTTGCTCTGGCCCATCTGGGCCTTGGGCAGCTGGCTTCCTCCTCCATTACCACAAACTCCAGTAAGTACCCACTATATACTAGAGGAAGAAACAGGGACCAAAGATACATGCATTGATAAATACACTCAGTGGAGTGGCTCAGACGTTTTCCGCACAAACGGGTCTTCTCGCTCCTGCATTTGTATTCCTTTGCAGCTTTATTTCGTTTCTGCAGAAATATAGTCAGTCGGAGAAGCAAAAATGAAGTTTGCTCCCTCTTGTGGTGCAGCGAGGGAATTTTCGGAAACAAGGAAGTCTGATGCGCTGCAAGAGAGGACGAACTTCGTTTTTGCATCTTGGACCAAAATACCACTGTGGAAATGAGTGAAAGAGGCAGAGGAATACAAATGCAGGAGTGGGGAGACCCATTTCTGTGGAAAACATCTCAGTTTGTCAAAGACCCTCACTTGGATCATTCATCCTCATAGCTACCAGCTAGAGAGTAAATTCCAATAGAGTCAAAAGAGTCAGTGATTTATCTGGGATAAAACCCCAGATCCCTGCAGTAGCAACCACTGGAACATATGAATCTGTTACCACAATCCTTGTGTAGAATAATTGGCTTTGTAGAAAATAGGGTTAGGAAGCAATACTGGGTGATATTTTTTAGCTGTTAAAATGTGTGTGTGTATAGTCAACATAATTTTCTTCCAGGTGTGAAGTTAGGTAATTCTAAAGTGGAGCTGATTTATATAAGTGGAATCTGGATTATTTATTGACATGCACTAAATCTGTCCTCTTCATCCCCTTTCTTTCTCCTCTTAATTTATTCTGTGGTATTTCTATGTGGACTAGCAGGATTATAAACTACAAGAAGTGGGGACCCATGATACTCATGGGGTGGGGAGAAGGAGCTCCACATTGAGCAGGAGGAAGCACCTGCAGGTGAGCCTTCTTCCCAACCCCCGGCATTGACAGCAAGGCCCAGGCCCGCCGATCTCCCCCCCCCCCACCACTATGGGCACCAGCGGCACATATGCAGGGAACGCTCTTTTACTTTTGGGGGGATTTAAATATCCCCTGTATAGTTTTTTAAAGTTTTCAGATGGGGGGATTGCCCCAAATGTGCAGGAAAATCTCTCTGCCCCCCAAGTGCCCCCGATGTGCAGATTTAGATATCCACACACACAGAGGACACTTGGCTATTAGTATATAGACAAGTGGAGACCCGCAAGAAACTTGCAGGATGGTTATCCCATTCCTCACACCTTTGCTTCCTCCCTTCTCCCCCTACCTCTCTCACACTCTTTCTCCCTTCTGCCCCCCTTACTCTCTCTCTCTCTCATCCATGTATGTTACTTCCTCTCTCGTTCTGACCTGTCACCATTCTCTTTGTTTTTCTGCCTCCCCACCTCATCACTCTTTCTCTCTCTGCCCCCCCCCACTTCATCACTCTTTCTGCCCACATCACTCTCCCAGCCTCCTGCCTGTGTCCTCTCCTCCCACAGCAGCAGTGGCAGTGCTCTGGGAATCACAATGGCTTTCCCAGCTGCAGAGATCAATTTACCTCAGGGCTGCCAGCTCCAGGTTGGGAAATTCCTGGAGATTTGGGGGTGGAGCCTTGGGACAGTGAGAATTGGGGAGGCAAGTAGCCTCAGAAGGGTACAATGCCATAGACTCAACCCTCCAAAGCAGACATTTTATCCAGGGGAACTGATCTCTGTCACCTGGACAACAGTTGTAATTCTGGGTGCTCTCCAGCCCTTCTCTGGAGGCTGGCAATGGTAGTTTAAGTGAAGGAAATGGCTGGTTTGGAGGGTTGAGTCTATGGCATTATACTGGTCTGTAGTCCCTCCTCAAATCCCACCCTCCCCAGCCTCCACCTCTCAAACGTCCAGGAATTTCTGTTAGCCTGGCTGCTCTTTTATGTTATAAATATTTGGGGAATATTAGCTCTTAATAATCAGCAGTAGGCATTAAGGAATCTGCACCATTTGTATACAGAGGCTGGGCCTCTCCCAAAAAGAGACACAGAGACTCAAATGAAGTTAAAAAGAGTCTTTAGTTTACTTAATAATAATAAAAGTGAATGATTCAGATGTTGCAAAAATCATACATTCAATCATACAGGTCTAAGAAGTAAGATAGAATTAAAGAGACTGTTGCATGAGCAGGAGATTGTTGGTTTCCTGTAGAAGGCAATATTTACCTCTCCAGTAGCTGGTGTAGTCCTGGAAAAATTAATGATAGGCTGGGAGAAAGATGGGGGGGGGGAGCACATGTGCTGAACCAGCAGCAGCATGTGTAGGCCCTTGGCTGCACATACCAAGAGTCTTGAAGGTAAGGGAGGGCAGGAGATCATCGAAGCAAGAGAGAGAGCTGGCTGCTGGGAGCTTTCTTTTATTGGGGGTGGTCTCTAAGGGCAGGCTTGGCCAGATGCCTGTCCTGAGACCACCCCTTGCTGGTCCACCCACTAGCTCTTGTCCAGGAGGAGAAGGGGGTTGGGCAATGTTAGATTCTACCTAGCATGGTCAGAGGAATACCTGGGGCCAGAAGCTGACATCATCGGCTAGGAGCATTGTCTGGTAGATGGGATTAACCTCTCTGGGCAGCCAAACCGGTTTTTAGCTGGTCAAGTCCATTGTTTCACTGGTCAAGGAATGTTGGGGGGGGGGGGGGTTGCAGCCTGCAATGTGTAGAAAACATGTAATGGAGTTCGTGAGCACATGTCTTTAGCCAGAGACAAGGTGGCTATTTTCTGTGTAAGTGTCTTGGTGTGTTAAGAGAAGCCTCCTGGAGTTGGCAACCTTGGACAACGCTGTCTCAAGCATTTGCTGGAGTCATTTGCAGCTGGTTTTTCTCCTAGGTTCTTCTTCCTAATTCCTCTCACACAATTAGCAGTCCATTTATCACTTATGAATTTATCATTCATAAGAGTGCAAAAGCACCTTGCTGGCTTACATTTCCCAACCTGGAGTTGGCAACCCTATTTCTTTCCCACCCAATAGCCAACCTACCTTTATCTTCAGCTTTCCATCTCCACCCCCTCCCCCGCAGCCTTTACTTAGGAAAATTACAGTCTTTCTCCACAGTGGGGAATAAAGCAGCTTACATTATTATTTCCTCTTTGTTATCTGCACAACAACTCTGTGAGGTTGGTTACGCTGAAAGTATGTGACTGGTCCAAAATCTCCCAGTCAGCTTCCACTGCAAGATGGGGATCTGAACCTGGGTCTCGCAGATCCCAATCTGAAGCTCTAACTGTTACATCACACTGGCTTTCATAGGGTGGCTGCTGCTGAACAGTAGCAAGCAGCTGGGCCTACCTGAGTCATGCAAATTAGGTGGTATCAATTCACATAGAGGGTGCTGCCTAGGGATGCCAGCCTCCAGGTGGGACCTGGGGATCCCCTGGAATTACTGCTCATCTTGAGACCATAGAGATAACTTTCAATGGAGAAAACGGATGCT
Source organism: Lepidodactylus listeri (assembly GCA_029233225.1). Lineage (NCBI taxonomy): Eukaryota > Metazoa > Chordata > Lepidosauria > Squamata > Gekkonidae > Lepidodactylus > Lepidodactylus listeri. Next base: position 52,911,919 of record JARCFY010000012.1, read on the forward strand.
TTGGAGGGTGGAGTTTATGGCATTATACCTCACTGAGGTCCCTGTCCTCCCCAGGCTCCACCCCGAAATCTCCAAGAATTTCCCAGCCTGGATCTGGATCTGCTGCCGGTGGCCAAGGGGGTGGGTAGCTGGCAACCCTAGACTGCTGCCAGAATAAACCCCTGCCTTTTACTGACAGAAACTGTTAGAACCCCCCCCCTCCCTCGAACATTCTAATCTCTCACAGTTGATGCCTGGAGCTAGATCCCTGTGAAGGCCATTTCAAAAGGTATTGGGGGGGATTCAATGGTCCCTGAAGGTTTTTTTTAAAACTTTTTGGATTTTTCTGGAAACTGAGGAAGGTCCCTGATTATATAGGAAAAGCTGTTGGGGGACAGTGAGCTCTCTTTTGGCAGATATAAGTATCCACACAGAAAAAAACCCTCTCAGAATTAGAATACAGATTCTTATGGCTACTGAAAATGTGTCAGTAAAAAAGACATTTAGACTTGCCAGCTAAGAATTGTTTTCCTTTTAAATAATAAAAGCTAGGCCTCTGTTCGGGCTGGGGCGCAGGGGAGCATCGCTCCAGGAGTGAAGAGCCCAGGGGGCGGGTACATAAGCCCTGCCCCCTTCTCCCAGCAGCCCGGAGTCAGCGACAAGAAGAGCAAGCAGCAGGCAGGTAAGGACTCTGTGCTCCGGGGAGGGCCTAGGATGAGGCCTCCAGAGGCCAGGCCATCTCCCTGCCCCCCTGCTGGCTGCTGCCTCTCCTGGGCTCCGGCAAGGGCCTAGGACAAGGCCTCTAGAGGCCTTTTTCCCCCCTCCTGGCCACCATTTCTGCACAGGCCGGGGCGGGGGCGAGGGGAGCCTCTTTTTGTTTTTTCCCCTCCCGGCCACCATTTCTGTGCAGGCCGGGGTGGCGGCAGGGGCGAGGGGAGGCCTCTTTTTGTTTTTTCCTCCCAGTCGCCGTTTCTGTGCAGGCCAGGGTGGTGGCAGGGGTGAGGGGGGCCTCTTTTTGTTTTTTCCCCTCCTGGCCGCCATTTCTGCGCAGGCCAGGGTGGCGATGGGGGCCTCTTTTTGTTTTTTTCCTCCCTGCCGCCATTTCTGCATGGGGTGGGGGCTCCCTCTTTTTGTTTTTTCCCCTCCCGGCCACCGTTTCTGCGCAGGCGGGGGGGGGGGGCTCTTTCTGTTTTTTTCCTCTCGGCCATTGTTTCTGCACAGGTGGAGGTACGGCTGCCAAGTCCAGCTTGGGAAATATCTGAGGTCTTTGGGGGTGGAGCCAGGAGACTTTGGGGGTGGAGCCAGGAGAAAGGAAGTGACATCATTTTGTGATGTCACGTCCTGTGATGTTGCTTCCACATGCTGACACATGAACTCATGAAGTTTCCTAATACTGAATCAGGCCATTGGTCCATCAAGGTCAGTATTGACTACTCAGACTGGTAGTGGCTCTCCAGGGTCTCAGGCTGAGATCTTTAATGTCACCTATCACCTAATCCTTTTTTAGCTGAAGAGGCTGATACCTCCTGCATGTCAAGCAGATGCTCTATCACTGAGCAACGGCCCTACTGAATCCTTCCTCATCTCGGCAGAATATGAAGCACTAAGTGCTACACAAGTGCTAAATATGATTTTCATATCATAAGAACAGGAGAGAAGCCACAGTGGATCGGGCCAACTGCCCATCCAGTACAACACTCTGTGACACACAGTGGCCAAAAATACCAGGTGCCCTCAGGAGGTCCAGCAGCGGGGCCAGAACTCCAGAAGCCCTCCCACTGTTGTCCCCCAAGCACCAAGAATGCAGAGCATCACTGCCCCAGACAAAGGGTTCCATTTAGACCTTGTGGCTAATAATAGCCACTGATAGACCTCTGCTGGATGGGGACAGAGAGAGACAGACAGACAGACAGACAGAAAAAAGAAAGAAAGAAAGGGGGAGGGAGAGAGAGAGAGAAGGAAAAGAGCTAGCAGAGGCACTTACCCCAGCAACCTTGCAAGCCACATGCAAAAGCACGCCCTTCAGTACAAAGAGCCTAGTCCCTCCTTAATCTCTGGGCGGGGGTTTCTCTTGCTGGCTCTGCTCTTAAAGGGGAAATGTCTGGTGAGGCTTTTTACTGCATACTGCAGGCTCTCTGCAGACATTTCCCTTTTAAGAGTTCAGGCCTGGCAGGGAGAGGGCAGGGCAGGCTCCGACGTTTCCCTGCGTTCCTGCTGGCAGCCATTGCCTCCCCCGGTGGCCAATTTTGAAAAAGTGGGGGTAAGCATTAAAAATCGGTGTTTCCCCCGCCCTCCCGGGGGGCTTGGCAGCCCTAGGTGGAGGCGGGGGGGGGGCTCTTTTTGTTTTTTCCCTCCTGGCCGCCATTTCTGCGTGGGGCAGGGCTCTTTTTGTTTTTTTCCTCCCGGCCGCCGTTTCTGCACAGGCCGGGGCGGGGGGGGGCCTCTTTTTGTTTCCCCCCCTCCTGGCCACTGTTTCTGCGCAGGCTGGGGTGGCAGCGGGAGGGGGCCTCTTGTTGTTTTTGTTCTCCCGGCCCAGCATTTCTGCTTAGCTTCCCAGATCTGATGAGATTGGGCTTGCTGGGCTATCCAGGTCAAAGCCAGCTCTCACTGATCTCAATGGAAAAGCGACATAATATGTGCTTAATTGGGGATGGATTGGACATTTAATTTGAAATGATTTCCGTGTTAAACTATTCCATTGCACTGGGCATTAGAGAGGCAGATAAAAAAGCATTTGGAAATGTTAACTGGTTCCAATTAATGTAACTGGTTATCAGTTGGTGTGTATGTTCTATTCAAAGCGCTAGATGATGATGATTTTACCTCTCTGGACAGTTGGGGACCGCTGGTCTGCTTGCTCATATAGGAGCCTCCAAAGCCGGCTGCCCACTCTCCCCCCACTTTGCTCGCTTGCTTGCTCTGCCCACTCGCCGCTGCTGCTGTCTCTCCTGCAGGCTGGCTTGGGGCTCCAGTTCAAAAGCCGGCTGCCCACTCTCCTCCCCCCCACCTCGCCTGCCCTTGCCGCTGCTGTCGCCTTTTTGCCAAAAAACAACAAAGTTACAAAAATGACCCTGTAATTCTGGAAGGAGAAGGCTTCTTTCTCTCTCTCTCTCTATATATATATATTTCTGTCTCTCTGTTTATATTTCTCCTTCTTTGGAGGTTTTCAAACAGAGGTTGGATGGCCATTTGACAACAATGCTGATCCAGTGAACTTAGGCAGATCATGAGAGGGAGGGCAGGAAGGGTTGCCTCAATGCTTGGTTCTTGTGGCCCTTTCTTACATGCTCAGGGAAATGCTGATCTCCACTTTGGAGTCAGGAAGCAATTTTTCTCCAGGTCAGTTTGGCTGGAGATCCTGGAGGTTTTTTGTCATCTTCTGGGCATGGAACAGGGGTCATTGGGTGTATGTGAGGGAAGGAGTTATTTGTGAATTTCCTGTGAAAGGGGTTGGACTAGATGAGGTTACTTCCATGATATTCTCTTCCCCCCCTCAGCCATACGTGGAGTGGCTGGCAGGAGACTGATGTGAAGTGTTTACCCATTTATTCTGGCCATGAGCTGCACAAAAAAAATAATCACAGCTCACAGAGAGGGCAACTGGACAAGAGGCTGTCTGAACCATTTGAGTGCAATCTTATCTGATCTCGGAAGCTTAGCAAGGCCAGCCCTTGTTAGTTCTTGGATGGGAGACCACCAACATAGTCAGGGCAGGCTAGTCTGAAGCCAGAACTGTCCCTGCAAGAATTTCTTTGTTCCCACTCATTTTGTTTTCCCCATTTCTTCCAGAGGGAGGTGACCCCCCAACTTCCTGCTGCTTCAGCTATTTGTCAAAGAAAATCCCATTCAGGTTACTGGCAGACTACTATATAACTAGCAAAAGGTGTTCTGTCTCAATCATTGTGTAAGTAAAATCATAACTATTTATTTTAAGTAAAGGAGAAAGGGGGGAGTCATATATGCTGAGGGTGCCCCCTCTGGTTTAGTTAAAACTCCCTCCCCCCCTTTAGGCCCTAACCTGGATGGCCCAGATGAGTGCGATCATGTCAGATCTCAGAAGCCTGGCAAGACCAGCCCTGGTTAGTACTTGGATGGGAGACCACCAACGTAGTCCAGGGTTGGAATACAGAGGCAGACAATGGCAAACCATCTCCATTTGCCTCTTGCCTCAAGAACCCCGAGGGGTCACTGTAAGTCAGCTGCAACTTGACGGCACTTTACACAGACACAAACACACCTTTTTGGATGCAACTGCAAGTCCTTATGTGTCTTCTTGACACATTGAAACTGTTTGTTCTTGGAAAACCTCTTTGGATGTGTTGATCCATCTAGGTGTTGTAGTGGAGACAGAAATGTTTGCATGTCAGATATGAATAGGTGGTGTTCTTTTAACCTTGGCTGCTTCCATGCAAGGGGTCCCTTGGCACTGCAGACAGATTACTCTTCAGCAAAATGCCAGAAGTGGAACACTAACAGGTTCCACACAGTTTTTAAAATAATGCAGCACTCTGCTCCCCTTAATGTGCAATGTCACATTCCCACACAGCCTGCTTTCCTACGAGCAGCTGTGTTAAAGAAATGATTAGTAAGTTATACCAGGAAATCTGCATTTTCCATCAACTGAGCAAGAGAAACAGTTCCTACTGGAATCCTCTTGGAACATACTGCATCCTAATTTTGCTCAAAGTCAAGTGTATCAGAGAGCCAGTTTGGTGTAGTTTGGTGCACAGACTCTAATCTGGGAGAACTGGGTTTGATTCTCCACTTCTCCACTTGCACCTGCTGGATGACCTTGGGCAAGCCATAGTTCTGGCACAGCTGTTCTTGAAAAAGAGCAGTTTCTGTCAAGAGCTCTCTCAGCCCCACCTACCTCACAGGGTGTCTGTTGTGGGGAGGGGAAGGGAAAGGAGATTGTAAGCTGCTCTGAGACTCCTTTGGGTAGTGAAGGGTGGGGTATAAATCCAATTTCTTCTTCTCTTTCTTGAACCAGGGTCCTGTGAGCTGCAAGGATGTGATAGTCATGTGACAGGAAGAGGGGGAGCTGGACCATAACCAACAGACTGAAGGGGTCAAGGACAAGAAACAAAAAACAGTCATCAAGAGGTTTATTTTAGTGATAAATGAACCAATGGTTGGCACCCCGAAGGTGACCTCACCCTGCCATCCTGCTCTTCTTCATGTGCATCCAAAGGGAAGAGCCATGGCACCCTTGCTGTGTCTTTACATGTGTGAGGACTTCCAAATGGCTTGGGGGGGGGGGGAAATGGCTCTGTCTGCCAACTCCTAGGTTGAAGACCACAACTCTAGATCATTGGGTTTTGTTTAGGCAAAAATTAACGGATGTGATTTCGTTGTTGTTCTGGATCCAGACTTGTCAACATTATTTATTTAAAAATAGATAGCCTGCTTTTCCTCTCTGAAAGTGACCTTATTGTGGCTCACAAAAATAACACTAAATGGCAATGATATAAAACCCACAGTCATCTATAACAGAGAGGAAGGCTGCCAGTCAAACAGAAAAGGAACACTAAAAGCACCTCAGCCATCAATGCCAAGGAGAATAAAAATATATTGACCTGGTATCCTGGTATCCCCCCTCTTTACCTGACATGGGTGGTTTGTTTGTTTCCCCCCACGTGTGCCATCAGATAGGCTCGCCAGCTCTGAGTTGGGAAATACCTTGGAGAATTTTGGGGTGGAGCCTGAGTGGTGGGTGTGGCCTCCTGACACACTTCTGGTGATGTCAAGGGGTGTGGCCTTCTGACACACTTCCGGTGATGTCAAGCGGTGTGGCATATGCTAATAACTTATGCTAATGAGCTCCTGCACCTCTTTTTCTATGAAAGGACCCCTGATAAAAGCATTGCAGTTCATATATGCACAAAAGTCTTCAGATGCTGCTCTTATTTTAGTGTGATTGGTACGTGCTTACAGTATTGGTGAGCATTTTATAAGTGTACTGTAATTTTAGTAACAATGCCACCTAATATAACTATTCAAGGCTTTTTTTTTCTTGGGAAAACTAACTGTTTAAAAGTTTATGAGTTTTCAGTATACAGATTGAAAACTTCATTTCCCTCTTGAGAGTTCCGACACCTTAAAAAAAAAAAAAAAAAAGCCCTGAAACGATTACAGATTAATTTTTACTAATAGAGATTATTTTGTCTCGGGAACTTGTGAAACATCTTTACAGTCTGATCTGAAAGATGTTTAGTTGGCAGCAAGTCTCCACAGCCTGCAATGGGACTTGCTTTCTAATCAGTATGCTTAGGATTGCAGCCAGAGAGCAGCTATGGACACATTCAAATGAATATTCATTTACTCCTAGTTTTGTTTGAAAGAGAAGTCAAAGACAGGCTGTATATGCAGCAACTTGGGTGCATGAAACTACCTTATATTGAGTCAGACCCTCAGTCTGTCAAAGTTGGAATTGTCTACTCTGACTGGCAGCAGCTCTCTCAGTTCTCACACTGAAGTCTTTCACATCACCTGCTACTTGATTGTTTTAACTGGAGATGTCAGGGGTTTAACCAGGGACCTTCTACACGCACAGCAGATCCTCTACAGCTGAGTCAGCCCCTTTGCCCACCTTCAAGAGTTGACCATTGAATAGCTGCCAGCTATTACAGAGCAGGCTGCAAAAGGCAACATTTCAGATGTTCTGATTTTCCTAAGAGTGGTAGAAAATCTTTTCCTGTTATGAATTTTCAGGTTCATAGAGACATACAGTGGTTTGGATCCATGGGTTGGATCCAATGGGAAAACTTGCAGAAGAAGTTGGTAGACTCTATCCCTGCCCCAGTTCCTGCTGGCACCTAAAAGGCCAATGGGAAGAAAATGGGAGAGTGCCAGTGTGTGATATCACTTCCTGTGGAGAGCAGAAGTGACATCATGTTGGCAGCAACACTCTAGGGTTTGCCCAAAACTCTATGGCTTAATCACAGAGTTTGGAGCAAATCCTAATGTCCCCCTTGATATATGCATGCCACTTCTGATTTTTGCATGAAGCGGCATCATGCACACACACTACCAGTCTTCCCAGTGGGTTTCTTGCTGTGGCTGGCAACCCTAGCTGCCAGGCTACCAGTTGTGCATTTGCTGCTTTCCTGTTTTCTGCCATCTGGTGACATGACAAGGTGTTGTGATATCCCAGTCTAGAGATATTGTGGTTTTAGGGCACTGCTGCAGATTCTGAGAACCAGCCAGTTTACACTTCTCAGAAACAGATATTCAATCACATAAAAATAAAAAAGGACATTTTGTGTTTGCTGCACAGTTAATATGATCAGTCAAATAACAAGTGCTACCATCTTGATTGTTCTGAATCAATGAGCCCAGCAATGAATGGATTAAAGGGACTAAGATTAAGAATACTAGGAATTCAATTGGTTATGAGGAAACAATCTTTTTACTGTATTTAAAAGAGGGAATCTGCACTTGTGAAGCATACATTTGTTCTGCTGAGCTTGCATAATACAAATAATTAATCAGCACATACTTAATGTTTACACTCCATTAAGTGTAGCAAAAGCAGTCCTTTTGTTTCATGAAGACTCTGACATATCACTTGGTGGAAGGGTAACATACCTCTCTATAGAGCATTTAGGGTTTCTTTTTCTAATTCTAAGCTGAATTTCAACTGAATAAATTAGTAAATTTATCATTTTTCCTCTAATGGTGTCATGTGGACAGTTTGATGAAATAGCTCATTATGGTCAATGAAGTGAAATATGAGTTCCATCAGCACATTTTCATTAAACAGGGCTACTGGAATTAGTTTGCTGTTATCAAGGACCATGGGATACAAAAATAAAATTAAGCAGGCTATTAGCAGATAAATTTGACGAATGTCCCAAAAGACTTAAGAGTGTTGTCCACTAAACTCTGCTGCTATACCAGTCTCTGTTGAATGAATGAGGGCTGAACCGAATCAGTGCCTGTTGGACCATGCCTTCAGGAAACAACTGTCACTGTGAAACATAGAAGGTTTATTATGTAACTACTATTAATAGTTTATAATGACGTTTATAATGAAGAAATTACATTTCGTTCCAATTCCTAAAGCGTGAGTATACTTAGACACTGCATTCCTCTCACACTGTAACTTTAACCTCAGAAGTTTACATCAGAAATTGTTGATACTTTAATATCAGGCATCACAATGATCCCTAGAGTTTCAAATTAAAAACTAAATTTTAGTTTTTAGTTTATAAATGTAGAACTGTACATGTCTCAGGACCCTCATTGATAACGTCGTTCCATAGCCATTGATAAGTTATGCATTAAGGGGTTAAATCAATAACTAGTGAGGTGTATAACTGACTTTGGATCCCTGCTTAGCTTAGATACTCACTAGCAATGCAGTCTTAAGAACATTTTCCTGGGAGTAAGCATCACTGAATAATCCTTAGTAGGATTCTAATCAAACCCGCTTATGGTTGCTCCTTCTGTGACCTTGGGGCAGTTCTCGGTCTATTCTAAAGTTGTGTGTGAAGGTAAAATGAGATAACACCAGTGAGCACTATTCCAAGTTCTTTGGTGGCAAAGCAGCATACAGGTGTTATTAATAAGTGAGTTTAAATTCTAGGGAAATTAAAGTGGGAAAATAACATACTCATATAACATGAGATCATGGAAGGAAGTAGGTTGGATACTATGCCTCACTCCTTTTGCACAAGGGGAATTCCTGCTCATGTAGGATTTCCCGCTTGTGCTTTGGGGGCCATATTTCCACAAAGATCCACATATTCTCAGGAATATGCACTCTGGGAAGCATGGCAGGCTGCAGCAGGGAGGGGGAAAGTTTTACTGAGTGAACTCAGTTTTGTTTGCAGTGCTTACGGTCCAGCCAAACTGAATTAGTACATGTTAGACATAGATGAAAATACTTGATCTTTAACTAGTATGGAAGAGCTTTCTACATTTTGTATGTGTGTTCCCCATTTTGTATTTCATTATTTAACTAGCATTATACAGATCAAAGAATCAAATGAAAATTTGATCTTTCCCCTTGGGAAAGTTGAGCTATTTAAAATTAATGAAGGCTTTTCACAACTAGGTGATAATGGGTTTTGTCAAAAAGTCTATGTTCATGTTCATATAAACCGTTGTGAGATAATTAGACAAATGAGAGATCATGTAGCAGTTATTAGGGCAAAGTTGAACACAGAAAAAGGCCCAATCAGGAAAGCATTCTGTAGAACCCAGTGGCAATCATATGTTTTCTGGAAAAGCAGTACAAAAAGCCACCATTTGGGTGGGTGGAAAGGAGGAACAGAACCAAGACACACCCGGAATGTAATATTTTGCATGCCTGAGGATGGTCAGAAATCATGACTAAATTCTGGAGGGCTAGACTCTGAATCATCAGCAAAAATCCAAACCACCTTCATTAAGGCAAGACTGCCGACCCTCCAGCCCTACATAGCTTGGCTAACCCTGACAACACAGATTAACCTGCCACGTTGAAAGAACATGGACATTGCAAGGCAGATAATCCGTTGTACAGGAAAAGAGGAAAAGACAGTCATCCTTTTAAAATTAACCATTCAGAGTCAGTTTAACATGCTTGCGGAGAACATTGTCTGACTGGTAATGAGGTTGCAAATGTAAGCCACCAGTTAATTTTTTAAAAAAGAAAAAGCAGGGGTCATTTGGGGCTGGAGCTAGGCGGAGCGGTGCTCCGCCAGCCCAGGAGTGGGCACTAGGGCAGCTACAGGCCGAATCAGATTTTCTGATCTGATTCAGCCCACCGCTGAAATGCCGCCGAAATTTGGTGGTAGATTAAAAAGTGTCTGGAGGAAAGGGGGTTTGAGGGAGAGACTCCAAACTTGCAAGGTAGCTGCTGGGGCCTCTCCCCAAAATACCCACCAAGTTTCAAGAAGATTGGACCACAGGGTCCAATTCTACAGGCCCCCAAACAGGTTGCCCCCATTCCCTCCATTGTTCTCTATGGTGGGAAAAAAGTAACTTTTTTCCTACCATAGAGAACAATGGAGGGGATGGGGCAACCTGTTTGGGGGCCTATAGAATTGGACCCTGTGGTCCAATCTTCTTGAAACTTGGTGGGTATTTTGGGGAGAGGCCCCAGCAGCTACCCTGCAAGTTTGGAGTCTCTCCCTCAAACCCCCTCTCCTCCAGCCCCTCATATACTGTATGAGTTTTTGTATATCTGCAAAACAGTGATCCTTTAACATACTTCCAGTGCTTGGAAAGTAAGTTCAACCCCCACCCCACCACAATATGACATAGGGCCTGAATATGGGGTGCAGCACGCCTTGGCCATCTTCTTTCTTTGTCTTTACCATGAAGATATCCTTCCCACAGCTCTGAGTAGGCCCTACCAACAAATAAAGATCTGTACTTCCACAGGGACCAGAGCCCCAAGAAGTACACCAGCCTGTGTGGGTAACACAGGGTGCCTTCTACTTTCTTCCACCACCCCACATTCATAGCCCCTCCCTATCCAGGTCAGGCCCACCAGTACAGTGGTCCAGTCTATGGAAAAGGTGGGGCTGTTCAAAGTGAAGTGTACTGCATCTTTGTTATACTTCTGATGTGTTATGGTTTATGTACCCATAGGCAGAAGATAACAGAGTTCCTATAACTCCCTCAATGACAGCATGTCGTCCAGTGGTCACCCATGAGCCACCAACAGCAATGGAGAAAGAAGAAGAATGGGTTTTATACCCCGCTTTTCACTACCTGAAGGAATCTCAGAGACAAATTTCCCACAGCTGCTGCTTCGCCCCCACTCCTCTCTTTGCTCCGATCGTGTCAATTTCCCACTATTTGCTGCACTGCCGCATTTTGCCCCAGAGCTTCACCCAATTTTTGCAGTGTCTACTCGATCCTCAAAAAACAGGATTGAGTAGACACGGCAGAAATCGGGCGAAGCTCTGGGGCAAAATGCGGCCCTACCAACAGGGCAAAGGGAGGAGTGGGGGCAGAGCAGCAGCTGTGGGAAATCGGTAAGAGTGTCTTACAATCTCCTTCCCTTCCTCTCCCCACAACAGACACCCCGTGAGGTAGGTGGGGTTGAGAGAGCTCTGAGAGAACTATGACTGACCCAAGATCACCTTGCTGACTTCATGTGGAGGAGGGGGGAATCAAACCTGGTTCTCCAGGTCAGAGTCTGTTGCTCGGAAGAGGAGATTGGATATATATTCCACCCTTCACTTGGAGTCTCAGAGCAGCTTACAAACTCCTTTCCCTTCCCCTCCCCTCCCCACAGCAGACACCCTGTGAGGTAGGAGGGGCTGAGAGAGCTCTTTCCAGAACTGTCCTTGAGAGAACAGCTCTGACAGAACTATGGCTTGCCCAAGGTCATCCAGCAGCTGTCAGTAGAGGAGTGGGGAATCAAACCCAGTTCTCCCAGATTCGACTCCGAGTGAAGGGTAGGGTATAAATCCAATCTCTTCTTTTTCTTTATTGGCAGTGTTTCTTTGTTGTGGGAGGGTGGCTTTTTGTTGTTTGTTCTGATGTATATTTTGCAGTAGGGGGAATAAATGAGCTCTTAAGCTGCATTGAAATGTACTTTTATTACTGGTGTTACAGTAACAGTGATGCAACACATACATATTATATAACTCATTACTTGGAAACATTATAGGCAGCCAGTGCAATGCAAGCCATTGAGTCATTAGTAGTCTGGAGAACATGAAGAAGCAAGTTTGCCAAATGCAAAACATGAATGGATGCTACAGCTGGAAGCAAGCCCTTTTAACCCAACACACATGTCACATTCAGTTGCACATGTCAGTTCAGACCTCTGGCTCATGGTCTTCATGGTGTGAATAAGCACTGGCTTGGATCTTTCTTGGGACACTCCTGTGTTCTAATTAGCCTGCAGTAACTCGCCCAGTTTTTTAAATGCTTCAACAGCTGCCAGCATGATATTTATGTTCTGCTGCATAGTCTTCTCAAATTCCTGTCTGTTGTATTTGCCTTTCAATCATATCTTTTCATTGCTCTTCCAGAGCCATCCAATATTCATTCTGGTGAGCAACCGCATGCTGCTGTGCTGCACACTGTGACAGCATTCTCTCCGCTACATCATTCAGCAGTGCAATATGACGCCTCCTGTTCCTCGCATTGGTTGTGTGACAAGTGACAACTTGACAACAGATCTCTTCCTGTCACCCACCATTGGGCCATTCAGTAGAAATTACTTTTATTAGCTCACAGTACTTGGACAAATAGAACACTGGTTGATGTTAGTGTGGGGGGCAGCAGAAACACACATTCCTCCTCCATTAATACCTGTAGTACAGGCGAAAGTATTTCCAGGCTCCCTATCACAACCTGTTTAGCTAAAACTGGGGTACTTGAAAAGCTTTGGAAAAGCTTTGGAAAAGATTAATGTGGCAAAAGTGGCAACTATGTGACCCCCGTCTTTATTTGGGGGTGCTCCTAGTGGGGTTAATGGAGATTGTCTGCACAATGGCAAGACTGTGCAATGGGCTGCAGAAATTCTCCTCTAGGAGTGCTCCCAGAGGGATCAATGGGGAATATCCGCAAAATGACAAGGGTGTGCCCTGGGCTGCAGAGACTCCTCCGCTCTTTATTAGGTGTTAATGGGGAATATCTGGAGAGTACTGGAAGTTGTATTACCTTTTACCAAAGTTTTACCTTGCTGATCACGGGGGGTGGGAGTGGGAGTAGCTGGTTGAACATCCTGCACACCTGTTTGATGCCATGCTTCAGGTACTTCCTCTCCACTGGAACACAACATTATTAGCATGGAACCTCATACATGGGCACAAGGAAAGACATATTTCATACATATGTGTATACCTGTGTGCCTTAGGGGGCCTCTGAGCAGCGATACAGAAAGATGGATGCATGTTGATTCTCTCATCTATGATAGGTAACTTTTTCTGCAGATGGCAATTCCCCATGAAGAAGCCCTCAAATGTGGTCTGAGTTTTAGAGAAACAGTCTAGGGTGAGATGATTATGTGCAGGGCTCATTTCATAGCAGGAGCTCCTCTGCATTTTAGGCCACACTCCCCTGATGTAGCCAATCCTCCAAGAGCTTACAGTAGCCCCTGTAAGAAGAGCTCTGTAAGCTCTTGGACGATTGGCTACATTAGGAGTGTGTGGCCTAATATGCAAAGGAGCTCCTGCTATGAAATGAGCCCTGATTATGTGCAGGAAGGATGATCCCATCTCCCAAGATCTCCACTTACTTTGTCTATGCATTCTAAAATCTGTGTTTCATTTAAGTCTTCCAAGTCTGAACTGTTGGTGTCAGAAGTCATGGGAATATTTTCACATGTGTCTGAAGGAGAAAGAATCCATAGAAGAACACTGGAAAACATCTCCCCAAGTGGAGGAAGGGTCATGGAGAGATGGGTGGGAACACTTGCCTAAATCCACTGGCATGGAGCAGCAGGGTTTATAATGAGCAGGTTGTGGGTGAAAAGCTCCTCTGACCCAGCAGCTTCTTTCACGGGTTGCCTCAGAAGGGCTGTGAGCATCTGGATACTGAGGCTTCAAGCTACATGCTTTGGCCTCACACTGGCATCTCTTCTGAGGATCTGATCAAGCTCCATATAAAAAGGCTAGGTTGCTAGGGTATTGCCTGAGTGGCCACCTGTTTGTACTCCTGCCTTAGTGCTTTAGTTTTGGTCCTCCACGCCATGGTGGAGCAGTTGTGGCTCTGAAATCCTTTCAAAGACATCGGTGTTCTAGTGTCATGACTCCAGCACCTCCTGCATCTTTTCCTCCTTCCAAATGGATGAAGAAGATGAAGAGTGTCTCTCTTGCACCAAGAAATACCCCAGCCACCATTGTTCTTGTTCTGAGCAGACGTCTTTGTAGTTGTATCCAGCAACTGAAAATGAAACAGAAATGGCTCCTCTTGTTCTAACAGAAGGGTTTTTCTCCATTGTTCATGTATACTGCTGGCATGCAGCAGTCTTTTGACATTGTTGTCCCAATGCCATTAAAGTACGCCTTTTGAGAAAAAAGTATTATTACTGAAGAATCCGCATGTACCATAATGACTTCATTGCAATATGTAGATTCAGTGCTATTGCAACCTAAACTTTATACACACACACGCACACAACAAATCAATACTATAGCTGATAACATTACGGAAAGAAAGTCCATCAGTTGGGTTCAAATCTCTGCTGGTTCAACATCTTCAAAACAACCAGCTCTTCAATCAACCTGGAAAACTCCCTGGAAAAGGCCTTCCCAAGAAAGCTTTTTGTGAACATTCCTAGGCTTTAGCTTCTCAATTGGTGAACAGGCTGCTTGTCTGAGACTCCTGCCTTCATCCCTGGCTGGGTGGGTAGAGAACACCTGATAACTAGTATGCCCTCATGGCACTGTGCCTCGTGAACCCATCCACAATGGCTTTATATGGAAGTTTACTTGCAAATGATACATGGCTGACATTGTTGGTTGAGACAAGCTTACCAACAGTTAGGGCTGCCAAGTCTGCCTGGGGGGCGGGGGATCCCCCGCTACAGGGGTTCCCAATCCGCTGGCCTGGATTCGGCCGGCGGGGGGAACCCCACCCCCAAAGTCATCCGGTTAGGATGACTGCCCCAGCGTGATGATGTCACCGGAAGTGACATTATCACGCTGGGCACATTGCTGGGGCGACGCTCTAGCAATCGCCCCCAAAACTCTATGGTACCATAGAGTTTTTGGGTGATTGCCAGAGCATCGCCCTGGCAACATGCCCAACGTATGACATCACTTTCGGTGACATCATCGCAGGCACCTGGGAACTCCCAGAACAAAGAGGACTTCCCCCCACCAGTAGAAGGTGAGTACTTGGCAACCCTACCAACAGTGCTAGTTCTTTTCTTCTTCAAGTAAGGCTCCCTTCAGATGATCTTCTTTGAATTACCACTGCTAGCTCTTGCTGTGATGCTGGGTCCCATTTCCCTGACTGGATTCTATAATGATGAACAATGCTGGTCACTAAGGGTACTTGCTGGTCAGTAATTTATCACCATGTTTTTCTGCCAGAATAACAAATTGAGGTATGACAATGTTGTATAATTCAATGAATTAATTTATGTATTTAAATAAAGACTGTCACATATATCCCTTTCCCGATAAGTTACTAGCCACGAGTGAAACTACTTTTGGGAAATCCTGAGAATGAGAAACAAAAGTGCCGGTTCTGTTTTATTTTGAATCTGGCCATGGTAGGCTTTAAAGACATGGAGTCATGTCATAAAACTATGAGGTTTAATGGACCTGCTCCCCACAATTGTATTCTCTGGCTTTTTATTGGAACACAGGGGGTCTTGAGTGCCAGTTCTAATTAGAGCTTCTGTAATGTGGAGGCTGGTTTACCAGGACCCAGACTGAAATGAAATTTGCTGCTGTCTGATCCTTGCACTTTAGCTTTAACATGGGAAGGATTTTAGCTGGAGGTAAAAGCAACCTTATGTTCAATTTCTGTGCACCATTCCATCTGCCCCTTTATCTTTTTATGCTGCGTCTGTGGCGCTGAACTATCAAGGAATGTCACAGGACTTTGCATTGCTGACAGCGTTATTATTAGATTATTCCTGTTCCATTATAAAACTGTCTTCATAGCAAATTTAAAGCTTTCTAAATCCATAATCTGAAATAAAGTGGAGGCAGCCTTATCTGCAGGGCGTTCTTCCTGTGGAGGCCCCTAGCGGGAGTGAATGAGGGCTCCAAGAGAGAAGTGTTCCAGTGCCTGCACTTTATTTTGCCGAGGGAAGTAACTTTGGTTCAGTCAGATCTTGCAGAAGATATTAGCACTGATGGCCAAATCTTGCTGAGCAGATTACAGTTGAAAATCAATGCTGGGTTAATTAACCATACTGTATTCCTGGCTTCAATTCTATGTTGATTTTTTTTAAGTCTGATTACAACTACCTGATGTTACCCCTACCAGCTTAGATTTTAAGAAGCTGAATTGCTGCCTTCACTTTCTGGGGGAATTTAGCTAAATGGCAGGCCTCTGCAAGAGGTGGGGTATTAGCAAGGTTCTATTACCTAAGTCTAGGCATGATTATAGGGCCTGCCAGTTCTGGCATCCATCTTTGTGTCCACTTATGTCAAGATGCCTGGTATATAGACTCCTGTGGCACCTCGATGGGGTACGCTGCTGGTTGAAATGACCCCTCCTGAGAGATGGGGGGTCTGCATGCTTACACTGAAATCAATGGAACATCTATCTACATCACCTACGCATGTACATTCAGCACCTGTCTGGTTGTCTAGGGTGAGTGATAGTTACTTCCAGTCCAGGGGGGACTCCTCAGGCTTGTCATAGCAGCAAACCATTCTGTTACATCTGAACTGATCCTATTCATCTCTTTAACAGAAAAATGCAAAAACAAAAGGGGGGGGGGGAAGCTGCAGCTGCAGCTGCAGCAGCTATACTGTCTCCCTCCTGGAAGAAGAAGGTTGGAGAGAGACAAAATTTGTCAAGCTGGGCAGCAACCATAGTGCCCTGCTGTGTTCTATTGGCCAAAAAGATGCAGAAGAGTGTGTGGGTGCCATCTGCATGCTCTCTCTTCTGACAGAGGTTGTGAGGGCTTGGGAAAGCTACCCTGACTGCCAACCACATATGTCAGTAGATATATCGGATGTGTCAAGGCTAGAACATGTAAAGCCCATTTTCATTGCTATAAAGATTCAGGAAAAATACTTGTGCATATAAAGCAAGACTGGAATTTTTTAAAACAACAACAACTCTGATTGTCTCATTTAGAGGTGTAGATAAATAAGGTTATCGCATGTAGGCAACAATGGGGGAGAGATGAACCAGGGAAACATCTTTCAGTTTCACTGACACTGACCTGCTCACAAGCTTATTTATTTGCTCCAGAAAGGCTTGATTCAGGTGCAGTGCCTGATACTTAAGGATGTAAGAGACATCGCCATAAACTTTCCATAAAGGTACCATTGCTTTAACCTCTATTTAAGAGGACTCTCTCTGTTAGACAGATCTTTCTGCAGGCACATCACAAGTGTGACAAGTGACTTTGGCCTGGTGCCACTCATGTCGATTCATATTAGGGAACTTGGGCGACAGACATGAGTGATATAAAATGTCAACAAAACAGTGGATGGAATGTCACATTTCTGTTCAAGTGCAGCTACAGAAGTTGTAGTTTAAGGACAGCGCAGAGGATTTCCCCCCCCCCCCCAAGGTGACCAGGAGAGATTTTGCTCAAGTTGTAAGCTAATAAGAGTTTTCCTGTAGATTGCATTGGAGGTGAGCATTTTCACAGGTTTTTGGAAGCCATTGTTATACTCATGGGATTTAGTGAAATCACTGCCAATCAGGACTAAGCCTTAAATATCTGTGAGACTTGATAGATTCTGGTGGGTAGCTGTGTTGGTCTGAAGCAGCAGAACAAAGGCCCTTTCTGTACTGTCCTTTTAAACCCATGTTCACCATGGTGTCATCCAAGCAATTTTACACTAAAATTGAATTCAGCCTTTTAAATCTTTTCACATTCTGCACTAAAATCGAGTTCAGCCTTCTTTTTATTCTGTTTTTTCCCCCCATTTTGGTTTACATCACCTCCCTTCCCTGGTCAGCCTAGTTTCAACCTGCTGTTCCCAGGGGTTATTTGGATGCTGTTTTGCCTTGGACTTAAATTGCCTTGACTCTCACACTGAGAAAATCCAGAGTGGCAGGCAAATGCAGAAAGGAGCAAAGTTATGTCCAGTGGCATCTTTAAGAATAACAAAGTTTTATTCAATGTATAAGCTTTTGTGTGTGTGCCCCCTTTCCCTTCAATGCCACCCATTTGATTATTTCCCCATAGGTGTCTCTTGATCTCAGGGAACAACTTCCCCAGGATGGGGGTCCCTGACCATTAGCACCTTCCACTATTGGATCATGGGATCCAATCAGAGTGGATTGGCCATTAAGGCCACCAGGGAATGTCCCAGTGGGCCAAAGACTTGGGGGCTGCCCATCTTTGCTGGGGCCACCCTGATCCCATCTTAGGTGAGACTTGCCTTACCCAATGAAGCTCTGTGTGAGGCAGGCTTGAGCTGCTGCCAGGAGCTGGTGGCCCCAGCACTGCTCAAAGGAGCAAGTGTCAGTGGTTGCAGCCCTGCATGATGCTTGCAGGAGCCCAACCCCACACTAAGTGAGCAGGAGCTGCTTCCACTGGCCTCTGGTACTATGGAATTGCCTCTGGCCTCTGGTACTCTGCTCAAAGGTCCTGCTAGCTGTGGTGTAGGGGAAAAACAGTGTTTTAGTTCCTCTCCCTCACCTCCTGCCTGCTTAATGACATTGTCTTGATACAGTTCATGCACCAATTGTGACTGCTTGTTGTCTGAAGGAAAATATCCGGAGATACAGTTCTGGATCATGGAATCATAGAATCATAGAGTTGGAAGGGACCTTCAGGGTAATTTAGTCCAACCCCCTGCACAGTGCAGGAAATTCACAAATACCTCCCCCTCCACATCCACAGTGACCACTGATTGATTGATTGATTGAACTTTTATCTCACCCTCCCAGCCAAGGCTGGCTCAGGGCGGCTTACAGAACAGTGTTAAAAATCCAACAATACATATAAAAACATACATATAAATACAATGTTAAAACTAAAACACAATACTAAAGTGCTAGCATAAGTTCTTCACTTTTAACGTCAGCTCCATTGGTCTGTTTCAGTTATTTTGGGGGTTTGGCTTGGGCAGTGATGAAAGGGACCAATGTTCCACACCCAGAAGATGACAAAAAAAACATCCAGGATCCCTGGCCAAACTGGCCTGGAGAAAAATTGCTGCCTGACCCCAAAGTGGCAATCAGCATTTCCCTGGGCGTGTCAGAAAGGGGCACAAGAACTAAGCACTGAGGCAGCCCTTCCTGCCATCCCTCTCATGAGCACAAGGTGTCATTGGCCCTTAGACCTAGGAAGGATCCAATCTGGGCTCATGTGTGACCTTCGCTACGAAACCTTAGGCAAGTCTCTCCGCCTATGGAACTTCGCAGAGTTGTGGTGAGGATAAACCAGAGAAAGCAATTTATAGACTGGAAAGTGCCATAGGAATTACGACGCTGATTATTAATAATAACAACAGTAAAAAGGATTCTTGAACTGGAGTAGCAGATTTATGTGTCGGTGGGCACCGCCAGTAAAGATGAAAATAGCGTCTTCTATCCTGCTCCAATAATATCCCACTTTATAAGCCTTTCTGCAGGTCAGGATTTGTCGACACTCGCCTGCTGCTCGAACAGGATTTATACATTGCTGACAAGAAGTATGAAAATAATGTACATATTTCTCCTCTTTTATTACTTCCTAAATGTAATCCTAGCTATAACATGATGGTTGTAACCATCAGGATATAAAGCGGGATGTGAGTGACACGTCCCCGCTTGGGGAAGATTGATTGCAGATTTTCAGTTGTGTGACCCAAGCACTCGCCTCGCATATTTTATTTAGGTTGTTACACTTGCGCAGCTGGAGCCGGTGAAATACTGAAGTGGAACGCTCTGCTGTATTTTGCTTTCAAGCTCCCTCCTCTGAAATAGCTGGGGAAAGAGACTGAAAAGGCAAAGCAGGAACAATGACAACTGGAATGGCACAAAAGAACACCAGGCTACATTGAGGGGCTTATGCTATTCAGCATTATAAAACTCCATGGTCACCGAAGAAGTCACAGTACTATGAATGATACAAACTGGGGGAACATAAAGAATAACAGGGGAGTGAGGTGAAAAGAAGGAGCATTTGGGGACTTCCATCAATGATGTTAAATTGCTGAGCCTTTGATGCATGAATAGCTTCTTGGTCCAATAGCCCAACAGCGCCTACTGCTGAGACTAGGGGCTAATGAGCAGGACATGGCTCATATAGCCCTGAGCCTGAGTGCAGGAAAGAGTGCATCTTTTACCCCTCTGCCCTATGCTGTTTGGAAGTGTTTGTGGGATGGAAATACAGGGTTGTCAGCTGGCAACTGGAGAGGGACTTATCAGGGTGGTAGAAGGGCTTGAGGTGGGAGACAGAGCTTTGTGTGACAACACGATATTATTTCTGCCTGAACATGAAGCAGCTGATGTAGCTGCCAAACCTGAGCAATATAACATGGCAGAGGATTTTTAACTCTCCGGGTCATACAGGATAATCAGGACAAGAGAACTGAAGAGTAAGAGGCCCACTTAAAGACATGTATCTCCCAACTAGTATGAGGAGCCAGTGTGGAGTAGTGGTTAAGAGTGGTGTACTGTTGGTTCTGAAAGACCCAAGTTTGAATCCCCACTCATGCTATGGAAGCTTGCTGGGTAATATTGGGCCAGTCACACTGTTATCAGCCTAATCTACCTCACAGGGTTGTGTTATGAGGATAAGATGGAGGAGAGGAGCTGCTTTGGGTCCCCATTGGGTGAAAGGTGGAATATAAATGGATTAAATAGATAAATGAATAAAACACTAACTTTGCCTCTTGTTTCAGCTTAGTGCTTGTGGTTCTGCCTTCCTTATAGCTGAGGGAATCAGTGTGTGATTAACTGGTACTAAAAGAAGTGCTTTCCCTCAAATCCTAATAACCTCCTGGACTCTCATAGCTTTCAAAAGCCTGGATTGGTGGTGGGAGGGATTAGGATGTGAGAATATGTATCTCACTGGTTAGAATGTTCAGTTAGGATCTGGAAGACCCGGGTTCAGTTCTCCACTCTGCTATGGAAGCTTGCTGGGTAACCTTGAGCCTAGGATTACTACGTCTGGGTTGGAAAATACCTGGAGACTTCGGGGGTAGATTGGGGAGAGGGTGGGGCTTGGAGAGGGGAGGGGCCTCAGCATGGTACAATGCCATAGAGTCCACCCTTCAAAGCAGCCATTTTCTCCAGGGAAGCTGATCTCTGTCAGCTGGAGATCAGTTGTAAAAGCGGGAGACTCCAGGCCCCACCTGGAAGCTGGTAACTCTACTTGGGACACACCCTCTTCAACCTAACCTACCTCTCAGGGTTTGTTGTGAGGTTAAAGGGGATAACAACAGAATGTTGTAAGCAACTTTGGGTCCCCCTTGGGACTGAATGGTGATTGATTGATTCATTCATTCATTGAAGGGGTCCTGATAAAACATATACAAACCAATATTTGTCTGTGTACCTGGAGAGGAGTCTCACTATGAAGAAAAGCTGTTCAGTTTTGTTGTTGTTACCATTTCAGACCTGCAGCAGGCTGAACGACTGTTAACTTTGATACTGCTTCAATTCAGGCCATTCTTGGCTGCGACTCATGGCTTGGGGTCAGGAAGGACAAGCCCAGTTTGTCAGTACTGTTCAAAGCAGAGAAAAAAACGATGAGCTCAGCACTGGAAAAGAGCCCTTATCTGTTGCTATTTTTGTCTTCCTTTTTTCCCCTCCCTCTTGCAATCCCTCCTTTCTTTTCGCTACTGGCTTTTGGGGATAGACAGTTCTGAACCTGTTCTTCTTCCAGGAGTGCCAGGCAAGCAAGGTCTCTTGGCAACATGGGGCCAAGTGACCCAAGGGAAAAGTAGGGCAAGGATGCCGACCTAAACAGAACCTATGTTGATCTGGAGAGCTCCAGAGGGACAGAAATTGAATTAGGAGCCTGTAGCCTCTATTTGTGCTTAAGAATCCTAATGAAAGCTATAGCTTTTGATGCAGTAGACTGGGTTCAGCTTGTTGCTTGGTTGGCTAGCTCAGTAGCACAGAAAATGGGCTACTTGAACCTGTTCCTAGATGCCAGGGTTTGATATTCACAGCACTTAAAGCTGATGTTTGGTGTAATGCTCTCTTAGGACATAGAGGAAGTAAGGGAGGTCAGATTTGTTACTGAAGACCACCTGTGAGATCTTCCTTATAACCTAGGGGAGCTATGGTGTTCAGTGAACCCATGAGAGCTGGCATAGTGGACAGAGTGGCAGAGTAGGATCCTGGGAAACCTGGGTTCAAATCCCAACTTCTGTCATGGAAGACTGCTGGGTGACTTTGGGTCCATCATAAACTTTCAGCCTGGCCTACCTCACAGGGTTGTTGTGAGAAAATGGAGAAGGGAAGAAAGATGTTCTAATCCACTTTGAGTCCCAAGTGGGGAGGAAAGCAGGATATAAATTAGTGCATACAAATGCATGCTGAGTCCCAGTTCTACTGTCTGTGGACCCTCAGCAACAATATAAGGGATAAAGTGGAGGACTATAATGGAAGGGGAGAAAAGCCCAAAATCTCACCCCCTTTTCTGATACCAGTAGGAGCCATGGGTAGGTCTAAGCTTATATATCTTACACAAGATCACCACATGTTTCTGAAAGAGACAGTGGTTTTCTCTCATCTGGACTCCACAGTGCATATATAGCTTTTTTTAGTGTTGAAGGAGGCAATCAAATAAATACATTTTCTTTCTTACCTAAAAGGGGGGTGGGAATGGGCGTACACTTGAGAGAAATGTGACTTTTCAATGAAAGACTACAGAGCACAAAATCAAATGTCTGCCAACACAAAAGGCAGCCCCAGTCAGCTTTTGGTACTCTATCAAGAACACTTGAAAAGCAACTATTCCAAAATCTGATTCAGGTTGACTTGAACATGCATGATCAGCATGTATACAACTGACACAGTGAGAGAATCATCTAGGATTTTTTTTTAAAAAAAACACCTGTTTTAACTCATCAGAGTAACAGCTTGGCAAAGCACTGTCTGCTTATTGTATTTTATACCCCACCTTTCTTCCTTCAGAGAATGCAAAGTGGCCTATGGGACACCTGCTGTGTTTTGGAACTGAAAGCAGGTTTCCGGAATACTGTATGAAGGTGTTTCTTGGTCAGTCCTCCTGACTCCCAAAGGCTTTAGCCAGATGTGGCAGGGATTGAGCTTGGAACCTTGCGAATGCAAAGGATGAGCTGAACCTCAAAGTATGGTAGGCAACCACGCTGCATCCACCCAGTGTTGCATATTGCACTGTAGCACTTATTCACAATAGAATTATTCCATGTGGACAATGCAGTAGCAAATGGTCACTGTAGCCCAGCCATAGCACAATAACCAACAATGTGTAGATGTTGCCCAAGTGAGACTGGAAATTAGTGGAGACTGCTTCAAAATGTAGCTTTTGTTTTCTTTATTTGTATCTGTTATGTGTAGAATGGAAACCAATAGCCACATACTGGTTTTGTATAGATTTTGTGAGGGGGGAGAATTAGCTCTAACGGGGAAGTTTACAGGCCAAAGGAAGTCTTCCTCTTAAGAAGAGACTCTTGAGTTTCTATATTATGAGTTAGACTGATTTGATAATACCTTTGCACTTACATGAAAGACATTTCTCACAGCTTTCCCTACTAGTCATGATCTACAGGAGGGAAATGCAGGAATATTTGACTTCCATCATAGATTACAAGAGTGTTTCTTGGAGGGGAGGGGTCTCAGCTCAGAAATAATTTTTTTTCTGGGATGTTCTTTGGCGTACTGGGTAATGAATTGATGCCTTACATACTCCCTTAAATTTTGCGCTGGTATCTGTAAATGCCAAGAAGTCAAAGGGATTGCATTTGGGGAAAGGGACAATACATAAAGCACTGAAATGCAGCAACTGCGAAGTGGTAGAGCAAATAAAACTCTTACATCTGCTTAAGAAAGGTGATCAGTGCCAATAGTCCAGAATTAGTTGGGCAAGAGGTATATGGAGTCAGTTCTGCTGCGCAGAAATAGATTAAACTGCTGTCTGCTGAAAATTTACCCGGTTTTGAGGTGGAAATGCATCACATTAATGTGCTCACATTAGTTGAACAGCATCACTTTACCTAGGAAGTGGAAGTGCTGCATTGAATGAAAAGCACATCTAAAAGCTATGTAGAAGGGCTGGATGCCTGGTAATGGATTATGATGAGTATTCCCCCCTCCCAAGAATAGCTTTCATGGTCTTCCCTATCCCACCACTGCAGTAGATTCCTTTACAGGCTTGCCTTGTCAATGGAATCCTGGAGGAGAGGTCTTCCACCTGACACTTGGGGGTGATGCCTGGGGAGGGGGGGAGTGTGGAGGGGAGGGAGCTCAGCAGGGATATGATGCAATAGTCCAGTCTCCCGAACTGACATTTCTTCCAGAGAGGCTGATTTTTGTTGTCTGGAGACCAGTCATAATTCCAGCAGAACTCCAGAGCCAACCTTTAGTTTGATAACCTCCTGTACTTTGGCTGCAATTCTAATGTCACTCTCCTGGTGGAAAGCCCCCTGAATAAGATGGGGCTTACTTCTGGGTAGACCTGCTTAGTATTGCTTCTTTTAACATTTCAGGATGACTCAAGTGGACATGCTGAGAAGTCACACAGCCCTTTGCAACAAATTGTGTCCAGTGCTTTGGGAATTCTTTGCCTTTATATTATTGGTCCCCCCACCCCAAAGCAGTGTGGATCTTGAGGAGGAGGAGGAGGAGATTGGATTTATACCCTGCCCTTCACTACCTGAAGGAGTCTCAGAGTGGCTTGCAATCTCCTGAGATAGATGGGGCTGAGAGAGCTCTTTCCAGAACTGCTGTTTCTGCATGTGGAGAAGTGGGGAATCAAACCCAGTTCTCCCAGATTAGACTCCATGCTCCTATCTACTACACCAAACTGGCTCTCTTTCCCACTTAGTGGGAAAGGCAGACTGTACATAAAGTAAAGAAACAAAATGCTACTCCATTGCAGGACCATCTCTTCCTATGTGAACCTGCACAGCAATCCTGCTCTTCTACACCATAGTGGCATGCTCATGTTCTTTTCCAGGTGCAGCTCCTACCCTTGGGAACGGCTTGCTGGGGATTGTGAGTTCTCCCTCTTTCAGCATTCAGATGAGTCTTCAAAACTGAGCTTTCAAAAAAAAAGACATTTGGCTTTTTGGAATTTTTGTAGGGACACAGCTTTTGCAGGCATTGCATTTTTTCATTTTACAGTGTACTGGTGTTTTATCAAATTTGTAGAAATATGATTTTAATTTGTTACCCAGCATATAAGGGAAGAAGGCATGCCCATTAGATAGTTTAAATAGATTTAAATGTATATGAGTATATTTCTCCACACTATGGAGACTTCGTTACATCTCTAAAAGAAGGCTGTATAACCCTAGCCTTTACATCAGGTAATGTGCAACCAAAACATTAAAATATATAATGGTAGTGGGAAAATGCAGCAAAATCCTGCCCTTTATGTTCATTCAGAAGGGAAGATTGTGTGATTTTTTTTTCCGATTAAAGATTTATATGTCATGGCCGATGTGCAGTGCATAAAGCTTAGGAACAATCAATACCAAACATTTGAGGAAAGAAACTCCCAAACCTCTCCTCAAATGCATCAAGCCATTCAAATGATTCCTTTGATGCATTGTCTTTAAAAAGAGGGAGGGAAAGAGAAAGAGAGAGAGCTGTGCCTCTCTGACTGGTTGGCCGCTGTCCTAGCCATGAGATTAAGCAGGTTTCTTTTCTTAGCAAATGCTCTCACCTTGCGTAAAATTATATTAGCCTTTAGAAGCTTTGAAGTGGAGTTTGTCTTCATGTCCAGATAGTTTAGAGATTTTCTAATCTTAGTGGTTCTCATCAGCAAAGGTCAGTCGGAGTGCCATTTTTCATAGTCAGGCTTGGCTGTGGTTCATGCATAACAACAGTGACAATTTACATTTATATAGCACTTTTCATCCCCTAGGATCTCTGCTGGCTTTCCGCAGCATGCCTTGAAACAGCTTAACCTCTAAGTGCAGGAAAGGCACATCTCATTTTGTAAGGCATGAAAAAGGCCTTTATCTTTACCAAGCGCAGAAGAACTGTAGAGGATCGAAGGTAGGAAGATTTATCTATGCAGAAGGTGGCCTTGTTACATACACAGGATTTTGTTAAATGCACAAGGCTATTAGAAAAGTGGAATTCTCCTGTCTCCTTAAGATGGCCAGCCAGGTGATCCCAGTTGTCAACTCAGCAGTGTTCCCTCTAAGCTGAGTGAGTGTGAGCTAGCTCACAGTTTTTTAGCCTCCGGCTCACAGTTTTTTGTCTTCGCTCAGGAATGATGGCTCTAGAGCAAATTCATTTATGCAGTAGCCAAATCACTCGCTCACAACTTTAATGCCAGTAGCTCACAAAGGAGAATGTTTGCTCACAAGACTCCACAGCTTAGAGGGAGCATTGCAACTCGGCATCCGAACTATGATCAGATCCATGTAAAGGATTTATCCTCATGCTGGACACAGGTCAATTGCTAGACTCCAGGTTCTTCAAACCCACTGAGACTGGCTTGTAAGGACTTTCAGCTGTTGCAGGATCCTTGACTGGAAAGAAGCAAGCCTCAGTCACATTCAGATTTGAGCTTCGCTGAGGTCATAGGTCACACGTCTCTCCTCTTCCTTCATAGTCTTCACAGCTCCATCCCTAATTAAATCTTAGATCAGTCCTTTGCAGCTGCTTTATGGGTCACAAGGATTCCCATGTCAGTTCCTGAATGCATAAATCTCTAGAACTCCCTGCCTTGTGAGGTACCTTTGGCCCTATCCCATGGAATTCCAGCAGGCGTTGGGATTTGGTTACTCGTTTACTTTTGCTGACTGTCTTTGAGCTGTGTTGCCAGCTGACCTGACTGGGCACCAAAAACTCAACTCCCATCTAAATTGCCTTGTGGGTAGACCCTAACTGATGGCAATGGCATTTGTTATTGCTGATTCCAGTACAGCCCTGTGGAAAACTGGGTGTGATTAAGCTTGTTCAAAAGTTCTCATCAATATGCTCTCCTATTATGTTCCATGCCATTGCTAGATAGTCTTTTGATAAGAACAAATGAGGTAAGTAGTGTTGAGAGACGAGTTCCAATTTTAAAGATGGTACTGACCATACATAGAATTGCTAAAAGTGTTAACGATAATAATAATGCATAAAGTTCTTCCAAGGACATAATATGTTCCATATGACAGCTAAAACGATAAATTCCTCTGATTAAGCCTATTACTTTTACTCTTTAACTGAACAATAGAGTAACAGCAGAGCAAGAACATGCTGAATGTTTAAGTGACTGCTTATTCTGAAGACCTCCCCCCCCCTCTTGTTTATATAGCTCCTCTGTTATATGAAGACCACTATCCATACTGGTGAATTATTTCACCCATTCTTTTTACAAATGCAGACATAAATTGCTTTCTACTTGTTTGTCCTTGCTTTCGGAATTGTTCAACAAAGCTCTTCATCAGTATGACCCAATGGAAGAAAGAGCAATGAATATCATCTTGTGCTGATCTGTTTGATCATCCTCCAGTGTAATAGGTGCCATCGTGTGTCAACAAGGCTCTTTATGGTGCACTCTCAGCTGAACAGAGCAGGACTGAAATGGTACTGGTGGTGGAAAGTCAACTTATGGTGACCCTGGAGGGTTTTCAAGGCAAGAGACATTCAGAGGCGGTTTGCCATTGCCTGCCTCTGCATAGCTACCCTGGATCAGGCTAGCCTTGGCCATCCAGATCAGGGCTGAAACAGTACTACTAATAAGCAAACCTGGGCAGTCACTGATAGTTAAAGAAGGGGTACCATCTGAGGTTGTGACCCCACTGTCTAACTCCCCTCTTCCCACCCAAGAGTGAATGCCCCTTTCCTCCTAATTCCAGCACCTCATGAGAGTTAAAGAAATTCTGCTTGGATGGCAAAACTGAGCTTCAAGATGCCTGGAGAATGTAGAGTTACAGAAACAGTGTTAAAATGCTCTGGCTCCTATGTGGGTTGTATGAAGGGTATGTGTGGGGTTGAGGGGAAGGTGGAGGTGAGAGCAGGATCATCGTGGAGGAAGAACAGGCTGCCAACCCTAAGATCTGCTGTCTGAGGCTACAGCCTCATCTTGCCTCATGATGGTACTGGAGCTGTGCACTGGTGTCCAAGGAAATGACCCTTTCTATTAATTCAGCATATTATCTATTAAAACAAGGACCGATACCTCTGGGTACAGCCCTGGCCTCTCCAGTGCTGCTGTAAGTTTTCCTGCCTGCCTGGCATCTCATGGTTGACAGACCATTCCAGGATAGTCCTTCATACCTTGTACTTCATGTCTCACCGGTGATTAGGTGACCACACATGTCAGGGCTAGTGTTCCAGAGTCACAGCCATGTTCAAGACAACACATGTTAGCCTTTACTTTGCCACACAACTGTCATTTTGGATGCATGGCTACCTTTTTGGAATTTATGCGTAATACCAGTTATCTTTACAAAACTGTGTGGGACGCATCAGCAGTTGTATCCCAGTGTTGTCAATGAGGAACTGAAGCTGAGGGACTGAGTGGCCTACAGAAAGGCTGAGGGAAGACCACAGGACTCCCTGTCTCATAACTCACATTCTTAGCCACTGATCAACTTGCCGTTTTGTTTTGACCTTGGGGGGTGGGTGGGTGCGCTTTTACAAAATCTGTAAAGTTGTGAGTTGGTTGCCATATGTTGGCTGAAAGACAAAATCTCCCCCCCCCTTAAAAAAAAACCCTCTTAGGACTGATCATGGTCTGATGTAGGAAGCTTGTTTTGTTGCTGCTGTGAGCTCAGAGCAAGATAAAACCTTAATTGTAGTTTTACATCTCTGCTGTGGCGTTGATAATTTACCGACTATAGTAAGAGAGGCCCAAAGAGGTAGCCCAGACAAAATGTCACCTTGTCAAGGGCAAGCCAAGCTCCACAGTATAGCTTTCCTTTGTGTGATTGTGAAACCAGACTCTCGCCTGACTCAGCAGCATCAATCAGTGCGTGTGTGTCCAGAATCTTGTGATCTGAGCTTTCCATGCTAACAGGTGTATCTATAATGATAAATCCTGTATGATCATTTTCCATGGCTTTTGCTGGGGTTTCAGTAGGACCTCAAGATTTAAAAGTTACGATTTAGAATGAATGCTGTTCTACTGGTATGCTTGCAGCTTGTCCCGATGACGCTATGCCCGGGGGAGAGGGCCCTCGAAGCTTGACCCCCTTTCTCATCTTTGTCAGATGTATTTGAAAGACAAGCCTGTCCCCTGGAGCCTTGCTCGGCAGCACATCTAGGGAATTCATTCTGATTAAGTTGACTTCTACTTTCCTGCTGATACCAGATTTCTTAAGAACTCTAACGGTACCCTCCTAGACAGAGTTAACATCTTCTAGTCCCATTGAAGTAAATGGGTTTACAAGAGTGTAACTCTGCTTAGGACTACACTATAAATTTTATATTCAGGGAAAGATTTACAAGAACAAGGGGGGAAAGCCAAATGAATCAACTGCCTGGCTGGCAAAAGCCTTGCTTAACAATGAAATGAAATCTACGTGTTATTGGCTGCAATCACACACACTAAATAATCCACTTTCAATTAGGGTTGCCAGCTCTGGGCTGGAAAATACCTGGAGGCTTTGGGGGTGGATCCAGGAGAGGGTGGGGTTTGGGTAGGGGAGCGACCTTGGCATGGTACAATGCCATAGAGTCCACCCTCCAAAGCAGCTATTTTCTCCAGGGGAGCTGATCTCTGTCAGCTGGAGATCAGTTGTAAAAGCGGGAGACTCCAGGCCCCATCTGGAGGCTGGCAAACCTACTTTCAATGCACTTTCAAATTGGATTTTGCCAGTTCACACAGAAAAATCCAGTTTGAAAGTGCACTGAAAGTGGATTGAAAGCGGAATTATTTAGTGTGTATGTGATTGCAGCCATTTTGTAGCATGGAGTTGTCTGAGGTCACTGGACCCTCGATTACTTCTGTTGTCTCCTCTTAGCAATTAATTCTGCAAACAAGTGAGGCATTAACAGCATCCCACCAGTAGGTGGCTGTAATCCCACAAGAACAGAATTTCTTGAGCCTGCAAGAACGCGGCAGAGCCTACCAAGAGCCTCCAAAGCATCAATCAGGCTGCAGCTGCTGAGTGAGTGGGTCAAAAAGCCTCATGCTTGCTCAGCTGTATTGCAGTTTGGAGGCGACGCTTTGCCACCTTGTATTCCCACTCATTTGGTCTTGCGCATTCATGTTCATTAACACACAAGGGCAGTAGCTATTTTTAAAAAACCCTTTCTGTGCAGTGCCTGTGCCTGTCTCATCTTCTGAGTCTTGCAGTTTTGCAGTGCCAGTGTCATGACATGATTCCCACCCCCCCCCCCCCCGCCCCAGCCTTATCGCATTTTGCTGTTCCTGCTCTCTCTTGCATGCAAACACCCCCTTGGGCAACATCTGCGTTTCAGCGATTAATTCAACTCTTTTTCAGACTCGTTAATGTAGATTGCACTTCTCACATGGTCTTTCAGCAGTTTCTGCTGGTAATTCAATGTACTTTGCAATTCATAAAAGGACAGTTGGCACTGAGTGTTCTCTTTAGTTAAATGGGCTTGAATTTTGTACATTGGGGAAAAAAAACCCTGAGGTAAGAGGGGGGAGTATAGGCCCTTTCAGAACCAAGAAATTGCAGGCCTTGTTTGTTTGTTTGTTTCAGGATTACAAGGGGGAAAAAAGGAATATGAAACTACCACCATCCCAAAAAATGTTCATTATCTATGTAATACCCCCCCCCCGAGCCTTTCATTTAAGGAGCTCTCATTGTTATATTGGGTTCATCTTTTACTATTTTACCCTCATAACAACCCTGAAAGACTGAGAGAGAGAGAGATGGGCCCAAGAAAACTGAGCATGCTGCATGGTAGTGTTAGGAATCTGAACCAGATCTCCAAAGTCTTAGTCAAATACTTTAACCACTACACAATACTGTGTTTCCAAAAGAATCATGTATTGAGGGGAACGTTGTGAATGAAAATCCAGCCCATGGATTTTTATCTTCATGAGGGGCAATTTTCAAATAGCAGCCAGGCATTCTGGTGAGACGCCATGACAGATGGTGATAAGAGAGGTGAGAAACTTTCATGCAGAAAAATGTTGAGAAGGGTTGAGCAGAAAATCTGAGCAGTTCACTGGTAAACAGTGGATATCTCTGGGTGCCAGAGAAAGATGCCAAAGTGGCCTTTCATGGTAGTGGTGGTGGAAAGTCTCGCCATGTCACAGCCAACTTATGGCGACCCCACATGGTTTTCAAGGCAAAAGAAGTTCAAATGTGGTTTGCCATTGCCTGCCTCTGCATAGCCATCCCTGGACTTCCTTGGTGTTCTCTAAACCAAATATCAACCAGGACTGACCCTGCTTAGCTTCTAAGTTCTGACAAGATTGGGCTAGCCTGGGCTATTGAGGTCAGGGCGCCTTTTAGAGTAATCAATTCCTCCTCCTCCTCTTCTTGCACTTTCATGAGGCATCACTCTATGGACATAGATGCCATGAGAGATGCAGCAGTAGGAAGAGTGGTCCTGCAATCTTTGTTCAACTGAGAGCTCACACCCACCTTTCTAAGACTGGTAAATCAGTTCACTAACAGTAATCTCCCATGTGGGACTGCATAGGTATCATGATGATAAAAACAAGGTTGCACTTACCTGTAACTGTTGTTCATGAAGTGGTCAACTGTACAGTCACACATTCATTTATCCAGCTCCACTGTGAGCTCTTAACAACCTCTGATAACTTTACCTCACTCTAGTGGTGACAGAGAGGAACTTAGGAGAAGACACTCCACCCCCACTATATCATGCTGGTAAAGGCAGGAAGCAGTGGAGGAGGGATACTGAGTGCCTCTAGGCATTTTGAGCTTCAAAAAATCCTCTCTGCAACACACCTGCACAGTACCCACTTGGGACTGCACAGGTGACCACTTGATGAACAACAGTTATGGGTAAGTACAACCCTGTTTTCTGCTACTGAATCTGATAATCCCTATATTCTTCAGTCTAGTGGGTCAGCCACCTTAATCACTGCATTGAACCATTAACTTATATTTATTTATTTATTGTATTTATATCCCGCCTTTCCAGACGAAACGGCTCAAGGCAGCTACCAACAAGTAAAATACCATAAAATAATGGTTTACAATTTTAAAACATAACAGTTACAGATAAAACCACAACATACTGGCGGCAAACATAGTCACACAATGAGAGCAATGGCAAAGGCTGGACCAGCAGGTTCCAGGGTGATGATGGCCTTCATCCCCCCCGGTGGTGGCTCCTAAGCGAGAGCCTGGTGGAAGAGCTCCATCTTGTAGGCCCTGTGGAACTGTAATAGGTCCTACAGGGCCCTGATGTCATCCAGGAGCTTGTTCCACCAGTATGGGGGCTGCCACTGAGAAGGCCCTGGTCCTGGTGCTGGCCAGCCAAACATTTCTCTGACCACAGAAAGTCAAGCGGTGTTGTGAGCTTGACCTCAGTGCTCTCTGGGGCACATATGGGGAAAGGTGGTCCCTCAACTAGGCAGGCCCCAGACCATATAGGGCTTTAAAGGTCAATACCAGCACCTTGAACTGGATTTGGTATGCTATAGGCAGCCAGTGCAAGGACCTCAGCACAGGCTGGATGTGGCATAGAGAGACCCATCAGCAGCCAGGCCACAGCATTCTGCACCAGCTTCAGCTTCCAGATCTGGGACAAGGGCAGCCCCATGTAGAGAGTGTTACAGTAGTCCAGTCTTGAGGTCACCATTGCATGGATCACTGTAGCTAGGTCTTCACATTCGAGGAACCAACTGCCTAATCAGCTGTAGGTGATAGAAGGCTGCCTTAGCAGTGGCTGCTACCTGGGCCTCCATTGTTAAGTAGGCATCCAGGAGCACTCCCAAACTCCTAACCATCGGTGCTGGAACCAATGGTGTCCCACCGAAGGGCGCCCCACCGAAGGGCTTCTAACATGCTGTGTGCCAGAAATCAGGTTGAAACAGTTTGCAGCACCATTGCAGCTAAAGCTAGAACTATCAACACCATGCAACTGAGAATATAACAACCTTTCATACTAGACCCCACCCCAAAACCTTTAACTCAGATGAAACTGTCATCCTGCTTCCATTCACCCCTCATTTCTGAATAAGATCAGTTCTACAGAGATTCAGAAAGACCTTGAGTAGCCCATATAAAACATCTCTTTAAAAATGTATGCTTCCCCTTTGTCAAATTGATTTTAGAATTCTGTTTGTAGTTAACTCTCCAGAGGTGCTATTACAAATTTCTGAAATCCCATAAATGGTTGTTGACAAAATGAAATGCCTATTTCTGTGAAGTAGGAATGGAGAAATGATTAAGAGATTTGATCTGGGAGTGAAATCTCCCTCATCTTTCAGATTATGGCCTATTATGCACAGGTGTTTCCCCTCACTTTCACCGTGCATGTCTGTTGGATTTTCTTTGTTGTTCTCCATTGATTTCCCTCCCTTCAGTGCTCAGTTCACTGGTTGCTATTTCCCTGGGTTTTCTGAGAGTGCTTTTGTGCTAATTTTTCCCTTGTTTAGCTTCCAAGCCGAAGGTAATTAAAAAGCATACAGATTCCCTCAGATTTCCCTCCCACGTCCTTTTGCTGTCCCCTGAAGGTAACTCCCTGCCCATATAAAGGTTGTTCCACCCACTCTGCACCTTCTGCCATCCTCCCCCCTTCATTGGTGTACAAGCTTAATTTTCCCCTTGTTGTTTTAATTCTTTAATTTTTTTTACAAGTGGCATGAATCTAACAATATGAGACTATTGCTAATCTTGGATTGCTGAGTAAAGAAATTAAAACAACAGTGAGGGAGTTTAAAAGAAGCTTTGTGAGGTTTAGTGCCCTGCAGTGTCCCCAGTGCAAAAAGGAGAGGGAAGAATTTCAGTTCTGCATGCAAACAAAATGGGGGGGGGGGGGGTTCGTCAGCACAGAATTAAATTGTCATGAGTTGTAAAGAGAGACAGACACTGGAATGGGAAGCCTAAAGCTTTGAAAACATTTTTCTCCTTTAATAATTTAGTGAACAAATTTGTGTGTGTGTGTGGGGGACATTTTGGTAGTTTCTGGAAGCCTAACATTAAAATGGCAGTTGAGCTACATGGACTTCCTGTGAATTGCCCAACTTAAGAATTGCTTGGGATTGATCCATTTGGAGGAAGAGTGCAATCCATGCAGAACAGGCTTTTAAAAACTGCCAAGATCACGACCAGTGTCCAGGATCAAATTAGAGAATCATAAAGAGAAAATCATGTAAATTTGCAAGGAAGGGCAGGAAATGCAGTTGCACTGGGGCATCTGCAAAAATACCCTTTATTTTTTCATTTTAGTGGCACAAGACTGAAAAAGCTCTCCAGAGCTTTGGCTGGAGGACTTCTCCCCCAAACAAATTGCAGTTTTGTGCAAAGCTTGCTGGAATTGCAACCAACTTTGCAGAGGCATGTGCCAGCGCACATGCCCACTGCCAATGATCACAGCTTGCAATGCCAGTGTCAGTGGGTTCAGCCATGCATTCTGTACACTCAACATGCTTCCCTGTATTATGAGTTCTTGTGAATCTTTCCCATTTTACACAATCACTGATAGCAGAGAATCCCCTGGTTTTCTGCAATATGGACAATGGGGCTTTGCAGCTGCTTGTCAGTTTCAGAAAAAGTCTGGTCAGTTTCAACAGTGGGTTCCCCTCCCTTTGCCTGTGTTCCTTTCTGTTCCCTTTTATTAAACAAACTAACACTAAAATGCATGTGCAAAACCTGAACCATGAGGATTTAAATGGAAGGTGCTGTGATAGGGCAATTGTGTAATTTCTTAAAAAACTTTTTTTTAATAAACATTTTATTAGTTTCCAAAGAAAAAAGAAAGAAAATAAAAGATGAGAGTATTACACTGTATCAATATCTAGTTAGTTTCCTCACACATAACATATAAACAAAATTTACTTAAAGCTTGCTATATTAACAAAAAACTTCTTAACATCATTTTCTATTTTTAGGTATTTGCTGATTTCTTTTACAATACATGCTTATCTGCTATATAAGGCTTTAATAAGGTTTAATTACTATAACTAATATAACTAATATAAACTGTTAAAGCCTTCTGGTAGCATAATCATCCTTCTACTAATATGTCTTCTAACAAACAACAGTAATCATTCTAAATATCATATTTAAAAAAAGGGAGCAAATAAAGAAATTATATAGATCATCATAAAAATCAAAACATTAACATTTCATTACTAATTTCTTAGTGAGCTCTTGTAAATTAATCTAAACTCAGTTTCAGCTAAGCCATTTCAGGAAAAACATGTAAATAGTGCTATAAGGGAAAAAGAAAAGTTAACAGTTACTATCTGCACCTCATAGTAAAATTGCCAAACATCACCAGTACATAAGTGTGAAATATCTTTCCTAGTGGGTTACAGCAGTAAATTACCTGTTTCTTAGCGTACACAGACTGCCTGTCTGTACTTTCATTATTATCTTATAAGTTAAATGTTTCATTTATGTTTAAATATGTTTCTGCTATATTTTTCTGTTACGTTATTTTTGTTTTCAGCTGTAACTCCAGTTAGTCCTTTAAACATATAACAATATTCCTTATAACAGTCTAATCATAGTGTTTATATTTTTCTCTCTTTTTTTGCATTTTATTTTTCATGATCATAAATCTGTGCCTTTTTTCCTTGTGTGTGCAAAAAGTGTACTTTGTTTCGTCTCTTCTATATTCCCTACTTCTATTGGATGAAATTTCCTATCCAAAACTGTTTTGCATTCTCTCTTTGTTTGCAAAAGGCAGCCCATCTGTGAGTTCATCTTGCATTCCAAAAGTTGAACAGGTTATTGCTCTTTCCATGATTTTGTTACATTGTCCTGTTTTGCTTCTTTTGGGTTCCTTGGCTAAAGATATGGTTCCATAAAATGGTTCATCTTGGTTTGAACCTGCTCTTTAACTGCGCAGATTGCAGTCAAATGGTTTTCCATCTCGTTCACAGTTTCTGGTCATGAGATCAGCTTCTTGGTGAATAGTCTATGGAAGCTATTCTGGATCTCTTGTTGGATTGTGGTCTCCAATATTTCTAAAAATTGTTGCAGGTTAAATCACATGTCTTAAGCATCATCATGGAAGGTGCTTGCTGGACACTACTGTGCAACTGTGATAGGACAATTGCGTAATTTAAAATTGTAGCTGTGGAATAAATACACTGGAGGCAAAAGAATGGTGCATAAGGCAGGCACAAAACCCAAAGTCAAAATTAAAGGGTTACTGCTCTGAAAATCTGCAGTAAGATGTGCATAATGGGCCTATATGTATTTCTCAGGAATATCTTGTATCTGATTCTTATGAGGTAAATTTTAAAAAATAAACAGAAAAAAATATGCAGCACTTTTTGAAATCTAATGTTAAATATATTCATATATTTCAATTATGCTGTGAATCTTGCTCTTTCCACTGAAACTCTGTGCTCACCCCAACTAAAACCTGAAGTGGCAATCCTATTTAGTATGCCTAAATTGGAGTTCAGTTGTCCTGTACTTGATTGGCACCCTGCTTCAAATCCTTCCTAATAATAAAAAAGATAGGTAGCCAGAAATGTATAGATTATTAGAAAGAAAAAGTAGTAATCTAGTCTGGAGAATGATTGGCTGAGGACAGACTGGTAATCTCCCCTGAAACTGCAGCGGGGCCAAAAGCCACAGGGGAAAACTGGCCCAGGGCTGGCCATTTATACTGGCCAGAATCCTACGGGAGCATGCTGGAATGGAGCGTTCAGACTGCTGGAGAGCGGCCCCGGGTGGGCTGGCCTCCATCCACCCCGGGTGGGCTGGCTCGTGGTGGGGCCATTTCAGCAATAGGAGCATGGGTGCCTATGCGCATAGGCGCATGGCTGCAGCAACGTCCACAAATTTAAAATCTCCCCACCTCCTGTATTGGGGCTGCTTATGCACATGAGTGCATGAGCGCTCATGCACATATTTCTATGACGGTGCATTCACACCATCGCCTCCACTTGAATCCCGCCTCCTCCCGTCCACACAGCCAGGAAGCGGGATCCAAGTGCAGGAAGGCCCCTGGACACCGCTTTCTGCTGGTGTCTGTCTGAGGTGACAGGGAACCGCTTCACAAACGGGTGAGTATGGGAGGGAGACAGAGGACAGCTGTGGGTGTCTGAACTCCCTCTCTTCCCCCACTTCTGAAGTGAAGCTCTCCCACCCCACATTGCCAGTCTGTCCTCAGCCATTGTTCAGTTCACTGCTACTCCTTCTCAATGGGTGATCACACTGATGGCGGGTACTGCTAGCTTGGCACAATTCCATTGGCTGAATGCCACCTAGGGAAGGAACATCTTCATGGTGCAAATATAATGACTGATTAGATACAGCCTCTCACCTGTAAGCCCTTCAGTCTTAGATGTGTATGGGGACTGAGCCTGGTTGCTCAGCGATGAAGGAAAGCCACGTGAAAACACATGAATGTATTCTCTTATCTTGTTGCTTCATATGTTCCAGGTCTGAAGCTCAATACTGAAAATAGGTTCTGGGCCTGAACCCTACATCAATGAAACTAAAGAGCAGTAAGAAGTTAATGCATAGAGTTCAGAGAAGTATTATTTTAAATAGACAGTTTTGTAATAGATGGACCACAAGATCATCCACAAGGTTAACAGTTCACTTAAGCATCATGATTGTTTCCTTAGATGAACTAACAGCTGCCCTACTCCACTCTCTCCTCTACTATTATGCAGACCTTTTGTTCATCAGCTTAGAGATAATTTGCAACTAAATGTTTCCTGCCATGTAGTTATTGCACTACAAGGCAACTATGTATCTTCTCTGAGAGCTGATGACTTTTTTCAAGTTCAGGGGATTTCTTATTGGTCCATATCTTGCAGTCTATCCTATTTACATGCCTTTTAAAAGATGCTTTCTGCATCTTTCTGCTTTTATTTGTTTTAAGACATGTGAAGAGTGTTCTGTGAAACCTATAGACCAAAGCTGGGGATGTTCCCTGAGGAATGAAACAATCAAGCCAAACTACTTTACTTTCATGCCGTTTTTGTGTTGTAAAAGCCTGTTCTTCTCAGTTGCTATCCAGAATATACATAATGACATTTACTAGCAGGATTTCTTTTATGGGCACATAAAGGTTTACGCATATAAGTGGAAGACACTGAGACTCATGTTTACCTAACAATTTTTGCACCATTTTACTGAACAAAAGTTTTAGCTGGTTTAACACAGTCTTTTGCATCTCAGAACCAGAAAAAGTGGCAAAATATTTCATCCAATCATATTCAGAGTATTGAACTTTGTGGTTGTTTCTAGTGAGCATTTCCTTTAACGGTGCCTTTGTTAATACTGGTAAAAACCAAAATGTAGGAAAAGCCCCTATTTGTAGCATCATTACGTGGAATTTTTTGATCCACACTCTGGACCCAAGTTCAGAATTATGTATGTGATTGTGACAAACTGCTTTCTTGCTCTTTATTTACAAAAAGAGAATAAAATGCCCCTTCATTTTTTTCTAACTGGACCTAGCCATTCATGAGCTGAGATATTTGCCAAGCCACAGTGATTCAAAAGTTATTACTGAGCAATCGAAGTCACTGAAATCTCCTTCCTGACTGAGCATACATTTGCATTTGGGAGACATTTGGGCCAAGGACAGATACATTTTCTACCATGGATATTTTAAGGGAAAGGCAGGATAGATATGTTTAAATAAAATTGTTTTATTGATATTTTTATAGTTATCATTGCTATTGCTATTGCTGTCATTGCTATTGTTATTATTTATGTTATTTATAGTTATTTATGTTATTTATAGTCTGCCTCTCACCTTTCAAGGAGGATTATGTAACATAATCAGTACAATGTCAGTACAATAATATGTCAGTACAATCAATAGGATGAGGCAACATCTAATAAACAATATAATAGGTGCAGGAACATAGGAAGTGCTTAATAGGACCACCAGTGTGATAAGAGATTATTCTTAGAGAGTTGTTTTTACAGATTTGGCTGTAGCATACTGAAACAATACAGTATACTGAAACAAAAATAAAACCTCCTGCATAAAAAAAAATCCCTCCACAGGGAGGTTGTCATATGTGATTCCCTGCTACATCTCTCAAAATTCTAGGCCTCACCACCTTAAATTGCTGTGCTGATGTTAGCCGAATTGCTTTAATTTAAGATGAGCAATTGGCAAATTACTGGTTCACAGCCAACTATACCAGGGTCCCACCCCTTCCGGGAGTTCTCCAGGAAAGAGGCACTGAGGCTGAGGTCAAGTTTAAATGATGTTTACTATAAAATGTTGTTCAAGCATGCACAAAATAGAATCTCACACACACATACACACACAGGTCTAAGGAAATTTAGATAGAAAATAGCACTGTTGCATTAGCAGGAGTTTCATTGATGGGTGATACTTTACCTATCCTGCAGATGGATCCTTGTTCCAACAGAAGATTAGAGGGATTGGAAAGGAAAAATGGGGTGTGTGCTCTGAACCTGCAGAAACACACCTTTTCTCTGTCTGCGCACACCAGAGATTAAAGATGGAGGGAGGGTACTGAGATAGCAAGTGGGACCTGAGAGGTATAAAAAAAAACAGATAGGGGTTGTGGAAGCTCAAGAGGCTGATTGCCTGCTGTGCAAGGTGTTTTATTAGGTGGTCTTGGGGGGCGGGCAATGCCAACCACCTCCCACTAACACACCTACTAGGTGGTCAGTCCCTTCAAACCCTACCATTGGTCAAGGTAAAAAGAGAAGGGGATGCAGAGGAGTGGTCAGTATTGCAAAACTATGAGCTAAACAGGAACTGACACCTGGGCAAAGTCCGATGAGTCACTGGGGCCATTCTATTGTCCTTTAATGGCCCTAGCCGGCCACTTGATGGGCGGAAGATTAGTTGCAAGGTAACCTCACTTAGCATAATCCGTGCAGGTATGTTGGAGGGGGCAGGGGTTGACCAGCGCGATGTAACAGAAAGAACCCTTATTGCAAAGGGGTCCTTGCTTCTGTCTTAGAGGTTGCCAGCCTCCTGGCAGCATAGCAACCCAAGTTCAAACTTATGAATATTAAAATCCATAAGAGCACTTTGCAGTTCCTTGCTGGCCAACACTGAGAGAATACCATGAATCCTAAACGTACTGATTTTTAAAAAATATAAGCTGAGTCAAACACATTTCCAACTACTCAGCAAGAGGTCTAGAGTGCTCTCTGAGTGACCCTGTTCCTCCCCCCTTAAAGTTATTTCTGTGGACAAACTTGTCCATAGCTCCCCCCCCCCCATATAATACAACAATTTTTGTATTCAACGGCCTTTTCTGGTTATAGGAGTGCTAATGAATATACACAATCATCCACCTGCAAGAATTCCCCCCAGTTCCTTTCACTGGAAGTGATGTCTTTATAAGTGAAGCTCTCTGTGTTGAAATGAATGGGAAGGCCCTGACTTGGATAGCTCAGGCAAGCCCAATCTCATCAGATCTCGGAAACTAAGCAGGGCCAAGGAATACCAGGGTTCAGGACACAAAGGCAGGCTATCAAGCTACCTCTCTGAAAAACATCCAGGCCCCCAGTAGAGATAATCAGAAGTCACCATTACTTCCAGGCATGCAAGCACACACGCACACACACACACACAAAATGAATGGGAAGGAGTTGCTCTGTTGCCAGTGTTCATTGGCCCAGAACACCAAGGGATTCTTGGCTCATTTAAACCAATGCCAAATAACAATAAGAGAGGTGAAGTAAGTTGATATAGGAAATAGATACAAGAAAGCCTTTGCAGGCTGCTTCTTCCCCTGTGCCCATCCTTGTCCTTCCCACAAATGCTGCAGCGTTAGGCTTTGCTGTTTATTATTTGAGGCAATTGGCAAACATAAGTCGGTTACAATAATGGCCTACTTTATCCAAGAACATAAATTACAAAAATACCTTGTATTCAGAATTCAAGTTTTGGGTCAAGTTTATATATGCTCTGAAAGTTTTGTCCATCAGCAAATTTTCATTCTGATTTTATCTTCAAAACTGTAAATACTGATCCTTTCAATTCTGCAAGGTCAGTCCTAAGAAACTGCCTTCCTTCCCACAACTGTGAAGAAGAAAGCAAAGTGGTGTTTTGCAGGCACTGAACTTTGTTTGCATCTTTTTTTGTAAAATGGAATATATCCACAGAATTATAACAAGGACCATAATTTTTAGCATGTGGATGGCATTCTTCTTCAGTGATGTGATTTCCTCCTTTAAATACCAGCAGAAGCATAGTGAATGGGTCATGGAAGGCCATATTCCAAACCCAGAGGTTGGTTCTGGAATATGTTATGTTGTCCCTGGGTGATCATAGCAGGCAGGTTATTTCTTAAAATACAAACATTTCTTAGAACACAAACTCAGTTAGATCTCCTTGTCTGTTTCCCATTAATTCTACAGCAAGAATGAATAAACAGTGATCTGTCTTTTAGTACGAGGTTAACCAGACAAGACTCTGCAAGATCTGTAAATAGGTCTCCAGCTCATTTTTTTGCCTGGTAAATAGCCATGAAGGAGGGGCTGATCCAGACGTACCATGGTATTTAGTTCTTTTCACTGTTGTCCTAATCCCAGATTACTCCACAAAGATGGAGACAGAGTTAAACCTGTACAGTGGCTCAGTCCAAAGTGGGGATTCCACATGACTACTCTTGATAAATGTACACTAGACATCTTCATTAGTCTTCCAGTGTCCTGTTTGGTTTGGCCTTGTATCTCTCCTTTTGCATTTGGTAACATTTTCCAGGGCTATTCCAGAAGAAACAGATTAATGCAGCTCAACAGATTTCCTTTGTGGATCCAAATGTAACAGAGATGCTCTAGAAAACATTTAGGTGTGGCTGGGTGTTTATACTACCACTGGAAAGGGCAGCCTAAACAGGCAGAAGAAATGCTATGGGTGGGAATAGTGGGCCCAAAAGGAAACTTAATTCTGGGAGTTTGTTATTGCCCACCAGGGGTCATTTTGTAGAAAAAGAGGAGCAGGAGCTCATTAGCATAACTCATTTGCATAACTCATTTGCATATGCTAAACCACCTGGGGAGAGAGAGAGAGAGAGAGAGAGAGAGAGAGAGAGAAAGAAAGAAAGAAAGAAAGAAAGAAAGAAAGAAAGAGAGAAAGAAAGAGAGAAAGAGAGAGAGAAAGAAAGAAAGAACCGGCAGAGAGGGAACAGTTACTAATCCAAGCCTCAGAAATACCACTATTCTGGGAGGATAGCTTCAGTGGGGCTGAAGCCTTCAGAAGGCTGGTCGGAGAAACAAGGACCTTTCCAGGGGATGGGGTCATTTTGTTGCAGCCATGACACAAGCAGGCATTCCCCTGTGGGGGGGGCTGGCACCAACTCCCAGAGCTGCGCTCCCCCGAGCTCCTGCTCGAAATGATCCCTGTTGCCCACTATATCAAAGGTTAGGGGATAATTTAAAAACAGCAAAAGGATTATGGAAAGCAGCTAGATGAAATAACTGTACCATAATAGGTAATTTTAACTATTCACACATTTATTGGGTCAATATGTGTTTAAGTCAGGAGAAAAAGATCAGGTTTCTAGATACCATCAATGACTGTACCATGGAGCAGATGGTCATAGAACCTACCAGGGGGGAGGCGATTGTGGACTTTGTCCTAAGTCAGGGGTAGGCAAATTGTGGCCCGCGGGCCAGATGCGGCCCACCACAGAGTTTTTTGCGGCCCGCCAAGAGAATCTCAACAAGCAATCTCACTCCTGATTTCAAAAAAATTGTAGAAAAGTGTGATAGGGTACATTTGTCTCATTAAACTGATTCTAAAATTAAATGTGCTTGCAGCTATAGATGATATGAAATTAGCACAATAAATAAATTGAATAAAACTACCACTATTTTATTTAATTTATATTTATTGATTTTTATGATACAATTTATACCTTTTCTGAAATGCAGAGTTAACTAATGAATGCAATCATTTTAAAAGGTGCGGCCCTCCGCTCCTACAAAGTGGCCCCCAAGCCAAAACAATTGCCCACCCCTGTCCTAAGTAATGCTCGAGACTGGTGAGATATGTAAACACGATAGCACCAGTTGAGAACAGTGATCATAATGTATTAAGTTTAGCATTTATGTAAATAGGGAGTTGTC
Organism: Lepidodactylus listeri; assembly: GCA_029233225.1. Classification (NCBI taxonomy): domain Eukaryota; kingdom Metazoa; phylum Chordata; class Lepidosauria; order Squamata; family Gekkonidae; genus Lepidodactylus; species Lepidodactylus listeri. Next base: position 52,954,761 of record JARCFY010000012.1, read on the forward strand.
CAAAATGACTAACACAACCACATTTAACTTTAGAAGGGATAACTTATCTCAAATGAGGGAGCTTGTGAAGAAGAAACTGAATTTTTTTGATACCCAGGAGGGTAGCTTGTTAAGCCTAGCCCTCAGGGACTTTCATAAGGCTTCTTGGCTCCAGCTTATTGAACAGAACTTATCTCTTGTATACCTTAAAATGGAGGATCTTTTTTCTTCCTCTATAAATCAATGCAAAAAACATGTGGCCAAACTGATTTATGCCAGAGGTAAGAGTTTCACTCACTTTGATGTTCAGAGAACATGTTCTCCACTTGCCTTGGGCCTTTCATCTAAGGGTAAACTCCTTTCTTATATAATTTCCTTGGTTAGCCCAAAGCTATGTAGGACCTTCATGCATTCACAATTCAACTGCTCCTTTTCAATGGTATTGCTGGGTCGTCTGCTAAGGACCCCTTTTTTCGATCGGTTATGTCCCTGCCCCCTCCAGTCAGTAGACTCTCTTGTACATATTCTCCTGCAATGTCCTTATGTGCTCCAGTTTTGGTTAAAAAGGATTATGATATGTGTGGAGAAATGCCTTACCTTCTGGAAAGTTGGCAAGCAGGTTTAATTTTTTAAAATTTGAGTTAGGAACGGGGGGGGGGGGGGGAATTAGCCATTGGCATTCTAGAAGCACCTGAGCTACCTCTCTAGAAATGCTAATAGATCTGGAAGTAGAGACAATGGGTTGAGCCAGTTCATCCTCCTTCTCCAGGAAGGAAACAGAGTGTGGAGGGCATTGGGCTAGACCACCTCCAGAGACAGTCTCTAGGAGACTACTGGAGATTTCCCAGAATGCCTTTCAGGAGGGCTCCCAGGATGCACCTGCATGCCCCAGGATGCATCTGAGTATTCCAGGGTCCACCTGTGTGACCTGGATGGACCAGGTCAAAAGGGGTGGAGAGAGTAATGTCAAATGGGTGGAGTAAGAGGTTTAATAAAAGTGCTTGCTCCCAGGGGGAAGAGTCTTTTGGTACTGGTCCTTAGAAGAGAACAGACTGCTGAGCTCTGGTCTGCAAGCTGGGAGCCATCTTGGCCATGCAGCCTGGCCCACTGGCTGCAGGGAGACTGAAATAACATTTTGCAACTTTCGAAGTTTGTATGTACCTACTCTGATTGTGACATCTAGTTAGAATACATTTTAGAACCAGGGAAAGAATGATGCATTTGTAACCAACTTTTCTTTGTTTTTTGGTGGCTCATCTGTGATGTGCAAAAAGTGTACTTGAACTTACTTTCTTTTAAATAAATCCTTTTAAATATTGGATGTGGTCCTAAGTCTCTGTACCACATAGTCCTCCAACTGTTTGATCACACTATTAATTTGCCAAAGGGGGCCCAGACTGGGAGGGGTCAAGACAACAATTGCCAACCCTCCAGGGGAAACCCAAAGTTGCATTTGGTCTTTGTGGTAACCAGGTGCTGGGTAGCAGGAGACCTTGAGGCCAGGCCTCAGAACTTAGAAGGGGAGTCAGCAGTCTGTCCCTCCTGGGAGGAAGACCACAAAAGGACAGTGGTGGCAGCAGTACCCTAGTGGAAGGAAGTGGAACCCAACAGAGGGAGTGGGCAAAACAGGGTCTGTAGGAGAAGCAGGCCTGTTCCATGACACCATGCCTTGATGACTATGCGTCATCAAATGACATTAGAGCAAAAGGTCCAATTCCTCTTAGAGGATTCTGATTTTCAATGTACTTATTTTGTTGCTCGATTTCTAGAGGCTGCAGAGAAGTGTTGAAGGGAGATGTTTTTAGATATGGGTTTTATGTATTTTTTTTTTCAGTTTTATTGTTCAAGACCTTGAACTAAAATTCTGTGGGGGGGGGGGGGGAGAGAAAGGAAAAGTAAGGAGAGTCAAATCAGGAAGCTTGAAGACTATTTAAAATTACAATACTGGAAGCTCAGATAAAATTCATACCGCAGCATAGGACAGGTACCAATAGGAATAAAAAAAGAGGTGCATGGTTAACAAACAAAGTAATGGAAGCAATTAAAGGTAAGAAGGATTCCTTTAAGTGGTGGAAAGCTAGTCCAAGTAAGATAAATAAAAGGGAGCACGGGCTTTGGGAAATCAAATGCAAGTTGGTGATCAGACTATGAGGAACATATTGCAAAAAATATAAAGACCAACAATAAAAATTTCTTCAAATACATCAGAAGCAGAAAAACAGCCAGGGAGGCAGTGGGGCCCTCAGATGGTGAAGCGGTAAAAGAATTACTAAAAGATGATAGGAAAATTGCAGAGAAGTTGAATGCATTTTTTTTTGCCTCTGTCTTCACCGTGGAAGATGGGAGATGCAAACTCCCCAGAACTTCTGATTTCAGGAGGGGTGTTGAAAGACCTGAGTCTGATTGAGGTGATGAGAGACGAGGTCCTATGACTGATGGACAAGTTAAAAACTGACAAATCATCAGGAGGGGGAGGGGGAGGAGTATTAGAAGCCACTGTGGAGGCAGAGCCGGCAGGATCACTAAGGCATTACTGCTGGGGTGGGCTCCCTCATGGCTTTAAGCACCCTGCAACCACTGCTGCACCTGACAGACAACCTCCTGTCAGGTATAGGAGGTGGCGGGAGTGTGTTGGAAGCCATCAGAGAGGCTGGGCCAGCAGCATTACTGCACCTCACAGGAGGCTGTTGGCCATTCCTGATTTCCTCAAATGCCATTAGCTCTCTGCAGTCTGCTGTAACTGTTTTTTTAACCTCAGAATGTTGAGCTCTGCAGCTGACCAATCAGAGAGTGGGGGATGCAAGTAGGCAGCAGCCTGGCAGCCTCATAGGAATCAATGGGGGGAGCACATTTTACCCCTTTTGACCCCCTTAGGGGGTCAAATTTCTAAAAATCCCTTCTTAGTGAGCACCTATGTCATGGTAGGAGTGCTCTCCCCAAATTTGCTGTTTCTAGGTTCAGTGGTTTGGCCTGGGCATTCATTTTCAGTGAAGGGACTTTCTTTTATATATAAAGATGTTGATGGGGTCTGGACTGGCGATAACTGACCAGGAGAGAGATCTTGGAGTCATGGTAGATAACTCACTGAAGATGTTGACTCAGTATACGACTGCAATAAAAAAGGCAAATACTATGCTGGGATTATTAGGAAGGGAACCGAAAACAAACCAGCCAGTATCATAAATCAATGGTGTGGCCTCATTTGGAATACTGTGTACAGTTCTGGTCACCCCATCTCAAAAAAAGATTATAGTACTGGAGAAGGTGCAGAAAAGGGCAACTAAAATAATTAAGGGGATGAAACACCTTCCCTATGAAGAAAGGTTAAAGAGGTTAGGGCACTTTAGCTTGGAGAAACAATGACTGAAGAGTGACGTGATAGAGGTTTACAAAATTATGCATGGGATAGAGAGGGTAGAGAAAGAAGTACTTTTCTTCCTTTCTTACAATACAAGAACATATGGGCACTCAATGAAATTAATGAGCAGTAGGCTTAGAACAGATAAAATGAAGTACTTCTACACCCAAAGAGTAATTAACACATGGAATTAACTGCCACAGGAACTGGTGATGGCTACAGGCATAGACAGCTTAGAGAGCAGATTGGATACATATGGAGCAATGTCCATCAGTGGCTATTAGCCACAATGTATAGATGGAATGCTGTTTCTGGGGCAGTGATGTTATGTTTTCTTGGTGCTTGGGGGGCAACAATGGGAGAGCTTCTGGAGTTCTGACCCTGATGGTGGACCTCCTGGTGGCACTTAGGTTTTTGACACTGTGTGACACAAAGATCGATTTCCCACAAGCGCTGCCCCAACGTCAGGTCCTCCGTTTGCCCGGATTGCAGTTTCAATTTCACACTATTTGCCACGGGGCACATTTTGACCCGGGGCTTCGCGTGATTTCCTCTGCGGCTTCGGTGATCCTGTTTTTTGAGGATCACCGAAGCCGTAGAGGAAATGGCACATAGCCCCGGGTCAAAATGCGCCCCACGGCAAATAGTGTGAAATTGAGGCTGCAATCTGGGCAAACAGAGGACCCGACGCCGGGGCAGTGCTTGTGGGAAATCGGTCAAAGTGTTGGACTGGATGGCCTGATCCAACATGGCTTTTCTTATGTTCTTATCCCGTAGTTTTCACCACAGGTTGGCGTCATCTTTTTAGTGTAAAGAAGGTAAAAAGTGTTCCTGGGTGTACAAGTACATGGTGAAATTACCTTTCATACTTGAGTACTATGCATTTAGCGGACACAGTAAGGCCATTCAAACCTTACAGAAAGGACATAGTGGAAACAGAGGAATCGGTTTTTGCTATGAAGTGTGAAATAGTGCCCCTGAAATCACAAGATTAAGATGAACACATAGGCTTGCTCTTAAGAGACAAATATGCTTGCAGTTCTTCCCAAGGCACCAAGTGTTCATAATTTGGGTCTGAGCTCTACCTTCTGGTCTTTAGCATTAGTGAATGCATCATTTGCTTTTATTTTCCTCAGAAGGCCAAAGTACATTTTCTCTCTGTCTACTTGCCACTGGGAAATGATGGTCATTTTGCATAATGAAAATCATCTGGTTTTTTTTTTTAAGCTGTACCAGGGAAGAAGTCCAGATATAGGCTATCAGCAGCATCCTCAGAACCTCATGGAGGCTGTAACAGTAAAATGGAGCTACAGTAGATATGAATATTATGGTATGGAAAGGAGCCACGATGCTGAATAATACTTGTGCAGAACTCAAGAATAATGTGTGTAAGCCTGGTCTGGTATAAACTTGGAATATCACCTCCCTCCCCCCACCTCAGCATCCCATTCATACTATTTCATGAGACATGAGGGGGGGGGGACCGTGTTATTTCTGAAATGACACCAATGAGCCATTTCAGGGTAATAGAGCTACACTCAAGTTAAGCCTTAACTAGATTTATCAGGTTCCTTGCTCCCACCCCCATGGCACTCCTCCATTCTTGCTCACTCTCACAGCAGGAGAAAGGGGGGGTGGCATTGCAGGCATAATGGCATCACTTCTAGTCACCCCATCCACAACACTCTAGGAATTTCCCTCATGTTTATGATCTTTACCATAAAGATTTGGGGGATTCCTAGAGCATTGCTTGATAAAGTGATGTCACTTCTGGGCCTTTAACCAGAAGTGACATCACCGCATTGTGCAATGTTCTCCCTCCCCATGTCCAGCCCCCCAAAGTTCCCAGATTGCCAATCTCAGGCCTGGCCATTCTAGCTTCCCTGGGAGCCTGGAACCATAGTAATGTGCGTTAATCTCCCCCCATTCTTGGGCCTGTGTGATGTGAAGACTTTAGTACGTCTCTGGTAATGGTTTGTTCAGACACTAACTGTTGTTTTATACTTGAAAGGCCTCATTGTCTGAGGGATGATGCAGCAGCTTTGAGGAAGCTAAGCAGGAATAGGTCTGGCCACTGGGAGACTGCCTGGGAATGATGGGAGGATTTCTATGGATGGAAATGAGGAACTTCTGTGCATTTCCCCCTCGTGACCTTCAGCTCCCCCTCCCTTCTGCTGTTCCTAGGGGAACCGCTGGAGCAGCATTTCAGGGATTATTGTGGGCTACAGTAGGAGAAGGGAGGCAAGGAAGTTATGGTCTGCAGTCCTGGAGGAGCTGTGGCTTGGAGAATGGCCATGGCTCAGTGGTAGAGTAGCTATCTGGCATGCAAAAGGTCCCAGGAATCCCCAGCATCCAGGCATCCCAGGCATCTCCAGCAAGGATCAGATTATAGCTGATGTGCCTGAGACCCTGGAAACCCACTGCCAGTCTGAGTAGACAATATTGACTCTGATGGACCAATGGTCTGATTCAATATCAGACAGCTTCATGTTTGTGACAGGGATCCCTTCTTCCTGCAGTAATAATTGGTGGACCTAAGCTTATACGTACATCACTTTGAGTTCTGTGACAGAAGAAAAGTGAAATATAAAAGTAATTAGTAAATAGCAAAGGTTTGGAGAGTTTATTAACCAGTAATGCAATGCTAAGCAGAGTTAGACCTTCTAAGTAAATTGAATTCAATGGGCTTAGAAGGGTGAAACTGCATAGGACTTTATGGGGTGATGACCAGTGTATATGATATGACTGGGCATTCTAGGTCCCAAGTTGAAGTGAACAAGCCAAAATTATCCTATAGATTAATTCTCTTACTGAAACACAAAACTTTGGAAGACAGAAGAACAAAGCTGGTGAGGGCAAAGGATGGTTATCATTTCACATCAGTGCTGCTATACTTTTTTTAAAAAATGCATTCTAGATGTGTTCTCCTTTATGAAAAATATTGCAAAAACAATAGGAAACTGGCAGCGCAACCCTAGGCACTAATTTAGAAGAGTGTAACCCTGTTTAAATTAGTACTGTAGCAGTGCAATCTTGATTTCAGTAGGCTAGACTGGAGTAACTGCAAAGGATTTCTCTGTGAACCACAAATAGAGGGAGGTTATAACACTATTTCTGTTAATTAATTGACATGGAAATATTTATGATGGGCTCATAAAATGTTTTCACTTTTGAGGGCTTTTTGCAAGCTTGCTGCTTAGCACTGCTGTTTTGATCTGATTTGGGCATTTTATCTTCTGTAAGGGTGACAGATTGTTTTTTATATTTTTATTTGATGACAGTAAGCCACCATGAATTGTGGAGAGGCAGGATGTACATGTTATCACAACAAACAATGTTAACTCGTGGCAGTAGCAGCAATAGTTAAAAGGAGCATTTAAAAACACAGCTCAAATATATTTGTGAAACAACTATCAAACAAAGGCTAGGGGGCACTTCTAGTGCTTTTTCCCCATACAGTAAACTCATAGCAAAATGTCAGGGCAATAAACCCAGTCAGTAAGTGTTCTTTGGGAAGGATTTTCTCTTTAGTTTTATGCAAGAAAAGTTAAGAAGTTTGGGGAAAGATATTCAGTCCTCAGTGCTAAAATGGAATCTCATTAATTAACTAAACTGTAATTAATTTGATCTAATCTCAGTGAATGATTTCAATAGCTTGGTGCTGGGAGTCTACCAAGAGATTAGCATTGTAGAAATACCGGTGCTGGCAGCGAGGTCATCGTCTCAATCAATACTAACTCTGCTCAAATAGATACCTAATCTGCAAGAAGAAGGTCATCTCCTGCCAAGTACTTAAAAAGATCAGCTATTGATTGCTTAAGGGTTGACCTCAGATTTGTGTTATTAAGCACCTACTTTTTAGCTAATTCACTCACGCCTGCATCTGGGATAGGATTTTATAACTTAAAAAAAAAAAGATGGATGAGATATTAAACAGGGGAGAGCAACTCCGACTGTGTAATATCTATACTGTAGAGAAAGAAGTAATGTTTGGTGGGAAGGTTGTGCTTATTGGACTGTGTCACTAGAGTCTCAGAAGGTGGATTGTTCTCCAACCAAACCCTCTCCCCTGAGGGGGACAGGACCTTGCTTATCATCCGACAAAAGAATAATTATTTTGCTAGCTAGCACATTTCATTTTTGCTCAGTTCCTTTGCCAAATTGCCAGGAAGACCTGGACAAATATAGATAGGCCCTAAGCCAAAGCCAAAATCTAGCCATTCAGCTGAGCTCAGCCTGCCTCCTAGACTATGATTTGATCTTTTAAATGACTATACCTGGGTCTGAACAGGTAATTATTTTTTATATGGACATATGACACTGCATTTTTAAAAGCCCCAGTATGAAGAATAGTTAATTCTGTTAAATTAAAACAATTACTGTATCTAATAGTAAAGTGAACCCTCCACCATGATACTGGAAGCAGTATAAAGGCTGGGGTATCTGCATACTTAGGAATGCCTCAGATATGGAGAACAGGGCAGCTCAAGCGTTCTTGGCCCTGGGCCACCTGCAGATGGAGAGGTCCCCACTGCTAGCCAGGCATCACCCCTCCTGTGGTCTGGTTTGCCCCAAGGCACCTCTGAGCCGCCAAGCCTGGGATGGGCTTTGGCCACATGATCCTGGGCAGTGAGGCATGATGTGAACCTGGATTATCACTCACTGCCCCTGGCACCTCACCCCCACCTCACCCCACAGTACCCTAGACAATTGCCTAGGTCTGCCTCATGGGAAGGCTGGCCCTAATGCAAAAAAAAAATGACATTGCAAATTAACTAAAATGAAAAAGACTCTCTTCAAAGGGAAGTTCGGTGGCACAGTGAAAGAGTACAAGCTTGGCATGCAGAAGTCCCAGTGTTGGCCATCTAAAAGGAGCTCAAGAAGCATATTTGACTGTTTTCTGTGCCTGAAACCTTAGAGAGCCAATGTCTGTCAAAGTAGATTATACTGAGCTAGACGGCCCAGTGGTCTAATTTGATATAGTGCAGTTTTCTATGTTCATAAAGGCTAGCCTGATAAAGACTAAATATGTTCCAGAAGGTACAGAATGTTGAGTCAGTAAAGAAGGAAACGGAGAACTAGCCTGCTCAATCACCTGAGAGGGGGAAATTGATGTGGGGCAAAGATGAATTTCTTCATTGTCTACCTTCCCCACAATTTCTCATGTGCCTGGAGCTGGTATATTTTGTAATTGTCAGTTATGAGAGAAAGAAGTAATGGATTTGGGGGAAAGTATATAGATCCAGAAATTAGAACTATATTTATTGGATAATAACTGCAATGACCACAGTTTGGGTGTGTGAAGTGACCATCACAGTTGCCTAAATGAATTCCATAACAATTCAGTTCTTCATAAAACAAAGTTATGTGCCTCAAAATATGGGCATATTAGCCTTAAGCAATTTTCAGTGCAGTTCTAAGCACAGTTACATCCTTGGAATGAATTTAGAAGGGTGTAACTCTGCATAGGCTCGTACGGCACCTGGGAAAAAAATGCCTTGTCCCCTTAATGATAGGATGATATCTAGCACATGATATTATTTACCTCGACCATGAAAAGCTTCAACTGCACATTTCCACACATTAGGCCTATATTAAATGGGCATTAAAAAGTACATTAAAAAATAGAGACATCACCCTGCCAGCAAAAGTTTGTATGGTCAAGGCAATGTTATTCCCAGTAGTAATGTATGGTTGTGAGAGTTGGACTATAAGGAAGGCTGAGCACCAAAGAACAGATTCTTTTGAATTATGGTGCTAGAGAAGACTCTCAAGAGTCCCTTGGACTGCAAGGAGATCAAATCATTTGATCCTAAAAGAAATCAACCCAGACTGTTCCCTGGAAGGCCAGATCCTGAAGCTGAAGCTCAAATACTTTGGCCACCAGATGAGAAGGGGGCACTCACCAGAGAAGACCCTGATGCTGAGAAAGATTGAAGGTCAAAGAAGAAGGGGACAGCAAAGGATGAGATGGTTAGACAGTGTTATCGATGCAACGAACATGAAATTAAGCAAACTCTGAAGCACGGAGATGGAGCAGTGGTCTGATTTGATATAGTGCGGTTTATATATGAGGGCCTTGCGTGATGTGGTCCATGGGGTCGTGAAGAGGCAGACTCGACCGTGCGACTGAACAACAACAAAATGGGCACAACATTTTTTTTCTCCAGGCTGTCGGCAACCTTATGTGTATAAGCCCCAGTTTTAAGGCAAAATCTTTTGTGGGCTTACAGTACTTCTCATATTGCAGGTTATACTGTAACTTTTAAACTTCCCCATCTTACATTACGGTCCTAAACAGACTTAAACCCTTCTAAGTCAATATAAATCAACAATATAAATCAACAGGCTTAGATGGGTTTAACTATGATTGCACTGCCAACCTCATATCTCTGAGCAGAAAAGAAGGGGAAGATGCTAGCGACATGGAAAATGAATAGCACACAAGTATGGCAGGGGAGGCAGTAGAGTTAGTACAATGGATAGGGCAGACTCTTCTGTGTCCTTCCTCTTGTCCCTTCTGCTGCAGTCTCTCTGTTCCTTCCTTCTGGCTGCCACCTAGTCTTTCTATGTTTGTGCTTGCTTGCTATGGTTGCCAGCTCCAGGTTGGGAAATACCTGGAGATTTTGTGGGTGTAGCATAAGGAGAGCAGGGTTTAGGAAGTGGAGGGACTTCAGTGGGGTATAATGCTATATAGTCCACCTTCCAAAGTGGCCATTTCCCCCAGATGAGCTGATCTCTGTAGCACGGAGATCAGTTGTAATCCCAGGAGATCTTCAGCCATCACCTGGAGATTGGCAACACTGTCTTTCTCTCCCCCTTCCATGGGAAAAAAGTGCTTTCAGAATTTTTCTGCATTTTAGGCTTAGATAGATAGCAAGAAAGCCCATTTTGCCTTTCCTAGCTCAATATGAATTTCTTTAACAATAAAGAGTATCCATTCCTTTCCTAAAGCAACATGACTTGTGAACTTTATTCTAAAATTAGCCTCCCCTGCTACTAGTGCACAGCTCCTGTGAACAGTACAGGGTTGCCAAGCTCCAGGTGGAACCTAGAGATCTCCTGGGATTACAACTGATTTTCAGACTACAGAGATTGATTCCCCTGGAAAAATTGGCTGCTCTGGAAAATACTCTCTATGGCATTATACCACACCGAGGTCTTTCGCCTCCTCAGTCTCCACCCACTCCAGGCTCCATCCTCCAAATCTCCAGGAATCTCCCAACTCGGAGCTGACAAACCTATACTACACATGTGCTGCTGCCACTGACTACTCCAGTGCTGCCACTAGTTCTTCCCTCTTCTGGGGGATAAGTAGGGGTCCCATTTGCCCGGTTATAGAGGAAGACCTCCAGTAAATTGTAGCTCTTGCCAACTGATGCTCAGCTGATCAGTGGGCTGAAACTGGGTCTGGGGGTGGGGGGTGGGGACACTCAGCCTGGAGAGAAAAAATTAAAAAGGAAAATATGGCCTCAGCTACTTACCAGAAATTCTGAGTTCCTAACTATTCCTAGGGCTTCCCAGAAGACTCAGGGCTATTTTTGGGCAGGAACGCATAGTAACAGAGTTCCCGCTGGCTCCTGAGTTGGCCACGCCTACAACCAAAACCTCTGGCATGCAAGGCTACAGAACTTGCTGCCCTCCCCACCTTAAACGCAAGAGGGAAAGGCGGCCTGTTAAAGTGCCCTCTTTCCCTCTGGGGAGCCTGTTGGGATTTTCTTGTCAATTTCACTCCCTGCCAGTCAGCTGAGGGTGAAGTTGACAAGGAAAAGCCTCTCTCTGCCTTCCCTTCTCTAGCTGACATGTGGCAGCTGGAAAAGGGCAAGCAGGAAACCCAGGCACCTTGAAAATGCCTTTCTTTCCCTCCCTGATCTGGGGGAGGAAGAGAAAGGCATTTAACCATGCCCCCCTCCCCTGCACTTCCCCGAGTCTCTCCACAATAGCAAAGAAAGGCTACACTGAAGTGGGCTGGAGAAGCTCGGGGGGGGGGGGGGAGAGGCAAGCTTCCATGCCTGCCCTGCACTTTCCCAGTCCCCCTAATATGCTAATGAGCTGTGCTGTCAGGGTGTGGCCTAATATGCTAATGAGTTCCTGCTGGGCCTTTTCTACAAAAAAAGCCCTGCCAGAAGTGATAAGGGTAGCTCCTGTGATCTCCAGAAACTCTATACCTCTGGGTAGCGCTAGAAATTGCCAGAAACTGTGTGATCAGAACATGTGGTAAGTAGTCAAGGCCTTATTTTTCTTTTTATTCTTTCTCCTGAGACTCTGCTCCCCCCCCCCCCCCACTAAAAAACTGTCCTGCTGGTTGCCAGGCCCCATGGTACAGGCTGCAACGGATATCTTTTGATATCAGGCCCTTTCAGTCCCTTCAAGGGGGTGGTCAGGAAAGCAAGCCCTGAACAGAGTAGTTGGCTGCCTGGCATCCTGCCACGTTTGCCTGCCTGTTGCCTCATCACTACCAATCTTTTCTGTTCTTCTGCATTCAGGAATGAAATGGGCACTTTTTAGAAATCTCTTAGAGACAGAGAGAGGTGCTGCTTAAAGGGTGCGTGCACTAAACTATCTCTCTGGACTGCCAACGGAAGCTGCAAAACCCTTGAACTTTCTAGGTCTGGAATGTTCCAGCCGCCTGAAAATAACATCACATTCTCTGTGCACTTTTAAATAGTTTCCGTGGCTTTGTTATTTGTAAGGCAGCAGTATACCTGAGGGAGCTGCAGTGGCTCAAGTGGTTAAGACGCTGAACTGCAGACCGGTAGTTAGCAGTTCGAGACCCGAGTTCCCGTCTCTGACCTCAGCTCCTGCCAGCCTAGCAGTTTGAAAGCAAGAATGCAAGTAGATAAACAGGTACCACTTCAGTGGGAAGGTAACAGCTTTCCGTGTGCCTCGGCATCTAGTCATGCCAGCCATATGACCACGGAAACGTTTTTGGACAGCGCTGGCTCTTTGGCTTGGAAACGGAGATGAGCACCGCATTCCTAGAGTCATATTCGACTAGCTTTCGAGCAAGGGAAACCTTTACCTTTACTAGTATACCTGAATGTATACATTATCTTAGCTGTGACATCACATTTCTGCTTTTACTACAGTGCCTTAACCTGGTGAGACCTACTGACAACAGAGAGCTACTCTAAATACTACAAAGCACTATGGTGCACACATGTTGTCTTTTGTCTGATACAAAAGCCTGGAACTATGGGCATCATTAAAGAAGGACTTAGATGTCTTTACAGTGTTCCACATGAAATGTCACTGTCATATCCTTAGAATGTGTCGGTTTGATTTGCCTGCAAACACAAAAGTGATAAATCAGACAATTGCACCATTTGTCAGGATGATGCCTGCCTGGGGACATAGCGCTTTTCAGGAACACATTCATCATGAGTGTTTTCACTTGCTGCACATGTTGTCTTATTACTGTCAGAACAGCCTTCCCAAATGTACCCTAGACCGGGGTATATTTGGCTTCGCAAGTCATTGTGCTTTTACCTCAGGCAGGCAGGACCAATTCACAGGACTGAATCCTTTGGAGGAAACAACAGCTCTGAAAAGAAAATAATAAGTTGTACTTCTTATTACTGCTGCATGGTGATAGGAAGCATGGGAAAGATATTTGTCCTCATCAAAAGAAGAAATGCTGGTAAAGGAATACAGGACACTAAAAGCTTTTCTTGATGCAGACAGCTATTTGCCTAGTTGAATGGGATCATGTTGATTGTTATTTTCTGTGGAATGGGCTTTATGATGAAGTGGTCTCTGGGAATGGTTAGAATTTACAGACACCCAAGACAAAGGCCCCCCACTTCTGCTGCATCCAACAGGGAAGAGAGTAGTTGATACAGTAAAGGGAAGAGGATTGCTCTTTTTCACAACAGTGAAGCTTTGGAAATTTTGCCAGATTGCAGATGTTGCATAAAAGCTGGCACATATTGTTAAGCGAGAAGTAATGGCAGGTGCAATCCTAAAATGTTACACTTTTTAATCCTATCTCTGTTTGTAAGGGGATGGGATAATTTATCTGCCTTTCACGAACTGGATAGCGCATCAGCGGCTTACAGTAGAGAACTTTCAAGGGTCCTTGATGCTCCTTCTAAGCTGTGGAGTCTTGTGAGCAAAAATTCTACTTTGTGAGCTACTGGCATGAAAGTTGTGACTGAATGATTTGGCTACTGCATTAGTTTGCTCTAGAGCCATCCTTCCTGAGTGAAGACAAAAATGTGTGAGACAGAGGCAAAAAAACCGTGAGCTAGCTCACATTAATTCAGCTTAGAGGGAACACTGTAACCCTTGACCACATTCCACCTCTTTCACTGTGGAAGTCACAAATTTACATTCTGCATCTTTCCCCTCTTTTTTCAGCATACAGCCAGTGCAACTGCCAATATATTTTTTCACACTTTGTCCTCAGAGCTCAGGGCTATAGTCCAGATGGGATGCTGCAATTTTTTAAAAAGTTCTTTATGAACAGTTGAAGGGCAGAATTTTTATTTTATTTTAATGTTGAGTTACATGGTTTTATGCAGGGGTCTTCAATGTGGTACCCATAGGCACCATGGTGCCCACAGACACCTTTCACCACAGTGTTTTTAGAAAGTAGGCAAGGCCATTATGCCAGCACCCTGAGAGTGCTAAGGTTCTTTGACTTGTGTGGCTAGCTGATAAACTACACAGTAAAACAATTATCCAGGCAGTAAAGGGTAACAAAAGAATTTATTTGAATAAAGGAACACCTCACAGCTCGTAGATGTTCAGCAGGGATCTTCTTATTTGCTCTTCTTGCTCCACCTCATTTTACATCATCGACATCATTTACACATGTTCAGTTTAGATTTCTTTGTCTGGTCGGTCATCAATCACATATTTGACAAACAGGATGTTGCTCAGCTGCATCTTAACTCTACAATGCAGGTGCTTGTCATATTAAAATTGATTTATACATCTGTTCATTTTTTAATTGCCTACATAGACTCCTTTCACCTTTGAATGAACTCTATACACACAAAGGGGCTAAGTTCATTTTCAGTATAAAATCTATCAATTCTATTACAAAATTGGTTTTCTTATATTTATACAGGCATATATGTTGCAAAAATATCCTTGCTGGCTATGACGTGTGGCCTAAATAAACTGCTGCTTTGAGGCGTTCTGTGAGGTGACTGATCAGGCTTGGCTCTACTTCACTCGACCAGCACCCTCTATCTTTGTAATAGTCTTTTCGGGGTTTAATTTTAATAGGTATTCACTCAGGCTTTTTCTTTAACATAAAACAGAGCTTTATTTACAGAACCAAACAGAGGGGATGGGGGAGGTATTTACATTGGACACGTTGTTTCGGTAGCGGCTGACAAAAGAATTTGGCTTAGATGATACTTAGGCTGTAGGCTATATTGTTTGCTGTTTCCTTAACCATACATAAGCTCACTCAACACCTTCCTCAGTACACTCTCCTGTTCTGCTTAGGGGTTAGCCTTTTGGCTTTGGTTTCCTGGCCCTTAAGTCCCAACTGGCCACCAACCAGCTGTCCAGACTCTGCCAGTCTTTGCCTCAGCACTCCCTTAACCTCCTATTTCAGGTTCCTCAGGAGTGATGTATTTTAGGTTTGTGACTGCTTATGTGTTCTGGTTTTACTAGTCTGTTCACTGTCCCATGAACCAGACTATCCAGCACCTAGTTCTCAACTTAAACTGGTATTTTTGGCTGCTCACACAGAGCTACAGAGAGACACTCAGAATCCTCACAGACCTACCCAGAGACTGTTCCCTCACAGACTCTCACTCTCCGCTCTCTCTCCAACTGTCAACTCAGACTATCAGGTGTGCCCGTTAACTGCCAATCATTGAGGGTTCCGAGCTAAATGGCCCCCTCCTCACTCAGTCATGTGACCCAGATTTTCATTCTGTCACACTGGCATTTTGTGATCTATCTCTATTAAAAATATATATGAATACATTGAATTTCTGGAACAATACAGTATTAAGGCAATGTTTTCACAATTAAACTTTTTAATATATTTTTCTAATATTATAAAGTGGCCTATGGCATAAAGCTTCTGTAGATACATTGTATTACATTGTAGATACATTGCATTCATCAGAGAATTTTTACAGAATATTTAAACCTTTTAAATTTCCTTATTTTGTCAAGATATGGTATTTTACTTTAACCTGCAGGAGTTACCATTTTATAATACAAGTTCTGCATTTTTAATTGACTTTTTAAATTAGCTTCTTTAACTGACAGATACCCATGATTAATGACGTCTGTTTTGGCTGAACCTCCACACACACCTGGTCAGCTGTTGATCATTGTTTTTAATAACTGATGGATCTCTGCCAGGTGTCTTAAGCAAGCACCTTTCTGCCTTAAACAATAAACTTGGTAGCAGAAATTAATATTTTAGCTAGCTGCTGTCTTTACAAATGCCTTATACCATAATCTTGGTAAATATTCAGCTTTACACAAAATATAAAGTCTAAAAAAACACACACATGTCAGAAGAGGGTTTCTCTGTTACAGTATATAGCTGTCCTCTCGTTTACCCCAATTTATGGTTTGCTAACAACATCGTGATCAATTATTTCTAGTTCCTTTGAAGTAAAAGGCTTCCACCATTGGCAGTGGGCTTTCTGCCATTAAAACTCCTTTCACTGGCATTAGTTAAAGCTTTCTCAAACAAAGTATTTTCTGTTTAAAAGAATAAGCTGCAAAAGGCAAATATATATACATTGCTTATAGATTCCAGTAGTTCGATATTGATACGTTAAAACATTCTAAACTGAAGGAGAAACTGAATATGATATTTTCTTATTTAAAATAAGCTGAAATGAACTTCTGAACTTATTCTTTGAAATAAAAGGCTGGAACATAGATCTTCACTTATGAAAGGTCTTAGCTGGGATGGCTCATACCAGTCCAATTAAAAAGGTGACATAAGAACACCTGCTCATAAGAACTAAAATAAATTCCTCTGTCAATTAAAATTGATTTTAAACACCTGTTTTTATGACACTGTTTAGTGGTTTAAACAGTTTGTTAATTCTCCAGGAGAACCTCAAAGAATCTCTCCCAAAGGTTCCTGGAAATCAGCAATAATCAATAGAAAATCACTTGACCTTTCGAATTGTCCACTACAGCCAGGTGGGTCTCTTACCCAGCAAGGTTTTTAATTGGCCATTGATATTTGATTGACTGTACAGGTTTTTTTTTAAATGTTGCTTCAGCAGCAGCTATTTCTACAGCACAAGGATCTTCAGTGTGTGACTAATGGTCAGCTGTAGTGGCCATTTTGTAGTAGATTGGGCCTCCTGTGGCAGCCATTTTGTGACATGCTTTGTCAGAATTCCAAAAGTCTCTCTCTCTCCCCCCCTCCCCCTTTACCTCATATTGCTTAACTTATTTGTTCTAAGCAGATTACTAAAATATATAAAAAGCTAGATCCCATTTGAATGGCTGCGGAAATCTATCAGAGATGCATAATGAATTCCAAAAGTGCCCATAAACTCAAAAAGGTTGCAGTCTGTTGTATGTCAGATTATTTCATTCTAGTGGGCATATGCAACAAATTACTAGTCAGCATATGCAACAAATTACTCATGCCTGTTTCAGTAAAATAAATAAAATTCTATGGGAAGATGGGTGAATGGAGAGAACAGATGATGGAAGGGAGTAGAAAGCAGGGCCTATCACAGGCGGGGCATTTGGTCACATTTAATTGTGTGCGTGTGTTATGTGCCATGAAGTTGCTTCCAACTTATGGCGACCCTATGAATTAAAGACCTTGTGCCCTGCCAGGGGGCAGAAGGACATCATAACTGACTTCCATGGTCAGCAGAGACTCACTGGACACAATGTTGCTCTTTAATTGCCTCCTTATTGGCTGCAGCAAAGTCCACACTGACTTCCTCACAAGCACAGTCACCTTCCTCTCCCATTTCTGCTCTTCAACCTTAGGTGGCTAAGCTGCCTTGGGGCATTTCCACTAGGCCTGTCCCAGTTCGGTAGCCTTATCTTGCCCCAGGCTCCAACTCCTTCTTTCCTCTTTCTTCCTTTTTTGCACTTCATTATCTTTACTCAAGCAGCCTGCATACCTAACCTCCCTCTTCTCTTCTGACATTGCCCTTTTTATCCCTGAGGCTCCACCCATACTGGTCAAGTCCAGCTCTGCCCCTCTCTTCTCAGAGCCTTGTTGCTCTCTTAACTTCTTCCTTGCTTTGCCACACACCAGCTGGGTTTGCATAAGGTGCCTTGCTCTATCCTGGAGCATCTGCTGCCTTTTGCCCAGTGGAGCCTCCTCTGGCCTCCACTACTACCTTTGTGCCACAAATCTCCAAAATGTCCCATAATTAACAGTCTTCAACTTTTCCTAGCATTATTGTCTTTTCCAGTGACTCTTGTCTTTTCATAATGTGACCAAAGTATGATAGCCTCAATTTGGTCATTTTAGCTACTAGGGAGAGTTCAGGACTGATTTAATCTAGAACCCACTTATTTATCTTTTGGGCAGCCCATGCTATCTGTAATATTCTCCTCCAACACCACATTTCAAAGGAATCAACTTTCTTCCAGTTTGCTGTCTTCATCATCCAACTTTCACATATACATAGTAATGGGGAATACTGTCATATAAATGATCTTGATCCTGGTGGCCAGCAACACAGCCTTACTCTTAAGGATCTCCTCTAGCTTATTCATGGCTGCCCAGTCTCAATCTCTTTATGATTTCTTGGTTGCATTCTTCTTCTTAATTGATGATTGAGCCAAGGAATAGAAAATCCTGAACAATTTCAGTTTCTTCATTGTCAACCTTAAATTTGTGTAATTTCTTAGTAATGATTATTTTTGTCTTCTTGATGTTCAGCTGTAATCCTGCTTTAGTGCTTTCTGCTTAGACCTTCACCAGTAGTCATTTCAAGCCTTCACTATTTTTTGCCAGTAATGTGGCCTCAAAAGAAGTTTTCTGATGTTATCCCCAAATAAGGTTATCCATACAGTCACAGAGATACACTGGCAGGATTGAAAGAAGACATTTATTTTACAGCTTTAAACTTGGGTCCCATTACTGGGCTGCACTGCCTGTAGTAAACTCCATGAATTAATATTCTCCTCTGTTGTTGGTGGCTTCAGTGAGGCTGGGAGCTGTGCCAGGCCTGGGGGCGGAAACCTGGGTGGGAGCCACACTGGGTCCGGTGCAGCTCCCTGCTTCCCCTGCCATCATTGCCAGGCCTCAAAAAATGTAAATGTCTTGGGCCTCTCTCAGCCTCTGAGAGACCCTGTGGCAAGGCTAAGAATTTGATCTCATCTATCCCTAAAGTTACATGTGCTTAAGCAATTGTCAGTAGCATCTATATATTAATTCCAGTCCCTGCACCAAAGAGATAGATCCCATCTTTAGCTGCTTTAAAATAGGCAGAATTAAACATTGCAGAAAAGATGAAGCTGCTGCAAAAAAGGACCTGGAAAACCAGTATGGTGGAGTGGGTTTAGTGCCCTTTTAGGACTGAAGAGATCTCAGCTTAGATCTCCATGCAGCTGCAAAGTTCATTGTGATCCTGGCCTAGTCACACTCTCATCTTACTTTTCAGGATTGTTGAGAGAAGAAAATATTGTATGCTGATTTAGGCTCTTTGGAAGGAAGGTGAGAGAAAAGTGAAAAATAATGTTGCATTTCTTCCATCTGAGTATGCTGAAGAGTACCACTTACTCATAACCCGACAGTGTAATCCTATGCCGTCTCCAGTCTAGGTCCACTGATTTCAGTGGCATCCAGGTGAAGTAACTCTGCCTAGAGTTGCACTGTATTTCCCAATTACCAGCTTTTGTAGACATGATTTGGTTCTACAAATTGGTTTCTGTGTTGATTGCAAACTCTCAGTCTGTTGGAATTAATATATAGATTGTCAATCAAAACCTATTGTACAGTGGATAACTACATGAACTTTCCCCAGTTTAATATAGGCTGTTGAGTTCTTAGGTTTATGATGTATGTAAAATAATGGCTCTTGGAAGGATTCCAGTTAGCTTTCACTTCCTGTGCCTGAATTGCTGAATATGACATTACTGTAATCAAACCCAGCTGTATATTTGCAGATCACAATGAAGGGGTTTTGGGGTGTGAGTTTGGAATTCTAAGAAACATGAAAACACATTTAGGGTGCGTGTATGTATAAAGTGATCTATTAGCATTGTAAAACATCCTGTCAATGAATAAATTTGAGTCATAGGCATAGACTACGGGGGGCTCGAGGGCTCAAGCCACCCCCAAAATTTCCCGGGGGGAACTGAACCCCCCCCAGGAAAATGTAGTGCCTGCTGCTGCACCTCCCCGGGCCCTTCCAAGGCCCGGCAGCTGCTGCTGCCGGTGCCTCTATCCCCCGCCCCTGGCCTGGCCACTCCTCCTTCCTTCCCTCTCCCTCCCTCTTTTCCGGGCAAAGGGAGAGGGAAGGAGTGGCCAGGGGGGAAGAGGCACCAGCAGCAGTGGCTGGCAGGCCTCAGAAGGGCCTGGGGAGGCACGGCGGTTTCCCGGGGGGACATCGCCCCAGCTAAAGAGCCCCTGCCCCCCCAGAATTTACAAAACTCTACGCCCCTGATTTGAGTTCTTTAACATATTTGTTCTTACTAATCTGCAGCGTACCCTGATTTAAACTGCAAATGGCAATGACTGGATTAAAATAATTAAGATAATACTGTATTGAAATTTAAACCCCAAGTTTCTCTATAAATGGAGTCTCCAAGAAAAGAAAGAAAAACTAAACTGGATGGGCCAGTGAGAGTTACATGTAAAAGATTCTGTTTTATTGTCATGCAAGTGCCATGAATCTTCATGTTTTATGATACCACCAGAAAGGTCTCTAAGGTATTATTCTCTAGAAAACTGCAGCTTCCTGTACTGTTCTATTTTACTACTCTTGTGTGTGGACAGTATCTGTGTATTACTCCATAGTGTGTGTGGCTGAGGGGTTATTTTGTTGTTGTCTTTTGGGCTTTTTCATAGTATGGGTTTGACCATTCCTATGGCTCCCAAACTCAAGAGATCTGAGAGCAGACATCAAGATACCACTTTTCAGACTGAAGATCTGTTAGTATTGGGAAATGGGCAGTTTGCTGACTGAATGCAGCTTGATGACAGTAACACTATTTAGCAGCTGAAGGAGAAAGGAACAAACATTTCCTCTCTTCTGAATTGTTTTTATATGAGCTGTTGAATCACTCAGTGACCATTTTAGCAAGGATGAATGATTCACCCACTTACGATAACACATGGATTTCTTCCAGCCAGCAGTGGACCTTGACTGAAAAATGAAAAGGGGCTCCAGGAACATCAGCTGACTTGTTGCATTGGCAGCTGAACTACTTCCCAAAGTGAACAGGGCCACTGAAAACATTTTATTTGTCAACTATGCAAAAAAATATTTTTGAAGTGATAATGGCCAGAAACAAGAGTGAGCATGAGGGAGCATGAGGGAGCATGTGGGGCCTGTAGTTCTCTCTCTAGGCTGCAGCAATAGGTTCCTCTTGAGGGAATGGCAGATCAGGAGAGTGGACTCTATAGCTCCCTAACCCCCTCCCCCAGCACTGCCCCAAATCACCAGGAATTGCTCAAGCCAGCATTGGCAACCTTAGGGAGTGGTGATTAATTGGCTTTGGTACAAATAGTAGCAGAGAGTTTGGAACTGTATTATTGAAATTGCTAGCATTATTGTGTCAAGAGATGATGTTGTCCCTACTAGGGCTGCCATTCTTCAGTGGGGACAGGGGATTCCCCTGCCTCTAGTTTTAAAGAATGGCTGCTTGGCTAATGGCTTGACTTTACTTCCAGGGAAAACCTTAGAGCATAGAGTTTCTGGTGATTCCTAGAGAGGTGTAATGTCACTTCCATGTGTTTCCTGTAAGTGACACCATATCATCACCAGTGGCCAGCCTTCAATGTCCCAGTCCCCCTGTCTTCTGCTGGTTGCCAGCCTTGGCAACTCTAATCCCCACTCTGCCTTAAAATGAGTTCTACTGAACAGAGGTGAGGCAGTATAAGTAAACCAGTATAAAGTGAGGGGGAGAAACAGTTGTCAAGATTTGTGGGTATCACTGTCTCTACAGGCATGTATTTTCAAAATAAGTGGTTTACAAAGGCTAGGTAATAATTATGTCATGAGGTTAATTATTTTTCCATAGAGAATAATCATTTTTTAAAACAAAAACAAAAAACAACCCTTTACCCAAGTAGCTTTCCGGTGAGAAAAAATCAATGGTCGTCAGAAGGATGAGTAGTTAGGATATTATAGATATTTGGTTATTGGCATGAGTGGAGTCTGCTGCCTGGCTAAAGTTTGCATGTAACAAGAGAGATCGCTAATTAAGAAAGGAATGAATCTTTCCTGGATTCCATTGATTTCAGATTATTTGATTCAATGGGAAGCTCTCACAACAGAGCCCAAGGGCATGAAAGACACCAGATAACAACTGACAGGGAAAGAGGAAGGGAATCAGAATAAGCAATGAGACTAATGAACTGAGGAGGAGCAGTATAGTACATTTCCTATGTGTATGATCTTCCTAGTTTGGATGTCTGCCCCTTGACCTGTGATATTTGCCCTGTTGTATTAAAATGGCTCTATTTTACCGTTTTGTTTGCCTTTCTGTAACTATGGCACAAATATCAGGCTGTTTTCCAGATATCTGGGTTTGGAACCTGTTGTAAGAGTCTCATGCTGCTGGAAATAAACTTTCCTTGGGATATAGATTAGGTATGTTAGTCTGGCCAGTCAATCCTAGGGTTGCCATCCTCCAAATGGGACCAGGAGATATCCCAGAATTACTACTCATCTCCAGTTGACAGAGATCATTTCCCCTGGAGAAAATGGCTGCCTTGGAAGGTAGTCTATGGGTTCCATGGTGCCCACCAACTGTATTTAGAACATGGGTGGGTCCAGGTGGGACTTTTGTCCAGCAAGGTTTCTGACTGGCCACTGGAGATGTCATTGGCTGGGCAGATTTTTTTTAAATGTTGCTTTGGCAACAGCTACTACCAGGGCACAAAGATCTTCACTGTGTGGCTGAAGGTAAGCAGTAACAGCCATTTTGTGGCTGGCTCCACCTCCCGCAGAAGCTATTTTATTGCACCAATTTTGTGGCTGACACTGTGTCAGAATTCCAAAGGTGCCCACTGGCTCAAAAGGGTTGGGGACCCCTGATCTTTGACATCATATCCCTCTGAGGTCCCTCCCCTCTCCAAACATTGCCCTCCCCAGGGCCTACTCCCAGATCTCAAGGAATTTCCCCACCAGAAGGTAGTAATCCTAGTCGATCCTCATTTTTTTTGACACTGACTTTCAATTATAGCAGATAGACCTTTAAAGTTTATTTTATAAAAATGTTTAAAAGAAAGGAGAAATTCTTGGTATTAAATTTGAGATATACAGCCAGCTGGTTTCATTAAGCTGCCAAGGAATTTTAAGATTTTTTTAAAGCTAGATTTTTAAAAAGACTTTTATCCCTGGATAGCCAGGAACATCTGTATGGCTTATGGCTACTTTAGACTGTATCTACTAAAGTCAATATAATACTTCTGAATTAGATGTTTCTGGGCTGAAGTCCCTTGGGAGATGTTGTGGGCTTACATTCAGAGCTAATATCAAAGGCCTGACACAGTCACCTGACACATTCCTATCCCTCATAGGTCAAACTTGAGATTTGTTGGCTAAAATTGGAAACCCAACAGCTCAAAATGGTTTTAAAGGATTCACTTTCCCTCAGCCCGCTTCATTCTTTTCCTTGCTGGAGTTGTTACAAGCCTGCAGGTGTCTTTAACGGGATTCAGTGGAACAATGAACCAGCAACAAATGATTAATTCTTTCATTACAATCACTGCTAAGTAAAAGAAACATTAGTGCTGCTATTTTTAGGAATGCTTCTGTCCCTGAAAATTACACACATCCTCAACAGCACTCTAATTACAGAAGGGCCTTTAACAGTAACACAGACCAGATTCTAAAATCACATGAATTGGATTGGAAGGATCTGGCCAAGATGCAGAGTTAAAATGTACAGCATAAGAATTTTTTAAAAAGTTAAATATTGCAAAGTACACAGCCACATTTTGTGAATATAGTTCTATCAAAATAATTAAAAACAAAAATAAAAAATAATTAAAAATATTTCTTTGATATAATTGTTACAAAACACAGCTAACTAAAAATTACAAACAGCAAATTACAAATTACAAAAGAACAACTAAACTATATCATACTGCAGTACAAATATCAGCTAATCACATATGCCTTGTTGTGCTAGAATTTATAATTTCAAGATATTCCCTTATATTGGTCTAGTGTGTTAATTTGAAGACCTTCCCTAAGGTCACATGTTCTAGTTGCCAGTTTACCATAGCCCTGTAACCTTTTGGAGGATGACCCACCTTGATGTCCCACCCACGGCAGCCTGAGTGCAGGGAACCTTTCTTGAAGGGGCCTCCTGATCTCCCTCTACTTCTCCCTGCTGAGAGGGAGTGGGCCTTTTCTTCCTCCCACTGGCCACCTCTGGCAGCAACATACTGGGGTGCACCCTTTGCAGGTGCCTGCAGAGGACAGAGGAGGACAACTGTTGGGGTGGGTTTTTGCCCCTCCTGACATGGGTGTGGCACACATGGCACTCTGCCACACAGGGATCACTGGAGAGGGTGTGGAAATGTTTCTGAACTGTGGCCCCCAGGATTGGAGAAGGTGGGAGGGGAAAAGCTGCTTTCTGATATGGAGATAGGAGGGGCCATGGAGGGGTGTACTTGAGGTTGGAGCAGCAACAGGGAGTTGGGATGCAGAACTGGTCCCCACTAGTGGACCTCCTGATGGCACCTGGTATTTTTGGCCACTGTTATGACAGAGTGTTGGACTGAATGGACCATTGGCCTGATCCAACATTGGTTCTCTTATGTTCTTATGGAAGGGGAGGATGCTTCCCCTCACCCTCTGAATCCCTGCTGTCAGAGTCCTCCTCTCCAGAGAGTGTTAGCAACTGCTGCTGTCTCTTAGCAGTGCTGCTAACAACTCTTTTGCCTCTGTGAAGAATCCCTGGAACTGATCAGGGGAAGGAGGCTTCGAGACCCCTGGGGATGCCTTGCTAGGGCTGGGCTCCAGTGGCCTGGCAAGATGGTTTCAGTTCCTGGGGGTGGAGGCCTGTGGTATGCAGGGGGTAGAGGATTCCCCCCCCATGATGAGCATCCTTTGCACCCACTTTCACCCTCATGGCACACAGAGGTGTTCATACTTAGGGTGGGTAAGAGGATATAAATGTGGGAGACCTTTTTTGGGTGTCTGTAATTAGGACCCTAGAAAAATAATCTGCCCCCAGCTTAGAAAGAGTGTAGAGGAGAGAGTCCTAACATTCAATATGGAAGCAGCCCTAGAGGAGAGGCACAGCCATTACTTAGGAATGTTCTTGAAATAGTCACCGTGCATTATTTCAGTGTATGAACAAATGTCAGCACTTCAATCCATAAACACTTGGTTGAGCAAAAACTGTACAGTCCTTTATTATGCAAGATAGTTTGCATCACTAATTATTTGAAATGGAAAACTCTGATTTCCACTGATCGGGTGGTGCTGGGGTGCCCGCCGAACTGTCATGGGGTAACTTTGGGGAGTCCCTGTCAGAAGTCTTATGTCTGCCTTTCTGCCCTTCCAGTTCTGCCTTTGGAGAATTGTGGATGACCCAGCAAGCACGACGGGTGTTTCTTTTCCTCCACAGAGCAGAAGCATTCACCATGGGTTGTTTCAACCCGGGGGTGGGGCTGAGAATTGTGGGCACTGGAGATGCTTCCCTTGCTTGTCTGGTGTTGCTGAGGTACCTGCCAAGTTATTATGGGGTAACTTTAGGGTGACCTTGCTGGAAGTCTCTTGTCATGTCTGCCTTTCTGTCATTGCATCACAAATGGAAAACTTTGATTTCCACTGGTCAGGTGGGGCTGGGGTGCCACCAAGCTGTTTATATAAATATATAAACCATTCAAAAACAATACTATCTTTATACCTTAGTGTGACAGGACCTTTGTTTCCAAATGCCAGACATACAGGATCCCTTAAATAATGCATTCAATCAACTTTTTCTATTCCTTATATATTTATTTAGTGTCCCCAAAAAGCCAAAGAAAATATGCTGTGCATTATTTAGTTTTGGTTGTGTGTGTTTTTTCTTTTTTTCAAACAGCATTTGAAACGCTAGCCAGACCTGTTTGCAAACCCAAATCACATCTCCTATCGTTTAAAAACCATTGTTCTCCCCTGAAAGCATGAGAGGTCTGGCAGCAAATGGGCCCATTGTATCACTTTGCACAATAATGGAGAAAAAGAGAGAGAGGGAGAGAAAAGAGGGAATTATCTGTAATTTGTTTCTCCAGCCAGACAAGTCAAGCTAAGTAATGATGAGAATGATGCGGCGCTGTTGATCACCTACCATTTTACAGCAGATGTGATTGTTTTTATAGAGTCTATAACGTTTGTAACAGTGTTGTTGTGCTGATCATAGTTCTTGTCTCAGCTGAACAATATTGCTACAGTCGAGTCAATTCTGATGGGTTTTGGGGGGGGGGGAGAGACTCCAAAGGGCTTGCAAGTGACAAGATGACAGAGGGACAGTGACAAAGAGGAGTCTGTCCCTTCGCTCTGTATGAAACAAAGCAAGAGAGAGAAGCCGGAGAATGCACTTGCTGGTCAGAACCTCTATGAATTATTCAAATTTTGTCTTCAGCTTTTTTTTTTAAAGAGGACAATTGTGAGACATTTCAAATAGATAGCAGGCTACTATTTGGGATGAGCTGTTTGCAATTCTGAATCATGGTTAGATGAAGGATATAAAAACACAACTTGAAAAAGGGACAGAAGGAAAAGGAGATTTTCATCCGGCACAATTTTTTTAGAACCATCACTGTGAGTGGTTTTTCTAAGTGGTTACAAAAGGAGTCAATAAATTTCACAGCAGAAGGGAAAGGCAGGAGAAGAGCTATAGGAATAGCAAGCACATTATGTTTTTCTGCCGAATATGATCATTTTACACTTCTGCCTGAATAATAAAGGCATATTCACACTGTGGTTGTGAAGTGGCACATAGATGAAACTGGTGTACGTCTGGATATCAGGTCACCATTGTTCAAAGAATGGCACATCCATCTGGAATCTGGGACAAATGTAAGCCAAGCCCCCACCCATTCAATAGTAATAAGGCCCCA
Source organism: Lepidodactylus listeri (assembly GCA_029233225.1). Lineage (NCBI taxonomy): Eukaryota > Metazoa > Chordata > Lepidosauria > Squamata > Gekkonidae > Lepidodactylus > Lepidodactylus listeri. Next base: position 52,981,307 of record JARCFY010000012.1, read on the forward strand.
TCCCTCTTGGAAGGATATCCCTCAGCTGAGATTCCCCTCTCTCTAAACTTCTAACTGTCTTGATGGGACTATCAGAGGCAGCAGAGGAAGCAACCAGGCTTTTTTCCATCACCCCCTTCCCCTATCATCTTTCATTTATGAGGTCATCATAGGGAAAGCAATGGCATTCATGTACTTCTCCATAGTACCTGGCTCTGAGACCACCCAGGAACCCCACCCTCTGGCATCTCTGTGTGTGTGTGTTTTAATTCCTATATGATCTGCTTTGGTAGCCACTTACCACTAAATGTGCATGCGTGTCTGTAGGAATCCTAAGCAAACAATAGAAAAGTCTGAAAAGGGGAGAATTTTACATCTCTGGTCCACAACACATCACATGAAGTCTACTTCCTAATCATGGGAAACACTCAAAAAAGAGAGAAAACCCAACCCACTCATGAGACAGAATGGAGGGGATATGGAAGTTTGTCCCTTTAATGTTTCAACAATCACCATATTTGGAAAAGGGTAGAGGCTACAAAGCATCTGTGCTGGCTGAATGTAAACGATACTGTCTAAAATGCATATACTATATTGGCAGATGTGCTGAGGTTTAAAGTACTGTTTCAGAAGCAAAGCTGCCACATATCAATGTACATAACACACACCAAGGCTGTAGAATGCATCTGGCGGCCCTATTCAGATTCTGGAGAAAGTAAAGGAATCTCTCTGTCCCTTTGCTTTTAAGGTAAAGCATTGTGCTGCTGCACTCAGATGTAGGGTTGCCAGCCTCCAGGTGGGGCCTGGGGATCTCCCACTTTTACAACTGATCCCCAGCTGACAGAGATCAGCTCCCTTGGAGAAAATGGCTGCTTTGGATTGTGGACTCTATGTCATTGTACCATGCTGAGGCCCCTCCCCTCTCCAAATCCTGCCCTCTCCTGGCTCCACCCCCAAAGTCTCCAGGTATTTTCCAACCCAGGCTTGGCAACCGTACTCAGATGCCATTTGCGTAGCTGGCTTTAACAATATCATTCATCAATATTCATTGGGGGATGATTCTCAGGGCATCTCCTTTCCTGGTCTTATTGTACAGAAGTGGATCTTTAAGGTCAGTGCTATGCTATAAAGAAACACTATCTCTTGCTCCAGGTTTTCTCCCTGGTTCAAAAAGGACCATGGGAGAGCCTCTTATCAGTCCAACATTACCTCCCCCAATCGTAGGCCCTTTCTGCACTCTCCTTTTAATCCATTTTCACTGTGGTGTCCTCCAAGCAATTCTTCACTAAAATTGAATTCAACCTTCTTTTTAATCCAGTTCCCCCCGCCTTCTACATTAAAATCGAGTTCAACCTTCTCTGTATTCCACTTTTCCCCCCATTCTGCATTACATTACTTCCCTTCAGTGGTCAGCCCAGTTTCAGCCTGCTGTTGTCCCAGGTTATTTGGATGCTGTTTCACTGTGGACTTAAATCGCCTCAACTCGAACACTGAGAAAATCCAGAGTGGCTAGCAAATGCAGAAAGGACCTTAGAATGGCCTTAACATCTGTGTGGTTCCAAACTTTCTGCTATCCACTACACACTGTTGTTACATGCAAAATTTGTGGAGATGTGGCTGGTCCCACAAGATCTTGCACATTATATTCTATTCTGCCCTTTGTACATAAAGCTTAGATATACATTTCTCACTGAGATTTTAGAAGATATATTTTTCTCCTGTAGTGATAGAACTAATTTTCCTTCCTTCTGATTCTCACCAGTATGTTTCTTATAGAGTGACACAGTTTGCTCTGGCAGCCAAGAAAATACAGGCTAGAGCTGTTACTAAAGGCTGAAGTACCAAATTGAACTCTTCCCTTTGTTTTAGCTGACAAAGTGGAAGATAAAGATATAGTGGAGTTGTACATAGGGGAAAGTACTTGTGTTTTTATGCACTTTTAGCTTTATAATGTTATTGTTTTTGCTGTAGTTTGTCTGTTCCCTTTTGTGTATCCTAATTGTAATAGCTGCCCCTACACAATAAATGCTACTTCGCCTTGCTGTAGAATACTTACAGTGTCATCCTATGCAGAGTTACACCCTTTTGAAACCATTGACTTCAGTGGGTTTAGAAGGATATAACTCTATTTAGGACTACACCATTGATGCTCTTACACTGTATGTTCTTGGAATAAGAAAGCCAAATTGAACTCTTCCCTTTGTTTTAGCTGACAAGGTAGAAGATATAGTGGAGTTGTCTAAAATAAATGGATGATAGCCAGCACTTTCTTCCCTCAGAAAAAGAGTTTCAGGCGTACATCACTCCACCTGTATGACTGGTAAGTGAAAAATGACCACTGGATAACTACAGTGCTGGTATCTAAGCTGAAGATGATGTGCAACTTTTTTTTTGGCGGGTTGAAATATTTTCTTGAAAGCCAACTTTCAAAAAGAAGGATAACTGCATTCCTGAGATTAGGTGCTATTGTGTGGGGTAGTGGTTAAAGTGTTGGACTAGAACCTGAAAAACATGGGCTCAGAGCCTCACTCTGCCATGGAAGTTTGCTGGGTGACCGTGGGCCAATCACACACTCTCAGCCTAACCTACCTCACAGGGTTGTTGTGAGGATAAAATGGAGAATGATGTAAGCCACTTTGGATATCCATGGGGGAGAAAGACTGCATATTAATAAATAAAACACAATACAATAAACTATTTTGGCTCCAGTCCAAATAGTCTCTCATGCAGTTACTGGCTGTGCTTCTAATGCTGCATACAGGATGTCTTCCTTCTTCCTGAAGAGGCAATCAGCTCTGCCAGCACAGTTTGGAGCCTGCATAGCACAGGGAGTGGGATGTGTTCTGTAAGGTGTCTGGTTCAAACCTAATCGCAGCCACCAGGTCACTAGGTGGCCTTGGATAAACCATTCTCACTCAGCCTCAGTCCCACATCTGTACTGTGGAATAGTTATTAATTTAGAAAATGTAGATGCTGCCTTCCCAGAGACCTCCTCAAGGAGACTCACAAAAAAGATAAAAAACCAATATAATTTCTTTTTAAAAAAAAAAAACTCATAAAGCCCACAGTCATAAATATAATATTGATCCACTTTATAAGGCTCAGCCAGTATTATGTGTTGATGTTTGTGGTTCACTTTGAACACTGAAGGTGCAATATAAAAACACAAGTATCATCATGTTACAATCGCTGGGGTTATGTTCCCACCTCGATTAGATTGTCAGAACTATTGGGCAAACAGGACCAATCACTGCAAGGCACATTCCCCTCTGTAGCACCACTGAATATGTATGAACCAAGAGAGCAACACAAACATTTCCAGGAACATATTATCCTTGCAGACTGGCCTTGAATATGTCAGGGTGGAACCATAGCTTAGTGGTAGGACATATGCTTTGCATGCAGAAGGTCCCAGGTTCAATCCTCAGAATCTCCAGTTAAAAGGAGCATGTCTTGGACAGCCACTGCCAGTTATAGTAGATAATCCTGACACTGACAAATTCATGAGTTCATCCTGTTTTGTAAGGGTTGTAGAAGTTCATCTTCAAAGCACTTATCATGTGTGCAATTATGTGTGGTTAAAAGTGCTGAAATTTACATTAAGTTCTAGTCTTAAAGAGAATTTCTATAAGATGATGTATTGCTGGTATATGTCTCCAGAGAAACTGGACAAAATGTATCAAGGAACTTCTAGCTTATGTTGAAAATGTGAACAGCATGAAGGAACATTTCACCATATGTGGTGGACATGCAAGAAAGCCAAAAAATTCTGGCTACAAATACAATTATTAATTCAGAAGATTTTAAAGATTAATATACAATTGAAACTGGAGTATTTTCTTTTGGGATTAATGGACGAACAGCTGGAAAGAAGTCATGGAACATTGTTTTAATATATGACAATGGCAGCAAGACTACACAGAAATGGAAGACTCCAACATTGCTTATAATCGAGGACTGGTTGGAGATGTTGAAATGATGGCTAAGCTTACTTAATTAATTAGAGAAAAGATAATCAGTTCATTTATTGCTGATTGGAAACCTCTCATAGACTTTTTGCATGAAATAGATAATAATGACTTGATAATCTGTCTGTTTGGTGAATTAAAAAAACTGATAATAGAAAAAAGAGAGCTTTTCATTGTAAATGCAGAGTAAAAGAAAATTTGGTAATCAAATGTATTTGTCATAGAGAAAATTGGAAGCCTCCCTTCATTGTATGTATTCTCTCCTCTTCTTTGTTTCTGTTGTTTTTTGTTACTTTTTTGTGTTTTGTTCAATAAATTTTTAAAATAAAAAAAAATTAAAATAAAAATAAAAAGCTTGTTCTAACTGCATGCTTTACACATGAACTAAGGAGTCCTCATGGGAAGGGGTTGTGTTGATGTCCTTTCCGCCCAAAATAGCACTGTTCATATCCAATTTACCTTAAAGCATGGGTGGAAGAGAGAGTATGCATAGCTTTTAAGCGGATTTGCCCTCATTGAGACTAGTTATTACCTTTCTTCCTGTTTGTTTGATATAGTGTACTGTCCTGCCATGAGATACATATGCATAATGGAAGTTGATAGAAGTTATGCATAACTGAATGAGAAACAGAACCATATGGTGTACGACATTCATTGAGATGTAAAAATCATGTCAATCTTGAAATCTACAACACTTGGCACTCCAGCTTACACTTTACATTGTATTGGTGTCAATCGGACATCTGGCAAAGTGGGTTCTGCAATACATTGACCACCCTCTCACACTGATTCTTCACCTGTTCTTTCACACTGATTTAGTTCTGCAGAACAGGATCCTCTGGGAGTCTCCTATGATCCTTTCGAATGCTTTGATATACAGTGTCTCTTTTAATTAGCATCTGTATTTCCATATTTCAGCTCACCAGCCACTCTTAACAGTGCTGTCTTTCTTTCAGCTGCAATGCATGACACATATGAAGCCTCCTCACATCAAATCTGACCATATTCTGTATTGTGAGTAGGAACAGTTCTCCACAGTTGAATAATTGTTGTGGTGATAAAAGAATGCAGACTATCTTAATTAACATACAAGAGGCATTGACCCCCAGATATATCACCCTCTTTCATGGGAATGAAACCCTAAATTCCTTGGATTTCAGTCTGAGGGGAGATGCTTTCCCTTTATGGAGACAAATGAGAAGGACAGCAATGACTAATCACCTATCTGCCAGGAAGAAGAAAGATAGATCTCTGTTTTGTATATCCTGAGTTGGGTCATAAATGCTAAGGATGTGCACTGCTTTATGACTGGATAGAGGGGCTATGGCTGGAGCCAGGGAATACAATACCCCAGTTCAGGATAGACCCTTCTGGGGGGAGAGTTAAAAAGCTGAATGCACACTGTGGAAGCATGCAAGCCAAGGACCAGGGAATAGGGAGAAATGGGAGTGAAGTTTGCATTGCCTGGCCTCTGTTTCAACGTTCCAGCTTTGCTTGTGTCCATTCCTCAGAATGGAATGCCAAGGGAAGACCAGTGACTTATACAAGTTAATTAGCCTCATGTTTTGTTTCTTTTTCTTAGTTCTGCAACACTTCTGTAATATTCTGATACAGTTTTTGCAGATATATATATATATGTAGCTCTTGACTGGGACCAGTTAGCAGGCAAGGGGAGCCTCTATCCGTGACTCAATTGCAGACAGGGACAGAACAGGGCAGAGTCAGAATGATGGCCACCTACCTGAGACAAAGAAGAAAGGAGAGGACTGGGGAAGTCAAAGCCATTGCACACGCCCACACAGATCCCCCTCCCACCTATTAGGTACTCTTGGAAAAGGAGAGTGGGAAGTGGTGATGGTGTATGAAAGCATTTAGCTGACTTTTTGCATTCACAGTGCACTCCCTAGACACATCCCTTCCAGTAACATATGCGTACAGGTAGCTTGGCTAACAGAGACTGGCCCAAGGTCAGACTGAGTTAGACCATTGGCCAGTTTAAGTCAGAACTTTTTCCTGATGGACCTCCTGAGGCAGAGACAGCTGTTTCCCAACACTGGGATGCCAAAGATTGAACTAGAGACCCTGTATAGGTAAAACATATGCTCTACCACTAAGTCATCCTCTGACTTTAGGCAATTGCAACTGGTGTTCAATATGAATCTCAGGAGCTCATAATGCCTATTAATACCAAGGTCTGCATTACCAGCCTAAATTCTTCCCTAGCTTGCGAAGAACTCCTCACTGGAGGTTGGCTACTTTAACTGTTCTGGGGTGATAACCCAGGGGGTGGGACAGAGCTCCCCTTTTCTCCCTCTTCCTCTTATCCCTTCTCCTGGGACACAGTGGTGATTGTAGCAGGTAAACAGGAGAAACAACAAAGTTCCCTCAGCTTTAATTTCAGCATTAAAAATAGTATACTTTTATGCCTTTATTTTCATCTGAAAGGCAAGGAGACTGTATACTAACAGTGTCATCTTGCATAGAATTATATGCTTCTATTGCCCATTAACCTCAATGGACTTAAAAGAATGTAACTCTTCTTAGAGTGGTACTGCAGGAGGCTTGTTTCATTATTTCAGGTTATTTGCAGATATTATTTATAAAAGGTACATCAAAAGGTTTCCCTTGCTCGAAAGCCAGTCGAATCCAACTCTAGGAAGCAGTGCTCATCTCCGTTTCCAAGCTGAGGAGCCAGCACTGTTTGAAGACATTTCCATGGTCATGTGGCCAGCATGACTAGATGCCAAGGTGCATGGAACGCTGTTACCTTCCCACCAAAGTGGTACCTTTTTATCTACTTGCAATTTCTTGCTTTCAAACTGCTAGGTTGGCAGGAGCTGGGGCCAGAGACGGGAGCTCACTCCATCACTTGGCACTCGGGTCTTGAACTGCCAAAATACAGACCTTCCGGTCTGCAGCTCAGTGTCTTAACCTCTGAACCACCACAGCCCTACAAAAAGGTACATACTGACTGTCTTTTTCTAAGAGATTATTGTGTCTATTTGTCAAATATAAAATATCTCAAAAGCCTCACTTTTCAATGTTGTTCAGAAATCTGTGGGTAGGCTGTAGATATAAATCCAAGCAAACTCAACATCTGGCCTGTATCCCCCTTTACCTTATCCTTAAAGGAAGGGGGGAAAGCCCACTGTCCTCTAAAAGTACTCTGGCTTCTAATCTAGTGTGAGTCATTTGATTGCTGAGTAAATGATCAGCAGCTGGTTCAAGCCTCTTGCTCTTCTCTCAGTTCATGTGGAAAATTGGATGAAAAGCAAAATGTCGCATAATACCAGATGCTGCATCTGAATTAAATGTTCCTAGATAAGTGAAAATTTAATAAAAATATTTTTTTTAATTTAAAAAAAGTAGACATACCACAGAAGAGAAATGAATCAGAGGGCTGCAGATTTGAACAGTGCTCATATTAGGTCAATGGTGTGAACACAGTTCTGGCAGTCTGCATGTTGGGTTTCAGTCCTTACCTTCCACATTCTTAAGTTAGGCTGCAACAGATCCATTTTCAAGAAGACATTGAGACATTTTGTACATTGCTTTGTGAAAATGTGCTTCATATTTGCCAGTAGTGTCCCCTCCGCCCCCTGTGTTTCTGATTAAATTAATTGTGGTGAAATGGGGTCACAAAGATTCTGCTGACAATTTCCTTTTGTTAAAGTAAAATATCCATACACTGGAATATTTTGTTTAACTTTAAATATATATAAACAATATTTTTTCTGAGGCTAATCTCATTATGAGTTTTCAATAGATTTACTTGTGCTGGTCTTGTCATTGGTCCACAACATTACACTTTACGAAGTTTTTCAAAATATGTTTCACTGCAATTTAGTCTTCTGAACCAGCACATGAAAGTCTCCAGAAAAGTCAACTTAATAATGGCTTCCACCCAGAAAAACAGTTGTATAAAATAGAACTAGCTGAAATTTCTATCACAAGATTTCTGTGATCCGCTGACAGGAATGGCCTTTTTGTAGAGTGTGTCATAGATCTTTCCTGAGAGCACAAACTTCTTAGAAGAAAAAAACAATTTATGGAATAGTCCCAACTAAAGACCTGGAAGCATTCATTGAGCAGAATAAATGTCCACAGCCAGAAACACAGGTAGCCAGTGGCAGATTTAGATGCTTATTTGTGCCCTTTGTCAGTGAACTCCAAGGTTGTAAATATAATTGTTTTACAAATTCTTCCAAGGGCCAGCAGAGATAGACCTGGTGCACATCCACTGGTAAGCTATCCCATAAATGACTGATTTCTTACAGGTAACATGTGTATTAGCAGCAGGGAGGGAATACCTGGAAGAGCCTGCTGGACAAATCTGAAAGAATGCATGAGTTTGGACAAAGAGAGGAGATCCTTCAAATTTGTGAATCCCAGATCATGAAGGACTGCTTCCTCCCATATTGCCAATCTGTCAGTTAAGAACTGCCTCACCTCTTGTCCTCTGTGTTCCCGCCTTCATAGGTGAAGCTGGTGGCAACCAGAGATGGAGCTTTTTCACTAGTGCCACCTAAGGATGCTGTAGATTTCACTGTGACTGTTGAATTTACTGTAATCCAAAGTGGCAATCAGATTAGCCAGTCTGTTCAGTTCATGCCATGTAGCTGCAAATGGTTGCCAAATCATTTTGCACTGAATTTTCCCCAAACTGTGCATAGGCAAAGGCACTTCTGGTTCAGACAGATTCTGAACATTCCTTGTATTAAGAACTGTGTAGATTAATACCAAAAGGGCAGGATTTTATTAAAACACAGCATTCACTGATGACTGGTTTATATGAGTGTGAGTGATTTAATGAGTGATTCAGTTGCCTACTCAACAGAGCGCTTACACAAGGATGATGGCTTAGCAGAACTCAGTTGCACTGTGTGAGAACACACATACACAAAAAGCCAGTTGTGTTGTAAGGAATACAGTGAAACAATCTTTTGAGCACTGATGAACAGATCAACAAACTTTTGATTGATAATAAAAACCAGTGGGTGTATGAGCATCCTTTAGGGCATTTTACTTGTGGGATGCTGTTCCCCTTAAGGCTCGCCTGGCACTTACATTGCTTACTTTTAGGCTCCAGGCAAAAACATTTCTGTTCAGCCAGGCTTTTAATTAAGAGGTGGTTTTTTTTAAAAAGCAATATTTTAACTTATTTTAAGCTATCTTGTGGTCTGTTTTTATGGTTTATTTTTTACACTGGGCTCCCCCCCTCTTTCCTAATACTGGACTTTAGTTAATATCTTTTAATGTTTCATTTTTATTATTTTATAAACAGACTCTGCCACAGTCATGGATAGGCAGCCTAAATATCTCTAAATAAAATAAAAAAACAGTCAGTTCTTTAAAGGTAAGAACCAACATATTGGACAGAATACAAAAGCATATGGGCAACTAGAGTAGTTGTTTCCAAATGGGTAAAAAACTATAAATTGAAAAGTAGCTACTACAATTTCTTGTAGCGGAATTTTTCTGCATTGTCTTCAAGGTGTAGAACATGTTTTAATGATCCAGTCAAGAGGTTACACTAATGTAGAGCAGTTTTGCCAGATCAGCCAGTTCTAGAAGGGAAACAATCTTTGGCTGTTACTGTTGTTAGCAACAAAGAAGGCTAATGCAATTGTGGGCAGCAACAAAAAAGGCTAATGTGATCTTGGGGTGTATCAACAGAAGTCTAACATTCATATCACAAGATGTCACAGTCCTGCTGTACACTGCATAGTCAGGCCACAAGTATTGTGTGCAGTTCTGGAGGCCTCACTTCAAAAAGGATGTGGACAGAATGGAGTGGGTACAGAGGAGAGCAACAAGGACAATTGGGGGCCTGGAGACCAAGGCCTGTGAGGAAAGGCTGAGGGACTTGGGAATGTTAAGTCTGAAAAAGGGGAGGTTGAAAGGGGCATGATTGCTCTGTTTAAGTTGAAGGGCTGGTATTTAGAGGAGGGCAGAGAGCTGTTCCTATTAGCAGCAGAGGCTAGGACTTGGAATAATGAGTTTAAATTAAGGGCAGGAAGGTACCGGCTAAATATTAGGGGAAACTATTTTACAGTAAGAGTTGTGCAACAGTGGAACACTAGTCTCTCAGCCAAAATATATTATAGCTAGGGATGGGCACAAACCATCTCACAAACCTTTGTTCATGACAAATTTTGGCAGGTTTGTGATTTGCAAACTGAAGTTTGCGAACTGCAGCATGGCCACAAACCTCCATGAACTTTTAAGGCAGTTCATGGAGGTTTGTGGAGAGCAAAAAGAAGGGGTTGAAGCCCCTGCTTTCTCCTCTCTGCAAAAACTGCCAAAACAACAGAGGTGTGAGAGCAGGCTGCTCCAAGCCACTCAGCCGTTTTGATTGGAAACTGCTGAGCTGCAAGGGCAGCCTGCTTCCGTGGTTCAGCTGTTTTGGGCTCTAAACAGCTGAGCCTGCTCCTGTGGCTCAGCTGTTTAAAGGGGCTTTCTTTGGCAGTTAGCCCCAGGGCCTGGCTGCCCAAAAAGCCCCTTTAAACAGCAGAGCCAAGCAGAGCAAAGTGCTTTGCTCTGCTTGGCTCTGCTGTTTAAAGGGGCTGTCTTGGGTTCAACTCTGAGCCATTTAAACCAAACAGCTAAGCAGCAGAGCACCACTCAGCTGTTTGGTTTAAATGGCTCAGAGCTATTTAAATGCCTACTCTCTGCTCCCCACCCAAAGCAACAAGGAGCAGAAAGCAGGGGTCACAAACCCCTGTGAACCAGTTCAATTCACAAACCATGGTTCAGCCACGAATCATGAACCAAATGCTGTTTGTGTCCATCTCTAGTTATAGCATAGGCCAAGGTGGTCCAGATTTCGACAATGCATTTAAAAAAAAAATCGAACTGCTTCATTGTCACTGTTCTAATTTGTAAAAGAACCTATATTTAGAGTTGTGGTAGGGCCTGTCTTCATATAGAAGCACATGTTGAACTCATTCTTATATCCCCCCCAGCAATATTGTACAGTGAATAAAGTTGCCTTATGAACATTTAACATTTCAGAGTGAACCACTAGAAACCATATTCCCAATATGTTAAATACTAGCATCTGCCACATGATGGTGTATTCAAACTATGCATTCACCATGCAAACCGAAGCACTAAATGACCTCCTGAAGAATTTACTGTCTCAAAATGCAATTTCTTCCAGACCCTATGCTAAGGAGCTACACAGGGGACAAAATAGTATAGCCTTTGCTTAGATGGATTATAATCTAAATTAGATGGATCAAACAGAGTTTGGGAAATAAGCATCAAGGGTGGGGAAAAAGGGTGGGTCAGGAAAGTCTTGGCTTATGACAGAAAGTCTTGAGGAGAGGGGACAGCTGAATACTTTCATGTGCAATTTTCTCATTTCAATGAGGCTGCCAAAAAAGAATATGCAGAATGAGTCTGGAGCTCTTCCATGCCGTTAGGTTTATCCCAAACAAACACCAAGCCCCACTGTATGGAATACTGCTTTGTGAAGCTCAGCATTATTTTCAGGAACCCTTGTATTAGGAAATGGCAATGGACCTGGCCCTTAAACAGGACAAGGGAAATGGATCAATGGGAAGGATTATCCAGGTTGAGGCAGAAATATGGCAGCAGTACAGACTGAACCAGAGAGGAACAAGACACATTGGCTAATTGCAGACCAGCATTTTTAGAGACAAATTATGGCTTGGAGCCTGTATAGTAGGAATGAGATAGTAGTCAAAAAAGTGAACATTCCCACCCCCCTCCTCTTGCTGCAGTTTGCTGTGACTCCCCCACAACTTGTTTCCCTCACATGTATTGGGCCCTCAAGAACAGCATAACCAATGAAATGGAATTTGGTTTAAACTGTTTTAAATTGCCTCCCCTTTCCCACTGGCAGTGTGGCATAAGACTTCACCCAGATATCTGTGTAAGAATTTTCCAGGTGTTTTGCTTGGGGGTTTATGCTTTGTGAATGCTCAGATGTTATGTTTACAGGTAGTATGGGCAAAAGAAAAAGCCAGACCCCCCAACCCAACATCAATTTCTTTTATCCAAACTGCAGTGTTTGGCAGGAGTAGCTGTTCTTTTAGTAATAAATATAGCCAAAGAAGACAAAAACACCGAGACAGGTGTGATCTACACAGCAGGTAAGCAATAAATCTTAGAAGTTACCAAAATTTGCTTGTCTTTTTTCCTTTATCTACCTAGTGAATCTCCAGTGGAAGGGGTTTGATAAAATCAAAACATTGTGATTTAACCATTTCCATTTCATAGGTGACATTCATACACTTCGTGCTGATCCTTTAAAATGTGAGGAGCAACTACAGTTTGGCATGTAATGAAATGGACTTTGACTCAGGAAAGCTTATGCTGGAATAAATAATGTTAGTATTCAAGATGCCACTGGACTTCTGTTTTATTTTGCTGCAACAGTCTAACTCTGTCATCTAGTAGATGCGTTATCACATGGTAATCACATGGTAAATTGCATTGTGGTGGATTTTGCTTGGAGGTGAAGAGATATCAAGCATGAGAAGCTTGATAATGAGGCCACAAATTGTGTCGCTATCAGCCGCTGAAGAGGGGCTACATCAGCATTGTTTGATTATTTGTTGAATGCTTATAACCTGCTTTATAATAAAAGTGCTACGGAAGAATCAAGAGTTCTGTAAAAGTGTTCTTAAAGTCAGAATGTCATCTGTCTCACTGCTTGCGCTGCACTGCAGCTGAGGGAATACAAAGTCTGAATGGTTCAAATATAAATCATGTAGAAAAGTTCTCAGCACGCAGAAAATTAGCATCTCAAGGGGAATACAAAGTTAGAATCCTGGCATGCTAGTTTTCCATTGACAGGGAGTCTCTGACACGAAGAGAATATTTAGCATGTAACGCATTGTAAGCCTGCACCTCAAGACTGAAAGGATAGTTGAGAAAGTGCTGTATTATCCAAGATTTTTGAATAGACTGAACAGAGCTGCTAATATATTGGAAAGGTGATGCAACAGGGTCCGGCTAGAGCATCTTTTGCACAGTGGTTCATTCAGTTCTGGCACGGTGCTCTCTTCTTTTCCATTGAAAAGATAAATGGGCCGAGCATGTTGGAAATGCACAAGACAAGCTATATTTTATTCAAACAGAAGAAACAGACAGTTTTAAAAAGACTAGGGCAAACACTTGCTACAAGTAATCAAACATTCACCACCATCAAAACCGTCATTTAGCAGCTTGTTCTAGGAATGTATCCACCTCCTTCTCAGCCCATCTGTCATTTCATCGCTTGTCTTGTGTCACGGTTAAATCCCAGATGTGATGACAAAATGAAGTGGGTGATGGTGTCTGTAACACTCACTAAATCCAGCACATTCTTGCAGAGGTGAAAGCAGCACTTCCTCTCAGCTGTGAAGTCACAGATGGGAACCTGAAGGCATGAATGCACACCTAAGTGACAAAGTTTATAACAGCTGCTAAGAAGGTGTGTCTCTTTCTCACTTCCTTGTCTCATAGCAAGCAGGAAGTCCCTTTTGTTGCCAGACGTATACCAGAGACTGTACCCCACTTGATAGGAGCCAGCTCTGTGGGTAATTTAAGTCTGGATACATCACTGACACAAAAAACCTTTAACACGCAATAGAGTATTTACACCTCTGCCCATGATTGGAAGTCATTGGGTAGAGTTCTCTCACTTTCTGCGCACCTGTACAAATATTAGGTTACTGCAGTTTCCAGCCGCTCATATATTCTTCAGGTGCTATGAGTGGTTTGAGTTCCCTTGGCTTTGGAGGGCAGACTCTATGGCATTAGATCCCTGCTAAGCTCCCTCCCCAAACTCTGCCCTCCCCAAGGTCCAGCCCCAAACATGTAGGATTTTCCAGATCTGGAGCTGACAACCTTGTCTAGCATCCAATATATTGGTAGCTGACTTTGGGAGACTTAGACTTGCCTCAACTCCATCCTTCCAGCCTATGGAAAAGAGACCCTTCATATAAGAGCAAGTATCTATCCCTTGTTCAGGTACTCTCCCCCTCCATGCCCTTCATAGTCACCCTTGCCACATCTGACAAGGTATGGCTCTGATGCTGGCTCTGGACTGCTATAGTTCATGCCTTCTGAAGGTCGGCATGGTGGAAGAGAAGATCTCCCCTGAGAGATATCATTTCCATGAATAAAATGGCTGCTTTTGAATATGGACTGTATGGCATCATAACCCACTGAAGTCCCTCCTCTCCTCTAGCCCTGAGCTCCTAAGGCTCCATCTTAGGGCTGCCAAGTCAGCCCGGGGGGTGGGGGATCCCCCGCTATAGGGGTTCCCGATCCGCCGGCCGGCATTCAGCCGGCGGGGGGAACCCCGCCCCAGAAGTCGTCCGGTGAGGACGACTTCCCCCGTGTAATGACGTCACCTCCGGGTGACGTCATTACGTCGCCGGTAAGTCGCCGGTACTTGGCAGCCCTACTCCATCTCCAAAACTCCAGAAATTTCCCATTAGGCCCAGATGCATGTTGCTTGGGCCTTGGCTATGAAGTTCCAGATCACACAGAAAGATAACATAAGAAGAGCCCTGATGGATCAGACCAGTGGTCCATCTAGTCCAGCATCCTGTCTCACACAGAGGCTAACCAGTTCTTCTGGAGGTCCAACAACAGGGCATAGTGACTGAGACCTTCTCCTAATATAGCCCCCTGGCACTGGGATTCAGAGGTTGACTGCCTCTGAATGTAAAGGTTCCCCTCAATCATCATGGCTAGCAGCTGCTGATAGACCCATCCTCTCTGAATCTATCTAATCCCCCTTTTTAAAGTTGTCCATTTCTGTGGTCATCACATCCTATGGTAGCGAATTCCACATTTTAATGACTTTCTGTGTACGGAAGTCTTTCCTTTTGTCCATCTTGAATCTACTGTCCATCAGCTTCCTTGGATGCTCTGGAGTTCTAATATTTTGGGGGAGGGAGAAAATTTTCTCTTTGTCAACTCCTGTGTAATTGTCTCTTTGTCAACCCCAGTGTAACTGTATAAACCTCTATCATGTCCCTCCCTTAGCTGTCTCCTTTTTAAACTGAAAAGTCCCAGACTCTTCAGCCTTTCCTGATAGGAAAGGTGCTCCACCCTCCTAATCATCTTAGGTTGCGCATCACATGCACAATTAGCCCCGACATAGGTGCAAATGCCGGGTGGATTAAAGGAGCACAATCAGACAACAACATCTGGGAAGCACCCCGCAGCCGTCGGCAACCTGTTTTGCTCTGCCGCACAAGCTGAGTTAAAAGACACCTCGGAAAGTCCAGTAGCAAACAGGTTGCTACAGGCCACAGATGGACTGTCCCATGTCTGATCACTCCAGTGTGCTCTCACGGCCTCAGGATGGTCTGGTCAGGCCATCCTGACTCCGTGCCATTGTTTTTTTCCCTTCTCAGTGTGTGCATCATCGCACACTCCATAGGGACCCCTCAGGGCTGAGGCGTGAATCATAGATTCCTCGTTTAAGCACATCAGAGACAAATAGCAACCCCTCTGATTCACCCGCAATTGCATCTGATCACGCAAAATGTGGAATTCGCTACCATAGGATGTGATGATCACATAAATGGACAACTTTAAAAAGGGGGATTAGATAGATTCAGAGAGGATGGGTCTATCAGCAGCTGCTAGCCATGATGATTGAGGGGAACCTTTACATTCAGAGGCAGTCAACCTCTGAATCCCAGTGCCAGGGGGCTATATTAGGAGAAGGTCTCAGTCACTATGCCCTGTTGTTGGACCTCCAGAAGAACTGGTTAGCCTCTGTGTGAGACAGGATGCTGGACTAGATGGACCACTGGTCTGATCCATCAAAAGACTGTGTGATTGTGCAACTGTGGGTCAACTTCCGCCGGAGGAAATAGCCTCTCTTCCCCCCTGCTTTATCTCGCACGTGTGAGCACAACCCTAGTTGCCCTCTTCAGTACTTTTTCCAGCTCTGTGATGCCTTTTTTGAGATATGGTGACCAGAACTCTACACAGTATTCCAAATGAGGCCACACCATAGATCTACACAGGGGCATAATATTGGCTGTTTTATTCTCAATCCCTTTCCTAACACTCCTTAACACAGAGTTTGCCTTTTTCACTGCTGCAGCACACTGGGTTGGCACTTCCACTGAGCTATCCACTATTACCCCAAGACCTTTCCCCCTCCTTCCTATGACACTAGTTGCCCCAGTTTCTGAGATGGGAAAATATTTATATTGTGATCTCTTGCACATCTTTGAGGCCTGATTTAAATGTGAGGTTGGCAATTAAAAAGTACTTACACATAGGAGTTTGCACTCCTGTGCATCTTGTTTAAACTGGGCCACTTACCTGTACAAAACAGTTATGTACTCTTAGTTAACACATCAGTGATCAATAGCCCCTATGGGTGTTGTGCTAGTGTCCTAATTTATGCCCCCACATCAGCTTTGCATGGATAGTGTTCAGTTTAAATGACAGGCTATGTGAGTGTAAGGTCTCACAAATAAGTTCTTTTGCCTTGCCAGCATCACACTAAAATTGTGCCTGACATTATCTTTGCAGTGTGGGAAGGAATCGTGTTGCTGCAGCTCCCATGCTGTGAAAAGAGTACATATGACAAGGCATGTATTCATAGACACACACACAATATGCATCTCCATATGAAGAGAATTGACAGGTGAGCTTCAAGCCTTCCCTACCTTCATGATTAAGCTGCAAAACACATTCAGGTGTGCATTCATTTGCTATGTTGAGGCAATGCCTATGTATTTCTGGAAAGTTTTTTAAAAAGGCACTTTGCCTTGTGTGGGGGGTAGATGGGGTTACTTCCATTTTGGCTTTGTCAGGCCCTTTTCTCCTCATTTCCCTTATGGATTCTTCTTCAATCTTTTTGTTTGAGTGACCTTTCCAAATCAAAGCCAAACTGTCAAACTTTCCCTATGCTCTTAGTTAAAAGTCATAAATTTCCTTTCATGCTCCTTAACTTTGGTCAAGGTTTGTCAAAAAGGGTTAGTGAACCTTTGCAGAGTTTGGGGTTAATTACAGTTGGGTTCATATGGCTCTGGTGAGCAGCACTGGGATGGTAATGACTTATAGTCTCTACAGGCCCGAGCCAACTGAAAAACCTATAAAGGAGTGAGATGAAAAGCTCTGGTGCACCTCATAAAATTCAGAACTCTTTTGTTTGTTTTTACACTTTTAAGATATAATGTAGAGCTGGATATAATATTTCAGGGGGGGGATCTATGTTCAGTTTACTTATTTTAACATTTTTATTGTGGTTAGAATCAGTGTCTTCCAATCCCCACACCATCCAAATAATTTATAATGTCTAAATGCGTATTAGCTGTTCCTCAGAGTCACACAGGAATGCTAAACAAGCAGTGTTCATATGAACAAAGAAAAAGACATTTGGAGGAACTTGTGCAAACTACATTTTAAAAGTCTCTGGTCCTTGTAATGTCACCAGTGTACTGTCCGCCAGATGTTGGTCTTGATGACTTTAATTAAAGATGCAGGATAGTTTTCTTAGCTTGTCTTGGAAGTCAGATTACAAGGGTCCAATTAACTCTAAAGAAACAGGCTTATTATTTCATGGCTGTGGTCCCAGAGGGCTTCAGGAATACATAAGCTAAGGACTGCAGTGTGTTTCATTCACATTTGCCCTCATCCAGAATCCTAAGTTATTCTCAGGTAGCTCACAATTCAACCACTTATGCTATTTATTGACAACAGTATGGTATACACTATACAATAGCCCAATTTGAAACAGAAGTGAAGATAGAATGTCTGATCAATAAGTAGCTCTATTCCTGCCTTTGAGTTCTCAGTGTAGTTCCTATGGGTTTCCTAGTGCCTGCCAAGAGTTTTTAGAAAGTGGACATGGTCTGGCAGGCCTTTTGCCCAGCAAGGCTTCTGATTGGCCATCAAAGATTTGATGGGATGTGCAGATTTTTTAAAATGTTGTTTTGGCAGCAGCTGTCACCACAGCACAAGGGTTTTCACTGTGGGACTGAAGATAAGCAGCAGCAGCAGGTAGGCAGGTCCCTGACCATAAAGGGCTTTAAAGGTCAAAACCAGCACCTTGAAGCGAATCCGGTATGCTACTGGCAGCCAGTGCAGTGTCTTTAGCACAGGTTGGATGTGCTCCTGCATGGGGAGACCCATCAACAGCCTGGCTGCTGCATTTTGCACCAGCTGCAGCTTCTGGAGTTGCACCAAGGGCAGCCCCATGTAGAGAGCATTGCAGTAGTCTAACCTCAAGGTGACCATAGTGTGGATCACCAAAGCCAGATCATTGTGTTCGAGGAAGAGAACCAACTGCCTGATCAGCTGAAGGTGGTAAAAGGCTGTCTTGGCAGTGGCTGCTACCTGGGCTTCCATTGTTAAGGAGGCATCCAGGAGCACTCTCAGACTCCTGACCTTCGGCGCTGGCACCAGCAGTGCCCCATCAAAGGCCAGTAATGGGATCCCTTCTCCCAGACTGCTCCGATTCAGGCACAGGACCTCCGTCTTCATTGAATTCAATTTCAATAGGCTCAGTCTAAGCCATCCAGCCACGTCCTGTAACACCCGATCCAGGTCTTTCGGGGTAGAGTCAGACTGACCACCCAACAACAGGTAGAGCTGGGTGTCTTCAGCTGCTCCTTCCAGAGCCACCCTTTGTCCCTGACCTTGGAGAAAGGAGATGAGCCACTGCCAGGCAAGCCCCTGGATCCCCATGTTGGTGAGGTGGTGGACAAGTAACTGGTGATTGACCATGTTGAACACCGCTGACAGGTCCAACAACAGCAGTACTGCCATCCTGTCCAGATCCAGATACCTCTGGAGGTCATTTGTGAAGGTGACCACTGCTATCTCTGTCTCCCTGGGCAGAAGCTGGACTGGAAGGGATCTAGCATGGAAGTGTTATCCATAAAGCTCTGCAACTGTATTGCCACCACCCTCTCTATTAATTTGCCCAAATAGGGCAAATTGGAAACTGGCCGATAGTTAGCCAATTCGGTCGAATCCAAAGATGGTTTTTTCAAAAGGGGTGGACCGTCGCTTCCTTGAGAGCCCCCGGGAACAGCCCCTCAGTGAGGGACTTGTTGTCAATATCCCAAAGAGCCCCTTGCAACCCCTCACAGCCAGCTTTAATTAACCAAGAGGGGCACGGATCAAGGCTGCATGTGGTTGAAATTAGTCTGTCAACTTCCTCTAGGCTGAATGGACCAAAATAATCCAGAATGGGACTAGAAGACATACATGGAGCCTCGAGTTCACTCACTGTTTTAACTGTGGCAGGAAGGTCGCGGCGGAGCAACAACACTTTATATGCAAAATGGCTTGCAAAAGCCTCACAGCCAATATCCAATTTCTTAGTGTTTTGTCTACCCTGTGGCAGGACTGTTAGAGACCAAATTGTTCTATACAATTGTGCCTGGCATGAGCTTGCAGATGCAATCGTAGCTGCGTAGAACCCCTTTACAGCTTTGACTGCCACCTTGTAGGATCTCATAAATGTCCTATAAGATGCTCTTGCTGCTTCATCATGAACACTCCGCCACCATCTCTTTAGCTGTCTAAGCCTTCACTTCATCAGCCTCAGCTCCTGGGTATACCAGGGAGCCAGCCTAGTGTGAGGGCACAGAGGGCATCTGGGAGCAATCTTGTCAATGGCCATCGGGAGGCGGTCATGCCAGTCCTCAACTAGCTCATCCAACAAGCCGCCATGGGGCATTGGATCCTGAAGAGCCATCTGAAGCCGCATAGGGTCCATTTGGCTTCATGGATGAGCTAAAATACACTCACTGCCCAAACAGGGTTGAAGTAGAACATTCACTCGGGCCTTCAGTGCATGGTGGTCCAACCATGGTATTGCTATTGCAGTAATCTGGTCCACTGTGACCCCTGCTGCGAAGATCAAATCAAGCGTGTGACCAGCTTGGTGAGTGGGGGCCATTACATATTTATTTATTTATTTTATTTTATTTATTTTTGCATTTCTATCCCGCCTTTCCAGTGAACTGGCTCAAGGCGGCTCACAACATAAACATAAGCACCGAAGTGGTTTACAATTTAAAATCATAAATACACAACATTAAAAAACGACTAACATAGCCGTACTGGCGGCATCTACATGCTCCTGGAGAGTAGCGGCAACAGAAGGTTTGGCCTGTGGAACTAGGGCGATGTTGTCCTGCCATCTCCCCGGTGGCGGCTCCTATTCGAAAGCCTGGTGGAAGAGCTCCGTCTTGCAGGCCCTGCGGAACTGTAACAAATCCCGCAGGGCCCTGATGTCGTCCGGGAGCTCATTCCACCAGTATGGGGCCGCCACCGAGAAAGCCCTAGCCCTGGTACAGGCCAGCCGCGCATCCCTTGGACCGGGAATAGTCAAGCGATGCTGGGTGCTTGACCTCAGTGCCCTCTGGGGCACATATGGGGAAAGGCGGTCCCTCAAGTAGGCAGGCCCCTGACCATATAGGGCTTTAAAGGTCAACACCAACACCTTGAACCGGATCCGGTATGCTATAGGCAGCCAGTGCAGCAGCCGCAGCACAGGCCGGATATGGTCACCCATAGGGAGGCCCATCAATAACCTGGCCGCGGCATTCTGCACTAGCTGCAGCCTCCGGATCCGGAACAAGGGTAGCCCCAAGTAGAGAGCGTTACAGTGGTCTAATCTCGAGGTGACCATAGCATGGATCACTGTAGCTAGGTCGTCACGTTCGAGGAAGGGAACCAACTGCCTAACCAGCCGAAGATGGTAAAAGGCTGCCTTGGCAGTGGCTGGTACCTGGGCTTCCATTGATAAGGAGGCATCCAGGAGCACTCCCAGACTCCTGACCCTCGGCGCTGGCACCAATGGCACCCCCCCCCCCGAAGGACGGGAGTGGGGTCCCTATCCCCGGCCTGCTCCAACTCAAGCACAGGACCTCTGTCTTCGTTGGATTCAGTTTCAGCCGACTCAGTCTGAGCCAGTCCGCTACGTCTTGAAGTGCCCGCCCTAAGTCATCTGGGGTAGAGCCGGACCAACCGCCCAGCAACAGATACAGCTGGGTGTCATCTGCATATTGATGGCACCCAAGCCCATGCCTCCGGACAATCTGGGCAAGGGAGCGCATATAGATGTTAAATAACATTGGGGACAGCACCGCCCCTTGAGGCACTCCACATACCAGTGGGTACCTCTGGGAGGTCTGTTCCCCGAGCGCAACCCTCTGTCCCCGATCCTGGAGAAAAGAAGCAAGCCACTGTAAAGCAAGCCCCTGTATCCCCGAGTCGGCAAGGCGGTGGATCAGCAGCTGGTGGTCGACCATATCGAACGCGGCCGACAGATCTAACAACACCAGCGCCGCTGTACCGCCCTGATCCAGATGTCTTTGGAGGTCATCCGTGAGGGCGACCAGTACTGTCTCCGTCCCATGACCTGGCCGGAAGCCAGACTGAAACAGATCCAGCATGGAAGTGTCATCCATAAAGCCCTGCAACTGTAACGCCACCGCCCTCTCCAATACCTTACCCAAATAGGGAAGGTTGGACACCGGCCGATAGTTGGCCAATACGGCCGGGTCCAGAGATGGTTTTTTCAGGAGGGGCGGACCATCGCATCCTTGAGTGCTCCCGGGAATAGCCCCTCAGTGAAGGACTTGTTGATAATCTCCCGGAGAGCACCGCGTAGCCCCTCACGGCCAGCTTTTATAAGCCAAGAGGGGCACGGATCAAGGTTGCACATGGTTGGATGCACAGATGAGAGCAATCTGTCAACTTCCTCCAGGCTGAGAGGACTGAAATGATCCAGAATAGAACCAGAAGACGTGCATGGGGCCTCGAGTTCACTCACTGTCTCAACTGTGGCCGGGAGGTCCTGGCGGAGTAGCAGGATTTTATCTGCAAAATAGCTCGCAAATGCCTCACAGCCGATATCCAATTCCCTAACATTTGGTCTGCCCTGTGGCAGTACAGTTAAAGACCGAATTGTTCTAAATAATTGTGCCGGGCGAGAGCTTGCAGATGCAACCTCGGCCGCGTAGAATTGCCTCTTCGCGGCTTTGACTGCCACCTCATAGGATCTCATAAACGTCCTATAAGATGCTCTTGATGCTCCGTCACGGGCTCGCCGCCACCGTCTCTCTAGTTGTCTAAGTCCTCGCTTCATCAGCCTCAGCTCCTTGGTAAACCAAGGAGCTAGCTTAGAGCGAGGGCGCAGAGGACGTCGGGGGGCGATCTCGTCGATGGCCGTCATGAGCCGGACATGCCAGTCCTCGACCAGCTCATCCAACGAGCCACCAGGGGGCAAGGGATCCCGCAGAGCCGTCAGGAACCGCTGGGGGTCCATCAGGCTCCGCGGGCGAGCCAAAATACGCTCGCCGCCCAAACAGAGTCAGGGAGGCACCATCAAACGGGCCTTCAGGGCATAGTGGTCAGACCATGGCACCGCCGTAGCAGTGATCTGATCCACTGTAACCCCTGCCGCAAAGATCAAATCGAGCGTGTGCCCCGCCTGGTGCGTAGGAGTTGTTACAAGTTGGGTGAGTCCTAGTGCCGCCATGGATGACACCAGGTCCGTCGCCGGTATAGAGGCCGGATCATCAGCATGGACATTGAAGTCACCCAGGACTATCAGCCTCGGGTGCTCCAATGCCCAGCCAGACACGGCCTCCACCAGCGAAGGCAGGCTGCTGGCTGGTGCGTTGGGCGGCTGGTACACCAGCCAGATGGCCAGTCTCTCCCCAGCTTCCCACACTAGACCGGAACACTCAATGCCCGCGAGCTTCAGCGGTGGGAGCTCTCTGAAGGAGAAAGCCTCCCGAATGAGCAGTGCCACTCCTCCTCCGCGGCCCTCAGTCCGTGATTGGTAAAGGACCACAAACCCGGGTGGAGCTAACTGGGAAAGGGCTACTGTTTCCCCTTCTCGCACCCAGGTCTCGGTCACGCATGCCAGGTCAGTACCTTGCTCCAAAAGAAAATCCCTTAGAGTTTCGGTCTTGTTGTTAATAGACCTGGCATTACACAATACCAATGACGTAGGAGGGTCTTGCCCAGCCCCACTGCCTGTCACTCTCGGGATGGGATGCAGGCTGGAAGGAGGCCGAGCTTCTCTATTTCTCCACCTCCTTCCCTTAATTCCTGGCCTGCTCCCACCGCTATACTTCCCCCGCCCCTGGATCACTGGAATTCCCGGTCCAGCTGTCATCTGCTCTGGCGGCCTTCACACTGCTGACACAGGTCACAGGCCAAGCCAAGGTTTATCAACTGTTGCCAAGAAGTACCAATCACCAGAGCAACTCCCTCCCTAGAATTAAAATTTAACATTCCCATTCCAGCAGCATGGATAAAAGGCTAGTATCTAATTTAAAACAAGCAAACTACTAACTAGCACACTGTCCTCCCCCGACCTCTTTTCTTGTTGGGCCACAACAAGACTACTTACTATCTACACTATTCTACTACAAACTAAATAATATAGGGCAGAGACAATACCTAGCCTAAAACTACCTAGCCTAACTAATCTACAATTAAAATCCCCAGAAAAATGAGGGTGTGCCCGAAGCACTTCCCGACTGTAGTCCAGCTAGTCTTAAGCTGACAATGGTGTCCTAATCGGCTGTGATCACTTAGGGCTGATCTCTCCATCCATGAGTCCTCGAACCCAGAGGCGAAGAAGGGGGAAACAGAACCAGTCACTAATGATGGTGATGATGGTAATGATGACCGGGGAGGGAAGGAGAGGGCCCCTATGGTGGTACTGATATTATTCCTGGCGGACAGGTGAACCAGCAGTCCCAACAGCATTAATGCAGTAGTCCTCAATGCTATTCCAGTTGGTTCAGTTAGGGGGCAGTTCACAGTTCGATAAAAACCAAATCCTGCTCCCCTATGGGACAGCCTTAATAAACCTCGCCATTTCCACAGCCACAACAGATGTTCCAAGCTTGGGAGAATCCCCGTGCCACCATGGATGACACCAGATCCACTGCCTGTAAGGAAGCCGCATCATCAGCATGGACATTGAAGTCGCCCAGGACTATCAGTCTAGGGTGCTCCAATGCCCAGCCCACCACCGCCTCCACCAGGGATGACAGGCTATCGGCCAGTGCATTGGGCAGTTGGTACACCAGCCAAATGGCCAAACTCTCCCCAGCTTCCCACACTAAGCCGGCACACTCAATGCCTGTGAACCTCAGCGCTGGGAGCACTCTGAAGGAGTAAGCCTACCGAATGATCAGAGCCACTCCTCTCCCCCGCCCCGAAGTCCGTGATTGGTGGAGGACTGAGAACCCGGGAGGGGCCAACTGGGAGAGAGCCACTGTCTCACATCCAGGTCTCAGTCATGCATGCCAGATCCACATCCTGCTCCAGTAGGAAGTCGTAAAAGGACTGAGGTCTTCGTATTTATGGACCTGGCATTGCACATCACCAATGTCGGAGCGGGTTTTTTAATCCTCGCCCCACTGCCTGCCACCTTTGGGATGGGACACAGGCTGGAAGGTGACCAAGCTTCTCTGTTTCTCTGCCCCCTTCCCTTCCATTTCTGCCTGGTCCCACTGCAATACCTTCCCCTCCACAGGAGCACTGGAATACCTTGGCCCATCATTATCAGCTGCTGATGACCTTCGCTACCCTGAGCCTCAGATCACTAGTCATTAAGCAGATGGTATAACCTAGTATGGTGCCCCTAGTGGCAGTTTGCAAGTTCTCATGTTGTTGTTAACCTTAAAGTCTAATCTATCCTAGCAAATCTTCCTATCCTGCTAACTAACCACCCACCCCCTAGCTAGCTAGTACTTGAATATCATTCCCTCCCTCTTGTCCACGCTAGTAATTTCTGTAAAGGATCCTCACAGTCCCACAGTCGAATTCTGCTGTGATCTAATCCATTCCCACCCTAGGATAGCTGAATAACAATATTACTTAATCAAATAATTTAATCCCATCCTCTAAGAATCATGAGAATCATAAATTGTTTTTTTTAAAACACACACACACAAATTAGTGGGGCTGTGTCTGCGTTACAGATCTCATACCTAGCATCCAAAAGGCTGTAGGTTCAGTTCCTGCCAGCTTTACTTAAAGGATCACAGGTAGCAAGTACCAGGGGCGGGGGGGGGGGGGGGGAGGGAATCCTAAGTATCATATACCTTGAGATTCATGGTTAGGGGAACCCAAGGGATGTGGATCACAAAATGATCCTACAAGTAGTTGGACTTCTGTTTTCTCTTTGTACATGTGTTAAAACTGTTGTGATCACATCAATGCACTGGACACATTACAGAGCTGCACTGTTAATGTATAGAGCTTTGAAAGACAATGTCCAGTTTAAAATGTGGTGCCTCTAGGCTGTTATTTGGTCTGAGTCAAAGAGGGAGAAGAATGAGCAGAACTGACTTCTTCATATGATACCAGATCCAGATAGGATTGTAGCCTTTTGCATAGAACTATCCATGGATACTGAACGTGCATAATGTGGGGGTGAGGTGGGGGAGGAAGAATCCTTGCAAGCTCTACTCTGACACATTTATATTTGCTTGAAATTGTATAAAGGTGCACAAGGTCACGCACAGTGGCACCTGCTCGCACAATGAGAAAACTTTAAAAAGCAGGATTTATTTTATTAACAGGGTAAATCTTTGCAGGGACATCTTTTCATAACAATGTTACAGACTCTGTTTCAAAAAGGAATGTCTTTTGACCGCAAAATTCACATACCCACAGGCACGCAAAAGCAAGAAAGTGAATACAGTCTTTACAAATTAATTTATTTGGCTGAAAATTACACAGTTTGAAATTTGAAAGCAAAACATGTCTTTCTTTTAGCAAGGCTTGGTGCCAGGACCATAGTATCAGTAAGAAAGGTAAAGTCATATTTTGGTTTGAGGAATACTATTGGAGATCATACAAAGCATAGAACTTTTCCAAAGTAATCATGCAGAACACAAGGCCAAAGCTGCAGGTCAAAATGCAGCCCTGCAGCACATAGTGGGAAATTGACACATGCAGTCGGGGGAAAGGGAAGAGCAGGGGTAGAGCAGTGGCTTGTGTGAAATCAGTCATTGTTTTCAGACTCAAAAGAAGTCTTGAAGGGATTTTTGTTGTTATAAACTGACCATTTTTATATGGCTGGATTCTGAAATAATCTTAGCAAGTCAAGGTTGTTTGATTTTAGAATTAACTTTCTTGGAAAAGGGTTCCTCACTTTGTGTTTTAATTAAACTTAGCTGACAATTGATCTCTTTGTGAGACTCAGAGTCTGATCCATGCTGCTTCTTCCCCTGGCTTTTTGGTGTCTCTTCACTGGGCATTAGAAGAAGAAGAAGAAGAAGAGATTGGATTTATACCCCGCCCTCCACTCCCCAAGGGAGTCTCAGAGCGGCTTACAAACTCCTTTTCCCTTCCCCTCCCCACAACAGACACCCTGTGAGGTAGGTGGGGCTGAGAGAGCTCTTTCCCAAGCTGTCCTTGAGGGAACAGCTGGTACAGAGCTATGGCTTGCCCAAGGTCATCCAGCCAGGTGCAAGTGGAGGAGTGGGGAATCAAACCCGGTTCTCCCAGATTAGAGTCCGCGCACTTAACCACTACACCAAACTGGCTCTCATTAGCTGCCCCTTTCCCCATTTCCTGGGGTGGCATGAGGCCCTCAATGACTGCTTTAACACCACCATCTCTTACTCTCTCCACCCCTTCCAGAAGCAAAAGCAGCCAATGTACCTGCACTCCTCATTCTCCAGGCATCTTTAAAGACAGCATGGAAAACTGTGTATGTTCAATAAGGTATCCCATTTTTTTGAGACAAAAGCAGATTCTGCCCACCACCCAACCCACTGACAGATACTTGCTTCATTGCTGAGCTGGCCATGATGGGTGGGGCCTGATGGTATACTAAGCCACTATTTATCAAGGTACTGAATTTTCCTTGTTTTGGATTTTTACTATGTTTGAAAGGATCAGGGCATCACTATTACTGGAAATTACTAAAAAAATCTAGACCCTTTGTTAAAAATACTTTGGAACTTTCCCCCTTGCCTCAACAGTTATATATTTGCAACATGCCCCCTTTTCAATTAAATGGTTGTTTGAAATCACTAAGGGATGGGTAAATTGCCACATTTCAGTGGCTAACAAAAGGAAGAGCATTTGAATTTGGTCCTGTCACTGACTGGATGCAGTCAACGTTCTTTCCCAAGCCACTTCTATCAGTTTGGTCTAGGTTAATGTGATAGTGCATCAGAGTCACTAATACACATCCACTTGCAGGTTTTCTCACTGATGTTGAATAATCCATAATTCTCCACCATTGCTCAGTCCTGTCAGTTTCTACAGTCTTGGGAGAATAATCCTTGATGAGGCTGTAGGCAAATGGTTTTTGGATGTCAAATAGAATCTTAAATGTCTCCCAGGGTCAGGTCTCATTCATCTCTCTTTACATGCTCTCCACAGAGCAATTTGATTTTTAAAAAAGAACAGTTTCTATTTCTGGCATTTCAATTGAAAAGTCCCAGGTTTCTAGGCTGAAAGACATCTGTTTCAACTCTTAGAGAGGGTTGATGTCACTGAGCTGAATGAATTGTTACTCTGAAACAGTGATTCTTGATGTGATGGCTGCCAATGAGTGTCCAGGGGCTCATTTGCTACTTCCCCAGAACACCTTTTCTCCCAAGCAAAAAAGGGGGGGCAATCCTGGCTCCCCTCCACCTGTCTGGAGTAGGAGGTGCTTCAGAAAAACTCAGGAAGAAATAGGCGTACCAACTTCAAAGTGTGGGGACTGGAGTTACAGCTGATATCCACGCTGCAGAGATCAATCCCCTTGGAATAAATGGCAATTTCAGAGAGCAGACTATTGTGGCATCACATCCCCACTGAGCTCCCACCCCTCCCCAAATTTTGCCCTCTTCAGGTGCTACCCCCAACACTCCAGGAATCTCCCAAGGAGGAGCTGGTAAGCTTAGTTCACAAACATCTCCCTCATAGGAGGATGCTTGGCTTGTAACCTCTAAATAACCTTACAGCCCCCAGGCAGCCATTCTGTAGTGGTGGCCCCTCAAGTGTTCTGTGAAATTCCAAAAGGGCCCACCGGCTCAGCAGTGTTGGGAGCCCTTTGTCTAGTGCATTCTAATGCATTCGAGGCAACTCAGATGAGTTACCTTGAAATGCTCTACAGACTTTTCCTTTGTGTACTTAACTCCCGATGGTGATAATTGCCAGAAACCTAGCCTTGACCACCAGCAGGAACTGGGCAGACCTATCTGCTTCCTATCTGATAGGTTGTCTTTCAGCCCAGTTGTGCAAGAAATTATCATATGAAAAGGCCAGGTGAAGCCTTTGTCAAACAGACACTTGCCTGGCAGAAATAGCAGCTGGTCTGAGCCACTTTAGAACTGCAAGCTTTTGCGGACGACTTGATTTTCATATTAGAGGATCCCTCATTATCTATCTCACAATTTATAAAAGTAATCCAAGAATATGGGCAAGTAGCAGGGTTGAAAATTAATTTTAATAAAACTAAAATTTTAACTAAAATTGTATTAAAAACAAAATTTGTAATTGCAAGAAATTTCCTCAATGGAAATGTTGAAGAAAATAAAATACCTGGGAATTATGATGACAATAGAAGTAGTACATTAATGGAAGATAACTACAACGTGCTTCTACCTGAGATAAAGAAAGATCTTACCAAATGGAGTAGTCTTCAACTATCCTTTATGAAAAAAATAGCCACAATAAAAATGAATATACTTTCAAGATTTGTATTTCTAGCACAAAATCTACCAATCATGAAAAAAAACACAATTCTTTAGAGATCTTGATAAAATTATGAGACAATTTATTTGGAACTGGAAAAAACCAAGGATCAAGCTAAAGATATTACAAGATAGAAGAGAAAGAGGAGGATTTGGACTACCAAATTGGAACCTATATTATAAAGCTGCGGCATTAATCTGAATAAAAGAATAGTTGACTTTAGAGAATTTAAGATCCTTGAATCTAGAAGAGCATGACCTAAGTATGGGATGGCATGCATATATTTGGTACGGAAAGGATAAAATACACGTCTGCTTTAGACAGCACATATTAAAAGGAGCCTTAATGGTAATTTGGAAAGACTTAAAGGATTGCTTCTATAGTAAAATTCCCAAATGGGTATCCCCTTTAGAAGCCTTTATAAAACTGTCCTTAGTTGACAAAATGAATAGAGGAAATTATGAGGATCTTTTAGATAAAAATAACAAAGATCTGATGAATCATTACTAATCCAAAATATAAAACTGTCATGGTGGGAAAAGCTCCAACTACAATCTAGATTTAATGAAGATATTAGACTTGGTTTCTATGAAGCAAAAAATGACTTGGATAAAATATGGCTGACTACAGACGATAAAATGATTAAGAAATTGTATAACTTTTTATTAGATGAGTACACACAAGATGAGATGGTTAAGACAACTATGATATCATGGATGCAAGACATAGGCTATAATATTGCTTTAGATCACTGGTTAAAAATCTGGAAAGTAACAAAGTTTATGAGAGCCACCTCATATAAAGAAAATATTTACAAAATGTTCCACAGATGGCATTGGTCCAGACAAAATAGCTAGATGCTACTCAAACTCATCAAATAGTTGCTGGAAATGTCAAAACAATGTGGGAACTTTTTATGATATGTGGTGGCGATGTGGTAAAGCAAAAAACTTCTGGCTCAAAACACATAAAATAATCCAGGAAATACTTAATATCAATCTGCCCTTAACACCAGAACACTTTTTGCTAAATATACTTCTGGAAGACGTTTCCCAGTGTGACTTATACCTATTAACTTACATCTTATCAACTGCCAGAATTTTATTTGCCAAAATATGGAAATCAGAGAATACTCCCTCTAGAGAAGATATAGTGGATAAATTGTTAGAAGTAGCAGAAATGGATAAACTGAATATGATTTTACAAGAGAGAGATGAAGAACTTTTCCGAAATAGATGGTTAAGAGTTTATAATTGGATGAATATTAAAATGGAAATATAGACTCAAACAATGTATATGTATACCAAGGTATGGATCAATGTATAACAAAACCTAAATAAATAATAATAGAAGGAAGTCTGGCAAGGGAGTTTCCCAGAGAGAAATCTATAAGGGGGGAAAAGAGGAAGAAATAAAATGGGACCTAATTGCTTGGGGGGGGGGATATAGGAAGAGCCAGGCTACACCAGTTGTAAAGATAACAAATCTTTAATTCTCCCAAATGTTTAAAATGCCAGGCTTTCTCCCTTGACAAACTGGTAGGAATTTTAAAAATAAATGAAAGAACCACATTACTTACATACACACACACATACACCTTCATTGGCATTACTAAACTCCTGAGGTGGAGGCTGAGATGTTTGGGTTTAAATGCTAAAATGTCAGAAAAGAGTTTTAGGACTAAATTCACTGAGGTTGCGATCGGATGGGCAGTTCAATCCACTGTTGCCCCGCCGATGATAAAGCCAGATTATTTTGTTACAGAGAATCCTGACCAGACTCACCCCTTTTAGCACTCTTCAAAGTAATTTAATTGGCTGTGGAGTGACCAGACAGCACCAAGCATGAAGTCAGCCTGTTGGCCCCCTTTTTTTTAGAACTTTGTCCTAGGAGCATGCCCAGAAGCAGGAATTAGCCTGCTGGGATATGTAGTTCATGGGGCTGTCAGCCATCACTTTAAAAAGTTTTCCCTGTAAGCATGTGCACAAGTGCTTGCTGAGAATGCTGGGATATGGAGTTCACTGCTGTCCTCCCTGTAATCTTTTCAATTTACCCCTTCCCAAAATATTATTAAAAAGCTGCAGAACAGGGATGTCTTTCTTTGTGAGTTTTTCAAAAGAAAACAAGGCTTTGAGTAGCCCCCCCCCCCCGGGGGGGAAATGGTGGCTGGAAAACAAGAAATAAGTGAAACCTGCCTGACACCTTGGGTGCGCAACAGAGTGACCAGACAACAGGAAGTCCATTTTGGAAGTGGCTCAGACCAACAGGACCGGACATTGGTTGCAATCACATGCACAATTCACCCCAACATAGGCGCGAATGCTGGGCGGATTAAAGGAGCGCGATCAGATGCCAACATCTGGGAAACGCCCTGCAGCCATTGGCAACCCGTTTTGCTCCGCTGCACAAGTGGATTTAAAAAACACCTGGGAAAGTCCTGTAGCAAACAGGTTGCAATGGGCCGCAGACAGACTTTCCTGCGTCTGATCACCCCAGCACACTCCCATGGTGTTGGGATAGTCTTATCAGGCTATCTCAACTCCATGCCTTTTTTTTTTTTGCCCCATTGCCGCACATTCCATAGGGAGATCTCAGGGCGGAGGTGTACTTCATCGATTCCTCATGTAAGTGCATCAGGAACAAACAGTTTAAAAAAACCCCTGACTCACCCACGGTTGTGTCTGATCACGCAGTGGTGGGCAGTGCCCACATCTACAAAAGTCTGTGTGGTTGCGCAATTGCAGGTCAATTTACGCTGGAGGAAATACCCCTGCTTCCCCCCACACACTTTATCTCGCATGTGTGACCACCACCATTAATCAGGTATCAAAGAAACATGGGGCAAGGGGAGGGGGGAATGGAACTCAGACAACTGGGGCATGACAGACAAATGCTGCTGTCTGATCGTGCACTTTAAATCCATAAGGAAACAGCAAGGGCAATGGATCAAATTGCCTGTGTGACCACGACCAGAGTGCATGAGCTGCTTTAAAGCTACTACCAAACAAGGACAACTACATGTTACAGTTGCCTCTGGGTCAGATGTTTTGTGAACTCCCTGCTGGGAACCCAGCTCCAAGGCATTCAGGGTCCAATTTGTCCTAGAATCATGGTGCATGGGGAGAAGGGGCTTAAATCTCCCCCTCCCCAAGACATTTTTCCTAACTTGGCCTCTGGGAGCTCCAAAACAATCAAATGAAAGCTCTCCAAGTGGGGCATTTTCAGATTGGAAAACCAATATGGCAGGAGGCTTAAGTACCCTTTCCCTGTATGTCATGCACAAGATCCAAGCCAGGCTTTGCATGCCTCAGAGTTGCATTCCCAGCACAGGACTCAAAAAACAGTGTCTGACTGAAAATCCTCATGGCCAGTCTAGGGAGAACCATAATGTAGCTTAGGCCTGAGCATTGGTAAGATAGTAGCCTGTCATCCCAGAACTAGGCTGGTTGTGAAAGAGACAGCTGTTCACTGACTGGCATGCTGGGATGTAACTACTGGCTTTCTATTAGCAATCTAGTACACTGTTAAAAACTTCATCACACATTTCATTTTCTTTTGCATCTGTTTCATTCCCCCCCTATCTTTAATACATTTTGATTGACTATAACTGGACCCAAAGGGTTGTTCAGTAATAGAGTGGGATCAATGAACCAGCCAATTTTGTGAGTCTCATCTCTTCAAAGATGGCAATACTACTTCTTTTTCTTGCCCATATTTAAAGGCAAAAGAGGACAGAATAGAAATTGCTGATGTTCTTTAGGGAATAAATTCTAGGCTGATAAAGATTAGAGAGGAACTCACACATCCCAAAGCTATTAGTCTATGTCAAAGTGTGGGACTCACTCTGAAGATGGGTTGGAAGCTTCAGCTAGTTCAAAATGCTGCAGACAGACTACAAACTGGTATGAGCTATAGGGCACATATTTCACTTGTGCTGAAAGTATGTCAGAAGCAAATTGGTAGCCAGATTTAATTCAAAGTACTAACGGCCTTTAAAGCATTACACAGTCAATGACAATGACCTACTTCCATATGAACCTGCCTAATTACTACAGTCAGCATCCAAAGCCCTGTTTCCATGTGCCTTTGTTATCTGAAATAAGGCTGAGTGAGCAGAGCTTTTTCTATGGGGGCATCATCCTTAATTATAGAAGACCGTCTTAACAACAGTGATAGTTGGTGCCCTATAGAAATGGAAATGCTAGCCCCAGCCCAACTCACCTATCAGGTCTTACCTACTTAAGCACATTCCTGAGGCTACAGAGAATATTACCACCATCTGCTGTTGGGACTAGGCATCAGAGGCCTCAAAAAATCTTGCTTACACATATCTCTCTTACATTAGTCACAAGCCAGTACTGGCAGCCACCCAAGTCAAAAGGGATCACTATTTGACAATATATTCACAGTTGGTGTGCAGTCCTCTTCACACAACCCTGATATCGCCAGAGCATTAGGTACACACCAGAGCTCCCCATTCCCCATTCCATGAGCTGCACCGGACAACAGTTTTCCTTTTAGAAATGTGACATTATAGGATGTTAGCTTGGCTGGGCCTTAAAGAACTGGTTTTTATTTTCAGCAATCTCTGCTTCCTCACCTCCCAATTTTCTTGCCCAAATAAACATGAACTGTACAATTCATAAAGCGCTTCTTTTAAAAACAATTAAACAACATATGTTTAGAGATTCATTCATTCATTCAAGCATAACAGTGCAATCCTAAACACAGTTACACTCATTTAAGCCCACTGACTTTAAATCCATTGACTCTTCCACCTCTTTTTAAAGTTAAGGGAACAAATCGCTTTCCAGGTAAATTTGAGTTCCATTTGCAGCTCTATTCATTAGGTTATGCATTAGGATAAGGTGAGCCCCTAGAATCTGATCATTCAGTATCTTTCTGCCCATGTTAACAATTGGTTAACCACAACCACCCCTTGGCTCCTTTCTTGTGGAGTCTTGCCAGGAATGAGCTTGCTATAGCTACAGTGAAGGTGTGTTACCTGCCTGGAACCTCTGGAGTCAGGAGCAAGCAAAAAAAAAAAACCTTAAAGAAATAGTAATAATGTTTTATCTTGTTCTCTGTGTTTCAAGTGGGGAAAAGAAAACTGGATTGTGAACGAATATAACTGCAAGAAATAGATGATTCTTCTCTGTAGTGACCCCTTCAAGGAGATAAAGCAAATCAGCCATAAAAATATATTCTCTTCAAAATGCATAAAATTACCAGTTAATTTAAACATTGGTTCGTTTCTTTTAAAAAGTGACTGTTTCACTTGGACAAGACAGACTAACAGTGCAATCCTAAACAGAGTTAGACCCTTCTAAGCCCATTGGCTTCAGTGGCCTTAGAAGGGTATAACTCTGGTTGGGATTGCACTAGAAAGATGCCATACGGTCAGTCAGACCTGGAAGTCTTGACTTACCTCTGAATTTTTTCCCCACACTTGACAGGTGCTCCTTAGTAGTGAAAACTAGGCACACTTTCCAACTGTTCCTTTTTAAAAATCAAATTGCTCTGCGGAGAGCATGTAAAGAGAGATGAATGAGACCTGACCCTGGGAGACATTTAAGATTCTATTTGACATCCAAAAACCATTTGCCTACAGCCTCATCAAGGATTATTCTCCCAAGACTGTAGAAACTGACAGGACTGAGCAATGGTGGAGAATTATGGATTATTCAACATCAGTGAGAAAACCTGCAAGTGGATGTGTATTAGTGACTCTGATGCACTATCACATTAACCTAGACCAAACTGATAGAAGTGACTTGGGAAAGAACGTTGACTGCATCCAGTCAGTGACAGGACCAAATTCAAATGCTCAAATGCAAAAGGGGCAGGATCAACTGCGCAAGTAAAGAAGTGGTATGATCTACAAACACATGTGTGCATACTGAATGTTTAAAAACTCACCATTAATCTATATATTTAGCAGCTGCTAAAAGAGAAATGATCTTCTTAGCATGGGCCATAAATACAAGCTTTCCATTCAAAACAGATTGTCAATCTCAGGGTGCGATCACACGGACGTTTATTGCGTGTTCCCCATCGCAATTAAAGGGGCTGACTAGACGGGCCGCATCTGTCTCCTGTCTCGAAGCCCCCCCCCCCCCCCCCCCGCACTCAAGCCCGCTTTTCCAACCACCAGGAAAAACAAGTACCTATCGCGCTTGAAAGAGCAGCGCGGGAGAACCCGGGTTTAAATGCCCGTGTGATCGCACCCACATACTTTGTAGCTATTTGCATGCTAACAAACAGAACACAGATGTGGAAGCTGTCTCCTGATGTTACTTCCTAGCACAGGTATTGAGAGGTTCTCATTTGTTCCACCTGCCAAATTTAGTCGCTGAGTTGCTTGTTCAGTTACATGACCTACTGAAGCTACTTTGCTGGTTATTGTCTAACCCATGAGGACTTGTAAGAACACTTGTAGACCTTCCAGTAAAAACTACATTGCTTTGTCTTCAGATGTCATTTCATTGGTCAGTGAATAAAAGACATCATATATTTTAAATGCTTTCACAATATTCGTAAGCGGTTTGGAAGCTGTGAAAATAATTATTTTTTCCTAATTACATTATATTGTTTGTGCTGTTTCTTTATCATTATATTGTTTGTGCTCATTTTAGTATTTGTGAAGAGTGACAGATGCAGAAGTCCTGAAAGTTGAAACATTTGTTCCACCTGCCAAACTTGTTGTAGTATGTTATCACCAAAATGGTCTTTAACTTTCTGTTTCACGTACCCTTCTGAATACTGCTACACATCAAACCTCAGATCTGCCTCCATCGTTTTTCACAAATCTTCAGTGGTCTTCAGGGCTTTTGAACCTTTTTTTTCCTGCATGCAAGTTCTGGTGGTCCTTTGGTAATTGCCCCTTTTTAGCTGTTATCAGTAGTACTGAACCGAGGTGGAATCACCTGAAATTCACACTGCATGAAGTTCACATTGCAACATTGTGTTTTGAATGGTGTTACAGACTCCAAGCTGTTGAGGTTCAAACTATGCTCTGGGTACCAACCGGTCCCCCAGGTATTTGCACTGCCTCAAATCGAGCAAACAGTGCAAGCACCCATAACACCCTAGCACACCTGCCAGAAAATGCATAGGTTCCCGGATATTATTGTACCACATGTAAACCACATCAGTTAAAATATAAGAAGAGGAAACAAGGGCAAGTAGTCTGACACTCTCAGGTCTCCAGAAATCCTTGCACATCTTGCAGTGTTTAGTCTGAATAAAAGCCACAATCAGTAAGTGTTCCCCTACCCCTTGAACTCAAGTTTCAAAAGACTAAGACCAAGACTGATCCAGTATATACATCTTTCTAAGTTCAGGTCCCTTGGGAGTAATGACCAACAGCAGCTCCCCAAAACATTTGGTAGCATCTACCATATTTAATTTTTCTAGATTGGGGGTGGGGGGGGGGCAGTTTGGTATAGTGGTTAAGTGCACGGACTCTAATCTGGGAGAACTGGGTTTGATTCCCCACTCCTCCACTTGCGCTTGCTGGATGACCTTGGGCAAGCCATAGTCCTGGCACAGCTGTTCTTGAAAAAGAGCAGTTTCTGCCAGAGCTCTCTCAGCCCCACCTACCTCATAGGGTGTCTGTTGTGGGGAGGGGAAGGGAA
This sequence comes from Lepidodactylus listeri, assembly GCA_029233225.1. Taxonomy (NCBI): domain Eukaryota; kingdom Metazoa; phylum Chordata; class Lepidosauria; order Squamata; family Gekkonidae; genus Lepidodactylus; species Lepidodactylus listeri. The sequence continues at coordinate 53,017,572 of JARCFY010000012.1, forward strand.
ATACGATTGTAAGCTGCTCTGAGACTCCTTTGGGTAGTGAAGGGCAGGGTATCAGTCCAATCTCTTCTTTATTTGTGTGCAGAAAAAGTATTTAATTTTTACTGCAGCAAAATTATTTTATTGGCTACAAGAAGAAAGTGACACGTGGTGTTTGAGCCCAGGTTTCTCAGCTGCATGTCCATCTTCCTGTCCCTTGAGCTACCGGTGTCTCTCGGATTATATCCTGGCACCATGCCGATTGGCTGTTCAGAAAGGCATCTCTCCAACGAGTTAGCAGTATAAACTAAGCAAAATTTTTTTATTCCATTGATAATAGAACAGGATATATGCCCAGAAAAGAGTGAAGAAGAATTTTTATGGAGACAGGTAATGGATGAGGCAAAAAAAGATATATGATGTGCAGTAGAAGGAAGAAAGAGCTGATAAACCTGAGGAAGGATTTTTATTTCTTTTCCACTGTGAATTATCACATACTTCCTTGCACCCACAATGTGTTGTATATCAGGAAAAACACTGAGCAGCATTCCTTCTTTGCAACGCTGGATATTTTTGAGGTAGCATGTGTATGTCATTGACCTTGATAATAAACAGTTAGGGGCACATATACAAACATTACCTGTGTGGAGTAGCTAAAAAATCTTAATGCATTTATATTTTGAATTTTAAGATAATAGAAGTGCAATGTCAAAACTTTTAGTACGTGCTAGGGGAGATTCTATTGTTGAATACTTAATACTGGGATCAAAGCTATTGACTGATTTTTGTCACTTGCAATAAGAAGGTATTGCCAAGTATGCCTTCCTTCACACACTAAGTTGGGATGAAGTTCCCATCTCACACAAAGGATCCTTGCTCCCAAATTTCTCACTGATAAGAGAATGCATCAATTTTCTATGCAACAAAAATTCTCATTTGCAAAACAGGCACATGCACACTAGAAATGAGCTTTTGAGTCCTTTCCCAGCATTGTCAAGCGTGTGTCTTTGCATAAGGCTGGAGGAATGATGTGAAGGAAGGGACGCTCTTCCTCACCTTACCTTGCTATATTCCATATCTTTCAGAATATTTCTGCCAGTTTCTGCTATCAAAACCCTGCTGAAAGAAACAAATGCTGGGACTCAAATCTTATCTTGGGAGTTGTAGTAAAATCTTGTCTTTGCTAGGCATGGGCACAAACCAGGAAAATGCAGTTTGTTTCAGTTCATGGTTTATAGCATGCCCGGTTAATGAGCCATGAACTGTCATGAACTTTTAGGCACCAAACTGGTTTGGTTCATGAGGTTCATGATGCAATAGAATGCCACCCCCCCCCCCGCTAGAGACACCAAACTCACAGGTGATCTCTGGCTGACTCTCCTCTACCTGCCCTCCTAGTTTGGTGAGGATCGGATTTACAGGGTCCAAGTTATGTCCTCCCCCCCCCCCCCAAAATAAGGTGCCCCAGGAAAGTGTTTTCCGGGGAAATGACAGGAGTTCAAGAGTGTATAGAATGTATAGAGTGTATAGAATGGACCCTATAGAAGCTAGAGACATCAGACTCAAAGTAGACCTCCCCATGATGCTTTTCTACATGCCGTCCAAGTTATGCCGTCCAAGTTATGTGCAGATTGGATTGGGGGGGGTCTGAGTTATGGCCCCCAAAGAAAATGCCCCCAGGTAAGTGCTTTTGAGGGAAATGCCAGGTTCAAGAGTTTATAGAATGGACTCCCTGAAAACTATACCTTATACACCAAATGAACAAGGAACCTCACCCTTCCACCTGCTCCTCTACAGTCTCTCCAAGTTGGGGGCAGATTACATGTCTGGAGTCCCAGTTACAGACCCCTAAAAAGATCTCCCCAGTGCTCTCTTTGGAAAAGACAGCAGCAGTTACAAGAGTCTATGGAACAGCTCAGGAACAGGCCAGTGACGCCAGACTCACAGGAAAACTGGCAGATTTCCCCCACCAGACACTGGAAGCAAGGCAAGGCTCTCTCCTATGCTCACAGCACCCCCATGTCCCTGTTCTGAGGGACAGAGAGGCAGACATCCTGAGACTTTCGACAGGAGATTCCCAAAGTATCCCCATGGCAGCTTGGCAGGCTGCTTAACCACACAACAGTAGTCTTAGGCAAGCCATAGCCTATCACTTTGAGTCTCACTTGTGGGGATTATAATGTAGACCAACCTTAATAGTATAATCAGTGTTATTTAATACAGTACCATCTGAAGATCCAGTTTTGGTAAGGCGGGGTATAAATCGAAGTTAATAAATCGAAGTTAATAAATAAATAAATAAAAATAAACATCTAATTTCAGTGCAACATATCAACAATCAAAAGTGTGTTCATTCCAGCTACAAGTCCTCAAAATAATACTGTATTGTGATTGTGCCCAATATTGTGATTGTATTATAACAATACAATACAATCACAATAATGTGATTGCATCAGTACTGTATTGTGATTGTTTACCTCAGATCAAGGGTGGGTAATTTGGGTACATGCTGCATTGTTTGGATGGGTAGCTATTTCTCAGGTTTCAGAACCGAAGCTGACTCCTACTGGTCATAGTCCTAGGCACAGAAAACACGATCAAAAGTCGATCAGACAGTGATTTGAATCCTAGAGGCTGTTGTGAGCAAATGGTCTCAGAGTACTCCTCTGAGGAAGAGTGGGTCAGCATACCTGACTCAAGCCCACAGCCAGTGGCAGAGGTACTGCAAGGAGGAGGCAGTCTCTCAGGGGCCAGATATGGATTCTCAGCCAGGAACCAGCACATTGGCTCCTCAGCTTTCCAACCCTGGCAACTGACAAAAGAAAGCCAGTTGTGAGTCAGTTCACCCACCTTCATCCCCAGAACCTTGTGAATGTCGTTGGAAGAAGATTCGGAGAAGGGTTGCCAGCCCCCGAGCTTTAAAGGGTCTTTTTGCAAGCCAAGCATGTAGCCCATTACCGCCCCTCTCCCTCCCTCCTGCTAGATTTAAAGGGCCTTCCAGCTGGTTGGCAGGCCACATGGTCCCCGCTGATCAGCTGAAGCCCTTTAAATTGGGTAGGAAGTGAGGGAGAGGGGTGGCCGGGTGGCCTGCCAACTCCCAGACCCCCCATCACCCTGCCGGATCAACAAGTGGCCCCGCCAGCCCTAATTAGGAGAGACCTTCAAGCCAGAAGGCCCAGTGCTCGTCTAGAAGCACAGCACCAGCCCAGCGTCAACAGCAATGATGAGTGTTTGCAGGAGCAGGACGGAGGCAGCCAGCAGGTGCATGATGCAACACAGTGTGTGGCTTAACAGCAACAGAAAAGGGAGGAGATGTGTAGAAGCAACTTGTCTGTCAGCTACTGACCTTGTTGCCAGTATTCTGGGTAGATTTCTTCATCTCTGACCTTGGCCTGTGTTGTAGAAACCTTGCTCTTGGACCCGCTTTAGACTTGAAGTAGTGACTGCCACCGAAACTGTGCCTAAACCTCGGAGCTGTATTTTTGACCAACCTTGATGTTGAGAAACTAACTCTGTGTGCTTACTGTGTGTCAGCAGCCAGGATGGGCGTGTGTAGATGTTTGAATGGGATAATATCTTGTAAGCCCTTTTAATAGGCAGGTTTGACAGCAAAATAATCACAGGGTTGCTTCCATGTGCAGATCAGTGTCAGTAAGGTGGGAGAATATGGTCCAATCTGTCCTCAGTGTCTGGAACAGTTGCTCAGGTATCCCTAATCTTCATGCTCTGGTACTGAATTGAGTAACAGTAATTTAGTGTAATTTGTGGTCGGTTGATCCAAGGAAGATTTGGAGTGTGTGAGAGTCCGTCAAGTCCAAGGATACTTTGAGGTCACTGAGCATTGTCACAGAAAAACAGCTTAACTGGCATGAGAGGAGTTTGGTATTTGTTTCTCTTCCCTTTATTCTGTTGATAAATAGCAATCTCTTTTAAAACTAGGTGATTTTTTTTAGCATGCACTAGCTGTTTCTCCCATATAATATTAATCATTCAACATTAACATTATGTAGGAGAAATACCTATTGCATTAATGAGATAGACGCCTTTCTGAAATTTATTACTATTATGTATTCCATCAGTATCACAGTATTCAATAAAATGGTGAGAAAGAATAATGGAGACAGATCGACATAATTATCCAAATAGCAATACCACAAGCTAATTTTTAAACTTTGATGTTACATCCATTTTTATTAGGACAAAAACTGACCCAAATGCCCTTCATTATACCACTGAATCTATATATGATTTCACAAGGAATGTTTTCAAACTGAAGTGTCCAAAATTATGAATGCATGTTGTTTGAATTTTACAGTGTAGAAAGATCAGAAATATATTAAAACAGCAACAAATGAAAGCATTGTTTCACTATATGCGAACTCTAAGAATATTGCTACTTTGTGTGACTAATTTAGCTAGTCCTGACCTAGAAGAGAAGTGGCATTAGTACAGAAGATCCACCTGAGTTGTATGCCCTTTGAGATTAAGAAAAAAACTAGGTACCGCCATTATGGAAAGAAGCAGTGAGAGAAGGGGCATGGTTCTGGGCCCACATCAGAGGACCCATGGCAAACTCAGTTTGTTCTTAACCTCAGTTTTCTACAGTTGCATCTCCAACAAATTTTAACATACTTTTGAACTTCAGTTGGAAAGCCAAATTATTGTTTAAAAATATGGTCAAATTATTCTGTCAGTAGAATTGGCCAGCTGTAAACTAAAGGAATTGTAGACTATCTCAACCTTCCATCATCACAGGTATCTTAAAAACATCTTAAAACTAATTTGGGAAGTTTTTCATATAAGGGGGAAAATTACAAAAATAATTCATTTTGTTATTGGAGCAATAATCTGTATTGCTTAATCAACAGGAAATATTTCTTGATGACCTTGTTCAACTGTGATGAAAAATGGTCTTTTCCCCCTAGCTACATGTATTTCGTAACTCTGGTCTTTCTCTGTGGTCAGGGAGTTCAGCTAAGGAAGGACTGCTTCCCTTAGGTCATTCCAGGACAGAGAGCACATTCCAGAGCTCGGGAAGCCCAAATACTCTTCCAGCCTTCAGCACCTATTAGAGCTGTTTTTGGCTTGGTTCTCCTATTTAAGACCTTTTGGTCCCACTTAGCCATGTTTATTTATTTATTTTATTTACTTTGGGATTTGTATCCCGCCCTCCCCGCAAGCGGGCTCTACAGAGAAAAATAAAACTCACCAAAGAAAAAACACTATTATATTAATTTTAGCACACATTGTTATACTTTTCATAATGCAAATTTCTATCATAGACAACATTTATTGTATAAAATACAAAATAAAATATAAAATACATATAGGTTGTACTAATACAATACAAAAGCTTAATGTAAATGTACTTAGCACTGTCCTGGCTATGTTGGCTGTACAACATAGCTGCTTTGTGCTGGCTAGGTGGGATATAAATTCAAATAAATAAATAAATAAATACAAGCAGAACAAAATTCAAACTCAGTAGCACTTTAAGAGGCCAACATTAAAGCACTTTAAGAAGCCAACAAAAATGTCAAGGGTATAAGCTTTCATGATTCAAAGCTCAATTTGGGGAAACTTCTTTTTTAAAAAAACATTTTGGGGGGGGGAGAAGCTTCTTGAGGGGAAAAAAGATCAATTGCTGGTTCAGCCATTGCTGTTGAAAAGAAGAATCTAGCATCCTGACTTGGGTAGACCAGGCAAACCTGATCTTGCCAGATCCCGGAAGCTAAGCAGGGCCAACCCTGGCTAGTACTTGGATGGGAGACCTCCAAGGAATACCAGGGCTGGGATGCAGAGGCAGGCAATAGCAAGCCACCTCTGAAATGTCCAAGCCCCACTAGGGGTTGCCAGAAGTCAACCATGAATCCAGGAACACACACACACACACACACACACACTACTCACCAAGAAAGAAAGAAAGAAGAATCTAGCCAGTTTATGCCACCAGTGTTGGTTGCCTATATCTGGAAAAAAACTGGTTCCCATGGGATAGTCACCTTCCCAATCAATGTTACCTGAAATTTGTTGGGTTTGACAACATTATTTGTTCTCTCAGACATACTGCTCAGCTAATTGGGCTCTGCTGACCTGGAAATTTGTATTTAAAACTATTTATTTGTATTTGGCCATCCCTTTGAAAAGCTCATGAATTCTGTAAAATAGGCTAAACTAAGACATTCTGACCTCAAGAACAGAATACTGGGGAGTTGGTAGTGGTGGGGAAATGGGCAACCTTGCCACCCCTCTCTTAAGAAAACTTAAATGCTATAAAGTTTTTTGATTATGGCTGGGTACAAGCCATAGAGAGTTACCCAAAGCTTGGTAGAGAGTTGAGCATAGTGTCACAGAGTCAATCTCCTAAACTGAAACAAAGGCTGAGGACAGACTGGCAATCTGAAGCGGAGGCAAAGCGGAGGGAACTGGAGCGGGGGAAAAAACCCACGGAGCTGGCCGTTCACACTGGCCAGAGCAATGCGGATCAGCGGTGATACGGAGCATTCAGACTGCCATGGAGAGTTCAGACTGCCGCATAGCCAGCGCGCGCGGCTCGCGCGTGCCGCTGCACTTTTTTGTTTTCCTTTGATGTTTTTCGCATATGCGCATATGCACACATGTGCATATGCGCATATTTGCATATGCGCATATGCGCAAAACTTTTTGCCGGTGCGTTTACACTTTCTCCGGATGCCTCTCACTTCTTCCAGTTCACACTGTTTGGAAGCGGGAGGCATGCGGAGGAAGGCCCCTGAACACCGGGAAAAACCGGTGTCCGGGTAAAGCAGAAGGAAAGCGACTGGGAGACGGGTAAGTACGCAATGGAGCCGACGGACAGATGCGCATGTCTGAACATGCTCCTTTCCTCCGTTTGTGAAGCGTGCCTGCCCCGCTTTAGATTGCCAGTCTGTCCTCAGCCAAAGTAAGTCTGGTAACCCTTGCCTTTTATACTACCTATGAAACTGCAGATGTTGCTTTTCTCCTCTCAGTGGCCAGCTTAGTACACAAACAGGGTGGGCTGTACATACTTTGAGAAACGGATCTTTAGATATACCTGAGTTTCAGAGGCAAAGTGACTTCTGTATGCTGACATTTAGTTTTATCTTTCAAAAGGACACATTGACAATTATAATAAGTTTGGATCCCATGTACGCAAATAGACGTCTGCTTTCATAATCACACACAAATTACAGACACTCTGACTTTGTGGATAGTCTGATATAATGAATACTTGACACAAAATGCTTGCCAGAGCTCCGCTTTAGTTTTGAACTGTATTTGTGTTGTTGCTCTAAGAGTGCAGTTCAAATATTTAAATGCAAAACAGCAAAAGAGAATGAAGTAGAGCAAACAAGAATTTCAATGAGCTCCCTATTTAACCTCCATTTGCTTCTTATTGTTTGTGCATCTGCCGTATCAAACCTTATGCCTGCCTCTCCCCTGCTGAATTCAATCTAATTTAAAAAAATGTTATATAGTCTTTTAAATGTTTGTATCGTCTGGAGCAGGGGTGGCCAACCTTGCTTAACGTAAGAGCCACATAGAATAAACGTAAGAGCCACATAGAGATGTCTGAGAGCCGCAAGACAGGAACAAATATCACACAAACGTTTTTATTTTTAAAAATATGCAAATTTGCTTTTTATTAACATTAAATGGGACTGCCAAAAATAAAAACAAATGTGGAAAACCGGTTATAAGAAAGAGAGAGAGAGAAACTAGGAAAGCAAATAGATGGGAGGGAGGAGGGAAGGAAGGAAGGAAGGAAGGGAGAAAGAGAGAAAAAGCATGCCTCCCCTTTGCTTCCCCAGCCGCCCTGCCAGGAGCCGCACAATATGTGTGAAAGAGCCGCATGTGGCTCCCGAGCCACAGGTTGGCCACCCCTGGTCTGGAGGGTCATTTTATGGCATCACGTAACAGTTGTGTAAGATCAGAGGAAATGTAATGAAGGAATATTATAAAGGAAAAATTAACATTTACTTGTGGAATACAAAGCAATGAGTAAGATTCCAAAAGTATCAAAATCATGTAGCTGGAAGAGACCAGAAACAAGGGATACCTGCACATTACCAGTGCCTACACAAATCAGCCTAGGCAGTCCAGATCCAGAATTGTACCACAAATCAAGTTCTGGCCCTTCATGATTTAGGAGCTCCCTTTGGCCACCCTCCTTCTTCCCTGAAAGGAAGGTAGGTGTTGAGCTTCTGGAATAAGAATTTGGGAAGACCTAATTCTAGGCCTGTAGCCAGGATTTTGTAGTTCAGGGAGCCTTTAAATAAATTGGGGGACACTGACATCGCAAAAAAAAAATTAAAATTAATTTGGAGCAGGTGGGTATTTACTCCCGCTATGGTTCATCAACATCCTGTGGTCCACCATGGCAACTTGGGCACCAGGAGGGCCTGGATGGAAGTTGGGGAGCCAGGCCCTGAAATGGACCACTGTAGCTTACGGACCTGCCAGGTTCCGCCCCCCCCCCCCCCCCAATCGGGGATAAGGAGCAAGCAGGCTTTCAAGGCTTGTTGCTCCTTCATGATGCCACTGCTATTTGGAATGGCCCACCCACCCATCCCTCTAATTTGGCAAAGTGGGATTAGCTGGTTGCTTCAGGGCTAAGCAGGATTTTTTTTGGATCAGTTCTGATTGGCAGAGAATGGATTCTTCTTTCAACTTCTCTGTCACTTTTTACAGGGTGGGCTATTTTCTTTAATTAAGGGTAGTAAGACTGGGGTAGTAGGGTTGCTGAATCCCCTGCCCCAAGCTCCCATTTCCTGCTGCCCCTCCAAGTAATGGTGGGAGGAATTTTTTTTAAGAAAAACTCTCACTGTTATCACAAGTGTGATGTCACGTCTGGGGAAAACTTGGAAGCGACGGTGGTAGCTCTAGGAATCACTGGTTTTAACTGAGATCATCACACACATGATGCCAGCCTGCCCTCCATGTCTCTGCCCCCAACCCCATGAGGTAGCCTGGAATAGTGTGGGCTTTCACTTAGGTTAGGAATGCTTGGTGAGAATCTTGAGTTATCTGAAGCTCTTAAGGGCAGGTTGTCTAGAGAGGTGGCACAGAGATTTTCTAAACAGATAAATCGTTTGGGGGGAGGCTTCCCACACTGGCCTCTCATAGGTTACCAATCAGGGGGTTTGGAGAAGGGATACCTTCAGGGCTGGGGCTTCACAATGTGAAGACTGGTGTTTGCTAGGGAATGCTACACATGGATTAAGGTCACTCTGCACTTGGAGCCAGAGTGGGATTGCCCATAATGTTGGCATGTATCAGGCAGTCTAGTAAGTTAGACAGTGGGTTTTTAATAAGGCTCAGACCACTTGTAATTAATAAATCCTGGTTGAACTCACTGGTTTGTGTGTAGCATCTTTTCTGGGTGGGGAACAGGGGAAACAGAGACAAGGTGGACTGAGTACAGTAAATATTAAGCAATGGCTGAAGAAATAAGGAGTATAATGTTGCAGGATTTCTGGCCTGATTCTGAGCTCTGGCTATAGCCATTGGATTAACTCCTATGTCATGGAAGGTTTGAGAGGGAAAAGTTCACATCAGGACTGAGGTCAGCACGGGCTTTACAGTGTTAGTAGGAATGAATGTGGGAAGGCATGATGGATGACTATAGAATAAACAAACCATATTAATTCATTTCTGTGAATATGTATGGGCATCCATTTAAGAGTATGAAAAGGAATTATGTATGAAGCTGAAGGCTTTTCTGGAGTTTTTTGCTGCTGCAACTACCATCGAAGCTGTCTACTGTTCAGCTTGAAAACTGATGGGAAATAGATCTCTGCATGTGGTTAAGTGCATATACATAAAATGCATCTTTGTGTTCTCTCTGTATTATTCTGTGCCGACAAATGACAGTCAATAGGCTACCAAGCGTCAGTTTCTTTTCTAGGCCAAAATGTTTGCAGACAGAAACCTACCCAGAGAAGCTGAATTAACTAACAGACACAGCCAATTTGGCATCTTAGTAAAGCTACATCTGGTATAGTTTGAGAAGAAATTCAGGGTTTGCACAAAAGCTGGGAAACGTGTTTTGAATTAGTATTGGACAGTATTTTAATTGGTAGGAAAGCCTCTCTCTCTCTCTCTCTCTCTCTCTCTCTCTCCCCACCCCCCGCCCCGCATCCCATGTCATTTGCCAGGGAACTTGTAAAGATTTCTGCAGATGTCTCAAACTCTGACGACTCCTTCAGTCTTGAATCATAATTGCTGTGGTCTACATTGGTGAACTGCCTTAAGAGGGGAGCCATAGTATGTGCATACATTACCTATGCTGTAGCAGGTTCTTCAGAGCATGTGCGGAGTTCCTTGTGGTAACAAGAGGTTGAAGGTGTCATTAACGTCCTGTGGACTCAGTTTCCACTGAGGACTGAAAACTGAAGACAAGGGAAAATCCAAAATGTCCAGATATTTATGGTAAATGGAATCAGACCTAAGCCAGCCTCCTTTCTAAGAGTGACAAACCACTTTAATGAATCCCATGCAAAGTTCCATCTCTGATGTCAGAGGCTATTGTTACCAATCAGAGCCATACAAAATATAGTCCCACCTCCATCAAGCACCTGGTAATGGCTCTAAACTTCCATAGCAAATAGATGGATTGTCATTTGTCCAAAATAAGATTGTCCTTTGTCCAAAAGTCTGCCAGAATAATCTACTGTGGAATGGAAATAAATGGATTATTCTAATGGAACCTCCAGGAGTCCAAGATGGCAGACACTCTAGGTGGTGCTGTTGCCTGAGTCAGGTGTTAGGGTTTCTGTCACAAGCATAATGTTTAAAGGGTCCCTCTGCGCTACGCTGAAGCTTCGCTTGTAGTTACACAACAAAGAGGACAAACCATTCTCAGATAAAAATATACTTTCGTTTCAGAATTATGAGATGGCTGTTATAAAATTGCTACAGTGAAAAAAAAAAGCATTCTTCCCTAATGAGTGAATAAATTTTTAAAAAGATATGTTTTATCAGTGCATGTTACCTGAAGTAATTTTTCTGACTCTCCTTTCATTATCATTATATCTCCTTCCTGTAGAAGAAGAAGAAGAAGAAGAAGAGATTGGATTTATATCCCGCCCTTCACTCACTTGGAGTCTCAGAGCGGCTTACAAACTTCTTTCCCTTCCCCTCCCCACAACAGACACCCAGTGAGATAGGTGGGGCTGAGAGAGCTGTTTCCCAAGCTGTCCTTGAGAGAACAGCTGGTACAGAGCTATGGCTTGCCCAAGGTCATCCAGCCAGGTGCAAGTGGAGGAGTGGGGAATCAAACCCGGTTCTCCCAGATTAGAGTCCGCGCACTTAACCACTACACCAAACTGTAGGAATGGATGTAAGCTGGACAACAAATTGGAGTACAGAAATGGGGGGAAAATTGTTATAAAATTGCTACATCCTTCATTATTTGCCTTGTTTTGTTTTGTTTTGTTTGAGGGAGGACTGATACTTCAGAACAGTGCAATTACATAAAATGGCAGGTCATTAATGTCTTCTATCACTGTTGGAGAGGGAATGGCTGCCTTCTGCAACTGCCAAAAACTCCAAAACTTTTTGAAAAGAAAAAGTACTCAGGATGAAACAGTGCAGTGGCAGGACTTCTATAAAGGGCTGTCTAGTCAATTACTCTTTTCATTGATGATGACCATAAGGGGCCAGTCCCCTGCCCCAATTGCAGGGATTAGCATAACAAAAGAGGATCACCCACACTTCAACCTGCCTTTTAAACTGGGGGGGGGGATTGTCCCAGAGTGCCTATTCAAATACGTGGAGAATTTTTAATAAGATTATAGTATTATGCTATTCTTGTGGAGAACTACTGATGTGCTCCCAAACTGAAACAATTTAAAGTGGAGTGGGTAGAGAATCCTGATGATTTTATGTGAACCTAGTAGGGGGGGCTTCAGGTGTGAAGAGAACATATCTGGGGGGCTTCAGGTTAGGTATTAAAGGGAAACCATGACTAGCAGTGGAGAGAAAATTTCTGAGGGTAGCCTTCTTGGTCTGCAGTATAATAGATCCAAGTCCATAGCATAGAGACGAACAAGAGTTTCAGGGTATAAGTTTTTGAGAGTTAAAAGTTCTTTTGTCAGACACAAAGAGGAAATGGAAAGAAAATGGATGGCCCTCTGTCACCTGAAATCTCCATTCCCAGTGCAATTTCACACTCAAACACAAATGCACCAATAACTTGACCATCAGGGAAAACCACCCTGGGGTGGAAACAGCCTAGGATGCTTTTAAATTGGAGATGCTAGGTGTTGATTCTGGGACCTTCCACATACTCCCGTCCTTCTCTTCCACTAAGCCTTGGCTCCTCCTTAATCATGCTCCTGTTTCCCTTTTTAAGTGTCCAAGGTTGAAATAACTAATGAACTAATTCAGTGCAGGTTCATTACAGTAATGAAAAATAATTTGAGAGATGAGTGTTATAATTTGTTGAGTAGCTTAAATGAAACTAAGTAGTTTCTATGAAGTTTGGCCAAGAACCAGATCCTATGAATTTGCATCTCTGGCAAATGGGTGTCTAGGTGAAGCATAACATCTGCTGCCCCAGCACAACGCCATGACCTGTGATGTGGCACAAACATCATTAGCTGTCCCATTGCTATTGGCACTGCAGAATGGGAGGTCAGTAATGCAAAGCTCCTACACAGCATGAAAGTGGGCTGAGACCCTGGCTTGCTGACAGTATGCAAAGGTATTTCTGTCATCCTCGAGCCAGCAGCGTGGGCACAAGCTGAGACATGAAAGGAAGTAAAATAAATGGGCCACAATTGATGCAGTACATAGTTGGAGGATACTACAGGTATGCCAATGTACGATACTGTGCTCTGCCAGTAAATCTGGTGTATGTATATATATATATAGTCCATTTTTCTCCCTGGACTGCAAAAGGCATTTGCGCAAGCAAACCAGTGCAGTTTTTGGATGCTTTCACCTTTGGATCCATGCCAGGAAGCTTTATTTACTGCAGAGCATGAGCTGAGTTTGGATTTGTCAGCATCACTGAATCCAATCAGTTCCAGATGCTGCCTGATTAGGTGTTCTTCCTGCATATGATTTCATCATCTTTCATTGAGTCTCCACAATAGAGCCAGTTGAGCCAGCAAATGCTCTATCTTCACAAGGACTTCACAAAAAATTACACCTCAAATCCCGGACTTCTGTGTCCAGGTGCAGATGAGACCTAAACATTTAACATAGGGCTCTCTGTAGAACTGAGCCCAAACAGCTTCTCTTCACTTTAGTTACTGCTCAAAAGCATCTCAGGGTTTTGTTTATTGTTTTAGTGCGGTTTTGACTGTACTCCCTATAGGTCATTGCTCAGGAAAGCTCTTGGATGCTGGGATTAGAGGAGATCCTAGGATGAAATATGAGAGCTTGAAGGGAAGCTGCAATCCTCACTGAGGTAAACCATAGATACAGTCCCTTTCAATATTCTTTGTATGCCTCACCTCACATAGTTAAAGGTGGGGTGACATACATATTTTGATACCCAATATGTCTGTAAATTCAAAAGCACTGCATTAGAGGAAGTTATATTAGGTAGATTCCTGGGAATAGTGACTATGTCCAACCCTCCTCCCTTCTCCCAATTTGTATTTATGTGTTACATTACAGGTTGAATCCAGCCCAGTTTTTCATTTAATTACACCTGATTTCTCTCCATCCTAAAGCCCATCCTCCATCCCTTTTGTAAATGCAGGTTCCATGATTCTTTTTGGGTGATCAAATATGATGTCCCTCCTTTCCCCCCCATCAACAGAAAATTTGGTTGGTTCCAACCCCATATGTTATGGGCAGCATTATCTTTCATAGGTTACACATTCTATTTGTGATTAGCAAGAGAGCAGTTCCTTAAAACTGGAACCTGCCTCCCTATTGTTATTTAGCCGAAGGTCTAGCCACCTCTTGTTCATCTTAATATTATGTTTTGCTTTTCATATTTACCACTTATTGTAAAACATCTCCAGCAATATCTTCATAACAGGAAAAAACTTGAAAACGGCTTATCAATAAATGATATTATTGCTATGAAAAGCATGCAGAGTAAGTGCATTTTCTGCTAGCTATACATTAAAATCTTGTGAGGGCAAAGGAAATTGAAACTGTCTTTATAATGGATCATAAATCTTAGAAATGGTGTGAATTCATGGATTAGAAAGCACTTGGTGATTTATCTCCAGTCTCATGTTCTCATTGGAAATGAAATTATAGCATTTTCATATTCAGCGTTCATTTCGAGAATAATATTCTTCATAGAAATAACATGGAGAGAGGTCTTTTTTTCTGTATTGGAAACATCTCTGGCACCTTCATTGCATTTCTAATAAAAAAATTTTCATGAACCATAAAGTAAGGTATATAATCCAGCACTAGCACTGTGTTGGGGCACAGTGTTCAAGAAGAAAGATGAAAATAGGATTCAGGCAACAAATAAAGGGCAATATAGCAACCATTCAATCCAAGAATCAGAAGTTAATACAAATGTACTTTAATCCTCATAACTAGACACAAGCAATGCTAGTTGGGAAAAGCTAAAATGTTAGAGGGACTGTATCCACTTGTAGTAGATGGAGTGGAGCTGACATTTGTAGAGCAGTTTAAGAGCTTGGTGGTGCCCATGAAGCCAACCTTACTGTTTGAAAATCTGGTTGATGTGATGGCCAAGAGTACTTTCTATTAGCTGCATGGTGGCTAACCTGGTCTTACTGATCCATGCTTTTGCAACCTCACGGCTGGATTAATGTAACAGGCTGGACATTGGGTTGCCCCTGAAGACAACCTGGAAACAGCAACTGATTTAGAATGTGGCAGCCCAGTCACTGTCAGGAGCTAGCTGACATGTTGGTTATGACCTTTAAAGCATCCATGGCATAGGAATCATGTATCTAAAAGACTATCCATTCCTTTATTGGCCCACAAGCCAACTCAGATCCTCAGGTTGCCACCTTCTGGCTATTCCTCTGTTCCCCTACTTAAGGAAGTTAATCTGATATCTAGTAGAGTTTATCCTACACTGTGGAATAGGATTCCTGAGAAGGTGAAGGGGGTACCCATCTTTAGAAGTTTTTGGGGAACTGCAAGTCCATTTTATTTGCTATGTTTCTTCCTTTTTGGGGTAGTGGCTGAAGGCAATTTCTTGGGGAAAGGGAATTAATAGGCTTTTATTATACTTCATATTTTTTTAAAAAAACAAATGGAACTGTAAGCTACCCTGAGCCACAAGGGCAAAGAGTAACTCACTGGGGTCATTTCTGGTTGATAAAACATGGCAGAGATGGGTGGAGTATATGTAATTTTAGAACCAAAATACATACGACACAGACGTTTTGTGATTGGAACTATCAACAAAGCATCTGACAGCAGGAAAGGAAAGGTTTAACACCCACCCCTGCACCTTTATTCCTCTGAGATTGCTTTAAGACAAGCATATACCAGTCTTTTTCTCCTACTGAAGTTAAAAACATTCCAGGAGATGCATTTATGATAAGGACACTGGTAATGGGAGAATGAGTTATTGGTCTCCTTTCTCCATAATGGTGGCCCAAGATCACCCACTGAACTTCATTGCTGGTTTCCCCTCACTAGATATTAAAGACATTAAACACTATCACACACTTCAGAATTGAATGGAGTCAATTGGTATTGACCATCACATACAAAGCACTTCATGGCCTTGGATCCTCATATCTGTGAGCCTGCCTCCCCCACTTTGCTCATCTGAGAAAAGTCTTCTGCAGGTACCAACCTGAAAATGGACTAAATCAATAACTTCCTATTCATGTGACTTCTCCATTGTGGCCCCCTCCTTGTGGAATGGCCTGCCTGAGGAGGTCAGGAAGATTCCCATCCTCTTAACTTTCCACAAACTATTCAAAACTGCATTGTTGAAGAGGGCTTTTTTGTGTGGGCAATAGAGTTGCACTGTACTAAAAGATTCACTTGGATAAAGTATTAGAGACTGTGGGCTATACTAGGGTCCTACTATGTAATTTTTGCATCATTTAATGTGCCATGTTAATACTTATGCTTTGCTTTAGTTCTGTTTTCAGATTTCTAGTTGGGTCTACAAACCCAATTGTTTTGTTTACTGAATATCTTATCCTGCCAATTATATTGACTCACTCTGTGTAATCTGACTTGAATCCAAGTGAGAAAGGCAAACTATAAATAATCAAAATAAAAATAACCACAAAACCTTCAGTGGTAATCTTCAGTATTTATGGATAGACTGGCACTTTAACTTATTGGAAGTCCACTGGTGACCAGGATGAAGCTGAAAAAAGTCATTTCAATGGTGCTGCTGATGCTAAAGAGGTCATTGAGCTAAGACCTGGGCCATGCTGATGATGACAACGATCTCTCCATCAGGCGAGCCTACTCCTGTTACCATTGGAATGATGACCTGGGTCTGAGCTGAATGGCCTCTGTGGCACTACTAACATCACAGAGGCCAGTGGGCTCAGATTGCCATTTTAATGTCCCAATCCACCCCTGTCTACAGGTCTTGCAAAAGATGGCAGCAAACAAGCTCAGCAGAAGCAGGCAGTGGAGATGAAACTACTGCTTCCCATTTCTGCTTCTCTCATTGCCTGCACACTACCAGCTTCCTCTCATCTAGACACAACCGAACATCGTTTGTTGTGGACCAAGTGCAACTTTTTACTATTATTATTCATTATTAAAACTTTGACACAAGACCATGAGGTTGACAATTTCCATTTTGATGTGCAGGTAATTGAGTCTGAAAGGCACAAAATCACCCATGGATAAGGTCATTTTGCACTCGTGCCATCTCGGAGACTGTATCTTCTTGACAGACTTTTGACCCTGTCGTCGCCACTTCTAGCTGCTCAGCATCAGTGAAATTTCCAAGGGATTGGAGTCAGTTAGAAATAGTTTTTTACTTGACCTTAAAAGACATCATTCAGAGAAGCAGTCCATTTTCAGCTAAAGAAAATGCAATTTGGATATCTGAATAAAGTTTTTAAAAATGAAAATAGGAAGTTATCGAGTCATGAATATATTCCCATATATTGCTGGAAAAGGCTTTCAGAGGAGAAAATGTAGCATTATTAAAGATTATTGAACTGTATGGATGCCAGAGGAAAAAAATCCATTTCATTCTAGGTGAAAAGACAAAACCTGGATTTAGCTGAATAGATCTGAAAAAAAGCTGTACCAGTAAGAAGAAATATTCTTCCAAATGCAAAGGAAATATTATTAGAGTGATATGAATATTATTATACCTGGATTTTTTTTCAATCCCCAAAGCACTTTGTCTTATTGAAATAAGAAGCAGGCAATTTGCATATGTTTTAAATGCCTTGAAGCTGATGTTCTTCATTGAAAAGTTCACAGTTTTGTTTCAAAATACACAGAAATTGGACAATTTTATGTGGATAATCTTTGCCTTCTCTTTGTCCTCCTAGATGGCAGGGAAATGATGGCTCCAGGAGCCTGCAAGAAAAGAAGGGAGACAGTGAATTTACACCATCCACTGAAATACATACACTCTGGAAGCTTTACTCAGCAGTAGCTTTGAAATATAACTGAATGGCTAAAGATTTATGAGGGTAGTATTTTGTATTTCTTCTAAACAAGTGCAGTTCTGTTTCCTTTGTTATTTTTGTTTGATTTTCTAATATCTGTGAAAATAAATAGTTATCAAAGTAGAGCAAACAACTTTATCCTACCACTGGTCATGTCCCCTCTTCCAGCAGTCAAACTAGGTTTTGTCCCTTTGTGCACTGTAGTGCAGCTTTCTTCTGATGCAGTTCCATCACAAAATCATAGGGACAAAATAACATGTGTCATGAACATTTAGAGGCTAAACAAACCAGTTTGGTTCATGAGGTTTGTGATGCAGTAGAATGCCCTTCCCTCACATGTTAGAGACATGAAACTCACAGGCGGGTGACTCTTTGGTAAGGATTGAATTTACAGGGTCCAAGTTACAGTCCCCTAAAGAAGGTGCCCCCATTCTCCATTGTTTCCAACAGAGAAAAAAACAGCAAAAAAGCAAGGACAAAAGAAGCCCAGCAAAACAGAATCAAAGTTCCAGAAAATCTCTTCAGTAGAAACTGAAGGGGGGGCATTTTTGCAAGCCCAGCAGAACAAGTATAGTGTACAGAGTGTCCAGCAGTACCAGTGCAATTAAAGAGTGTCCAGCAAAACCCAGTGCCATTGTGGGAATGCCAGCTCAACAGAACTGATGTGAAGTACAGAATCACAATCCAAGCAAGGGGGAAATCCCAGCACAACCAGTTCACAGAATGCCCAGCAGAACCCAGTGCCAATGTAGCTATGCAAGTAAAAGAGGACTAATGTCAAACAAGAGAATCCCTGCAATACAAACTGAAGGGGGGACATTTTTTTCAAGTCCAGCACAACCAGTTCAGTGTACAGAATGGCCAACAGAACCCAGTGCCACTGTGGCACTGCAAGCCTAAAAAGACTGATATCAAAGCACAGTGTCACAAGAAATCCAAGCCGGGGCTGGGTTCCAAGCCCAGCGCAATCAGTTACATTGTGCAGATTGTCCAGCAGAACTGAGTGCCACTGGCATTGCAAGCTTAAAAGGACTGCTCTCAAAGCACAGAATCACAACAAAACCAAGCTGGGGGTGGTGGTGTCTTAATCAGGTCTTAATAAGGTATAAACATTTCACACCCAGCCCCAGTGCTTAGGTGTTGATTCTTTGCCAGTAATCTTAGTCCAGAAGTCTACATATTCATTTCTCTGTGTGTGGTTTTCTTAGAAATCTTACAACCAATTTTCAAAGGATATCTGTACCTACAAATCAATGAAGCAAGTCTGTTTCTCATGAGGTTGCAGAATTTTCCTCATTGAGTCCCACTGAAGGGACCACTACTAATTCTTGTGGTTGATAGGAAGGGCACTTTAGCTTTGACAAACATTCCAAGCTGTAAATTATTGCTTTTAAGGTGGATGAGTTAAGACTGGATCTCTGTGTCTCCTAGTATACACATTAGTTGAATTGTCTTGGCTCCTCACAGTCACCTATTTGTGTTTCTATTGACTTTTGAAGGAATCAAATACATTATTTTACAAACTCCAAAAGCCTTCAAGACACAATAATGAATGGATCATTGACTACACCACAGTCAATAGACTATTATAATTTCCCTTAATACAGCACTTCTGAGGAATTTTCGTTTGTTTGAAAGATTACACTTATAAAACAACTAGCAAAAGGTCTGTAGGTATAAAGGGCTGAATTTGGGAATAAAAAGTAGTATTTTTTTAAAAAAAACCAGTGTTTTATAGATAGCCACTGTGGCATAGTATTTAGAGTATCAGACTAGGATCTGGTAGACCCAGGTTCAAATTCCTGTTCTGCCATGGAAGCTTGCTGGGTGACCTTGGGCCAGTCACTCTCCCTCTCAGCCTAACCTGCTTCATAGGGTGGTTATTGCATGTATAAAGTGTGTGTGTGTGGGGGGGGAGAACACTAATGTAAGCTGATCTGGGTTCTCATTGAGGAGAAAAACAGGGTATAAATATTTAGGACTGGACATTAATTGTTATCTTTCTGTTTTCATTGATAGATCATACAGAAAAGACCTTTCCTGCCTTTCTCATTCTATTTTTAATTTTTTTAAATTTGTATCCCACCCTTCCCGCAAGTGGGCTCAAGGCGACTCCCAACATGAACAGTCATCTGCATGTCCATGAAAGGGCTGAGGAATTCATCTAAGCCTTTTCCACTGAAAATGACAATACTATGTAAATATTCAAGGCAACTTGCCACTTATGAAATCCAGCATTGTTCTGTATCTCAGGTGGTCAACATAACACATAAATGAATTTGGCTAGCCTGTTTGTAAGAATTTTAAGCTGTTTTTGGATTGTTTGTTTGTTTCCTTAACAGTCATGTTAATCTCCCATTTATACTGTGCTATATCCAAACTATGCTTGGATCCAAACTTGCCCTTTCATGAGCAGGACTCTCCCAATGAACAAGAGACTCTTTCAGATCTAGGAATGCCAACCTCCAGGTGACACCTGGGGATACCCCGGAATTACAGCTTATCTCCAGACTACAGAGATCAGTTCCCCTGGAGAAAATGAATGCTTTGGAGCAGGCCCGTAACCAGGATTTTGTAATTTGGGGGGCCTTTAAATAAGTCAGGTGGC
Source organism: Lepidodactylus listeri (assembly GCA_029233225.1). Lineage (NCBI taxonomy): Eukaryota > Metazoa > Chordata > Lepidosauria > Squamata > Gekkonidae > Lepidodactylus > Lepidodactylus listeri. Next base: position 53,037,720 of record JARCFY010000012.1, read on the forward strand.
ATTGACATCACAAAATAAAAAATAAAATTTAAATGAAATTTTAAAAAACTCACTTTTGCAGCATTTACGCTCTGCCTGCCTTTGTGGGAAAGCAAGCTGAATTTGGGAAAGAAGCGGTGGTGGGGAGTCCTCCGGGTGGCCCAGAGAGTCAGGAGTCCTCCAGGCAGCCCAGAGAGCCGTGGGCCTGGAGGCTGGATCGAAATCTTGTGGCCTCAGCAGGAAGTCAGGGGCCAGCCCCCCAAATCCTCCACTGTAGCTATGGGCCTGCTTTGGAGGGTGGACTTTATGTCCTTCCCAGGGTCCATCCCCAAATCTCCAGAAGTTTCCCAACCTGGATCTCACAATCCTGCCCCCCCACCCCCACCGGTGGCCCAGGGACATGGCAATCCTATTCTCAGAAGCACAACTTCAGCTCATACAAGGGTATCTTTGAATGCAGTTCATTATATTAATCTCCCATCTATGCAATGTGTTTCCAATGGCACTGAAGCTAATCAAAACTGTGTATTTATTAGATTCTGTTTTATTCTTCTAGGCAAGATTCTGGAACTTATTTATAATCAAAATGCTTAAGTTTGCAACTTGATTACAGTGCATCTTTCATTATTGGCAACCACAATTAATTGTGTTTGAAGATAATGAGGAATAAAAATGCCATCCTAAGCATAATTATGCCTTTCTAAGTCCATTGTAATCAATGGGTTTAGAAGGGTGCAACTCTGCTTAGGAAGGCACTGTTCATTTCTTAAATCAGACATTTTCTTTAAAAACAAAGTGGGAAAGAAATGCATAGACACCTCATGTTTTTTATTTCTTCAGTTTTCAGGTTATGAATGATTTTTTTGCCCTCAAAAGAGGTTGTATTTGAGATGAGACGAGTTTGGATAACTAATGAAGCAAGTAATGAAGTGGGTTACCCAGAAAGCCTGACCTCAACTAAGTGACAAAGCATATTAATCATAAGAGGAAAGAAGGACAGCTACAGCACGGGATGATTTTTTTTTTAAAATGCCACATTGTACATTACAGGTAAAAAACCCAAAATGATCCTGCGTAAGAGACAGAGATGGATCCTACAATGAACAGCACAAGTACTGCAGAATTCATATCTGTCTTGAGACAAAGTGCAAGGAGAAAGCCAAGGATGGATGTTGACATAGTGGCTAAATGTCCAAGGAGATGGTGGATAGGAAGGAGTGCTCCATGAGCTGACAGTGGTAGAAGTTCCCTTAGTGCAAGATACATACATTGCTGATGGTAAATGAAATTGACATGCATTCAAATGGAGGAGGCATATTGAACACTTGGGCTGATTTCGCACTGGCCAGTTACCTCTCGTTCTCTCCGGAATTTCCCCTCCCAGTTTCCTCCGGAGTATTTTCTTCATTTTCCCACTTGGAACCTCAGCCCTTTCAATATAGCGTGATGAAGGGTTTTCTCCAAAAAATTTTAGAAACTCCCACAATGGGGCGGCCCTGATGAAAGGCAGACGAGTGGGCGTGTTTTCATTTTGGGTTCTCCCCCAGAACGAACAGGAAAATCCTCTAAAAACAGGATTTGTTTGCTCCAGGGAAACTCTGGTGCAGCAGGGCGATACTCCAGAGCAAAACATGAGCCTGAAGTAACTGGTATGAAATCAACCAGAAGCTCCGGTGCAAGCATGAGGGCAAACCTGGGGCAAACGCTAGTGCAAAATCGGCCTGGGAGTCTTAGCTGTGGAGCAACAGGAGCAGGTGTCATGGGCCCTGCACATGGGGAAACAGTTACACCCATCTAAAATTTTTGGGAAGGATGTAAAGATATTTGCAGGTTCAGTGAGAATTTGCAAATTTGCATACTAATCAAGAAGTTATCTTTGGTGTAATCTATACCCGTTGACTAATATAATTCAAGGGGAAAGGGACTATTAGCTGCAGAAGGGGAAGGTAGGAAGATCTTGCTAGCAGCAAGTCAGCAGCTGCTGAATTCTACCTGGGCTATCTTTTGTCTTCCCTTACTTGCAGGTACTTAAAACCTGGGTGTGGTCAGAGTGAAAGACACTCTGCTTGCAGCCTGGAACTAGTTTTAGGTAGCCTTGTCAAACCAAACCAGTCTGACTTGTTTCTTTTGTTTCTTTTTGTTGTTTTATTGTATTGAGCTATCTCATTTTATTACAACAGTAACCCCCTGAGGTAGGTTTGAAAGAGAATTTCTTGAAAACTTCATGCCTGAACAAAACTGTGATCCTATTTTTTTCAGTTTCGAACTACCCACTATACTGAACTGGCTTGCAACCATTTAATGATCTGCAAGCAATTATCAGGTGCTGTTATTTAACTGCATGCCATGAAAAGCTTGAACTGCATATTTCCACTCCTTAAATCTCTATTAAAGGAGCAGGACACTTGCGTTCCTTTCCAGTTGACAAACTGACTGCAGAGGGACCCAAAGCAGCTCACAAAAATACAGCAAGATCTATCAAAGGTTGTTTGGCTTAGACATTAAAGGGACAGCTACAGGGACCAGTTCAAACACTGTCTCATTTTAAGGGCAAAAGTAGCATATAAATGCTGCATAGGTCTTGCCTCAAATTTCCTAGTTTTTAAACACTTGATTTGGTATTCTTAACATAATTAATTAAAAGATAGATTGTGAAATGCAATATTTTGTCCAAGATTAAACAGAATGACCCATTCATTTAACTGGGCACATTTTGGCTGATGGGCCTTATTTGGGAAGTTCTCAACTGTCCCTCAAGCTGCTTAATAACTCATTCAGAGCAGGGCTATTTTTGGGCAGGAACACACAGGAACAGAGTTCCAGCTGGCTTCTGAGTTGGCCACACCTACAGCCTCCCCCTCCTGGGTTCCCCAGGCACCTCACAAGCCACGGGGTGCCTGGGGAAGCCAAGCCGATCCAGGGAGGGAAGGAAGGGGTGTGGCCTAATATGCTAATGAGTTTCTGCTGTTGGGTGTGGCCTGTTATGCTAATGAGTTCCTGCTGGGCTTTTTCTACAAAAAAACCCTGGTCCAGAGTATTGGCCACCAGTGGAGCCAAGATTATCCTGCAGCAATCAGGAGCCTTCAGTAAATCATCAGCACTACAGACTGAGTCAAATGTAAATACAGGCAAGCTAGAAGTGCTGTGGGACTGTTGGTGATAACATCTGGAAGAACCAGCCAAAATGTGCCCCATTCTGATTAAGAACTAAGGGGCCAGTTCATCTTTAAATTCTGGCTCTAGGTCAAGTGAAAACATTTGTTTGTTATCAGCAAATAATTCCACTTGCTAGAAGAACAACTGGATCTAAGTGCTATTGTTAAGTAAATGATTCTTTTTGTCTGTCACTGCAGTAGTTACAAATATATTGAGTTCTAGCACTATAATTAGTCAAATTTTAAAAGCTTTAGAATTAGCTTGAAGACATTGTTAGTGCACCTTAAATCTTTAAAGTCAATGAATGGATCATAATTGTTTAACCTGAAACAAAAGGCTACATGTAACAATAGCCCTTGTAATAAACACATGTAATAAACGAATACCAAATAAAGTGTTTGAAAACTAGGAAGTGCTTGTGGCAAATAGATTTTAAGTCTTATCACTGATGCCTTTATTTTGTGCTGTGCCTGTGGGCACTTCTGGAAGTCTAAGTAAGAGTAGTGGCCACCACCACAAAATGCTGAGATCAGTAACAAAATGGCTGCCATAGAGGGCAATCACAAAATGTTGGGAGGTTCTAATCCAAGCAGTCTATGGTGATGGAAGCAGCTATGTCAGGATGGGTGATCCTTGCAGACACAAAAGGTGATGCCTCCTGGAGTCTTCTGAGTGCATCTGCTCCAAGAAAGTGAAGAAGAAGAAGAAAATGCACATTAAAACACACTGGTGAGCACCATAGTGCCACATTTGGGATCATTGCTTTATATCCATGGTGACAACTATTTTCCCACAAAATTCCAGTTCATTGCAAATGATGGAAGACATGACCTAGATATGCTGCCAATATGTTACTTTTAGTGCTTTTAATCATGGTAGGATTTTGTTTACTATTGTCCAACTCAAGTTAACTTCTGCACTGAATATAGCAGCCTTTCAGCTCTGTGTTCTTCCCTAGTGGGCCTCTGACTGAATTTATTTTCAGAAGAACACACACATAAAGGTTTAGTGAACAGTACATCTACCATGTATGCCCTTGATGAAAAACTCCTTACGGCAATGCAATCCATCTCTCTACTTCATCCGTAAGCTATCTTCCGCTGAAGTATCTATCTCTCACTGGCATAAGAGATAGCTTGCAGCAATACAGGGTCTCTCAAAACAAAAAGCTCTGGATTTGGCACTTTACAAGGCCATCAGTGGTCTCACTCTCTCCCACATCCTGTACAACAAGTAAGCACTGGAAAAAATGGCACATTCATGTGTATGGCTTCTGCTATGCTAGCAGTTGGCCTTTGGGTCACAAGGAGGAAATATATTGCTCTACCACATGCATTAATAGCCAATGGCCTCCATACAGTTAGACTGGTTCTACAGGAACTCTGCTGGGTCCTATGTTCTACAGGAACTCTGCTGGGTCCACCTGCATAATTACATGGCAACTATATTCTTCCTTAATCAGTGGTTACAATGACTGGAATTATCCAACCAATAAGCTCATTTTCCCACCTACATCATCACCAGCTCAGTATGTTGGGGCTGCCTTCTGTGCTCTGTGGATTCCTTCATCAACCTTTTCTCACCTAGTGTGCAAGACTTGCAGGCTGGAGAGGAGAGACTGATGTGACAGAGCAGTCAGTGGGAGATACAACAGCTGTTATCCTGCTGTGGAGCTTTGGAAGAGACATGCATCATTTGTTGATAAAGGATCCCTACTGTTTTCCAGCTTTGCTTTCCCATCGGTTAAAGTGGGAATCATAATGACATGCCTCACATGAGAGCAAACTCATACAACAATTAATCCTAGAATACCAGCCCTGTTAGTCTGTTATAGCCTAAACAGCAAAGGGTCTTGTAGCACTTTAAAGACTAGCAAATGCAATGAGACAGAAGAGTTCATGAACTGGGTCCTATTTGATGGGATGCAGGAGGTCTTACAAGTCTGCTGGACATAAATGCACATACACACAGCCATAGCTAGGGCAAGTCCAGTGGATTAATGGCTCAGTCTCTAGCACTGACTCCCCCCCCCCCCCAAATACAATCTTTTGGGGAAGAAGCTGGTGCTCTTGTTTTCAGACACAGTTCTGATTTGATAGCTTCAATGTGTCCACTAATGGGGAGAATTTCTAGTTGTTTAAAAAAGGAGATCTGTGATACAGGTACTTACCACAGGGGCATGTGCCCCAATTTTCACCATTTCTCCTGGCTCAGGGTGACTTTTCAAAGACAGCTAGCCTAGTTGTACTTCAATGATCTTGAAACAAATCCCCCTTGATCTACCATAACTCTGAGCAAAATAGAATGCTTTGAGAGGATCAAGGATAACTTAAGGAAGTAATTATTTACTTATGGAAGCTATTCGTTATAAGGGAAGGGAAGGCAACATGGTATAGCCCAGTCTCATCAGATCTCATAAGTTAAGCAGGGTTGGTATTTGGGTGGGAGACTCTGCAGATGAAGGCAATGGCAAACCACCTCTGCTTCTCATTTGCTTTGAAAGCCCCTTGCTGGGGTTGCCATAAATCAGCTGTAACTTGTTGGCACTTTACACACACACATTCATTATAAGCAGGGCTATTTTTGGGCAGGAATGCACAGGAATGGAGTTCCGGCTGCCTCCTGAGTTTGCCACGCCTATAACCAAAACTTCTGGCATGCGTGGCTACAGAGCACCCTGGCCTCCCCACATTACACACAAGAAGGAAAGGTGGCATGTTAACATGCCTTCTTTCCCTCTGGGGAGCCGCCAGTCAGCTGAGAGTGGAATTGACAAGGAAAAGACTCTCCTGCCTTCCCTTCTCTAGCGGACATGTTGCCGTTGGAAAAGGTCAGGCAGAGAACCCAGGCACGTTCAAAATGCCTTTCTTTTTCTTTCAGATCCCAGGCACTTCAGCAGCACCTTTCCCCAGCCATCTAGTTTTTTTGGGGGGGGGGATAGACTAGAAACGTGATGCTGAAGTGGGGCTGAGAAGCTGGGGGGGAGGAGGCGAGCTTCCATGCCTGCCCTGTGCTTTCCCAGTCCCCCGCCTAATATGCTAATGAGCTGTGCTGTCAGGGGTGTGGCCCAACATGCTAATGAGTTTCTGCTGTTGGGTGTGGCCTATTATGCTAATGAGTTCCTGCTGGGCTTTTTCTACAAAAAAACCCCTGATTATAAGTAGGGGGGGGGAAAGTGTGAATTTAAAGGTAGCTTCTTAGTCATCTTGCTAACAATAACTAGACATTAAAATGCTTGACCTTGGTGACAGGGTTGTTACTGTTGGTTGTGAGGAAATTACTGATTCTTCTCCATTTGTTTGTAACCTCACTTAGAGATATAGTAGTTCCACTTAGCAGGAAAGTCTGGTTACAGCTATATGTATGCCTGTGCATGTGTGCACAGTAGTAAGTACACACACAAGAATTATGGCAGCAAAGGGTATTTCAACGTGAGTCCAGAAGGTCCAGCATTCCAGAACACTAGTGAGTTGTATTATTTTGCAGAGAACGCCTAGATTTCAATACATTGCAATAAAGTCTGTGAGTGTTGCAAGTTTTTACATACATCATCCATGGTAATGAAAAGTAAGCATAACACAAAGAGAAGAATACAGAGAACTGTGATGGACTTTTTGTCTGGCTTTCTTGGTCTAACCCCAGATCATCACCTGTACCTTTAGATACATTGTGGCACACTGGTGGATAACTTTTGTAACTCTCTTTTTTTAGGTTTACCAAAGGTGCGGAGAAAATGGCGCGAAGCCCCGTATTAACACACGCGCCGCAGCAAAGGGTGTGAAATTGACACCCAGCGCCGGGACAAACAGAGGCAGAACGCCGGCACAATGTGAATGGGAAAAAGCCCTCTCTCTCTCTCTCCCATTTGCTGCAGAGCAAACGAGAATCCTGCTGGTCTTGTCAGATGGAGTGGAGGGTGAACCAGGGGACTAATGGACCAACTGAGTGGGAGGTGCAGCAGCCTGAGGCTTGCTGATTGTCTCACAAGGTATACTGTCCCCAGGCGAAGAACTGGCAAAGATTTAAACTACTTATTTTAACGTCATCTGGAATGTTTATTACAGCTATCACAATGAACTTTGTTCTGCTACGCAGTACAAATGACTATGAGGGGAAGAGTTAATCAACTGTCTTTGTTAAAATTTTTTTGTAAGTATAGGAGGCCTTGGGAGCTAATGCAGTTTTCCCTGATTTGCAGCTAGTGTCATTCTTGCTATAGTTGATTGATATGTCTGCCTTTGCAGATTTGCTGTCTGACACTGATGCTAATAAACAGTTTAAAGACACCAGATGATTTCAGAAGGTACTGGGGAAACAGCAGAAGTTTTGAAAGGAGGGTTCCTTGCATAACTTCCTTTTTTTTAGCGCCCTAGCAAAGGTGACAAGAGTTTTCACTGCCTCTTTTTTTATTCTTGTGGACAGGCTTGGACTTAAGGTAGTGTGCAGAAGCCTAAAGAAAGCCACTAGGTAAGCAAATGAGTATTCCCCCATTAGAGAAATCTAATGACAACATCAGGAAGTCAATTAGGTGATTATGTCTCTTTGGGTAGGTCTGGACAAAAGGGCAAGAGGCCGGATCCATCTCTGGCATAGCTTTTGTGGGAGTTACATTATGGATAAACTGAGCCTGCCCTTTCTGTCTTATTCATTTATAGACATGGCAAAAGAACAGACTGAATCAATAGCATTTTCAAATGGTGGAGGAGGTGGTGGCCTATAATTTAGCATTAGGGCTCCTGGTAGTAAGGGAATGTTGTACAAGGCCTACAAGTTCAGCCTTCCATTTGAAATGGTTTGATGACAGCAACTTTCAACAGCAATAAAAAAAAAGAGGTGAAATACTGGGTGACTCGTTGTACCTTTCAATGCTTGCCTGTTTTATTGAAGTCTTTCAGTCTGTATGCATATCTCACCAGGTTATTTCTGTAGTTCTCGTTGCCTTTTCTCTGATATGGAATAGGTTTTAAGGCTGTCTTGGGCTTGCGTTGACCTAATTCATTATGTTCTTTAACAGAGGTCAAACACATTTCTCCCATGGATGCCATGAACATCTTTCCATTTAGCCAGTCATGCATTCACAGAACAATGCACTCCCCTGGTGCTGTACAAGCTTATTATTAGATGCTGCATATTAAGGCTATAGTACTGCTGAATGGATTTCTCTGTGAAGTTGAGGGCCACAGATAGGTAAGGAAGCTCAGAGCATGCAGTGACTTTTTGCACCATTTCCCTTCTCTGAACAGACTTCCCTCCTGCCTTATTCCTTCAACCTCTGACACCTTTCTTTGGCCTATCATCTCCATCCAGAAATCTGTTCTGTGTTTTACTATAGTTCCAAAGTATCAAAATCTGTAGAAGTTCCAGAACAGGTTTTATTTATGATTCAGTAAAGGTTCACTGTGAAGGACTTTGGTAGACCTCATTCTCCTTTCTTTGTTTCATACTGTTTGTTCTGAATAAAGCTGTTTAGCTAAAACAGCATTTTGCAATCTTCTTCCAGTCTTCAAATGCCTCTGACATTTTTGTGGGCTCCCTCCAGCTTTGAAACATATGGGAAGAAATGTGCTTTGCTGGTATGATTTTCTTTCGAAGTGATTTTCAAGGTATAATTGTGAAACTGCTCTTCCCCCCCACCCCAGATGGATGCTCAAGTACTTTCTGCTTCACCTTTACATAAATATAATTTATGCTAAGCAGTCAATTACTGCTGGTTTGTGTGGTTTAGGTTTTATTCTGTCTTATCTACCGCCTTTTGATATCGTAGCATTAAAATATTATCAATAATTTGTATAAGTATTTGGTATGCTTAACTCCATCAATTATAAATGTACTAGTTATCTGATTTCATGGGCAATCAAAGGGATTCCATAAGGCAGCAAGGCATGTAATTAAACTGCACAATTGCCTATAAGCATTTCTAGATATTGAAGCCAGTATAACCAATTAGGCAGTGAATTATTCCAGCAAACCAAATGAAAATGTATGATTTGATTTGATGATGTACAACTAAAAAAAAAAATCAGATTTCAGAACAGAAAATTGTCTCCTGTTTTGTAAAATCCTTAAGAGTGTTCTACACATTATAATTTGCCTGCACAGAGGTATCTGTTGGATAATATGAATTTGCATTTCAGTAATCTCATAATGTTTTAGGTGAAGTACAGTTCTTAGCAAATACATGGACAGATCAACCACTGCTGGCATTTGCTATGTAATCAATATATTCACAACAACAAAATGATATAAATGAAATGTCTTGAAAGCTTGGCAATGCCATATATAAATGTTGATTATTAATAATATTCTAGAATATTCTGGAATATTCTTTCCATCACTAAAACGGCAAACATTGTGGTTGACAGTACAAAGTACAACAGATTAGAAACCAAGAATCTAAATATTTAAAATCAGCAGGCAGCAGTAGACAAAGTAGTAGACATAGTAAAAGCAGTAGACATAGTAAAAGCAAAACAAAAAAACAACAACCCGGAATCAAACATTAAAATGACAAAAGCCTTTTTTAAAAAGTAGCAACACACAAGAAAACCCAACAGATTAAAACTACATGTTATGGAGGAGACTGAAGCTGGTTATGTTATGGGGGAAAGTACAGTAAAACCGATTTCCCACTAGCGCTGCCCTGGCATTCTTCCTCCGTTTGCCCCAGTGCTGTGCTTGAATTTCACACTATTTGCCACGGGTGCGTTTTGACCCGCAGCTCTGCCGATCCTATTTTTTGAGGATCGCCAAAACCACAGAGAAATTGCGCAAAGCCCCGGGTCAAAATGTGCCCCACGGCAAATAGTGTGAAATTCAAGCACAGCACTGGGGCAAACGGAGGAAGAATGCTGGGGCAGCGCCTGTGCGAAATCGGTCTAAATGCCCACTGGTATAGAATAATTTTCAGGAGTTTCAAAAGGTTACAAAAGAGGAGGCCAGACATGTGAGGCAGGGTGCTCCAAAGTCTGAAGGCCACAAATGTAAAATTATGATAAACATATGCAGGCTGCAGCATAAAATAGAATATTAAACCATTCAGCTGAGTCAAGCAGTAGCATAGGGCCGCATTTTGACTCACAGCTTCACGTGATTTCCCCTGTGGCTTCAGTGATCCTGTTTTTTGAGGATCACTGAAGCCGCAGAGGAAATCGGAGGAAATGGGGCGGAGCCACAGGTCAAAATGCACCTTGCGGCAAATAGTGGGAAATTCAAGCAGGCAATCAGGGCAAAGGGAAGTATGACACCAGGGCAGCGCCTTGTGGGAAATCGGTCTTTGAAAAATAAAAGCATCCTAACCAGCGGACTGAAGGGGCCAAATAAGCATATTGTGAAAGGTCATTTACACTATTGGTGCAATTATTGAGAAAGCTGTGCATTACTGTTCAGCGCCACCCAGAGGAATGACAAAAATAATGTTCCTGAATTTTCAGGACCTGAATAAATACCCTCCAAAAATCCTAAACTGGTAACAACTTTTCCAAAAAAATTCAGGACAATGAAAACAGTGCCCTACCCAAAATCCAGTCCCAAAATTATTATGGAAATTTTGAAGTATACACCCCAAAGTCCCAACACTGAAGAATGTAGTTTCCATAGTAGCAAAGTCAAATGTTAGTTTTTAAAATCCTTCTAGACAGATTAGTCAACTGAAGTCAAATTTCCATATCTCAGGTTTGGAGGCTTGGTTTCATTTGTTATCATGGTATTCCAGTGCATTCTTTCTCCATCCAATATTATTGTGTTTTATTATAGGTGCACACATACTTTTAAAATGTTATGGTAAATGTTAGCCCCAGACATTTTTCTTCAGAAGAAGTGTTGAGATTGGAGTATCAGAAGAATAAATGAATGAATATGATCAAAGACCAGCACAAAAATACATACAGTACCAGATATATTTACATACAAAACCATTACACAGATGATATAAAAGTAACAAATATAATTCATTAAATCAGTGCAGAACTATGGTAGACTCTAGTAGCTGCACAAAATTTGGCCACTCTGCCCATAATACAAGGCTCCTGGTCTGAGAGAAGTATACAATTCCTCTGATCTACCAAAGGTTTGGGGGAAGACAGGAGTAATAAAAGCATAATAATTAAAATTTTCATAAAAAGAGTGATCGTCAGAAGAATACATGAATATTAAAAACAGTAAAATGCTTTTATGCTTTCTCAGTGTGCAAATGATGATTGACAGAAGTGATGTCAGTAGCCAACTTGAGGCCATTAGCTGCATTTTGGAAAATAATAATAATGCCTTTCATTTTTAGGACTTATTGTTGTTTGATGCATCTATGAGCAAGGGTGGTAAAGTTGTTTCAAAGATAAAAATAATTATAGTAATAAAATAACAACTACTGAAAAGATATACAATCTTCTTTATTGTACATTGTATTGTACATTTCAGTGAAACCTCTCCTAGTGCTGAATGGGACACATTTGTATCAGTTAAAAAATCATATTTTAAAGGGTCAATTTGATCCCATTCTTCCCCAAGGAATTCAGGAAGTTATTTCACAGTTATCTTCACAATCACCCTGTGAGAGGTAGGTTAGATAGAAAGATTATATGTAAAGACATAAGGAAACTGATACATTCAAAGCTGCCCATATAGCTACATAGTTGACTATGGAGTTCAACTGAACTTTCACTCATCCATCCCAGTGCTCCAGCCACACCATTACACTGGCTCCTAGATAGATTTTCCAATAGATAAATATACAAGTCACTAAAAATTATTTCTTTATTTCTATATTTAGCTCTTGCTTTTCTACCCCTATTTAGGGTGGTTCATAGCAAGAAAAAAAAATAATAAAATCCTTAATTCACCAATAATTCACCATCCTTGTATATTAGTGACACCTGTTTTTGAATGGGCAGTTACCACATATCCAATGATATCTTTTGCATTTTTTGAAGCACCTCCTGCTCCAGTGGGGTGGTGAAAGTCCCCAAAGAAGTTCTGGAGAAGAGACGTGTATCTAAAGAAACACTTTAGTGATGATGATGGTATCCCTGTGTTGTACAGTGCAATCATATGGAGTCCCGTCCAATCTCACTGAAGCTGATGGAATTAGAAGAAGACGACGACATTGGATTTATATCCCGCCCTTTACTCACTTGGAGTCTCAGAGCGGCTTACAAACTCCTTTCCCTTCCCCTCCCCACAACAGACACCCTGTTGTGGTGGGGCTGAGAGAGCTCTTTCCCAAGCTGTCCTTGAGAGAACAGCTGGCACAGAGCTATGGCTTGCCCAAGGTCATCCAGCAGGTGTAAGTAGAGGAGTGGGGAATCAAACCCAGTTATCCCAGATTAAAGTCCGCACACTTAACCACTATACCCAAACTGGCTCTCAAACGGGAGTCATCTTCCATAAGGTTGCACTGTGATTCACTTGTGCTTTTTTTAACCTATGTGTTAAATTAGTAAGGCACAAATCTGCTGAGCAAAATATCTTTCTATTCCACAAGCTTGACACGGACACTGTTCCAAGGCAATTGTTTCAGCAAGGGACAAAACTGGGGGTTCACTTGGCCTTGTTAATACGTGAAACAACCTTCTGGTGAACTTACTTCTACCTGGAGATGTCTCTAATAAGCAATACACCCCTAATGAATTGCAGAATTGATCCTTTTCACTGAGACTGAAACCATCTGAGGGGTAGAACCTCCAGTGTTTTGACTCACTTTCCATTCATTTAAAGGTTGCGTAAATCTCAACCACTGTTTAATGCCAAAGAAACAGCCTTTATTTGATTTGTACAATGAGCATGTTAATTGCAGCACTGAGAGCTGCTTATGGCATATTGATTGCAAGGTGACCTTTGGTCATTCCTATTCTGTGTCCCATCAGAATAGACAGTTAAAGATTTTTTAAAGTAAAGTGGGAATATTTGCTTTTTAAAAATCACATTTGCTTTAAAAAAATCAATGCTTGATGAGTACTGTTATAATTGCACTGTTTATATTATGAGCTGGGAGAACTTGCACACCCTGAAACCTGGGGCACCACAGCTCCATTTTCTTCAGTAGACTTCCACTCTTACCCACACAGTAAAATTAGAGTGCTGTTATTCTAAACCCTTGCAAAATGGATTGGCTGAAAAACTATTAATAGTAATAGCCAATATCTCATCCACACTTTCCATTCCCCAACATTTCCTCAGAAGAGTAATCTGCTTCCTGATTCCATAATTTCTGTAACATTACCTTATCTGGTAGTTATTCTACAAAAGTTATAAGAATTATTCTTTAAAGTCCACAAATAGTGGGTTGATTGGTACACTTGTGCCATTATGGCATCCTGCGGTGCCTTCAGGTACAACATATTATATGTATTGGTCAGTGAATATTGGACCTGATTAATATATATATTTTATTTCACTTATACCCTGTTCTTCCTCTGAAGAGCTCAGTGTGGCTTAACCTCAGTTTTACATGGTTTTCTGTCTAGGCAATTTACTATAGTTTTAACAGTGTGGCTTGGATCCAAATATCTTGTGCAACCAAAAGGTCCTTGTGCTCACAGAAGGAGGGTCCCCTCTTCTTCCAGTTGTAGTCCCCAGGCCTGAACAGTTCTTGAGGGTCTCCTGACCCCCCCCCCCGGAGGAACTTTAGAGAGGGCACAGGGGGCTTCAACAGGGAAAAAACCTCATAATGGAATTAACTCTCCATCAGATGCCTCCAAACAATTCTCTGAACCAAATATATGCATTAGTTTATTTATTAAAATATCTATAGACTGCTTTTCTTTGCTCCATGCATTTAACTGAAAATCCATGGCTGTACATATCCCATCGTTAATCCCCAACATATGATAATCAGAATACTGAACACTATCACTATAATTACCATGTATATTTATGTGAATATGTATATCAGAATGAGTATAATTTGATTCACATAAATTAAAAAGGACATCCATGTCTGATAACTGGTGCAAAAAATGTCCTCATACAAACAAAAGAACAACAACAAAATCCATAAAAACCCAGACTTAAAATACAAATATATGAATATATTTTAGACAAACCCCAGCTAAATAATTATAATTTGTATAACATGTAAATACATTTAATTAAAATGGAAGTGAGTGAATACATTGATAGAAATTGTAGTCTTATGTTTTGAAACACTTGTGTTTGCAATCTGTTCCAATTTAGGACTCTTATTCTTTTATTTTTGTAATTTCCTTGAGAAAATGTGTCCTGCTTCATTGAAATGTCTAAGTGTGACAATGCTTAAATTCTATAATAAGAAAAAGAATGAGAAAATTTACATTATTTGTTATGTCATTATAGCGAGAGTGTGAATGAGCATGAAGACTCCTACAGATTTGCATTATATTTTAGTGTTTGATTTAATGGCAAACTCTTTTATGGCTACCATATGGTCCTCACCTAAGAATCTCTGGATTACTAGTACAATCGGTCAGGAGAGCACAATCTCTTATGATGCAAAACAGACTACTAAAGCTCTGCCAGGATAATAGCTTTCAATCCTCTTGTCCATGAATGCTGGAGCCACTTTTCAGTCTGCATTGTGCTTTTTGCCACTAGAGGATGATTATTACTTCATCTTCCAATTCTTTGGGGGTTTGTACTTACTGTAATTGTTCTACAGGGAGTAAAATCATTTTAGACTTGTTTGTGTTATGCAAGCTGGATGTTTAACCCAAACTTGTTGCTAGTGATACAATGCTTATATGAATTGACAGTGAGCAACCAGCTATTCACACTGTTACTTTCGAAAGAACAGACGGTACAGAAAGATCCTTGCGTTTGAGAACTTCAAGGAACGGGGGGACATTACTACAAGGTCAAACAAGCACAGAACTAGTAACCTTACTGTACTTAGGGATAGCAAAATGCCCAGGCATTGAAAGGGTATTTTTGCCACATAATATGACCCCTTACAGAGAAAAATAATCATATTTAAAGTTTTAGTGTGATGATTGGGACTTCATTGGTCACAACTCCCTTTTGATTTCAATGACACTTAAGTATGACCAGGGCTATTTTGGGGCAGGAACGCACAGGAACGGAGTTCCAGCTGGCTCCCGAGTTGGCCATGCCCAGCAGGAACTCATTAGCATAATAGGCCACACCAAACAGCAGAAACTCATTAGGATTGGCTACATTAGGGATGTGTGGCCTAACATGCAAAGAAGTTCCTGCTACAAGAAAAGCCCTGGGGTTTGACAACAAACAAGATAAACAGAATAAGAAGCAAAAGGTGGGTGTGGCTGGATGACCACACTTCTGGTAACATGAGGTGTGGCCTAATATGCTAATGAGTGGCGCTGTCAGGAGTGTGACCTAATATGCAAATGAGTTTCTGCTGTTGGGTGTGGCCTATTATGCTAATGAGTTTCTGCTGGGCTTTTTCTACAAAAAAAGCCCTGAGTATGACTCACATCCATTGGATCTGGGTCGAAACATCTAGCATATTCCTCCAAGTCACATGCTTGATTTTTTGGCAATGGAATATGAAAGCATAATAGCAAATAACTGAGAAAATCCAGCAGCTGGCAAATCCATTTAGGTCTGACATCATTTTTTTTTCTAAGCCATTTACCAGAGACTTTAGTAAACAGCAACTTCATAATAGATTGGGTGGCATTACTTTGGAGAAATCCTTGTTTCAACTAGATTACTAGAACAACAGGTTTTGCGGAACCCTCTTTGCAGATCGCGTCTCACAATTCACATTTTATTGGAGCCAGTTTTTCCCCCTGAAGGTGGTTAGGCCCACTAAAACAGAACATGAATGCCTAAAAACAAGCAATATCTAGCTGCTTTCTGATCTAGTGTAGAAGGGAAGAAAGGGTCCTTGTTGTGCAGCATTATAATGAAGAGAACTATAGTGAAGGTGATTCAGTCACATACGAAAGCAAAATTATTATTAGGGTGGGCAGCAGCGTTCCTCACATGTGCTTCTGAGACTGCACACAGCCAATATCAAAAGGAAGCTCAAAGAGATGTTAATATGATTTGAGTCCACTTTTGAATGGACATGTGACTCTCTAATCTAGCAATGACTTGAATGGTAGAATATGCTACAGCCACTGGCTGACTATTTCCTTGCTGCCACCACTTCCTCCTATTCTTCCTGTTGGGAAACAAAATGCCTGGAAGCTGGTGCTTAACATGGGAGTAGTTTGTATCACTTCAGGCTCCTGTCTTTGAGATATTTCTTTCCCTTCAGCAGCAGGAGGTAGTAGCAGTAGAAAGAAGAATGTTATTTCCCACATGCTCCCCTGCCCTCCCCTTTATGCACGGGGGCATAAAGTTCAGGGGGACAGTGGAGCTCAAGCCCCCTCTGAGATATCCTGGTGGAGCTAATGATCCCTGCTGTTCTGTTCTAATGCCGACCACGCACGCAGTCAGGGAAACGCACGTGGCTCGGCTGGCTACCGGAGCTTCGCTTCGGTAGACAATAGCCCATGTAGATTGTAAATTAGACCAATCGGCCACCCAGGATCTGCCAGGGGACCTATGGTATAGAGTCACCTGTAATCAACCCTATCAGGGAGATTGGGCAAGGCTGGGGGTGTGGTTTAGATGGACATTTAAGCAGACCACTGAGCCCCGTTCAGCACTCATGATTTTGGCCATCAATAAACTGATGAGCCAATTTCACTGCAACGCATCTCTGCACTCAGTACTTTATACCTGCCCAGCTACCAGCTAGAATAAAAAATTTGCTCAAGCTGTTAGTCTGGTTTGTAGCAATTTAGCAAGCTCATAGGAGGCACAGGGTTGTTTTTTATTTGTTTGTTTGCTGGATTTCTGTTCTGCCCTTTTCTGAAGGCTCAGGGTGGATTACAACAATAAATATAAAATATAAAAACACACAGGGCTTTTTTTGTAGAAAAAGCCCAGCAGGAACTCGTTAGCATACTAGGCCACACCACTGACAGCACAGCTTATTAGCACATTAGGCCACACCCCCATGCTACCAGAAGAGTGGTCATCCCCACCTTTTGCTTCTTATTCTGTTTATTGTCAAAACCCAGGGCTTTTTTTGTAGCAGGAATTAATTTGCATGTTAGGCCACATACCTCTAATGTAGCCAGTCCTAATGAATTTCTGTTGTTGGGTGTGGCCTATTATGCTAATAATTTTCTTCTGGGTGTGGCCAACTCAAGAGCCAGCCGGAACTCCGTTCCTGTGCATTCCTGCCCAAAAATAGCCCTGAAAACACATAATATATAATAAAATCAGACACTGGTCATTCATAAATAATCAATAAAATATAAAGAAGTGGATAAGTTCCAGGAGGGCCAACAGAAATAAGATCAGGAGAAGGCCTCCTTGAACAAGACTGACTTGCAAACCCTGCAGAAGCTTGAATGGTTCTGCAGGACTTGACCCTCATCCAACAAGGCATTCCACCAGGGCAGAGCCAAGGTGGAAAAGGCACTTGTCCTGGTGGTAGCCAAGCAGACCTCTCAGGGGCCTGGTATCTCCAACAAGTTGCATGATGATAAGCACAGCGTATGTAGGGGATTTTAGTGAGAGAGCTGGTCCCTCAGATATGACAGTTGTTTGTTTTTGTAAAGATAAGAGGCGAGAAGACCTCAGTGGATGATACTGCCTGTGAAGAAAATATACAGAGGGAAAGAGTTGGGGGGGAGGGAAGGGAAGGATCAACAGAAGTTGTGAAATCCATCTAGCAATCAGAAGGCCTCAGTGGCTGGTCTGAGGAATGTATTTTCTGTAGCCTGCAATAAATATTCTGATGTAAATAATGGATCAAGAGAATTATGGTTTATCTTTGCAGATGGGATAATAATACTTGTAATATTACTCTGTCCTGGTGGGCCTTGCTTTAGACAAAGAATGGTCATATTTCCATTTTATCTTTAGATATGTATTGGGAGCAGTGGTGTGCTGGAGCCGTCATGTACCAGCTTGTGAGAGCCGATTGTGAAATTTCCAGGAATTTTGTGAGCTGGTTGTGTGTGTAAAAACCAGTCAGGACATCTCCAACTCCATCCCTCCCTAATTTTTCTCACAGCAGAGTGATTTTTTTTTAAAAAAAGGAGTATACAAACTGTTTTTTTAAAAAAATCTGGAGGTAAAGAAATAAATTGAGAGAGGAGATGAAAGGGGGGGAGAGAGATGGAAATGGATACAGCTAGCTACTCTACTTACTCTGGAATGCTTGCAAAGATATTTCTTCCCCCTTTTCCAATTTCTTCTGTTGCAGGTTTTAGAGGAGGAGGGGGAAGGTTAGAAACAGAGGGGCATTGGCTGGGGTACACCTTGTTCCTCCTTCTCTCCCCCATGGTACAGGTGAGGGAAGAGGTTAAGTGGTGGCTTCTCCCATGGCACAGGAGGGACAACAAAGTCGTTCACCACTTCAGGTGCCAAAATCTCCCCCCCCCCCCAGCCCAGAAAATGAGGAGTCTATGCCTAGCTACTGCTCATGATAACTGTAATTCAGACATGATCTCAGAGGCACAATCTTTTCCCATTGCAGGCTTCCAGAACTGCAGGTCACTAGAGGGAGAATTTTGAACCTGCTCACCAGAGATTACTCTGCCCATTAAGGTTGGAGGGGGATTCTATTATGTCAGGTTCACAGCTAGCTCTGTCTGATTAGGTGAAGAGCCTTGGAATCATGTTGAACGTTATGCTGTTATGGGAATAGCACGTTGGGTTAGCTTCTAAAAATACCTTTCCCTTCTCCACTTGGCATGGAAGCTGCCCCCCTACCTAGACCCAGCATAACCTGGCCGTGCTAATCCATGCCACAGTAAACTCAAAACTAGAGATAACACACTGATGAGGCTGCACTTTAAGATTATTTGGAAACTTCCGTTGGTATGAAATGTGACATCTTGCTTACTGTGCATATAACCCCTAGCTACGAATGGAATGAGCCAGGAAGGGGTGGAGCCTTTAGATGCAGAAGGGTGCAGATTGTGTGGAAAGCAGAATAGGCGGGAAGCCACACTGCCCTGCTGGGACCTTGAGCCTTAATCATCGGCTCTTAACACCTTGTTAAAGGTAACTATGATTTGTGTGTAGAACCTGTTAAGGGTGGGAGACTTTTGATATAAATTGTAAATATTAGAATTATTGTTTCAAGGCTTGTGCTATCTAATGAGGAGTTCATTTGGGACCCTCGTTTTAGAAGCTGATGCACAGAGTGTTCCACTGGAGGCTTCCTGGGCCATGAACAAGAGGAAAGAGATGGACTTTGGGGGCAGCATGCTGTGAAGGGAGAAAAAGTTAATTGTTTGGACTTTCAAAGATCACAAGCAGCAGGGACCCGCAATACTCACAGGGGAGGGGGGAGAGTATTCCACATGGTTCCCCTGCTGAAGCAGCAGGAGCTCCATGTGGAGGTAGAGGAGGCAGAGGAAGCGGCTGCAGGGGAGCCCAGCAGGCCTTCTCTCTCTCCCCCGGGCAACAGCGACGAGGCACAGTTCCCAGTGCATTCTCTGAACATGCGCAGGGAACGCTCTTTTACCTTTGGGGGGGGATTCAAGTATCCCCCGTATGAGTTTTTTTTACATTTCAGATTTTTCTGCACACCTGGGGAGTGCCCCAAGTGTGCAGGAGAATCTCTTTGCCCTCTATGTGCCCTGGATGTGCAGATTTAGATATCCACACAGAGGGGACAACTTGGCTATTAGATATATAGATTGTTCTGTTGTGTCACTGTGCTCTGTGTTTTTGTTACATGATGTGATATTAAGTGAAATGTAAAAATGTTTTATTTTCTTTGAACTATTGCAAGATTCATTCAAAGTTCTGCCCCACAAACTGAGGTTACTGCTAGAGATAGGTGGAACTCATGCATTACCCCCAAATGACAAGTATTCTGCTGGGTGCCAATTAGTTTCTGAACTCAATTCAAGGTGTTGAATATTACCTACAAATCCTTCATGACCTGGGACCCACATATCTGCAACACCGCCTCTCCCAATGTGCTACAGTGCTACAGCCCTGCTTGAACGTCTGCCTGTTTTCACCCTCAGTTGCCCTTGTAGCACTTGCAGGATAAGTGGGACCTAAAGTAATTTCCATACCAAAAGAATGAAATGAATACTTTGTGAATATAGGTGATAATTTTCCAGATGAACAAATTCAGGTGTGAAGCATTAATAGTGTGTGGCACAAACGGTTGACAAGATGGCTAAAATGGACTCATTAGAATGGATCATCATTCCACTTACTCATGCTAGCTCTTCCCTACTAGTATATTTCCAGAGCGCTCATTTATTCCTTCCCTGATTGCATGCTTTATTTTCACCAAGACAGAATTTTCTTCTGCTGGAGTTCTTAAAATAGTGTCATTGAGAATACGCTCCAGACAGTGCAAATCTGTGGCTGAGCCTAGATGTGACGGCAGCAGATCCATTTGCTGAAACTCAAATCTACCCCATGAGGTGATGAAGTGTGCATGAAATGATTTTAAGAGCAAAAGGAAGGCTGGTTGAAGGAAACTGAGTGCTTCTCCCCTCCCCTTATAAGGCAAACCTCTGCAATAGTTGTTTCTCAAACTCCCTTATTTCCAAGCAGGGCTCTGGTTTTGGAATTCGACCAGAAAAGTGCCTGGGACGAGGCCATATCCAACCTTCCAGGTCTTCAGGGAAATGAATGGAATAATCAGTATTGTCTTCATAACCAATGACAATTTCTTGCCAAGTCAATGTATATTTCTGTGTCGGTGAAATATCAGTATTATAAGCATACAAGCAGCAAGGACTTGTGAGGGTCATCTCATTTCCTCTCCCCCACTGTTACCTCCTGGAAAAGACAATAATTTTACGAAAAGCTGAAGGTGGCAGGAAAAGAGGAAGGCCAACATGAGACAGAATGACTCAATCAAGGAAGCCTTGGCCCTCAGTTTGTAAGACCTGGATAATGCTGTTAATGATAGGACATTTTGGAGGTCATTACTTCATAGGGTCACCCTAAGTCAGAAGTGATTTGATGGCACTTAGCACACACTATTTCCTCTTTTCTTTCCCTGTAAGACACCATAGCCTCTCCCCTTTTCCTGCTTCCTTCTCTCCTTCCCATCCAACAGTCAAACTACCTTTACCTGGACCAGGGGCGTAGAGTTTTGGAAATCCCAGGGGGGCGGGGGCTCCTTAGCGTGTGTGCTTTGCGTGCGCGCTCATTGAGACAATGTTCTCCCCCCCCCCCCAGAAATTGCCCCGCCTCCCCGGGCCCTTCCGAGGCCCACCAGCCGCTGCTGCCGGTGCCTCTCTCCCTTCCCTCTCTGCTCCCTTCCCTCTCCCTCTCCAGCAGCAGCCACCGGGCCTTGGAAGGACCTGGGGAGGTGCGGCGGCAGGCACTCCATTTTACCGGGGGTGGCTCAAGCCCTCGAGCCCCCCCGTACTCTACGCCTATGACCTGGACTCTATCTTCACCTGTTCCTCTTCCCATCCCAGCAACCTCTACCCAGGAGAACTATGGCTCCAGTTCCACAGAACATAAGAGAACATAAGAAAAGCCATGTTGGATCAGACCAATGGCACTCTGTGTTACACAGTGGCCCAAACCCAGGTGCCATCAGGAGGTCCACCAGCAGGGCCAGAACTCCAGAAGCCCTCCCACTGTTGCCCCCCCAAGCACCAAAAAGACAGAGCATCACTGCTCCAGAAAAAGTGTTCCACCTATAGCTTGTGGCTAATATTGATTGATTGATTGATTGATTGATTGATTGATTGAATTGAATTTATACCCCGCCCTCCCCGCAAGCAGGCTCAGGGTGGGAAACATAACTGGTGCATAAATGACCATTAAAATCACGTAAAAACAGTGAAAGATTTATGCGATCTGAAGAGAAACCAGAGTGCTTGTTGCTGACTTTTTGTTAAAACTCATAAAGATTTTTTTAAAAAAACACATAAAACCATTCAACCATTCCGGTACAATAAAATCATACATCATAAAGTGCTAGTAAACAATACATTAGTTGCTTAAGATGGTGAGCTGAAAACACTCACACCAGACAATTTACCAACTCAAGGTTTACCCGAGTCATGCAGTAGTAAAGGCCAGGTGTTAAAGCTGTGGGCCGGGCTAGTTGGTGGTAGTAGTGGAGGCAGCTCTTAGTTGAAAGCCTAGTGGAAGAGTTCTATCTTGCAGGCCCTGCAGAACTGTAAAAGATCCCGCAGGGCCCTGATCTCTTCCAAGAGCTCATTTCACTAGTATGGAGCTGCCACTGAGAAAGCCCTGGCGGTGGCTAGCCTGGCCTCCTTGGGGCGCAAAAGGGTCAGTCAGTTCTGAGACCGCCAACCTCAGTGCTCTCTGGGGTATATATGGGGAAAGGCAGTCCCTCAGGTATGTCGGACCCTGGCCATATAGGGCTTTAAAGGTGAGTACCAACACCTTGAAGTGAATTCAGTATGCTATTGGCAGCCAGTGTAGTGCCTTCAGTACAGGCTGGATGTGCTCCCATCTGGGAAGGCCCATCAAGAGCCTGGCTGCGGCATTCTGCACTAGCTGCAGCTAGCCACTGATGGACCTCTTCATAGCATTGCTGCTGGGCAAGGGCCAGTTATTTGCTCTACTGGGATGTTTAGGAATTGGCTCCAGCCTGCCCTGTAACTTTTGATTTCTCAGTTTGGTTCCTTTGGATTTTCTGTAGCTGGACTGTTTGATATGTTTTGTTATAGTGATTTTGGCTGTTATTGCTGATTGTTTTATTGGTTTGTTTGAATTTTAATAACTACTTATTTAAACAGTCGGTATAAAGAAAAACATTTTAAACAAAGAAGCAAGCCTGTACTAGCATCACATGGAGCCTCTTTTGCTGCTGTGGTTCTAAGAGAGGTTGGAATTGGTGTGGCCACAGGTTGAAAAAGAGGTTGGAACTGGTGCTTACACTTGTTCTCCTTGTTCTGGCTGCCAGAATCCCTTTGTATGGCATATGAAGGAGAGGGGCTTCTAGCCCCAGCATGAGGGATACTATTGAGTAGAGACTGTTCCCAGGCACTGGAATCCTTTTGGCCCCTGGGATCAACAAGCTGCTTTGTCTGAGGCAGTGATGCTCCAGGGGGATAAAACTGTCAGTGATTTTGATCTTCCCTTCAAAATATGCCATGTTTCTATTTGTAGTGCTTTCCCAAATAAGAGAAACTGCAACTTCCTGAAATATATTTGGAACACCTCCAGAATTTGAAAATACTCTAAAATAAACCCAAGGCCTTTGTTTAGGCTGGGAAAGGGGACTGCAACCTATGGCTCTAGAGCCAAATGTGACTCATTAGAGACCAAAATATGGCTTTTTCAAACAGAAAATAAAATATTTAAGATATATTGGAGGAATAGGTGGGATGCTATACTACTAACCAGTATGTGAAGGGAATGGCAGGCAGAGATTTTTATGGGACAAAAGGGCTTCTTAAAGGTGCCTTAAAGAAATGGAACGAGAGAGGTGAACAGTCAGGGGCGTCAGGTTTTGAAATCCCGGGGGGGGGGGGGGGGCTCATGCGCGCATGAAGTGCGCTCTGAAACAATGCTGCCACCGCCTCTCCCCCCCGGCCACTCTTCCCTCCTTTCCTTTCCCTCCTGGGGCTTCAGGTGAATGCCCAACGTGATAGCTGGGTGATGCTATCACATTGGGCATTTGCCTGGAGTCCTGAGAGGGAAGGAGGAAGGAAGGAAGGGAGGAGTGGATACAGGGGAGCCGGAGGTGGGGGGGAAGAAAGAGGCTCTGGTGGTGGTGGCTGGCCGGCCGGTGGGCCTAGGAAGGGCCTGGGGAGGTGGGGGGAGAGGCAGCGGCAGGCACTCTGTTTTGCTGGGGGGGGGCTCAGTCCCCCCCCCCGGAAATTTCAGGGGTGGCCCGAGCCCTCGAGCCCCCCCATAGATTACGCCTATGTGAACAGTTGCAAGTACCCAAGTGTGAACCATGTGTAGATTTATGCCAGTGCACTAAAACAACTGCACAAGGTACTCCTGTGTATATTTATTGCTTATTGTTAGATTTCGTGTGTACTATTTTCTAGTGAAGGACTCACAACAGCTGGTGTTTGAGCTGCAAAAACTTTATGGATTTTAACATCATGTCAGTTATCAGTACATTTAAGCAATGTACATTAATCAGAACATTTAAGTACATTTTTGTTATGCTAATGGGCTTTCTTATACCATGTCTTATCCCAAAATTTTAGAATTTAAGGGAAGGGATGGGCACATACCAAATTATGAACCAAGTCCTTTCACAGTTTGTTCCTGCCCATCCCACTCACAAGCCACACAAACCTCCCATGAACCAGAAGACTGAAAAAAACACACCACCACATAAAGCTAACAGATAAGTATAACAATAATAACTATGACAACTGACATATATAACGTTGTGTCAGTTGTCATTGTTATTATTATTATAATTATCTTTTAGCTTTACATGGTGTTGTATTTTTTCGGTCATTTAAACCTAACAGCTGATGGGTGTACCCGCTGGGCTGTTAGGTTTAAATGGCTGGCAGCCATTTAACCCATCCATTTTGCTCCCACCACTTCCAAGCTCGCAAGTAAACTGAGTAGGCATTTAAGTGCCTTGGCAGTTGACTTGCTGAGTCATGCTGCTGCTGGGAAGGCATTTAAATATCTTCTTAGTTCACTTGTGAATCATGCCATCCTTTAATTGGCTTTTGCAAGCTGCCACATCACAAACCGGTTCGTGAAGTGGGGAAAGTTCATCCCAGTTCATGGTTCATTAGACCCCACGAACCTCCATGAACCTCCATTTTCCCAGTCTGTGCCCATCCTAATTCAAAGGCATCCAATGCAGCTGATGGGTAGTAGATTCAGGACAGACATAAGGAAATACTTCTTTACACAGTAAGTGATTAAAATGTGAAATTTGCTGCCAGAGGATGTAATGATGACCACAGGCATTTAAAAGGGGATTAGACAGATTCATGGAGGATAGGGTTATCAGTGGCTACTAGCCATTGTGAGTAAAGAGAACCTCCAAGTTCAGAGGCAGTAAATCTCTGAACCCCATGCCAGGAGACAACATCAGAGGAAGGCTTTGGCCTCTGTGCCCTGTTGTTGGATCTTCAAAGAAACTGGTTGGCCACTGTGTGAGACAAAATCCTGGACTAAATGGACCACTGGTCTGATTCCAGCAGAGATTTTCTCATGTTTTTATGTTCGTGCGTTTTGTCAATCTCTTACTCTGAATTTTGACATAGTTTGGCTCTTCAATTGTAAAAAGTTGCAGACATGTGAGGTAGGATGTCAGGACTCATTTCCCCCCTCAGCACAAATGGTTGTCGAATTCAAGGAAATGTGGTAATGGTGTATCGAGGAGAGAATTTAGCCCCTGGACATGTAATGGTCCTGATTCAGTGCTCACAGGAAATAAGCAACAAATAATCCTCTGGATTTAGTCAGTTACAGTAGAGAGCAAAAATCAGAATTCTTGAGCCAACTTGTTCCTGGATTACGATGCATGAGTTTTTGTTATCTGAAAGGAGCAGACTCTCCTTTTTTTTCACATAGTGTTTGATGTGTCCCATCTTTAGAAATATGCATGTAATACGTTGGGTATAGAGACCTGCAGAGGATTTGCCTTTTAAAGGATTTACTTTGTATTCATTCCTGACAATTATTCTGCTGTAAACTCCCCGTGCAAGCCGCTGTTCTTGATTGCATTCACCTTAGTGGTTCACTGAGCAGGATGATAGGAAATCACGCATCAAGCTAGTCGTTCAAGGTACAACTGCCTGTCTGTCACTTAATCAAGATTCAGCCTTTCTCTGGCTCCCTAGTTTAAAAGAGGACACTAAAAATATTTGTAGATATAAGACTGCTGAACCAGCAAATCCAGCTGTCTTTAAAGGGGGTGGGTGGGAGAGCCCTGATCATATCCTATAAAATAACGTGACATGCTATCTGGTTATCGGACTGATATATATCATGCTGAATCGACCACTGCCTCTCTTGAAATTGCTGTGACCTCAAGAAAGTGACATTTCCCCATTGCAGTTACTTTTACTGAGCATCAGAGGTATTGCTAGCTGCTTTAAAAAGGAGCAAGTTCTTATTTTATTCTCCACCTTCTATGAGCAGCTATCAAATTATTTAGTTATTATTTGGCATGCATGTACTTAGAATCACTTTGTAAATTTGCCTTCTGGTTTCTGTGAAGGGGTCTAACATAATTGGTTTGACTGAAGTGACACAGGATGGGAATTAAGAGCCTTTGACAAAAGAATGTTCATGCTTTTTAATGATTGGATGAATTTTGAATTGTCAATTCACCTGCAGGGGAGGAGTAGAGATCGAGGCTGACAACTATATGGGAAGCAGCATTTGTGCAGTTCATATCTGCACATAGAGGACTGAACTCTAACTTAGTTACACATCAGAGTGTACACAGGCTGGCTCTGGCATCCCTACTCTCTTTGGAACAGTTAGAAGCAAGTTGCGGGTTCACCTCAATTCCTGTGCTTATGGTACTCTATTTGGTTGACAGCGCATGGGAAGGAGCTTCAGCCTTTTCCTGACCAGAAATGCCCCCAGTGGAGTGGTATTTAGCCCACAGGGGATATCTATATGAATCTCAGGGAACATGTGGTTTAACCCAACAACTTAAATAGCATCCCCTGGTGCTATTTCAGATCCAAGAAAATTGATCAGGGGAGGGGATGCTGAAACTTCTTCTCCATGTATGCCGTGGTTCTGATCCAAATTGGACACTGGATGCCTGGGGATTGAGGAGAACCTGCTATTCATATCTGACTGTTACACAGTGTGGAGACCCCAGACCCAACCCATGTGTGAATCTGCAGACGTTATCCAAATCTCATCGGAATGCCTGTTTGCTATCATTTATGCTCTACCATAGGTGCCACTGGCTCAGAAGACAGATGGTGAAAAAGCAGCTTTGCTGAAGCTAAACAGGTGTAGCTCTGTCCAGTGCTTGGATGGGAGACAGACATCATAGGAGTCCTGTGTATCCCCACTTGAAGTATTTTTTTCGACAGTGTGCAGTACAAATATTTCAAATAAGCCTATACTTTTGGACCCTTACAAATGTGTTCTCATGCATCATATTGATGCCATGGGAATGTTACACACAGATTTCCCTTTCTGATAATAACTCTTTCTCATACCAAAACTTATATATTGTATTGGTGGTTGAAAGTCTTTGCAGGATGCCAGGTTTATAATGGGGAAAAATCCACTTTCTTACCTAATTACATAGTCCAAATTGGCCATCAACTCTACATCCCAAAACTCACATCAAAGTTACAGTAATTAGGTCTGCACTCTTTACATGCTCAGAGTTCCACAGACTGACAGCAATAGAAAAACTACTCTGGAAGGAGTCAACTTCACGAGTACAGGGTAGTTCAGAGTCATAAATATGCAGATGGATATGGATCTAGGTCTGAAATTTTGTTGCTATTTGAACTGCTTGATACAGTTATTCCCCTGAGGAGACATAGGCAAAACACTTAGGGGAAGTATAAATGAGCTAAATTCTTTTTTCATTGTACTGTTGTTGTTGTTGTTTTGCTCTGTCTTTGGTGTGGCCCTGTTCTCCTTATCTGGCTGTAGAAAGACAAATGGTTTCAGCTAACACCTCAGCCAGGGAAGGGTAGCACAAGACATTATAAAATCTCTAGAAATTGAGAAGAAACTTCTTTTTAAATCTACTCTATTACATTCTTAAGCTCTATCCAGTTAACATGAGGTATGGATCCCATCTTGAGCATGTGTTGTTGAAAAAAGCTGAAGAAGCCCTAACCCCCCCAAATAAAGGCAATGAAGAAGTTATAGATGCTGTAACTCTTATTTTGTGAGCAGAGCTGAGGCTGGCGACAGCCTCTCTCCCTCCCTGCTGAAAGATTTAAAGGGCCCTCAAGCTGATTGACGGGCCACACTCTCTCTGCCGATCAGCTGAAGCCCTTTAAATCTCTGCAGGAGGGGAGGGAGATGGGTGGCTGTGGGTAGATGCAGCTTGGGGTGGGGCTTTGGGGCTATCCCCACCCACCCCCAGAACACCCCCCAAATCCTCCTGCCGGAGCATCGAAGAGACCTGGCAACCCTACTCCAGAAGGAGGTTGCCTGTCCCCTTCTGTTGCCATCTTCTGTCAGTGGGTGAAGATTTTTTTCATTTTGTTTGGTGTTCTGTCAATGTGCCCTCCTTCCTAACCAATGTTTTTGTCTTTTGTTAGTATTTTCATACTTTTAATTGTTTTAATGATGTGTGTTTGGGAAGGAGGGCTGATTTCAATGGTTTCAAAAGGTAATTTTATCATTTATGTTTGACATTGTTAGTCGCCTTGGTGACTTTCATAAGAGCAGAAAGGTAGGACATGAATTCTGTAAATTAACAAATAAATGTGACTATCTACTCAGGAATACAGTATTGTTTAATTTGGACTTCAGGTTGCTGTGTAAATAGACCATGTGTCTTCTTTGGGGTTTTTTAAATTAAACTTCTTTGTAATTTGAATGCCAATAACCTGATCTCAGGATCCATACCATGCCTAATTCAGTCATGCTTATCCAGGAAAAGAAAGGGAAGAGGATTGCTGCAGATTCTTTCTTCCCCAGAGCTTGCAAGATTGTGAAGTGGGGGATGAGGCAAAGAGGTGGAGCCCTTAAGCAGTGCCATGTTTAAGAGTAATACTCCATCACAAGAGATATACTTTAAGACTAGAAAGGCAGCAGTGGACATAGCCAGGAGAAGTAAGCAACTCAGGAGTAAGGAACGGTAGATATTTCAAAACTGCCATGTGAGCTGGAAAGTGGCTCGTGAGCAGCCTTTCTCCACTCCTTTAAAATTAAAGCACCCTTCCTTATGTTTCCTTTAAATGAAACTGATGCCGTCCCAGAGGAAAACATCTTCCTCTTTTGCACACATTCACTGTGTTTAAAGTAAATTACTGTAGATTAGGCATTAAATGTTATCTTTATTTGTGCTGTTTCTAATGTCTATAAAGCTTTTAAGCACATCAAGGAAAATGTGAAACATTAATAATATGGCTCCGATTTTGCAAAGAATTTACATATGTGGGAAAATGGCTGGAACAGCCTTGAAAGTCCCTGAGGCGTAAACAGTTTATGGGTTAGAAGATGACTGAAGGAGGAAGAAAACACATTAATCTGTAGAAAATTTTTCATGAATGTTATAAATATCAACATCAGTTGTTCAATCTAGTCTTCTGGTGTTTTTATGCACCTGGCTTTTTAAACTGCTTGTTTTTATGCTGTTGGTTTTATTGTATTGTACCTGCCTTGAACAGGTGTTTGGGGAGGTGACCTACAAGTTTTCTGATAAATTAAATATTAGGAGTAAAAGGCAGCAGATGTCAGTATTTTAGAAAATCAAGGAACTGATGTTTTACTATAATTTGCAGATTGGCAGCCCTAGTTCTGATGGGATTGTTCATGCTTCTCATCCGAGGAGCTGTTATAGTTGTTAATGTGCCAAACAGCATTCAAGGAATCTCCAGAATTCATCTTCAGCCACAATGGAGAGAAAAGGGGGAATAATTAAGTAAAATGTTTTATGAATCTATTATATGAAGTCCTTACTTCTTTAAATACTAATGCTTAAAACCATGAATTACTGATTTGGTTTGTTTCCACAGCGTAAAAGATTAAAGAAGCCCACAAATGCTGCTGTATTAAATTGCCTATTTAATATAGCTAAATTGCTTTACTTTCATGTCAAGAATTTCTACCATCTATGAAAATATTTTTGTTGATTTACAAAGTTGGTACTCCTAAGATCTAAAACATTTACTAGTTTAAAATGCATATGGTAGTTTAGATAGCCCACTGAAAACAGTACAGTTGCTACAAATATTTCAAACTGCTGTTAAGCTCTCCTAAAATTGGCAATAATGTGAACACAGTCATATACAAATCAATTTGGCTCACCACAGTGATATCTAGGCACCCTTTCTGGATTCATATAATCTTGGTGATGACTAGGCAATACAATTACTAGGCAGGAGGCAGGTAGATTTAGGGTGGAACTAAATGCTTTAAATACCATGGGATTGGATCCATCAAGTTTTTCTGCTCAGGAAAAAGGAAGACAGCATCCTCCAAGACTACCCAAGAGGACTGCCCCAGTTTTGCATGGGAAGATGAGTCCTCATCAGAGGAGGAGGACATCCTGTCCCCAAGCCCTTGGCAGACCCTTCCTCTGGGGTGGGTTTTTCAGGGCCTCCTCGAAGGCACCCCTATGGGAATTGGCACCACCCTCTGAGCCAGCAGGGCCCTCAAGTCAGGAGGCCCCAGCAAGGGCCACAAGAACAGACTTGCCACAGTCTCCCGCAGGACCCCAGGAACAGAGAAGGTAAAGAGCTAGGGCCAAGGCCTAGACCAGGCATAGGAGTGCATGCTGGCTGACTCGAGGTCTCCCTCTGCAGAGGAAGTACCAGAAGAGCCAAATGAGATTGTAGATCTGGGCCCCCTACTACTCATGAGTAGAGGAGATGACTTAACTTGTGGAGAAGAGCCTAATGTGGGACTAGCTTCTGGTTGGAAAATACCTGGAGATTGGGGGGGGGGGAGCCTGAGGAGGGCAGTGTTTGGAGAGGGGATGGACTTCAATTCAGTATAATGCCATAGAGTCCACCCTTGGAAGCAGCCATTTTCTCCTGCTGAACTGATCTCTATCATCTGGAGTACTAGCAGATTTCCAACCACCACCTGAAGTTGGCAACCTTTTGTGGGACCCAGCATCACCTGTAGGGAAACTCCCTATATAAATATGCAGTGAAGCTGGAGCCAGTGTAAGATCAACTTATCTGCAGCCTTGCTGACTATCCCACCAGTGGGCTGACCTGTTTGCTGATGACTCATGGAACCTTGTTGCCTGAACCTTGGGCTCCCTCTGGACTTTGCTCCTGAAATACATTGCTTGATTCAGGACTGTGACCTTGGAGTGCTTTTGGAATCTGCCTCTGGATTATGTTACCTGCCCCTGGACTGGGCCCTTAGTACCATTGCTGTGGGACCCTGCTGTTTTCTAGGTGTGCCTCCTGCCTGGTGAACAGGACAAAGGGCAATACTGAGAATTGTGGGACATGCTTGTACAAAAGCCACGAGGGATGGGGGTTGTAGGACAGTTGGGTGCAATTGAGTGAAACAACTAGCTGGATTGAACTTCATGTTTCCAGTGTAACATTAATGTGAGGCTGGGAGGCATTTGTGGGAAAGAAGCAGTAAACTCTTACTTCTCTTACCAGTTCTCCTTTGCAAAAAGCCCCTCACCCCCAAAATCACTAAAAAGTCCCCCCCACCAGATTGTAAGGGAGCCCAAAGTTTATTATTTTTAAAAAAGAGGAAATGTCTTAGGGTTTCACATGCAGACAGGTGTATTCAGAGTATTCAGATACCCTTTTCTATCAGCAATGATTTATTATAACTGCCCCCTCCCTGTCTCTTGTATTCCAGTTATATTGGTGAGCATTGGGCTTTTGAATATCAACACTGAACTACTTTCCCCTCTGTTTTCCATCTCAGCCTGTGTTTATTGATGCTATTGCAAAACCCTGTTCCCCACTAGGGCTGAATCTGGTCACAACATGTGGCAAACAATGGCAGCTCACAGGTCAGTAAAAAAACCCAGTAGCTGTTGGCCACATCACATTCCAGCTCAGATTTGCTTATGACTTCTGTTGGGAAACCTGTTGATCCTGCCCCTTATGTATTATATGGCTTAATTTCATTTTCTGCAGGGCTGCAAATGGCTTTTTCATACAATAATGAAATTCAAACAGTGAAGCAACTGAATATAATACAGAAAAAAATGTTGTGGGCTACAGCTGATCAAGAGTCAACAAAGATAGAAATCAAAATGAAAGGTGGAATTTCAACAATTATACCTACCAAGGAACTGAAACACACTTTGGGGCTTAAATCACAGGGTGTGTTCAGACAGGCAGCTAATCCCACCACTGGCCTAGTTGTAATTTGATCTAGATCTTTTTGATCCAGCGTTGCATGACCAGACAGCTCGCCCATGAAGTGCTTTACCGTGTGTGACTCCTGTGGTGGATTGTCTAGATGGCATTCACTGTAAGGAGCCGTGCGGTTGGCTTTAAAAAAAAATTCTTGTCTGTGCATGCACATATCCACATCACCATATATTTGTTTTCCTGCGCACGCGCAGACTAAAATGGTAAAAGCACCGCTAGCAGTAGCTTCCTCTAGATACCCTTTCAGTTAATAAAGTTGCTAAAGTTCATGGGACCATCAGAAACATAAAATTGTTTGGATCATATGAGCGGAGTTCTGGGGACATTGCATGTTTAAGTGGTTATGTGTGCATTGCTAAGACTTTTTAAAAATGGTGGCCATTCGGGATGGTCTGGAGACCATCCCTATGGGTTGACTGCACGTTGGTAGAATGATCTGATGGTGGAAAGTCCAGCATTGGCCCGTCGGCCAGCTTTAGACTGGACTTTCACCACTATCTTTTAAGTACAGATCCCTGATGGGGATTGACGGGCTACTCATGGAAGCATCATGATTCCCAGATGTTGAGATCTGGACATGCACTTTAAATCCACCAGGCACTTGTGCCTGGTACGGCTCAAAAGAGCCGTATGAACGCACCCCTTGATAACTAAAAAGATCCAACTAGCTAGAGAGTAACTGCTTTGGACACAGCAGAGTTCTGTTTCAATTTCCAGCTCCTACGATTACAAGAATCTTGAGAACAGCGCTGAGAAAATCCTTCGTCTGTGGTTTGCAGAGCTGTTGGTGGTCAAATGAAGTCATGCAGTGCTGTATAGCTGTCTAAGTGATTCACAGTGCCACCCTAGGAACACTTTCTTGGGAGTGAGCCCTATCAAATAAACTTCAGTAAGATCCTGAGTAGTGGTTTCTCTTAGTTTGTATCAGC
The DNA here is from genome assembly GCA_029233225.1 of Lepidodactylus listeri. Taxonomy (NCBI): domain Eukaryota; kingdom Metazoa; phylum Chordata; class Lepidosauria; order Squamata; family Gekkonidae; genus Lepidodactylus; species Lepidodactylus listeri. The sequence goes on from JARCFY010000012.1 coordinate 53,070,718, forward strand.
TCCTTAAATATATCACACATGCATATCTTTCAGCATGGGCTTGTGTAATTATTTTGCTGTGTTGTTCTCATACAATTCAGTTGATATGGGATTCAACAAACTGAGCTGTTCCCCTGCAGTATCAATTTATTTATTCCAGTTTTGTGTATCACACTCTTTTGCCCTCATTTTCCATGAAGAGTGGAGGCAAGCATTGCAAGTTGCAGAGATTCATATCCCAAGATAAGACTTTATGAACTTTGGCAGCATCATTCCCGACTATTTCCTTTTAGACAGCATCACTGTATACTTGAAAAATCCTTTTTGATTTTCATGAGTTTCTAACTTCCTCTGTAGTTTGTCTGGGGTAATTAATTCTACAGAGAGGGGTTTTGCCTTTGAGGAGGCACTCTTTGGAACGCTACTTAGGTTGTTCGGTCAACCAACACAGACAGTCTCTGCTTGTCTGGGTATCAGATCCCTGATCACAGCTGCTTTGGCATGCTTTAGTGTAGGATGACATTGACCCTATATGTCTGCACTGGTTAAAGCATCCTTTCTTTATTTGTTCTGGCATTGCAATCAAGTGCTAGTGACCTCCTGAACAGGAAACATGAAGACTCCTCAACTAAAAACTACAGATTAAAATTCCAACTGCAACGCCATTATAAAAATATACTTTTACTAAAGAAATCTTTTATAATTCAAGTAATATGTAAGAGTGGAGAAATAAAAATGATGTTTATAAATAGATAATGCACAGTCTTTGCTTGCTTTTGTGTGGGTAGCTACAAAAGAAAAACATTTCCTTAGGGCTTTATTAGCTAGCTTTGAAAGTGGGGCTGTGCCTCCAATGAATTACCCTCTCATTCCCAAAGAATTCCCAAGTGACCGATCTGGAGTTCCACTTGCTGTTTCAGTCCAAATCTTTTAATCTATTCACCCAGGAGGTACATAGATTTTTGAGCTATTAAAAACCCAGATTATGCTCAAGGGATTTCTGTGTTCTATCATGGACTTTTAATGGCCCTTAAAAACCCACATGAGCTTTGTAAAACAGAGTTTCTGCACACAGAAACTAGCCATGCCTTCTAGTTGGTAAAGAACACATCCCTCAAATGTATTTATTCTACCTATTAAAACCCCCCATAAATACAAACATCCAGATGCACTCATATTTTCTAGACCAGTGAGTCTTAAATAGGTCCAGGGATGACCAGTTGGCCTTAGTGCACTTTCAGGTGATTTTTGAGCCCTCAGGAAAAATAAGGTAATGCCAAAAATCTAAAGATAAAATTGTTAATGTTTCCACCACAAGCTGAAGTGCCAGTCCACTGTACACCTGAAAGATCAACATTTCAGTTAGGAACATAAAAAGAGCCATGCTGGATCAGATCAAAGGCCCATCTAGTCCAGCATTCTGTTCACACAGTGGCCAACCAGCTGCTTCTAGGAAGCCTACAAACAACAGCATTATTCTGCCTGAGCTCCCCAGCATCCATCCATCATCCATCTGTCTATCTACCTATCTCTGCTCATATGGCTATCACCTTAAGCAGCAACTCATTTAAAGAGGCATTACTAGCTCTGGTTCTGGGATTAGATAGCCATCATGATTAGTAGCCATTGGTAGCCCAGTCTTCAATGAATATGTCAACTCCCCCTTTTTAAAGCCTTCCAAGTTGGCAGCCATGACCACATCCTATGACAGCAAATTCCACAAATTAACTATATGCTGTGTGAAGAAATGTCCTGAATCTCCCATCCTGCAGCTTCAGTGGATGACCCCATGTTCTAGTATTATGGGAGAGGGAGAGGAGTTTCTTCCTGTCCACTATCTCCATACCATGCCTAATTTCATAAACCTCTATCATGTCTCCCCTTACTTTACTTTTTTCCTCTAGGTTAAACAGCCCTAAGCATTGTAACTGACCCTCATAGGGCAACTACTCTAGCTCTCTGATCATTTTGGCTGCTCTTTTCTGCACCTTTTCAAGCTCTACAATTTTCCTTTTTCAAGTGTGGTGACCAGAACTGTACACAATGTTCCAAATGTGGTCTTGCTGCAAATTTGTATGAGGACAGTATTTTTTTAATTTTTTTTAATTAAAAAGTTATATTGATGGTATTAAAAATAGTGAATATAATTAGTTAAACTAATACAAACCTATGATAAACTTATTTAAGCATTAACCAAACACAATTCCTTATAGTAGATGCAGTATACTACAGCAGAGCTTTCCACATACTTGTATGAGTTCATTGTCTTAACATCCACTGATATTACCTTAACTGCCAAGTTGAGAGCAATGCGTAGGCTTTGAGGGCATTACTCAAATGTACGGAAGGCCTATTTTGCCACATGAATGGGCACCATGACAGCATGGTCTTTCCCACTAGTAGGCTAGAAGTTTAAATTTGGGTACATCAATCTTTCCCAGTCTATCTTATCGGAATCGATTTTGTCTACTACAGGGAACCACTTGTCGAGTTGTATGAGGACAGTATGATAGCAGTAGTTTTATTCTCTATTTCTGTTCTAATTCTAGCTACCATGGAATTTGCATTTTTTTTCACAGCAGCCCCACATTGGGTCAACATTTTCATCAAACTATCCACTACTATCCCAAAGTCCCTTTCCTGGTCTGTTGCTGCCAGCTGAGATCCCATCAGTGTATAGGTGAAATTGGGATTATTTGCCCCAGTATGCATCACTTTACAATGGCTCACATTAAATCTCATTTGTCATTTTAAGGCCCATTTCCCCAGTCTGAAGAGATCCTTTTGGAGCTCTTAGTAATCCATTTTTGCTTTGATCACCCTGAATAATTTGGTGTCATCTGTAAACTTGGCCACCTTGCTTCTCACCACTATCTCCAGGTCATTTATGAACAAGCTGAAAAGCCCCAGTCCCCTGAGTGAGCGTGCTCCTAACACCCCTCCATAGTGAGAACTGGCCATTTATTCCTATTTTCTGCTTTGTTGTTTAGCCAGTTTCCAATCCATAAAATGACTTTTCCTCTCATCACATGACTCAGGAATCTTTGTTGAGGGAATGAAATGAAAAGCAGCTTTACTCTTCAACAGCACAAGTGGCTGCCATGGAAATTTCAAAGAAATCCTTTTCTATGTGCAAGAGCAGAGAGTTTTGTGAACATAGTTTTCTTGGATTCTGGCCAAAAAGAACAAATGCAGAAATTTAATTTAGAACTCTTTCTTATATCCTCCCATAGAGAAAAAAAATGTGATGGTCTGCAAAGAAGCAACATAAAATAGTGATTTTCAGTACGCAGAGTTGAAGAGTGGCTCCAGATGTTGTTATTTGTACTCAGCTGATTATATGCTTCCTTCATCTATCCAGTATGCCCTACGAAATAATCTACATTATGAAAATTGGTCTCAGTGATCTGGAGAGTCAGGGCCATTTCATACTTTCATATTCCTTTGTGGAAACCACCTAAAATCATTTTCAGATACCGGTGCTCCATCTGACAGGTAGGATCATGGCTAAGGATGGCTGTGTTGTTAGTCAGCCAGGGCTCAGCAATAGTGAGGACTCCTCAGGAGAAGAAGACTCCGCAGGAGAAGGGGAATCTGTGTAGTCAGCTCTGAGTTAGCAGAAGTTGGCAAGCAGGAAGTTGAACTGCAGGCTTGTCAGGATTCACAGCCAACAGCTGGTGCAGGGCCACCATCACCCTCCTGCCCCGATCCAGCAGGTGAAACTCAGTTGGTCAACCCCAGCCCTCCAATTATCACCCACACCCTTAGAGTGCCGCAGACAAAGACTAAGAACAGAGCTACAAGAGAGACGGCAAAGTGCTATTTGTTTATTTTTACTTGAGGGAGTCAAATATGACTTTTTCAACATGCAGTAGGAAGCTCTACAGTCCATTCCACTACTTTAAGATTCTGTCACTTCATTATGCTGCCAATGTAGGCAATCCTCAGACTTCTGCCTGACTCTAAACTGCTTCTGCTTAGTCACATACAACAGATGGGCACAAATCTTGATCCTTGTCCTCTAGATAGATGTACCTTCATCCATTAACCAGGACTTGCCCAGCTCCTCAGAGTGATCATGACTGCCCAAATTTTATCTCTCTATCCTTTGACAGCCCTGCTGTGGACTATCAGTGCTAATTAGAAACATCTTTTCCTGGTAGCTTCAAATTTGCATCAAGACAATCCTATTTGCTTTAACAAAATGCTATTTCTACAGCAGTACTGACCGGAATAGAGTGAAGCTTACATTCTTTATTAATTTCAGGCTTATCTATGCATACCGTTTATATGAAATTATTTTCCTCAATAGGATCAGTAGGGTATTATTTCTTGTATGCTATACTGCTGCTTTATTTTTATAAAGAATAATTCAGGATCCCCATGCTCTTGTTTCCTACAGGCTTAAAAAAAAACCCTGTTAAAATACAATTTCAGTTGATAAAGTGCTAACAGCATTATAGTGTAGAAAGAATGCCAGCTGCAGATATGGTTTCAGTTCTGTGTTGTCCTTCTCTGCTGGGAACAAGTCCAATCAATACTCTACTGAAAATAGTGCTGGTGTTTGTTGAGCTGTTCACATGAGAGCTCCCATGGTTGCTAACATCCTTTTCTCACCGGACTGGAGTTAGTGAAACTAATTACAAAACCATTCATTGCTTTTTGGATCTGGGCGGGACTTAGGTGTGTGACTGGACAGACATAAAGCAGAACACCCAATAGGCCCTTAAATAGCTTTGCCATTCTGCTTTCTTCCAATTAACTCAGGTATCATAGTACGATGGAAGGAGCTAAGGCATTTCCAAATAGCTCTGTCTTACCAACGATCCAGGCTACTTTAAGGTGCCTCAAATTAAGTGTGTGCTTTTAGCTGCTTTAAGAATGCAAGGCAATGGCAGTAGAGATCTTCCTGATTTTCCACGTTTCTTCTCCAAAGCATTATTGTGCCTACTGCAAGTCTTCCCAACAGCACCCTTCCTCCTTTCCTGCAGGAGTGCCAAGAGCCACCACAGGTCCCCCAAAGATTCCCTTTGGAATCCACTCAACCCACCAGACCCAACCAAAACACCATATGAAAGTAAGTCACAACTTGCCCAGCTTCATGGGCAGCTGGGTTGACCATGTTGTTGTTCATTGCACAGTTGAGGCTGACTCTTCGTGACCCCATAGATCACATCACACCAGGCCCTCCTGTCCTCCGTCATGCTCCAGAGTTTGCTCAACTTCATGTTGAGCATAGGTCCCAAAATTTTGTCCCCCGTCTTTTGGTGCTCCTGACTTGATGCCATTTCATGTTGTGATGTGGAATGGTATTGTATAGCATGTTCTCATCAGATCTTGGAAGCTAAGCAGAGTCAGTACACAAATGGAAGACTGCCAATGGCAAACCACCTCTGCCTGATCACTTGCATTGACAACTCTGTGGGGTTACCATAAGTCCACACTTCACACACACACCATACATACAGTCTGCAATTCTAGTCACTCTAACCACTGCACTGCAACATGCATATGAATGGAAGGAACAGAGAGCTGCTGTAAACTTCTTGTTCACTCTATACAAGATTTATAAATTTGTGGCTGAGTAAGATGTCTGAATGCAGCCCTAGTGATTTCAAATCAAAGGTAATATTTGCACCAGAAACTTGCAGATTCTCAGTAATCATTAGTATACTGTGACGGTTTTCCTACGGGAGTCCACATTAAGACATTATCTAGCTCTGCTTTTGACTGTCCTTGAATCTTCTCATATCCTAATCAACAGGAGCTTGAGTTAATTCTCTTAAAAGGACCTTTATAATTTCCCCTTCACATTAGAGGATCTCAGTTATCAAGGATGTCCCAAAAAATCTCAATTTACTCTTAGATCTGTAAGTCTTATAGCCAAGTTATATTACAAGATAATTTTAAGACCTTTTTAAAGAAATAAGACAGGAATCAACCAAATTGCCAATCATATTTTGGAAACATAAGTAAGCATTCATCCTGACCTGGATGACCCATACTAGCCCACTCTCATCACATTTTGGAAGCTAAGCAGGACTTGCCTTGGTTAGTTTTTGGATGGGAGATCATCAAAGAAGTCCAAGGTCACTATGCAGAGAAAGGCAATGGCAAACCACCTCTGAATGTCTCTTGCCTTGAAAACCCTTGACAGCAATTTGTACCACCACCAAGCAAGCATTATCCATGAAGAAAATTTGGGTATATATATGCTGTGATTAACACTTGTAATCTGGAGGAAGGCATCTTAAGAAACTGAACCATGGGGAAATAGTTAATGGGTCCTGCAACACTGTTTGATTGATATTATGTTTTGCAAGTGATAGTTGCTCTGACACAAGGAAAGCAAACATAAGATAATTATTTTGGGTGGAAGGGACTTACTAGAAGTACATCACTTTCGTTTCCTTGGCAACTGGCGTTCATTCAACCCTCAAATTCCCATTAATTTTAGTAGTCCTGAAGTGTAATGCATTTTCAAAGCCTGTCATATTTCTCATCAGTACGATTCCCCACATACTTTCAACGTTTTTGGCAGTTCTAATACGGTTTATGGCACTTACGTTCTAAATCCATATATCAAGATTTTTAAAAGGATGACTCTAGTTTTTCACATGTGATGGGTGATGACTTTCGATTGTACAGTAAACATTTTTGTTTTAGCTGGGATTTTCTGAAGAGATTAAGGGCAATTAAAACAGCTGAGATATGTGCTGTAAAAATAAGGGCAGTTCCAAGCTAGCAATCCCTGTAAAGGGTTAGTTTATGAATCCAGAGGAGAAAGATACTCTTTGTAAGGAGCAAGAGACATACTAAGATAACAGTTAAACAAGATTCTGTCCATGTTACTTTTAAGAAAGTGTCACTGAGTTCAATAGGGCTTATTCCTAAGTAAGAGAGCAATTCTAAGCAGGTCTACTGAACACTTCCCAAGTGATCCCAGCAGGGCTTATTTAGGATTGAATGGCATGTGTACGCCTCTTCAGTCTGAACATGAAGCAAAATGAAGATTCTTCGCTATTGTATTTAAAGTACATTTAGGGATGTTTTTACATGTATACCAGGATGAACAATTCTGGTCAACTTTTAGTGAGTTTGCTTACAGCATGTAGCAGGCAGTGAGACTTGTGACTGATGGGGACAGAGTTACCCAGCTGAGGTTTCATCAGCCCTACACCTTCTGCAAAGAATGGGGGGGGGGGGGGAGAGTCATTAATTATCTTTGAAAAGGGTTGCACAAACCATAAGGAAATCTGAATTATTTAAACTAATGGGCACATTGTTTTTTTCTTAATGTCAAGAAACAATTGCGGATGTGTAACTCTCTCCTTGTTTATATTTGGACTATTTGATGTTGGAATTCTATGAATGAAATTCCCAAAACTTTCAGCTTCTCTTGTCCAGCATTTCATGACCTTCGCTCACACTGATAAGGAGCTGTTCCTGGGTAACAGAACAAGTCTCAGCTCCTCTGCACCAACTTCATAAACAGCTGAGGAAAAGTAAGACTTTCTGGATTTTCACTTTGGGAACTTTATCACCACATGGACTGAATAAAGATATTGACTGGTTGTATATGTATTGATCCATGATGTACCCTGTATGTTTCACTGACAACAATATTTTGCATTCTGGTTTGTTTGTTTGTTTTCCCCCTTCTTTTTCCTTACCCCTCCCTTCTAGAATTTTCAGCTGGTGTTCATCAGTAGGACTGCATCAACTTCCCCCCCCCTCCAACACCTTTTTTAGGCCTCCTAGGACACCCCCCCCCCAGATCCCCTTCACTTTTGGTGGATACATGGACGCACACTGTCAACAGAGTAACAGCCAAGAGCAGGTCTGTATGTGAAAATTTTAATTACATTTTTTTTAGGATTACTTCTGGCTTTTAGTGGGAGCATACTCAATAATACTACAACTTAATTACACATTGATGCTCTGCCATCTATCTCTTTCACAGAATGGTTGTGCAAAATTATCATCTCTGATGGGTATGGGCTCCTCAATATATGCAGGCCTGATTGACAGCAAAACTTTATAACTATTATTGGAGCTATACTATTCCATTGTGAGTAGCAATTATTATTTATAAAGTTACATTACAAAGGACACAGATAAACACAATTAAAGATATTTTAAACTTTAAATAAAACATGCTTAAAACACTAGCATTCCTGCAATATTTTGTCTATTTAACAGTCTCTGATAACTGACACCTCTGCTCTGAATTATTGCATCAAAATGTCTGTGCTGTAGCAATTGTGAGTATGCTGTTCAGGTGTGTATCTGTAAGCTGCAAACCTACTTTTGATTTATTGCCATGCATTACAGAAATCTCATGCTCAGTGTTCTTAGCCTAGGACCCAGGGGAAAACATGAAATGGCTGGGCATTGCAACCTTTTGTACATAAATTGCTTCATGCGCTGGTCAAGAACATGAAAAGGCATCCTAACACAGACGGAGGGCTATGTATTTGTCTACAAAACTATACTCTTCCCCAGAAAAATAACTACAACTTCCTAGAAAGGGGTGAACTTGGTCTGGACACACACTCTCAGTCTAATCCACCTCACTGGCTTGTTGTTATTCCTCCGCTAAAATAGTTCACATTGCTTTCTTACTGAGAAAGACTGGATCATGAGGGCATGAATACAGTGAAAAGTGGGAGGGAACCCAGTTGCACCCAGGAGAGCCCTGGCATAAAGAGCCCAACAAAACACAAACACACACACGCACACACACGCACACTGAAGCAAGGCACACAAAAGCTCATACCTTGAACAAAACTTTGTTGGTCTTAAAGGGGGCTTGGTATTTCTCCCATGCGATTCAGGCAGCCCAGCAAAGCAAACTCTTCCCCATTCCCTCCCTTCAGGGAAAAGCCTCGGCTAGTAGAAGGAAAGAAAGGTTGCCCTTTGTCTCCTACAGCCTGGCCAGGAAGTGTGCTCTGGCTGTTTCTTCCCTCCCCCAGGGGAGGAGCCTCAGCCAGTTCTTTACCAGACTCTCTCAACCACACAGGAGAGCCTTGCCTATTGATCTCTCCTGTGTGATAGAGAGAAACTGGTAAAGCAAGCTGTAACATGGCAGCTGCAGCAGAACTGCAAGTTGAAGTAGGAAACACCCAGGGCCTTGCGGGCCTGATTGGAGCCCTCCGAGGGCCTGATCCAGCCTGTGGGCTGCAAGTTTGACGCCCCTGCTTTAAACTATGTTGGGGGGGAAGTCTTTTCCCCTCCTAGAGCTTAAATAAATACAGGGCCTCCATTTTGATTGGGAAGATGGCATGAGGAATGGAAAGAATTAATCCACTTTGCTCAGCAGTGTGATCATAGTTCATATCAGGCCTCCCTGTAGCTGCTTTTTATATCCAAATAAAATGTTAGGAGTTCCAGACACAGAACACAAACATATGGCATTTTCACTTATTCTGTTTCCAAGCATTGAAAGTAATTAATTTTGACCAATTTGCAAATCCTTTGCTCCATAGTGCTTGACATCTGCACTGCTAATTTACATAGAATGAGGAGATATTGGCATTGAGGCACATAGTAGCAGCCATTTGTGGGTCAAGCCCTTTTGCCTACTTAGGTTCTTATGTACTCAAAATCCAATTTCCTAGCTCCTAATTCATGTGTAGAACATGGTAAGAGAGCTGTAAGCCACACTGAGAACCCCAAATGACTTGATCCTTATATTTAACATCTATTTGATATCCCTGAATTAAGTCTTTTATCCCCTTTTGATTTTGTGTGTCTGCATGTTATTAGGCAGGGGTATCTAGAAGCTAAATATAGCCTGTAAGTGAGGGTCTGATGGGCCACCACAGGCTCTTTCCATTACTTTTTTTAATATACAAAAAGGCATTTGCAGGTGCTTTCCTCCTGCCCGCGGGGAGATTTGGGTGGTGTTCCAGGGGTGGGCGGGGATGTTGGGAACACACTGACATCATTTCCAGAAGTGACATCTATGACAGACCCCTGCTTTTTTTTCTCTGTGAGGCAGATTTTCCCACCAATACTTTGTCCCACTCTGACTGAGCAGCCTTTTAGTAGCATGTTTGAATGATAGAATTATAACTTTTTGTGTGTCCCAACCTGTGATAGAGAAGTTATTTGGCTTTTGCCCAGGTCAGAGATTTATTGTAATTCAGCAGAAGCCCTCTTATAAAACCCTTTGGAAATGGTACTTGACATGAAGTAAAGTTGGAACAAAAAGGTTGATATGATTGAACAGGCACAGTTGAATCAGGAATAGGGCAGGGGAAGAGAAGCTGATTATACAAATTAGAATATTTTGAATAGGCAACGGAGTATAACTGAAGCTTATTTTGTTAGAGACTCAATTCTTTATTGTGAGAGGTTTGTCTTGGAGATTTCTTTCAGCAACAATGTGTTAATAAAGTTTCATAAAACTATTTTAGTTTCCTGGAAGTTAGTACGTTCTTCCTGTGTTTGAATACTTTCCTTGTGGGATTATAACTTTTCCTTTTTTTACTCTTGAGGAGTCTAAGACCGTTTCCCTTTTCACACAAACCCTTCTGAGTTGAACCCTCTGAACAACTGGATAAGAAATATCCTTCTTTCTAGGAGCAATAATTCTTTTCTGTTTGGCTAGACTGGCAGTTTCCAACCTCTTGTCCAGCCCCTTCTGTGAAACCTAATTCCCAATTCTAGAAACTGTGAATAAAGAGATTTCAGCAAAGGCTGGCACTTCGACTTTAAGTTCTAATTTCTGAACTTTTCCTCAAATGTGTTGGTATACAGCAGGGGTCCTCAAACTACGGCCCGCGGGCCACATGCGGCCCGCCGAGGGCATTTTTCTGGCCCGCCAGGTGCCAGCTGCCTGTCCTCCAATTACCAGCAGCACACAAAGCAGCGGAAAAATTGCAACCAACTCGTCCCGGGCCACATGACAAAGCCCCACCCCCCTGCTTCCAGTCAGCCAGGAGGAGGCAAAAGGAAGACTGGAAGAGGGTAAGTGTGAGGTGGCAGGCGCTCCGGCTGGCCCCAAGTCTCCTAGCCGACTGAGAGGCTTCTCAGCCGGCTAGGAGACCTGTGCCAGTCCCAAGAGCACTACGGTCGGGGTCTGAACACAGGCTACGTGTTCCTGGCCCCAGAGACGCCAGGCTGGCCAGAACGAGGACCAGGGCTTTTTCGGTGGCGGCTCCTGTCTGGTGGAACGAGCTCCCAGAGGAGATCAGGGCCCTGCGGGACCTTATGCAGTTCCGCAGGGCCTGCAAGACGGAGCTCTTCCGCCAGGCTTTTGAATAGGAGCCGCCACCGACGATATTAGGATACCAGCTGACATCACAACCATCTTGATGTGCCCTGGTCCAACACGGTCTCAGTGGTGGCCGAGGGGGGGGGGGTAGATCAGCCACTTGGTCGCCATCGAACGCTGTTTTATGGAAGCTTTTAGGAGTATTTATTTGTTGAATGTTATTTATTGTTATTTATTGTACTGTTTTTAATCGATTTTACAGGTCAATGTACCGAACCGGCCTCTGGCCCATGTAAGCCGCCCTGAGCCCGCTTGCGGGGAGGGCGGGATATAAATATGAAAAATAAATAAATAAATAAATAAAGAGCTGGGCGGGGGTCTTTTTCGAGGCTTTTTGTGCTGCTGGGAATCGGAGGGAGAGAGAGAGAGAGAGAGGGAGGTTTCTCTTTCCCATCATGATGCCTGCAGTAGTGGAGGTTCAGGGAGAAGCAGCTGGGGGCTTGCTGCCTTAAAAAGTTTGTGAGGATGCCGAGTTCTTTGTTTCTTTGGAGAGGGAAAGAAAACAGCCCCGTCAAGGGTGCCTTTTTAACTTTACTTGTTCTTCATTTTAAATATTGTATTTGTTCCCATTTTGTTTTTTTTTACTTCAAAATAAGATATGTGCAGTGTGCATAGGAATTTGTTCATAGTTTTTTTTAAAAAAACTATAGTCCGGCCCTCCAACGGTCTGAGGGACAGTGAACTGGCCCCCTGTTTAAAAAGTTTGAGGACCCCTGGTATACAGTAAAGGCTAGGAGTTGTGTTCCTTTACTTCTCAAGTGACTTGTCTGTTTCCCTCAGACCAACACATACTCCTCCTGACTAGCAGCTGCTAAGCCCAAATCCAAATGATGACTGACTCCCTCTGACAAGACTGACAAGACTTTTGAAAGCTCTCCTCAGCTGGTGCTGACCAAGCAGAGGATGCACACAGGCAACAGCCTGTCAATCAAAGTGCTTTACAGTGAGGCATTAACCCCAAACTCCCAGCTCTCTGCTTTTGATGCACTAAGCATCCTGGTTTTGGAAGTCAGTTCATTACAACATCATCACATCAGTGACATCGGGGTGTTGCTCTACTTTTTGGGGCAAAACTCTATGGTAAAAACGGCTACAAACCATAGAATTTCCCTAAAAAGTAGAGTGTCATCGCCGATATGACGATGTCACTTCTGAAAGTGATATCAGCACATCGCTGACTTGTGCAGGGATGTCTGTTTGGTGGTGGGGTTTCTCCTGCTGGCTAGCTGGCCGGCGGTGGGCTGGAGCTCAGAAAAGTGGGGGATCCCCCACCCCCACCTGAGGACTGGCAATCCTTTGCCTGCTACATCTTCTTTTGAATTCAAGCCTATAGTTTCTGTTGACATTGTATAGATAAAATCACTGTTTTCCATAGCACCAAACTTGTTGGCATCAGATTAAGATTCTGGAGAGTCTTTTTTCCCCATCACAAACTAAACCATGTGTTGCAGTCAGTTGAAATTGAGTTACAGTGCACTGTAGAGGATTGTGAAAGTTGTGGAAATATTTTCCAAGGCTTCCCTGAAAGGTAACTCTGTGATGAAACCTGAAATGACTTTCCTTTGATGAGGGTGGTAGTAGTGATGAGGGTTGTTTCATAGTGTGCAGCTATCCTCAGTGTGCATCTTTAATGCATCCACAGTCTCTTTTTGCAGGAGGGTGATGCCTTCCTGGAGATAAGGCTCAGCCATTAGACTGCCTTACCAGATGTACTGTGTTTAACTGTCATTCCATCACTGCATTAGGCACTGATAGAAGCAGACATCTTCTTGTCACTAAGACATCAGTTGAGCTTGGGAACAGCTTGAACAGAAACCAGTTCCCCTACATTTGCAAATAATGCTTATTAAATACTGAATTAAAGAGAGCCCATTTCCGGTTGGAGGAAGTTCAACCAAAAGAATCCACCATCAACTGGTTTGATCCTCCAAAGGGCCCTTCTGTGAACTCTTTTTGTGTGTTCACATGCACCAAGGAATGTTAAACCTGCACTATCTGTTACATTCAGACACTAATGCATTTCTCAGATGTTACTACATCTCACGTGCCAATGGAAAGCTCCCCACCCCTAAATAGCTGTATGGATTAAATCTAATTTATTTGAAAATTGCTGCCAATTGGATGTGGTCTCACATTTCCAGTAATATGACATCATTCTGTTATGTACAAAAGGAGCTCATGGAAGTAAATGCTGGAATGGTTTAATGCTTCAGATCTGAGTTCATCCCTCTGCAAACCGTGTGTAAAAGATTAGACTAGAAAGGAATTCTCACTTGCTTGTTGCATCCCCCCCCCCCCCCCCCCAATTTAGTCTCTGGTTTAATGGTTTTATTTTGTTTATATATCCTTAGGGAAATACATGGTTCCCTCCCTTCTAATCTCTTTCTCTCTCATTCTTCATGATGTTGGGTCCAGTTCCAAGGTTATAGTTTTTCCAAGTCTACTGAAAGTGAAAAAAGGATTTTTTTTTTTGCTCAGTAATTCTGAAGAATATTGGATTTCAAAAAATAGCCATCAGTGTACATAAAGGCTGAACATTTTAGAGGAGGAAGACATCCTTCCATTTATTTTGTGTATAGTGTAATTGCGTTTTTGGCTTATGTGTTCAGCATAGAACATAACATTCTATAAAAGGCCCAAATACACAGTATATCCCTACAGCAATGTTAAAAATATCATCAAACCACTGAATAATAATAATAAAACTAATATATGTCCAGAAAAGATCAAGTTTCTTGATACTAATTTAAAAATAAAATAAAAAGGAGATGCAATCTAAATACTGGCCACAAACCAAGATGGAGTTATTGATTTCAGTAGGTTTAATATACAATATCTTTGCTGGAAATACAACTTCAGCTAGAATTTTTGGTCTCCTATTCTCTGCTTACAAACATCCATCCCTCAGAAAAAATACTGCAGCAATGCACCATGAAGAAGTCCATCAGTACACCCCAAAGAATGTCTTATTATGGCTTGGCAAAAATGGGCTTTGTTGTTTGTTAATGTTATTTTCAAATGTATGTTGGATTTTATAGGCACTGGATTTTTAGAGCTAGTGACAGAGTTAAGCCCATCACTGTTTTTTCAAATATATTTGCTATGAGTTATTTTGCAGAATTCCTTTTTTCTCCAGTAGGTCTTCCTCCAATGGAAGATGCTTTCTTCTGATGGAAGAAGACTTTTCGTTTAGTGTAAGGAAGTCCTGTAATGCAATGCAGCTTTGTTTACTTGTTATACAGAAATGGCACCAAAAATCATTGCATTACAATAAGATCAACTCTTTTAGACAAGTGCAGTCCTGTTATAATAGAGCATGTGTGTCCCCAGCAGGCCTACATGACCTACACAGGCCATTCTTGTCTTAGGACTCAGGAGAGGGCTGGGAGGAAGCTGAGCCAAGTGGCTGCTGTAGGGCTGCAAGCCTGTACCCATCACCATCCTTGCTCACACCCCACATCCAAATCACAAAGGCATTACCACAAACACAGGGCCATTTGGCTCAATTTTCTTCTGCCTCCCAGTGACCCTTCTGGACAGCAGTCCACCAGGACCTTTCCTGGTTAATTAACGGAGCTGTCATCCCCTGTTAGGATCTCAGTATTTGTAATTCAGTCAAAAAATTCCGGTATGGTTGCCATCCTCCAGGTGGGGCCTGAAATTCTCCTGGAATTATGATTGATCTTCAGACTACAGAGATTAGTTCCCCTGGAGGAAATGACAACTTTGAAGGGTGGCGAGGAGGAGGAGGAGAATACAAAGAAAAAGAGTTGGATTTATACCCCATTCTTCACTCAGCATCTCAGAGTGGCTTATAATCCCCTTCTGTTCCTCTCCCCACAACAGATACCTTGTGAGGTAGGTGGGGCTGAGAGAACTCTGAGAGAACTGCTCTTGAGAGAACAACTCTGAGAGAACTTGTGACTGACCCAAGGTTGCCCAGCTGGCTGCATGTGGAGGAGTGGGGAATCAAACCCGGTTCTCCAGATTAAAGTCCGCTGCTCTTAACCACTACACCAAACTGGCTCAAACTGAAGTCCCTCCCCTTTCCAAACTCTGCCCTCCCTAGACTCCACTCACAAATCTCCAGGAATTTCCCCACCATGTGTTGACAACCCTACCAAAGAGCAACGGTTGCAAGGACATGTCCATAAGCAAGCAAGCAAACAGAAAAATCCTGTTCCCAAGCTAAATTTCTTCATTTAAAACCAAAAAGGTTAAAGGTCAGAGTCTAGATCATGACCATTGGTCTATGACCAACGGGTACTTTTTACTGCACAGAAAGTCAATGAAATGAATGAAGTTCCCAGCATCCTCAAGGACACAGAAATTACATGGGAACAAGATATGAAAGGGTAAAAACAAAAGGGCTTTTGGAAGAAACTAAAAAGTAAACTATGTTAAAACAAATCAAAATCCTGTGGTACCTTAAAAACTAACCATTTTTAAAACTCTAGCGCAAGAGTCCTAACCTTTTAATCCTGTGGGAACCTTTAGAATTCTGAAACGGGGTCTTGTTAGAACCACAACATGGCTGCTGCAGGACTGGAACCAACCACAGAGGAAGTTTGAATGCAAGTGAGAAGAAGTGTGATTTTTTTTTTAAAAAAAAAAAGAGGGAAGGAGAGAGCAAAACCACTGCCATAGGGCAGCCGCTGCCAAAGTAATGTTATTTTAAACTGCACAGCAAATCAGATCTTAATGGCCAATCAGAAGCCATACTAGGCCCCACCCACTTTCTGATAACACTTGGCAGGTGACAGGTAAGGTGTTGGAGGACCCCTGCTCTAGCAATAGCTTCCACATAAGAAGAAGAGGAGATTGGATTAATACCCCGCCCTTCACTCACTTGGAGTCTCAGAGCAGTTTACAAACTCCTTTCCCTTCCCCTCCCCACAACAAACACCCTGTGAGGTAGGTGGGGCTGTGAGAGCTTTTTCCCAAGCTGTCCTTGAGAGAACAGCTGGTACAGAGCTATGGCTTGCCCAAGGTCATCCAGCCAGGTACAAGTGGAGGAGTGGGGAATCAAACCCGGTTCTCCCAGATTAGAGTCCGCGCACTAAACCACTACACCAAACTGGCTCATAACCCAGCCCATTTTATGAGATACAGGTCTGCACTGTAATTCTGCCAGGTATGTTCTCCAGATGAAAAGCAAGACTCCCCTGCCCCACACAGACTTTTGATATAGTTAGTCAGGTTTTTTTTTTGTCCAGTGCTGTTGTTTATCACAAAACTCTGTGCAAATCCTAAAACAAAACAGCATGACAAGTGGCTACCAATTACAACTGTAAGATCCTACACGTCTGACAGAATAAAAGAAAAAGATTACTACATTGAGATGCATTAAGCTACAATATACCCTGTTAATATCTGAGCTGCTATAGCAGATTCCGTTACTCTGTAAGGAACAAACTTGTGGAGGGACAAGTAAATAAATCAGATTAAAAACTGATCTCTTGTATGGTTTGCCAGATCTAGTACGGTACACAGATATTTTTAGGCAACAGTATCCCACACAGTGTTAATTAGACTCCGTGTTTTTAAAAATCCAGTGTGGCCTTCAGGGAAAAGATAAAGGGTCCATTGAATGCTCTGGGGAAGGTCGTCTTGGGCTTTTCATTCCCCACCCTCTGCTTTGCTTTTCTGCCTTCTAGCAACTCCCCGAATCAATGAGGCAGAAATACATCCAACCATTGCTCCTGGGCTTCCCTGGAGAAATTCTTGAGACATGCACAAAAGTTCTTCATCTTCTCGATGCTGGTGTGCAATTCATCCAGGTTTTCGCCAATCCTTGTTAGGGAATAAGGTATCAAATAGGTGTGCAGGTGAGAACTAGATTAGGGAACACATACTGGAGGAGTTTGTTAAATTATCTGAGAAAATAGATCAGGGGAAGAGAGAGAGAGTGGAAGCGCCTGCCAGGTCTAGCAATCAAAACCTGTTGTACTTTGTAAATACAAGTACATTTTATCTTAATTTTTGGTGCAATTCAGGTACCTCACCTTTCTCTCAGCAAGCAATCAGTGAGATAATCATCATTTGAGTAGGTAAGCAGGGGACTCTCATTGTGCCCAGTGGCAGGCTGTTGTGTAGGAGGTTTCTGGATCAGGGCCATTGTGTTGCCTTCTGAATGCTTATGAAGATGTTTTCATTTTCTTAAAAAGAAGACGTTAGTTTTGCCCCAAAGCCTTGCATATAAAGAGAAAGCATTCAGTTGTTACAGTACTGTGCAAATAGTGAACTGTCAAAGGTTAATCTTGTGATGGGAGGCTCCTCCTGCTCCGATGGCACTTGCTGGGACTCTGCCATCCTGTCCCCTCTCTGAGGTAAGCTTCCCAGGTCTCTGAATGGGAGGGGATTGCTTCACCTGGTTCCTCCTCAACACCATTGTGTTCATCCCTTAGCACAAACTGCCTGGGCTGGCCAACAACCTCCTCCCTGGCAGGTTCATGGAGCCTCTCTTTCAAGGTAGTTATTGCACTCTGCCCCATGCAGCCCTCCAATCCTGCCCCAGTTCTTCCCATCCCTGGGTAGAGTGAAGTCTTCCCAGCCTGGTGGCACCCAGCTGCACATCTTCCCCTGCCTTCCCCACATTGCATGCCCAGCATATTCAGGCAGGGTAGGAGTGGGCTGCCATCAGCTCCTGGTCCTGGGTTGGGTAGTCCTAGGGCAGTTGAGCCATTTGGGGCCTATTCTTGGCTGGTGCTGCTCCTGTGGCACCAACTGATGATATCACTGTAGCTGGGACATTGCTGCAGGGAGCTCTGGGCCTGGAGAGCCAGTCTGGTGTAGTGGTTAGGTGTGTGGACTCTAATCCGGTAGAACCGGGTTTGATTCCCCATTCCTCCACTTGCAGCTGCTGGATAACCCTGGGCAAGCCATAGTTCTGTCAGAGCTGTTCTTGAAAGAGCAGTTCTTGAAAGAGCTCTCCCAGCCCCACCTACCTCACAGGGTGTCTGTTGTGGGGAGAGGAAGGGAAAGGAGATTGTATGCTGCTCTGAGACTCCTTCGGGTAGGGAAGGGTGAGGTATGAATCCAATCTCCTCCTCGTCCTCCTCCTCCCTTTCCCTTCCCACAACTTCTGCAGGGCCTGGGTGTGTGTGTGTCTGAATGGTCCAACCAGGGCAAATCTGTACTCAGTGCCAGGAGCCCAGCAAAGCCAGGGCCAGGTGTCGGTACCAGACATATGAAAAACAGCCAAAGACAAAAAATGCGAATAAATGCAAAGGAGGGGAAAATATAGAGACTTATGCTATATATTACTTCAGATTGTGCTTGCCAAAAAGAGCCTAAATACAAGATGCATTTGTTTAACTATCACACAATCCAATTTGAAATACTTTCATACTATTGCTCATCAGAATTCCTAAGCAACATTACTGGCCAGAGAGCCTCGATGGTAGGAGAATGTTGGCCAAGCCTGAAAGATTTTGTGGTTTACCCTTCTTCCAAATTAACATATGGATTTCATTCTGAGCCTGGGTTTTGCCACTTGTGCTTGGTTTTGCTCAGAAATAATGTCACACTGCATAAATAATAAAGCACAGCTGAACATACTGAAGTTTTAATCAAGCTGGTTAGTAAAGTTGGTTAAGAAACTGAAATGTTTGTATGTGATATTATTTTCATTGGCCCAATAAAATATAATTTTCAGTGAAATAAATGCATGGCATTCTCCACGTAGTGTGCTTTTCATAAATCTTTCAGCTGGTACACTTTACAGGAACAAATGTAGCAGAAAACAAATGTTAACATCATCTTCAAAGGACAGAGCTGGGTGGCTAGGACACAGACCATCTGTGTTCAACGCTCAGTTCTGCCAACAAGAGTTTTTTTGTTTGTTCTGCTTTTGGTGGCCTTGTCTAACAGTGCAGCCCAAAGCAGAGTTATACCCTTTTGAATCCACTGAAGGCAATGGTCTTAGAAAGGGATAATCCTGTTTAGGATTCCACTGTCAATCACTTAAAGCAAATCTACAAACATTAGGGTTCTATACAGACAAGCAGCATTCCATAGTGATAGTGCTGTTATTTATAATATTCTTGGGTGAAATTCATTCCTAGTTTCTTTCTTTTCTTTTTTTTGGCAGAATGCATGGATTCCCATGAGGACACACATGGGAGGGAATCTCATGTTTCCATTCCTTGTCTTCTTCTTGAGTCTTTTTTTGCCTACCCTGCAATACTTGCAGCCTTTCCCTTTTTTTCTGTTTCTCCCACCCCACCCCCATATTTCTGTCCCCCCCTGGCCTCTGTCCCCTCCCTCCCACACTTACCCAGGCTTTTCTGTTTGCTCCATTCTCTGTTTTGCCTTTTTATCTTTTCTGCTTTTCTCTGCAACTTTGCCTTCCTCTCTTCTATCTTTTACATGTTTTCATCTCTTTTCCTTCACCTCCCCCACAGTGACACTGAGGCTTGGATTTTCTCTCTCTTTCTTTTTGTAACATTTTATATTTTCCTGCAAACTTGGGGCTTTTCTAGGCCTGTAGAAAAATACTCCCTGTCTGACTCCATTGTGGGGTTTAGTTTTTGTTTGTTTTTTGGATTCCTGGTCTATGGCCCACTTTTGAATAAGATATAACGATGTTCCAAAAGACAAACCTATGGGTTTAGAAGCTGAAACTCTGTTTGGGGTTACACTGACAGTTTCCTTTCCTTTTTGAAATTAAAAAAAAACACCAGGGGTTATAAAGCAACTCTGCAATAAAACCATGGAGTATTTTTTTGTGTCTGAAATAATGGAACCCACCAGGGGTCATTGGGATAAATACACTCCATGAGTTTTTTATCCCCCGGGAGAGCCAGAAAAGCTCTGTTAATCTTTGCTAAGTTCTGTGAGTTATTAAATGTGCAAAAAAAGGGAGGAGAAATTCTAAATAACACTACCTCACGTTGAAGTGTTATCTAGGCTGTGAAACACCTTGACTTCTATCACCAAATTCAGGTTTCTTTTAATTTTTTTTTACTGTCTTGAGATACATTGGAATTCTTTTTTTGGGGGGGGGGGTTGAGTATACCCCAATTACAAATGTGTACATTCTTTTCCCCCACAGGAAGCTACTATTTGCACCACTGAGGAAATGTACATATGCCCCATTGGCGGGGGTCACTTCGAGCAGGAGCTTGGGAGAGCGCAGCTCCGGGAGTTGGTGCCAGCCCCCCACCCCCTATGGGGGAATGCCTGCTTGTGTCATGGCTGCAGCAAAATGACCCCGTCCCCTGGAAAGGTCCTTGGTCCTCCAACCAGCCTTCTGAAGGCTTCAGCCACGACTGAAGCTATCCTCCCAGAATAGTGGTATTTCTGAGGCTTGGATTAGTGACTGTCTTCTCTCCGCCAGCTCTTTCTCTCTTTCTCTCCCTCTCCTGACATCCTTCCAGTGATGTCAGGTGGTTTAGCATATGCAAATAAATTATGCTAATGAGCTCCTGCACCTCTTTTTCTACGAAATGACCCCTGCCCATTGGTACATGTGTAATCCCTCGCTAGTACACATATCCCATTGGTACGTGTGTAATCCCTAGCTAGGACAATGGCAAGTTTCATATGTGTTAGAGCAGGGAGTAAATAACCCGCACCATGCACGTCGAACAGACTATTCTGCTTGGTGCAGAGGACAAGTTTTCTGCTCAAGCCATGAGGCGATGGCAGCATCACACTGGCCAACACTGTGGGAGAAGGCAATGAGCATGGCTTATGCCTTTCATTGTCTCCCAGACCAATGCAGCCAGTAGCCAGGTATGAGGCACTGCTGTGCTTCTGGGCCTGGCTTGCTATCAGTGGGTCTTCATTTGTTTGCCCACACATCAAAATTTCTGCAGGCAGACACTGGCAGTTCTTTGGCAGTTGGGCAGTCTTTTGGCTGCCATCCTTGTGTGACACATAGGCAACCTTCCCTGGTGGGCTTTGGGGGCGGTATTAAAGACTTTGCTTGGGGCTCTGTTTGGGTTGTGTCCTCTAGCACTCCACCAGAGAGGCATGGCATCGAGGGAGCCACAACCACATCCTTGAGCAATGGTTGGCTGCACCCATATATGCCACTCACATGGATGATCTTGGCACTGCACACTGAGGGTGGCTGTTGCTGGGGTTGCTCAGGACTTCAGTGGGCTTGCCATACAATTTGTAGTTTGTAGAGGAACATGTGTGCCCCCCCCCCCCACACACAGTATGTCCACAGGGAATCAACCAGGAGAGCTGCTGTTATGCCAGCAGCTGACTACCACTGCTGCTGCAGCCCTCATGACTGGGCTGTAAGGCTGCAATCCAAAAGATCCTTTTCTGAGAGCAAGCCCTATTAAACAGCATGGAATTTACTTCTGAGTAGATCTGTTTAGGAGAACTCCTTAAGCAACTATGGTAATTGACCTCTATGTGAATACATTTCAAGAGGACTGAAAATAACAGTCTTTCAGTGATTTTTTTTTAAAAGGAGGTCTCACTGTCTTGCAATGAGAGAATATGTAGACTGTATCCAAGGGTCGATGTGTGCACATTGTGGTATAAATTGGAAACCACTTAAATTTGTGTCACATGACAGATGTTTGCAGCAACTTGTGTGGATAAGGAAAGTTTCTCTACATTGTAACAGACCCATATTTTGGCCATTTTGGGTATGAAAAGCAGTTGATCTGTGTGGTGGGCTGCTTCACATGAATAGCTCTCCACATGTTAACAGCCACCAAACCGAGTATTTTAGAGTAGCATCCATGTGGTTGCAGTAATATGAAACAGCTGTAGAAGTCAGACAATTATTTGATTGCTCATGGTCCAAAAATAAAATAATTTCCATATTGTAGACACTGAATCATAAATATACCAGATATAATCAGATCTTCTTCAGGGCTACTTATAGGAGGGTTAAATGCCTACTCAATGAAAAACAATTGGTATCTTTTAAAACACCTTGTACCTCTATAACTAATCTTATCTTACAAACTGCTGGCACCCTCTCTATTGAGAAAATTTGATATTGCTTAAGACAGGTACAGTTCCATATCTATTACTGGTATCTATATCTGGTGGCAGCAGTTTTAATGATCCCTGAACTTTTTATAAACCACCTTCCATCCCATATATTTTGCTGACACAACGTATCAATTTATTTTTAACTGCAGCTCAAGTTCAGAAGCAGGTACTTATTACAAATAATGTCCTAAAAGCACTTCAAACTCTATCCACTTTCATAATTTCTCTTCTAAAGCTGGGCCTTCCCCAGCAAGGCATTTTCGAATTAAATGAAGGTGGCATTGTGAAGCAAAATAATCTTCACTAGGGACTAGCCTGAACTAACCAAAGTTCTTTTTCCTTGCAGCCTACTTTGAAATCTAGGTCTCCAAAAGTTAAAGAGAGGCAATTGCATTAGCCTACATTTTTATTAAGCCTTATTAATTTGCTTTTCAAATGATGACTATTTTTGAAAGTAATCCATCTATAGAGATTGGGGGGGGGGGGGGGGAGAGACTGCTGCATTCCAGAATTCCCTGAGGGAAACGATCCATGATTAATTCCATTGCTTTGACCTCTTTCCACATTACATTGTGCTCTGAGCTTCCAGGTGTATTACAGGTAGGTATTAGTGGTGGCACCATTAGCACCCTATTCATTGATAGCCCCTGTTATTTAATTATTTTCATTGTTGCTGTAACTGTTTAGTGTTATCCCTTGCCCTTCTGCATTTCCAGTGCCAAATTCCATCTTCACAGACGTCTGATTTCTTCTCAGTCTTTCTCATGCCCCAGTAGCTAGACTTTCAATCAGATGGTTGAAATTGCCTCCAGTTTTACTTCCTGAAGTTACAATATTACAGTACAACTTAAAGCAAAGGTACATCCTTCTAAATCCATTGAACTTTGGTTAGGATTGCACTATTAGACTACAGTCCTTCAAACACTTTCCTGGGAGTAAGCCCCATTGAATGGAATGAGACTTACTTCTGAATAGATCTGCTTACGATTGGTCCCTTATAAAGAGATGGTAGTGGGAACTCGTGGCCTTTTTGTAGTATTTATTTATTTACAAATATACAAGTAGAGCAGGTAGGATTGGAAGCAAGCAAGCTCATAGTCAGGGAGTCCTAAAAAAGCATTATTTTCCCCCAAGCTGCTTCTTTTTTGCCTGCTCCAAATGTCGGAATATTTATTTTTTCCCCTCTATTATTTTTCCTCTCCAGATCAAAGGGCCTCTTTTAATCTAAGCAAGCTGCAATGGACTTTTCATTATTCAGCAAACATTAATTGTAAGTGGAGACCTTTTTTTGGAAAACCTCCCCTCAGCCATTCTGTCTCACAGGAAGTTATCACTAGGTACTTCTTTATTGCTTCCCTATCCCCTTTGTGCAGTCTCTTTGTCCTTCTGCATTTCTAGTGATGAATCTCAGCTTCTTGGACATTATCTTTGATTTCTTCTCAGTCTTTCTTGTGCTCTAGACATGTCTATACAATCCACCTTCAATCCACCTTTTGCATCTGAAGAACTGCGCTGATATAGGGCAGTTCATAGAACCAAAGAAAGATGCAAACAGATGAAGACATGTTGAGCTCTGTGATGTAACCAATTTTGCTTTGACTGAACAGGTGAAATTAGCAACTTGTCTTACTAACAGAAGTCCAACGAGTGGTACAATGGCCAGGAAAAGGGACAATATGAGAATCTGGCCTAAATAAATTATTCAGACACACCAACCTCTTTAATCAATGAATTAAGATAAATATATGCATAAGATAAATTTTCCACAAATGGGACCCGAAGCATTTTACAACACCAATCTCTGCTCTTTCATTTTATCTTCACAACCAAAGAAATCTGATGTAGGCTAGGCTGAGAGAAACCAGGGGCATTCCTGAGCTATGGCAGAATGAGGATTTGAACTTGGCTCTCCCAGATTCTAGTCCAGCCCCGTAACTGTTCCCACAGGCTGTCTTTCTAATGCAGTAAAAATTTTGCATGGAAAAAACAGAAATGGAGCACTAACAGTGATCAATCATGGGGTATGGCACAGACAGTGGTTCTGCTGAAGAAAGATGCTAAAAATATTTTCCAAAGCTGTTGAATTTATTGTATGATTGCAGGTGACAGCAAAACCAGAATCTTGGGGGGAGGGGGTACTTTCCCCAAGTACATTAATAGTCCCCTGGATAAGCATGAGCAACTAGAACTTGAACTTGGAATTTTCTAGTGAAACTGACTTCTTAGTGTCTGTTCTCTGCAGTGGTTATGGCTTGATCCAGACAGTTTGTTCTAGTTTCGAGGTCACTTATTTTGGCAGTCACAGCACATCCCATATAACTTACATGACTTCACTGTTCTAATATATCTCCTCTCTGGTTCACTTTTACTTCTACAGTTCATCCTTGAGTTTAAATAGCAATAGGTTGGAAGGACCTTCAAGCAAACACACAGGATCCTGACCAACAAGGCACAGCACCTATACTGCAAGACTCCATTAAAGTCTGTCATAATTATAATTAACTTTGTATTTCTGATTAGCTGAAACCCACAGATGTTCTGAAGGAACCATTGTTCACTGAACAGGTATTACCTTGTTGGAGGAATAAGGAAGAAGAGACTCAACAATGATGTAACTTTGGAAAGTCATAGTTGCCTTATTAACTGGAGCATATGATTAGCTGGAAAACCAATTGTTCCATCAAGAACCTTTGCCAAATGCAAGCTCATTGTCACATGGCAATAAAGAAGTGACATTTCCTGAGAAGCCCTCTGCCTTGTGATCATTCAATACTATCCCTATGCATTTAATGTAAAATGATATTTACATTCCTTTCATTTAGGCCAAGGACAGACTGACAAACTGAAGCGCAAGGGAAGCGGGGCAAAAAGCCCCAGGGCAAATTGTCCTGGGGCTTCCCGTTCGCACTGCCTAGACTGATGTGGGACCATACTGGGGAGGAGCTGCAACGGAGTGTTCACACTGTGGGGCGGCCCCTGGCACTGCCGCTGCAGTGGCGCACAGCTTTGGTCCATTTTGCCGATTTGTGCATGGGCACAGCAGCCAGATCAGCGGGTTCACATTACAGGCGCCACTTGATGTGCAGCTTATTTGCGTCCACACTGGCAGGAAGCGGGATGAACGCACACCCAGACGACTTGACACCGGTTTCACCAGGTGTCTGTTTGAAGCCGATAAAAGCGCTTCAGGACCGGGTGAGTGTGGCACGGCAACACCAGGCAGCTGCGGCTGTCTGAACAGGCTCTCTTAATGCGCTTGCAATTTTTTCACTGTAGCCTTCACTTGACATGTCTTATGTATGATCAATTGTAGTCCCTCATGGCTGATGTAACCTTTGGCAATTTTGCACTTAATGTATGCATCATGCAACTTATCAAATACTATTTCCTGCTCAGATGAAGTCTTCGGATGAAACAAGTTTTTATTCTAGAAAACCTCGTCAAACTGAACTGATTATTTTGAATATTTTGTAAAATTTTGTATATTTACATAATATTATCCACTGCATTTATATTACAACTGTGTTTTCACAACCTTTTTGCATCTTTTTTGCACTTGTCATTCGGGGTTGTGGTTCTCTGGTTTTTTCTGTCCTCGGCCTTAGACAGAAAAAGTAAAAAATAAAAGCAGAAGTAGCAAGGTCTCTTTCTCTCTCTCTCTCTCTTTCAGCAGATACATGCAAAACAACAGAAATTTGGCAGCATATTTATCCCCAGCAAGTAGTCAGAATTATTGGACAACAAATCAAAAAGTTTGAGGTCTTAGGGCTTCATATTTCTATAAGCATAACAGCATGTTTACGCTGTACTAATATCAGTGATTCCTGGGGCATTTGTCTTTATTATTATTATTATTATTTCTGTTTAAATATAATTTTCCATATGCTGTGCATCTGCCCTCTGCAGACTCCAGCCTGGAGAATAACCATATGGAGACCTGGAAACCTCCTTCGCAGAAGTGCCAGGAGACATCTTTATGCTCATTCCAAATGGCAAAAGAACCATTTGTCAGTATTTCTTTCACCTCCCTCTGAAATATTCCAATGTAGTGCGTTATGTTGTGTAAAACACACATAAAATACCCTCTTTTGTGCCAAACTCCAAAGATGTTTCCTATCAATCGAATTCAGATGAACAGTGAATTGTTCTTTAAGCCTTGGTATGCCTTCTGGTTACAAAGTTCCTCCTTAACCTCTTTTTGAGCTGACAGCTCACACATTTCTTACAGTGCACTTCTCTCCCTGTGCTGAAGCTGTTTAGTTTTTTTACAATTGCTTGGGGCCATTTTGGTTTATTCATGAAAGGCCAATTCAAATTACTAAGTGGTAATTACTAAATAATAAATGTATCACTCTCAGCTTCTCCTATTGAGGGTTCTATAGACACATAATAGGAAGCTGCCATCTTGCTCGCTCACTCACATTATCCTGCCTCTTGTGACTTCATTTCCCCCACCTAGTCAGGGTCTGTGTCTGACAGCCAGACAGTTCCACCGTTCTTGCCAGATGCTGTAGTCTGAGTAGCTGTAGTAGTCCAAGGCCAGGATTACTTGTTGCATTAAGCATATGGCTGTGGGACATACACACATGGCTCCATCTTTGTGGCTATTATCTCCCTATGACTTATAGCCGATCTGTCTGTTTGAAGTTTATACATGAATGATGAGCAACACTAACACCATTTTGATTTTAAAGCTGCTGCAGCTAACATTAGGCTGCCAACAACGTAACTAAATTAGGAGCTATGCAATGCTCTCTCTAAGCTGTGGAGTCTTGTGAGCAAAAATTCTACTTTGTGAGCTACTGGCATGTGAGTGAGTAGTTTGGCTACTACATAAATTAGTTTGCTCTGGAGCCACATCCTTCCTGAGCAAAGACAAAAGTGTGAGCCGGAGGCTAAAACACTGTGAGCTAGCTCACATTAACTCAGCTTAGAGGGAGCACAGGAGCTATGTGAGAATAGAATGAGCCTGCAGATGGAAACTGCTGTCACAAGACTCCACAGCTTAGAGGGAACATTGCTCACAACCCACCCTGAGTGAGCCACTATGCCTCCCCCAGGCAACAACTGAACCCAGGCTGAACTGAACTGAAGCCTTTTAGGCCCTTCTCCCCCTCCACAAAAATGGTGGTGGTGGAAGGCTTGGCCTGAGATGGCACAAAGGAGGTGGTGCCAGACTGGCTCTGCACAGCCTCCCTGTAGGTCTAGAGCAGAGTGCTGAGGATAGTACTTCTTTGGGCTGAGAGCCAGTGTGGTATAGTGATCAAGATCGGTAGATGCTAATCTGGAGAACTCCTACACATGAAGCCTGCTGGATGACCTTGGGCCAGGCACAGTTCTCTCAGAACTCTCTCAGCCCCACCTACCTCACAAGGTGCCTGTTGTGGAGAGAGGAAGTTTTAAGCAGATTTGAGAATCCTTTAGGATTGCCAGCTCCCTCCTGGCCACTAGTAGGAGATGGGAGGTAGGTTTGCCATATTCTGATTGAGAATCCTAGAGATTTGGGGATGGAGCCTGGGAAGGACATAGTGTGCACCCTCCAAAGCAAACATTTTCTCCAGGGGTACTGATCTCTGTAGTCTGGAGATGAGCTTTAATTCCAGGGGATTCCCAGGTCCCACCTGGAGGCTGTCATCACTAAACTCCATAAGGTGGAGAAAAGCGGGGTATAAAAACCTTCTTCTTCTCACAGGATCCCAGCCAGTGAGAAGGATCCCACAATGCAGCTTCAGAACTTCAGTACCTGCCAGCAGTGCAGCTGGGTGCAATTACCTCCTAGCCTACTTAAACTGAACCCTAGGAGACAGCCTTGCTGGATCAACCAGTCCATTAGGTGCAAGCCTTGTGCGCTAGCATTATGGGCCTAGTACTGCTTTGAGAAAACCAGAATGGCCCAGAGCACAGAACACATAGAGAACAGGACTTCTATGATATAAGTGGACTTGTCAGCCTCCAGGTAGGCCTGGAGATCTCCTGCTTTTACAACTGATCTCCAGACTACAGAGATTTGTTGCCCTGGAGAAAACAGCTGCTTTGGAGGGTGGATTCTGTGGCAATATTGAGCCATTTTGGCGTAGTGGTTAAGAGCATGGACTCTAATCTGGGAGAACCGGGTTTGATTCCCCACTCTTCCACATGGAGCTGCTGGTATGACCTTGGGTCAGTCATAAGTTCTTTCAGAGCTGTTCCCTCAAGGACAGTTCTCTCAGATTTCTGTCAGCCCCACCTACCTCACAGGGTGATTGTTGTGGGGAAGGGAAGAGAAAGGGATTGTAAGCCACTCTAATACTCCTTAGAGTAGTGAAGGGTGGGGTATAAATCCAATCACCTCCTCCTCCTCCCATGCTGAAGTCCCTCCACTCCCCAAACCCCACCGTTTCCAGGCACCCCCCCAAATCTACAGGTATTTCCCAACCAGAGCTGACAACCCTAGATGTAAGTGAACTCAGTAGTTAGGTTACCAACCCCCAGGTGAGTCCTAGAATTCTCCTAGAATTACAGTTGCTCTCCAGACCAAAGAGATCAGTTTCCCTGAAGAAAATGGCAGCTTCAGAGGATGGACTCTATGGCATCCCATCCCTGCTGAGGTCCCTCCCCTCTGTAAACTCCCCAGGCTGTGCCTCCAAATCTCCAGGAACTTTCCAACCCAGAGCTGGCAATCCTAGTATGTTCATAAGTCACCTAGTACCAGACTGCTTAAGGATTTAAAGCTCTGAAGGACCCCATTCATAGTGTGCAAAGTAAAGTTACTAAAAGGGTTGTAAAAAGATACATTTCTTCCAGCTCAACATATTTGTAGTCTTACATTGCTAACAGCGTCTTGATATTAGATGAATCCAGGGCTTTTTTTTGTAGAAAAAGCCCAGCAGGAACTCATTAGCATAATAGGCCACACCCAACAGCAGAAACTCATTCACATATTAGACCACACCACTGACAGCGTAGCTTCTTCCCAGGATCGGCTTGTGGGGCACATAGGGAACCCGAGGGAAGGAAGGCAGTTTCTGGATCAGCTTCCCAAGGCACCCCACAGCTGCGGGGAACCTGAGGAGGAGAGGCAGTTTAAACTGCCTTTCCTCCTGGATTGGCTTGGTTTCCCCAGGTGCCCCGCGGCTTGCAAGGTGCCTGGGGAACCCGGGGTGGGGGGGGAGGAGAGGCTGTAGGCGTGGCCAACACAGAAGCCAGCCAGAACTCCATTCCTATGCATTCCTGCCCCAAAATAGCCCTGGATGAATCACTGTTCTTTAGAGTATTTACTGCATATCAGAATTATATCTTTACCTTTTAAATACTCTTGGCAAATGCAGAGTATTTTTCTCCTATATCATATTTGGGGCTATATTGATCATCAAAGATGCTGAAGGCATGATAAAATATATCTAATCTCATGAACACTATTTTAATTTTCTGCCAACTAATCTGGTAATGCAAAATTGTTGTGATTTCAGACGTAACCCTAGAGGGTAGCTATGTTAATGTGCTGCAGTCAAAATGGCAAAGAATTTTGTAGAATTTTGAAGACACCCAATCTAAACAGGTCTACTCAGAAATCTAACTCAGGTTTATTCAATGGAGCTTACTCCCCAAAAAATGATTGCACTCTTATTGTGGTTTGAATTTTCATCAAAACCCAATAAGATGCCTGAAGTGTTACAGACAGTTGGCAGACACTGCAGGTAAGCTGTTTTACACAGAGCTGTGAACAGCAGGAGTGGTGGAATTATTACAAAGTGAAGCCAGAAGTTCCAGCTTCCTAGGACAAGGCAGGACAATGTAATGTTACACCTACTCCGAGTACTTCAGGTTCATCCCACTTTGCTAATTCATCAGTGGTTGGGATTGGTCCATGTACACCCTGATGGGATCGTTTACAGTTCTGCCACAATCGTTTTTTCCATCTATGCTTGGTAACATAGTATAATGCAATGATCTCCTGGGATACTGGATACTCTGGCCTACTTTGAAATAATTCACATTTCCTTACTGCTTGTAGCTTTGGGTATATCTCTCTCTACCATGTGAATATGTACTTCTTGTATCTGATGCAGTTGGTGCTAGCTAACAATAGCATATTGCAAAAAAAAAAAAATAGGTAGACTTTAAGGTGCTATAAGGCTCTTTATCATTTAGGGTTAGTTGTATTCCTTTTCACATTTCTGCAGGTTTTTCTTTGATATCAGTAATGATAACTTTGACCCACCAGATAAAACAGCACTATTGATTATATATAGCAGAAATTAAAGTACTATTTTTTAAAAGACCCATCTAATGTCATTTACACTTATGGATGTCAGGACCTCGCAATAAGTACAAGCAGGCTTGAGGCCATAAGTCAAGAAAAGTGTATTTCAAAGAAACTCTCATCCAGGTTCAGACTCCTCTTGAAATTTCCTTCTCTAGTGCCTAATGGGAGTAAATTCAGCAATAGCATTAATCAGAGAGATGGCTGGGAAAAGAGCAGTGAGAGAAATCAATTTTTGAACCTGAGATGACAACATAAATGTTCACATTCTTCCCTTAGTGTCTTTGATTAGGAGAAAATAGTTTGAAACGTAGAAGAACATTACAAACTCAATTTCATCCATTTCAAAAAAGATCACAGTTGAGGTGGCACAAAGTGAGGCAAAGAGCTTCTAATTATGTCAGATTACAGCCTCCGGAATGTTGAACATGACCTCATTTTGTCTGAAGTTCTTTCTCTGACTCCAGCTGGGACTCTGGGAGGAAAGTGGCATTTCAATCACATTTGAACCTAGGATTACTAGGGAAGATGGGGACGGAGGGAATGGCAGTGGTCATTGTAAGGTAAGCCATTTGTGTAGGTGGCGCACCCATGATTAGGACAATTTTCTCCGCCTCAGCACAAAACTAAATAGCAAGGTTTGACTGTTAGGAGCCAGTGTAGTCTAACTAACAAGGCTGGCCTTGGAGGCAACAGTTTGACACCCTGGGTAGCCTGCCTCATCAGTGGAAGGGTTGGGAAAATGTAGGTTGATGATAGAGATAGATGAATTCCACCCAGATAACCTCCATCTTTATTCTCTTCTTCCCATCCCCCCTCCTTCCTGTGCATTCTGGGAATTGTAGGTCCCAGAACATCTGCCATGAATGATGAACAGGGATGGAAACGAATACTTTTTTATTCCTAGAACGTAACATTGCCTGACTGCCTCACTACATCAAGCTCCTATACCTTAATTTCAAAACTCATACCTTAATTTCCTTCCTATTCTGAATGGAAGGCACTAGACAAAGTACATAGGGTAAATGTAGGTTTATTAATTTCAATTAAAAGTGTACAACTAATTAAACTTGCATTCCCCCCAATTCTATATGTTCACTACTAAAGCTGGATTTGCCAGTGTTTGAGCAATCACATCCTGGCTCCAAGCAGGGTCGTAGAGTTTAGTAAATTCCGGGGGGGGGGGCTCTTTAGCACACGTGCATGCTGGGATGTCCCCCCCGGGAAACCTCTGCGCCTCCCCGGGCCCTTCTGAGGCCAGCCAGCCGCTGCTGCCGGGGCCTCTCTCTCCCCCCACTCCTTCCCTCTCCCTTCGCCGGGAAAAGAGGGAGGGAGAGGGAAGGATGGAAGAGTGGCCGGCCAAGGGGGGGAGGCACCGGCGGCAGCAGCTGCCAGCCTCAGAAAGGCCCCAGGAGGCGTGGCGGCAGGCACTACATTTTCCCGGGGGGGCTCAGTCCCCCCCCGGGAAATTTTGGGGGAGGCTCAAGCCCCCCCATAGTCTACGCCTATGGCTCCAAGCTGATAGTGGCCACAAGCTATACCTGGCTTTTTCAGTCTGCACCAGATTTGTGCAGAGTGATCAATCCCATCCCTCTTGAACAAGAATGTGTAGCCCAGAGATATTAACCCCCACAAGTAGATTTGCCAACAGAGGCTTAATATATGGAAATGGCAGCTGAAGCTTTTAAATAAATAACATCATCTGGTAAATAACATCTTCTTTAACTTCTGTTAAAGGGACAGGACATGACTCAGGGTGCTCATTAGTCTAATAAATACCAAGCATGTAACCTGCCCACCCCTGTTAACACCTCACCAATCCCTCAGTACCAGACCTGTTTATGTAACCCAACCTTCCAACATTTGTTCACATGGACCCTTCAGAATGAAAGGTTGTTTGGTCCTTAAGAAGCAATTCAGGTTTATAAATATATATATTTGAAGGGCAAGGATATATAAATTGTACTTTTTTTTTTTTTTTTTGCAAAAAAACACATATGACTTGTAAAGACTGGATCTTTGCTTGGCAAAAGCTGCAATTTATGTGTTCACATGTCATTCATAAATTATACTCCTGGCATTAATTTTGTACTCAGAAATAGGTTCCTGAGTACGAAGCAGTCCTGAGTAGGAAGCCTCCACACCAGCATTTCAAACATATTACCATTTTATGAGTACAGGTTGTTCATGCCAAACAATAGTTTCTCTTTTGTATTGTGTTTCCCTCTCATTCTATTTCTTTATTCCTTTTATGGAAAGAACACTGTGAAGGGATTTGCCATGGTAATTCAGCCCACTTCTCTGACTAGTTATGGGGAACTTAACAGTGCTTTCATTCATGCTGGCAGAGAAAATGCTCTTCTACGTTCTAAGTTCCTGTTTGGAAGGGAAAAGATCAGCAGCTCTCCTTTGTGTATCTACCTCATAGCTGCAGCCAGCACAAGCTAGGCAGTGATGGCCTTCCAGCCATAAATACCGCACCAAATATCAAATTACTTTGACTCTCTAAGAACTTTTTACTAAGCTTTTCTTGCCTTTTAAAACACCAGCGGGAAATTTTTTAGTTCAAAAAGCAACCCAATTTAAACTTAACTGATGGCAATGCCACTTTGTACTGTCTATTATTCCAAAGTTCTTCAACCTCCTGAAGAACAATGTAGAGACTGAGAAATGGCGCTGCTGTCCAAAAGTAATGCCATTCCAGGGAAATGTTTAACTACCTGTTTGATTGTCAGCATTATTCAATAGGTTTATGCCTGTACTTATCAGAATGGATTGCTTGGGGGCTATAACAGAATTTCTTTGTTTGCGCTTAATGTAAATTGAGGGTACAATCCACCATCCGTTCCTCTGGAAGCAGAACTAATGAAATCAAATAAAACCATTCCAAAGAGCCAATGGGATAATCACACGACACTAGCTTTATATGTAACACAGGAAACATAACTGTGTTTGCTGCATCAAATATCTAGGCTGTGATTGTTTTATCTTTGTAGTAGCGAGACTTGGGATCTTTCCCAGCTTTAACACTGATCAGCCCTGCCTAAGACTTTTTTTTAAAAAAACCACCTTTGATTTGTGATATGTTATCTTCCATTTTAAAGAATAAAAGGTTGTTTTTAGAACAAAAATTATGCTTGTTAAAATCAGTGGTTACTAGGGACCCTCTGAAGTGGCAAATCCACTCAACTGACTTGCCTATGCTGGTTATCCCAGATTCCCCTTGGCTAAGGAGTATTTTTAAGATCACTATCAAATTTAAATGATCCCAAACCAATCTTCTGCCAGCTACAATGGTTGTGAGGATAACAGAGTGCACAAGGAAAGAATTATAGGAGTTAATATTTATCTAGAAAAGTGTTAATTATAAAAAGATTAAAACATTTTAAAAGAATGAATTTGAATAAATGAAGAAAAAACCTATTATTTGTCAACGTGTCTCCTTTGAACACTGCTGGGCAGACAAGGCTTATCAGCCTCCAGGTGTGGCCTGAAATCCTCCCAGAACCAGGGGTCATTTCATAGAAAAAGAGGTGCAGGAGCTCATTAGTGCAACTCATTAGCATAACTTATTTGCATATGCCACACCCCCTGACATCACTGGAAGTATGTCAGAAGGCAAGAAAGAAAGGAGAGAGAGAGAGAGAGAGAGAGAGAGAAAGAAAGAAAGGAAGGAAGGGAGGGAGGGAGGGAGGGAGGGAGGGGACAGTTACTAATCCAAGCCTCAGAAATACCACTATTCTGGGAGGATAGCTTCAGTGGTGGCTGAAGCCTTCAGAAGGCTTGTTGGAGGAACAAGGACCTTTCCAGGGGACAGGGTCATTTTTCTGTAGCCATGACACAAGCAGGCATTCCCACATGGGGGTGGGGGGCTGGCACCAACTCTCAGAGCTGAGCTCCCCTGAGCTCCTGATCGAAATGACCCCTGCCCAGAACTACAAGTGATTTTCAGGCTACAGAGGTCAGTTCCCCTAGCAGGAGAGGGCAGACTCTTTGGCACCACATCCCTGCTTAGTTCCCTCCCTGGCCCAAAGTCCACCTTTTCCAGCCACCAGCCCCAATTCTCTAGGAATTTCCCAAGTCATAAGTGGCAAGCTTAGGGCAGACTTTTAGAGCACATTATTGTGCCTACTCTGTGGTGGTGATGATGGCAGTGAGGTGAGAATTATTTTCTGCCATTAGTGTATCTGTGCAATGTCACCCTGTAGAAATTTTCCTGATTGTGAAGGAGCTCTTATTCCAGGCCCTGGAGGATGTTGGCCCAAAATATATACAGGCCAGTTGTGACTTGAGGTGGGCATGAACCAGGAAAATGGAGATTTGTCACAGTTCCTGATTTGTGGGGTTTCACAAACTACGAACCTTCACAAACCTTTCTGTTTACTGAACTGGTTCGTGATGTTTGTGATGTGGTAGAATGGTCCCCCTGTGGGCTAGAGATGCCATGGCTAGTCTCTAGTTGACTCTCCTCTTCTACCAAAGGGAGATTGCCCCCCTTTCCCCTCCAACCTTGCAATCTTCAACTTCTGGGCCTCCTGGGGTCCCTATTTTGGCCTGGCCTCATCTGCTGGCCTCCCTCTGACTGCCCCATGGGCCCATTTCCTGGAACTCCCACTGCTTCTATCAAAAGGAGGTCAGCCCCCCTTTCCTTCTGACCCTGCAATCCTCAACTTCCAGGCCTCCTGGGGTCCCCCTTTATGGTTTGGCTTCATCTACCAGCCTCCCTCTGACTGCCCCCTGGAGAGCCTCTGACATACAGAGTAAACAAGACTGACCACAATAAACCAATGGTCAGATTCCATACACATGTCTCAATATCATCAGGTTAGGTAAAGGTAAAAGTTTCCCTTGCTCGAAAGCCAGTCAAATATGACTCTAGGGATGCGGTACTCATTTCCATTTCCAAGCTGAAGAGCCAGCGCTGTCCAAAGACTTTTCCATGGTCATGTGGCCGGCATGACTAGACGCCAAGGCGCACAAAACACTGTTACCTTCCCACTGAAGTGGTACCTATTAATCTACTTGCAATCTCTTGCTTTCGAACTGCTAGGTTGGCAGGAGCTGGGACCAGAGATGGGAGCTCACTCAGTCATGCAGCACTCAGGTCTTGAACTGCTGAACTACTGACCTTCCAGTCTGCAGCTCAGCATCTTAACCCCTTGAGCTACTGCAGCCCCTTGTCATCTGGTTAGTTAACTATAATTTTTTATTCCTTCATGGAAATGCTGCTGCTTCCTAGTAAGTTATAGTTCCATATTTTTCCTGATACTATTGGTTTTCTGTGGTAAGTGCTATTTTAGAACTTGTCTCTTAGGTAGATGGCAATGGCAACTCTAGCAAATCTTAATGTTTACACAAGTATGCAGTGTCAAGTGTAGAAGTCAACCATGTGTTATGTGGTTACTTAAAGGAAGATTAATTGTGTGGTAAACCACTGGAATGTACACAAGCCTGTGGATAAAACAAAGATCAACATTTGCCTGTGACTTTTATCTACAACATCAATGAATGTAATTACAGCAGAGATTGGTGCCAATTACATTTCATTGGTTTTATACTTTTTAAACACTGCTTCTTGAGAGGAAATGATGCAATTTGGAAAATTAATATAAAAATATACAAAAGTGGTGTCTTTTAAAGATAATCTTTATAAAATGTTCTATAGATGACATATGACACCAGATAGACTGACAAAATATTACCCTAACATGTCAAATATCTGTTGGAAGTGTAGGGAAAAAGTTGGTTCCTTTTTCCACGTCTGGTAGACATGTCATAAAAGTAAAAATGTATTGGGTCAATATATGTAAAATTTTACAAAAAATAAGAGAAACCAATATACCTTTTTTTACCAGATATCTTCCTGTTAAATATAATACCTGAACAATATAATAAATCAGACTGTTATATGATAACACATGTAGTGACTGCAGCTAGAATTTTATATGCCAGATTATGGAATAGTCAAGACCTTCAAGAGAAGATTTGATTTGTAAATTGCTTGAAATGGCCAAAATGGATGAACTATGGCACTAGAAGGAAGAGGAGATAATATCTTTCAAGAATCTTGGGCTAGACTTTATACATGGATTGAAAGCTTCACAAAGGAATAATTATAGCCAACATATGTTAGTTAAATTTATTTTAAATTAAAATCATTAGGTGCAAAAGAGATTGAAAAAACTAGCAAGTGTGGGATAGAGATCTATGTTATTATATATGTAAGCGAACACTAATTAAAAAATGTTTAAAAAGAGAGGAAATGATGCAATCCTGTATAGTGTATCCTAATTTCTCCCATGAAATAGCAGAGATTTTCCTTCTTGATATGTATGACATTTGAGAAATGTTAACTAGCGCTGCTAAGAGATGTGATGCAGAAGGTGGTAAGTACAGTTTGGTGTAGTGGTTAAGTGCATGGACTCTAATCTGGGAGAACCAGTTTTGATTCCCTACTCCTCTACTTGCAGCTGCTGGATGACCTTGGGCAAGCCGCAGTTCTGGCACAGCTGTTCTTGAAAAAGAACAGTTTCTGTCAGAGCTCTCTCAGCCCCACCTACCTCACAGGGTGTCTGTTGTGGGGAGGGGGAGGGGAAGAAGCCTGTAAACTGCTCTGAGACTCCAAGTGAAGGGCGGGGTATAAATCCAATCTCTTCTTCTTCTTCTAAGAACATTTATTTGCATTTTAATTGTCCCTTAAAAAAACAACCACTGGGGGATGTGTGCTCATTTGAGTGGGAAAGGGTGCTTAACTATGTCCCCACCACCACCATTTTCCAGTTCTATTTTTCTCCTTCCTGATACACTCATAAACACTGCTATTAAGACTTGTTATCCAGTAAGACTTACAGAAGTTAAACACCCTTCCCCATTGTACTTTGCCTATCAGATTAGAAATTTTCCCCACGGTTGCTTTGAAGTGAAGATTGAAATGGCTGGAGAACTGATTACTGGTCTCTTGTGGGGAGGGGCCCAGTGCAAGAACAGAGGCCCAAACTGAAATAGTTGTGGGTGTGGTTGTTCCAATGCTGAAATGGAGCCAAAATTAGCAGGAATACACTGCAGAGGATGGGTTTCCAATGCAGAATGGGGCCTCAGGTGAAAGCATTTCAGTAACTAGTCAAGGGAGGAGAGAGCTTTCAACTGACCCCCAAATGGGGGAAAAATCCTTGATGTGA
Source organism: Lepidodactylus listeri (assembly GCA_029233225.1). NCBI lineage: Eukaryota > Metazoa > Chordata > Lepidosauria > Squamata > Gekkonidae > Lepidodactylus > Lepidodactylus listeri. The sequence continues at coordinate 53,108,366 of JARCFY010000012.1, forward strand.
AAGCCATGAGTGATACAGTGTTCATGCATAAAAGACAGTTGTGCATATATGTGCTGAAGGGCTAGAGTTGCAGCCACCCAGCAGAGACTGACCAATGGCTTGGCTATCACTGGGGAATATTTGCAACTGGCATTTATGATGTGAGCTAAACCCACAGGAGCTTGGGCCTCCCTTGTAGGCACTGAGGCTTTTATTGTCCTTCGGATAATCCCTACATTTAAGATGGAGGAAGAGAACAATTTTAAAAGCAAGTGTTCATTAAAGTTTTTTGTCTTCCATTTGTATTGATGACTTTGCAGAAATAAGCATCTAAGCAACATATATGGAAACAGGCTAATAGATTTTAATAGAAATACAAACAATATTAATACTACAATTGAATAATAGGATAGTAAAGAGGAGCCATAATATATATTTAAGGGGTTATTGCTTCATGCTTGAGTGCAGTGACTGTGCGTCAAACATGAGGTGATCTATGCTCAGATTTTTTAGAAGTTATAAACAGATGCAGGGGTGCTCTCATTTGATTAGAGTCTCAGTGGTAGGGGAGGAATGTGATTCCCGGCATGCATCTTTTTCCTGAAACAGATTGCCATCTCAGTGCTGATATTTACTCTGTGGGAGGAAACACACACAGTTACATGACTGCCTGACTCACTGACTGATGAGTAGAATGGCTCACTGACAGATGATACTAACCTAGGGTAGCACGGAGACTTTAGGGTTGTGATGGGACTTGGAATCTGTTGTGATGAGAGGAACTGGAAAGCATTCAAAGGATTCAGCACCTTTTGGCTATGAAAGGTTTGGCCCAGTGCTGGGTGTCTAAGAAAGTCAAGAGGGTTGAGAGTCCAAGGCTAGGGATGGGCACAAACTGGGAAAAATTAGGTTCTGTTCATGGTTCATGGCATGCTCAGTTTGTGAACCACGAACTGTCACAAACTTTTAGGCACCAAACAAACCATTTCCGTTCATGAGGTTCGTGATGCAGTAGAACAGCTCCCCCTGTTGTTCTAGAGACACCAACCTGGCAGAGGATCTTTGACCTATGCTCACCTACCTGCCCTCCAAGTTTGGTGAGGTTTGGATTTACAGAGTCCAGGTTACAGCCCCACAAAGAAGGTGCCCCCAGGAAAGTGCTGTCTGGAAAATGACAGGTGCAGGTTCAGGAAGTTCAGGAGTATATAAGATGGACCCTGTGCAAGCTAGAGAAATCAAACTTGCAGGGAACCTCCCTCTGATGCTCCTCTACATGCCCCCCAAGTTATGTGCAGATTGGATTTAGGGGATCTGAGTTATGGACCCCCAAAGAAAATGACCCAGGAAAGTGCTTTTGGGGAAAATGTCAGGCACGGGTTCAAAAAGTGCAGTTACTGGTATTTCCCAAGCTAGAGAATTCCACCCCCACCCCATTCCTTTGAAGTTGCTTTGTTGCTTTGAAGTTTGGCAAACATTTTGTTTGAGTAGAGACTGTCTGGAAATGTATCTGTTCCTGAACCACCACAGGCTGCAATAAACTGCTTGAAAGTTCGTGGAAAGTTTGTGCCAGTTGACCTGCCACGAACTGACCAAAATTCATCATGAATGTTACTTCATGATCCAGTTTGTGCCCACTCCTACCCAAGGGCCATGACATGGTCCTCTTGTTTTCTTTCTAGGGTCTCTGATAACTAAACCACTCAATAAAGTTGAAGTCCAGTGGCACCTTTAAAACCAACAAAGTTTTATTCGCGGTATAAGCTTTCATGTGCAAGGCACACTTCTTCAGTGCTTGCACAGAAACGCTTATACCTCAAATAAAACTTTGTTGGCCTTAAAGGTGCCACTGAACTCAAACTTTGTTCTGCTGTTTCAGACCGACACAGCTACCCACTTGAATCTAAACCACTGAATGTTCTGTGTTTCTGTGCTCCAACCTCGTAGCATGATTGTGATTAAAGTACTCGTTCTCTGCCATGATGGAATCTTTTTTTCCATATTGTCCTGAAGTATTTTGATATCTGAAGCAATGAGAAGATTTTTCTTTTGTCACTCCACTAAATCTTCTTATGTATTGCAGTTCTATTCTAATTCAATTATTTTTTAATCCAGCAGCCTTTGGTAAACAACTCTGTAGCACGAGTGGAGAAATAACACAGCCAGTTAGTTTGTAAATGTTTCCTCTTGAAGCACTTCCTTTAGACCACAAGACGCCATCTGAAACTGCTGACAGTATTTGCAAGCAAATGTGATTGAATATCGTAAGAACTCTCCCATAGAATGATTGCTGGTCTTCTTGTTTTAATTATGCTGACTGTCATGCCAGTGCTTAGCTGTTGTTTTTGTATGGAGAGTTGACTAAGAGGCTTTTGGAGAAATATTGATCATAACAAAAAGATCCAAAAAGTCCAAGGTCATAAGGCTGCAGCTGCAAATAATAATTCATGCCTATTGTAATATGAAGGGAAACTGGTTTTGCATAATATACATAGTTGGGCTGGGGATTTGGGCTGGGTTGCCATCAATGTGCTGATGACACCCAGCTCTAACTGTTGATGGATGGATGACTAGACTCTCCCCCAGAAATTTTGGACAGGGTGTTAGGGGCCGTGGCTGGATGGTTACCGCAGAGCCGTCTGAAGTTGAATCCAACAAAGACAGAGGTCCTGTACCTAAATCATGAGGGGTTAGGATTGGGAATCAGGCTCCCAGTCTTTGGTAGGGCACCATTGGTGCCAGCCCCGTGGGTAAGGAGTCTCAGGGTGATGCTGGATTCCTCGCTTACTATGGAGGTCCAGGTCACTTCGGTTGCCAGATAGGCCTTTTATCATCTTTGGCTAATCAGGCAACTGGTTCCCTATCTCTCTACAGTGATCCATGCAATGGTCACTTCCAGGCTGGACTACTGTAACTTGCTCTATGTGGGGCTAACCTTGAGCCCGATCTGGAAATTGCAGCTAGTGCAAAATGCGGCAGCATGCCTACTGATGGTGACACTTGTGCATGTGCGCATTCAGCCAGTGTTGTGCCAACTGCACCGGCTGCCAATCAAATACTAGATCCGGGTCAAGGTCATGGTTTTGACCTTTAAATCCCTATGCAGTCTGGAACCATCATACCTGCAGGACTGCCTTTTCCCATATGAGCCCCAGAGAGCTTTACGCTCTTCTAAACAACACTTCCAATACTACTTGGCCACTGGAGTTTCCTGGGGTAACTATCCCTGCCTAACATTTTCCTATGAAGAAAGGGTGAAGCGCTTGGGGCTCTTTAGCTTGGAGAAATGATGGCTGAGGGGTGACATGATCAAGGTTTATAAGATTATGCATGGGATAGAGCAGGTAAAGAAAGAAGTTCTTTTCTCCCTTTCTCACAATACAAGAACTCGTGGGCACTCTATGAAATTTCTGAGTAGTCGGGTTAGAACAGATAAAAGGAAGTACTTCTTCACCCAAAGAGTGATTAACATGTGGAATCCACTGCCACAGGAGGTGGTGGCAGTTACAAGCATGGATGGCTTCAAGACGGAATTAGATAAACATATGGAGCAGAGGTCCATCAGTGGCTATTAGCCACAAAGTATAGATAGGAACTCTCAGTCTGGGGCAAGTGATGCTCTGTATTCTTGGTGCTTGATGGGGGGGGGGGGGACAACAGTGGGAAGGCTTCTAGTGTCCTGCCCCCACTGCTGGACCTTCTGAGGGCACCTGGTGTTTTTGGCCACTGTGTGACAGAGTGTTGGACTGGATGGGCCACTGGCCTGATCCACCACTGGCTTCTTTTATGTTCTTATGTTCTTAACATGAGGCATAGTTCTTTGTCATTATCTGTTGTTGCCATCTATTGTTTTATTGTTTCATGATTTTATGTTGTAAGCCACCCTGAGCCCATTTTTGGGATTTGGTTGGGGTATAAATTAAATAAATAAATAAATAAATACATTTTAAAGGGAGATCTTTTGTTCAGCACATATACCGATTACAAGATAGAACTTGCCGTGTGCATACAAAGCTGCCTTACACTCAGTTTGGCTCAGTATCTTCCAGTTTTCCTAGCAGTGGTCACGGATAAAGACAATCTTTCCCATCACTTGCTCTGATGTGAAGTGATTACAATGCTGGGCTTTTCCTAGTCATTCTTTCTCTGTCTAACCTGGTGATCTCCAATATGGTGCCATGGTACCCTCTGATATCCTTCCTGGTACCTAATTGCATTTTGGCTTTTCTTCACCTCCCTGGAGCAAGAAGTGCTTCAAAAGACCCCAGGATGCATCACCTTTGGAACTACAAGGAGTACCCATTCAGAAATACTTGTCACCATCACAGGAGTGCTCTTGGACTGGAGCCTCCAAACATTTTGTAATAGCTCACCTTTGCAGCAGTTTTGATCTGCTTGATCTCACCTCCCCTGACAGCCATTTCTGGGTGGTGCCCACTACCCTTTTTCAAAATTCCAAAAGTATCCACAGACTTAACAGGTCTGGAGACTTCTGGCCCAACTCACAGAGCTTTGAGGGTAAAAGGGAAGGCAGAACCATGTACACTGTGCTGAGCTCCTTGGAGAAATAATGGGATTAAAATATATAAGATAGACAAATACTGCCTGGGAACCTTTAACATGGGGTTCCAGAAACTGAATATGGGATCTTTAGTATGCATAACATGTTATCTTCCATTGTACCACATTCCTTCTCATACTGGATCTGTGCTAATGGTGGGAAATGAAGAGAAGGGAGATTGCTATGTAAATAGGTTAGATGGAATTGTCCCCCAATGCCCCTTTTGTTCCCATCCCAAATTAGCTCCATGATAATACTGGGTGCTGTTAGGCCAACCACTTGCCTCTTAGACCTGTGTCTGTCATGGCTGGTAAAAGCCAGTGGTGATGGAATACAGCCCCCCCCTCCAGTAGACATTATCAATCTATCCTTTAGTACAGGGGTCTATCCGGAGGATTAAAAGAGGCAGTGGTAACAACACTCTTAAAGAAACCATTGATGGATGCATTAGATCCTTCCAATTATCACCCAGTCTCAAATCTTTCGTTTCTGGGTAAGGTAATTGAGAGAGCAGTGGCAGAGCAGTTACAAAGTTTCCTGGAGGATGCATCGGCCCTAGACCCATTCCAAGCTGGTTTCTACCCTGGCTATGGGATAGAGACAGCACTGGTCTCCCTCACTGATGATCTCTGTAGGCAGCTGGATCGAGGCAGGTCGGTGCTGCTGTTATTGCTAGACTTGACAGCAGCATTCAACATGGTTGACCACAATCTTTTGGCCCACTGCCTCGCCAATGTGGGAGTTCATGGGGTGGCCTTGAAATGGCTTACCTCATTTCTCCAGGGTCAGGGACAGAGAGTGGTGCTAGGAGAGAAGGTATCCTTATGCCACCCTTTGGTGTGTGGGAAAGGGTATACATTGGCATCAAACGCCACCTGAATTAGTTTTACTGCATGTATTGTATTGTTTTAATTGTTGTAATTGTTAAATTGTTTAAACTGAATTTAACTATTGATTGGATGTTGTGCATATACATTAATATAATAACAATACTATATTATTATTCTATAAATTAATATAATAATGGTATATAAATTAATATAACAAAACAACGATAACAGTAATTCTTGGGACTGGCTTCAGAGCTGCAAACCATACTAGTAGGAAGTCAATGTCATGATTGCACCAGGTCTTTTTGCAACAGCATTTTGTCTTCATGCTAAATGGGGGTGTCAACCCATTTATCTGAGATCAGAAGATTCCTTCTCACTTTAATTTCAAAGCTTAAAAAAAGATTAATGGGAAATGTCACTGTGATGCATAACATGCTATGAATCCAATAATTTCATTTTAATCAGTTACACATTATTGGTAACACTGAATCATAATTTTACTTTTTGTTCAAGGGCACTGTGACCTTAAGCGGCTTGAGAAAGTGAATCAACATTTCAGCCTGCTAGTCTCATAATTTCCAGGTTCCACACTATTCTCCTCTTTACAAAAATATTAATGATGTTTCTCTAAACAGATAAGCTTAAGCAGCCAAAAGCAAGCAAAATAAATAAAAAACCCTCCAGTATGGATTCACACCAGTCAATCATATTGTATGAGTCTTGGAGGAAGCATAGGCGATTGCTGTTTACCAAAGGTGGGTTCTTTGGCTTCATGCTCACAATCCAATCCAATATTTCAAGGAAAGCAATTTTATTTTTGACAGCTTAATGTGAAGATTTAATTTGTTCTGGATAATGTGAAAAATGATGAATAATGTTTACAAACAGATAATTTACACAATGCAGTTAATTGTGTGCAACACCATATTTGTGTTAATAGATTAAAAGCATTACAACATATTACGTTTCAGTAGCATCACAGAAGACACACACATGCATGTATCTCGTTTGAATTTTTCACAGCTGTTATTTATAGATAAATGTATTTCTATTGTTTAAGATATGAAGGGAATGCACTCTGTTTTCAAAAATGGAGCCCCAGAATATCTGGTATGAAGGTTAAGCAGATGAAAAAATGTGAGAAGTACTTGGTATATTTCCCATTTAGAATTTCCTGAATGCTAATTGTCCATCCCTCAGTCTGCTCACACATCACTTAAGTTCAGTTAGTAGCTCTGAGAGAACCGTGATTGACCCAAGGTCATCCAGCTGGCTGCATGTGGAAGAGTGGGGAATCAAAGCCAGTTCTCCAGATTGGAGTCCACCACTCTTAACCACTACATCAAACTGGCTTAGCCACACCAAACTGCCAGAATTACTACTGATCTCCAAACTACACAGATATGTTCCCCTGGAGAAAATAGCCACTTTGGAGGGTAGGCTTTGTAGCATTATCCCCTGTTGAGGTCTCTTTCCTCCCCAAACCCCACACTTCCTAGGCTTTGCCCCAAAATCTCCAGGAATTTCCCAACCCACAGTTGGCAACCCTACAATATCCTGAAAGCTTCCTTTCTACAAAACAAAAATTCTTAGTTAATGTATCTATTTCTAAAAAACACACAAGAATGGTCACACATGGTCAGGAGGCATAGTTCCCTCTGAGTTCGAAATTCAACTGTGCCCTCTATTCCAAGAGAAGAAAAATGGCATATCCTTGAATCTCATGATTTCTGTTCCATGGAAGAATCTCAAAACATGTACAATTCCCCCCCCACAAGGCTAAAAGTGTTCAGACATCTTGGCTACCTCCTAATGTTGATAAATACTATTGAGCTATAAACATTCTGCAATGTTTGTCATTCTGCCTGACATCAACCTGTAGCACATCTCATTGGAAAACAGAGGTTAGTTAATGATTAACTAGGATTCTTTAGCACAAGCTCTGGTTGGTAATGACAGTTGAGTTGGGCCTTAGAGCGTACAATCCAGAGACAGACCAGAAAAATTTGAGAGGGCCTTTGGCACTAGGGTCACAAACAGTCTTGGAGAAAAATGCCCTGTCCCTTTAACAGAGCCTTAATAGAAGCGGTTTATGGCATGGAGGTAAACAGCATAATCTAGTAAATAACCATTCTATCCCACCTCTATTAGAGGGGGAGGATGTTTTTTCTCTCTCCAGGCAGTTGGCAATCCTGTTTGGCACCATGCTGTTTTTCTGTTTTTTAAGATATCCTCTCTTATGGAAGAAAATTCTGGCATCAGTTAAGGCTTTTCAGACGCTGTCCACGTTTATGTTATTTCTAGATTTATTGCCTGTTCCTCAGACCTCTGCTGGAGCTCTTCCCCTGAGGTCTTGTTCCAGTTCTGGAAGTCTCTAGACATCCTGAATTCCCAGATTCCCCAACGACAATGTTGCATCAGTCTCCCATCATCTCTCAGTTTTCACAGTCTGTGACATAACACAATGCTTTTCCAGTCAAGGGCTTCACTGAGATGAAAGGAGAAACTGCAGTACCTCTCTATGCAGGGCTACGTAATGACTTGCAGCCAGATTGTTAGAAATGGGTAGAGTCCCTTAAATTGGCACAACTGATATCAGAATACAACATCCACACTTCAACTGACAACACTTTTTTTTTGTTTCTCACCAAATGCAATTTTTGCTGACATGATTGCCCTTTCTCCTATAGTGTTCTTGGCAGGTAGATACAACTAATGTGAAGCACTTCAGGCCCCAGCAGATGAAATAACAGGGCAGATCATTGCAGCAAGCTTTATATTGACTGTTGGACAAGTGGGAGTTTAAGATGCCATCCATTTCTTAACCTTTTCAAGCTGCCAGCATTTCTTATAGGGATCCTCCTGCTCAAAAGAACCAGTCTGGACAATGCTGCCTTCCTGCCAGCTTCACACTTCATAATTAACTCTGACTAGACTCATTTTTTGTCTGTGAATATCCATTTTATTTCTGCCACTGCTGTGTTCATTTAAAACTCTTCAATCTTCCAGGCAATAACCTTTTAATCTACATGCTACAATATTTTCTTAAGAATTTCTAGGTTTTCTTTTCTTTCTTTTTATGGGATAAGTTGCTGTATGAACTTCCCTGACAGGAAAAGCCTAGATTCAGGTGGGTAGCCATGTTGGTCTGAAGAGGTAAAACAAATAAGAGAACCACAGCCGCCAAACTAAGAGACAGAGAATCGAAAGGCTGTGTATTTGTTCATCAATTAACAAACAGCATTTAATTAATACAAAATTCCGAAGTACAATTTACAAATTCCATATAGGAGATCCAATAGTCATATTGTCATAATGAAGTTTCCGGGTAACACGTTCATTTTCAAAATCTTCATCAGAAAGGGGGACCAATAATAACTACAATAAATTCTCAGCAAAAAACATTAGCTGTTATGAGTAACTGACGTATCAACTCAACAATTAAATATGGTTGTGTTAATTGTTGAACACCTTAGCGTCATACACAGCCTTTTGATTCTATGCTGGTCTGAAGCATCAGAACAAAGTTTGAGTCCGGTGGCACCTTTAAGACCAACAAAGTTTAATCTGTGGGATAACCTCTTGTGTGCATGCACACTTCTTCAGATATCTGTTGGTCTTAAAGGAAAAGCCTACAAATTCCCAGTTGAAACATCATTCCTCTCTGGAACAAAACAAAAGCAAATCCTTAATGAACATGAAGTCAAATCAAGATTCTTCTTCTTCTGATGATGATGATATTAATGTTACTATATTTGAATTTTTCACTGTTTAATTAATCAATCAATTAATTAATTTTATACTCCACCCTCCACACGAACAGGCTCAGGGCAGCTTACAATAATCAGTAACCAGTTCTGTAAAACCGTATACAAAAGTTAAAACCTTCAACATTAAAACAATCACAAGAATTCTTTAAAGTGCTAGTAGTAGTAGTCATCTTCCAGTACTAAAGATGGCATGCTGTATGATATCCAACAAGTTCTGTCAGTTCATTGATCTCCAGGCTTGCACGATGGTGTGGCTCAATCTCCAGGCCAGGGCTGACCCATAACCACAGATGTCAATAGTGGTGATGTTAATGGTGTGGCAGCTCCTAATTGAAGGCCTGGTAGAAGAACTACATCTTGCAGGCCCTGCGGAACTGTAAAAGGTCCCGCAGGGCCCTAATCTCTTCCGGGAGCTCATTCCACCAGTAAGGAGCCACCACCGAGAAGGCCCTGGTCCTAGTGGCTGCAAGCCTGGCGTCCCTAGGGCCTGGAATGGTCAAGTGGTGTTGTGACCCTGACCGTAGTGTTCTCTGGAGTATATATGGGGAAAGCTATATCAGACCCTGGCCATATAGATCTTTAAAGGTGAGTACCAGCACCTTGAAGCGGATTTAGTATGCTATTGGCAGCCAGTGCAGTGCCTTCAGCACAGGCTGGATGTGCTCCCATTTAGGAAGACCCATCAGGAGCCTGGCTGCGGCATTCTGCACTAGCTGCAGCTTCCGGATCTATGACAAGGGCAGCCCCATATAGAGAGTGTTACAGTAGTCTAGTCTTGAGGTGACCATTGCGTGGATCACTGTAGCCAGGTCATTGCGGCCGAGGAAGGGAACCAACTGCTGAATCAGCTGGAGGTGGTAAAAGGCTGACTTAACAGTGGCTGCTACCTGGGCATCCATTGTTAAGGAGGTATCCAGGAGCACTCCCAAACTCCTAACCTCCAGTACTGGCACCAATTGTGCCCCACCAAAGGCCGGGAGTGGGACCCCCACACCTGAGCCACCCCAACTCAGGCACAGGACCTCCATCTTCGTCGGGTTCAGCTTCAGCTGGCTCAGTCTAAGCCAAACAGCCACAGCTTGCAATGCCTGGTCTAGAACTTCCTGTCTGGAGTCTGACTGGCTGCCCAGCATCAGATAGAGCTGGGTGTCATCAGCATACTGGTGGCACCCCAGCCCTCCAGGCAGTCTGGGCAAGGGGGCGCATATAGATGTTAAATAACATCGGGGACAGCACTGCCCTTTAAGGCACACTGCACTCCAGTGGGTGTCTCCTGGACTGCTATTCTCCTAGCGCCACCCTTTGTCCCCAACCCTGGAGAAGGGAAGCAAGCCATTGTAGAGCAAGCCCCTGGATCCCCATGTCGGTGAGGTGGTGGGTCAGCAACTGGTGGTCGACCATGTCAAATGTGGCTGACAGATCTATCAGCAACAGCACCACCGAACTGCCCCAATCCAGATGCCTCTGAAGGTCATCCATCAGGGCAACCAATGCCATCTCTGTCCCGTGCCCCAGGTGAAAGCCAGACTGGAAGGGGTCTAATACGGAAGTGTCATCCATAAAGCCCTGTAGCTGTATCACCACCACCCTCTCAATTAATTTACCCAAGTAGGGCAAATTGGAAACCGGCTGATAGTTGGCCAATTCGGCCGGATTCAGAGATGGTTTTTTCAGGAGAGGGTGGACCATCGCTTCCTTGAGTGCCCCTGGGAACTGCTCCTCAATGAGGAACTTGTTGGTAATTTCCCTTAGGGCACCTCGAAACCCTTCATAGTCAGCTTTAATAACCCAGGAAGGGCATGGATCAAGGCTACACGTGGTTGGGAGTACAGCTGCGAGCTATCTGTCGACTTCCTCCAGGCTGAGTGGGCTAAAATGATCCAAACTCGAAAACGAGGATGTGCAAGGGGCCTTGAGTTTGCTTACTGTTTCAACTGTGGCGGGGAGGTCGCGGTGGAGCGTCAAGACTTCATCCACGAAATAGCTCGCAAATGCCTCACAGCCAATATCCAATTCCCTAGCACTTGGTCTGCCCTGTGGCAGAGTTGTTATAGACCAAATTGTTCTGAGCCCCACTGCCAACAACCTTTGGGATGGGACATAGGCTGGAAAGGGGCCGAGCCAAACCACTTCTCCCCCCCCCTCCCTTACTTCCCTGCCTAGTCCCACCACTATCTAATAACCATTATTAATTCACTCTACAAACAAGGAACCTCTGCATAATACAGTCCCATTACCTTTAGAAAATAAGCCCTACTGAACTTCCATAAAATGCTCAGACATGACCCTCATCAAACCCCTAGACAGGTGAAATTCCATAGCTAAGCAACAGTTATACAAAGCCCCTCCCCACCTGTCTTTATCACATGAATATTTGCATGGGTAATACTTTCAAGAGAGTGGTGTTGACTAGTCATAAAGATTTTTAAAGAAAAGCACACAAGGAAGCATTTAAAACACTAAGGTTTGTCTTTGAGGTAGCTATTAAAAAGTACACAATAGAGTAGTGGTCTTCAGCCTTTGCAGACTTGGGACCCACCTTTAACTCCCAGTCAGCATCACAGAACTAACAGTTTGTGACAGAAAGTCACTTGACATGACAGGGACTGGGGAGCTATGACCTTCCACTGTCAAGGCCGGGACTTTGTGCAGTAGACCAAGACAGCCCGGGATAGGAAACACAAGCCAAGCACCAGGGTGTATACAGTAATGAAGCGCTAAAAAGGAATCCTCTTCATCATGGAATGACTTAATTTCAGTGTCCTTTTGCTCAACTCAGTGTGTGTTTAAAGCTAAGATGTATACATGGTGCTCTTCTTTCTAAGTGTTTGTTTATTTCAAAAAGTTCTATCCCTTTTTATATCCCTGGACTCAGTGAAGGACCATAAAACATGAGTGCTACTGCAAGCCCTTCCAAAAAGCAGCACAAAAATGGCTACACTGCGGGGCCTATAAATCAGCAGATGGGGCTGTATGACCCTCCTGATAGTTCCAAATAGGGTTGCTGGCCTTCAGGTGGGGCCTGGAGATATCCTGCTTCTACAAGTGATCTCCAGCTGACAGAGATCAGCTCCCTTGGATAAAATGGCTGCTTTGGAGGATATGCTGAGGCCCCTCCGCTCCACTCCCCAAACCCCACTGTTATGTCCCGACTGTTAAGCCATGCACACGGTCGGCCAAACACGTGGCTAGGTGAAGCCATTGAGCTTCACTCCCAGGACAATAGACCTGGAGGATCCTAGTTGGGGACCAATGGGGAAGCCCACATCTGTAGGTAGACTTATAGATGGCAGGGGTATTGTAAATAACCAATCATGGGTGTTGGGTGTGTGCATGGGTGCGGTCCAGAAGGAAAATATAAGCGGACCTGCGAGTCCGGTTCAGTAGTCTTGTTCTGACCTCTAAATAAACTGATGAGCTGATTTCACTGAACACGTCTCTGGACCCAGTACTTTATACCCACCCTCTATGGGATCTACCCCCAAAGTCTCCAGATATTTTCCAACCCAGACCTGGCAACCCTGGTTCCAAATCATAGGCTGAAGTTTACTTTCCTAGTATATGTATGGGGCAAAAGAAAGGGAAATTACAGGTATGACATACCTGACAGAAAAATATTTATTTGTAGGCAAGAAGGAAGGCAGCCTGCTGTTGTATACAGCATGGAAATAGGGTTATGAAAGCTTTTAGTCACACTAAAGAGTGTGCTTCTGGTTAGATAAACAAAATGCCATATGGTAATTCTTCAGCCTTCAGTGAACAGGTCCAAAGTTTGAGAGATTTGTGAGACAGCTGCACTTCAAACCCCCTAATTCCTTTACTGGTTGATTATGCAGACCACCTAGAAGGATTTCACGGGCTGCAGTTTAAAAGCTCAAGTGAAGGGCAGCATATCTCGATTAACAGCCAACTTAGAGAAAAAAGTCACAGAACCATTTATGCTAAGCTGAAATTGCTGTACAAGGCAAACACTTTCGATAGTGTTGGGAAACAGGAAGCTCTATGTAAATGTTTGCAGTATCCACTACCTAATAATGTTTAATTTAATACAATTAGCTGTGTGGTGTGTATTTATTTATTTATTTACTTCCAATATGTTCCAATAAGAACATAAGAACTCAAGAGAAGCCAATGTTGGATCAGGCCAGTGGCCCATCCAATCCAACACTCTGTCACACAGTGGCCAAAAACACCAGGGGCGTTTTCGCACTGGCTTTTTTCTGGGGCTCACACCGGAGCTAGCACCGGAGCTTCTGCTCAGTTTCACATCAGTTGCTCCCTGCTCACAAACTCCTCCGGAGTTTCATCGTACTGCTCTGGAGTATCCCTGGAGCAAGAAAAACCTGTTCCTAGCAGGATTTTCTTGCTCTAGGGAAGCTCCGGAGCAGTGCAGTGATACTCTGGAGGAAATTGTGAGCAAGGAGCAAATGGTGGGAAACTGACCAGAAGCTCCGGTGCTAGCTTCGGTGTAAACCGCGGGGGAAGCTAGTGAGAAAACGCCCCAGGTGCCCTCAGGAGGTCCAGCAGTAGGGCCAGGACACTAGAAGCTCTCCCACTGTTGCCCCCCCCCTCCAGCACCAAGAATACAGAGCATCACTTGCCCCAGACTGAGAGTTCCTATCTATACTTTATGGCTAATAGCCACTGATGGACCTCTGCTCCATATGTTTATCTAATTCCCTCTTGAAGCCGTCCATGCTTGTAGCCGCCACCACCTCCTGTGGCAGTGAATTCCACATGTTAATCTCTCTTTGGGTGAAGAAATACTTCCTTTTATCTGTTCTAACATGACTGCTCAGCAATTTCATGGAGTGCCTCGAGTTCTTGTATTGTGAGAAAGGAAGTAAAGTACTTCTTTCTCTACCTGCTCTACATAATCTTATAAACCTCGATCATGTCACCCCTCAGCCGTCGTTTCTCCAAGCTAAAGAGCCCCAAGTACTTCAACCTTTCTTCATAGGGAAAGTGTTCCAACCCTTTTATCATTCTAGTTGCTCTTTTCTGCACTTTTTTCCGGTGCTATAATATCCTTTTTGAGGTGTAGCAGCCAGAACTGTACACAGTACTCCAAATTAGGTTGCACCATTGATTTATACAGGGGCATTCTGATACTGTCTGATTTGTTTTCAGTTCCCTTCCTAATAACCCCCAGCATAGCGCTGGCCTTTTTCATTGCAGTCGCACACTGTCTCAACATTTTCATTGAGTCATCACTATGACTCCACTCTTGGATAGTCTCTGCAAATTCGGACCCCATCAATGTGTATTTATAGTTAGGATTTTTGGCTCCAATGTGCATTACTTTGCACTTGGCCACATTAAACCCCATTTGCCACGTTGATGCCCACTCGCCCATCCTCGACAGATCCCTCCAATAACTTTCAAGGCATACTGCAACTGAGCATTAAAAACCAAATTTGGTAGTTATCTGAGTTTAAAGCAGCCAGGCTATGCATTGAGCAGATCTGGGACAAGTTTGGGTTGTAAGTATACCATAGCATTGTGAATATTAATTTTGGAAAATGACCATCTCAAGGCCCATTCCTAAACTTCATTAACAATAGGTTTGTAGTCTGTAATTATCATTATGAAATCTGATCTGTAAATTTTTGCCAAAACTTTTAAAAGTAGTACTAAATTGCCAGACCCCCCCCAGATGGGTAGGGGTTACCTGCTTTTTGGGGGGTTCTACCCACTGCCTGGTCAGCTGGCTGGCAGGGGAAGCCCTGCCCCCAAGCCCTAATACCTGCAGCTACCCCTTTCCCTTCTCTCTTGAAAGAGAGGAGGGAGAGGGGTGGCTGCGGGCTGCATGCACTTAAAGGGCCAGGGCCAGTGGGACAGGGCCCCACATGCTGGCAGGACAGGGCTTCATGCACCCAATCTCTGAGTGGCAATGCCACTTAGAGATCGGGCAGACGGGGCCCTCTGGCTGCAGGCAGTTAAAGGGACCCCTTTAAGTGCCCATAGCCAGTGGGACTGTCCCTGCGGGGGAGGGGCTAGGAGCCCAGATGTCCCCAATATGTTGGGGATGCCCCACTGTCTCCAGGAACACCCCCCCCCCCAAAGTTCCTCGCTGGGGACAAAGATGGACCTGGCAATCCTAAGTAGTACATGGCTCCGGGTATGGAAGAGGATATGCTTGGAATACTTTAATCTGTAGGATCCTTGCTATTTTATGAAAGCAGTTTAGATGGCTGTAGGTGAGGAGAACCAAAGGAACAGGGTTAGAGCGCTCACTTTCCATGCAGAAGGTCCTTGATTTGACCCCCAGTCTCTCCAGTTAAAGGATACTGAAGGAGTTGGCATTTGGAAATTCTTTCTCTGTCTCAGAATCACAGCCAATAGACAACATTAAGCTGGGTAGACCAATTGCCTGTATCAGTATAAGGCAGTTTCATCCATTCAAAGTTGGTGTTCTTTTTATTATATTAAAACTTATCCTATCCTAAGTGTTTTGAACAATGAGGCTTGAAAACACCAAATACTGTAGTCCATCAAAAATATCTCCACATTTCATTATGTCAAGACTGGTTTCTTCTTTCAAGTACTGTACAGGAACTTAGGTTGATCAATTAAGTGGGCTGTGAAGAAAGATAACATAATGGAAACCATTTTAATGGAATTGTCTACATAAACTCAGCCATTTCTTAACTTATTGATTCCCTAAATAAATCACACCTAAATGCATTTGTGTCCCCCCCCCCCCCCGCTTTTACTCAGAATAGAGTTTTATTGCTGTTGTTGCTGTTACTAACAAGGAGGGAACTTATAAGCACTTGCAGAGTCAGGTACATCAGATCCTCTTGGCTGCTGCATATTACCCTCTTGCATGTTTCCCATCACCATTGCACATTCTGTCCCCACCCCCAGTCACTGCTTTCTTTCTCCCGTCTTTGTAACTCCAAGCCCCTTGCTGCCACCAGCTTTGGAGAGAGGGTGGACTTGAAGAAGAAAGCATATTCAGCCCAAACTCCTTCCTCTCCCATGCAGTGAGTCTGGGGGTCTGGGTTGGGTGTGTTTCCCTCTTCAGACCTCCTATCAGGTGGCTGATGGCAAGAGGCTTGGAACAGAAAGAACACCCTGCTTAGCATCTCCACCAGCCAGCCAGATGATGTGGGAATAGGGCTGCCGACCTCCAGATTGTGGCTGGAGAGCTGCTGGGATTACAACTGATCTCCAGGCAACAGAGGTCAGTTCACCTGGAGAAAATGGCCACCTTGGAAGGTGGACTCTATGGCATTATACACTGCTGAAGTCCCTCCTCTCCCCAAACCCAGCTCTCCTCAGGCTGCACCACCAAAATCTCCAGGTATTTCCCAACCTGGAGCTGGCAACCCTATGGGGGGATGGAAGGGAAAGCATCTCTGATCTGTCCCCTCATCAGTAGCCTGGTGGCAAGGGAGGCAATGCATGCCTTCTGCTCCAAGCCTCCTATCTCTACCCACAATTTTCATGGGACTTTTGTGACATTCACAAGATGGCTTCAGAATTCTAAGTAGGAACTTCTGGACTCCTCCTCCTCTGAATTTCTGTTAGTTTTTTCTTTTTGCGCAAATCTGGGGCTCCTTCCTCCGGTCTGTAGAAAATCCCCTCTATTTATTCACAGCCCCATCATTCTTAAAATTACGAAGGCTTTGGAAGTTGAGTTAATATGAAAGAGAAGTGGCAAATAGTAAACACAAACCATATTGCTGTTTGGCTTATATATCTCCTTTAACAACAAAACAGCATTACAGTGCACCAATTTGTCAGCTCCAAACTCTTTTATAGTGGCTTCTTTGTCCAGAATTAATAGAAACAGGCCCACAAGGAAGAATAGTGCTTAGCTTTGTTTTCACAGTAAACAACCATTTCTTCTCCAGAAGCAATTGTAATAGTTTTTGAATTGAGTTTCGAGCCTGATTATGTCTCTGGTCATTCTCATGCATGAGGCTTAAAGCTGTTTCTTGCTTCTGTCACTTGAAATGTTTGCCATAACACTCCATCTGGCTGCATTGGTCAGAATTCTCATTCATATCACAAAGCTTCTGTTCTATTTCTTCTTTCACATTAACAATAGAACTGCACCCATATTACACTGAGGGAGCAATCCTAAACAGGTGTACTCATAAGTTATTTAGTGTTATTCAGTGGGGATTACTCCTGTGGAAGACTCTTCAGGACTGGAGTCCGAGTATCCTATAATGGTCAAATAGCAAGACAGATGTTCAAATTGGCTAACTACAATTTCACTCACTGGACAAGTTCATGCATTGGCATTCTCCACAAGGCAGCATCACCCTTGCTGCATGGCTAATTTCATGTAAGTACAAACTTCTCAAAACTTTTGAACTCCCCCCCCCCTTCTGGGTTTAACCCAATACCAATAATTTATTTCGCAGGTGAATGCAGTTGTGTATACCCAGTGCATTTACATGCACCCACCCTGTTGCCATGTTCAAGGGTCTGTGGACTGAGATAGCAGGCAACAATGGCATTAGATGAGGATTAAAATAATACTAAGATTATGGATCAATGACACATCAAGAGTTCTGACATCCAATGTAGATCAGCAGTGATACTTCATCAGAATTTATCCAGTCAACTTCCAGTCTTAGCTGGAGAATAAGAAAGATGCCTCCTTAGATCTGCCTTTCTTTTACTTGTTACAAAACTCCATGCCAGATTAATTACCAGACAAAGTTGAAATGATGTCATGGGTTGGGTGCCGGCGGGGCAAGAGGGAGCTAGAGTCCAAGTCCAGGCTGAAGTCAGACACAAGGGTTAGCAAGCAGTAGCCAAAGCAACAGAGTCCAAGTCCAGGCCGAGGTCAGATTCAAGGGTTAGCAAGCAGGAGCTGAAGCAACAGAGTCCAAGTCCAGGCAGAGGTCAGAAATGAGGGTTAGCAACAGGAGCCAAAGCAACAGAATCCAAGTCCAGGCCAAGGTCAGATGTGAGGTTTAGCAAGCAGGAGCTGAAGCAACAGAATCCAAGTCCAGGCCGAGGTCAGAAACGAGGGTTAGCAAGCAGGAGGCAAAGCAACAGAGTCCAAGTCCAGTCCAAGGTCAGAAATGAGGGTTAGCAAGCAGGGACCCAGGAAACAAAGTCCAAAGTACAAACTAGGGATGTAGTCGTACAGAGCCGAGGTCAGGGAGCCGAGAGTCAAAGCACGTAGCATGATTCAGGAACACAAGCGAGGTAGGTGCAGAGCATTGTCAAGTTGACTAGTTGCTGGCATGAAGAACCAGCATCAGAGGTGTAAGCTAAATACTCCTCAGGAGCCGTTGGTCATTAGGACCCAGCGTGAGTATCCTGGCTCCTGTTAGAAAGGGCTGAGGGAACACTGGCTGCGCAGGCGCGCCTCCCTCCACCAGGATGCTATGTCTTGGTGGAGCTGGTTCCTTAAGCAGATCACCTGTGGAGGCGAATCAGGGGGACTGTCTGCCGAGCATTGCTCATCCACCACTGTTGCTGGGATGGGCGGCATGAAGACATTAACGGGCTGTGAGGTGGTTTCATCAGGATCAGATGCGAGCTCTGCTGAAGCCAGGAGCTCATCCTCGGCAGCACTCATGACAGATGAGCACAATAAACCTGTACTGTTCTTTCCTGTGCAGCTAAGCATAGCCTTTACCTACTACTGAACCTATTATCTGAAATTCTATTCTCATCACACTACCGTATCCCATCAATAAATGATCAAGTTGTGATGAACTGCTGAATACCCTGAGATTTACATTTTAACTGGATGTGAACATAATGATGAAAACTGTCAGTACCGTGTTACATGATTTGGGTATTTAACAAAATGGAATCCTGATCAATATGGGCCAGTCGAAGTAAAACAATCTACCCTTGAATTACAGGGAATCAAGTCTATACAGAGTTCTAAGAACCAGGATTATAATACGGTATTGCTATTTTTAGTTTACAGGCTGTGTGGGATTACAAAATACACTGGTCATTGAGCAGTGCTTGATGTGCAGACATTAATGTGACACAACATTTCTATGATGGCAAAAGTTTTACCTGATGGTTTCTGTACACCAGGCTGCTGTTAAAGGCACAAGACAAGTCCAGGCTGTTTTATCCTGGTTTGCTGTCCTCGTAAACTTAGAAACAGTGATCCCCAAGATATCTGGAATACTTTCCCAAAAATTCTGCAACCATAAATCCAAGATTCAGCTATTTTAAAAAAATTAAATTAAGCAGTTAAAAAAATCTTATATGCTTTACTCAATTTCCATCATTATACTGTTCGGGGGAAGGGAGTAGTTAAGATTTGTTTATTATCATGTATTGCACTTGTAGGCTTTTTTTTCATGGAACTCAGATCTGCTCAGCTTCATCAAACAGTGGATATTATTTCATCTCATAGCCTGCAATCCAGCATTTTAACTGAAAAAGAATGATGGAGGTAGGAATTGTGAAACTTGGTCCCTATTACCTTCTGCAGAACCTGAGCCTTTCGAAAGACACATTAAGGGGTTGATGCATGGCTGGGGAAATGCATGCACACAGCTGCCTAGCCATTCTTAAGTGGAATTAGAAGCTGCTTAGTGAATGTGTAAAGAGGTGGGATGTAACTCCCCACTGTAGTTTTGCTGATTGCAACCTCCCCCCCCCCCCACACACACTGTTATTAGCCCTGTATGTGGAAAAGTCAGACAAGGAGAGGCTACCCTTCTTTTTCTTTCTTTCTCAGGCTAATAACAATTGAATGGAACCAGTCTTGATCAGTGAAATGACATGCAGGTCAGGAAGGCTTAGAGTTGCCTCCACGCCACAGCCCCACTCCCCATCAGGACTTCACACAGCTGCTATTTCCATTTAAAAACCGCCAGCAAGCATTGTTCTTGACTCTCCCTGCACCTTGTCTACTTTAGCCCTGAAATGTCTTTAATCACAGAAGATAGGATTTGATCTGACTGATCTGAGCTTATTTGACAGGTATTTATTTCAAAGCTGTTATGTGCTTGATGTTGCTCTTTTATTATGATGAGTTTTTATTGTAACTGCACTATTGATCTGATGTCACTAGACAAACTGAGTTTCATTAAGAAAGAATGAGAGATGTAAATTAAGAAATCAAACCAATAAACCAAGCCTTACATTACTTTCAAAGGTTTTTCAGAGTTTGCCGTACCTATAGATTATACTTGAGGAAAGAAAGACACCCCCTCCCAATTTTCCTTCTAAATCTTTTCTCTGAAACTTGGTGTGTGTGCGGGGGAGTTGTACACAGAAGAGCAGTTTCCAAAACTTTTTACAAGCACATATCTTTATTAAAAAGTAGTGGATCTTAAAGCAAATGCAAAGGAAATTGCTGTCAACAGTATTTAAAAATCCCGAGCAAAGGGAAATGAACCACAGCAAGCAAACACCAAAACTTCTAGAATCCCTCCAAATATTCCTTCATCCCTAGTATGATTAAGGAGAGCTTTGGAAGACTCTGAGGCTTTCTGAGATGGATTTAAGCAGGTCCTATTCAGTCTTTTGTCTTTTCTTCAGAACAATAGACTGACATAGTCTTTCATTATATCTCCAGTAGTAGTATTATTGGCAAGTCACTTCCCTCATTTATCAAAATAAATAAGGATTGTCCAGATGGATATGTATTGGATCCTCCTTTCAGGATCTTAGAGCTGAAAGGGAAGATGAGACTCAACTGCAGGCTCAACCCTGTTGTAAAGGTAATGCAGTTTAGCTCTGTTCCAGACACTTCAGTGCTAGAAGTTAGGCCTCTGCCAATGGGACTCTGACTACCATTCTACATGTGAAGCAGCTGCTTGACTGCTTGGGGCTACTGAAGCCACGGCCAGTGCCAAAGATCAGCAGCATGGCCAGGGCACTTGTTATGGCCTCAGTCTTGGCAAGGAGGTGTTTGTGAATTTCCTGCATTGTACAGGAGATTGGACAGGTCCTTCCCAACTCTATAGCCGAGGACAGACTGGCAGTTTGGCCTGATATATGTCCGCTTTCAAGTGGATGAAGAGAGTCCATTCAGACAGCCACAGCTGCCCGGTGTTGCCGTGCAGCACTCACCTGGTCCTGAAGCACTTTCCTTGCGCTTCAAAAAGGTACCTGGGGAAACCGGTGTCAAGAAGTATGGGAGTGTGTTCATCCTGCTTCCTGCAGTGTGGACACAAATAAGCCACACATCAAGCAGCGCTGTTAATGTGAACCCGCTGATCTGACTGCTGCACACATGCGCCTATGTGCAGGTCAGCAAAATGGACCAAAGCTGTGCACCACCATGGTGGTGCCGCCAGGGGCCACCCCAAAGTGTGAATGCTACATTCCACCTCCTCCCCCATATGGTCCCGCATCAGTCTACACAATGCGAATAGAAAGCCGAGGAAACTTGGCCTGGGTCTTTCCCCCCCACTTCCCTTGCGCTTCATTTTGCCAGTCTGTCCTCAGCCTATGATTCTATAATTCTATGATTCTGAGTAGACCCACTTAGGATGGCCCTGTAAGTTGCCATCCTAAGAACACTTTCATGAGAGGTAAGACCCACTGAGTAAAACAGGCCTTGCTTCTGAGAAGTCCTGAGTAGATTGGCTCAGGACACAGAAAGTATATCCAAGTATACACTATGTGACTGGTAATTAGGGATATGCACCAGCAGAATTCATTCAGAAGTCCCCTGACTCTTCCAATGCCTGCACCAACCATAAAGATCTGAGTGGGTGTGCGCTATGATAATCACAGTTGCCAGACAGCAGTACCCAGGCATTCAGACAGTGCAAGTGTCACCTAAGGATGGCACAGTAAAGCAGGAGATAACTGGGGTCATTTCATTAAAAAAGAGGTGCAGGAGCTCATTAGCATAATTTATTTGCATATGTCACACCCCCTGACATCACCAGAAGTGTGTCAGAAGGCAACACCCACCACTCAGGCTCCACCCCAAAAATCTCCAGGTATTGCCCAACTCAGAGCTGGCGAGCCAGCTTTACACTTTGACTAAAGACACTTTAGGTTTCCTGTGCTCTTGCAGGGAAGCAACCCTACAACAAGCATGAAAATACAGACCAAGTTAGTATGTTTTTTGCTTTTTTCCACAGCGCATCACCATATGTGCCTGCTCCTGGGCTTGTTACTCCTGGAACAGCTTTCCTGCACGTTCCTGCTTGAAATGACCCCTGGTATTGAGGGACAGGAAGATAGAAGTGGTAGAGAAGTGGCTGGTAGATTAGAGTGGCAACAAGTTGGTGGCAGAAAGACAGCCTGTACCAACCACAAAGAGCAGATTGCCCTTTTCATCTTTTTCTTAGCCCCTCAGTGCTGCAGTGGGTACAGGCGGCATCTTTGCTGCCCTCCTCAGGCAATAACCCCCTGTGGCATGCTCATGTTTTATATGGCTGGTGCACATTCACACATTTCCCTAAATTCAGCTCTGGATTAACCATTGAGCAGAAGAAGCACTTGCTTAGGGCACCAAGGGAAGGGAGGCACGACAGGAGGTTTATTTTTGCTTATATTTCTTACTTCCATTTAGTGTTAAATAATTTTTATTTTAAATTTATATTTAATATAGTTGTGGAGTCTGGCCTGGGAGACGGCCTGGAAGAAAACTGAATTTTTAATCTCTTATTTCACCTTCAGCACTTATTGAGTCTTAATGTCTAGTCAATTAAACAATGGAAGGTCTGAGGGGCACCATTGTTGGGCTGTGCTTAGGGCATCAGTTGGCCTTAATCTGGCTCTGCCTAAAATATAGCTACCCCAACAATGACCAGAAAAAGAAAAATGAATGTTTCTCTCATACTCGCTCTTAGAGTATGCAAAGTCTATAAATCCAGATAGCGGCCTAGTGGCAATTTTTAAACTGCTTCCAATGGTGATGGTGACCATGGGATGAACCATTTAGTGCAGAGTGCTATCAGTTACAGTCTTTGCACTTACCACATTCCACCTTCCTTTGGCAGCACTGGAAAGGGGGAACTTACTGTTTCTGATGCCAGGCTGTCCAGGCAACGTGTTTCTCTTTCATTTCTCAGGCAGCCCAGCCTTCTTTCCATGAGTCTGAAATTATTCTGAATATCTAGAATTATAACGTTTGGATTCCAAAAATGGCATTATTTGGTAATTAGCTAATATTTCGAAATCCAAATGGCCTATTCCTATTGAGGACCCTGCTTTTCAATGTAGAGAGTGAGCTGTAGATGCTTGCATGAGTATGTACATGGATGTATGTTGGAATGAAATCCACTTGGGATGCCTGAAGAAGGCTGATGTATTATCTGGATATATAAATAAATAAATATACACAACCCTGTTCCCGTATTTCAAGCTATCAGATGTGAGCTTGCTTGAGAGTTCAAGCCCTCTTCTAACAAATGTGTTAGCCTCTCTGCTGATCATCTGGAGGATAGATGATTGTCTTTCACTTTGCCTGCTTTCTGACATTTGAAATCCCTTGAAAATATTTATGCCATAATCCCAGACTTCATATTCATTTAGTAGAATGCTTTCATAGATATAAAGCTTCCAGATTTCTTCAGAAATGGGGTATTTTTCTTTCCCTTTCCCACTCTTAACAGTTTTTCTAAATTTTATTTTAGGCAACCAATGTCAGAATAGAAAGAGTGAATACATTCCATCGGTGAAAAGAGCGTGCTCTACTTCTTTCAAGTATTTTGAATGGCTGTGAAGTCTCATTTTTTTCCCCATGGCTTTCTACCGCTGTTAAAGTGGACAGCGAAATGGATAGGAGTTTTGCAGCAGCTGTGCTTAGTGAATTGTACCTCAAGTAATCATCCTATATTACAGAGTAATAAAAGGCCCAAGAGGAGAGCCGTTTATCTTACAAAGAAAGGGAGAAGACTTGCTCACTCTCGCTCTCTTTGGATGGGAAACAATGCTTCAGGTAGAGACTTGAGCCTTTGATGTAAAAAGAAAAATAATGCAGTGAAAATAAGAAGCTAATCTCCAAATAATTACTTTGTTTATTCTTTATTTGGATACAACTGAGTCTTATTCTGCAGTTTCTCAGTTTCTTCCACTCACAGATGTCTAGTGTTATCTGTTAGAGCTTCTTGTGAAATGGCTGGTACGCAGAATGCCCCAAATATAGAAATTCTAAGTTTAAGGCACATGCAATCACTTCTCCTATCAAGGTTCTTCTATTCTTTAATTGTTTGTTATTATTACCTCCTCCTGTGCAATGAGAAAACTAGCACACTCTTCACAAAGCAGAGTCCAGGTAATTAAAGCATGGCAGTTGGATGGGAACCTTTGTATGGGGATGTACTCTGTAAAGGGTGGAATGAGGTGTTTAATCCAACCATATTTGTCTACAACATTGTCTCACAGTAATTTAGATGCTGTTATTAAAAGATGACATAAAAGAAATGAATTAAACAAGAGCAAGTGGACACCAGGGCCATATATATTTATATGCTGAAGTTTGTTTTACATTCCTTTGTTTAATTCATGTGCCATGATCTTTTTTCCCCCTTTGGAATTTGACATCTACCACAGCAGTAAAAAGCTTTCAGAACAAAAAAGTGACTTTCAAGCTATTCAAAACTTGTGGAATTAGGGGTTCCCTTGCAGATATTGACCAGATTTAGGGTTGGAATCCCATTAGCACACCAATGAAGTTGCCTTATACTAAGTTAGATAATTGGACTATCAAAATCAGTACTGTCTACTCTGACTAGCAGTAGCTCTCCAGATCTTCTCAAGATGAAGTCTTTCTCATAACCTACTACCTGATCTTTTTAACTGCAGATACCAAGGATTGATACTGTGACCTTTTATGTGCCAAACAGATGTGCTGTCCCTGAGCCATAGCTCCAGTCCATCTTAATACACTTGAGGAAGAATGACCAAATGTTGAGGTACTAACACAGAAACAGCCCTGCATTATCTGAGAAGATGGTGACACACAGAGCAGGGTTGCAGACAATATCTGCAGTATCTGGGCATGTGATCATTCAAATACCCTGGTAGACCTTACACATGATTTTGTTTCTTTTCGCTGTTCTATTCTGAGATGGTAGCATCTACCTGTCAGAAAAAAATTATGCACTCATAGAAAAAACTCATACACTGATATCCATATGAAGTGGATACTGAGACAAAGAGTTATTTTAGATGTGCCCAAGGAGTTGCAGAATTTTTTAAAAAAAAAAACCTTTTCCACAGATTTTTTAGAATGCAAAAGTTTCAGTGGTCATATGGGACATCCATATATATGGGACCATCCCACTTACTTTAGTGGCAGGTTGAAAGTACATTAAAATGCCCTGCAGTGTCAGATCTTCATAATGTTCTACCAATAGTTAATCATCCACCATAATATAACTACTTATTTTTGTCTGCTGAGAATAGGGCCAACAGATATTAATTGGTTTGCCAAATCAAACTGGAAACCAAGGGACATATATTGCTCAAACATTTTTATCTATGCTTTTCTATTCATACCCCATACCCAAATCTTTCAGGAAATGTCTGGTTTCCCATTGGTGGTGAACAACCCTATAGATGTGGACACTGACACTTCCCCCTAAGGAACTATGTGCTCCACGTTATTGCTTTTTGGTGCATAGCAGTCAGTGTATTCCCATGGGTTTGTATTGCCTATAGGGATCCACTCCCTTTCTAGAAAAAATAGGACAGGTATCTGGATTGGATAATCAAACACAAACCTCCTAATAAGGTTGTATCTTTTTGAGGAGAGCAGTTTCACAGAATAATATAAAAGTTAGTTGCTCTCAATTAGCTTTAGTTATGCTGTTACAAAGATATTACATGTGACTAGTTGCATCCCCTTTATGGATGGGGATATACATTTGAATGCACATTCCACTGAAAGTAAGATGCTAAGGATGGAGAGAATCCATATTCAAAGTATGCATGTGTACATTTGGACATATCCTCTTTATCCTGATACAGGAAGCATAGAGTGTGTGGAAGCCCACTTTTACGCACTGATGTCCTTAAATGGATTAGGGTGAATGTATATCCTGCTGCTCTCATGAAATGCTCCCCCCCCCCCCATATCTTCTCTTTGCTCCAGTTACCATTGGGCTTTGTTTTAAAGCAGCACTCTGCTTTTATTGCACACAGGAATTATGCTAATGCATTTCCAACATAGACTTTGAAGAGAAAAGAACTGTAGTCAGATTCAGGAGATATGTTCACTATAATCCTTAGTGGTATGAAGAGAAGGTTAATTAAGAAAAGAAGGAACAAAGATAGTTTTAACTTTGTTCCAATATTTATTTTGGTTTAAAAATCAGGAAGGGGATGAGGAGAGAAAATAGCATGATCTTATTAATTAAACTTCCATTATGTAAATATATGACTTTTTGCAACAAGAAGAGAATGCTACTGTACATTTATGGAACTTACAAATGTTAATACTGGAAATAGCTGTTAATCAAAAGGGGCTTCAGCAGTAAAGGCTTGTACAGCTCTTGTAATTATCATGCCTTCCCCCTTGAGACAAAATGAAACAAGCAATTATATTTGAGCTTGGTTTCCAGGGAGATGCCACTTTGGTCTCAGGTGATGCTGGTACTAACAAGAGAGGTTACATTTTCCCTTTTAAAAAAGCATCTTCACTTTAGATAGGCTTATATATCTATATTTAGAGATGGAAGAGATACAACTTAAGCCCAGTCCCGATCATTTTTCTTTCTATAGATTTTGGGTGCTGAGACAATAACACATGTGCAAATGATAGTATGCATAAACAAGTTTTTTAAACACCCATTCTATGGATAAATCTATACTTTTTTCATTGATGAGTCATTCTTCAATGGAAGAGGATACGTGTATAACCAAAGTAGACTGATTTGCCCCAAGGCTTCCTGAGCATTCTGAGGCATGGACCTTGATGCTGGGATGTGCGGAATTGTAGGCACCTATGTAAGCCAGCAAGGTGCTTTTGCACTCTGATGAATGATAAATTCATAAGTGATAAATGGACTGTTGCTAATTGTGTGAGAGGAACTAGGAGGAATAACCAAGGAGAAAAACCAGCTACAAATGACTCCAGCAAATGCTTGAGACAGTGGTTCCCGAGGTTGCGAATTCCAGGAGGCTTCTCTTAACACACAGACACTTACACAGGAAACGGCCATCTTGTCATTTTGGCTAAAGACATATGCTCGCAGACTCCATTACAGTACATGTTCTCTACACATCGCAGGCTGCACCCCCCCCAACATTCCTTGACCAGTGAAACAATGGACTTGACCAGCTAAAAACTGATTTGGCTGCCCAGAAAGATTAATCCCATGTACAAGACAATGCTCCTAGCTGATGATGTCAGCTTCCAACCCCAGGTATTCCTCTGACCATGCTAGGTAGAATCTAACATTGCCCAACCCCCCTTCTCCCACTGGACAAGAGCTAGTGGGTGGACC
Organism: Lepidodactylus listeri; assembly: GCA_029233225.1. Classification (NCBI taxonomy): domain Eukaryota; kingdom Metazoa; phylum Chordata; class Lepidosauria; order Squamata; family Gekkonidae; genus Lepidodactylus; species Lepidodactylus listeri. The sequence continues at coordinate 53,135,871 of JARCFY010000012.1, forward strand.
AGCAAGGGGTGGTCTCAGGACAGGCATCTGGCCAAGCCTGCCCCCAGAGACCACTCCCCCTATAAAAGAAAGCTCCCAGCAGCCAGCTAGTTTTCTTGCTTCGATGATCTCCTGCCCTCCCTTACCTTCAAGACTCTTGGTCTGCACAGCCAAGGGCCTACACATGCTGCTGCTGGTTCAGCACATTTGCTCCCCCCCATCTGTTTCTGGTGCTGGATTTGTAAATTGCCACCATTTTAGTGGGTTTATTGGTTTTACTGTTAAATTATTTTGAATTTTGTATACTGATTTTAAATGTTGTGGGCCGCCTAGAGCCGCTTTGTGCTGGCTAGGCGGAATATAAATTCAAATAAATAAATAAATAAAATAAATCTTTCTCCCAGCCTATCATTTATTTTTCCAGCGGAATCACACCAGATCTCTGGAGAGGTAAATATTGCCTTCTACAGGAAACCAACAATCTCCTGCTCATGCAAATGTCTCTCAATCTCTCTAATTTCCTAGAATCTGTATAAGTGTGTGTGTGATTCTGTATTGTTTGAATGAGATATAATTTCTTAGTAAAGAAACACTGTTTTATCATTTAATTCAGTCTCTGTGTCTACTCTTTGGTTTGTCTGGAAAGAACGCAGCCTCTGTATACACAGGTGATGATCCGTTTTTGCCTATTGCCAGTTTATTTAAAGTTCATAATTCCCCAATATTAATAACTAATCAAGGCAATTGGGCTAACACCTATCCTTCTGAGCCCTATTCATTGAACTGGTGAGGCCACTGGAAACTATACATGCCTATGCAGCTGCCAACTCTGGATTGGGAAATTCCGAGAGATTGGGGGGGGGGGTGAGCCTGGAGAGGGGAGAGTCTGGGAGGGGAGAGACCTTACGGCATATAAGGCCCTACAGTCTACCCTCCAAAGCAGTGTGGAGATCTTTTTTTACAATCTCACCTCTTTTATAATTTGGGGAGATCTCCAGCCCCCACTTGGAGATTGAGAACTCCACTTCCATACAGCAGTGGAAGGTAAAGAGCATGCTCCAAGATTTGAGGTGTACAGAACTTAGAGATTTACAGAACAGAACTTCTTCTGTTGGTCACCCAGGTCCTTCCATGACCAGTTCCCCTTCTTTGCAAGGGAAAGTTTTCTTGGGACAGTTATGTGACTGGCTGACTGCATACTGTTTATACGTGCATAAGAATTCCAGTCTGTGGAGAATCTGTATCATAACATATTTATATATCAAGACTAGTTTGAAATACTCTGCCAAGTCTTGGAGAGGTGATTGCCTTGTTGACGGATATTCCATATTGACTCACTGCATCCATTCTAGCAGGATGCAATAGGACTTCATTTTGTTCCTTGCCCCATTCAAAACATTTAGAAGCTTCTTAGCCAAGATTGTAGGGAGGTACAGCTCTATAGGTGATCAATATGCTGAACTTCTCAATTTCATCCAAGGCTTTTTAAAGTACTGGCACATTATCTGTGAGGCTCATCTGGCAAGGTCAAAACTTTTTAGTTTGCTCAGGCTTTTAATTAAGGGGTTGATCTTTTAAAATAGTATGTTTTTACTGTGAAAATTGTTAAATTCATTTTAAGCTGCTCAGTGATTCCTTGGGTTCCTGCTGGGTTTTAATTTATAACTTTTATTTTTTTGGTATGCAGTTTTATAAGCCACCATGTGCATAAAAATCCCCCAAATCAATCAATCAATCAATCCATCAAATTTCATCTAACCTGTTCTACAGTCTAGAGACTCACTCATTTTCTGGCCTTGGCATTGGACTGGATATGAAGGAGTCAATTGGAACTAAAGCAGCCTGAAAGCTCTTAAGAAATTTAAGTTTCAAAGTCCTCTAAACTATATGAATGGGTGGGAGTTTGTTTAAAAAACGCCTTTGATGGAGTTCATCTTCCTGTAGGTTTCTCATCTATGGATCATTTCAATTCATTGGTGTACTTGAAATCATGGGTTGCAGTAATGGCCAGCTGAGATTTTGCCAGCTACATTTGTGAGAAGTCTGTGGCTATAGGCAATCATTTATACCTTCAGACGTAGGCGGCTGTAATTTGTTCTATATGACATTGCCCCTAAAAACTTTAGCTAGGACAGTTACATCTGCCTTTCAATACTGGAGTACATTATATCAACCTTTAGTCTTCCAGGCACAATTCAAAGAACTAATATTAATGTACATACTGAGTCTTGATTGGCTGACACCCAACCTGCTTTAGCTATGATTGACTCTCCAATGTTTCCTCACAGCTCTAAATTAATATTATCCCCATAAGCCAAAATGAAGACTCAAGACACAAGTAAATGGGTCAAACTAAGTTTATTAATCAGGCCCATGGCACAACCCCAGTTTGATAATCTACATAACTTAACCTGCCAACTTGTACAGGATAACTAAAGCAGCTTTTGAAGGCTGTTTGATTAAGGGCCATTCAGCCCTGGCTCAAAACAGCGATTGCTGCCATGCTTTGCTCCTCATTGCTGGCACATAATTAAGCACTGAGGGATGCTGAGTGCCACTTTTACTGGTAATAGCTCCATCCTATGTTATATGTATAAACAGCACAGATATAGTCAGTAAACATGCCTGCTCCCATCATTTCCATTGTTTAGACTATCAAACAGTAAGGGCAGGAAATAAATAGTTCTTAGTGGCTGCCACACAGTTTCAAGACTTTTGTACATTTCTGCCGTGTAGCTCGATACTTTGATCACTGCTTCTCCTGCACAAACCAGGATGCAATCTGAGACAAGGTGGCTTTGATCCACTTTGCCTTTCTCACCTTCTTGACCCTGATCTGCAAAGGTGAAGCAGCAAGCAGGTTTTAAATGCACCAAGTCTAACCAGAACACATAATTCCACTCCTCCTTCATTCACCAAAGGGTAAAAACATTTCTAAAGACCTGCTAGGATTGCCTTTTGGAGGTCAGGGTTCATTTTGGAGCTCAGGATGAATTTTGCACTGGCTTATGGCGCTGTTGGGGTGTGTGTGTGTATGTGTATTGCTCTTAGGTTCTTATTTGTTACCAGGGCTGTGCCTTCAGGATGACATTAACATCTTTTCCAGTTAACTTCCCATTTCTGAGCTGCAAAGGGCTCTTGGCTTGAAGCAGTATGCATAGCTGGTCATTAGTGGGCTAGTCTAACAATGGCTACAGCCATACATTATTGGATATTGCACTAGAGCAATAATTCAGAACTGGGGTTTGCACCCATACCTTGACATCAGACAAAATGCTCGAGTTAAGCTGGGGTTTATTAATTACAGTTTGAACTGTACAAAGAATTAAACTCACTCTCTCCATTGTGTAGATTCCTTTGGAGGCTGCTCCATTGGCTTTGTTAGCATTTAGGCAACCCACGTGGCCAGAGGCCATTCCTTTGCCTGCACCAAACTTGCGCAGAGAGATGTTGCCCATCAACCCCATGTGCAGCACCAAGGGACTAACCCTCCCCACCCCTCTGGGACCATGCAGCCATCAGTAGCTGTTTTGGGTGCTTCCCCCCATCTTTGTATGACTCAGGCTACTTGCCACTCTAATTAAACAAAAAGCACCTGATCTGTGCAAATCTTGCCATCCCCAGTGAGGGCCTCAACAACCTCTTGGGATAAGGCCAATTTGTATAATATGATCCACCACCACCCCCAACAACAACAACAACAAACATGAAGCAGGCAAAAAAGGTCTCTTATCTCAGTCAATCAGACAGGGACTCCAAACCTTCCTGTTTGGCCATGAAGTGGCCAACTCATCCTATGTTGCTGTCACAGGGAGGCACAAATGCATGACAAGCAACAAGGGTGAGCCTAAGTAGCCCTCTTGTTGGTTGCATTACAGAGGCAGCCTTTCCTCTTTCCCCACCCCTAAAGCCTGGTGCCTCCAATTACATGAGAAAGATGGGTACAAAACCACCCCTGCCACTGTTTGGGTAGAGACATATTTCCTGTATGGATAAGACAATCCAGTAATTGATTGCTACAGCACAGTGAGGTACACTGATGAGTGAACATTGCTGACTCAAGCTGAACTTCTTTTCTGAACAGAAAATCTCTCTACCTTTTCTACAGATAATGTGAATGAAGCTGTTTTAAGGTTTTGTCTTTTTTTTAAAGACTTCCTCTGTTGACCAGTCCTTTGCAATCAGAGGGGGGGAGGCAAGAAAACAAGAAAGAAAAGAACACCAGAGTGATGTTGGGGATTTGACAATCTATTTAATAAGCTGCTGCACATAGATACCATGTTGTGATGAATCTCTGAACTTTATTAGCCGGCACTGAATTAGCCTTTTCACACTGAAGCATTTCATAGTGCTGTTTTATTGGCTGTTACTGTCACCATGTAAACTACTGACTAAGGAATGATGTACTAGGTTTGGACAGGCTGACAGCTCTCAGAGACTTGTAAAAGAGATTTCTGCAGCGCTAGAGCAGATCTGAAGTTCATCAAAGGGCAGAGGAGGCAGTTGTGAATCTCAGCTGAGAGAGAAGAATGAAAGGCAGTGGGAAAGTTAGCATGGGACATCTAGCTGCATTTAAAAAACATCCTGCTTTATCATTTGAATGGCCATTTCAAAGTGAGAAATATCAAAGTAGTAGTCTAACCTCTAGTGTGGTTTGTAGCAGAATGGCCCCACTGACCCACAAGTGCCACTCTGTCCTGGTCTTTGAGGCATTTAGGCACCGGCAATTATCTTGAGTCTCCATGCAGTGACCACTTTACTCTTCCAGCCCACCTGACCCTTAAAGCGATTTCTGTCTCTTCTTCTTTGGTACGCTGCCACCAGTGGGTCATTTGGGGAAGTACCCTCCATGTATCAGAGTCCAGCAAGAGCTTTGGATCATCATATAATCACAGTTTGCCTTGTCCTTCAAGTACATGGATTAAATCTGCAAGCATCTGAATGAGTCTTTCTAAATTGTTATAGAAATAGTGATTATTTTGCTGCTCTGGGCTTTTGTTTATTGTCATCAAAAATAAGCTAAGGGTAATAATTACCTGTCAGAGCCATAAAAAAGTGTTGACAGCATTGAATTCTGTTTTTTAAAATATAAAGTAGCATGACTTTAAGTATCTTATAGTGCAGTCCTAAACTGAGTAACATCTTTCTGAAGCCATTGGCTCCCCCACTTCCACAGGGAGAATGCAGGCAATTTTTTTCAGATTTCCTCTTCCTACACGGATAGTCCTGGTGATTCTGGGACTCTGGGCTAAAGTCCAGAATCACTGTCATCACGCTCCCACTGCCCCTCCCTAACTAGGGCTGAGCAAGGAGTGGTCCTGGTTCCATGTGAGGTAGGCAGGAGCCACCACTGCTGTTGGAAACCAGCTGCCCAAGCCTTAGGCAGGGCAGGTACAAGAAGACTGCAGACAGTCAGGTCCCCCCAAGCATGGCACCTGGGGCAGCTGCCTTGTTGCCCATTGGCTAAGATCATCCCTGCCTTCATATGGCAGACCTCTGACTTCCTCCCCCCTCCAAGTTATTCTTGGATATGCTTGGTCCCTTGTGAGTTCCATTTTAGGGGCTTTTGTGGCTGTATTGGGGAGTGGGGAAGTTACATTCCACAGACAACAAGGCCTCTATCTTCAGACATTTTATGCAGAATTGAAGCCACTGACTTCGACCAGCACTGTAAGAACATCTTTGTGTGTATACTTGTGTCATGTATGTGTAACCGAGAAAACAGGCAACCCTCCTCCATAATCTCCCAGTCCTTTGCTTTCCTTTTTAAAAAGCAGGAAAATGTGCTTTCGTCAAGTCAGGCAACCATTCACAATGTAAAAAAATGAATTCTCTCCAAGTCACAGAAACAGGTGCATAATAGGGGTGGTAGAAGATCAAGACAAACTACCAAAAGTATGTGATTACCCTCTCTGACTCTTTTTTTTTACATTTGATGATCGGTCAGCCTCGTTGATTGTAGGATTTAGGGTTTAGTGTATAGCATTTAAGCACTGTGTCTTCCAACCATTTTCTGAAATTGCATCAAGGTTTGACATTCTGCATGCTGAGATGCAACTGCAATTTCATGCAATCTGTATGAGTAGTCAAGCAGAGGAGCACATTGATCAGATGTCCAGGGTCCATGAGTTTGAGTGATCTTTTAGCAAATATCCTTGGCATTTCCTTTGCTACTAAAACATCACATTGTTTGGAATAGTCTTCTGAAAACTTGTGATTATGGAAGTACTTTCAAATATCTAGTTAAAATACATTAGAAAAAGCTATGCAGTATCCAAATGGTCTGGGTCCAGCCAAAAACTACATCTGAAAAACCATTTGCCAAGATTTTGTCAAACTTTAAGAACATTAAAAACAGCTTTGCTGGATTGCACTGAGGCTTTATCTAGGCTTCTTCTGGCTTCCCCTTGGAGCACTCTGACATGACCAACAATGAGCTCTGCTTAGAGATAAGGACGAGTTGTGAAGGCAGAGATGAAATTCCCAAGTAATCTTATTTTTGCCTTGGACCATAATGGCTTGGGGCCATCCTACTTCCTATACTTTCACAGACATACCAAGCTAGGGGGGAGAATGTCTAAGCTGTTCTCCAGGAAGTGGCATTTTTTAATTCTTCTTGACTCTTCAATTGAGAGGAACAAGAAACAAAGAAAAACCCATACATTTCCCAGAGTACTAATCAACAAAAAAGATATGGCGCATACTCAAAAGCCTTGATTATAGGTGAGAACTGGATAGTTAGGTGAGCTCTTAGCTTTTGAGAGTCTTCATTTGTACCAGTATGGCTAGACTGATGAGCTATGCCATGGGCCACCCCAGGTTAGCATGGGAGGATGAGACCTCATCAGAGGAGGATGACCTGCCCCTGAGCCATGCTATGGCAGATGCTCACTGCAAGGTGAATGCCTCAGTGCTTCCCTGAAGGGAGCCTTCACCAGTAGTGACACTGTCTCCTGAGCCAACAGGGCCCTCAAGGCAGGAAGCATGGACCTGCCTGCTACTAGGCCTGCCACAATATCCTCCAGGATTCCAGGAGCAGAGTTGAAGAGCTAGGGCTGAGGACTGGATAAGGTGCAGGAGTGATGGGTAGATCCAAGCTTCCCTTCTGCTAAGGAAGCCCCACAAGAAACCAGAAAGCTAATGCAGGATCTGGGCCCTGGTATCCCTCGTAAGTAGAGGAGCTGATTCAGCTTGGGAGATGAGCCTAATGTTAGCATCATCTGCAGGGAATCTCTCTATATAAGCATGCAGTGAGGATGGAACCAGCAGGGGATTAAATGATGGTAGTAGTATAGTATCTGCTTGGCATGCAGAAGGACACAGGTTCAATCTCTGGCATCTCCAGTTAAAAGAGCCAGATAGTTGATAGTGTAAAAGGCCCATGGCTGAGAGCCTGCAGAACTGTTGCTGCTCTGAGTAGGTAATAGTGACTTCGATGGACAAGGGTCTAGTTCAGTACAAGGCAGCTTCATGTGTTCATTGAACTTTTCTGCAAACTTACTGACCAGCTGAACAGTTAGAATCATAGAGTTGGAAGGGTCCATACAGGCCATCTAGTTCAACCCCCCTCAATGCAGGATCAACATAAAGCATCCCTGACAAGTGTTTGTCCAGCTTTTGTTTGAAGAGTGCCAGTAAGAGAGAGCTCACCACCTCCCTAGGCAGCTGATTCTACTGCTAAACCACTCTTACTGTAAAAAATAATCCTGATATCTAGTTGGTATCTTTCTGCCTGTAATTTAAACCCATTATTGTGAGTCCTATACTTTGCTGCCAACAGAAATAGCTCACCACCCTCCTCCAAGTGGCAGCCTTTCAAATACTTAAAGGCAGCAATCATGGCCTCCCTCAGCCTCAACATTCCTAGGTCCCTCGGTGTTTCCTCATACAACTTGGTCTCCATCCCCCTGATCATCTTCATTGCTCTCTTCTATACCTGCTCCCAGGGGCGTCGAGTTTTGAATTCCCCAGGGGGGGCAGGGGCTCTTGCGTGTGTGTGCGCAAAGCATCTGCGCCCACCGGGACCATGTCCCCACAGCTCCCGGGCCTGGCCATTCCCTTTCTGCCCCGCCCACTGCAGGAGCCCCCCAGGAGAGAGCCAGCAGCAAACCCACCACCCCCTACCGCCGCCCCCACCGCACGCAGCCTCGTCTGCGCACCACGGCCCACCGGCAGCCCAGAGCAGAACCAGGAGGAGGCGTGGCGCCGCCGTGACTAGGAGGCGCTGCCGTGACTAGGAGCCGCCACGCTTTATCACTGGCCTGCTGGGAGTGGGCAGGGCAGGGCTGGGGGGGGAGGTGGCAGTAGTCAGCCAGCCGGCCAAGGAAGGGCCAGCCTAGGAAGTGCCCGGTGGGTGCTCCATTTTGCCGGGGGTGGCTGAGCCTCCCCAGGAAATTTCGGGGGTGGCTCAAGCCCTCAAGCCCCCCCCCCCGTAGTTGACACCTATGCCTGCTCCATTCTGCCCACATCCTTTTTGAAGTCATGCCTCCAGAACTCCACACAGTACTCTAGATGTGGTCTGAGCAATGTGGTGCACAGTGGGAGTATGACATCTTTTGATTTGGATGTTATGCCTCTGCTGATACACCCCAAGGCCTCATTAGTCTTTTTTGCTGCTGCATCACACTGTGCTCATATTTAGCTCATAGTCTCCCCATACCCCAAGATCTTGTTTACACACACGACTGCTCTGAAGATTGCTCCCTCTCCAGTATGTGTGCTTCTCATTTTCTTACCCACATGTAGAACTTATTTTTGTTGAACTGCATCTTGTTCACATCTGCCCACTTTTTCAGTGTGTTGAGATCTTGTTGAATTCTATCTCTGTCTTCTGATGTATTCACTACTTCAGCAAATTTAATGAGTAGTCCCTCCACCTCCCCTCCATAAGAACATAAAAGAAGCCAATGTTGGATCAGGCCAGTGGCCTATCCTGTCCAACACTCTGTCACACAGTGACCAATCAGGAGGTCCAGCAGTCGGGCCAGGACACTAGAAGCCCTCCCACTGTTGCCCCCCCCAAGCACCAAGAATACAGTGCATCACTTGCCCCATACTGAGAGTTCCTATCAATACCTTGTGGCTAATAGCCACTGATGGACCTCTGCTCCATATGTTTATCTAATTCCCTCTTGAAGCCATCCATGCTTGTAGCCCCCACCACCTCCTGTGGCAAATCATTTATAAAAGTACTGAAAACTACCAGGCCCAGAACCAAGCCCTGTGGCACTACACTGGATAGCACCCTCCAAAACAGAAGAAATGCCACTGATAACTACTCTTTGGGTGTGGTTCTTCAACAGTTCCCTATTCACCTAACTATTCTACAGTCCAGCCTGCAGTCCAGTTTACTTATCAGAACATCATGGGGAAACATATCAAAACATTACTAAATCCAGGTAAACCATGTCAATAGCAGTAAGCTCATCACTTGCTCAAAGAAGGAAACAAGGCTGGTCTGGCAGAACCTGTTGGGGACAAATCCTTGTGAGCCCATTCGCGGGGAGGGCGGGATATAAATCCAATAAATAAATAAATAAATAAATTTGAACCTTGTGACCTTGTCTTTGGACCTGACTGTTGAAATGAGTCCAACAGGTGCTGCTACTGCTGAATTTGGAGGTTGCCAGGCCTTGCCTCCACACTGGTGAGCAGGACAAACTAGGGCTGGAGCATCTAGAATTCCATAAAGTTCTTCAGTGGGCGGGGACTAAATTATGCAGCCATTAAACTCTTCACTGGGTGGGGAATAACTTTCCCCACTCATCAGTGAAGCTCACAGGGTGATCTGGGGCTGAGTCACTCTTGCTCAGATTAACTTACCTCACAAAGTTGTCACAGGTGGGAAATGGGGAAGGATGAACCACATGCTGCCTCAAATAGATTCGATGAAGCAGTGGATAAAAATGTGAAACAGATATATTTTCTTTTTTGTCCCCACAATCTGTAGGTTAGGGAAAGTTGGGTGGGTGGACTGACGAACAACAGTGGAGGAACTTGGACAGGTTTTTCTGATCTTTGGGTAATTGGGGAGGGGGTTAATTCCATTCTGATAATTCTTACAAAAAAGCTTAGATGTACTGATCAAGATTACTAGTTTTTATTTATCACTAGTTCGTTTCTGGTATTGGACAGGAAAGTTGTAAAAGAGGAGAAAATGTGGCAGGATTCATGCGTGTCTGAATGTTGTTGGGCTGAGGAGCAGGTTTAACTTTTGTGTTTCCTTTCTTCTTCCCCCAGACATGAACATTTGCCATTTGCCATTTATCCCTACTCAGAATAATAAGCAAGACACTTGGGGACACTATTGCACTGAGAGCAAAACCTGCCTTTAAACCTTTTAACCTGCACAAGACTGCTAAGGGACAGAGGCTGTTCTATTGCTCAGCTGTTTTTGCAGCTTTCTCATGGTACAGAAAGCAGGGGTTTAAAGGGACTCTGGTTCATGAATCATGAACAGGGCAAACTTCATGACAAATTTTGCTTTGTGGTTCAGTTCATGCCCATCCCTACTCCAGATTCTAGCCTCTCCAGGACCCACCACCAAATCTCCAGGAATGTCCCAATCTGGAGGTGACAGCCTCGAGGAAATTGCAGTATTGGTACATGCCTTAGGTGTTTTTTATTTGTTTGCTTGCTTGTTTTTAGTTGAATGAGCACTGTTCTGATAAGGGTTTTTTTTCTGGGTGAATTTGCTAGAATGGAGTTCCAGAACCTCCTCCACGAAATTCTTTTTAAAATGTTTAAAAGTTCATGAGTTTTCAGTATGCAGATTGAAAACTTCATTTCCCTTTAAGAGTTCCAGCACATCTTCTTTTTTTTTTCTTTTTTTAAAGCCCTGGTTCTGATGTAAATAAAATTCAGATGCACACTTCTTAAAACATCCTGACTTCTGCTTGACCTATAAGATTGGTGAACTTCTGTGAGAGTTGATCTTCTGTATGAGCTGAACTTCTGTGCACTCTATCCTGAACTGGCTTTCTCAGTTTAAATCTGAGAAGAATCTTTCTGGCAGATGGATTCACTTGTCTGCTGCTCACAAATACTAAAAGGACATTTGTTCCTTACTCCTCTTTACTATGGGTTCAAATAAGGTGCTACACTTAAAAACAGCCTTATAGTATGTTAGGCCTACCTTGCTCAATATTGTCTATTCTGAAACATCCTCCAAACATCAGGCAGAGGCCTTTCATGGGCCTGTTATCCAAGTTCTTTTAACTGGAAATACCAGGAAGTGAACCTACTCTACTACTTGCCACTGAGCAACAGGCCTGAGGTACAGAATACAGCTTCTTTTATTCACTCACTCATATAAAGATCCCTTTGACAGAGAGCAGCAAGGGATCTTGTCAAGCATCATTGAAGTGTATGTGGATCCCATGTACCTACCCTCTTTTACTCTTCGTAACAAGGAAGACACAGGGCTAAGCCTTTCTTCCTGTGTCACTGCTGTGTGATCATTTTACATAAAAGGCATGAGTCAATAAATTGTTTGAGAGTGTTCTGCCAGTAACAGATGGGGGGGGGGGGGGTTGTGACAGATTGGACACCGAGGATGCATTCTTTGGAAAATAGTTGCAAGCATTGCTCTTCCCATATTATTTACACATTCTTCAGGTATAGCTGTGGAACCTGTGGCTTAAAAGAAGTATTGCCATAAACAGTCCTGCAGCTGAAGCTGACATATGAAACCACTGTGCACATTTAACTGGTAGGGGAATGTACTGAGAGACTAAACATGTGCTAGTAATTTTGAAGAAGTCACATTAGAGAACAGAATGCTGTTTTTCTGAGATGTGGAGGCATAACATACTGTCTACTAGGGGTGTGCATTTAGCTTCCCCAAGCCGGGAAAAACCCCTGAATAAATGCCTTATCAGTATTAATTCAGTATTCCTAAACTGAATGCAAATTTTGGAAACTTTTCAGTTATTGAATAGAGTTTCCTGAATTTATTCAGCTTTTTCGGCTTTCAGGTAGCCGAATGCTGACTTCTGCCCCTATGTGGTTTCCCTAGTCAATTTTGCTCCCTGCCAGCCAGCTGTTAAGTTTAAGCCTAAACCTAACACAGCAGCAGAAAGGCTCAGGGTGGGAAGGGGGGCATGTTTCCATGCCTTCCCTATGCTTCCCCAGCCAACCTGCAGTGGCAGGCTGGCTGGGAAGCCAAGGGCAGCTATGGAAACATGCCTGGGTTCACTGCCTTCCCTTCTCCAGCTACCCTGGGGCAGCTGGAGAAGGGAAAGCAAAGAGAGGAGGCTTTCCCTGGTCAGTTTCACTCCCCTGGTCTGTTTGCTGTTAGATTTAAATGGTGGGTGGTGAAATTGACCAGGGAAGTTGCAGGGGCTTCCAGAGGAAAAGAAGGCATTTTAACAGCCTGCGAATGCGGGGAGCCTGCGAATGTGGGGAGAGCGGCTTAGAAATTAAATAAATAAATAAATAAATAAACATGAGTTCCTTCCCTCTGGTTGGGTTTATCAGACCCAAATATATTCTGCAATATTGAATATTTCAATAGCCACGAGGGGTTATGTGAGGAGTTATGAGGTGCTCTCAGGGAAATTGTTGACAAGTCCTTCGAAGAGGGACTGTTCCTGGAGGCACTCAAGGAAGCAATGGTCTGCCCTCTCCTAACAAAACCATCACTGGACCCGGCTGAATTGGCCAACTATCGGTTGGTGTCCAACTTGCCCTTTTTGGGCAAGATCCTGGAGAGAGTGGTGGCGATTCAGTTGCAGAGCTTTCTGGATGACACTTCCGTGCTAGACCTGTTTCAGTCCGGCTTCCAGCCAGGTCATGGGATGGAGATGGCACCGGTCACTCTCACAGACGATCTCTGACGGCATCTGGATTGGGGCGGTACAGTGGTGCTGGTGTTGTTAGATCTATCAGCTGCATTCGACACAGTTGACCACCAGCTACTGATCCACTGCCTCGCCAACATGGGGGTTTAGGGGCTTGCCTTGCAATGGCTTGCCTCCTTCCTTCAAGGTCAGGGACAGAGAATGGCACTGGAGGAGCAGGCGTCGCAGAGGCTCCTGCTGGTATGCGGTGTGCTACAAGGGGCGGTGCTATTTCCGATGTTGTTTAACATCTGTATGCGCCCTCTCGCCCAGATTGCCCAGAGACACAGGCTGGGCTGTCACCAGTACGCTGATGACACCCAGCTATATCTGTTGTTGGGTGTTTGGTCCGGAGACACCCCAGATGACTTGGAGCGAGCGCTTCCGGACGTGGAGGGCTGGCTTAGGTTGAGTCAACTAAAATTGAATCCAATGAAGACAGAGGTCCTGTGCCTGAGTTGGAATGGGCCGGGGGTAGGGATCCCACTACTGACCTTTGGGAAGGCACCATTGGTGCCATCGCCAAGGGTTCAGAGTTTGGGAGTGCTCCTGGACACCTCTTTAACCATGGAGGCCCAGGTAGCAGCCACTGCCAAGGCAACCTTTTACCATCTACGGCTGATTAGGCAGTTGGTTCCCTTCCTTGAATGCAATGACCTGGCGAAAGCAATCCATGCAATGGTCACCTCGAGGTTAGACTACTGTAATGCTCTCTACATGGGGCTGCCCTTGTCTCAGCTCCGGAGGCTGCAGCTAGTGCAAAATGCCGCAGCCAGGTTGCTGATGGGCCTCTTGGCACAAGACCACATCCAGCCTGTGCTGAGGATGCTGCACTGGCTGCCCATAGAGTACCGGATCCGGTTCAAGGTGCTGGTTTTAACTTTTAAAGCCCTATATGGCCAGGGGCCTGCCTACCTAAGGGACCGCCTTTCCCTATATATACTTCAGAGAGCACTGCGGTCAGGCACCCAACATCACCTAACCTTCCCTGGTTTTAGAGAGGCCAGGTTGGTGACCACCAGGAACAGGGCCTTCTTGGTGGCCACTCCTCACTGGTGAAACAAGCTCCCAGAGGACATCAGGGCCCTGTGGGACCTTTTGCAGTTCTGCAGGGCCTGCAAAGTGGAGCTCTTCCACCAAGCTTTTAAGTAGGAGCCACCACTGGGGGTAATGGCCATTGGTAAGTGGCCGGTGGATTCACTGGCCCAGTACATCTACTGGTGCAAGCCTCCTGACCAAAGATATCTAGGCTGCTGTTCTCAGCGTTGGATTATTGTATTGCCATCATCTTTTATGGTTTACTGTTTATCTTTGTTTTTGGACTGAATTTTAACTTTGTATGGTGTGGTTTTAAATGCTGTTAGCCGCCTTGAGCCAGCTGTGCTGGCTAGGCGGGGTATAAGTCTAAATAAATAAATAAATAAATAAATAAATAATTTTTTTTATTCCTGATACTTTACTGATACTGGACTGGGGAAATTTGGCATTTACCAATATTTTTCAGGTCTGATATACCCTAAGCTGAAAAATGCCAAAATTTTTGTACACCCCTACTGTCCACTCTCTGCACATGGATCTCCATAAGCCTTTTTACAACCAACGCTGTGTATTTTTAATAGACTACAACTGCTTGCTAGACTGCAGCACTTATGGGGACAGAACAGTCAGTTATTTTAAAAGTGGATAACTGCAAGTGGTAAGGTATCAGTGCAAACATGTTAATCTTGTCTGGTGAATAAACACTATGAGACTGATTCAGTCCATCTTCACTTAAGCTCAGTACTAGCTTTCTCTGCCTACCATTTTATTCTATTCATCCACAGAAAGAGAGCTAAGTAGCCTCCATACAAGTTATACCCAGATATTAATTCACAGCTTAATGTTCATAAGGCCTAGGCCCTTTGTAAGATTGAACACCCAAAGGGTGAGTTTTCGTTTGATGTTTTCCTTCCTTTTCACTGCACCCTGTGTCAGTACCATTTTTTCTAAGTTAAAATATGCATAACATCTGTTTTTTTAAAAAAAAAATCTATATTTGACATATATGTAACACCCCTAAGAGAAATCATTCCTGGTTTGAGAGCTGGTCATTGTCAACATGCTGACAATACACAGCTCTAGTCTTCTGTATCCAAATCACCTGAGCCACTGCCTAACTGCTGTGGTTAAATGGCTAAGAGTACACAAGCTGAAACTGAACTTGACAAGATGGGTAATGTTGGTTGGGAAAGCAGAAGTCTTGAAGGACCTTGTGGTTCCACATTTGAGAGTGTTCAGTAGACCTCCAGTGACTTGGTTAAGAACCTAGGGGTCAACTTGCTGGAGAAGCAAGTTGATAGAACTGCATTTTCCACCTTCATTTAGCCTAGAAGAGGGCTTCATGCCTTGACACAGCTGATTTGTCCAGGGTAGTTTCAAGGCTAGACTACTATAATGCACTCTGTATTGGTCTGCCCTTAAAGACAACTTGGAAACCTCAGCAGGTACCGAATACTACATCTTGGTTATTACCAGGTACTTGGTGGAGTATGCATATTACAGCTGTTCTGCAGTCACTCTACAGGCTACCAGTCAGTTACAAGATCTAGTTCATGGCCTTGGACCAGCTCTTCTGTTGTGCTCTGTTGGGACAACAGCTTCTGTCTTTGGAACAAATAGGTAAATTCTGCAAATGAATAAAAACAACAGCATTCTGTACCCAAGCTTTCTCCACTGTGACCCCACTCCTGTGGAATGGTCTTCCTAAAAAGTTCAGGGCAGCTCCTGCACTCCAGTTGTTCCATGGAATGTGTGAAACAAAAATATTCAGGAAGGCATTTTTATAAAGGAAAATAGAACAACAGTATAAGGTTCAGGATGGTGCTCTAATAGGAGTATAGGACTGTAATCTATTGCGCTATTTATTGTTTGTTCATAGTATGTCATGTCTTAGTTGTTTTTTTTTTCATTGTTTTCTAATTTCATAAACCTAGTCCTGTTATATTGCTTACTGGGTATTTTATCCTGTCTGATTGCTCTGTTTTTATCTGTTGTAACTTACCTCGAGTCTTAATGGAAAAGGCAGGCAATAAAAAATTAATCAACAAAATAGTGAAATTATAATGTTTGTAGAGGTGGTCTCTTTCACATGTGAGGTAGGGAACAACTCACATTAAAATGAGGGTCCTAACAAGGTTTGCTTTGTAGTATATGTGCAGAAATATAGCCATCTGTTTAAAAATATATCAGTTCTACAGCATTATACCCACTGATACAAATTACACAGACCTCCTTCTCCTAGTTCAATCTGTCTCCCATGTAGCTGCATAGCAAAGCAACAATAGGCTGGCAACTGTCCCATTTATCTAGACAGCTGTTTTCAGGCTTTTATCCCATTTATCCAGCTGGTTTTGGGTTTTCTTGTGCAAGGGACTGCACAAGACAGCCTGAAACAGCTGAGCAGCAGGAACATAGCTGTTCCCTGTCACTCAGCTGTTTTCCAGGCTTTCTGCAAACCCTGTTTTAAAGGACTGTGGTCCCTCTCAATGGGGTTTGCAGGGCCACAAAACACAAACTGGTTCAGTTTACGAACAAACCTCTTGGTTCAGTTTGTGGTTTGGCCATGAACCACAAACTAACATGAACTGTGTTTTTCCATTTTGTACCCATCCCTAATCTGGAGAAAGGAAGGAGCTCAGCATGCCTTAGAGCCCCCCCTAAAATGCTAATTTGCAGTTCCAGGAGAACTCCAGCCCCAACCTGCTGGTTGCCAACCCTACCTCGAGTTAAGGCTCTTATATACCCAAAACTTTTCTGCTTGTAAGGTTCTTTGAGTTGCTCCCATAAAAGAAGCACAACTGACATGAGTCACATCTTTATATTCTATGAAACCCTAATTAATGTTGTACATTTCTCTGATCTGCTCAGTACGTATGTTATTCTAACAATCCATTTTTCCTTCTTGTTGTAATTCCTTTTATGGCTTTTATTTATCATTTCAGCAGACACCATTCAGGCATTGTAAATTCCAATTCCAATGAATCAAATTACAGCATCATTAAATTGTGTCATTCATCTTCAATATTACAAGCACTTCTGTATGAAAGAGGCTCTAATTTAACATGCTTTTCTTTCTTTCTTTCTTTCTGGAATAATGTGTAGTAATTCAGACAGACCAGCTACAGATAATAAATTTAAAGTTAATGGAATTGTGGTATCAGTGAGCCTGATAACTCAGTATTAAATATTAAGATCACATAAGTGTTCCAAAAAGAAAGACTTGGGACTGGTTCGGATGTCTAAACATTTATCAGCATGACACATCCTAATTATCCCTAGAGACGTATAAACATAACTTGTATTCCACTGTCTCTGTTGGTTCTACCATGGTATCATGAGAAATTTGCTATCACTATCATGGAAATCCATTCTATGGCTGAGGACAGACTGGTAATCTGCCCCGGGAGAGCTCCGCTTGGGAAGCGGGGGAAGGGAACCCGTTCAGACATCCGCAGCTGTCCCTCGGCTCCCTTCCACACTTACGCGTTTTGCAGCCAGTTTCCTTTCGTTTTAGGAGGACTCCAGGAGAAACCGGTGTCCAGGGGCTGCCTTCCGCATGCCTCCCGCTTTCAGGCAGTGTGAACTGGAAGAAGGCGGAAGAAGGATTCAAGCGGAGTTGGCTGTGTGAACGTGCCATTTCGGCAATGTGCGCCTGAGCGCACATTGCCGAAACAGCCCTGCCACAAGCTGTGGAGGCCGGCCCACCCGGGGCCGCTCCACAGCAGTCTGAACTCTCCGTAACAGCAGCCTCGCGCAATACACTGGCCAGTTGAACGGCCAGCCCCAGGGAATTTTCCTCCCGCAGCTTTTGCCTCCAGATTCCTCCCGCTTCAGATTGCCAGTCTGTCCTCGGCCTATGAGGATCTACCTGTGTTCCTGGAAGAACTATATAACACAACGACTGTCCTGTAGGGTTGGAAATATTATATGCAGGCCATACTAAGGGCAAGCTAAAGGAGATGACTGGGGGGAATCTGAGAATGGATCCACTCTGTATTGAAGCTATGGTGGGCCCCAGCCATAATGATAAGGGGAAATCTGTTACAGGTTTCCCAGCTATTAACCTGTAAGGGGGGGAAAGAAGCCAAATCCCCACATTTTAAAAAACTTCAGCTGAGTAAATGGAGATATAATAAAGAAATAAGATCTGAAGAGCTCTTTAAGTCTGAATAACAGCACAGCATGTAGAACAAGGGGGAAATCATATTATCAGTAGAGAATGACATGGTTTTTTGAATGGGCTTCCCCACTCCTCCAAAGGAGAGGCACAAAGCAACTCATAGATTTCTCATGATTTACTAAAGAGAACAGGGGAAAAAAAGCAAGCTTATGTTGAACTTTTGAGGTTGGAGGTGGTAGAGATGGTGCTCTGGACAAAGCAAAAAAAGCTGTCTCAGAATCCATAAAACTGGTATGTGTAGTAAGCTTATGAACATTTGTTTAACTCTTATCTGCCCCTTGAGCATATAAAATGGAAACTTAAATGTCTATATTAATTAAAAACCACTTTAGCATTACTGCATTAAGAGCAGTTGAGGCAACCTATCAAAATTCATAGAATAAATTATTGAATTCACAGGACATTAGATGCCTATATCTCAGCCTTGCTTCAAAAAGAGACTTTAGCATTTCTGGGCATTTTACTGTTGTGCCAATAAATGTGTATGGATTGAGGCTGGTAGCTGCATGATTAGATTATCTCTGTTAAGAGGGAAAGTTCATGTTTGCTCTCCAAAATCCAAGGACAAACTTATTCAATTAAATGAAGTTAAGCCTGTTTTGTGGACTAAGACCTTGCAGGTTTTTAGACCCAAGCTTTTGCTTGCTAATATTCATTATTTATTTGTTTAGAAATTTTTAGACTGCCTTGGCAGAAAACCAAAACTATAATAACTACACCTAAAAAAATGTTCAGAGCCTCTCCAGTCTGCCAATTTCAAAATATTTTTATGGTTATTTTTCTTGCTCCTGCCAGACCTTCTTGGAGGGTGGTAGATCTCCTGCTTTCAGTGAGTATACAATAACCCTGGTCACATTACTAGTAAAGGTAAAGGTAAAGGTTTCCCTTGCTTGAAAGCCAGTCAAATCTGACTCTAGGGATGCAATGCTCATCTTGATTTCCAAGCTGAAGAGCTGGTGCTGTCCAAAGACGTTTCCGTGATGTGGTCAGCATGACTAGATGCCAAGGCACACAGAACGCTGTTACCTTCCCACCAAAGTGGTACCTATTTATATGCTTGCAGTTTCTTGCTTTTGAACTGCTAGGCTGGCAAAAGCTGGGACCAGAGATGGGAGCTCACTCCATCATGCAGCACTCGGGTCTCAAACTGCTGAACTACCGACCTTCTGGTCTGCAGTAAAGCATCTTAGGCCAAATTTACACCACCCCTCTGAAGTAGTTTGACTGCTGTCTTTTCCTACACTCTTTTCACACTGGTTTCAAATTTCACTCCCTGGGTCTGAAGAGCAGTAAGCAACAGGATCTGTTTAAAGCAGTGTAATGCTAGCTTGACCACAAGACGGCAATTAACTGATGTAGACGGTGATTTTTAAACTAGAACAAGTATGGTTTGAAACTAGAAACAGGTATAGACGGGATTTTTTGAAACTAGAATGATTCCAGCGGGAAAGTCAGATGTAGATTTGACCTTAACCACTTGAGCCACTACGAATACATCAACATACTACAGCCCTGCAAATACATCAACACACGTTCACACCAATATGAGGAATTAGTTTGCATGTTTGCACAGAGTGGTAGCTTTGTGTAGGATATTCAGTAGAAAAGGTACAACAGTGATGTAAAAGTTTAAAAAAAATATATGGAGTTTTATTGAGGGATTTGGTACAATATTAGGGAGAGGAAATTTAACCTAAGCAAATAGTAAATCAATTCACAGGCAAACAACTCTAACAACTGGAAATCCATCACAACTATTCCAATTTGGAGTTACTTCTAAGCTAGAGGTGTAAATAGAAAAGAAGGGAAATGGAATGTGTTGGGACAAAAGTGTCCAGTCATCCAAGTGTAAGGCCCTAAGTAGCAAACATGAGTAAAATGCCAGCTGTCTATGTAGTGCAGCATGGGTTGGAAAATAAAGGAAGACAGATTAAGATGGGGAACAAAGACATACCTTTCCTGGTCTGTGGAGAAATGGGGATGGAAGAAGGAGGAGTCTAATGTGTTGGGAGAATGGGTTGCAGTCCAAGCAGTGCAAAAAATATCCAGGATCAGGATCAGATTTCTGGCTCTAAAGTCAGACCAGTTAAACAGTTTGGGGGCCATAGGATAACTCAAAGAACTTCAACAGCGGATGAAGTAAGAACTTGAAAATTGATAGAATTATGAAGAGAAAACTATAAAACTGGGCATGTGCTAATTGAATTTGTGGGGAAGGGCATTAAAGCAGGGAGTGGAAGGTAGAAAGAACTCCAAAGATGGGCATGATTTAAAAGTATGGGGGAAAGTAGGTAAAGGAACAGTCCACCTGGTGGTGATTATGTTACCTGCTCAGAATACAGCTTGGGCTGGTTTAACAGAAAGCTGGAGAGAGGCTTCATGATTCTCCAGGGCTCTTGATTAACCAACTGGAAAGCTTGGTTAGCTAAGGCAAGAAGATGGCTAATGGCCTTGACATCACTTATGATTAGGTTTCCGGGGAACTCTACATTGTAAGACAGATTCTTGGATAGTCCTGGAAGGTTTATTATTGTCCAGCATACCTTGATCTTTTAAAATTACCTGAATTTTAATTCACCCAAGGAAGCCAAAGAATAGAACTATTGTCAAAGGAGTGTCCAGTTTCCCAGGTGAACCTGGCTACTTTTCTGTCAGTTTTTCTGTTGCCTGCAGACTGCTCTCAGTTTCCTAGTTTTAATATCAAACACGGATGCCCTTCTACAATCTCAGACAGCATGTGGCCTGAGAAGTCATAATGGTGATCCAAAAACACGGCTGTCAACCCAGGGCTGATTTCGGGAATACAGCTGAGCAGTTTAGGACTACAAAATACCATAGCACCTGAGCATAGGGAAATCAAATATGGTGTGTAAACACATTCCTTTGTCCCTATGTCTAAATTTGTCCCTACGTTATTAAAGAGATAGACAGAAATATCTTACAGGTTCCAGGTTTGATATTCATTTCAGAATTCATCTTCTTCCAAAATGACTAGAGTATGCCTGCCTCATTTAAATGATGGGTTTACCCTTAGCTGCTGCTCCGGGAATGGCTGCTTCTCCTAGAATGAACCGTCTCCTTCCCACAGGTCCCAAACACATTCCCCCTGAGATTTCACCAAGTCAGAAAAAAGAGAAATTTAAAACCACACTGACCCTGTCATCCTGAGGATCTCCACTGTGTATGGGCTGGCAGGCCAGATTCCTGTTACTCCCTTGACTTAATTACCCTATTTGTCCCTTGGAAACAAGAACAAGTAGAGAAGAGGAGAGAGAGAGAATTAGCACTTTCTTTTTACTAGACTACATGTCAAGGCTGTTTAAGCTTAACCTCTGAGCATTCACAAAATGTAAACTCAACATTCACAAAGCAAAGTGGAAAATTCTTACATAGATACTTCCAGGGCTTTTTTTGTAGAAAAAGCCCAGCAGAAGCTCATTAGCATATTAGGCCACATCCCTGACAGCATAGCTCCCTCCCAGGATTGGCTTCCACAGGTGCCCCATGGCTTGTGGGGTGCATGGGGAACCCGAGGGAAGGAAGGCACCTTCTGGATTGGCTTCCACAGGTGCCCCGTAGCTGTGGAGTGCCTGGGGAACCTGAGGAGGGATCTCTGCCTGGATCGGCTTGGCTTCCCTAGGTTCCCTGTGGCTTGCGAGGTGCCTGGGGAACTTGAGGGGGGGCAGTTTAAACTGCCTTCCCTCCCTGGATCAGCTTGGCTTTCCCAGGTGCCCCGCAGCTTACAAGACACCTGGGGAACCTGGGTGGGGGGGAGGCTGTAGGCGTGGCCAACTCAGAAGCCAGCTGGAACTCCGTTTCTGTGCGTTCCTGCCCAAAAATAGCCCTGGATATTTCTATGAAACGTCATTTCATCACATACTTCACTTTAGGTTGTGAGCCTCTTTGGAATGGGGATATTTGGTATACAGGAAAACGTTTGCAAGTGCATGGTGGTGGAACATGCCATCAAGTCACAACCCACTTACAGCAACCCTGTATGGTTTGCAAGGCAAGAGATCTTCAGAGGTGGTTTGCCATCGCCTGCCTCTGCATAGCAACCCTGGTCTTCCTTGGTGGTCTCCCTTCCAAATACTAACCAGGGCCAACCTTGATTAGCTTCTGAGATCTGATAAGATCAAGCTAGCCTGGGCCATCCCGGTCAGGGCAGCCTGAGTCTATACTGAATACTAATTAAATACCCATGGAAATACCTTATATAAATGGCAATGACATTAGAAAATATTGCCAATCATCCTATCTTAGCAAGTGTTGGCTCTGATGTTTATTATACCAGAATGGGTAGTATACCATTGCTTATCAGTTAATGACTTGAAGATTGCAGCCAAAATGATTGGCTGAGACCATAATATCTTGTTCCACGTCCCATTCAGTACAGTTGTTCAAGAGGCTACAATTAGGAAATGTTTACTGATAAAAAATGACAACACTACTGTTCCTCTTCTAAAGTCTTCCCCTCTGTTGTTGCTGCTGAAGATGGTATAGTTTCCGGTCTTTTCCTAGTCTCTCTCTCCCCGCCCCCCGCCCCCCCCGCCATATATTAAATCAGACAGCAAGACTGCTCTGTTCACGCAGTGAGCTTCAAATCCCTAATGTGGTATCTTGAGCATAGATAAGACCTCATGCAAATTCTATTAAAATCCAATCATGGAAAATAAACTGCAAACATCTGCTGTTCATTGTAGAGTTGTCTAAGTGTTTCCCCTTGGTTGCAGCAAAATTTGCTTATGTTGGTTGAATAAGTGCCAGACCACCATGTCAGAATTGATATGTAAGGTAACATAGTAAACAGCAGCCATAAGAAGATGAAGGTGAAGGAATCATAAGATATTTATTTATTGGCTCTGTATTTCACGGGGGGGGGGGGGGGAGGGAAGCTGATTAGTGATTTTTGCTCAAATCCGGTAGAATAGAACATTTCCTTTCTGTGAATTAAAGCAAAAAATAAAATAAAAATCACCTTTCTGTGTGTCAGAATGTATGATGATACATGATTCTTTAGGGCTTTATGACGTGAGAGCAGATTACTTTCCATCCAATTTCTTTGAGGTGAGGTGTATTATTCAGGGATGCTTCATGTCGGTTTTCACTCTAAAAAAATGTTATTTCCATGTCAGAAAGTTAGTGACAAGGATATTGATTTCTCCAGGCATGGACATGATATACATGCATTCAGAAATTACAACCAATGACAGGTTCCCATTACTGTACTTTAACTGATAGCACTACCTATTTTAATTTATACTGGTTTTAACTACTGAATTATTGTGTTTAACTATTGGATTATTGTATATTGTTGATGTGATCCGCTCTAAGTCCGCTTGTAGGGAGGGCAGAATAAAAGTCAAAACACACACACGTTCCCATATCCAGATAGACAAAATAGTTATATGATGTACATGCAATTTTTGTTGTTGTTGGTATATGGAAAGGAGAAATTAGCCTTGTATGCACCTTTCTATGAAGTTCTACTAGAAATCTGGTCTTAATACCATAGCATCCTTGAATCATTTTATTTATTTATTTATATCTCATCTTTGTCACCAGTAGGGACCGACATTTTATCTTCACAACAACCTTGTGAGGTAGGTTAGGCTAAGTGTGTGTAACTGGCCCAAGGTCACCTAGTCAGCTTCCATGGCAGCGTGGATATTCAAACCTGGGTTTCCTAGATCTTAGTCTGACAATTCACCCACTAGTAGTACATTTCAGGCTGTCCCATCAGATTGCCAGTTTGCATAAATGTATCTAGTTGAATTTTAAAGGTAGTAAAATTCTTTGGAATTTCTCTTCTCTCTTTGTAGTAAATCTGTTAGCAGATCTCAGGTATTAATTGACAGATTGTCTCTAATTGCTGTTTTATCCATCAGCCGCTTTACACTAAATAGACCTCTCTGGTGACTCTAGCGTGTCTATCCTCTATCGTACCTGCATTCCTATCAATCTGGGCTGCTTTCCTTTCCTTTGATAACAAGAAGTTCTCTACTCTTCTGAAAATGTACATTGCTCTTTTCTGCACTTGTTTCCAATGAAACAACCATACTTCTGCAAGATGACTAAGCAAAAAATGGTATACTATGGATTTTTTAAAAAAGATACTGAACCAGTTTCTTTCACAGCAAGACTCTGGTAGCATCCATAAGTCAACACAGGCCACTACCATCTCATGTGTGAGTATCGGATCATTTAGAATGTAGTTGTAACTGTACTTCATTGGAACTATGGTCCTTTGATATGAAGAGGCGTTACTTCCAAGGAAACAGGAATAGGATAAGGCTATTAATTTTTTTTCCCTTTTATGAGAAACTAGTGTGCTTCTATTGTAATCAGCCAAAGATTATCCCAAGGTCTGCTGCCATTTCCAGAGAATTAGCCTCCAGCAAAACTAGCCAGCAGCAAAGATTCATTGGACCTGAGATCCCAGCTGCATGATTTCCTACTTCATACTACTTCATTTCATCCCAGTTATTTTTCTCCAGTCCATAAGGTTGAGCTTATCATTTATCTTCTACAATATTATGATTTTTTCATTTATTTCCAGTGTTTTCCAATTTGATGCCGCTTGTGAATGAAGACATACCTAACAATGCAATCCTCAGCCAAGTTTTTAAGTCCACTGACGTCAACAGATTCTCAGATAGTCAACAGGCTCAGAAGGCTGTAATGCTGCTTAGGAGTGGACTGTTATAGAGATTTGCTGGTGTATCAGGAGATACATTAGTGTTTCACTGTGATAAGCAGCATACTGTAGTGGTCAACCGTAGGACTGTGTTGCCTAATTATTAATAGAAAATCCTGGGAAAGAAAACTCCCACACTGATCCTTGGGGGATTTCAAGGGTTCTCTCTTCAGCTTCAATATTTGCCTTTATGAAGACCTCCTTATCTTTCCTTTAAGTATCTCCCTGCTAATTATTCAACATCAACATAATTTATATTTTCCAATTTAAGTACTAATTTCCCATGACATTCTCTGTAAAAATGTTCCGCATAGTTCTCTGTGACTAAGACCTAATTCTCATTGAGTTGGTAAACCTGTACCACATCAGACTGCAGATGAGGGATCATATGATTCACTTCTCCTCCATTAAAAAGTGCCTCAGGGTGGAGAAAATCTTAAGCCTTCTCCTTGACATGCTAATTTTCTTTGTAAGGGCCTGTATGACCTGCAATATAAAATGGAGCTGCTCAGTCATGTAACAGGTTTACCACCTTGGTCAAATTAGGTCTATATCAGTATCATTTCCCCTTTCCAACAAATACATCCCAGGAATTTTGATTACCTTACAGAATCCAAGCCCTCCCCAGATACACCCATTTCCAATACATGAACACTTACATCAGTTACCAGGAAAACCAACTGGTGAAAATCAGCTAGGGATGCTCAAACACATGCCAGTTCAGCATGCATCCTATTCACTAGTTGCAAATGGAGATCTGATTTTTGATTACTGTTGTTAGTTCATCAAATGGTTTGTGTGTGAAGGGGGTGGCAAGTTGTTTCACTGTATTCCTAGTAAGGTAAAGGTAAAGGTTTCCCTTGCTTGAAAGCCAGTCAAATACAACTCTAGGGGTGCAGTGCTCATCTCCGTTTCCAAGCCGAAGAGCTGTCCAAAGACATTTCTGTGGTCATGTGGCTGGCATGACTAGAGGCTGAGGTGCACGGAACACTGTTACCTTCCCACTGAAGTGGTACCTATTTATCTACTTGCAATTTCTTGCTTTTGAACTGCTAGGTTGGCAGGAGCTAGGACCACAGACGGGAGCTCACTCCATCATGCAGCACTCGAGTCTCGAACTGCTGAACTACCGACCTTCCAGTCTGCAGTTCAGTGTCTTAACCACCTGAGGCACTGCAGTCCCATGTATTCCTAGCTGTATGGTGCGATTGGCTTTTTGCTTATGCAAGTTCTCACACAACCTGATTGAGTTCTACTACCATCCCATCCTTGCTGTTCCATTCAATAGGCAATTGTTTAAATAGAATCAGCCAACCATGAATAAATGCTGTGTTCCTACCCTTCTTTGTTTAAGTAGTCCTTAGTGACGGTAAGGAGTGCTAGTCAGTTTGAAATCATCAGCATCTTTGTGCATTCTCAGTTTGGGGAAAACCCAATATTAATGAGTTCAGCAGGCATTCACAGATACTCAGCATGAACCAAACAGACTGAGTAATCAGCTCGCATCTGATTGTCACCTTCAAATGGCAAGTTCAACAGTCAAATGTATTTGTGGCAAAATTCACAACATTCTGAATGTTAACACACTTTGCTTGAGGGTGATGGAGTTAGTGAGGCACAAGAGGGTCGATGTGATTGAATGAGACAGATTTAGGACATTTCATAATTTTCCACCTTGTGTCCCATTCAGTTTTTCTTAACCTATGTAAAACATGATAGACTGCTACTACTACAGCTGGTTTTAACAGTTCTCTGCAGAATGCCTTGAAATTTCTTTTTTTAAAGAAGACTACTACTATGTAATATTATACGGCTATTAACGCTAAGCAAGCATAACCAAAATGGTTTTTGAAAAAAACCAAGTCACAGTATGCAATTAAATAGTAAGCTGGAAATATAAACAAAATCAAAGTTAATATAATTATTTTTTTTTAAAAAATTACCTGCCTCTCAGAGCTTTTCAGGTGGGTTAGATTAAAAAGCATAAAAACCACAAAATCAGAGTAAAACACATACATATTTACCTTTAAAAATGTTTGTACTCTGTCTTTCCTTTGTGGCTCAAGGTCACTTACAATCTCGAATTTAAAAACATATACAGGCTGAGTTCAGACTGGCAGTTTGGCCAGATATAAGCACATTTCTCAAGTGGATTAAGTGGGCCGGTTCATACAGCCACAGCTGTCTGACGTTCCCATGCCGTACTCACCCCATCCTGAAGCGTTTTGATCCCGCTTTTAAAAAGTACCAGGTGAAAGCTGTGGCAAGCCGTTTGGGTGCACATTGATCCCACTTCCTGGAAGTGTGGTTGCAAATAAGCCACAATCAAGCGGCGCTGGTAATGTGAACCAGCTTGAGCACACAACTGCCCAAAGGGACTCTTCCGGCTTGCGAAGTTAAGCTCCCAGCCATGGGATCCTGCCCCAATCACTGCTGCACCTATGCACCCATGCACCTATGCGCAGGTTGGCGAAATGGACCAAAACCGCACACAACTGGGGCGCCACCGCCAGGGGCTGCCTCGCAGTGCGAATGCTCCATTCTGCCTCCTCCCTGGTATGATCCTGCATCAGTCCATGCAGTGCGACTGGAAAGCCCCATGACAACTTGGCCTGGGTCTTTTTGCCCCACTTCTCTTGCCCTTAATTCTGCCAGTCCTCCACCACAGTACAACAAAGAACCCAAGTAACCTCATCCCCTCCAAATGCCTGCAGAAGGGGATATGGCCCATAGTGCCTCCAGGGCTGGATTAAGGCCAACTGATGCTCTGAGCAGAGCCCAACAATGGTGCCCCTCAGCCCTTATTTTAATGAGTTTAGAAAAGCAGAATTGAGAACTGGAATAAATAAACAAAACATGCTTTACTTGGTTTTTTAAAAAGGAAATATCAGTTGCATGTAGCATATGAGGTAGTTAATAATATTTTAGTGAAAACACTACTTCCCTTATTACACTGAACTGCAATCCCTGCTTTTCCACTGTCAACACCACTACACCATACAAGATACTCACTGCACAAGATACTCACTAGAAATAGACAACTTGAGATGCCTTAACATGAGAGGGTGGCAGAGATGGAGACTAATCTGATGTCTCCTAATATATTAATTTAATATTAAGTTTTATGGACCCTTGGATGTGCACAGACCAAGCACTTGCCCCTGCTCCCCCCCCCCCCCCCCGTTGCTAGTAGTTCCCCCTGCCTATCATCTCTTATGAACAGCCATAACTGAAGGAATGACTGAAAAAAGTATTTCATCTTCAAGGTCAAATGTCATGACAATAATATTTTATCCAAAGTTTTATCAACATTTTGTACTGCTCTTTATAGTTACAGTAATCTTTGATCTTTTGCAACTCCATGAGTTCTTACTTCACATACATTTCAAATACAAATACTAAAACCTTGTTTATGTGAAAAATCAGTAAAATAATCAGTAAAATAATAAAATAAAGAGCTTCAGGGTCTGTTATGCAAAACAGCTGATGAGTTAAATGCTAGCCAGACCCAGCCAGCTGTGTTTACACTCAACGGAAGCAAAACTCTCCTGCCATGAGATGGAAACAAATGTTATATCTGATGACACCTTCAAATCAAACTTTTAAACTTTAATCACTTACTATGCCAAAAAAGTGTTTTTTTAAAAAACGTAGATTAAAGTCAAACGTGGCAAATAAGGACAATTACAAAAAAATTGACTAAAGTTAAGTGTAGCATTGAAAGAATTAAGGGCATGATAGCTAGGGAGGAAAACTCTGTGGTGCCCCCCTTCCCTTGGTGCCCTAAGCACATGCTTAATTTGCTTAATGATTAATCTAGGGCTGAGTGTCTCCTAAAAATACAGCATATCCTCAGGGAACCCATTCTTTAATGTGGGAGGCTGCAACAGAAAACAGACTTCCACAGCTGGAAGAACAGCCAAAAGGAAGCAACTTGAGGATCATAGCTGGCACACAGGGTGGTATGAGAAGGACAGCCCTTTAGATATATGAAACTTAAGAAATATGACATTGGTAAGATTAGTAGGCCAAATTTTAGGAGTCCCATCAAGGTATTAGTACCACAAATATTTGAGGCAAAGTTTACAACAGAGGTGTCAAACTCATTTGTTACAAGGGTCAGATCTGACATAAATGTTACTTTGTCAGGCCGGGCCATGTCAGCCATAAAATATAATGCCAAGTAACAGAGATACAAACTTTATAAATGACACAGGCAAACACAGTTTACAATATTTTTTTTTACTCAAAATACAATCAAAAGCAATTGATTCCTAGGAGTGAAAGCAATTGATTTACTGGGGAATCCACAAAAGCCCCCACTAATGTATTTAATCATGCAAGACTAGCTTTTTCCCAAGGGATACTATACCTACCCCCTAGCCATTTCCTTTCATTTCTTGACAGCTTCAATCACACACCTCACTGTGTGTGTCTGTGTGCCCCTCCCAGCAGCTTCCCGCCTTCCTCCCTTGCACCAGTTGCTCGTGGGCTGGATAAGAGCCCTGGACGGGCCGATTCAGACCCCCGGGGCCATATGTTTGACACCCCTGGTTAGCAATATCTCCTAGACAGAGAGGCTACCCC
The DNA here is from genome assembly GCA_029233225.1 of Lepidodactylus listeri. Lineage (NCBI taxonomy): Eukaryota > Metazoa > Chordata > Lepidosauria > Squamata > Gekkonidae > Lepidodactylus > Lepidodactylus listeri. The sequence continues at coordinate 53,165,191 of JARCFY010000012.1, forward strand.
TGAAGATTCTGTTATGGTGATTTACAGTGCAATCCTAAACAGAGTTTATACTCTTCTAAGCCCATTGACTTCACTTAGAAGAGTGTAACTCTGCTTAGAATTTCACTGTTAGTCTATTCTCTTTCTGAATTAGGCCTTGGACATAATACATAGATTCCAGGGCCTCATTGTCTACAAAAGTGTCACAGCATGTTGGCGTGGCTAAATAGCTCCTAGCTAAAAGCATCAGGGGATGTTTTCTCAAATGAATTTCCAAAGCAAATATCTCTGTTGCCGTCCTTTCAGATTTGGGCAGGGGGAGGGAGAAGGAAAGATGGAACCAATTCCAGAAAACTTCATTGACGCAAAACTGTGATTCATGAATGACTCATGAATTTTTTTTAAAAAAGTGTTCACTTGGATAATTACTAGGGATGGCATAATTGCCAAAAGGGATATGCGTATAATATATCATTTAACCGTATTAAGCTAGAAATGTTACGGTAGCCATTAGCATCAGTGAAATGAAAGAGAATAAGCACTATTAAGGTTCACATGAGATTGTTCCATTCTTTGCAGCTAGCCTAATGTCACAGAAGGATGAATTTGAAATCAAGGCAGAAAACTAGGAACATATATTACAAACTTAGCTTTGCTGCAGTTTTCCTATATAATATTAGGCAGCTGATGTGAGCTCACTGCTTTGTTTCTGTATCTATTATGTGACTTGAAAGGCCATTTCTTTGGTCCCAGTGACTGGGGCCTACCCAAGACATTTAGCTAAGGTATATTAAATTAGTCCATCTGCTTGACTTTGTGCAGGGGAAAGAGCGTTTCGAATAAAAAGAGATTTCAGAAATGGAGAGGCATCTATTTTGTAGGAGCCAGTATGGTCAATGTACCCATATGCCTTGGCTAATACGCCAAGGAAAATAGACTCTTGTTTCTTGTTGTTCCTCTCACCAGCCACAAGGGAAAATGTTTCAGATATTTGTTGCTATATAACAATAAGCAACTGTTTCTATAATTTTATCTGCCTGTTTAAATTATATATCTTGAGAGTTATGGATTCAGCTGTGGAGTGATGCCCCTGCTTCAGTTGGAAATGGAGATATAAAACAAGATTGACAGCCCTCTGAAAAACTGTCATGCCAGATCAGTTGCTCAGGCAAAGAGCTGTTCAATGTACCTCTTGCATTGTGTCAGTCATCTGAGACATTTTCTCCACATAACTTTGCCCCTCTTAGTATAACTTCCAAAGGTATTGATGTAGGTCAGGTTTATGGTTTCCACTTCGAGTTAGTTGCCTAGAAATGCACAACTCCCCTACCCGAGCAGCAATTGTTCCATAAATGCTCATTAAAGGTTTCAAAAACCATTATTTGTTCCTTATTAATTTTTATGTATTCATTAAATAGGGTTATATCATGGCATCCTTGCACCATTAACATAAAACAGCAGAGCAATTACAAAATTATAAAATCTAATAAAACCTTAAAGCACATTTCTCAAGATGATATCTCAATCTAAAACGGCAGATAAAGCGCAATAGCTGCAAAGGAATAGCCATCTCCTTCTTAAGCTCACTGGAGAACCTTTTGGAGGGAAAAATGTATTTTGAACATCCTTCCCCCTAAAAATAACAAAGGTGTGTATGAACCACTTCACATAAGGAGTATTTTTAGGAAATGCTCCTTTTCTATCTCTTCACTCTTCTGGTTGCTTTTATAGATGTCCCTGTAAGTAGGGTCTCTACAGAAAGTGAAGTGTGTTTTTATAGGGGGAAGTGTTTTCTGGAGAGAAGCTTTCTTAACTTGAAGAAAGATTGATGATTCCCCCCCTCCATGGGAGGAGCGAGAAGAAAACAGTGGACAATTGCCCGCTATCACTGCTACCAGGATTCTGAAGAAGCTTCAAAGGCATAGGACCTCAACTACATGCATGCAATTTTAGTTGTAAAATAGTTATTGTTTGGTGTCAATGGTTCTGTGAGGACTAATTTAAAAATTAGGACTTGCATATTGAGTACCAGTTTAGTGTAGTGGTTAGGAGCGTGAACTCTGATCTGGGAGAACTGGGTTTGATTCCCCACTCTTCCACATACAGCTGCTGGTGTGACCTTGGGTCAGTTACAAGTTCTTTCAGAACTGTTCTCTCACGAGCAGTTCGTGGAAAGCGCTCTCTCAGCCCCACCTACCTCACAGGGTGTCTGTTGTGGGGAGGTGAAGGCAAAGGAGATTGTAAGCCGCTCTGAGACTCCATTGGGTAGTGAAAGGTAGGGTATAAATCCAATCTCCTCCTCCTCCTCCTCCTCCTCCTCTTCTTCCAATGAAAAGTACATGTATCACCATGAAAGAGTGGGATTGGATGACTCTTTCCACTAAGTGAAGAGTCTACTGCCACTGAAGTAAGAAACCCCGTGGAAAAGAAATGTCAGTTCTATCCCAAAGTGATTTATTGTGGCATAACTTTACAGAGAATAGAGCCCTGGTCAGCTGATATACCACGCATCTGATGAAGCAGGCTATAGCCCACAAAAACTTATCTAACAATAAACCTGTTAAACTTTAAGGTTTGTTTTATTTTATTTTATCTGTTTGTTGTTGTTTTGTAGTGTTTTTTTTTTTGCTGCAATGCACTCTCATCCTGCCCCTATGGAATTTGTATTGAGCAATATTATTTATTTTATTCATTTATTTCATTAGTTTTATAGCCTGCCCCACCTACATCGTAGGCTCGGGGGGGGGGGGGGGGGTAACAGCATATATGTATCTGCAATTAATGCAGATTTACAGTATTAAAAACATTAAAGCCCCAGCTTCTCCCAACAACTTCAAAATGATGAAATACTTACTAGTTTTTTTTAATGACTTTTTTGAAATCAGGTATGTACTCCAGATGTAAGACATATTTGTCTCTCAAATATCCTAAACTAAAAGCCTCGATGCCAAATCTGTGCCATAAATGTAACAGCATTGGAAGTGAAAAACTGAAGATGCCACAAGGGAAAGTGACTCATATCAGACAAGAATTTCCTCTTCTGACACAACCCTATGTAACTCCATCACTGATCTGGAGACTGTTGGTATACAGTAATGTAACATGCAAGATGACAGCTGTGTGGAAAGTGTATAGATGAGAAAGATCTGACTGACAGGTGCTGGGTCACATGATTGGGATCATGTGGGGCAAAGTTGCATCAGCCAGCAATGACTCAGCAGTATGGTCTGATTGGCTGATCCATGTATATATTGAATGATTGTACAGCATTGTTACCTTCTCTTTTGAACCAATTGCCAAGCGGAGCATTTTGCCAGTCTGAGCTATTTCTTTGTGGACTATTTATTTGTAAAATAAACACTGTATATATTTTTGCACCAACCAAGCTGTTGTTCTCTTCGTTACCTTACGCTGCTGCGTATTACACTCACCCCTTCGCACACCGTCAGAGACTTAGCACTGAGCTCTGTTAATAGAACCATACTGGAAGCCCTGATCTCATTTTTATCCAACTTTTATGCTTCTGCCTTTTGACAATGCAAAGTCTAATTTGAAATGTGGACACAGTCATAGTATTCAATAGTGCATGGCAATTTCCTTACACTAACAAATTCATATCCAATCACAGCCAGCCCAGCACCATACTGTTCTTTCTTTTCTTTAATTTTTTTGCTGGGAACATGGCAAATCAGGAAGAGACTGATAGTTTTCCTAAACCAACCTGGAAGCTAAGGGATATGTATAATGCTAGTATGTGTATGTGTGTGTGTATTTGTATTTGTATTTTATATGTGCATGTGTGTGCACCTGGAAATCATGGAGACCTCTGGTGACTGACCCCTACTGGGGGCCTGGAGGATATTCAGAGAGGTGGATTAATAAAGCTTCCAGGTATTCCAAGGAGGTCTCCCATCCAAATACTTGCCAGAGTCGACCCTGCTTAGCTTCCAAGATCTGACAAGATCAGGCTTGCCTGGGCTGTCCTGATCAGGGTGCTAGTATCTATCTTTATGCTCATTCCCACACTGGGCACCCATACCTTGCTCTAAACCTCAAAGATATCTCTCATTGGTATTAGCCAATATAACAGAAATGGACACTGCCACCTTCTCCTAAGGAAGTATATCATTGCAGCAGAAACTTTTCTAGTTTACCACCATTTTAAGCAGTCACCTTAGGAACATGTACTTGGAATTCCATAAGAAGAAAGGCTGACACAATCAGAAAATAGTCTTTCACTCCCAGACTGGGATCCGGGGTCATCATGCCCTCCAGGAGCCTTTTTCTAGAGCAAGCCTCAATGAAGGACTTGGGATAGGGTTGCCAGCCTCCAGGTGGGGCCTGGAGATCTCCCGCTTTTACAGCTTATCTCCAGCTGACAGAGATCAGCTCTCCTGGAGAAAGTGGCTGCTTTGAAGGGTGGCCTTTATGGCATTGTACCATGCTGGGGCCCCTCCCCTCCCCTCCCCAAACCCCACCCTCCCCTGGACTGAACCCCAAAGTCTCCAGGTATTTTCCAACCCATACCTGGCAACCCTAACTCAGGATATGGAGACTTTGGGGTTTATAGCACTCCAGGACCCTCTCTCTCCCAAAACACTCCTCTCCCCCAACAACACTGGAAAGGCCTGACTCTTCCTCCTTGAACCCACCTTTGCCCACCTAATAAAGGGCTCTTGGGGGCAGACTTCCCCCAGCTTCCCCCAGTGTCATTTGAGCTGGGACAGGATCCTGTTGAGCAATGGCTGCCCTTGCTGTTGAGCAATGGCTGCCCACATAGCCCCACCTTCCACCAGCCTCCCTGAGCCTGGCTCTTCCAGCCTCCACAGCCCCATGAAGGGCAAGGCTCTGTGGGCTGTTCCAAGGCTGGGAGAGGCTAGGCTAGTGCCATGGAGAAGCAGGGCTGCTCAGATGCAGCACTGGTGTGGCTAGGATAACTGCTTGGCCCAACTGGGCCTGGAGCTGCTGGACCCTGCCTGGAGCTGTGGCAGGGGTGGTGATGGCTGATCTCAGCCTCCTTATGAAATGCAGAAGCTGTGGCACAATTCTGACCCTGAGGAACCCATCATCCCAGCAAGTCATGGTAAGTACAGGGGTGTGGTTTCCACCTACAAACAGCTCTGCATGGGAGGGGCCATGATTCAGTGGCAGACCATCTGGCTTATGTACAGAAGATCCCACGTTCTATCCCCAGCATACAGGGTTTAAAAAACATTAGCTTTAAGTATTATAAACGACCTGTTTTGGAGATCCTGTGGAGACACGGTCAGGCAGAGTGGGCAATGCTGATCTTGATAGACCTATAGTTTTACTCAGATTCATGTATTCATTTGTCTATTGTGTAAACTTTGGATTCCAACATATCACAGGGCATATTACTGCCCTTGCTGAATCCAGTGTGCTCAGTATTGGGGCAAAAAACTAGTATACCATCACAGTGCATATGTGTAGTACACCTGATACAGCATAATCATCAGAGTTTTGGATTTGAGCTTGGAAAAATCAGTTTGGAATTGTAAATCCCATTGAGAGACCCATTGTTCAGTTAACTATGAATTAGCCTAAATGTTCTTATAGTGTTAAGATAAAGCAGAATGATAGTTCATCATGGAATGACTGCAGGAAGGGTGGGATATATTTTTATGGTAAGAAAAGACTCAGAAGCACCCTAGTCTTGTTGTGAATTAGCAGTTTCAAATAAATAAGCAAATATCTTTGAGCTGTTTGTTGAGAGAGAAATGTCTTATCTGAATGGGATGAACAGTAATCATGGTTTTATAAGTAGCGGATTTTTATTATGGTCAATAAAACACTTATGTGTTAGAGAAATGACACCTCAGGTTTTCAAATGGCTGGAACTCTTGAGCTTAATGAGTGCTGGAGGGATGATAAAATTACCATTTTCTTCCATTTTCAACCCTTGCCATTTATTTTCTTTACTGACTGTATGTTGGAACCATTTTATATGTTATATGTTAAAACCACCAAATCTGCACAAACTAAAATAACATTATACCCAGAAACAGGTAATAAACAAAAATCAAGAGCAGGAGAGCTGCTAGAGGCATGATGAATAGAATTAATTAAGCTGAATATTAAATAAAAGCCAGGACTCAGATCCACTAGGGTCCTGTTTGCGGAGGCGCGGGGAAGGGTGAGAGCAGGGAGCAGCCATGGATCCCCCTCTCCTTCTTTGCCAGGCAGAGGGGGCAGGCCTGAGTCAAGTGTAGGAAGCTGGAGCCCTCCTAATCCAGCACTGATCCTATGAGCTTTCTTGGAGGGGACTCAGGGGCAGGGGCGCCTGACAGTTATTTAGGGCACCACTCTGCCTCAGCTCGCCATCTTTATCTGTTGGACAGCTAACAAAGCCCACTTTCTAAAAACACCTGATGAGTGCCAGAAAAGGTGTCGGCAGGTGCCATCACACCCAAAGTCACTACAATGGGTAACCCAGTCTAGATTGTATTTTACAGTTGCAGACAGCTGATACAGTTTTTATCACTTAGCTCATTTCTGGTTTTCTGCTCTTTATTGTTTCTGTATTACTTACAGTGTTTTCAAGGGGTGTGCACTCGGTATAAACTGTGCAGGGAAAAATACCTGATGAATACTTTATTTATATTTATTGGGTACTTTCTCAGCTGCTTACTGAGTGGGCTGCAGATTCGGCTTTCGGAAAATGCCCACCCCAAAAAATCCTGGAAATATTCAGGATTTTTTGGGGCTGCTGGATAGCTGGTGTTTAAAAGAACTGCCTTCCCCTTAAACACCTTCCGGCTGAACTCGCCGCTTGGAGTTCACTCGTGGACCAACTTTTTGTTCCCTGGTCCAATCATCTTGAAATGTGGAGGGCTTTTTGAGGTAGAGCACCAGCAGCTATGCTGCAAATTTGATGCCTCTACCTCAAAAAAAACAACAAAAAACACCTGAGCCCCAGATATCCCAGCTTGATTCTCCATTATAGCCTATGGGGATCGTTGACTATAATGTTTCCCATAGGGTATTAATGGAGTAAAAAATAAATTGCACAGTCCTGAATATTTCCTGAATCCCAATACCATAGTGATATTGGGATTTGGGAATCCTGGGAAATACCGATATTTTTTTAGGTTCAATATATCCAAACTTGAAAAATACCATTTTTTTTGTGCACACCCTCAGTATCTTCTCTTCCTCACTCATTCTGCCCTGCTCAATGTTATCATAATTCCTATTGTGAAAATTGCTTCTTGATTAGAATATTACATTTTTTCCAGTTGAGCTGTAAGCTATTGAACCTAAATAATACGAGCAATGTATACAGCCACTGTGTAATGGACAGCCAGCCTGGTGTTTTTTGCAGATAGCTCTTATTTCAGGAATGTACAAGACTGTTACCTAATCAGGAGGCTGAATCATGGGTTTGAATATAAGACAGACAGTGCTAATTACTGCTCAATCATAAATCACTCATGCTTGATGATTGGCAGCAAAATGAGTGAAAGGATTTAGTTGTGTTTCATTAAAGCATCATGTGGCAGCAAAGTTTTCTTTGGCAGCTCATTTGCACATGTAGCTCATCAGTAGTTAATATATAACCGATAAACAGCAGTAATATAGACTATTGGAAAACAAGCACTGCACTCAAACGCAAACAAAACACTTATGTGAATATAGCTACTGATATATTATAACATATCATATCATTATCACTCTTATTTTACAAGAAGCAATGGAACTTGTTAACAGAAGCTAATAAAGCCAAAAGTATAAATAACATAGCTGAATCCAGCTCAATTCCAGTCCTACAAAGACTCCGGATTGTATCTTCGTTTCGATTAATCTTTGTCAGAAGACTTGAAAATAGAAAGCACATTAATAAACAATTACACACTTACAAAAATATGAAACAAAAATTACAAAAATTATATGAATTTACAGGCATACCTTATATTAGATTCATAGAATACTACATGTAAATTTCACCAGATTCACTAAGGTGCACAGGCAGTCACTTTCCTTGGCACTATGCCCTTCCAGTCGCTATCCAAATCTGTTCTTAGATGCCCAAATCAATTGATATCTGAACCCACAATCTGTGGGCCAATGCCTCTTGCTCCCTCACTCAGCAGACTTCTTGTGCAGGTAAATCAGGGATATCAGCATAGAATTCTAGGGGAGGAGAGGGGCTGTGGCTAAAGAATCTGCTTGGCAGGCAAAAGGCCACAGGTTCAACCCTGGCATCTCCAGCTGAAAGGAAAAGGAGTAGGTGATGTGAAAGACTTCTTCCTAAGAAACTTGGACAGCTGCTGCCAGTCAGAGTAGACAATACTGACATTGATGTTCTGACTCAGTGTAAGGCATTTTCACGTTATGGTAAAGAGTTAGAAAAGGTGATATAGTTAAGAAGTTACTGTTTTGAGAGGAAGTCATCTGCCTCCTGGTGGCATAAGAAATTTTGTTGTTTAGATGGCTGCTGGAGTTGGCGGTGCCAGTTTGGTGTAGTGGTTTACTGTGTGGACTCTATCTGGGTTTGATTCCCCACTCCTTCACTTGCACCTGCTGGATGACCTTGGGCAAGCCGTAGTTCTGGCACAGCTGTTTAAGAAAAAGAGCAGTTTCTGTCAGAGTTCTCTCAGCCCCACCTACCTCACAGGGTGTCTGTTGTGAGGAGGAGAAGGGAAAGGAGTTTGTAAGCCACTCTGAGACTACAAGTGAAGGGCAGGGTATAAATCCAATCTCTTCTTCTTCTAGGTTCTCTAGGCCCAATTTGTATTCGATGTTTTTTTTTTTTTTTTTAAACCTTCTGGGTTTCTTCACAAGCAGGTAATAGGGTTCCCGTTCTCCTGACTGGGGCCGGGTTTGCCTGCTTTCGTGGCCCCCAATCCGATGACCCCAATTCAGCTGGCAGGGGATATCCCCGCACCCAAAGTATCTTTTTTGCACCAATGTGCCTGGTGACGTCATCATGATGGGAATTTGGGGGAGGTGCTTAATCATTTAAGGAAAACCACAGAAAAGGAACAGGATCCTCCCAGCAGCCAGGTAAGACCTGACAACCCTAGGAGCTAAGGATCAGTTCTTTGGGGTGCCTGGGGCCTCTTCCTAAGTTCCTGTGGTAACACATGTGTCCTTTTGTGTGTCCATGATGAAACTCCAGATGTCTAACCCTAAAAAGCAGCTCTGAAGGAGCCCAAAATAGATTGGGGCAATGGAGAATGGTTCCTTCTCTCATTACATATTCGTTTGCCAGTAATTAAACTTTGAAGGACTGCTGTCCAAGTGTTGAACATTAATGGCGTGATAAGTGCTTTAAAATTTACAAGAAGTTTTGTGTCAACTTTGTGAAGTTTTTCTCCTGCTATCTGAAGAAGTGTCTTGGCTTGTGGGAAAGGCTATAGCTGAAATGAGGAACTTTGGGCAACTTTCCCCTTTGCCAAGTTTGCTGAGTCTCTAGCTGCAGAGTTGCACAGCGGAGCCAAGATTGTCGGACTTCAAGCCTAGATATATGATGGCTGCTGAGCTGATTAGCTGCTTTTTCTTTGACGTTTTCATATTATACAGTTGGTTGATGGTTGGCTGCAACATTGTATGTACATTTACTGAGCTGATTAGCCACCATTTTCAAGAAGTAATAAGCAAGTCTTTTAAATATAACATAAAAAAAGAGAATGGTTCCTTTCCCGCAAAGCTTGCCTGACCAAAAATGGCTCAAGTAGGGTATGTTATCTTCAAGAAGGTAACAACAGAGGCACCCATATTTTGCCTGTCTGTTCCTCTACTGGCTCAAAGCAGTTCTGGGGGAGAGGAGTTAATCAGGAAAATGTTGTAACAGAGAAAAGAAAAGCCTTCTTCCTCAGTGCGACAGTTTCATTCCACTGAAGCCCCCCAAGTAACTTTGTGGGGCAAAATAAAACATCTGGATTTCTAGTAACAGAACTCCAGAATCAGGTCTACTTTTGCACTCATGTAGCGCTCCTAAATATGCTTATTAGGGTATAAATTGGACACAATGGAACTTGCATCTGAATATACATATTTATGATAGTGCTCTGTGGACAATTTACTTGACACTGAAGCATTCTGAACACCAAAAATTGATACAGGATTCTGTGTGTTTGCACACTAACATTTTTGAGGAAGCCTTTAAGGGGTGAAATGAAATGCCAAACTGTTAAGTGGAATATTGCCATGGGTTTTTTTTGGGGGGGGGGGACAGGGGACGGGACAATATTTATTTTAAAGTTTAATGTAGCATGTGTTTTTTGGTCTGTATATGAAACAGGCAGATTTGCCTTTTAATATGGATGCTTTGAAGAAGGTACAGTCAAAACATGCAAATAAAGCTCAAGAATGAGTAAAGTGGTAACGATGATGAGTGATCATTCCAGGCTGCTAAGTAATTAAGGAGATCACAGGAGATTGCTAAACTAGTGCATTACCAACTGGCGAATTAATATTATATGCTGAAACACGCCACATGGGAAGAGTTGGCTATGCTAATATTGTATTAAAGCAACTGCCATTGGCAAATATTTCACTGGAGAGAATTCAACACAAAGCTTCCACTCCAGGCAAAACGGCTTAATGCATGACATACAGTTACTGAACAGAAATCACTAAAGAAGATGAAAGCAATAATTTTGTATCTTTGTATCCTTATGATTACTGGCAAACGATTGCACTCATATCTTCTTCCCTAGAAAACTGAGGATTTCTGCTGTATAAATATATCCTGAGAGGTACAGAGAAAGTTTGGGATATAAATATTTTAGATGAATGAATAAATAAATAAATGTAACATGAGAGAGGAGTGGTCCCCACAGTACATTTCTGCACTTGGAAGGGATTTCTGCTCCTGGAGTGTGACTTTCTTGCCCTCTGCTACTACAGCCCCAAATGCCCTGCCATAAAATACAGGTCCTTTGGGACAGGGGACCCCTAGAAGCGTGGGGGGGGGGAAGAGATTTGGAGCTGAAGCAGCTGGGGATGGTGAGAAAGTCATGTTCTGCTTGTGGGAATCCTGTCTGCAAAAAAGATAATCCTCATCTAGAGTGGTCTTCAAATGTTGATGGACATTTCATTAAAAAATATGATTCCCGACAACATGTAATACTGAGACATCTAGGGAACTGTCCATTTATACCCTAATTCCAAATCCTGCCATCCCCTATAGAGCCTGCAAAAGCTCTTCAGTCTGAAGATGCTCTGAATTTCATGTGAAATTTTATGTGTGACCTGCAAACAGAACATGAGCTGAACAGGTAGGTGTTTGAGCACCCTTGCTTCAATCTCTGTTCTTTCCACTCATAAACCTACCAGATCTTCCAAACACTAATTAAAAAATACAAACTTGGCAAAAAAACCACCCTCTCATCAATCAGCATACAACAATGGGAGAGCAGTGTACATTAAGATGTTCAAAGGAGATATTTCAAGGATGCAAAGTAGATATGGAAATACGTGGTTGACCAAAGTTCTACCTCAGTCATTCAGTCATTCTGGAGAAAAGGAAGTGCTGATATGGATGTATTAACAGAAGCTGTCTCATGACCTTATCAAGATATTTACACAAATTGAATTGGGGTCAGGTCAAACTGGTGCTTGAACCTCCTTACCATGCTTCACCTTGCTTTTAATTAATGCTAAGAGTTTTGCATAAGTAGTTGTTTCTTTCCCATGATGAAATGATTTCAGGGGGAAATGCTCAGTCAGGCTTTCACTGCGTTATTGCTGTAAATTCATGATTTGAAAACTACAACGTAATTACTGTAAAGACACTGGTGGTCTCCAACCTAAAGGAAACCAACATCCTAATTTAAATAAGCAACTATACTAGCTGAAGCTGATTTGTGTGTAAATGGTTTGGGTGTTAATTGTTTTGTAAAAAGAACTGGAATGCAAATGTGAAATAAATACCCCCCAATTGATTTTGATTTTATAGAGAGGAATATGCATATAGCAGTGTTCGTTCAAGAGAAATTAACATTATCTGAACAAGATGATTTTTCTTTGATACCAAATGCTGTAGTGTAGTAGAAAATTATGGGGTAACCCTTAAGTCATTGAGTATGAAAATGTTTGGCTTAGGTGTTTGCAATTATTGTTGCACAGCCATTGCAATAAGCATCATTGTCCTTGTCAAAGACAAGAAATGGCAAAATGCCCTGTTAACACATTAGAGAGGTAGCTTTGTTGGTCTGTCCTTTGGATCCAGCTGGATATTTTCTTTTTCAAGAATTGTTTTTTCTTTTTGAAGTTTTGGGGCTCATTTAAGGCAATATGATTCACTGGATCACTGGAAATCAAACCATATCTCTAAATTTAAATATAAAAGATTATTTGTAGTCAGCAATAATGATCTCCTGGTCTTTTACATGGCAACACTGTTACTCCTCTTCAGTTGTTTTGATTTGTGATGCCAGTCAACAAGTCACCATGCTTTCCTGATAGAACAATGAGGTCCAATTGACAATTACATCAGTTGTCTTGGAACCTTGGGTGGAGGAAAAAAAAAGGTGTCTGGGAGTGCTTCCTTGCTGCCTGTTTTGTGTCCTGCTGGCTGGGCTATTCCTATAAGGGGGGGTAGGTATGGTGGTGGGAGGAGATTTGTTTCATGAAGGGTGATGAGATATGGAAATCCTCAGACCCCTTCAAATCTCCATCCCACCCCAAGGAATGATGGTGTGCAGGCCCAGTTAATTCCCTTCTCTTCAACTTTGATGCCGTTGTTGCCCTGCAAGGCACTTATGCACTCTTATAGACATAAAGTCTATAAGTGTTAGCAATGGACTGTGTTGCTAAGTGTGTAAAAGAGACTGAGATGCCAATTGACCAGATCATGATGCCAGCTGCAGACACATGCCATCTGATGCTTGAGACGATGTGCCAGCGGTTCCCAAGGTCACCAGCTCCCAGAGACTTCCCTTAACACAAAATTACTTACACAAAAACAGCCACCCACCATTGTGGCTTGAGTATGTGCTTTCAGATGCCATTAAGCACATGTTCTCCTTCTTGTCACAGACAACCCCCTCCCCTCCAACATTCCATTTTCCAGAGCAATAAAAGGATTATTCCCGCTTCAACCTAGACAATGGATTTGGCCAGCTGCGAAACCAGTTCTGCAGCCCTGAAATATTAAGAGCTATCAGCAAAACAAAAGGTTTGGCTGATGAAGTCATTTTCCTCCTGCCAGGTATCTCTGTCACCACCAGGTAGAATGTAACATTGCCCAACCCCTTTTAGCCCTTCTCTGAGTGGACAGGACTTTTAGGGCAGACCATCCAAGAGGTGGTCTCAGGGGAGATGTCTGGCCAGGCCTGCCCCCAGAGACCCCTAATAAAAGAGGGCTCCCAGCAACCAGCTCTCTCTCTTGCTTCGACTACATCTGACCCTACCCTACCCTACCTCCGTGGCTCTTGGTTGCACAGCCAGAGTCTCCACATGTGCTGCAGGTTCAGGACTCGTGCCCCTAATTCCCTCCTAGCCTCCCCTTATTTTTCCAGTGGGAAACTCAACATCTCTCCAGACAGGTAATTATTGCCCTGAACGGATACCAACAATTTCCTTCTAATGTGAATGTCTTTGCTCTATCTATATTTCTTAGGCTCTGTGTAAGTGTGTGAGTGAATCTGTATTGTTTGTATGAGAATCAATTCCTTCAGTAAAGAAATTAACACTGAAACTAGCCTCCTTGCTTACTTTCTGGTTTATCTGGAAGGGGTGGGACCTCTGTATAAATAGGCGGTGACCCGTTTTGGCTATTGCCAAATATTTAATAATCAATAATTCCACAATATTAATAAGAAATCAAGGCAATTTGGCTAATACTGTGTAATGCCAGTTCAGTAAGAAATAAGATCATACTTCTCCAGAAGACTATCCTGAAGGGATGCTTTGACCTGGCATGCTTGACCAAGACCTGGGTGGGTGAGGATGGGGTAGTTCTCTTCACCCAGAATACTTGATCCTCCATCAACATTGAACTGAGGGTTGGGGGGTGTATGGAGATGTGATCCTCATCTGAGACTGTTTTCCCTTTCAGAGAATCCCTACACCAGACATCACTGGCCTTGAGTGTGTTGGCCTGGCTTGGGGTGCCGGAGAGAGGGTGGGAGTTTTGCTGGTGTACTGTTCACCCAGTTTGCCAGTGGACTCTCTTCTGAGGCTATCAGAGGCAGTGGCTGAGTGGACACTGCTTTTCCTTAGACTATTGGTTCCCTAGACTGTCCATGCAGAGATTTCCGTACTTGATGCAGCCTCAGTCTCTAAACTCTGCCTGGAGTTGGCTGCTGAATCTGATAACAGTGGTGGGATTGGGGCTCTGCTTGCACTATCTCATTCTTTTTGCCTGCTTACCCTTGCAGATGTTGACAGGATCCTGACAGCTGTGAAGCCAACTAACTGCTCCTTGGATCTTTTCCCCTTGTGACTGGTAAAATCATGCCACAAAGTGGTAAGGGGTCCTTTGAGACAGATTATTAATTTCTCTCTCTCAGAGGCAATTGTTAGATCTTTGCTAAAGAAACCCTCCTTAGATAAACAGGAGCTGGCCAGTTACCACCTAGTGTCTAATCTACCTTTTCTGGGGAAGGTAATTGAGCAAGCAGTGGCTGAGCAGCTCCAGGTTTTCCTGGATGAGACATCTGCCTTGGACCCTCTTCAATCAGGTTTCAGGCCTGGCTTTGGGACCAAGACAGCACTGGTTGCTTGGGTTGATGATCTCCATTTACATCTGGATAAAGGCCTGTCAGCACTATTGATCCTCTGGATCTATTAGCAGCCTTTGATATAATTGACCATTTAATCTGATCAACTGCCTTGCCTCCCTAGGGGTTAGGGGCACTGCCTTTAGTTGGTTCTCCCCATTTCTCTAGGGATGCTGTCAGAGGGTTGCTAGCGGGGAAAAGAGGTGTTCCCAATGAGACCTGAATTGTGGGGTCCCACAGGGTTCAATCCTCTCTCCAATGTTATTTAACATATCTATGCACCCTCTTGCCAAAATCATCAGGAGGTTTGGAGTTGGGTGCCATCAATATACTGATGACACTTAGCTCTTCTTCCTGCTGGATAAGCAGCTGGCAGCAGGGCTCTTGACACCATCCCAGTGCCTGGATGCAGTGGTCCAGTGGTTAGCAGAGAGCTGGCTGAAGTTGAATCCATCCAAGATGGAGGTCATGTAGTTGGGAAAGACTGAGATGCTAGCTGGAAGGTCACTCCCCATACTTGATGGTGTCCAGCTGACAGCTGTAGACTCTGTAAAGAGCTTCAGGGTGTGGTTGGATTCTGCTCTATCATTGGATAAACAAGAGTCCATGGTAGCATGGTTGGTGTTTTTTCACCTATGCCAGGGCCACTAGCTAGCTCCTTATTTGACTGGGTCAGAACTTGCCACATTGTTCCATGCAGTGATCACCTCCAGATTGGACTACTGCAATTTAGTCTATATAGGGCTACTCTTTAAAACACTTTGGAGACTGCGGGTAGTCCAGAATGCAGCTGCCAGGTTGCTGACTGGAACATCATGGTCAGCTCACATTACTCCAATTCTGTGGCATCTGCACTGGCTACTGATTAGTCTCTAGATCCAGTTCAAGGTGTTGGTGCCAGCCTTTAAAGCCCTTAACAGCCTGAGACCCTTGTACCTTTCTTATGTCTCTCCTGTTACAACCCCCTGCTCTCCCTTCAGTCATCCCCTAGGAGCCTCTTGCAGGTAGCTGATCCCAGGATGGCTTGGTTAGCTGTCACCAGGGGAAGGACCTTCTGTTGTGGCTGCTACTCTGTGGAACACACTCTCGGATGACACTGATGCCCTGTTGGACTTATTTAGTTCTGCAGGACATGCAAAGCCTAATTGTTTAGGTTGGCCTTTGGAGGGTAACCATATGTTTGGATTGTTTTTATTAGTCATATGGTAATAGTCACATATTTTAATAGTTTAACCATTCTAATCTTAATATTTAATTTTTGTTATTTGTTTCTGTGTTGTTTTTACCTTCTTGGTTTTAATGTTGTAAGTTGCCACGAGACCATTTGGGTGAGTAGGGACTAAAAAATCTAATAAGTAAAATAAACAAGTGTACCTTTATGATATGAATGTTTGCAGAGGCTTATACAGAGGGTCAATCCAGATGAGATGCTGGAAGATCTATGAATTTTGTGTGTTTTTGTTCTGCATCTCTAGAGACCCCTAATTTGGACCATCTTTGCAACTTCCTGGAACTGGTATTTACACTACTGGGAAAAACATTCAGCACGAAAGCTTTCCCCCCAATAGGACATAGCCCGTGGAGGGAGGGCAATTTGAGGCTGGGAAAACAGTAAGGATAAAAAAAAGTTTTAAAACCCCTTTCCCTATCAAATTGCAGCATATATTAAACCCCTTCCACAGTTCTACTATTTGATAACCAAAACTGTTCTAGAGGTACCATTACAGATTTTCCACAGCCTCTTGCTGACCCTTTCCATTTTATGTACATGTGTAAAAAATCATGGGTGGATTCTTAAAAAATATAAAGTAATAAGCAGTCCTGGAGGAACAATTAGAAATTCCTGGGCTGGCAAACTTATGCTCCTTGCTCAGTGATAGTTCATAGATGTAGGATGTGCACTAATGGCAGAAACAGCTTTGCTTGATTTTTTTCCCCCCTGGAAAGTGGAAAGGCAGTGATGTGCGACAACTTTTTCCTTTGCACTTCGGTAACTGACAAAGAGGGGGGGAATGTAGGGTAATTGGTGTTGTAAGTGAATCCCTTTATTGTAATTTTACCAAGGCTTGAGGATTGCAAAGTCGATCCGAGTACTTGCTGACAAGCTGTTCTCCGGTTTATTAGGGTTCTTTCCCAGGGGGGCTGGATTCAATTATGTGTTTCAGCTATTTCCCAAGAGAGCTTCAGAGTTAAACCAGGAGGGTTTATATTCAGATTTTCTTCTTAAGGTTACAAGAGAACTGCTTTTGCAAACTTTTAATCTTCCCAGAAAATGACACATTTGAACACACTAAACAGAACAGAAATGCTAGTCATGCTGCCTGTTTTTATCTCCTTATGCATCATTAGAATAGTAAAGAAAGAAGAGACTGAAACAGCTAAAAAGCCATTTCACCTCCTTTGTTTTTTTTTAATTTACACACTGAGTGCACACTAACATCGATCTTAAGTGGCTGTATTCCATAGTTTGAAATTTAAAAGATGGCTTTAAAAGCAATCTAATTATTTGGACTGAGTGGTTGACAAAATTTCTCTTCCCTTCTTCCTTTTCTCTCCAGGTTGCTACTGACTCCGAGTGAAAGATGATCCATACATAGCTTAAATATACTGCAAGAATCACACTTGTTTTTAAAAGCTGGTGTAAAAATACTGTGTAGTTCTCAGGCCAGTTTGCCGGAGAGCTGCTTCTACATTCTCACCATTCACAAGTCTTGTGTGAAAATTACTTGTACGCTGTAGTAAACACACAACAGTTGGGATTCAGCCAAAGGAAAGTCTTTTTAAGTCCTACTGACACCTTAAAGACTGACATGATTTTATTATACCATAAACTTTTTTTGTGGATTAATGCTGGAATAGAATCTAGAATTATTAAAGGGAGTGTTCAGTTGCATAAGTCTTTCCTATGGTATTTAACAGCATTTAAGCTTGAACTTAATTGCACCTGGCATTCTTGCCTTTCTAACAACAGAAAGTCTCTGTATTATATTTATTTTAAGCTTGCCTTTCCTTGAAGGAGGACAAGTTGGTGCAAAATGGTTCCATCCCCCCCCCCCCATTTAATCACAACAATCCTGTAAAATAGATTAGACAGAGTAAGTGACTGGCCCAAGGTCATTCAGTAAGCTTCCTGGCAAAGTATTTGCCATGTAAATACCCACCCAGCCTGGATTGTACATTCAGCCTTTTTCATGACTTTTGCAACTGCTTTGCATTTACATGGCACTTTATACATTCATCCCCCCTCCCCTTACCACCTATATATCTCTGGCCAGTTTCTTCATACCCTCCATGCATCTGATGAAGAGAGCTGTGTTTCCCAAAAGCTTATGCAACAACAAATTTGTTAGTCTTAAAGGTGATACTGGGCTGTTGATAGTTTTTACCTTGCAGAATGAGCACAAATGGAATAGGATATTCTGTAATATGAAGAAGTGGTCTGTAAGTATAAAGAAAAGAGGAAATTCTGACTTATTGTTATTAAAGTGTATGCAATAACTCCTTGTCAATGGGTATAAATAAAAGTGACATAGAGTGACTAAGCAGGAAAGAGGGTTGTAAAGGCTTTGTTGCTTGTGACTTTACAATTTACATTTCAAAGTTACTGGAATGTATCCTACCAAGTTTTTCACTGGTGAAAGGGGAGAAGGAAGCATCTATGGATCAACAAAACAGCTATGCTGGTGTTTACAGAATCAATGTGGACAAAAGCCTCATGGGATGGTGGTTACAATGAGGAAGGCAATCGTGAGAATTGAGTAGTAGCACTGGTAGTATTTAACCCACAGACACATTATTTTCACAAGATATTCCTGACTGACCGTATAATGAAGCATTCACTTTCATTTGCGGTTCTATTTGCCTTGAAGCTATCCTTTTAACTGTTGTGGAGAATGCATTTCAAATGCATTTCAAATGCATTCTCAGCAAAGTTTAGAAGACTTTTGATACAGCTCCTATCATCTGGATACCATTCAAATAATTCTTCAGGGGAAATTAATTGTAATTAGTCGCAATTTGAAAACATACTTTAGATTTGCAAAGCATGCCTTGCGGGAACCCTGCTGTGTTTTATTCCAGAGTTAATCCTTTTTCCAGAACATTGTTTTTCTTTGCCAAATGGATGGTCCAGTTTTTGACCTTTTCGTAGGTGACCCTAGGATTATTTTCCTGCACAGAAGCAAAGAACACCAAATAACTGCATCATGTTCAATGTTCCTGTGCAAATGACCATCCCTTGAGTAACCTAGGTCAAATAAACAGCTGACAGCAGAAATGTGCATAAGGGTCAGTAGGCGTGAAAGTGAATTTAGGTAGAAACATTGTGTCACCTTGAAAATTAAATTAACTTAATTTATATACAATGGTGTTGCTGTTCAAAAAATGGTTATTGAAGCGGAAAACAGAAAAGGATTCAGCATTTTTTCTTCTTGGGTATGCATATCTCATCTTTGTGTGTATACTATTTTATAGATGACTACTAGATGTGAAATAGATAACATCAGCTGTTGTTATTAAATTCTGTATATCAGAAAACTAGCTTTTTGCTTCCAATTTTGAGTATCTTTTCCAGGATACCTCATTCCATGTTTCAATAGATTTTACCAACACAAATGGTTAAATATCTTTATTATTTGATATTTGTTATAGTTCCAATTGAAATTCATCATATTAATATTCTTTGCAATGCAATGTGGAAATAAAGGTTTTGGGTTTTTTTAGGCTAACATATTTTCAGATGAAAAATGAATGTATGTGGGTGATAAAAAGCATGACTGTGTAACCCTCCAGCAGAGAGAGCCCCATAGGTATCAACTATGGGGGGGCTCAAGGGCTCGAGCCACCCCCAAAATTTCCCAGGGGGGACTGAGCCCCCCCGGGAAAACGGTGCGCCCTCCACCACGCCTCCCTCGGCCCTTCCTAGGGCCGCTGCCGCCATCTCTCTCCCCCCCGCCTGGCCACTCTGACCCTCCCTCCATCCGTCCAGGGGCCAGCTAAGCAAATGCCCAGCTGGCCCCTGGACGGAGGGAGGGAGGGATGGAAGCAGGAGAGGTCAGGCGGGGGGGAGGCAGCGGGCACAGAAGAGCCCCCGCCCCCCCGGGAGTTTTTAAACTCTATGCCCCTGGAGAGCCCTACATGCATAACAGATTTACACCCTATAGCCCATTCTTTGAACTGAAGTTTTAAAAAATCTCTTTAAAAGTGACATATGGCTAAAATCTTTTTCTAACAGCAGTTGTTTACATTCCTTACAGTCTTCTCAAACCAAGCAAGATGTATTTAGTCATCCTCCCTGTGATTATTTTTAAAGCACTCAATAAAAATATTAGAAACATAAATACAAATATTAGCGACAATAAACTGTTCCACTAGAAGAGTGTATTCTGCTGAGAATTTTAAGGATGTCTGAACCAAGGGCATAATTATGATACATAATAAGGGCCCTGTTCGAATATCCCAAAGGTACAACATTTCCTTTCCAACACTGGTTAGCCAGTGCTTTTTTTACCCAGCAAAGAGACAGACAATCCCAAACTATTAAGGATCTTGGTAGAGTCTGTAAGGGCCAGTCTATATAATATGCCCAACACATGTTGGATCATGAGTGTATGAGCAGACTTACAGCCAGATGTACACCAGGAGAATTCACCTTGAAAAGCACTCATTTGCTCAGCACTTTTGGTTGCCCTTTCATCCCTTTTCTTTGGCTCCTTACAAATGGATGGCTCCTGAAGCTACTGACACCCACTGAGTAGAGTGAGGGTTTGCCTCTGTGCTTTCAACCACAGGCCCGTGACATCATGAGAGAACCACTAGGAATATGGGAAAAATTCACACATATTCTGGTTTGACTCAAACTTTGATGGTTCACGTTGGTTCTTTAAAGCTTACATTTTGGCTGCCAAGCATGCTTGATTTACAGATTGAGTTTCCAGGTTCCCTCTGGCCACCGGTGGGGGATGGGGGGTAGGATTGCCGGATCCATTTTGGGAAACTCCTGGAGATTTGGGGATGCAGTCTGGGGAGGGCAGGGATCTCAGTGGGGTACAAGGCCATATACTCCACTCAAAGCATCCATTTTCTCCAGAGGAACTGATATCTGTAATCTGGAGATGAACTATAATTCTGGGGAATCCCCAGGTCCCCAGTCTAGAGATAAACAGTTCCTGATTTTTAGGGAATTATGGATTCTTTTGTCATTTTCAACCAGGGACATAAGGGATTGGCCAGTTTTGAGGGAAGGTTATTCACTGCCTTCCTGAACTTCTGAAATAGCCATTAGCTGACTAAAAGTGACCTACCCTCCCTTCCATCATATAACAGTGTGTGTGTGTGGGGGGGGAGCTGCTTTAGACTTTCATCCAGATGGTTCTGATCAAATGCTGGTGAACCCAGTTGTAGGGTTGCCAGGTCTGGGTTGGAAAATACCTGGGTACTTTGGGGGTGGATCCGGGAGAGGGTGGGGTTTGGAGAGGGGAGGGGCCTCAGCATGTTCCAATGCCAGAGAGTCCACCCTCCAAAACAGACATTTTCTCCAGGGGAGCTGATCTCTGTCAGCTGGAGATCAGTTGTAAAAGCGGGAGATCCCCAGGCCCCAACTGGAGGCTGGCAACCCTACCCAGTTGTGTAGTTTCTTAGAAATCCCACACTAATCAGAAGGAAAGGGTTTTTTATATATAAATTGCAGTTAGGCTGCTTATAAATTAATACACCTTAGTTCAACCCATGTTGTAATCTGGCATTTTCGTTGGGCAGCAGTCAGAGCCTCTTTCCCCTAACAAGCTGTGGAGGACAATGATTTTGAAAGAACAAAAATGGCACCAGTTTAGCAATCAGGACTGCCTATGAACTCTTTGCAGTGCCACCTGAGTAGTAACCTTGCCTCTACCACCTCTAGGAGTAAATGGGCCTGGGAAGAAGCCCAGGAGGGGAGGAGGGGGTTGCCTAAAGGAGCAGGTCCAATCTGCAGGGCATAAAGGCTTGTGCGTGTGTGCAGAAAAACTACCCACCCCCCATCTGATGTTGAAATCCCTTTGAAATGAATTATCTAGTAGCCACCAAAATTGGATGTTGCATTGCAATTAATGCATAAAAATAAATTATAAAGATCTTACTCTTTTGAGACATCAAGATTTTTTAAAATCCCCCATTCCCAGCAACCTTAACATTCTTACTGATATCCTGTTCCATACCAACATGTATGGAACAAATGAGAGTTTTATAGCTACTAGGCAAACCACCACCACCGTCCCCATTATTGGGGATAAAAGAAACATTTTCATTGCTGCCTCAGAGGCCTTTGAAAAAGACACATTCAGTGATGAATTGTTCTGAAAGTATTACTGATTAAACCTATAAAAGGGAGCTCTAAAATCCGGTGCCAATAAGTGAGTCTATATATTTTTCCTCTCCAAAATTCATTAAAACTGTGCTATTTTAAACCCTTGGAACTGTACTGCCAGGAAAGATTGACTTTTTGTCCTGGAATCCATTCAGAAGTGCTTACAAAACCTTCCAGTTTAAATAGCAAACAATATTTTTGTTATCTTCTTAGGTCTCTTTCAAAGGGTTTTTTTAAAAAACAACTTCCTGCTTAGATGGTGTTAGTGGATGGATCCTGTGGATCTATTAAGCTGGTGGCTGCAAGTGCAAGTGTTACATCCCTGTCATACAGCTGGTGTACAGCAGCAGAGATAATGTAAGATTAACAGATTGCCACAACATCTTGGAAAATTTGCCACTATCCACATATCATGACGTTGCACGCCTGTGAGAATCCTTTATTAGCCAAGCATGGAAGCATCACCAAGCATCACACAGTGGAGGCTAAGCAACTTCATAACAATCTCTGATCATGAACTTCTTGCTACAAATTGCATAACTAGCCTGTGGTTTCCACACAGAAGATATTGCTTGCTATCATCTGTTGTGCAACTAGTTATGTTAGGCTACTTCACGATTTCCTATTATGCCAGTGGCCGGATGAGAGACGTTCCAGCCATGGGTGACTATTCAGCATTCAGGTTTGGGGGGCACTGGTTTGTACGGTCTACCCCCTGGGAGTTTCAGTCATCCCTTTCAGCTGGTAGTTCCTGGTGGTGATTTCTATCTGAACCTGAAATATTCTCAAAAGCAATCATTAGTCATTTTACTTTTTCAGGTGGGGTGTTGACTAATTTCCAAGTGAGCATCCATGTCTGATTAGGTTCACTTGGCCTTCATAATTTGTTCCCACCACATCTCTGTGCTGCTCTGATTCAGAGGTTATTAGACATGATTCTGTCCCTGTCCACAAAAGGATGGAATGGTTCTATTCTGCAATGGACAGTTCTCATTCAATCATTCTCCCATATGATGTAGAATTTTTTTTATCAGTCTTACCTGGGAAAGATCAATTGCTGGATTCATGTTTCCTAGCTGTTTGAACGTAAGATCCAGTTGGACAGGGCCAAAATCTAGATCGTTTATCAGAAATGGTTTTTTTAAAAAATAGATTAATTGTTAACTGTACCTTAAATCAGTTTTCACTTTACTTTGATTCCCCTCCCCCCCAGAATAAATTTCTCTAGAAACAAAGAATGGTCTTCTGTAGTACATAGTAAATAAACATGGCATGACAGGTCTGGTTTAAGCTTTGTCAAAATGTGTCTAGGAAACAGAATGAGCTTGAGCATTAAATCAATATGGCTTTTGCCTAGCTAGTAATCATAAGTCAGAGTGAAACATTAGGTATCCCTTTCAGGGCCAGACAGAATGAATTCTGCACACTAGCCAATTTTGCCTCACATACAGAACTCAGCACTTAAGTCACACACTTCAAGGAATGCCCCCCCCCCAAAAAATCAGTCTCTTTGACACATCTAGATTTATTTTAATTGCTGTGATCGGAATTAGAGCAAGGCACAACCAACCACCAGATGCTATCAGCTTAACCAACAATGCAGAACTCATTAAATAAAATCTCTCTCTCTTTTTTTTTAAAAAAGGTTGTTGATTACCTTTTGGCTAATGTGAAATGAAAAGAAGATGCCTCCAAAAGTTTGGTGTCCTTTTAGTAATTATATGACTATCCAGAACAATATAGATATAAACTCTTATTGATCATTTTCGCACATTTGATATTGACTGAAGTCTGCTATTTGTAGTTGATTGGTGCTTTTGAATTCTTTCTGTTTTATTTTACTTATTAAAATTGTAAAGAGATGCTCTGTGTTTATTTCTCCTTCATTGCAAGCTACAGCACTATTACCTAGGGAATTATTGGCTTGGATCCCAGCTACTGTTCTGTAGATGCAAGGACTGTGGCTCTTGGAGGGTGGTTTCCCCACATTCCTCTCCTGCAGCAGCATCAAATATCCTTCCAAAACCTTTCTCTGTGCTAACAAGGGCTCCCAGAAATGGGATTTCAGGTTACAATTTGGGCTGCTGCAGACAGGGAAGCTGAAGAATAGATTCTTTCGAATTATGGTGCTGGAGAAGACTCTTGAGAGTCCCTTGGACTCAAAGGAGATCAAATCAGTCAATCCTAAAAGAAATCAACCCTGACTGTTCCCTGAAAGGCCAGATCCTGAAGCTGAAGCTCAAACACTTTGGCCGCCAAATGAGAAGGGAGCACTCACTGGAGAAGACCCTGATGCTGGGAAAGATTGAAGGTAAAAGAAGAAGGGGATGGCAAAGGATGAGAAGGTCAGACAGTGTCATTGATGCAACAAACATGAAATTAAGCAAACTCCAGAGCACAATGGAAGACAGGAGGGCCTGGCGTGATGTGGTCCATTGGGTCGCGAAGAATTGGACTCGACTGTGTGACTGAACAACAACAACAACAGACAGGGAAGGCAGGAAAATTGTACTCCTGGGCATTGGTAAAACACCATTCAGAAAAGATTCTTGACACAGCTATACAAACAACCACATCAATATCACTTTTTGCAGAGTTTTACCCATGTGCATATGCATATTGTTTATAGAGAAGGTGGGAAAAGCACTAAAGACTGTAAGCAGCAGCAAACCACACATGCACAGTACTCTGTGCAAAATCCAGTTGTTTTTAATGATACAGTAGAGAATCCCTAATTGTATCAGTGTCATTTCAGAAACAAGTCCAGGAAACTTGAAAATCTGGGAGAATTACGAGATTAAGAGAATTTCAGAAATGGACCGTGTTTGATGGCAGGACTATGCTCCAAGGAGTATTCAAGAACCTTTCTGTGTTTTTTGTACTTCCCAGGAGTAACAGAAGTATTAACATAATTTCTTTACAAGAATTCAGTGGGGTCTGAGTTCTAAGGGACAGGCACATTAGGAAATGACCATTAGAAAATGGTACAGAAGTGGCAGAATAAATTTTGGGACCACTTTATAATGGACAAGATTGCTGATACTTATGACAGGCAAATACATAGTTCTACTGGCTCTCACTCCAAGTTCGTGCGCAAGACTGGGCTCCCGGACGCCCGGCCATGCCGATGGCGCCTGGGTGCTGCTTTGCCACGCCACAGGAAGGCGGGGCGCAAAGCATCCTGGGAGCCGGCAAGGCGGAGCCAGCTTTTAAAAGGCTGAGCCCCACTCTCGCTCTTCCTCTTGTCCTCGTGCTCGACTCTTGTGGTCAAGGCCAAAGCAGAGGCTTGGCCTTGGCTATGGCAGGTTTGTGCAAGCAAGTAAACGGAACTGGTGAGCACCTCATGGCATATCCCGTTAGGGCAGTGTTTTTCAACCACTGTGCCGTGGCACACTGGTGTGCCGCGAGATATTGTCAGGTGTGCCGCGGGATTTTTTCAATGAAAGAAATGTGCCTTCCGGGCTGACCTTCCGGGACGCGTTTGCGCATGCGAGAAAGAACAGTGGCGCGGTCTCGCTGATTCCGCTCGCACGCTCTGTGGCCAGCCTGAGGTAGGGTGATTTGCACCAAGACATTCCAGTAAACATGAATATGTTTGATGGTAACAGCTAGCTGTTTCTGTCAGGGTGGGGTTCAAATCAGTAACTGTCCCTCAGCGAAAAATGGGTGTACTGTGTTTCTCTTCAAATCACTTATGGTCAGCGGAATGCCGTTCACAGAAGAGTAAGAGTTTAAACTCTCTATTTGAAAAACTTTAGCAGAATCGCAGTATTAAAATACATCCACATTATATTTCTTCTGAAACTCAGGTCAATGTTATGGGAAGGAGCCATTACACTTTGGATCTGTAACTTACGATTTCAAGTTGAGTGGCTATTACGTGTATTTGTAATACTGTCATAGTTAATACTTGAGCTGAGGCAACTAATGACCCATTTATCTTGTATTTCAGTGTTTTCCAACCACTGTGCCGTGAGATATTGTCAGGTGTGCCGCGGGATTTTTTCAATGAAAGAAATGTGCCTTAGCTCGAAAAAGGTTGAAAAACACTGCGTTAGGGAACAGGAGGTCGTCAGGAACTGCCTTCGGGTTTTAAGGTCCAGGGTAGGGAATGATGATCGCTTCTGGGAACCTCTTAGGTCAGGCGCCTCCCTGCAAGTTGTAAGGCTTCAGGGGTAGGCATTCCTAGGTGGCAACCAGCTTGCTAGGCTGCTGGTCACGAGCTAGATCGTTGGCTCAAGACCGGAGCTGGGGTGACCCGCCCTATAACGGCAAGGAGGCAGGTCAGGGAATGATGCCTGCCTTGCCTGTTCCAGGCTTGCTTATGTTTTTCCCCTTGCTGCAATGTTTTGTAAGTCAATAAAGTGGCCCTTGTTTAATTCCAAGACTGTTGTCTGTCTCGTTATTCCTGCTGGAGTGGCAATTGCTGATACTTATGACAGGCAAATACATAGTTCTACTGGCTCTCACTCCAAGTTCATGTGCATGTGGTTCCCATTGATACAATACTTACTGGAGAATGATCACTTAACCTTCAGACCCCAGCTACACTGAATGGCTACGCTTCTAAATTTCATTCCTTTAGTCTGAGCCCTCATCAAATAAGTTTTGGGTATCAATAGTAGTTTGGTATGACTGTAAGGTTTGCTTAGAATTTTCTGAATGAATCACGTTGAAATTGAATGGATTCACATTGTATTTCACCTTTTAACATGTTAACCTGTACTGTTGCAATATTCTTCAATAAAACTTTAAAAAGTGAAAAAGAAAAAGAGTAGTTAGACTGGACAGGGAGAGAGAAGTTGGATAGTCACCAGGTTAGAGGGTTAAGGAATTTTGGAATTAAATTTCCTTAGATTTGAGAAGATACTGTTTTTGACAGGGGAAACAGTCATTGTGTATACAACTGAGTGTAGCTGGGTGAGTATTTGTAACTTTATCAAGTTACAACCCCTGTGTCTAACAAGGCTGGATCCTTGCAGAAATGCTTTATATTATGTTATGTTCTAGATAATAAACTTTGTATTTTAAGCATGGTATGTATGTACATTGGGCTTATATCACTTCATGCTTAAGAAAGGGGCTCATTTTGTATAATCAAACCTAGGGAGCAGTCCTAGGCAGGTCTACTCAGAAGCAAGTCTCATCTTATTCAGTGGGTCATACTCTCAGGAAAGTGTTTTCATAAATGCAGCCTTGTTCTATCATCATGAAATTCCTGATGACTACCTTAGGAAAGGGCAGAAAGCAGGAAGATGATCCCTGGGTTGGGTTTAACAGTGCAATTCTAAATTTCATTCTCTGTTTAGCATTGCACGATGAGGTCCAGTTTTCCAGGGACCCTCCCTACTCTATAACACCAGAGTAGGATTGGGAAGCTGGGAAGAAGGAAAAGAAACCATCTAGAATTCAGTGCAAGGCCCAGGAGATTCTTTGACAAAACAGCCACTGTAAATAGCTAAAAAAATATTTAGGTAGCCATGTCAGTCCATAGCAAAATCTAAAATAAAAAAGCAATTAAATACCTTTTATTAAGACCATTCAAAGTTACACAACTTGTTCTGCAAGCTTTTGAGTTCTCTGAACTCTTTGTTGGGCTGGGAGTTAAAAAAACAAAGGGGGAGACCCTGCTAGTAGCCTCTGCATAGTAAATACAGTGGTCTCACTATGGACTTGGGAAGTTTTCTTCCTAGGTTGCCCTTTCAAGCTGGCTGGTCTAGCATATGATGGGGAAAGCATCACCATGCAAAGTATGAATTGCACCTATGAAAACTGGAGAGCAATCCTAAACCAGTTTATTTAGAAGTCCAATTTTATTCAATAGGGTTTACTCCCAGGAAAGAGGGATTGCAGGATTAGCTCTGGAACCTCACCTCCCTGCACTGTACACAGAGCCCTCCTCCTTTCCAGTAGCAATAACTGAAACCTTTCTCCCTAATTTCAGCTCCACTCTGTAGCAAAAGGCTTATTCTCAAATTCAGCCCATCCACAAAAGTTCACTGCAATCGTTTGAAAGCTGAAAGGCAAGACTGCATTTCCTGATAGCTTTGTGTAAGTCCTTTTGGCAAGACACGTGCATTTCTAATGTTATTAAGAACCACAAAGGGCAGAATCTTGTTTTGTGATTCCAAGAACCACTCTCCTTTCTACTGAAAACCTGGATACATATTTGGAGATAACAAGCCATACACAATAATGTGAGAAATAAAAGGTTCTGAACACAATATTGGGTGTTTTTATTTTTTTTCCTATGTGGCTTTATCTGGCGCACAGTGAAGGAACAGCAATGAAACAGAGCGGATCCCAATTGTGTCTCGAAACACCTTTTCATGTCTTCCCAGTACTTTCAGCATGTTAAAGCAATGTTATAGCAACATCATTTCCTTTAACAATTCCTGTCTGATACATTTCCAAAAGGCAGCTGTCTGAAATGAAAAATGGATTATAGCAAGTGGAGCAGAAGACAAGCAGTTTTTCCAACAGTTAGTTCAGGTTTTTACAGCCTATAATTAATAAAGGGTCCCAGTGAAGGGTTTGTTTATAAGGCAGGGAAGTCACTGCAGCTTACTTTCCCAATAATACTTGGAACATTCCATATTCTGTTGAGTGGCAAACTCCCCATTGTTCTCGTTTAGGTGACACCCATATTTTCATGGCATTATATTCCCCATTTCATTTCAATCTTCTCCAAATTCATTGTGATTGTATAGATTCCAGCCAGCTGACTATTTGACATTCCATTCATGACAGGAAAATGCACAAACACAAAAGGTGTTTTTGTAAGTGAAGTTTAGGTCTCCTTTACCCCTCTGTGTTGTTTGTGTGGATATGGGATCATTAACATCTCGGCAAAGCAGTTGTGAGGATAAAATGGTGTGAGCTGCTTTGGGATCCCCATTGGGGAGAGAGGTGGGGTACAAATGAAATAAGTAAGTGAATATTGGAGAGGAGGAGAGAGGGAGAGAGCATTATAGCTACATGTCTGGAGGGAGAAGTCTATATGGTTGATATCTTCTGAGGAGAAGATGGATACAGCCTAAGAATTACACTCTGGAGGACACATGAGGAAAAAAAGTCCTGACTAGCTTCCCACAGGAGTTTCTTTTCTTTGGAGAGCCAGTTTAGTGTCATGGTTAAGAGTGGTAGACTCTAATCTGGAGAACTTGGTTTGATTCCCCACTCCTTAACATGCAGCCAGTTCGGTGACCTTGGGTCAGTCACAAGTTCTCTCAGAGCTCTCTCAGCCCCACCTACCTCACAGGGTATCTGTTGTGGGGACAGGAAGAGAAGGAGATTGTAAGCCACTCTGAGTGAAGGGTGGGGCTATAAAACTGCCTCCTCCTCCTCCTCCTGTCTGGTGTAGTGGCTAGAAGCGCAGACTCTAATCTGGGAGAACAGGGTTTGATTCCCCAATCCTCCACATGCAGCTGCTAGTGTGACCTTGGGTCAGTCACAAGTTATCTCAGGGCTGTTCTCTCAGGAGCAGTTCTCAGAAGAGCTCTCTCAGCCCAAACTACTTCACAGGGCATCTGTTGTGGGGAGGGGAAGGGAAAGGAGATTGTAAGCCGCTCTGAGACTCCTTCGGGCAGTGAAGGGAGTATAAATCCAATCTCTTCTACTGCAGCTGCTGCTGCTTCTCCTCCTCCCCCTCCTCCCAGACATTGCATATTCCACCCCAAGGGAGAATGGGAAGCAGAAGAGAGGCATTATTAATTCTGAGGTCCACGGCACCTTAAAGATTAACAACATT
The DNA here is from genome assembly GCA_029233225.1 of Lepidodactylus listeri. Taxonomy (NCBI): domain Eukaryota; kingdom Metazoa; phylum Chordata; class Lepidosauria; order Squamata; family Gekkonidae; genus Lepidodactylus; species Lepidodactylus listeri. The sequence continues at coordinate 53,194,952 of JARCFY010000012.1, forward strand.
CTTTAAGGTGCCACCAAACTTTTGTTATATTTTTGTTACAACAGATTCACAGCTGCTACTCCTCTGTAGATTGTACATCCATCCAACGTACTTTTTAGTCAGTTTTATTTAAACCACATTTGATGCCTTGTGAGAGAAAGTCGCCTGTGGTCTGGATCCAGAGAGGCCTATGGGGTTCAGGACTGCTGTATGGGGTGGGAACTAAAAGAACCAAATTCTGAGCTCACCTTGCGAGCCAATGGAGGGGGGCAGGTCACATAATTTGTTTTCATATTCAGTTTGGGATTGATCTTGTGTAAAAAATGGACAGAGGACTTGTCTGGGGCATCTGTGGTAGCTCCCTGGAGAGGATTCCCCTATACTAGGCTGTGGAAGAGACAAGATTACTGTGCCCCTACAAAGCTTCAGCTTCTGTAGCTGGCAATGGCAACTTCATGCATGCAGATCTCGGGGGCTCCATTCTCGTGTCTTGCTTAAGAAGAATGCTTTCCCTAGAAACCTATGAACACCCTGCCAACTTGACTAAATGGTAAGAAAGACCACTCATTCTGAACCTTTCCCAGGAATAGCAATTCCATTTCTGACATAAGTCTGCTTCTGTTGCAACCTATAAACCCAGGTGCTGTTACAAACAAAACACATCAACAGCTTCATCCTTTACATTTTGCTTTACATTTCCAAGGTAGTTTTTAGAGATTTCTTTCATAGAGTTATTACTTAACTACATCTAAGTGGGGTGATTTAGCCATCAGGCAGTAGCTGTGATCAGTGAAAGTTAGATCTGTTTCAACCATCAAGTTAAGCGGGATGAAGATGGAGCCAAAGGGAATCTGAGTCTAATTTTGTGGATGTTCTTCTGGAGCAGTGACCAGTGCTTCCCCTTCCTCCTGTGTGTGGAGGAGACAGATGAAGAGTCTTCAATAAACTTGGCCAGCTTCTGCAAGACACAAAACAAAACACACTGAATACTCATTATTTGTAACAGTCTCACAGTCCATTTTAAAGATGCTAATTGGTTTGCAGTTTGCTTTGTTCACATCCAGGCCATGCTGGCTCTAAGCTGATAGTTTTGGTATATGCAGCTCCGGTAATATGCAGCTCTGCTTCTGTGTACATTATATGGTGTGTTCTGGATCACAGGAATGAATGGGGTGGCACTTGTTGGTGCAGAGGTTCATAGAACATAGAATAACATTTTTGATTTTCTTGTCATCTACTAAGAGATTCTAGTTGCTGCTATGGGAATGTATGGGTGCGATCATATGCACCCATTAGCCACGCAAGAGGGACGATTCACCGGTGGATCTAAGCAGCATGATCACACCAGCACATCTGGGAAGCATCCCACAATCATTGGCAAGCTGGGGCAAACCCATTTGATCCGGTGGGGAATTGTAGTAAAAAAACATTAGTGAAACTCCAGTATCAAATGGTTTGCTGCAGCTCACAGCCAGAGTTTCCCCATGTGATTGCGCCAGTGCAGAAGTGTGGTGTCGCGGATAGCATGATCACACGCTATCCCAACGCAACACAGTTTCCCCCCCTTTCTCCGTGTGCGCATCATCGAAAGCCCTTAAGGGTGGGGAAGTAATTCATTAATCCCCTGTTTAAGTGCCTCGAAAACCAACCACACACACAAAAAACCACTCGCCCATGGTTGCGTCTGATCACGCAGCAGCAATTTGCCCCGGCAGCTCCACAGACCTGTGTGATCATGCAACTGTGGGGCAAATTGCTCTGGGGCAAATTAGCCTCGATTCCCCTCCGGATTATCTCACTTATGTGGAAGGGACCTTAGTGTAGCATGTGATAGTTGATCAGGTGTCTGGGAATTCTGGAGAACTGACAGTGCATTCTCAAGTGGAGGTACACCCTTCTAAGCCCATTGATTTCAGTGGTCTCGAAAGAGTGTTATACTGTTTAGGATTGCTCTAAAAATACAGATTCATCTCATCTTCTAACAGTTGACTAAATCTCAAAGCTGATGGCAGAGACAGTCTGTTTGGGTGGATTCAAAGTTCTCTGCATTGCTGAGAACCATTTTCTGGGAGCTAGCCCCACTGAATAGACTCCAAGTAGGATTCTGAGTAGACTTGCTTGGGATTGTTCTCATGGCCTCTTAGCCTGCTACCAGCTGCCATGGTATACCGTGGGCATTTTCTCACTAGCTTTCCCCCGCGGTTTACACCGAAGCTAGCACCGGAGCTTCTGGTCAGTTTCCCACCATTTGCTCCGTGCTCACAATTTCCTCCAGAGTATCACTGCACTGCTCCGGAGCTTCCCTGGAGCAAGAAAATCTGTTCAGGATTTTCTTGCTCCAGGGAAGCTCCGGAGCAGTGCAGTGATACTCTGGAGGAAATTGTGAGCACGGAGCAAATGGTGGGAAACTGACCAGAAGCTCCGGTGCTAGCTTCGGTGTAAACCGCGGGGGAAAGCTAGTGAGAAAACGCCCTGTGTCTAGATCAGAACCATTAGGTTTTTGGGGTTTTGTTTTGTTTTTACCTAGAATGCCATTTGAAATCACTTTATGTTATTTAATTAAAAACATAAGCCAAAAAAATAAATAAAGATAAAAAAATTCCACACTCATCGAAAAGTGTTTCAGGATGGGCAGGGTCCCTGAGTACAGCTGAGGGTGGTCATCATAACATGATGAAATGTGGGTGAGGTGATACTTCTAAATACATGAATTTGGAGAATTGCTTTTGTTCACTGGGGGCAGCCAAAGGAATGTTTGGGGTGTCTGAGCACGTATGTGCCACTCCATAGTTATGATGTTGATGAACTATTAGTTCTGAGTTTGAACCAGAAATTTAAACCAACAGAACTACAAATGATTAGCAGAGGGTTCTGAATAATATTATGTGGCTCATACAAAATTCCATGGCAACTGAAATACCCCAAACACTGGAAAATGTGGGCATGCAAAATAACCAACATTGCCATATTTATTGACAGCATATGATTGCTGATGCCCTTTTATATAGGGAGCTGTGTATGAACTGGATCCAGGTGAAATAAAATAGTGATCTCATGGGAAGAACGTCAGCATGTTATTAGGCTTATGATTGACACCGGGTGCTTCAGTATTGCAGCCAGAGAGAAAAAAAACAGGTTGAGGAGTAGTGAAATAAAGGAAAATGAAGGGGGGGAAACCCTGTATGGTGTGCTACAAGTAACAAACTTACTTTAGCACTGCAACAATGTGGAAAACCGACTTCTCTGAATGATTAGCAGCTCCTTGGTATGATAGTGAAAGCTGAGGGGAGAACCATTAGAATCCCATCAGTCACCGGAGTATTAAAAACCAAAATTGCTTTTATTGCCGGCTTAAGTGGACTCTTCTGTTTGACAATAAGGGATCAACTTGATTCCAGTGACAGAAGCCTCAGCAGAAAGAGTGTTTGGGTCTTGTAATGTAAAAGGAAGTAATTGCTTTTAGATTAGAGATAAAGGGGCAGCTTGTGCTGTCCTTGGTTGCCTCCGTTCTATCTTGAGGAATGTGTGCTAGAAAAGAAATTTGGCTGGCTTCTTAGTATTAAGAAAAGAGGATAATACGGAATTCTTTTAAGATGACTTGAAAGGGATTCTGTAGCCACTGTAAATATGCAGTCTTGCTACCTTTAGGAATTGAGCCATGACCATTTCATGTATAATATGTTTATTCTTGTTAGCAATGGCTAGATCTCACAATTAATTTATCACTAATGGCATTAGGAGTAAAGCAAATGAATTGTGCTGTGGAGGGGGATTGGCAGAGTGGTTAGATGTGGCCAACTTGGGTAACTGTATCAATATGCAACACCATATTAAAAAATCAGGAAACCATGGGTACTAACGCTGGAGTAACAAAGAAATCCTAGTAAACAACTTATTTCTTCCTTCTCCTATCAAAATTTCCATATATTCAATATTCCTAGTTCTAGCTTACACATAAATAACAGCTCAGACTTCATCTATGACTAGATGTATTACAACACTTAAGTTTGGGGTTATTTTTTGCAGGCCAGCATATTTTGGCCAATTTTCCTTTGTTCCCTTATTCCTTGATCTGTAGTTTCCTTATGGTAGTGTAGTGCTTATTTTCAGAGGTTTCAAACTCATTTGTTACAAGGGCCAGATCTGACATAAATGTCAGTTTGTTGGGCCAGGCCATGTGAGCCATAAAACATAATGCCAAGTACCAGAGATATAAACTGTATAAAGGACACTCACTGCAAGATCTCATGGGCTGGGAGGGGGTCCAAAGGAAAACTCATATGGGCAAACTGGAAAGCCAGCAGTGCAGCACTGGGCAGACGCTCCCATGTTGTTTGATGGCTGCAGATGAGGTTGTTCCGCCATGCTGAAGCCACAATCTGAGTGGCTCTGCCCCCCCCCCCCCAACAGTCTCCTGTTCCCTCCCTTGCACAAGTTGCTTGCGGGCCGTTTAAGAACCCTGGATGGGCCAGTTCTGCCCCCCAGGCCTTATGTTTGACACCCCTGGCTTAAGTAGAAATGCAGTTTACAGCTAATCTAATCACCTAGGGCAAACAGCAGTACTTGTTGCTGAGGTAAGTTGAGGTAAGTCAGCTAATGACCAATTGACCACTTACTACCTATCTTCTTTGCTCACTGGCACCAGTGTGGTGCTCTTTCTCAAGCCAAAATGCAGATAATGGTACAATCTTAACTGCTTGTTTTGCCCCTTCAAATCCTGGTAAAGGAGTTAGACAAGAACAAGTGGAGACCCACAAGAAACTTGCGGGATGGTTATCCCATTCCTCACACCTTTGCTTCCTCCCTTCTCCCCCTACCTCTCTCACACTCTTTCTCCCTTCTGCCCCCCTTTCTTACTCTCCACCATGTATGTTACTTCCTCTCTCTTTCTGACCCGTCATCATTCTCTTTGTTTTTCTGCCTCCCCACCTCATCACTCTTTCTCTCTCTTTCTGCCCCCCACTCCATCACTCTTTCTGCTCCCCCACTCCATCACTCTTTCTTTCTGCCCCCATCACTGTCCCAGCCTCCTGCCTGCTTCCTCCCCCCCCCAGCAGCAGTGGCAGTGCTCTGGGAATCACAATGGATCTCCCAGCTGCAGAGATCAATTCACCTTAGGGCTGCCAGCTCCATGTTGGGAAATTCCTGAAGATTTAGGGGTGGAGCCTTGGGACAGTGAGGCTTGGGGAGGCAAGCAGCCTCAGCAACCCTCCAAAGCAGACATTTTATCCAGGGGAACTGATCTCTGTCACCTGGACAACAGTTGTAATTCTGGGTGCTCTCCAGCCCTTCTCTGGAGGCTGGCAATGGTAGTTCAAGTGAAGGACATAGCTGGTTTGGAGGGTGGAGTCTATAGCATTATACTAGTCTGTAGTCCCTCCTCAAATCCCACCCTCCCCAGGCTCCACTCCTCAAATGTCCAGGAATTTCCCAACCTGGAGTTGGCAACCCTATTTCCTTCCTACCCAACAGCCAACCTACCTTTATCTGTATTCAGCTTTCCATCTCCACCCCCCTCCCCCACAGCCTCTACCTAGGAAAATTACAGTCTTTCTCCACAATGGGGACTAAAGCAGCTTACATTATTATTTCCTCCTTGTTATCTGCACAACAACCCTGTGAGGTTGGTCAGGCTAAAGAATGTGACTGGTCCAAAATCTCCCAGTCAGCTTCCACCGCAAGATGGGGATCTGAACCTCTAACTGTTACATCACAATGGCTTTCATAGGGTGGCTGCTGATGAACAGTAGCAAAGTAGCTGGGCCTAATTAAGTCATACAAATCAGGTGGTATCAAGTCACACAGAGGGTGCTGCCTAGGGATGCCAGCCTCCAGGTGGGACCTGGGATCCCCTCGAATTACTCCTCATCTCCAGAGTACAGAGATAACTTTCCATGGGGAAAATGGATGCTCTGGAGGGTGGAGTTTATGGCATTGTACTTCACTGAGGTCCCTGTCCTCCCCAGGCTCCACCCCCAAATCTCCAGGAGTTTCCCAGCCTGGATCTGGATCCACTGCTGGTGGCTGGGGGGGGGGTACTTGGCAACCCTAGACTGCTGCCAGTAAAAACCCTCCTTTTACTGACAGAAACAGTTAGAAGTCTGCCCCTCCCCCGAACATTCTAATATCTCACAGTTGATGTCTGGAGTTGATGCCATTGGTATTGGGGGGAATTCAACAGTCCCTGAAGTTTTTAAAAAACTTTTTGAATTTTTCTGCAGACCGAGGAAGGCCCCTGAGTATGTAGGAAAAGCTGTTGGGGGAGAGTGAGCTCTCTTTTGGCGGATATAAGTATCCACACAGAAAAAAACCCTCTCAGAATTAGTATATAGATCCCTAAAGTCTTGATACCATGTCGATATTGTAGCACCATGGTATGGCAAAAGGTTAGAATGCAGCTGCAGTTTTTCATTAGTAAATGACTGGTTATGTTTATGATTTTTTAAAATGGCAGATCACAACTGTGCACATTGGGTACTGAATTTGGTATTTGTCATCCTGGGATTCTCAGTACTGATTTTTTTTAAAGCAAATTTCTAATCCAGAAAATATATATATATATATTTTAAATAATCTTTGAAATTTGTGGTAAATGAATGATGAAGGCTTAGAGCCATTTGACACAATGTGACTTGTGGCCCGTATTGAACCACCTTTTGAGGCCTTTTCTTAAGAAAAGCAGGGCAATTTCTGCTGATTAATCTTCCTGCTATCTTAGCCACTTTGTGGATCTACTCATATTTCACTTGCTAAGAATGTTTGTGTAAATGCTTCCCAATCTGTGAAAAAGGAAGTATGAACAGATGTTAACTGACTGGAGAGGAGAAGGAAAAGAACTATGCTACCCACAGGGGAAAAAGAGAAACCAAGAACAATCACATCAGTGAGATGCATAAGTGAATGGGACACCAATCAGGACTTGAAATGAATGTGGAAAGTGACTGTTAGATACCACATGGGGACATGGGAAAGTCTTCCAAATGTCAGAGAATGGGGCATAATTGTTGTCTAGCATTAATGTCTTTCACTCTATAACTTTCCCTCTTCCACTATATTTATCTACTTCTTTAATCCACATGGCTTCAAAACCTAACTGTGCAATTCCAAAGAATTATACTCTTCTAAATCCACTGAAGTCGATGGGACCACAGTGGAAGTCTTATAAGAAGGATAAACCATAGATTGGATCCTCCCAACTTTGCTGCTGTTGGAAAAGGAAGGACGGGTCCTCTTTGACCATCCAAAAAGACTACGCTGAGAGTCATAGGGCCTCCATGAACAAAAGCCATGTGGACTGGAATGGAGACTTTGGGAAAGATTGAATGGAACAGCTGAATTGATCCAACCCTATGTAAAATAGGCATATGTATATCAAATAGTTTATCTCATTTATACAGAATTTGAGATTCCTTTCCGTATACTTTTTTGTTTGTGTGATCATGTGTGTGTGTGTGTGTGTGTGTGTGTGTGTGTGTACATAACACCTACAAAGTTCTAGTGAGAGGAATTCTGTCTCTGGAATTTCCAGAGTTTATTACCTGTGTTTATTTTCCTCACAATACATCTTTGCTTCATTGACAGCAAAACTCCCACATACATACCATAAAGGAAGCAGGAAATTATTATTCCTGTAACTATTTTTTTAAAAAAACAACAACAATATCTTGTCTTCTGACATATCAGGCACATGCTGAAACAAGTACAACAACCAGGAACAAATTTAAAAGAATGGGCTTTCTTCTTCAACATGAAAATTGACAGAATAATTAAAATTCAATTAATTGAGGATGCAGCAATGGAAGCTGATCTGAATGACAATGCAATGTACATCAACCTCCGAAAGTACTCTAATGGACCTGACTGAAGTTCACTTAAATTGGAAACCTTCAAGTTTAGTAGAGGCATTGTGATGAGATGTCAAAGAAGAAAAATAGGCAGTAGCTCATAACACATGCATTTGCAACTATTGGCCAGGGCCACAGAGCAACACAAAAGCCAATATTACCCCATGTTTGCCTAGGAACAAAATGAAGTTTTTGCTGAAAGAGGGTGGGCAGTACCTTTTAGGAACTGTATTGGATATGGAGCTATTTGGTCCCTTTCAACTTTAAAATCAGCATGCTTGTTCCCCAACATCCTAGAAAAGCAATGAAGAGGACCTGATACATGGAGCATATGTGCAATATGAATGCAAACACTGAAGCACAATCTCTGAGGTAAATCTCTAATGAGTAAAATCATTGTAACGAGAGCTGCTGAGGATATTACAGAGCACACCAGCAAACAGATGGATGACTGCCTCCCATGAGGTATTTTTGTATTTCAGGTGAAAATATCCAAAGGAACTTGAAGGGGAGGGGGCAGCAAGCAGGTCTCAGATGTGTGCATGTCTCCCATATGTACTTGCATTCCTTTTGCTTCCTCATTTTCAAAAACCATCCATTTCTATTTTGCATGCTTTGGAAGGTGCTGTGGCTCAGTGGTAGAGCTTAAGCTTTGCATGCAGAAGGTCCCAAGTTCAATCCTTGGCATCTCCAATGAAAAAAAAAATTGGATTGTAGTTGATATGAAAGATTTCTGCTTGAGATGCTGGAGAGCCACTGCCATTTGGAATAGACAGTTCTAACCTTGATAGACCAGTGGTCGGACTCAATATAAAGTGGCTTCATGTGATTTCATGAGATTACTTGTAATATCAGCCCTTTCTCTTCTTGCTGCAGTGGTGCCATCCCTCTCCTTAAACCTATTATTTGCCTTTGTACAGTCCAAATTATTATTTTTCTCACCAATTTTTTTAAACTTTTCCTGTTATCTGCATTTAGTCAAGTTCATCTGCTGCCAGGTTCCCTCCACCATATTGGCATTTCTTTGTCCGTCTTCCGTGATAGTTCCATGATTTTAAGAAATGAATTAAGGATGGAAAATGAGCAAAGGACATGTAAGAAAGAAGCAGATAATTCAGGCTGCTATACGTCCTTTGCTAATTTTCCATTCTTAATGCATTTCTTAACATTTCCAAATTTCCATGTCCTTCCCAAATCCATCATAGACTTACTACTGAGGAAGTGTGCTCTAGCCAATGAAAGTTTATGCTAGAAGAAGAATATGTCTTGAAGGACTATGAGATGCCTGCTTATGCCTACTACTGGAACCCGCCAATCTAGACCATTCAGCACCGACCGGAATTGGTTACCATCTGCGATGCTGTTCAGATATAGATGACGAAGCTGTGCCATCTTGTTGTGCAATTTGCTGTGTATTGTAAGTTTTTGTTTTTAATTTGTAACAAATCTGTTGGTAGCCGCCCTGAGCCTGCCATAAGGTGGGGAGGGCGGGGTATAAATCCCAAAAATAAATAAATAAATAAATGTTCACCAGTTTTGTGTTGTTGGTTCTCCTGTAACATGTCTCCTTTTCATTCAATTTTTTAAAAAATCCTCTGATGGTATCTCCATCTCTTGTCTTTTCTTTTCGACTGTGAATTTTCTGGACAGCACAGAACACTACCTATGTTCTTTGCAGGTCCTAGCTGTTGGATCAAAGCAGACAGAGCATGGTTGATGATACTTTTGAAAGCAAAATAAGGGTACAGCTCTCCTTCAACTCCCACAAGGTCTTGATAACTAAAACTTCCCCACCATGCATTCTACTTTTAGTCCTTCTATCTTTTTCCTTTAAAGAGCCAGTAACAGTATGCTTGCTCCCATGTTTTAGTTAGCAAGACTGTGGAATGGAATGGCCAACCCCCCCCCCCCCCCCCCCCCCGCATACCATCTATGCTTAGCTCCAATCCAAATCAGGACTGTACCTTGCGATTTAATATCAGGTGGAAATATTTTATCTCCTTCATATCTAGTTTCACCCTCTGTGATGGTCAACTTTTTTGGCCAGGGGTGGTGGTGGCAAACACCCACCAGGGTGCTTGGAGACTGGACTCTTTTGGAGAAGGGTATGACATACCAGGCTCAAGAAATTGGCAGGTATCTTTTAGAGTCTGTAAGAACAAGATGTCTAAGAGAGGGCCTGTGCTGGACCCTAAAGAAGCATCTAGTACCTCTAACACCTGCACAACTCAGAACTGATTTATTTTTTCTTGCACAAGGCGGCCACTCAGACTGGTACAAAAATGTTCACCATAAAGAAATTCTCCAACTTCTTTCAGCTTGTTATTGATAGTTGGCAGAGAATGAAGAAATTTTGAGCTAATGACCCAGCAGCCATTCCCCATGTGTTCAGCATCTTCTGCATGGGAGTTTGAAGTTCTCTTTTGTGGGCACAAACTACCCAATGTTCTCTACCTTTAGGGAAATCGCTGTTCTGTAAAGGCCCTGCAACTTCATCCTATGACAAGATCATTCCTTGCAAAAATGAGAGAACAAAATCAGGGTGAAACCCCCATGTCTCCTGATGGATGAAAAAAGGCATGAAAGCAATATATGTCATGGTAAACTTTCCCACTGATTTTGAGTTCAAGTACTAAAGTGCATTGATTGCAGTTCTTAAAACTAGAATTGTGTAACAGAAACACAGCAGCAGAAGTATAAGGACATTTCAAACCCCACAATGGAGGCACAATATTATGCAGTTGGAGACACGGTTGCCAGGTCCCTCCTGGCCACTGGCAGGGGACAAGGGGGGCACGAGGGTGCATTATTTACAACCAAAAACAAACATGTTTTTCTTTAATTTTGTCCTGGTTTCTTTTGTTATTGCAGTCTCTGTTTGTTTCCCTTTTACAGGGCAGCTGGCATTTTCCTAACAGGGGCATAGAGAGACCACAGTGCTCCTTAGGATTAGAGGTGAGAGAGCAGCTCTGGGCTCTCTTGATTGATGGCATGTTATAGCCACTAGAATTACATAGATAACCAGGATAGATTACAATCCTGAATGATACGTGGCGGGACTTTACCTTTCTCTCTCCTCCCAATGCCAGCCCTACTGTGCCGAATTTCCCCTTGAATTCTTCACTCCTCTGCTTGCCTGCTGCTCTCCACACACCTCATCCCCCATCCAAGCAAACCTACCACAAAGTCCTCTCCCTGCTGCCTGCCTGCCCAGATGCCTGTCCCTCTTTGTGCTGCCAAATGCCCTTGTCATGGCACTCTGCCTCTTCCTCATGCTGCTTTCCATCAGGCTAAGTGGCTGCAGTGCTGTGTTACCATTTAGAATCTTTCCTTTCAATTCTTCCATAGATTTTAATGTTAAACATGGATGCCTTTCCATGCCCTTTTATTCTATCTGTCTGAAATTTTGCATTGTGTAATAACTAGAGGTGTACTACAACCGCTCTCCCTCTCCAAGTTTTGTCCATTTTGGATAGAAAAACCATGAAGCCACAGACTGGGGGGGGGGGGGGGTGTCTCCACTGAAACCAATGGGAAATAATAACTAAACAGAATTATGAAAACAAAACAATAATAATGAGAACAAAACAATAATGAAACAAAATGGATTCATGAAAGGGATTGGGGGGCTGTTAATTCCTGGCTCAGACCTGACCAGATTAGGGCTGCCAAGTCCCCCGGAAGAGCGGGGGAAACACCGATTTTGAAAGCTTTCCCCCGCTTTTCCAAGATTGGCCACCAGGGGGACAAAATGGCTGCCAGCAGGGGAACCTCGGAGCCTGCCCTGGCCAGCCTCTTGAACTTCTTAAAAGGGAAATTTCCCCTTTAAGAGCTGAGCCAGCTAGAGAGCCCCGCCCAGAGATTAAGGAGGGACTAAACTCTTTCTACTGCGTGCAAGGTTGCTGCTAAGTAAACTGCTCCGGTAAGCTGGGGTCTGCGAGCTCTTTTCCTTCTCTGTCTCTCCCCCTCCCCCTCTTTCTTTTTGCTGTCTGTCTGTCCACTGTGGTTTTGTCAAAGGAATAAACTGTCACTTCCAAAGAGGTAAACATCACAAGGAGAGGTTGCCTGTAGAAGGTCTGGGAGTGGGATTGTTTAAAATGTCTTGTCTTGGCTGCTTGGGTCCCACCAATCCTCATTTCCCTTCTGCAAATAAAAGTTGGGATTCCTCATTTTTATGCCAATTTTCTGTTTCTTTCAACCGTGTCCCCCCCTCCAGCAGTAAAAATCTGCATTTTTAAAAGCATTTGTACATCAAGTAACCGGTATTTTAAATTAGGGATGGATCCAACTAGCTTTTCTGCTGGCGAAAAGGGGAGGACAAAGGTCCTCTTTAGCCACCAAAAAGCCTATGCTGGGGGGGGGGGGGAGAAGTTATGGGACTTACATGGACAACAGCTGGGTGAAACAAGGGCCAGAAATAAAACCTGGGAATTGGGCAAGAGTAAGTGAAAAAGCTGGCTGTCTGTCTCTCTCTCTCTCTCTGTCCCCATCCAGCAGAGGTCTATCAGTGGCTATTATGAGCCACAAGGTCTAAATGGAACCCTTTGTCTGGGGCAGTGATGCTCTGAATTCTTGGTGCTTGGGGGGCAACAGTGGGAGGGCTTCTGGAGTTCTGGCCCCGCTGCTGGACCTCCTGAGGGCACCTGGTATTTTTGGCCACTGTTGTGACACAGAGTGTTGTACTGGATGGGCTGTTGGCCCAATCCACTGTGGCTTCTCTTCTGTTCTTATGATATGAAAATCATATTTAGCACTTGTGTAGCACTTAGGGCTTCATATTCTGCCGAGATGAGGAAGGATTCAGTAGGGCCGTTGCTCAGTGATAGAGCATCTGCTTGACATGCAGGAGGTATCAGCCTCTTCAGCTAAAAAAGGATCAGGTAATAGGTGACATTAAAGATCTCAGCCTGAGACCCTGGAGAGCCACTACCAGTCTGAGTAGTCAATACTGACCTTGATGGACCAATGGCCTGATTCAGTATTAGGAAACTTCATGAGTTCATGTGGAAGCATGTGGAAGCAACATCACAGGATGTGACATCACAAAATGATGTCACTTCCTTTCTCCTGGCTCCACCCCCAAAGTCTCCTGGCTCCACCCCCAAAGTCCCCAGATATTTCCCAAGTTGGACTTGGCAGCCCTAGACCAGATACAAGTCCTTTCCTAGGTTGCATCCCATTCCAGTCAAACAAGCTGTGATCCTTGTCTGTACAAACATTTATTTAGTAGAGCAAATGGGACAGTCAAAGGTTTAAAGTTATACTACTATGCACAAGGGCTTGGCAAGGAACAAAACACTAAAGCCGTGATACATTAGGCATTACAATTTGGCTCTGCATGCCTGGATTCTGTGCTTACCTGTCATCTTTGAGTACCATCTGTTCAGTATGTGATCTGCAATTGCTTGGTACTGCAATACCTGCCTGTCTCTCTAAATGCTATGACTCAGTGAAGTGCCTGTCTTTCCAACAGAACTACAAGAACTCTTCAAAACCTTACTGTGTGTTCCTGTGCATATGTTCCATCCTTCTCTTTCTGTTTTTTACAAAATACCCGGTACAGAGGCTGCAATACCAGATCTTAGAGGCTGCAATACACCTTGACCCTTTCCCTTCTGCTGGCTTTCTCATAAAAATCACCCCCAGGATCTCCCCTCCCCATGGAAGACAATATGACTGAATGCTCAACCATTTAGTCATCTCTTCTTTTGAGCTTAGAAAGCATTTGTTTTCACATCCTTTGTCGTCATAAAGTTGTGCTTGACCCAGTTAACAAAGGAATACCATCAATTTTTATAGTGGCCTCAGACCTTGAAACATATGAAATTAGATCTGTTGTGCAGAGAAAAGATAAAGTATTGTACAGAGCAAAGCAAGTTAGACTGTTATATGATTTGTACCAGGAAGAAAAGAGGGAAAGCTGTACATGCTCGATATTGCTTATTTCAGTCACCAAAAGTATGTGTGTATTATGGATCATTTCAAATTTATCATCCCTGCTGTTTCAACTCAACCCCCTCCCCCTTTTCAATTTTAGTTCTCCTGGTATAAATAGAAGTTTTGATTCTATACATTTGCACTGGTGTTTCCTATAATATGTAAATTTATAAACATTATTAGTGCAATAAATCAGCAGTATATATTATATATGTACACAGTGTGCATTGCATGTATAGATACCATGTGGACTGCTCCACCCAAACCCTCATACAGACCATACAACCTGACCATGCAATACACAATACAAACAAACCAAATCAAGAGCAAAAAGCAGAAGACTGAAAAGGTGACAACAGTTCAAATGAAAAAAAACAAAAACAAAACAGGAGCATTTGACAATCCCTCATGAGGGTGACCAGTACTTTGTGGGAAGGCACTGCATTCCATTCAATTGCCAGCTGTCTGGTAGTATATAAGCAGTAGAATGGGAAACATCCATACCTTATTTGATATTGTCCTGTCGTTACATTTGGATTTTATTGCATGTTCAAGCCAACCCAATAGCAAATTATTGCCATAGGGAAACTATAGCTCAATAGCAAACAATGTGTGGATGCAGCCCATCAGTGCAATCCTATGAACACTTTTCTGGAAGTAAGCCCCATTGAATAGATATCAGTAGGATTCTGAATAGACCAGCACAGGACTGCTTTCTTTGAAGCACCATCCTAAACTGAGTTACTCCATTCAAAGTCCATTTAAGTCAAAGGACCTAAGGTAAAGGTAAAGGTTTCCCTTGCTTGAAAGCCAGTTGAATCTGACTCTAGGGGGTGGTGCTTATCTCCATTTCCAAGCCGAAGAGCCAACCCTGTCTGAAGACATTTCCGTGGTCATGTGGCCGGCATGACTAGATGCCAAGGCACACGGAATGCTGTTACCTTCCCACCAAAGCAGTACCTATTTATCTGCTTGCAATTTCTTGCTTTCGAATTGCTAGGTTGGCAGGAGCTGGGGCCAGAGACAGGAGCTCACTCTGTCACACGGCACTCAGGTCTCAAACTGTCGAACTACAGACCTTCCGGTCTGCAGCTCAGCATCTTAACCTCTGAGCCACCTAGGAGAGAGTAGTTCTGCTTCAGATGGCACTGTGAGTCTTCCTCAGGCATTATCCTGCAGTCTTAGCAGCTAGCCCACTCTGTCAAGGCTCCCATCAGGACTGCTCCATTTGTCTGAATTGGTCTCTGTCTCCTGACCATTGTGACCATACATCATGAAGTGCCCCATATAGCACTGGGCAGAACCTTGCCATGTTTGCCTCCTCTAAATTCAATGAACACATTACTATCACACATCAGTGGCAACAGAGGCATATATATAGTACCACAGTGGCATTATGATAAGGCACAGAATATGAAGATGGCAGTGATGAAAGAAGATTCTTGACAGGGGTATTTATTTATTTATTCTGGCTTATATTCCACCCTCCCCGCAAACCGGCTCAGAGCTGGCGACGACAGGAGTTAAAGCATTTCAAATAAGGGTTAAAACATTTCATAAATATCTTCCACAATAAATAGTTAAAACAGATTGAAGCAAGCTATAAACAAGACAGCTTGTAGAGCTTGATTATGTGGACAAGATCCTTGGAGAGATGAGAGTTACATCTGTGCTCTTGACCCTTGCCCTTCCTAGCTGATAAAAGCTGCCAGAGAAGGGCTGGTTGAGTAGGAGAGCAAGTTTGGTGTAGTGGTTAGGAGCATGGACTCTAATCTGGGAGAACCAGCTTTGATTCCCCACGCCTCCACTTGCACCTGCTGGATGACCCTGGGCAAGCCATAGTTCTGTCAGAGCTGTTCTCTCACAAGCAGTTCTTGAAAGAGCTCTCTCAGCCCCATCTACCCCACAGGGTGTCTGTTGTGGAGAGGGGAAGGGAAAGGGATTGTAAGCCACTCTGAGACTTGTTTGGGTAGTGAAGGGTGGGGTATAAATCCAATCTCCTCTTCTCTAAGAAAGGGGAGTGGTAAATGCTTCCTTGAGTCCAGGGGCTGTACCACACATTCTAAAAGAGGCAGTGATCAGACCTGCTTTGGAAGAAGAAGAGGAGGAGGAGGAGGAGATTGGATTGATACCCTGCCCTTCACTTGGAGTCTCAGAGCAGCTTACAAACTCCTTTCCCTTCCCTCCCCACAACAGACACCCTGTGAGGTAGGTGGGGCTGAGAAAGCTCTTTCAAGAACTGCTTTTTCAAGAACAGCTCTGACAGAACTATGAGTTGCCCAGGGTCATCCAGCAATTGCAACTGAAGGATTTGGGAATCAAACCCGGTTCTCCCAGATTACAGTCTGTGCACTTAACCACTTCAGCAAAAAGCCCACCCTCCCTAAGCCCTACTGCAGAATGTTCTCCAACCTTCTATTCCTGGGGAAAGTGCTTGAGCAGGTTGTTGCTTCTCCAGCGGCTCCTGGAAGAGGCTGATTTTCTAGACCCATTTCAATCTGGCTTCAGGACGGGATTGGAACAGAAACTGCTTTGGTCCCCTTTGTAGATGACCTCTACCAACAACTAGACAGGTGAAGTGTGACCCTGCTAATTATGCTGGATCTCTCAGCAGCCTTCAGTACTATCAACCATAGTATCCTAATGAGCTGCCTCTCAGTGCTGGGTCTGGGGACACCATATTCAAATGGTTTGAGTCCTCTCTGGAGGTTGCTTTCAGAAGGTGGTACTGGGAGATTCCTGCTCTGCCCCATGGCCACTGGGGCATTGAGTTCCATAAGGTTTAATCTTATCCTCCATGTTATTCAATATCTATGTGAAGCTGCTAGAAGAGGACATCAAGAGATTTGGGCTGCAGTATCACAAATATGCAGATGATACCCACTTCTACTGTTTTCTCCACCTAATTCCAAGGATGCTGATGTTCTGAACCAGTGCTTGAAGCAGTAATGGGCAGGATGAAAGTGAACAAGCTGAAACTTAATCTTGACAAGAGAGAGGCTCTCTGGGCTAGTAGAAAAATAGACTAGGGCTGTGGTCACACGGCCCTTTAATGCGGGAGGAAGGGCTGTTTCCTCCCGCATTTAAAGGGGCCATCTACAACAGCCGCAGAAAGTCCCGCACTGAAGCAGGCTCAAATGCGGGTTCCTCCCACATTTTCTGACCCCGGGAAAATTGACAGTTTTCCCGGGAGTCACATGAGGAACCCGCATTTGAACTATCTGGACAGCCCTCTCTCACAATCATTGTGAAAGCAGGGCTGTCCAGATGGTCCCATCGGCCATTTCCCCCCCCCCTTTTACACTTGGGCACTTGGGCAGTCAAGCGCCCAAGTGTAAAAGGGGGGGGAACCCCCCCAAACTTACCAGGTGGCTGGTGGGGCTCGGGGAAGGGTGAACACCTCGGGTTCTTTGCCACTTCTTCCGCCGCCGCGTCTTCTGCCACTGCTGCCTCCTTCGCCACTTTATCCGCCGCTGCCACCACTTTTCTGCTGCCGCCTCCTTCACTGCTTCTGCTGCCACTGCCGCCTCCTTCGCCGCTGCTGCCTCCTTCACTGCCAGCCGCCGCAGGGGTTGGGATGTGTAGACAGCCCAACCTGAGGTAAAAAAATGTGTGTGACCGCAGCCTAGATCTCTCCTGTCTTGGGATAGGATTATATTCCCCTTAAAAAGCCAGGTTTGCAGCTTGGGAGTGCTACTTGGCATAGCAGTTACCTTAGAAAGCCAGGAGAGCTTTTGATCATCAGTTGTGTCCATTCCTGGTTCAGTCCAATCTAGCCCCAGTGATCCATGCCTTAATTACATTGAAACTGGATTATTGCAGTGCACTCTTACTTGGGACTACCTTTGAAGAGGGTTCAGAAGCTGCAGCTAGTGTAGAACATTACGACTAGACTACTGGTTGGGGCCAGCTTTCAGGAGCATATGACCCTGATGTTACAGCACATGCACTGGCTACCGATCCACTCCTAAGCTCAATTCAAGGTGTTGGTTTTGACCTTTAAAGCCCTACATAGTTTGGGACTGGGGTCTCTGAAGGATCATCTTCTTCTATATGTTTCTGCCCAGGAATTATGATCACAGGGAGAAGCCCTAAACTGTGATTTTAAATTTTGGTTTTTATGTTTTGTGTATGTTATTTTGTGTATTTTATCTATGTTATCAGCTTCCTTGAGCTCTGTAAGGAAAAAAGTTGGTTAATAAATGTTTTATTAAATAAATTAATTAATAGATAGGTAAACAAACACAGTAACTTTCAAGATAAGGATACTGATTCCTTGTTTTGCCTTATGCTCTGGTTGGTTGGCAGGTAGATAGACTGGTGGAATATCCTTGTGAACGAAGTCTTCCCCATGCATTTGAGTCTTGCGGGCAATTCTGTGTACACCTGCCCACTATACACACAGTATCCTGTTACTAGAATGAATGAGGAAGGAGCTGGGTGCATACAAAGATTTGCACTGGATTAAGCCTCTAGGGTTTGACCACTATTCCCTGGCTGCAAAGGGAGTGAGTCACATGTACCCAGCCAAGCTTACCTGCCCCACTTTCAAAATCTGTTCTCCCTGTGCTCTTCCAGGAATCTGAAGATATTTTGGATTATCCTCTGACACAGCACAACGAGGAAGGATACAGCATAACTGGGGGAACCCCATGTTTACCCGATACCAAATACATGTACCAAAGAAACTTCTGTAATGTGAATCCATTTTCTTACAAGGAACTATTTTCTCCTTTCATATGGAAAATGTACTTCTACGTTTTATCTTATAAACAACCTTCTGTTTAGAAACAGAAAATCTTACATGGAATATATTTGCACAGCATTTCTAACTTAGTAGTGTTCTTTGTGCAGCTACATTGGTAGCTATGTGCATAACCTGAGATTCAGAAGGGGGGAGAGGGAAGCCTCATTCAAGTCTAAAAGTAGAGATTTTCCCCAGCCATAAATATCTAAAACGAATGAGGTATGTTTCGTACCTGGAGACTCTGCAGTGGTTTGACTGTACGGGCTGTAATGTATTCAAACTGTGCTGAGGCACATAGTAGGGTCTTAAAACAGGCAGGATTTTTTTCCCAAGCAAATATATACTTTCCTCTCTGAAGAATATGTGCTTGGCAAAGTATTTTATGGTGTTTTTAAAAGTTGCAGGGGTGTTGCTTATCATTTTTAGTTACTGCATTTCTGTGCTGCTCTTCCTCAGAGGAACCTGGAATGGCACTTTATCCTTGCGAACAGGAGTCTGGCGGTGCCTTAATGATAAGCAGATTTATTGACGCATAAGTTCCCGTGGACCAGAGCCCACTTCATCCGAAGATGCCTTTTTTTTTTAGCAAGAGGATAAACAGAGACATTTTGTTTTTGATGCAACTGATGAACGTGCCTACGCCACTACATTTTTTAATCTTTGCAACCATCTTATAAGATAGATAGTGTGGAATGATAATATATTTAGAGTGTTGAACCCGGGCTGGATTTTCCACTAGTGGAAGGCACATCCATCAGCAGAACAGAACTTCCCTCCTTTCCCTCGCCTGCTGCAGTCCATTTATCTTCCTGCAATGCTGTTTCAGGGGGACAGGGGATCCTCAAGAATGCCACTGGGGCAAACAGGGACTCTGCAAAAAGTGGGGGGGGGGGGAGAAAGCAGAAATCCTACTGCCTTCCTTCTGTTAGTGGGAAACTCAGACTGGATCCGATTAGGGCTGCCAAGTCCAACTTGGGAAATATCTGGGGACTTTGGGGGTGGAGCCAGGAGACTTTGGGGGTGGAGCCAGGAGAAAGGAAGTGACATCATTTTGTGATGTCACATCCTGTGTTGTTGCTTCCACATGCTGACACATGAACTCATGAAGTTTCCTAATACTGAATCAGGCCATTGGTCCATCAAGGTCAGTATTGACTACTCAGACTGGTAGTGGCTCTCCAGGGTCTCAGGCTGAGATCTTGAATGTCACCTATGACCTGATCCTTTTTTAGCTGAAGAGGCTGATACCTCCTGCATGTCAAGCAGATGCTCTATCACTGAGCAATGGCCCTACTGAATCCTTCCTCATCTCGGCAGAATATGAAGCACTAAGTGCTACACAAGTGCTAAATATGATTTTCATATCATAAGAACAGGAGAGAAGCCACAGTGGATCGGCCCATCCAGTACAGCCCATCCAGTACAACACTCTGTGTCACAACAGTGGCCAAAAATACCAGGTGCCCTCAGGAGGTCCAGCAGCGGGGCCAGAACTCCAGAAGCCCTCCCACTGTTGCCCCCCAAGCACCAAGAATGCAGAGCCTCACTGCCCCAGACAAAGGGTTCCATTTAGACCTTGTGGCTCATAATAGCCACTGACAGACCTCTGCTGGATGGGGACAGAGAGAGAGAGAGAGACAGACAGACAGAAAAAAGAAAGAGGGAGAGAGAGAAGGGAAAAAAACTGGCAGAGGCACTTACTTCCATTTAGACCTTGTGGCTATAATAGCCACTGATAGACCTCTGCTGGATGGGGACAGAGAGAGAGACAGACAGACAGACAGAAAAAAGAAAGAGGGAGAGAGAATGAAAAGAGCTGGAAGAGAAACTCACCTTGCCAGCCACATGCAAAAGCAGCTCCTTCAGTCCCTCCTTAATCTCTGGGCGGACCTGTCTTGCTGTGGAAGAAGCTCTCTTGCTGACTTCTTAAAGGGGAAATGTCTGGCGAGGCTTTTTACTGCAGGGCAGGCTCTCTGCAGACATTTCCCTTTTAAGGCAGCCATTTTGTCCCCCCGGTGGCCAACTTTGGAAAAGCGGGAGATAAGCACTAAAAATCAGTGTTTCCCCCGCCCCACCGGGGGACTTGGCAGGCCTAGATCCGATCCAGAGCTTTATAGGAGAGTGAGGATTTGGTCCTCGGCCTCCTATATGGCAACCCAGTACCTTTACAACTACACTACATGCTGTTGCTATGCATGGGCAGCCCTGCGGATTTTTTAACACCAAGCAACTGTGCAGTCCTATGCAGAGTGACCCCGGTCTTAGCCCGCTGATTTCAGTGGACTGTGAACTGAGTAATTTTGCAAAGGATGGCACTGTAAGTAAATAAAGACCTCTCCCATTCCTTAGTTCTAATCCTCTTGGGTATTTTTTTTAAAAAAACAACCCAGGAATAGCAAAACATTATACTCAATTTAATGAAAATTAAATGGCAAACAAAATATTGTAGCAAAGTAGTTAGGACAAAATGTTAGTTAAATGTATAATTTCATGGGTCAGAGCTGTTTCTAAATTATTCTTTAGAATAAACGACTTTGCTTTTTGCCTGTTAAGCAGACATACAAGGTCCATTAATCATGTACAACTGTAGTGTCAGGGTGTTGTTTTCCAGTAATGGGCAATTCATTGAACTATGCACAGGAAGGGGGGGCGGGGAAGGAACTGCTTAGACTAACCAACACCAAAAATTGAGCTAATGGATCTAAAGCAACACAGGGTTTTAATGAGTTACAAGCAAGAGTAGATTCAAAAACTTCCATGCATGTGTGTGCCTCCTGGATTGGGAAAATGTTGTATAAGGAAAGGTAAAGGTTAAAGGTTTCCCTTGCTTGAAGACCAGTTGAATCCAACTCCGGGGGGGGGGGGGGGGGTGCTCATCTCTGTTTCCAAGCCAAAGAGCAAGTGCTGTCCAAAGACTTTTACACAGTCATGTGGCTGGCATGGCTAAACGCTGAGGCACATGGAACGCTGTTACCTTCCCATTGAAGCGGTATCTATTTATCTATTTGCAAGTTCTTGCTTTCAGACTGCTAGGTTGGCAGGAGCTGGGGCCAGAGATGGAAGCTCACTCCATCACGTGGCACTCAGGTCTCAAACTACCAAACTACTGACCTTCCAGTCTGCAGCTCAGCGTCTTAACCTTTGAGCCACCGCTGCCCCCTGTACAAGGAAAGCATGGTTAAATATGAGAACATGAATTAGTGTTTGACACAAACCAAAGACCTATAAGAAAAGTGTCAGAAATAATACAGTATTAAATTATTGGTTTGAATCTCACTACTGTGACACAGTTTGAATTAAATCTATCTTCCACAAGCAGTTCCCTGTCAACCCCAAACAGGCAGGGTGGCCCTCATAATTGGGCAAGATCACCAGAACCAACTATTTCATCAAGAAACATAGACCTGCAGTGTTGGGCTGTTCACCAAACTGTGTTGAGGATTTGTAAATAAAAGCCTTAGAACAGAAAAACGAGCTGGATGCTCTGAGATTATTTTAAAAAATTGTTGTACAAAGTTTTCTATTACTTTTTTTTTGCTTAATTGGGGATTGGGATCTATTTCTTTGGAAACCAAAATCTTCTTTGTTGCCAATCCACCCACACCTTGTGTCTTTCTATATCTGTGTAATAAGCTGCTTCTTCCCTTAAAACGGGGCTTGGCCAATTTCCCACAGCATTTGTAACTGTGCATTACCAGCCATGCAAACAATTTCCTTAGCTCAATATTGGATCTGTCACCACAACAAATTGCAGATCAGTGACCTCAGAGTTAGATGCTTCATGTTGTCTTTGGCTAAGATGTTATGGTTTTCATGATCTGAAATGAAAACAGAAACTCAAGATAAATCCTGACAGTTGGTGCTTCTGATGTCTTACATTTCAGGGCTAAGGAGACCCAAAAGAAATGGCATTCTGAATGCATGCTGTTTCATCTTCTATACTGTTAACATTTCATGCCTCTTTAGTAGCAACTCAGAGGTGGAAAGCAAAGAAACTGTTTTCCCCCTTTCTTTGAAAGCAAATGTAAACAGCATCTGTATGCTTTCTAATATTCAGCTTTTATCAAACCAATTCATTCATCCTAAAACTAAATGATCTTTCATGACATAACTCATTTTTATTGTGGTTCTGAGAAAGCTGAACCAACTCAATATTATTCAATGATTTAACTATTATGGCATAAACAGAGGTATGTACCAATTCACCTAAAGAGGCATCCAAACCAACCCACACAACTGTGGCAGAGCCATGTTCTGTCCTACTTGCTTTTTTGAAGCCCCACAGAGCCACTCTAATCAGAATTATATCCTCCTAAATCAATTGAAGGGGCCGTGGTGGCTTAGAGGTTAAGATGCTGAGCTGCAGACCGGAAGGTCTGTAGTTCGGCAGTTCGAGACCCGAGTGCCATGTGATGGAGTGAGCTCCTGTCTCTGGCCCCAGCTCCTGCCAACTTAGCAGTTCAAAAGCAAGAAATTGCAAGTAGATAAATAGGTACCGCTTTGGAGGGAAGGTAACAGCACTCTGTGTGCCTCAGCATTTAGTCATGCCGGCCACATGACCACGGAAACATCTTCAGACAGCGCTGGCTCTTCAGCTTGGAAACTGAGATGAGCACTGCCCCCATGAGTTGGATTCGACTAGCTTTCAAGCAAGGGAAACCTTTACCTTTTTAAAAGTAATTGAAGTAATTAAGCTTAGAAGTGTATAACTTGCTTAAAGATGGCACTGTCAATCCTATTAACTTATTTCTTGTTACTTAAGTCTGTCAGTTAAATTTTCATCACCTTGTCTCACACTTCCCTACTGATTCATGTGGAAAAACAGAATTAGATCTTATTGTCCTAGGCCCAGTACAAATCAGTTTGTTTTAACAAATCAAAGTTGTATGGAACTTTCTTCTCAGTAGGTGTGCATAGGAATGCTATGCTAAGTGCGATCATTTTTGTGGAATCATCAATCTATGTGATACTTTACATCGTAGAAAAAAACCCAGAACCTGCCGTAAGATGCTTATGAACTAAAATTCATATCAAGAAAATCAATAAAGGGCGGGGGGAAAGATAGCAAGAAGCCTACATTCAATTCAGTTATGCATATTTAGGATTAGTTTCAATTATTTAGTTAGTTATTTACTCCACATTTATTTATTTGCTTATATGTCTGGGGGGAGGTGCTGTCTTTTCATAAAATCTTTGTCATTATACGAGAGGAGATTCCGGGATTTTAACCCACATTTGGTTGCCCAAGGAACTCTTCTGATAGACAAACTAGATGAGATGATTTTTCATAGGTCTGAATTCTCTAATCTGTTGTGCTTCTGGGAGCTGAGAGCTCAGGACAAATCCAATAAGACATTGGCTAAAGCTCATTTTAAATCATACTTTGTAGCTGCACAGTATAGCCCAGAGGATATTTTAGTGGAAACAGGCCTGTTGGGATAGGGTTGCCAACCTCCAGATGGGACCAGGAAATCTCTCAGAATTACAGCTGGCTGCTTTGGAGGGTGGACTCGGTAGCATTATACTTTGCTGATGTCCCTCCCTTCTGCAAGACTCCATCTCCAAATCTCCAGGAATGTCCCAACCCCTCTGGCCTGCAAGGAGGAGGTGAACTTCTCAGTGGCCTGATGTCACCATTTTGCTCAGCACTTTGCAGATAAAATCTCTCATCTCCGTACTGACTTAGACTTTACATTAGCAATGAGAGGGTCAGATGGTGCCAGGGTTCAACCTGCCCAGGTGTTTGGGATACTTTTCAGTTATTCAGTCTGAGTATGTGGACAAGATCCTTGAAGATTTGAGGTCTCTAACTTGTTTGTATGACCATTGCCCTTCCTAGCTGCTTAAATCTCTTCGAGCGGGGACTGGTTGACTGGATCCAAGAGGTAAATGCCTTCTTGAGATGGGGGGGGGGGTGTCACCTCAGCCTTGAAGCAGGCTGTGGAGTGTCCACTACTAAAGAAGCCTACCCTGGACCCAGGAGATTTCCAAAACTATTGGCCAGTATCCAATGGTCCATTGTTGAGCAAAGTGATTGAATGATCAGGCATTCCTGAATGAAGCAGATTGGCTGGATCCTTTCCAATTTGGTTTCAGGCCTGAAACAGGTATGAAACAGCTTTGGTTACCCTGGTGGGTGCCCTGTGCCAGGGGATGGACAGAGGGAGTGCAACTTTGGATGTCTCAGTGGTTTTGATATCACTGATCTTGGTATCCATCTTGATTGCCTTTCTGCGTTGGGACTGGGAGGCATCATTTTGCAATGCTCCTGGTTCTACCTGGAGAGCAGGTTTCAGGCCTTTGAGATGTGGGATCCCATCTTGTCTCCTATGCTTTTCAACATCTACATGAAACTGCTGGTTGAGGTCATTTGTAGATTTGTGTTGGATTGTTACCAACACAGGGATAACACTCAGCTCTAACTTGTGCTACAGGAAGGCTGTAGAAATGCTGAATCAGTGCCTTACTTTTGGAGTACCCGCAGGCTAAGAAACTGAAGCTTTATCCTAACAAGTTGGAAGCACTACTGGTGAGCAAAAGGTCTGATCCGAGATTTAAGATGTCACTCATTCTGGATGGGGTTACCCACTGATGGAACAGGTTTGTAGTTTGGGGTACTCTTGGACCTAGATTACTGTTGGATAAGCGGGTGGCAGCTGTGGCCAGGAGTGCATTTTACCAGCTTTGACTTGTTAGCCAGCTGCAGCTTTCCCCGAGTAGAAAAGATCTAGCCACTCTGGTGCATGCCCTGGTTACATCTACTTTAGATTACTGAAATGTACTGTTTGTGGGACTGCCTATGAAAAGTGTTGGGAAACTTCAACTGGTATAGAACCCTGCAGCCAGGATGGGGTGGGTTGTTGGGACCTTATCACTCCAGTCTTGACCCATCTGCACTGTCTCCCAATCTGTTTCTGGTAACAATTCAAGACCTATGTGGCTTGGGACCAATAGAGTTGTAGGACTGCCTAATCCCTTATGACCTGACCACTGTGGTCATCTTCTGAGACCTTTTTCAGGTGTCTCCACCTTCTGAGATTAGATGGGTAGCAACCTGGGAGAGGATCTTCTCAGTCATGTCACCAGAACTCTAGAACTCTCTCCCCAGGAAAACTTGTCTGTCAGTTGCCATCTTCCACCAGCAGGTGGAAACTTTTTTGTTTCATTTGGTGTTCCCTCAGTGATCCCTCCTTCCTGCCCCATGTCTTAATTGTTGCTTTTATGTTTTTGTGTATGTATTTTAACTTTGGCTTTAATTGTTTTAGTGATGTGGGGGGTGTTGGTTTTAATGGCTTTTAAGATGTTATTTTGTTATGTATGTTTTTAGTCTGTTAGCTGCCTTAGTGGCCCTGATGAGGGCAGAAAGGTGGGGTACAAATTTCATAAAGAGCCCCAACTGAGATCAGAACCACAGTGCGGGTGGGAAATGAACGAAGCCTTTTTCCCAACTGCAAGTGCTAATTGCTTTCTTGGAGGGCTACATTTGTACTGACGGGCTACATATGCAGCCTAACAGGGCAAATAGTACTCCCAGGCCATTTTGGGTTGGAAAAACGGCATGGGAGAATGCTGAAGTCACTTCCGCCCCCATGCTTCAGTCCCAATCTGAATCAGGGCTCCATGTGTTTGGGAAGGGAGTTTCCACCAGCGTGATGTGTGGCTGATAGTCTAAGACCTGGCTTGGGGAACACACACCCAGCCTGAGAAAAATGATCTTATTTAGTCTGGACCTGATATAATGTCTTCTTTTGGAAGAAATTCCCTTGGATTAATATGTGTAGAGTATTACACTGGTCTTTCCTGTGAATTTTACAAAGGAGTGATGAAGTACCTAGCTTGTGAATCTTTCATGAAGGTTTCTTGGTACTTGGCAATGACTATGTCTTTGCTTCTATAGGAACAGTGTAAAAAGTATAACCATAAATTAAATGCTACTTGAATCTGATAGAGTCATGGTTTAATGCTGTGAAATATAATCCTAATTCCAAGTATATCAGTAAAATAAAAATCACTTCACATGGCGATTAATTGATCATGACTTCACTCTGATTCACAAGCAAAGCTTATTCATTCCAATGGGGAAAGCTGAACCACTTGTTCTAAAAGCAATATGCAAATTGCCCTAGGTTATATGTGCACTGGTGATTCTCCATCCTGCACACATACTGCTGGTTTTAGGCTGTAACCAAAATTATAAACTGTAAAGGAAATTGAATGTAAGAGCTTGTTCATCACCTTTCAAACATAAAAGATTCTTGTGAATTACTGTAGAACTACTGTCTCACATACTTTGATTGGGGTGTGTACTCAACACCATTAACATAATTTTGTTGATATATGAAGCAACTGCTATTTGGAATCAAGGGAAGAAGTTCACACTTCTAGTTGTAGTGCTCTGATTTGTATGACAAGCTGTAAACTTACTAGTAGTTTAATTTACTTAACATAAACTACCTTAACAAGTGATAACAACAATGCAAGGGGAGAAAAGGCTTCAGAATAAAGTCTTGCATGTCTGAGGGTTAGATTCAACTAGCATTTCTGTTTCCATTTCCATTTCTTAAGAGGTTTGTCTATGTAGCTCACAGACAAGAGCATTTCTGTTTCTGTTCTCACCTAATTTCCCTCCTCACCATGGACTTTGTCTTCCTGCATGTCTATGCAGAGCCAATGATTCTAGGCATAGACTTCTTGGTGGTCAAATGGGCCCTTTTACCTCTTTTGCTTGCTAATAGGATCCAACCAAATATTTTTTTAAAACTCAGGAAGGAAAAATGGCTTCCAAATTAGATGGTTATATTTAAAAATCCCTCACCTGGATAGCCCAGACTACCCTGATCTTGTCAGATCTTGGAAGCTAAGCAGGGCTGGCCCTGGTTAGTATTTGAATGGGAGACCAGCAAGGAAGTCCAGGGTTGTGATGCAGAGGCAGGCAACAGCAAACTACTTCTGAAAGCCTCTTGACTTGAACGCCCAATGGGGTTGCCATAAGTCAGCTGTGAATTGATGGGGAAAAAACGTTTAAAAATGAAAAAAAAAGAAGTAGTAGAAGAAGAGTTGGATTTATGCCCTGCTCTTTACTTGGAGTCTCAGGTGAGGCTGAGAGCTCTGAGAGAACTGCTCTTGAGATAATAGCTCTGGGAGAACTGTGACTGACCCAAGGTCACCCAGCTGGCTACATGGGGAGGCGGAGTGAAGAATCAAACCCAGTTCTCCAGATTAGAGTCCAACGCTCTTAACCACAACACCAAGCTACAACCTTAGATCAAACTTGGAAGAATAGCATTCAGCGTTCTCTTTCTAGGTTGATTAGATCCAACCCAAGGGAATTACCCCACCCATGTTAATATCTTTGCAAGTTATTTAATTATTGTTTAAAATGTCTATAACCCTCAGATTTCATTTGCAAATTTTCATTCAAATATAAAAACATGTCAAACAATTAGAAAGGGTATTCACAGCATCAACAACCACCAATTAATTTGCCCTTGCCCTTTCTTTCAAATAAGGCACTGGATAGCACTGGAATTGTGCCAGCCGATGGGGAGGGGTGGAAGAGTAGCTGATTGAAATGGCCATGCCCTTTCCAAGCAGACATTTGCTGCACGCTACTAACCCACCCACCTTCCCTTGGCACACTGCAGGATTAGCTGATCGCTTGCACAAGTACTAAGAAGGATTTTTTTTTAGTCCCTCAGATTAGCTGTTGGGGGGGGAACCTTTTTTCTCACCTGCCCCACAATATCAACAAAGAGTGGGGTGTTAAAATTAAATAAGCTTGGACTTTGACAGGTTATAATATAACCACTTGGTAAGAATAGGTTGCTCGGGATAGGTAGGAAAGAGCACCCTTGGTGCTGAGCAGCAGTATTCCACACCTGGCAGAGGTCTTACAATATAGCAGGGAAAGGGGACAAAGCTTAGCAACTCTCAGCACATTGCTTGTGCCGTCAAGGACCAGTAATGCTGGTAGAATCCACTGGTTGAGTTTTGAACCAGGGTACATCTGTCTAAGAAAAGGCTGCCACTGGAAAAGATGCCAAGCACAGCTGACCCTTAAAATACATCAGCATATGTTAATAAATTAGGATGTAGTTCAGCCATTTAAACAAATGACTTGCTTTCTCATGCCCTTAATTGGGGGGGGGGGGTCTAGGCAATAAAAATTATCAACTATTATTTAGAGCAATAGTAAGACCAATCATAATAATTAGAGGCCAGCCTAAAACCAAGGCAATGAGCCAAAATACTCAAACACTTCGCAAATTAGAGTGATAGTAGCAGTTTAAAATGGTAGCATCATGTTGCAACCTATCATTCAATCACTGGCAAAAAGATAAATAATGGGAAAGACAGTGAACAACAAAAAAAGAGAGAGGTGTGTAACAGGAAAGTATAAAGGGAAATCCAAGAGAATTAAAGAGAAGCTGGGTCCCGGAATCACTGCAGGTCCTGTTTGCAGCACTTCAAGGAGGGGGAGGGCAAAGCAGGTGATGGCAGCTACAGCATCTCTTGATGGCTGGGCGGGGAGACAGCTGGGCGATGACAAGCACGGGAAGCATGCCTCCCCCAGCCCACAGCCAGGCCTATCCTGGAGGTGGGGGGCAACCAATACAGCCATCTAAGGCGCTGTACCACCCCAGGTCACCCTCTGCAAAAGACAATAAAAGGAAATCAGTGGCTATATCTAAAGAACTGACTTCTGGAAAAAGAAATTACATTCCCCATAACAACTCTGCTTTCAGACTGCATTAAGTTCTGTACAAATTGACCACTAAAATGCAACACACAGGGCCAACGTTGTCTGCTTGCATGAATGTGGTAAAACACAATCTGTAAAGTACTAAGTTCTCGGCGGCATTGACGAGGACGAAGTTGGCATAGTGATTAGCTCACGTTTATTTAAAGAGAACAAGCATGCTTAAACGGCCACAAGGCCAACATATATACACACCCAGGCCACACCGCATGTTCCACCTATAATCCTATTGGGGGGGTTGAATTTCCCACCTAGGTCTTATTGGAGGATTAGTGGGACTCCAGGATCCTTGGCTCCTATTGTCCTAGGAGCCAAGCTCTGGGCTCTGTTGTTGCACCCACAGGTCCATCCGCCTTGCCATCATGGTCGGCTTTGGCGCAAAGTAACCGGTTAGGACCTTCGTCATGTCCTCGTATGTGGTGTCAACCAGCTTCTTGGGGGTGAGCAGCCCTTGGGCTAGATGAATTGCTGTGACCCCACATGTGCTTAAGAGAAGAGCATGTTTCTTTGCCTCATCCGTCACTTCCTGGTACGTGAAGAAGTTGGTGAGCTATTCCACCCATGTTTCCCAGAACTCAGGGTGCGCACAGTCGAATGCCTGGATGTGTCCCAGAGTGGCAGCCATGACTCAGGAGCAGTGCGGGGAGCATTGTCAGGTGGCACAGTCAGCAGTGCCTAGAGGCACTGGAGCCTGGCAGTGCACAGTGGCCATGGATCGGAGCTCGGTGCAGTGCTGGAGTCAGAGTCAGGCTCACTCAATGGGATCCCACCTTCGTTGCCAGTGTAAAGTACTAAGTTCTTGGCAACATTGACAAAGACAAAGTTGGTGTAGTGATTAGCTCAAGTTTATTTAAAGAGAACGTTCATGCTTAAATGGCCACAAGACCAACATATATACACACCCAGGCCACACCCCAGGTTCCATCTATGATACAATTGGGGGGCTTGAATTTCCCACCTAGGTCTTATTGGAGGATTAGTGGGACTCCAGGATCCTTGGCTCCTATTGTCCTAGGAGCCAAGCTCTGGGCTCTTTGCGCTGGCACCTAGTGGTGGTCAGCGGACACAACACAATCCATACTTCTTCCTGTGTCTGCAACTTCACTATGGGCATTTCTTTCAGCAGCAGCTCTCATGTCCAAGGACTAAGTTCAGTTCCATTGATACTTGATTGTGTTTTAACTTCAACAAACCCTGGCTAGGTTTATTCAAATAATTCACATTGGGGTTTCAGTTTGAATAAATTTATTATATATATATTTTAAAAAATAGTTTTTTTATTTTATCGTTTTTATTATGATTTTTTTTAACCCAGATGTCTTTTCCAGGAATTGTGTAGAAAAGAGTGAAATAAATCATCTTTTGTCTTTATTTACAATAGAGAATCTGGTCAGTTATATTCCACAACCTAGCAATTTTCACTTGCTGAAAATGGAGTTTAAATTGCCATCCTTCTAACTCTGCCTCTCTTATAGGGAAACCCAATTAGTGAATCTCATAAAAACAACCTCAACATAACATTTTACTATATTATTCAGTCTCCCATATATCAAAGGAAGTTTACAAATATAACTCATAAGAGTAATATGTTGGCTTTATGGTTAGGACATGGGACCACAGTGGCTCACAAGTTAAGACGCTGAGTTGCAGACTGGAAAGTCAGTGGTTCAGCAGTTCGAGACCCAAGTGCCACATGACGGAGTGAGCGCCCGTCTTTGGCCCCAGCTCCTGCTAACCTTGCAGTTTAAAAGCAAGAAATTGCAAGTAAATAAATAGGTACCACTTTGATGGGAAGGTAGCAGCATTCTGTGCACCTCAGTGTTTAGTCATGCTGGCCACATGACCACAGAAAAAGTCTTCAGACAACGCTGGCTCTTTGGCTTGGAAATGGAGATGAGCACCGCCCCCTGGAGTCAGATTTGACTGGCTTTCAAGCAAGGGAAACTTTTACCTTTATGCTTAGGTCACAATCAGCCATTTCCCAAATACATGTGCTAATTGTGGGTATTTTAGCTACAGCCAAGGGCTACTGTTGAATGGCTTTGCATTCAGACTAATACCTGGAGAGTTTCACTAACCCAATTATTATGATTTATTTATTTGAAAAGGTGGATGGTCTATGAACAGACATTTTTTTACCCTCATCCAAATTCTATTCAAGGATAAATGGAAAGGCTAACTTTTACAAGCATGTCTAGTGTTAATAGCTGCTTATCTCATTCACCTTCTCCAGTTAATGATGCACTGTTGGCATCAGCTTTTGTGATTAGCTTTTCATTTCTTTAATTTTTGTTCCTTGTTTTGGCAAGGACATTTTTAATGATAAAAATGTCAGACCAAGAGCTCCACTTCAATAAATTTGCACCTAATTGACCTGCAATGGCTTCTGAGTTGTAGATGTTCAGTGGCTGTTCTGAGAAAACACTTATCAGTTTTCTCTGTGGTATAGTTTCTGTACATTATTAAAGCACATAATTAAGTTCTCACAGCAGGTAAGCTTCTGTTGACATGTCCCCTTTCGGAAGATATTATGAACATTAGAGAACAAAGATAATTTCTGATACGTTCAAGAGCTGGACGCGCAGTTAAAACATTCACCAAATCATTTAACTATAGCACAGAACTTTCTTAGTGGGCAGTGCAATCCAAAAGTCAGATTCATCTTCATTGTAGTGTGTATCATTAACACAAGATCACTTTCACCAAAACACACTAGCATAAACTAGCAGTGCCAGTGCAGCCATCATATGTCCTGACATCAATCATTTCAGGTATTATCATATGTAGTCAAAATGTATACGTACACTAGACACATGTCAGGATAAAAGCAGTCTACTTTCCAATAAGCCAAAGTTTACATTGAAATTAGGGATACTCAAACACCCACAGGTTCAGTTCGCTATTGGTTTGCCAGTTGTAACAGGGAGCCAGTTTTTAGTCAGACAGTTTGGTTGTTTATGAACAGTTCAAGTCTACTTATTGCGGTAGGTTTTACATACTCAGATATTACAATGCAATACAACAGGCCATCTTTCACATATGTGTATTCTTGCCATTTCCCCATCCTACACAGACTTCTTGTCAT
The DNA here is from genome assembly GCA_029233225.1 of Lepidodactylus listeri. Taxonomy (NCBI): domain Eukaryota; kingdom Metazoa; phylum Chordata; class Lepidosauria; order Squamata; family Gekkonidae; genus Lepidodactylus; species Lepidodactylus listeri. Next base: position 53,227,303 of record JARCFY010000012.1, read on the forward strand.
TCAAGCATATAAATAAAAATTCTTCCACCCTCATAATTCTATGTCTCCATACTGGCTTTGCTCCAGTGAAAGAATGAGAATCAGGGATACACAGTGTTGAGCTGAACATAAAAACTGAACATCATCTGCTTCTTAATTATGTCTTTTTCAGTTATTAAAAAAATCAATAGTAATTGACAAGGGTTCTTAGTGGACAAGACATTTACTGGTCATTGAAAAGACATTTATTGGTCATTGAGAGCTAGTGAAATTTTCCCAGTAACTATGAAGAGCCTCAGACTGTGTTTTATGATAGGACTAGATGCAGTTGTTTCAAGAATATATTTTACTGCACCTTCTCCAGCAAGTTCTAAATGTTTGTCCCTTTCTCCTTGATGTAATAAAATGTTATAAATATACAGAACCCATTGGACAGAGTTAAGGACCCTGCACAAAGTTGTCATACCACGCAAGTGAATTTCATATTATATCCACCTCTCACATTATTATCTTTATCTTGAGAAGGCACACAATTTATGCCATTTCATAATTTATTTGCATTCCTTATCCAAAGGCTGTGGGAATGGTATATCATGAATTTGGGTGGGAGTACATCTGATACATTTTAAGTAAGAGTATTATGCAGAAGCAATAGTATTGCAGTGACCTTAGTCTTAGTCAGATTCAAATGACAAATGACACCATTCACGGGAAAGTTCTTGTACTGTCAGTTGCATCGGAGCTGTTCAGGAAAACTTTCAGGTGGATTATACCACTAGATTATAATGGCAGAAGCAAATAATTTGATCAAAACAGTGAGCCTTTAGAGGATTCTCATAATTAGAGTTACTGAAGCTGTAGCTATTCTCAAGGCAAGTAACAGAACATGTATAAATCAGAAGTTGTTTTTCTTCCCTTTGAAAAAGAGAGTGGTCTGCAACACTGCAGCCCTGGGTTTGATCCCAAAGATCTCCACTATTGAGCAACTTGTTCCATTGGCTAGAATGACCGAACAAATTATAGCTGCTCAATTATGAATGGTACTTCATGGAATTAGGCAATCCTTAACAGAACAACATCAGTCATAAGAACATAAGAGAAGCCATTGTTGGATCAGGCCAATGGCCCATCCAGTCCAACTGTCACACAGTGGCCAAAAATACCAGGTGCCATCAGAAGGTCCACCAGTGGGGCCAGGACCCTAGAATCCCTACCACTATCGCTCCCCCCAAGCACCAAAAATACAGGGCATCACTTGCCCCGGAATGAGAGTTCCTATCTATACCTTGTGGCTAATAGCCACTGATGGACCTCTGCTCCACATGTTTATCTAATTCCCTCTTGAAGCCGTCCATGCTTGTAGCCGCCGCCACCTGCTGTGGCAGTGAATTCCATGTATTAATCACTCTTTGGGTGAAGAAGTACTTCCTTTTATCTGTTCTAACCCGACTGCTCAGCAATTTCATTGAGTGTCCACAAGTTCTTGTATTGTGAGAAAGGAAGAAAAGGACTTCTTTCTCTACCTGCTCTATCCCATGCATAATCTTGAAAACCTCTATCAGCCGTCATTTCTCCAAGCTAAAGAGTCCCAAGTGCTTTCTTCATAGGGAAAGTGTTCCAACCCTTTTATTATTCTAGTTGCCTTTTTCTGGTGCTATAATATCCTTTTTGAGGTGTGGTGACCAGAATTGCACACAGTATTCCAAATGAGGTTGCAACATCGATTTATACAGGGGCATTATGATACTGGCTGATTTGTTTTCAATTCCCTTCCTAATAATCCCCAGCATAGCGTTGGCCTTTTTTATTGCAGTTGTACACTGTCTTGACATTTTCAGTGAGTTATCTACTATGACTCCAAGATCTCTCTCTTGGTCAGTCTCCGCCAGTTCGGACCTCATCGAAGTATATTTATAGTTAGGATTTTGGGCCCCAATGTGCATTACTGAGCACTTGGCCACATTGAACCCCATTTGCCACGCTGACACCCACTCACCCATCCCCGACAGATCCCTTTGGAGTGCCTCACAATTCTCCCTGGTTTTCACCACCCTGAACAATTTCATGTCATCTGCAAATTTAGCCACTTCACTGCATACTCTCAACTCCAAATAATTAATGAACAAGTTAAAAAGCATCAGACCCAGTACTGATCCCTGCAGTACCCCACTGCTTACCACCCTCCACTGAGAAAATTGCCCATTTATACTCACTCTGTTTCTTATTAATTAGCTAGTTTTTGATCCACAAGAGGGCTTGTTCTTTTATTCCATGACTATTGAGCTTACTTAGGAGCCTTTGATGAGGAACTTTATCAAAAGCTTTCTGGAAGTCAAGGGCCACAGTCACACAGCCCTTTAAAGCAGAAGGAACTGCTGTTTCCTCCTGCATTTAAAGGGGCCGATCAGACCGGCTGAAGCTACTCCGGTGCCAAAGCGGGCTCAATCACGGGTTCCTCGTGCATTTTCCAACCCCAGGAAAATCAAGTATTCTCCCAGGAATTGCGCTTGGAACCCGCGGCTGAGCCAATCTGGACAGCCCTCTCTCCAATGATTGTCCCTCCTGGTTTTTCCCCTTTCTTGCACTTGGGCGCTTGAGCACTCAAGCACCCAAGTGCAAGAAAGGGGGAAAATGCCCCACGCTTCACTCCGGGCCCCAAGCCCCACCGACCGCCGCCTGGCACCCCCCCGGCATGCTTCTCCCCTTCTCTCTACTTTTTATCAGGCAGCAGCCGGCAGGGCTTGGGGCCAGGAGCAGAGTGCGGGGCGAGCCAGCCAACCAGTTCCGCCTTGCTCTGGGCAGGGAGGTGGGGGTGCCAGGAGCCAGTGTGGTGCTCCCAGAGGGCTTCCTGGCCAGCTCACCCCGGATCCTGAGCCTCTCAGTGCCAGTGCTGCCACAGCCTGGACCCTGAGCCGCCGGTGCCAGGTTGGGATGTGTGATCATCCCAACCTGAAAGAAAAACTCCCAAGCTATTTAAATCCAGGAGGGAACACTCTGGGATTTAAAGGACCCGTGTGACCGTGGCCAAGGTAAACAACATCTATTGAGTCCCCCTTGTCCATATGTTTGTTCACTCCCTCAAAGAACACTTAACAGGTTAGTGAAAAAAGATCTTCCCTTATAGAACCCATGCTGACTAATTCCCCTGTTGTTAGCCTCCGATCCTTATCCTATATGGTCTTTAAAGATAATTGATAAAATTAAGCTGATTGGATTGGAGCCAGAAGTCTTGCTGGATATGGGACTGAATAAAGTGAAAGCTTTAATTTCTCAAAGGTTAACTGACAAGAGTCCCAAAATGACAAGGCAATACTTACTTTAAGTTACAGGAGTTTGAGAAAAGGGTCAAGCTATATAGTACCCTCATACCTTTCAGATATCACCTATATAGTACCCTCATACCTTTCAGATATTGATGCATTTCCATCTGCAGTTCTACAGATTAGATTTTTTTAACAGCCTGTGCAGTAAAGATGTTGTTCTTGTTAGAGTAATGTGGTTGAATCAATTACACATATACTCTTACATTGTGAATATTACCAAGAAGAAAGACATCAGATACTCATTCCTCTGCTTTCCAGATTTAAACCCTTACAATACTATGTTGATTTTAACCCTGAAATTCTTCGGATATACCTTTTAGAAGTCAAAAACCTCTGTCTTATGCGGTGGCAAGGTGTCACCCTCTGGTAGACCTACGAGGTGGGGCGGGGTGCTGGCCGTGGTACAAAAGGGTTGATGGGGCAAAGAGGTTCTTTTGGAAGGAAAGCAAGAGCACGCGCGCCGGCTCCGCAGCAGTCTGAACGCTCCGTATCGGCACCACTGCGCATTGCTCTGGCCAGTATGAACGGCCAGCTCCGTGGAGTTTTTCCCCTGCACCAGTTCCGTCCACTTTGCCCCCGCTTTACATTGCCAGTCTGCCCTCGGCCTTAGTATTACACAGATTTGTGTGGTCATGTGTACGACTGCACTACTTGGAGCATTGTCTTGTAAGGCTGGGTAAAACCAGAATATTCTTCCAAATTTCTTGGAGAAAAAAATAAGCTACAATGGTACAAACATATTGTTTAGTTTGATGAATGGGAAATGGAAGCTAAGAGGTCAAGTACACCTGTAACTGAACAGCACTAGGAGCCCAAAATTTTCTACAATCACATGCAACATTTTTCCACTTTAGCACATTTGCAACCTATGATATTGAATTAGCAATTTCAACCTATGATAATGAATTAGCAATTTCAATTTACATATATTTAAATGATTACATGTTAAAATATGCTAATAGATAAGGATATATAATCTCAGTGAGAGGTTCAACCCTATCCTACGAAATTTCACTTTCATGCTTGGTATTTGAACTGACCAGGGAGTCTGCTTGAAGCCCCCCCCCCCCCGAGTAAAAGTTCTGAGAACTCTGATATCACAATTATTGACTTGAATACAATGTTGCAGTATTGATGGCTGGCTCTGGAAGTACCCTTGTCTGAAAATAGTATACTTGGGTATAGGCAGGAATTCACTGTTTCTCCTTTTTGTGCAAGTGACAGAGTAGACTCAAAGGCATTTTTTTGTTTGTGGATGGCAACATAACTACTAACTAAGATGCACCAGCATGAAAAAAGTCTGGCAACCTTTGCTGCTCCTTCTGTATTTTCCACTGCACTGGAGGAATCTCCTTTATGAACATATACTGAACTGGGTGAGTTTATATCTTCTCAGTTCATGTTGACAATTGACCCAGATGTGTGCTGGGAAAATTTGCATCAACAGCATCCATATGGGAAAAGTTACCTTGCAAAAGGGGAAATGACAGTATGAACCTTCTGCTGCAATGTTAGGGGACATGTGAACAAATTATCCCACAAGTGCTTTGATGTGGAAGAGCTAAAAGGAGAAAAAATGAGGAGTAATAACCCCTGTATGTGTAACTTTCATTAACTTCTAGTATCCCTTGTCAGGTCTGTTTGCATCCCTCTCTTCCTCCCAGTATCCAGATGGTGGTCAAAATCACTATATTTCTTATCACTGTTTCATTTGATTTGGTGTCTGTCCTCCTCAGAATTACCATCCAGAATAATTCTTCTAGATATAGACGTTTCCTATGTGTACTTTCAGAGATGCCTTATTGAACCAAAAAGCATGTACCAAAGAATACAGGCTATTTTATTAGTTGCTGTTGTGGTTAAGAATAACAACACTTACTTCGAAATGTACTTATTTTGAAATGTGTTGTTGGAGTAGAGCCACCAAAAAAGATCAACAGAAAGACAAATAAGTGGGTTGTAGGTCAAATCAAGCCTGAATGCTCCCTAGAAGCTAAAATGTCTAAACTGAGGTGATCTTACTTTGATCACATTATGAGAAAACAAAGAGTCACTGGGGAAAGGCAATAATACTAGGAAATGTTGAAGGCAGCTTGAAAAGGGGGAAGACCCAACGTGAGATGGATTGACTCAGTCAAGGAAGCCATGTCTCTCAGCCTGCAAGACCTGAGCAAGGCTGTTAATGATAGGAAGATTTAGAGGTCATTTATTCATAGGGTCTCCATAAGTCAGAAAAGCTTTGACAGAATTTAGCACAAAGATATAACATGCATTATTTAATTATATTTATTTTAAATATGTGTAAACCCCCTTTCTCCCAAGCCAGTCAGAACAAGAGGGTTATATGTCTATATTTGTATACTAATCACCAGACTATTTATTCTCCATGTCTCATACACGAGTGACAGAATCAACACAATCTAAAACAATTATCAGTTTGTCAATGAGGAATCACATTGTGTCTTCTAAGAAAATGTAGGGAGCTAATCTGTTGTGGGCACACACACATCCAAATTCACAATGCCCTTACATTCCCAAGCACATTCCTTGGCAACAGCCACAGTGCTGAAGATATGAATATACTATCAGTCACAATGTCTCTATGGGAAAGTTTTCTACTGTTTGAAATAATCACCTCAGACTCCACTGAGCACTGAGATTATTATTTTTTTATGCTCATCATGAATGGTTTCTGATCACAGGAAATACAGCTACAGAAAAATGTGATTTATACTTCTAGGATAACTTCCAGCTTTTGACAAGGTGCTGTGTCTTTCAGATCTGTTATTTGGTGGCCTGGTAAGTTAGATAAGAGAAGCTGTTCCCTAGTTGCCCTGTAAACCAATGAGATTTCTCAGCCTGTTTTCAATATGACAAGGAGAGAGATGACAAAGGAAGTCCTTTGCTGTAGAGACTAAAATAAAGGTGAACCATTGCACAGGAATGGGAGGGGCATTGAGGAGTTTCTGGATTCCACCCCCCCCCCATTATTTTAATACAATGACGTTTCCCAAAGCATGGACAGGATAAAGTCCCTAGCAGATTTCCATTGCTGAAGGGCTAGAAAACATCATCCAGCACAAGCAGTCATCAGCTGTTTCTCACTCATCATAACACTCCCTACCCTTTAGTATTAAGTCTCTTGGGTCAGTAGCTATGGCCCTAGGATACAGAGCCAGGATGGGCAACCTTGTTGACCTAAGGGCCAACTTTCTGCACCATCTATCAGTCGAGATGCTGGTGTGCTGTGAGCCAAAGGAAGGGAAAGACAACAGTACTAGATGGCCAGATACAGAGCGTGGTACAAGGGGAGAGACAAAGGCACTGGCATCAACTCAAGTGTTTGCCTTGGAGACAGTATCAGCCCAATGTGTTCAAAAAATATCTGGGCAGGCTGCTTTTCAGCATGTGTGTTGGGGGCTGCCTTGCAGTGATATAGAGTTAGGGTTGTCTTCACTCTAATGGGGGCAGAGGTTCCCCTGATTTTGGGCCCTTTGATCCACCCGCCAGCCAGCTGCTGGTGAGGGAGCCCCACCCCCAAAGAGCTCTACAGCACCCAACTTGCCTGGTGCAAAGATGTCACCCAGAGGTGACATCGTTGCACTGGGCATGTTGCGGGGGGACGCTCTAGCATTTGGTCAAAAACTCTATGGTGATCATAGAATTTTTGGCCAAATGCTAGAGCGTCCCCTCAGTGATGTGCCTAGCGTGATGATGTCACTTCTAGGTGCATGTGCTTTGCGCATGTGTAAGAAGACCCCAGAGATAAAACTGGCACCCCACCACCAAAAGGTAGGGACCTGACAACCCTATATAGAGTGAAGGTGGATAATGTAGTAATCTGACTGAAGCTAAAGAGATCTGGGCTACCCATGACTGGATAGGAGATTTCCCGGTAACCTGTTCAGTTACATGGCAAAAAATCATGCAGGATATAAATGTAATACATAAATATGGGTGATCGGTTGTCAGGCACCATGACAGGTCACAATCCTGTGAACCAGGAATAGCTTCTTGCTGCCTTCTCTGTGGATCAGCTGGTCAGACATGGGAGGTAAGGTAGTTATAGCTAAGCTATTCACAAAACAACAATTCATATTCCAGACAGGTGATACTGGTCAGCCAATGGCAGATCACTAGATTTTCTTCCTGTATGACCAAACTACCAATTTTCTGTCTATTGTGCAAAGTATGCTGTTAGGCCTCTAGTTTGTTGGCCCTTAACTTTATCTACAGTTCATACTTCCTTGCCTTCACTTCGCCTTGTTTCTATAAAGGAAGTGATTAAAAATGAACAACAATGAATTAACATTTGTTTCATTTCCTGGGTTTTTGCTTCAGACTGAGACCCTTCCTTCTTTCTGCCTAATCTACCTTGCAGGGCTGTTGCAAGGATAAAATGAAGGGGAAGTCTTGTACACTTCCAGGAGCTACTTGGAGGAAAAGTGGGATGAAGTTCTATCAGATAGATATACAAACATCCCAAGATCTCCCAGTTATATCCCCATCTTGGCTTTGGGTGATTGTGTTTTGCACATCCATGAATCAGCTAAATGGACTTGAACTGACCTTGCAGCTCCAGTCACATCTTTGCCTCTTAGGAGCAAAATGAAAATGGCTTGTCAGTCACATGAGGAAAAATGTGTATTTACTTTATAAATCTGTTTTATCATATTCATTTCCCCTGGAAATTAAGAAAAAATAATTTGTTGCTAATGGAATTTGCTTGAATCATTGTTGTATTGTTGATTCAGGCGTGGGCAGATACTTTGAAATGCCCACAACACATCTAATTACAACAGCTGTCCCATTCTGTTCAACATCTGCTTCACACCAATAAGCCTATCAACATCTCTGACGCATCTGCCAGCTGTTTCTAATAGACAAAGATAGTTACTACCCTATAAATGACAATCATTCATGGTTTCCCATAATTGTAGAACTGCACTGAAGGAGCAGCCTTAGTCTCATGATGCTCAGCTGAATATTCTGTTCATGAGGTACTTTCTGCAAAAGGTTATTCATTGCAGATGGCAGACACTCAGAGAATATAAAAGCCAGCACTGCATATTGAAGTCAGTCGCACTGTCTTAGGGCAGTAATGAGGAAGTCAAAAGGAAATCGCTGATCTATAAAATGAACACAAAATTGCAAGGTCTCATAAAGGTTGCCCATGCAGTTGGGAATTAGTATGACAATTTGTTCTAAGGTCCCAAACATCCTTTTATTCTTCCCCAGCAATAAGAAAACAAGACTAAGGATAAGTCACAACATTGTGGAGGTTCATAAGATGGATATGCGTATGCGAACAGGACTTCCAGCAGTGTTCTGTTACCATTTAGACAGCATTCAAGCACCCAGGGAGTCTTCTTAAGTAACATTCAAAAGAGACCTGAACTTCCTGTTTTGGGGGTGTTGAATTATCCAGCAGAACCTCATAAAAGGTTTAAAATCTGAGTGCAGGCCTGATGCTGGTAGCTAGTATGGTGCTACTGGATCCTTTGAAACTGGCCAAAAATGCCTGGCTTGTTGGAGGAACAGCAACTGCTGCCACCCATGAGCGTCCCAACAAAGAGGCCCCTGCTGGTTCCCCTCACGAATGCTGTTTTGTTCTCCTTCTTCCATTCGCTCAAGTAAACCCCAGTGTTTCCTCTAAGCTGAGTTAGTATGAGCTGACTCACAGTTTTTTAGCCTCTGGCTCATGCATTTTTGTCTTAGCTCAAGACGGATAGCTCCAGAGCAAACTAATTTATGCAGCAGCCAAATCACTCACTCACAACTTTAATGCCAATAGCTCACAAAGTAGAATTTTTGCTCACAAGACTCTACAGCTTAGAGGGAGCACTACAATATCTGTACAGATGGGAAATGGTGTAAGTAAATTTGATTCAGTGTGTATTTATTTAGTTCCAGCCAAATAAAGGCAACTTTGATTCCCTCAGTAAGGCTGAGGACAGACTGGCAATATGAAGCACAACGGAAGCGGGACTAAAAGCCCTGGGCCAAATTGTTCTGGCGCTTTCCGTTCACACTGCCTAGACTGATGTAGGACCATACCAGACAGGAGCCGCAATAGAGCATTCACACTGTGCGGCGGCCCCTCGTGGTGATGCTGCCATGGCATGTCGCTTTGGTCCATTTTGCTGACCTGCGCATAGGCACATGGGCACATAGGTGCATGGGCACAGCAGCTGGATCAGTGGGTTCAAGAGGAGCCACTTGATGTGTGACTTATCTGCATCCACACTGCCAGGAAGCTGGATGAATGTGCACCCAGACGGCTTGACATCGGTTTCACCAGGTACCTGTTTAAGGCTGTTTTTACATCTGACTTTCCCGCTGGAATCATTCTAGTTCCAAAAAAACCTGCCCAGACCTCTGTGCGGTGTGAAACCGTGCTGCTACTGAAATGTCCACATCTACTAATTGCCCTCCTGTGGTCAAGCTAGTATTCAACCGGCTTGATTCTGCTTTAAACAATTGCTGTTGATTAGTGCACTTAGACCCCCTGGAGTGAAATTTCACACCACTGTGAAATCAGCACAGGAAAAGACAGCAGTCAAACTACTTTAGAGGGGAGGTGTCAAATGACCCTAAAGCACAATGAAAGTGCGTCAGGACCGGATGAGTGTGGCACGACAATACCAGGCAGCTGTGGCTGTCTGAACGGTCTCTCTTAATCCACTTGCGAAGCGGACTTATAGTGGGCCAAACTGCCAGTCTGTCCTCGGCCAAAGTGTGTTACCAAGACTGCTTGCTAGTTTACATTGTCGCCATCTTTTTATCTGGCGGATATTTTTTTATCTGTGCCCCCCTGCCCTTTCTCCGTGAAATATCAATTCTCCAGCACAATCCTGAATGACTATCATTGGCTTGTAACAAAACCATCTCTGAAATATCAATTAAAATGGGGAAAGTACATGAATATGTAAAAATGCTATTTACAGATTCTGCCCAGGTTCACACCTATACAGACCCAACATGTTCTATTAGACGCAGGCTCAAATTAGACTTTACAACTTTTAATGTGTTCCTCAGAGTCACATGCTTTTTGAAGAGCCGCAAAGGCCCAATTCTGCTTGGGACCATGGCGAGGTAGAAGGAGGGATACGACTGCGAATGCAAAATGGACCAGAAAAGAATGGCTGTAAAAAAGCAAAAAAACCAAACACAAACATGTGAAATTAAATACATATAATAAAATGAATAAATAAACAGTGCCTATATTCTACTAAAAAAACATAATGACGTCCAAAGTGAAACCACTGTGCACATGCATCCATGTATATTGTATTATGATAGAAGCCAATTTGGTCCTCATTGTGTTTGACTTCTGAAGAAGACCTATACAGGCCAAAACACATCAGGTCAAGTCCATTGGCCCTTGTGCATAAGATTTTGGTATTTTTATATAAAGTATGAGTGGTCCCTTATATGTTTTTTAATTCTTTGCTAATAAATATCTGTATTTTTATATTATATACATTAAGTTTTTATTGTTGGCCTTCTACTCTGTTTGACTTACCTCTTTAGGTTCTTGATCCTCGGTTCAAGGGTTAAGTTCCACCACCACCCCTTTTTTTGTCCCTTGCCTAGCAATCTCCAACACAAGTACTGATCATTCAGCAGTCATTCTTTTTCTTAAGCTACAGCCTTTTTTGTATTAATTTGTTTGTGTTATTTGTTTGTATTATTAGTTTTAATCCCCCATTTTTAAAAAAGATTTCAGGTTTTTCTGCAATCCTGGGACTTTCCTCAGGTCTGTAGAGAAATCCCACCCCCATCTATCCCTAGCTCCATTTCACCACTCTACAGATCCTATCGTCTATGGCACAGTTAGGAAATACATACATTGTTAGCATGTTAGCACATGCACAGGTTTTTTTGGTTTTTTAAAAAGATGTGAACCAAACAGACTTGGGAGTCCAGCTAGGTCACCCCTAGTTGGAAGAGGTCTCTTGATCTAGAACCTGAGAGATCCATGACCACAGTCACTGTGTACTTTGTGGTCGGTGAACAAATTGAAAGCAAAATACAGATCGCCTCTGTCAAAATTGTCCTCAGATCCCCTTCATCATATTGGCAGCCTTCTTCCATACTGTTAGCTTTCCACTGTAACACATTAGCAAAATGTGCTGATGTTCTCTGTAGTGAAACAAAAATCGAGTGATTGATATGAGCCACTTCTATGCTGCTATAGTAAAGGAAACAGAATAACAGGCTAGTCAAAGAAATAAAACACTCAAACTGAAAACTATATTTTATATTTTTGCACATTGCTGAAATCCATGCTTTTTTCCTGGAAAAAAAACTCTGTTAAACGGACTTGAGTTGGATTCTGAGTACACGTACTTAGGATCACTCTCTTAGTCAAACTACTGGTATATCAAACTCAGCTCAGTCTTATCGGTTCTTATCGGTGGCAACAGTTATCTAGAGTTTCAGGTAGAGTTCTTTCTTATCACCAAATACCCAATTCTTTACATGGCCGAGACTCACCCGAAATGGCTAGACTGCAGCACGGGTTTCGGAGGCGACTGAAGGAGCCTAATGACCTGCAAAGGCGGGAGCCTCAGGCCATCGTGCTGGCCAGCCCTACATCATCTATGGGCTGGCACGAGCTCTACACAGGGGAGGCATAGAGCCTGCCCAGCTCTATTTAAACCTTGCTGCCTAGTGGCTATGGCAGTGTGGTTTTTCTTGAATCAGAGGCATCTGGTAACCTCACGGCTTCAGTTTGTCAACTTGGTTTGTCTTTGACTTTTTCCAGATCCCTCTGCTCAGCTCGTCAGCTTGGCTCCTCCTTGGCATTTGGCAGATCCCCCCAGCTCAGCTCTGTGGCGCTCAGTTGGAGCACCCAATCACCCTTTCAGCTCTTGCGGTGGCTTTTTTAGTTGGCCGGGCTAGATTGACTCTTCTGCAGCTTCAGTCTGGATCCCCTTTTGTGTCAGCATGCCAGATGCTTCTAGGTTCACTGCTTTCCAGTGCAGCTAGAGATTGCCTCCTGGGGTGGCTGCTTCATTCCTGGTGACCCAAAGAACCCCAGTCATTGGTGCCAGTCATGGTCTGAATTTTCCACTCCTCTCTCTTTTTTGGTTACTGTAATTCGATCAACTTTAGCTAAGCTGTGAATTTCCTGCAGGCAATTTAATTTAGTGTCTCATAGGTGTAGGCATATTTTCTTTACTACTTTCAAATTTAGTTTTTGAATTTGCGATATATTCATTTTTCCACCAGCAAAATCAGGGCAAATAAGAATCAGGTGCCCCTTCAAAAAATGCATGGCCACCACAACTACAACAAGGTTGGCTAGGGACCCACTCCCTACTAAACCTGGCCCCTCTTCAGCCTTGGCTGGTAGCAAGAAAGCACCCCAAGTACTGGCAAGGTCCAGGTGCACCAAGCCTTCTAAGCTCCTGCCTCTGACAATGCCCCTGCTGCAACCCCAGCAGTTGATAATTCAGCCATCCTGCTGGGGATCACACAGACAGCTGACCACCTTTCAGAGAACTTTGATCTAATGGAAGGGCAGTCAGTATCAGCTGAGCTGTCAGCACCTGCATGCAAGAGCAGAGCCAAGAAACCACTTTCCCCTGTGAAGTCCATCTCATCCAGCAATTCCGGTGAGGATGAAGTCCAGAGTCATCCCCCATGAAAGAAGATGTGTACCAGGCAGGGCAAGTCTCAGGCAACAGAGGAGCAAGAGACCACCAGCAATGACTCAAGGTCAGGTGAGTCTTCCTCTGACAAGGATTCCGCACATGCATCAAGGGATTACTGGGGAAAAGGGGATCATATCCACAGTATGCCACCTTGGGCCTGGAAGCGTGGTAGAGGAGCAGGTCCTGGCGTGGTATGGGGATTCGAACTGCCTGATGCTGGCAGGACTACTCTGGCCTTTAGCAATGCAGAAGACTCCACCCCGGCATTCATTTGCCTAGGAAAATCTGGGAGCATATTTTGGATGGATATTATGTAGATGTCTTTTCATAACTTCGGCCAGACAGGGATGAGGGCACGCGTGGGCCTCGTTCTGACAAAAGCAATTCCAAAGTGGCCGTGGAACGTAGTTTCATAAACTGGATATCTGGCTATGTGGTCTTTATGGGGGTTGTGCTTTCAGCATATCCCAAGCACGGCTGGCACTTGGTCAACCACATATCTAATGTTCTGAAGGCTCGCACCATGGCCAATGAAACAACGGCTATAGAATATGATGAGGCTTTTCGCAAGAGGGCCTCCTATAGCAAGGTGGTTAGGTGGGATCTTATTAACCGTAACATCTGGCTGGTAAAAGCTGGTTCAAATATGAGACCCAGGTCTGATCTTACAGGATTTAAGCCAGGCTTCAAACATGAAACTCCCCACAGAGTCTACTGGAAATATAACCAAGGGAAATGTAGCCACATAAAATGCAAATTCATCCATAATTGTGAAGCTTGTCTGGCCCACATCCTAGGCTGTTCTGCTCTCTCAATGGTTCCTAGCCCCTTCAAGGCTCCTGATCCTCCTCCAGTTCCAGTGGGGAAAAGGAAGCAGGATCAGGAAATTCCAGTGCTTCCAACAGTTCAAAACAATACTCTCAGCATAGATTGGTCCTGTTTTTCTTTAGCACACACCACAATTTGCCTCCAGACTCTAGAACCTTTGCTTGCATCATATCCAAATAGGAAAATGGCAGCCTTTTTGCCGGAGGGCTTCGTGTCAGGTTTTCGAATCCTCTTTTATGGTCCACGTTTACCCACAGAATGTGGGAGCCTTGTCAGCCTGGGTTCTTCCAGTGGTGGTCAGAAAAAAGATTGCCAAGGAATGCGCTGAGGGTAGAATTGCGAGCCCCTTTACATCTCCTCCTCTCACTAATCTCAGGGTTTTCCCATTGGGCGGTGGCTCTTAAGAAGGCCTCTGGTGAATTCTGCCTCATATATCACCTCTCCTACTGTAAGGGTTCATCATTTAATGATGCAATTCCCCCAGAATTCTGTTCTGTAAGGTATGCATCCTTTAACGAGGCAGTTTGTTTGATTCAGTCTGCTTTTTGCCTACTTCCTGTCCATCCATCGATTTTTGCCTTTTGAGTTTTAAGCTACATGCCCTATGGTCTGTGGATAAAGCCATGCCCATGGGATGCTCAATGGCCTGCACTACTTTTGAGCCTTTTGCTCCTTTTTGGAGTTTGTGGTAAAGGGCCGAACTAATAGCCCCCATGTCACCCATTACTTGGATGGTTTCTTGCATTTTTTCCTGTTTGTTGGCCCATCTGGCTCCCCAGATGGTGCCTCTCATGTGGCCACCTTCCAAACTTTGGCACATGAATTGGGTGTTCCCCTAGCTAGGACATGTGTTAGAGGAGGGATAGAGGATGCATTTTGTTATGCTCTGGCTGGGGAGCTGCGCACACAGTTGGCCAAACACGTGGCCAAGCGAAGCTGTCGAGCTTTGCTTCCAGAGACAATAGACCTAGCGGATCCTAGTAGGGACCAACGGGGAAGCCTGCATCCTGAGACAGACCAATAGGATGCAGGAGCACTGTAAATAGCAAATCATGGGTGTTGGGTTTGTGCATGGGTGCAGTCAAGAACAGGGCTTTAAGTGGACCTGCGAGTCCAGCTAAGCAGTTTTGTTCTGACCTCTGAATAAACTTATGAGCTGATTTCACTGAATACATCTCTGGACCCAGTACTTTACACATTTATAACGAGGTTTCTTTTGCCCTTCCATGTGCTGATTGAGTGTGGTGCTAAAAGATGCATGTAAACTTTTTATTTTTGTTTTAATAAATATTTTTAAATGTGGATGCTGGTGGTGGATCTCTGTACCACATAGTTTCCCCAACCGCTGTGGACATGCTATTGTGCAAGAGGGTCCCCCAGGGAGGAGGAAAGCGGCTAGCATGCAAATGGCCAACTCTCCAGGGGAGCCCCAAAGCAGCATTTGGTCCTTATGGTTATCAGGCTCTGGGTAGCAGAAGATCTTAAGGTCAGGCCTCAGAAATAGGCAGGGGAGCTGAGAGTCCTGTTCCTTCAGTGGGAACACTTAAAATGAGCAGGTAATGACAGTGAATATCCTAGTGGAAGGAAGAGGAATAGCTCCCTCCAGGAGTTTGCACTAGCCAAGGAGGGGGTGGGCAGAACAGGGTCTGCAAGGCAAAGCAGGCCTGTTCTGTCACAAGATGGAACAGGCACTGTCTTAAAGAGAAGAGAACTTCCTCAACCAACAATGGAATGGAGGGTCATGAAGAGCCATTCTGCTTATATAGAGTCAAGGATGTCTCTCCAAGCTGCTGAGCCAACAGTGACTGGTGGAAGCATTGTGGAAAGAAAGACCTATTAACACAGTTTGCTGCTGTTACAAGATCTACTGGATTTTGATGATTGCAAATTCTCAATGTCAGTTTCATATCTGCTGGAGTTTCCTGCATCAGATAAAGTCATGAAATGAAGGAGACAACACTAACTATTTCTATTCATTTTGTTTCTCTCATGAATGGAACTTTTTTAGTTTGTTTTGTTCAGTGGTTCCAAAATGAACTGCATTCCTAGGACCCAGCAACACAGCATCACTGAGAATTATGGGGATTAATGTTTTTGGTCTGTAACCTTATCAGTGCCTAAGTGCCTAATTTGAAAGGGCATCTTCTCTGACCTGCTTATGAAAGCTGTTTGTACAAAAAGATCTGTCAAAAATGAGGTCTTTCAAACTTTTTAATGGCATTTTAAAACTTGTCCTGACCCATATTAATCATAAACTAACATTTTCAGTGCTGAAGAATAATGTAAGCTAAATTTTCAGTGTGGTGCCATTGGCTTTTGCTTCCACTATTACACTGATTTACACCAGTAAAGGATCAAGCCCAATGATGTATAACCTTAAGTCTCTTGCCTACAAAGTTTAATGGCAATAGCCTAACCTTTTCTTTCTACCACATATCACAATTATATGGTGTTTGACTTTTAAGTCCTTCGTAAAACAAATTCTGTTTCCACATAATGTCAGTTTTGTAGGTGATACAATAAGAATATTGGGGGGGAGGTGAAAAGATGTTTTTGGCCTATAAATGTGTTTGGTGGCAAAAGATCTTTTGACACTTGAAAATACAAATATCACCTCTTAATATAAGACACATGAAGCTGTCCTATACTGATTCAAATAACTGGTTTGTCAAGGTCAGTATTGTCTTTTGTCACTGGTAGCTGCTCTTCAGGATCTTAGAGATCTTTCACATCACACACTATCTGTTTCTTATTCCAGCATTTTAACTGGCATTGCTGGGAGTTGACCCTTGGACCTTCTGCATGCCAGGCAGATACTCCACCACTAGCCCTTCCTCCAAACGGTGATAATAACATCTTAAAATAATTGGTCCTGTGTAACCTTCTGTGCCATTGCCTCAGCTTCGTGATTAGCCCAGCCAAATGAGACAGTGGCATTGCCAGTTCCAAAAAGCAAAGCCTCCTCTCAGATGCCCCCTTTTGTTACAGAAAGAAGAGTGTATAGAATGCATTGTACAGGCAGACAAGCTAACTAACCCAGCTGCATTTCAGAGCTGGCTTGGGATGTGGGTTCCCTTAACAATGCAGCCAATGTTCCATGCCAAAAGTGATTACCTGAGAATGAGCGGCTGGGGACCTGTCTTCCTCATCAGCATTCAGTGCCTCTGACATAACTTTGGGGGGGGGGGTGGAATCCCAACTTAAAAAACAAAAAAGGGAGAGAAGATAAAAGGAGCTCAGCAAGGCAGAAAATAAGGACACTAGTGGCAAATTGATTAGGAACAAAAATTGCACATACTTTAAAAGTTGTACATTAGAGCAGAGCCACATGTCCTCCCCATTCAAGTCATGTTTCCCTTTGAAGTGATCCCTGCCACATCGAATCAAAGAGAGACTTTATGGGGCACATACATATATACGAGGCTGTTAGGTACAGAAGGCAGTGTCATCATTGTTGATGGACAGAAGTGCCTTCCCAATCTCCATTCTATTAAAGAAAACAGATTCCCAGATGAAAGAAGCCAATTCTCCCAGTCTCACCCTGCTGAGGATGGAACAGTCAAAGGGGTTTAAGAGTACATTCAACCCAGAGATCAAAAGAAAAATATGGTTGATAAGAGAAAATTGGCAGTGTATGAAGGTCACTTCTGACATTACAATATTCACTCATAGAGGTGTTTCTAAGGTGAAGGTTTTGGGGAGGAATTTAACAATTTCTGCTCTTGCTCTTAATTTATGGCCATGTTGGAAATGCAAAAACACATTTGGTTTTCATCCACCCTCTTTATGATGTGGCAGTTTTTCATGCTAATACTAAACTCCTGGGTGAAAGAGTGAGTGGGTGAGTTGTTTCTCCCATTGGCATTAAAGAGGAACATTATTTCTGCATTCCCAGCAAAGAGCCCCTCAAGGTTCTGAGAAGCATTCCAGGCTCTAGAAGCTTGTGTCATCTAGATATATGAATTCCCTATCCTCATGTGCAGTCAAAGGAAATGTCCTTGTTTCTGGACAATCTGAAGCAAACTAATTCCTGCAACAAATCCTAGTGACAATTCTGTCTCCGTATCTACTCAGAAATACTATCAAAAAATCCAGGACCTCCATACCATCCAGGGCTCATTCATCTGTGTATCTTCTAGCACGATGTTCTAGTAATGGTATTCAGCCATGTCTATTGACCAAATTGGAGTGTCTCTGCCCAAGAGAATAAATGAATAAATGAATAAATGAATAAATGAATATGAAAACATTAAAGAGGGGAACACTTAGGGGAAGGTGGTTTCACCTCCCTGAACATTCAAGGGTTCTACAGTTCAACAAAAAAAAGTTTCAAAGTTCAGTCAATTGCTGAGCTGGAATTTATATGCAGATTTGATCTCATTGGGATGGGAGACAACTCATTATAGATTGTAATTGCCCTTCCTTACACCTTTATGTGCACTATTCAGCTTCCTTTGCCAGTTCATCAAAATGCGTCATCCTTGGATTGTTCACTCTTTTGATGGTGTTTGTGCACTGCCTTGCCATGTTTTGGGATCCTTCTTGCCTCTCCTTGCAACAGCTCTCCATCCTTGTGCTTCTTCTATTTGCTTGGTGAATGTATTAATTGTGAGTATTACTTAATGCATCTGACAAAATGGACTCAGGCTCACAAAAAATGAATGCCACAGTGAATGTGCGTAAGGTGGCAGAAGATTCTGATGCCCTAAAAAGAGTTATACCCATCTAAGTCCATTGAAGTTAGCTGTTCTGGCTGAAGAGGTTAATGTAACTAGTATGGTTACCTTTCCAGGATTTTTGTCAAAGCAAGTGGAATACTGTTCCAGTGTTAAAGATTATATGAATCTTTTCAGGCTTTCTCAAATTGCATTGTACATGCTATTTGTCAATATGTGCATTCATACCAAAATTATAATAATAATAATAATGTGAGAAATTTTCATAAGTACTTGTCAATCGCTGCCCACATATGCTTCCTGATGTCAGTCATAAGTGTCATAAGTCATAAGTGCCATAAGTTTCAAGGAGGAGACCATATGATAGCCATACTGTTAGCAACACCCGCTTCTCATTTTCTTCATACCCCATTTTACAGTCAGGTTTGCTTAATCACCAGGAAAGTAATGGCTTGGCCTCGGCCTTTAATGCAGCAACTCCATCTGCAGACATCATAAAGAGAGGGAATGCATGACATGGAGATAAACATTGCTGATGTTTCCATATTAAGCAGATCCCATCAAAACCATTTCCCCCAGTGAACCATTCTACCCAGCCTATAACACACAAGAAACTGGAATACTTCCCAGACCAACAGGGCTCTACAATTCTCCCAGCATCTCTATAGCATCACAGTCCCATGGCTAATATAATGTGAGATACAGCTCTCATTCTGATGAAAGATATGGATTTATCATTTTTCATGCTGGTCTGCCCCACAAAACTAAATTCCTTGAGCAGTTGTATGTTGTTGGAAACAACTCAGCATTCTGTCAGTTTGTTTGTAGTAAACCTCTGCTTAGTAATCATGAAGTCTGTGTGAACAGAAGTCTGCAAAAGTTGATGGGAGTCTGCAGAAATTATTATTTGCTTCATTATCTGTCAAGAATTATTTTTACTGGCCAAGATCCAAGCTTTGCTGGCCAAGCCTTTTATTTATGTTTTTGTTGCCAAGTGCTCTTTTTTTCCCCCCTGTCTCAGTGCTTTCCTATTTTCCCTTTTCTAATGTTCCCATAATAAGAAAAGTTTAAGCTGTAATCATATGAACACTTACTTTGGAATAAGCTGCACTAAATAAAGTAAGGCTTGCCTATAAGTAAACATACATAAGATTGCACTGTTAGTCCACATCAATCTATGCTGAATTCAAGAAAAGTCATCAATATCCAGTGTCACCAATTTCCCTGCCACATATTTTGTTAGTCTTTAAGGTGCTACTGGACTCTTGCTCTTTTCTGCTGCTACAGACAGACTAACACGGCTCCCCATCTTGATCAATTGCCTTCAGTTGTTCAAAACAGCTTGGATACTCACTCACCTGTCAGTTTCAGAAGGTTGGCAAGTGAGCATTTACGACAACACCTTCTCAGATGGTTGAACTCCATCCTCTTGGATAAACAAGAACCTTGTGGCACTTACAAGAGGGGAGGGGCCATGGCACAGATGTGGAGCATCTGCTTTGCATGCAGAAGATCCTAAATCCAATCCCCAGCATGCTGAACTGTCATCTTTAAGGTATCATTTGACTGCTGTTTATTCTCGCTATAACAGGCTAACCCAGCGACTTCTCTGGAATTATTTCCATGGGGTGTTAGTCTGGTCTTCTGAGGTTTAGCAGTGATTAAAACTTTTTTTAACTAGGAATTTAGGGTTAACTAGGAATATAGGGTCAAATCCAGCCAGCTATTCTGTGCAGACTCACTCTATTCTACTGCTTATTACAACCACCGTCTCAAATGGACTTTGCACATGCAGATACCGTGAGTCCCAATATATCTTCTTTAGTGATCATATGGGGTCCCTTACTCTCCTTGCCACTATTAGAAAAGTTGCTTGGATCTGAATTTAGTGTGCCACTGTTGGAGCAAAATGATATTTTTCAGTGGCTTGTGGGTTCCCTATAGGGTTGGTTGGTGGGTTTTAATTGTTGGCCACTGCCTTTATATAAAATAAGATTTGTGTCCTTATGACATTTAAAAATACAAAGAACACACTTCTGTTATGGTAGAAATAAAAAATTGCTTAAACTGAGAGCAATCAACAATAAAGCATTTACAAATTATTAAACCGAATACGGCTTTCATTAATCCCCAGTGCAATGCATATTAATGTGGTTATGAATCATAGCTGCAAGCACACTGTAAACAATGTCATTTTAGCAAGAGGCACTTAGAATAAATCTTGACAACCCAGGAATAAAGATTCCCTTTTACACTGTCTCAAATCTCCAATCAACTGTTTTCCCAAGATTACTGTTTTCTAATGATTCCAAGAGATAACATATACAAGGCTGCATTCAGATGAATGTATTTCCAATTGCCCCATAACTCTGCATGCTTGTCATATAGGAGTGGGGACTAATACACGAGATTGGTTCTAATTCTACCATGTTAATGACAAGCTGAAATCCCCATTGCAAGATAGATCCAGGTGGTCAGCCGTGTTGGTCTGAAGCAGCAGAACAAATGTAGAGTCCAGTGGCACCTTTTAAGGCCAACAAAGGTTTATTCAAGGTATGAGCTTCCATGTGCAAGGCACACTTTTTGTGCCTTGCACACAAAAGGTCATACTTTGAATAAACCTTTGTTGGTCTTAAAAGGTGCCACTGGACTCTACATTTGTTCCCCATTGCAAGGTAATGGTGTGATAGAACAAAACCTGGAATGCTGAAAATAAAGTAATAGTCTTAATGAATTATTATGGCATCACTGGCTGGCTAGGGTGGTAAATGCAGCAAAAGTAGTCATAGACACTGATAAATTCCTCTGCTCTGTGGCACAATCAGCCCATATGCTAAGCCGTTAACTTACAAATTGGTGCTTTGAGCCCCCTCAGGAAGTGTTTCTTAGTTATCCACAGGGCCTTTTTTTTTTTTTTTTTTTTGAAAAAGCGGTGCCAGAACTCTCAAGAGGGAAATGAAGTTTTCAATGGGTATACTAAAAACTCATTAACTTTTAAACATTTTAAAAAAGAATTTTGTTGAAGAGGTTCCAGAACTCCATTCTGTCATGTTAACCCCCCAAAAAGCCCAGGTTATCCTCATGCTTGAAAGAAAGCCTCAGGCTCCATGGTACAGCACATTCATTGCCATCTCAAGAAGACTTCACTTGACTTAGATGGGTGTACTTCTTAAGATGGCACTGATTGTTTGGATATAGGCAGACCCAGTTCCAGTCCCTGGGTTCTCCAGTTTAAGGGCATCGGGTAGCAAGGGTACAGAGAGTCCTTCCTCTTCCTGAGATTCCAAAGAGTTGCTGCTAGTCAAAACAGACAATACTGAACTATGACCAGTAATCAAACTCTAGAAAGTAGTTTCAAATATTCACATGACTTATTTTGTTATGATGGCCATCACTAGGCAGATCAGCCTACCTGGAGAACTGAGTTGTCTCCCGTTAGACTTTTTTTTCTCAAAAACCACATTTTTAAACTTTAGTTATTTTGTTCATTTTTAATTATTTAATTTCAATTCCCAGAATTAAAGTTTCTTTTTATAACAGGATAACTGGTAGCACTCCAAAGTCCAGTAGTATTTTTTATTCCTAACAGATCTTTCAAGATTCCCTTAAGTGGCCCTAGAAACCACATTAGTTGTAGGATGCTTAAAGAGAACAAGGGAGTTCTTAGTTAAGAACAGCGATCATTTATTTAAAAATGTATGACACAACTGTTCTTATTCACTTTTTAATGCTAACAACTCATAGTCTGTAAAATACACATAGATAATTGAACTTGCTGAGAGTGTTACAGAATTTTCTGTTCGCTATTAAGAAATCACTGATATTAATTTTTTGAAGCCTTATCTAGAAATATGTCATGGGAACACTATACAGTGAGCACATGAAGCTATTTTGTACAGAGTCAGGCCATTGTTTATAAAGGTCAGAATTTTCTATTCAACTGGCAATCTCAGATCGAGTTCTTTCACATTACCTGATTCATTTAACTGGAGATGGCAGGGATTGAACTTGGGTCTTAGGCATGTAAAACAGAAGCTCTACCACTGAGCCACAGCCCATTGGAGGGGAAAGTACCTAAACCTCTGATGGCTTGTAGCATTATGTAATCAGAGTCTGTGGACATTCTCCATACATGAGAAGTTTAAGAAGGTTTTTAAAATGTAGAATCAAAACTTGGCCCAACTAAACAATAAAGTTGTTGCAATAATGAGGCATGAAAAACATACCATTTCCTTCATTTTCAAAGAAACAGAAGAACAGATAAGCGAGAAGTGTAAGACAAGCTTTTCTGGTTTTCCCAGCCAGGGAGCAGAGGATGCCCCTTGACCACCCTAAAAAAGGCTATGCTGGATCTCATGTGATTTGCATGGGAAAAAGCCATGTGTGATGGGGGCTGCGGTAAGAAAAATAATTACATGGAACTGAGCAAAAAAAAAAAAAGTGGCTCCAACCCTGTAACAAAAGATAATCCAAAAATAAATAGGAGACTTGTGGCAGGAGCATCTCCTTAGAAGACTAGAAGCCACTTCATCAGATGCATAAAGAAGTCCTCACAGGGGTTTCCGGTCGGAGGAATGGAGGTCTGACACGCTTTGCAAATGCGCAAGGCGGACAGTGGCTCTTCCTGACAGCTTGGGTGGATTAATCCACCTGACGCAACCTCACACAGGTAGTGTGAGGACCAGCAAGCAATATAATCCAGGTTTGAGCAACCTCGGTGAAGGGAAAGCCTCAGAGGAGACTTTTCCGACACCTTGAGCACTGCAGCCGAAGAGGATTTTTGCGAGTATCTCTAAGGAGCCGAGCTGAGCTGATAAATTCAGCATAAAACCTCCAATTCCCCTGATTCCTTGGCAAAGAAGACAAAGTTTAAATGTTGGGACCACATCTGAAGCGAAGTAACAACAAAAGGTAACGGAAAAAAAGTTTTTGCCTTACCATTACCGTGTTTTGAAAGACGAAAAGCAGATCGGGTGAAGCAATAGACTGTTGTAGACTGGATGAGAGCAGTTTTGAAGCGCTAAAAAGCTGAATTTGAACTTAAAAAGCCAAAAAAACAAGTTGTTTAACATTCCTGCGGTTAAGAAGAGTCGGGAGGGGGAGCCAAGCATCGCCAGACAAAGAGGGAGAAGGGAACCAAGCATCGCGAGATTAAGACGTGAGGACTGAGTTAGGAAGTGACGGCTAGAAGAGCAGACAAGAAGGGAAAAGGAGAAGAACCGGAAGAAGGTAAAGGGGACTCTAAATACTGCCGGACCAGAAAGACCACAACAGGAAGTGACGTGCAGAGAGCAGACAAGTAAATAAAAGGAAGGGACAAAAGGAAACTATGGCAAGCCAGAAGTAAGGTAAAAAGACTATAACCTTTGACATTAACCATAGAGAAGTCGCGCCCACCATTTTGGATTTATAAAATTTTTAAACTGCAATATCTCAAAGACTATATAACTTAGAAGGCTGAAACCAACATAATTTGACTTGGCAAGAATAGCTTGTTTGAATGCACTAATTGGTGTTCGACTTGGAAAACAAGATAAAATCGATCTTTTTTAAAGAGACAAGACGGACCGCGGACTAAGATCGAGAGCAGCTACATGGTCCTCTCCTACAATGGCAGCAAAAAAAGAAAAAGAACTACTAGCCATTATGGAAGCAATGGAAAAGAAAATGTTAGACACTATAGGAGAGGTAAATGTTAAAATGAATAATATAGCGGCTCAAGCAGATAAAAATTTCATGGAATTAAAAGCAGAATTTCAAAAATTATCCACAAGAACACAAGATATAGAAACTAAAGTAAAAGAACTGGAAGAAAGCACCCATAAGACAATGAGAGAGAATGAGAGGATGGAAAAGATGATGCATTATAAAGATATGCAAAACCATTTGAGATTTCGAGGGATTGAGGAAAAATTGAGTGAAGACATTTTTACAAGAATGCAAGAAGCAATAGCAGATTTTTTACAAGAACAGGAAGAAGTTGTTAAAGAGCACATGGATCTTGTTTATAGAGTTAATTCTACATACGCAAGAGACAAAAACATACCAAGAGATGTGGTTGTCCAATTTACAATGAAAAGAACAAAAGAACAAATCTACAAGAAGTGCTTTACTGATCCTTTTGTAATAGATGGAAAGAAAATTATAGTAATGAAAGAATTGCCTAGAGCAATGCTGCAAGAAAGGAAAAAATTCAAGCATCTGACGGATAAATTAAAGGAGAAAAAAATCAGATTTCGTTGGGAAATACCTCAAGGACTAAGC
Source organism: Lepidodactylus listeri (assembly GCA_029233225.1). Taxonomy (NCBI): domain Eukaryota; kingdom Metazoa; phylum Chordata; class Lepidosauria; order Squamata; family Gekkonidae; genus Lepidodactylus; species Lepidodactylus listeri. Next base: position 53,252,035 of record JARCFY010000012.1, read on the forward strand.
TTCTATTATGGCAACTCCAGAGTAGTGATTAAAAGTACAGAAGAAATGTACGCATTCCTGGGAGAGAATAAAGATGACTTTGGAGATATTTAAGAATATATCAAGATGGATTACAAAATACTTACATGGAATGTAAATGGACTAAATTCACCCCAAAAACGTAGAATGGTAGGTCACTGGCTGGAAAAACAAAAATGTAATATAATTTGCATACAAGAAGCTCATCTTAAAAAACAAGACCACAAATATTTAATAAAAAAAAGATTGGGAGAAGAATTTTATTCTTTAGCAAGTAATAAAAAGAATGGTGTTGTAACATATGTCAAAAAAGATTTGGAACCTAAAGTAATATTTAAAGACAAAGATGGAAGATATTTAGCTATTGAAATTTTACTGCAAGGACTGAAAACTTTGATTGTGAACACTTATGCTCCGAATGGAGCCAAAGAAAATTTTTTTAAAGAACTTCAAATGGAATTGGACAATGTAAACTATGATCAAATTATGATGTTAGGGGATTTCAACGGAACTGTAGATAATAAATTAGACAGGCGCTCTAAAAGAAAGGATGAGACATTAGGGAAGCTTCCCAAAAATTTTTTTGATCTGATAAAACAAGAGAAGCTGGAAGATATTTGGAGGAAAGCTAACCCACAAGGAAAAGATTTTACCTTTTATTCTAATAGACATGACTCACATTCAAGAATCGACATGATTTGGATGACTACTAATTTAACCTTTAAGACAAGAAAAGTGGAAATTCTAATAATTTCAGATCATAATCCGTGTTTATGGACAGCTGGGCAGGTAAAAAAACAAAAGAGATGGAGAATAAACGAGGACTTACTAGACAACCAAGAAATAATTAAAAAATTACTTGAAGAAACAGACCTATACTTCCAAGTAAACATGCAGAAAGAAGTAAAAATCCAAACCGTATGGGATGCATATAAAGCAGTGATGAGAGGACTATTGATATCGCTAAATGCTAAAGATAATAAAAAGAAAAGAGAGCAACATGAAAATATTCTACAAGCCATTAAAACAAAGGAAGAAGAACTGAAGAATAAACCAGGGAAAAAGAAACTGCAAAAGGAAATCTGGATGCTACAAGACCAAGCAAAAGCTATTCTGAACCAAGAGATGTACTGGAACTTAAAAAAACTTCAACAAAAAGCATTTGAAGGTGCAAATAAACCCAGAAAATACTTAGCATGGCAATTAAAGAAAAAACGTGAAAATAAATTTATCACTAAAGTGATAAGAGATAACATTGAGATAATAGATAACAAAGGAATAAAAAGAGAATTTTTTAAATACTATGCAAAACTTTTTAAGAAGGAAAATAAAGACAGAAGAAAGATTAAAGAATACCTGCAAACATTAAAGTTACCAAAACCAGCAGAGAGAATTAAAGAACTATTTAACAACCCAGTATCATTACCAAGAGATTAAAAATGCAATAAAAGACTCAAAATTAGGAAAAGCGGCTGGACCGGATGGATTTACAGCGAAGTTTTATAAAATGTTACAGGAGTCAGTTTCACCGGTGCTACTGCTACTGGTGAACGATATAGGAGTCACTGGCGAGGTACCGGAGACCTGGAGGGATGCATCCATCTCATTGATCCCGAGAGAGAGTCGGGATTTGACTAATGTTGAGAATTATAGACCGATCTCTTTACTGAATAATGATTATGGGATTTTTGCTAAGATTGTAGCGGATGGACTGGAGGAGCACCTTGGGGGGACTGTGTAGACAGAACAAGCAGGATTCTTGCCTAGTCGACAGATGGGGGACAATCTAGGAGTAGTAGTGGATGCCATAGAATACTACGACAAACACCCTGAAAAGGAGGTGGGCTTTTTCTTTTTAGATGCAGAGAAAGCGTTTGATAATTTAAACTGGGATTTTATGTTTGAAGTTTTAGAACATCTTGAGATTGGTGAATATATGCTTAACCTCATCAAAGCAATATATAAAGAGCAGAAATCCTCTTTGATAATTAATACTGAAAAGACAGACGATTTTAAAGTTGGGGAAGGAACGGGACGGGGATGCCCACTTTCGCCGCTGCTATTTATTTGGATTTTAGAAGTTCTACTGTTAAATGTGAAGGAAGACAAAGAGATTAAAGGCTTAACAACTAAAGGTTTTTCTTTTAAATGCGGGGCCTTTGCAGATGATGTGATGTTCATAGTGGAAGACCCCTTGTCCGCACTGCCGTGTTTGTTGCGGAGAGTGAGAGAGTTTGGTGACTTGGCAGGATTTTATGTGGATAAGAACAAATCGAGGGTGATGTGCAGAAATGTGTCAAATGGGAGACAAAGTGAGTTACGGAGACTTGTGGAATGTGAGGTGGTGAAGAGGACAGGGTATCTGGATGTGGGCCTAACAATGAAAAATATTGATCTTTATGAAAATAATTGTGAAAAATTATGGTTGCAGATTATGCAGGATATTGAAGGGTGGAATGTATTGGATTTGTCATTGCTGGGTAGAATTGCGGTGGTTAAGATGAACGTGTTACCACGATTGATGTTTTTGTTTCAAACTATTCCAATTGTGAAAGATGTAAAGGCATTTAAATGTTGGCAGAAGGACTTGTCTGGGTTTGTGTGGGGAGGGAAAGGGCCGGGAGTTGAGATGAGAATGGTGTGTGATGCTAAAGAAAGAGGAGGGTTTCAGTTGCCAAGCCTGGGGTTGTGCCATGGTGCAGTGTGTTTGACCTGGGTAGGGACATGGACTGTGTTGCAGGGTGGAAGGTTGTTGTCCCTGGAAGGTCATGATTGTAGATTTGGGTGGCATGCATATTTGTGTTGTGGTGAGACAAGAATGGACAATATGTTTGGGCATCATTGTTTGAGAAGAACACTGGTGGATGCGTGGACAAGATATAGAGACTTTTTTTCAGAGGAGATGCCTATGTGGATTGTACCCGCAGAAGTTTTGCATCCAACATCACGGTACGGGGGACGGGATTGGTTGAAGTATAGAGACTTGTTGGCAGGACATGGTGGAGACTTCGAATTGGAGGAGCGGCATCAGATGGACTTTGATTGTGGTTGGCTAGGATGTGGACAGGTATGTGATATGTATAGAGGTGATAGGAAACACGGTTTTGGGGAAAAAAGCGGTGAGGTGGAGCAGGTTTGGGAGGAAGGTGGAAGGAGAATGGTTTCTAGAATGTATAAAGTCTTGCTAAAGTGGTTTTGGTGCTGATGAAGTGGTAAAAGAACAAATGGTAAAATGGGCGATAAACTTTGGCAGGGACGTTGGGGTGGAATCTTGGGAATTTTTGTGGAGGGATGCTATGAGTATATCTACGTGTTATAACTTAAAAGAAAATTGTTTTGGAATGATGTATAGATGGTGTGTGACACCGAAAGGAGTTGCGAATATTGGTCGGAATGTGTCTAACGGGTGTTGGAGGTGTGGAAAGAGAGAGGGTTCTTTTTATCATGTGTGGTGGACTTGTGATAAAGCAAAGATTTATTGGTCAAGAATACATGCAGAAATGGAAGAAATCTTGAGGTGTGCATTTGGGAAGTTGCCCGAAATGTTGTTGCTTGGTCTTGGACTGGAGGAGACGGGTGTGGGGGAAAAAACAATGGTGTGGTGTGTGGTGACAACAGCAAGAGTGGTGTGTGCACGGGATTGGAGAGATGGAGGAGTGCCAGAGGTGTGGGAATGGTTGAGGGGACTGTTGCGTATGGCTGAAATGGATAAATGGACTAGAAGGTTGAATGATCTGTGCTCGGAGACCTTTTTGGGGGATTGGAGGGATTTGAAGGAATATGTTGAAAAATACTGGGATATGAAAAATTGCATTTGTACATGGTTATAGTAATATAGAGTAGTGGAGTTGGAGTGTGTGAATGTATTGAGGATGGTTGGACAGGGAAGTTGTTTTTTATTTTGGAATTATGTAGGAATATAGAAAGTAAGAATTAATGTATAGGTATTTTTGAGAAATGTGACCGTTGCCAGAAATGTAAACATGGATGTGGGTGTTACTGTTTTGGATGGAGTGGAAAATGTGTTATGCTTCGGATGTGGTGGGAAACCGTTAATATAAGATAGAGACAAGGTTATACAAACAGAACAAAATGTTGTATAGTGTGGAAAAATGGATTTGTATAAGATAAATGTATTATTTTTAATGTTTGGAAAAATAAAAAAAAATTACAAAAAAAAAGAAGTCCTCACAGGCACAAGGAGAGGGAGGGAGGGAGGGAGGGAGAGGGACGGGGAGAGGGAGATGGAGGGACATGAGGTTATGATGAAAAATATAGTAAACAGCAGGGCCATGGAATGCAGGAAGTAGGGCTGTACAGTTGAATTGCTGACCCAATAAAATACCCAATATTTTGGGGAGTGGATTGTATTGGCAATATCCAATACATTTCTGACTCCTCCAATATTACCAGTCCCACTAGTATCAGAATCAGGAACCTTGTTGAGAAGGCAGGAGAGGCTATTGGGGAGAGAGTTCTCGACAGCTGATTTGCAAAACATGAGCATTTAAACATTAATGGACCTTTGCTGTCAACTGGGAGGCCAAATATACCCTCAGTTAAAATAATGGCCCTCAAAAGCTTAGAGAACAGGTGTAATACCAGCCAATGGGGAGAGAAGAAGAAGAGATTGGATTTATACCCCACCCTTCACTACCCAAAGGAGGCTCAGAGCAGTTTACAATCCCTTTCCCTTCCCCTCTTCACAACAGACATCCTGTGAGGTAGGTGGGGCTGAGAACTTTCTCAAGAACTGTTCTTGAGAGAACAGCTCTGAAAGAATTTATGACTGACCCAAGCAGCAGCCACATGTGGAGGAGTGGGGAATCAAACCCAGTTCTCTCAGATTAGAGTCCGCACTCCTAACCATTACACCAAAATGGCTCTAAATAGGGGGGTTGCTCTAAATAATGGGCAGTGGCCTAACCTCTGGAGTCTTTCTGATACAGTAATAACACTCCTGATATTTAATGATAATGATAAGCATGCCATTTTTAACATCTTGATATGGAATTAAAAGGGCAATTTTGATAGTGCACAGGAAGTATGAGAAAGACAGAACTATGAAAAATGTACATGTGATCAAGCGAAGCTTAGAGACCATACATAATAGCAGCAACTCCTAATAACATAATAACATAATTTCCCTAGTTTTGCCAAACAAGTTAACCCCTAGACACTTTGAAGAGTTTCACATATGCTCAGATGAATGAAATGATCTCTAAGAGAGAAGGTGGATGAAAATAATTTCTTACTGTTTTCTGATTATGCATTTCTTTATGGTAAGCGCTAAAGCCAGCTTAATCCATTTGGTTAATTATGGAGAATGTACTTCCAGTTAGGACTGGCTTCTCTCCAGCTTTGGTGACATTGAGCACACCATTTGTGCTCTGAACATCATACTCTTCCAGCCTGATGAAAAGCTGGGGGGGGGGGGGGGGATCAAAGGCTACTGCCCTGATTTACAGTGAGCTGTTTGTTGACTTGCAATAGTGTTATAAAATGCTGTACAAGTACAACCCATTTGCTGGGAGAAATTTGTGCAAACCCACAAAAGTGTTTTTAAAGTCCTTAACAATTGAAAAGACTCACATTGTCAGAAAGTTATTTATTCCATAAATGATTACAATAAAAATTGCTAATAAGATGACCCCCATTCAAACATGCACAGGAGCATGAATGGATGGAATTGCACAAAATACCATCTGAGAACCTGAGATAGTAGCAATTTTAGAGACACAGCAAGCATTTTAGGTCAAGAGAAGGAGGAAAAGTAATATGTGTTCTGAATTGCTTCCTGATTTCTTCTCACTTTTTTCCCCTCCTTAAAACTTTGTAAAGATTTCACACAGTGCAAATCAACCAGCACAGCTTGTACAGAAGTAGTATATTTCTGGCTACCGGGCAATTTGTTTTATGTGTCCCTGGTTTTTAAAGGCTACAGAAGAGCTTTGTACTGAATCCTGGGCAATTGTCAGAAGAGATATGAGCTGAGCATTTCCCAAGCCTGATTTTTGTGTAGGCCCAGATATGAGTCATTTGCAGATGTTTTAGGTGTGTGTAGTGAATGGGGGGGGGGTTGTAATAACAAGCTCCATTCCCCCAGTCTTCATGTGCTCCTTAGAATACATGCTTAGGCTGAGGACAGACTCGTGTTCTGCTGCGCTTCCGCGGCACAGCAGAACAAGGTGGGGGGAATTGCCCCCGCCGCACGGCGTTCGCACACAAGGAAGCCACCCGCAGCATCCAGACTGTGGGCGACTTCCGCCAGCAGCGTGCAAACACTGCACGGCTCCCCTGGCTGGTGCACGTTCACACCCGCCGGAAGCGGGTGGAACACGTGCGCAGCAGCCGGGACACCACTTTTAAGTGGTGCCCGGCTGCTGCGGGAGGAGCGCGACGCCGGACGCGTTGTGTCTGGCCCACCTCCTTCAGGCAGATGTGGCAGTCTGGACTGCCGCTCTGCCTCCACTTTTAAAGTCTGTCCTCAGCCTTAGATTCTCTGGACATACCAATGTATAAATGTATGGCTTTCTCTATGCAATTTGGAAAGTTGGCTTTTCAGGTTTTCTGATAGTGAGGAGAACCTTGCTTATGCCACTGGGGCTATCTCCCACTCCTTATATCAAAACGGCTAAAGAGACCATCAGGAGCACCTGGCCTGAAATGCAACAGGATAGAGGATTAGGACCTTGGGAACTAAAGACGGAAACAACTACATGTTGCAAGGAACCAGGCCATCACTATGGGCTGAGAACTGGTGGGACCAAGGCACAAAGCGCTCCTGGACACACCACCGTCCCCATTGTGGGTTTTATAATTGCTTTTAGACTAGTTAGGTTGCTAAAAGGTAATTAGGTCCGCTCCCTATAGTGATTAGATAGAACAGGAGGGAGGGAGTGTAGCCTTGTGCCCAAATTGGTGTTGGGATAACAAGGAAAGAGGTCAGGGGGGGACAGGTTAGATAGGTTGGTGGGTATTGGCAGCCTAGCTGGTTAGCTTTACACTCTGTGGCCACCTTATGGGAACTGGCCAATTAGATGGAGACAGGCCAAGCGATATCAGTGCTCTTGGGGAGGGGAAGGTATAGCGGTGGGACCAGGCAGACATACAAGGGAAGGGGGCGGAGAAACAGAGAAGCTCGGCCCCCTTCCAGCCTGTGTCCCATCCCAAGGGTGACAGACAGTGGGGCTGGGTATCCCCCTCCGACATTGGTGTTGTGCAATGCCAGGTCCATAAGGAATAAGACCTCCACCCTGCGGGACTTTATGGTTGAGCAGGGTGCAGACCTGGCATGCGTGACCGAGACCTGGGTGCAAGAGGGGGAGACACTAGCTCTCTCCCAGATGGCTCCGCCTGGGTTCTCGGTCCTTCACCAATCACGGACCGAGGGACGGGGGGGTGGAGTGGCGCTGTTCATTCGGGAGGCTTACTCCTACAGAGCGCTCCCGCCGCTTAAGCTTGAGGGCATAGAATGCTCTGGCCTGGTGTGGGACACTGGGGAGAGTTTGGCTATTAGGGTGGTGTACCAACCGCCCAATGCACCACCCATTAGCCTGCCGTCGCTGGTCGAAGCCGTGTCGGGCTGGGCGTTGGAGCACCCTCGACTTATAGTCTTGGGTGACTTCAATGTCCATGCTGACGATGCGGCCTCTGGGCCGGCGAAGGACCTGGTGTCGGCCATGGCCACACTAGGACTCACCCAACTTGTAACGGTGCCCACACACCGGGCGGGGCATACGCTCGACTTGATTTTTGCGGCGGGGGTTGGGGTGGGTCCGATTACTGCTCTGCCAGTACAATGGTCGGACCACCTTGCTCTGAAGGCCCGTCTGAATGTCCCACTCAGACCCCGTATGGGCGGCGAGCATATTTTGGCTCGCCCGCGGAGCCAGATGGACCCTCAGAGGTTTCAGATGGCCCTGAGGGAACTCATTCCCTCTGGCGGCTCGTTGGATGAGTTGGTCGAGGACTGGCATGGCCGGCTCCAGGCCGCCATCGACGAGATCGCCCCCAGGCGTCCTCTTCGCCCTCGTTCTAAGCGGGCTCCCTGGTATACCGGGGAGCTGCGGCAGATGAAGCGAGAGCTGAGACGATTAGAGAGACGGTGGCGCCGAGCCCGTGACGAAGCGGCAAGAGCATCCTATAGGACGTTTATGAGATCCTATGAGATGGCAGTCAAGGCTGCAAAGAGACAGTTCTACGCGGCCACGATTGCGTCTGCAAGCTCACGCCCAGCACAATTATTTAGAACTATTCGGTCTTTAACAGAACTGCCACAAGGCAGAGTAAATGATAGGGAATTGGATATTGGCTGTGAGGCTTTTGTGAGCTATTTTGCAGACAAAATCTTGTCGCTCCGCCGTGACCTCCCCGCCACAGTTGAGACAGTATGTGAACTTGAGGCTCCATGCACGTCTTCTAGTTCCATTCTGGATTCCTTCAGCCCACTCAGCTTTGAGGAGGTTGACAGTTTACTCTCTGCTGTACGCCCAACCTCATGCAGCCTTGATCCGTGCCCTTCGTGGCTGGTAAAAGCCGGCCGGGAGGGGTTACGAGGTGCTCTCAGGGAGATTGTCAACAAGTCCCTCCAGGAGGGACTGTTCCCTGGAGTACTCAAGGAAGCGATGGTCCGCCCCCTCCTGAAAAAACCAACATTGGATCCGGCCGAATTGGCCAACTATCGGCCGGTTTCCAACTTGCCCTATTTGGGCAAGATTTTGGAGGGGGCGGTGGCGATTCAGCTGCAGAGTTTCCTGGATGACACCTCTGTGCTTGACCCGTTTCAGTCTGGCTTCCGGCCAGGTCATGGGACGGAAACGGCACTGGTCGCTCTCACAGACGACCTCCGGCGGCATCTGGATCAGGGCGGAACGGCGGTACTGGTGTTGTTAGATCTGTCGGCTGCGTTCGACACGGTTGACCACCAGTTACTGATCCACCGCCTTGCCGACATAGGGGTTCAGGGGCTTGCCTTACAGTGGCTCGTCTCCTTTCTCCAAGGTCGGGGACAGAGAGTGGCGCTTGGGGAACACGTGTCCCGGAGGCACCCACTTGTATGTGGTGTGCCTCAGGGGGCGGTGTTATCTCCCATGTTGTTCAACATCTACATGCGCCCTCTCGCCCAGATTGCCCGGAGGCATAAGCTGGGTTGTCATCAGTATGCGGATGACACCCAGCTATATCTGTTGTTGGGCGGCCGGTCCGGGGCCACCCTGGATGACCTGGAGCGGGCACTTGAGGACGTAGCGGGCTGGCTCAAGCTGAGTCGTCTGAAAATTAATCCAACGAAGACGGAGGTCCTTTGCCTGAGTCGGAGTGGACCGGGGGTGGGTATCCCACTACCGGCCTGTGGGGGGGCTCCATTGGTGCCAGCGCCGCGGGTCCAGAGCTTGGGAGTGCTCCTGGATGCCTCCTTGACTATGGAGGCCCAGGTAGCAGCCACTGCCAAAGCAGCCTTTTATCATCTACGGCTGATTAGGCAGTTGGTACCCTTCCTCGAACACAATGACCTGGCAACTGTGATCCATGCTATGGTCACCTCAAGGCTAGACTACTGCAACGCTCTCTACATGGGGCTGCCCTTGACTCAGCTCCGGAGGCTGCAGCTAGTGCAGAATGCTGCAGCCAGGCTGCTGATGGGACTCTCAGTGAGGGACCACATCCAGCCTGTGCTGAGGGCGCTGCACTGGCTGCCTATAGCGTACCGGATCCGGTTCAAGGTGCTGGTTTTAACCTTTAAAGCCCTATATGGCCTGGGGCCTGCCTACCTAAGGGACCGCCTTTCCCCATATATACCCCAAAGAGCACTGCGGTCGGGCAGCCAACATCGCCTGACCCTTCCGGGCCTGAAGGAGGCGAGGCTAGCAGCCACCAGAAACAGGGCCTTCTCGGTGGCGGCTCCCCACTGGTGGAATGAGCTCCCAGAGAACATCAGGGCCCTGCGGGACCTTTTACAGTTCCGCAGGGCCTGCAAAGCGGAGCTCTTCCGCCAGGCGTTTGGGGCCGCCACCGGGGTGAATGGCCCTCAGGAGATGGCACGAGGGCCATCTCTAAAACACCATGGTGGCAGCCTCCTGGTTGGTGTAAGCTAGAGGCAGGTATTGGTGCTGGTATGACGCTGCTATTGTGATGAAAGTTCCGTTGTAATTTTAAAGTGTATTTATTTGATGTTATGTTTTAACCCTGTAATTGACTGATTTTATGCTGTAAGCCGCCTAGAGCCGGTCCGCTGGCTAGGCGGGATATAAATTGAAACAAATAAATAAATTATGTGCACACAGGTTCGCTATCTTACTGGACATTTTTTTTCTCAGTTGAGGGAAGAATCATACTTACCCAGAAAACTAGGTGGAAGAGGTCTCCTGAAAGTTAAGCAAGCAGTTGAAGAAGAAAAACGATCACTGAATGACTATACCAAGAAAACTGAAGAGAAGTTTATAGTTGAAGTATACAAAGCAGACTTATTTAAGGTTGCAGAAACCAAAGAAGATTACAAAAAGGTTGTAATCAAAACTCACTTTGACAAGTGGAAGGAAAACCACTTGCATGAGTAATATTTGAAGGACAGAGAGAATAAAGTTGATAGTGAAAGTACCTGGTAGTGGCTCCAAAATGGGCCTTAAAAAAGAAATGGAAGGACTCATTCTAGCTGCACAAGAGCAGGTACTCGGAACAAATAGTATGAAATCCAAGATTCAGAAGACCAGTGATAAGTGCAAATGTCGACTTTACAAGACAAAGGATGAAACAGTTGACCACATGGTCAATGCCTGCAGTAAAACTGCTCAAACTGACTATACAGAAAATCACAAAAGAGCTGCAGCTATGCTGCACTGGAACCTTTGCAAGAAGTATGGCTTACCATCTACCAGAAATTTATGGGAGGACAAACCAGACAAGATAATGGAAAATGCTGAAACAAAGAATCTTTGGGGCTTCCGATTACAAAACCTTTGGAGCATAACACCCCTGATCTCACAATTGTAGAAAAAATGAGAAATAGGGTTTGGATCATTGACATTGCAATATCAGGAGACAACAGAATAGAAAAGAAAGAACAGGAGGAGATCACAAAATACCAGCATATAAATGTATACATAGTACGAATAGAGCTAGAGTGCCTCTGGTGACCATTGTGCCAGTTGTCATTGGAGCCCTTGGAGCAGTGTCAAGAAGTCTCAGGGAACACTTGGATATTCTGGCCATTGAACAAATAACACCAACTCAGCTTTGGAAGACAATGTTGCCTGGAAAAAAAAGAATTTTGTGAAGTTACATCTAGGGATCAGCACAAACTGGGAAAATGGAGGTTCATGGTTTCTGGGGTCACACAAACCATGAACCTTCATGAACTTCCCTGTTTAATGAACCAGTTCGTTTCATGAGGTTTGTGATGTGGTGGTGGTGGGGGGGTCTTCTCTCCATCCTTTCTGCTGGGTGTGGCTCCCCAAGGCCAGCAGAATGGAAGTTGGGGGGAGGGAGACCTTGCAAAAGCCATTTAAAGGGAATGTTCTTAAATGGCTTTTGCAAGTGGCACAATGCACACTTTTAAGTGAATTCATTGCTTGGACTTCACTCATGTGTGGCTTGCAAAAGCCATTTAAAGGGAACGCTTGGAAGCAAGGAGGAGAGAAAGGGATCATTGAAATGGCTTGTATCTGTTTCAGCCTATCAGCTGATGGGCACACTAGCCCCACTGTTAAGCTGAAATGGATGCAATCCATTTCAGTGATCCCTTTTGCTCTCTCTCTCCCCCCCCCCCCCCGGCTTCTCACCACAAACCTCTGAAAACTACATGGAGGGTAATTGGTAGGGATGGGCACAAAATTTGGTTCATGAACCACAAACCAGCTATGTTCATCATGGAATTAGGTTTGTGATGAGGTTTCTGCCCAAGAACTTGACTAGATCTCAAATTGCAGAACACCATCTACTAGTCAAATATCTGACTGTGATGATAAATAATAATAGTACAGCTATTGGGTCCACCAAACAATATTTGAGGGCTACACATAACTGTTTAAATAGTTGCCATACTGATAGTGCAATCCTACTTTCTTGGAAGAAAGCCCCATTGAATAGCCCTGCGTAGGATTCAGAATAGACCTGTTTAGGATTGCTTTCTTAAAAGTTCAGTACTTAGCAGAGTTATATCCTGTTAAGTCTGTCTACTTCAGGTGATCTTGGGCCAATCACATATTCTCAGCCTCACCTACATCACAGGGTTATGGTGAGGATAAAATGGAGGGGAGGAAAATGATGTTGTTAGCCGAATTGCTTTAATTTACCTTTAGCAATCAGCAAAATACACGGGTTCTTGCCAACTATACCAGGGTCCCACCCCTCCCGGGAGTTCTCAAGGAAAGAGGCACGTGAGGCAGATAGCAAATTAAATGCTGTTTACTAAATGATGTTGTTCAAGCACACAAAAACAGATTCTCACATACATACACACAGGTCTAGGGAAATAAAGATAGAAAATAGCACTGTTGCAATTTGCAGGAGTTCATTGGTGGGGAAGCAATACGTTACCTATCCTAAAGAGGAGTTGTCTGACCGAAGGAAGTTCCAACAGAGGATTAGAGGGACTGGAAAGGCAAGCTGGGGGGGGGGGGTAAAGGAGGGGGGTAAAGCAGATAGGGGACGATGGCTTAAGAGAGCGAATGCCTCTGCTCACGGTCTTTTATTAGGTGGTCCTGGGGAGGCTGCACAGACCACATCCCACTAACACACCTCTTAGGTGGTCCGTCCCTTCTGGACTCTTCCATAGGTAAAAAGGTGGACAAAGGGAGGAGGTCTGGGGGATGGATAAGGTTGCAAGACTATGACCTCACCAGGAAATATACACTGAGTCTGGGGTCCGATGACTCACCTGGCCATACCTATTGTCAGTTGATGGTTTTAGCCAGGTATCTGATGGCTGGCACATTAGTTGCTAGGCAGTCTCGTTAGCATCACTATCCAGATGTGTATTGGGGGAGTGGGGGTCAGCCAGCGGTCTGACAGAAGGAGGCCTCATGGCAAGAGGAATCCTTTGTCTTTCCCTTGGGTGAACTGCTTGGGGTGTCAGCCTCCTGGCTTGGGCTGGAGCTGGCTCCTATGTGAAGAAGAAAGCGCAAGTCCCTACCACTGCTGGCGACACAGAGTTCAATCTTATGGATAAAAATCCATAAGAGCACAGAAAAGTGCCTTGCTGGCTAACATTTCCCCCCCTCGGAGACCTGAAGGCGTCAGGTGAAGGTCTCCGAATTTGATCGATACAATGATGAAAATTGAGACAGACTGCATGATGGTGATCCTGGAAGAAATAGTTGGCAAGGGACGGACCCAGAAGATGACAAAAATCTATCGCAATTAAAATGCCAAATTGTTGCTGGGGCGGACATAAAAACAAGGCTTTGTGCATTAGACCACCAAGGGAGCCTATGTAGAAATATTTAAGTCTCTAAATAGCAGAAACATCCTTAACTGAAATATTAAAAGTAATTCTAAAAATTCCTTATCTTAAATTCATTTGTAAAAAGCCTTATAGAAGCATTATAAGTTTCTTATAAGGGTATTATCTATACATAAAGCATTTAATACTTATAGCGGAAGTACACACATTTGTATCAATAAAAATACTCCACAAGGAATGCACAAGGAAATAAAATGGTTACAAACAATTCTTCGTCCATCTCTCCTGAGCGACAAGGCTTTTCTGCTGGAACAGGGCAACTGGTGCTGTTTGAACAGGAGAGAGGCGCGCTTTACACTGTATCTAATGGAACACCAGGACTCGTATATCTTCGGCTTTTCGGAAGCCACTCGGGTCTTGATCAATAGCTCATGAAGCTCTCGGTTGCGCTCGTCACTTCTCGGCACGGACACGAGTCAGTTCGGCCGGGAAGGAGGAGACCGGTTTGCATATTGAGGAGTCGCCCCCCCTTGCTATCTAAAAGCATCATGGGTACTTACTTACATTAGGAAAAAAGGATATTAAAATAAAACATAGTTTAATGATTTTGCAAGCAGAGTGTCTAAAGGCTTTCAAGAAATGCAGAAAAGGTCAGAACAGGTCATACATCTGGAATCATTGTATTATGAAAGACACATCATCTTGGGGTCCTGGCTGGAACAATCACAGGCAAGGTATTAACTTGTGACTGACCCAAGGTCACACCAGCGACTGCATGTGGCAGAGTGGGGAATCAAATCCGGTGCTCCCAGATAAGAGTCCATGCACTCAACCATTACACCATACTGTCTCTCCTAGAGATTCCTGAGATGTGATGTACTAAAAAGTTAGAAGGAAAGCATGCCAAGGAAGCAATCTTAAGATTTCAAATAAAAGCAAAGTTACCAAAAACTGTAAAATTCTAGAAATATCATTTTGTTGTTAAAGAATTAAAGCTATAAAAATTGCAACAACAAAAAGAAATATTAACTTCTAAGCAATGATCTGTTGTCTTTTGGCAGAGGGGCAACTCTAGAGCAGTTTGCCCAAAAAGGGAATTTAAACCTAGTTTAAGAAGGGAGGGAAGGAAACCTTCCTTTCAAAGCATTCTACAGTAAAATTTTCATCACAAAGGGTAGGGTTGCCAACTCCAGTCCAGGAGATTCCTGTCGATTAGGAGATGCAACTTAAAAAGAACAGTGCATAAAAATTGCATAAAATCAATACTGCATCAAATCAACCCGTTTCCAGAGAAACTGACTTTAGCATTCTGGAGAAAGGCTGTAGCTTTGGGGGATCTCCAGGGCTCTCCTGGAGACTGACATTCTCGCAATAGTGGCCACATTCTTAGCTAAAAAGGAAGAAAAATATTCACTACCCACCCCCTCCCTGTTGCCTTAAGAGAGAGAAGGGGGGGACTTTTTAACAAAAAGAGGGAAGGAGAACAATGACAAACAGCCCCCTCTCCACCTCATTTCAGAGCTGCTGGCTCTTTGATAATGCAAATTTCACAAGAGGGGAAACGATGGGGGATGAGAGGAGACTTTTGCTGGATGGCAAGGTTTTCCAGATAGACTGTCTTTGTCTGATGAGGCTCTCTCAACACGAGTCTCAAAAGATTTTAACAGGACTGCTGCTACAGTTCAAAAAGTTTGGGTCTTTTCCAGGCCAGATTAAAAGAAGGGAAAACTCAAAAATAAAAATAAAAATAAAAAATAATAATAATTCCTTGCACCAAAAATTCCTTGCACCAAAAATTCCTTGCACTCCCCCCCTTGAATTCACAGAGCCCTCTGTGAATTCACAAAACAGAGCCAAAGTAAAAAGGGAAAGAAAAACCATTCCATATTTCTTTTCACTGTGCACCCCTTTTCAGTTCCTTTAAGGTGGGGGTGATATAAGAACTTTTCTCTCTAGGGTTGAGAAGGAAAAATAGCCCTAACAGAACAGGGGAAAAGCAACAATTACCAGCACTCCTCCATCTTATCTCATGCCTGCTAGTTCTTTGATTATGCAAATGTCACATAAGGGGAGATGAGGGCAGTTTGCCCTGCCATGAGGTTTTACTGCAGGTAAGGTCAAAGTGGGCTCTGTTTTTTTTTTTCCAAAGGCAGCTGCAAGGAGAGCCTGCCTGAGCTTTGCCAATTCATGATGTATCAGGAGCCACTATAATTACAAATACATTGTAGTTAAAATGGAGAATTGTCTGCTTCTTGCAGACATGGGAAACTACCTTACTGCTGGGGCTCAAAAGTTTGAAAATGTGCCACTTAAAAAAAGGTATTTGTAAACAGTTAAAACAAAATGTTTCAAAAGAAAATGTGGCTTTTTCTACACCCTCTAGAAGGGGCAGCCTTTAAAGGCTTCATAACACAAAACAAAGACAACACATTGTACCTACTGAGGTTTCAAAATGGAAGAAAGTGCTGTGGGGGGAGGAGAGGTAGTTCTCCTTCCCCAACAGTTCAATGGGAAGTCTCCAGGTCTGACCTGGAGATTAGTATCTCTATGGACTATAGAGAGTTTACAGAAAGAAGGGAAAAATAAAAGTTATATTTCTGATGTTATGCTTTCACTGCTGTGAATCCTGCCCAATTAGGTTTGGGAAGGGGAAAATAATTGCTCCATTTCTTTTTGGGCTGCTAAAGTCTCCTGATTAAGCTAATTTTAAATTGTCAGTCTTCTGGTTGTTTTAAAGAACTTTTCTGTGTTCACTTGACCTGCATAGGCCAGAATGAAAAAAGGCAGAAAAACCTTATTCGTTTGTGCTATGTCCCCTCAGTTTTAAGGCAGGGCAGACACAGCAAAAGTCTCTCTTCTCCCTAGAGTTGAGAGGGAGATGATCTTTGCTTTTCTAAAATTGGGAAGGGCAATTAATAATCAAAAGTCTGCTTATCTCTTACCAGTAACCCTGTGAGGAGGCTGAAGTCGAAATTGGGGAAACACCAAGAGTTCTGTCTCTGTGGGGCAAATGTCGGGAGGTTTGGACTTGAGATCTCTCCATTGTAATAGGGAGGGCTGAAGTGGGCCAAAGTTTAAGGCCTCATGAGGTTCCATAAAAGCCTGGTGTGCGCATCTACTGAAAGCATAATTAGAAACTGGCACATCTGCAGAGACAGTCACAGAAAGCTGTTCCCTGCTGATGGAAATGGTCTGGGCAAGAGGTTTAGAACTCTGTGTAAGCTCAGAGGTTATTTTCTTCTCTGGAGTTGGAAGTACAGAAACTGGATCAGAAATTGTTTTCTCATTCCCATGGGAGAGAGGGGGAGCTGCAGTTTGCACAGCTTGATCCTTAAAACAGCTGTGATTTCTGTTACTCTGGATTTCCAAAATTCCTAGTCTCTGAGTTATATGCTGCATTAAAATGGTACTTTGTTCCAACTGATTCTTGATGTCTACAAGTTCCCTGTGAAATCCTGCCTTTTCTTTAATAGAGGCTTCTAATTTCCGCTGAAGCTCCTGGTTCTCCCATTTCAGTTGTTGGATTTCTAGATCTCTGCTTTGATCAGGATCAGTGAGTCCTCTTGGTTCCTTTTGAAGGGGAGAAGTTTCCAAAGCAGTAGCTTTATGGAAGTTGCTGCTTTTTCCTGCAAGTCCTGCTGCCAGGTGAGGGTGAGGAGGATTTTTACTCTCAAGTGGCACACACACATTCTGTGTGGTGCTGCATTCCATGTTGCTAACAAGTTGGGGGCTAAGCACATTGAGAGGAGCGCCTGTGTCTCTGTGAAGGGTGGCAGGTTTCATGTTCCCTGGAGTCCCGACCCCTGCCTGGGCGGTCAGTCTCTCCCAAGTGTCCGGCTGAAGATGAGCCAAGACATGGTTGGGGAGAGAGTGGGACTCCGGGCAGCCCTATGCTGAAGCTAGGCTGCAGCCTTGAGAGGGATGCAGAGTAGCCACAGGATGACTGCCTCGTGTCTCATATTCGGCCAGAGCTTTGACCAAAACAGCGTCAGGCTGCTGATCAAATTTACTCATGTCTGCCCCAGTCTCTTTCAGCCGCATCCAGAGGCACCAGTGGAAGGAGTCATAGCCTTGGGGAGACCCCGGCCATGTGCGCCCTTCCCCTGATTGCCCCGAGTGCCACTGATTGGACTGAAGAGGGGCAGGGTTGTTTGGAGGTAGCTGAGGGTAAAGGGAGTGTGTCTGTGGCTGGTATGGTGGTGGAGGCTGCCCAGGTGGTCTCTTGAGCTGCTGCTGGCCATAATCCCTGTGGGGATATGGTGCAGAGGGTTGGAGCCGAGCTGGGGCAGGACCATGATCATGGTAATAGTCATTTCTACCATGGCCTCTATTGCCCCTGTTCTTGTGCCTATCATATCTTTTGCCTTTTCCTCTGTAAAAGCCTCCTCTGTTTTGGTAATTGGAATGAAGTCCATTATTGTTATATGTGATTGCCTGAATGGGTTCTTTCTCTTCCCTGTCTTTGCCTTTCTTAGTTCCCTTGGCAGGTGTAGTGACTCCTGTGCTGCGCAATAAAGTTGCTACTCTTCTGATTTTCTTTTCCATATTGGCCCAGCTTCCCCTAGTGGGATCAGGAACATTGAGGGCTAACTGAGTTTGGGCATTGAATCCATGCATAAGCGCTTCCCTGAATTTGTCATCATCATAGTTGGGGAGATCGGTTTGCGGGTCCATGTCTATTTTCCCTGCTAAGATGCCTAGGAGCTGTTTTCGGGCCATGTATGTTTCGGGGTCTTCATTGGGGCCTTGTTTTTCTAATACAAAGAGGGCATTTAAATTGGTGTTTGGATTGAGGTATTTTAAAACGTCCTTCATCCATTTAGTTTTGGAGGCCGTAGTTAAATTGCCGCTTGCTATGGCTGCATTGAGAGTGGGGAGGTTTGCAGACTTTATGCAATGGCGAGCCACTAACGTGAGGTCTTCTCCACTAGCAGAGTTATAAGACATGTCCACATTAGCCATCCATTGAACTGAGTTTTCCCTGTTTAGGGGGCCCAGCTGTTCGGCTATGGCTTTGACCTCATCAGGTTTCCAGAGCCTAGTTTTGGTCACGATTTGGGTGGTAGTCTCATCACCTTCCTTAGTGACTGTATGCTTGGTGCAGATTGGATGTACGGGGGCACTTGGTTCCAGGGAGGAAACTTCAGGGAAGCTGATTACACTCCCGGGGTGTACAGAGGAGATTACTGCCTGCTGTAACCCCACTTGTTTCTTAAGGGCAGCGATTTCCCTCTGACAGGCCTCATGGTTGGCTTGCTGCACTTTGATTTGATTTTGTTCCATTAGGAATTTTGCCGCAGCCTTAGAGGTATTTATCTCTTCCCTCGCTTGAGTTAAGGCAGCCTCTGTGAGTTCTATTTTACGGTTTAGGCCCTCGATCTTTTTATTAGCATCTTGGACAGCAATAGTGAGGCTTTGGTTTGCCAGAATTACATTTAGTTTCTCTGTCCTCAGCCTATGTTCCTCTTCCTCATGGGCCCTTTTTAACTCATTTATCTCCTGCTCTATTTCGTCTTGTCGGTTAGCCATTAATTCCTCATAGTTTGCTCTTTGGAACATGAGGTCTTGTTCGTGCTTACTTTTAATGCCACTCAGTTCCTCTTTAGCTTCTAGATATTTTGATTCTAATTTCTCGAATCGGTCTATTTCTCTAGCCAGGGCAGACTCACGTTGCCGGACTAATTCCTCTTGCTTTTCTACGTCCTCCTGAAGGCGTTTGATTACAGCAGCGGCGTCCCGCAGAGCTGTATACAAAGCCCAACTGGCGGCTTGATCCTTAGCCGCGGAGCCTGGTTTTTGCTCCTTGCAATAGTCTTGGAAAGCGTTTTGTACCAAGTTTAAGGGATCGGGGCCTTTGAAAGATCCTTCCTTCCAAGGCGACGCACCTTTCTTGATCAACCATTTCTCAAGTTTGGGCTCGTCACTCTTAGAGCGAAACATCTTTCAAGGAGTTCTCCTGCTTTCACTTACAACAGGGGCAAAGACTGGGAAGTTGTCTCTTCCACTTTTCTTAGATTGTAAAGCTGCCTGTGTTAGCACAGGCTGGCTAACGTTACAATTAATTGGCACACTCTATATGCAGTTTTTAGGATCGGGGGACTCTCACCCCGCGACACTCAGGGATTACTTTTTAACCCAAAAACCTGGCGTTTGAAGCTGAGGAATATCCGTTCCTTCAGACTCCGGGTGCCTCCAACCCAAAGAGACTCCTCTGTCTCCGAGGTTCCTCTACCTCTTAACTTTGGGGTTTCGAGAACGGGGTGGCCAAGCCTCGCTTCTCTGACGGGATTACCTCCTAACCCGTATTATAAGGTTTCTAGGCTTCTCCTAGCCTCTCTGGATTACCTTTAACCACAGACCTGAGCTATGGCGGACTCAGTCTATAGTGAGCTATGGCGGACTCACTGAGCACTGGACTTTCTCTAGCCAGTAGGGTTTCCAGACAATATGCCTCTCAGGGTAACCCCGAACCTAAATTAATTATTTCCACTTCGTTGAGCGAAGTAAGGCAAGGGAGGAGCAAGGGTGCGCTCAAAGAAAGGTTCCTTTTTTCGGACTCAGCGGGTGTATGTAGTGTATGTAGTGTTGGTACAACTGGTCTAGCGCCCTACTCTGGTCTTCTTTGGATCCCTTCCCACAAAATAGACGCGCGGACGGTCACACAGTTTGACCTGGGGTTCAAAGAGAGAGAGAGAGAAGGGGGAAGCCACCCACGATAGGTTGCTCACTAGAGCCAGGCACGCAGACAGAAACCAATCATACAGCCTCTCCAAGAGCTCCGGAAGTGGTTTTTCCCTTACGTCTGTGGGTTAAAGACACGCCTGTCGACTATGGCGCGAAGTTTAACCCTCAGGGCAATCCCGGACGAGCCCCCAATTCTGTTAGCCGAATTGCTTTAATTTACCTTTAGCAATCAGCAAAATACACGGGTTCTTGCCAACTATACCAGGGTCCCACCCCTCCCGGGAGTTCTCAAGGAAAGAGGCACGTGAGGCAGATAGCAAATTAAATGCTGTTTACTAAATGATGTTGTTCAAGCACACAAAAACAGATTCTCACATACATACACACAGGTCTAGGGAAATAAAGATAGAAAATAGCACTGTTGCAATTTGCAGGAGTTCATTGGTGGGGAAGCAATACGTTACCTATCCTAAAGAGGAGTTGTCTGACCGAAGGAAGTTCCAACAGAGGATTAGAGGGACTGGAAAGGCAAGCTGGGGGGGGGGTAAAGGAGGGGGGTAAAGCAGATAGGGGACGATGGCTTAAGAGAGCGAATGCCTCTGCTCACGGTCTTTTATTAGGTGGTCTTGGGGAGGCTGCACAGACCACATCCCACTAACACACCTCTTAGGTGGTCCGTCCCTTCTGGACTCTTCCATAGGTAAAAAGGTGGACAAAGGGAGGAGGTCTGGGGGATGGATAAGGCTGCAAGACTATGACCTCACCAGGAAATATACACTGAGTCTGGGGTCCGATGACTCACCTGGCCATACCTATTGTCAGTTGATGGTTTTAGCCAGGTATCTGATGGCTGGCACATTAGTTGCTAGGCAGTCTCGTTAGCATCACTATCCAGATGTGTATTGGGGGAGTGGGGGTCAGCCAGCGGTCTGACAGAAGGAGGCCTCATGGCAAGAGGAATCCTTTGTCTTTCCCTTGGGTGAACTGCTTGGGGTGTCAGCCTCCTGGCTTGGGCTGGAGCTGGCTCCTATGTGAAGAAGAAAGCGCAAGTCCCTACCACTGCTGGCGACACAGAGTTCAATCTTATGGATAAAAATCCATAAGAGCACAGAAAAGTGCCTTGCTGGCTAACAATGTAGGTCCCTTTGGGTCACCATGGGGAGAAAGGCAGGGTATAAACTGAAATGATAGATAAATAAATAGATTGCAAGGGTGTAAATCTTATGCCCTGACCTGGATGGATGAAGCTAGTTCAATCTCATCAGATCTTGAAAGTTAAGCAGGGTCAGCCTTGGTTAGTAATTGGATAGGGTTGCTATGCAGAGGCAGGCAATGGCAAACTACCTCTGAATGTCTGTTGCCTTGAAAACCTTATGGGGTCGCCATAAATCAGCTGCAACTTGAGGCACTTCTACCACCAATTCTTCTTAGGATTGTATGGTTGTTTTATGTACTTGCCTCAAAAGGGTAGCTCTGTTATTTTAGGAGACTTGATAATAGTAATCCTCAGTGTGCAGCTCATAGGATTATGCCCTGAGAAACCAACTTCAGAAAGCCAAACTCCATTAAATGAGAAAAACATAAACAATTCTATTTATTGGAGAGCCAGTTATCTGCACCTATTGGGAAACACCGACGAAAGATAATTCTTTAGAACAAATTGCCTATTTCTTGTTGTAAAAAATAACTGCCTGTCATTCAGTTAATTAATTATGCACCATACTATTATCTTAGATCGCTGGTATTCCAAATTGTTTTTGTTCTCTTGGGGACAAAGATAAGAATTGGCTCAAAGTGCTCTAACTTTTTGTTAATATGAATGTTCAGAACATTATTTCTTTATGGAGAGCCAGTCTGGTGTAGTGGTTAAGTGCACTGACTCTAATCTGGGAGAACCAGGTTTGATTCCCCACACCTCCACTTGTACCTGCTGGATGACACTGGGCAAGCCATAGCTCTGTACCAGCTGTTCTCTCAAGGACAGTTGTCTCAGAGCTCTCTCAGCCCCACCTACCTCACAGAGTGTCTGTTGTGGGGAGGGGAAGGGAAAGGAGCACACTCTGAGACTCTCCAAGTGAATGAAGGGCAGGATATAAATCCAATCTCTTCTCTTCTTTTATTATTATTTTAAACACTTATAAACCCACCATTCTCCCAGATTACCAGAACCCAAAAAATATTAGGAAATGATTTAGAACATTTATTTAAATCTTTGATAATATATGTGGTTTATAAACTGTTTTCTGCCTGAGTGATTTAAGAACATGAGAATATATATGTTCACCTGTGTGGGAACCTGTTATTGGCTGACTGTGCACATTGGTCCAGTCTCTTAGCTTCATTTTGAATCCCAAACTCCATATTGGAGTGCATAATCAGGTGGCACCTGGAGATTATAAGAACCTCTTCAATTGGACTTTGGGCCTGGAAGCATCCTTGAAGATAGCCCTTCTCTCAGGAAACAATCAAAGCTCTCTCAGTTCATGTCATCGGTACTAGCTCTGCTGAGGCTGACTACTCCTCAGATGAGGAAGAGGCAGGGAGCCATCCAGCCTCCTTAGGAGTCAGCCCAGAAAAAGGATCCTCAACAGTACCTGAGGAGGAAAAGTCCCCAGCAGCTACACAGGAGGTACAGCCACAAGGAGAGACTGATCCCGAGCTTGGCCCAGCACCCCCAGTTGCAGACACCCTGAGGCCAGACTCCCTGCCTAGTTCTCCTGAATGCCCCAGACATAGCCTTTGCAGACTCAACTCCCAGGGAAGGGAGAACTTCCTCATAAATACTCCACACACCTGCCTCAGTGCGGTAGCAACTCTGCATACTCAGACCTGTTTCTGTGTGTGTAGCACGCACTCCTTGTTCCTGAACCCTGCAACCTTGGATTGACTCCCTGGCTATATGACCTCTGGCTCTGTTGTTTACTCTGATTCTTTAAGAATCAAGGACTCTGTTTACTCTGATTACTCTGACCCTGTGTAGGGTTGCCAAGTCTTACCTGCTGTTCAGCGGGGGGAGAGTCCTTGCCGGTCGGGGATTCTTCTGGAGATGTCATCACGTCGGGCACATTGGGACAGGACCTCTCTAATTCAAGGGGAAACCATAGAGTTTTCCCTCGAATTATAAAGCGTTCCTGCCCCCGAAACATGCCTGACACAATGACATCACCTCCAGGTGACGTCTTCGCACCGGGCATGGCTTTGCAGCCTGGCAATTTGGGGGCGGGGTTCCCCCTGGCAGCCCAATCCAGGCCAGTGGGGAGTGGGCCACTCGAGCAGGGGTTTTCCCACCCCCGGGGGGAGTTGGGAACCCTAGGACTGTGTTTACAGCTTCTAGTGTGTAGGCTCTGTGGCAACCAGCTGAGTCAGCACAGTTTGTGGAACTGTGGGCACTTTCCTAAGCATTGTCCCTAAAATGAGCAGATCAAAGCCCCAACTGGTGAATTATTGAGCCTTCTTGGTTGCAACTAAATTTCTTAAATAAAAATTTGCTTGACATTCAGGAACCCAGACCCAATTCAGAGGAATCCCTTTGGATTATATGGCAATATTTTATGAAGCAGAACCTTCCATTCAATTTGAAGCTTTCCTGGAATTGCCTCATTTCCACGCAATAGAGTCTATGCTATACTGTATTTCAGAATCACAATCAATTGTACATATCTAAATATATAGCAATACTCTAATAATTTTTGCAGTCTGACTGTGGTACACCCTCATTTTTACATGTTTATGCAGAAATCAGTTCATTATGTGGGACAAAGTCCACATTATAGTTTTTATACTTGTTTCCTTGACATGCAAATGATGTCTCCAGATCTAATAGATCAACAGATATTTTTATGACACATCACATCATGTTACATAAAGTGACATGTATAATTAATGCAGGAAGTGAAATGGCATATTATAGCCCGGTCTCATCAGATCTTGGATGCTATGCAGGGTCAATACTTGGTTTGGAGATCACCAAGGAAGACTTTGCAGGAGATGGCAATGGCAAACTACTTCTGCTTAATCACTTGACTTAAAAACCTTCTGGGGTTGCTGTAAGTCAACTGTGACTTGACAACACTTTACACACTCACAATCAAGACAGTCCAAAACAGAATTACACACCTCTTAGGCCACTGACTGAGGCCACTGCATAGAATAACGCTGGCTATAACGCAAAGGGCAACCAAACTTCACATACAACTTCACAAGAGTTTTTGGTATTCTAAACATAATCACCTTTACTTAGAAGTGGAACTAATTTCCAAGGAAGCATACTTAGCAACTACAGGTGAACACTGAGAAAGATTTTTTTTTATAATTTCAGAATCTGGGCTTTAGGGGGAAAACCTTTACCATGATTGCTGGATTCTCATGTAGGCCATTACCTGTTCAGGTTTCAAATCCATGTTTTGGGGGTGGGAGGTTGTTTGTGGATTTTTGGGACCATTGTTTTCAATGGGAAACCAATCTAAAGATCTGTAGCAGCTGTTTTTAAAGATAATAGCGCCAAATTTACATAGAACATAGTACTCACTGTAATCTAAAGTTTCAATTGAATTGGACCAAGGGGTCCAATTCTACAGGCCACTGAACAAGGTGCTCCCAGCTATCTGACTTGCAGAGGGAAAACGTGGCTCTCCTACCACGAAGGAGTAAGTAAAGAAGGAGCTGGCCAGAACAGCAGCTCTACTGGACGCTGTGTCAGCTTGGGCCAGCTGGGAGCCACCTTTCACAGGCCACTGCCTGGGAAATTTGGAGAAAGGAAAACAACATGCTTTCTGCTGCTGATGGTAAGCATCTGAACATGAAACATTATGTGGATTTTTCAGGGGGTATTTTTCATAACGCCTCAGAATCCTGGATTAGTGTAACCATTCCAGAAAATCATGGTAACAGCATGAAACAATGATTTTTTGTGTGTATTTTCAGCTTGGGCATTCCAGACTTCTGGAATTAGCAGCATAATTTTAGACTAGTAGTAGAATTAGCAGCATAATCTTAGTCTCTATTGTTAGCACTATTAGCAGCATAATTTTGGTTTCTTTGGAAGGCTTGTATCATCTGTTTGAGAAATATAATCTGCCATTATTCAAATAACAGTGACACAGAATTCTAGCTTCTCAAGAGGACCAGGTATTAAGGCTGACAAAGGAAGTGGTTCTACTCCTTTGACCTGCTTGTTCTATTTGTTCTGTTTCAATAAGAAAAGCTGTGTAAGCAGAATATGAAATGTTTGTTGCTTGTCTTTTGCCTGAAGTCTAACGAGATGTTACAAGAGACTCAAAGCTACTGTCACTCCAAATCTATTCCCCTTTTTGCCTTATAGCTAAACATCACATAATGTCACCACAGTGTTCATTCCCCCGCCCAACTTCCCATCATTAGCTGTCAGTGGTGAAGCACCACAATATCTCATTTTTCATCGCATTCAAATAGATCTTATGGAGAAGAAAAAGAAGAGAGAAAAAGGGGTGGCAACTCAACATTGCTGATATTTATTTAGTTGGAGTAGAAGTGCTAGATTGACAGTCACTAATGTGTCTGGCACATTCCTTGATATTTTGCAGTTCATGCATGCTTGCCCCAAGCAACTTGCCCTTTTTGATTGTTCCCTCATTTGGCATTATTTGACATTTATTACTTTACTTTGATGTAGTAAAGTATATTCACTGCAGCGGGATACAAAAATAGAAACCGTATCAAAGTATTTCACATTCAAAACAATTATACTGAGTGGTAAAAAAACCAACACGCAACATAATTAAGTTCAAGGAATAAAAAGCATGAGGTTGGAGCTAAAAGCTGCATTCTGCTAAAAGGTAGACCTTTCTGGTAGTTGGGTGCCTTGCAATGTCAAAAGTCCACCATTACTAAAGAAAAACCTTTGGATCCAACCTTGCAGTGCAATCCCAAGAATATTTTGCTAGGAGTATTCCCCATTCAATCGACCTGAGTAGGATTCTTTTTTTTTTTTTTGTAAAGAAATTTTATTTTTTCAAAACATTAAAATTAACACATTTATCTTATACAAATCCTTTTTTTCCATATTATATAACATTTTATTCTATTTGTATAGTCTTATTTTTATCTTGTATTAGCTGTTTTCCACCACATCTGAAGCATAACACATTTTTCACTTTATCCAAAATAGTAATACTTATATCTATGTTTACATTTCTGGTAACGGTTATATATCTTTAAAATACTTATATACCAATTCTTACTTTCTATATTCTTATATAATTCTAAAAAAACAACTTCATTATCTAATTATCCTTAGTACATTCATATACTCTAATTCTATTCCTTTATGCTATTATAACCATGTATAAATGTAGTTTTTCATGTCCCAATGTTTTTCAACATAGTCTTTCAAATCCTTCCAATCTTCTAAAAAGGTCTCTGAGTACAGATTATTCAACTTTCTAGTCCATTTATCCATTTCAGCCATATATAACAATTTTTTCAACCATTCCCACACTTCTGGTATTTTTTCATTTTTCCAGTTTTGTGCATACACCATTCTTGCTGTTGTTATCATATACCATATTATTGTCCTTTTCTTTACATTTATCTCTTCTAGTTTAAGTCCAAGCAATAACATTTCAGGCAACTTCTTAAATGTACATTTCAAAATTTTTTCCATTTCTGCATGTATTATAGACCAATAAGTCTTCGCTTTATCAGAAGTCCACCACATATGATAAAAAGAACCTTCTTTCTTTTTACATTTCCAACATTTGTTAGATAAATTCTGATTAATATTTGCAATTTTTTTTGGTGTCATATACCATCTGTACATCATTTTAAAACAGTTTTCTTTTAAATTATAACATGTAGATATACTCATAGCATTTTTCCATAAAAATTCTCAAGATTCCATTTCAATATCTTTGTTGAAGTTTATCGCCCATTTTACCATTTGTTCTTTTACCATTTCATCAGCGTTAAACCATTTTAACAAAATTTTATACATTTTAGAAATCATTTTTTCCCACCTTCCTCCCAAACTTGTTCTATTTCATTATTCTTTTCTCTAAAACCAGATTTTTTATCACTTCTATACATGTCATATATTTGTCTATATCTTAACCAACCATAGTCAAAGTCCATCTGATGCTGCTCCTTCAATATAAAGTCTTTACCATGTCTTGTTAACAAGTCTCTATACTTCAACCAGTCTTGTCCTTTGTAACGTGATGATGGATTTAAAACTTCTGCAGGTACAATCCACATAGGTATTTCTTCTGGAAAAAAGTTTTTATATCTTGTCCACATATCCATTAGCGTTCTTCTCAAATAATGATGTTTAAACATATTGTCCATTTTTGTTTTACCATAATACAAATACGTGTGCCACCCAAACCTACAGTCATGGCCTTCCAGGGACAATAACTTTCTATCTTGTAACATAGTCCATGTCCCTACCCAAGTCAAACATATTGCATCATGATATAGCCTTAAGTTTGGTAACTGGAACCCACCTCTATCTTTAGCATCACACATTATTTTCATCTTAATTCTTGGTTTTTTCCCTCCCCACACAAACTTAGACAGTTCCTTCTGCCAGCATTTGAATGTTTTTACATCTTTCACAATTGGAATAGTTTGAAACAAAAACATTAATCGTGGTAACACATTCATCTTAACCACCGCAATTCTACCCAACAATGACAAATTTAATACATTCCACTTTTTAATATCTTGCATAATTAGTTATTTTTATAAAGATCAATATTTTTCATTGTTAGGTTCACACCTAGATATTTTGTCTTTTTCACCACTTCACATTCTATAAGATTTTGTAACTCAATTTGCTTATTATTTGACATATTTTTACACATCACTTTCGATTTGTTCTTATTTACATAAAATCCAGCCAAGTCACCAAACTCTCTTACTCTCTGTAACAAATATGGATTATATTGTTTGCTAGTCCTGGATTATATTGCTTGCTAGTCCTCACACTACCTGTGTGAGGTTGCGTCAGGTGGGTTTATCCACTCGAGCTGTCAAGAAGAGCCGCCTTCCACTTTGCTCACTTGCAAAGCGCGTCAGACCGCCATTCCTCCAACCGGAAACCTCGACCTGAGTAGGATTCTGAGCAGACTTTCTTAGGATTGTTCTCTTAATCAGAACAGAGGAATGCTTTAAATACATATATACATATAAAAGATATTATCAGAATTATTTCAGCTGTTACTGTAGTTATATTGTGAGGCTCCTGGGATGATATTTGCATGGAATTCCAGAGAGTAGGAGTCCATTAATCAAGAAGCTAGGAGTAACCTTGCCACAGGGTTAGGTCTAACACAGGGGTGGCCAAACTTACTTAATGAAAGAGCCACACAGATTAAACATCAGATGTTTGGGTGCCACATGACATAAACAAATATTACATACATTTTTATTGAAAAATAGGCAGATTTGCTTTTTATTAACATTAATTGGACTGACAAAAGTAAAAACAAAAGTAGTAAGAATAGATATTGATAATGAAATTTATTTGTCCAATGATATTTGTAGGCTGGCGGGGGGCTTTGAGAATGCATTTAAAGTTGGAGTCTGATCATACGCACCCATTAGCCGTGCGAGAGGGATGACTTACCAGTGGATTAAAGTAGCATGATCACACCAGCACATGTGAGAGGTGTCGTGCACCCATCAGAAAGCCGCGGGCAAGCCATTTTGCTCCACCAGAGAAGCAGAGTAAAAAACTACTAGTTAAACTCCAGTATCAAACGGGTTGCTGCGGTCCACAGTTGGACTTTCCCCGTGTGATCGCTCCAGGGTGAACTTGTGGTGTTGGGGATAGTCTGATAAGGCTATCCTGACATCATGCCATTGTTTTTTTCCCCTTCTCAGTATGCATATCATCGCATACTGCCAGCCAAAGACCCCAGGTTGGAGAGGCAATTTATCGATCCCCTGTTTAAGCGAATAAGTGAATCGGAAACAAACGACAAAAAAAAAACCCAACTCGCCCGCGGCTGCATCTGATCATGCAGTGGAGAGTTGCGCCAGCGGCTTCACAGATCTGTGTGATCATGCAACTGCAGGTCAAATTGCTCCGGGGCAAAATAGCCTCACCCCCCCCCCCCCCCCGGATTATCTCGCTCATATGGCCAGGTCCTTAAAGTTGCTTTCTTTCTCTGCTCCCCACTGCCTCAAGCCTACCCAGGGAGGGGAACACTGGCTGGGAAAGGGAAAACCAATCAAGGAGGCATGCCTCCCCTTTGCTTCCCGAGCTGCCCTGCTGGGAGCAACATAATATGTGTGAAAGAGCCAATGTGGTTCCTGAGCCACAGTTGGCCACCCCTGGACTAACATGATAGAACAACTTGGATTAAAACCTACAAACTTTTCTAGATCTTCAAGTATCTATATCAGGTCTTGGTTAAGTCATTTCCACTGACAAAGCTGTTTCCATTGCTCCAATTATATGGGGACACTGGTCTATGAACCAAGATTTTCCTAGTGATACTGATCTCTAGACAGCCTCACTCTCATGATTTCAGTTCAATTTCCATAACTTTTTGCAGGATAGAAATTGCATGAACAGAGTTCTGGAGGACTGGGTTCTTACATACTATTACTACTGTAATAGTAGTACAGTACAGTACTACTGTAAAAGACTACTGTAACGCCCTCTACATGGGGCTGCCCTTGGTGCAAACCCGGAAGCTGCAGCTAGTGCAGAATGCCACGGCCAGGCTAATGATGGGTCTGTCAAGGCGGGACCACATCCGGCCTGTGCTCGCGGCGCTGCACTGGCTGCCTATAGCATACCGAGTATGCTTCAAGGTGCTGGTTCTTACCTTTAAAGCCCTATATGGCCAGGGTCCAACATATCTGAGGGACCGCCTTTCCCCGCATATACCCCAGCGAGCACTTTGGTCAGGGTCACGTCACCAACTCTGTGTCCCAGGCCCTAGGGAGGCCAAGCTTACTGGGACCAGGGCCAGGGCCTTTTCGGTGGTGACTCCAACCTGGTGGAACGAGCTCCCGGAGGAGATCAGGGCCCTGCAGGACTTGATGCAGTTCCGCAGGGCCTGCAAGATGGAGCTCTTCTGCCAGGCCTTCAACTAGGAGCCGCCACCAATAGCAACATCAATAACAACAGCAGCAACACTTATAGTGTGAACCGGCCCTGGACGCAGCCCAGACCTGATGGGCATGATTGGGGGATCCCTATCCTGATAAAACGCCATCGGATCAATAAGATTGGAAGCATTTTATTGAATTTAGTAGATATTTTATTGGTAACTACTGTAATATATTGGTAAATTGGAATTTTATTGTTATTTATTATTGTTGTTGATTTTAAACTGTTACGATGTTTTAACCAGCGCTACGCCCTTGTAAGCCGCCCTGAGCCCGCTTGCGGGGAGGGTGGGGTATAAAAATAAATAAATAAATTACTACCTTGTGACTGTGAATATGTGGCTGATTTGTGTGATGAATTCTTAAAAGTACAAAGATTCAGATATTTAAAAGTCTAGTGGACCTATAAGGGTATGCACATTCTATCCATATCAAAAGTTGAATCCAGTTCCTTCAATGCAATTGAAAATGTGAGTCCAAATGCACATAATCTGCTCCCAGATGTGGATTTGCTAGATTCGGACGCAATTTATAAATACCCAAATGAATTTTTTAAAATGTAGATTCACCCTCCTCTGTGTTTAAGGTATCCAGTTCCAGATTACTATAATTTTTTTTGTCTTTTATATAAATAAAAGATGCTGTTAGCGAAAATATTTTCCATCTCAGCACAGTGTATTAATCAGGCCTTTGTTATGGTGTCTGCAATCATGTTTCTGTTTTTAGCACAACTTAGGGAGGTAGCAAAAATTGTATATAGGCATGGTAGATATATTAAATTCTTTATTATAATGGTAAACTCCTTAATCTTGCCCAACAGACAATGGAAAACGTAGCTGCACGACTAAGTACAGCATTGGACAGCCTTTTCAATTTACTACAGTATCAGTGCAATCCTCTGTAGAGTTGTTCCAGCCTAAGCCCATTGAAATCAAAGGATTTCGAAGTGCAAGATAGTGCTGTAAATTAAAGCTTCACTGAAACATTGATGGGAGGTTAATTATATGCAACTTGCCAAAAGATTAGTTCTGTAAATATGTTATAGTATATATTATGCCACAATTAGCCTCATGTGTTTATTGTATTTCAATAATTTACCATAAATACATAAAATATAACATGTAATGTACAATGGAAAATAAAATTATGTGCAAGTGGATATCTACAAAGATTGGGGAACATTCGTTTGCTGATCACTTTCATTACAAATGTCATTTGGAAGAAGCAGAGCAAAATGTACAATATTGAGATTCTAACCAACCTTCAGATACAGCCACATAAGTTATTTTCAGAGATCAGATGGCTACATCTATCCATTTCCTCTCAGAGCTTAGTTCTTGGTGATCCCTCACCCAGGAAAATGAGGCCAATACTGGTTTAACGGTCCAAAGGACTAAAGATTTGATCTAGTGTGAACTTTTCCAAGTCCAATACGTATTATGCATCACAAGCAATGTAATTGCAATGTACACCATTGATTATAGCTCATAACTAATTTTCTAAAAATATTACAGTTAATATTTTACCTCAAATTCCCAAGAATTCCAAACTGTCACTGCATCATTAGAACACCACGCTAGCAAAATGTGCTGCTATTAACATGAAAAATCCCACATTTCTTAAATGAGAACATGAATGTGTATAGGTCAAAGTACTAGCATATATCCAATATTGCACAGACGTCATAGAATCAGACTTTTCCATTTCCCCCTCCTAATGTAGCTGGAAATTTTGGTCTGAGGAGAGGCTATAGTGGACTGTCAGGGGACAAAGTGGGGATGGCAATGGGAACAGTGGATTGGTGAAAAATTCTATTTCCTCTTCTGAAAATTTAAGCATCCTTAAGTCTTCCGAACCTCATGGCTGAATACGTCATTCTCTTACACCACAATGCATAGAATGCATTGTCTGTTTGCTATATGTATTGTCCTGATCTCCAGGAATTGTTTTCTAGTTATGCAGTGCCATTTTCTGCATTGTTCAACATACCATGTCTAATACATTATGCTTTCTTTCAGATTTTTGTAATGCTAATCCTATTGCATTGCTTAGTAGATGTTTCATCCTATTGATTGCATTGGCTTACACTATGTAACCCATCTTTAGTCTCAAAGAGAAATTAAGTAAAAAAATAAAGGATTTCCAGAATGGATTTCATTTATGGTATGAGATTATTAATTGGTCCTTTTGGGCCTGAGCAGAAATTTTGGAGGTCCATCTCTAGCCAGAGATTTATTTCCCCCCTGCTTCATACTGCATCAGGGAGTGGGGGCTTAATTAAATAGCCTGTCTTAGTAATACCCTAACTAAGATGGGTTGGTTGTCAAGTTAGGACTGATCAGCAATCACTCTAGTGCATCTAAGGGTGAAGTGCTGTTACCCAGCTAGCCCATTACTGGCCCAAGTTGTCAGGTAGGCTGGGGAGGAAACACCCATGGCCAAAGCATAATCATTTCTAAATTAAAAATAATGGTATGGAGTTTAGTTAGGTCCCAGGAAGGATAAGAAGAGAGCCTTGTTTTTTGACTCCCAGTTAAAACATGACACAAAAATTAAATGGCCCTAGTACTTCATCACCAATTATCCTTTGAACTGCCAAGAACAGATTTTTTTTAAAAAAACTACAAAGATCAAGTAAACAGTTGCAGGCCCATGCTTCCAGGGCTAGAAAGTAGTCATAAAAATTATCATTACTTTATCCTTCAGTTCTTCAGCTGGCGTGAGAATGAAAGTTAAGGACAAAGCAAAGCCACCTTTTCATTGTTGCGGGTGGAGGTGAACAAGTTTCAAAGAGGACACGCATTACATCTTGAACTATTTCTCTGCACAGCAACTAGTCTGGAAAAAACAGAGGGCTAATTTGGTTGGGCTCAGCACTGCTTCAAGATTGAGCAATTGGACAGAACATCAGGGGAAGCTTCCTAGCAGTAAGATCTAATGAAGGGCAGAATGCTTTTCCACTGGGAGTGTTGCTCCTGACAAAACTAAAACAGGAGGAGAGAAAGGATCAGAAAATACAGTGCAGTGTACGAAACAGCACTTCCCTACTAGAGGCTTGATCTAGGTGACCCGTTATTTTATTCTTCTCCTCTGTAAAACCTCTAGTGCTTTGATTCCCTCAGCAGCACTTCAATTGCAGGAAGCTGTGTTGCTTGCTAATACAAACTCATGGCCAGATTCAACTTACAGGTAAGGTTTCAGGGGGGGGGGGGGGATTCAGATGCAGTGACAAATAACAGCTATTCTTTTTAAAGGGACAAACTTCTTCTGCATGTCCTTGCTTTTTAAGGCTAAAATTTCAGACACTATGAGCAATTGGCATATGCATCACTAAGGGCTTATTCTTAAAAGAAGCAAGTGGCATGCTCACTATGTCATGATTTCATGTGATGATCTCAAGAGGGAGATGCATTAAGACCTGAAAAATTAGTGCTACGTCATGCCTTTTAAAAAACCACTTATAGAACAGTACATTCCCGCTCGCAGGGAGGGCGGGATATAAATTCGAAAAATAAATAAAAATAAATAAATGCATTAGGAATAGTTATTTATTTATTCATTTGAAACATTTGTTAGCCACCTTTCTTCCTTATGAAGCTCAAGGAAGCTTACAACATAGATATAAAATACATAAAATAAAATGCATAAACACATAAACCCAAAATTTAAAACCACTACGATGGCTAGTAAACTTAACCAATGGCTAAATTAAACCATCTTTAACTGCCTCCTAAAGATTGAAAGTAAGGAGGTTGTTCCATAATCACGGGGCAGTCAGTGAAAAGGCCCCATTGAAAAGTCTCATGTACCCACCTGTGGCAGAACATGCCCTCTGTGGCCTGCAGGCCCCATTCTGCCTTGCCCTCCTTGGAGTTGCCAACTCTCTGGAGGGGCTTTTCCTCTTTACTCTCCAATAACTGCTGCCGCCACCTGTTCCAAATAGGGATTTCCCACTGAAGGAATCAGTACCTTCAGTTCTCCTTTTAAGCATATTTTTAACATCATGCCAGACTGAAGCAAGAAAGAACAAAAGAAATGGGTAAAACCAGGGCTATTTTTGGGCAGGAACGCACAGGAACGGAGTTCCGGCTGGCTCCTGAGTTGGCCACACCCAGCAGGAACTCATTTTCACAATAGGCCACACCCAACAGCAGAAACTCATTAGGATTGGCTACATTAGGGCTATGTGGCCTAACATGCAAATTAATTCCTGCTACAAAAAAAGCCCTGGGTTTTGACAACAAACAAGGTAAACAGAATACGAAGCAAAAGGTGGGTGTGGCTGGATGACCACTCTTCTGGTAACACAGGGGTGTGGCCTAATATGTTAATAAGATGTGCTGTCACTGGTGTGGCCTAAAATGCTAATGAGTTTCTGCTGTTGGGTGTGGCCTATTATGCTAACGAGTTCCTGCTGGGCATTTTCTACAAAAAGAGCCCTGGGTAAAACGCAAATCCTCTGTCCCTGTCTGTAAAACATGCCCTAACTAGATGTTAAAATCAGGACAGGTTCTTCATCTTAGGTGTTCTAGTTCTGAAGATTCTCCATTACCTTGAGGGTTAGTCCAGCTCTCTAGCCCAGATGTATAGTCCAAAAATGGCTGCCTGCTGCCATCTTCAGACAAGAGGTCTGTCCAGCTCAGCATCCCAAGGAAAGAGATAGACCGCCTTCCTTGCAAGGCAGTTTTAACAAATCTGTGACTCCTCCCCCCTGACCCGGTCAGCCTAGGTCCAGGCTTCTTTTCCTGTTGTCTCCAAGAGGCCCCTTCCTCAGCTACTCTAGAAGCTGACATTCCCAGCTCTCTGTTCCTCACTTGGAGGAGTGGGGAGGGAAAAGGGGAAGTTTGGCCCTCCTATTGTCTTCAGCCAGTCCCATTAGCATTTTTAAGAGGTGCACCTGGAAAACCATTGAAAGACATCCTCCCCCCCCCCCCAGCCTGTAGAGCAAAAAGAAAAAAATTAAAGGAAGCTGGCTGATTGCCAGTTTCCCTCCAGGAGAAAATGGATTTCTCCACACCACCAAACAAGCTTCTTGCCCGCCCACCCCTCAAATGAAACACAAGTTATGGGTTAAACTGGGACTTTATTTGCACATAAGCTGGTCTGCATCATTTATACTATTTAACTGGCAACGAAAAGTGCAAGAAACAACACAGCAAAGTTTCAGACAAGCATTTCTCCGAGAATCCTTCAGGAACTAGTGGCATGCAAGCCGAGGGGTAGAGTGTATCGAACGCAATGGGCTTCACACCACAAGAGTGGCTAAGGGTATCAATTTTCTTTTAGCTGAACAGCAAAATGTATTTCTTTGCAGGAAGAAGAAAATTGTTCTGGGACTAAAATAGCAACATTTGAATTAAGCGTGCCATTATGGCCCTGAGATACCTATACAGAGAGGAAATAGAAATGAGGCAAGATTTTCTGTGCATCTGTGCCCATATATATGACATTTTTTAAATTCAGTCCCTTTGCTTAAATAAATTAAAATCAGTTTTCTGTGATATAACTGAAACTGGAAATCAGAACTACACCACCTTCATCAACTTGCAGTATAGCTCTTCTGATTTCAAAAAAACCCATATGAATGCAATTTTTTTGTATCACAAGAATCCTTATCCACTGCAACATCTTGTTTCCAATTAACATCCAGAGGGCAACAGCCGGTGAAATTCGTTCAGAGCTGCCCCAAAGGCTCAGCTTTTGACTCTACGGGGGCGATCCATTCAAAGCACAAACAGAAACATTTAGAGAAACAATAAAAAAGGAGTTGCAAACAAGTAATGACATAATTAAAAGACTGCCTCCTGTGAGACTTAAAAGGGCTGAGGGTAAACTATGCCTTCAGCCGGAAGGCAGTTGTCACCAGGCAGGGAGGAAAGAGCTGCTCGCAAGAAATTAAAGTAATATAAAAGAGGACTGTTTGTTTTCCAGGCGGACTGTACAGCCCAAGGAGGACATACAAGCAAACCACAGTAAAGCATCCTTCATAAGAATTAATATTTGTTAGCTGTAGGAGACGGTTGTGTAGAAGGTTCATGTCTCAGAATAAGAAAGCAGGTGTGAATTACAAATAAAAACAATAGAGAAGAAGAAGAGGAAGAGATTGGATTTATACCCCACCCTTCACTACCAGAAGGAGTCTCAGAGTAGTTTACAATCCCTTCCCCTTCCCACAACAGACACCCTGGGAGGTACATGGGGCTGAGAGAGCTCTCTCAAGAACTGCCCTTTCCAGAACAGCTCTGAGAGAACCATAACTGACTCAAGGTCCCTCCAGCCGTTGCATGTGGCAGAGTGGGGAATCAAACCCAGTTCTTCCAGATTAGAGTCCACACTCTTAACCACTACACCAAACTGGCCTTCATTCACACAAACTTTTAGCATAAACACTATTTTAAACCAAGAAAATAAAGATATTGGCCCTTCAGACATGGAGGGGTCAAGTGACATGTATAATACAATGCCTTTTAGAAATCCCTTGAACTGCCTGAAAGACACTCTTCTGGGAACTGATCCTATATGTATATGGCTGGGAATTGCTTCTTACTGAGCTAGAGTGATGAAGTGGTTAGAATACCAGACTATGAATATGAAGGTTCAAATCCCTGTTCAGCCATCCATCTCATTTGGTGACTTTGGGCCACCCACCATCTGTCAGCCACCCTAACCTATTTCACAGGGTTGTTGAGAGAAACCCAAGAACTGTGTGTCTGCTGCCTTGAGCTTCTTGAAGAAGTGGATTAAACAAATGTAGGAGACAGAAGGCATGATGCTACCATGGGAACAAGACCAGTTATATTGATATTTCTTACCAAAGTGGCACCCTACCGGGTGCAGGGTGCCAATTCAATTAGTTCTGTTCATGCACTTGGCCCCATAGTGATTGTATCATTGTGTGGGATCTACTAATGAAAGAGTGGCTCTCACACAGCAGGAAAGCCGTATGTGGATGATCTGATCTGATGGGGGGAAAGGATATTGAATTCCCATTCCTATTGTGATACTTTGACAGAAGGCACTGGCTGAATGGGAAAATTTCATAACCCCTAATCTGATCTGTGTCCCAATAGCTAACTATTTCATTCTATATTATACTTTCATTGCTCCTTGACATGCTAGCTATATTCTTTAGACAGCAGAAAATGCAGTGCTAAATGTACTACAAAATGGTTTTGAAAGGGGTGTAAGTACACAGAACAGAAAAGGAAAAACTGAGTTAGAAAGGGCCAAAATCATGACAGCTGGTTGTTCTGTTTCCTGATAAGAAGTTGGCTAGTGTGCACACACCCTATCATGATTTCCTGTACTGTGAGAGCACAGGAATAATAAGCCCAGTCTGGTCTTTTACTGCCTGAGAAGAATACAAGATGGTGCCCCATTCCCACCCCCTCTGCCTGTTATGTTCAGGCACCCCTGAATACTCACTCACACTGCCATCTCAAGAGCTGTCATCTCAGGTGACTACCTCTGTCCACCAAATGATGGAGCCAACTCTTAGAATCCCCTTTCTTCTGTCTGACTTACAAGGAACTGCGAGCTAAAGGCCACCTTGCTCACTGATTTGAGATAGGGGTGTGTATCCTGAAATTCCTGAGAAAAAAAAAAGTACACTGTTCTGGGTTCTTAGTATGATTTTACAGAATGGTTACATATATCCAGGATTCTTACATGTTTTCACTCCCCCCCCCCCCAAAAAAACCTGTGTATTGTTTTGTGTTCAGGTGATTACCTACAGCAGGTATTTTGTTTTTCTTTGATTCTCTGGATTTTCCAGACATTGACCTGAGGAAGGCTACTCCCAGTTAGTGAAAGCCAGGTGCAGGGCTTGGGAGAGCTGGAAGTCTGCCTGGTTCCTTTTACTTCCTTCCGTCCATTGTGGGGACAGAGACCTTTCTCCCTTGGCAGCCAGGATGGCTGAGGGTACCTTGTTCAGGGACTCATAGAATTAGATCCCTTAGCCCAATTTTCTTGAACTTGGGGGTATTCTTTAGAATAGAGGGAGGACTATGAATTTGGTTCCATTGTCTTTAAAAACAGCTGTCCCAGATGCCTGAAATTTTTCCTTTGAAAATAATGGTCTAGAAAATCTGGAATCTGAAAACCCCCCCCAAAGATTTTAAACCTTAATCAGTAATACCTTTCCTGAAAGCCAACAATTATGGCAAAGTAGTCGTTGTCCCCCATCCCAGATCCAAATTTGTAATAATTTTTTTCTAAGTGAACTCCCCTAATTTGAGATGGGTAATTTTCAGGCAGCTTGTTTATCTCCTTATTTAGACATTTTTATCCTTTTCTTTTATCTTTTCTTCCCAATGGGGATCCACAACAGCTTACAAAAGTGCTTAAATAAATACAGTTTAAATAAGCAGATCATTGACAGAGACAGAAACCAAGTTTTTAAAGCATACTGCTGATATCCTGGGCTAGTCTTGGACCCACTGTGCTGACTCACTCAGGCCAAAGAAGGCAAGCCATTGGCCAAGAGCCAAGGACCAAGAGCCCGTTGCCAGAGGTTATATAAGAGCAAAACAGAGGCGAAACCAGCTCAGCCCAGACCTTTGCAGCTACTGAAAGCAAGATGTCCCCCTGTTTTCTTCCCTGCTAGCTGATGAGAGCCAATTTGGTGTAGTGGTTAAGTGCGTGGACTCTAATCTGGGAGAACCAGGTTTGATTCCCCATTCCTCCACTTGCACCTGGCTGGATGACCTTGGGCAAGCCATAGCTCTGTACCAGCTGTTCCCTCAAGGACAGCTTGGGAAAGAGCTCTCTCAGCCCCACCTACCTCACAGGATGTCTGTTGTGGGGAGGGGAAAGGGAAAGGAGTTTGTAAGCTGCTCTGAGACTCTTAAGTGAGTGAAGGGCAGGATATAAATCCAATCTCTTCTTCTTCTTCTGCTAGCTGATGATCAGTCAATCAAAGAATATTCTGTGTATTGCAGCCTTGGCACTCATCCAGTGCACTACCATGAAACTCCTCTTAAGGGGTGCCTTGCAGAAGTATATCAGAGGTCTTCTGACACTACCAGAAGTATGCATCTTGTATGGGTAGTGAAGAAACTTCTCCCGTCCCCAGGCACTGACAAAGGAGATTGCACAAAGTAGAAGTATATTACCTGCCAAGGCTGAGATGTTAGGGGAAGACTTACACTTAAGAATTACAGTTAGTCCTCCTGTCTGCTATGGGCTCAATCCTTACTTTTGCCTTTTTTTGGAATGAGGAGTTCAGTGGGTCACCAGTCTTACTATAAAAAAAATTGTTCTAGTAATCAAATGGGTGAGAAATACGGCTCTGAAGAATGGTTGAATCCAGAATCCATGGCAATAGCAAATCAATAAAGTAATTTTCTTTTACAACTACTCCATACACACAAAAGCTTTGTTTGTGCATCAAAATCCTTGCATATATTAGGAGCCAGAAGGCAAGCTTTCATTATTTTGGCATTTTGAAACTATTTCCAGTGTTTGTGAAATACATTAATTAATATAGCAAAAGGGTACCAGGCCAGAAATATACACAGAGGTGGTTTAGCTGTTGGTAGCATTTTTTTTCAAGCCAGTGGGCAGGATTAATTTTGGAATAATCTTTCTGGTATGATGATTCTTCTGACAGAATTAGCAAACATCCTGGATCAATATTTTAAACTTTTAAAAACACTATTGATTAATAATGAAGTACACCACACCACATTTGATTTTCCAAAGGTTACTGAAACCATACAAATGTACTAAAACAGCAACCACCGAAAGCTTTCAACACTCTGGTTTTATTGCATTAGGTATTTTGAATCACTAGACTGTGTACAGGTGGGCATTCATCACGGGAGAAGGCCAAAAGCATGGGGCTGGAAAAGCAACCCAGTGAACAAGACATCACTTTCTTCCATTGTACTCAAATCCAATCACACTACAAACAAGTAACTCTGTTATTGCCATAGCTGGATGAGTTTGATGGCATTGTGTTTTGACTCATCAGGAAAAGTACTGATATGCTGAAAAGTATTGATGCTTGTGCAGAGTCAGCTCCTGATGATGAAGCCCAAAGCCTGGGGCAACATCTCTACTTGGCACAGCTTCCCTGATAATTCTAAAGGGGACTCAGGTAACCTGTGTGGTATCCCTAGAATGGCAGAGTGCTGCCTCAAGCACTGAGCTATTTGCCATGAGAACAGGAGTGGCACAAGACTCAGAAGTTTGTGGAACTGGGGAAGAGTGCTTTGTACTAGGGATGGGCACGAACTGACTCACAAGCCAAAACCAGTACAAACTTGGACTCGTTCGGAGCCCCTAAACTGATGTTCAGAAGGCAACTTCCCTGAACATCTACCAGACCTTTGTCTGGTTAGGCTGTTTGGGCCATTTAAACCTAACAGCTGAGCAGCTCGGGTTCACAGCTGACCTGTTAAGTTTAAATGGGGGGAGCAAAGCCAACTGGTGAAATGGCTGCCAGGTATTTAAACCTAACAGCCAGGTGGGTCCATCTATCAGCTGTTAGGTTTAAATGGCTGAGAGCCATTAAACCCATTGGTTTCAGCCATTTAACCCTTCCTGGGTGATCCCCCCCTTTCTCCCAGCCATGGAGTTGTGTGGCCAGAAGAAAGAGGGAACTGAACTTGCCAGTTCAGGCCTTTTGGCTCAGTTCAGGGTTCAATTTGGGGACCACCCTGGACCTAACCAGATTTTTCAGGTTCGTGCCCATCCCAAGCTGGTATCTGTAGACACTTCTGAGTGCTATTGCAACACTTGTAGTTTGTGGCTGAGGAAGATACATTAGGCTGACTCACTAGTTTCAGAGAGAGAAGGACCAAGTAACCTGAAGGGAGAAGGAGAAAAGCTATGAGGAGGAACCTGTCCCATACCTGAGCCCTTTAGGGGTTTCCCTGAGGTTTGGAACACCTAGCTCAGAAGGAGTGGAGTCAGCCTGTCCCCATGTATGCATTGCTTTAAACAAATAAGAGCAGAGCAGATTTGAAAATCAATTTTTCCATAACAAGTGAATGGTATTTCAGATTAATAGCTATGATCTTGTCCAGACCTAGATCATCTTACAGGCTCTATTATACATAGCTCTTTTCATACGTGCGTTAGGAGGAGCAAAGGTTGCAGTATTAAAATACTGAACTAGACATACCACAAATCATGATGGGTGGATGAACCACTTAGAAATGAAACTAAGAACGATGGGATATTTGCAACCATTTAAGAATGGGGCAGAAGGAAATTCTTGAAAAGAAATCCCTTTAAAATATAAAAGCAGCGTGGCATAGTGCTAAGAGTACGGGATTACAACTGGGAAGATCTGAGTGCGAATCTCTGCTCTCCTATATCAGCTTCAGACAATTTTCTTAGGACCCTGCTT
This sequence comes from Lepidodactylus listeri, assembly GCA_029233225.1. Lineage (NCBI taxonomy): Eukaryota > Metazoa > Chordata > Lepidosauria > Squamata > Gekkonidae > Lepidodactylus > Lepidodactylus listeri. The sequence continues at coordinate 53,293,590 of JARCFY010000012.1, forward strand.
CTGTTGACTACATCTTCGTAACTGTACAAAGTCTTCTTTTCCTTTAGATGCCATAAGATGTTTTATTCCATCCACACTGACTTTAAAAGGGTAGCTTCAGACAGAACTGGAAATCACATCTGAAGGCAGGGGAGATGGTATCTGCTTCCTAATCTTTGCTCTGCCCTCCCCAGTATTAATATCAGCACACCCAGCGCCATGGAAAAGGAGACTCATGCTCTTATTGCCATTATTGACACAGACAGATAGCAACTATAGGCCTTTAGGGCAAAGAAGAGATGGCGTCCAGAAAGAAAATTAAAGCAGTTGTTGAAAAAAGGGTGATTCTAAAGAGAGGGAAGCTTTGTCTCAAGTTTTAGAGTTCTGAAAAATGAAATAATAGCATAGTTTACACTAACACTGCCATCCTAAATAGAGTTATACCCTTCTGGGCCTACTGACTTCTATAAGACACCCACCCTAAATTAATTTTTTTGCTGAAGGATAGTAAATTGAGATGAGGTACAGCTTTTCACACAATTCTGTGAAATGGATAATAGTAACACAATGTTCTCTTGTTCTGGAGAGTGTTTTCTATTGCTGCTAGGGCAATGTTGCTTACAAAGACCTCCAGGTAGCAGCTGGAGATCTCCTGCTTTACAGCCACCCTGAGCCTGCCTCGGCAGGGAGGGCAGGGTATAAATTAAATCAATCAAATCAAATCAATTGGTCTCCAGGCAACAGAGATCAGTTCACCTGGAGGAAATGGCCACTTTAGATGGTGGGCTGTATGGCATTATTCCCCACTGAAATCCCTCCCCTCCCCAAACCCCGCCCACCTCAGGCTCCACCACCAAAATCTCCAGATATTTCCCAGCCCAGAGCTGGCAACCCTAGTTGCCTATGTGTTCATCACATATATAGCTTCAGTAAATCTATTTTTAAAATGCCTTGCCTCCTTCCCCTGAATACTCATCTACCTGTGGAAATACTTATCCACAGGCTGGATGATAAGCTGTTGTGATAGACTAGTGTAAAATATGGTAAAAGCCTCCGGTTTGCCAGGGAAAGCCCTACACCCGAAGTAGGGAATAGGACTGTCAGTACCCCAGCATGCCAGCCTCCAAGGTGGGACTTGGGCATCCTCCAGAATTACAGGTTATCTCCAGACTAGAGAGATCAATTTCCCTAGAGAAAATATCCTTTTTTGGATATTTGGAGGGTAGACTATATGGCATTGTACCTCAGTGAGGTCCCCATTCTCCCCAGGCTCCATCCTCAAATCTCCAAGAGTTCCCCAACCTGGACCTGGCAACCCTACCTCCCTATCCCTGACCAGTGGCCAGGAGGAAGCTGGTAACCCTAGGGGATTGCCCCCAACTCCTCTTTCCTACCACTACTCGAAGCAGCAGTGGTATGATTTTTTTTTTAAAAAAATGGCTGTCAGGCCAACATTGTGATGTCAGTTTGAGGGGGGGGGGACAGAAGTAATGTCATGCTGTTGCTGATCGTCACCTTCCCATGACCACCACCACTCAGTCTCCCACTGGTTGTCAAGCCGGGTCTGGCAGCCCTAGTGGGGAAGAGGAAGAATGCTATGCCAAAGAAAGGTGATGGGGAGAAAGTGCTGCCAACTTCCTAGTACAAAGAAGGGGAGAAGCCAGTGGGGGAGAGCTGAAGGAAGCCTCTCACTTTGGCTGAAGTTCTTTTCCCCACCCAGTTTTGTCAATGAAATTGAGAACGTGGAGAATTTCCTCTTTACATATGTTGACAGGGCTAATCAGAGGGAAACCCGGGAGTTCCACTTAGCCTGGGTTTGAAACCTAAAAGGGAGGAGGGGCTCAAAATTTTTGGCATATGATGTGTTTCATAACTTGCACAGAACACGGCTACAAAAACCTATTCAAATTATCACTGTCAGAAAAATAGGTTATTACTTATATTCTCACTCTAACTAGAATTTTGATAGCGAAAAACTGGAAGGGGGATAAACTTCCCTCCGGAGAAGAAATTAAAACAAAAATTTTAGAGGATGCTGAAATGGATAAGTTAAATATGAGATTATCAAATCAAAATGAAGAACTATATCACCAAAGATGGGGTAGATTATATGGATGGATGAATACGAAAATACAAGGATAGACTCACTCTAGGGGAAATTATCGACATAAAATACTGTGTATGTCTATTTGTTAAGCTCTTTTTTGTTTGTTGTTGTATATGTCGGTAACAATGATATGAATGTGAATTTGGAAAAATACAATAAAATTTTATATATATATATATATATATATATATATATATATATATAATACCTAGGGGCCTCAGAAGTTGGAAACTCACCCAGGCCTCTCTGGACCTTAGGGAGGGACAGTATATTTATTACAGAAAATGAAGAAAATTACTCTGAGTATGTGCAAAGTGTCTTTCCTTCTATTGAATAGGAATGCAGGAACAGGGAGTTGGAAGAGTTAATCTACTTGCCTAAGGAGAACTTTTGCCCCCTACCCCACCCCCCTCTGGCACAACCTATGGGGTAGACAACTATTTCATATGGATTAATACAAGAAACAGATCTAGGTCTCAGAACATAATGTACTGGGCCTTTTTCCCCACAAAGGAGCATTCTTATAGGTAGTAAAAAGCTTTCAAAGTGACTGCAGCCTTGTCCGAGAAGAAAAAAAAAACCTGGCTAGATTGTTAAAAGCTTATTCCCCTGAGAGAGAAAATTAACACCCAGGTTTTCAAAGGTGTCTGGAGCACTGTTAGCCCAGAGCAGCAGTAAATTCTGTCTGCTATCTGCAGTTTATCACTGCTCACTGATTCTCAGTGATAGGAAGTTAGCAGCTGAATCTTTTACACTTTTTCTTCCTAAATACATCGATACAGTGGGGGAATGAGGCAGAAGTACCTCCCATCTCACCAGCAGTAGCTTATTGTAGAATTTTTTTGGCTTTGTTCCCAAGGAGGCAGAGTGTTCACACAATTTCAGCCTGAGAATGTTTTGCCATTTTCTGCTTACTTCCATATACATGGAAATGAAAGACTCCTCTCCCTTCTGACATAAAAATTCTATAGGCTGGGGGGGGGGGGGGGATACAGAGATGTATATTTGGCTATTAACAAATCAAAACCACAACTGCATAGTATCCATTCGTGAATATAGCCATCATATCTCACACAAACCAGAAACAAATGACGATAATATTTGCAAACATTCCATTTGCTGGGAATCTTACATCTGCTTTGACAGAGAAAATGAAGAGAGAATGAATTAAACTGATGTGTGACTGACAAGATATTTGCGGATCAGTAAGAGTCACACAGAGATCTTGCTGTCAAAGAGGATTGTGCTGATAGGTCTGCCTTTCTAAATGGTGTTTCAGTCAATTGGTGGGCTATTACCCTGAGCTGGGTTTTTTTGTTTGATTCTCCATACAGGCTACAGGCTTAGGCTGTACATCCACCTTAAAGGAACCGTGCAAATTTGAGCACTTACTGACACAATAGTAATAAAGGACACAATAGTAATAAAGGATTTCTGATGAAGTAGCCTTGCACATGCAATGATTCAACATTTAGAAAGTGGATAAAGTGAAAACACAACATAAAGTGCACAGAGGGGAATTGTACAAATGCTCTTCTTGGTGATCACCACCAACCAAACCCATTGTTCCTTGAGCAGAATGTGGTAGGGAGAGAGAGATGGAAGTTTCATCTTTCTAGGCACATTTTGGATATGCAGGATAGGAGAAACAAGAGTGTCCAAGTTTGGATACAAGGTGTGACAGGAAAACCTGATTCCCCCCACGAAAGATGCCAAAATTATAGGAGCTAAATCCTGCCCCCTTATGCAATTTACATCACTGTGTTCTGTTTCTTTCATACCTGCATGTTCCATTTTTGTTTTTGTTCCCCATCTCTGGTTTTTGATGTAAATGGGAGGATTATTTATTGTTACATATGTACCTCTTACCTATATTCTTGGCTGCCCAGCACTGTCCAGGGCCCTTTACTGCTAGCAAGAATTTCAGCTGCCTGCCTAAAAATTGTTAGAGAGTTCCCTTGGGTGAAGGTCACAGTCCCTGGGAACATCACTCCAAATGGATGAAAGGAGGAAAGATTAAGGCAGAATTAATGTGTTTCCATTACAATGATCAGAACAAATAACAAACAAATAATATAGATAATAAAGAAAAAATAAATAGATTTTTTTAAAAATAAAACAAACAAACCTGAAAATGATTTTGGGTGCACGCATACATTTATCATGAAGGGCCCATTATAATGAACACATCAGTCCATTATAGCTTCAGCTGCCAATGAGACCATGCTTCTAGATATGACAGCTGAGGATGAACTGGGTGTCTCCAAGCTTTCCCACTGCATTGTGAAGCACCAGAAACATGACAGCAGACACTGACTGGAGCTTACAGGTCTTGCCTTATTGCATGCAGAAGGCATAGTGTTCACCAGGGTCTACATATGCAAATAACTATCCAAGTGGGCACCAATCCTGTGATCCTCCCCCAATGTTTTCATGACAGATGGATGGAATGACCAGCACTTACTGACTCGTACAGGCATTTCTAGATATAAGCTCTAGTTTATTTAACAGTTACATGTGCAGTTGAGAAGGAGATGAGGCCACATGTGCAAATGCAGATGAAGGGTTAAACCTACACTTTGCTTTTTACGCACAGATAGAGACATGTGATCTTCATCTGCCCTATGGTTTGTTCTATGAATTAAAAAACCCTATTGAGTGAAGTACTGTGTGTCGTATGAATTGTCTATACAAAGAGACTGATTGTAACAATTCATTAAAAACACAGATCTTGTATTTCATTTCAGTTAGTGCAGTGTGTGAAAGCAAACAAGTTGTTTAGAGGACTTACAGTTCAATCTGAAACAGAGGTATAGCTGTCTATTAAAATAACTGGGCTTGGAAGGGTGTGACACTGTTTAGGATTGTACTGCACCCTTCACAGCTTTTCCATAGCTTGAGGAATCTCATACTGTTATTTTGACTCCAACTTTTTAGCCAGGTTTCCCCAGAAACTAGGCTCTGAGACCTAGGCTCTCATGGGAATGAATCCTTTTCCCATCCTAACCTTCTGGAGGCACAAACCCGATCACCTAAAGTATTCACTATATTAGCCTGGTTTCACACAAAGTGTCAGCTAGTGCTGCCATCTCCTGCCCAGGGGGGTGGGATGTGTGCCCCTGCTGGTGCCTGCCTATGTAGCATTTCTTTTGTCTACCTTTGGTTCTTCCTGCTTTTTCCTTGGGAACCTCGGGCCAGTATTTGAGCACCTTTTATATGATTATCTGATTGGTTATAAGCTATTGCCAGACCCCTTTTGAATTCTGTACAATTATCCTACTTGGGGGTCGGGTCAACCATTACTAACACAGGACATGTAGATGACCACAACAGACCTTTCTCAATAAAGACTTCCTTTATTTAAGGACACTTGTTGCTGATTGACTCTGTAGAACTCTCACACAAAGCCAGGCTCTGAGACACAAACAATCTCCTGACAAAGGATCCCTCCAGTCCTAGTCTCTGGAGGCTCAAGCCATATCTGAGCAGAGCTGGCAGTTTAACAGATTGTTCTCTCTACTCCTTCCTCCCATCTGGCCCCTTCAGCGTTCCATGGGTCCTGACTGGCTGTTAGCTGCTCTGCATGCACCCCAAGCAGCCATACAAGAGACTGGTGGCTGATAGAAAGGAGGAGGACCTTCGCCCATACATTGCGTTACCTGCCTAATATTTTATATGCTTGTAATGCAATACTCCATAGTCAGGAAATCCTTACAATAATGTTGAATAATTAATATCGCAGCATACCAATAAAACTTAAAAAAAACCATGACTTACAAATTTGTAAGTAAGCAATAATCAGAAAATGAATTACCATGAATAGAGGTTGCTTCCTTTTAATTAAAATAGTCATCAACAAGCTTATACAAAAACCTCTCATGATTTCACAGCATTAATGGTCACATGGCCTATTATGCATGGAAATAATAAGCTCAGCTTTCACTATACTGATTAATGATGCATATTAATCAGGAAACCCGGTGGAGGGGACACTGTCTGTATTCCTAGTTACTAAGAAACTAGCAATTTGAAACAAAGGCCACCCCAAATTAGATCAGTGCGGTGGAGAAGAGGCTGATTTTTCACCTATCTGGTAGCCCCTCTTTCTAAGTGGACAAGGAGTATGCCAGTTCTGGAAATACCTCCTCAATAAAACATGAAAAATGCTCACCAGCTGTTCCCTCCCATTAAAATGCATTTATTCACTTATTTAAAATGCTAGCATGCACACTTTCAAGAACTCCAGTCTCTGGAAAGGGGGCATTTTCATGGACTAATCACGAAAAGGTATTTGTGCTTTTTGCAATGGAATATCTCTGGCATCATTTCTGTTATAGGAGAAGAGTGTTATGTCACACTCCCAACAATAAGATATGACTATCTGCCTATTAATAATATTACAGAGACTAGCTTTTCCAGAACAGCAGTAAAATTTCTTAGGATTCATTGCAAAGAGAGAATCGTATTTAGGGCAACCTTGTCCAATAATGACTGATTGCGTACAATGAACATTCTTGGCCTGCCTTAGGATGAAGTAGATCTTTTCTATACTTCTTGATCCTCAGTCAAACTGACAAAAAAGAAAAAAATGAAAACCTTAAGGCACAGTAGATGTCTAACTACTTTACATGTCTTACCTACCATGAGAGGTGAACATAGAAAGAACATTCTGAAGGAGACTGTTATTTCTCTTGTAGCAGATAAGGTTTCAGAACGATCAGTGAAAAGCCAGCTTTTTTTCAATTAGTTTCTACCCTCTTTCCTTTTAAAAAAAAAATTATCACACCATCTGCCTATTAGTGAAAAGTCCAGCTGTCTCATGGGAAAAGTCTTCCTTGTATGAGACTTCTTGTCCACCCTCTATATCTGGTCATGGGGTTCTGTTGACTATGGTGACTGCAATACCTCAGCCTTAATGTGTTCTTCAGTACTGTGTCCTAGCTCCTGCACAGCTTTGCATAGACTAAGCAGGGTTGGAGAAGCCACAGTGGACAGTGATGGTTCACCTTCAGGGTTCAAAGGAGCCCTAGTTCCTGCTGAGACACAGTGGTGGTTCTCCTCATCCCTCATGACTGGGTATGGGGTCCTGGGCTGAAGTATACAGCCAGGCATGTGGTGCTTGCGGTGCTCATCCAGTTGTGGCCTGGGGGAAGCTACAGCACATGCTCTTGCACTAGTGATTGCTCACTCTCCCATTGCAATGCCCTCGCCAGCTCTCTCTTTCCCATACCATTCCCCTCAAGCAACTCCCCCATTTCTGTGGATGAGTATCTGGAATGCTCTCTGCATGGAATCTTATACATGATTACCTGGGAGGGAGTGCCACTGGAAAAAATAGGGTTTACTGCTGAATAAATATATGTAGGATTATTACTTCTTATTACTTATGGCTTAGCAATAGACTATACAAGATGTGCAGTTGTGGGAATATTTTTTTTAGACAAAGCAGTTGCAACTGAAAAACTGCAGAGGGGACGAGACTGATGATATAATCAGGCAAGGCCTGTTGAACCCATTTAACGATAACCCAGACCATTTTGCTACAGAGCTGTCAACTCCTGCTTTTGTAAGCTCACCTGCATACCTCATATCTACATATTGCAGTAGCAGCAAAGAAAGCTATTTGGAAAACTGATTTGATTTGTATTTTGTTATGATAGCACAGCAAATGGATAATGCATGTGTTGTGTAACAATTCACTGTTTTTAAAAAAAATTGATTGATGAACAGCAACAGCTGGTATACTATACCGATGTGGACAAATGTATTGTGTGTTTAGTGAATTTATCAAGATCAGGAAGCAATTTTTCTCCGGGCCAGTTTGGTCAGGGATCCTGGAGATTTTTTGTCTTCTTCTGGGTGTAGAACAGCGGTCACTGCGGGTGTGGAGGGGGAGGTATTTGTGAATTTCCTGCATTGTGCAAGGGGTTGGACTAGATGACCCGGGAGGTCCCTTCCAACTCTATGATTCTATGATCTTATCTTGGCTTGATGTTCATTTCTATTGCAATGTGCTACTCATTGCAAAGACATATTGATTTGCCTTACTAAACAGCTACGTCTGCTTGGAATGTCTGGCACCCATTTACAGACATAACAGGAACTGGAAACAGAATGCAGTCTCATAAAGGAGCTGTGTAAACTAAATTTTAAGCTCATGGCTTAGATCATGATATCTTATAGATTTGGCTCTGATTACCATATTGTGCAGCCTTCCTCATTATTTTCATACATAGGGGGGCTGGGGGGAGCAGCCACAACATAAAAGCATCTCAAAACTACTTCCATGTAACATAGTAGGCATTCATTTTCCTTCTGCTTTTGGAAATATCCTTATTACCCTTTGCATAGTTTCAAACTGTTCTCATTTTTTTTTAAAGATTTATATGACTAAGGCTGTAATTCTAAGAACTAATTGATTTCCTATTCCCTGCACCTCCAGGACTGCTGATTAGAGAAAGAAACTGCAAGTAATTTGATCTTGGATATCAACCTTGCTGGCCAGAATCCTCATGACCCTGGAATCAGGTGATCCCAGAGAACAAATCCCATAGTACTGCCTGCGATGAAACCTCAAAATCTGCTGCATTTTTATTTTGCTTTTTTAATCGACATATTGTTTTAATTTTAGCCAAATGTTCTGTTTTGCTAACAGTGAAGTCTTTCGTAGGGTTGCCAGCCTCCAGGTGGGGCCTGGGGATCTGCCGCTTTTATAACTGATCTCCAGCTGACAGAGATCAGCTCCCCTGGAGAAAATGGCTGCTTTGAAGGGTGGACTCTATGGCATTGTACCATGCTGAGGCCCCTCCCCTCCCCAATCCCCACCTTCTCCTGGCTCCACCCCCAAAGCCCCCAGGTATTTTCCAACCTGGACTTGGCAACCCTAGTCTTTTGCCAGTGTGAAGAAGCTTCCTCTACTGCACAAGGTGTATTCTGTTGGAATATGCAAGGTCTACAATGCACCTTAGGGTTGCCAGCCCCCAGGTAGGGCCTGGAGACCTCTCACTTTTACAACTGATCTCCAGCTGACAGAGATCAGCTTCCCTGGAGAAAATGGCTGCTTTGGTGGGTGGACTCTCTGGCTTTGGAGCATGCTGTGGTCCTTCCTCTCTCCAAACCCCGCCCTCTCATGGATCCACCCCAAATTTCCCAGGTATTTTCCAACCCAGACCTGGTGACCCAGTGCATCTTCTTTAAGATCAGAAGCACAGCCTACAGGGGGATAGCTGAAGGACTGCTAGTTAGTTCGCATAGTTGGATTGGGACCGCCCACAATTTCAGATTATGTTCTTGCTGTCTCCTGACTGGCTTTTTGGAGACTTCCTTTTTATTGTTGTTCCTCTCACAGCAGTTAGGCTAGACAGTTAAAGCTCTCTCTCTCTTCTATGTTCTATAACAGTTTGTTCTTCTTTAAATAAACCTACTTATTTTTCTGTTAACGGTCAGTGCTCCACTTCCTTTGCATATTTAAACTCTGGTAACGTATTCAGCTGGTAGGAGTATCCTTGCACCATTAGTGGAACAGAAACTTTGGATCCAATTCTGTATCTTTTTTAAAAAAAAGATGCACTGCATTTCCTCAGTTTGGGCAATTTGTTGCTAAAAAAAAGTCCCTTTGGACTTCTAAACTGTTTTTTGCTGCTGCCAAGGAGGAGGAGGTGTTGGTTTCAACCCTCACCCTTCACTACCCAAAGGAGTCTCACAGGGTGTTTGCTGTGTGGAGAGGAAGGGAAGGTGATTGTAAGTCGCTCCAAAACTCCTTCATGTTGTGAACCGTGAGAGATTGAACCTGGCGGCAGGATACTCACAAGCTTCCCATTTTAATTGTGAAGAACTTGATCTGTGCACTTGGGGGGGGGGGGGTCTCTTAGAAAGTCTTTAGAAGTTCTTGAACAACGTGACAGTAAAATGCAAATTGGACATTAAGTCCAAAAGTAATTAATAATGAATATGGAATGGATACATCAGATTACATAAGGCAATGATCAAATGATTTGTTAAAGAAGCCGTTATTGAATTGATGCTTGATACTCATCTGAGAGACTAACCAAGTTTTTAATGTAGCAAAAGGAACAAAATGGCAAAATCACATTCTTATTAATACGTTAGCCTTGTAAGGAATATTTCTGTATTGGAGGCATCTGACAAGATAGCAGAGGCAACTTAATTAGATTTCGAGTGAACTGCTAACCATGCTAATTTATATTTTATAAGAAAGGTAATTAAAATCCAATATTCTATAGCTACAGTACAGTATCTTTTTATATTCTATACAAACTTTGCCTTATGAGTAAATTAAACAATGAACGAATAATGAATCAGTATAAGAGCATAGCTCACCATTATTGCCAATATAGTAAAAATTATCACAAGAAATAATTTATCTTTTATATATTTATTACAGCTCATCAAAGACTCCTTAAGCAATCATTGGCTGCAATAAGTGATTTTATATGCAAATTTGAATGCAGGTTTGACAAGATAAATATTTATTCTAAGCACAGCTTTTTCACCCTCATTTCATTTTCATGGGGAAACCTCATGAAGCCAATAGATATAGCATACCAATTGTTCCAAAATGCTGAATTAAAACAGATACATTAGCCCATTACACTTGAGTTTCCATACATAAATATACCCTTTTCCAGACCCTAAATTCACACTGAATGCACATTTTGCACTCAATATAACAACATATAGCCTTTGGGGGGTACTTTGTTAAGTTATGTAGATGCTTAGGACCAACATATTTTAGAACTAATTAACAGCACCAAGCAACCATTGTGAAGATTAGGGGAGGGTGCCTGCAGGGAAGGAATATTTGATCCTCTCCTCCCATGTCTCTTCTGTGATTTAAATAGTCCCGCTGAAGCTGCTTCATGATGGGGCCAGGGTCAGTTTGGTGTAGGGGTTAGGAGTAGGGCTGCCAAGTCCAACTTGGGAAATATCTGGGGACTTTGGGGGTGGAGCCAGGAGACTTTGGGGGTGGAGCCAGGAGAAAGGAAGTGACATCATTTTGTGATGTCACATCCTGTGATGTTGCTTCCACATGCTTCCACATGAACTCATGAAGTTTCCTAATACTGAATCAGGCCATTGGTCCATCAAGGTCAGTATTGACTACTCAGACTGGTAGTGGCTCTCCAGGGTCTCAGGCTGAGATCTTTAATGTCACCTATTACCTGATCCTTTTTTAGCTGAAGAGGCTGATACCTCCTGCATGTCAAGCAGATGCTCTGTCACTGAGCAATGGCCCTACTGAATCCTTCCTCATCTCGGCAGAATATGAAGCCCTAAGTGCTACACAAGTGCTAAATATGATTTTCATATCATAAGAACAGGAGAGAAGCCACAGTGGATCGGCCCATCCAGTACAACACTCTGTGTCACAACAGTGGCCAAAAATACCAGGTGCCCTCAGGAGGTCCAGCAGCAGGGCCAGAACTCCAGAAGCCCTCCCACGGTTGCCCCCCAAGCACCAAGAATTCAGAGCATCACTGCCCCAGACAAAGGGTTCCATTTAGACCTTGTGGCTAATAATAGCCACTGATAGACCTCTGCTGGATGGGGACAGAGAGAGAGAGAGACAGACAGACAGACAGCTTTTTCACTTACTCTTGCCCAATTCCCAGGCTTTATTTCTGGCCCTTGTTTCACCCAGCTGTTGTCCATGTAAGTCCCATAACTTCTCTCCCCCCCCCCCCCCCAGCATAGGCTTTTTGGTGGCTAAAGAGGACCTTTGTCCTCCCCTTTTCGCCAGCAGAAAAGCTAGTTGGATCCATCCCTAACTTAAAATACTGGTTACTTGATGTACAAATGCTTTTAAAAATGCAGATTTTTACTGCCGGGGGGGGGGGGGGCACGGTTGAAAGAAACAGAAAATTGGCATAAAAATGAGGAATCCCAACTTTTATTTGCAGAAGGGAAATGAGGATTGGGGGGACCCAAACAGCCACGACAAGACATTTTAAACAATCCCACTCCCAGACCTTCTACAGGCAACCTCTCCTTGTGATGTTTACCTCTTTGGAAGTGACAGTTTATTCCTGTGACAAAACCACAGTGGACAGACAGACAGAAAAAAGAAAGAGGGGGAGGGGGAGAGACAGAGAAGGAAAAGAGCTCGCAGACCCCAGCAGCTTACCCCAGCAGTTTACTCAGCAGCAACCTTGCACGCAGTAGAAAGAGCCTAGTCCCTCCTTAATCTCTGGGCGGGGCTCTCTTGCTGGCTCAGCTCTTAAAGGGGAAATTTCCCTTTTAAGAAGTTCAAGAGGCCAGGGCAGGCTCCGAGGTTCCCCTGCTGGCAGCCATTTTGTCCCCCCGGTGGCCAATTTTGAAAAAGCGGGGAAAAGCTTTAAAAATCGGTGTTTCCCCCGCTCTACCGGGGGAATTGGCAGCCCTAGTTAGGAGTGCAGATTCTGATCTGGGAGAACTGGGTTTGATTCCCCATGACTCCACATGCAGCTGCTGGTGTGACGTTAGATCAGTTATAAGTTCTTTCAGAGCTGTTCTCTCAAGAGCAGTTCTCGAAACAGCTCTCTCAGCCCCAGCTGCCTTACAGGGTGTGTATTGTGGGGAGAGGAAAGGAAAGGAGATTGTAAGCCACTCTGAGACAACTTCTTCATCTTCGTCTTCTTCCTGCCCCTCTGTATTACTTAGCACCTGTTGTCTCCTGCCTGTTGTTTTCAGTAATTTTACATTGGTGTTTCAGGCCAGCCTTTCATGAAAATTTCATCTTAACTCTGCTATGAGGGCTTCATTTGGCTTGGCCAAAGCCATTCCTCAATTTTAAAAAAAAAGTTCCACTGGAGGTTAATATGTTCCAGCAGTGATTTGCATGTTTAACACAGAAGTATCTGCCCAGCTGTTACATGGAGTAGCAGTTTGCATTAGTATTGTCACAGATGATATAGTCTCTTTTATGCATGGTTGGCGTGGTCTTTCACACTGAAGTAGGAGAACAGTCATTGGAGATGAAGGCCTGGCTAAGAGCTTTTAAGTTAAAGATCTTGAGGTCTGATTTGCTGCTAGGACTTTTAAGTTTACTTAAGAACGAAAGTTTTAAATCTGACTGGAACAGGCTACTGGAAGATAAGTTGATATGTCTAAATGTTTCTGCTGATGTGTTAAACATGTTAGGGAGTCAGGACTTGTATCGCTTGATCAAAAGATGTTTGAAATAGCTAGATTATAACAGTACTGTTACAAGATCTCATAGGGTTTGTTCATCTGTTGCTATATGCCCCACGCCATTGAAGATCCCGGAGTATTTTTGGACTTTGACCATACTGAGATAGAGAAGGGCTTTTATGCTGGTCTGTCTGAATGCCTTTCCTTCAGCAGTTATGACAGGGAAGTACTTGGGTATATCATTCTTTGATACATTTTGTGCTTGTGGATTAGAGAAAATTGATACTATTGATCATATTCTTCTTGAATGCCCTTGACTTTCAGATGTTAGAAATGAGTTGATATTTCTTTTGATTGGAAAGAATATAGTTTCTGTGGGCTGGATTGGAAGACACATTATCTCACAGTCGATAAGTGACAAAGAACAACAAATGACTTTGCATGTCACAAAATATTTGATCGTAGTGATAGCTTCTTAGACCGCTAATCCCATTACTATTTTAGTTGTGTTTCCTGTTCATGATGTTGGTTGAATGAACAGTAACTCAAGTAGTAGTAGTAGGTTCAGATTCAAGAAGACAGGGTGTTGGCTGAAACCTGGTTCCTCCTCCTTGTTGTCTTGCCACCTCCTTTCACAGTCTGCAAAGGGTAGCCAGTAGGAATGGGTTAATTTTAAATACTCCAGGTATTAAGATCCTTCCCTGATCTTCAAAAAGTTAAGATGGGTTAAGATCCTTCCCTGATCTTCAAAAAGTTACATGGTGATGCTAATTCTTTCTACGTAAGAGGTTCTAGAGACAGTTCTCTCACATCCCATCTACTTTAATTTTAATAGTAACTTGAAAACAAGGAATAAAGTTTCCCCACAGAATGCTTAGGATTTCTGTTGCCATGTCAGATGCTAATAACATCACCTAGTCAACTAATGACATCTTTGGATCTTTCATATGTACTTCATAAAACGATAAAGACATGGACCTAGATGACATTAGTTTAGTCTGACACTATAGTTTCTAGAAAGCCCCATTTAAATATCTCTACTCAAACGAGTCATCCCACTCTCTATTGGCTTTCTGGGTCATTTGGGATGACATCATCTCAAATGTGTTGCCCCAACTGATCCAGAAACAGCTGCAGCCAGCCTTGGTGTATGAAGTGATGTACTTAGAGAGAGATTTTTAAACAATTGGTAAGACAAATGCTTGACAATGCCAGATGCAATCTCTGCCACTCAAACCTAAGGTGTTATACTAGAAAAGGCAAGGGTGTGGAAGCACCCTAGAAATGTTGTGGCAAGCCAATTATAAATGCTGGAAGTCACAAGGTAACTCCTCATTTCACAAAGAGCATATCAGTCTGGTGTTGATACCTGGAGTATCAGGAAGAAGAAAGAGGGAGACAGCTGCCTTCCCTGTCATCACATGGACATCTAATTGCATTACACGTTCTATTGCTCAAAACTGATTTCGCAAGAACTTTGTGTATGCTGAAGTAATATTTGTGGCTAGAGACAGACTCATGACATTACGCTGTTAAAAACATGAGTGAGACAAACCCAATATCTGTCACACACAGTTTTGCAGTAAATAAAGCAGTACTTATTTCTTCATACTGGATGGCAGAATGTCTGAACAAATTCTCCTCTAAGACACTTTACTTCCCCCCCCCCCTTCAGTTTCTAATTTGCTGGGGGAAAGTCATTCCACGGTTTATTTCTGTGCATTTTTCTCAGCCATTTAAAGCTTCCAAGGCAGGAAAGGAAATCAAAGCACAAAATCCAGGATAAAGTTAATCATGCAATCTGTTTGCCATTTTTCCCAATTACAGCTTTTCCTCACCATGAAATTGGCTTCTGAAGGTCTTACATAGGCCTCATTGGAAGTGATTTTGTAATGTGTAAAAGAAGGGCAAATAGACTGCAGATGCTCTATGTACTGTACGTTAAAAATGTATTGTTTTCAAACACTAGCATCTGTTTGCATAGTTCATGTGGGTTCATTTTTGGTAAACTGTTCATATGACATTTTGGGTGAGATGTAAATGTGAGCTAAGTCTGCATTCATTTCATCAGATTCTCTTTGGTCTCTGTATTCAACATCGCACTGATCTAATTAGAAACACCAGGTTTCATGTGCAAATCCTTAAGCAGATGAAGAATTATGGTACAAATTGCCATTCAAGGGTTGCATTTCTAGTGTTGCTAACTTTCAAAATATTTATGGCACCTGGGTGTCATAGGAGGTGAATAGATCCAGCTCGAGTCCTGGGATGGGATCCACAGAGAAGCTATTGTGAGTGCTTACCCCTGCCACCATGCAGTATGTACCACAAATGATATCAGACTCCTAAAGATCGCAACCGAATACAAATTGAAAATGTGCCATAATCCAAATGCATAAAAAGTCCCATGCAAGGGCAATTTAAAACCTGACCCAAATCACAGTTAAAGTTCAAGTTACACATATATATTTCTTAATCAAGGACTTATGCATCTTGAAGACATTTACTGATTTTCAGATGAGAAGCACTAAAGTCAAGACTTACCTCAAAGGCAATGAGTGAATCCATGGCCCATAATTCAAAACACAAGCAGATTGTTTTTAGAATTTACAGTGAAACTCTGAGTTGTAGCTTTCTAAGCCCACATCGAGTTTAATGGACTTTGTGTAACTTTGTTTAGGATTACACTGTTAACTGAGTGGGTCACTTAGCTCATGCATGTTATATAACGGTAGACAAGCATAATATAGGGAACCCAAAGCATGTGCAGTCTCTCATCATGAGTCAGGTACTCTCAGAAACGTGTCCTTATTAACAGTCGAGCACGCACAGTCTGATAGGACCAGTGGTATGATAGACTTGTGCATTTCTTTCATTATTAATTACATAAATTACAAAATGGGCTGTTTCACAGTTATAGCAATTAATATGAAAATGAAACAAGCATGGATGATATTGAAGCATGAGTAACCATCGCTAGATCCTCTCCTGTCTAAGTAGCAGTGTAACTATCGAACCAACCCAGGCAAATTAGAGGTGCTCCTAGCTACAGACACTATTTGGTTCTCAAGTCGTAGTACAGGATCGAGACACATTCCAAACTGGAGCCATGTTTTCAAGAAGTTTATGGCCCTTTTCTGAGGGTGGCTGTTGGGAGTAGGAGTGCGCAGTCAGATATTGCTGACCCTAAAAGTCATCTGACTTACCCACTATCACCTCATGCAGGCTACTTCTGAGGCAGTTAAAGTCTTCCCAGAATGACTACCAGGTTTCTTAACATCATGAATTAAGGACCCTGTTTGCCTTTTGGTTTGTTTGCTTATTTTTAGATGTTTCTCCCCATTCCCCGGGAAACAGCATTTCTCCCAGTAAATCTTATCCTTGCAACCAATCAAGTGAATTGACTTAGCCAATTACACAGTAATTCTTAGAGGAACTGAGGAAAGGGAAATTATAAACTTCAGTCATTCATAGAATTATAGAATCATAGAGTTGGAAGGGACCTCCAGGATCACCAAATTCACCTCCTGCACAATGCAGGAAATTTGCAAATACCTTCCCCCACACACCCCAGTGACTCTTGTTCCATACCTAGAAGATGACAAAAAAACCTCCAAGATCTCTAGCCTGGCCTGGAGAGAAATTGCATCCTGACCCCAAAGTGGCGATGAGCATTTCCCTGGGTGTGTAAGAAAGGGCCACAAGAACTAAGCACTGAGGCAACCCTTCCTGCCCTCCCTCTCATGATCTGCCTAAGTTCACACAATCAGCATTGCTGTCAGATGGCCACTGCTGTTTTGAAAACCTCCAAAGAAGGAGAGCCCACCACCTCTTGAGGAAGCCTGTTTCACTGAGGAACCACTCTAACTGTCAGAAAGTTCTTCCTAATGTTTAGCTGAAAACTCTTCTGATTTTATTTCAACCCACTGGTTCTGGTCCAACTTTCTCAGGCAACAGAGAACAACTCCATACCATCCTCTATATGACAGCCCTTCAAGTACTTGAACATGGTTATTCATTATGTTGTTGGCTATATGGCACCACATGTTTGCTACAGTTGCTACTCCTTGAACTTTGGAAGAGATGTCTTGCTTGGATTGTACTAGACCCCGGCCAGACAGATACTGCCTGGACAGTGTTTTTCAACAGACTGGCCTGATTAATTTATTATTTCTACCCACTAGCCTTTCCTTTCTTCTTCTCCCCCAGGGGAGGATTAGTACAGAGAGTGACATTTGGTTGCTGGGGGGGGGGGAGTTTGGGAGAGGTATCGTTCTTGTTCTTGTTTAGGGTTCTGTGCAGTTTAAGTTTTGGTTTGTTTTGATCTTTTGTCTTTCCTTTTTGTGCACCTGAGGGGTTTGTTTCTTGTTTTGTATTGTCTTTTTTTCCTTTTGTTGGTTTTTCTGGTTGCCTTCAGGTAGTAGGTTACCTGTTTTCTACCTTTTTGCAGATGATGGTGGGGTCGCATTTTTCATTGCTTAGGTTTAGCTAGGTAAGCTCCATTTTTTCTGCCACATGATTGGTGGGGTGAGAGGGCACCTCAATATACAGCCACTCTGGAAATACTATTTTTACTTGCAGTTACTAATTTTAGTGGGGGGGGGGGTTAAAAAGAAACAAACATAGCTCCAGAAAACAGGCAGCCCTTTTCACACCTTTTCCACTATGTAGTAAAGATGGCTGGGGGCACCACATTCAAGGGGCAATAAAACTGGACCTCTTTGTCAAATTCTTTTGAACATAAGAAGAGCCCTGCTGCATCAGACCAGTGGTCCATCCAGTTCAGCATCCTGAACTGGCCAACCAGTTCCTCTGAAGGTCTAACAATAGAGCACAGAGGCCAAGGCCTTCCCTTCCTGGCACTGGTATTCAGAGGTTTACTGCCTCTGAACGTGGAGATTCCTCAGGAGTGCTTAGAAAAGGGGATAGACTACATTCCCTGATATTTGACCCATTCTGCTCTTGAAAATCTGCTATGGAAAATGATCAGCAGACATTCAATCAGATCTTAATGAAAATGGAACCTTAATGAAATGGAACCTGACAAGTCTTCACAATGAATTGAATTGGGTACTGTTCCCTATATGTGCAGTTGACAGGCTCCCAAAATGGGTTGCTGTGGGCCACAGACAGAGTTTCCCCATGTGATCGCTCCAGCACAGACTTGTGGTGTCGGGGAAATTCTGATCAGGCTATCCCAATGCCATGCTGTTGTTTTTATACTGCCATTGGAAGCCCTCAGGGTGAAGATGCGATTCATCGATCCCCCATTTAAGTGAATCAGTAACGAATGACAAAAAAAAGCCCCAACTCACCCGCGGTTGCGTCTGATCATGCAGTGGCGTGTTGAACCTGCAGCTTTGCAGAACTGTGTGATCACGCAACTGCGGGTCAAATTGCTCTGGCACAAATAGCCTCACTTCCCCCCACACACTTTATCTCATGCGTGTGGCCGGGGCCAATGTTGGAATAGGGTTTAGTCCTTGGTTAATGGAAGCAACACTAACTACTTGTCCATCTCCCAGCATAGGTTATCTCCCAGGGCAACTAAGGAAGTTAGTGTTTCAAAACTTATGTGGGAAACCAAACTGAAATGATTATAGATAATACCATCAAGATTAATAAGTGTCTTGTGATACCTTAAAAACTAACACTGTTTCCCTACCATAAGCTTTCAAGGACTAGAATCCAGAGTGTTAGATCTGAAGTTAAATTGATGAAGGGAGGATTTCCTAAGTAACAGCTTCATCACAGCCTCTTTCAGCTGCCTGAGTACCTGCCTGCCTACAGAGATGCATTTATAGCCTTCCCCAGCCACCTGTTCAGTCCTCCATGGTAGCTTTAACCAGCTGGGCAGGACAAGGAGGCTCAAGCATATAAATGGTATACTTTAACTCTCTAAGAACCTCTCCATATCCTCAGATTGAACAAGTTAAAAGGAATGTAATGCATCCCGACACATGGATGCCATCTCTACCTGTAAATGATGCGGCATCTAATTTAGAACAAATGTGTGTGATTTTGTCCTTGAAGTGTCTTGCAAATTGGTCACAGTGGGCCACTGCATACCCCTCTGATTCCCATTGAAGGCCGATCTATAGCTAGTTCCAAACCATTTAAAAAATGAGCGATGTGTGATCTCTACTTTGCTTGAATCCCAACAGAACACAATTTACAGAAGAGGTGTTTTCCTTGGTTTTCCCAATTGTTCTGAGATAGGTTGAGGGGCTATGTGACTGATCTGCATTATGCCAGCCTTGCCTGCCTGACATCCAGAGTTGAATATATTTATTCAAGTATTCAAAATTGGATTGCAGTTACTTAGCATGTTCTCACTCTCCCACTTCTGTCCCAGTGTGGAAGCAGCACATACACCTAAAAGGTAGTTCTTTTAAATGATTCATGGCCTTCTCATAATGACTGTGGATCCGATATAATCCCAGGGACTCTGTACATAGACAGTAGAAGTCAACACCAGCTCCCTGGCAAGGTTCTATGCTGAATGTCACCAACTGTGCAGACTCAAAACCATTTGCAATATTGATTGCTTTAAACTGTGAACAAAACATCAATATGAGACAATGGGGTGCCCAACTAGTGGGAGAATGGAACTGACGAAGGAGCAAGTTTAATGTTTAACGTATTATTTGTGAAGATTGCAGCATCGTGAGTCAGAAAATCTCTTCTGAACAGCTTTGTTTAGAATCAGTAATGGTACCAAACTGTACTTGGAGTAGCGTCTAAAATGGACTGAAGCCCATGTTTAGACTGAGCACTGTTTAGTATTATCCCTGTGTTGAAATATCCTGATTGACTGCCCAGCTGCTTCTGGGCACAATTCAAAGCCCTGGCTTTGGCTTAGCATACTTGAAGGACTGCCTCTTCTCATATTGTCCTGCCTATCAGTTGTCAAACACGGCCCTTTGTGGTCTGACCTGTAGAGGTAAAGTGGGTGATCACCAGCAACAGGCTTTTTTCATTGGTGGCTTTTGGGATGCACTCTCCCTTGAGGCTCACCTGGTGCCTTTTTTCCTTTCCTTTAGGCACCGAGCCAAAACATTTCTCTTTGCCCAGGCTTTTTATTGAGGGGGTTTATCTTTTTTAGATATTTATGGTCTGCTCCAGGGGTGGCCAAACTTCAGCTCGGGAGCCACATGTGGCCCTTTTATACAGTGTAATTTAATATTAATAAAAAGCATATTTTCCAATAAAAACGTGTGTAATATTTGTTCATGACTTGCGGCTCTCAAACATCTGATGTTTATTCTATGTGGCTGTTACGTTAAGCAACTCTGGCCAACCCCGGCTCTGCTCATAGCCTGAGAACTGCTTTATCAACATCCATGCTTTTATTCAGGGGTCATTTCGTAGAAAAAGAGGTGCAGGTGCTCATTAGCATAACCCATTAGCATAACTTATTTGCATATGCCACACCCCCTGACATCTCCGGAAGTATGTCAGAAGGCAACACCCATTGCTCAAGCTCCACCCTAAAGATCTCCAGGTATTTCTCAACTCAGAGCTGGTGAGCCTACCCTCCTTTCTGTTTTGTTCCACCTTTGGGAAAGGAAGGGAGGGAGGGAGGGAGGGAGGGAGGAAGAAAGAGAGAGAGAGAGAGAGAGAGAGAGAGAGAGAGAGAGAGAGAGAGAGAGAAAGAAAGAAAGAAAGAAAGAAAGAAAGAAAGAAAGAAAGAAAGAAAGAAAGAAAGAAAGAAAGAAAGGCAAAGAGATGGGGAGGAAGGGAGGAAGAGAAAGAGGGAGGGAGGGAAAGAAGGCAAAGAGATGGGAAGGAAAGAAGGAAGGGAAGGAGGAAGGGAGGAGGGAGAGAGGGAAAGTGGGCAAAGAGTTGGGGAGGAAGGAAGGGAGAAAGAGAAAGAGGGAGGGAGGGAAAGAGAGCAAAGAAATGGGGAGGGACTGGGAGGGAGGGCAGAAGATAAACAGGACCAGGACCCTGGTTCTCACACCCACCCCACCTGATCAAGCCCCTGCCACACACCCCACCCCAGCCAGGCCATCCACGGATCACCCCCTGATCAAGCCCCCGCCACCCCCCATGGCTCTCCCACCCCTGATCAAGCCCCCCCACCTTGCCAGGCTGCCTGTGGATCACCTATCCCTTGTCAAGCTCCTGCCCCCACCTGCATCTCTCCCACCCCTGATCAAGCCCCCGCCACCCCCATGGCTTTCCCACCCCTGATCAAGCCCCCGCCACCCCCATGGCTCTCCCACCCCCCAATCAAGCCCCCGCCCTACACCCCCACCAACTTAGCTTGTCTTCTGGCTGGTGGTGGCAGTGTGGTGGTGGCGGCAAGCAGAGGGAGGCAGCATATGCCTGCTGCTTCCCACTCCTCCAGGCCCAACTGAGGGCTGCTGGGGGTGGGGCTTGCCACTCCTGGGCTTCTTACTGCCAGAACGGCATTCCTACTTGTTTCGGCTGGAAATGAGCCCTGTTTTTATTCATTGAATAACTTTTAGTCATGATTTTTGTTGGCATTTTTATTATTGACATGGATTGCTTTGTTATGTTTTTATTGTTATGCTTTGTTGTTATCATGTTTATGGTATACATTTTGTTTATTGTTGCAAACCACCTTGAGCATATATGAAGGGGCTGTTTACATATTTTCCAAATAAATAAATGTTTAGCTGCCTCATGGGAACCTTTAATTTGATTCTTTAGGCTCAGACAAGCCAATCTTTCCTCTTTTGAATGTAATATTCAATTTCAGGGCTACTTTATCTCTCTTATACTTTGAAATATGATCTTTTGACTTTGCCCTTATTCTGCTTTAACCTTCCAAATTTGCTAAGCAATATTTGTGACAATGGAGGTAAAATATTAAAGTGCTGGAACTGTTAGAGCAAGATGTTGGGCAGTTCCGTTGCAAGGAAACAAGCATAACCCAATTCAGCTCCTTTTCTCAACTCCTTATATAGCAGAGGAGCTGAATCACATTGCAAAGTGTTTGGCTTCGAGCTCTTGAACAGTGTAAGCATGGCAGTGATTCAGCTACGAAACCTCATAAAATTAAATGAAAAGACCTCAGTCTTGTAAAGTTAAATTCAAATATAAAGACTTCAGTCTTGTAAAGTTAAAGCCACAGTTAAATGTCAGTGCTTTTAGAAAGACCACACATTAATTAGGGTAAATTTGTAACATTTGAGCTGCTTTGAGAGCTCAGGCATAAGTATTGCAAGCAGAGGTTGCAAGGAGGAGTTAGTTTAGGATTTACAAAGAGAGAAGAGTTAGAAAATGGTCCTTGCAGCCTTAAAATACATTTTTGGTTTTTATTGTGCATTTAGAAATATAATCTGGCCTTGGTGCTATCGAGAAGACTCCACTGACCCTGCAGTATGTTGCAAGTCTAGATTCACCAGACCTGGCCTAAACAACACACTCACCAAAGGAAGTTTTCTGTTTTCATGTGACTTGTTTTCATTAGCAAAGTCATCATGTGCACTTGGTGGGTTCAGTTGTTAGTTTGTAGTTCAGGAATGCACACCAAGAATTCCATGATGATTTGGCACATACTTTTTAGCCTTTGCTATTTTGAACATTTGCATTATGCTCCTGTGGAATGTGGCTTTTAGTATCTGCTGGTCATTGCTACCCTCTGACAAAATGGAAACTATTTAGCCTTCTGTTTACCTAGTGTTCTCCTTCAAACTATTATTTCCTACAACTTCCTCCATTAAATTAGCAATGATTCATGGACTATGAAACCTCCAGAATTCCAAGAGAGGTAACATTTCTCTATGGGACTTGAGCATGGTATACGATAACATCATTTTGGGGATTTTTTAAAAACCATGCTCAAACACTCTAAATATCCTTGTTTGAATTCAGGGAATATTTTTCAAAGGATGAATTGATAGCTATTGAAATGAAACCTTACATCATGAGTAACCTGTGGCTAAATCACAGGTTTTGTGGAAAAAATTAAAATTTGTACTCTTTTCATAATAAGAACTTAGCCTAAAATGTCTACTTGCAGTAGGACAACCTGCTGTGAAGCTGGGTTAGTTTTCAAGGAGACACCAGCCACTGTAGTAGAAAATGCATCAATGTATTGAAATGAGGCAGAAAGCTGTGGAATTGATAAGTAGTAGAAGAAAGGTTTTAGGAGGAGAGATTATGCTACGAGGAGCTACTGTATGGAAGACAGGGACTTTTCTGTGCATGTAAGGCATTTCTGCCAGTGGAACAGAGTGTTTCTTCACCTCCCTCCCACAACAGCTTACTTCTGTTCCGGAAATACTGGTTCAGAGAGACAGAAGACCCTTAGAACAGCATGAGTGTCTATTCAGGGTTCTTCAGTAAGAAGAGTGTATTGTTGGAAATTATCCCTCCCTCCCCTTTCCATTAGCAGAAAATTTAATCTGAATCCAATCTGGAATCTTGATGCTACCATGCACTAAATGGAAATAATTGGCGGTACTCCAAATTCAGTACTTACCTTACCTCCATCTGTAGATATGTTTCAAAGGTGCAAGTAAAGATGGTGTGTTTGTTTATGACTCCCTTTCCCCCTTTGCCCAGCTGTCATAAATAGGTAATGACTGGCTTAACTATTTTTCCCCTTGTGTAACTGGCAAGCTTTATATGCTAAGTAAAAGCATAAGAAAATGCTTAGAAGAAAGGTGGGCACAATTTTTTTGAATGCATAAACAAATAAAATTATTTTTTATCCAATCTCAGTAGTCATGTGATATATCTGCAACCCAAAATTCTCTTTACTTGTTCCACACAAACAAAGGACCGGGGGGGTGGGATAGTTCCCCCACTGTCTTCTTGAATGAAACAGATTTGACTTCTAGGAATTTGTCCTAGGTTCAGAGTAACTAAGGAAAGGGACTAAGTGAATACCTGGGTAGGTACCTGGATAGGTACATTGAAAAAGGGTTTCATCAAAGTGCTTTCAAAACATAGCTTATTTTATTTGAGCCAGGGGCCTAAAATGTGGCACATATGTAGTCCCCAAGGCACTCAGGTTATAAGAAACTAGAGATGTTCACATTTATTCCACAAAATTGGAGACTCAAACTGCAAAACAAGTTACTCTCCTACTAGTTAGGAATCAGATAGTTGGTATGTATGTAGAAAGGTCTAGAAAGCATGCCCATAAATGATTAAGGCACTTCAAGGCTATCTAGAAAACCAAAACTATCTAGAAAAACATACACAGAGTCTAAGACTCACTGATTAATAAACCTCCCAAGGTTATACTAGTACTTCTGAAGTGTACTGTCTTCAGGTACTGAAAAAATGTTTAGATAAATCTATGGAAGAAGGGTCCATGAGAGCTGAACATAAAATTTCCATAGGAGTAGTCAGATGGTGGAAATAAATAAAAGAAATGGCATCTTGACATGCTTGTGAGCTTCCCAGGAACATCAGTTTCACCACCATCTGAGAAAATGTGCTGAATTAGATAGACCTCCGAGTTTTATCCAGTGAGGCAATGTCAATGTCCTTATGAGGTATATTGTTGAACTTGGGGCTAACAGTGGTTCTTCATATACAGGATGAAACTGCCACCATCCTTGTCCCTAGCAGAATACAAATATTAAATAGATGCCCTTTTTTTTGTATTAGTTGCATAAAAATGGCATATAAATGGTATGCAAGTGGCATACAATATATAAATAACTCAACTAAAAGATGGCATAAAATTCCATAAAAGAAGCAAACAAAATGAGAAACTATCAGAGAAAATGTTCTTTCCAACCATGCATGAAAATTAAGAGGAATAAAGCAATACACTTTCTTACATCTCTAGTTCTCATATTCTGTGTTGTCCGCTGTTACATAATCTTTTGATACAGTAAAAAAATGACAGGGAACTTAGCTGAAAAATGTGTCCTTTATGCAAAAAGAATCCTATTTTGTTCTTCTGCATGATACAGACAGAATGGAAAATCCAGCCTGAGTGTACTCATAGAGCCACATCAATATTTTAAGACAATGTTTTATACATTGTAAGCTTTATTATGAACCTAAGATTCCACAGCAGGTGAGATGCATTTATCATGAAGTCCAGGCCACAGATATTGCTTTAGTGGCATGCTCAGTTACATTTGACACATGGAAACCAAGCCAGTGTACTAGATTAATAGTTCCACTGGGTCTCTTTTTACCTTTCAGCAAAAATTCTGGGATGAGCCACAACTGAATTCCATCACTCATGATTTACGTGCATCAGGGGAAACCATCATTTACTAACATAAAAGTTAAACTATGTGAACGCCAATCATTCTGGGCACTTGGCCTCAGAAGAAATAAAGGTCCTTTTGTCACCATAAATCAATGTTTTTACCATTTGTAAAAACAAACAAAACAATAATATTGTTAAATGCAAATTATATACTAGTAATTTCTCAGACGCTCTCTGTAGCCTATGCTACAGCCTCTCAAAAGAAATTGAAACAGCCCAGCTTCAGAAACTGCAGGAAGCAATATATGATCAGATTAACAGGGAACCCAACAAATATGAAATCGC
The DNA here is from genome assembly GCA_029233225.1 of Lepidodactylus listeri. Classification (NCBI taxonomy): domain Eukaryota; kingdom Metazoa; phylum Chordata; class Lepidosauria; order Squamata; family Gekkonidae; genus Lepidodactylus; species Lepidodactylus listeri. Next base: position 53,319,305 of record JARCFY010000012.1, read on the forward strand.
TGGTGTATATACAAGCAGTATAACATGAAGGTAAATCAGATTGAATTATTCTTCTGTATAGTAAATTACTTTGCTAAGGAAGGGCTTGGGGGGGGGGGGTTGCAGATGGAACTCTTATAAGTGCCACATTAAAAGATATTTTCTCCAAAATGGCAATCATTCAATTGAAGTGTGCCTTAGCTAGGTATTCTGTGTAAATAATCAAAGTCCTGTTGACTCAAAGAAGGATCTAAATTGGTTCTGACCATCAAGAACCTTTAGAAACTTATAAGTAAGCAAAGGGAATGCAACCTGGCAAGGTGCTGAAACAATCACACAACTGGTGCACAGTGTACTGAAGTTAATCAAGGTTGATTTTAGCGTGAAACAAGCCTTTAGAGAACTGAAAAATGGCTCCCGTTCAAATGCTGCCACAAAAACTCTTACCTTTACCATTCAAACATGCATAAAGTTGAGAGACTATATGTGCATTATGCCTGATCTGGACAGCCCAGGCTAGCCCGATCTCATTAGATCTTGGAAGCAAAGCTAAGTTGACCCTGATTAGTACTTGGATGGGAGACCATCAAGGAATACCAGGGTCGCTATGTAAAGGCAGGCAATGGCAAACCACCTTTGAACATCTCCTGCCTCAAAAACCCAGCATTGTTGCCATAAGTCGGCTGTAGCTTGATGGTGTGTGTTTGAAAATTAAACTTACCTCGTTTGCTACATGTTTTTGTTGTCCGGTCAATCACTGCATCTGCTCACTTCAATTATTTGCTGTTTGCATTTAAAGTAAGTGACATTTTGAATAGTTTTGCATCTGCACAGTGAGGGCGTTAGCAAGGCAGCTGGCCAGGTCAGCACTGCTGCTCACAATTTCCCAACTTGTTCGAATTATGTTTGCTCCAGGGTTATCATTGGGTAGATAATGGACATCATCCCAAATCAGCTGTGTTAGAGAGTAATGTTCTATCTTTGCACCTGTGCAGCTGGAGGAATTCATCAAAGCTGGTGCATGCTCAGAACTTATTGGATTAAAGTACATTTCCAACAAGCACTGCAAGAATGTGTAACAGATAGGGGATGGGGGAAGCTATAGGGAAAGCAGTGTATACCCAAGCTTGAAGTATTTGAGACTGAACTCAAATGCACCCATGAATAAATACTGAGACCCACTGAGAGGAATATTCCCACTGGGAGAACTGTTCTGTGCTTGCGGAGCAGCAAAAACAGGGGCCGAGGACAGACTGGCAGTCTCGGCCGCTCTGCCTCCGCTTTTGAAGCGGAGGCAGAGCGGCCGTTCAGACGGCCGCAAATTCCCCGAGGAGGCAGCCCAGACGCATCGCATCTGGCGCCATGTTCCAGCTGCTGAGGTGCACGTTCCACCTGCCAGAGGTGGGTGTGAACGCACGCCGGGAGGGGGAGCTGCGCAGCGTTTGCACGCTGCCGTAGGAAGCCACCCGCAGTCTGAACGCTGCGGTCAGCTTCCTTCTGGTGGCGTGCGAACACCGCGTGGTGGGGGCAATTCCCCCTGCCTTAGTCTGCCGCGCCTCCAGTCTGTCCTCAGCCAGGGATACCACCCCTCCCAGCACTGTTTCAGCACAGAAAAATGGTGGGAGAAGAACACTTCCACCTCCACAGTAGCCTTCCAAGCCCAAATGGGCTGTCTTTTATTTTGTTTAACAGCCATTCCCCACACCTGCAGGGAACCTGCAGTTGGATCTGGGGAACCTAAACCCCGCTCTTTGAAAACCAGCTCATCTAGTTTGGCCCTCAGTCCATCTGTTAACATGGGCCAGGCTAGAATAAAGAGACCAGCTACATAGCTTTCTCACCACACTCCATAGAAGGATCAAAATACCTTTCTTCTAGAGTATGGAGATGGATGTGGAATGGGGAAGGCAGAGTAGAAATGTCCATAAGGAGAGCATTTGTAATCCAATTTTTAAATGTTTGAAAGAAGCAGGGTTGTGCATGGGGGCATTATTCTTTGAGAATGCTGTTTACAATTTGTGAATGACTTCTGATATGTGAACAGAAGACATCTCTGGGACAAGTGCTTCTCCCCAGCCAACATACACACTGACTGCACACATTTTTAACATGTGTACAGCAGTAGAACCATTCAGTGTAGCAGTCATTTATAGTAAAGATAAAAAGATTGGATTCTATAGAGAGCCGAATGAACTAGATAGTATTTGGTTAAATAGCAACAATAAACTTATTTAAAAAATATACTTTACTTTTAGATAGGATTATGCAGGATGAGGTAATTAAAAAGGTTATGATAGTGTGGATGAAAGATTTAGATCATAATGTTGAAATTGGTCAATCGTCTAAAATTTGGAAAGGGATAAAATATATGAAGGCAATAAACTTTAAAGAAAATATATACAAGCTCTTCTATCGCTGGTACTGGGCACCTGATAGTCTAAGCAAGTGTTATCCAAATGTCTCTAATCTTTGCTGGCTTTGTGAAAGTAGTATAGGATCTTTCTACATGTGGTGGGCATGTAAAGTGATGAAAAAGTTCTGGTATGGTATTAAGGTTATGATTAAGGAGATTTTGGGTATGGAAATTGCTTTGATACCAGAGGTATATTTGTTAAATATGACACCAGAAGGAATGTTACCATCAGATGTAATATTACTGATTTCAATCTTAACTGCAGCTCGAATAAATAGAGCCAAATATTGGAAATCATCTACTATACCTGGAAATGAGGAGATAATTGGCAAGCTGTTGGAGCTGGCCAAAATGGACAAATTAGCTTATCTGTTGAATACCGACAAATGTCAAGATTTGATAAACATTTGGTCCAAGTTTTATGTTTGGTGGGACACACATAGGGGCTCAAAATAATGTATTGATAGCATAAATGTTAAGTTTTGCTATTGTATGTTGTTTTGTTCTTGTTCTTGGTTTTGTGTTGAAAAAAGAATAAAATATATTAAAATGTAGCAGTCATTAAATTGATAAAACAACATCATAAAAAAATTAAAGAGAAAACTAGATGAAAGGCTAACCATAAAAGCTGTAATAAGACAATTCAATAAAGATGAGGAAACCACAATTAAAAGCTCATGCAGACAGAAATATTTTGATTTGGTGCCTAAATGCCAACTGAGTAGGTACCAGGTGAACCTCTTGCATGTGGCATTCCAGAGATGGGATGCCACCACCAGGAAAGCCCTGTCTGTAGTTGCCACTCACCTCACCTCCATGGACAGGGGAACAGAGCAAGGCTTGAGGACAGCATGAGAGAGATTCCTTCAGACATGCTGATTCCAGGTAATTTAGAGCTGGTCCCAGCTGATCAGCTGAAGCCCTTTAAATTGGGCAGGAGGGGAGGGAAAGGAGTGGGTGGTTACTCTTGGGAGTGGGGCTTGGGGAATCCCCACCCACCCCCGGAATCCCCCCCAGTCCCCTTGCTGGAGCGACGAGGGGACCTGGCAACCCTACTTTCATACTTAGCCATAGAACTAGGAACAGATTATATGGCTGATTTGACTGCTTTCTTAACTTGTAATAAAATCTGCTCACATGACTAGTGTAATACATGGACTAGAAGCTCATGGAGGTCTCTTGTTGGAACTTTTACAGTTCCCTCAAAGTGGTAAATTCATGAGATCGGAGAGTTCCGGTTCCACCCACCCGCCTAGCAGACGCAGGGAGCTTGAGCTCCGTAGTTTGCTGAGCGTTACCTCCAGATTTTCAAGGCAAAATTTTCTGCCTTTCCCTCCACCTGTGGAGTGGGGGGAAGCAAAGAGCTTGGGGACTGCCTAGGGGGGCTGGCTGCCTTCCCTGGGTAGTTTTTTTTCTCTTTTTTCCCAGCTTTTAGCGGAGTCGACGGAGGAGTACCGACGCCGCAGCTTTTGCGGCCCCGGGTTGAAGAGGAGGGAAGAGAACCAAACGGAGCCAAAAAGAGGACCGGAGTGACCGGACAGACCCAGGATTGGAAAGTTAAGTCGGGTTCATTCTTAGTTAAACAATTATAAGCATATTAGCCCTTTGAATAGCTGCTGGGCGCTGTGAGCGTGCGCCCCGGGTTAGAGCGGCCAGCTGACGCAACTTTAACATAACAATAGACCGGGGGAAGGGATAGATAGAACGCGAGATGCTGCACTAACCTTTTTTTTCTGTTTGTTTTCTTGTAGTTTCTTGTAGTTGTATGCACCGGCATTAACGGAACTGGGAGGAGCGGAGGAGCTTAAAAGGAAGTTAAAAAGAATATCCTCGAGGGACGGCTCAAGAGAAAGTCTACGCCGGGAGGTGAAGAGAACAGCGCCTGCGCGAGATTGGGGGGAGAGCGGAGAGCGGAGAAACGGCTATTGCGTAACTACAGGTCGTCAGTGAACCAGCTGAGGTGAAGGCGTGGAAAACAACGGACGGGAGGAAGAGAGCAAGATAGGAGAAGCAGCCAGTAAAAGAAGCCTGGGAGCTCTGCAATATACTGGACAGTAGGATGACGGGACTTTAAGAACTTAGGATAAAAAGAAATAATAGGAAGTAAAAGGAGGGGTTATTAAGGAAAAGATGGCTTTATAGGGGAGGGATTGTGCACCAAACAGCAGTTGGTTTTTGGTATTTTTAAAAAACAAAGTTTATTTTTGGTTTGATTGGAAGGGGGCATTGACACTGATTGTAGACACTTGTAGACACACTGATTGTAGTGTCTACCAGTCTAGTGGAATATATATCTATTGTGTAGCATTAAAGGGGGAATAAGAGTTTGTAAGTACCTGGAGAAATAGATCTTAATAATATTTATTTATTACAATTTATTTATTGTAATTAATTGGTTTTGGTGGGGTTAAGACGTGAACTATATATAAATATTTAATTAGACAATAATTGCTTATACAGTGAGCCAACAATGAATTAATATCTGTTTATACTTATTAGATTGGTGTAAGTAATTCTATTAGAGTAATTTGGTGGAATTCCAGTAGGGGATTTCAAGATATAAAGACAGATTTTAAATATAAACTAATTCAAATTAAATTAAATTAATCTATAAATTAGATTAAATCAGATTAAATTACAAAAAAATTATTAGATCGATTCAGGGGCTTCATATATAGGGTACTGATTATAAAACATCTAAAGAATTGGGGAAATTAATTATTATTTATTTAACGTGTCATAGAAGCCATATTTTAGGTCAAAAATAAATACAAACAGGATAAATTGAAATACATCTATACTAATTGACACTAATTGACTGTATAAATAGGTTTAATATAAAGACCATATAAGGTTTATGGCGTCTGGATTTCCTGGAAATACAAGGAAAAGCTCCTTACCGTCTCCATCTAACCTGAGCCTCCTGAGCCAAATGAAGCCTGCTTCAAGCAACCCCACGTACACGAACAAAGACATCAAAAACATGATTGATGATTCTGTCACGGCGGCAGTCAAGGCAGTTTTAGAAAATACTATCCCAGCGGTTCTTGACAAAGTAGAAGAGAGACTCCCATCTATTATCAGAAAAGAACTTCATAATGAACTTGAGCCAATTCATAAGAAAATTGACGACTTAGCACTACAAGTTAAAACGGAGATTGATGAAGTTAAAACCCAGGTCGCATCTAACAAAGCAGACATCCAAAAGCTAGCAAGTGGAGGAAGACAGACTTACTCGAGAGTAAGAGAGCTGGACCTAGACATGCAGGAGATGAAGGCAAAAAATGAAAGTCTGGAGGAGACACTAATCGGACTGGAAATGGACAAAGCAGCATTGACCATAAGATGCCAAAACATTCCTGAAAATTTAAGTACGAATTGGAAAGAAGAAATAATTAAAGTAATTGCTGAACAACTCAAGGTGGGAACTGAAACAGAAATTGCAGCTGAGATAGAGACCATGTTTAGAAGAAATACAGCTTACGCAAAAAAGTTTAAGGTCCCAAGAGAAGTACAAATAAGATTCAATAAAAGGAATATTCGTGATAAAATCCTGAAGGCTTCATATGAGATCAAAGCTCACCTACAAGGGGCAGAAATCAAATTTTTGAGAGATATCCCTTGGAGAGTCCGAGAGAAAAGGAAGTCGTATCAACAATTGGCAAACGCATTGCGGGAAAATAACATCCTCTATAGGTGGAACATTCCAGAAGGCCTGATCTTTGAATATAAAGGGAGAAGGCACAAGTTAGACTCGGTCTTCAAACTTGACAACTTTCTGGATAACTACGGGGCGGATTTTGGATTATTAGAAGAAGACATTGAGATAAACTCGGAAAGTGACGGGGAAGGTGAGGAGAAGAAAGAAGAGAAAGAAAAGGAAAAGAAAGAAGAGAAAAAGAAAGGAAAGAAAAAGACTGATATTATTTTACCGCTACAAATCCAAACAAGGAAGCAGACAAAGACCAAGGAGCGAGAACAAAATTTGAAAGATGGAGCAGAAGACTAAAGACTTCAGGTTGGTATCGATAAATGTTAACGGCTTGAATGCACCTCAGAAAAGATCTCGGATATTTCACCAAATAAGTAAATTAAAAGTTGATGTGGTGTGTTTACAAGAGACACATATTAAAAAAGAACATATGAAACACTTAAACTATAAGAGATTGGGGCATGCATTTGTAGCTGCAGACCCTATCGAAAAAAAGAGGGGAGTGGTGACTTTTATAAAGGAACATTTACATCCAGAATTAGTCTATGCTTCCAAAGATGGGAGAATCGTTGCGGTATCAATAATAAGACAAGGAAAAGACTATCTAATTATTAATATATACGCACCTAATGCAAACCAACAACCTTTCTTTAAAGAACTAGCAGAAATATTGAGGGAGAAAAAATATAATAATATCTGTCTCTTAGGAGACTTCAATGCGGTGGTAGATAGGAGGAGAGATAGAAAAAATACCAATAACTCCAAGAAAAAAGGTCAAACCCTACCAAGCAATTTTTATCAGTTAGCAGAGGAACATGATATATTGGACGCATGGAGAACCAAATATATGAATAAAGATACTTATACATATTACTCAGCAAGGTTTAAATCTTGGTCACGGATAGACATGGCATGGATATCCAGGTCTTTGATCCTGGAAATGAACGATGTCGAGACCTTACCGTTGACTTTTGCTGATCACAACCCGGTATTGTTGTCTCTTAGGGAGACAAAGAAAAACACCAGATGGACAATGAATAAATACTTACTGAAAGATACCATCTTTGTTGATAAATTGAAGGAAGAGATTAAAGAATTTTTTAAAATTAATCTAACACCTCAGATTCCTATTAGTATAGTATGGGATACATTTAAAGCCTATGTAAGAGGCAAATTGATTAGTTATACTGCATGGAAGAAAAAACAAGATAATTTAGAATATAATAACTTGGTTAAGCAGATAAAAACAGAGGAGGAAAATAGGCATAAAATACAAGGAGACAGAAATAAACAAAACTTACTCGTTAAGCAGCACAAATTAAATTTATTGCTGAGCAAAGAAGTAGGGAAAAGAGTTCAGCTTAATAAATTATTTTTTTTTGAAAACGCGAATAAACCCTCAAGATGGTTAGCGTATAGATTGAAAAAAGAAGAGGCTAAAAGAGCAATAATCTCACTAAAAAATAGCAAAGGGGAGAGTAAATTCTTACAAGCAGACTTGAAAAACATAGCTGAAGAATATTTTAGTGCAATATATAAGCAAAAAAATGAAGATGAAGAACAGCTGGATTTATACATAAAAAACAAATTAAAATTGGAGAAATTTACAGAGGAACAAAAGAAAAGGTTAAGTGACCCTATAGCAATCTTTGAAGTAGTAGAAGCTATTAAAAAACAAAAAATAAATAAAACACCTGGACCAGACGGATTGCCGGGTGAATTCTACCAGAAGTTTGAAGGGCAAATTTCAATAATATATAAAGAGCTTTTAAAATCTATAAGCCAGATAGGTAAGGTTCCAGACTCATGGAACTCGGCCTTAATAACCCTAATTCCGAAAAATAAGGATAAACTAGATCTAATTGATAATTATAGGCCGATTTCACTTTTGAACGCGGATTATAAGATTTTTGCAAGTATATTGGCGGATAGACTTAAAACGGTTCTCTCCCATACAATTAAGACTGATCAAGTAGGCTTTCTTCCAAAAAGACAACTTAAGGACAACATCAGGACACTAATAAACACACTAGAGTATTATGAAGCGCACCCAGAAAAGGCAGTAGCTCTGTTGTTTATGGACGCGGAGAAAGCCTTTGATAATTTATCCTGGAAATTCATGCTAACAATGCTGGAAAAATGCGACCCGGGAAATTATTTTAGATCAATGATAGAAGCAATATATAAAAAACAACTAGCAAGGGTAAGGATTAATGGAGATATTTCGCAAGAATTTTATATTGAAAAGGGTACAAGACAAGGCTGCCCGTTATCTCCGCTGCTTTTTATCTTTGCGCTAGAATTTCTATGTAACCAGGTTAGAGAGGATAAAGTAATTCAAGGCTTGAAATGTAAAGAACAAGAATATAAACTTTGCGCATACGCAGATGACCTGATGTTTATTATGGAAGAACCCACTGAATCGGTAGGAAGACTATTGGAAGTAATCAATGATTATGGAAAAGTAGCTGGCTTAAAAATTAATATTCAAAAGACAAAAATAATAGTTAAAAACTGTACAGAACAGATGAAATCTAAAATAAATCATATATCTGGGATGGAGATAGTAAAAAAGATTAAATATTTAGGGATTGTTTGCTCTAATAAAACAAGCTCTTTAATCGAAGATAATTATAATACGCTTTTGAAGAAGATTAAAGAAGACTTAAATAGATGGAAGGATATGAATTTATCTTGGCTCGGAAGGATAGCAACCATCAAAATGAATATCTTGCCAAGATTTTTGTTTTTGGCTCAAACGGTCCCGTTACTAAAAAAGAGTGCTCAATTTTACAAAGAAATCAATAGTATAACTAGGAAATTTATTTGGACACCAAGTAAACCACGAGTTAGATGGAAACTCTTACAAGAACAGAAAGATAAAGGAGGTTTAGGACTACCAAATTGGGAGTTATATGGTAAAACTGCTGCGTTAGTGTGGTTAAAGGATTGGGTGGTGTTAGAAAATCGTAGAACGTTAGTCCTAGAAGGACATGATTTATATATGGGTTGGCACGCGTATGTTTGGTACGGGAAGCATAAGATTCATTCCAACTTTAGAGCCCATAAACTGAGAGCTGCATTACTGAGTATCTGGTTAGAAATGAAAGATAAGTTCTATTTAAAAGTCCCCGGTTGGGTTTCTCCTTTAGAAGCCTTCGTAAAACCAACGCTTGTTAATGCCAATTCCCTGGTGAGTTATAATAACATATTAGATAAGAAGGGAATGCTTAAAAAAAACACACAATTAAGGGAAGAACTAGGGATACAGCTGACCTGGTGGGAATCAGTACAGCTTCAATCTAGATATCAAAAAGATACAAAAATTGGTTTTAGTACTAAACCTAACAACCTAGATGAGATTTGGTTAAAAACTGATGATAAATTAATTAATAAACTTTATAAATATCTGTTAAATGATGAAATGCAGGAAGAGGTTATCAAACCAACAATGATAGAGTGGATGAGAGATTTCGGTGGAAATATTGATATAGATAGATGGTCAAAGATCTGGAAGTCAGTAAAGTATTTAAAGGTTACAAATTATAAGGAAAATATCTACAAAATGTTTTACCGGTGGCACTGGTCTCCAGAAAAGTTACATAAATGCTATAAGGATATATCTGATAAATGTTGGGCCTGTGGGAATGGTAGAGGTACGTTTTTGCATATGTGGTGGATGTGTAAAAAAGTAAAATCATATTGGTTAATGGTTAAAAAAATGGTGCTGGAAATTTTGGATATAGAAGTTCCTTTAAACCCAGAAATATTTCTGTTGAATTTGTTACCAGACGGTCTATCTAAGGAAAACCAAAGGCTAATATCATATATAATTACAGCAGCTCGTATTTTACGGGCGAAGGCATGGAAGTCAACAAGTATGCCAAGTAGTGAAGAACTAATTAAAATACTCTTGAACTGGGCGGAGTTGGACAAACTTGGATATCTTCTGAACCTGCAAGCAAAATTGGATACAGCTGTAATCTGGGCGAATTTATATGATTGGTTAAAATAACAATATGGCTCTATATAGATAAGATGTAAGTTGTTGTAATAATAATATCTCTGTAAAACCTAATAAACTATTTACAAAAAAAAAAAAAAAAAGTGGTAAATTCATGTCACCCAGAAGTTGTCCCTGAAATCAATAATTCACACAATACATACTTCTTTACTATCCAAGCAAGAAGGCCATCCTTGTAAGTTAAAGTTGTGTTACAAAATGGCCTCAGTAGCATATGAACAGGTCCTCCATTGACACCCAAAACAATATGCTGACTCTGGCTGTTTCAGTCTTTCAGCGTTCAGACTTTTCTTGCCCTTTGTTCAGACTAATTAAGCATTGATTGAGAAAGCAATTAAGACTAAACTTATTTAGACTTAAATTTAAATGCCTGACTACACTGAATCATGCCTTCTTTTTCCTAAACACCTGAGTAATTTAGTGGCATGGTCCATTTATTTTTGATGAGATGTGTACTTCTAAGTTATTAACATATTTGTGGGGGGAAATGATTCTTCTACACATAAACCAAACTGTTGTTGTTACCCTTTGGCAGTGGTGCAAACATCAGTGTTGCCAATCTCAGAAAATAATAAAAAATTGAATAAGTACTATTTAAGGGTGTGCATTTGGCTATACCTGATCTGGAAAAAATATTTGAAAAATACCTTATCGATAATTTTCAGCTGTTCTTTCAGCTGGATATAGATTTGGGTATTTTTTTGGTTATCCAAAATGGCCAAAGTAGTTGAAGTTGAAGGGTGTTTAAAGGAATTGCAGTCTATTTAAATGCCTTCCAGGTGAACTTACTGCTTGGAGAAGGTGTTTAAAGGGATCATGATCCCTTTAAACTCCTTACTACCCTCCATTGAAACCAATGGAGGATAGGGGCACCATCTTTGTGGGCCCCTAGAACTGGACCCTCTGGTCCAATTTTTTTTTGAACTTTTTTTTTTTTTAGAAGAAGCACTGGCAGCTATGCTGCAAATATGGTCCAACAGAGCTCCACAGAGCCTCAGATATCCTCAGAATGATTCTCCATTATACCCTATGGGGACCATTGACTATAATTATCCCCATAGGGTATAATAGAGCTGAAAAAAATTGAGATTTCCAAAAAAAAATCCTGAATCTGAATACCATATCCGTATTGGGATTTGGAAATATTGGAAAATGCTGAATTTTTGGGTTCAGTACACCCATACCCACAAATTACAGATTTTTATGGAACACTATTACTGTTGTGCATGTAAATAAGGGTATTTCAAATACATCAAACCCCTTTGCAAAGCTTTTTCTATCAATGATTCTCCACAGCAAAGGTGTAATGGATGGACAACCTAATGGACCAGTTAACATGATCAGCTCTTAATGAGGGAAAGTGGGATTTGAGTGTATCTTCAACCATATCACCTCCTTTCCACTAGCAGTCATCACTGTGACTGATAATAATTGCTACATCATTTTCCTTAGATCAGGGGTGGGCAATTGTTTTGGCTCGGGGGCCACTTTGTGGGAGCGGAGGTTAGCGGAGGGCCTCACCTTTTAAAATGATTGCATTCATTAGTTAACTTTGCATTTCAGAAAAGGTATAAATTGTATCATAAAAATCAATAAATATAAATTAAATAAAATAGTGGTAGTTTTATTCAATGTATTTATTGTGCTCATTTCATATCATCTATAGCTGCAAGCACATTTAATTTTAGAATCAGTTTAATGAGACAAATGTATCCGGAGGCTTGACTGAAACCACATGGCTGACTGTCTTGGCGGACCACAAAAAACTCTGTGGCGGGCCGCATGTGGCCCGCGGGCCGCAATTTGCCCACCCCTGCCTTAGATGATTGTCCTAGCAAAGGGTGCTCGTCTGTCATTGGCTCACAAAGACTGTCAGGCCTAATCTATACATCTAACTGAATAAGGTAGTAATAATGAAGTGCTGATTTTCTGTTTGTGGAGAGTTTCTAATGTAACTTCTAATGAATTTTTAATGTATTCAAACATCATATTCTGCCAATAGTCAGGAGCGATGCTATTTGCTCTACCAACCCATCCTTCTCCAACTCATTCTGCTGTATGATTATGACCACTAAGTCTCACATTATAGCATATACTTTACGATGATTTCAAGACACATTGATTGTGGGGGGAGGGTAATGAGAGTGGCTGTTTGTATTTGTCACATTACTATATATCAACAGGCAACAGGGTTAATTGGTGAAACCATTTGCTTTCATTAAACATTATGTTTTCTTTGTATAGTGCATATACTCATAACATAGCATGTGCGTGAGTCTGTTTTTTGCATGCATGTCATTGTAATGGATACAAGACGTGACTTGGACCAGCAGGGGCAGGCTTGCCATCCCTGCTCATCTATGAGTTCACTGGATGCCTCTGGGCTTGTTAGTCACCTTCAGTCTTGCCTATCATGAGATGATCAGGTTAGGGCAGGGGCTTGCATGTGCATATATGTGTCTGAGAGGACATTTCTCCACTATTTTCCCAGGAATCTGCCCCTTTAAAAAATAATACCATGTAATTCCTAACTTTCTGAGCAAGCATTTTGCCAAGGAGCGTATGGCTACTGGTCAGACAGTGGATCACTTCATTTATTGATTGATATTCCATATTCCCATATCTCATATTACATTTTCTTCCATCATGGAAGTGAAGTAGCATCTCCTACTCAGGCACTGATCAGAACTATAACTGCTTAGCTTTGGAAAGATTCAAGTGGGTAGCTGTGTTGGTCTGAAACGGCTTTGGAAAGGCTGTTGTATCTTTGTCCCATCACTCAACAAATACCCCTCCCCATTAAAAGTATCAGCTCCCTAAAAATGAGTCCAAATTTTATGATTCAAGCCTAAGACATTATTTATATTTTCTGTAGTCATGTATTTTAAACTCTTTCTTCCCTTTATAAAATAATTTGCTGGGGGGGGGGGGGAAGAAATGACTACTGGAGAACAAAGTATCAGTGAAAAAAATGTGTTTTAAGACTGAGAATTAGAAACCTTAAAGGGATAGCTTCAGCAGAGCTGTGGCACACGTGATACTGTTGTACACATATGGACTATATAAGCCCAGAAAAGAACTATTTGTGCGCCAGTAAATCCAAACCACAATGTGCAAGCTCTTTCTACTAGACTAGTCCTGTTAGGTTACTTACTAGTAAGCAGTTTAGAGACCAGTATTATAATGTTTCTTTATAGAATAAATTCAATGGTGAATGTGAATCCTATAATGAGCAAGATGGAAAGAAGAACTGGGGTAAATTTCAAAAAGGTAGACATGTTGTGCAGGGTATCTTTCTTTCTATTTGCAGATCGCAGACGTTTTAAGCAAAACACTGTCTTGCAGCTGTTGTCTGTTCCTTCCCACAATCTTTGAAATGGTTCTGTAGGCTAAAGGAGTGGCAATGTTATCCAACAGGCTTCAGCTCATGTGGCCTTCATTAAGCATCACAGTGGGAAAATGTGGCAAATAAATGTGTATCACAATACTCCCCCTGCAGAAATGGGAAACCTGCTGCTAGTCATGACAGGGCTGTGCCATCACAGGAGGGCTGCACCATCTGACCCAGTGAATACCTGAATGTATTTGTGAACTGGAGAATGCAATTAATCTGCCAGGTTAATGTTTTGGATTGGTCCTTTGAATTTTGTTGGGGTTTTACTAGTTGCAAACCTATTTGCTGAACTGTGCTGGTCGGTGGAGGCAGCTGAACCATGGTGGCCAGGGCCTGGAACTCTTGCCCCAAAACTGAACCCTAATAGCACCACTATAACAAGTGACACCAATACACATTGCACACTATTTTCAGTGGGGTGTAGAAGGTTATGCAGCCTAATGGCACCATTCCAAGCAGAGTTATACTTTCCAAGTCTATTGACTACAATGAACTTAGAAGAGTATAATTCTGCTTCAGGTGCACTGTAAGGAGGTAGTGAATAATTCCGTCTAATGACCTGCATTTTATAACTCTAATGCAGTGGAACAGTTGCAGTGGCCACTCTCCCCATCTGCAGTCACATTGAGACTGAATTATACTCATAGCACAATTTTTTCCATCATGTACAGTACAACTGGCTAACGGATGGGAAGGAGCTGCCTTGTAAAAATTTGGGAAGCAAGAAAAGAGAAAAAATGTTTTGTTCTAAGAAGCACTGGCAGTCCAACTGTGTGCTGTCGAGCGGAAACCACACTGATCAGGTTTAATGTGCTGCAAAATGTGCAACCCAATTGCAACTGAAACAAAGTGAATAAAATGATTTAAGTACAGAAGAGAAGTCAAAATTGGTTTTAAAAATCAATTTTTTCTTTGTCTTCAAAGGAGTTTTTTTTTACTTTACTCCTTCATTCTATTTCTATCAAATTTATCATTATTAAAACATACCAGATAAGCAAACACGAAGCTTTGCTAGTGAAATTAATTCTACATACATCTGATCTATTCAACATTTCTGGTGGTAGGAGAAGATGGCCCTATTTCTGTACTGTGTCTGATTACATGTTGACCTTTAAATGTAATAAAATGTAAGTTTAATGTAATGTAAAGGTGACTGCCCTAGAAAAGCTGAGGAAACAAGATAAGTATTCAGTGAGCTCTTCAGGGATGGTTAGCAAAGCACCATTCTCATGCTGGTGGCATCTCTTGTTCTGTGGCATAGAGGAACCTGAGGATATGAAATTACATAGCACCAAAGAAATGGGCCCACTTCTTGAGGAATGAATTGATATCTTTCTTGGGGGTCCCCATTGTGGTTTGTATCCTATGGTCCATGCCTTTGTTTCTGCCAGCAGAGGAGGTTCAATTTGTTTTCACAAATGTTCCCCTTCCTACTGCATATACTCACAATACATACAGTGCAGCTCCTGGAGATTCTACAGATAATATTTGGGAGGCTTGGAGAGAAGATGCCAGAGAATTCCCATCTATGAGCAGAACACGGCTCACAGATGATTGAATCCAGCTCACCGAGAGATCCAATCACTAGGTATTATTGGATGGCTGTAGTTTGTTTTGACAATTGTCTGGTGTGAATGCTGTGTGAATGCTGAGAACATCATAAAACTGCTAGCCAGTGCATTATAAACGGATGGAAAAGAGACAGTAGCTATGCTGCTCAAATGAAGCCAAGAGGTTCTGTAATCCAAACAAAGGTCTTTACATATGAGGAGGGAAGTTAGATTTTGCGCAGGAAGGGAAATGTCCTTGTTCCACAAGACTGTCACCTAGACAGACAGCTCTGCAGTATTTCCAATACTTGCACAATATGGTGATGCTTTTCTCTCCCCCCCTCCATCTTTTTATTTTTTAACACCCAGACTTATGAAGACACATTGTTTTGTTTTGTTTTGTTTTGGTTGTTCCTAATAAGAGGTATTGCATGGCTTTCACTTCAGAGTTTTGCTTTAAACCAGTGTGGCTGCCTGCAGTGACATCTTTTACTGAAAGCCAGTGCAGTATAGCATGTCAGATCAGAAGTGGATTCATCTCTTCACTCAGGCATGAAGCTCTGTGGGGACCTTGTGCCAATCGTTCCCTCTCAGCCTAACTTAGCTCACACATTTGTCATGAAGGGATAAAATGCAGGAGCAGAGAACTATATTTGAGGCCCTCATCTCCTTGGAGAGGGGACAGATACAAATTAGATAGGTAGGTAACAGATATGTATATAATTGAAATCTGATATCACTGCTTCTTTACCAAGATGGTGACTTTATGTGAGACAAGAATTAGAGTCCTGTAGCACCTTAAATTTTTGGTATGGTATGAGCTCAATTCAAAAAAAAGTTTTTAAAACTTCCAAAAAATTACTTTGCATTGTACCAGAAGTGCAAAAAATTTCAAAAAGTTATTTTGCATTGTACCAGAAGTGCCCCTGCCCCAACAAGATAATAATATATGGTTAAACTAGATTGTGCTAATTAATTACCCAATCTACATCATCAAACTATTCCCTTAATGTTTAAGTTTGGGTTTATGGCAGAGCACTTGTAATCAGCATTCTGGGCAACTCCACCCTGCATGGGGAATACAGATGCTGCCTGTAAGAATCTCCTTCGAGCCTTTCAACTAAATGGGCACCAACCCCATTTAACAGTGATGCCCCATGCCACATTTGAAATGGAAGAACTGGCACAATGGCATCCCTGGCTCCATTAGAGCCATGAATGTATTTCAAGCAATGTATATACAGCCTACAAAGCGGTATATGGCCACCTACGGACTATGTTAACACCTGTCATACAAGAAAATTCAGTTTTCTATTCAGATGGTTAATGACACTCGTTAACGTGTTTCTTAATTTAAAGAAATTCTAAATAATTAACCATCACATCTAACTGCCTCTGCAAATAGATCTGGCCACCAAATGCTTTCCTCTGAAAGCTGCAGTTCATTATGGTGGCGTACTGTTCGTCGCAGGGCTATTATCACAGCACTATCATCAGCAACACTTCAGTAAGGTTTTAATAGAAGTTAGAGAGCTCTAGACTAAATTTGTGATTCCCATGACAATTTCTGCACACATACTGATTGCAAACACACTCTGATGGCATTGCAAAATGCCAATATTGCCATTCTATGATTCCTTATTTGTTTTTATATTGCTTCTGCTCAGTAATACAGAGAATTGAGCCAGTATGGTTGATTGTTTGCTTGGATCAAAAGGAATACCTTTCATGGTTGGAACTGATCATGTCAGTTTTGGCAAAATCCAGCCAATTCTTAAATAACCCAAAGAATTATCTGTGTTTTAGGATAAAAGGAAAGCACAATGCATATAATTCTGCTATGTTCATCTTAACTATAATACTTAGAGGCTTGTATCTAGCAATATGCAGTAGAACATCCATTTTTGTTCAGTTGTCGTCATTAGATGTTCAGAGTCTCACATGTAAGATGAAGTGTGGTTATATAAGCCATCATTCCTTATTTTCAGCTGGATATATATTGATATTGGGTTGGATCCAGAGTTCCATTAAATTAATAATGGAACTGCCCTTCAGTGCAAGCAGGCTTCCTCTAGAGGAAGAAGCATGTTTCATCAGGGAAAGACACACACCCCTGGCATTGTAGGACATATGCCTCATGAATTTGTAGAGTCCCCTTTAAAACAAAAACAAAAAAACATCTAACCTAGAGCCCATCGCTAAAACTGTAGCCACAGCCAGCATCATGGGTGGTCCCTTGCCGCTGGTCAGAGCTGCTGGTGGGCCACTTGCAGTAGCAGCTTTTTACAAGGAGGGAGTCTGGAGGAATCAGCTGAAGGCAGGGGAGGGGTCACATCCTTCCCAGATCCCCTCTACCCCTCTCTGCCTCCCCAACTTTCCCCTCCCAGTCTGCTATCTGCACACAGCATTTGCTCTTGTGTGCTTGAGAGGCTTTGGTATATTTAATGTGAGATGCACTAAAACAAAAGACAGGATTGCCCATTGGGAACAATGGGAAAGACTTGAGGAGCCACTGGATATATTGGGAGCCCAGAATGCCAGTTGATTTGGATCAGTTCCGTTGAATTACATTCCAGCACAAAAAATGTTGCAATGACAATGGGGAATGGATTATGGTTGAAGGTCTCTGAGCCCAGATAGACTGCTCTGGGACTGGAAAGATGGTCCCTAGGAGTAGCATTAGGGTTACCAGGTCCTTCCTCGACACTAGCAGGGGATTTGGGGGACATTCCTGGAGGGAGTGGGGATGTCCCCAATGTGATGATGTCACACAGAAGTGACATCATCACATTGGGGACTAGTGCCCTGCACACCTGAATTCCAAGCAGTGAATTCGCCACTGGTTCACCCACACACACACTTCTTGCAAGAAGTGTTTGCAAGAAGTGGGGCCTGCACATGCCTGAACTCCAAGCAGCAAATTCACTACTTGGAGTTCAGGTGTGCAGCCAGCAGCCACCCCTCTCTGTCCCCTCCTGTGAGATTTAAAGGGCCCTCCAGCTGATTGGCAGGCCATTATGCTCCTGCTGATCAGCTGGAGGGCCCTTTAAATCTCACAGGAAGGAATAGAGAGGGGTGACTGCCAGTGGTTGCATTTAGGGCTGGGCTTCTCCCACCTTCCAACTGTCTAGTAGTGGGCAGGAGCCCGTGAAATCAGGAGATCCCCACCCCCACCTGGGAACTGGTATCCCTAAGTAGCATGGCTGTTCTAGGACTGGAATGACAGAACCCAGAGTGGAATGATAGTCCTGGGGAGTAGCAGAAGCATTTGGGGCTTCAAATGACAGCCCCTGGGAGAAGAGTTCTAGACCTCAAATAATAGCCCCCAACATAGAATGACACCCCCTGGAAATAGCAGAAATGTTCTGGGTATGGAATGACAGCACCTGGGAGTAGCAGATATGTTCTGGAATGACAGCTCCCAAAGTGGAATGATGGCCCCTGGGAACCGAATGAGTGTTGTGGGACTGGCATGACAAGTCTCAGATTGGAATGAATGAATGAAATCAGTATTTCTTTCCTCTCAAAGGTTCATGATTATAGGTGCAGAGAACTGATTTCAGTCACAGGGGCCATCATTCCATCCTTGGACCTGTCTTTCCATTCTCAGAATATTTCTGGGTCCAAAACGCTTCTCCAACTCCCAGGGGCTGTCATTCCACTCACTGTGTACACCAGAGCTGTACAAGACTGTTGTATTTTCATGAACCAATGATTTATTTATTTTATTTAACACCACCTTTCTATCCAAGCAGGTTCTCCCAGGTAGTGCACATAAAACACTAAACATTTGAACCATTAAAAATTACCTTTAAAATTATAAAATAATTCAATGAAAACACAAAGAAATAATACCAGAACCAGGGAGGAGGACATAACATATAACTTGCCCTTTTCAGTCTTGTTCACTCTGTTGATTTTTCCATTGAACAATATGCTGGACTCCTAGACATCATTCTTGCTCAGTGTCAGCTAATGCTGCCATCTCCTGCCCAGGAGGTGGGATAAGTGAAACCTTGACTGGAATGTTATGTTATATTTCTCATGACATGCTTATCGCTCTTCGAGCTGCTCTGACCTTGGGAGACTGTTGGTGCCTGCCCATGTATCTTTTCTCCTGTCTGACTCGAATTCTTCCCGCTTTATCTCTGGGAATTGTAAACCAGTATTTTAAGCGCCTTTTCTCTGACATGGTGATTGGTTGCAATGCATTACCAGACCCCTTTCTGAATTCTGTATAATTGTTCTACTTGGGGCTGTGTCAGCCATTACTAACACAAGAAGTGCAGATGACCACAGCAGACCTTTCTCAATAAAGCATTCCTGTTTAAGGACACTTGTTGGTCACTGACTCTGTAGGACTCTCACACTCGGTCCCTTTTAGTTATGACCCCATCAGTGTGGGTGAGTTTGAGTCCATCATTCTGAGTCCTTCACTTTAATTGACTTTCATTTGCTTGGTTATGCAGTTTGCAAAGATTCTCGTAGAGTTCTTCACAGCCCCCTTTGGTTTTCAGCATCCTGAATAAGCAGATATCATCTGCCAGCTTGGCTGTTTTGCTGCTTACTCTTCATAGCATGAACAACAGCACCATGCAAATCCATAGGGGTTCTTACTATTTGCCTCTCCACAACAAGAGTTATCTGTTTACTCCTTCCTCCTTCCCAGACCAAATTGTCACACACACCCCAATCCTGTGGCTGCTATCTGCAACTTACTGAATATGCAAAATGTGTATAGGAAGAAATAGCTATACTAGCACTTGGTTTTGCAACACTAAAACCCTTTTCATGTACTATAGCTTTGTTGTTTAGTCTAGTCTATACCACATCACAATATGTTTCCAAGCTAATACATGTATTCCTTTTTCAGTAAGGCCATGGCTTCCCCTTTAATGTTTTTTAATAAGTTAATAGCATCAAAAATCTGATTACCGCTGTGCTGACACCACAGGCTGCATCTATCTAACTTACTGTAATGACATGCTCTTGTCAAATGCTAGACTTAGGAGCTCTTTAAAATGCACACATTTTGGGTGATTTCACTGGTGAATTTAACAGGGGCAATACTAATAGAGTCTATAATACTAATAATGAGGACTTTGAGCACACCAGGCAGGGAAGTTTGATATTACCAAGTGATTGCCTCAAAATATCTCCATAGAGATACACCCAGGGAAGTGCAGGGGACCTTTCATGCTCTCAGATCAAAAGACTGGTCTGATGCAGGCATGAGTCAAAACCTTATGACTCACCCTGGGCTGAAGTCATAAATATTCAGTAATGGAGAAATAACACTCTGCAAATGCTCAGAAATGTTCTCCGCATTATTATTTTGTACATACCTGGAATTTGTTGATGATGGTATCATCCTAGAGTTACACCCTTCAGAGGTCATTGAGGCTTAGAAATAATTATTAGAATGGGGATTTTCTGGCCAGACCTATATATAAAAGATAGCTATTTAATAAGACTATGCAAAATTGTATATTGAGAGAGAGAGAAAAGACTGCCACCACAACACCACTACTAGAGAGTGATGTGGTACTTTTTCCAGTGTACATCAGTGTACCATGTTGCGCTGTCACAAGAACATGAGAAGAGCTCTGCTGGATCAGACCAATGGTCCATCTAGTCCAGAATCTTGTCTCACACAGTGGCCAAGCAGTCCCTCGGGAGGTCCAACAAAAGGACACAGAGGCCAAAGCCTTCTGCTGATGTTGCCTCCTGTACTGGCATTCAGAGGTTTATTGCCTCTGAACATAATATGGAGGTTTCATTTAGTCACCATGGCTAGTAGCCACTGGTAGATCTAGCCTCCATGAATCTAATTCCCTTTTAAAGCTGTTTTTGCCTGTGGCCATCATTATATCCTCTGACAGTGAATTTCACATTTTAAACACTCATTGTGTAAAGTAAATCCATTTAGTAGCTATGTATGTCCATTTAGTAGCTACGGCCTTGTACTTCTGCTGCTCTGTCCTGATTAGGGATGCTGTACCTTTTGCTGCAAACATGTTCAAAGGTTGAACTTTCTATTTTCAAAATAAAGATGGTGATCAGATGTGAGATGGTTACCTGTTCAGTTTGCACTCAGCAATAACGAATGCCTGTCAAACTGGCTTGCAAGTGATTTCCCCAAAACTGTGAATGCACAAAGAAGCTGTTGATTGTAAACAGCCAGCAGCATCTCTAAGAACCACTTAGATGAACAACAAAGGGTAGGATTTTATTGAACCACAGCATTTATTGATTACTGATTTATAGAATTTATGAGTCAATTAATTGCTTAGCAGAACAGTTGTGCATCAGTGATGATGGAGGGGGAGTAGAACTTAACCAGACCATGTGAGAATGCCTATGCAAGAAAAGCTAGTTGAGCTGTACTGCATGGTTAATAATGAATACAGTGAAAAAACCTGCCAAACACCTACACACAGGTAGATGAATTATCAAAATAATCACTGAAAAACCAGCACACAATGGTAGGAGCTGAAATCTTTCCTAAAATCCACCATGGGATTTGCTGCTACCTAAAGGTTTGGCAGACACTATTAACCTGCAACTCATTTCCATATTCAGCCTTCGAGACATCTTTATTTTTCCTTGAAACTGAACAGTAATGGATCCTTTAAAAAAATACATCTTGAATCCTGTTGACAAATGCCAGTTGTAAGAATTTTTGCAGTATTTCATGCCTTTTCTTAACATTCCCAATGCTATCAGAGCCCATAATTCCGAATATTTAAAATATTTTATCATTAGGACAGGAATTTAAAATAAATGTTAAAAAGCAAATTTAAAGGTAGGAAAATACAGATGATTTCCATTGTTAGTCCAGATAAGCTGAAATCAGCAAACAATGGATTTCCCAAGTTGTTTAAATGTTTTAAATTTAACCCATAAAACAGATATTCTTCTAGTAATCAAGTGGGGTGCCTTCTGTGGATACTTGCATCTCCAGGGTGGGACTACTTGAATACAAGAAAGACTTTTTTCCAAATCTGGGGGACCTCCAGGCTTGCAGAATCTGAAAACTGGAGAGGAGTGAAATCTCCCAAGTAGGGATGGGCACAAACCACATTTTTGCAGTTCGGTTACCACAAACCTAACCATGAACCTATAAGAACCAGGAGATTGGTTCATGAACCAACCCAGTTCATATCAGTTCATGAGCCATAAGTTTAAACCCCTGCCTTTTGCTTCCAGTGGCTTTTCATGGGGCGCAGAAGGCAGGGGGTCATTTAAACCCAACAGCTGAGCAGCAGCTGCTTGGGTTAATTGGCTGGGGGCCATTTAAACCACTTTAAACCCTTGCTTTCTGCTCTTCACGAACTGCTATGAACTACGTTAAAATTAATGGAAGTTTGTAGCAGTTTTTCAGTTCGTGAACATTGCTTCACAAACCAGCCAAAATTCATGATGAACTTCAATTCATCAGCCGGTTTGTGCCCATCCCTACCCCCAAAGCAATGGAGCATTGTCTATACATGTACTGGCAACATATCTCTGTTGGAGCTGTCACCTAATGGTGGAGCAGTGAAGAGGAGCTGCTGTAGCAGGCAGGTGGTGGCAACACTTCAGCTGGGCAAGCTGGCCGGCCAGTAGCCAGTGTACTGAGTAAGGTGGAAGGATGTGCAAGTGTACAGAGTGGCTGGATAGATAGGTGGATGGGAAGGCAAAACACCAAGTAAGGAGACACATCCCCATTGCTTTGGGGAGGGGGTGGGAGGAAAAGCTGCAACCACTACTAGGCAAGTAGTGCTGCTCCAGACTCCAATCTGCCCTTCACCATCACTGCTGCCCCCATCCTTGGCTCCCCCTGAACCCAGTGCAACTTCTGGCATCAGTGCTGCCTCCCCCAGGACCCAGTGTGGCTCCTGCTGCCACCGCAGTGGCTAGAACTGGCCCAACCAAGGCTGGGGACAGACAGGGAAGCAGGTACACTGGATGCTCATCTGAGGTGCGGAATCTCACCATCGATGGCTCAGAAGCATGGAGAGAGAACAGTAGCCATGCCAGCAGGAAGGATCAAAGGAAGGGATGTAGAAAAGAGAGAAAGAAAAAGAGAGAGTGCTGAACAGGAATGACAGTGGGCCTGTGGAAAAGGAAGAAACAGACAGAAAGTAAGAGAAGGGGTGGGGGGAGAGAAAGAGAGACAGAATGAAGAAATGGGGGGGAGGAAGCAAAGGTGGGGAAATGGCTGACTGCCCCTGTAGGTTCCTTGCAGGTCCTTGCTTAGAAATATTCCAAGTAAACAAATATTTACATCTTACCTTTCTACTATGTGAATAGCATACACAGTTAAACAGCTTAGTAAAATAACATTGAAGTAGAAATGAAGGGATGTGGCCATTTTAATTTCTTTTTGAACATGTATTGTAAAATGTATCAGATCTGATTCATCTAGTTTTCATTTATGTCATTGATGTCTCTCTTGATTATACATACATGCAATTTTATGTGTATTTATATGCCATTTTGTACCATTTATATGAATTACAATTGAACATATTTAACCTTAATGGGCGAAATCAACAACAACAAAAAGAAACTGGCAGAAAAATAAAGGCTCACAGGTTCATTTCTCTTGATATTGATACAAATATCACTATTGTAATCAAACAAGCCAAATCTACAATTAAGTTCATCCTTTATCAAAATCAGTATAGATATGAATTGAATAAAACTTACAACAGGATTCCAAACAAGAGCCACTTAACTTAGAGGAAGTCTACTAAGACTGCAAGAAGACTTCCAACTTGGGATGAAAGAAAAGATGGGGCATTGTCCTGGGCCAGTTTGGTGTAGTAGTTAAGTGCGCGGACTCTAATCTGGGAGAACTGGATTTGATTCCCCACTCCTCCAATTGCACCTGCTGGATGACTTTGGGCAAGCCACAGTTCTGCTAGAGCTGTTCTCTCAAGGACAGTTCTGAAAAGAACTCTCTCAGCCCCACCTATCTCTTAGGGTGTCTGTTGTAGGGAGGGGAAGGGAAAGGAGTTTGTAAGCCACACTGAGACTCCAAGGGGAGGGCGGGGTATAAAGCCAATCTCTTCTCTTCTTCTATTCTGCAGGCAGGGCCAGTCAAAGTCTCCTCTGGAACAGTGCCCTCAGGTCTAGATAGCAAGGCTTGGGAGAATCACTAGGTGCTAGCTAGCACACAGGCTTGTGTCTAGTGGACTAGTTGATCCAGCAAGGCAGCTCTCCCAAGCTTCAGCCTAAACAGGATGAGAAGTTGTCAGGATCAGCTGCTCTGCCAGCAGGTGTGGAGCTCCTGTGCCTGCACTGTGCTTGGCCAGGATCCTGCAAAGAATTAATGTTCTTACTGCCCGTATCTGGGATGAGGTTGCATGCAGCCAATTGATCCACCTTGGTCCGGGCCGTCTGCCATCCCTGTTCCTGCAGAGTGAGAGTGTCCCCTGGGAGCTATGGTGACTATTCCGGGGGCTGGTGGTGAGGCCTCCCTTTCAGGGTCAGTCAGGAGGGCCTCTGGTGCTGCTGGACCATTGTCAGCAGACATTTCAGCCACATCAGGCTCTCCCTGGTCTGGCTGGTTTGCCTCCACTGCTGGCCTTGGCTTCTCAGGCTCTTCCTCTGAGGACTCCAAGTTGCTGAACTGGTCAGTGGGTGTCATGATAAGTATAAATATTTCCATAAACTAATGAACAACTTTATTCAGCAGAGTGGCAGAACAGAGATAGGATCCACTCTACTGTCTACTGTGTTTTATCACATTAAAGGAAACTAACACAGCATTAGAAGAGAAGAAGAAGAGGAGGAGGAAGAAGAGATTGGATTTACACCCTGCCCTTCACTCGGAATCTCAGAGTGGCTTACAAACTCCTCTCCCTTCCCCTCCCCACAAGAGACACCCTGCGAGGTAAGTGGAGCTGAGAGAGCTCTTTTCAGAACTGTCCTTGACAGAACAGCTCTGACAGAACTATGGCTTGCTCAAGGTCATCCAGCAGCTGTAAGTGGAGGAGTGGGGAATAAAACCTGGTTCTTCCAAATTAGAGTCCACACACTTTAACACTGCACCAAACCGAAGAGTAAAGGGGATAATGTTCCAGAGTTTGGATATTATTATGCCTAAGAAGGACCAGGTACACAAAACATAAACTCTGCTTATGTGATTATTATCATCAAAATTTTACTTCTAAACAAACTGCACTGCTAACAGTGGTTCCTACCTGCTCGCACACTTCCCAATACACTACTATTAATTACTCAAATCACTACTCGTTGTTAAGCCACCGATTACGTAAAGCATTGGTGCACTCTGCATGGAAAGCACACTTTGCACCTTCAGAATGTTAAGCATTCATAAGCTCTGTCTCTTAGGAAGTCTTGAAAGGAAAAAGTCAAAGCTACCACTACAGTTTGGGCCAGTAAAAACTACTTGCTTGTTTTCTCCTTTGCTTTCAATAATTAACTTGGCATAACAGATTGCTTTATTGACCTACTATGAATCCTCCGGGAGCACCTTGAGATATATTGGTATAACAAGTCTATAATAAGCTGAATTTTCTGTTGTTGGTGGTGGAAAGGGCAGCCAGCTGGCTCCCGAAGCACAATGCCATTACTTTGAGTCAAGTGAATAAGAGTATTTCACTCAAAAGACAGGCCCTTTCAGAGCACCGCCAGTGCTTACGAGCTTTACAGTACTGCATTAGTTGGTAGTTGACTTAATACTCTTTCTCACTGGGGTCATATATCAGTTTTTACTTCTATTCCCATGCCTTACCTCTCCTTCCACATTGCTCACCAGGAATATTTGCTAAGTCAAGGCTATTGGGAGTGCTCATCTGTCTTGCCATGCTTCCTCTTCCAAATGGGAATATTTATGTTGCTATGCAGGCAATTGTGTTTATCTCTGTGTTCATCTCTCCAGTTTTTTCTGTATGGCACCAAACAGCAGACACAAAAGAGCTCCTCCGCTTCAAATACTAGCTCAAACATGCAATTGCTAAAAGACCCTATACGTGACACACGCCCAACAATACCTGGTAGGCTGGGGAGCTCTGATTTGCATAGACAATTCTTCTACCCCCAGCCTTTCCACTAGAGGCACATAGGGGTAGGACTGCCCCATCCACTGAAATAGAAGATCCTTCTAAAATTGAGACAGAAACGCTGAAGGCCTTTGCCAGAGTAAGCAATAATAAATATCAAATAAAACAGACCTTCTGTGCTGTGATGCAAGTACACTGAACTTACGGGTTTGAGGACAGGGACCATTTGGCAGATAGCAGGTGGGTGTTGCAAGGCTATATGTTAAATTGGCCTTGAATAGTAATGTCTTGTGACAAAACTATAGTGATGCTAAGCCTGTATAAACCTAGAAATGCCTGCCTACTCTTGTACATTCAATGCAGCCACATCAGAATGCAGAAGGAACTGAGTTCCTTGCATGGAGAACGGAATGTAAATAAGGTGGCAGTTTGCAAAAAACAAGCAAACCAGACTAGCAGTCTGCAATGAATGAAAGAAAGAAAAACTCAATGCCCTTTATGTCTAAGATACAGAGCTAAACCCTGCCACAAGCATCTGCTTCACAGGTAGAAGGTCTCAAGTTAAATTCCTGGCATCACCAGTTAAAAGTGAGCAGGTAGTTGATGGTGAGGGATGTGGAATGGCATGGTATAGTCTCATCTCAAAAGCTAGGCAGGGTTCATACATGGATGGAGGACCACCAAAGAAGACCTTGCAGAGAAAGCCAATGTCTTGAAAGCCTCTTGATGGGGTTGCCATAAGTCAGTGGTGACTTGACAGCACATGCATACATAGTTGATGTTGTGAAAGGCCTCTGCCAGAGACCCTAGAAAGTGCCTGCTTGTTAGAGTAAACAGTACTGACCTTGATAGACCAATGGCCTATTTGTTTTTGTGTTTCTGGATGTTACTGCACTCTCAAAATCAGACATCTAGTGTAGCAGATCATAAGAGCTGCACGCTGAAGTATAAAGATTTTGCTCACTTTCATGCTTAGGAACACCTATATGTGTTTGACGTTCCAGATCACATATATATATGCCTCCACCAGTGGAATGCTGGCCTATTGCTCCTAATGCTTCAAATTTCAACGTCTCCATAGCTGGTGAGTTGTAGAAAGTTTCTCCTGATGGCATTTCATGTTGTTGGTTTATAATTTCTGTATAGAAATTCAGCTGAGGTAGAGAAATCCTTTAGGCTCTTAATGAGTTTCCAGAATTATCTGGAACTGCTATAATTCTCCAGGGTCAAAGAACTGGAATAGTTATTGACCTCAGCCTTGCTTTTTTTTTTAATTCAGATATAATTATTTCCCCAGCTGCTTGCACACAGCTTCTCCTGGTAAGATTTAGATTTTTCTGACCTTGGTCCAGACATTATCTCCTTCTTTGCATAAATTTCAGGGGAAAGCTGCACACCTAGGGAGTGGCATCACCCCAATTTGTTTTGATTGGCACATGCCTATGGAAACTTCCAAAAGAACAGCCTGGAATTAATGTTAACATACTGCACAAAGCAATGGAATTAACCTTGATTTTAATTCACAGAATAAAATAAATCCTCTTAGTCCAAGCTTTTTGAATGGATAGAATGTCTAGTGTGGAATTAGGTACTTAAATATGGACTATTACAGCAGCGTCTGCAAGATGGCCACATATTCTGGGAGGGGAGGGAAACAAAATTACAGAAACATGGGTTGGTTGACTGCTGAACCCAGTAAAACAGGCTGAAACTAGCCTACTGCAGATGACCTGTTTGCGTGTTGACTCGCGGCAAGGGGAGGAAGAATGGCCATGAATGCACTACCCCCACTCCTTGCTTCTATGCGATTGCTGAGTTATCTGCATAGTGCAAACACACAGACGAAGTGCCCATGCATATGCCCCCTACCCATGCCCTGCAAGCAGCTTCACTATCATGGGGAGGGGACATCCACACAGGCACTTCCTTTCCCCATTCGCACTGGGCAGATGATTCGGTGATCACATGAAGGTGACACTGTACTCATGCCTGCTGTCCCTTCCCATGCAAAGTCAACACAAGGATAGATCATCTGCACAGAGCAAAAAACTGCAATCAATCGTATTCTTAAACCGACTGGATGGGTCTTAAAGCACGTTTCCATGTTTAAAAGGCATTTCCACTCACAATTTTTGTAGATTTCCCATACAAGATGCAGCCCAGTGCTGTGTCCCAAAGTGTTCCTTTGTATCTCTAGATCTTGAAGGGCAGATTTTCAGGTGACATTAAGGGGAGACAGGAAAGATCTTTGGACCCAACTCATTGCCCATTGGAATCAAAAGAACATACCTTCTAGTAATTAATATTAGGACTCAACAATCTTACAGACTAGTTTGGCTCTCTAGTATATATTCTTGATGTTTCTTTACTGATGCCATGTTCTTACTTCACATGGGTTTGGAAGGCACCAATCTGACACAATTGTGTAGGGGTGTAAAGCCAGCCTCTGCATCACAATTACAGTGGGAATGTCTTTGGTGTCAATAGCCAAAAAACAGAAAGAATGTGAAAGAACCCATTGCAGAAGTTGTGAAGTTTCAGTCATTTTTTTCCCATCAGCCTTTCTTTTTAAATATACAGCTGAGAAGGGGGAAATAGCTGTTTTTGCATAAGGTTTCAATCCTCAGATCTGGCAAGACCACTTAGGCTCTGCATTTGGTATCCTCATCTGAACTGCAGTTGGTGTACTCTAGACTCTGCACCCTGGTACGTGCTAGAAACTTCATCAGGGCAAGAGAAAGTACAAGAGAAAGTAGGAGAGCATTGATAAGGAGTCTTTATAAAAGTGAAGTGGGAGGCTGAGTTCCTCCAAGGACTATGGGAAGATGATATGACAGAGAGCAGCTTGGCACAGGCATCAGGCCAAGTGTGAGGTGGCAGAATAGCCATTGAGGGAAATTGCAAAGCCAGCTTTGGTACATAGCAAGGGAGATAGATGTCTGACTGTTAGAACTGCAAACAGAAATAGTGGTTGCAATATTGGAACTATGAATGGAAGACCTGGGTTTAAACCTACATTTGGCTATGAAGCAACTTCACCAGCAATGACAGCACTTTCTGTCAGCTTAACCCACCACTATATCTTTCTGTTTGGAGGATAAAATGTAAAAGATATCCATGTAAACTGAGCTCCTTGGAGGAAGGAAAGGAAAATAGCTAGATAGGTCTTAGAAGCCTTTTGGTGTAGTGGTTAGGAATGCGGACTCTCATCTGGGAGAACCAGGTTTGATTCCTCACTCTTCCACATGCAGCTGTTGGTGTGACCTTGTCACAAGTCACAAGTTTTCTCAGAGCTGCTCTCTCAAGAGCAGTCCTCAAAAGAGCTGTCTCAGCCTCACTGACCTCATAGGGTGTCTATTGTGGGGAGGGAAAGGGAAAGAAGAGAAGAGAAGAAATTGGGTTTATATCCCGCCCTTCACTCACTTGGAGTCTTAGAGCGACTTACAAACTCCTTTCCCTTCCCTTTCCCACAATAGACACCCTGTGAAGTAGGTGGAGCTGAGAGAGCTCTGAGAACTGTTCTTGAGAGAACTGCTAGTACAGAGCTATGGCTTGACCAAGGTCATCCAGCAGGTGCAAGTGGGGGAGTGGGGAATCAAACCCGGTTCTCCCAGATTAGAGTCCGCGCACTTAACCACTACACCAAACTGGCTCAAGTCCAAGAAAGGATACGTCCAACAAAATAGGGTGAATACAAGTCCAATAAAATAAATAAAATAAAGGAGATAGTAAGCCGCTCTGAGGCTCCGAGTGAAAGGCAAGGTATAAATCCAATCTCCTCCTCCTCCTCCTCCTCTTCTCCTTCCATTCAGTTTTGGCACACCAACCACATTTAACAAGGATGAAACTACTTTGTGAACAGAGAAACACATACATTTTCCCATGTGCCTACAGTTTTAGTATGTGCAGATGCATACCATCACAAACCCAAAAACCAGAATTCTGTTCATGCCTATCAAAGCTGGAAAATATCTGTGTTACCCTAGTTACATGACTCACCAGGTGTGTATACTGAGAGGATCATATCTGAAAAGAGCAAAAGTTTCAACATCATTCCATGCTATGGATGACAATACTGGTTCTGTTTTAATATTTTGCTTAGGCTGCAGAACTACCCAGAGTAGACCTGCTTTTCAGATGGGCCTGTTCAAAAACCAAAAGTCTCATCAATGCATTATACACACATCCTTCCCCCCTCCTTGCTCAAAAGTTCTGTTGAGGTTCTTTTTAAGATTCATATCTGAAGTAAGCCTTTGAATCAGTCTGAAATTTTGTCAGTCGCTAACATTCCCAAAGCAGATAAAAATACAAATGTAATTTATTCTGCAAACAGAAATTATCTTCCCCATTATCCTGTTCACAAAGCCAGCCCACTGGAGGTCAAACAGAAAAACTTCATGCGGGAACATTGCAAGCTGCCAGGTAAATGGCATCTGATAAAAATGAACGTAGTGAAAGAAAGCGAAATGAGATTTCTGCCATCAATGCAATAAAATTGCGGCACAGCGCAGAATGGCTAATGAACTTTAGACCTCAGACTTAGCTTATTGCTTCTAGGAAAGAAAAGATGATATAAATTATATTAATCGGCTCCTATTTTCAAATGTTAAATTCCTTCTCTTGAAGCGTCTATGGAGTAAAGATGAAAGCAGCACAGTTCAAGCTTATTACTGAGAATATGAATAATCTTCTATGTTCTTTAGCATGTCAGCTGCTTTTGCCCCTTATAAAATTCCAAGCTCTGTCTGTGTAACTGATTCTCTAATATATTTAAGAGCTGGGATTATAGGCGTTTAATGTGGGAAACACAGAACTCAAAATGTTATGGAGAAAGCCAATTAGACCTGGGAGAAAAATTCTGTCATGCCCTCAAGTCTGACATGTCTGGCATTAAAACAGAACCCAAGCGGAGAAAAGGATTTTTCTAGTACCCAGTACAAGCTTACTGAACTTAACATGCTCTACGTACCTGCAGGTCATTGGTGCTTCTGAACTTGAAAGAAAAAAAATGAATAATGTTCAGAGAATTTTCAGTGGCATCTGCAGTGATATGCTTTCACTCATTCACATTTCAGATTCACAGTTCCTGTTCTGTTCTCAGTCTATGTGCCTACTGAGGTGAGAAGACTCTTGAGGGAATACCTTCAGTCCAATAACTGGCTGATTCCAAGCTTCTGCCATATTTTCATGAGGTTGAGTGCAATGAAATCATAGAATCATAGAGTTGGGAGGGACCTCCAGGGTCCTCTAGTCCAACCCCCTCACAATGCAGGAAATTCTCAAATACCTCCCCCACACACACACCCTCAGTGACCCCTGCTCTATGCCCAGAAGATGGGGGAAAAAACCTCCAGGATCTCCAGCCAAACTGGCATCCTCATTCACATGCATCTGCCATCTGATTGTAAATGCTTCGGTTCCCTTTTCACTGGGCAGTGAAAAATTGCTGAGGAGGGGAGAGGTTCATTTTTCAAGAATGAAAATATTCACGCTCCCTCATTATCACTCAGGACTATTCTGCTGTCAGCAGGTTTTTCAGTGAGTTGGATCCAGACTGAATCCTCCAATGGGAGAATGGAATTTTCCTGCCTCCCTCATCCCACTGCAGCCCAATGATGCTCCTTCTGGAAGATAGGCGTCCTTGAGGAGTTACTTTGGGGCTTTTCTGCAGCAGGAATGGGGAACTGGAAATTGCCAGTTTAGTTACTGTAGTGAACTTAACTGGCTTATTGGATCCCACCCCTAGAATTCACAGATCTGTGAATCTTCCTTGATTTGAAATAGGCTGGGTCCTCCAAAGGTCTGAGGAATTTCAACCAGTATTGAAATAATAGTGTAAGAATAGTGAAAGGTTTGAGGTGGGTTGTTTACCTCTCTACTAGTGACCTTGGTTTTGTTTTGACTGCATCTGTAGCATTTAGCTTGGTTCACTTCCATCCAAACACTTTTCTTTGAAGCACCTGGTTTTGGCTTAGAGCATGTTGGATTGTGTGGGTAGCTCTGGGAGGTACTGAGGAAAGGAGGAGAGGCTGGACAAGATAACTTTCTCTCATCACCCAGTCTTTGCTTCATTTATAGTCTGCTTATCTCAGAGCCTCATGGTGGGCTACAAAGACTGAAAACCAACAGTACAAGGCAATACAAAATAATTTGTACAACAAATATTAGAAACTACAACAGTATACCCTTTATAGACAAGACCGCCTGAAAAGTTCCATTTTGCAAATTCCATGGAATGACATTACTTTTGGAGTCTTCCTGACATCGTCATAATGCTTGGTTTACAGATAGCAGCTGACTTTATATTACGCTGGCAGCAATGTCCTTGGTAGGGGAGCACCTTGGGTTTGTCTAGGCTTTTCTCCTTACCACCTAGGCTGCCTCAAACCATCAGCTCACAGAGAAAAGTCCTGATGGATATAAGGGCAAATCCAATCTCGGATTGGGCCTAACCATAAAGAATTCCATCAGTTTGCACGCCATCACTACATACAATGAATTTCACAAATTAATTACTAGGAATGTGCAGCTCAAAAACAAATGATATTTTTTGAATCCAGATATCAGAGAGCTGGAAAATGTCAGTATTCCTGGTTTTCTGGGTTCCAAGTACTGATTTGGTCTTCAGATCTGGGTTTTTCACCTAGGATTCCCACATTATTCAGCACCAATATTTCCTATAGGAAATCTTTCTGCAGGGCTGGAGGTGCTGTTTTGTTGTTGTTTTTTTAGCAAACCACACCAAATTGCTGTGGATCATCATATTTCTAGATGCTTCCAGCTGTTTGCTTTGGGAGGGAGGGGATTCCATGCTTTCTCCAGGGTAAAGAATAGCCAAAGACACAAGAGCAGGCAAAGCAACCCCTGGCCAAAAGCCTCTCAAAGCAGATAGAACCAACAAGCCCAAAGAACCAATTGCCAAGGAATCCTGGCAGGACCCTGGGACAATGTTGTAAGCCTAACACTACATGCGTATAACCCAAGAATCCAAGCCAATGTCAAACCAAAAAATCATTCAATCCAACTGGAATAGGAACACTGTTGCAAGCCCACCAAATATAAAGCCAGAAAACCTGAGTCAATGTACAACCTGACAATCAAAAGCAATGTCAATGGATTCTCCTGATCCATCCAATTACCACCCAGGTTCAAATCTCTCATTCCTGAGTAAGGTAATTGAAAGAGTGGCTGCTGAGTAGCTTCAGAGTTTCTTGGAGGACACATTGGCACTAAACTTCTTCCAGTCTGGCTTCCACTCTGGTCATGGGACAGAGATTGTGCTGGTCACCCTCATGGGCAATCTCTGTAGGCAGTTGGATTGAGGCAGGTCAGTGCTGTTATTGCTCAACTTGACAACAGCGTTCAACATGATCTGCTGGTTCACCATCTCACCAGCATTGGAGTACATTGGACAGCCCTGAAGTGGGTTGCCTCATTTCTCTATGGTCAGGGACAGAGGGTGGTGCTGGGAGAGAGAGTTTCCTCTCAATACCCCCATGGCATGCGGGGTCCCTCAGGGAGCTATGATGTTGTTCAACATCTACATATGCCCCCCTCACCATCTCCCTGATGTTGTTCAACATCTACATATGCCCCCCTCACCAAGCTGGTGCAGAGTGTCGGGCTGGGCTGATGACACTCAGCTGTATCTGCTGATGGACAGCCAGCTAGACTCCACTACAGGAAATCTGGCCAAGGGTTTGGAAGCCATGGTGAGGTGGTTGAAACAGAGTCAACTAAGACTGAATATGTCAAAGATAGAGGTTCTCTGGCTGGGTGGGAGAGATTCAGGTTTGGGGTGCCAACTCTCAACTCTTGACCATGTGCCTTTAACATTGATGCAGTTGGTCAAGAGCCTGGGTGTGTTTCTGGATACCTCCTTATCAATGGAAGCCTGGATCACAAACATTGCTAGACTGGCATTTCTCCAATGGCATCAGATCAGGCACCTGGCCCCCACCTGTCTCGCCCCATCCTTGCCGTAATAATCCATGCAACAGTTGCCTCTAGGCTTGATTATGATAACTCACTCTAACACAGGGCTGCCCTTGAGGCTGATCCAGAAGTTACAACTTCCAAAATGCAGTGGCTCAGGTCCTTATGGGGACACCATCAATTGAATATATATAACCCATGGTTAAAAAAAATTATATGAATCAGTTGTCCACTGCCCTGAGCCTGCTCTGCAGGGAGGGCAGTATAAAAGTTCAACAAAATAAATAAATAAATAATAAACCCAAGAATGCATTGCAAAACACAAACCTGACATGAAGCAACTTGCACAAAGAACACAAAGTTGCAAGACCAACAAAAACAATTTAAAAGGACATAATCAAAGCCAAACCAACATGGCAAGCTGATACCAAGCCCCTGGAACAACACAGACATACCAGAAAATAAAGAAAAAACAGTCCTGGTAGCCTTTATAAGCTGGCTCCTCCTGTATTTCTGGTTATTCCCTAATATTTCTGGAATTTTTTTGGGACACATTTCCAGAATTCCAAAAAATCCTGGATACCATCCAGAAACCTTAATATATCTGGAAAATACTGATAAGGGGTGTGTGTGTATGTGTGAGTGTGTAATTCATCACTCAAAGAATAATTGGCTCATGAAATTCATTGCCACTGGATGTAATGATGGCCACGAGTTTAGTTGTGTTTAAAAGGGGGATTAGACAAATTCATGGAGGATGGGTCCATCAACGGCCATTAGTCCCAATGACTATCTTATGTTCAGATGCAGTAAGTCTTCTGGATACCTGAACTGTGAGGCAACAGGGAGAGGCTTGACCTCTGTTCCATACCTGTAGGCCTGCTAGAGCATTGTGTTGGCCATTGTGGGAAACAAGATGCTGGCCTAGATGGACTATTGGTCTGATCCAGCACAGCTGCTCATATTTCAGCTTCAGATGACTAATATTCTCTTTCTGCAGACTTAACTGATTCCAACTCAGCTTGGATAAATGCATTTTCCCATGTAAAACAAACTCTCTAAACAGCTCCATATTTTCCTCCTCCTGTAAGTAGCACAAATTAATTCAGATGGGTCCCAAACTATTCAACACATGCAAAAATGATTATATACAAAGCTAGGATAATGATGTCAGAAACACGGTATGCATTTTGTATCACTAGAGACAAACTAGTCTGTAAAAATAGATTTTTCTATAGTTCAGGGTAATTATCTTTTGGAAAATAATATGCATAGCCTTTCAGAGACAACCGTTCCAGTGCATATACAGTAGAAGTCTGTAAATCTCAGCAAAGAGATTCAGTGTGTGGTTTCTATGGAATTATTTGGAGCACAGCACACTTTCAAATCTCTCTTAACAGCAATATACTTCTCCAGGTGGCCACTGGTTTGGAATTGGCTATACCTATACCTCCTAACATAAGCAAGTCTTTATTTTAAAAAATACTTTATTTAATTTTTCAGAAATACGAGTGCCCCAGAATTACTAAAAATTGACAACACCTATTTATGGTATGCCATACCCATTCTGAGCCCCAGGAGTGCTACAGTACACAGACAGAACTCCTATGTATGTGGACTTCCCATCAAGTAGAAGCAATAGTTTTGTGCACAGAAATGAATGGGTAAGATGATGTGGAGAGCTGTCAGCACAATGCAGTTTCAAAGACTACAGCACAGCACATGAAACATGCTTGAGTGCATGAGTACTCAAGAACG
Source organism: Lepidodactylus listeri (assembly GCA_029233225.1). NCBI lineage: Eukaryota > Metazoa > Chordata > Lepidosauria > Squamata > Gekkonidae > Lepidodactylus > Lepidodactylus listeri. The sequence goes on from JARCFY010000012.1 coordinate 53,355,085, forward strand.
GAATATAAATATTAATATCACGACATGTACCATGTTGGCACAGATCTTTACATCACGGTTCTAATTCCAAATAGATATTCACACAGTGTGAGAAAAGATAGCCCTAATGATAACATGTGATGTCAGCAGGGTTCCCTCTAAGTTGAGTTAGTGTGAGCTAGCTCACAGTTTTTTAGCCTCTGGCTCACACATTTTTGTCTTGGCTCCAGGAATGATGGCTCAAAAGGAAACTAATTTATGCAGTAGCTAAATTGCTCTCTCACAGCTTTAATGCCAGTAGCTCACAAAGTGGAATTTTTGCTCACAAGACTCCACAGCTTAGAGTGAGCATTGGATGTCAGTAAAAGATACTGAATCATAATGAATAGGCAAGCAACCATTTTTATGAGAGGCTTATAGTATTCCACACTGTAAAATCATTGAAGCAGCAGGATATGTATACTGCATGTCCCACTGTATAAAGAGGTTTATCTTCTTATACAAAAAGTCTCAAATTCTACCCTGTGGAGACTTAATGGCTGGAAGGAGGAAAGTTGAATGTGGAATGTGAGTGTGCTAAATTCTGGATGTGGGTTTTGGCTCCCGGTGTGAATTTGCAATCTGGAAGCCCTGAGCTGTTGAGCAACAGAGGACCCAAGTTCTGGCAAGTACCACAATATGGCATCCCCACACTAACAGTGGATCAGAAGCAGGATACAGAACTTTTGGACGTAATCTCCAGCAAAGAGAGTTCGGGACTTTCTGCAAATCCTTCAGGAAGTGGAATGAAAATAAGTCATCTTTAGAGATATTGTAAATCAGCAAGTTTACACAACTTGGGGATTTGTCCCAAAGAATATAATGGAGAAATTGGCTCATAAAAAGTGCAGTTGGAAATTACCAACAGGATGTTGACAAAAGACTGTTCATAATGAAGTACTTTAGAATACTTTAGAATAATGTACAGAATTTTATTGGCCTTAAGCCCCAAAGATGCAGAGAACACCAATTAAAAACACACATGCACAGAACTCTCTATGGGCAAAGTTTCACCCTTCTCTCCCTCTTTTTGTAAAAGAAGTGTTCCAAAGTTTGTCACTATTTCTGCATTTTGTTTATGTTTCAGGGAAGTTATGGATAATGGCACTGTTGTCGACACTTCTGGAAAGTAGATTGTTCTAAATGCCTCCAGGAGACAGAGCTCAGTATGATAAATCTCATCCCATGCTGTTAAACTCCAAAGGTAATACGGATAGCATTTTCACACGAGACGTTTAAGAGGTGCTTTGGAAACGGAAAATTATCAAAATTCTCATTTCTTGGTAGGTGTTGTGCCACTGCACAGCTGTGTCCAATTAGGCAGACATTTGCAAAACTGTGCGGGGGCTAGCAAAAAAATTTTTTCCCTTCAGTAGCACTTGAATATTTATAACAATAAAATCCAGGAATGGGATGTATTGTGCAAGAAGTCATAAGGACACTTGAGGGACACTTGACCTCTGGACATCCGGTCTACCGCTCAGGAAATTTAAAGCTTAAAGGGTGTTTAAAGTGCTGTAGCAGTATTGGTACAATGGTCCAGCTGAGGTGCTCTGAGAGCCAGTTTGGTGTAGTGGTTAAGTGTCTGGACTCTAATCTGGGAAAACTGGGCTTGATTCCCCACTCCTCCACTTGCAGCTACTGGATGACCTTGGGCAAGCCATAGTTCTGTCAAAGCTGTTCTCTCAAGGACAGTTCTAGAAAAAGCTCTCAGCCCCGCCTACCTCACAGGGTGTCTGTTGTGGGGAGGGGAAGGGAAAGGAGTTTCTAAGCCACTCTGAGTGAAGGGTGAGGATATAAATCCAATCTCTTTTTCCTCTCTTCTTCTCTCTCCCTCTCTTCTCATGCTGATCCACCTACTGCTGCTTCCCCAAACCCACAACAATCCCAAAATTTCTGGACAAAAAAATCATTTCTCTTAGAATTTTAGGAGTGTTTTGGTTTCTTTGGGGATTTCCCAGAAATAGGCAATTTCAGGCAAGCTTTTCAGTTTGGGAATATCCAAATGCACACCCCTACTTCAAACCACTGTTTCAGCTCCTACATTGATGCACCTTAAGTAACCATAGATAGGGATTTGATGATCACGTTCTAACCAGTTAGTTCTTGTGACATCTGAACTGAGCCTGTGAAGCTTGTGTCTTACAGTAGATACACAGCCCGGATTTGGGGGGGGGGGGGAATCTAGAAACAGGCAATGTGTGATGGATTGGTTAAGAGTAGTGGACTCTAATCTGGAGAATCAGATCTGATTCCCCTTTCCTCCACAAGTTCTCTCAGAACTCTCTCAGTCTGACCTACCTTATACAGTGCCTATTATAGGGAGGGGAAGGGTATGTGATTGTATGCCATCATGAGACACCGTAGGGTAGAGAAAAACAGGGTATAAAAATTCTTCTAATAAGTAGCTATTCAAGGATTTTTTGGGGGGGTTTATGACACATGAACCCATGAAGTTGCTTGACACTGGATCAAACTATCAAGGTCAGTATTGTCTTCTCAAACTTGCGTGACCTCAGCAGGGTCTCATATCAGTCACTACATAATCCTGTCATCCAGAGATGTCTGGGACCTTATGCATGCCAAGCAGATGCTTTACCACTGAGCAATGGCCCCTCTCCACTAATACTTCTTTAAGTAAAACGAACTTCCTTGGGATGGTTGTAAATCTAAATCTAAATGAACAAACATTTCCAGGCTTGTAACTGGAACACAGATGTATGAGGATAATTGTTTACGTAACTTTACAAAAACCACGAGTGGAATCCAAATACACCTACATAGGAAAGGGCATCATGGAGTATATCATGTTTTTTATTCCCCTACCGACTTTCACTTCCCCACCACAGGTATCCACGGAAAGTTATAATGAAATTTTCTCTTCAGAGCTTTCATAATCTTGCCAGAAAACAGCATAGGATCCTTAAGGTCTTTGATCAGGCATAAAGGTTTGCATATTTTCTTGTGTACTATGGCTACTTAACAGTGATGAAAGGCCAAATCAGTGCCAGGACTCATAAATAATGGTGGGATTGTGCTTGTAAGGTGACTGTTTGCTTTTCTTGGCACATCACTTGCTCCCCTCACAAATTTTAGACCAGAATTTACAGAGTAAGACTGGTGTAGGGGGGAAACAACCTTAATTCTAATGCGCACAAAAGGAATGATTTAAATATAATTTTTATATAAAATATGGATGGGCTATAAATAGTTATCTTGGCATGCTTTTGTTCATGACATCAATATTTCTTTCAGTAAAATGTTTTAAAATGTATCTATATGAGTAGAAAATGCACACTGGGCTTCTCAAGATAAATTTTAAAATGGGGGGAATGAGTCACAACTTTTCTGCTTGTCTATTTCATTTTTGTTGGAGAGCTGTGCCTCTGATGTATCTGAGACAACAATCAGAATGAAATCCACTCCTAATTATATTCTTCCAACAACCCTGTGATGTAGGTGATTCTGAACAAGAGGGTGACTGCTCCAAGGTCAGACAGCAAGCTGCATGACAGAATAAGAATTTGAACTACCTGGGTCTCTCAGGCTCCAATCTAGCACTCTAACCACTACTCCATGATGGCTCTCAGACCTGAGAAGTGGAATTTTCTTGACTCAGCCTCAATACAGATCTCTAAAGTTCCCTCAGGCACCTCATATTGTCTCTATTTTGACCTCTTAGTGCCCACTCATTGGGAAATTTTCTAGTCATTACTAATTAAAATGTGTTCACCCTTGGGTTTATCTTCAAACATCCAGAAAACTGATTTTGTAAAAATAAACACATTTTGAAAAAATAAACACATTTCATCCAGAAAACATCCAGAAAACTGATTTTGTAAAAATAAACACATTTCAAACTATATTATGCAGATTTTTGTTGAAGTATGGAAATCCTATATTTTATCCTTTGGTAGAAGGATAATAAACCAATGTGTTAGTAACATCTACTTTATTTATTTATATCTTTGCATTCAGGAGTCTATAAATCATAATTAACCTTGCCTTGCAGCATCAAATCTAGCTTTCTAATTATTTAGTGATTTTCCTGGCTCTCCTTCTTTACATTGTTCAGAAAATTATATAATCGTTAATCCCAATCTATGTCTCCACAAAAACTACAAAGGCACAGGAGTCTCCTACATGAGCAACCACTGTCAATCTTTTTGTTGTTTTAGATTTCTTAATACTGAATCAAAGCCAACCAGATCACAAAATCAGTCTGACAGTTTTTTAAAAAATCAGTCTGACAGTTATGTCTGCAACATCAGTGCTTTTGCAAGTCTGGGTATCCCGCTAGAATATTTTCAGCTGTAACTCTTCATCTATTTGGGGGGGGGGTAACATTCTCAGAGCAGCACCCTTTGACTCAAGGTGTTCTCCCTGCCAAATTGCAATCAGAGAGGAGAAAACATTCCATTCCATAAGCCATTAACGTTTTCACTCATACAGCAGACATCGGGAGGTGTGAATGCATTTTATTCCTCTCCCAGGATCCTTAAGTTTAGGATGGGAGGGAAGAAAAGCCCTGCACCATCACCAACAACAACCACTTTACCTAGCAGTACTCTATTGCTTTCAGTATTTTCCACCCACTCTTGCTCTGACACCAGATGTAACCAGCCAAATTTTCAGAAAAGATGCTGACAACATTCCCATGAGATACAGGATGGGTTGTAATTAAGCTCCCCTAACATATCTGGTTTAATTTAGAGAGCCAGCATGGTGCAGTGGTTAAGAGCAGTGGACTTTAATCTGGAGAACCAGGTTTGATTCCCTGAGTCTCCACATGAAACCTGCTAGGTGACATTGGGCCACTCACAGTTCTCTCAGAACTCTCTCAGCCCCACCTACCTCACAAGGTGTCTATTGTGAGGAGGGGAAGGGAAGGCACTTTGAGACTTCTCTTCTTCTTGATTTTAAAACAGACACTTCTTTCTCTAGGCTGGATTAAGTTTTCTATTAAAAAGTGAAAGACTTCATCTTGTTATGCTGAACAGAAGGGAATGCTATATTTTCCCAGGACTGAGGTATATAGGAGCTTGGGCTTGGGAGTATTTTATATCACAAAAAGGTGCATCTTTTTAGATTTTATGTGAAATAAGAGATGTCGAAAGATCACAGATCCTGAAACAAGTTAATTTATAGAGAGACGATCTTATTCTCTTCTTCACACTGATCCAATTACCAATTGTATCTTTTCTGGGTTGGTTTACATAAATTATGGCCTGCTGGATCACACCAGTGGTCCACCTAATCCAGCATCATGTTTTCACACAGTGGCCAACCAAATGCTCTGGAGGGCCAACGAAGAGGGCATAGAGATCAAGGCCTTCCCCTGATGTTGTGTCCTTGCATAGGCAAAGTTTACTGTAGCTATCCCTCCTATTCAGTGTGCAGGACCTGTCTGTCTCTCTGCCTGCGTCTCTCTGCCTCCAGGGGCCACAAAGTCTGTCTGTCTACTTATTTCTCCCCCAGCCTACTTACCAGCAAGGACAGAAAGTCCCAAAAAGTCTCCAGAAAGTCCCAAATACTTCTTTTTAACGGGGACAAAATGGGCTGCCTACATATCCCCAAGATATACCTTTGCTGCCTCTTCCATAGAAAGCAGTATATATTGCAAGAACTCAAGGGTTGGCCTTGCTTAGCTTCCAAGATCTGATGAGATTAGGTTTGCCTGGGCTATCCGGGTCAAGGCTCTAAACCCTTTATTCTTGACTGTCATATTTTAACCATTTTAATGTGAATTTACTTAAAGTAGAATGTTGCATTTTGTTTTTGTGTTGTCACTGAGTGTTGGTATGTCATGGTCTCTTTTCTTTTCTTTTTATGTTTTGGGTATTTTTGCATTTTTTCTGTGTGTGCATGTGTGCCCATGCCTAGAGGTCATGGAGAACTTTGGTAACTCCTAATGTGGCATGGAGGACATTCAGAGAAGTGGCTTGATAGCCTGCCTCTGACTCCTATCCCTGGTATTCTCTGGAGGTCTCCCATCCAAATACTTGCCAGGGTCGACCCTGCTTAGCTTCCGAGATCTGACGAGATCAGGCTTGCCTGGGTTATCTGGGTCAAGGCTCTAAACCCTCTATTCTTGATTGGTCATTCTACATGTCCTAAAATTCTAGTACTACTACACTTGGAAACTTAACCCACTGATTTCAATAAAGTTTGCTTGCCATTATTTTGCATCCTTAGAAATGTTAACTTCTTGGTTTTATAAGAAGAGAAAACAAACAGACACACAAATAAAAGCTGCCATCTACCGCAAGGTTCTTTATTGCTCTAGGCACTTTTCTTTCTGAGTAAACAGATTTAAAATGGACCCGCTTTGGTGGGCAGAATATAAATTACATCTTGATTGCCATCTGAATCCGTTCTTCACTGGCAGCAACAATAATATTCTAGACAGAGTTCACATTTATCAGCACTATAGAATTCCATCAGCACAGCAGAATTCCACACTGACTGTGGGTATTCATAATTTAATAAGAGCCAGTGTTGTTGTAAATGTTTGGAACCAAAGGGTTTGGGACCAAAGTCTGCCAGCTTCTGGCCCATTACAAACTCAATGCAAACATCTCAAAAGTTCTGATTAGTTTGGCCTACCACTAACCTTTCCCATCCACTGCTGCTGCTTACCCAGTAATAGTGGTGAGGAGGCTCAGAGCTGGCTTATCTGCCAGGCATAGCTAGGCAATCACCCAGGGTGCCAGTCAGTCTGAAAGTTGGAGGGGCTCCAAGCCAGCCCTCCCACAGCGCTGCAAGATCACCTACAGCCAGCAACACTGGGTTGAGGCACATGGACAGTAGGCAGGGCTTTCCCCTACAGCCAGGCCCAAGGTGGGATTGGAACGTGTGGGGGCATAGAAAGTGGCAGTTGCCCAAGTGCCACTGCACTGCACCAATGCATCCAGGTGTGGCCTTCCCTTATTGCCAACTCCTAGGGTTGCCAGATACCTTCAATTTATGTTCAGGAAAAGATTCTACATACCAGTTGGGAGGCCCCATGTCCTGATGGACCGTGGTAACTTCAAGTCTGCTAGGCTTGAAGCCAAAGACTGCTAAGCAGGCAGGATGGTAGGCCCGTTTGCTGCTCCCCTTCTTCCTAACCTCTGTGTTTCTCCTTTTGGTGTGGTGCTAAAGAAGGTCCCAGGAGAATTCCACCTAATTCTTCACCTGTTCTGTCCTAAAGGGGCTTATGTATATGACGCCATTGTGCCCGAGTTGTGTTCTGTGTTGTATGCCTCCTTCAGCCAAATGGTTGGCTTAATCAGGTCATGTGGCCCTGCCACACTCTTAGCTAAGTGTAACATATAGTCAGCCTTCCGCCTGTTACCCACTTACTCTTGGGATTTCTGCCTACAGCAGTTGGTTCATTGATAAGGCAAAGCCTATGAGGTGCTCCATCTCATGTGCTGCATTTGAAACCTTCAGTGCCTTCCTGGAATGGGTACTTAAGGACTGTGTGGGCTGCTTGCACATCACTCACTACCTGGACAGTTTCTTGTTTGTGGGCCCTCCCAGCATGTCAGCAAACTGCCTGCCTGTCTTTTGGGCAGTAAAAAAAAATGCACATTAAAAGAAGTACAATCTCTGTTGGGCCACTAATATTGTATGCAAGTTGGTCTCACCAGGGTGTGCGTTTTGTGCATGGTTGGCTTGGGTCACTGCTGGGGCTTCCCACACACACATTAGGGTCAGCCACGGTATATGAGAAGAGTCTGGGCTGAGCTTTCTGGTTCATTTCAATGGAGTCACTATTTGGCAATTCTCCATATCCCCCCTGAACCTGCAATGATGGTTTCCCTACAGACTCTAAGGACACACACAACAATTAGAGGCATTCAGTGGAAAGTTGGGGTGGTAATGCAGGCTGACCAAAATTCAAAAGAGTTATTTTAGACTTAATTCAAATCAAGCTGAAATTTGAGTGGAGTCCTCTCTGAATCCGATATGTGAGATATGATAAACTGGAGTACATTGTATTGGGATATTTTGCCCAGTCATAGAAGCATGATACTGAATGCAGGAAATAAACCCCCCCCCACAGAAGTTTATTGCAAAAAAAGGTAAACTTATATTGATTCAGGTAGATCCAGTTCACATTTGGGTTGCAGTCAAAAGAAGAGAAAGAAGCCAAATCTAAAGAGTACTTTCCCTATTACAAATGGCCATTTTCCAGCATCATGTGTGTAGGAGTAGGAGAGACCTGCAGAGATGTGTGTCTCTATGGAAGGCCATGTGAGATCCATTAGAGGACAAAGGGAGAGAGGAGAGGTCAGAGGGCAGATCCCAGGTTAAGACAAATCCATTCAAGGAGATAACACCTATACGTACTTAGAGTGATGTAGCACCCCCCCACACACACACACTGTCTAAGCATGCTGAGTCACTCACTCCATCACACTGATATTGCATAACGCTTGGATTCATAGGTAAGTAAAACCTAGAAGACTTTGTATAAATTTGTTTATAGGTACCAATGTCTCACCAGACAATATACAGCATTTCAATGTCACAACAAGACAAAATGAAGGAGAACAATGTAAGCTGCTTTGGATCCCCACCGGGAAGAAAGGCAGAGATTTGTTGTTGTTTTTTTAAAAAAAACCCTCTAGTGGCATGGACAGTAATGAGTTAAATAAAATAGTGCTGCTGTGGGCAGGACCAGCAAAAATGCTTCGCATCCATGCAATATGTGAAGATGCTTTGACTGTGAACTTTCCAAAAAGATCATACCAAATCAGATTTGGGAGGGATTGAAGAAAAGCAAGGAAAAACACAGAAAGTGGACAATTAAGGGGGAGAAAAATGTTCCATGGATGGTCCCCAAAACAGCACTGCAGTTATGGAAGCCAAGCGGAGCAGAACACCGTATGGATGCAACCTAGGACTGTCCCTCTTCTTTGGGATTAGGAATCCATGCAGGGTCACTGTGGAAGGATCAGGATTCCAGCTAAGCTCTTTCAGTCTCTCCTCCTTTCAGGGTCAGTGATTTTTCTTATTTTGGTAATGCAAAATAAGTTGATTTGATATGAAGAGTCCCTGCTGCACACACAACTTCTATATCAAGATAAGCCCAAAGAGCAGGAAAAATGTTTAAACAACTCAAGCATATTTTTCTTCATCAAGCCGGGGGGTGGGGGGCTGAACCTGAAAGTCAGCCTAAGAAAATTATTTTTAATTATGTCTTAGACGAGAGTGACAACTTCATTGATATATCAATTTTTCCTTTCTCTTCCACATACTTTTCTCCAGTCAAGAACGTTCCTAAGATTGAGGAAGGTGTCATTATTTTCAGGAAAAAGGGATAGTCATCACAGATAGGTAACTGGTAGATATGAAAAGAAAAATAACTTCAAAAATCAAGGTTACCCGGACCCAGTTGACATTATTGTGTGAAAACCCCTTAATGTTTGAGTAAAATTAAAGCTTGCTTTCTCTGCAATCGAATACGTTCCAAGTATTTTCGATGCAGAAGGACATAGTGAGAACAACATTCCTCACCAACAGCTGTCTTCGAAGGGTTCGTGGTAGATGGATTGTTGCTTTCAGTGAATGCTATGTTTCTAGTGCATGTAGCTTAAATGGGCAATAGTAGGAAATTAGAAACCGACAGTCAGCCTGAAGGATCAGGCATGCCACTTTTAATGGTTTGTTTTTCGACATGCTATCATCAGAAGTGCTTAGTTAGGGGAATTAATGCACAGAGGAGAAGGCATTTGGGACATGAGCAATTAAGAATTAGAGAGATTCATTATTAGATATTAGAAAGGTGATAATAAGGTCCAAGAGATAAGGGGAAAAAAACCCCAACAACCTGAAAATGGGGATGGAGGAAGACCAGGAAATATGACAAATGACAGAGAGGACATGTGGGAAAAGACTTAGTATATTAAAGGCATTGAGAGTGAAGGAGATATTCACATTAGAAAGCTTTCATGCCAGAGCATTGTAGAATATTGATCATTCTGTGGGTAATGTATGGTATGTCAACCATTCAACTGGAGAGAAAAAAGACATACCCATTTATTCATCTGTATTGTGCAGAATTATTGCTTTAGCTTCCTGTGTGGACAGCCTCAACAGTTTCAGCCAGAAAGCACAAGCTGAGAGCAACAAACAAATGGCATTTTTTAAAAAGACAAAACTAGATCTGCATTTTCTCATCTTGGTGATCCTATCAGTCTCTCCCTTGGACTTATTTTTCCTCTTCCCCCCATGTTTTTTGGGTATTTGACTGTGGTTGTCTAGCAACCACAAAAGAGTTTTATCATCTCTATCCCAGAAAAGGATGCTTAAGGGTTGGAACATAGGGATCAGAATGAAGTGGGGGCCCTTGGGTGAAAAGGCGGAATTAAAATGCTTAAAATAAATAAATAAAAAGTGTCACTCCAGAAGAATATGATAGAGAAGACAGTGTTTACTCTGGTTTCTCTTCAGATCGCATAAGACAGTGTTTACTAAGCAAGGCTGATGAGAAGGAGGGAAAAGAGGAAAAGAGGAGGCAAAAGAACATTGGCCTGATCAGGCAGAATGGAACAAATTGCATTTCAAGACCCTTAAAATTCTATGAATCTGTTATCAGCACTGGTTTTGCGTAAGGTTAAAGCACACGCAAGCATGAAATTGGCTTTTATACTGTTATGTTTGTTAATACCAGCAATGGAGGAGAGTTCAGAGAACACCAGGCCATTTTTTGAAATGGCTGGATGTGTTAATAAAAAAATAAAATGCCACTTTAGAAAAGGACAGCTATAATAGGATTGGAGGAAGACAGCGGCTGTGGTCACACGGCAAGCCTATAGTGATTTGTTCCCGCTATATTTTTGATCTGGGATATTTTTTTTGCGGGTTTTGATGATCACACATCTCTCCCTAAACTGCTTGTATCGTGTGACAAGGCTTCAGGCACCGTCCAGATAGCAACTGTTAGCTGTGAACACTCAGCGGAGCTTCCATGGACAGAGGCAGTGTAGCACTGATTATCCAATGAAGAGGGGGTCACAGTAAAGACACCCCACTTGTGAGTGTCTCCCCCCTGCCAGTATGCTCCAGAAGAGCTAATGCTGAGGGAGGTGGGCTCTGGGCTTAGCCAGGCATGTCTATTCCAGCCCAGGCGAGGTGAAGAGGGAACATGCAGTGCCAGGGAGCCAGGGAAAAGAACCCAAACAAAAGTGCTCACCTGCCTTCAGAACGCTCCTCTACTGGAGGCATTGTGCCCCCCCCCCACTTTGCTCCAAGCCTGCTGCGGAGGAAGAAGGGCTGTCCTGCGACGGTCAACCGGGTGTCTGTAGGGCAGATTTCCAGATGGAGATTCTTTCATTGGGTGGGATGAATCAGACCTGGCAGAGAAGGAAGCCAGTCAGCAACAGGAGCCTCGCTGGAAACCTCTGAAAGAAAGAAATCCAGGGACCAATTTGGGGGCGGGGGGGAAAGAGAGAAGAGGAAGAAGTCTATGTGTGCTTGAACGTTCATGCAATGTGTCATGGGCTGGGTGCCAGTAGGTCAAGAGCCAAGCCAAAGTCCGGGACAGTTCGAGGTCAAGCCAAATCAGGAAAGAGTTAGCAAGTCCAAAACACTAAGCCAAAAGCAGAGTCAGTCCAAGCCAGGGTCAGAGAGGGAAACTCATGAGCAAACCAGTCCAAGGAGTCAACAAAAGCCACAGTCAAACAGAGCCGGAGTCATAAGCCAGAGGGTCCAGAATCAGGTTAGCTATTGCGAGCTGAGCGGGTGCAGAGCTTAACCAGAATGACTTGTTGCTAGCACAAGTTGGTAGTCTCTGTGCTGTGCCTAAATACCCAGCCACTTCCTGTGCTTGTTAGCAACTGGCAGTGGGGTCCCGGCTCCTTCTAAAACTCAGGACTGAGTGATTGGTGATCACACATGCATGCCTCTTTTCTCCTAGCAGCTAAGTGTTGCCTGTATCGGGACCTTAGACATTCCACCCAAGGAGGTGAATCAGGTGGGCTTGAGCTTGGCTGTGGTTCAGCTGGTGGTGGTGCTGGGGTAACATCCTGGGAGGTGCTTGCTTGAGCCTCATCTGGTTCAGGTGGAGGCTCCTCTGGAGCTAGGAGCTGATCCTCCACCTCACTTATGTCCACAGGAGGCAGGTCCTCAGAGGTACTCACGACACAATGAATATATTCAGCGCAGGATTGCTCATGCGCACAACAGCGAAAGCTGGGGGGGAACACATCGCAAGAAAGACATTCAGACAACCTAATCGCAATCATTGTGAGAAGTGGCTGGCCAGACTGGTGAAATCATGGATTCAAAGTGCAAATATCCGGAAAGTACTTAATCTTCCAGGTGATGGAAAACTCACTAGGGAGCCAGAAGGATTGCGCAAGTGAACCCACTTCAGTGCAGAAGATGGATGCGGGCGTCTGATCAGCAATTTTAAATGTGTGAGGGAACAGCGGTAAAACCCAATCAAAATGACCATGCGACCACGGCCAGAATGTTTTGATCCAAGGTATAGGTATCATTTCCCCATTAAATTCAGTCAGGAAAATACTGCGTCAGAGAGCTCTTCAGTTCTCACAACTCTTGTGTCATACATGTTGATCACCACCAGCTTTATAACACTTATTTAACACTGAGACAAAGGTAACTATCTGAAAGAAGAAATATACTGTAGATTATATTTAACCAGACTCCACACAGATGTGATCAAGCTAGAACTGGGAAGTAACTTAGGACCCAGAGTCACACGTGCTGCTGTAGACAAAAGAGCTAGTGCCTCTGCATGAGGTAAGACTGTTCTACTTGGCAGCCAAACAGTGTGACTCTTCAATGAATTCTATAGCCCAGCTTGCTTACTAATGCCTTTCTGTTCATTACTTTGCACTTCACTCAATGATACATGCACATTGTACCTATCCCGTGTCATTCAGTGTTATTTTTCTTCTCTTGGAAAGAACAATACATTATAGATGTTGATTCCTCTATTTATCCATGAAAAGATTGCATATATTTACCCTAATTTCTTTCCTCTATGCTTTGGCATGTTTGCACAGGAACCTCATAAGTGGTCAAGGGCAGAGGGCAGAGTTAGCCACTTGAAGCAATAAGGAACTGCTAAACACACAATTTTTAAAAAGAAGAAACAAGTGCCTCGTTCATTTTTCTTTCAAAAACACATAATGAGCAAACCGCTGAAAATTTATTCATTCATTTGTTGAAAGATTTACATCCCACCCTGGCTGAAGGCAGCTTTACAAATCACAATTAAAAGCATCACAATTTAAAACCAACAAAATAAAACCCCACATGGCCTCCCCTCCTCTCATGAAAAGAAGTGATTTCGCCCACTTCTAACAATGTGCACACAATAAGATCCTGTGGATAACAGCAGAGTAATACTCTTTCCTGCCATTCCTTGCCAGGATTATATGTCAAGGCTTGTAGAATGAAGAATTTCTATTTCATTTTCACATTGTGCCTTTCCCCTTGACCTAGTATTGAAGTGTTCATTAGCAACGTTCATCTCATCTGATAAACCTGGAAAACTAAGGAGAGTTTCACAGCAAAAGAAGGTTGACCTTTTCCCTAAGCCTTTCTGTCCAGACCATGGTCTTGTCTCCTTCCCTTCTCCATCATCAGCACTACCATTACCAGGGCAGGCAAGCAAAATATTTGCCCCTGTTCCCAACCAGTGCGGCACCCAAGAACAGAGTGGCTGTGTTCAGATACAGTGACAAATTGAGGTTAAACAGAGTTTTCTTGGCATTGAGCCTGAACACAGCTTGTTTGCCCTGTGTTCACTTGCACTCTGATTCCTCCCACCTCCCTCCTTCTCTCTCGCACCCAGCTTGATTTAAAACAATTTGAGATTGATCAAACTATAATTTCATGTGATGTCTGAATGCCAGGGCCTGAGTGATTTGAAGATTGTTTGCTCCACAGAAAGGGACATTCTCAGCTAGGAAACTCTGGTTTACCCAGACAGCTGCATTTAGATAACATGACAAATCAGAGCTTGATCAACTGGAAAATTTTTAATCTGCTTATGTACTTAAGAAGAGGGAAGTGGGAAGAATGTGGAAACCGTGCAATTATGGCTAGCAAGCTGTGCTTGCGCTTAATGTTAACAAACCACTGTTAGCTCAGTTTGTTCTGGCAACTGAATGCAGCCAATATCTCACGCAAACAGTTGATATGACTCATAAGACATGACTTATATATGGAGAAAACCAATGATTCTTGCCAGGATTTTGTGGCTTGTGGGGCAAAATTTTTCTGGTGTGGCTGCCATTATTTTCCATAATGAAGTGTGGTTGGCACATGCCCCCTCCCTCCCCTCCTGCAAGATTTAAAGGGCCCTTCAGCTGATTGGTGGGTCATGTGCTCTCTGCCGATCAGCTGGAGGGCCCTTTAAATCTTGTAAGAGGGGAGGGAGAGGAGCGCACGCCACCCCCACTTCTTCTCAAAAGCATTTACTGTATTTTCTGGCGTATAAGACTACTTTTTAACCCAGGAAAATCTTCTCAAAAGTCGGGGGTCGTCTTATACACCGGGTGACGTCTTATAGGGCGGGTGATGAAACTTCCAAGCCGGACTGGAGAATCTGCGGTTACCCCATCCCTACCATGTCCACAGCTCGGCCAACGGAGGGGAATGAGGGGGCAACCAAAGGGAAGGGCACTGTGCAGACCTCCAGCCAAAGGGCACCTTCCGAAAGATGGCATGCGGGGCTTAGTGAGGTGGGACTAGGCAGGGCCCCCCCTGGGAAATGAAGCAGCTGCTACTCGTGCCGGCGGCGGTCGCGGGAAGAGAGGCCTTGGGCTGCTTGCACTGCCGTGGGGAGGGGAACCTTGCATTGCTCGTGGCGGCCACTGTGAGGTCTTGTGCTGCTCGTGCCGTTGCCGGCCATGGGCAAGGAAGCCTTGCGCCACTTGTGGTGGTGAGGCCCTGTGCTGCTTGCGCTGCTTGCGCTGGCTGCGGCGAGGCCCCACGGCCGGGGGTGGCGCAAGCGGTGTGAGGCCTCCCTTACCAAGGCCAGCGGCGGCGCAAGCAGCAGCCGTTTCATTTCTCAGGGGGGCTCACACCGCTGCTGGCCGCGGGGAAGGAAGCCCCCACGCCGCTCACGGGGAAGCCCCGCACCACTCACAGCAGCTGCAGGGAGGTGTTGTGTTGGCGCACAAACCCCCCCCCCCCGGAATTTAAAAAGACGACGCCCCTGGTGTGAGCTAGCTTACAGTTTCTTAGCCTCCGGCGTCCACAGAGCCGCTTGAGAGAGAAGGACTAACTGAAGGTCTGGCGCTGTATTTGGTGTGCATTGGAAGAGGGGTAGTCTTATATGGCGACTATATCCCAAACTCTATATTTTGACTGGAAAAGTTGGGGGTCGTCTTATACACCCAGTCGTCTTATACGCCAGAAAATATGGGTAAATGTTTTTGGGAAGAAACAGGGGACTTTAAGGAAGGGGGCTGGCCCTTTGAGGAATGGAGCGGAGCCCCCAATAGCCCCACTGTAGCTATGGGCCAGATTGGTACAAACCCTTTGGAAAGAGACATATCAGTACAATCATATTTGGAGGCAAGAGCTGTGCAGGGGAGAAAATATTCCTATCAATTACATTATTTGCTGACTCACTCTCCTTAATTCCATACCTTTGTGATAATTAAGCCAGGCAGCCAAGCACCAGAACAGGGGTCCCTGTGGGCAACATGGCACCTGCCAACACCTTTCCTGGTAGCTGCCAAGTGTTTTTAGAAAGTGGGTGGAGCCAGGTGGGGCTTTTGCCCAACAGGACTTCTGACTGGCCATTGGAGATCTGATTGGTTGTGCATGGATGGATGGATGGATAGATTTGGCAGCAGCTGCCAGCACAGCACAAGGTTCTTTACTGCATCACTGAAGGTAAGCTGTATGTAAGCTTGAAAATACTTTGAAACAATATGCACATTTTAAAAGACATCCTGTTAAACAAAGCTTCTGCCTGAAATGTTGAAGAGTTACTGTTTGAGTTATGCATTACCTCACTACCTGACATTTTGTGATTGGATCCACCTCCTGCAGCAGCCATATTGTGGTTGCATCCACCACCCTGTGTCAGAATACCAAAAGTACTCACAAACCCAAAAAGGTTAGGGACCCCTGCACATATAATGCACATAATCAATGATTTCCAAATATGACTGTCCATTTTTCAGTTCGCATTAGTTATGGTAATAACTAATGAACAGTTATGGTAATAACTAATGAACAGAGGTTTTTCAGTTCAGGTTTTAATTAGTTAGCATGCAAATACACATCCTTAGAAATGCTACATTTTGCTAGCTCACAACTGCCTGCCAAATTCTGCTCCTTTTTTGGCACCCTACAAAAAGCAGAAAAGGGGAGAGAGATTAGTGACTCCACTATACTAATTTAGCACTTGTTCTGAAAAATAAATAAATAATAAACCATTTCAGTAGCCAGAAAGGCAGATGTTCAGAAAATACCATGAAGATCTGTTGTGGGACAAAACTGAAACAAAATTAAATGTGACAGGAGTAGGGGTGTGCATTCAGCATGAACCAAGCTGGGAAAATACCAAAAACCCCTCTTACCAGTATTTTTTTTGAGATATTTTTTAAGCCAGTTATTGATTGGGGTTTCATTTCAGCTATCTGAAATGGCCATCCTCAAAAAACCCTAAAAAATATTTTTGGGACTGCCGCATAGCCAAAGTTAAAGGGCATGTAAAAGGATTGCAGTCCCTTTAAATCCCTTCTGGGTGAACTTACTGCTTGAAGAAGGTGTTTAAAGGGATCATGGTCCCTTTAAATGCCTTCGGAGTTCACTCACAGCGTTGTGGCTTGGTGAAGGCATTTAAAGAGACCACAATCCCTTTAAATGCCTTTCCTCCTCCATTAGAAACAATGGAGGATGGGGGTACCTTCTTTGGGGACCCTCAGAATTGGACCTCTGGCCCCATCTTTTTTTGAAACTTTTCAGAAGAGGCACCAGCAGCTATGCCAAAAATTTGGTGCCTCTACTTCAAAAAACAATGCCCCCCCTGAGCCCAGATAACCTCAAGTCGATTCTCCTTTATAATTTATGGGGACGACTGACTATAATATACCCAAACCCAAAAAATACTGGGTTGGGGTTTTTTGCACACCTCTAGACAAAAGCGCTGGTCTGGACACAACTTAACCCGATTTCTGCTTCTATGCCTGTTAATATAACTGACTCACCATCTACTCAAATTAGGACAGGACTGCCTATTGGGACCCATGAAGCTGATCTGCTTCCAGCTACTATATGTGATTGCTATTTTCTTCTTAAAGGAACCTCACCTTTCAAGAATAGGTTGGGAAAATGAATTGTGAGAAGGTACGCATGTTGTATTTGTGGTGATTTCAGTATCAAATACGTTTATGTTAAGAATGTAACAGTAGCCATACTCAGACCAATGTTCATTGAGTCAGATGCCATGGGGAAGCCCACAAGCAGAATCTGCAGACAACAGCTCTCCTCTGCTGACAGCTCCCCAGCATATGACAATCAGAGGCACTCTGAATCGAGAGGTCTCATTTGAGTCTCATGGTTAAAAGCCAATCATGTGCCTGTCCTCCAAAAATTTCTCCAACCCCCTGTAAGTCAGTGGCCATCACCATACCGTATTGCTGTACATTTCCCTTGAATCTACAGCCAATTCTTTTTTAAAAGATGATCCCAAGTTCTAGTATTATGGGAGAGGGAGAAAAAATTCTCTTTATCTACTGTCTTTATACAATGTATCTAAATGAAACTTTATTTCTAAATTAAAATGTGTTGGAAAAGACAATGTCTGATGTACAAAGAAGAAGGGGAGCAGACCCTGAAGGAGGCGGCAAGAAGACAATTAGATAAGATTGTGAGGTCAGCATCTTCTCTCCTGTTAACTGTAATTCCTTGTCTGTCTTCAGATTAACAAATTTAAAGTCCAGTGGCACCTTTAAGACCAACAAAAGTTTATTCAAGGTATGAGCTTTCATGTGCATGCATACTTTTTCAAATACATTGGAATGGAAGGTAGAGTTCAAACTTATAGACAGAAACTGAGCAGCAAAATTAACATGTAACATGATGATGTAACTTTGTAACTTTGCTGCCGCATACAACCAGACAACACAATCACTAGACCTAACAACATCAACTAAACCATCAGAGACTCATTCACTTGCTCATCTTCTAATGTTGTACATGCCATTAAATGCCAGAGGATAAATGGATGCAAATCTGACATCAGGAATCACAAGACTGAGAAATCTGTAGGAAAACACATTCAGTGAACGACCTCAAAGTAGATGTTTTATTACAAAGGAACTTCAGGAACAGAATGGAAGGGGAAATTGCTGAATTACAAGTCTTTACAACACTTGGAACAGAAGCCTCCCCAGGACTCAACAGGGATATTGGTTTCTTATCTCACTCCATATTCTAACTCATTCAGTCCTGGGATCAGGCCCTGGGTACCAGTCAGAGTCAAATCCAGGGTCACTTTCCATCTAGTTCCAACTATTCCAGGGCATGATCAGTTATCATATCTAGAAATGTCCTCTGTGGTTTGATTTGAGCAGACATTTGCCCAGTCAGTGTGGGGATAACTGGTTAAAACATTATTGCAACACTGTCTCTGTAACAGTGGAAGTGTTATTGATGTAGAAGTGGGATCTCTTTCCCAAATCCCTGAGGGCTTTCTTCCCAAACTTCTCTGCCTGACTTCAAAGGAATGAAGCCACCCCTGTGACCAAGGAGCTCATTGTAACAAATCCACACTCATGACTTAAAGCCAGTAGGCAGAGCCATACAGAACATTGGAAACCCTACCGGCCTGCTGGCTTTCTCCTTTCATCATTTTTGCTACAGCTAATATTAACCAAACCATAAATAGGTAGCATTCACCATGTCTTTGTCATGTAGATGCTTGACTTGCCTATCCTCTGGTGCTTTGTTACTGGGATTGTGAAGCTTCATTGCTGGGATGCTGTCCTGTTCTTAGAACAAACTGCATGTTTGTATTGTTACTTGTATTGCTTCCCTTCCCCATGAAGTTGAACTACAGAAGGCAAAACTGTGACATTGTTTTAGACTTTTAAAGACTGTATCAGTCTTATTTCAGTGGATACAGTGGAATGGTCAAAGTTGTTTTGTACATTCTCATGTCCTTGTTGTTTAGTGAAATTCATATACTGGATCACATCTTGGCTTAGAACACTGCAGACAAAGCCAAACTGAGTATACTGCTGAAGAGTACAAAGCCACTATATATCACGTGGCATCAGACTAGTTGGGGCCCTCTGGGTAAATTTCAGAAGCAGGGTTTTATTTGGGATGAGTGAATTCCCTCAGCTCCATCTACTGTTAAAAGACTCCCCAGTGTGATATTTTTATTTCACGATAAAGGATCATTTTATAGTGATAGTTAAACGTATCAAATTAGATAGCCCGCCAGTATAAAACTAGGAAACTGTAATGAAAACCTGGATGAGCTTATTTAATGGTTCCTGAATTGCATAAATGTGAAACCAGGTTCCTCAAAATATTTTTACATCCCTGGCAGAACCTTAATAAATACTTGGATATGCTTTAATGATGACTCATGAAACACAGGGTCAGTCCCTTCTTCCCCTCTTGTTCTCTTTCAAAACTCTACACCTTCCCCACTAATTAGAATACTCTCATTCCTCATGAATAGCTATATCCAGGGCTATTTTTGGGCAGGATCACACAGGAACAGAGTTCCGGGGGGGAAGAGGCAAGCTTCCATGCCTGCCCTGTCCTTTCTCAGCCCCCTGCCTAATTTGCTAATGACCTGCACTGTCAGGGGTGTGGCCTAATCTGCTAATGAGTTTCTGCTGTTGGATGTGGCCTATTATGCTAATGAGTTCCTGCTGGGCTTTTTCTACAAAAAAAACCCCTGGCTATATCAATCTCACATACATTCTCTACTGGAAGGAACCCTTGAGAAGTTCCATTTATGATCCTCCTTCCCAAATGTCCATCATAAACCCTTATCCATAGACACCATTCTTTCTTTTTAAGGCCTTAGAGAAAAATATTGCCCCTTTCCCACAACATTGAACAAGTTAGTTAGATTTTGAAAGGCAAAAGGCTGGATAGGAAAGAGCATTGCAATTTCAGTAAAAATGCTTCTATTTTTAAACAGTTATATTTGAAGAATGATCTCAGAGAGCTTGAGGCTCCTGGGAAACAATCATATTTCACATATTTATGTCTCAGCAGGAGAACTCTTCAATGTCCCAAAGTGCCAGGTCAATTGGGAATAGCAACCCGCTTCAAAACCCTGTTTCGTTGCTCTGAATGAGGACTTTCAAATTATGGAGAAAAACCATGGAGAGACAAATCCCACAGTCAATAACCCTTTTTTGAAAAAGTCTGAATATGGCTCATTATTTACTTTTAGGAGTTTGTCTATAAAAACTGAATGCCAAGTAGACATCTTTAGTATAGATATTTACGGTAGAAGTAAACAATGAATGCAGACAATCTGCCCTCCTCTTAGACAGGGATCATAAAATATTATTTAGTATTGCCTTGATATTTAAGAGAAACACTGAATGCACAATTTATCCCCTTAAGATTTTTTTGGCATTCAGCAGTTCCCTATTTATAGCTAGATAAAGGCATTTGCAGCTGTTTTGCTGTAGAACAAAAAATGACCTTCCTCGGCCAACGAAGCTAATCAAAGGGAAGATGTCCCATAGGATGCCTGCACTACTAATATCTTCCACTTAGTGCTTTAGCAAGAATGAATTGGACTATCAGCTACCCATTCAGCTTCTTTTCCTCATTTCTTTGTAAATTAAAGCTTGAGCTATACTATTCACAGTGTATACGATATATTCATATAAAGAAGCCTGTTATCTCTACTTTTAGTATATGTGTGTGTGTGTTGGGTTTTTTGTTTTATGGAGCACTCAAGTTAATTTAAAGCAATGATTGGCTCCATCACTGTGCTGCAGTAAATAATTGTGAAGAGAGGTGGTAAACTAGCACTTGGACAGCTGACCGTGGCAAGTATTCAGTTTCAACTAGACCGATATTCCTCTGGAACAGCTTGGAAAGCTCTTACGATTGTTGGTTTGTAGAGATTAGCAGCAGGGACAAGTTGGCCTGTATGAAGCCCAGGCTGGGTGGCCATGGAGGGCTGGAATACGACCCTGGTTTTGGTATGAAGGGTACCGGTAGGAAGCCATCTGAATGTTTACTATTAACATCACTGCGAGCACTTTATTTGCAACTTGTATTGCAAACTGGTTATAGTATTGTTGATACTGTATTTTAAAATGTTTTAAACTGTTTTATTCTGTTTTGGCACTGTGGGCCGTATATGTAAGCTGCCCTGAGTCCGCTCGTGGGGAGGGCGGAGTAAAAGTGTGAAGAAAATAATAATAATAATAATAATAATAATAATAATAATAATAATAATAATAATAATAATTAATAATACAAAAAGCAGTAGGGATTTCTAGAACAAACTGTGACTAGTGGGCTATGTTCACTTCCAGGGACCCAAGTTGTGCAGGTGTCATGACTCACCGTCCGGCTCTGTCAGTCTCTTCCATGCCTCAGCCAGATCCAAGCAACAGGGAGTCTGAAGATGATGAAGTCGGTGATGAATGCCTCGAACCTTTGACTGGGGAAATGCCTGGATTGTCTACAGCTGCAGACTTTCCCTAAGATTTACAGCCAGTAAGGTCCACAAGCATGGACACTTGCCGCAATTTACAGCCAGAGCCATTGCTAAGCGCAAGCTCTTCCCCAGAATTACAACCTGACCCCAGGGAGGAGGACATTGCCCCACGCACATTGTTAGAGCATCAGAGGGAGAAGAGAGCAAAACAGAAGCAGAGGAAACCCCGGCTGTAAGTGACCACCTGGGGGGAGGGGCTGCTGCAGTTCCATAAATACCTGGCAGTTGATGCCAGTCCCTTGCTGGCAACAACGTTCATACCAGCTCCCTGCTGTGGCTCCTGAGATCCTCGCTTCTTGCCTCTGTGTGCTCTGACCTTCATTCTGGACCTGATCATGCCTCTTGGACAGTTGCCTTGCATCCTGACTCCATGTGCAACAACTTCTGCCCTGGACCTGACCATGCCTCTTGGACTCTGCCATGACTCTTGGATCTTGACTCCTTGTGCAGCGACCTCTGTTCTGAACCTGACTATTCTCTATGGACTTACCTAGGATCCTGATTCCTTTTTGTGCCTCAACCTTGGACCATACCAGACCTCAGCTCTTAGAACTTGCCTTGCATTGCTACCTAACCTTAGGGCCTGGACTTCTTGCGGTAGGCTAGAACTGTCTCTCAAAATCCAGACAACAGGGACTTCCTGTGACTCACTGGCACCAGTCCTTTGGTCCTGACCATGGGACATGACAGCAGGCCTATTCTAGATGATAGATAAAGCAGGAACATCACAAGTGTTAACCTAGCCCTTGATTATCATATTCTACAGGTGCTGATAAGGAAAGAGGATATGAAAATGTTAGTGAATGTCTATCCAACCCTCTGCTTAGGATGGCATTATAAATTATAGGAATGCTGTGGGAATCCATAGACAATTATCCAAAACCTCATCTCTTGTCTTGTTCCACCTGATTTACTGTCTATTAAAAGAATTATCAGCAGTTCAATATGCAAACTTGATCAAGATCAATGGGGGTTTATTAATGAGGATACAGCCTTGAATGTACATCTAGTGGCACAGTCCTAAATAGTTACACCTTTCTAAGCCCCTGGATTTAGAAGGATGTAACCATACCTAGGATTACACTGAGAATGAGAATGTGTACCCCATTACAAACAAAGGACAAGGTCAGAAAAAGGATGTGCATCCGACTGAAAGTAAAGGACAGCCTCCATATTTGGCTACGCATTCTGATGCACATTCCACAATAACACAAAACCTTTATTGGCATAAAAGCACAAACATGATGGAAATCCAGCAAAATATTAAATATGTGCATCCGAAACATACACTTGGCTATTCAAGCCACGTCTTCTAATTGCATAATATAAAAATTCTGCAACAGCCTCCATTATTTCGCAATTAGAATTGAACAGAAGAAAGTGAACAATTGTGTCATCCGAATGCCAAGCTCTTACCCTCTAGAAATGGGGTAACAAAATGGAATTGAATGTCTCAGTAAAAGGGGCAATGAAGAATGGTGTGTGTAGTGGATTCTATATCTTTTAGATAGCAAGGACAAAGTCTGTCTACATAAGGTACCTGGCGGTACCTCCCTAACAATGCTTCCAATGGCAGAACATTAAAGCATGCAAGCATGTGTGCTCTGTGATGATGTGGGGCTGTTAGATGCACATCCCTGTGCATATTTAATTCATCCCCTCAATTCTTAAACCCAAGGTTAATTTGTGCTATCTAAGGCAACAGGGTAGAAAAGCAGAAAACTCCAACAGAAATAAAGGGAACGGTTTCACATATCCAGTGCTGTTATTCTTTGAATGGCAAAAAACGGAAAGGTCTTTTGAATAATTTACTAGGAATATATTTAGGGCTGAATCTATAACTCTGCTCTGTCAGACAGCAGGGCAGGACACAGAGATTGACATCCCCATCTCACAGGTTTTCTGAGGTTTGGCAAACTATAGGTGTAACCTGGATCCAGAGATGACTTCACACAGCCACCTAAAATATTGTTAAGAGTGGTGAAACTTCTGCCACACCCTCTGAAAAGGAGAAGCAAGCCTATGGAACATTCTCCCTCAGTTATAACCTATTGCAACTACTCCAATCATGGCTAAACTAGACAAAGTGTTGAAGATCATTTCACTTGGTTTTATTGTAATGTTATCATTTGGTGTTTTAATTTATTTGTGAAGCCACCTTGGAAACACTTTGAGCCATAAAAAGGAGACATTTTAATTTCAAAAAATAATTTTGCCATCGGATCTTTTGCATGAAATCTGCCTCTCCCCCCAAAGACCGTTTTCTTTCTTGAATATAAAAAACGAACTGAAAGCCAAGATACAGGCTCCCAGAACTCTTGCAGGATGGGATTTTCTTCTGCAAAGCCTTTGCCACCATCCCCTTTCATTGCAGAAATTCAACATGCATTAGATTGTCCACATGCCTTCCCAGAAGACTTTCAGTCAGATGTCAGCTACTAGTTTCCTGCTGGGAGCTCAGTTCCCAAGCATGTGGGGAGAATGGGCTTCAACCCCCCCCCCCCCACACACACACACCTCAGCTGCCCATGGGGTCATTTTTCTGATCTGAATTTTTTAAAAAAGTGTTGAAGATCTGTAATCACCTCTCATGTCTTTTAAAAATGTTGATAGACACCACCTACAGAGTAGCAGAACAATCTGGATTGGGGCACTCAGTGAGGCGTATTAACACCTTCTCCACACCCTGTTCCCAATATAAACCAATCCTCTGGAAGTACCACATGTGTTGGTAGGGACAACATGTGGGCAAAGTATCACATGTTGACCTCTGCAGAAAGTCAATTGAGAAAAGGATTCAGGGGTAAAAGTTCAGCATTCATCTCCCAGTCCATATGTTCCCCTAAGAAATGTACAGAAACATAAAGAGACGGAAGAGCCAGTCCTGGATCTTGGCTGCTTTGAACCGCAGTCATAACAGTGCCGGCCCATGTTGCAACATATAAAAAGAGTGATGTTGTTTCCTCCATCCAAGTCACTGCATAGGTGGTTAGCTGCCCCTCTCCTAGGCTGCTGAATTACAGGCATTTCAGAGTAAATACCAGTCTCACAGCTGCATTGGGCTCCAGTCGCAGATGAACAATTACCAAATTCATTGCCAGATTCATCTAGCCTCAGCCTCACAGATCTCTGTTGACCCACTACTTACATTTTAAAGAAAGCGTAACATGATGGAAAGTGCCTCTGATAAAAGCACAGCTTCCAAGTGTACTGACATTTCATATTTCTTCCTCCTCCCCCAATGGTGGAGAAATATTACATTTCAGAAGGCTTTTCTGTGACTGAAAGGAACAGTAAAAAAAAATGCTTCCTGCTGCCTACAGGCAGCGCAACCCTAAGCAGAGTTACACCTGCCTAAGTCAATTGAAGCCAATGGGTTTATAAGGGTGTCACTTTGCTTAGGATTTCAATATAAGTCTCCAGTTGTGCAGTCAGCAGTTTTTGGTCCATTTAAGAGCCACAGTCCTGATTAGCACATTAATAGTACTATGGGATGTGACTGGCTGTTTCACTTTTTGTTGATGAATTAGTGCACATTAAAATGAGCAGCTGCAATAGCTAAAGCCAAGCACACTGTGGGGAGATACTGGGCAAGATTCATACTCGGCCCTGCCAATTCACTCCTATCCTAACCTGAACTGTTCCTATCACTCTCTTGCAATGTGCTTTTTAATTTGAGATGGCCAACAGTAATGGATAGTTCCACCTGCTAAAATTGCATAATGTAGTTTGTGGCATACATCCATTCTCTAAATGAAAGCTATATGCTTAACAAGTACTGACAGAGCTGTAAGTCCAGGTAGTTAATATTAAAAATGATAGATTAGTCTAATACAGCAAATTATTGCTATACAGCTGGGAAACAAGCACACACAAGGTCACCGCCTTTTGCTCATGATTGGTTATCTTTCCATACTTCCATGCCGAGAATCTCTAATGGGGATTAGAATCTTTATTACCCATAAACCTGCATAAATGGGTTTTAAATCCTTCCATTTACTGTTCTTCAGTCAAACAAGCATTCCAGCTTATCAAGGAACAATTGAGCATGAGAACTTTAAAGATACCTTCATTCTACTGCTTTGTGTAATCTAAACTTATGAAGGAATGTATTGATTTCTTCTAGTATGAATGGATGAATTTATTTACCCTCAAGTCGCAACTGACTTATGGCAAACCCCACAAGGGGCTTTCAAGGCAAGTAAGAAGCAGAGGTGGCTTGCCATTGCCTTCTTCTGAGGAGCCTCTCTTGGTGGACTCCCATCCAAGTTCCCACCCTGCTTAGCTTCCAAGATCTGGCTGTACCATGCCACTTCCCCCCTTTCATCTAGTAAGGGGATAATATAATTCTTCAAAGCTGAGAACTGTTTTCTTTCTAATAGTGGTCAGCTTCACTGCTAAGTACTCATTTATGCTGTTTCTTGAAAAAAGAAACAAAAAAGCTTAAGTCATCCAAAACAGTGTTCATTTCTACCATAATGGTCCCCTGTCTTCCCATCGACATTGACAGTACTAAGGCTGCTGCTGAAGACACTCAGCTTGAAATTTTGAAACAGGGTGCAGAAGCCCCCTCTTGAACAGTGTGCTCAGGAACACTTTCTGCACTGGGCTTTCTATCCTTGGTTCTCTCTACCATGTCAGCTCATAAAGCACCAAATCTGTGTCTCTAGCCACAATCACACACACTAAATAATCCACTTTCAATGCACTTTCCAACTGGATTTTGCCAATTCAGACAGTAAAATCCAGTTGGAAAGTGAATTGAAGGTGCATTGAAAGGGGATTATTTAGTGTGTGTGATCACAGCCTCTGAGTTGTCCACCTCTTGAAGGCTACTTCAAGAGGTTTCTAGAGAGGAGAGAACAGTGAACCTCCAGCAGGCTTCCTCAAATTTAGATGAGAACCCCCTTGAGATCCCTTTGAGAATCCCCCTGAATGTGGGAGTAATGGAAGTAATGGTCAAGGCCAGCAAAAGGACTATTTATTGGTATTGTTGAGGATCACTTCCTTCTTACAAGTGAAATTGCGGCAGCTATCTTTCAAGAACTGAATTGTATTTCTGGCAAATAGGATATTCTCAAATAGGATTTTTCTGCTTTTACTAAGTTATTTTCCTCTAGCTAGATTCAGTACTTTACCAAATGCAGAGTTATTTGGAAGATTTTCTAATATTTTTTGTGACTGGAGATTCTATCCCTACAGTCTCTGGATTCTTGACCCTATCCAACATTTCTTCCTTTTCTTGTAGGCACTACATGTAGTTAAGGGTATCCCTGCTTATTTCCCTGTTAGCTTCTTCTCTGAGTCTCTCTAGTGACTATCATCTCCTTAATCATCCTTCCAGTAATGATAGAGATTCCTCATTGATGTTTGCCAAAAAGATATCTGCAGCTCTGAGACTCCATAAGTATAGGTTGATCACCACTCTGGAATCCAATTTTGATTAGTCCATTTTAACTCATTTGAGTTTGTTTTAATCACTTGATTCTGCTGTTGATTTGTTAGTTTTGCCAAGCAATATAGATGCTGTTTCCTTACATAACCTTGTACTCCCCCCCCCCCATTTCTAAGGTCAAATTTACATCTGACTTTCCCACTGGAATCATTCTAGTTTCAAAAAAACCCCATCTATACCGGTTTCTAGTTTCAAACCATACTTGCTCTAGCTTAAAAATTACTGTTTACATTCATTAATTGCCCTCCTCTGGTCAAGCTAGCATTTTACTGCTTTAAACAGATCCTGTTGCTTTGTACTCTTCAGACCCAGGGAGTGAAATTTGAAACCAGCGTGAAATGAGCGCAGGAAAAGACAGCAGTCAAACTACTTCAGAGTGGAGGTGTAAATTGGGCCTAACACGCTTTAACTATACAGCCACGTCACACAAGCAAGATAATCTGGGGGGAAAGTGAGGCTTTTTGTGCCAGAGCAAAATGAAGCATGATATCACAATCAGACAGTCTCCTGAGGCTCCATGCTCAGGCTGTCAGCCACTGATCACTCGGTGATGGTGAAGCCTTGCAAAGTTCAGCAGTACCACGTTTGTGTACATGTGCAGGTCCCTGTTTGTGCGCATACCATGGAGGCTTTTTAAAAAACCATCTGGTGTGAGATGGGACACAGAGGGGCACCGGATGCAATGAGATACCACTGCTTCTGCTACCTGACACCCGCCCGCACCCTGCGTTTTCCAGGAAATACTGCACTTTCGGAGGTATCTTTTAACTCTGCTTCTTCAGCAGGGTGATACGGGTTGCCGATCGGTGTGGGATGCTTGCCAGATTTTTGTGTGATCGTGCCCTTAAAATCCGTATGGCATTTGTGCCTATCACTCAGCTAATGCTGCGTGTGATCGGACCCTATAGTAAACTTTTTTTTTGGTTTTGATTTATTTGTTCATTTTATCTAAAATGCTTGTATCACACCTTATCTCCTCAGACTTAAGGCTGCTATGTTCACTGCAATGGTTTACCTGTTAGCAACCATGTAGAACATCATGCAGTGGTGTTTGTGAATAAAACAATCTTTATGCACAGACTAAACTCCTGGCAGGGTAAGAGCTTTATCCCTATGGAAGGAAACAGATAATTCTAAAACAGTAGAAAAGGTCAAAATAATTGGGAAACCCTCCCAGAATCATCCTCATTTTCCATGAAAAAAATGATCTAAGAAATTCCATTGACTGCAATCTTGAACAATGAACTTATGGTGACCCCATAGGGTTTTCAAGGCAGGAGACCTTGTCATTGCCTGCCTCCACGTCACAACCCTGCTATTCCTTGGAGCTTTCCCATTCAAATACTAGCTGGCTGACCCTGCTTAGCTTCCGATATCTGACGAGATCAGGCTCGCCTGGGCTATTCAGGTCAGTGTTGGACTTACAGATAGGAGTGTTTTTATTTATTTGTTTGTTTGTTTGTTTGTTTGTTACTTGTATTTCTACCCCGCCTTGCTGGACAAGCTGGCTCAAGGCAACTTCCAACAATTAAAATACCATAAAACAATAATTTACAGAATTTAAAACACAGCATAATTTACAAATAGAAGTGCAACCGTGACAGACTGTCAAGGGTTTATGCCTAACAGAGTCCGAGAACTTTTGAGTGACTGGCTGTTCAAACTGACTTCTGTGGAGAGAGTCAGTTAAGAAACTACACCTGGGAACCAAAAATTGAAGAAAAGACAGTTAAGCACTGACTGTGGACTGGAAAGGAGGCAAGAGGAGGGAGAGGATCAGAGATGATCCCCATTCAAGCTGAAAAGGGAAATTGCTTCTAGTTAGGAGAAGTAATCCTTGCCCAGTGAAAAAGGAGATAGCTCTTTTAAAAGAGGAGTGATCCCTGGTCTGTGTATATAGAAGTATTTTTGGAACTTGGTTATATGTTCCTGCCTTCTAGATTTTAAGAGTCAGTGAAACCCAGAAACTTATGCTTGAGTGTTTAAGGAGAGTCTGAAAAGAAAGCCTCTGTCCTCAGTTTTAAAAATATCTTTTTGATTAGCAGAAACACTTACTTGTTGACAACACTTTGTCTGGAGTTAGTGTGATTCTTCAGTTACCTCAGTGTTATTATTGGTTCACCTCATACATCCTACCCCTGATTCCACCTGACATTTCCTCCTCTAAGTTAAACAAAACATTTTATGCATTATGAACTTTCAAAAGCCTCTTGTGTGCCATTTCAGAAGTAGAATATAAGAAGGTAATTTTATCTTTTCCCTTAGTTCCCTGGGCTAAGCCAGTATCAATATATATATATATAATAAAGTAACTGTGTGAGACAGCCATAAACAAGCAAATATGAAGAAAACAGAAATAGGGGCTGCACAGGAAGAAAGAAGGGGAAAAAAGGGGAAATCTTGCATGTGAGAGAGGAGAGAGGGCAAGATCGCAATAGTAAGGTAGAACTGTTTCCCCACAACTTCAATCTAGTGAACATTTGGGATGGATTTCTGATCACATGGAGACAGTTTTATTACAAATTATATGCACATAGTCCAGTGAATGAGTGCAAGTTTGAAATGAAACTTTACCATTGTGATCCTGGTTTCCCTTCCATACACATTTATTCTTCCCCCTTAGATTCAATGTTACATGGTGGTGGAAAGTGCCATCAAGTTACAGCTTATTTATGGTGATCCCATACAGTTTTTAGGCAAGAGACATTCAAAAATAATTTGTCATTGCTTGCTCTATGCAGCAACCCTGGATTTTCTTGGTGGTCTCCCATTCAAGTACTAACTGGGGCTGACCCTACTTAGCTTCTGAGGTCTGTCGAGATCGGGCTAGCTTGGGCCATCCAGGTCAAGGCCAACATTATCTATTAACCCTCAGTCTTCCGCTTCTCTCATCACTTAAATAAAGCCAATGGAAATTAAATAAACCAATGGAAATTATGGCTTGTTACCTACTTTAGACCTTTGGATGGTTTAGGAAAATTAATCTCAAATTTGTTCATATTTGTGTGTGTGTGGTTTTCGTTTCTGAATGTAGTGCTTTACTGCATTTTCAAATTGCTATATGCTTATTCAAAACCACTTTGAATTTTTAGCATATCCTCTTAAGCATATGCCATTATCTACAGCTCCAATAGCTAAGCTGATCATTAATAATTACATTGAACTGAGCACTCCAGGATTTTAAGCATCTTCCTACGTAATGTGTATCAATTACGAGCCTGTCTTACTACTAATCTGCCTTCCCATAGAACCTTTCCTTTTTACCCCTAGAAGTTCATTGATCCACAAATCTTGAGCAGACCTTCCCTTAGAACCAAATCCACCAGAAGCTGTAAGATGACAAATTCTCACAATAACAACAAACCTATAACTATTCTTCTGAAACAATCTTTACATGTATTTTCAATACAAAATTTTAAACCAAGTCAATTCTCATTATTTACTCTCTATGCAACCTTTCCCACTTGTGCCACATTAAATGTTTTTCAGCATTCATGCTGCATTTCTAATCAACTCTCAGTAATAAGAAACAGCCCTCTGGCCATGTTTAACAGCTATTTCCAAATGCATAACTCTAGATTTATAGTTGATCTTGCTAATATGCAATTAGCTTAAGTTCAATGCTTGACTTTTCAAAAAGGCAGAATATGAATCCCATTATATTTATGTGTGCCCCCCCCCTTAAATATAGCATGCTGGTCTCACACCAAAGACATCTGTGAAAAGTCATTTGACCAAGTAGCTAGAAAAAGCTTTCTTCTGCTGTACTGGGCTATCATAGCAGCAAGAGGAGGGAAGGGGTAAGACCTTGGGGTAATCCACCAGACTCTTTCAAAACACCTGGGATTGTTAGTGACATAGTGGCAGGCAGGGCCAGTGCTACCATTAGGCCAACCTAGGTGGCTGCCTGGGGCGGAGACCTCAGAGGGGCGCAGAACTGACTGTGCAGGAGATTACTATGCAGGAGACCCGCCGCCAGGCCCAGCACCAGCAATTTCAAATTTTGTGGTTTTCAGTCTTTCTAAAATGCATTTATGTTTGAAAATTGGGCGGCACATGGGGGGCACCAGAAGGTAGCCTCGCCTAGTGTGCAAAAAAACCTGGCACCGGCCCTGGGGGCAGGGCTATATAGCTTGATACTAAAACTTAGACACAGCAGCAGCAGAAGGGAGGTGTTACCCAAACTACCTGTCTCTTTTGATTAGGGGAATTTAGTAGAGAGACAGCATTGGCGAAATGGGTGTAACAGATAGGACTGCATGCCTATGTATACTAGGGTCAGTTTCAAAGAGAAAAAGGCTCTCCAGTGATCAGGTCTATGTTTTTTAGTTGAATGGTTTTTATTGAAATATACTAATTAAATGTAAAGCATACACACAAAACAATCAGAATGCACACGCATACAAAAAGGGAGTTGCTGAGAGTAATATTTACCTATCCAGATGTGCAGAGGGTCCGTTGCTGGAAGCTTGTAGACGGCCAGCATACCACGAAAAAGGAGGGGGCCCAAGTGATGGGGATTGGGGGTGCATTTCTACTAGGCTGTCCTTGGAGTGACACACAGAGCTATGGCTGGGGACCATTCTTATACCCTAGAGGAGGTGTCTAGGGCGGGGCAGAATTGCAAGTCTGAAACAAAGGACTGAGATGTTTCCCATCTTTGATCAGGAGTTTTCCTAAACTCTGATCACAAGGATGTGATGGCACCCTATTGAGTATATCCTGGCCTGGAGGGTGCATGTAGTATTGATTACTGATACTGATAACTTCAAAGTTAATAGCTTTTGGTAACCTAGGTGAATGGTCCCAGGAAGAGAATCATAAATCTCTTTCCCTGAGAAATGTTTACACATTAAAGGAGATATTTCTTTAGGAGGAAGCCATAAAGGATAGGTGTGGAAGAGAAGAGATAAAATAAGCTCTCAGGGAAAGGAGATACCTATGGGCCATGCAGGAATGCTGAGGATGTTAATACCTACCTGTGGGGCAGGGAGGCATGTTGCACATAGGTAAAACAGATGCTTTGTTTCCACAATCTCCAGGGCCCATGTTTTAGGCAAGCTCTCATGTTCATATGTGTGTCCCTTTATGAGACTACTCAGGGGTCATTTCGTAGAAAAAGAAGTGCAGGAGCTCATTAGCATAACTCATTAGC
The DNA here is from genome assembly GCA_029233225.1 of Lepidodactylus listeri. Taxonomy (NCBI): domain Eukaryota; kingdom Metazoa; phylum Chordata; class Lepidosauria; order Squamata; family Gekkonidae; genus Lepidodactylus; species Lepidodactylus listeri. Next base: position 53,387,410 of record JARCFY010000012.1, read on the forward strand.
ATAACTTATTTGCATATGCAACACCCAGAAGTATGTCAAAAGGAAAGAAAGAAAGAAAGAAAGAAAGAAAGAAAGAAAGAAAGAAAGAAAGAAAGAAAGAAAGAAAGAAAGAAAGAAAGAAAGAAAGAAGCTTGCAGAGAGGGGACAGCTACTAATCCAAGCCTCAGAAATACCATTATTCTTGGAGGATAGCTTCAGTGGTGGCTGAAACCTTCAGAAGGCTGGTTGGAGGAACAAGGACCTTTCCAGGGGACAGGGTCATTTTGCTGCAGCCATGACACAAGCAAGCATTCCCCCGCAGGGGGTGGGGGCTGGCAACTCCCGGAGCTGCGCTCCCTCGAGCTCCTGCTCGAAAGGACCCCTGAGACTGCTCATAGATTCAAGAGTCATGCCTTTTGTGGGTCCCTGGGGCAGTTCATAGACAGGGGTGCCTGTTCATATGTGTGTCACAGGCTGCCCTCTGATGTGGGGTACCATGGTGGGGATACAGAGGAGATAAGAGCCCTGGGTTATGCCTATAGTAGTACTGTCAGTGGCAGACAGCCCACAGCTTGCCACTTGCCTGGACAACTTGCTTCTAAATGAGCAGCACTTTCTTTGTTCATTCATTCATTTAAAAGATTTATTAGCCACCTTTCTTCTTTAAAGAGCTCAAGGCAGTTGGAAACATAGATGAAACACATAAAATAGATTAAAAACCAAAATCTAAAATCATAACTCAGGACTGCTAGTAGCCAGATTTATTTATTTGATTTATAGACCACCCTTACCCTGCATGGGGCTCAGGGTGGTTAACAACAATTTATAAATACATCCCAAAATACAATAACTCTATATTCAGGTTAAAATTTAAACAATAAAAACAGCAATAATTAGAACTGATCAGATTGTGTTTAAGCCTTATGAATCCCTTCCCAGAGAGGGAGAGATGGGGAGGCCAGGCTTGATGGCAAACCTTTGCTGTCGTCAACCATAGGCGATCCTAAATAAAGCCATCTTCAATTGCCTCCTAAATATTGAAAGTAAGGGGGCCAAGTGCACCTCCTTGGAGAGGCTGTTCCATAATTATGGGGCTACCACTGAAAAGGTCCTCTCTTATGTAACCACAAGAAGAGGGAGGCAGGAAAGTTCCATTCTGCCCTCAAAAATTGTAGTTTGGCTCCAACCCAATAAGAGCAAGAGACAATGCGATCGGAAGGAAAATCATACCTTTCTAAGTCCATTAAAAATCATACCTTTCTAAGTCCATTAAAAGGACTGTTTAGGCTTGCACTATTCATCTTGCTTTCTTTTGTTTGGTCCCCCTCCTTGCCCTAAAGGCTTAGATGTTGAATCAGTTGCTCCATTCATTTGTGGTGATTCTGGTTGGTAATATTAAGACAACAATGATCCAGAACATAATCTTTGATGAGGCAGTTGATCATGATCTGTGATCATAATGTGGCTGGACAGAGTTGCAAAACCACTGTTGTGCTGCAGCCAGAACAAGATAAGGGGAATGGTTTGTGGCTGTGGACCATAAAATCTCCATCTTCTTGCTCCCTTGCCGTCCTGTCAGTAAAAATGCTTGAGTGTAAGGATGTGACTTTTCACAAGGAACATGAGCTGGCCTTGTTTGCAATAGTTCATCTGCAATACATGCAAAAGAACAGAGAATGGATCAGGGTACAGCATTGCCCTATCTTCTGCGATAAACTGTGCAATCTTATATAAGATGCCTTCAGATGGTATAAAAGAATTTTAGCCAATGGATTTGTATTAATTCAGCGTTCTAAATTTGATCACACAATATGTTTGTATAGCAAACTGGGAACTGTAGTTCAGTTCTGTAAATTCTGAGCCTGAACTAACATGATTAAGCCACCGACTGATTAAAACCATTGACTGTAGAGACAAAGCAGCACATACATTCCTAATGTAGCTGATTTTCAATTATATATGAACTGCCCATTGTGACTTTAGGGCATAGGCAAGTCCAACAAGCCAGTCCTTTGTAAACATGCACCGACAACAGGTCAGCCAGCATGCTGAATGCTAGCACAACACAAACACAAAACAACTCCAAATACTGAACAAATTATCAGTGCAGTCATACGAGGTACTGGATTCAAGCGAAAATGGGCATTTTGTCAAAATATGTTGCACCCTGGTAGTCATTCCTGGTCCTGAGATTAATATTGGTCTTGTCTCTTTAATCTAGACAAATGCCAAGAGAATTCATCTAGACAAATGTAAGAAGAATTGGATTCCCCTCCCCCTGTAGACTTTATTCCTTTTCTTCCCCCCCCCCTCTTTTTCTCAAAAAGAGAGCGAGAGAAAGAGGCAGAATAAGTAATGCATTGACTTTGGCTTCTGAGGGAGGTGGGAGGAGAAAGGATATATGGAAAAGTAATGGTGTGGACAGCCTCACTCCATTACTTTCAATGTGGTTTTCCTGTTGTATCCATTATATCACCCTCACTTCAAAAAAACAAAAAAAAACCACCACCCTACAGTGAGCTGTTTTTCTCAGCCTTCTCTGGAGATGAGGGAATATTATAAACTGCATTTCAATGCTCCGAACCAAATAGGAGGTGTTCAGCTTGTCAGCATTCATGCTGGGTTTGAAACATGATCACATCCACAAATCTAAATTACGCTGTAGTTTCAAAACACTTTCTTTCCCCCCCTGTGCACTAGCACATGTGGCGTGTGTAATGGCTTGTACAGACATGATATGTAAGTTTCCTCTGTGCGTTATTTCTAAAAAGTCTTAATGGGGTCTATAGTCACTGTCTCTGCAAGTGTCACAGGCATTTTATTTTCCTTCTAAAATCTGGAGAGACTGGTCAAAAACATGAATAAGAAAAATATGGCCCTTGCAAGAGTCTGAGAATGATAATCAGCTCAGAAACAGATTAGCACCTTCCATGCTGGGTGTCCTGATTTTAGCCACATTAGGATTCTAAGCCTGTTCATACCACCTTGGCCATTTCATAAAAGACTCTGTGGTTCTTTACAGGATTTCTCCCCCCCCCCCCCCCAACTAGTCAAAGTATTTTGAGTTGCAGGTTTGTTTTTTTATCAGGTACCTGTAGCTGATACCATTAATCCAAATTAGCAAACCCCTCTTCTTGAGACATTTCTTGTCCTTCCCATTAAAGTTTTCTGCAGCCCGGATGAACCCTGTCTTTCTGCCCTTATTTCCCACTATATCGCTGCCTTCTCTAGTTCAATTTTCTGACTGCTTGTTATATTACACAAGTGGAGACCTGCAAGAAACTTGGAGGATAGTTATCCCATTCCTCACCCCTTTGCTTCCTCCCTTCTTCCCCTACCTCTCTCACACTCTTTCTCCCTTCTGCCCCCCTTTCTTACTCTCTCACTCTCCTCCAGGTATGTTACTTCCTCTCTCTTTCTGACCTGTCATCATTCCCTTTGTTTTTCTGCCTCCCCACCTCATCACTCTTTCTCTCTCTTTCTGCCTCCCACCTCAAATCCCACCCTCCCCAGGCTCCACCTCTCAAATGTCTGGGAATTTCCCAACCTGGAGTTGGCAACCCTATTTCCTTCCCACCCAACAGCCAACCTACCTTTATCTGTCTTCAGATTTCTATCTCCACCCCTCTCCCCTGCAGCCTCTACCTAGGAAAATTACAGTCTTTCTCCACAATGGGGACTAAAGCAGCTTACATTATTATTTCCTCTTTGTTATCTGCACAACAACCCTGTGAGGTTGGTTAGGCTGAAAGTATGTGACTGGTCCAAAATCTCCCAGTCAGCTTCTACTGCAAGATGGGGATCTGAACCTGGGTCTCGCAGATCCCAGTCTGAAGCTCGAACTGTTGCACCACAATGGCTTTCATACGGTGGCTGCTGATGAACTGTAGCAAAACAGCTGGGCCTAATTAAGTCATGCAAATCAGGTGGTATCAAGTCACACAGAGGGTGCTGCCTAGGGATGCCAGCCTCCAGATGGGATCTGGGGATCCCCTGGAGTTACTGCTCATCTCCAGACTACAGAGATAACTTTCCATAGAGAAAATGGATGCTTTGGAGGGGGGAGTTTATGGCATTGTACCTCACTGAGGTCCCTGTCCTCCCCAGGCTCCACCCCCAAATCTCCAGGAGTTTCCCAGCCTGGATCTGGATCCGCTGCTGGTGGCTGGGGGGATACTTGGCAACCCTAGACTGCTGCCAGTAAAATCCCTGCCTTTGACTGACAGAAACAGTTGGAACCTCCCCCCCTCCCCCGAACATTCTAATCTCCTCACAGTTGATGCCTGGAGCTGAGGCCATTTCAAAAGGTATTTTGGGGATTCTATGGTCCCTGAAGGGTTTTTTTAACTTTTTGGATTTTTCTGCACACGGTGGGAGTGCCCCCTGTGTGTAGGAAAACCTCTCCCGCCCCCAAGGGCCCCCTAGCTCGGATTTCACTATTAGATATATAGATAATGTACTCACCATTGTTACCAACAAGGCCAAATAATGTTTAAGGTTTTAAGTCATCCTGGGGAAGGGGAGGATTGGCTAGTCACTGAAGACAACACAAACCAGAAGTATTACTTTAAGGGCAGTAATGTTTTCTGTTTCTGAGTTTTCTTCAGCTTCAGTTTCTGAGAGATCTTCAGCTGTATTCTGTGCTTAGGGCTATATGTATAAACTCTTGTCCAAGTCAAGTTTCATCTATATCTCACCTTCAGGAATTCTGCATCTAATGACGCTCAAGCAGCCACTGGGTCTGATCACCAGTTGTAGCCAGGGACCCAGTTTAGCAATAGGCTACTCAGCTGCTGATGCCTGCCACTGAGTCCCAGCCTTGCACAGATTCAGCAAAATGGGGGGGGGGGGGTTCAGAAGCCAACTTTTATCTGATTAGAGGGACTAAAGGAACAAAATTAGCAAGAACAAGGCAACTGCAAACTTGTTTGGGAGCTGTTTGAGTTGTGCAGTTCCAATGCAAAAAGACCCAGGGCTTGGCTCGCATCTAAGAGAGGCAGTTGAAAATGGCATGTTCAGTTAACAAACACGGGCACAGTGAAGTTCTCAGCATTCTTAGCTGCACTTTTATCTCTGGTCACATTTTATCTTCTCCTTGTAGATTCATCCTGCAAGGCAGATTTCATGGAAGTAATTTGAAGTGTCTGAACTGAATCTAGAAAAGCCTACCATTAGCCATTTTCCCAATCACTTCCTTAACATCAATCATTTTATTGTTATTGACAGCTTATTAGACATTCATAATAATGGAAGAATAATGTTTCAGACTCATTCCATCCATTCATTTAACTTAGATGATTTTTTTCCTTTCCTTGGAAACTCGTGACATGAAAACATTAAGGAGCTGATATCAGTCCAAAATTGGAAGAGTTCTTAATACTTATTTGAAGGGCTTAAAAAGCCATTAAGAGATGGAAGGAAATGGAAATTGTTCTATAAATTTTTAGCTGAAGGAATGAATATTTCTTCCAAATACATTTTTATTTCAAGCCATTCTTTTGAATTCAGATAGGCGGATCATAGCTAGAGGGTAATCTATAATCAATTAAGTGCTTGGGTCTTTTTTTTCTTGAGGAGCAAAAAAAATCAGAAGAAATGAGTCGCCTCATTTAAACATCAGAAAGTAGGATTAGACACACCAAAACTTTGAAATATATCAAGGTACTTCTCAGTAAAGAAATCTTTACTTCTGCATGAATGGAAGCAAAAAGCAATGGATAGTAATGGAAAATTTAGTATTAGACACTGTACTATAGATGAAGTGAGGTGGCTAGCTATCGCTTAAAGATGACCAATATAATCCCTAAAAAAGTCCCCTTTCTAGTACTGAGATAGTTGTGAAAAGCAATTAGGTCCAGCATGTTTCCAAAGGTTTCAATAGTATTGTATATAAAATTTTTAAAGGAAGGCAACACACGGACTTAAAATAGGAATACCGTTCAGAAGCAATAGATTTTGAGATTATGGGATGCCAAGAAATCATAGCTAAGAAATATATGTAAATCAAAATGACTAAAATAAAAACTGAGCAGCATCTATCTATACAGAACCATGAATCAAAACTATAATGAAACAGAACAAAACACAAAAGAAATGCAAACAGCCTGTTTCATTCATGGAGTACAGGGAGCAACACTTTATGTACGTCTTGTAGAAACAACTGTTTTATTTATTTATTTTCTTTATTTATAGACCCCCTTCTTCACCAAGACTAGAATTAGAAGACAATGCAAACAACCAATGGCCTAAGGCAAGGTATACTATAAACAGTTCAGAAAGTGGAATTACAAGACAATGCAGTGAAAGCAAGATAATACCTACAATAATAATTGCGGTAAACAACATTTAAGGGTGGGCTTTCTTTGAGGCAGTATGTGTTGGCCCACCCCCTCCTTCATATTTTCAGTCTGCAAAGCATAGTTCATGGCAGCCATGTAGGCTAAGCTACCTAAGACAGTGAAGCTTTAGAATGATTGCTGAAGTCCCTCAGAAATAGACTGCAATCCACTCAAAGAGTAGCCCAGTGCACATGACAGGCCCACATGTTCACTGAGCATGTGAGGAGGGAGAGCTGGAGCAAGTGTGCTGGGCCCACACCTGGCCTCCCTGCAGTTGGCTGGTCATCTGCAGCACTAGGTTTGGAATGTCACAGACCTCAGGGAGGGAGAGTTTGCACAGCCTCTTCCTCTGTGCAGTCGACACTACAGGTGACCAGGCAATTATGTGGAGGTGGGTGCAAAGCCAGCATGCTCACTGTCCCACCCCATGTGTAGAGTGAGTGTGTGGGGCTGTCATGTGCATTGGACTAGTGAGTTTATTAGGCTGTCGAGTGAGGGGTTACAGATTGATTGTGTTGACCTCATGTGGGGTGCTGAGGTGAGCTTGGCTGTCTCATTTTTCCATGGTTGGGGACAGAGAGTGGCACTGGAAGAGAAGGTGTACTCCAGATACCCCCTAATGTGTGGGGTCCCTCAGGGGGCACTTCTCTTTCCAATGTTGTTTAACATCTATATGCATCCCCCTCACCCAACTGGCATGCAGTTTCAGGCTTGGGTGTCACCAGTATGCTGAAGACACCCAGCTGTATCTGTTATTGGATGGCCACCTGGATACCACCCCACAAAATTTGGCTGTGGGTTTGGAGGCCATGGTGGGATGGTTAAAAAAGAGCAGGTTGAGACAGAACCCCAAAAAGACAGAGGTTCTGTGGTGGTGGGGCCTTCAGGGCTGGGGCACAGACGTCCCACTCTTGATGTGATACCAGCACAGTCCATCAAGAATTTGGGCATGATTTTGTATGCCTCCTTGAATATGGAAGCCAAGTCATGCACGTTGCCAGACTGGCATTTTTCCATTTGTGTCAGGCTCAGCAACTGGCCCCTTTCCTGTTGCACCCCAGCCTAGCCACAGTAATCCATGCAACCATCACCTCCAGGCTAGACTACTGTAACTCACTTCATGCTGGCCTGCCCTTGAGACTGCCCTGGAAACTCCAGTTGATCCAGAACATGATGGTGTGAGTCCTGGCAGGAATGCCATGAATGGCACACATACAACCTGTGCTGTGCCAGCTGCACTGGCTTCCAGTGGAATACCGAGTCAAGTTCAAGGTTTTGGTGTTGACCTTTAAGGCCTTGAGTGGTCAGGGACCAATGTATCTGTGGGACCGTCTCCTCTGGTATGTCCCCAGGAGAGCATTATGCTCCTTGGATAATGATCTGCTGGTGATCCCTGGCCCCAAAGACATCCAGCTGTCCTTGTCCAGGGCTTTCTCAGTCCTGGCCATAGCCTGTTGGAACTCTTTGCCAAATACCATCAGGGACCTGCAAGACCGTACACTATTCCTCAGGGCCTGTAAGGCAGAGATGTTCTGCCAGGTTTTTGATCGAGGACAACAATGGTTTCCATCCTGGCTGGCACCCCCTTCCTACTCCTCCTACTTGCCTTCCCATCAGACTGCTTTATTCCTTCTCCCCATACCCACAAGTTGGTCGCAGTCCGGAACTGGAAAGAAATTGTAATTTTTGCCACTTGATCTTTTTAGATTGCTATATAAGTATTATTTATATATCTATTTTATGGTTTGAATGTTTTTTATTATATGTTGTATATCACCTAGAGCCCTGCAGTAGCAGGGATTGGGCAATTTATAAGTTTAATAATAAATAAAATAAAATAAGCAGAATCCCTGGCTCATCTTGCTAGTGCATCATTAGATACAAATTTTCAAAATGTGGTGGCTGTTGAACCGATTGTATGGAAACAGTTTTAAATGTCTCAGCTGAACCAAGAGTAGCACATCTTTAGCAATTTTTTCTAGTAAGTTCATTTTTTTCTAATAAATTCTTTCCACCAATCCTTTTTTGCTGCTGTTAACAAGTTGTTAAACATTTATGATAAAAGAGCAATACTGGTTTCCACATATTAACTGAGACAAGATTTTGAAACTTAGGACATGAAAAGATTTAGATATTAATTAGTTAGGCATCTTGTGAAGGGAAACAGAGACTCCACCACCACAGCCAGCAGGCCACCTCCTGCAATACCAAGAAACCTTAGAGGCATAGTTGTGACAGCCCAACCTCACCTCCTTCTTCCACCTAGCTCTTGGTAATTCATACCAGGTCAGAATGCTCTGATATATGCCAACAAAAACAGATGATAATGAACACTTGTTCAGTAGATTAAGTTCAAGGGTATGCTGTTGCATCTTATCACTCTGCTCAACTAACACTGGTACCTCCTACCAGCACCAGATGTCTTCCTGCAAATTAAGAGGCTCTTCCTCTTGCGCTGGAGGAATGTGCCATCAATAGCTGAGCAGATTTGTAGGTTTCAAGCTGTGATAGTTATTAACATCTACTATTCCATATAGGTACATCAAAAATCCATACTGTGAGGTGCCCCATGAGCCCCTCCTTTTGTCACTGTGGTCTCGGTATTCAAGAGCCCACAAAACTTCACATTCAAAAGGGGAGGAGTTTGTTCTACTCTCTCTGTGATCACCAGCCTCCTTTGCTAATGGTTGGGGCATGTTCATCCTTCCTGAACTGCATGTGGGCCATCTTTATATGGGTTTCTCATGGCCACAGCTCCCCCAAGGCCTGCCTTGGGATCTTTCCCGCAGATGATAGGGGGGTCCTGCCTCCAACTGGGGAATGCTTGCTCCTGCCCTTTCTCCATACCTAGGGGCTCGCAATCCCATCCTGGTGGGGTGGACCCTTCTGCATTCCACAGCACCCAGCTGACTGCCATCTGCCCTACTGACCCCTGCCACTAGGCATCACAGCTACTGATGACATTGTCTGGCACCCTGACCCAGCTGGAAGAGTCTGTATCAGAGGGACACCAGCCTGCTCCTGTGCCAATGGCATTGTCCTCAGCAGCTTCTTTGCCATTACTAATAGGGCCAGCTCTCAAGACCCCCTTTTCAGACCAGCAGCTTTTCCTGTAGAACCTGGCCATTGGGAAGGTAAATCCAGTGTAGGGATGTGCAACTAAAAAAAATAAATCATTTTTTTGGATCCAGTTCTATGGACCCCTGAACAAGGTGCCCCCAGTCACCCTCCATTGCTTGTTGTAGGGAGGGGAATTCAATGCTTTCTCTAGGGCAAAGAATAGCTAGAGACACAAGAGCAAGCAAAGCAACCCTTGGCCAAAAGCCTCTCAAAGCAGACAGAAACAACATGCCCAAAAATCCAATGCAGAACCAGGGAATCCCAGCAGGAATGTGGGAAAATGTTGCAAGCCTAACACAACATATATGCGACCTGAGAATCCAGCCCAATGTCAAACCAGAGAACTGTCCAAGCCAAGCAGACCACAGAACTCTGTTGCGAGTCTAGGAAATGTAAGATCAGAGAATCTGTGCCAATGTATAATGTACAACCTGACAATCAAAGGCAATGTTGAACCTGAAAATCCACTGCAAAATGCAAACCTGACACAACCCAACTTGCATAAGGGATATGATGTTACAAGACTAGCAAAACCAATTTTTTTTTAAAAAGCAGACTCAAAGTGAAACTAACACAGCAAGCTGATACCAAGCCTGGAAAGGAACAGACACTCGGGGGGGGGGGGGAATAAACAGTTCTGGAAGATATATCCAAATGTACAACCCTAGCCCAGTAAGCACTGCAATGCTGAACACATACCGTATATATTTTTAATAATCTATATATCTAATTCCCAAGGCGCCCCCTGCATGCGGATATCTAAATCCATGTGGGGGAGGCACCTGGGGGGCAGGGAGATTATTCTGGTTATTTGGGGGACTCCCCAGGTGTGCACAAAAATCCTAAAAGTAAAAAAAAAATTGGGGGGATATTTAAATTCCCCGAAAAGTAAAAGCATTCCCTGCATATGCGCTTTGGCCATTGCGGGGGAGGCTTGGTGGGCCGGCAGCTGTGAGCTGCTCAGGACTTACCGCAGGGGGGAGAGAAGGCTCAGTGGGCCTCACAGCCCCCCCCCCCAGCCGTCTGTCTCTGGGCACTGTGAGGGAGTGGCAACTTTGGTCCCCATCTCTCCCCACTCACCGATGAGCCTCCTCCTGGCTCATATAGATGCTCAGGCCAGGCCTGGCGGCAGTGGGAAGGGGTGCCCCAGAGAGACCCAAGCTCGGCCCCCTCAGGAGTCTGATGGTGACAGCGGCAACGGCAGCAGCAACCACCATAGTGGGGAGAGTAGCACAAGGACCAAGCTGCAGTGGCGGTGGCTGTCATGCTGGGACTGCCTCATTTCAGTCTTTTCAGAAGTTTCACAGCTTCCATTCCCCCAGCCACCCAGCACCATCGCTTGCTTCCAACTCCCCCACTGGGGAGGGAATGCGGCCCTCCCTCCCGGGCCCTCAAGCTCAGCAGCCACTCATACTCTGGCCTCGTGCATTCATGCTACTTGGGCTGGGATCATAGAGCAGCCCCCTTTGTGCCCCCTGCCCCCTGCCCCACTGGCCACAAAGCGAGCAAGGCTGAATCACACCAACTGAAACAATCCCCGCCTCCCCATGTAGAACATGTGTGCTCATCCATCCCCCTTATTCTGTGCTTGCATAAATGAGCCCGACAATCCCTGGCCCCACTTTGCAGACCCTGAGATTCTCTCAGCACTGTGAAACGTCATGTTGCCCCTCCCACTTCAAAGCCGGCTCTGGCTGTGGCAGCTCTCACTCACTCTGTCGGCTGAGAAGGCAGCTTTGTACCCCCGTTTTGCAGCAGAATCCAGGCATTCTGAAAATGGTCAGGAGGGGGGCTTTTTTACATTGCCATTGTTAATAGGATGTATTCTACTGTTTTTATTGCATTGTTTTCTAATTCTGAAATCTCCTTCACGACTCAGTGGGAAAGTTGGACTATATGAAGTACATAAACAAAGAAATCCAAAAAGACCTGCCAAAATTCAGAAAAAAACACTAGAAAATATTGGGAATAACTTTTGAAAAACTATTTTATTTTGGTGGAATACTATTATTATACATCTAATTAGATCTGAAGACGTTGCAAAAAACCTTTAACCGAACACTGCCTGTTGGCGAGGCATGGTACCTCAGGCAATATGAGTGATAATGCCCCTCCAGAGACCCCAGAATGTTTGCAAAAGCATGGGACTTTGTTGACAAAAGCTGGAGTCTCAAGGCTAAATGAAACTGGCATAAAGTGCCAGTGAGACTTCAGTGAGATGTGTCTGAATACATCAAGAGGAAGCAAGTCTATTGGACAGAGTGTAATATTTTTGTGGGAGAAGGCTTGGTGGGCCGGCGGCTGTGAGCCACTCAGCCTCACTGCCGCCGGTGCAGGGAGGGGAGGGAGAAGGCTCACCTGGTGCTGCTTCCTCCTCCTGTGGAGCTCCTCCTGCTTCTGCTGTGGGGAATACTTCCCCACCCGTGAGTATCGCGGGTCCCCCTTCTTGTTTCATATAATTCTAAACCCGTATATTATCTCTGATGGGACAGTTTTAATAGAAACTTTTGAACTTTTTAATGATCTGACAAGAAAATTAATTGGCATAAGTCACTAAGGGGAGGGGATCTCAACATTCTCATTATCATAAATTATCATATCTCTAATTTCTTCAAGAGTTACTTGGTGGTGGTGAAAACTTACTTTAAGAAGAAGTTTAACAGAAATGCAAAAGACTGAGTTTTCTCAAGTCTCAGGTCAACTCTCCTTAGTTTGGCTATTGATATGAAGAAGAGTAATGATACATGAGTAATAAAGTGCTTTCGCAAACACTTCTTAAATCTTTTCACCACGAAACTTTCATCCTGTTGATAAACTCAGCTTTATTTTGGGGATGTGAGCTGTGTGGAGAGGGCTTTACAACTGAATGATCCAAGTACAAAAAACGGTCTCAATTTGGTTCAGTGCTACAGTTTGCAGCCCTAAGTAAGAAAGTTGAGGATAAAAAGAGTTCTTAAAAGACTGTTGGGGCTTTCTGTTATCAAGCTGTACCTTTCAAATGATGTGAATCATTCTTTGTGAATATCACTTTGTAAAAAGTTTAAAGAGCCACATGTCAGAGACATATGGTTAGAGTATGTATCAAGTGATGCTCCACACATGGGGCTATGATGGGTCCCCCCCCCCCAAAGGATCTTCATTTATATATATAAAAAAGGCTGACTCAATTATATCTAAATGGATTAGTGATGGAAGTGTACCTCAGTGAAGCCAGTTTCAGGACACCACAAACTCCAGATCAACTAAAGGAGAACTTTCTGTGTAGACCAAGACACAAGAGAATTCATGGCAGATTGCAACATTTTCAAAAGTACAGAATTCTTAAGCAGAGCAATTGGCCGTACATGACAAAGACATGACACATTGGACACGTAGGTAAGAATGGGACACATGCTGGACACTGAGCAAACTTATTCATAGGAGACATTTTCATAGTTACAGGCTTCTTATAATGTTGAAATTTTTCTCAATATTTGAGGAATGACCTTCCAACAAATTCCACCACATTACCATGGCAGAGATACATGAGTGAATACAAACTGTCCTCTTCTTGTAGGGGCCTCAGGGTGGGTGGCCCATTGGAAATTGTATGGGCAGCAGTGGGGGATACAGTGAGATGGCAGAACTGGCAAAAACTGCCCCTTTGTAACACTGATAAGAGTGCCTTCCACCAGTTAAAAATATTGTTAGGATCCAGCCCTATGTCTGTCAGACCTGTTCTGTATTTTCTGCTGGTGGAGAGCCATATTCCCTCCATAAAGAAAGGACATATTCTAGTTTCCATTGTTGACTATATGGATTGAGAAGCATACCATCATAAGCTTTTTTTCTCTTCAGAAAATTATCTTGTGTTCTTGAGAATCATTTTCTCCCAAAAAAAATCATGGCAGAACTTTGCCCAACCTCCAATTGCCCCATAGACGGAAGAAAGAGTCAAACAACAAACATGGGATTAACGGCCACTTTATTTATTAACAAAAACATGGCAAGGGCTTAATTTAACAAGTAGCATGGCCAAGGCCTGAGGTTATCATTAACCTCACCCTTGCCATAGTATGGGCAATGCACCTGGCCCCCGGGTCATAGCCTGCTATAAGCGGCTCGAACCCCAGGCAGCCCAGCCTCGGAACATGCCTTGATGATTCCTCACACACAGCCACAAGGTCAGTGCTGAGTATCCCTCAATGGCACTCCAAAAGGCAGCCTGTTCCCCTCATCCCAGGCCGCAAGGCTGCAGTTATGATCCAAACAGGCCCCTTTCCCACCAGGGTTGCTGATAGGTGTTTACCAAGTCGCAACAACTATTTACTAAACTTCCGACCAACCATAAAGTGATACATTAATACAGACGCCACCCCGGCCAATTCCTCAATCCACTGCTAGCAATGCAGGGTAGGCAAAAAACTCCCCCGTCTCAAGGCTAATCAGAGCAGAGGTAAAAAATTCCTACCCAGCCTCCCTAAGAAATGGGACGACCAGCCAAAAGCCTGCATTACCTACAGGGCGGGAGGGTGGGTCAAGCACAAGGCATAAATGAGGCTGCTGTGGCCGGGGCTGTCCTTCAGCATGCTAGCCCAGCCCCCCAGCAAAATCAGGCTACAAATGCAGCCAGTCTGATCAGTCCTCCTTACAAGGAGGCAACTTCGTCCCCCCCCCCCCCCCAGCCAGCCTTCGGCGGCTGCGGGGATCCGTCCTTCTCTGTTTTTGTCCAAGTTCTCAGTCATTTTTAATAACTTTCCATAAGTCCTCCCTTTTTATAACTCATCTTTATGGCAGATTGTAGAAAATTACTGAAGAGAGAGAGAGAGAGAATTTCTGGCACTAAGCATGTATTTTAAAACTTCCACAGAGATATATTTTAACATGTCAGGGATACATTGTTTCTTGTCAGACAGCTGGTAATTCCAAAGGAATGAACCAGTAAAAAAATTACAGCTGATATTAATGTTGTTGAATGTAAGAGCTGCAAAAAATGTAAGCTCACAAACTAATATATAGGCCTCTAGAAAAGTAACCTACTTGCTAAGCATTCCAGCAACCAAGTGAATCAAGTGAACTCCATGATTATGCAAGTTTGTTAAAAATGACATTAAATGAGTAACAGAAATAGCAATAATCATAAGTGAAAAGGGTAACTTTTTCTCCCTCTGTGGGTATTTTATACCCTCTAAAGTCCCTGTTCTTTCATTTTTTGAAAATTTCTCAGACCAGTATGACTGATATTAAGAAATTAGCCCAAGATAGTTGACTCTAATTGATAAACTATGTTGCCCTTTCATTGAACACTGAAAATTTCTCCAATGATTCCTTTTAGTCATCTCTTAAAGCCTTTTCTCCTTCATTAACATAGTGTGATTGCTTGAATGATCCTCTTGCAGAGCTGGCTACGTAACATGTGGAGCTAATGAATTCCAAGAGCTGTCTGTATTGCCTCCCAAATTAAAGCTGGAAGACTAGCTTGGAGAGGATGGAAGTAAGCCAGTACTAACAAATCCATTATGGTCTTTAGGTGAAACAAAAGCTGGGGAAAGAGAGGGGCACATCTGGACATAGTCCAATTCATTAAGTATTTTCTCCAGCAAACAAATGGAATATGAATTATCAGTCAAAGTTAAGTCTATACTCAGTGCTAGGAGACGATATCAGGGGAAGGGCTTGGCCTCTATGCTGTTTGCTGGCCCACCAGAGCAACTGAATGGCCATTGTGTAAAACGGGTTAGTGGACTAGATTGGCCTCTTGTCTGATCCAGGAAGGCTCTTCTAATGTCCAAAAGGTAGAATTGCCAGGCCTTGACCATACTGCAAAGAGGATGGGTGGAAATGGCATCCATCAGGTTGCCTTGGCATCATTTCTAACTGAGAAATGGAAGCATGTCACTGCATCACAATTCTAGGAATCCCATGAGTCTCTATGGTTTGATCACAGAGATCTGGGAATCTCCTAGAACCACCATTATGTGGTGACACATCACTTCCAGTTTTTCATTTAGAAACTCATTTGAGCCCTATTACTAGGGGAGGTAGGGGATGAGCATTAGTTGGCAACATCAGGTTGTCATGCTGTACAGTCTGTAACATATGTTCATGTTCATTGCCACCTACTGGCTGAGTTATAGGTTCTTTTTGTTTAGCAGGCAATCCAGGCATGCTTTTAGGAGTGGTAGGGCTTGAAGAGTAAAGCTTCCAGGATGAATGCCTAGGACAGGACTTGTGGCACAAATAAAACAAAGCAATATACTTGCTTTGCTGGTGTGGCCTCCCAATTGTGGGAAGAGGCTATCTGCGCAACTAATGGATGTAGGTCATGGGAGGACCTTTGAAAGACGTTTGCCCTCCCTTCTCTTCAGTGTCCAGCTGAATGTGAGAATCTATCCTCTCTTCCTGATCATAGCAGTGTCATCTATTTGATGACTCCTGGAGTGTCAGATTTTTTTCTTCTTCTTCCATTACCTGGACTGGTCATTAGGAAGGTAGTAATTTTTAGCTACTTTGCACTGGCCCCAAGGTATATCAGGCAAGGAGTTATGTAAACAATCCTTGGTTTCCAACTTTGCTACACTAGGCTATTTGCATTCACAACAGCCAGGCCTATCTCCAACCAAGCCCTGTATACGGTTGGGGTTGAATGGCAAGGGATCCTGGGGAACACTGTAGATGATAGTGTTATAGTATCAGGTATAGCCAGTACAAGGTCCCAAGGAATATTACAGAAGTTCTCATTCACCTCTCCCACTTATCAACCATTCCTCAGCACATAATAATAATTTAAAAAATCTTCCAAAGATTCCTTCCAGGATATAACACAGTGCAGGGGAAAAATCCAGACCTGCCCCATATCTTTTCATCCTGGCTTAGTCAAAGGCTATTCAGACTATTTGAACTGGTGCACCTTGGATTGCAAAAGGTTCAAATAGAAGATGGTGCAAGTTGAGTATTTTGCCTGGCTATTATAGCACAATAAAGCTAATACCCAATACAATCTCATTCTTGAAGAAACCTCCAAGATTTGGGAAACCAGAAGACCGCTAGCAGAAACTGAGCTCCCGGGCGCCTGGCAAAGCCATGGCTCCCGGGGGCTGCTTTGCTGTTGCGCGTCCCGGAGCAGGCGGGGGCAGGGCTTGCTCTATAAGAGCCTATGCCCCGCTCCTGCCTTGGCCGCTGCTCCACGTGCTCGCCCACCCGCCCGCCCTGGTTGCAGTGTAGGCTTTGGCTGGTCGCCATTTGGGGCCGGGTAGGAATTTTTGCACCCTACCTTATTTGGCAAGTTTGGTTGGGGTGTTTTTTGCCTACCTTACACTGCGCTATGTGGTTTAGGGGCTTAGTCGGTGGTCGGGTTCTTAATTAGTTTGGTCACTTGGCAGGTTGTGCAAGCAAGAAAATGGAACTGGTGAGCACCTCACAGCATATCCCTTTTGGGAACAGGTGATCTTCAGGATCTGCCCTAGGGCCTTGCGGTCTGGGTTGGTGAATGGGGATTGCCTCTGGGAACCTCTCAGGCTAGGCTCCTCCCTGTTGGTCTGTGCAGCCGCAGGGGTAGGTGCTCCCGGGGGGGGGGGGAGTGCCAGCATGCTGGGCTGCCAGTTACGAGCCAGAAGTATCTGGCTTCAGACCGGAGCTAGGTGTCCCGCCCTTATCAATGGCAAGGAGGCCATGTCAGGGAGTGACGCCTGCCTTGCCTGTTCCAGAGCTTGCTTAGTTTTGCCCGTTGCTGCAATGTTCTGTTTAAATAGTTAATAAAGTGGCCCTTGTTTTACTCCAAACTGTTGTCTGTCTCGTTATTCCGGCTGGGGTGGCAACATCACTGAGAAAGGAAAACCAGCACCTCTATACAGGTAGCAGCAAGTACCACAAAGTGGTGTGAAATTGTGATGCCTCCCCAGCGTTGTGCGTTCAAATTAAGAAGATCTGTAAAATGCTTACATCTATCCCATTCCCACATTGGATCTCCAAATGGAACCATGTATATTCTGTAACACATGAAGGAGTCTTTAGCATGTTTCTTATGGATCCTTGACAGAGTTCTTTGCTGTTCTCAACCAAGGAAAAGTAAATCTTCCAAAGGCCAGGGGATTCCTAGGTTAAGAAGGACTTGTTTGCCCTGCTGCTGTCAGTTTTGTGATAACTGAACTGTTTGTTCAGCTTTTCCATGGCCTACAGCCTTCCCATGGAGTGCCTGCCATGAAAGCAATTTGTTATTGATTTAAGTCCAAAAACTATAAACAAAGTATGCTAGTTTTGACAAACATTTTAAGTTATATCCTAAAATATCATAATTTTTGACTTCGTCTATTGCCAGAATGTTTTCCCCTGCAGCTCACACTTTTGCATTATGCATTTATGTAAAATACATTCACCCTGAAGGAATCCTTTGAAATTTTCATCTTTATTCCAAAGGGGGAAATTATGGTCTAGATTCTACTTATGAAATCCTGAAATAGGCTTCCCAGTTACTATATAATTTAGTCCTTTAATTTGAATATAAAGTTAAATGTTGTTATCTTCCTTTGCTTGAAGTTTGATTGATGGTATAAAATCATTCTGTAACTATTGTCTTTGATTAATTCTTTTGCAATTCCATTCTGTCTTTCCATAATTGATTTTTGAATTCTTTGGCTATGATTATTTCAGTGGGAGTTACTGTTCGTTACGAGATGCTGCAAACCACATTGAAATCTCATTAGAACGTTTAGTTAGAAAATAGTTCCCTTTTGTATATATTATTATTTTAAACATTAAACCAATTACATCAGTTGTAAAGGTACATCTTCGTATAACTCCCATGAAGGCTGATAGCCTATTCATTTCATAATGTTGTTGCAAGACATGTGTTTGGATTAATAGTTTCAGCTTTATACCTGTGTTCCTGAGCTAAATCCTTGACCTTATGAGCAGAGCAGAGATGGAGGTCACCAATGGCTGCACTGGCACAGCAAGCATACTGTTCTGTATCATAATAAATTAGCCCAGAATGTTGCATGTGTGCAGTAGCATGAACTGATGTTCCTGTGCCATTGATGGAATTGGTGAAATGGAGCTGTGAAGGGGAACATCTGATACTCCCTCAGTTTCCTCCTTTGGTTCAGGGCCCCATTGGCCCAGCTCTGCCATGTCTCAGCTGGAAATCATGCTTGAACTAAAAGCCATTGAGAGACCCCCAGCAAGAAACTACATCCTGTAGCACCCTATTCCCAGATGTAGAACTGTTCTGTCTCTTTGACTAGTCACTACAGTACTAGGCAGTGCATTGTATGACATTCAGATTATATGTCCTCCCAGCTCCTGATAGAACTGCATATGGCTGCATCTTGACTGTCATTCACTAGCACAAGACAGGACAGCAGAACCATAACAATTTTTTTTAGAATTCTAAAAAGACACCATTATAATGTTATGTCAAGATTTGAAGTAACAAGCATTTCACAGAGATGCAGTTTTGGGCACAGAATTTTGAGCATCCTGGATATTATCTTTTTAAAAATAAAACTGGTGTTTATGGTTTCAGAGATAAAAAGAAACTTGAATTTAGAGCAAGGTCAGCATTGCTAATGGCACAGTTTGACAGGTCCAGTGAAATGTCTATAGCAAGAGACTAGATGGTTAGAATGTGTATTTGTTTCTGAATGCATGAAAAAGTAAATCCGTATTTATTTATTTATTTTATTTTATTCCATTTATAGGCCGCTCTCCCCACTTTTACAGGCCCAGAGCGGCTTACAAGTCTTGGCAAGGCAAGATTCAATTACAATATCAATTTAAAACAGTTAAAACATTATAAAACATTCAAAGTTATAAAACATTCAAAGTGCGTGGGGTCATTACAAACTGGGAGAGTCCCAGCACCACCATGGATGACGTCAGGTCCGCCGCCTGTATGGAAGCCGCGTCATCGGCATGGATGTTGAAATCACCCAGGACTATCAGCCTTGGGTGTTCCAACGCCCAGCCTGTTACGGCCTCCATCAGGGCCGGCAGGCTCTCGGCCAGTGTGTTAGGCGGTCGGTACACCAGCCAGATCAACACATTCTCCCCGGTCTCCAACACCAAGCCGACATACTCTAAGCCCATGATTTCCAGCGGCGGGAGCACCCTGAAGGAGTAAGCCACCCTAATGAACATCGCCACCCCTCCCCCCTGCCCCCTAGTCTGCAATTGGTGCAGAACCAAAAACCCTGGTGGGGCAAGCTGGGAAAGAGCTACTGTTTCCCCCTCCCACACCCAGGTCTCTGTCGCGCAAGCCAGATCCACCTGTTTTTTCTGCCATGAAGTCCCAAAGGACCATGGCCTTATTATTTATGGATCTGGCATTGCACAATGCCGGAGGGGGGGTTCTCCGTCCTAGCCCCACTGTCGACCACCCTTGGGATGGGTCTCAGGCTGGAAGGGTGCTGAGCTAATTTATTTCTCTGCATCCTTCCCTTCTTCTCCTGCCTGGACCCGCCCATACAGCCCCATTTGCCTGCCACTGGGGATGGAATGTAGAAACACTGTGCTAGTAATGCTGATCAGTACAAATCTGTTCAACAGAAACATTGGCAAACTCTTCTTACTGGATAACATCCCTGTCAGGCACATAGCGTTTCCTCTCCCTTGCTGCTTCATCCCTTATCCCTCATGTAACTGAAAAAAGAAACAACATCAGAAGAAGAATAACTTTTCCTCATTCTTTCTGAATGCAGGCAATGTTCTTGTTTAGATTAAATTAAATTATGGAATGGGACCTGTTCAGGTTGGATTTTGATTAGTTATATCAAGGATGTAATCAGTCCGACATCTTTTTCAGTGATATTAATGAACGTTATTCTGTCAGGCTCTAAGCTGTAGTTATGGATCTTTTGCATGTTTCAGACAGTTTACAGATTAATAATGAATGAAAAAGAAGATCCCCAGGAGCCCAGCCAAGCTATACACCAATATTTGTTTTAGATTCTAATCTCATGTCTTTCCACTGTACAGTTGTCTAGCTATACACATTGCTATGTCCACAGGGATTATGCGGAGCATCGTCTCCAAACATTTTATGACTGCTGCTGTTCAGTTTAGATGTTGGCACTGGTAGGCAGCATTTCTTCTATTTTATGCTTGATTTACTGAGGTCTTGTAATGGGCAGGGCAGGGGAGAGAGAGAGACTGAAGGTGGGAACTGAGAACAGATAAGGAGGCAATGTGCCTTATCAATAATGACAGACTGCAACTGCAAGTCAGTGAGAATGTTTATACAACCTGTAGAGAAGAAGAAAAGGAAAGTTGGAGGTCCATATTCAACTATGGCCCAAACTTACCTATGTGACTGCATGCACACACAAAACAGATCTCCCATTAAGTTCAGGTTATCTGTATTCTCAAGCATGAAGAGGAGCGAACCTATGCAAGCCATATATCACAGCTGTTCATGATGCTGTGTCATGGCCATTGCTGACCCATGACTGTTTCACCTGGAGTCTAAGGCATCCAGAATGAAGATTAGTTGTGTACAGCTGCCAGGAAGATTGCAAAGCATTAAATATGTTGGGCTACAGCAAAAAAACCACTTGACCAGGGCAAAACAAAGGTGCAGGTGAAAGCATCATCTTTTCAGGTTCTATCAGAAGACTGCAGATTGCTGGGATGCCAAGAGCTAATCTGTTGTGTATAGCATGAGTGAAAACCTTTCAGTGAACCAATGTCAAGGAAATGTGCAGCTTTTTGAGTGACACAGACCTCGTCATTAGGCAAGCATTCCAACTCCTACATATCTTACCCATTTCCATGTGGATATTCGAGACCGCCAGTGAGACAGGTCTCTGCAGGTTTTCAATCCATAGATAGGAATGAGTTCAAATTTCCCATGCCTACTCTTTTGATATTGCTTCTGCCTATTGGGAACTAAATTCATGATTCTTCATTTCTGTGCCATTTTCTATTGCCTCAAAGTACATTCTTGCTGTAAAATGTTTCCTGTAAAATTTCAATGTTATTTGTGCATCGACAAACCAGCACTATGTATTCTACAAATGTCATTAAAAGGGATTAGAAAAAGATCGTCTACAAACTTGTACAATACAAGTGAATCTTGCACTGTGTACTTGGTCACCATATCGCAAAAAGAGTGTTGCAGAGCTGGAAAAAATACAGACTAGGGCAACCAAGATTGTGGTAGAACGTGCTTGTTCCACACCTGGAGAGGCTTTTCTTCTACTCTCAGGGTAGCCTGCCACCACCACCTGCCCTTTTTGTAAGGAATTCCCCACTGGGAGGGACTGGACTCCCAGCTTCCCTTCCAAGATCTGAGGGCTTGCCTCTGTGTCTCCCACTGCCCAGCACCTGGTCCCCACAGGGACAGATTACCGCCTTGTGTGCCCCTGGGGAAATAGCCACTTGCCAACTGCCTGCCTTTTCCCCTCTTGGCTCTCCTTTTAAAATAGCATTTCCGAGACGGCGGAGGTCTATGTGGTATGGAAAACTACAGCCATTATTAAGTTTTTATTTAAAAGATGTTAATAAGCTTACTCTGCCCCTACATGGTGGAACATGCTCTCACTTGAGATCAGGGCTTTGTGAGACCTATTACAGTTCTGTGGGGCCTGTAAAACGGAGCTGTTCCACTGACCTTTTAGCTGAAGTGGTAGACAACCAACTAGTTGGCCTCCCTACATAGAAGTTGTCTGACTATTTGTCTGACTATTTGTCCTATGTGGAGTTTGGTACTATACAAAACTGGTACAGCTCCAGGACCATCAGTCCAGCTTAGGGTGTGTGTGTGTCTGTTTACACTTAATGTACCATCTTTTACTTATGTAAGGGTTTTAGCTGTTTTAAGAATTAATTATGTTACTGGTTTTAATTGTCTATTTACTTCATTGTTAATTGTTTATGAACTTTGTTGTTAGCCACCAAGCCCATTTGGGAAGGGAAGGGCAGGATATAAATTTAATTTAATAAATTAATAAACAAATAAAATAAATGCTTTTATCACAGCACCAGACTGAGCAAGGAAACCCAAAAAAATGGGCAAAAACACAAATCCTCTGTCCCTGTCACTACACATTCCCTATCTGATGCTAAAACAGGACAGGCTCCTTAAGAAGTTACAAACCCCTACAAAGTCTCCATTACATTGGAGATTCCTCCTTCTGTAGGCAAGCACATAGTCAATGGCTGCCATTCTAGAGCAGAGGTCTCTGTGTGTGCTCTCATGTCCTCAGCATCCCATGAAAAGAGAGCACCTTCCTTCTGCACTGAGATTTTATCATCTCTGGTACTCCACCCCCTTGACTCCAGTCAGCCCAAGTCAAGGAAGCCTTTTCTGTCATCTCTGAAAAGTTCCTTCCTCAAACCTCTCTAGAATTTGTCACCTCCGACTCTCTGATCCCTGCCTGAAGAGGGGAGTGGAGGAGAAGGAGGAAGCTTCTTCTCCCCTAGCCTGTTCCCAGCCCAGAGAGAAAAAAATGGTTAAAATTCAAAGTGGAGGCTGTGCTCCTTGCCAACCTCCCAGGAGATAATGCATTTCTTCCCCAAAATGATTAAGGGACTGGAGTACCTTTCCCATGAGCAAAGGCTGAAGAACATTGGACTCAGTTCAGAGAGAGGAGAGATGATTGAGGGGGGACATTATGGAGGTTTATAAAATTATACATGTAGAGAAAGTGGACAGTGAGAAATGTTTCTCCCTTGCCCATGATAGTAGCACTTGGGAGCACTCAGTGAAGTTGATGTACAATAGATTCAGGACAGACAAAGGGAAATACTTCTTTACTCAGTGAGTAATTTATGTTGTGGGATTCACTGCTAGAGGCTGTAGATATGGCCACAGGCATGAATGGCTTTAAAAGAGGATTAGAAAGATTCATGGTGACCAAAGGGACTCTCTATATTCAGAGCAGCAAAGCTCTGATTTCCAGTCCTAGGTAGCAACGTCAAGCCTCTCAGCACTGTGTTGCCCTTCCTCTGGGATAACTGGCTACTGTATGAAACAGGATGCTGGACTAGATGGACAACTGGTTAGATCCAGCTGGGCTCTTCTTATATTTGAGTCCAATTTTGTTGGTTTCTAAGGTGCTATTAGACACAAATCTAACTGTTCTACTGCAGGCCAATATGGCTACTGTGTCGGACAGCACACAATTGCAGGCTTTTAGGCAATGCTGCTGGGAAAAGGGTGAGCATGCTGAAAACTGATTGACAGCTCACAGAGCCCCTTCTGATTCGGTGAAGTCTGCTTACTGTGGAATGGGATACTGTGCTGTTTTGTAAAAAAACTCAAGGGGGAAGGAGTTAGTTAGCCAGTTGGTGTAGATCAGTTGGAGTGGAGCTAGGCAAGGGAGTTAACAGGAAACTCCTAGTGAGAGACTCTGAGGAGGAAAGGGGTCTGATAAACCCTGTCTGGAGCGCAGTTGTGGCCTCTGCAAATAAGAGACTTAGGGTGGAGACAGTGAGTCTGGCAAAAAAAAGTGTCAGAACCTCACCTATTCAAGGAGTGGAGAGAAATTTCCTTGTGCAAAAAGCAGAAACACGACTTGAGGGGAGAATTAGACATTCTCAGTATAGAAGCTGATTAACCAGTTTACAGAGACTGTTCTTCTGGAAGATAGGGATTTGACCAAAAGGTTTGAGGAGGCACAGAGGTCCCCAAGCAAGTCAAAAGAGGCAATTGCTCTTAAGGAAAAGATATTAACAATCTGGCTGGAGGAACAGGGGTCAGATAGGAAAACCCCTGGTCTATAAACACAGGGTTACAGCATAATAAAATCTCAGGTCTATGTGACCATCCAGTAACAAGTTCAAAAGAAGGCATAAGGGATTCTAGGGACTCTAGTAAACTCTGTATCACAATAAAAGCAGTGAAACATCTCTAAGATCATCAAGCCAAAGTAACCAGGGAAAATAACTCACTAAACATATCTAAAGGTAAAGGTAAAGGTTTCCCCTGCTTGAAAGCCAGTTGAATGTGACTTTAGGGCACAGTGCTCATCTCTGTTTCCAAGCCGAAGAGCCAGCCCTGTCTGAAGACTTTTCTGTGGTCATGTGGCTGGCATGACTAGATGCCGAGGTGCACAGAACATATCTAGTGTTGTATAGGAGTTCACTTGTAAATATAATTTTCCAACCCCTGCCTGTTTATTTCAATAAATTTGATTTCTGTTCCAATTTTCAGTATGCCTAGGTGCCTATTTCTGAGGGAGAATTTTTAGAGGTACAGACCCTCCTCAGTCACTGTTCCTTATTTGGGGTGCAAGCTAACAAGTATCAAACAGTAATAAGGTGGGACAACAGCATTATAATCAAAGTTTATTTGCCACATAAGAAGAGTGACACACTACCTAAAGGCTACCCAGTTATTCATAGGTTGGAGGGAAAATCTGAGACCTTATAAGAGTGATTGTTTGATGGGAGTGCTAGTCTGGTACCGCTGCCCTCTGAAATTATATTCGTATGAATTTCTTACAGCAACAAAGAAAAGCAGAATACTGAAATCACTGAAAAAATAATTAAAAATGAAATATGGAACCTTAAATTGACTATGTAATCCTAAACAGTCTTACACCTTTCTAAGCCCATTGCCTTCAATGAACTTGGAAGAATGTGCCTCTGTTTAGGATTGCACAGCATGTTCTTTCTGCAGTGGCACAAAGTTTGTTCGCACTTTAACAAACACAAAGAGGTGCTATAATTTTACTGGTATCAAAACAGCAGCTAACACTAACTGCCAAGATGAATTGTATTGCTCTTCTTGGCAGCTAGAGCTTCGGTTTCCTTGGTAACTTATAATCACTTCCTTAACAGTCAAGATGCCTACAAATACATACAGGAAAAGTTGTTTGCTACATCAAAGGATCTGAACACTCTAATGACAACATAATACATTTTAATGTGAAAATTTAATGCTACATTAGCGACAGACTAACTACTGTCTCACTTCTTTCTTTCTTCTTCTTTGTTAGAATTATGTCGATGGCACAGTTTGCTCAATCTTATACTTTAGAGCACAATTTAGGTACTGGACTCTGGGAAAGATTCTTTGGTGCAATTCAAACATCACTGGGCTATTTCAGTCAATTCATAATATTTATGTACGTAAAGTGCTGTCAAATTGCAGCCAACTTATGGCGATCCAATAGGGTTTTCAAGGCACTAGACAAACAGAAGTGGTTTGCCATTGCATAGCAAACCTGGACATCCTTGGTGGTCTCTCATCCAAGTACTAACTAGGGCTGACCCTGCTTAGCTTCAGACAGAGTTCTGATGAAATTGTGCCCAGGTCAGGGCTACATAATATTATCTTCCCTAAAATAAGAATTGAGTCTGTACTGGTTTCATTAAATAATGTAGTCAATGTGTAGAGCTGGTAATACACAAAAACCACAAGTTGCCTTCCATCAGTCTGTTTCAAGAAGGTGGTTGCTTAAGTGTGAATTAGTCCTCTGTTACAGGAGGAGGAAGGGAAGGACAGGTACATCAAAAACAGAGTCTGATGTGTTCTAACTAGGCAGCTCTTTACCATGATGCCACATTTTAGTATACTAATTGGAGTAGCATAGGAAGTGACAAGGTCAGTGTTCACCAAACTATAAACATCCTCCTTCATTAGCTTCAGCTTGATTGATACGCATAATTTGCAAACCAACAGGCATACAATAATATTTTGCCACACTTTATGTTGATCTTTACTTTTTAAATACTTACAGCTGTGTAACTGTGGTAGGGTGGACCCCTCTCCCATAGGAAAGGAAAATATTTGGCCATTACTTAGCTATGTCATCTCATTTATTAGATTACTATAATTTTTAAAAATTAAGGTTGATTTTTCCCATTAGGTAGCAATGAAAAGCAAGTTTAAAATCCCTATGGCTTATGGATATAAGGAGAAGAAAAAGGTGCAGAAGATGGCACTGAATTTTTACATAGGTTGCAGTCACACGGCCCTTTAATGTGGGAGGAAGGGCTGTTTCCTCCTGCATTTAAAGGGATCGGTCACAACGGCCGCGGCTAGTCCCACGCCAAAGCGGGCTCAAATGCGGGTTCCTCCCGCATTTTCCGACCCTGGGAAAATCAAGTGTTTTCCCGGGAGTCATGCGAGGAACCCGCATTTGAGCCATCTGGGCAGCCCTCTCTCGCAATCATTGCGAGAGAGGGCTGTCCAGATGGTCCCATCCTCCTCCCCCCCCCTTTTACACTTGGGAGCTTGGGCACTCAAGCGCCCAAGTTTAAAAGGGGGGAAAAACCCCAAACTTACCAGGCGACTGGCAGGGATCGGGGAAGGGTGCCTCCCCCCACTGCCCCTGCCGCCACTGCCATCACCGCTCACCTCCTCCTCCGCCGTTGCCACCGCCACTCGCCTCCTCCTTCGCTCGCCGCCACCCACCTTCTCCTCCTCCACCATCACCACATGCCTCCTCCGACGCTGCTGTTACTGCTGCCGCCGCTGCCTTTGCCTGCTGGGGTTGGGATGTGTAAAAAACCGTGGCCCCTTTAAGTCCAGGAGGGTTCCCGGACTTTAAGGGCCGTGTGACCGTGGCCTTACATAGGTAGAAAAATATAGACTGAGAGCTGTTGTGATCAATGTGGGCATGCAGAAGGTCCTAATTTCAGTCCCCAGCATTTCCAGTTAAAAGTGTCAGGTAGTGTATGATATGAAAAAACCCTCTGTTTGAGACTCAGGAGAGCCACTGCCTGTCAGCATAGACAACACCAACCTTGAGAGACCAATAATTTGACTCTATATAAGGCATGTTGATATGTGTTCACTATATATGAATCAAATATATATATTTGGCATTGATTGTAGCCACAAATCAAAACTGGCTACGACTGAGCAGTCTCCTAGTTTTCACCAGCCAAAAGAAATTCTATTTCATGCTGGTTCCACCAGTTTTTCAATAACTAATAAAAGAAACTTAATTTTGTTTGTAACTCAGAAACAGAACAAAGAAACAGATGGTGAGCAACTGCTTCAATTGTCTACTCCCTGCAATATATAATGTCAGCTGAAAGGCATGTTTTGGTGCACCCATCTAAAATTGCAGAGGGCACGTGCTGAAATATCAACAAATATCAACACAAACTGGGGCAAATTGAAAAAAAGCAATTTTAATTCATTTTAATTATTTTAATCCAAGGTCTATAACATCCCAGTTAAGATGGCACAAGTATCAACTTTGACTGGTTCCCCAGCTGTACCTTTTCCTGGATACGAATGAACATAGAATGCAGTCCAAATAATAGCTGTTATTAGGATCAGCCAAATGACACATGACTTCATCCTAGAAAGGAACATGCCTTCTAGATTAGATTACTGTAGGATGCTATGTGGTACAGCCTTTGAAGCTACATCTTGTTCTGCCACATGGAGCACATAATGCCAGGTTTACAACAGCTGCTCCAACTGTTTAAAGTACTATAGGTGATTGCTTGGGATGGGGGCTTCTCAGCAGTGGCACCAGAATATGACATTCTGTCTTCTATGAAGTTCACTTTGCTTTATGTTTGTTGGTGCCCAGGGGCTGGGCAAATGCAGTGTTCTTTCAAAAGGCTCTTGTAGGTATTTAAGGTATTTTGAAGGTATTTATTTTTGGCTAATGGTCCCATTACATTCTGCTGCTCAGTGAGCCATGATTGCAGTGTTGTCCTTTTGCAAGTCATTAGGGATCCCCCCACCCAAGAAATATGAATGTTTTTATCTTTTGTTATGGAATTTTAGAAATTTGTAAGCTGTTTGGGGGATGTTTAATCAAAAGGTGAGATATAAATATCTCCAATAAAGAAACAAATAAGTGGTGACTCCCAACAGCGCAGGACTTAGGAAGACTTCAGATATAATTGTTGTCTTTGTCAGAATATCCACATTACAGCTATACTGAAATGAGACAACTGTATATTTACAAACACTGCAATATTTATTTGGTAGGAAATTCTGTTTAAATTGGGCTTGATGTTAATTAAAGAAGCCAAGAATAAAAATTGCTTTGGCCTCAGATGCAAGGAAAACAGAAGGTTTCTTTTTTTAGCCAAAACATTTTGAATCCTACTGTGGTCTCCCAAAGCTTTCTTGTTCTATAAACCGTTGTGAAACACATTTTGCATGAAAGCTGCTATTCCGATTCATGTGGCAATAGACTGTGAAAACCATCAAATGCTACAACTGTGCACTTTCAGCCTTTCTTCTTGTAGCATAAATTTGTGAAACAACCCAAATCATTTCATGATTTGAGGCCGAGGACAGATTGGCAGTCTCGGCCGCTCTGCCTCCACTTCAAAAGCGGAAGCAGAGCAGCCGTTCAGATGGCCGCATCTGCCCTGAGGAGGCGGCCCGGACGCATCGTGTCCAGCGCCGCACTTTTCCCACAGCAGCCGAGCACCACTTCAAAGTGGTGCTCGGCTGCTGCGGCACTCGTTCCACCCGCCGGAGTGGGTGTGAACGCGCGCGGGCAGGGGGAGCCGCGCGGTGTCTGCCCTCCACCGTAGGAAGCCGCCCGCAGCGTTCCTTCCGGCGGCGTGCGAACACCGCGCTGTGGGGGAAATTCCCCCTGCCTTAGTCTGCCGTGCCGCGGAGGCGTGGCAGACTGCCAATATGTCCTCAGCCTGAGATACTACGTCAGGTGTCTGTAGCAAGGCACTCATATGATACAATCCTAAACAGAACTATACCCTTCTAAATCTAGTGAAGTCAATGGGCTTAGAAGGGTGTAACTCTGTTTAATAGGGCACAAAATCTGTTGGGTAGCTGTGTTGGTCTGAAGCAGCAGAACAAACTTTGAGTCCAGTGGCACCTTTAATACCAATGAAGTTTTATTCAAGGTATAAGCTTTCATGTGCACACACGCTTCTTCAAATACAGTGAAATGTCTCCCTCTACCTATATGCATGGACTGGTAATTTCCATTTCATTGTATCTGAGGAAGTGTGTGTGACTAAAATATTGCTGGTCCTAAAGGTGCTATTGGACTCAAACTTTGTTAGGGTGGCACAGTTAGTCTCTCTGTTAGATAACTTCATGCCTAGGCAGAACATTGTTCCATTTGATATGAGCTTTAAAGAGTGAACAGATGGAGAGAATTAAGTATTTTCTTTCAGCTTCCAATACTTTTAAAAAAATTACTTTTCAGGGCAGATTTTGAAGTAAAAGTCTCCTTAGTAAGTGGACATGATAAATATATTATCACTAGAAATTGCTCAGACAAATAATCCATTGTATATTTCAAAAACAAGTCCTCATGTTGGCAACTTTCTAACCTTATCTCAGGTTTCATTTTTTCCCCTATTTTGCATGGGTATTATGAGTTACTTCTGATAAACTTTTGTCACCTGTCTTTCACTATTCATAAGGACCAGGCCTGTACTGACAAAACCTAGCCACAATCAAGGTTAATTTACACCCATTTATGAAATGCATTTGGACAGGCATATGGAGCATGGACTCCAGAACACTGTAATTATAAAGGGAAGCAACAAATGGGGCATAAAATATATTTAGGTGTTATACAGCTGAAATTTTAAAAGGCTCTACCATATTTCTTTATTTCAGAGGTCCAGCTTCACACAGAACCTTGAGAGGAAAACCTGTCACTGTATTTAATAGGGTAAGGCCTGGTCCTATGCAGATAGCAGAAGTCACACAATAGGGCCAGGTACAATAGGCAGAAAAGGTTCTGAATATGAGAGGGACACCCCAGGTAGGCATATGAATGGTAAATCCCAAATTGCACTTTGTAGATTTGTAGCAAAAGCACAAAGTTGAGGTTACTAAGGCAACCAAAATGGCATTTAGAATTTCAAAAGACTTTCTTGTGAGATTTTGGCCACCAATTTTGGTTGCTAAGGCAACCCCTCTACTGAACTGCCCACCTCACTGCTCTTCTATCCTATCAGAGCATTTGAGCTTTTTATTACTATTAGTCCGGGGGGATTTCAACATCCACGCCGATGACGCGATCTCTACACAGGCAATGGGCCTAGTGTCATCCATGGAGGGACTGGGGTTCTCCCAATTTGTTACGGCTCCCACGCACAGGGCTGGTCACACGCTCAACCTGATTTTTGTGGCAGGGGTTATGGTGGACTGGATTATGTCTATAGTCGTTCCATGCTTGGACCACCATGCACTGAAGGCCCAGGTGAACATGCCGCTCCAACCCTGTTTGGGTGGTGAGCAGATTTTAGCTTGCCCGCAAAGCCAAATGGATCCTGTGCAATTCCTGGTGGTTTTGCAGGATCCAATGCCCCCTGGCGGCTCGTTGGATGAGCAGGTCGAAGATTGGCAAAATAGTCTCTCGACAGCCATCACTGAGATTGCTCCCTGGCTCCCTCTATGCCCCCGCTCACATCTGGCCCCATGGTATACATGGGAGCTGAGCACAATGAAGCAGGAGCTCAGATGGCTAGAGAAACGGTGGCATCGCACTCCCAGCAAGGCAGCAAGAACATCCTATAGGACGTTTATGAAAGCCTATGAGGTGGCCGACAAGGCTGCGAAGAAAGCTTTTTACACAGCCACGATCATGTCTGTGAGTTCCTGCCCAGCCCAATTGTTTAGGACAATTCGGTCTTTGATTACTCTGCCTCACAGCAGACCAAGTGATAGGGAATTGGAGATTGGCTGCAAGGCTTTTGGGAACTATTTCACAAATAAAATCTTGTCGCTCCGCCTAGACCTCCCCACCACATTTGAAACAGTAACGGAACTTGAGGCTCCATGCACATCTTCTAATCATATTTTGGATAATTTTGATCCACTCTGCCTAGAGGAGGTTGACAATTTGCTCTTGGCAGTCCACCCAACCACCTGTAATTTCGATCAATGCCCATCATGGCTAATTAAGGAGAGCCATGAAGGGGTACGAGGGGCCTTAAAGGAGATTGTTAACACATCCCTCGTTAAGGGGGTGTTCCCGAGGGCCCTGAAAAAGGCAGTGGTACGCTCCCTTTTGAAAAAGCCAACATCAGATCTGGCCGATTTAGCCAACTATCAGCTGGTATCTAATTTGCCCTATTTGTGCAAGTTAATCGAGAAGGTGGTAGCGGATCGCCTATGGGGTTTTTTGGATGACGCCTCCATTCTGGACCCCTACCAGTCCAGCTTTCGACCGGGTCACGGGACGGAGACAGCTCTGGTCACCCTCACAGATGACTTCTGGAGGCATCTGGATCGAGGTGGCACAGCAGTGCTGGTGTTATTAGATCTGTCGGTGGCATTTGACACCATCGACCACCAGCTAATAGCCTGCCGCCTTGCCAGTATTGGGATTCAGGGGTTGGCCTTACAGTGGCTTTCCTTGTTTCTCCAGGATTGGGGACAGAGGGTGGTGGTGGGAGAGCAATTGTCTCGAAGACACCCGCTTGTGTGCGGTGTGCCACAGGGTGCAGTGCTCTCCCCAATGCTGTTCAACATCTATATGCGCCCCCTCGCCCAGATTGCCCAAAGGCATGGGATGGGCTGTCATCAGTACGCTGATGATACCCAGCTCTATCTGTTGTTTGGCGGCCAGTCGGACACTGATCTGGATGATCTGGACCTGGCACTGAAAGCCGTGGTGGGTTGGCTTAGGCAGAGCCGATTGAAATTGAATCTGATGAAGACAGAGGTCCTGTGCCTGAGTCAGAGCGGCCTAAGGTTAGGGATCCCTCTCCCGACCTTCGACGGGGTGCTGTTGGTACCTGCGTCGGAGGTTAGGAGTTTGGGAGTGCTCCTGGACCCCTCATTAACAATGGAGGCCCAGATAGCAGCCACTGCAAGGTCGGTTTTTTACCACCTACGGCTGATCAAGCAGTTGGTTCCCTTCCTTGAATGCAAGGACCTGGCTACAGTGATCCATGCACTGGTCACCTCAAGACTGGAGTACTGTAATGCTTTCTACATGGGGCTGCCTTTGTCCCAGATCCGGAAGCTGCAGCTGGTGCAGAATGCAGCAGCGAGGCTGGTGTTGTGTCTCCCTATGTGGGAGCACATCCAGCCTGCCCTTAAAGCACTGCACTGGCTGCCTATAGCATACCGGATTCAGTTCAAAGTGCTGGTGCTTACCTATAAAGCCCTATATGACCAGGGGCCCACTTACCTGATGGACTGCCTCTCCCTGTACATACCCCAGCGAGCACTGCGGTCAGGGTCCCAGAGCCGTCTGATCCTGCCAGGACCAAAGGAGGCTCGGTTGGTGGTGACCAGGGCCAGGGTTTTTTCAGTGGCGGTCCCACACTGGTGGAATGAGCTCCCAGATATCATCAGGGCCCCGTGGGACCTTTTGCAGTTCTGCAGGGCCTGCAAGATGGAGCTCTTCTCCCAGGCATTCAAGTAGGGGCTGCCCCAGCTTTGTAGTTCTGGCCCTGGCCTAATTAACATAGACCGCCAACTTTGACATCAGTTGCCACCACTTGACATCAGTCGGGAAGATGGTGTGCCTGCAGACTGCCATGGGTATGATAATGTAGTTTGCCATCTTGTCCTTTGTTTTGGATATTCAATATTTTAGCTTTGTTTAGCAGTGTTTTAGGATTGGGGTTTTTATGATATGTATGAATTTATTGTATTGTTTAAATTGGTTGGTAGCCGCCCTGAGCCCGCTGTAAATGACGAGAAGAGTGGGATAAAAATCTCAAAAATAAACAAACAAACAAACAAACAAATAAATAATATTAGCAGAGAATGGTCCAGATGCAATTTGCAACAATCTGTACCATCTACTTTGGTTCTAAAGTTGCAATCCTCCATCCTCAGATGGGGCTGATTTCATTTTATGAGGTGATTCTGCAAGTCTTTGACCAACCATACCCTAACACATCTTCTGTCTCCAAACGGATGAAGGGATGAATATATATTCACTGTGCAACCAATCATCGTTTTTCATAATATGATCCTGTTCAGTTCTCATTGGTCTTCTCATCATACTCATGTCACAGGATTTGGAGAGGAATTGTTGAGCTCGGGCAGTCCATTTCTGGTAATCTGCAGCATTGTTCCTCCTCCAACAGTACAGTTTGAGGACTGGGGAAGGGGATCATCATAGTAGTCCACCAGATTATCTTGCAAACACAAGTGTGAATATTATGCAATGTGTGAGGTTATCAGTTAGTGGTAGAGCAGCTTTGCATGCATAAAGTCACTAATGTGATGCACACAATCACACCACATACACCCCTCTATACAGTTACTGAAAATGTTAATTAAGTCATTTCTTTCCATAGAAGTTTGTCACAACAAATTTTAGCTAGATTGTGGCCAGTGTTTGTAAAAAATTGTTATTTCTCAGATGGAATCATCCTTCTTTAAAAATAAGGAAATGGTTTTCTTGGATGTTAATTAAAAAGGGTTGCATTTCTAAAAGTGGAAATGAAAAACCAGTGGGGATGAAAATCCAGAATGAAGAGCCAGATTGCTAAAAATGATCATGTTGTAGTACATCTAGTGTTTATATACAACACATTCCTTGTATTTTGTGTCAAATATGGCTCTGGAAATCAACAGCAAGTTTCTGAAGTTTCTGCAGTGCAGGAGTTTGTGACCGAATCTTTGTTAACATAGAAACACTTAATTTGGTTGTTCCTCTGTTACCAAAAAAGACAGTTTCTTTTGGCAAATTA
The DNA here is from genome assembly GCA_029233225.1 of Lepidodactylus listeri. Taxonomy (NCBI): domain Eukaryota; kingdom Metazoa; phylum Chordata; class Lepidosauria; order Squamata; family Gekkonidae; genus Lepidodactylus; species Lepidodactylus listeri. The sequence goes on from JARCFY010000012.1 coordinate 53,421,390, forward strand.
TCTACAAATATATTTGCTTACTCCACTGAGGTTCATTTGGCAATCTCAGCAATTTCGTTACATAAGGTCAATTAGCAATTAGTTACAGAATGGCAATATTGTAAGTAATACATTAATAAGATGTAACGGTAGAGAAGGAGGCTGATGAAACAGGAAGTCAACTCTTTAAAAATCTGAATTAGCACGCCTCCCCCTGGACAGAAAATTATGTATCATTGTGTTTATTTAGAAAGTAGATGGGAGAAAATAATTCCTATTAGGGTTACCACATTTTGAAAAGCAAAAAAGAGGACATATTTCCTGACTTGACTATTTCAAACAAGTGATCACTATGACAAATCTCTTTTTAAATACCCCTACTATTTAAACTGTGATGATAACTTCTAACTAGGAAAATGGCCTTCCAACTCAAAAAAGGGAATTTTCCTAATTTTTTTTTAAAGAAGAGCCCAAAAGAGGACAGACATCAAAGAAAGAGGACGTGTCCTCAAAAAAGAAGATATCTAGTAATCCTAATCCCTATCAAAAAGATGTGGACATCAATGTACTGTGTGGGTTGCTGAAAATTATCATGTGTAAGGTTTAGAACTTGACCCTTATTGCTGGTGATACACAGATGCTACTTGTATAGTCGATTAACTTTGAATTTTCAAACTCAGGGCAGGGAAACTACTATCCCTGCCTAAAATTTCCATTGAAGTACTTTGTTCTTCTGAAAACCACATGGCATTTCTGAAAAGCAAATTAGAAAGGTGGGTCACATACTAAGGTTACTGAAGATGCTGCTGAGCCAGGACATAGTGTTGTTCTATGTGACATGGCCTGGATAGCCCAGGCTAGCCTGATCTCATCAGATCTCAGAAGCTAAGCAGGGTTGACCCTGGCCAGTAATTTGGATGGGAGACTGCCAAAGAATACCAGGGTCATGATGTGGAGGCTGGCAATGGCAAACCACCTCTGAATGTCTCTTGCCTTGAAAACCCTATGGAGTTGCCCTAAGTCTCATGTGACTTGACAGCAAAACAAACAAACATCATCCAAACAATTAATAACTAATGTATAGATGCATACTCAGATCAATCCCTGCTTCCACCATATTATTCTAGTCCTTGCCCTAACTTAGACCTCTATGTTATATATTTTATTTATTAGAGCATTTATATCCCACCTTCCCCCATGGCTTAATACAGAATTTAAAAAATATCAAACAATAAAACTCTGCTCCCTCACCTAATAAAACACTTGCAACTTACATTCCATTAAAAACTCTGGTGTTGCCTTCAGAGGAGGTAGTGCTTCCAACCAGGGCTCAGTAAAACTAGCTGCTCAGCCTTGCAAATTGTCATTGCTTGGAGTCAGATTAGTAGGTCAGACTTGGGTGTTACCAGGTCATGAACCAATTGGTGGGACTGAACTGGTGGGATTCAGCTGATGCAGTGGTGGCAGAGTCCTCTTCACTGCTTCTTCTTCATAGGCCTGCAAATAAGCTGTTTGACATACTCTGATGTATCCCAAGTCTTCTGCCAATGGCATTCTAGTTGTTTCCCAGTCTGCTTTATATCTTCCAGGTCCCTGATAAACCAAGGAACTGGGGGCATACTAGAAAGTGGGAGAGGATGCCAATGGGAGCCTCTGCTTATGGCCCCAGTCAGCTCATCATTCTAGATGGCTATAATAGCCTCTGCAGAGCAATGTTTCCTCTAAGCTGAGTTAGTGTGAGCTAGCTCAGTTTTTTAGCCTCTGGCTCACAGATTTTTGTCTTAGCTCAGGAAGGATGGTTCCAGAGCAAACTAATTTATGCAGTAGACAAATCACTTGCTCACAACTTTAATGCCAGTAGCTCACAAAGTAGAATTTTTGCTCACAAGACTCCACAGGTTAGAGGGAGCATTGCCACAGAGTGACCGGATAGGATCTCCCCCCTCCCCCCAAACTGCTGGGAAACCACGACCATCCTAACAGGGCCCCTACTTCTGAAGGAAGGAGGCAGCAAGCTGTGTAATAAACTGTGTTGTCAGAAGTTTCTAAAGTGTGGCTCATTCTTGCATCTTGAGAAACCCTTGTCCATTTCATGCACACTAAATAACACACTTTCAATCCACTTTCAGAGCATTTTGCAACTGGATTTTACTGTGTGAATTGGCAAAATCCACTTCCAAATAGTCACTGAAGTGGATTGAAACTGCTTTATTTAGCATGTGGTTATTTATTTAGCACTAGGTTATCTTTTCTATACAAGTCTTATCTCACTTTCCAGAAGGGCAATGCAGATCAAATGTTACACCTAACATCTGTCCCAAGCAAATTAGCAGTAACTGTAATCAAAGAAAGAATTGTTAGGCACATAGAGGGACAAAGCCAGCTGAGGGAAAATGGCATGGCTTCTGCAAAGGGAAGTCCTACCTCACCAACCTTTTGGAGTTCTTTGAGAAAGTGAACAAGCATGTAGACAATGGTGACTTGGTAGACATTATATAGCTGGATTTACAAAAGATTTTTGACAAGGTACCTCATCAAAGACTCCTGAGTAAACTTAGCAGTCATGGGATAAGAAGACAGGTTATCTTATGGATTAAAAAATGGACAAATGACAGGAAGCAAAGAGTGGGAATCAGTTCTCACAATGGAGAGAATTAAACAGTGGAGTCCCACAAGGATCAGTATGGAGGCCAGTACCATTTAATTTATTATTCAGTGGTCTGGAAATAGGGCTTAGCAGTATAGTGGCCAAGTTTGCAGATGACACCAAATTATTCAGGATGGTGAAAACCAAGGCTAACTGTGCAGAGCTCCAAGATGACCTCCACAAACTACGTGAGTGGGTGACAATGTGGAACTGGTTGGCCACTGTGTGAGACAGGATGCTGGACTAGGTGGACGATTGGTCTGATCCAGCAGGGCTCTGCTTAGGTTCTTATGGAGTGGAATCACAGTGAGGAGTTCTCCCATCACCTCTGGGGCACATCAATTTACCCTGGTGGGACTGCAGCAGCTCTCATAACACAGCCATAAATGTATGAAGGAATTAAAGCAGCAAAAGGGTACAAGCACATACGCACCCTCTAACTCTGATGGAAGCATCCAGAATATGATTTGCTGCTTCTGTGACATACAAGCTCAGAGCCGAAACCTGAATCTAGCCCTTTTCACTACCTGACCCATCTGTTGCAGTTCCAGAGATCAGTACTACACCGTGGTACTGACGTATCAGTAGCTGCCTTTGAGACCCAGACCTGGATGGGGGGGGGGGGGGGGGTAAGCCAAGGAAGTCTTCAGGCCAGCTCTGTGCTAGCTGCATGGTCTTCAGTGGGGGGGGGGGGGACATCCCAGTGGCAGCCTCCAAGCGGCTAACCATACCTTCTCTGGGCTGGCTGGGGAGGGGTGGAGCTTTGAGGAGCCAGGGTGGACTGTATCACTCCAGTCCACCTCTCCTTTACTTAAGGTGGCTGTGGCTAGGACTCCTCCCCCCAGTTGGTCACAGCTTTGTTTTCCCTCCCACACCCACTGTGTTTCAGTTGTTACAGGATGCATTTCAGTTTTTGATGTTTTGCTACCTTATTTGTCACAACTTGGTAGGCAGTTTGGGCATTGGGATGGATCCTTTTTGGAGGGGGAGCAGGCTGTGCCTGTGCCAGGCTCAGGGGCTGCCAGCAGCTGGTGCCCATGTGGATCTCAGAGCTTGCCACTCTGCAGTTTCACTCCCTCTCAGCAGGCAGGCGGGGTTGGGGGGAGATATCAGGCAGCAGGTGGGTCGTCCAATGCTGGATCCATTCCCATGCTGGGCCAATGCTCCTGCTATGCAATCAAGAAAGCTTTCACTCCAAGCTGACTGGTATCTGGTGCTATCCTCCTCGCATTTGCCCCCCCCCCCCGCCTCTGGCCCCACAAGTAGGTTTCAAAAACCAAAAGGACTAGACATGTGCTGCTGTATTATGCATGGTTAGAGTAGGATAGGGTTTAGAGTAGCAACTCCTGCAGAAAAAATGCAAATTCTTGTCTGGATCAAGTAGACTTCCTAGCTCATTTTGTTTTAGTATGTCCCCCAAACAATTCCACATGAAACAAATACATTTCTCCTTGGGCAGAACAGCTAATGACACTTTCTGAGAAGTAGACACTGTGCTATTTGTTATCAAGTAGGCTGGCAACCTGCATGAGAGACATGTCAAGAGGGAACTGACTTTCATTCTCACACGTCTTTTTTTGTGAGAAACTGTGGATGAATAGCTAATAGCTGTTGAATCTATAGAAAGGAAAGAGCAGTAATTAATGCTCCCTCTATTCAGTGGAGTTTTGTAAGCAAAAATCCTACTTTATGAGCTGCTGGTATTAAAGTTGTGAGCGAGTGATATGGCTACTGCATAAATTAGTTTGCTCTGGAGCTGTCCTTCCTCAGCAAAGGCAAAAATGTGTGAGCTGGAGGCTAAAAAACTGTGAGCAAGCTCACACTAACTCAGCTTAGAGGGAACACTGGTAGCAAAGTCAAAGTTGGGATTTCAGCAGGTGGGTGTGTCCTAGTACACACAGGCGCAAATAGGGAGAGCTGTCAAAATTTCCTAATTATGTGCCTAATTATGCAAGGTAAAAGAACTCAGCCTTCTCAGGTATCTCATGGTCTTAATTACACAAGCACTGCTCCCCATCCCACCCCCAGTCTTCTGCTGTCTCTTTGACTTCTGCTGTTTCTTGTGAACCAAGTTCCTTCTGGAGAGGAATACAGCATGTATGCAAAATGCTAAAATTAAGGAGAAACAAGAGAGGATGAAGGCACACGTTGACCCTTTTGAAACATGATTCATACTGCATTTCAAGCAAAAAAGTGTGAAGTTAAACATACTCATCACACTCATCATACTCATAAAACAGGATGATACCCAAAGAACTGTGCATTGATTTATTTTTTTTAAAAAACGTGCATTTATTGCTGCTTATTTTGGAATGCTTGTGTTGAATATGCTAAGGCCAATGATTACCTTGTATCTGGATTTGTGCCAAACTCTTTTGCTATGTACAGACTGTCCAGTAAGGAAACAATCACCCTCTGCTTTGGTCAGCTCTATATGTTTGATCAAAACAAGTGTTTCTTGAATGGGCAGAACGGGTTTGTTGCTATCAACTCTAAAGCGAGCGCTTTACGGACGTTCCACTGTTGAATTCCAAACTCACAAGTCACAGCAAATGTGTACTTGGCTTAAACAAAATAGCAAATGAAGTCTGGTCTAAAATTATATGACCTACATATGTTGCTAAATTTGCATCACTGCATTTATTCTTTCATCTAATCGGTACTACTTTGTACTTCTGCAGCACTCTGTAGCAGGCTATCCGTGTCAGCAACTGATATGGAGTCCCCCATAAAAGCCACCAGCATGCAGAATTCATGAGCCAGGCCTTCAACAATTATGAAATTTTATAAAATAATAACACTCTTTGTTCTTTCTATCAGCCTGCTGGGATTTGAGCCAAGAGGCTTGAAGCCATCAAGTCTTTTACCCGTAGAGTTGATGGCTGGAAACTTAATTGTCCAAAAATGGAAAGCTTGAGCTCCCCCAGCCACACTGAAGGTCACAAGTGCTTGGGCTTTAAGGAAATCCTTGAGTATTGTGAGACTTTGCTGTAACAAGGGGAGGCAGAAACAGTACACGTTGTGTTTGACAGATGGTGCCTCCCAACTGCAGTTGCGTGTTTTGGTGCTTTGTGTCCTTAAACAGTGTTCAGGAGAGGGGCTACAAGGTTCATAAAGAATATGGATGAATGTAAAAAATGAGTGGAAATGGATGAAACAACAACCCCTCCAAATAGTTTTATTTTCCTGGGTAATGAAACAAATGGGGAAAAGCAATGAGCAAATGAATGCCATTTGCTTTTTGCTAGGGATGCTTGAGGGAAGGATAGTCTAATCTCATCAGATCTTGGAAGTTCAGCAGGGCTGGTGCTTGGAGAGAGGACCACCAAGGAAGACTCTGTAGAGGGAGGCAATAGCAACCCCCTTTTGCCTCTCATTTGCTTTGCAAGCCTCTTGTTGGGGGTCACCATAAGTCAGTTGTGACTTGATGGCGCACATGTACGTATGTAGGGATGCTTGAACACTCACCAGTTCGATTCACATCCTGTTTGTCAGCTTGTTCAGCAGTTCCTTCATTTGATTCCTTTTTAACATTATAGCACAATTGGTGTTTTGTGCTTGTGTATTCTCATAAAACCTGACAGGTTCTATTCCTCCTGTCCTTGTCATACCATTGGTGTGCTTGGTAGGCAATTGCTTAAATAGACAGGAAAACCAGTCACAATTTTTAAAAATTTATTTATAATACTTGTACCCTGCCTTTCCCCTTGACCTGTAAATGAATCAACCGTAAATACCATGGCTTTAAAAAAACTGGACAGTTTAGTCTTTTTCTAAGTGGCAAAGTTACTAGCTGCTGATTTGTTTGGACTGTGCATGGGCAAGCTTTGGGGGAGGGCAAAAAATGTATTCATACTTAGGAGGCATTTGAGTCATCTGGTGCTGAACTGAAATGACCCAGAGGATAGTTGTGTTGGTCTGCAGTAGAACAGCTAGGTACAAGTGCTGTAGCATTTTAGAGGCCAACAAAATTGTCAGGTTATGAGCGTCTGAGAGTCAACATTCCCTTTGTCAGATCCCTTTCCCAGACTCAGTATCTGACAAGGGACCTTTGACTCTCGAAAGCTCATTCCCTGAAAATCTTGTTGGTCTCTAAGGTGCTAATGAAAAGACCCAGCGATTGGTTCACATCTGATTGTCATAGCTGAATGGGGCAGTCTTGATGGCTGAACACATTTGGCATGAATAGTGTAGCATCCCTGTTTGTTGCTTCCCTTTTAGGCTCCTCCTCTCCGCTTGTTCTTTCCCCTTCTTATCACCATCCCCAGTGGTGCTGTTGCCATACTTCTATGGAAAGAACTCCTGGAATCTGTCAGCAGGTTTGACCTCTCAGCCCTATACCCATTATAGGGTATACCCATGTCTGCTTGGTTCCACATAAGGCTTAGCCACAATGGAAGAGCCATCTACCTCCAGACATCCCTAACATTGTCTCACACCGGCATGAAGAAGAAGAAGAAGAGATTGGATTTATACCCCACCCTTCACTACCCAAGGGAGTCTCAGAGTGGCTTACAAATTCCTTCCCCCTCCCCACAACAGACACCCTGTGAGTTAGGTGGGCCTGAGAGAGCTCTGAGACAACTGTCCTTGAGAGAACAGCTGGTACAGAGCTATGGCTTGCCCAAGGTCATCCAGCAGGTGAAAGAGGAGGAGTAGGGAATCAAACCCGGTTCTCCCAGATTAGAGTCCGCGCACTTAACCACTACGCCAAACTGGCTCCCATTAGGTACTAACAAAAACAAGCAAGTAGCCAGCATTATTTACTTGAAAGTCATTATCTGAGCAAAGGAAAGAACCCAAAGACCTGCATTACAGCTGGCACAATGTCCGTGTACGTTGGAACAAATCCACAGGATTGCACATTCAGCAGTGTGAGTGCCTGTCCACAATCCAGAACTGTGTGCACACAAGTTTTCCCTTGCAGCAAATGAAGCTTCACAAGAAACAGGATGGTTTTTCCTAGTCTAATTGTCAAGGGGAGAGTCTCCTTGCCAGGTCTTTGTCACTCAGTCACAGCTTTTCAACTTTGAAGGACGGACATAGGAATCAATGACACTGACTTCCCTGCAGCATAATATTACAGAGAATTTTGTGAGGAAGTCTCCCAAGGATTGTTTGCACAGTCTAAGGATTGTATTGAAATCTCAAGCTTCTATTTTAAAAGGGGGGGGGGGGGAATTTCCAGTCCTCATTGCAACAAACACAAAATGGGATAGTAGCAAACATCAGACTGAATCAAAGATATCACGAATAGCTTATCCTTGCCGAGTAAACAAAAGGGTGCAAAAAGCTTTTAACAAGCAGCAACAATGTTGCCTATTTCCCGTTTCGTTTCTGCATCTGTTAAGTCTCGCCTGTTTTTATGAGTATATAATATTACTAATTATCAGAAGCGTAAACCCTTAGAAATAATTTACAAATTAAGATAGCCATTTCCCAAGTAATTGCCTTTCTTACCCTTAATAGCTCCACATTGGTCTTTTCCACTTCGTTTTTAATCTTTGCCAGATGTTGCATCTGCTGAATTGACCTTGGTGGGCCTAGTCTACAGCAGCAATTAAGGCAGGCTCTATTCATCTCTTCACGGTGGTGAATCATCAGGACTGAAGTCAGAGAAAGTTGCATATTTAACTTTAAGAGACACAGATAGGGAAGCAAGAAAGAAACTGGTGATCAGAAGAGATGTTTCTGTGATCTAACCCTTCCATCTGCATCTTGCAGAGAGAGGCTTCGGCAAGGCTGTTAGCACTATGAGGAGCAAAAACGCTGGCCACGGGTGCTAGAGATACCACAAATGCAGTGGCCAGGGCGCAGGTGTGGGGTTGCCGCACAAAACCCCATTGACAAAGAAGTGATCTGTACTATCAGCTTCCAACACTGCCTTCTGTAGGGGGACAAAGGAAAGAGGACAACTCTCTTTCCTCTCTGCCGCTCCCAAGGGAAGATTTGCTTTGGCACCACTGATTACATCTTATGAGATGATTCTGCAAGTACGGCAGGGGGAATGTGACATTTTTTTGCCAAATTATAAACCATTGTAAGGGTAGTCTCTGTATGTAGCTGTTTACATGCAGATTCAATATCTGCTTCTTGGATGAAAGGATCACAGGTAGCAGGCATTTGGGGAGGCTCTTTCTTGACCAGGGACCCCAGAGATGCACAGCCAGGCATAGGAGACAATGCAGAGTTCAATGGACCAATGGCCTGATTCGAGAGAAGGAAGTTTCTTATGTTCATGTGTTCAAGGATTGTAGCATTGAAGCATGATCATACAACTCTAACTGTAAGGATCAACAGCAGCTCTGATCCCCACAGTGCAACCCATACGGGCAGCTTTGGCATACAGTTTTGTCTCAGTGTTGAGCCACCAGGGCTCAGCCAAAGATGGAGAAAGACTGCACAGTCTATATCAAGGGCTTCCCTTGAGGAGCACTCTCTAAGTAGGAGACCTGCCTTTCCCCAGGTTACAGCACACCTTCCTCATTGAGACAACTCTGCCCAAGAGGGGACGTATTTGCAGCAGTATGCAATGCACAGAAAATCCACCACACATTCTTGACATTTAGGCTTTATCCTTTATTAGGTAGTGAGTAAGAGACATAAAAAGGATTGTTTGTTGCTTACAGCTGAAGTTTAGGAGAGACTTATGTGAAGAAAAGGTTGGTTGTGTACAGCACTGTGATGACAAAAAAGAAAGAAAGCAAAAGCAAAAGAGATAGGTTCAGACAACTTAAAAGAGTATGGACCAACTGATGAGAGTAGGAATGACTCCTTATTTCTAGCAAAGCTTTGTTTATCTCTGCCATTTGTACTGTGCCTTCATACATGCCACAGGCCAAAATATTATAAGGATCAATATATCCATTTGCATGGCATTTTGGACAGAGTGGTAGCATGTGCTTGGTAGATCATGTGTCCACCTCTCTGCTTCATTAGTGTTTTGCCAGTATTTTATTCTGCATTACTATTCTTATAGGAGGATAAGAATCCATATCAGGGCTGCCTCCCTTTGGAGCCCCTCCAATACTCTATGGCTTGCTTCACAAAGGTTTCCTTTTCTGGAGACAAGCAAAGGTTCTATAGGACAATAAACATTCATGGAACTTGGCTTGAAAAATCATTACCATGTGGGCACATGCCAGAGTGCTGAGGAAATTGCCCTTATTGCAGCTACATCATAAAAAAGCTAAGACAGAGGAGGAGAGCACATTGTATGGTTGTCGTGGAGATGCAGCTGCAAACAGCTTTACATCTAGCAAATTATTCCTGTACTGGCCATAGAACACAGACATACTGACTACACAGATCATGGTAGGCATCTCAACAGACCCACTCCATATTCCCAGGGGTTGCTGGGAGAGAAACTCACAATGCATCTCTGATCCATGTAGTAAGTTACGTGTACACGCTAATTTGCAAGACAGGGATAGTTTGCTATTTGGATGCAACTGCCAGGAGAGTCACGATTTTTTCAAGTTCTAAGGCTGAGTTCAGACTGGCAGTTTGGCCCTATATAGGCCCGCTTTGCAAGCGGATTAAGAGAGCCCGTTCACACAGCCACAGCTGTCTGGCGTTGCCATGCCGCGCTCACCCCGTCCTGAAGTGCTTTGACCCCGCGTTAAAAAGGTACCTGGTGAAACCAGTGTCAAGCTGTCTGGGTGCGCATTCATCCTGCTTCCTAACAATGTGGATGCAAATAAGCTGCACATCAAGCGGCGCTGGTAATGTGAGCCCACTGATCCGGCTGCTGCATCCATGTGCAGGTCGGCAAAATGGACCAAAGCCACACTCCACTGTAGCACCACCACCAGGGGCCATCCCACAGTGTGAACGTTCCATTCCGTCTCCTCCCCGGTATGGTCCCGCATCAGTGTATGCAGTGCGAATGGAAAGCCCCGCAACAACTTGGCCAGGGTCTTTTTGCCCCGCTTCCCTTGTGCTTCATTTGGCAGTCTGTCCTCAGCCTAAGACAATGGCTGTGATCACACACACTAAATGATCCACTTTCAATCCACTTTCAAACTAGATTTTGCCAGTTCACACAGTAAAAATCCAGTTGGAAAGTGCATTGAAAGTGCATTGAAAGTGGATTATTGTGTTCTTAGGAACCAAGTCAGGTATTACTTTAAAGCATAGTATGGCCGGAGAAGGATACTTGTTTTCAAGCTACCAGATTAGGCTCTCTGTCCTTTTATTTCCAAAGGTGCTCTCCCCTGCAAGACCCTGGTGCTTCAGGAATATATTTATTCATCTACTCCTAAGCAGTTGATAAATATTCAGAATCCTCAAGTATGAATTTTGAACTTCAACTTTAAACTCTTATTATAAAAGTTCTTGAGAAATTTGCCTAATGAAAGAGCCTGGAAACCACCAAAATATTTGATTGACATCCTATATCTGGTTTAAGATTATGAAAACTGAAAAAAAAAGTGCTTTAATTTCAAGGCACAAATATTTGCAAGTAAAATGACTGAAACATTGTAAAATAATTCATAAAGAACTATTTCTTTAAAAAGTTAACGCTTAACAGACAAATATACCTCTTTGGATTTGGGGGCACATATTTTTGGAACACCGTTACTCTGTTTATAATTGCATGTGTATACACACCTTTTATGTGTATATATATACATATATATATATATATATATACACACACACACACACACACACACACACACCTTTAAAAAGAAAAAGTTACCCATTTTCTTTCGCTGTCTCATATATAAACTTTAAGCGGATAGCTTCTGTTTTGAAAATAGGAAGTACCAATTACTAACTCTTAGCTTTAATAATCTCTAATTTTAATAAGTCCAAAGTGCTGTAGACATTTGAAGGTAGCAAACCTACGGCCTATTACTTTGCATCGCTAACATTTTATAACCATCCTTTAAGTTCTGCAAACCCATTTAACTTAAAATATGTTTTACTCTTTTTTTGTGGCTAAATTCAACTTGCATACATTGGAGCTGCAAATCAGTATGGCTGAAGCTGGCTGCCCATACCATCTCATATTACAATCATAGCCTTTTCCGTTCATGATGGGAAAAGTCAACAGCAAATATGCAGAGATTCAAGATGTGTGCAATTTCTCTCTCTTTCTCTGCAATTTGTTGCCAACCACTACATGGCCCATGCATAACTCTGAATAGATGCATATAATTACTGTATGCAATTTTCTCTTTATAATTTATTTTTAGTTCTAGCATATGTACAATATATCTCTACAGATTTCCAATATTCCATTTTTTAAAAGCCTCACAGTGAACACAAGCCCTTAAGAAGTTATTTCATAAAGGCCAGTTGTAGGGTTTAGGGTCCAAAGGTGCTCCCATAAAAAGACTGTGTGGCTCTCTTATAATACGAATCTTCATATCTATTTAAATTAGAGCATCTCAGTAGCAATTTACACCATTCCTTACTACCACAACCCCTATAACAAAATATTCCTCTTTCTGGCTGGTAATGCTTCCACAGGTGGGGTATAATAACAAAGTATTTCATATGTATATCTCTTGGCTCTGTTTGAACAAATATTTTCATGACCTGCTGAAAAATATAGTATTTGCCATTTTACATATGGTAGCTTTGTAGGACATAACCACTCTACAGACTTTACATTTCAATTTGCTTAGGACTTGTTTTGTCTTCCCAGGGAATCCCAGTTAGGTGAGGGACCTAGATCTAACAGAGAATGCTTAGCTTCTCACCAAACTGCAATACACAGAATGCCTTGAGGAATCTGCCATGACAAAGTGGCAAAAATGCCTCAGCAGTTGGAAAGAGGAGGCAGGCAAGAATCAGCTGCCATCACAGAGCAGCAACCAAGGGGAAAAGACAGATGTCATCTTACCAGCAGGCATAGCATGGAAGACTAAGAGGCAGGGCAAAGGTATGTGCACAGACCAATCCGTCAAAGTCACTGCTGGTCAGTTAGCAGCGATGTTTGCTCTAGCTGCACCACAACATAATGCCCATTGGTAAGAATGTAAGATGCCCCTTCCCCTAGTGCCTCTGCACCAATGGCTGATTCCTTCCTGGCTATTGGCTTTCTGGCTGCAGCTAATAAAACCAGCATAAGTCTCTAGTATACAATCACTTCATTATCTGCATATACTGTATCATTGTAGTAAATGAGGGTCTGGCTTATCCTGGACACAATCCTGATAAACACAGAAGAAAACATATTTGAACAACGGGAACTTTTTGCTTCTTTTCTGAACAGCAGCCCTCCCCCTCTCACTCCCTTGGCAAAAACAGGGGAGATTAACAAGCAAGTTGTTGTGAGCCAAGTGTGGCAGGAGAATGGACCACTGCTTGGAAAGAAACAAAAAAGCCCTCCTGCACAAGCTCTGGATTCCAGCTGTAAGGCAGCTCCTTTGACGCTGGCATTGATTGCAATGCAGTCATTTGAATCGGTTCAGTAACTCGGCCGGCCATCTCTGTGGCAACTGATCAAGGGAAGTTGATGCACTTTTACCATCTCAGTTCACAAACCTAGTGGCACAAATAGAGACACAATACTAGTGCTTAACAAGACATCTATTGTATCTACTTTTACTCAGATAAATACCCAGGAAATGCTGACTTGGCAGGAGCCTTGTTAAGAGTACGACTATTCACAGTGTTTCTGTTTTTTGTTTTGTTTTGCTTTTATTCTATAGAATTAAGTATTTTATGTACATTGGAACCAGTTAATGCCCTTTAGACAATTCTGTAAAGTTGTTTTATAAGCAGGAAAGACATTGCAGGGGGAAATACGTGCTAAAAAGCACAGTCAAAATGACCTCATACCTTTTTAAATATATATATATATAGCTATGAATCAACATTTGTAGGATCGCTTTGTAAATGGTCAAGATTCAAGAGAAATGCTTCGTTCTGGAGAAAATACTGCCTCTTTCCCCTTTTTAGAATTTGTTCAGTTCTCTATCAAAAGTCCTAGCTCTTCATTTATATATATATTTATATATATATACATTTTACATTAACTATAAATAAACACTGCATAGTTCATTGTTCTTGTTTTGCTTTTGCTCTGAAAAAATTATTGCAGTACGATCAATCCCTTTGTGGAGTTCAGTAAGGAGCAAAGAGCACGGGCGTGTGGGTGGTCCGTATAGGCCCCGGGGCCGGTCGGAGAAGTGCTGGAGGAAGGGCTGAAGTCTGAAAGAGGGTAGCTGGTGGGGCTGTTCGAAGACTGAAAGGGGAATTGACGGCCACAGCAGCAGCAGCTGCAGCAGCTGCGAGAGGATTTGGTAGGATGCGCGGAGCCATTGGTTTTGTAGGTTCCTTTGAAAATACTAATTTTACCTGAGGGAAAGAAGAAAAAAGAAGAGCTATTATTGGTTCATCTTGTCCATGTTTAAGACAGCTTTATTTAGGGATGCCAACTATGGGTCAGAAAATTCCTGGAGATTTGGGGGCAGAACTTGGGGGGGAGGGGTTTTTTTTGGGGGGGAGGATCCTCAGCAGGGTATAATGTGATAGAGCCCACCCTCCAAAGCAGCCACTTTTGATATTTATCATCTGTAGATCAGTTGTAATTCCAGGAGATCTCCAGGCCTCACTTGGAGGCTGGTAACCGTAACTTTGCATAGAAAATACACAAAACCATTGAGTGCCAGAAAGACAGATTAAAAGGAAAATATAGAAAGAGGTGAGTGGAGGCAGACCTTAAAGTATCTGCTCTGCTAATCAAAATTAAAAGCTGCCCAATTTTTCATGCTAGACAAAATGGGGAAAGATGTATTGTAGATAAAGGGTTACGTTGGTTCTTTTTAAAACTTCCAAGATGTTTTGTTCCACAAAAGTACCCCCCCAACACACACACACACACACACACACACACACACACACACACACACAGCATTCCTTTTATCAGACCTACCAAGTCGTGGCTCAACGCCTGAGCAGACAGCTATTATAAACTTCTGTTACTGTATAATCCTAAACAGAGGTGCACCCTTCTAAGACCACTGACTTCAATGAACTCTCCTTGGAATTGTACTGAGAATCACCTCCTCATTGAATGCATTTGAGATTGTAACCCTTTCATCAAGAAGCTGAGTTTTTGCTTCATGACATTAAGATGAGTTTGTGAGGTGCAGGCTGAAGATACTGCAGGGGAGTACCATTATGGCTGTTGATCTTGGTCTCACTGGCTCTATACACATTGACAACATCAATGAGAACATTTGGCACAGTGGATTGGGAAGGCAATTCCATTTCCCCTCCAGATGTTCAGCCTACAAGGATGGAACGCCATGTAAAAAAAAAACTGTTGTGGCTTGGCCAAAGCCATTCAGTGAAATTTGTAGCTGAGCAAAAGTCAGATTCCTCACACATCCAGGGCCTTCAACTGTATTGGCTCTCACTTTTCCTGCATTCTGTATCCAATTTTCTTAGCAAAGTTTGTGAACTGGATACCAGGATGACCATGCCAGGAAAGTCATATAACTGGAAGTAATCTCAAACCCAGATTCTGTGCATGTGAATACAAATTCCCACATTTCCATTCTGTTTTCCAATGATATAACACAAAAGGCCTAGTATTTTATGTTATATTATGCATTATCCAATCCTATGCATGTTGACTCAGAAGTCCAAATGAATTCAGTGGGACTTACTGTCAACTTCACATGGGATTCCAGACATAATCTACCATTATGAAAATGATTTTCTTACCCCGAGAGGATGTGTTCCCTTCTGTAGTTTGTTGTAGGGGCTGTATTTGGGTTTCGGGGGCTTCCCAGCAGCTCTGTCTTTGTGCCTTCTACTGCTTATGTGCTGTTTGAAAGGCAAGTATAGCTTTATTATTATGGCTATTATTACAGAAATGAATAGCTTCAGCATTGAACATGTCTGGTTCCCCTAAAAATGTGTTTGTCCGATAATACTACAATACTTCTTATCTAAAATAGTACATCTATTTCAGTTTCAAACATTCCACAGCAATCATACATGTATGAAAAGAAGAGTCCCCCGTCTCCCCCAGGTGACACTGTGCTGGCTTTTCTGCAGATATGTGGGCATATGCTGCAGTTTTATTATTGGCACAAAGCAGTTTTAGCCCTGTAAAAAGCCTCAGTGGGTGACCACCTGGGAACCACATATAAGCTGTTTGGAGTTCTTTGGAGGAAGAGCTGGATAGAGGCATAATAAGCAACTAAAGGCATGTCTTTTCATGTCCACAAAGCATAAGCAGGATGGCCAGATGCAATTGACTGTGTAGAGGAGAAAATTTTAGTACAGGTAGCTTTTCTCCTGTCCTGCAGGGCAAACTGCACCAGCCAGGATGCCCTTTTCTACCCAGGCTGTAAAAGACACAAGAGCTCCATTTCCTCCTTTTGCCTCTGATCTCCTCCATTCAGTTGGACTACTACATCCGATCATATTCACTAATGTAGGGTGCAGGACTGGGCTGTTAACCATCTTGATCTCTTTGCTGCTGGTTTTTATCTGCAGGATTTCCCCCTCCCCCTGGGGTGAAAAAGCAACTGTCTGGCAGATGCATTAAATTTGCCTTTGTGGAAACAGCCTCCATATGGCAATTTGTCTGCAGCAACAGCAGTCTGCAGCCACAAACCCACAACCCAGAGAGTTGATCAGAGCTATTTTACGCTTAGAAGGCTGACACATGTGACCCGCCACACGTGGCCTCTTTTTATTGCTCCTCAAAGTAGATGCCTTTCTGGAGCAATCATTTTATACTGTCCAGGTAACACACTGATGGGCACTGAAAGAATTGCTGCATGAGCATGGAACATAATGGTAAGCATTCCAATAGCATATTTTCAAGTATTCAAACCACATCAGATCTATTACCTTTTAAATTTGATTTAATTGTAAGCTGCCTCGAGAAATCTCCTGAATAAATAAGTAAAACATACATCTCTTAACAGTCATAGGGCTGTTGTCTTATGAGTTTGGCCTATATTATTAGTATTAAAGAAGCTAAAATGGTGGCTAAACTGCATCTTCAAAAGTGCTATAGAGAGTTTTTCTTAACTTGTGCAGCCCCAACAAATAGTAGCATAAATAGAAGAAATTATGCTTTGCTACTATGTGAACTTCAGAGTCATTTACACAGAAGAGCCGGTATAGCATAGTGGTTAGGGTCCTGGACAGCGGTCGGGGCAGGGGGCTCGGATTCAGGTCAGCCATTCTCTGTCAGTTCGATCTAATTCACAGAGTTCTGGTCAGGATAAAATGACCGAGGAGTGAACAATGCAGCTCATCACTCTGATCACCTTTGAGGAAATCACAGTTTCACAGAAATAATTATTTTACCACACACAGGAGGAGAAAAAGGAGGGAAAGAAAAAAACTGCTGTGTGAATAAGTCTGAAGTCCAAATTCATATACTTGCTTGGCTATAACTATGCTCTAGAGAAATAGTGGTTCTGATATTTGAACTGTGGGTTTTCCTGGCCTTCACAGGTCACATTGTTAGCCTATTATGGACACGAGAGCAATTTCCCAGGGATAAATGTAAAGCCATATAGTGGCTGTTCACTCGTTAGAGCCTTCTGAGATTTCCTTGACAAGCCTGTTTTTACCATGTAGAAAATTTAGCACAATGAGACTCTGCCAAACTTTAGAGTAACTTCCTAGTGCTAAATTTGTGAAAGCTTTGATATTTCAGAACCCAGGTTGCTGAAACTGCTGTCTCGCTTGTTTCTTGTATGACAGATCTCTGTTTAGCCTCCATAGCTGTAAAAAATCTCTTGATAAGTTCATAGTTCCACCAGAAACATATACTTTTACAGAAAAAGATTGAATTTGTTCATTTGAGAAGAATGACTTGTCACCACACAACTTACATTCAATTTGGAGGTGATGCTTCCCAAGTACAGAGAAGAATAGATTTTTAAAAACAACTCACATTCCTCAGAAAATTATCTCTACTGAAAAAAGTACATACTTCTCAATGCCTCTATAATTTTGGTTACACGGTACAGGAGAGCAAATAAAATGACAGACTTTATGAAATACATTGTCATAGCATGTAACTCAAGGAAAATGGTCCAAGTTCAACAACAGGTATAAGAAAATATACCTAGTGGGTTGGAAAAGCATCTAGAAAACAACCGAAAGCATCGCTGTAAAAGCAAGAACTGTACAGAAGATTCATCACAGAATCACAGGGCCAGTTCACACATCACCAAAGGAACCCTAACTCAAGTTGTCAAAAGCACTCCCCCCACCACTACCAATTGACTCACAGCCAGGCTATGCTTGAAGGAATGGGCCGCTTGTATAAACCATGCACTTCTTTGTGTGGCTGCTGCTTATGCAAATACTAGAATCACTGTAATAGTGGGAAACATATTTTCCAGGTCATTGCTGAAGCATTTGCAGAAACTGTGGATTAACTGTTTACAAACTGCTCATACTAGTGCCACACAAGCAATGATTTGGCACAACGTGGTCATCAACTTGACAGTGGCTCCTACACACTCCTAGGGCATGAGTGCTGCCATGATAGGTATAGATAGTCTAACCCATATTAATGATCCTCGAATGTTCAAAAAGCATGAGCAGCCAGCAAAACTTGGTCCCCATTGGTAGTACCTGTTTAAGTTGTGTTTCAGAATTTACATGCACATCACAAATTTCACAGTGAAATGTTTTGTTCTGAAGTCCCGTGTTTCCTTTATTAATGGGTCCTTTGCCTTTGACACCTGCCCGGGGAAAGGCTTTGATGGTTCCACTTCCATTTCGTGCTTCCAACATGGTTTTGTGCTTCGTGCCTGAAGGTATTAGACATGGGAAAGAAAAGCCATTTTAGCAAGTTATGTAATGTTCCTTCTTCTCTCTTGTTACACCTTCCGTTTGGTCCCAAGTAGGTCTCAGGCTCCATGATAGTAACGAAGTAATATTTATGTTTCATTACCTCACATTTAATTATTACATGATGCCAATTTATGCTCTGAAGGAAGGTGCCATCAATATGTAGTGACATGGTAAGGGAGGCCTGAGGTGGATGCCTTGTTTTTAGGGCCTCCTGCTGCTGCTAATGAAACCTGTGTTGCCACTGAAAGAGAAAACCATGACAGTTCTTTAAGACGTGGGTTGGAATATACAGGTTGCTTACCTGTAATTGGAGATCTTCGAGTGGTCATCTGTGCATTCACACCTCTGGAATTAAGTGCGCCTGCGCCGATCCCGATCGGTAATCTTCAAAGCCTAACGGATTTTCGCGCCAGCTCCCCGGTCACGTGCACGTCCCACTGCGCATGACCCGGGGAGGGGCATGAGGATCCCGCCAGTTCCTTCTGACCGCTGCTAACAGCCCCCAAGAAAAAATGAGGGAGACTGAAAGCAGAGGGGAAGGAGGGTGGGTGGTGTGAATGCACAGATGACCACTCGAAGATCTTCAATTACAGGTAAGCAACCTGTATATCTTCTTCGTGGTCTCTGTGCATCACACCTCTGGGAGAATAGTGAGCAATAAACACACCACATACCTGGGGGTGGGTGCTGGAGGTCTCACATCTGAGCTGCTTGTAGAACTGCACGGCCCACCATGGTACGCTGATGGACGCGGACATCTAGGGCGTAGTGCTTCACAAACGTGTGAGGAGATGCCCACGTTGCAGCATTGCAGATGTCTCCCAGGGGGATGCCCTTGAGGAATGCCGTGGAAGCAGCCACGGCTCTCGTGGAGTGTGCCCAGAGGGATGCCGGCAATGGCCTCTTAGCCAGGAGGTAGGCAAGCTTTATCGTCTCTACTATCCACTTCGAGAGTCTCTGAGACGATAGTTTCTGTCCCTGTCTGGGCAAGGCATACGTGACGAAGAGAGCCGGAGACTTGCGAAACGGCTTTGTCCGATGCAAGTAAAAGGAAAGAGCTCTCTTGACGTCCAGAGAGTGCAAGCTGTGTTGTGATGGGTCCTGAGGATCAGGAAAAAACACAGGCAGCGTGATGTCCGCTCCCACATGGAAGTCCAAGACAATCTTGGGTAGGAAGGTGATATCCGGAGCCAGGGTAACTGCTCCATGATGAAAAGTGAGATACGGGGGATCGCAACGAAGCGCTGAAAGCTCACTCACATGCCGAGCAGACGTGATAGCCACCAGAAATGCTACCTTCCACGAGAGAAGCTGGAGGCTGCAGGAGGCCATGGGCTCAAACGGTTTGCTCATTAACTTGGCCAGAACTAATGGTAGGTCCCATGCTGGGACCGGTGTCCGTACTGGTGGATAGAGGCAACGCATTCCCTTAAGGAATTGTTTCATAGTCGGGTGAGAGAATACTGAGTATCCCCCAATCTCCGGATGGTTGACGGAGATAGCCGATAAGTAAACTCTTATAGAAGAGTGGCACAGTCCTCTATCCGAACAGGATAACAAAAAACCAAAAATATCATTAAGGGTGGCAGGAACAGTAGGCCGCCCTATTGACGTTAGAAAAACCATAAACTTATTCCACTTCGCCGCGTAGGAGCGGCGTGTGGACAGCTTGCGTGAGTTCAAGAGAACCTGTGCAATGCGTGAGTCTATATCTGAGGTTGAAGCATCCATGCTGTTAGCTTCAACTTGGGAACGTTGTGGTGAAGTACCTGACCTCCGTGCATCCAAAGAAGGTCTGGGAGCATCGGGAGGTGAAGGTAGATCCCTAGGGAGAGATGAAGGAGCGTGGGAAACCACGGTTGTCTCGGCCACCACGGTGTGATGAGAATCGCTCGTGGTCGCTCTGACATCAGTTTGTGGACTACCCTCGGTATCAGAGGGATCGGGGGGAAGAGGTACAGATGTCTCCCCGTCCACTGAAGCAGGAGGCCGTCCCCGAGGGACGCTGGATCTGCGCCGGCTCTGGAGCAAAAGAGATGACATTTCTTGTTCTCCCAAGAGGCGAATACGTCCACTGAGGGATGACCCCACCGATCGAAGATCGGGGTCAGGTAGAAAGGGTTCAGTTCCCAGTCGTGTAGGGATGCTCCTCCTCTGCTCAGGAAGTCTGCTTGGGTGTTGAGCAGTCCTGGAAGGTGATTCGCTACTAGGTGAATGCCGATGGCTTGGCACTCGTCCCAAAGCTCGATAGCTAAGCGGCAGAGTCCACGGGAGACCGTTCCACCCTGCCGGTTGATGTAGTACATGGTGGTTGTATTGTCCGTGAGGACAGCCACCGTCCTTCCTGATAGGGAGTTGCGGAATGACCGCACTGCATAGAGAACTGCCAGGAGTTCTAGAAAACTGATGTGGTTGTGGGCCACAGATGGGTCCCACTTGCCGCCCACACCGACACCATCCAGGTGAGCTCCCCAGCCCCATAGGGAGGCATCCGTGGTAATGGTTGCTGAGGGGGGCGGGAGTCGAAAGGGTGCACCAGATTGAAGATTCTGGGGTGCCAGCCACCACGTCATGGTTTCCAGAACTTGCTCTGAGAATCGGAAGAGCTTGGAGAGAGAGTGGATGCTGGGACGAAAGCGTCTCAGGAACCAGAGCTGTAGTGGTCTCATCCGTAGCTTGGCGAACGGAATCACCGCTGTGGTTGAGGCCATTAGGCCTAGTAGGCAAAGTATTTGCTTGGCCGTAGCCTCCTTGTCCTGTTGGATCGAATGGAGGAGAGAGGTTATGTCTGTTGCCCTGTTGGGGGGCAGAAAGGCCCTGCATTGCAGGGAGTCCAGAATGGCTCCGATGAATTGTACTCGTCTGGACGGTATGAGCATGGACTTTTTGAGATTGATTGTTAGACCTAGAGAGTCTAGGGCGCTGAGGGTTATCCGGATGTGATCTTGTAAAATTGTCGCGGAGGGGGCGACCAGTAACCAGTCGTCCAGATACGGGTAAAGCTGAACACCTTGAAGCCGTAGGTGGGCAGCCACCACTGCCATAAGTTTCGTGAAGACACGAGGGGCCGTAGAGAGGCCAAAGGGGAGAGCCTTGTATTGGAAGTGACGCGGACCGAATGCGAAATGCAAAAATGGTCTGTGAGCTGGATGGATCGTCACATGGAAGTACGCATCCTTTAAGTCCAGCGTCACCATCCATACGTTGGCTTCTAGCAGTGGCAGGATGGTCTGGAGGGTGGTCATGCGGAACTTCTTGTATGTGATGAACGCATTGAGGTTCCTCAGGTCTAAAATGGGACGGAGTCCGCCATCCTTCTTTGGTACCGTGAAGTAGCGGGAGTAAAACCCCTGCTGGAGATGGTGTATGGGTATGGTGTCCTTGGATATGGTGTCCTTGGATAGAAGGGCTTCGACCTCTGATGACAGGGTGTCTGAGGGAGGGGTGGCTACAAAGTAGGGTGTCCTATGGTGTCTGGAAGAACTCTATCCGGTAACCTTCCGCTACTACGGAAAGGGCCCACTTGTCTGTGGTTATAACTTGCCATGCAGGTAGGAATGGTGCCAGACGGGTGGGAGGATCGGAGCGCGTGTGGGAGTCAAAGACCCTGTTTATTGGGTCTAGGGGGTTTTGCCTTGGAGGCAGAAGCTGTTGGGAAGCGCGGTTTGTGGCTGTAAGGCTTCTGCTGATAAGCAGAGTGTGCCGGTCTTTGCCGCTGTGGTTCGTTGGGAGATCTTTGTGGTTGCTTCTTTGACCAGGATCTCTGCCAACTTTTTTGTTTCTGTTGCCTTGGCTGAGAGACACCTAAGTTACGTGATGTCTTCATACTTTTGTCTAGATCATGAAGGACTGTGTCTGTGGTAGAGCTGAACAGCCCTTCACCCTCGAAGGGGAGATCTTCGACTAGCGATTTTGTGTCCTGAGGAAGCGCCGTTGACCTCAGCCAAGCATGTCTCCGAAGGGCAACTGCCGAAGTAAGCGTCTTCGAAGTTACATCAGCAACATGTTTGGAGGCATTCAACTGGTGTTTAGCCAAGACCATGCCCTCCTTTTGAATCTTCCTGGCCAGATGCTGTTTGTCTTCAGGAAGGTGTGCCAGGAGCGGTGTCATCTGCTCCCATAGGGAGTATTGATATCGGCTCATGCAAGCCGTGTAGTTTGCTGTTTTGATACCTAATGCTCCTGCAGAATAAAATCGTCTTCCGAACGAATCGAGTTTCCGTCCTTCTTTATCGAGGGGGGAGGAATGGCCACTGCGGCCCCTAGCTGAAGGTGTCACTACGACTGAGTTGGGTTTGGGGTGGATGAACAAAAATTCTGCCCCCGGCTCTTGGAGACGATACATGTGATCCAACCTCTTGCTCGAGATTGGAGTCGATGAGGGGTGTCCCCAGGATTCTTTAGCGGTGTTAAGAAGCACAGAAATTAGTGGTAGAGCTACTGCTGTAGATGTGTCCATCTGCACTATGTCAAAGATGGCATCGGTAGCGGCTGGGGCTGGTTGGATGGTGGCTAGAGCCAGGGAATGGGCCATTCTTTTGACGAGTTCCCTGTAGGACTTTACGTCTTCGGAAGGGGAAATCGGGAGATTGTCAGCAACATCAGGGGATGGTGATGGATGAGTGGGGGATTCCTCTTCGGAATCGGATGAAGCGGAGGAATTCGGTACCAACAGGTGTTCGGAAGGTGACATAGGGTTCGACGGGTCCGGTTGATATGGAGGGAGGTCGACATCGGGTGGGGTCTGCAGTATCAGCATTGGTATCAGCATCGGTGCCGGTGATGGCTTCGGCATCGGAGACGGGAGAGGCCCCGGGGCCGGTGGATCTCGGCATCGTGAGACTCTCGACGACGTCGACTGTCGGTCCCATTCCGCTGGGTACCATTGTGGTGGCGGGGGATACGAGGAACCGTATAGGTATCGCCACTGATGGACGTCCCACGGCACCGAAGAAGGAGGAAGACGCCAGTCTTGTTCTCCTCTCAGTGGTGGTGACGGGTCAGTTCCGGCCTCTGGACTGCTCCGAGGGACCTGTGTCAGCTCGATGTCGGGGTCCGAGTCCGTCAATTGAATGGGTCGCGGCATCGGGGAGACTGAGCTGCCCCAGGGTCGCTCGCGGCTGGAAGGGTCAAGCTGCGGAGACCCGCGCTGGGTCAGGTCGGACGCGCCCTGCATCGACTGTGCACTCGATTTTTTGTGCTTGTGCTTGCCCTTTTCCTCCTTGCCCTCTCTGCGCTTCTTTGCAGGAGTTTGCGGCAGCGGGAGGGATCGTTTCGTTACCGACTTATCGGTACCGACGGTGCTCCTTGTCGGGGGTGGTGCCGGGCCCGTCGGGGCCGATGGTGATGTCGTCGAGGCCTCGGCGGTCGACATTTTAGGCGATAATGCTGCTTCCAAAAGTGCCACTCTCAGTCTCGCCGCACGGTTCTTGCGGGTTTGTTTAGAGAAGGCAGCGCAGCTCGAACAGGAGTCTACTCGATGCGACTCGCCCAGGCACAGGAGGCAAAGAGCGTGCTTATCTGGAGGCGCTATTTTACTGCCACAGTCCCGACAGCGCTTAAAGAAGCCCCACCGCTGGGCCATAGGCTGAGCGGGGAGAAGAACGAGGAAATCCGAGAGCGAGTCCAGTAAACAGTCCGAGGTCAAAAAGGGGAAGAAAAAACAGTCCGAAAAGGCTTTTTCCAATAGGAAAACGAAAGTACTACCGACCGGAGCGAGAGAGGGGTCCTCACGACGCGGCGGTCAGAAGAGAACTGGCGGGATCCTCGTGCCCCTCCCCGGGTCATGCGCAGTGGGACGTGCACGTGACCGGGGAGCTGGTGCGAAAATCCGTTAGGCTTTGAAGATTACCGATCGGGATCGGCGCAGGCGCACTTAATCCCAGAGGTGTGATGCACAGAGACCATGAAGAAGATCCTTTTTATACCTTTCAGATCATGTTCAAAAACAACTTGTGAAATTTGGGTGCCACTACGGAAACAATGGGCAATCTCAAAGGATATTTGGATAGAAAACGTTTATCTTTCAAGGACCTTTGAACTGAATGGAAGCTACATATTTAGAGCCCTTTAGAGACGAAATACACCCAGAGACCTCAACAAAGGCATTAGACCAGTTAAGAACATGAGAGATACCTGCTGGATCAGAACAGTGGTCTACGTAGCCCATCATCCTGTTTTATACACTGCCCAATGAGTCATTCTGGAGAGCCAACAACAGGGCCTAGAAGCCAAGGTGCCCCTGATGCTGCCCCCTTGGAATGGTATTCAGTTTGTGTTATTTCATTCCCTCAATAGCGAGAAGCAGCAAACCATAGGTACTGGAGGATGATGGGATGGGATGGATGGGAGATTTTAGTATCAGTCTGCTTACTTAAAGATGTACTATTACACAGATATTATGGGACAGACAAATAAAGCACACATACATTTCACAGATATTAAGGGACAGACAAACAAAGCACAAAGCAGAATTTGTACATAGCACTCTGACTTCTCAAAAGATGGATCTGCCTGCTAGAAACCTCTTCACCGCTTTCCAGCCTGTTCCAAAGCTCAACATTTTGTTCCCTTTCTAGGTCTCTTGGCCCATAGCCTCCACTCAGACTAAGCAAATCAGCTTCACAGTGTATGCCCGGCCTGCAGCTGGGTATTTATTTCAGATATCTAAATGAAGAAGAAGAGGAGATCTGGACAAGAGATCTGTTGCAGTGATTAATATTCAGTGTTTATGTTCAAGCCACACTTGAATTAAGAATACGAGAACACAGAACAACAACGTATGAACTGTATGGTCTGACTCACCTACCCATAAGGAAAACTATGTTACATTGTTTTAGTACTTGATTTATCAGTGAAGAAGAAAGCATGTTGAAAAGGCTAGAATTCTGTTTTATTATCAATTATATACACAATACATTCTTCTGTTAAACAAGTATGGACTTGTATGCATCAGGGAATTATGAAAATTATGTCCTAGGCTTTCATATACCATTTAAGACCTCCAGCACAAAAATTCCCTCCGGGTCCTGGTCACTCTACCAAGACCCATGATATCACATTTTAGGGTGACCAGAGTACCTGGATTTCTGTTTACCAACTTCAGTAGCCCTGAAAATGCCAGCTAGTAACTATACTGCTGAGTCAAACCAACCTAAACTAAACTATTGGAGGAAGTAGATCGCAATAGGAGTGACAATGAGCACTTAAGAAAGCTGATAAATTATGAAGTGTTCTAACAGATAAACTAATGCTACACATTTTATATAAGTTTCAATACCACACATTAGAAAGGGCTGAAAGTAATAATTAAACACTGAGAAGAACTTATCAACCAAAAGAATCTTTCAGAAATGGAAATGTGAAATTTTGTTTTCTGGGGGGAGGAATAAGCAAGTTTTTCCCATTTCCCTCCAGTTTACAGAAAAGTGTTGTAACTTAAATCTTAAAGAATAATATCGGGGGGTTAGAATTTGGGGTTAAATCCCCCCCAAACAATAATGTCTGCATACACACAGACTTACCTGAGCAGCAAACTGCACACACAGTACAACTGTCTGTGCAGAATTCAGAAATAAAAAAAAAAAGAGCAATTGAAAATTCTGAATGTGTCAGCTCCACTTCACATAAGTAGAATTTTGGAAGTGTTAGTGCCTGGAGGTTTGCAAGAAAAAAAAAATAGCACAGTTGCTTAGAGTATCCTGCCTTAGATAATAGAATTTGTCTAACTAGGTGATCTGTCGAATCTCTACAAACAGCCTTTTTAAAATGACACTAATAACTCCTCTTTGTCTGAGATAACTCCTCTTTGTCACTTTAGGAATGCTGCTAACATTGGATAGTAAATTTAAAAAATCAAATGTACACATTAGTCAGTTGATTTACAGACATGGGAGATGCAAAAATCAATTTGTCACTTATGGCAACTATTAAACTCTATGAGTCCATCCATATCAGCTCATGCTTCACCTTTCATGTCGAACAATGTAAATTAATGTTCAGTTTGGCTCTGAGAATAAATGGAGGGATGCAAACTATTGCCGTAGAAAAGCATAAACTCTGGCATTCTTCCATAATGCAATATTTGGAAGCATTAAAATGGAAGTTTAGAGAAACTGATCTCTTGCAAAAAGTAAAATCCCTCCTTTTCTCTTTCATGAAGGACTTTTTGCATGTCATTTTTTATTCTTTAATAGTTAATGAATTCCATGTAATTGCTGGTTTTCTGCCACCTCTTTTTTCCCCCTGGCTTCAAGCAATCTAATCTATTCAGGGCAAGATAATTGCAGGCCTCTTGAGTCAGGAAAGAAATTGCTGTATCTCACCACTGTTGTGAGCCTCCAACTGTGAGGCGGAGTTGACAGCAACCTTGCATAGTGAACAGTAAAGGAGTCGTTTGGCCTTTTCTTCTTCTGTCTCTCCTGAAGAACACGTGTTGCTGGTAGCAGCTGCTGTGGGGAACTTTTCAACTTTAGAGGTGATTTCAGTCATCATGATGTTGCTTTTCTGAATTTCAACTGTTGTGGCTGTTGATATTGCTGGTGTCCCTGTTGTACTGTTTGCTTTATAGATTTAAAGAGAGAGAGAGAGAGAGAAATGAGTATTTTTTTCATACAGTGTAGAATTTGAAGTATGGAATGAAAATGTTGCATTTGGGTGGATAGGAGAAATCTATGGGAGATGAGCTCATGGACAAAGCGATTTTATTTTGACTCAATGAAAAAGACTTGTAGCTTATACCACACACTCAAGATCACACTCCTGTGTTTTGTGATTAGGAATTGTGTGTGTGGGGGGAACCCTACCCTACTGATGTATGTAGAGTTGTACCTCTACTTGAGCTGTTAACTGGCAGTCTTGCTGAGCACTATAGAGGGCAGGAATCTTGTGTTTTCATGGATAGCCAAAAACAAATGATGATATATGATGACTATTTTGCTCCACCACTGAGAGGACAGAGATAGTGTATCCAATCTGAACACAGTTGGCGGCTCCGAGGGAAATACATTTTAAAATGCACTTTAGGAGGATGAGAGCTTTGTATTCTGATTATATTTTGTAATTAAGTTGTCCAAATAATCTAAAGTAGGAAATAGGGCCTCCCTATATTTTACCTGATCACACTGAAATTGTTCTCTGAATTAGCTCCCAAATCTAATATAGTCACTGGACAACAAATCAGTAACAAGGCTGGAATGCAATATGGAAGCAAGGAAACATAGAGGCTATGTCTCAGGCATAGAATCATACCTTCGTGGAACAGACAGTAACAGGTTTTACGCTGTGGAAAACACATGCAGACTGGTGCCCCCCTAAAAAGGAGTTTAGTTGTAAAAGGCAAGCGTGCTGTATAGAATTTAGGAAGAGAGTGACATACTGTGAACTTCCACAGTGTGACCTGCTAAGCTGAACATAGCCATGTATTGTGGTTTACCATTTGATTGACTATTATCTTTGCAGTCACAGAACAAATTGGGGGGGGGGGTTAGACATGACTGGTGGTTTCTGGTCAACTGGTGTAGGAAAGCAGTACTCAGCTGAACTCAGATTGCTCAGAGAACAGGAAATAATTGCTAAATACTTCTGAAATAACTGCTAAATAACTTTTAGTTATTTATCCAAAATACAAGCAAAAAGCACCTAAAATGAAAGACAGAAACAGAATCCTAAAAGGAGAATGAAACATCAACAAATGCATCCCAACTATGGCTTCAAGATGATCCCTTTTTTTTTTTTGTCAAGGAAATGAGCACCAAGCCAGACATGGGAATGAGGCATTGAACCTGCCTCCTTGCTCTGCGCCTTGCTTTAGGTCCTTCTCGTCTTTCCTAGCTCACTTGTGCTATCAGAGCCAGGAAGTGAGAACTCATTCCAGATGGGTAGCCATGTTACTGTGTTGCAGCAATATAAAACAGAAGCTAAGTAGCTAAGTAGCTAACACAAATCATTCCAGCATGAGCTTTTTGTGAGTCAGAAGCCACTTCACCAGATGCAGAAGTGGAAGTGAGAAGAGTGCCTGAAACTTCTGACTAATGAGAGATAAAGCATAGGAGGGAGAATGCTCAGTGACCTCTGCTGCCTGTGCCTTGTTCTATTAAAATAAGACCCCTCATCCTTTCTTATCTCTGTGAGCAGGTGGGCACATGAGCCTACCTTTTTGGTGCCATCATGTCACAGCTGATTTATGGCAACCCCATAGGATTTTCAAGGCAAGAGACCATTGCCTGCCTCTGTGTCACAACCCTGGTATTCCTTGATGGTCTCCCATCCAAATACTGGCCATGGCTGACCCAGTTTAGCTTCCAAGATCTGATGAGATTGGGCTAGCCTGGGCTTTTCAGGTCAGGGTTTAGCCTACCTACCACCTTCCACATTTTTATCTTGCCCCCCTCCAAGGAAATTCTCCTCTTCCCATTTTATCTTTTTAACATCCCTGTGATGGAAGATACCCTGAGTGCCTTATGATGTGATGTAAGGTACCCCAAAGTTATCTACAATGAAGACTAAGAACATTTTTGTGGGAATAAACTTCATTGAATAATCCTGATTAGGACTTTGTGGAGACCTATTTAGGATTGCTCTGTTAAAGAACTTCATGGCAGAATAAGGACTTGAAGCTGGGTCTCTCCAGCCTTTCCAGTCCAATTTCCTAACTCATATCTATCATTAAAAACTCAGATATGGATCACAGACCCTTAATAACAGTCGTGTCATGGTTAGTTCTGCTCTATGGTGACATTCAGGATAAAAAATGAGTATGTTTGCTTGTACTTAAACCATTCCAATTTGAAAATCTATTAAAATCAATTTCCCCCAAATCTGATGAAAAGGTTGTATCTAGTTCCTGGAAAATATTAAATGTTCACTGGTAGCTCATATTCACTGTTCTTGAAAGTGTCCCACTATAGTAGTCCCTCACCATCCCTATGCCTCCTCCCATGTATGCCTGCAAACACATCATCAGGAAAAAGAGGAACAGCAAATTATCTCCCCTTATTAGTATCTGCCCTTGTGTGGCACTAGATTTGGAGTCTAGTTTTTGCAAATGGCTTCATGATGGATCTTGTGAACTGTTTCCTTCACATCATCTAATAGACTTTTTGCAAATAGACTCTTTGCATCTGCAGAATTAACTTCATAATGAAAAGGACCTGTTGCTTGTGCTTTTTAAATGAGCTAGAATGAAGCTTTCAGAAATACAGGGACCTTTCTACCATCAGCAGAACAACAGATTAGATTCCTCCATTGCATCTGTAATGTCTAGGAACGTATTCATCTTCTTTCTCTGTTCTACTGTAGCTCTCCTTTTGGAATTTTTAGTCCCACAGTTTCAACATGATTAAAGTGTAAGTCATCTCTCCATGCAGGGAGACAATCAGCTCTAACAACCCTAGAGGTGAAACCAAAATTGCCTCTATAGGCGGGAGATATAATCATGCAGTATAATTACAGTCGTCAGTCATACTCTCTGGAGAAAGGTGTGAAGTGTGGTAAAAGGAGAAGAGAGAATAAACCGTTTATTCCTTCCTTAAAAACTTTTCCTGTCCTTTTCAGTCCTTAGTGTTCCTTGATTAATTCATCGGGTTAACGTGACTCGACACTTCAAAATCACCTGTCACATGGAGAAACAATCCTGATGCATGGGCATCAAAAGAGTCATTAAAAACACTTCCCTGTCAAAATAGCAACAGCCTAGTTGAAATCTGGGAAACTTTCAGCTGATATGGTACATGAAAAGAGGCAAAACTTTCTTGTCAGCACCCCATCAAATTAATGGATTGTACAAATGCATTAAGAAAGACAGGAGTATAAACAAAAGTATAATCAGAGCAGACCCAATTTTTGTCCAATTTTTTCTTAATTGGATCATTATCTAAATTTGGTGTAGGTTGAATGCATAGTCTCTCCAAATGAGTCAGCTAAATGGATAAGGGTTTTTTCCCTACTTGTGATTCTGTTATTTGCAGCTTATATTTCAATTCAACCCCCCCCCCCAAAAAAAAAGAACTAGAATCATTATTATTTGTTTCTTGACATTGGACTGTATAATTTATGGTACAAATTATGGTCCTCATAAGATTTGAAGGGTTTATAAAAAACAATCTGAGTTCCCCCATGGTTCTTCTTCACAGTAACAGCTTTATTGTAACTTTCCTTGAAGGGGTCCATAGAAATGACTGAGTATCTTGAGAACTCTATGAGGAGGCTGAGAGATAATAGCATATCAAAGACTGCCCAATGAATTCTAGATCAAAGTTGCGCTTTGAATTCACCATACTTCAGTGTGTGTTTATGTCCACCATATCTATTTGCATTAATATTTTGTTAACATAAACAATGATTCTACAGGAGTCTATTTTCTTCTTTCCAGTCTCTATGCAAACAAATTTCTTGGTTGACTTTGTGAAATCAAAATAAAAGAACTCAGCATTTCTTTAATTTGATAACCCCCAATGTTTTTAAAGTCACAATATGTGTAGGAGATGGCTTTGAGAGAATGAATAACCAAAGGCTCTGATCCAGGCAAAGTTAATTGAGACCAAGTCCCACTGAAATCAATAGAACAAGTTAGTTGTGACTAATAAGCCCCCTTGGTTTCAGTGTGCTTATTTTTTTTTACATATATCTTGGCTTTCTTCAACTGTGGAAACCCAAGGCAGTGTACCTTGGGTTTCCAGGCAATTTCCCATTCAGGCCTATACCTGCTTAACTTTAGCAAGGTTGCTAATATCATGGGCCTTCTAACCATAATCTGCTGCAGTCCTATATACAGTTACTTGATGTACAGTTAATAAACCCAAATGATCTCAATAGGGGTAAAATGAATTAACTGTGCACTATACACTATAACCTTATCTTTTACAGTGGATATTTCAATTCCAACATGCTGGCTGATCTCAGGTTCCATAATTTAATAAGCTTTCAATGAAAACAAAACATTATTCTGTTAGAGCAATTCAACCCCATTTAATTCCATTGTTTTTCATTTTATGACTCCTACTGCTAAGGGCACTGTTATGTTCTGAGTTCATTCTATGTTGTATGGTTTTAGCTCTGGTATCGTATTTCCCTAGTTCAGATTGGCCGCACATTAAAGACCAACCATTGGTCCTGAAGCCACCCTAGGGAACCAATCATAGAGCCTTGCTTAGGTCCAATAAGACCTCGTGTAAATAGTTACATTGTATATAGTTCACTGTTGAAATCATATAAGTTAAGGTGCCACTCTTGCTAGAGCTGTTCAGACCTGAGTGATGTTTACAATAAAAGCCTTGCTTTGATTCACTGTCTCCTATCAATACTTAAAAGGTACAGTCTCCCAAGATATGCTCCAACCATAAGGCCCTCTGAAATAAACTGCTTTCATTGATATCAGTGACCTTCCTCAAGAAATATATTGTGTTCTGTCTGTGGAAACAACATTTCTAGTGCCATTATAGAACTTTACGCACTTCACACTGCTGTGTGTATATATTTATATATACTATATACTGTCTATTAAAGAATTTTAGTGAGTTTTAGTGACGAACGGATTAATTGAACTGTATGTTGTCATAGCCTCAACATGAGGAAAATTCTGAAAACACTGAAGAAAGTGTAAGACACTATATTTATTTAAATTGTTCTTTATTTATTTTAAACACTTTTATGCTGCCTTTCCACCCAATTTAGGGTCCTGAAGGTGGCAAACAGCCTAACACATTTACAAAGGTTTAAAATACACATATATAAAACAATTAAACAAAATGCATAAATGGGAAACAAGGTCAGTGAGGGACTGCTAATTAAACAGAAAAGGCTTCTCCCACTGGTAGAAGGCAATGATAGAGGGGGATGGATGAATCTACCTGGGGAGAGTTTTCCATAATTTTGCTGCTATGACCAAGAAAGCCCTGTCTCAGGTTGTTACCTGAAGCAGGGCCCCTGGATGGGATAGGTTCATATGAGTGTAGGTGTCTGGCCTCCAAACATACAGGGCTTTAAAGGTCAACATCAGCATCTTGAATTAGGACCAGAAGCAAATTGGGAGCCAGTGTAAGGAGGAACACGCCTGGTGTGCTATGGGCCCTATGACCAGTCACCATTCTGGTAACATTCAGTACCAATTGTACTTTCCAGAAACATTTCGAAGGCAACCCCATATACCAACAATTGTGGAAAGAAAACACCAAATTTAATACTTTCCAATTTGTTCTCCACAAGAGCAGCATAACTGAGCCACAGCAGCTTTCTATTTCTTTTAGACCTTTCAATTATAAGTTGCTCTGTCAATATATTAACTAATTTTAATTCATTAATCTACCAATTAAATCAATTAAAGCTGGCAGTCCTAATGCATATGCTAAGCACACAAACCATTATACATCTTGCATTGAAACATTTTGGAAAGAGAAGACAAAGTCAGTGAGAGAAAAATGTACTCATAACAGTGCTGAAAGCTACATGATGAAAACCCCTTGTTGCCCTGCAAGGCGCTTATGTGCTCTTATTAAGTCTATAAGTGCTAACAACAGACTGTGTTGCTGAATGTGTAAAAGGGACTGAGATGCAATATGACCAGATCATGATGCCAGCTGTACACACATGCCAGCCGATGCCTGAGATGATGTGCCAGTGGTTCCCAAGGTCACCAGCTCCCAGAGACTTCCCTTAACACAACTACTTACACAGAAACCGCCACTCACCATTGTGGCTTGAACATGTGCTTTCAGACACCATTACCAATGTTCTTCTTCTTTGTGCAGGCAAACCTCCCCCCCCCCCCGCACATTCTTTGCTCTGGAGAAATAAAAGGCTTATTCTCGCCTTCACATAGACAATGGACTTGGCTAGCCAGAAACTGGTTCTGCAGCTCAGAGACATTAAGCCTATCAGTGAAACAAAGGGTCTAGCCAATGAATCATATCCGCCCTCCCTTAAGCCCCTCTCCTCTAGTGGACAGGACTTTTGCAGTGGACCATCAAGGGGTGGTCTCAAGGAAGATGTCCAGTCAAACCCTCCCCCAGAGCCCCTAATAAAAGAGGACACCCAACAACATGTTCTCTCTCTAGCTTTTACTACCTCTTACCCTACCCTACCTCTTTGGCTCTTGGTTGTGCAGCCAGTCTACACATGTTGCTGCAGGTTCAGGACACATGCCTCTAATTGCCTCCTAGCCTCCCCTTATTTTTTCAGTGGGAAGTCAACATCTCTCCGGACAGGTAATTATTGCCCTCAATGGATACCAATGATATTCCTGCTAATGCAACAGTCTTTGCTCTATCTTTATTTCTTAGGCTCTGTATAAGTGAATGTGTGAATCTGTATTGTTTGCCTGAATAAGAACCTCTTTAGAAAGAAATTATTTTATTACTAAAGCCAGCCTCCTTGTTTATTTCCAGTGCTTCTGGAAGAGGTGGGACCTCTGTATATATTGGTGGTGACCCTTTTTGCCTATTGCCCATTAATTAATAAGCTATAATTCCCCAATATTGATAAGAAATCCAGGCAATTTGGCTAACACCCTCTCACTCCTGGCAGATTAGAAATGACAGAAAAGAGGACCTGTCAGCTTTTGCCTAGTAAATCCCTTGAATCAATGGAAACTTCTAGAGCATCCCTATACTAACAAGGATAATCAGATCATTAGAAAGTGGTCACTGTCACAATCACTTGCTACATGTTGTGGTAAATATATCTACCATGTTGGTTGGCCAGGTTTATACATATTTAGATGGGTAATTTTTCCTTAAATGTTCTGCCATTCCCTTTGGCAGAACCTTTTCTTGGTTGCTGCTTCAGTGCACTTTGAAGGGCAAGGTGCATTTGAAACTCACACATTCTTTCTGAAATCAAGTTTTTTTTTTAAAAAAAACTTCAGATATTCTACTTAAAAAAAATGAAACAAACTGCAGCTTAAGACCGTCCCCTAGGAAAATTCACTGGGCAAGTTAAAAGCCTGGGAAAATTAGGAGGTTGTCTACTTGGGCCTGCACCCTGTAATCTAACCTGTAATCTAAGGGCCTGCCACCAAATGTGTTGGCATTCCTTTCAACAAAGGTAAAACATTAAACTACCTTTCCACATAAATTGACACAAGCGTGCGCAGTTATCTTCCTGCCAGAACTGTACAATCTGGACGGTGGTTGATATTGGGCTAGAGATGATGCCTCTGACTGAGCAGGTGCGCATGGCACAGAGTTTGCAGACAGCAGGCCTTCTCTGGGGAATGCCTCCACTTGGCATCCTCTATGTGTTTTATCTAACTTTGCAAATTGTGGATGGTTGCATGTGCTAAGTGACTACAATAAGCTGAACAACCTAAAAAAAACAACCCAACAACAATAGGAAGAAGAAGAAGAGATTGGATTTATACCCTGCCCTTCACTACCCAAGGGAGTCTCAGAGCAGCTTACAAACTCCTTTCCCTTCTCCTCCCCACAACAGACACCCTGTGAGATAGGTGGGGCTGAGAGAGCTCCTTGAGAGAACAGCTGGTACAGAGATATGGCTTGCTCAAAGTCATCCAGCAGGTGCAAGTGGAGGAGTGGGGAATCAAACTCAGCTCTCCCAGATTAGAGTCTGTGCACTTAACCACTACACCAAACTGGCTCTCAATGGAGGCAGGAGGAGCAGCGATGCTATGAATTTCTCATCCCCAGTGTTTGGATCCCAAAATCCCCATTTTTATTTCACTTCCCCCTTGTGAAATTCCAAAATATCATTTTGAAAAATGTGCAATTTCTATTTCTTCACATATGTTTTTCCTATAATATTATGCTTTTGAAAACTGCATCAGTATGTCAGCTTCATACATTAGGTTGGAACCAGACAGCTTTTTCACTCCTCCAATTCCCCTTATTACAAATCCCATCCAATGTGACTTTTGTAGATGCAGGTCCCATAGCCCTTTTGAGTGGTCAGAGGGAATTCATCTTTCCTCTTTCACCAGCACAAAAGCTGGTTGGATACAAACTATTATATAGCATATCTGTAGAATGACACGTATTATAAGTATAGTATAAAACACCTGTTATATGGTTCCTAAATTTTATGGTATGTAGATGTGCTGATGACTGTGTGTCAATCTTAGATGGTCTATGATTGTAACAAGTAAAGCTTGATTGACTGACAATATAAAATCACAAAACATGTGCATATACAATACAGACAACTCTAAAAAAACTAACAGCAAAAAAGCAGAGAACCAAAGGCACTGACCAAATCAGAAATGGCTATTAGAAGAAAGAAAATGGGACATTAGCTCTTCCTTAGAGTCTGCCATGTCCCTTGCAACTGCCTGCTTTAGGAAGGCCCAATTCAGTGCTGAAAACTTTCATCTGAATCATTTCCCACCAGAATAGGGCTAAACGCTGCTAGACACATCCATAAAGTAATGCTGTGGCCCCCTTGCACTCAATTCCCCACAATTCTCAATCATTTTAGGGACAGATTTTGGCCATTTCACCAGTAAGCAAACTGGCATTCTCACTGCAAGATGCTGTATTAAAAGCCAAAAGGGATCCCAAGGGATTCCATCCATTTCACTTTGATGAACAGAAGATCAGTTTGTCAATGTATTCATTTTAGCCCTTGAAGAAATACTGCAATGACACAGAGTCCTGGACAGAAGTCAGAAATACATTCAGTGCGCACATGAAATAAATTGGTTTTGGTGATGCGGGCAAGCTGCATTGTGCTATTTTCATACTAATGGCCTGCAGTAATTATTCATTATTGCAACTGTCGCTGCTCTGCTTTGGCACTGCCACAAATGCTAATAATGTGAAAAAGGGGTTGCCAGCATCCAATAACAAAGACTGCTTCAGCATTTGTGATCTTCAGCTTAATATAAACAAGTGTTTAGGAAGTCTATAAAAAAGAAGACCAAGAGTACAGTGGGAAAAATAAATCCCCAAGTTTATTTTCACAATAAAACAGAAACAAAATGTACGTATAAGTAGCATCTGCGGATTCGCCATAAAGTGCAGACCACCTACTGAAGTGGGAACCTGAGTAAATTATTTAAGGCTTTAAGTACTCAAGTTTAATTTGGTAAGCCAAATACACTTTTAATTAATTTTCTCTTGGCGGAATATGCACACTTCCTCAGTGGTTTTCAGTACTGAATTCAGCATGTGCTCTTTTTGAACTCTGTCAATATTGAGAAAAGGTGGCATTCAAATTTCACACTCATCTCTTTAAATTCATAAGTAGCATATGTTGCAAAGAATCTGTTTAATATTTACAAGTAGATCAAGTGCCTTACCTCGAATACATCAGTTGCGGTTCAGAAAACTGAAAATCTTATGCCATATTATGATGAACATGTGCATCTGAGTCCCTCTTTGGATTCTGCAGCAAAAGCAGGGGAAAAAACCCTGGAAGTTTGCCAGAGTTGCCATGAGCCATGCTATTGAGTTTTGATTTCTACTAATGTTTGGGCCCACAACTTACTTGAGGATCCTCAGTCTCTGTTCTAATTGGTGTATTGGGGGAGTGAAAGCATCAAGGAACCTTATTAACAGTGGAGGTCTTGACATCCATTGCCACCAGGAAGCACTGGAATGGTTGCTTTCAAGTCCTTCTGGAACTGAAAAATACAGTCCCAAAGCCTCCTGGTGGCAAGGTATGCTTTTGAGCATGCTCAGGAGCTTTCATCACCACCAAGAATCCTGATGAGGGCTCAAGAACTTTGTTGAAAGATGGGATATAAATGCCTTAAACAAATAAATATGTACATACTTTTCAATGAGCCAAGAGGAACTGAAAAGTTCCCACACTTTTTGCATGCAATCAATGCTTCAAAACATGCTTGGGAACTTCCATTTATTATATAAAAACTGGGAATTTTAGAATGAGACTCAGTTTGCCTTCTGCACCACTATTTTTCTCATTCAATAACACAGAAAGTTTGGAAAGCGAGGGTCTGACTGACAATGAGCTTAGTATTTCTTTATTTCTTGGAGAACTCTAGGAAAACCCCTGAGCTCTCTGAGAAAGGTTGGAACAATCAAATTGGAACAGATCTTTGCTCCTTTCCCCTTACCACTGCAACCCCCATGGAAAAGCTCTTCCTGAGAAGCAGGGTATTTTTGGGAACAACATGGGATGTGGTATGAAAGGGAACGTCTGCAATAAGGGAGAAAGCAGAAGCAATCCGCATTCTGCTTACATGAACAGAGCAGAAAGGTGCAAAAGGGGGGCATTTCCTGCTGATTCTCATTGCCGCTGTATCTCACGCTGTTCTTGAGGGTACCCTAACCACCAGGAGAAGCTCGAGTTGAGAAAAGGACCATGTGGTATATAAAAGGAAAAATTTATATCTGGGTTTAGAAACAATGGGCTGGACCCAAATATTCTGTTCTGCAAACCATTTTGATTTATTTATTTCAATATCCCCCCCCTTTTCTCCTGCAAAGTTGTTCTAGCTTACAAACAAACAAATCCCAGATCACAATGTTATAATAAAACATGAGCAGCAACCAGGGGGTGGGATTGAATGGGTGAAAGTCTCTGGTGGAATGTTCTCCCCTGACAAACAGCAGCACAGACAGCCCCAGATAGCAGCTCCTTTTCAAGCATAAGCAGCCAGGGGATGGGGTTGTGCAGGTGGAACAACTCA
Organism: Lepidodactylus listeri; assembly: GCA_029233225.1. Classification (NCBI taxonomy): domain Eukaryota; kingdom Metazoa; phylum Chordata; class Lepidosauria; order Squamata; family Gekkonidae; genus Lepidodactylus; species Lepidodactylus listeri. The sequence goes on from JARCFY010000012.1 coordinate 53,459,420, forward strand.
AACAGAGGAGCCTTCCATGCCACCAAGAGCCTTGCTTCAGGAGCAGAGCCGTCTACCACCTATAGGCTTCCTCAGCTAGCAGCAGGTTCTTAGCACCAGTGGAAGGTTCAACGGCTAGTGGAATGGAAATGTTTGATCCAACCCAGTGTATAGACCTCAGTATTACCATGCATGGCCTGACCTGGATAGCACAGGTTAGCCTGATCTCGTCAGATCTCAGAAACTCAGCAGGGTTGGCCCTGGCTAGTAAATGGATGGGAGACTTCCAAGTAATACCAGGGTTGTGATGCAGAGGCAGGCAATGGCAAACCACCTCTAACGTCTCTTGCCATAAGCCATCTGTGACTTGACAGCACTTTCCAAGACATTACCATACATAAACTGGAAAAAAAACCCTCATTTTTATAGAGAAAAATGCAGAAAATAAACAACCGGTAATACAATTAAGGAGTAGCAATAAACTAAGATATTCAGTTACATGTTACAGTATTATTTAAGAAGCCAATGTTATTTCAGGAAGTGTCAGAGTAACTGTAGATAGGCAAAATTAACAGGCCTTATTTATTTAGATTTATATTGGGCTCTGTCCCAGGAAACAATATATCCATGAGAACACTAGCACAATGCAAGTGGATTTCTCTAATTAAAATCAGTGTCTAAAATGATGCACAGCTTCCAGTTCTGAACTGTCATTTGAGACTTCATGAACCTTATGAAAGATTTACATGAACCGAAACAACCTTCTGAACTCTTTCACGGGTTACCTGTCACTTAATTTTGTATGTGTATTGTCACACTTTCATTGGTTCATTTTATTTATTGCGGATGATGAAGGAATCTTTGCAAAAAGAGTTTTGCCACCATATTTGGCTGACTCCTATATTTCAGTCTTGCACCAAATACCTGGAAAAGGCATTTGTCAACACTGGAAACAGTTTGTTCGACACCAAGGCTGGTTCTGCATCTGGCACTCACTAAACATTTTCTCAAGGTACTGACTGCAGAAGGTACCATAAAATCCAGTGATCAAAGGAAGTGAAAGCAGCACAAAATGTAGAGGGGAATTTCCATTCCAACATGGGTTTGCAAAAACAATGGAGGGAAAAGCCAATGCAGAATCACCCCAAATCCTAAGAGTGTTGTTTGTTTGGTAAGCAACTCAGCATCAATTCTATAGTCTCTCATATTACAGTCTTTCAATCGGATCTAAATGATTTATAGCAGTGTAGACTGGGTGCAAGTGTAACAATGTTATTTTAAAACATAACGCTAGAAATACTTCACATCATTTTGAAAGGGAAAGTATTAATAGGAACCTCCCATGCCAGTTATCTGTGTGTGTCTCCATGTGTGGGTAAATTGGCTGTCTCCCATTTGTAACCATCAGGTATAATGCAGAAGGTGCAGAGGTCAGAGGGAAACACACATCATGTGCAGCTCAGCCAATTGCCTTTAGCACTGAGCACCTATTTAAGGCTGGTCCCTTTTCTGCCAGATGCATCCATCTCTGGTGACAGCAGCTTACTCTCCAGATAGGGTTGCCAGCCCCCAGGTCCCAGTGGGGGATCCACTAGTTTTGGTCCCAGGTCCCAGTGGGGGATCCACCAGTTTCGGGGGCTTCTCCCTCCCATGGATCAGCTGGCTGGTGGGGAAAATCCTGCCTCTAAACAGAAACGTCACCGTGTGACATCCCTGACAAGATGACATCACTCGGAATGTTGCATGGGGGACGCTCTGATTTTTGGGCAAACTCTATGGTTTACACCCAATTTTACCATAGAGTAAGCCCAAAAACCACAGTGTCCCCCGGGCAACATCCTGACTCCATGACGTCATTTCTGGGTGATGTCATCAGGTCAGAGACATTGCGTGACGTCCCCACCTACCTCTGGAATGCCTCTCAAATCCCGCCCCCCCAGAGCAGTGAGGGGACCTGGCAACTTTATCTACAGACAATGCAGAATTTGGCAGTTGCCATTTGGGGCTGAGCAGGAAGCTTTTTTAGCTCATGCTGTAAGATATTTCTTCAGCTGCTTTGTTCTACTAGAATAGGGTGAGCCATTCTAATTCAGCCTGAACATTTACCTGGCTGGCAAGGCCCTAACTAGTTACCATAACTAACGTGTACAGTGCAGGGTAGGTGGCAAAAACACAGGATATTGCAGAGAGCACCTGAAGAATCAAAGTGATGAGAGAAATTTCCCAGCCTGAAGGAACCCAGAATAAGGAATGACTAGGTCTCCAGCCTCATTGAAATAATAGAGAACAATGATGCTGTCTGGTCCTTCTCAACCCACCTTAAGGTATATTGGTATATTAGAAGTAATGTATGGCATGTGTTACAGTGCAGAGGCTTTGAGCCAGACAAGTATATCCAATAATCTCCTCTAATCTTTATTTAAAATAATTATATCCCACTTAATCTCCTCAAACACAACGCAGGTAAGCAAAGCAGCTTGGACAACAGAAGAACATCATAACCATCCATCAGTAAGATAAAAATACTACACAGTTAAAAACACTAAAAAAGTTAAAAATACTACACCACACCAAACAAACCCACAGCCAAATCTGCCAAAACAATTCATCCTTCACCAAATGCCTTGTGAACGAAAACCGTCTTACACACCATCCTCTACGCAGAGTGGCTGCCACACTGACTCCAGTGGTCTGTTTCAGAGGACTGGACCTACCACAGAAAAAAGCCTTTGAGATAACTATTCCCACATGGACAATCCTGGGACAGCAGGATTGAAGAGCATAGTTGACATACAGGAGTATCCATTCCCAAGATATGTGGTAAATTTTAGGGCCTCAGGTAGAGCTGCCAACTCCAGGCTGGGAAATTCCTGGAGATATTTGTGGGGGCTCCAGCTTGAAAAGGGCAGGGTTAGGGAGAGGAGGGACTTCAGTGGGGTATAATGCCATGGAGTTCACACTCAGATGAGCCTTTTTCTACAGGTGAACTGAACTCTGTAGTCTAGAAATCAGTTGTAATTCTGGGAGATCTCCAAGTCTTACCAGAGGTCACTGGCAACCATAGCCCCAGGCCATGAAAGGCTTTTAACCAGCATTTTGACTTGGGCTTAGAAGCAACATTATGATTATGACTTAAAATCTTTATTCTGGGCACAAAACATTTATTTTTTTTCCATTTTGGGTCTCAGCAAAACAAAAGGATTTAAAAAAAAAATCAGTTTTCCTAGCTCTCCACATCTTTGCAAGTAGCGTTGTCTAAAAATGTTACAATGAGAGTTACTGAAGCAGATGAATAATCTTTAGATTATTATATTTATATCATAATACGTTCTCTCAGGCTTCTTTTGAATAATATTTAAATAGGGTTGCCAGGTCCTACCTGGCAGCTGGCGGGGGGATCCTGAGCCCATTCCTGGGTCTTCTGACACATGCACAAAGTGTGCAGGGTTATAACATCATCCGGAAGTGATGTCATCACATTGCCAATGTCGGAGGTGATGCTCTAGTTTCTCTATGGTTTGTAGGTGATTTTATCCGAGAGGTTTGCCCAAAAACTAGAGCATTGCCATGTGACATTGGCGATGTGATGATGCCACTTCTGGATAATGTCATCACATCGCATTTCAGGCCAGTGAGGGATGGGATTTCCCCCCACTGGCCAGCTGGCCAGTGATGGGGAAGTACCCCGCAAAAGCAACCCACAGTGACTCATCCCATATTACACAGGTGGTCCAAAGCCATCAGTATCTTCCTGTGACATTCTGGGCACAACCATGATTGTGGTCTTAAAGCCCTCCATAACTTGTCCTGGCATAGCTTATATTGCGGGCTATGCTATAGACTGCTACACCACACATTAATTCATTCACTGAATTTGTAGGGATAACCCTTACGGGAAAATATATTCACTTTCATGGAAAGTTGAGACAAAGTTCAAAATAAACTTTAAAAAGCTAGCAAAGTTTGTACTATTCAGCTTTCAGTTTTGGGCATCATCAGTTACAGCCAAAGGTGCCGTGTATTGCACAAGTGTATGGATATCATTGCCATGAGGTATTTAATTTCTAATTAGTTTCTACTGTCCTTTAAAAAACAAATAGAGTGAAGGAATCAGTTTTAGATATAGTGATACCTTCCTCGTATGACCTCAAGGTAAATTGAGACCACATGAACCCACAGTTTGCATTTCATAGACTGAGACGTGTGATCCTTGCCTCATCTGTCTGAGTCCATGGGGGGGAGAGGTATGGGTCATTTTGGCCAATATATCTGACCAATGTGTTGCAAAAGTAAAAATCAGGCTGTAGACTTAGGCACTCAATGAAAAAGGAAGAAAAAAAGAAAGGTAACTACATACAACACCAATTCAGGGGCCGGGTGTTCTCCTTTTGACTGTGTCCTGAAGTGACTTGTTTTTGTTAATTAACAGTACACAGCTTTGTAATGAAATCTGTATTCTGTTTCAACCGTCAGTCCCTCCAGTTCAATGCACAGTTCATCAATCCTGAAAGAAATTAACTGCATAAATGGGATTCCTGCTAAAGTTAATTGAACAAAGCTGGCAGGAACAACAGTTGGCGGTTGAAGAGTGGGTGGGAAAAGAGCAGGGCAGGAAAATGGGAAGCAATTTCTGAGTTGGGGGGGGCGGGATCTTTCCGAGAAATGTAGTTTAGAGAAAGATGACTGCAAATGAGGGAGGAGAGGGGAGAAGAAGCAATTTATTCTTGATCTATTTTAAGTAATCTTGGTTTTGACTAAATTCGGAAGCTGTCCTTTCAAGCCTATTATATAGATTTTTTCCATCAGTGAGGTGGAAATAGAAACAGTTTTCAGAAACTATGAATGAAAGGTTTTCTGCTCAAGGAACTTTCAGGGAAGTGGTGTTGGCTCAAGCTGCCACTTCGGCCATTTAATTAACAAGACCTGTGCAGAGATATAAGAAATCAGTTTCTGAAATTAGGACAACTGACAAGGACTTGAGCTTCGATGGTAGAGGTTATAATCAAGACCAGAGAGGATCAGAATGATTTTAGTTTCAGCTGCTCTGTAAAAGTCTCAGAATTTTTTTTAGACTTTGACTTCAAAGTTCTGGGTTTAAATTCCACAGCTGCATTGTTGTTTTGGAAGCTGCAGTACCACAGATTAATCATGTAAAATGGGGCTTTGAAGAAAAGGAACAGAAACGCCACAGGGTGGTTTGATTACACATTGGTGTTAATGTCATGTAGATCTAGTGTGGCCCTCTTTTATCAAATGCAACAAGAAAAAGAGTGGTTAAAGGTGGCATCCAGCATGTGTTGTCATGTATTAAAATGAATGCCTAAAAGAAGAGGGCTTAAAATGACAGCATGCTAATTTAGTATCAGGCCCTGTGGGGAATCCCTTCATCACTACAGCATTCTGTTTGTGATAACAAACTCCCCTCCTGCACACCCCAAAGATATAACATAAAAGTAAAATCAAGCTGCATGACAATGGCTGAAATGGGAAATAAAGGAAGGAAGATGGATTTGCTTCAAATCGCATCTGACTCTATTTAGGACAGAGTATGATCCATTCACCATCCTTAGGTGTGTAACTGCTGCCTACTCAACACCCTTCCCCCATCCCACTAGGGGCTAATACAGCTTGCTTACCTGTAACTGGGGGTCTTCGAGTGATCATCTGTGCATTCACACCCCTGGGATATACCCGATCGGTATCTTCTAAAGCGGAAAGGATTTTTGCACCCTCTCCCCAGTCATGTGCAGGGCTCCAGTGCACATGACCACAACAATCCCACCAGTTCCTTCTGACCGCTGCCATCAGTCTCCAAGCAAGATAAGAAAGACTGACAGCAGAGGGGAAGGACAGCGGGTGATGTGAATGCACAAATGACCACTCGAAGATCCCCAGTTACAGGTAAGCAACTTGTATACCTTCTTTGTGGTCTCTGTGCATCACACCTCGGGAGATTAACAAGTGAGAAAAAACCCCACACATATCTGGAGGAGGGAACTGGAGGTCTTAAACTTGCACTGCCTGCAACACAGCTTGCCCCACCGTGGAATGTTGGGGAAGATAGACATCAAGGGTGTAGTGCCTCACAAATGTGTGAGGGGAGCCCCAAGTAGCTGCATTACAGATGTCTCCCAAAGGCGTCCCTCTGAGTAAGGCTGTGGAAGTAGCTACTGCCCTGGTGAAATACACATGAAGCGGACCAGGCAACAGCTTCTTTGCCAATAAGTAGCACAGTTTAATCATCTTCACAATCTATTTGGACAGATGCTGAGACGACAGCTTCCGACGTTGCCCCGGCAGGGCATGGGCAGGGCTCAATTCGTAGCAGGAGTTCCTTTGCATATTAGGCCACACACCCCTGATGTAGCCAATCCTCCAAGAGCTTACAGTAGCCCCTGTAAGAAGAGCTTTGTAAGCTCTTGGAGGATTGGTGACATCAGGGGTGTGCGTCCTAATATGCAAAGGAGCTCCTGCTACGAAATGAGCCCTGGGCATGGGAGACAAAAAGCCCTGGAGATCTTCGAAAAGACCAAGTCCTATTTAATAGAAGACCAGAGCTCTTTTCACATCCAGTGCATGAAGACGATGCTTCTCCTCCTCATTCTGAGGTGTCGGAAAGAACACTGGGAGGGTGATCCGCCCTTATGTGAAACTCCAAGACTATCTTGGGTAAGAAGGAGACGTCCGAAGCCATCATGATGGAAGATGAGGTAAGGCGGGTCACGACGGAGCACTGAGAGCTCACTCACTCATCTAGTGGACATGATGGCCACCAACAAGGCAGTTTTCCATGAGAGAAGGTGCAGACTGCAGGTGGCCATTGGCTCAAAGGGCTTGCCCGTCAGTCTCGCTGGAACCAGAGGCAAGTCCCAAGCTGGCATTGGGTCTTGGGTTGGGGGAAACAGGCGATTGAGGCCCTTCATGAATTGTTTTGTCCTTGGGTGGGAGAACACTGAATGATCTTCTATTTCAGGATGATTTGCGGAAATAGCGGCCAAATAGACCCATAGAGAGGCTCAACTGAGGCCCATGTCGATATGGGAGAGAAGAAAGCTGAAAACAGCAGTCAGATTGATAGGAGGTGGTGGCAACCCTTCCAAAGTAAGGTAAGCCACAAACCTCCATTTCCCATCATAGGACCGACTCATAGAGGGCTTTTTGCAATTGAGAAGCATGTGTGCTATTCGGTCATTTATTTTCAAAACAGGACCTGCCCTAGTGGCCACTCCTGAGCTGGCGGAGCTTCGCTCCACCTCGCTCCAGCCCCAACGGACCCCTGACAGTAGTATAGTTGAGTCTTATACTAAAGTTTCAAAAATATAAGTTTTGGTAATATCTGTTAGTAGGTATGAAACCGTCTTTTTGAAGGAGGTTCTGGATTTTGTCTAGTAGTGTGACGGAGCTGGGTGTAGGGATGAACTAGGACTCCGTAGGCACTTGAAGAAACTCTATACGATAGCCCTCTGCAACAACAGAGAGAGCTCATCTGTCTGATGTTATCTTTTTCCAGGTGGACAAAAATGGGGACAGACGAGTGGGAGTTTTGGCCAGTTGGCCTAAGTCAAAAGACTCGGGGGGGGGGGGCTTGGAAGCTTTGGCCCTCGACTGAGAGGCAGTATTGAACTTCTGTTTGTTCCCATAGGGCCATGACTGGAAACCAGAGGATTTCTGCCATTGAGGTTTCGGAGGGGACTTTTGGAATGATCTGTGGGACCAGGATTTGTTCCAAGACTTTTTGTTTGGGAGGCTGGGAGACACCCAAATTATGTGAAGTCTTGGTACTTTTGTCCAGTTCTTGTAGGACTGCATCCGTAGTGGAACTGAACAATCCCTCACCTTTGAAAGGTAGTCCTCAACAAAGGCTTTAGTGTCACTAGGTAGGGACATGGAGCGCAGCCAGGCATGACATCTGAGCATGACTGCTGATGTGAACATTTTAGCTGCCACATCCAAATTGTATTTAGCGGCATTAAGCTGATGTTTAGTCAGCATCATACCCTCTTTCTGGAGCCTCCTGGCTTGATGGTTCATGTCTTCAGGGAGGGAAGCAATAAACTCAGTCATTTGCTCCCAGAGGGTATTCTGGTATCTACCCATGCAGGCCGTGGGTTTTAATTCCTAACACCCCTGCTGAATAGTATCTGTGCCCAAAGGAATTGAGTTTCTTCCCTTCCTTGTCAGGAGAAGAGGATTGGCCACGTCTGCCCTTAGACGAGGGTGTGACGACAATGGAGTTGGGTTTAGGGTGAATGAATAAGAATTCAGCTCCCAATTCCTGCACCCTGTACATGTGGTCAATCCTTTTGCTAGAAATAGGAATAGAAGCTGGGTGAGACCATGGTGCTTTGACAGCTTGCAGTAAGACCAAGGTCAATGGTAATGCAATGGCTGAGGAAGTGTCCTTCTGTACTATATCAAACACTGATTGCCACCCCAGCATGAAATAACGAGACAGACAACAGGTTTGGAATCAAACAAGGGCCACTTTATTAACTATTTAAACAGAACATGCAGCAACGGGTAAACTAAGCAAGCACAGGAACAGGCAAGGCAGGCGTCATTCCCAGACACAGCCTCCTTGCCCTTGTAATGGGCAGGTAACCTAGCCCCAGTCTTGACCCAGTGAGATTCTGGCTCGTGACCGGCGGCCCAGCATACTGGCATCCCCTCCCAGGGGCGCCTACCCCTGAGGCTGCACAGACCTTCAGGGAGGAGCCTAGTCTGAGAGGTTCCCAGAGGCGATCACCATTCACCTCCCTAGACCGCAAGGCCCTAAGGTGGTTCCTGATGACCTCCTGTTCCCAACAGGGATATGCCGTGAGGCACCCACCAGTTCCATTTTCTTGCTTGCATAAACCTATCAAGTGACCAGTCTAATTAATACCCGACCACCATCTATACCCTTAACCACTAGCAACAGTGTAAGGTAGGCGAAAAAACACCACATCCAAGCGCCAAAAAGGAAGGGGTGTAAAAAATTCCTACCTGGCCCCCAACGGCGACCAGCCTCAGCCTACACTGCAACCAGGGTGGGTGGGTGGGCGAGCGCGCAAACAGACTGCATCGGCGGGAACGGGGCAACGGCTCTAACCGAGCTAGCCCCGCCCCCTGCCCTGACCAATAAAAACGCTGTTGCTGCCTCGCTCCCTGCGAGGCGGCAAAAATGCTCCCCCGTGCCACGGTGATGCCGGGCGGCGGGGAGCCCAGTCTGTCACAGTGGGTGGAAGCTGAACAGTGGAGAGTGTCACCGTATTGGCCATCCTCTTGATGAAATCCCCATCTGATTTAAGATCCTCAGATGGGGAGATGGGGAGGTGTCCGCCACTTGTTGCGGTGGGGAGGGTTCCTGGGTAGGGGATTCTTCATCAGAAAAGGATGATGAAGATGATCCCGAAGATTCTGAATGCTTCAAAGGCTTGGAGAAAGTAATGGGTTGCATTGGCATCGATGACGTCTGTGTCGACTGCTTGGCATGGTGTCCCAGAGGCAGAACAGCAGGTTTATACTTCCTGCCTATTAGCACCGACGGTTGCGGCTGTACGAATTGCGGTGTCAGAGGGTGCTCTCGGTATCGAGACAGGTGGGAGGATGTTGACAGGCGATCCCAATCTGCTGGGGCATGTGGAGGGAACCAGGGCACAGCAGGCATGGGATAAGCTCCATAGAGGTACTGCCACTGACAGCTGTTCCAGGGAGCCGGAGGGTAATGCCCAGATTATTGATTCCGATCCTCTGATCAATGTGGAGAGAAGGCTGAGGTGAGTGTCCCTGTCTAGATGTAGACTTTCGACACTGGGCAGCCGGAACACTTGGGTTAGATCCACATCCAGATCAGAGTCTGTGAAGTGGATAGGATGCAGCAAAGGTGAGGTGGAATCACCTTGTAGCTGCCCAAGGCCCACAAAGTCAAGCACCACAGCCCCCACTAGGGCTGTGTCTAATGTGATGTGCGTGGACGAAGCACTTTAAGAGAAGGTACCCTTCTTGGACTTCTTGTGCTTGCTCTGCCTGTCATCCTTGCCCTCCTTGTGCTTCTTGGCAGGAGTAGGGACTTCGGACTGGACAGTCAATATAGGTTGTTTCAGCATTGACCTGTCGACATCGATGACGTTTGACGTCACCGATCCCAAATGCAGTCGCCGATCCCGAAGCTGGAGTCGACAGCGAGACATGTCCCGACGTCTCTTGCGAAGACATTGTTGGAGAAAGAGCCTGTTCCAATAACATGACACAGAGTCTCGCAGTTCTGTTCTTCCTCGTCTGCTTTGAGAACCTGGCACAGTGAGCACAGGAGTCCACCCAGTGCACTTCCACAAGGCACAAGAGGCAAAACGAGTGTCTATCGGGGGGAGCAATTTTGCTGCCACACTTTAGGCACCATTTAAAGAAGCCCCACTGTTTGGCAATAGGCCGGGGGTGGAGTGGAGTAAACTGCCAAAGCAGAGTACTCAAATCAGTTCTGTCTCAACAACTAAGTCTTTTTAGGCAACCCGTAGAAAGAGGAGATAAGAAGAAGAAAAAAATACCAATTGAAGTGAGGAGGGTCCTACCAGTGCGGTGGTCAGAAAAGAACTGGCGGGATTGTCATGCCCCTCTCTTGGTCATGCACACTGGAGTCCTGCGCATGACAGGGGAGAGGGCACAAAAAGCCTTTCTGCTTTAGAAGATACCAATTGGGGTTGGCGTAGGTGTACTATATCCCAGAGGTGTGATGCACAGAGACCACGAAGAAGATCTAATTAGTTTTTTGAAACAATGCAAGCTTCTAATACCAATCATTCAGCATCTTGTATCTCAGAAGTCCATTTGTGTCTCAGAACATATAACCATGAGAACTTACAGCTACGAACAGGAAAACCAAACACCCGAAGTCCTAAATCTTAGCATTCTAAATTGCTGTTATCAGATGATAAATGGGGTAGAACTGCTGACCATTGAAAGGGCTTGAATGAAAGGAGCAGGGTTTTGTCTTTGGTTCCTCTGTGCCTAATCAGATAGTCTCATGTTTGTTTGTTTTTCATATCAGAAAAAACCCTGAAATGATTGATGGAATCTAATTTCAGGAAAGGTACTGTATAAATACGTGCAAAGTAAAAGATCCTGTTCTGTTGCTGGAGATATGTATATAGTGTTGTGACTGGGCTGCCAACTTGGCTATTCATTATGTGCTAAAAGAAGCTGTAATGTTTGATCGTAAGTCATAACAAGAGGTGTCTCTGGAGGACATTAGAGGAAAACAATCATAGCTGAAATAAAGCTGCCAACCACTGTCTCATTCTGATTGCTGGTTGGCTCCTTAAAAGTTCTGCAGTGGTGAGACAGTAGTAATGACTTTTACCATTCACTGCTCTTCAGCTTTGTCTTTTTAAATACTTGACATTAGGATGCATTGCCAAAAACTCGTCCTCAGCTTTATTTATAAAAAAGTTATAACCATTATATGATGATGTCCCTCCCCCCAGGGTGACCCACCAAACTTAATGCACTGATAGATTTGCTGTTGCCAAAACCAGCAGAGTGATAGACCCAGGATGTCATGTAAAATGAGTCTTACCTGAGCACTCTGTATTTTGCTTCTACAGATAGTCTCAAAGCAAAAGATCTTTAAAGTTGTAAGGAGAAGGTCACCTCCATAACCATCACCCCAAAAGAGCTCATCAACATAACAGCCTGAACCACAAGACTCAGGCTGCAGTCAGATGTACAGTTTGATCTGTTGCCATTCCCTTACTGATTGAAAATGCACCATCAGACAGCAGCATCTGTCTGTCGTGCCCCAGTCATCTCCATCCTGGCTCTCCCCCTTTACTGTATGTTTCTTTGATACCTGTGAAAGTCTGGTCCTTTTGGGCTGAGCTAATTTTAAAATGGATTTCCTGTTGTCTGATTGCTCTTTTGTGCATCCAAACTGTCAGGCAGGTCTGAATGGTCTCTTGTTTTCCAGCCATTATTTTTTTACTAGTTAGTGCTGTGTGCAAAACTGTATTTGCACCTCTCTCTCTCCCTCTCCCCCTCTTACAGGAGCTTCTCAAAACTGTGTTTTCTTTATAAAAACTTTCAAAGCAGCACTTCAGCTTTTTTCTATGCTTTGGGGAAGAAGTTAATTGAAAAGATTAGAGAGAGAGGACAGCAGTGAACTACATATCCCAGCAGGCTCATTAGTGCTTGTGTGCATGCTCAAAGGACAAAATAAAAGGCCAACAGCCCCACTCCCTGTCTGCTGCATCTGATCGCTTAAGGACGGTGTGAAAGTGCTTTGAAGAACTGAGTCTGATCAGAATTCTGTTACAAAAAACCCTGGATCAATTACAGGCAGGGCCACAATAGCTCAAACTTGCGCATCTGATCACAGCCTCTGATGGTGCTGACTTCTGCCCATAAATGGTGAAACATCTGCTGCACTCAGGTGAGTCACCCACCTTGTTTCCCAATTTCAATTGTCAGCTAAGCCAAGTTGTACCCATGGAGAATTAGGTAGATGGAGGCAAACACGTAAGGGACAACATGCTGAGCCCTTGCCAGAATGATTTTTTAGCTTCAATACAGCTTTGACTCTGGCCCAGGCATCACCAAGGGCAATGCAGCAACTGAGAGTATCCCAAGATATCACCATGTAGAAGATGGAACTCCCTGCATTGCCTTCCAAGCTGAACTGTCAAGCCAGCCCAGCTGTGGCCAGACCTCTGGCTCACCCCCCCTTCAACAGGGAAAAAAACCTTTCATCCCAACCCAGCATCTGGCGTTCACTGATTATAATGACAAAATCAAGGATGTGCTGTAGTGCACCTGTGAAATTTTGTACTTGACAATCCTGCATAACTATCCATTTATGTTTCAATATATCTTTACCTCAATAAAGAAATAATTCTAAATTAATTAAAATGACCAAAAACATGTCATTATATTAAAACAGCAGGGTTTTTTTCTAGTTCCATGAAATACATTTGTATTATTAATGCCAGGATTTTTAAAGGTGTAATTATGAGGTTCATATTCCAAGTTTACTTAAAGTAGAAACAACCACAGTTTCTAATACGTTGGAGACACTAAAGAAAACCACTCAGTTATGAAGATTTCTTCCAGAAGGATCCTCTGCCACCACTGAACCAAGTACATCTACTACACTTGCAGTAGTTCTTAAAAAAAACCTGGAGCTCACAAGCGTTCGGAGGTTCACAAGGGTACTCCACAGGGTCCATTAACCCATGGGACCCCACAGAATCAAAGCTGTATTTGAACCTAGCTGACAAGTTGAAGTTGGAGGTGAATGGCTTTGTTCTTCTCTCACCATGCCAGTTTCTCAGACCACACAAGAGCAAGATGTGTGGGTGGCACCAGCAACCACAACAGCTAACTTTGCAGCATTCCCTGCACCATTAGCTGCAGCTGTTCCTTTAAACTCTGGCTTTGCTCTAGGCCTACTACTTGGGAAGCAGGCAGGGAGTCATTACCAGGACAATTTCCTCCCGGAGAAAAACACTATAGAAACAATAGCATCTGCCTGAAGGGATCCCTGGGCATCATACAAGGCTTGGAGTAACTGCAGCTTCTGAACTAAAGAATGGGTAGATGTGTATCTGTGCAGGGCATAGCCAGGCTAACAGACATTCTTGTGCATTTCCAGATTTAACAGAAAAAGAAAAGAAAAAAGAATTACCCCTGACAAACCATGTGGGCAACTGTCTTTTTTTGGGGGGGGGGCGTCAATCATAAGAACACAAGAGAAGCCAATGTTGGATCAGGCCAGTGCCTCATCGAGTCCAACACTCTGTCACACAGTGGCCAAAAACACCAGATCAGGAGGTCCACCAATGGGGCCAGGAAACTAGAAGCCCTCCCACTGTTGGCCCCCCCCCCAGCACCAAGAATACAGAGCATCACTTGCCCCAGACTGAGAGTTCCTATCTATACTTTGAGGCTAATAGCCACTGATGGACCTCTGCTCCATATGTTTATCTAATTCCCTCTTGAAGCTGTCCATGCTTGTAGCCACCACCACCTCCTGTGGCGGTGAATTCCATGTTAATCACTCTTTGGGTGAAGAAGTACTTCCTTTTATCTGTTCTAACCCAACTGCTCAGCAATTTCATAGAGTGCACATGAGTTCTTGTATTGTGAGAAAGGGAGAAAAGTACTTGTTTCTCTACCTGCTCTATCCCATGAATAATCTTATAAACCTCGATCATGTCACCCCTCAGCCATCGTTCCTCCAAGCTAAAGAGCCCCAAGCGCTTCAACCTTTCTTCATAGGGAAAGTGTTCCAACCCTTTTATCATTCTTGTCACCCTTTTCTGAACTTTTCCAATGCTATAGTATCTTTTTTGAGGTGTGGTGACCAGAACTGTACACAGTACTCCAAATGAGGTTGCACCATTGATTTATACAGGGACATTATGATACTGGTTGATTTGTTTTCAATTCCCTTCCTAATAAACCCCAGCATAGCGTTGGCCTTTTTCATTGCAGTCACACACTGTCTCGACATTTTCATTGAGTTATCTACTATGACTCCAAGATCTCTTTCTTGGTCAGTCTCTGCCAATTTGGACCCCATCAGCATGTATTTATAGTTAGGATTTTTGGCTCCAATGTGCATCACTTTGCACTTGGACACAGTGAACTCCATTTGCCATGCTGATGCCTACTCGCCCATCCTCGACAGATCCCTTTAGAGTGCCTGACAATCCTCCCTAGTTCTCAGCACCCTGAACAACTTTGTGTCATCTGCAAATTTAGCCACTTCACTGTTTACTCCCAACTCCAAGTCATTAATAAACAAGTTAAAAAGCATCAGACCAAGTACTGAGTTTGTTTACTCCCTCAAAGAACAGGTTAGTGAGACAAGATCTTTCCTTACAGAACCCATGCTGAGTCTTCCTCAATAGATTTTGTTCATCGGTGTGGCTACTAATTTTGTCCTTAATAACAGTTTCCACTGACTTACCCGGTATCAACGTCAGACTGACTGGCCTATAATTTCCTGGATTTCCTCTGGAACCCTTTTTAAAGATGGGAGTGACATTCACTACCTTCCAGTCCTCAGGAATGAAGGCAGATTTTAAGGAAAGATTACATATTTTGTCAGAAGATCCACAAGTTCATATTTGAATTCTTTCAGAACTCTTGCACGTATGCCATCCAGGCCCGGTGATTTATTTGTTTTTAAGTTATCTGTCAGTTGTAGGACCTCCTCGTCACCTCAATCTGACTCAGGTCTTTCAACACCCCTACCGAAATCAGCAGTTCTGGAGTTGGTAAGCACTTCTCATCTTCCACAGTGAAGACAGAGGTAAAAAATGCATTCAGCTTCTCAGCCATTTCCCTATTATCCTTCAGTACACCTTTTACCCCTTGGTCATCCAAGGGCCCCACTCAGTCATACATCCTGAGTAGGCATGCTCTAGCATCCACCAGTTAGACTCATGTTCTCCTCTCAAGCAGGGAGCCAGTTGGTTGGCCAGCTGTTCTGATGGACCTTAACAAATTCAGGTATGTCCATTTGCTTGACTACAGTGTTTGACACACAGGCTTTCTCACTGCTTTCACCCTTCCCACCACCACCACCTATGGGCTATTGTTACTAGCTCTAATGTTTAAAATGGAGTGAAGTGGGGGGAAAGTTGGAAAGTTCTGAGATGAGATTTATTTTTTCATGTCTCAGTTGTCTGTGCATGATCGTAGGCAATACTGTGATCAGTTCTTGAGATCATTTCCCGAATTGATGCTACTGACTGTACAGGCACAACAAGCTGACTCAAAGCATTCTATTCAATGTCAGTCATGTACAGGAGCCATTTGACTATGCAGGCACAAAAATAGGATGAATGGTGATTCCATGCTTTATACAAGTTGGCCAGTTGATCAGCCCAAACAACCCTGACCATGAGGGGTACTGCCTCTTCTATGGTAAATGAGGGGGTTTAGTTGTTGAACTGGGCAAAAGCAGCTGCAAGCTACAATGGCCAAGCAGCACTGTGCACATGCCAGGCTGATCAGCACAGTATTCAGCTCATGGTAAACTTTGCCAGGGAATGTCAAAACAACTTGATCAGGAGTTTGCCTAATATGCAGTCAAGGCCATCTGAACAAGGAATGTTCATGTAACAAGCTTGTTTGCCTCTAAATTCTCAGCACACCTAATTCTGAAAGAGGATGCTGAAGATGCTTTGTCTTTGGTCCCTTATTATCCGGTTTCCAACCAGCTTAGCAGAAGGTGGGGTGGATGCCAGCGTAAACAACTGGCTAAGCTTAAAGCCAGCCCACATCACTGTCTTAAGTTTCAGGATCTCAGCTGGGCTTTTACATATGTTTTACACCAGCACTGACTGTCTGAATAATTAGTTTGACTTCTAGGCCCCTTATAAGAGCTACAAGGTTCACTTGCAACTGTTTAGCTTCTGCAGAGACTTTGAGCATGCTCCACTTTGGGGTGGTGTCACCTTTTTTTGGACATTTATTGGATGAAGCATTTTATTTGCTGAGTAAGTATTTCTCCCTCAACTTAGTGGGAGGTTTTGGCAAAAGAGATTCCAAGGGAGAGCTGACATAGCTGGGCTAATGTTCCTGGGGCTTAACCAGTAAATATCTTTTCTCATGGTGTCCCCAGCAATCTGTCCCCAGTCTTCATGATCTGTTGTCCATGATGATAAATATTTTTATTGCAGACCTTAGTTGCAGGCAATTGACTGACAATACCTTTCTAACTTATCTTATTCCTGTCACCACTCTTGATTTTGGGTAACCTGGCAGCAGAGAAGATCAGTGCTTTTCATCACTGGCTCAGTAGTTAGGCCATTTCTATTTTTAATCCTGTGACAATGGATCAGTGGAACAAATCAGCCCTTTACTAGAATACACTTCAGTGATTTCATATGAAGTTTCAAGAGGAAAAAGTTGCGCTTACATGTGGAAACTTCAAATTGTGTAGTTTAGAACATCCATCCATCTTAACTTGTATCCCACCCTCCCCTGCAAGCAGGCTCAGGGCAGGTCACAAGATAGATATAAAAAATATAATAACTTCTTAAAACCAGAACAATAAGAATCCTGAGTAAAAGACAGATGGTGGGCTAGCAATAATCGATTGGGCAGTTGTGTTGGGCAGATCTTCATCAGGCAGGCGGAAAATATGATACAGTCCTGTTACAGTTGATGGTGACAACTGCTATATGCACCATAAAGTGAGGGCAGTTTGTGCAGGAGGGGCCTAAATGAATGGACCATATTGGGGGGGGGGGAAGAGGAGGACTAAGAGTCCCTAATATCAAGTTGTACAATCAAGCAGCCTGCCTGGTTTGACTGGATTAAAAACCCAAATGAAAGACTGATGAAACTGAAAGCAGCAGATTTGCCCGAAGGCTTACATAGACATCTTTGGATTAAAACAACTGGGGAAACATGTAAAAAAGCTATGAGATGTAATGGTCATGTAATCAGAGACAGTTTACTGAAAAATTGGTGGTCACTTAAGACAAGAATAAGTCCCCCAACATCACCTACAGTGTCACCACTAGATGCCTTTCATGACAAACATGTGAGGAAAAATAATGGCTTTATAATGTATCAAGATACGATCCACAAACATGGGAGAATTAAATCTTGGCAAGTTATGAATGAAGATGGGAAAAAGATACAGTGGTTAATATATCTACAGCTCTCATCAAAGCGTAAAGAAGATATTCATCGGGAAGGAGACAGACTAAGAAATCTGACTGAATTTGAATGATAATATTGAACAAAAAAGATCATCTTTTAGGACACATCTATAAATTTTTATTACAATATGACACAGAAACAGACCAAGTTAAGACATGCATGGTCACAGAATTTTGAGAAAAAGATTTCATTTCAGCAATGGGAAAAACTATGGATGAAAGACATAAAATTACTGTGAGACACGCACTTAGAGAAAAATTGGTATAAAATGTTTTATCGCTGGTGCATTACCCCAAAAGATTTTAAGAAGATGGATAAAAATGATAAAGGACTTTGTTGGGAATGTAAAGACACAGATGGTACCTTTTACCTTATGTGGTGGTCCTGCAAAAAAACTAGTAAATATTGGGTAGAAATACATACTGAAATTCAAAAATTTGCTGTGTTACCAGAGACAATGTTACAAGGAATCCTATCAGTGAACACAGACAGAACTATACATGAATTGCTTGTATATGTTAACTGCAGCAAGAGTAGTAATTACAGCAAAGTGGAAAATCAAAGATTCGACCAAAAGATAAATTTGAAAATAACTGTCAAGTTTTCTATGATTACTATAACCAATCCTATTAGACATGCAGTTGAATGGTTTATATTGGCTGAGGACAGACTGGCAATCTGGAGCGAGATGAATGCGGAGGAAACTGCTGCAGGGGAAAAACTCAGCGGGGCTGGCCATTCACACCGGCCAGTGTATTGCGCAATGGTGCCAATACAGAGCGTTCAGACTGCTGAGGAGTGGCCCCATGTGGGCCGGCCTCCGCAGCTCGTGATAGGGCTGTTTTGGCAATTTGCGCATGTGCGCACATGCGCAAACTGGCAAAACGCCGCGTTCACACTGCCGCCTCCGCTTGCCTCCCGCCTTCTTCTGGTTCACACTGCCTGGAAGCGGGAGGCAAGCGCAAGACGGCCCCTAGACACCGGTTTCTCACGGTGTCCTGTTAAAGTGGATGGAAAGCGAGTGGGAGACGGGTAAGTGCGAAACGGAGCTGACGGACAGATGCGCATGTCTGAACGCGCTCCCTTCTTCCACTTCCAATGTGGGGCTGTCCTGCTTTACATTGCCAGTCTGTCCTCAGCCATTATATGATAGCCTCAGTATGAAATACTAAAGATGTTTTCTTTCATATGATTTTTATTGTACCAAACTGTTATTCATGGTTTATCATATAACTGATAAGATGGATAAGATAGGATAAAAGTGTTAATATATTATGAGAAAATGGTAGAATGTTTAGTAGGTTGTTATAGTGGTTTTCAAATTTATAATGTTAAATTTTCTTAAACTTCAAGTATTTGAATCAAGGATTGTCCTTTATATTTGCAAAAAAATGCCCTTTATACTATGTTTTGGTAATTTTACCTTTTACTCTTTCCTAGGGTTGCCAAGTCTGGATTGGGAAATACCTGGAGACTTTGGGGGTGGATCCAGGAGAGGGCGGGGTTTGGGGAGGAGAGAAGCCTCAGCATGGCACAATGCCATAGAGTCCACCCTTCAAAGCAGCCATTTTCTCCAGGGGAGCTGATCTCTCTCAGCTGGAGATCAGTTGTAAAAGCGGGGGATACCCAGGCCCCACCTGGAGGCTGGCAACCCTACTCTTTCCCCATAACCCCTTTTACATTCTGTATTCCTTCAAAAAGCTCAGAATAAAAATTATATTTAAAAAAAGAGGAAGAGGATGAGGGAGAAAAATACCCTGCCCTTCACTCAGAGTCTCAGAGTGGCTTTCAACTCCCTTCCCTTCCTCTCCCCACAACAGACATCCTGTGAAGTAGGTGGAGCTGAGAGAGCTCTGTTTTTAGCTCTGTTGTGCATGCTTGTCAGAGACTCTGGTGGGGTCCCCCAGTGTTATTGCTCCTGGTTCCCTGCCTGAAACCCATAGACAACTTTCCAGACCTCTGAGTCCCTGAGGTTGGATGCACACAAGAAAACCAGAACTGGTAAAAATTTATAAAGGTCTATTAAATTATTAAAATAATTGACTATGCACTACAGTCTCTTAAGCTTAGCAACAAGGAAACAAAAAAGCTAACTTTTCTAATACACTGAATACCTCAGTATTAGATGGACACTCTCTTGCAGAATAAAATCCATGCAGTAGCATAAAAGAGTTGCAGTCCATCATGATGAAACATTACATATCTAAGCATACTAACTAGCAAGGCATTATCATAACTTTCTCTGGCCTATACCGTTATTATAGCTTTCTACTCTATGGCATCAGGTGGTCTCTCAGGTCCAATCAAAACTCTTCTTCTCAGAAACTTTCCAGAGTATGTTGGCAACTGCTCCTAATTCTCCCCCTTCCATCTGGTTATACAAGGTTCTCACAATTTTCCCAATGACCACATTCTTGCATCTGGTCTTGAATGAGATAAAGATTCTAGTTGCAGGAACACTGAAATCTCGAAAACCTGTGAGCCTGACAAGGCCTCAAATTAACCCTTGAGGGGAAATTAGGCTGCTTAGCCTCACAATGACCCTTATGCTATTCCACTCATTCTTTTCTGATATACTCCACATGTTAACAAAATATATAGGTCTGCCACAATAAGCTGGCCAACCACTCCTTGCACTTAACTCATATAAATGTTTGTGATATTATAATTACTCATTTATCTTGAACATCTAGTGCCTTTTTCATATTATGACAGAAGACTGTCTAAGCAACTTACTCTCCTCTTGAGTGTTTTGAAATTTTAGAGACATGCAGTGCAATCCTTAAGAAGTTCCTGCTATAAATCCTAGAAGTGTTTCTCTTCTGTCATTAGAAATATTGCCTTATGACTACTGACAGAACTCTTAAATAAACCGTGTTTAGTAAAAAAGCTCAAATAAACATCCTAGCTTGGGGGGGATATGGAGCTTGATTGCCAGTTCCTTTTAACTATACATAGCACTGCATGGCTGTCTTTTTCCAGTTTTACAGTATTTCACTTTGACTGCCTTGTGATCATTTGCAGAGATATCAGAACTGATGCAAATCATTTGGCATGTGAACTTCAGAGCTGGCAACATAATGTTTGATGTTTAATTACAGTTTTCCTAACTGATCAATGCGCCTGTCTGGAGACTCAAGATTTTTTTTGCCACGTTATACATCAATAATTATGAATAGACTGGGAAGCATCCATATTTGGCTTCACTTCTCTTACTGCGGTTCAGAGGCCATGGAATCTGTTTCAAGTGTCAAACAGATAGAAGGGCAGAATTAAAAAATGACAGATAATGTGAAGCATGAGAACTAACCTATAAGCATACAGCATGAACAAGATCTTTGCAGATGGATAGTGCAATTTGTAATTTTTCAACCTAGAAAGTGCTTTTAAATTACCTGAATATGAAAGCTGCAATCAATGCCAAGAACAATGATTAGGATAAAATTCTCAGCTTTTCTCTACAGGGCACCAGTGGGAAATGTTTCAACAACTCTGCAGGAACTAATTGTTTCAAATCCAGAAGGCTTCATTCAGATATAATGGCAACTCATTGTTTGCTGCAGCATGAACAAGCCTACTCATAAGACCTCTGGTATCTTTCCACCATACACAGCAACATAAGAACCTAATTCCAAGATTCCAGTCTGGGAACTGCTTGGAATTATGCTTTGTAGGGCAAGCATAAACTATAGTTGGAAAGTTCGGGTGTACCAGCAAATTATGTTTTGATTTAATTCCAGATCCAACTAATTATCTTGCTGCATGGACAGGGTAGTCATCGTGTACATGCCTGAATGCCCTTCAAGGCTTGTTCACATAACAATATGTCGTGGTTTTGTTATGGCTGAACCAAGACTAAGATTCATTTGTTTGGGGACATAATTCTGACAAAAAATAACTCGTGGAAGAATTTTCACTCACTGTTACAGAAATAAAATATTCAATAGCATATCATTAAAGCCCTTTTCAGCAACTAGTCCTTGGGCTGGAACCTATTAGTATGAACAAGAGTCAGCTTTGACCACCAAAGAGGCTACACTGTGGATTTAATAGACAAATATCATGTGAGATAGGAGCTATAGCAAGGAGACAAACTGGATGAGATCAGTGCTGGTTCCATGTTCTGGAGGGCCCTGGGCAGACAGTACCCAGGGGTCCCCTCACACCCACCACTAGGTCCCTCTCATGCCTCCCTTTAATTCCACCCACCCACAGAACGTTCACTTGACTGTTTGTACTTCCCCACATATACACCCTCTCACTGCCTGTGCCACCTTCATGCCCTTTTCCCAACTGCATGCCAGCTGTGTGGCTGCTGTGGCCCTCAGGAGTGCTATCACTATGCACTACCTGCATGCACTTCCCACTCCATGCTGGAAGCTGGAAGTATGGGTGGTGGAGTGCTTGTAAACAAATAGGCAGTGAAGGGCACATGGACAGGTGACAAGAGATATGCATGGGTGGCAGGTCAGTGACAGTGGGCCTTGCAAGAAGCTGCAGGCCCTGGCAGCTGCCTCACCTCAGGGTATGCTGGCGCTGGCCCCAGATGAGGTAGAGCAGAAAAGTTGGCTGGATCCAGTTTCCTTAAAACATACTGGCCTTTGTATGTTCAATAGACTGTGAAAACAGAAACCATGTGTGCGCACACTGTACATGTGTGGAACCTTCCCATGCAATTGGTACCACTGCTTCTGACAGAATTCCTGACCTAGTGAAGAGTGTGTCTCACAGTCTACTGAATACACATGGGGACTGCTCCCAAGGTTCTATTCTCTACACTTCATCAATATGAGTTCAAGAAACAAAGAGTGTTTACTGGAAAAAGGCTTTAGAAAAACAGATAATGAATTAGCAGGCTGAAAGTTAGGTCCTTTGCTTCTTTCTGGAAAGGCTCTTGTATCTTTAAAAGCTGCACCAAAAGGCGACAAAGAAAAATGGTTCAAAGATTATGCAGTCTCATCCAGACTCATGGCTTTTGATCTGGATATGGGTACAAAATCCTTGCACGCAGCACCTCTTACTATGAAAACCATTATCCTACATAAGAGTATTCCAGCTTCTGACTGTCTTCTGTGGGCAGGTCAAATAAACTTATCTCATAAAGTAGGTATTATTATATTTATACAGCAGTTCTGATAGCAGTTCAAGGTGATGCCAACTTTTTTTATTGTGTTTACTCTCCAGTAAGTTTGCTCTGCGCTTCACTGTACATACACAACAACCATTGCCTGTTGGTAGTGCAAATAAGGAAGGCAATAATATACCTCCATCTGTAGCCAGCTACCTGCAGATAGAGAGAGAATGAATGAAATCCCTCTCACCACTGGTCTGCTTCAATTGGTGCCTGGCAGCAGAGATGGCTAGCTAGGACAACAGGAAATCTAGGGAGAGATACTACTGCCTCCCTTTGATCTTTTCACTACTGCTCCCACTCAGGGCTTTTTTGTTGTTGAAAAAGAGGTGCCAGAACTCTCAAGAGGGAAATGAAGTTTTCAAACTGTATACTGAAAGCTCATGAACTTTTAAACATTTTAAAAAGAATTTTGTCAAAGAGGTTCTGGAACTCTGTTCTGGTGCGTTCCCCCAGAAAAAAAAGCCCTGCTGTTGTAGGGTTGCCAGCTCCGGGTTGGAAAATAACTGGAGATTTTTTTTGGGGGGGGGGGGGGGTGGAGCCTGAGGATAGTGGGATTTGGGGAGGGGCAGGACTTAAATTAGGTATAATGCCATAGAGTCCACCTTCCCAAATGGCCATTTTTTCCAGGTAAACTAATCTCAGTCACCTAGAGATCGGCTGTAATCC
Organism: Lepidodactylus listeri; assembly: GCA_029233225.1. Lineage (NCBI taxonomy): Eukaryota > Metazoa > Chordata > Lepidosauria > Squamata > Gekkonidae > Lepidodactylus > Lepidodactylus listeri. Next base: position 53,482,854 of record JARCFY010000012.1, read on the forward strand.
TAGGAGATCTCCAGCCATCATCTGGAGGATGAAAAAAGGAACAAAATATACAGTTTACATATCAATTGTTAAGGGATTTACTCTAAATGATAATATAAGGACTCAGCAAAACGCAGCAAAAACACTCACCTACATAACTTCATAAGGCATCAATATTCCTTTCACATGCCCGTGGTTATTCACCCTTTTCTAAAGAATATATACTAATGAAGTTATGTAGGTGAGTGTTTTTGCTGTATATTTTACTATTTTCTAGAATTGTGCTATTGTCATTGAGACTTTCTTTGAATGAGCAAGAGACTGGAAACCTTTTGTATGTATGAAGTTTTAACACATGTTAAATTTATATTTATACTGTACAATCAGTGCATGCCCTCACTGTTTATATATTTTGCCACCACAGCCGGAATAACAAGACAGACAACAGTTTGGAATTAAACAAGGGCCACTTTATTTACTATTTAACAGAACACTGCAGCAATGGGCAAAACTAAGCAAGCACAGGAACAGGCAAGGCAGGCGTCACTCCACGACACAACCTCCTTGCCCTTGATATGGGCAGGACACCGAGCTCCAGTCTTGAGCCAGCCAAATTCTGGCTCGTAACCAGCAGCCCTGCACACTGGTAGCCCCCCAGGAGCTCCTACCCCTGAGACTGCACAGACCTTCAGGGAGGAGCCTAGCCTGAGAGGTTCCCAGAGGTGATCACCATTCACCACCCCGGACCGCACGGCCCTAGGGCAGTTCCTGATGACCTTCTGTTCCCAAACGGGATATGCCGCGAGGCGCTCACCAGTTCCGTTTTCTTGCTTACACAAACCTGCCAAGTGACCGATCTATTTAACACTCATCCACCACCTATGCCCTTATCCCACTGCCCCCAGTGTAAGGTAGGCAAAAACACCCCCACCAAAATAGCCAATCCTGGTAAAGGTGAAAAATTCCTACCTGGCCCAATGGCGACTAGCAAGAGCCTACACTGAGAACAGGGCGGATGGGTGGGTGAGCACTCGGAGCAACTGCAAGGAGTGGGGTGGGGCGCAGCCTCAAAAGGCAGCTAGCCCCACCCCCGGCAGCTCTGTGCCATGCCAGGGCGCAGCTGTTGCTGCCCCGCATCCCGGCACAGCAGCAAAGTGGCCCCCCAGGTGCCATCGGCGTTGCCGGGCACCAGGGAGCCCTGTTCCTATGGTTGTTCACAGTCAATGTTCGGATGAAGTCTCCTGCAAAACGAAGCACCATTCCGGATACCTTCATCAACCACATCCTTATGGACCACTAATCATTGATTTTTATATATATGTATTTTGAACTTTAGAATTTGTTATACAATGCTTTAAATAGATAGCGCTTTATTTGCAGTTTTCTTTGTTTCTTTTTTCATGCTTTTTGAGACTGTGACTTCCCCACATTTCTTGTGATCATCTGGAGGATGGTAACCCCATCACTGTTGGGAAGGAACCACCGGTCAGAAATACAGTCCCCTCTTGGAACAACCACATGTATTAACTTCTAGCTATTTGCCTTCTTTGTAACCCAGCTTGTGGACAAACAGTTGAAAGGCCTGGTATAAATGTTCAAATACATAATACAAAATTTTGATCAAAATCCACTTAGTTGCCTATATAAAAAGATATCACTCACATTTATATCTGTACTAGCCTTTTTCTGATATATCACAAATGACCAAAGGATCTTGCTGTTCAAGAAACTGAATTAAGAAATAGGTTAGTCCATCAGCAATTGCTCTTAGTACTGCTGCATTTGTGTAATCTTACATTACTATAACAGACCTTCAGAAACATACTTAATGTTAAGAAAATGTCAACAATTAAAGTACTACTCTTTTCAGATGTTTGCTATCTTCTGCCAAAATCCAGGAGGATCTTTATATGGGATTTCCTTCCCTTAAAAAAAACATGATCATTTCCCTCAACAAAAAATAACTGCCAGAAACCATTACATCTGAATTCTAGTTCAAACTAAATGCGTCTTGCAGTTGAGTATCCTCACCCCTCACCACCCACCTTCAAACAAAGCAAGTTTGACTGAAGGCATGGAAGTACTGTGGCTACTTTATTACTCAAAAGTGTGCTACCCATCAAATGATTTTTTTTTCTTCAAGGGGAAATATGCAGACTCCCTGGAGTAAAACAAACAAACAAACAAACAAAAAACTCAGATTTGTTGGGAAGGGTTAGTAACTGCAAAAATGAACCCAAAGAGAAAGGTAAAAGTCACCTGCTAACCTTCCATCAAAATATTTCATTTGGGCCCTGATCTGGATAGCCCAGGCAAGCCTGATCTTGTCCGATCTTGGAAGCTAAGCAGGGTCGACTCTGGCAAGTACTTGGATGGGAGACCTCCTTTGGGATATCAGAGGCGGGTGGGCAGGGGCAGGCTTTATTCAGCCACCTCTTTGAATATACTCCAGGCCCCAGTAGGAGTCAGTCACCAGAGGTTGCCATGACTTCCAGGTGCACACCCATCCACACGTGCACACACAAACATATGGAAAAAATATTTCATTTGCTTTGGACTACAAATTATATAATCCCATCAATTTCCCCCCCAATGGAACTTGCTCCAAAAAGTGTACAGGATTAAAAATGCAGATACTAAAAAGTTTGGTTTCAGCTCCAGTTTTTTTTAAAAATTTTTGGCAATGATACCAGATCTTTAAGTGGAGTGGATCCACAGAGCCTTCCTCCAACTTAATTTGCTCTTGTGTTGGAGGAAGTTAAGTTAGGCTGGAGGAAAGCTGCAAACTTTGCTTGGTGGAGTAGTAGGACAGGGCTAGAATTTACCCCATATATAATATAATAAAAGGCTACATAAGTGAAATATTGGCATTCTGTAGTTCCAAGACCAAAATGGAATGTTGCAGCCAAAGTTCCAATCCCCAACACATCTATGGGAGAGTCAAGCATATGCTTGGGTCTCCAACTGCTGAAAGACATGTAACTTAGAAGTTTTCCACTAGGATAGGACAGTGCCCTTTGGCTTTTTGATATCTAAATTTCCCAGAACTTTTTATGTCTCAGGACATGCATAGTTCACTAAAACCCCCATGTCTTTGTGGCATTTCTGCTTTCTTCTTCTGTACTGTCTACCCAGTGCTTTGAAATGCTCTTCCTCCATCTGACAGCTCAGTATCTCGCAGAGTGTCACTTTATAACCCAAGTTTTTGATCTAGAAAGGCTTGCGTAACTAGTATCAGCAGCTGCTGCTAAATCACCTGTCAAATTTGCACAGCTTTCACTCTATTTAACCTGGATGTCAAGGTTTGCTTTGGGGGGAGGTGTCCATAATTTTATTAATGCTGTTAGAGTCTGTCATAATCTAGCAAGGGCTTGCTGTACAGCGTTGTTGTTGTTGTTTTAGTAACATCTTTGCCATGGAGGACAGTCTACAGCAGAACAAATTCCAAATTAATGCTGCTGCCTTCTGCAAAACAGACTGTTTATTTATTAAAAAATTATTTGAAGCCATTAGACAGAGATGTTACAAACAGGGAAAATGTGAACACATACAGATAATTAAGTGAAAACCATTCAGTTGCTTTCCGTGTGTGTGTACAGGCTTAGACTAGAGTGAAGACTGTGTTGTTTATCTCAACCATTTTCAAGCAAAATCTCATTAGAAAAATGGAAACACACATGTTACCAAGCAAGACTGACATCAGGCTTGTGTCCTTTGAATTACATTATTCCACTGACACTAGAAATGAAATTCTACATCCAGTTCAGAGCAGTGGCAGAGTCTCCTCATAAATTTTCCAAAATCACTGTTCATCTTTGGTCTCTCCCGGATCTATATGAATGAGATGGTAGAATTCTGTGTAGGGTTGCCAAGTCCTTGTGACTTACCGGCGGGGGGGGGGGGGTCCTCCTGGGTCCGGGAGCTTCCCTGGCACGCGCACCACGATGATGTCAGGATGACGCTCTAGCAATCGCCCCCAAACTCTATGGTATCATAGAGTTTTTGGGCGGTTGCCAGAGTGTCACCCTGGCAATGCCCCCAACATGATGATGTCACTTCCAGGTGATGTCATTACGCTGGAGAAGTCATCCTGACTGGATGACTTTGGGGGTGGGGTTCCCCCCGCTGGCCGAATGCTGGCCGGCAGATCGGGAACCCCTGTAGTGGGGGATCCGCCGCCCCCCGGGCTGACTTGGCAGCCCTAATTCTGTGGTAGTATAACTGGCTGTACCATATCAGAATGTAGGTTGAAGAATTACATATTTAGTGTTACCATGTAACAGAGGTGTCAAACTCATTTGTTACAAGGGCCAGATCTGACATAAATGTCACTTTGTTGGGCTGAGCCATGCGTGCCATAAAATGTAACACAAAGTATTGGAGATATAAACTTTGTAAAGGTGATTTCTGATGTTGAATGGCAACATCAGAAGCCTGACTGGATAAGGTGTGACATGCATAAGGGTAGTAATAGTAGTAATAGTAGTAGTAGTAGTAGAAGAAGAAGAGGAGAAGGAGGAGAAAGAGGAGGAGGAGAAGATTGGATTTATACTCCACCCTTCACTACTTGAAAGAGTCTCAGAGCAGCTTACAATCCCTTTTCCTTCATCTTCCCACAACAGACACCCTGAGAGAACAGCTCTGAAAGAATTTATGACTGACCCTAGGTCACACCAGCAGCTGCATGTGGAGGAGTGGGGAATCAAACCCGGTTCTCCCAGATGGACTCCCAGAGTCCATGCTCCTAACCACGACACCAAGCTGGCTCTCCAGTAGTGGGCGTAGAGATACCAGCATTGGATACAGGAGAGCTAGGACTTCATTCCAGGAGGATGCAAAGAATAAATGGACATAAGTCTGACATCAGAAACCACAACATTCAAAAACCAGTGGGGAAACTAACCTTCCAGGACATTCAGTTGCTGACCTAACAGTTCTGTTACAAAGGAAATTCAAAGGGAGATTAGAGAGATTGCTGAATTGCAACTGATAATGAAGCTTGATAAATACATCCTCCTGGACTGAACTGAGACCTAGGTTTCCTGTCTCATTACCAATGCCTGCTATTATAATTTGGAACCTGGAATCACTCTCCAAGCTATAAGGATTGGAGTCACCTTCTAGCTGTATCTGAAGAAGTGAGCAGTGACTCACAAAAACTCATACCCTGTCACAAATTTTGTTTGTCTTTAAGTTGCTACTGGATTCTTGCTTCTTTCCACTAATAAAGACTGCAAGATGTGCTGTTAGGTTTCTTTTTTTCTTCTTCAACTGTTAAAACTGGAGAGGGGGATCTCTCCAACTGAAATAATGTGTTGATTTCAGACTGGGCAAAATCCACCTACTGCTAGTGATGATAATGGAACAGTTAAAAAACAAAGGGGGGGCCTTAATGTGAAGAAAGGCAGCCAGTGAGGTGGGAGGGGAAAGAGGGAGACATGTTGAGCTGGAACATATGGAACCATAAATGTATTTTAAATACTTAGCCATCTTCTTCCAGTCATTAAACAATGGAATCCAATTCAAGTGTTATAATTCCTCAGCAGAGTTTTTCGGGAAAAAAAAAACCAGAATTCCAGATAGGCACAAAGAAATCTAATCTAGGAAAAAACTCTTCAAAATAAGCCAAAATTATTTATTTTTAATTCTTCTTTCCCTTTATCCCAACACATCTTTTTGCTGCACCCCTTCCTTTTAATGTATGTGTATGATCAAGTCTCAGAGTAAACAGTGGAGCAGGGCAATCACAATGTAAACTGCACTTGTTAAAAGAATCCCCCCTCCCTCCTGCTGAAGAACTCTGTGTGTACATGAAAACTATACTTGGAATAAAAATTAGTTGGTCTGAAAGGTGCCACGGGACTCCAACTTTGTTCTTTCCCCCCCTTCCTCCCCAAAGGAGGAGGAGGGGGAGGAGAGCTCAGCCAATGGAGGGAATGGAGGCTTAACTTTGTATCTCTCCTGCACAATTGAGGGAGCTGGGCAAAAGCAAGCTGCAGTGCAGCAGCAGCCCTGGAGAAGGAAACAGGAGCTAGCAATTGAGAGAGCTGGGCAAAAGCCAGCTGTGGTGCAGCAGCAGCCCCAGAGAAAGAAGCAGGAGAGAGCCAGTTGCTTGTGGGCCAGATATGAGCTCTGCATGGGCCATTTCCAGCCTGTGGGCTGTATGACTGACACCCCTGAAACTTCCAGCATATTAGAGGAAAAGGCTCTAGCCCAGTTTTTCGCATGCTGTGCTGATGTTCGCTTACTGGGGATTATTAATGTACAGAAACTTTGACAATTTTTGAGGAAACCATTGCCTGCAGTATGAAGCATTCATTCTCACTTACTAGCACCACCCTTCTTCAGGTACAAAGACCCCTGGCCAGAGCAACCATGATGAAACTAACAAATTTCAATGCAAAACAGAATTTGAATTATCATCAACATACAGAGTCCTTGGTCTCACAAACTAATCACTAGGGATGGGGACAATCTGTGAAAATGCAGCTGTGCCTTTTTTGTGAACCATGGACTATCAAGAACTTTTAGCCACCTCACGAACTGGTTTGGCTCATGAGGTGCTAGAACACCCCCCCCCAGTGTCCCAGAGACACCAGACTCACAGAGGACTACAGCAGACTCTCCTCTACCTGCCCTCCAAGTATGCTGAGGACTGGATTTAAGGGCTCCAAGTTGTGGCCCCCCAAAGAAGGTGCCCCCAGGAAAGTGTCATCTGGGGAAATGACAGGTGGCCATTTCCACAGAAAGCACTTTCCTGGGGACACCTTCTTTGGGGGGGGGGCATAACTTTGACCCCTTAAATCCAATCCTCACCAAACTTGGAGGGCAGGTAGAAGACAGTCAGTTAGAGATCCCCTGTAAGTTTGGTGCCTCTAATTGCACAGGAACCATTCTATGCACTTCTGAACCTGCACCTGTCAAAATGAAGCTTGGTATCTCTAGCTTGCATAGGATTCATTTTATACACTCCTGAACCTCCTGAACTTGCACCTGTCAAAATGACTGCTGTGGCCATTTTGACAGGTGCAGGTTTAGGAGTGTATAGAACAAATCCTGTGCAAGCTAGAAACATCAAAGTCACAAAGGACTTCCCCTGGATACTCCTCTACATGCCATCCAAGTTGCTGCTTTGATGTTGTAAATAATTTGACTGAGTGGAGACAGTCTGTTTGGAAATGTATCCACTTGTGAACTGGCACAAACAGCTTAAAAGTTCATGGAAAGTTTGTGTTGGTTGACCTGCCATGAACCTGATTTCATGAACCACGAGCTGGCCAAAATTAATCTCATACTTGAGTTTGTGAACCAGTTCATACCCACCCCTAATAAACATTGTTAAACTAGAACATGGTTTTGTATTATGTGTGATAAAATATCTGTATCCCAAGAAAAAACTAACCAATCATAATTTAAGAAATTTTCACAACATCTGGAATGTTGAAGACATTTCATTATTTTTAAATACTTCAAAGATTTTAAAGCATGAATACAATTAAGAGAATTTATGAAAAATGTCTTACAAATCCCTCCCCTTTCAGAATATTCTAGTTACTGCCAGGACTCATTCTGGTTCACTTTTGTGTGTGTGTGTGTGGGGGGGGGAGTAGTACCTTGATAAACTACTATAATGAATCGCAATGTTAGGAGCACATGCTGGTTTCAACCATGAACTGGTTAACAGTTAACCCAATACATTTTTGGTCCATGTGTGAACCCTATCACAATGCAATAGTCATGAAAAAAGGGAACCAGAGAGAACAAAATGGCTTCAGTGCGACTTATAATTTAGTAACTAGTAAGACTTTATAAATCAAGAATTTCTTGTTTCTCTTAGTATGCTTTACTGAGAACCATTAAATATATATAATTTATATACCACGTTGCTTTTGAATAATACATGTTCAACTGATCAGACATAGACTAGGAACAGGGATGTGCAGGAGTGACAGTCTCATGAATCACACCCATAATTATACAATAAAGAAGCATATAATTCAACAATATATCAGGGAGAGCAGGGTTTTCTCTGTTGTGGCCCTGGTTCTTCAGAACCCTGTCCCCAGTTATTTTATTGCAACTTGTTTGAATTAATTAAAGCTGAATGTAAACATGATTATTAAATAATTAGCCATAAAAAGAGAATGTAAGAACCTAAGAACAACCTTGCCAGATCATATCATCATCTAGCTTCACGCAGTTTGCCCTGGTGGGCCAATAAAGAGGACATAGAGACCACAGCCTTCCTATGATGTTGCCTCCTAGCATTAGTATCCATGGTTTAACTGCCTCTGGATGTGGAGGTTCCCCTAAATAATTATGGCTAGTAGCCACAGATGGATCCATCCTCCATGAATCTGTCTAATCCCCTGCGGAAGCCTTCTATGCTATTGCTGATTTTTCAATCACATGCTGACAAAGTGTCTCCAAAAAGTGTTTGCAAGAGAGTGGGACACATAAAAACAGCTTATCCTGGTGAGAAGCTTTTCACAGAGTTGTTTTAAAGTGACATCAAAGTGGCTGCTTGGTCTTGCAAACAGGGCCTTAAAAGGCAGATCATACTCTTCACCACACTCATAAAAGGTGAACACATTATTCCGTTAACATTCCTAGCTGTTACTGCCATGGTTGGCTAAAGTACATCAAAGAGTAGCCAATTCACATTAAGACATTTTGAACAGGTGTCCCCAGCAACAAACTGATGCACATTTATGCACAGTGCATGCTTTGCATTTGAAGCAGAGGACAGATAAAGCAGAAACACCCTTTAATGAGGCCACATTAATTTACACATCATTTAAGGAGCATGAAAGAGTAACTAGTAAACTAAGATAATGGATTATAGCCTTTTCTTAACAAAGAGTAGATGTTAAGTGGTTAGTGTTTTAAGCCATAAGTGGGAAAGATGCTCCCATCTTCCCGTTTTGCCGTTAATGGATCCCAGATGTCAGCTCTGCCCTTCAACTTTCTAATGAGTCACAGCTGTGAGCCCCTCTTTTCAAAGCTGAAATATAAGGCAGTTCCCACAGTGAAGCTTGTTCTCTGAAAGTTCATCAAGAATAGGGATAAACATCACATGCACTGTAAGAGAAACCTAACATAGAGAAAAATGTCAATAAACTGATGTAATCTGAACTTTTGCAAAAGTGCAGCCCGAATGATTACAATCTCAATACTTTACACTTGACTCAAGCATAATTTTCAGAAGGGATCTGAACCCAGATTCAAGGATGACAAGTGATCAACCAGGGCAGTTTTGGATGTGTTGTTGTATGAAGTGTATCACATTTGTTTTCAGTAGCGTGGCTGTTTAAGACAGCATGTTAACGTTTTTCCTACCATAGAGAACAATGGAGGGAATGGGGGCAACCTGTTTGGGGGCCTGTAGAATTGGACTCCCTGGTCCAATCTTCTTGAAACTTGGTGGGCATTTCAAGGAGAGGTCCCAGCAGCTACCCTGCAAGTTTGGAGCCTCTCCCTCTAACCCCCTCCCCTCCAGTGGCTTTTAAAGTTGCCACTGAATTTCAGTGGCAATTCGGCGGCGAGCTGAATCAGATTAGAGAATCTGATTCAGCCCATGGCTGCCCTACTGGCCAGTTCTGAGCTGGCGGAGCTTTGCTCCGCCTTGCTCTGGCCCCAACAGACCCCTGTCTGTGTGTGTGTGTGTGTGTGTGTGTGTGTGTGTGTGTATATATCTCCCCCAACAACAGCATGTGTGAAACCAACTTCCTACTATGCAACCCATGTACCAGCATAGGGAAATCATACCTAAAGTTCCCAAACACACATTCATTAAGGATGCAGCCAGCCAGTAAATCTGAAATATAGTAGATAGGTCAAGATGCAATCCTTGGCTTCATTTTGGGTCTGATTTACAAATTAACCCAGCCCCTTTAAGAACAAAAAGAAAGGGGGGGGGGAAGAATGTGAACATTGCTCCATTTCCACCCCAATAAAGACAGCTGCTCCACAGAAATGGAGTACTGCCTCCCAACCCATTTAGCAATAAAGGTTTTCGTACAATGAAGAGTACAATTCAGCCTGAGTTATACAATGTAGCTGTGAACTCACTGGGAAAATCTGAAATCAGCAAAACATGCAGGTCATAGATATTTTTACTGAGAAGTAATTCCCAATAAATTCAAATGGGACTTGTTTCCTAGTAAATTTGCATGGCAGCCTTAGCAATTATGTTGTTGGCAGAAAAGATTTAATTTGCTAAGAGGAGAAAGGAGGAAAGTGGAGAAGTAGAAAACTTCCATCTACAAGAGAAATGAAGAAAATGGCCGACTTTCCATCTTCTTCTGGACTGACACTTCCGGGCTCAGGCTTGTAGGCAGGACATCTCCCTGGACCAGGTCTTCTCAATCCAAAATCTGACATTCCTCTTCTTCAAGTTGATAGAGTTCAGCAGCCCTTTCTACCTATAATATCTTGAAGGCCACACTAAAATGTCAACCTAAGTACATTCTTTCCCCCAGGTTTGTTTTTGCATAAGATCGCCGAAAGACATAATCAGTCTTGACAGTCATTCCTTTGAAACGTGCCCATCTTCTTGGTGTCTTTCTGACAAACTCATATTATACATACTCCAAAACAGAAACAGCTGTACAAACAAGTGCAATGCAGCTTGCTGAAGAAATATCTGCACTGTGTACACTACCCTTCTTGATACCTCCCAATTCTCATTGCTCTTTTTTGTTTCCGTGGCTTCATTCCTCCACCCTACCTGCTTTTTCTCTGTTTGCTCTGCCAGTTGTCACAGGCAGATAATCCTTCATTTCTACTCTGAATAAACAACTGGCTTCCATGGCAGCAGGGAAAGGAACACAACAAATACTTCTCCTGAACTTGTATATGGGCTATTCAGTTTTCAAGCCCCCCACCATGCAGAGGCAAAGGTGGAAAGGGGCTTCAGAGGGAGAAAGCAGAGGTTGCTATCGCACACACTAAATAATCCACTTTCAGTGCACTTTCGAACTGGATTTTACTATGTGAACTGGCAAAATCCAGGTGGAAAGTGCACCAAAAGTGGATTGAAAGTGGATTATTTAGTGTGTGTGACCGCAGCCAGAGATTGTTTTATTCTGATCTCCCAAAGAAGCTCTCTTTCTCCTTGGTTCACAGGCATCCTTTATGGCTAGTGCCAATCCCCCCCCCCCCCACCCTGAGAGATGTGTGGCTATCCTGGGTCCCAGTTTACCCCTCTCAAAGAAGTTCTTACAAGGTATACAACAATTTTCACATCCAGAGGAACACAACATTAGTTGTGACTTAGTTTGTGTGTGTAACAGTGCAGCCCTATGGAGAGTTACTCCTTACTGGTGGGTCCAGAGTGGAATAACTTTGAATAGGATTGAACTGTAATTCACTTGGGCTGAGGACAGATTGGCAGTCTCGGCCACTCTGCCTCTGCTTCAGAAGCGGAGGCAGAGCGGCCGTTCAGATGGCCGCATCTGCCCCCAGGAGGCGGCCCGGAAAAATCGCGTCCAGCACCGCACTCCTCCCGTACCAGCCGAGCACCACTTCAAAGTGGTGCTCGGCTGCTGCGGCGCGCCGCACACATGCGTTCCACCCGCTGGAGTGGGTGTGAATGCACGCGGGCAGGGGCAGCCGTGCGGCGTCTGCCCACGGCTGCAGGAAGCCGCCCGCAGTCTGAACGCTGTGGGCGGCTTCCTTCTGGCGGCGTGCGAACGCCACACCATGAGGGAAATTCCCCCCGCCCCAGTCTGCCGCGCCGCGGAGGCGCAGCAGACTGGCAGTCTGTCTTCAGCCTTGAATAGGTAGAATAAATCAGTAATTTTTTCATTTTAACAAGGGGTCAGCTCAGGAACCTGAGTTGCATTAGCTGGGAAACTTCTGCTTACATCTGAAAAAGAAAGAATCTGCATAAGCACCGAGACTACATCCTTGGAAACGGAGTTGCCTAAAACAATTTCCAAGCACCTGGGATTTAAAGACACGATTTCCAGTCAGTTTCCTATTGTTTAGAATGGCAGCAAAGTAACTCAGTGGCCTCCTAACTGTGGAAGAGGAAAAAAGAAATGAACCTTATGAAATTAATATGAGAACGCTCTTAATCATGTTCGCTGAGGGCTTTGTTCTGGGTGCACTTAACCACCACGAGTTAAGCTGCTGAGTGAAATGCAATAGAACAGAAGTGGCTTCCCTCATCTGTGCTCACTAATGATTTAATTTATATTTGAGAGGGTGGGGTGGGGGTGCAGCTTGCAAAGATACCAGGCATGGGCAAAATGTTCTTCGATTTAAATTTAGCCACAATGACATCAGCCAAGCTAATGGATTTAATTGTTACATCTGAAGAATGAAAATCTTGGTATTTAAGCATCTATTGTGGAATGTTTCAGTGGTGCTTATTTTAGTAACTCCATTCCAACAGCCGAGGCTATTTCGAGTGCTCAGGCTTGATTAAACAACCAGTTATTAAACGCAAATGCCCCTGATGACCACAAGAACTGCTTCATGAGGTTCACAGAGCCACAAATTTGTAGAACTACAGGCTGTGCTGGCGGGAGACCCATTTGGTCACATCCTACTCCATGTGATCGAACAATACTCTCTATGGCATTATCAGAAACAATGAGAAACTGCCTTGAAATCTTACATGACAGGATTGCATGCAACAGAAATAAAATAAGAGACCGTTTATGAAAAGATTTTCATTTTAATTTGCCATCTGGACACTGCTTTCTAATGGCTTTATGGGTGGATGGCTACAGGTTTTAATTTGTATTTTTAACTAATAAAAAGTTTTAGAATCCCTTGGTTTGGTTTATTTTGATTAAGTACACAAATTAAAGTACACAAATTAAAATCTGATAACGACTGCCAGCAATAAGTCAGAGCTAGACATCTGGCAGGCAGACTCAGTGCTGCAAGTTTGGGGGAAAAGAAGAAGTAGCTGTGGAACAACTGGGAGATAATGAGCCATTTCACACAGCACCTTTAAAATGTTACTGTACCAGCTTGGAATAAACTGGTACAGTACCAGCTGTTTCACACAGCCCTTCCCCTACCTGTACAGAGCCGTCGCTGAAGTGGTTCGTCATTTCAGACAGCCGCTTTCATTTCAAGCCTCTTTTCACCCGCCCACGTGGGCGATTTCTGGAGTTTTTTTTTTTTAAAGCAGGTTTAGATCGCTATTTTGCTGTAATTACAGAGCTGCCCACTAGGGGGTGATATCACGCTATTTCGCTGTCCCATTACAGCATTATAGCGATCTAAACCTGCTTTAACCCCCCCCCCCCCCAAAAAAACCCGGAAATTGCTTGTGCGGGCAGGTGAAAAGACGTGCAAAAACATGTCATCCGAGGAAGTGCTTCGAGGGGCATTTCACACAGCACCCCTGTAGCACTTCAGAACTGGCACAGGAACAGCAGAACACTTGGGAGAAGGTTTCAAGGTAAGCCGGTTCAGGAATGCTTTCCTAATGCTTCCCTAACAGTAGAGAAGCGTTCCTGTGTGAAATGGCCAGTATGTTCCATTACTGAACTGGCACTACAATGGTTCTGTCTGAAATGCCAGACAGGAACCGTTATAGAAGCATTCCTGAAACAGAACATAGAGGCTGTGAAATGGCTCAAAGTCAAGGCTGTGGGACGATGCAAACAATGGAATGAGGCAGTGCAGTACATGTGCTTGAGTACCCACCAGTGTGGCTCATTTTTTGATCATGCATGGCAGTCAGTGGGCTGTTGGACTAAATCCAAACAAGTTGGTTGTTACCAAATATCTGTTACCAAAATGCCACCTCTGTGCATGCACAAATGCCTTCTTTTTATGATGCTTACTTGCACATTTTAAACACTTTCCCAAGTCCAGACAGTTTAAGCATGAATGACAGCAGAACTGTCTAGATCCAGAGCGGCTTGCGCATGCACCTCCTCACACAACCTTATGGGAGTTATAGGTCATTTTACTGCCTCTCTGTCCGTTAAAAAAATGTTTCTTAAAAATTTAACCTGTAAAATAATAAAGGGTTGCGTTCAGGGGTCCGTTGGGGCTGAAGCGAGGCGGAGCGAAGCTCCGCCAGCTCAGGAATGACCAGTAGGGCAGCCACGGGCTGAATCAGATTAGAGAATCTGATTCAGCTCGCCGCCAAATTGCCGCCAAAATTCAGTGGCAACTTTAAAAGCCACTGGAGGGGAGGGGGTTTGAGGGAGAGGCTCCAAACTTGCAGAGTAGCTGCTGGGGCCTCTCCTCGAAATGCCCACCAAGTTTCAAGAAGATTGGACCAGGGGGTCCAATTCTACAGGCCCCCATTCCCTCCATTGTTCTCTATGGTAGGAAAAAAGTTAACATTTTTTCCCTCCATAGAGAACAATGAAGGGGATGGGACAATCTGTTTGGGGGCCATAGAATTGGATCCCGTAGTCCAAACTTTTTGAAACTTGGTGGATATTTCGAGGAGAGGCCCCAGCAGCTACCCTGCAAGTTTGGAGCCTCTCCCTCACCCCCCTTTCCTCCAGCCCCTCAAATACCCTATGAGTTTTTGCCATTGATTTCAATGGCCTATAGGATATAATGGGGCTGAAACTGGGGCCCCGTCCACACTGTCACTTTTGCTGCTCATTTCTCCCTATTGCTTTGGGTTCCTCCCCCTTTTCCACATGTGTTTTGCTCCCTCTGGGACTACTAGAGAGAACAAAACATATGGAGGGTGGGAGAACCTGAAGCAATAGGGAGAAATGAGCAACAAAAGTGACAGCGTGGACGGGGCCTGATATTCCCTTTCTGACACACTTCTGGTGATGTCAAGGGATGTGGCATATGCTAATGAGTTATGCTAATAAGTTATGCTAATGAGCTCCTGCACCTCTTTTTCTACAAAAGGACCCCTGGTTGCATTACACACTGACAGAAACTGATTGATTTGTGCCCATGTTTCAGACACCAAACAGACAATTGTATACATGGACATCACCAGATGGCCTATACAGAAATCAAATAGATCACATAAATGGAAGCAAAAGATAGAGAAGCTCTGTTCTTTCTGCTAAAACAAGACCAGGAGCCAACTGTGGTTACAGACTATGAACTATTAATATTGAAAATTAGAATAAAGCTAAAAAAAAACCCCACAATGCACCAAAACATTCATTCATAGTGTCAAAGCACAATCTAAACACCATTTTTGAAGAGTTTAAAAACCATGTAAAGAACAGATTTGCATCACTTGCTTATATGATCCCATCTGCCCACCTTTCTGTTTCCCCTTCTGTCCACTGAGCTTATTAGTTCTTTCTTGGTTTTTGATAAGTTACACCTGAACCGGTATGCTATGCCCTTTCCTTGGTTACTATCAGGGCTCTTTTTGTATAAAAAGCCCTGCAGGAACTCATTAGCATAAAAGGCCATACCCAACAGCAGAAACTCATTAGCATATTAGGCCACACACCCCTGTTACCAGAAATGTGGTCATCCCACCACACCCACCTTTTTCTTCTTATTCCTTTTACCAGGGCTCATTTCGTAGCAGGAGCTCCTTTGCATATTAGGCCACACCCTCCTAATGTAGCAAATCCTCCAAGAGCTTACAGAGCTCTTCTTACAGGGGCTACTGTAAGCTCTTGGAGGATTGGCTACATCAGGGGGTTGTGGCCTAATATGCAAAGGAGCTCCTGCTACAAAATGAGCCCTGCCTTTTACCTTGTTGTCAAAACAGTTTTGACAAAACTAAAAACATTATTTTTTTAAAAAGTTTCTGAAAAGCCCCCCCATACCTCTTAATGGAAAAACCATTCCACATTTTCTTTGCAACTTTTTTTGTGCTGCAATGTATTTCAGTGGCGTTCATGCAAGTCAATTGGCATTCCTGGCTCCCATTATCTCCAATGGGCCTTCAAGCCTCTTCCATTGTTTCCAATGGGCAATCCTGTCATTCTTTTTACAATGGGGATGTACTAAAAGGAAGGACAGGATTGCCCATTGGAAACAATGGGAGACACTTGAAGGCCCATTGGAGATAATGGGAGCCAGGAATGCCATTTGACTTGCATGAGCTCCACTGAAATACATTACAGTACAAGTAGAGTTGCAAAGAAAAGGCAGAATGGATTTTTCATTAGGGTCTCTGGGCCCAAATACACTACTCTGGGACTGGAATGACAGGTCCCAGCTTGAAATAACAGCCCCTAGGAGTAACAGAAGTGTTCTGGGACTGGAATGAGAGGCCCCAGAGTCGAATGACAGCCCCTAGGGGTAGTAGAAGCCTTCTGGGACTGGAATGACAGGCCCCAGAGTGGAATGACAGCCTCTGGATGTAGTAGGAGTGGTCTGGGACTGAAATGAGAGACCATAGAGTAGAATGACAGCCCCTGAGGGTAGCAGGAATGTTCAGGTACTGAAATGACAGGCCCCAGAATGGAATGACAGCCCCAGGGGTGTGACCTCAGACAGGTACGCCACCCTCCCAACCAGCCATTCACTCCTGGGGAACTACTGTTGCCAATCTCTAGGTGAGGAGTGGAGATCACTCAGAATTACAACTAATCTCCAGGAGGGAGGGGGGAGGAGATGGAAAGCTGAAATCAGAGGGGCAGATAATAGCAGGTTGATGCTTGGCTGGGAAGAAGATAGGATTGCCAACTCCAGGTTGGGAAATTCCTGGATATTTGAGGGGTGGAGCCTGGAGAGGGTGAGGTTTGAGGAGGGATAGGACTTCAGACAGGTACAATGCCATAGACTCCACTCTCCAAACCAGCTATTTTCTTTTGGGGAACCATTGTTGCCAATCTCCAGGTAAGGGGTAGAGATCACTCAGAATTACAACTGATCTCCAGGAGGGAAGGCAGAAGTCAGCTGCAGTCAGAGGGGCAGATAACGGTAGGTTGATGGTTAGCTGGGAAGGAGATGGGAAGGTGAGGGCTGGAGATCACTCAAAATTACAACTGCTCTTCAGGTAGCAGAGATCAGTTCCTCAGGAGAAAATGGTGGACTCTGTGTCATTATACCCAGCTGAGGTTCCCACAGCAAACTGACACTGAGTGCCCAAGGCCAGGGCACTCTCCCAGAGCCTCTTTCTAGAGCCCATTGTATTTATTTCCACAATGGGCCTTATTCCTAGAGTTATATAAATATGGAGAAAAATCCAAGAGGCAATTTGCATTTTAACACAACCCATTACATCCCAATCATGATCCTGCCATCATTCTACTCATAAAACCTGCAAGTAAGAAAACAACAGAGGCAGTTTCATTACTAATCATAAACGAGGGACAAGGACAGCAACCAACAAAAGGGCAACTCTAATCGTGGGATTAGATTAAAAAGAATGAAAACAGACAGGCATTACCAGCTGTTACGATATTTAATATATGTGTGTGTGTGTGTGTGTGTGTGTCTCATTTAGACATGCATTATTAAACTCTGTAGAAATAAATTATAT
This sequence comes from Lepidodactylus listeri, assembly GCA_029233225.1. Lineage (NCBI taxonomy): Eukaryota > Metazoa > Chordata > Lepidosauria > Squamata > Gekkonidae > Lepidodactylus > Lepidodactylus listeri. The sequence goes on from JARCFY010000012.1 coordinate 53,500,240, forward strand.
ATCTAGGTGAATACTAATGACAAACATCGCAAAATCATGCAAGCATCTTACAAGCTCACTTCAAAGACAACAAAGCCTTTACAAAGATTTTTTTTCAGATCCAGAGGAAGACCAAAAAAAAACCCCACAGAAGACAAAAGGATGGAATTAGAACCTAGTTACTACACACTGCTATACTGAACCTTTTAAACAAACCCTCTTAGATGCTACAATTAAATCCTTCTGAATGGGTAAACAAAGAATAAACCTGAATTAGCATAATGGATATCTATAAATATTCACTTTCTGAAAAGTTAATATTTCACATACTGCAATGCCCTTGATGAAAAGGAGTGATATAGCCTGCCATGATCTAACAGCTCACATATGCAGGAACTACAATAGGGAAGCAGAATTTTCTAATCATAAGGACTTTCCCATTCACTTCACTAGAGGAGATACCATACCATTTGTGAGCCATGTGGATGCACTCCATCTATTGAGGAGAACAAGACTCTACCTGTTTAGGAAGACTGTGAGCCTTGGAACTTTCATTGGGGTGGATCCTATTCTACCACTCTACTAACCAAAGGCTCAGAGAAATGTGATATATCAGCACTCCTGCTGTGCTCACAGTTAGGCTTGGAAGAATGGAGGAGAAAGGAATAGTGGAGAAATAACATGTCCAGTCTCTAGTTGGGCCTGGAGTTCTCTGGAATTACAATCGATCTTCATGTTCCCATGGAAAAAACAATGACAGTTTTGGAGCGCAAATTTGATGGCATCACATCCCTGCTGAGCTATCTTCCTTCCCCAAATTCTGCCCTCCCTATGCTCCACCCCCAAATCTCTAGGAATTCCCTAACCTGGAATTGGCAACCCTACAGAGAAGCTAGGTTTTATATAAGCTCAAATGAAAGAATATGGATTCACTTCATATACATGTGAGCAGTGTCAAAATGGAAGAGTTTGCATTGTCAGTATCAGTAACTGAAGTGCAGAGGAACTCTCTCTTTACATCAGGGGAAATTCCTAGAATACTGCCTTGGAGCAACTGATAAAGTTGTGTTTTCCTCCCAAAGCATGCAGAGGAAACAAGCAAAAACATACTCCTCTTCTTGCCTTATACCAACTCTTCCTTGCATTCTTCCATTTTTATATGAACACACATTTATGTTGGCTTTCTCAGAGGTATTAGTGAAAATTGCTGCTGATTGTTACTTTAAACATTCTTAGCCACAAAATAGAAAAAAGAATAATATATAGCAGCAGAGGAATTGGGATGCTAGAATAGTAAGACAGGAATTCAAAACTTCAATTTGCTGCAGCTACTAAAAAATTATTGCTCCATAAAGACTGCGGGGGAAAAAAACTTTGCCCTTGGCTTGGTTGGGATTCCTTTGTGTTTTTATGCCAAGCAAAATGGAATAGATTAACATGTTGCACATATGTGCAGAATAAAAAGGGAAACAGATGACTTCAGCTGACCCAGGAAACTTATTCTACAAAGCAGCAGGGAAGAGAACTATGCTATTCAATACATTAGCAGACTATACTGATATTTTTTAGCCATCACCTCCCATTGTTCATTCATATCAGGAAAAGGCCACATGCATCAGTGAGAATGTCAGATTTTTCTATGTACATTTTTGATGCAAGCAGGAAAACAACTGAAGACTAGAGTGACAAATACGTTTGTTATTTACAAGTCTGATAGACATAATGTACCAAGTTCCGGAAACAGGTTTGCAAGTTCCATGTTACCAAATGACCATTACTTAAATATTTTAAAGACTTTATTAGTTTTTTTATGAATCCACTGGTTCATCTAGTTCCTTAATGTTCAGTTCTTCAGAATCCCAGCCAGAGAAAGGTCTTTTCTAAGACTGAACTTTCAAGCTTCTGCATGTGAAGCATTGGCCACATGCAAAAACTTGTGAATATATATCAGCATTTTTGACGCACTGGTGTAAAAACAAGTAGAACAGCTACCATATGAACCAATTATGAAGTATATAAAATATTAGCCATCCCCACGGTAGGTGCATTGGGCTAGTCATCATTTCTTAACCTAACACTTCTAACAGTGTCTTATGATAACTATATTCATAAATAATAATGGTAATGGCTGGCTCTACATGTGATTATATACATAATGAGATAAATCCATAAAGATTCAGCAGCTTCTTCGAACATCAGTTTGTAAACCCTGGACTGGCCCAAGTTTGGGCCAAATTTCGGTTTGTGAACCGATTTGTGCCCATACCTATTTGCAAGTCAAAACCACAATGCAATATCCATAGTGGAAGGATAGCCTCAGTTCAGGCAATGTGGGCTATCATTGTATGCAGATACAATTTATTTTAATAGTGTATGCGTAATGTGCAATAGGCTTCCCAGTCAACAGATCTGCACAATGAGTTCCTGACTGGCAGAAGATATCATGTATGGAAGTAAATTTGGTCCCCTCTGGCTATCTTAGCTTACCATGAACTTAGCAACTCCATAACTGGTGTTCATGTTTTCAGCTTGGCAACTTTAAATGATTCGTTAGAGATGGGAAAGTCAAATTAAAGATTTAAATTCATTCAGCTTGATTCCTAAATGTTGCACTTTCTCCTTCACTTCATGTTATCCAGCCTGAAATTTCTGCGATACCTAATGCACAGATGTGTGAACAAGACTTTCAGACCTATGCAAAATAATTGCATAGTTGATTACTTAAGTGCACATACTGTGAACACATTTTTGTGAATAAGAGTTCTAATTTATAGCAAGTTACCTAAGAAAACTACTTCAAAACTCCTATCAGTTTTCCAGATCCTGTATGAATACTGAGTGGCCCAATATTTTTTATTAACTTCATAGAAACAAATTAATTTACAGTGAAAGACTACTATACTTTAGCAGTTAATACTACATTTATGTGCCTGTATAATTTACTTCACTTAGACTGTCTCCTGTATTAATAATCATTATAAAAGCCCTCTTTTAATATTACTTGATTTGACAGGAATGCATTAGCAATGACAAATTCTTTATAAGGCACTCACACAATGTTAGTACAAGCAGAATTTACAGTAATTGCAGTTACTTAAACACTAAGGTTGGCCTTTTCTGTTTGTTTTCATCCTTCCAAAATTCTGAAGTACTTTTTAAAATGTGGAAATCATGCACAAAAATTCATAAAGAAATAAATGGATGCATTACCAATAATATTGTGGAAGACCACTGAAGAGTATGTCTTTTGTACATTACGGGAAACAGAGAACGAGGAAGTATGGATGATTTGCATTTCCTTTCTCATGCTTCCACTGTAATATGACAGAGGATTTTGTGCATCTGTCTGGACCTTTTATTAGACTACAGCCCAAAACGTTATGCACCACTGACTTATCCAACTCTCTGCTGCAACTAATTATATCACTGCCACACAATGATTACTGTTAGCCCCTGAACAGTTCAACACTTGAACTAGTTCAATTGAGTTTTTATTATGTTCTTTCATCAAACAGCTGGCCTTTATGCCATTTCAAACTGCTAGGGTTGCCAGTCCCCCAGTCCCAGTGGGGGTTCCCCTGCTTTTGTGGGCTCTTTTCTACAGTGTTTCTACAGGTTTCTACAGTGTTTCTACAGGTTTCCCCCTGCCAGCCAAGTGGCTGGCAGGGGGAAACCCCACCCACAAATGCCCTGAATGTGATGTGATGACGTCACCCAGAAGGGAAGTTATCATATTGCCAACATAGCGCAGTGACACTGTAGTTTTTGGGCAAAACTCTAAGGTAAAATAGGGCTCAAATCCTAGAGTTTTGCCCCAAAACTAGAGCATCACCCCTGACATCGGTGACACAATGATGTCACTTCCGGGTGATGTCATTGCAGTGCACGCACAAAGCATGCGCATCAGAAGATCCCAGACAGCCAGGTAAGACCTGTCAACCCTACACACTACTTTTGCAGCTCCCAGTGGTTTCAAGCACAGTTTGCCATGTGGGCAAGAGAGGACAGTTTAAAGCAGGGATGGACAGAACTTCCCATTTCCTTCTGCAGATAATTGATAGGCTCTAAAAACAAGCCGTTCAATTTCACCAAACCCTAGAATGATACTGGAAGTTGAAACAACTTCTCCAGTTTATGCTAAATGTATCCATATTGGGTAATGGAATCTTAGGCCTTTCTAAGTTGCTGGACACTGCTAGGACTTTGCAGTCCAATACACGGGAAATGACAGTGTGGATACAATATTACTCAGGCTGTGGACAGATTTGTATTCTGCCGCGCCTCCGTGGCACGGCAGAATAAGGCGGGGGGGATTGCCCCCACTGCGTGGTGTTCGCACGCCGCTGGAAAGAAGCCGCCCGCAGCATTCTGACTGCGGGCGGCTTCCTACAGCGGTGTGCGAATGCCGTGCAGCCCCCCTCCCGGTGTGTGTCTGGGCCGCCTCCTTGGGGCAGATGCGGCCGTCTGAACGGCCACTCTGCCTCTGCTTTTGAAGTGGAGGCAGAGCGGCCCAGACTGCCAGTCTGTCCTCGGCCTCAGTTTCAGCACCAAAGGTTAGGGGACAGAAGAGTGGTAGTCTACAATTCCTGTGCAATAGTCCTATAGTGCAGTGAGGAGACTTGGTTTTAACAGCCATTTTATTGTATCCATCTTGATTTGTACTTTTGATGTTGGTTGTTAAGTATCACGAAGAGGAAGCTATACAAAGGGTACAGAACAAAGTTATCAGGACAAAACTTTGAACTGAATTAGCTGCTAGCTAAAGTCAAACAGAACTGGAAAACTCCAACTGCTCTTGCTGTGAGATTCATCTCTGGCACTTCCTAGTATGGTAAGCTGGGAAGGCCAGTACACCACACTGGTTATGATTCTTCTCATAGCTAAAGGTGTTGTTCCTGTTGATTGCAAAATTGTTGCTTTGAGTGTGTTATCATACTTTTTTGTAACCTTATATTTTTATTTCTGACCCCCTCCTCCTGATTTTTATGTTTCAGATGCCCTTTGGGTGCCCTTATGAAGAGAAATAATTCAGCAAAACAAACAAGTGATACACACAGTAATCAAAGCAGTATGCCCAAAAAGCACTGTACAAACACACAGAAAATCACCAATACTAAGTGTGACAATTTCTGCTAAAAGTAAAATACACAACTTTTAATATGCTATTATTAATACATTCTAAGTTCAACAATAAGCAAATTGCCACATAATGTATAGTACAATGACAAATGAAGGTCCAAAGACCTAAATATAGAACAAATGGTGACAGAACAATAAGTCACAAAAGGGTAATTAATACAGAAGTTTCAAAAGTGGTCAGAAGACCTAAGCTGAATAAGAATGTCCATGCAGTGAAACTGAAGATGAAGCTGCTGGCTGGAGTCCTTCGTTTCGCTGAAACTTCCTCAGTGAACTGACTATTATTTCTCATAAAGCGAAATTGCAGAGAGATTGGAACAGGAAATATTCCTAATACCTGTTTATTATTACAAGGAGGGCTGTCGATCAGTGGGGATAGCAAGGCTGACCACTTTTGAAACTTCTGTATTAATTACCCTTTTGTGTCTTATTGTTCTGTCACCATTTGTTCTATATTTAGGTCTTTGGACCTTCATTTGACATTGTATTATACATTATGCAGCAATTTGCTTATTGTTGAACTTAGAATGTATTAATAATAGCATACTAAAAGTTGTGTATTTTACTTTTAGCAGAAATTGCCACACTTAGACTGAGAACAGACTGGCAATTTGGAGCGGGAGAAAACCGGGGCCAAAAGCTGCGGGGGAAAAGTGCTCCGGGGCTGGCCATTCACACTGGCCAGTGTACTGCGGGAGCATGCCATTAGGGAGCGTTCAGACTGCCACGGAGCGGCCCCGGGTGGGCTGGCCTCCGCAGCTCATGGCGGGGCCGTTTCAGCAATATGCACATGTGCGCCTATGCGCATAGGCGCATGGCCACATCAATAGTCTAGATATTTAAAATCTCCCCACTAGTCTTAAATCCGAAATATCCAGTGCAATCAATTTTGCCCTATATATTAAACTCCAAATTTCATCTTTTTTTAAAAGGTGACACCCCCCCCCCCCAGCCAGTGATTCAGGGATATATGCATCTTCTTGCAACTGGATAAAGAGAAACAAAAAGGGCTGTTTGAGGCTCATAAACTGTGTACTGCAAAGCACAATGCAGTCCAGTACACAATATCTACTGCACAGAATATGAAGACACTCAACAAAAAGAAGTTAAATGTTTTTTCCAAATATGTAAGACTGGAAATGTCAGCAATACATAAAAATACAGCTATATCTTAGTACTATAAATACAGCCATCTTGAATGGACGTATTGTCTGCATTGTGAGAAGAAGTAAAGGCACTAAATTTAGATTAGACCTGAACTGTGCAAGGTAAACTAAAATTAGGCCATTTCATTAAAACTTGTTACATTAAAAAAAAAAACCCAACTGCCGCAGGTCTCTGAAAAATGCAAAACACACAGAACAGAGAGGGTTTGCAAGGAAATAATAAATATCACATAAACTTTTTTTGGTAAAGCCAACTGTAAGATACATTAAAATAGTAGTGAACTATGAATTTAATCACCAAAGGTACATTGAAACAAACAAGTTTTTCTCTGCTTTCTGATAGCTAGGAGGGAGCTGGTAGTACATAGGTATAGCAAGATAACATTCCACACATGGGTGCCACAACTATAGGAAGATAACATTCCACAGATGAGTATCTCAGTTCCTTGAGGATGCTGACATTATCTCAGCCAAGGGAGGCACATAGAACAAGAACCCGCCATATTATATGAGTACCAAGGAGTTTGGGGTGGGGAGACATTGATAAATCTGGCCCATAATGGCCATGATCACTACATCTGGACCCAACCCTGATAATGGAAAATCAGGCAGCACTGTTGCTAAGAAGGCACATAAACTGCATTCCTTCCTGGATTCACATGATCTAGCAATTCTGATCCATAGTAGTGTAACATCAAGGCTGGACTACTGCACTCTACATGGGGCAATTGGTAGAAAATGAGGTGGCCCTTTGTTGTGTAGACTGCCTTGAGTCTTGCTGACAAAGGCAGACTACAAATGAATTAAGTAAATACATACGGTAAATAAATAAATCCCTGCATTAGATTGAGTACATTTGCTGCTGCTGTGTTTCTGAGCTCAAAGTTCTGGTTTTAAACTTTAAAGCCCACTATAACTTGGGAAACATCTGTCTGACCTCTTCCTTTGTAGACCTGCTCTTCCCAGCAGAGGCTGTGGTCAGATTTTATTTATTTATTTATGCGATTTATATCCTGCTCTCCCTGCCTTACCAAAAATCAAAAACTACCGTGCTAAAGACAATTAACAAAGTATCACAAAAATATTTTTTTAATTTACTATTTTTAAATAATTCACTATCACGTTAATTATCACACATAGAAAATATAAATCCCAAGATACTAGGTATCACCCAAAAATATAACAGCAGATATTGCACAACCCCTCTATAAGTTTCAGGCTTCCTAAACAGTACAAAGGTATTTTTGAAAGAGGACTCCTTGAAGTCCAAAAATGTATTTGTTCTTCTTCCTCCTCCAACAGAGGTCCAGATATCCTCCTGTTTCCAGGTCTTCTTCGGTGGCAGGTCTTCTTCAGGGAATTCTAAAAATTCTTTCAAGCTCAGGGTTGCTAAATACCCAAATATTTATTCCAATTTTTCACTACTGCACACTGCAAAAAGTCTCTCATAGTGAGCTCAGGGCTTCATCCAAAGTAAAAAGCATGGTCCAGGTGTCCAGAACGTGCTTTTTATCTTGGGAGCATTACAATAATCTAATCTTGAGGTGACCAAAGCATGGATAACCGTAGCCAGTTTGTTGCATTCAAGGAAGGGAGCCAACTACTTGATCAACCGTAGATGGTAAAGACTGACCTTGCAGTGGCTGCTACCTGGGCCTCCATCATTAACGAGGGGTCCAGGAGCACTCCCAGACTCCTCACCTCTGACGCTGGTACCAACGGCACTCCGTCGAAGCCTGGGAGATGGATCCCTACCCCTGGTCCACTCCGATTCAGACACAGGACATCCGTCTTTGTCGGATTCAATTTCAATTGGCTCTGCCTGAGCCAACCAGCCACGGTTTGCAACGCCAGGTCCAGATCACCCGGACTAGAATCTGACTGACCGCCCAACAACAGATAGTTCTAGGTATCATCAGCGTACTGATGACAGCCCAGCCCTTGCCTCAGGGCAATCTGGGTGAGGGGGCACATATAGATATTAAACAACATTGGGGAAAGTACTGCTCCCTGTGGCACTCCACAAACCAGCGGATGCCTTTGGGAGAGTTGTTCCCTGACTGCCACCCTCTGTCCCCGATCTTGGAGAAACGAGGAAAGCCACTGTAAGGCCACCCCCTGGATCCCTGTATCAGCGAGGCGGTGGGCTAGTAGCTGATGGTCGACTGTGTCGAACACCGCCGACAGGTCCCACAACATCAGCACCGTCATACTGCCTCGATCCAGATGCCTCTGGAGGTTGTCTGTGAGGGCAACCAGCACCGTCTCTGTCCCGTAGCCTAGTCGGAAACTGGACTGGAAGGGGTCTAATACAGAAGTGTCATCCAAAAAGCTCTGTAGCTAGTCCACCACCACCTTCTCGATTAACTTACCCAAATAGGGTAAGTTAGATACCGGCCGATAATTAGCCAATTCAACCGGATCTAATGATGGCTTTTTTAGGAGGGGGCGTACCACAGCCTCCTTCAGGGCACTAGGGAACACCCCCTTTGCAAGGGATGTATTGATGATCTCCCAAAGTGCCCCTTGAACCCCTTCATGGCTCGCTTTAATTAGCCATGATGGGCACGGATCGAGTCTGCAGGTGGTTAGGTGGACCAGTGAGAGCGAGTTGTCAACCTCCTCCAGGCAGAGTGGACTGAAATAATCCAGAATGTGACCAGAAGACGTGCTTGGAGCCTCAAGTTCTGCTACTGTCTCAATCGTGGCAGGGAGGTCCTGGCGGAGTGACAAGACTTTATCTGCGAAATAGTTCCCAAAGGCCTCACAGCCAATATCCAATTCTCTATCATTTGGTCTGCTCATTGGCAGAGTCATTAGTGACCAAATTGTCCTAAATAATTGGGCTGGGCGGGAACTCGCAGATGCTATCTCGGCCGTGTAGAAAGCTTTTTTACAGCCTTGACAGCCATCTCATAGGCTTTCGTAAATGTCCTATAAGATGCTCTTGCTGCCTCATCGGGAGCGTGACGCCACCATCTCTCTAGTCATCTGAGCTCCTGCTTCATTTCCCTCAACTCGCCCATATACCATGGGGCAAGTCGAGAGTGGGGGCGTAGAGGGCGCCGGGGAGTGATCTCATCGATGGCCATCGAAAGGTAATGTTGACAGCCCTCGACTTGCTCATCCAACAAGCTGCCAGGGGGCCTTGGATCCTGAGGCTTGGTATGCTCTGATCACACCTTCACTTTAATCCAGTGTGTCTTGTGCCAGGGAATGTCGATCACACATCCCCCAGTAATGATCTGGGGTGCACAATCACCCTATTGCCGTCTATCCAGACTCAGCCACCTTTGTTCCTAAAGGGAATCCCATGCCCACATGTGCATACGTGTATTTTTTCCAGTTGGCAGGGACTCCCAAGTTGGGTGCACATAAACACTTATGCACACCTTGATTACTGTGTGAAAAAAATGGTGGCCATGAACCGGAACCTCCAGGCTTCCCCAAATGGCTTGTCTGTGCAATGAAATGACCAGATGTCCGGGACTGCAAAGTGCTCCTGTTAACTTTCCCCATTACCGGTCTAATCCGTTTGAGAGACGGATTAGAATGGGAGCCCAATGACTGGGGACCAGGAGCCAGATGTCGCAGTCTGACCATCCACTTTTAATCCACAAGGGAACCACAAGGAAAGCAGATAAAACTGCCCGTCTGACTGCAGCCAGAGAGTAATTTTGACCAGTTCTTTGAACAGCCCATGCAAAGGCTTTCTGTGTGGCAGCTCTTCTGGTTTGGAATGGGCTACCCAGTGAACTGAGGGCTGAACCATCTTTTTTCTCTGTTCCATTAACTGGTTGATTTTATGAGTTTTTAAGCTCTCTGGAAGATTTTCTAATGCTTGCTTTTAATTTTTAAATGGTTTTATGGCATATTGCATGGTATTGCTGTTGGAAGTCACTAAACAATAATGAAAAGCAATATACAAATGTCAGCAACTACAATAATGTTGATTTCTGTCCAGCTTTGTTGTACAGGCACCCATTTTAAAAGTGTCCAAACTTCTGTTCTGCCGAATAAGCAAAGCATGTAAAGTAGTCAGTTCTGTATTGTTCTTGTCAGTCATCCAACAATGACACCTTTATCTCTTTCTCTCATCTTTCTGCCTATTAACCCACATCAGTTTTTGGAAAATTTGCTAATTCCTGGCCAGGCTTTAATACCATTTGTAGAGTTCTGAATTAAGTAACTGAATTGCTCACTCTGTTCATCCCTGGAAAGGGAGCTTTTGTGCTAGAAGCAAAACCAAGGCTAGGCTCAGATTTGTCGGCCCCAGTGACTTCTTTTGCCCTAGGGCTAGTTCACATAGTAACGTTCAGTTTCTTTTTTCCATGTGAACCAATGTCAGCTACCCGATCACCTGGAAATATGTACTGTGCTGTATAAAAAGCATGGCAGAATCCAAGAAATCACTGCTGCTCAGATAGCAATGGGTCATGGCAAATGTTCTCCATAGTCACTGGCACATGAAGAGGAGGGTAATTATATAGGGGGAAAACAGGCTGGAAAACTGATTCTGAAAAACTGGCTGAACATCAAGGTGAAAATCGAAGGAAAGTATTTAAACTGTGGAATGGGCTTTATGCTATAATGCACATAACTATTTTGAGAGGTAAGAAAAGAAGCAACAGTCTTGTCTCACTCTTTCCCCACCAACACTAAATAACCACAATCTTCCACAGATTCTCCAGTTCCAATTTCAAGCTTTTAGTTGCCAACATTTGACTGCTCCAGCAACATCTGTCTTGCAATTGCACAGTCCTCTGCTTTGTTTAGCTCCCATTTAGTTCAGGAGGGCTGTGTGGAGTCACAGTTGCAATTGCTCCAGATGTAGCCCATTTCCCTTTATCTCATGCTCTAAAAGTTCTCATATTCACCCAGATACTGGCACCATTCCATAAAACATTTTCATTACTGAAATACTGTAAATTGAAATGAAATGGATATCTATTTACCAAGAATTTCAATTCATTTCATAAAGTCAAAATAAAATGGAGGAGGGAGTTCTGTAAAGCCATATTTCTGTAAAGCTTTCTCTGCTCTACAGCTCATATAGACTAAAATCTATTGTCACCCATAAAACATGTATAACCAACAGAAAGATATCCATTCTCTAAGAAGAACATTGACTTACACACCCTTTTATATTTGCATAGACATCTATTCTGGTTACTTCTACTAACCTCACCTGGGCCTACTTTTCTACATACACATATTTCATGCAGTACTGCTTATGTGCTGCTATAAGTACTTCACAGGAAGCAGGAGTAATATCCCATTTAAGAAAAAATGATGGAGCACTCAGATACACAGACAGTACAATGAAGTATGCTCCATCTACATCCCAGGAAACATGGAAGTCCACACATATTCAATAATGTCTATTACATTAAAATGTGCTCTTTTGGTTCTACACACTCTTTATCACACTCTAGTGTACATTCTTCATGTTGCAAATAAGACACAGGGGCTGTTAGCCTAACCTAGATATGACAGAGATGGTTTTAGGGCATACATTAACCCAGTAGGAACAGCAGGGCTATTTCTGGACAGGAACGCAGAGGAACGGAGTTCCGGCTGGCTCCTGAGTTGGCCACACCCAGCAGGCCACATCCAACAGAAGAAACTCATTAGGATTGGCTACATTAGGGGTATGTGGCCTAACATGCAAATTAATTCCTGCTACAAAAAGAGCCCTGGGATTTGACAACAAACAAGGTAAACAGAATAAGAAGCAAAAGGTGGGTGTGGCTGGATGACCACTCTTCTGGTAACATGGGGGTGAGGCCTAATATGCTAATAAGCTGTGCTGTCAGTGGTGTGGCCTAATATGCTAATGAGTTTCTCCTGTTGGGTGTGGCCTATTATGCTAATGAGTTCCTGCTGGGCTTTTTCTACAAAAAAAGCCCTGAGGAACAGCATACTGAATGCAGTGAAGCAATCTTGATGATTAACCTGACCCAATATAGCATATAGTTACATGGTGATATTTGGTCTCCTCTGCAGAATTGTAGTATTTTGCAGGGCTCCGTTGGGGCCGGGGCGCGCCGGACCGCCGCTCCGGGAGAGACGCGGCGGGGGGGCGGGCACTTAACAAAGCCCCGCCCCCCGCCGTCGTCCCCTGTCAATGCTTCCCGGGGCTGCGGCAGAGTGCCGCAGGCCTCGGGAAGCCGCTTCCCTTCCCCCCCCTTCAATTGTCCAACCGGCCGGCAGGCTCCGCACTAGGAGCGAAGAGAGAAAGAGTCGATTGACCCGGCAGGAAATCATGCATGGTCGCGGCATGGCAACCGGAGCAACTCACGAGGCCTTTTCCTTGGGCGACGAGAGAGAGGCACGTGCTGCAGAGCCGGCGCCTGTGCAGACAACTTTTGGGGCCGATCAGCCTTCGCGGCATGATTGCGAGCTCCCACCAGCCCAGACCGGCTTGGAGGCGGCATACTGCACCGACAAACACCGCCGGCAGCCAGAAGAAGACGAGCCCGCCGGTGCAGCAGCGTGGCCGAGAAGCGGCAGTGGCCATTTGGGGGGTCTGGAGTTTGCCTCCGGTACCTGCCCAGGGGCCCCTTCTGCTCCTTCGAGAGCTGAAGCAACTTGCCCCCTGGAGCTTGAGACACCAGAACACCAGAGTGGGGTAAGATCCCTGATGGGGGGGGGGCACTGATTTGCGCACTGGCCGTCTAGCAGCAACTGTCCCTGCTCCGACCCGGGCCCCCACTTCCCAGTCCCATGGAAGTCTCCCCCTAGGGTCCCCTTCTCCTGCTCCCTGCACCCTGGCTACCAAAGGCAGAATGAAAGGCTCCCCCCCCCAACCCAGGGAAGCTCCAGCAGACAAGACTGGAGGGAGGAGGTTGAATCTAATGCTTCATCCACAGAGGATAGAGAGGAGGGGGAGTTTCCCAGTCCCGGGAAGAAGAAACCTCCCCCCCTCCCACAGCTCCCGGGGCTGCGGCAGAGCGCCGCAGGCCTCGGGAAGCCGCTTCCCTTCCCCCCCTTCAATTGTCCCGGGGCCGGCGGCGCTCCGCCGGCCCCGGGAAGGAGAAGCCTCCCCCCTCCCACTGCTCCCTCCCCCCTCTCACTGCTTTTTCCTTTCCCGTCCTTCTCCTCTCCCTTCCTTCCTTCCTCCCTCTCTCCCCCCTTCCTTCCTTCCTTCTCTCTCTCCCCCCACCTACCTACCTACCTACCTTCGTGTTCCTTCCTTTCCCCCTTCCTTCCCCTCTCCCCCCACCTACCTACCTTCCTGTTCCTTCCTTTCCCCCTTCCTTTCTTCCTTCTCTCTCTCCCCCCCACCTACCTACCTACCTTCCTGGTCCTTCCTTCTTTCTCTCTCTCTCTCTCCCCCACCTACCTACTTACCTTCCTGTTCCTTCCTTTCCCCCTTCCTTCTCTCCCCCCCACCTACCTACCTACCTTCCTGTTCCTTTCTTCCTTCCTTCCCCCCTTCCCCTGTCCTTCCTTCCTTCCTTCTCTCTCTCTCTCCCACCTACCTACCTACCTTCCTTCCTGTTCCTTTCCTTTCCTTCCTTCCCCCTCCCTCCCTCCCTGCCTTCTTACACACTGCCGATGACGTCATCGCCTCCGGTGACGTCAGGGGTGTGGCATATGCAAATTAGTTATGCTAATGAGCTCCTGCACCTCTTTTTTTACGAAAGGACCCCTGGTATTTTGTAAAAACAAATGAAAGCCACCAAACTGCTAAAAATGAGTTTTTTAGAAACTAATACCCTAATCAACTTTCTTGCTCTTTGAAATTAGTCAAAGAGCACTAGATTAAACAGGAATCAGAGAGAAAGAAACTAGAAGTGGGAGAAAAACAATCAAGGTTTATGGATGATGGATGATATCTGAAATTATCAGACACATATATGCTTAGAATTAGAAAGATCCTTTTGATAATATAAATATTTGCATTTTTTAAAATGCCTATTAACTGTGAGTTACCATCACTGTCAGTAACTTATGATTTTATATAGCCAGCAACTATGGCATTCTTCAGTTTGGTAATGCAAGAAACAAATTTCTTTTTAGACTTTGAAAACTTCCCTGAAAAATCCAGTTTTTAAAAGTAGAAACGCTGGGTGGTCTTTCTAAAGATCTTTCTTAAAGTCCTCCTGTTACTATGTCCCAGTTTTATATATTTGTTAGCTTCACAGAACTGGTAGTTTATTTTGATATGTTGTTGAAGGCTTGATGTATTAGAAGGAAGCCATGAAAGACAGCACTGGAACGTCCCTTTGCTTTGGAAGATAGTTAATAGTTATTTATCAGTAAATATATAATTAGTAACTGTTGGTTGATGCAAACTACACAATGGCAGCCAATTTGAGTGATTTGGGTGGGAGGGGGTTGGCTAAAGCAATAATCGACTGGTGGATGTCTCAGATGGATTGACTCCTGCTGCGTTAAATTTTTCTTGCAGCTATTAAACCAGCAGAGTAGAAAATAGACACATTTGGATCACAAATTAGAAATGCTGGTTGTTACCAAGGATTAAAACTGTACAACAGATGTCTCAGGACTCCCATGACAAGGTGAATAGACCAAAAAGCTCATACTAGGGGAGAGTGGCTTATTGCATGCATAAATGAGACAACCTGGAAAACATGGAAAGAAAATACAATAACACAGAACTGAACTTTATGGTTCTAAGGGGAGGAGAAGTCGGAGGTTATTGTAAGAGTGTTGTGATCTTCAGAATTCCCTTATCTCAGGCTCAGATAAATGACACCTGGAGCGCAATGATTTTTTTAAAGTGCTAGAACTCTAATGGATAGAAGAAAGGGCAGATAAAAATGTAAATACAGACCCTGGGGAACAGACAAATAAATTTAAATTGCTGCATGCTAGTCTTGGTCCAAAAAAGACTCCTATGTCAAAGAAGACACAGGAGAGGGGGGGAAATTAATCCTGATGCAGTCAAATCAAAATGTTTTTAATTCTCCAGATTCACCTCGCATCACATCAAGGTGGGCAGCCATGTTGGTCTGAAGCAACAGAACAAAGTTAGAGTCCAGTAGCACATATTTACCTTCCCCATGTCTCTATATCACAAAAGATGGAATTCAAATAGTAACTGTAACAATGAGTTGTATTTGTTGATTATCTCTTAAAAACCATTCACAAATTTATCATTTGAGTAGATCCAGTGGCTCTTTGCACATTCTCAGGCAATCTGATGCATGGATGACACTCCCATAGATTAAATCTTCCAAGTTCCCTTCTATAGAGAGAACAGGCGCTCTACCACTGAAATGTGTACTGGTTTGTCACCTGGAATGATGGGTAAGAGGCATAGCCTATCCAATATGAAATCTTTAACTCTATTCAAATCCATATTCTTAGTATCAGTATTCTTAGTATCAGACCTTGGGCAAGCCATAGCTCTGTACCAGCTGATCCCTCAAGGACAGCTTGGGAAAGAGCTCTCTCAGCCCCACCTACCTCACAGGGTGTCTGTTGTGGGGAGGGGAAAGGGAAAGGAGTCTGTAAGCCGCTCTGAGACTCTTAAGTGAGTGAAGGGCGGGATATAAATCCAATCTCTTCTTCTTCTTCTTCTTCTTCTTCTTTTCTGAAGTACTGTACGAGGCTTCTGCCTTCCCTCCTGAGCCATTTTTCTGAGCAAAAACAGTCCAGCGGGCATTATTTGCTCCACTGGGAGATAAATGTGTGGTTCTCAGACTTTTGGCTAAGATTAAGTGTGTGCACTGTATACTGCATGTGCAGGTCTACAAAAAAGCCAATCCCCCCCCCCACCCGCACTGTTGGAGTAAGGAAAATGGCATGGGAGGAAAGGCAGAGGCATCTCCTTTCCCTATGCTGCATTTGAACCAGGCAGTACAGCACTTTGTGAAGTTAAATTTCCAGCATCTGCCCATCTGGCTGCAGGGAAACCAAGTGGGGTCCTCTGACCCAGCTCACAGCCAAATGAATCATATAGTTTGGCCCCAAGAATATAAATATGTAAAGAATCCAGCAAGTTTTTTTTAATTTAAAAAAAGTAGTATGCAGTTAAGCTTTATATTGATTTCTTTAGTACTGCTATTTTCCCCCCTGAAAAACTGATTGAAAATGTTGGAACAATGACTATTTCATGCTTTCAAAAAGAGAATTACACTCTTGCCTATTAAAGGCTTATGTTCTTCAATCTTTCTAATAAGTATATTGGTTTGTTTCCTTTCCATTGTGTTTCAGAAGTACATTCTTTTCAACGAGCATCAGTTGTAATCAATGCTTCTCGTTCCATGTACTAATTCATGATTGATTGAATAAAATGGTAAAACAGATTGGACAGATGAATTACCTGTCTAAAATGGAGGGTGGGAAATGCAAAACATAAACTTGTCTTAGTTGATAGAATATTTGAAAGAACTAGGAAAGCCACTTTCCTTGGAGGCCTAATAGGGCCACAGACATTCCTCTTCTCTGGAAATGCTATGTAGAACATGGGTAAGGAAGAAAAAAGATTCTCTTTTAGCAGGCGGGGGGGGGGGGGAGAGGCAGGATTTTATTTCCCTTCTACCCTTCATATCATCTTTAAGGCTAATAATGTCATAGCAGAATGGACGTTCATAGGCTGAACTATTCAGTACAGAGCTCAGGGCAGGATGTTCCTCAGTTTATCTTCACAACAACTATATGGGGTAGGTTTCACTGAGAAAATATAACTGACCCAATCATTCAGTAAGATTCACAACAGCATGGGGGATCCGAACCTAGGGCTGAGGACAGAATGGGAATCTGCCGTGGAAGGGAAGTGGGGCCAAAAGCCACAGGAGAAAACTGGCCCAGGGCAGGCTGGCCTCCGCAGCTCGTCGCGGGGCTGTTTCGGCAATTGGTGCATGGGTGCCTACGCGCATAGGGACATGGCCACCGCCACAGTCTAAAAATTTAAAATCTCCCTGCCTCCTCTCCTGGTTTCCTCCTGTGCATAAGCAGACTAAAAATTTAAAATCTCCCTGCCTCTTCTCCTGGTTTCCTCATGTGCATAAGCGTACACAGCACATATGCACATCTCTCCATGGCAGCGCATTCACACCTCCATCTCCATTTGAACCCTGCCTCTTCCTGTCCACACAGCCGGGAAGTGGGATTCAAGTGGAGGAAGTCCCCTGGACACCACTTTCTGCTGGTGTCCATCTGAGGTGCGATGGAAGCGCTTCCGAAACAGGTGAGTACAGAGGGAGATGGAGGACAGCTGCAACTGTCTGAATTCCCTCCCTTCCCCCACTTCTAAAGCGGACCTATCCCGGGCCACATTGCCAGTCTGTCCTCAGCCTAGGTTTGACAAATATATTTTAGCAGATAAATTTAGAGACAAGGCAAGGCAAGGCTAACAGGGCAATCTTAAACAAGGTTAACTATGATTAGGATTGCAGCATAATTCAAGTACTGGGTCTAAATTCTGTGCATAGAAGCAAACCTTCTGATCTTGGTGGACAGGAGAGATCCAGGAGCAACAGAGTTCCCTTCTTGCACACACAGACCTTTTTAATGGGCTCCACTGCAATAAAATGTGAAAATTATTATGCTTAATTCCTGTGGATTTGTGGGACAAATAGGTAATGCAGGCAATGTGGCATTGTGGATGGCAATCTGTAAAAGTTTCATCTATATCTCTCTATTGGGCAGTGTTCACTTTGTCTGACTCTGGATTACCTTGGTGGAAAAAAGAGTCACAAGCCAAGGGGTAAGAAAGAATAGCCTGGACAAGCTTGGTTTATTGATTCCTGTTGTTTTCCCTTGCTGTGTCACACACTTTTTTTTTTCTGTGTGTGTATATGTGTCTGCACCTGGAAGTTATGTTGACCTCTGGTGACTAACCCCTACTGGGGCCTGAAGTATATTCAGAGAGGTAGCTAAATAAAGCCTGCCTCTGTCCTCCCGACTTGGTATTCCAAGGAAGTCTCCCATCCAAGTACTAAACACAGTCAATCCTATTTAGCTTCTGAGATCTGACAAGATCAGGCTTGCCTGGGCTATCCAGGTCAAGGTATTATGTCACACACTTTTAACATTATGTTGTCCTGCATTCACTGTTTAGTTCCATTCAACAAAAGACTACACTAGCAGCAAACCCATGGCCAGCTCCACAGTACAGTGGAGATACAACAATGGAATTTGGCTTTGACAAGTGTGCAGCATTAGCACTGAATAGAGGACAGATCAATGAACAAGAAGAAATCAAGATGCCGCTCAACAACAACAACAACAACGTGAGACAGGGAGAATGGGATAAAAATCTAAAAAATAAATAAAAATAAATAAATAAACATCAAAACAAGAAAATATCTTGGAATTTTGGAAGCTCAAAACATTCCCTTGTTAATAAAAAATATAACCAAGGAGCATTACCAAAGAGTTAAAAAGATATTGCAAACCAAATTAAATGAAGGCAACATGGTAAGGGCAATTAACACTTGGGCAGTCTCAGTTCAGAGATACACAGCTGGCATCATTCTCTGGAAACAAACAGAATTAGAAGCAGTAGATTGCCAAACCTGCAAGGTAATAACAATGTATCATTCAGTACATAAAGTTGGTAACGAAACACCTGGAAGTGGCTTCAAAATGGGCACTTGAAGAAAGAAATGGAAGGACTCATTCTAGCTGCACAAGACCAGGTACACAAAATGAAAAGTATGAAAGCCAAGATTCAGAAGATGAGTCATAACAGCAAATGTTGACTTTGCAGGACAAAGGATGAAACAGTTGACCATATGGTCAATGCCAGCAGTAAAATTGCTCAAACTGACTATAAAGAACATCACAAAAGAGTTGCAGCTATGTTGCACTGGAATCTTTGCAAGAAGTATGGCTTACCATTAGCCAGAAATTCATGGGAGGACAAACCAGACAAGATCATGGAGATTGAGAAAACAAAGATTCTTTGGGACTACCGCTTGCAAACAGATAAACACCTGGAGCATAACACCCTTGATATCATAATTGGGGGGGGGGGGATGAGTAATAGGGTTTGGATCATGGACATTGCAATTCCAGGAGAAAGCAGAATAGAAAAGAAAGAACAGGAGAAGAGCATGAAGTATCAAGACCCACGAATAGAGTTAGAGCGCCACTGGGACAAGAAGGTTATCATTGTGCCAGTTGTCACTGGAGTCCTTGGAGCAGTGCCTGGGCATTGAACAAATAACACTAGCTCAGCTTCAGAAGACAGTGTTGATTGGAATTGTGCAAAGATACATATCCAATTCCCAAGATCTTGACTAGACAGAACATCATCCACCAGTCAAATATTTAACTCTCAGAATTCCTAATAATAAGTGGTCTGACTGAGATGAACAATGAAGGAACATTTTCTTGCCCATTCAAATAAGGACTAGTGATCTAGTTCTTATCTGAATGGGAAAGAAAACATTTCTTCACTTTTAAAATCTAGATCTGGGCTGAGAATTCAGTAGGAGTCAAGAAATGTTAGTTTAAAAGCTTCCATATTTTAGCTTTGATAATTTCATCTCACATTCAAAAGACTAAAAATAGTTTTTACATAAAGGGATATCTTATAAAATAGTGGTGTAAATATTGACTATAATATCCATAAGAGCAACAAATGGTTGCTGAATGGCAGTATTAGTGTTGCCCAACATATCCTTCCTTTCATCCACTTCTTTTCTTCCATTGCCTCTTCTCAATTAAGTGCTTTGTGGCAACAGCTGTTGCAATAGTCTATGTCACCTGAATGCCTTTCAGGGACTGGGCCTGCCAAATTGGTACTCTGAGCCATTTCAGTCTGTTCACCATCTGTTCACCATAACAGGCCAGTTATATATTAGGTAGGAAAGCTTTGAGTGGAAATGTGGGGAATGACTTAAGAGAATGTGTGTGTAACATTCGTATTGTTTGGCACTGACACCTTCTTTCTTTCAGTCCAAATCTTAATTTATTTTAAAGTGCTATCCCTGTGTTTTGTACAATGCCACGGTTCTCTTTGACTGTTCCCTCAGTCTCACCTATTGTTTCTGCTTCATCTATTACTGTATTTCATTCTTTTGCTATCAGTACCCTCAGGCATAACAAGAGACATATCAACACTTTCCTTGTCAGAAGATAATTTGTCATGGCACAGTTGTTTGAGCAGGAAGGTATTCGCAGATCATACTTATATACTGTAGACAGGGGGAGAAGAATAAGGCATTTTCTAGGCACTCTTAAGATATTAATTTTTTACTGCTCTCTAAAGATACATTTTCCTCTTTGTTAAATATCTATTACATATATTACAGTTTGATCCAATTCTAAAAATTCACCATATAAAACTCAGAAACAATACTGGAACTAGTGATCCTCTGGATAACTGTGGCTTTTCCACTGGCCTGTTTAATTCTCCCTTCTGGCAGAGAAGAAGTCTAGATTTATGACATATATAACTAGGCAGGCAAATAAAAAGTTTTTTAAAAAAAAGTATTGTATTTTTTTGTGTTGTTGCGAAGTGGTATAATTAACAGAGACTACACACCAACTAATACCAATGAATTATTTCACCCCATAGTTCCAAGATTTGATTTATGATCAATGTCTAGTTGTGGATGAAATGTTTGAATGCTGTCATTTGTCAAACTCTCCAAAGCTTCCACAGTGTGTGAAGGAATTTTTGAGCTGGAATATCTTACAGCCAGAACTTAGCAAATCCTTGAGAATCAAATAGATTTATTATTTTGGCAGTAAAACCAAGGATATTGCACTTGGGTGAAGGAAGAGGAATTCACACAATGTTTTTCAGACACTGAGTAGGATTTGTCAGCTTCTGTTCAGGGTGTTCATAACCACTGTGGGTGGGGCTGCTCACTGCAAATTTGATTGTGGAAAAGGAAAGGCTGCAGAGTATTGAGGTTGCAGCGAACTACTGGATTAGCTTGACAGTAGAACCCAAGGTAGATGATAAGCTTACTGGCTTCAGAGTTGTCACCAATAACAAAAGACACAGTTAGTACAGAAGTGTACTGGTCATGTAAGCTGGTTGAATCAGGAAGGCTCTACTTAGCCCAGGGCTCAACTAGTCTGGAGAAGACCCACCTGTTCCCAGTCAAGACTTGATTGAGACCTGATCCTGCAAAGCAACACAGGTGCTCAGGCAGTGATCTGGCTTAGTAGCTGGAACATGGGCACTTCGTTGTCACTGAGTTGCCTGCTCATGGGTTCTGCTGCTCCCACTGGATGACGAAAGAACCTGGTGAACTGGTGGTCTAGGATCTGGTGATAGGAGGCAGGGGACTCACTCCCCTGGAAACTGGTGTGCTGGCAGCACTGTTTGGAGCTCAGGCTTTGGGAAAAGGTCCTTTGATGAAGGCCTCAGAATCAAGGGGCTCTGGGTATGGAAGAAGTCCTCATTCATCCTGGTCATCCTCAGACAGTAGGAAAGAGCAAGAGTCCAGTAGCAGCTTAAACACTAATAAAATGTGTGGCAGGGTATGGGCTTTCGTGAGTCACTACTCACTTCTTCAGATACAGCTATAATGTGAGGCAATCGGTCCTTATATCTGGAGACTACAGGGATTTCAGATGACGAATAACAATAGCAGGCGTGACTGGATTAGGTGTGATATGCAGAGTGGCAGTAGGAGTAGAAAAATCAGCATTGGTAATGAGACAGGAAACCTAGATCTCAGTTCAGTCCAGGAGGATGCATTGTCTTGAACTTCATTATCAGTTGCAGTTCAACAGTCTCTCTTTCTAGTCTCCCTTTGAATTTCCTTTGCAAGAGAACTGCCACTCCTAGATCAGCAACTGAATGTTCTGGAAGGTTAAAATGTTTTAATCCAAACACAGCCATCCACTTAGAGTGATACAAAAGCCCGGTGGATTTTTCTTTTTAAAAGTCCAATGCAATAGAGACGTAGAATAGCAAGTTCTTTAACTTTAATAATTGCAGAAGAGAAATGGATAGAATTTAAAATGCTTAGTTTTGATAGGACTCTGCCCTATAACTGAGGTATAATTACACAAAGTGCTTTTAGTAGATTTCTCAGAGAGCTATCCATTTCCATGCAACTCCTGGGCATGGAAAATAAAGGGGACTGACTTGCTTCAAGAACTCTGGGTGCTGCATTCTCCTGAATATGCTCTCCAAGGCTATGTGCTGCATTATTTTTGCTCCACCACAGCATGTAAACATTTCATTAAAGTACTGGGAAGGGGAGAGTATGTAGCCTTAAACTCAGTAGGACTTACTTCAGAGTAAACATGCACGGGACCGAAATGTTAAAACTAAGAGCTAATATTTGAAGCACTTTTTAAAAGTGCCATGTGAATGCACCCTAGGAGATGTTAATTTCCTGGATCGACTGTCACTCTGTTATTGCTCCTGACCACCTTCAATTTGCCTACAGCTCCCAGCTGGAATAATTCTCTGCCAAAAATCTAATGGTATAAACAACATAACAAACAGCTCCTTCTCTTCCTGTTCCAGGTTGCACATTGAGGAGTCTTTCTGATAATCTTCACTGCTAGGCACTGAAAAGTTTCTAAGATGTATAGAAAGTACATAGAATCAGTCAGCCAAAATCTTGGCCAATGTATTGTTGTTGACATCTTATCCACCATTTAACTAATGTCTGTAGGTGATATAGTGGTGGGGATGACAATGTGACCTTCTCTCAGCTTACTTTGGATCATAAATGGATCTTTCAGGCATAGTTTTACAAAGCTGTAAAAAAGATTCTTCACTCCACCCCCACCCCCAAATTGAAAGATACACAGTTTCCAAGAAAAAAATACACAGTTTCCAAAGACCTTAGTAGGCCTAACACAGTACTTGTAATCATTTATATCACCTTCCAAAAGCTTAATTGTACTAGCATTTATACAGCTCCCAGTGTTAAACTACTTTGCATATATTATAGTCTTACAACAATCCTATTGGTTTATAATCATCATTTTTACAGATGAAGATCTGGGGGAGAGTGACTTGTCTATGCCAGCCCAGTGAGCCACTTCCCAAATCACAGCTCATTCTCTTTGCCACTGTGATACAGAAGCCCAAAAACAAGAGTTTCATCCACCCACAACATATACAGTACAAACATGAACTGAACAACTCAGTGTAGAGTGGGTTGTGTATTAAAGCCTACTGAAAACTGAAGGATTCCATATAAGCAAGTACTACATAGTAACTCTGAACAATGATCAGCACAGTCAGTCCGGTTACTGGCTTTCTGGGTGTCGAGCAGAGAGTTCATTCCCCAGACCTGTTTCCTGTTGTTTCTGTAACTGGAGATGTCAGGGATCGAAGCTGAATCTGGGATTCCTGTATCCAATGTATTTGTTGTGCCACTGAGTTATGGCTTGTCCTGCATGCCTCTGCATGCCCTCCCACACTTATTTTGTAAGGCAAGTTAGAAAAATGAATCAAAAGTTTTTTTTCCCCATGTCATAATAATAACAAAAAAAAACTGGAGTCTTTGCACAGCTTTTGCACAATTTTAAAGAACTGTTTTGAAAGCTTTAAAACCAACTAGAAGCTCTGAAAAGTTTCATTGTTCCAAATGACATGAAATTGCTGCACCATTCTGTTTATCAAAAGGACCAACAAAATAACCATAATCATTGTATACTGGCATGCTTTTAAAACTGCATTCCTTACATCACTGACATTGGAACCTTTCCCAGAGATAAATCTACCATTCATCTTTGGCACAAGCTAATTGATTTAATGTATAAAAATTAGCATTGCTAATTGTCTAGTGTGAGACTACTTTTTTTTAAAAAAATAGAAAGCAGTGGGAAAATCCTGATACAAAACACTTGGACTTTTGCTGCTATTATAATTACTAGTCTAGTCAGTATACTAACATCTTCAGCAGAAGATTGACTTTCAAACTACGTTGTCTTGGTAATGATTGCTTGCCACCCAAGTTAGCCACTGAATCTATGAGTACCTGAGATACTATGAAATCTGTTATAAACACAGGTTGGACAGCATAAATACATATGCAGATATTCTAAGGGCTCATCAGGAGGAACTTCCAGAGATTACCAAAGCAATCAGTGCTTTAAGATAAGTCCTATCCTATCTAGTCACTTTATACCTTCTTCATCCAAGAGTGGCCTCTTTCTGCTCTCACCTGTTGTGTCAAAGATCTGGTGTGTTTCAGAATCCCAAGTTGTGATTACATGCACAATTAGCCCTGACACAGGTGCGAATGCCAAGTGGAATAAAGAAGTGCAATCAGACAGCAACATCTGGGAAGCACCCCGCAGCTGTTGCCAACCCATTTTGCTCCATTGCACAAGCAAATTTAAAAGACACCTTGGAAAGTCCGGTAGCAAATGGGTTGCTACAGGCCACAGATGGACTTTCCCATTCTGATCACTCCAGCATGCTCTCATGGGCTCCGTGCTGTTGGGTTTTTTTCCTTCTCAGTATGCACATCATCACACACTTCATAGGGAGCCCTCAGGGCTGAGGTGTGAATCATCGATCCCTTGTTTAAGTGCATTGGAGACAAATGGCCATCCCCTCCCCTCGACTCACCCATGGTTGTGTCTGATTATGCAGTGGCGGGCTGTGCCCACAGCTTCAAAAGACTGTGTGATCGCGCAACTGTGGGTCAACTTCTGCTGGAGGAAATAGCCTCTCCTCCCCCCTGCTTTATCACATGCATGTGACCGCAACCCCAGAATGATAGCATACCTACAAATGAGCTCAATAACTTGGTTGATGTATGGTTGAATTGGGTTGCACTGAGTGCTGGGGCTAATGCTTTCAAGACTTAATCATTTCTGATCCTTCCCTCTTCCCCAGATCAAAACAAAGAACAGCTGCAGGAACAATGGAGCACAGGCATGTTGCACAGTAAGCCTTCCATGAATTTCCAGGCTACCAATACCAGAAATGTAGCAATCTATATTGTAAGACAAGGGAAGTAATTTACATATCCCTTAGATATCCTATTTGAATCCTTTCATTAAAACTGAACATCTGATAAGAAATTACCAAGAATCCAAGAAAAGCAAGGTGAACACTGGGTTTGTCAGGAGATGAGTCACATTCAGAGTGACATAAGAACACTCCATTCTGGTGTTTTAGAAATGGTCTTTCTACACGTCTGCCAAGGCTCTGCCACAATTCAACAAAAAGAAATGCAAGCAAAATGATTTCCCAATGGTTCAACCCTCTGGGATAGATATACCTTTGACCGTGGTATGAATAATACCAAAAATCACATTACCACTATCATTAAAATATACAATCAACAAGTTTCTTGCAGATGGGGGAGCTTTCTGTAGAAACAGTGCCATATAAATTACTTTGGATTTATAAAATAAATATATAAAATATAAATAGCATTCTTAACATTTACATTTTATGAAGGTGATGACATAATCCAAAGATTCCAAATCAAAAATTCTTACATGTCCAGGTCAATGTGAAGTGACCATGGAAATGGTGAACTTCTCTGCACAATAAATTTACTATTACTTACTCTTCTACTAATAACTTTCATTGGATAGTGTGTTTCTTTAGTTACTTATTCTCATGACAGCTCTGTGTGGTACATTAGGTGGAGAGTTTCTTGGCCATGGCCACCCATTTAAGGATTTAATCAGGGATTTGATTCTGGGTCTCCCATGTAGAAAATCAATGCTACCCAGCATTGCAGTCAAACTGAGTTGAAGCTGAGCTAACCCATAGCTGATCAACATGATCAAGAACACCTGAGAGGTCAAAGACTTAAATTGTGGAGCTGAAAAGGGGCAGAAAGGACCTCCATTTCCATGTCTTGCCCAAATGCTGGGGTTTTTCACATATCAACCTATACAATCCAAACCACAGAATGGTGGTTGTGGGCTGCTGCAGAGCAAATGGTTCCAGATGATTCCCTTGCACTACCTGCCATTTCCTGTATGCTAAATGTAGCACAAAGTTAACTGATTCAGGTAAACTGATGTACTACTTAGTTCTTGTTTCTTTGGGTCCTTATTTCTGTATTTTACATTCCTAGCACAACTGCACAAGTTTGCAGCACATACAGTTGCACACAGGTGGGCATTTCTGCATGATCTGTTTTACAGAATCTTTCAAATTCGGGCCAGTACTAGGGAGTCACTGGGTGGTGTTGAACAAGTCACTGTCTCTAAGCTTCAAAACAAGCCAGTGTAAGAGTGACAATAGTAAAGTAACTGTATATTAAAAATGGCACATGCCTGATGTACTAAGAGAAAAAAAAAGATCACCTATGGGTGGCAAGACTTTACCGTGAGAGATGTTAGACAAACAGTACTCCTCTCTGATGGTTTAGGAAAAAGGAAAGCCATACACTCCCATCACACTCCAAAGCCCAAGGGCTGTCTTTTTGGCAAGGGTACTTCTGCTAGACTCTTGCCTAGGAAAACCTATGGTGTAGCCATAAGTAGGCTGCGACTTGATGGCACTTTAAACACACACAGTCCACTGCAGTGTAAACTGCATTTCCTTAACAATGGCTGGCAATTAGAAGAACAGATTTTAACTATAAAAACAGAGCAAACGCTTCAACCCCATGCCATACAACTTTGAGGTATGCTAAACTGAAGAGAGGATCTTTGTATCAAACAACCCCTGACTCTCAGCAAAAGCAAACAACTTTCCCGCAAATCTTTCAAGTCTGCCTCTCATGGTTTTGCATGGTACAAACACACACCGCAGAAAGCGACAAGATCAGTTCTTTCATGGAAGGCACTACAACTGCCTGCCTTTGAAGTTTCCCAGACAAAGGCTCAGATCTTAAACACCAGCCTACTCAGATCTCATCACCTTCACCAGCTACCTACAACGTGTTTGATTACGAGGAGAAGGGGGGGCACAATCAGTCCTCCATTCACAATTTCATATATATTCCCCCCAAATATAAGCATGATGCAAGCAGAATAAAAGTCACACTTACCTCTTTAAGAGAGAGTGTGTGTGTGTGGGAGGGCTATGTCGCTATTACGGAACTTGAAACCATGCAACACCCATTTGAAATAATAATGCAGTGCATAAAATTTACAACACTAAATTTCTGATGAATAATGCTATTATCAGAGGCTTCTAGCCTCTCAATTAGTGCTATCTGCTGTGTTTCTGTAATAAACTATGTCATAAGACAGCTGCATGGATATGCACTGCATACAGACACGAAAGTTCATGGCCAGTTTGTACTTGAGCATTTGCTTGCCATAAATATTACTCATCTTATATGTACGCATTCATGCCTGAAATGACAACAAACATCTTTTGTGCACAAGAGAAATCAGTTCCTCGACCGGTTATGATTATCTTATTCTCACAAAGTGTACTGGAAAGAAGAAAGAAATCAATATTACACAGAATGATGGATCAAGCATGAATCAATGTGGCAAGCACATAACCAAACAGACATGGCGGTAAACAAGGAAAATAAAATAATAAAAGAAATAAAACCACAACAGATATTATCGCTTAACCTGTTTTGTCAGAGCTGGTATTGATGGTATTGGTAGTGATGGAAGTGAAGGTAGTCTTTGCGGTGTCCTTGGTAGTTACAGATTTCTGCTTATTTTTCATGGCTTCCAGTGCTTTGAGCTTCTTGGCATGTTTAGTGCCTTTGTAGTGGGCCGCAGCCTGGCTCTACAAAGGAGAACAAAATGAACCATGCAATCAGGCTCATTTCTAAACTGGCATTCTCTGTATTAGTACAAATACAGACCACCTTTCAATAACGGGTACCATGTGCCATACCAAGGCAATGACCAAACTGCAGAATTGTTTCAGGAATTATACTTTGGATGCTGAAAAAAACTTTATCTCTACACCACCAATATTATTAATATTGTTAGGGCTTTCTTACTTTTTCATCTAACAAATATATTCCCTTTTGTAATTTTGGCAATTAAGGATTTTGCTCCTCTGGAGAAGAAATATTGACAAATTTTGTTTGAAGTCATTACATGAATATAAATTAAGGCAGAATTTAATTTTAACTTAAGGCTCAGAAACGTTTCAAGAAGATGCCAATAAATAAGAGGTAGATTGTGTTTCTTTGTAAAACATAACCACTACCAAAGGCCATTTGATACAATTCAACAGTTATAGCCAAGTTAAATTATAAACCTGAGGCCTTTTGGTGGAGTTTGGGTGAAACCAGGATAATTTGTATGCCTAGAACTTATCAGCATGTCAATACTAGAATGAAGTCAATGCACTCAACCACTTCAGATACAGAGAATGAAAAGAATAAGTTTATCACATGTGGACATTTTCCTCACAGATAGCTAATGCTTCAATACTGTACAAAAGTCTAGATTCCTGAAGAGCTAATACTGTGGAACTTTCAAATTTCATGCTTGTCAACTGCCTAAAGCTCTTGATTAATTATCCAAATAGCCCCTCTAATGTAAGCTATTCTTCAGAACATTTGGAAAGCCTATAATAGAAGATAGTATTTGAACATGTAAAGGCTAGTTTCTGCCATTCTCTCACTCTATAGGATAGTCTAAACAGATGAAGGGTTGTGACTATGCATAGGGCAGCAGATGTGATTCTCAGTGCTTGGAATAACTAGTTTTAGGGAGCAGATTTGTATCTCAAAGGATGCAATATCCATTTACTTTGTCTACAGGAAGGAAGGAATGGTTGCCATTCATGGCCCAAAAGAAAATGCAATACTGAGGACACTGTTGTGATGAAATCAAACCATGCTTCCTGTGGGGCCAAGCTATCACTGGCAGGTTTCCCATGGGATATGTGTGCATTTGCAAAGTATGCCTATGTACTAGAATCTTCGCAGTACAGTTTTGGCTTCCATACATAGTCTGGTCATGATAATTACCAGCATTTTGCTGATTTGAAGCATAAAATTCATGATTTATCAAAGCAATACCATGATATAAAGGCTCCACAGCTCACAATGAGTTTCATATGTAATGGGTTGACCCTTTTCCTATGGATACAGCTGACTTTCTGTGTGTAGAGGCAACATCCTTACTAGGGTTGCCAAGTCTTTAGTACTCACCGGTGGGGGGAGTCCTCCTCCAGCCGGGAGCTTCCCCGGTGTGTGCGCAAAGCGCGCGCACCCAGCAACATCACCGGAAGTGATGTCAGCACGTTGGGGGCATTGCCAGGGCGACGCTCTATGGTATCATAGAGTTTTGGGGCGATTGCCAGAGCGTCACCCTGGCAACGCCCCCCAATGTGCTGATGTCACTTTCGGGTGACGTCATTACGTGGGGGAAGTTGTCCTGGCTGGACGACTTCAGGGGTGGGGTTCCCCCCGCCTGCTGAATGCTGGCCAGCGGATCAGGAACCCCTGTAGCGGGGGATCCCCTGCCCCCCGGGCTGACTTGGCAGCCCTAATCCTTACATTTGCAGAGAATTTCTGAAATTAAAGAGGAAAGAGCAACCCTATCACAGAGACTTTTGTACATTAATACTCCTGTTCATTTTGGGACCACAGTACGATCATTGCTCCTATTGCTGCAAAACAGGTTTTTTTCTGTTTACCAGCAAGTTTCATGCAATGTGTAGTCAATTTGCAAGTTGCAAACTGAAAAGAATCTTCCTGCACTCAACTAATTGTTAAAGTAGTAGCTAAAGGACAAAAGGTGTGTGTGTGTGTGTAATCATTTCTATTTAAAACATCTTCCAACTTGCATTGCTTTAGAATGGGGGAGGGGGAATCTACTAGTATTAATACCCAAAAGTATAATTTTTCTTTCTTAATATTTTAGGTATTGTGGTCGGTACCCTTATTGAAAGAACACTGGACAGTGAAGATATTAATCAGAAACAATTTGAACAGAAATAGCACAATCATGCATCATTACAATTTTTCAAACAACACATAACATTAAGAGACATACTATAAGCCAAATGTGAACAGTTAAAGAGGTGTTAATCCCTATTAAACTGAAAGACCAGTGTTAGGTTAGGATGACAATAAAATGGCAGCATCTTGTACACATTTGTGTCATCATTACTAAGTGTCTGTTTCTGTGGTCCAACATTTTTCAGAAGTCCCTCTTTACTAAAACAACATTTGAATATTGTAAGTAAAAACATTTTTTCCTCCAAAAATATATGTTTCATCATTCTGTTGCCTATATAAATTATGTCAGTCTAATCTCTCAAATTCCCTCATGGGATATCTTCTCAGACCTGGGGTCCCCAGCCTTTTTTAGCCTGTGAACACCTTTGGAATTCTGACACAGGGTGGTGGTGGGACAATCACAAAATGGCTGCCATGGGAGTTGGAGCCAACTACAAATGTCAGAGAGTGATATTACACATTAACTCTAATAATGCCCTTTTGATATTTCAGGCAAGACCTCTGCCTTTAAAAATATTTTCTTGTTTGCTCACAGCTTATCATCAGTCATACAATGAAGATCCTTGCACTGTGGTGGCAACTACTCCTGAGGCACCTTTAAAAAAAATCTGCACAGCCAATCAGATCTCCAGTGGCCAATCAGAAGCCTTGTTGGGCATAAGCCCCACATGACTCTGCCCACTTTCTAGAAACAATGGACAGGTATCAACAAAATTGGTGAGTGCCATGGTGCCCATGGGCCCATGTTGGGGACCCCTATTTTAGAAAAACCATAGCATTTGTATTCAGATGAAGAAATACATAACTCCTTCACTGGGAGGTGCACACAAACAGCAATACAAAAAAAATTACAAGTCCCTCCATGAGAATTTATAATAGTTTCCTCTTCTGATCTTTAATGACTAGACAAAAGAGTTGCTACAGTAAATTGCAAACTTTCCATAGAATACTGACACATTTTCTTCTGTCTACTCATAAGACTTTTACAATGTGTGTCATTGTTTTTTTTATAAAATTCAGAATATAAATCTTTATTTTCTATTAGGATATGTAGCCATTTAAGGCGGTTTCAATATAACAAAGGTTGGCAGTTTAATGATACTTCTATGAGGGAAAGACAGATTGTTCGCCAACAGTTTAACCACTTCTAAATTAGTTTATACTAGGGATCCCTTCCTGAACCTTTAGGGCTGAACTTGAAAATTCCAAAAATATGTCATTATCTTTTCCAAAAAAGGAAATTACTCAAGAGATGGAGAGAACAGTGGAAATATATTTCTAAACATTTTTACACACACATAATATACAGCACTAGTACTTTGCTAAATAATTTCTTTACCGAGTTAGAGTTACCAAAAAAAAAGTACATTCACCATATAATGGCACCCCTATGAAGCATAGGGGCTGAAATTAGACAGACTGAAAAATGTAATTATGCCAGAATATCATGCAGAAAAAGGGGGGGGGGGGGGGAAAGAGCCACAACCTGAACCTGAGTGGAAACTATGATGCAGTGCTGTGAAAAGAGACTGAATAACTGATGGCACTATTTTATGTGGCGTAGGAAGGAATCATGCATACTGTAAATTTCCTCAAGATATTAGAGATAAAAAAATGAAAAAAAATGAATCCTAAGAAACAGAATTAAAAAATCATTTTTATTAATCTGCTGGAGATTTGAGGGTCTTCTGTTGAGTAATGCAAGGGTCTTCTGTTGAGTAAAAAAAAGTAACAGTATTTGCTTCTATTGACTAATATGTATGAGATCCTTTACCAATGTGTATCTAGAATGCTTCCTTAAATTTACATGTCGGCTGCCAAGGAAGTGGGGGAGTGGAGCATCATATATGATTTATTTGCAGTGTGCTTCCTGTTTTCCTGTCCCTACATACTGGAGCACCTATGCACTATCATGGCGTAAAAATAACAACAAATATCTCTACAAGATTAATCAGCCTTTTCCTTCATTGCTGCATTTTGCAGATTTGACAAAAATCACTGATACTCTGCTAGTAACAGGCAGAAGGCTCGCTTTGGATAAACCAGTCAAATTCAAGATTTCTTCTCAGTACTGAACATAATTAGAACAATTTCTTCCCCTTTCAACCCAATAAAAAACCCAACAACAAAAAACCCCTACTAAAACCAGAACTATCTGCTGGCTCATCACAGGTAATGCCAGATCATTAGTATACACAAGTCAGAGATTCGATGTAACATTCAAAATCATGCACAAGAAGGCAAGGCAACTTTTAAGTCATGTAACATCGTGTTTCAACTGGGGTGCTACCCAGGGCTGTTTTTGTAGAAAAAGCCCAGCAGGAACTCATTAGCATAACAGGCAACACCCAGCAGCAGAAACTCATTAGTACATAAGGCCACACCCCTGACAGTGCAGCTCCTTCCCAGGATCGGCTTCCCCAGGTGCCCCGCGGCTTGTAGGGTGCCTGGGGAACCCGAAGAGGGGGGGCAGTTTAAATTGCCTTCCCTCCCTGGATCGGCTTGGCTTCCCCAGGTGCCCCGCGGCTTGCGAGGCACCTGGGGAACCCTGGGGGGAGGCTGTAAGTATGGCCAACTCAGAAGCCAGCCAGAACTCCGTTCCTGTGCGCTCCTGCCCAAAAATAGCCCTAGTGCTACCCATGCAAACTAGTTATTATAGTTAATTACCACACAAGTCCATCAAGGCTTTTGGAGTATTAACTAAGCACTTCTAGCTGACTTGTACAGGTAGCAACACAGCATAAATAAAATGTGTGCAACAGCAAAGTTCCTGAGAGTGGGGAGGGTAAATGCTCTAGCTTTATCCGCTACATATTTAAACGCGATTTATATGTAGTCTGTATTAGGATTTTCTTCTCCCAGTCTATTAGTAGCATAACCAGGCAAGTGGACATCGTTCTTCATTTTTCCAGGTGTTTTCAGGTTGGATAAACTTTTTTTGTTGGGTTGGAAGGGGAAGAAATTGTTTTAATGGTGCTTAGTAATGAGAACAAAACCTGAATTTGGCTGGTTTATCCAAAGTGAGCCTTCTGCATGTTCAGGCATCTGTGAGCTGTGAGTTCAGGCATCTCCTCCAGAAATGCTGGCATATTGTGGATCACCTCTCTCACACTGCGAAGGAGAAGCAGACACTGACAGGCATGCCAGTGCACCACCTAGTCAGTGATGTGAGCACTTGCTGGAACTCCACCTGTGCCAAGCTTGAGTGCTTGGTGGAGCAGCCGAAAGTTCTAAATGCCCAGATCTCTGAGACTGGGATTATTCAGGAAGAGAGCCGGCTCACCCACTCTCACACTCTGGAAGTTCTTAGGCCCTTTAAGGACTACACAGTGATGCTCTTGTCTGACATGGCAAGTGTGGCTCTGGTCATTCCATGATCCAAATGGCTTGTGAGGACTTAGCCCCCTTTCTGGAGCCAGCTGCACAAAATGCAAACAAGGTTCCAGCAGTGTGTGTGCTGGTGAAAAGGCTTCAAGATGGACTCAAGGCCCGCCTTCAGCCTCTCAAACAGCAGGTCTACATGTTGGTGACCATGTGCTAGAGTCTTCTGTTGAGAAAAAAAAGTTGCCTTGCTATTCCCTCCCCCGTGGAAACAGTGGAAGATTGGGACACCTTCTTTGGGTGCCCATAGAATTGGAGCCCCTGATTCAATCTCTTTGAAGCATGTTCTTTTTAGGAGAGGCTCCAGCAGCTATACTGCAAATTTGGTGCCTCTACCTCAATCCCCACCCCCCAGACCACTGAATATACCCAGGATAGATTTGCTATCGACTTCAGTGGTCCCTGTAGGGTATAATGGACACAAATATATTAAGGATTCTCTAATATTTACCAAATCTGAATATCATACCAATATTGGGATTTGGGAATTTCAGGAAATAATGAAATTATTTGAATCAAATACACCCAAATCTGGGAAAAAAACATTTTTTTTCTTGCAGACCCCTAATTATAAGTGGGTAGCTGCATCAGTCGGAAGCATTAGAACAAAGTTTGAGTCCAGTGGCAACTTTAAGGCCAACAAAGTTTTATTCAAGGCGTGACCTTTCATGTGCATGTGCAAAATGTGTCTGAGGAAGTGTGTGTGCACATAAAAGCTCACATCTTGAATAAACTTTGTTGGTCTTAAAGGTGCCACTGGACTAAAACTTTGTTTTACCCCTAATTATGTGTATGTTGCCCAGTGTATGTATTCATGTATGTGTACAATTATTCAAGAACAAACTGGGAAACTGTGCTTTAATGTGTATGTGACATGGGACAATAACACAAAGTACACCCATGATTTACCAAAGTTATGCCAAACAACAGATCAAGGAAGGGCAACACATGATTACTTCTCACATTACTTTTAGAAAACAGTACCATATTAGTGGATAATACTGGAGTCTTAAAATTTGTGCGTGTATATAATGGCGCAACTACAGGATGTGTCTGCCTCAAGAGCAATGCTCGCTCTAAGCTGTGGAGTCTTCTGAGCAAAAATTTTACTTTTTGAGCTACTGGCATTAAAGTTGTGAGTGATTTGGCTACTGCATAAATTAGTTTGCTCTGGAGCCATTCTTCCTGAGCTAAGACAAAAATGTGTGAGCCAGAGGCTAAAAAAACTGTGAGCTGGCTCACACTAACACACCTTAGAGGAAACACTGCTCAAGAGGCGCAACTAACTATAGATGTCCATAACTAGTTGTTGCCACACTGGTCCATAAAGTGATGATACCAAAAAGTAAGAATATCTTATGTTTGGTTAACCTACTTCTTTTCCCAATGCAAGATAATTAAGAATTCAGAGTTTCACAGATTTTATTGAATTAAAAAGCAAAAGAGAGAACAAGTTTACTTATCAAGGCTAATGGACATATGGCCTAAGCCAGTACCCTTGTATGCTTGCAAGATAATCCTCTGATTAAGTCAAAGGCTTGGATGATTTTCCTGCCCCTCCTCACAGCAGCCTGAAAAGCCCCCTAAAGTACTATTCCTGGAGGTCTACACTCCCCTGGGGACAGGATGTTTGGGGCATTTCAAGCTGCTATGAAAGGGAGGGACAAGAAAATCATGCTCCATGGACAGAAACCCTTGCATCTGTGGAAATGTAAGCCAGGATCCAGCTCATTGAGACCATTTAATCGGCACAGTATCAGTTGTGTTGTATAGGGCCATACCAATGTTTTAACATAGCAACACCAATCAATGCTACTGTACAAGTTTTCCACAAACAGCTAAGCATTTTTCATAAAGCGTCATGAATGCTACCCCAAGCAAACCAACCCAACCTGGGGTGGTACCACAAGGGCAGCTTTTTTCATCAACAGCAACTGTGGATTTGTTAAATCTTTCACAAAGATGGCTTTTGCTGTGATAGAAGTGGTGCACACAGTACCTGTTTCCACAGGAGGAAAGCTTATCCATGGGGACTTGATTAAAATGAAGTAAATTATAATCCATTGTGAACTACCAGTTCAATGAAAATCTCTATAATGTCTGCGGGAAAACAGCAGCATACTTCCAATATATAAAACTCATGTGGCCATCCTAACATTCCACCAATTCATTTGTATAGTTAAATTGGGGAAACTTTTTTTTTTTTAAAATTATGCATTCTAAAATGAAGGTGTGGTTTGAGAAGATATGCTTACATATCTATATGTACACAGAGAACTTACCTAGATTGATAATAATATGCCTAGGAGTAACTCCCCTATGTTGCTGATAACGAAGGGGATTTTTGAGACTGTGTGCAGCTTTGTCAAATTACAAAGTACAAAATGAAATTACAAAGTACTGGCTATTTAAAAAGATCCTTTTAAATTCCTTCAACAATGTTGATCCCATATTTCCTAAAACTAAGGTATCATGCTCTAAATTTATCTACTTAGGATATTTCTATGCCGGCTCTTCAGAGTCTTGCTTAAGGGTGGCTTACAGGTAATATCACCACAATATTAAAAACAAGCCATGAAAAACAAGTCATTGGACATAAGTGGCATAGGAACTATCCATAAAACAGAGGCAGACCATTAAGAAGCTGATAAGAAAAATCACTAATCAAAAGCCTGGGTAAAGTGATACGTTTTGACCTGTCACATGAAAGAAAGTAGAGTAGGTACCACACGAGTCTCAAGGGGGAGGGCATGCCCAAGGTGAGATGCTGCCACAGAAAAATGCCCTGTCTCTTGTCACCACCCTTCCCAGCACTGAGGCCAGGGGCACACAGAGCACATCTTAACTGGCAGGCTGGATAGTATGGGAGGAAATGGTCCTTCAGGTACCCTGCCCCCAAGGTATTTAGGGCTGTAAAGGTAAGAACAAGCACTCCGAATTGAGCATGGAAACTGATGAGTAACCAGTGCAGATCTTTCAGTATAAGGTTGATATGATCATCTAAAAGTGATTCACTGTTTATAAGCTATCTGTTTAGATATCTCATGTTTTAGCTAACACTACTGATTCAACAGTGATGCGTTGTGGGAGTTGCTTCACAGAGGAAATAACTGTTTTCTAGGGAGAACGAGCAGAGAAGGGAAACAAAAAGAAAAGAGCAGTGCACCATTCCTGATTTCAGTTCAAAAGAGTATCATTCACAATCCCTGAGTTATAAAGCTCAATGCATTACTGAATCTCAGTTTAAAGTGGAAATCTCTTCAATAGCTCCAGCTGGAGCAATGAAGGAATGCACTTACCTGTCCTTAGCCTTTCCTTTCAGATCAGCTGAAATGCTCTTATTGACTGAATACTAATCTGAGTTTGTGAGGCTTCATCTTGTGAACAGAATAAGTAAAGGAAACTTGAGTGGGTGAGAATTGTGTTGCTAACCAGAGTGTTTTTACCTGGAACCTGTTGCTAGGGAAACCATTTCTTTTGTCTGTATACAATCAAAACAGCTGCTTAGTTGAACTAGGAATTAAAAAGCTTTGATTCAGTCAGGGCAAAAAAATAGTGGTAAGAGACCTCTAAAAACAGTATCAGAAACCATGGAGGAACACTGAAAAAGCCATCCGGTCAGCACATTTTCTTTCCTTTTGATTTATTATGCATGGAAAAGAAAGAAGATGCTGAGTAGAAAAGAAAGTGACCCAATTAGTTTCCTTCATTTGGGACCATTTCAAAGCAAGCATTTTAAATCTAAAGAGTTTTGTGGTGTTTTAAAATTTATTGTGGCATAAGGTTTTGCGTATGGTTAGGGGTCGCAAAGAGTTGTACTCGACTGTGTGTCAGTTAACTGCCATGAATTCTTTTCAATAACTGTATAACTGCTACAAGGTGTATTTACATGATCTCTGAAAAGGTTATCGGCTTTCATGTGTTTTACCCTCATGATTGGTGACAGGTCCCACCCGGGAGTTCTCAATGAAGCCATGACTCCCTCCTCTGGAATGTGTGCTCCGCTCCGCTTGCTTGCTTGGCTGCTTTGCTTGCGCATGCCCAGCTAAGTTACTCGGTTCCTGGCGCGCTCGTCGCGCCGTGGGGGCTGTTTTGCCGCCTCGCCTGAGTGCGAGGCAGTGGCAATTGTCGCACTCTCGCGCAATCTTGGAGCCTGGGGGCGGGGCTGCCTATATAAGGCAGTGCCCCGCTCCCGTATACGTCTTTGGCTCCGCGTGCTCGCCCACCCGCCCGCCCTGTTTGCAGTGTAGGTTTTTCAACTGGTTGCCAATTGGGGCCGGGTAGGAATTTTTCACCTCTACTTGAATTGGCTGTATGGTGGAGGTGTTTTTGCCTGCCTTACACTGTGACAGTTGTTAAGGGCCTAGATGGTGGATGAAAATTTAATAGTTTGGTCACTTGGCAGGTTTGTGCAAGCTAGAAAGGACCTGGTGAGCGCCTTATGGCATATCCCGTTTGGGAACAGGAGGTCATCAGGATACTGCCCCAGGGCTCTATGGTTCGGGGTGGAGAATGGTGGCCCCCTCTGGGAACCTCTCCGGCTAGGCTCCTCCCTGAAGGTCTGTACAGTCTCAGGGGTAGGCACTCCTGCGGGGCAACCAGTATGCTGGGCTGCCGGTTAAGAGCCAGACTTGGGGCTGGCTCAATACCGGAGTTAGGTGTCCTGCCCATATCAGAAGGCAAGGAGGTTGTGTCATGGAGTGACGCCTGCCTTACCTGTTCCTGTGCTTGCTTAGTTTTGCTTGTTGCTGCAATGTTCTGTTAAATAGTTAATAAAGTGGCCCTTGTTTAATTCCAATCGTTGTCTGTCTCGTTATTTGGGCTGGGGTGGCAACTTGCTTCTCCCCTGTTATCTCTTTTGCCCTGTCCTTGAACAGGAGTGCTAGCAGTTATGTGTGAGCCAAACTCACCGGTATTTTGTATTCTTCTTATCCATGTCTTGGGAACTGAACTTTAAAGATGTTCAACATCATTATTCTCTGGGAACTCCTTTTCCCGCGTTTTCTATGGGAACTTCTAGCCAGTATATTTGAGTGCGTAAAATCCTGCCTAGTGATTGGTAGAATATCCTTAAGCCATATTTCATATCCAGTATATCAATACCTGTAATCCCTAAACCCAGTATTACTAACAGTGGAAGTGTTTGACTCCAATGATCTTTCTACAAATAAAGGACTTACTGCTTAAGGAGACCTGTTGTGGACTATATCTTTTGGGACATTCTCACACTGTGCAACTGAACAACAACAACAAAGTCTACATATTACTTAGGTGATCATCTTGAGCAACCAAAGTGGTCTCTGGCCATCAAGAACTTAAACCACAATAAATTTGCCCTACTTTAAGGTGCCACAAAACTCTTTATTGCTCTTGTTTCAACATACCAAAACAGTTACCTTTCTGGAAGTCTATGTATGCGGAACTGTGATGCAATAATTTATCAGTCCATCGATCAGTATTAATCATTTGAACCAACCACTGGGAAAGCCATTCTCTTGAGAATTTCATCAACCACAATGGGGATAAAACTATTAAGGTCATTCTGTCCCGGGGCTCTCCAAGACAGGGGCTGTTTATTCCTAGATTCCACAGTGCCTCCAAGCTCTGGCACTTATTTCCTCTGATATAAAACTAACCCTTCTACACCCAAAAAGTATGGTGCTTCTCACAGATTAAAAACGCAATAAAATTAATGAAGCCTGTATCATATACTGCAACACTTTGGTGGAAAGAACATTTTAATTATAGAAATATTTAAACCCTGCCTCTTACAAAACTGTTCCCAAGGTGTATTTTTAAATAAACCAGAATAAAGTCAACAAAACATGAATGTATGCATTGTTAAAAGATACTGTAGTAAAAAACCAACAGGAAAACAGAGACGAAATTCTTTAAGATAGAACTAGGAAAAATTAAACAATCAAGAAGTAGTCTAAAGGGACCCTGATAGGTAATCCAACTGAACACAGGACAAAAAAAAAATCAACAAAAAATCCTGGGGGATACAGAAATGGATTCATCTGTTGCCTGAAGCTCAAAACACTTCATGCCAGGTAAACTGATAATAGGGAAAGAATTCTACAATCAAGGCACGATGACAGAACAAATCCTGTTTCTGATTTTTACTCACTTTGAGTACCTCTGTATATGAATTTGGACCTCAGGACCTCTTCAACTAACATTAGTCCTTCTCCCTTTTCTTTCTCTCATATTACCCATTGTCTATTATTTGAAGACATTTAAGAAATTACAGTGGAATTAGATATGCAATCTTTTCACATAGCTCCTTGTCAGAGCATCTTGTAATGTCTGTAAATGAGAAATATAAATCCAATTTATTAGGTTTGGCTGATATAATTAACAACCTCTCCTAGCTCACTTGCTCTACAATTTGCCAATAAATCCCCCAAATTACTTAAATTACAAAATCTTATAGCTTGAAAATCTGCAATACAAAGTATGATTCTCATTTGTGTAGTTCAGAAGGATCACAAAACCAGACTGGCACTATATGAATGAGCCTGAAAAATGCCCAGGAGCCATGCACTCCCTTCCCTTTTCCTCGAGTCCTCAAGTATTGTAGCTAGTTAGGCTTTGGTTACACATGCAGTGACCTGAAGGGAGGTGTAGGATCATGGAAGATCCCATTTTGGAATGCTCAAACTTCCCATGAATCCATCATGGGGAGACCCAAGTAGGTCCATTGGTACTGAGGTTTCTGCAACCTCATTCTTCTGCATATGTGATTTCTTGCTATTTGGAAAGCCATAATCTGTTGTTACGGTTCACAGGAGAAGTACTAACTAGTATGTTGCTGAAAAGGAAAACTATGGCTTGCTGAAATACCAGAATTAATATATTAGTTTACTGTGTATGAGACAGCACATGAGCCTGAAGCATGTTCCATTATATCTGAACTATATCACAATCTGCAGGCATCTGACTTCCTCTGAATTCTTTAAAGTGTTCATATCACTAACTACTGGTGAGAAAATAGTTACATTCTGTGCCATATTTCACCACTTTTGTGACATTCTGTGCTCAATATATTACCCTTAATGTTAAAACCAAATTGCTTCAGCCAGCAAGTGTATTCCCCTGTGGGTATGAATTAACAGTTTACTTTTTGCAGACTAGTGCACAAATATGATTAGCTTTTGCAAATTGCTGCTTATTCTGTTACTTGTAAGTAATTTTTATATTATTACAGTGTAAACAGATGCTATTTTCTACTATAAATTCAGCAATAATGAGCTAATTCAGTGTGCTAAAAACAACAAAGGAAGTTAAAAACTAAGCTATTTGCGTGAATATTTTCAGCCCCATTGAAATCTATGGTGGAAACCACCCATGAACAAATGACTCAGGAACTCTGGTTTCAAAGCGGATGTTCATCAAAATGCTTCACAACTTTCCATTAGCTATTGCATCTGTTGATTGTTTAACCAACTTTTCAAACACTGCT
Organism: Lepidodactylus listeri; assembly: GCA_029233225.1. NCBI lineage: Eukaryota > Metazoa > Chordata > Lepidosauria > Squamata > Gekkonidae > Lepidodactylus > Lepidodactylus listeri. Next base: position 53,541,147 of record JARCFY010000012.1, read on the forward strand.
TTGGAGGATTTGCTTGTAGTTTATTCAAAATCTTTCTGCCTCCTTACATACTAATTTGTGCCAGGAGACTGAGGCTAGAAAATCATTCCTTTAACTTTCCACAGGGCCTGCAAGACGGAGCTCTTCCGCCAGGCTTTTGGGGCCGCCGCTGGGGAAAATGGCCACGGGTAAGTGGCCAATGATGTGTAGACCCGGTACATCTCCTGGTGGTTGGCCCTGGCCAGGGGGATGAAGTAGTAGATGCAGTTACTGTCTCTGGTGCTGGATTTGTAAATTGCTGCCATTTTTAGTGGGTTTATTGGTTTTACTGTTAAATTATTAATTGATTTTGTATACTGATTTTAAATGTTGTGAGCCACCTAGAGCCGCTTTGTGCTGGCTAGGCGGGATATAAATTCAAATAAATAAATAAATAAACTTTCTAAAGATACATAGCTAATTAAATTTCTATAAAGAATGCAAAATATGTCAAATCATGGGAAGAAATTATAGATGAAGAAAGAAAGTGCAAAACTAATTTTATTTGCCTTAGTAAGCTAATTCTTTGAAACCGCAAAGCCAGCACAGATACAAACATGCACAAGAATTCTCTGGTGTTACATTGTATGTTTGCGCTTCAGCAGAAATGCTTATACAGGAGCTTATTGTTTCAAGTTGCAACTGCTTACAATGGTTTATTATTCCTTGCACATTCTAGCTTAGAGAAAATAGAAAATGCATGAGAAAGTGTACCGATTTGCAACAATGTTTAACCTTAACTTTCTTAATTCCTTTCCTGTAATTGACATGCACAAGAATAAAATAGAATACCTTTGCTTACGAGAATGATGTCAAATGTGTAGAAATGACACTAGTTCCATCCTACTGGAATTCTCCACCTCCTTAGTATAAAAGATTAAGCCCAACTGTAACCGGGGCTTGCTTGTATCTGAAACTTTTATTCAGACTGAGACTTATGGTACCATAAATTTTTGGCTTTTTCTATTCCTGGTGTCCGTGTGCCTTCTTCCTGATCGGATCTGGGTTTTTTGGGAATCATGCTTCATCGATCAGCACTAGAATAATTATAACTTATTTTTTTTTGCATTGAAAACTTGTGTAAAATGGTGTAATAATTTTATGCAAATATTTTTAGCTAAGTATCCTTAAAAGGCAAAAATTGGGATAGTAATTTACCAAGGATATCATGGGATTTAGCAGGGATAGCCTGGCAAACAGGAACAAGTGGAACATAAGAAAAAAGCCCTGCACTGCACATGGCAGCTGCAAGGCTAGCAGTCACCTGACTGTAATCCTCAGCACAGTTTATACCTTTCAAAGTCCATTAAAGTTAATGTGTTCAAAAGAGCATAACTGTATAGGGCTGCATGGCTGCTGCTATGTGATGCCCAAAGAGCATGAGGACTTCCTTCTCAACAATAACTCAACTACAGTGGTCTTTTACTGCTCCCACCCAATAGCAGCAAATGTCCCTGGCTTCCAACTATAGCTGTACAAGAAGGTTTTCTTCTACACTTTAAAGATGAACATACATTTAAGGTAGTCATTCTAATGGCATTAATCATTTAGTCTGTATCTGATATTTCATCAGACAACATTAACATTTCTTATACAATTGCTTTCATAAATCGAACCTGCTGCCTTTTTATATATATTCCTTTGCTTTCTGATTCTTCTAAAAACGCATGATTTTAGTTCTCTGTTAGAAACAAAACATGTAAATTTATGAGTTTTCAGCTTACTTATGATTTGTTCTCGGAGTTTAAGGGTTTTTAAGATTAGTTCTAGCCCTCCTGGTGTATTCCAAATAGTACAACGCAACACAGGGTTTAGGATATTACTCCTAATATGCCTTTTAAAGAGAAGTCCCTCAGGCCTAACTAAATTTGCAGTGTAATTCCACCAGTCCTATGCTGCCACTTCCACTGCAGATGCTCATGTGGGATGTATTTGGGATTATTCATATGATATGAGAGGATAAGAAATTATGCATGCAGTGTGGGAATCATGCATGTGAGAATGGCAACTACATCAGAATAGTAACATTTGATTCTTTAACTAGGATTGCCTTTAACTAGGGCTGAGGACAGATTGGCAGTCTCGGCTGCTCTGCCTCCACTTCAAAAGCGGAGGCAGAGCGGTCGTTCAGATGGCCGCATCTGCCCTGAGGAGGCGGCCTGGACGCATCGCATCCGGCGCCGTGCTCCTCCCGCAGCAGCCGAGCACCACTTCAAAGTTCCACCCGCCGGAGCGGGTGTGAATGCGCGCGGGCAGGGGGAGCCATGCGGCGTCCGCCCACCGCCATAGGAAGCCGCCCGCAGTCTGAATGCTGCGGGCGGCTTCCTTCCAGTGGCGTGCAAATGCCGCGCCACAGGGGAAATTACCCCCGCCTTAGTCTGCCGCACCGCGGAGGTGTGGCAGACTGCCAGTTTGTCCTCAGCCTAGGATTGCCAACATCAGCTTGGCAAATTCGTGGAGATTTTGGGGATGGAGCCTGAGGAAGGTGGGGTTTGTGGAAGGGACAGAGCTCAGCAGGGTATAAACAGAGTCCACCCTCCAAAGCTGCCCTTTTCTTCTGGGGAACTGATCCCTGTAATCTGGAGGTCAGTTGTCATCCTGGGAGATCTCCAGCCCCCATCTGGGGATTGGCAACTCTACCTTTGACAGCACAAAACTGGCTAGCTGAGCATGTATGAAAGCCTTCCATGCTCTCTAAGCATGAGGTTGGGTTTTAAATAGGGTACCTTATAATTCATCTATATAAAACACATCTTCTTCCAAAGGTTTAAACACATTTCAATGGTGGAATGGCATTCCTTGCAAGTTAAAACAGTATTACATGAAAGCTGCTTTAAATAAACACAGTATTTTATAGTACCCAGTAAAACACACTGAGACTGTGGATTTAAGTGTCATGATTTCTGAGCCAACATGCTCACTTGTTATCTTTGAGATTTTTAGCTGAGCCTTGCCCATTGGTTTCAATTAACCTGTGTGGCATTTAGCAGGTCTATATGAGTGACAGAAAGTTGTTTCTCAGGACTGAGAAGGCTCCTCAGGTCCACCTGCAAAAATACTGATGTTCTGCCAAGCATCATAAATATTTATTAGAACTCCAGATGTTTTTGTACTCCTTCTAAAATAATTTTGACAAAAAAATTTCATCAAGGACTACAGTCTTGGGACTTTTTCCACCCATGGCCTTTTGGTTCTTAACTCTTATCAGTTTCCTTCCACTCTTTTCAGAAACTGCTCCAGACTCAGGGTTACAGCTATATAAGTTCTGTAAGTCATGAAACTCTATCATACTCCCAATATGAAGCAGATATTTTCCCTTCCAGCTCACAGACTTAAGATGTATTATCACCTTCAGGCTTCTTATACATGGTGAAACTAATGGGCTCCTTCAGGCATATATCCAGATAGAGGAAAGACTTGAAGCAAGCAACTTAAGCCAGGGGCTTTCTAGTGTGAATTTGCCAGTAGGGCAAGAAGCTCTCTACTGGGGATGGATTAAAATCAACAACTGTACAGTTTATTCAGCTGAAAAAGAACATTCCTTTTAGTCAGTCTAATATATTTTTATGGATTCCTGCAGATTTCATGAGTATAATGGTGGCTCTCGAGGGGAAAAATTCGAGGGGTCAGAGAACTTTGGGGGATCAGAGAGGTTCTGTTTCTCAAAACAGTTTTGAAGAACTACTGCTCTGCAATTGGTGGTAATTTTTTCCACCCATGCCAAATTGGTCTCACTTAGGTCTCAAAAATATACATAAGGTTGTTTTTGTTTTGCATTTTTGTAGGCAACCAGTGTTTTAGTTGTTCTGGCTCTGTAACATGGTCTCTGAAGATTTCCCATATTCTGGACTGTAAGGAATATTACAAAACCCCAGAACAGTGAGCGGGAGAAGCACAACTGCCCCATGTGTAACAGGTAACACTGCACAGATTAAGCATCCTTTAAATCTGGTGTATCAGTGAATCCTATCTCTATGCTATTGTCATTTTTTTGCTTAATTCACTGCCACCATTTTACTAAGTAAGCACTCCTAAGCAGGTCCATTTTGTCCAGCGGGGCTTACTCCCACAAATGTGTTCTTAGGATTGTATTGTTAGTTGCTTACTATTCTAAGAATCTGCAAAAGGAATTTATTGTATTTGTGACTATGTTTCAGCCTACAGAACGAGTTAAATTTGAATCTGTGTAGTTGAGTAACATCTGGAGTGGCTATAACCATCAGTTTTTAAAACCTGAAAGTTAAAAAGCAAATTGTGCGCAGTCCTTCTTGTTTCTTGAACTGATTAAGAGCAGGCCCATAGCCGGAATTTTTTTTAGTTGGGGGAATTTAAATTTCTTAGGGGGCACCCCTACTCCCATCCTGAGCTGCTCTGCAGTTTCCACTACCCAGGCCTCTACTGAGCTGCCTCCTTCTCTCAGCAGCCCCTCATGCCAGATAGTGCAGTGCAGCCCACCAGCAACAAGTACTTTCTGAGGGGAAAAGAGAGGTGTTGTCTGGCTCTGTGTGGCCACTGTAGCCAGTCCTTTGCACCAGACAGCTGCACAGGAATACCTGGCTCCTTCTCCGCACCCTCCACTGCTCAGGCCCTGGGCTGGATGGGAAGTTGCGGAGCCATGCCAGTAAGTTGGGGGGCCTAGCCCCGAGATGCCCCACTGCAGTTAAAGGCCTGATTAAGAGGCTGTCTTTACCAATGTTTGCCTGATATTATCTTTACTAACTGACAGACACAACCTCAGGGTGGCACACATACCTTTACTAACTATTTGTTAGACTTCATTAGATTTTAACACATCTTCAGGGTGGCATCCATGGTGCTGTCCCTTCCCATCTGATCCTCCCAACAACCCTGTGAGGTTAGGCTGAGAGGTAATAAGTGATTGGCCCAAATTCAGTGATTGCAAAGTGATAGCAAAGTGGGAATTTGAGGGTCTTTCCAGTTCTACTCTGGGATTCTATTATTCTGCACTGGCTGTCAACACACAAAAAATGAAAAGATATATAAATATTGGTCATCTGTAAAAGTACAATGTTGCTGTATTATATTTATTTATTTTATTCAGTTTATATCCCACTCTACCCACTACAGCTCATAACATATGATAAAACAATAAATAGTAGTTCATAAAAACATAACATGATTTCATCTAGACAAATCATTTAAAATAATCCCTGATGGCAGTTTACCAGTTTCTAACTACAGTGGCTATTGTGACAATGTCGGGGAGGGCACATTATAGCATTGCTGTATTATATATGGTGCCAATACAAACAATATATACAAAAAAGTCTCCCAAGTCCAAGGACTTCAACTGTCACTCTATCACTCATCACTTGGAAAATGCACTTTTGCACATGCTGAATACCCTGTGGTAAAACCAAAGGCCAGTCTTCACCTAAAGGCAATTTATGTTTCAATACACAGCACATTAAAATACAGTCATCCTCTGTTAGTATGGCAATTCAACAAAAAGCTGGCAGGCAGGACAATAACCAATTATCTCTAGCTATAACTGTTCTTTCTGGTTGCAAAGTAAGGGGTTTGCTTTATAATGTTTGTGACATAATTAGCCAAACCTCTTGTATGAAAGAGAGGTCATGCCTACAAATGACTTGTAAGTTTCCAAGAGAACATTCACTAGCTATATACACACTTGAATCAATGCTTACAGACTTCTCTATTGTTTTCGGAAATGCTTCTTATGCTGATTCACATGAACACACATGAAGCTACCATATTCTGAGTCAGCATAATGATTCCATCAAGGTCAGTATTATCTACTCAGAATGGCAGCTGCTCTCCAGGTCTCAAGCTGAGGTCTTTCACATCACCTACCACTTGATCCTTTTAGCTGGAGATGCTGAGGATTGCACCAGGGACATTCTGCCTGCAAAACAGAGGCTCTTCCACTGAGCCACATGTGTAGGAAAGTACAATACTCAAGGTCCTGTCATTTTATGGGAACAGTGAACCACATCCACTCTGATCCTACACCTATTTAACCAGAATTAACCCATCTCACAATGCTGATTGGAGCTTACTACCAACCAAGTACAAACAGAATTACAGCCTTAATGTTAAAAAACAACACAGTCTTAAAAGTTCCCTTTGTCTATGAAATGATTTTTGCACCAGGAAGCTTTGTACTTCTAAATAACATCCAATAATCTGAATCAAGGAAGACAAAGTTATTATTTTCCATCTTTCATTATTCTTGTCATCTCTATACACTGATACTTATTGTTGCAGCTTTGTGCCTGTTTGTCATTACAACAGACTTTATTATAGGCATTTATCACTACATACAAATTTGATACAAACATTACATTGCATGATAAATTGACAAATAATGACAGATACATTATAGAAACCTATTAGACTAGAATGATTTTAGAAAATAGATATGGGTATTCAGCATCAGCAGACTTTTGCCATTTAGCGAGCGATAAGGAGGGGCAAATCTTTGGAAAAGTAATACAGATTGATGTGGAATTTTAATACCACGCCATGCTCCCACTGGTTATTAAACTAGAAATATAAACAACATGGTATGGAAAGAATTTCTGTTGGGCAGAGGTGAAAATCTGGATCAGCAAGAAGTAGTATTGAAGTAATTAAAACATGAAGAACAACAGTATTTTTATGATCATTCAATTTGTAAATAAAAATCATCAGTTTAGATGAAAACAAACCTCTGGAGTTAGTACTTTATCTTTTTTGAAACTACCGAGTATACATTAGTGGCCCATTAAAAATGACATTTTTGGTGGTTTTGTACTACAGTACCAATTAAGGAGGCAAAAGAACACATACTGAATTGTCTTAGTCTAATGGAAAGTTAACACCTTCATTTTGCTCGCATCTCTTAAAGTAATTGATCACTTGTCACTATTACCAGGAAAGTAAGGGAACAGTTGCTGGTCTTGATTTTTTAAAAAAAATCATGCAGGATACTTCTTAGGTCAGAAAAGGGACTGGATTGGCCTGTCAGCTGAAGAGTTTATTCAGCTCTTATGGAACTTACGGATCCCTGTGCGATTTGCTATAAGTTTTGTCAGGAGATCTCCTGTAAAAGTTTTCCAGCTTCTACTACTCAAGGTGGAAGCTGGAAAACTTTTACAGAAGATCCCCTGACAAAGCTTACAGCAAAACGCATAGGGATCCATAAGAGTTCAATAAACTCTTCACCTTGCTCCCTCTAGTTCCTTTTACTCACTGGTGTGGCCATCACTTTTTCTGGTCTGTCAGCTGAACATGCCAACTAGGGAGTCCAGAGACCCAGAACAAAATAGCCTTGGAGGGAGGTAAAAAACAAAAGAATAAAAGAAAAACATGGCCTTTTGTGGATTAGAAACTTGTATCTATGAATAATATCTATTGGGACCCAGGCACAAGAAGCATCTGAAATTGGCAAGATTATCCAACTAAATCCTACAGCGAAGACATAGTTCAAAGCTGGGGTGTATTGGTTTGAGTCCAGCAGATAGCCACATGTGCAAGAAACTTGTAATGCCTATTGGTGATATTCTTTTGTTATGATAAAAAGTCACAAAAAGTAAACTAACATATTGTGATATATCTGAATAAGATATTTCAATGCAGATAACTCTGTATGGTATTTGAAGTTAAATGACAGTTAGCCAAGAATGTAAGCTCTCTCAGGTGGGACAGGTAGCTATCGTTGGAAGATGATTTTTGAATTTTAGAAATATGGGAAACTTAATTAAATTGGAGCTTCTTCTTTGAAGATAACCCGTTTACTTTTGGTAAGCCATGTTAAATGGGCTCAAATAATAGTTCTTTAATTATCTATGTGAAATTAGCGGGTGGTATTATTATACTCTTTTCAGTAAGTCAATGTTAAAATTGTAAATATGTTTTAATAAAAAAAAATTCCAGTAATATTTTTACTTGTATTTTATACTCAAAACAAACCAAAAACACTGTTGAGGTTTAGTTCTCTCCAAGCTTAATGATATGGTATGATATGATATGATATAGGAAGAATAACTAGATGCCTAGTACTCCCTAGGGCTGCCAAGTCCCCGGGTAGGGCGGGGGAAGCACTGATTTTTAAAGCTTTCCCCCGCCTTTTCAGAATTGGCCACCGGGGGAGGCAACGGCTGCCAGCAGGGAAACGTCGGAGCCTGGCCTGGCCTCTTAAAAGGGAAATGTCTGCAGAGAGCCTGCCCTGCAGTAAAAAGCCTCAACAGACATTTCCCCTTTAAGAAAGAGCAAGAGAGTCCCGCCCAGAGAGGCTCTTTCTGCTGAAGGGCCTGCTTTTGCATGTGGCCTCTGCTGGAGTAAGCTGCTTGGGGTAAGCTGCTGGGGTCTGCCTGCTCTTTTCCTTCTCTCTCTCTCCCCCTCCCCCTTTCTTTCTTTTTTCTGTCTGTCTGTCTGTCTGTCTGTCTCTCTCTCTGTCCCCATCCAGCAGAGGTCTATCAGTGGCTATTATAGCCACAAGGTCTAAATGGAGCCCTTTGTCTGGGGCAGTGATGCTCTGCATTCTTGGTGCTTGGGGGGCAACAGTGGGAGGGCTTCTGGAGTTCTGGCCCCGCTGCTGGACCTCCTGAGGGCACCTGGTATTTTTGGCCACTGTTGTGACACAGAGTGTTGTACTGGACGGGCTGTTGGCCTGATCCACTGTGGCTTCTCTCCTGTTCTTATGATATGAAAATCATATTTAGCACTTGTGCAGCACTTAGTGCTTCATATTCTGCCGAGATGAGGAAGGATTCAGTAGGGCCATTGCTCAGTGATAGAGCATCTGCTTGACATGCAGGAGGTATCAGCCTCTTCAGCTAAAAAAGGATCAGGTCATAGGTGACATTAAAGATCTCAGCCTGAGACCTGGAGAGCCACTACCAGTCTGAGTAGTCAATACTGACCTTGATGGACCAATGGCCTGATTCAGTATTAAATAAAATGATTCCATGGCACTGCAGGGTTTTGAGCCAGGCTCTCCCAGATCCCAGCCAAACAAACTGACTGCTACATAACACTGACTCTTGTTCAGCGACAAAAAACAGTGGCATAAAAGTCACAGTCTGGGTAATGCTGCTTGTAAGCCTATAAAGCTCAAGGCAGCAGCAGAAGCTCAGTATTAGGAAACTTCATGAGTTCATGTGTCAGCATGTGGAAGCAACATCACAGGATGTGACATCACAAAATGATGTCACTTCCTTTCTCCTGGCTCCACCCCCAAAGTCTCCTGGCTCCACCCCCAAAGTCCTCAGATATTTCCCAAGTTGGACTTGGCAGCCCTAGTACTCCCTCTATCTGAATCAGGCCTGACCAGCATCAGGAAAAACACTGTTCTAAACAGTGATCAGCAGGGACAGGGAAATTAGTGCTGGCTGATTAAATATTTTATAGCAAAACACGAGTTTTTAACAGTTTTATTCTCCAGCATTCTACTTTGTTATTCCATTTGGCTGCTGAAGTGCCATATTTAGAAGATTATTGTAATTTATTCATTCCCACATAGTAAAAAAATACCACATTGCAATATGAATTACTTTTAAAAGACCCATTAAATAAGAAGAATATCTGAAAGGAGAAAGTCTGCATAAGCATTATTTATTTATTTATATTTATTTTTGGATTTATACCCCGCATAGCCAGCATATGCTGGCTCAAGGCGGCTTACAAGGGTTAAAACAGCAACATTATAAATTATACTCAGTTGGCTTAAAAAACATCCAAACACAAAGCTACAGGAGTTGGCGGCCATATTGCTCCCAACACACAGCACAACAATACCAAACCCAAAGCCAGGCAATTTCACCAGTTGATTATCTTGCCAGAGACTTAACCCGGCATTTTCCATTGGCCTCTTCCCCCAGTGGCGGCTCCTAATTGAAAGCCTGGTAGAAGAGCTCTGCTTTGCAGGCCCTGCAGAACTGCAGAAGGTCCCGCAGGGCCCTGATGTCATCCGGGAGCTCATTCCACCAGGACGGAGCTGCCACTGAGAAGGCCCTGGCGGTTGACAACTTGGCCTCTCTTGGGCCAGGGAGGGCCTGGCAATGTTGAGTGCCTGACCGCAGTGCTCTCTGGGGTATATACGGGGAAAGGCGGTCCCTTAGGTAGGCAGGCCCCTGACCATATTATATTCTAAAAGGCTAGTAATACCTCATTAAAAGTAAACTTTACAATGGAATCCTATGCAGTTATTTCAGTCTGCCCACTGAAATCACTAATATAATTTGAGCTCAACTCAGCAGATTTTTTGATATGTGAACCTGGCCATGTCATGTGAGTAAAGAAACTGAGCAGTGGCTGCCAATTTGGATGTAATTCAAAGAATGCTGCTAAACAATCTCCATTCATTAGTATGGCTGTCACTTTCAGGTGGTGGAAAATGGGCCTGTAATACTTCATGGAACACAACTGGTGCATTGAGTGGAGGGGAAAGGGAACAATGCAAGTAGCAGGGAGAAGTCACTGCTGTGAACGATCTTTTAGCCATCATCATCACTGCAGCAGAAGCTTGTTCTTGTTTTATAGATCATCTAGCTGATGAAAAATGGCAGAGGCAAAAGGAGCAGCTGCATCAGGGCAGCCAGTACACCTCAAGGCACATATACAGTGCAATCAAAGCAAGTAGCAACCTGCAAGCCCAGGTGCCATTTTAAGGCTCTCATTCTGCTTTGGTCCTACATTGCCAGTGGCCTGAACAAGATGAGAACTGTGCTTCATTTCTGGTTATAACACTTGATGGAATGTTGGGAGACAACACTTGGGCACATAAATAAATAATAAATAAATAAATAAATAATGTGTTACTGTGTATGCATGGGCCAGCTGTCTCTAAAAAGTTGTACATTTTCCTGGCATGTAGTAATATGATACAGCTATCAAATGAATCTCTATTATGCAAATAAATATTCATATCATCAAGATCAGCAGAAAACCCCTTGTGCTGGAGAGAAGTGCTGCCATTAGCAGAAAGGCTTTACAGGATCCAAACTTACCCTTTGTTGCAGTGACTGTTGGAATTCGGGCATTATTTCAGAGTACCTACTAGCAGCTGTAGCACACTATAACATGGTAAACACACTAAACCATGACCTCTTTAAAGAAATTAAGTCCATGGTAATTCAGGTTCTTTCTGTAGCTACTCAGCTTCTTAAACTGAACATCAGTGACCAAATTTCACCTTAACTAAATCAATGGAAATCACTGACTTTGCTCTTTTAAAAAACAATCTGCTCTATTAATTTGTACTTTAAAAAAAATCTGTTTCCTGCACTAATAATTACTGTAGTATTTGTCCAATGAAATGAACCATGTTATAGCAAAGAAAGATACTTCAGTATTCAAATTAATCAAAGCAAGAGGAATCTAAATTCAAAAGACTACAATCAAAGGTAGAAGTGAGAACTTGCAAAGGAAACCATAGGTAGATGAAAGTACTTTAGACAAAAGCTGCAAAGGCAACTGAGTTCCCATTGAGCAACAATTTTCAATAGTCTCCAGGTATAATATTATGCACACTGATGAGCTGATCAACAGTACAGAACTTCTACCCAGCTGTAATCAAGAATGATTGATGGCTGGGACAAAAAATGTTGATTATCATGACAAAACCACTGATGCAGAGAAAATAAGCTATGCTGGGGAAAGGATAAATCCAATTCTCTGAATATCCTTGAAAGCTTCTTTATAAGCATACAAGGAGGCATTTATGCCTATAACAAAGTACTCCAGTACAAATGAAATATATTTATGCAGCAGTGGATTTTTCCTCAAAGTGCACACTTACACCTATAGAAACCCGGTAGAACAAGACTTGTAAATCAATTCACACAAAAGTAATTTCCCAAAGGTCTAGCTGCTATTCAAGAGTGTAGGTTACTACTACTATGAATATACCTGCATATTTGTTCTTACATGAAAACTACACTGATAACAGCTCCTGGGATCTCATTTGAAACTGCCTTTTTAAACTTCATCTTGAGAGGAGGCCAGTCCTCGATGGCTACTTGAAACCTTTTAAAATTTTATTTTTAATTCTGATCAAAACAGAAGCTTAATTAGGACCAAACAAGATGATCTGGGTATCTGTTGTGTTTGTTTAGAATATGAAGCAGTAATAGCTTGAAAAGGGCTCTGGTATCCTAAAGCTCCAATTCCTATTGGCTGATTAATAAAGACTCCCATTGGTCCTGAAGCCAATCTAGATACCCAATCACTGAGCCCTGCTTGGGTCCAATAGTATTGCTTGTATATAGTTACATTGTTGAAAGTTATGTGTTGGAACAGTATAAGTGAAAGTGCTGCTCTCAAAGAGCTGTCTTTTGAGCTGAACAATGTCACTGAATAAAAGCCTGTTTCTCTGAATTCATCGCCTCCTGCTCAATACTTAAAAGTATCCCTGCCTTCCCCCATAGTATTTTTCTGCACTGTAACAGCACGGTTGGTGCATAGGTGTCAACTACGGGGGGGGGGGGGGCTTGAGCCACCCCTGAAATTTCCCGGGGGGGATTGAGCCCCCCCGGGAAAACAGAGCACCATCTGCCGCGCCTCCCCGGGCCCTTCCTAGGGCCGCCCCTGCCGTCTCTCTCTCCCCCACCCCCGGCCTGGCCACTCTGTCCCTCCCTCCATCCGTCCAGGGGCCAGCTAAGCAAATGCCCAGCTTACCCCTGGATGGATGGATGGAGGAAGGGACAGAAGCAGGAGTGGTCAGGCCAGGGGGGGGGAGGCGGCAGCACGTCCCAGCGGGCGCGCACGCAAAGCACGCACACACAGAAGAGCCCCCACCCCCCCGGGATTTTTAAAACTCGACGCCCCTAGGTTGGTTTATGAGCAAATGAGCACATGGAGCCAGCTGGGTGACCTTGGGTCAGTCACAGTTCTCTCAGAGCTGTTCTCTCAAGAGCAGCTCTTGAAAGAGCTCTCTCAGCCCCACCGACCTCATAGGGTGTCTGTTGTAGGGAGAGGAGGGGAAGGAGATTGTAAGCCGCTCTGAGACTCTGAGTGAAAGGTAAAGTATAAATCCAACTCTTCTTCTTCCTCTTCTTCTTCTTCATCATTGTCAGCCTCAAATAATGCACTCTAGCTTCACTTTGGGTCAAAAAAAAAAAGGACGGGGAAGGCAGGCCCCCCCCCCCCCCACATAACAGTGATCCTGACCAGTGGGAATGCACTGCTTCAAAATGGCAGGATGCCATCTCATTTAGTTCAGCCTTTAAAAGCAATCTATGTTTGTAAGTACTGTTTCAAAGGGTGATTGAAAACATAGAAACGTCAAAACAAACACCATTTTCAAAGCATACAATTATTAATGTGAAGAGCTTATGGCAGTATTTCCGATATAACCAATCAGTTCTATAAATTCTTTGATAAAAAATTAGATTATACAACCTACAGTGAAACATAGGTTAGTGTCCATAACCAAGCTGCAATTTGCGCTGGCCACATAAGGATTCTGCACATTGTAGACACTCGTACGTATCAGGGTTTCTTTCTACCATGAACTACTAACAAAAATTACTCTTGGTGTTAATAGCTTGACAACATTCATATGACATATTACAGCTTCTTCACATGTATTAGTGACCACCACCTACTTAAGGTGATGGATCACATTAAAGTTGCTGCACTATTTTACAGGCCCCTTTCTGTGGAAGGGGAGAGCAGTCCTCTCCCAATGTTTTAGACCACCTATGATTACACCTCTCACATCTATCTTGTTGGTCAACTCACTAAATGGATTCAGGTGGGTAGCCGTGTTGGTCTGAAGCAGCAGAGCAAAATTTGAGTCCAATGGCACCTTTAAGATCAACAAGGTTTTATTCTGGATATAAGCTTTAGTATGCACGCACACTTCTTAAAGGTGCCACTGGACTCAAACTCATTAAATGGTTACTATTTAAATATGTACTTAACATTTCAGTACATCTACACTGATAATGTTGCTAATAGTGAGGAGTATAACAGAAACTAATCACACACTCCCTTAAAATCTAAAATATACTGGTGGGGGTGGAATTCATTCTTGAAGAAATGTATACACTTTGCTATGAATTCTAGCATTTCCAGTGTTAGAAACACAATAAGTTAAGTTTAACAATATGAAAAGTTTAACACCTTATCTATCACGAAGGCATTGTTGTGTATCTTCAGCAAAATCTCTCTCCCAAACCCACTCACCATCCATCTCAGATTTGGAAAAAGTATTTTCAGTGTTCAAAATAATCAGTGGAAATGCTAGCAGGTCATTCCTAAGAAGCACATATTTTGTCCTTCATACACACAGAACACATAAATTAAGCTCCTTAAATTTAGTTATATGATGGATTTAAACTTATTTAATATGTTGGATTATGGACCTTTACTAAGCAGGAAAATTAGATATATCTCTTCAGACATGTTACTAATAATGGCTTTCCAATGCACGTTTATTGTAAGTTGCAATCAACCACCTTTTCCACTGATGAAAAGGGGTCTTCTCTGGCCACCAAAAAAAAAGCTATCTTGAGAATTATGAATGTACAAAAGCCATATGGAATGGGCACAGTTGTAGGAAGGAGAAGTGGATGAGAGTGAATGAGTCAACTCTTTCTCTTTCAGAGTGTTGAGGGATGCATCCCTCCCCTTCGCACTTTACATATGTAGCAAACTGATAGTGTGAATCGTCTTTGAGGCCTGTCAAGTCAGAGCCAGCCCATCCATTAGGCACACCTAGTTGATCACCTGGGCTAGGGCACCCGAGGCCTGTTGCCCTGCCTGTCCTCCACAGAGATGGGATCTGCAAGTAACAGCACCAAGAGGCACCCCTGGCCTCCATGGGCAGTCCATGACAAGCCTTATCCTTCCTGTCTTCTCTCCATTGAGGGAATAGGGGTGTGCACACCCCTTTTCATGGGCTTTTTCTGTCTCCCAGTCCATCCATGGGGAGGTGTAGCCACAGCCACAGCCCTGCCCCAGTGAGGGTGGCATGAGTGGTGGTGCCTTCCCCGTGGTACAGGGGGGAGAAAGGTGGTGTCAGTGGCTTTTCCGCAATGCAGGGGAAGTGGCAATTCATTTGCTTAAGGTGCCAAAAATCTTTGGGCCTGTTCATCCTCAACTCTGTACTTAGGATTGCCAAGTCTGGGTGGGAAAATACCTGGGGACTTTAGGGGTGGAGCCAGGAGAGGGTGGGGTTTGGGGAGGGGAGAAGCCTCAGCATGGTATAATGCCATAGAGTCTACCCTCCAAAGCAGTCATTTTCTCCAGGGAAGCTGATCTCTGTCAGCTGGAGATCAGTTGTAAAAGCGGGAGATCCCCAGGCCCCACCTGGAGGCTGGCAACCCTATCTGTACTGCATTCTGGAGTTTTATTTGGCTAAATTGATTTACAGTGCAGATGTGCAATCCAGCATTGGACTACTCATGGTAAAGCTGCAGTTCAAAATGAGGATACTTAATTCCCATCAACTTCAATTTGATATAGCAGCCTGTGTGCAGGGTTGCTGATCAACTCTGAAGAAGTAGAATTTTCATTATTATATAAGAATGGCAAAACTGGTAGAGATAAAATAAACTATTCTGAAATAGTCAAATAGTTCCTACCGTATCTCATTATAGCCATCTCATAGATTCTGACTGTGATTTCTGCTAGCATTACCAGCTTTTAAAAGAGTGTCTTAGGAAACATAAGGTAATGTTTCAAACTGTGCAGCATATGCCCATAAAAACAGAAGCCATTACACATCCAACTGTGCAACAATTCATTGGTCGTTCTCTAAGTAGTCATATATGCTACATAAAAGCAAGGCATCCTGTGCTATTTGGTAAGACTTCCTTAGGGCAATAGTCTTATGTCTCAAAATGTCTGGATGTTCTGTAGGGTTTCTAAATTATGCAGACATGAATGCCAGAGATACCACAGGAATCTCTACATCTATTTCTTTCTATATCGTTCTTTTTCGTTACATTTGCGAGTTGACAACATAAACCACATTTTTTGGAATAGGTAGGAAATTTAAAAAAAAAATCATTTTGAGCATGAGTCACACTTACTTTCCAGAGAAGAACATACCTATTAGACATATTATACTTGAGCAATTACATGCCAGGAAAGCTTTTCTTGTTGTTGTTATGCAGATTTAGAGGCAACACTACTTTTTTTAAAATATTGCAAAAACTAAGTTATTCTCACAGGGCAAGAGGTCAAAAAAGAAGCTACTCATCAAGGCTGGATGTATATACCATATGTTTTCCACCCCTGCATCACTTTTCATCCTTTACATACAAGACTGTCCTTATGATATGCTGCATATAGTCACAACAGCTAAGATCAAACAGAGACTCCATGGAGATCCTGAATGCACAGGACAAAGCTGAGAAAACAGAACATTCTGTATAAAAAACGACAGTCTCCATGCTGCATCAGGATCTGAACAAGAAATGATAGTGACAAAGTTAGTTAAAGTCCATGAAATGAAATGCACAGGACACTTTTGTTATAGTTAGTATATTATATGTTTTATTTGTAAAGTCAGAGTTATTTCTAGTACCCATTTTATTTGCAGGGAATGCAGGTTGCCAAAGATTACCCAGGAATGTCAGTCTAAGAGTGAACAGTTTAGGATTTTCTAGTACACTGACACATCTTGGATTATTGAAATAATTATCCAAATCTCAAACTTCCCTTGTCCCATTAAAATCTGTATCTCAATATCAGTATTCTTAACCAGTCTGATACATTGAAAAATAAAAAAATTAAAAAAAATTAAAAAACAAAAACAAAGACAAGGACAAGGACCAAAGAGATATTTATGCAAAGGGCTTGTGCTAACTGTGGGATTTTGAATTTAATATCTGATACCTGTGCCATATCACCAACTGCCTTTGAAACTCTTTTAAATTACAGAATCTGTGTGACTAGCGGTGTGCAATCCCCTCCCCCCTTTTTCAGTTCAGGTATTTGGGTTTCTCAAAAAATGTCAGATCCCAATACTGGCATGCTATTCAGATCCAGGATTTTTTTTGGAAATTCCATTTTTTTCCCGAGTCCAGTAGACCCAAGAAGAAAAAAAGGGAGGGGATGCACATCAGAGACTATGCCTGCTTCTTAAACCGGGCTGCAAGAGGAAGAAGCCAACACCAAGCCAAGGTGGAGGGGAGCTCTCAGATCCCACTGCCCTGGCCAGCCCCAGCTGAGATGGCATGGAGCTCTCAGCTCCCGTTGCCCCAGTTAATCCTCTCCTGCAGCCTGGTCTAAACCAAGCTGAAAGAGGAGCCAGCCCCAGCCAAGGCTGATACTGGGCTGACTTCTCTTGCAGATCAGTTTAGACTGGGCTGCAGGAGAAGCCAGCCAGTGCTAAACTGAGCCGGTGGGGCCTGTCTTCTGCAGCCCCTTTAAAGTTTAAAGGGACTGCAGAAGGTTGACAAACAACTGAGGGGCTGGAGCAATCTGCTCCTGCCTCTTGCTGTTTTCAGATCTACCAGTAATGCTCAAATATATCCGGGATTTTCTGGGGATTTCCTCCCCAGTTCTCCCAAGAAAACAGGGATACATTTGGGAAGCCAAAATATACCTGCAAAATACCAATAAGGTATTTTGTGGGTATATTTTCACCTTGGTTAGATGCAAATGCACACCCCTAATCCTGGTTTAAATCACTTATAGAGCTCCCCACTGGAATAAAGCCTGCAAAATGTACAAGAAATTTTCATCTGAAGCAGAATTAACAAGCTACTTCTGGTAACTGGAAAGTGATCTGAATTGCTCTGCTTAAAATCCAAGTAATCAAAAACATATCTAGTATATTTTTATCCAACCCTTTTAAAAGGAACTTATGACTATATATATGCCTCCTCATTCTCTGATCATCATAACAATTTTATGAAACAGGTTGAGCTGAGAGTGTGTGATATGTCTGCATATCAAACACTCTCAGCACAGTTCATGGCAATGTGGGGTAGAGAATGACAAATGTAAAATAATGAATGGGAATCATAGGATTGGTTTACCATGGTAAAAACATATGATCCATACCCACCCCAATAAATATGCATCCCTAATTACAGCTGCCAGTTCATTTATTCTGGAATACCCAGTAGGATCTGTAAGGAAAATTATAAATATTATCCACCTTAAACCAATATCAATTTAATTGATTGTGGATCCATGTAGTGGTCTTCCCATGACAATTGCAATTGTGCAGGTGGCTTCCTAAAGACATACCTGAATTGTTGGACCATCAGTCATTCAAAAATGTTATTTGTGAATTAGTCTATTGGTGCTTAGCGTGTGTGTCTATTCAAATCAACTCTGATATGAGTTTTCAAAACCTCAAGCATTATGGTCCTACCTAGAAAAACCTTGAGGAATTGAATCTTTGTTGCATCTCCTGACTTAGAATGCTTCCCAAAGACATCTATGACTATTTTCTTGGCAGGCACCATTTCTTGTTATTTATTTATGGAATAATGTAGACCTGGGTTGTAATAGATGATAGGTATCAGATCCTAAATTTGTACCAGGGATTGGGCTAAAAGACAACACAAAACAAACCCTCTGTGCCAAGCTATCTCTCTAATGATCAAAAACATGCAAGTTCAGTTTTAGCTCCTTTGTAGCTTTGACCCCCATATTTTCTGTACTGTCCAGTCTAAGAGTTAAGATTTGCCTCTCACTCTGCTCTCTGTCCCACTTGCAGTAGTGAGACAGGTGGTGACTAGACAGAGGACTTTTTCCAGTGGTGACTAGGCTTGCGAGCACTTTGACTGGAGAAGGGATTGCCCTGCCCCACTGCTTGGAGCTGTGGGGGAGAAACATATCAGGGAAAAAATGGTGGTCAGGTCAAAGGCGTGGGGAAATCCTGGAAGTGATGGCAGTCATCTCTAGGAATCACTGGAAACTCTACAGTTTTGCCATAAAGTTTCTGTTGATTCATAGGGCAGCATGACATCATTTTCATGTTTTCTTGGAAGTGACACTGTGCTGTTGGCCACCCTCCATGTCCCTGCCCCCCTGGATCTCGCACTGGTTGCCTGGCTACCCTAGCAGTGGCACTTGCCTTTGGAATACTCTACCTCTTGAGGCTTGCCAGGCACCTTTCCCTGGCTGGTTTTTATTGATAATTTATGTTGTTGATTTTATGGTACTGTTTTTACTGATGAGTGGCCTTGGGCATGTCTCTCTGGAGAGGCACCATATAAAATTCACTAAATAAAAAGTACATACTCAAAAGAATCATTTGACTAAAGTATCTTTCTGAAGATAACCAAGTTTTGCAGGACTTTGTTTGGCTTGTATATTTATCCAGATCCACAAATAGGGTGGTGTTAGGATAAAATAGAGGAGGAGAGAGAGTTGTAAATGTCCTGAGAAATAACTCATAAAATGCAATTTTCTCTTGAAGATGAGACTTTCATGCTTAAATCTTGAACCACAATTCTGTACTAGCATGGAGAAATTTATTAATTATGGCTTACTCCTTTTCTTGTAAGAGAAGAAAGAAATGCTGAACACACAGCTGTTGCAAAAAATCACAGATAACTTCTACTGAAAGGATTTAAATAATTTTGCAAGACAGTGCTGCCTTTTCTGATTTCCACTGGAAACTTGATTTCATGACCCTGTGACTGGGAGAATGCTTCTCCACACTGAATGGAAATGAAATATTATACAGAGCTGCTTTACAATAAACATTTTCATAATATAGTCATGCCATAAATAAATGTATTTTTGTCCATTTCTGATTTAGAAATTGTATCTCTAGGATCTTAAAAAAGCTCTTGTTTCTATGGAGGTCTGTTTTTCATCAAATGGGATGCTCATAATACTTGAATTTATTTCAGTGGACTTACTTCAGTCCGAACTGTCCAACATCCTACAAACCTACAAATGAATTTATTTCAAAAATATTTGACTTGTTAAAAAAGGAAGCAGGAACAAAATGTGGAAGATCAGCAAACCCACTATGAACAAAAACGATGAAGTAAAAATCTTATTTGATTATTTCATGTTCCTCCAACACGTGTACACAGCATGTCACAACTTCCCTCATGTAAGTCCAGTAACAAGCAATACACACAAAGCTTGGAGGAATTTATAAAAAATGTGCCTTGCACACAAAAGCTCATACCCTGAATAAACCTTTGTTCATCTTAAAGGTGCAACTGGACTGCTTCAGACCAACATGGCTGACCATCTGGACCTAGCTCACTTCCTGACAAATGTTATTTATTTATTTTATATTGAAGTCATTTTTGATCCACCTTTCAGGACTCAAAGTTGACTACAATGAGAGTTTAAAATACTGTACATAACAACTTAAAATGAAGCAAAGAACTGGACAGACAGCCTTAGGCTGAGTTCAGACTGGAAATTTGGCCCGATATAGGCACCGTTCTCAAGTGAATTAAGTGGGCCGGTTCACACAGCCACAGCTGTCTGGTGTTGCCCTGTCATACTCACCCCATCCTTTAACGATCTGCTCCCGCTTTTAAAAAGTACCAGGTGAAAGCCAAGGCAAGCTGTGGCGTGTTGATCCCGCTTCCCGGAAGTGTGGACATAAAAAAGCCACAATCAGGCGGTGCTGGTAATGTGAATCTGCTGATCCGGCAGGAATGTGCATAACCACCCATGTGCACTCAACCGCCCAATGCTGCTGCGCCCATGAGCCCACGCGCAGATTGACAGAGTGGACCACAGCCACACACAACCATGGCGCCACCTGGGGCAGCCCCACAGTGTGACCGCTCCATTCTGCCTCCTTCCTGGCATGCTGCTGCATCAGTCGGTGCAGTGCGACCGGGAATCCCTGCCACACCTTGGCCCCGGTCTTTTTGCCCTGCCACCCTTGCACTTTATACTGCTAGTCTGTTCTCAGCCTTACTGCCCCCCCAACTAAATTCTGCCAGTTAATGGCCGACCAAAACAGCTTGGCCTTGCATAACTTCAGGAAGCACAAAGGAATGGATGCCCCCTGACATTGTCAGCAAGGCTATTCCACAATGTAGGTGCTGCCACTAAAAAAGCCCTTGCATGAGCCAAGACTGATCCAACACTCCTGCATGAGAACGCAAACTGTAGTTCGATGAAATTAATTGCCATTAATTGCCAACTGGGAGGAGTGGTCCCTCAAGTATGTGGGTCCTATGATATGAAAGACTTTAAAGGTAAGAAGCAGGAGCATCAACTCTACCTGGAAACTAACAGGTGGGTATTGCAATGATTGTATAGTAGGCATAAAGTTAGTGCTGTGCTTTGGATCCATAACAAAGAAGCTGCTGTATTCTGTACCAAGTTCCTCGATTATCTTCACAAACAACCTCTTGTAAATCACATTACAACAGACTTATTTCACCAATCAGGCTGGTCAAGATGTTGCATTATATGTTCAAAAAGGGTCATATCTGAGGACATGTTATCTGTATATCAATTCACTCTTCACTTTAGGGATAGTTTGGTCCGTTCTCATGGGTCTTCAGAAATTGCTATGGACCTCACACCTGGAATATCATCTGTATGGTATTCCATACCATCAGCACAATATGCCCATTTTTCAGTGGCTAGCAAAGCAATATATGCTGTAGTGTCAGTCTTAGGTGTTATGGTTTTCATGTATAGTTAGATGTAGCTGCTGTTGTTAGCCATTCAGTCCTGTTCAACTCTAGGCAATTTTTTGGGCCAGTTCTCTCTGTTTTCCAATCTTGTACTGTTGTTCCATGCTCAGGCTGGTGCTGACTTTTATGGTGTCTAGCCAACGTGTTCTTTGGCGGCCAAGTTTCCTTTTGCTTTGGGGATATGCCAGCAATCTCAAAGTGCTTTCCAAACTTCAAAACAGTTTTGAAGAATGGCATTTTGATTAGTGGGAAAATTTGCTACAATTAGCAGTGTAAAGTAAAATTTTCTTTGCCGCCCAAATTAGAGGTACTGATTACATCTATTATAGTGGCCTTGAACTCATTAATGCTTCTAAAATTAATATTTAGAATATTTTATTGCAACAGTGCAAGATACATAAATTTTAGTTGAGTTGAACCAGATGTTAGAAAGTCTATAGCAGATAGCTTGAAAGTGGTGGAAACACAGTGGAGGTAATAGCAGAAAAACTGCAAATAAATAAAATCCAAGAAATAGTGTTGCATGGTAGTGAAACATGGGAAACTATCATACGGTTTCCGGAGTAATTATTTACCCCATTCCAAAAGCACAGGACAATGTTATTGGATGGATACAGAAATATGTTGTAGGAAATGCTCCTATGTACTACTTGCGTTATAATGTTTTTGCAAATTATATCTGGGATTTTGGACATTTATTCATATGCACTATGAAAGGGTTCACAGAGTTTCTGTGAAGCAAACTGAAAAAATTCATTCATATAATACATTTATATGAATATGTGCATATCATATCTTAAAAGCAAATACAAATTGATCCGATCTAATATAATGCAGTTTTTAGAAACACTGTGAACATTTTGATTCCAGATTAATTTTAATTTTGGATTAAATGTACTAACTCCTAATCTCCTTAGATAATTTCAAAAAATTTTCTGGATGAGAGGAAATTTTAAATCCATTTTAAGGTTAACATATTAAGTAAAGGAACGATCTATAGTTAGAGGGCTCTCTCTGCATTTTCTTCCCCCCCCCCCCCCATGATGACCCTTTTTTATGGAAGCAGCAAGTCCTTTGTTGTATTTTGCATGGGAGAGTTCATTTTGATGTTGGCCAGCCTGTTCAAGCAGAAGTAAATCTAAGAAGAACCTTCTTGTTGAGAAAGTTTACAGCAAACAGAGAAAAAAATGAAGTGGAAGGATTCTATATATAATAATACGCATTACCACACTTCAGAGTGTTCAAAGCACTTCACATACATTATCTCAGCATAATAATAATGGTAATCGCAGCAAAACTCATTATTTGATTTGAAATGAAAACATGCGGTATTTTTTTCCTCATCATCTTTTGTTGCACCAGATTATTCCACTTGCTGATATTTGTTTTTCAGCACCATGAATATGCTCTGCCCATATTCAAATAAGCAGAAAACATGGCATGATACAGGATTTCCTGGCATGTTATCACTTCATATTAGAGAAAGAAGATAATGTTTTAGTATTTCCTAGAATTTACCATTTCATATTAGAGGATTGCATGTTATAGTAAAAAATTCTCCTTCTGGCATTTTATGTTTCATGTCTGGGGATCTTCTTTTTCATATGGGAAAGCACACAACATGTAATACTATTCAGTACCAGTGGTACTCACAGGCTGAAATGGTATTTAACAGGACAGGCTGTCTATGTTAAGGCTGCTGTGTGCAGGAGATTTTACTTTCCCAGCGGGCTTTACTGATGGTGCATGAGCAGCAGGTGGGAAAAAGAAAAAAAGTTAAATTTGCCATCAGCGACAGCAAGGTGTCAGGGGACACTCTGGAAGTGATGTCAGTCCTCTCTAAGTGAGAGGACAGACTGGCAGTCTGGCCCACTCTGCCTCTGCTTCAAAAGTGGAGGCAGAGTGGCCGTTCAGACTGCCGCATCTGCCTCGAGGAGGCGGCCCAGATGCATCATGTCCAGTGGCATGCTCCTCCCACAGCAGCCGGGCACCACTTAAAAGTGGTGTCCCGGCTGCTGCGGCACGCGTTCCACCCGCCTCTGGCAGGTGTGCTGGGGGGGAGCCGCACGGTGTTCACACGCCGCCGTAGGAAGCCGCCCACAGTCTGTGGGCAGCTTCCTTCTGGCGGCGTGCGAATGCTGCGTGGCGGGGCAATTCCCCCTGCCTTATTCTGCTGCGCTGCAGAGGCGTGGCAGAATACTAGTCTGTCCTCGGCCAAAGATTCACCAAAAACTCTATGGTTTTACAACAGAGTTTCTAGTGATTGCTAGATAGGTGTGACATCATGTCTGGGTTTCCCACACAGTGACATCATGCCATTGCTGGT
This sequence comes from Lepidodactylus listeri, assembly GCA_029233225.1. NCBI lineage: Eukaryota > Metazoa > Chordata > Lepidosauria > Squamata > Gekkonidae > Lepidodactylus > Lepidodactylus listeri. Next base: position 53,565,054 of record JARCFY010000012.1, read on the forward strand.
ACCCACCCCCATGTCCCTGCTCCACCACGACTCCTGTCTGGCAACACCAGTATGCCCTTCTTCTATACCTTTGAATTAGTTCTGTAAAATAGCTTCACTTAACTAAATTGTTATCAAACTTTAGTTACTGAAGTCAAAACTGCTAGGCAAGAACACCCTCAGGGAAGAATTAATGACACTATAGACCTTTGGGGAAGCTGTAATTCAAACATCTGAGGCTACTGGATGTGTTAAGATCAAGTAAGCTCTACAGCTTCTTGTCATGATGCATCAAATCTTCTATCACATACATTTCTGCAAATGACTTGGTAGAACTTAAATTGTATATAAGAAATTCAAAATGAATACGAAAGGCCAAACAGTATCAATAAGTAATAATAAATATGATTATATTTTATGTACAGGAACCAGGTAGGTTCCATGGACAAAAAGAAAACATAATTTCATACATAAAATCATTAAAATGATATAAAATTATCTACTTACATCTGAGTTAAATCTTAACTGACAAATGTTGCACGATATTATTTGCTTTCTTCTGTGGGGAAGAGGAACCCCAAACGTATGATTTATTACTGCTTTTTGAATTGGGTCCATCTGCAACAAAAAGAAGAGAAATAAAAGCTTTTCTGTTCTCTTGGAGGTCTGCCAATTTCACTTACAGTGTTAAGTGGAATTTATAGACTGCCAAAGTCATTTTTCACATTAACAGAAAAGATAATTTAAAAAAAAAATCTGCCACAACTAATTTTCTTTTTCTTTTTAAAGTGAAAAATCCAAGGGGGTAATGAATTAGCAGCTTTGAAAATCACTCTTTTATGTACATTTCTTAAAAAAAAACATGGTAGATTGCAAGAACCCAACAACATTATTTTTGAATATTCTGACATGTACAGATTCTCTCTTTTTAACATTAGCAATGGAGTTAATTTATACTCCAGTCGAGTCCTAAATATTTCCCTTTTTGATGCAATGTCAAAGCAACTCCCTGCAATGCTGTCACGGCACTGGCATAGCTCATCCCTGGCTTTTAGCACTGTGCCTGCAGTAAAAAGAATTGGGGAAAAGAACTGTGGAAGAACAGAAATTAAGATGAAGACTCAAGAGAAAATAGGATAATTATGTCAAGACTACGAAAATGGGATAATCAGGGCAAGGACCCTACCTGCTGTTAATTTCAGGCCTTGCTTACTTTATGATATTTCTGAAGTTTTCAAGAATTTAAAGCAACATTAAACTCTAAGAAAAAAACGGGATTATCTTTCCAGACACACATATTGCTAGAACGCCTGCATGCTCTCTTCCTTTCTAGAAGATGTTCTGCCTTAAGAACAGCCAGTCTGGAGTCAGAAATGTTATGGTAGTGGGCATATACATGGTGGGATGAGGCTGGAAGTTGCCAGGTGGCCATCATTCCAAACCCCACTCCACTGGGCAAGGCCTGCCCATGATATGGGATAGGGCCTGGTACACACTGGACAGCAGGCTTAATAGTAGTATTTTCATGATGTATCTCTGTGTGATCATGACTCAGAACCACGTAGCTTTGAAAAGGTGGGCTACATGGAAATTAGGTACTAAATAGAACTTAGAACTTAGGTACTAGATGGGAAATTAGGTGTTAGTGCTAGATTATTCTGTCCCCTTTCCAGTTTTCATGTGCAGTGGTTATCACAAGCAGACATGCATACAAGTCTTAAAAGAAGCTGTATACCATTACCTATCCTGGGACAACTGATTTTCTTATAATAATACCAGGAGTCTTTTGTTGATATAATTAGCATACTTATGCTCATCTTTCAAAAGATGTTGCAAGGCAGAAGGCTGGGCAGTAAGTTTCCAAAATAGTGTTTAGAAAGCTGAGGGGTGGGAATAGTGCATTAATGACTGCAATGGGTGATTCCCAGGTCAGACCTTCCTGCATATAACTTTGTCCAGTCTAGAAATTATCTCCTAAAATTAGGTAGGGTGATTTGTGGGTGTAGTGAGGGCAAAACACTCTGTTTTCAGAAAAGGCACCGTTCTTAGTTTAAATTTATTTAGATTCTCCCAAAGACCTGGGGTATTTTTTCTATAATAAAATGTGGTGTGGATTAAGATAGGATATTATTTACCCCATCAGTTCTTTGACCTTCTGCAGTGAAGTACATCATTTTTGCACAGCTGTACTTAAAGGCATTCATTTATAAAGAACGTTTTATGCCTTTGTGCTAACCCTCTTCCCAGATTTCAAGTACTATGGAGGGCATGTGAATAGGTAGGGAAAATTGAAGCAGAAGATGTGGGCAAAAGTATCCTTTCTGGCTTGTTAAAACATTTAATGCATAAGTTACATCAAAACCTTCCAGTATAAATTAGTGATGTCACTGAGGGCTGTCCTCGTTTTGAAATTCAAACACTAATTACTGTTATTGCTTGTAGTCAATACAAGATGTCCCCACAAGGGCCGAGGACAGACTGCCGATCCGCCCTGGGACAGACACGGGGCCAAAAGCCCCGCGCGAAAAGCAGCCTGGTGCAGCCCGTTCCCACAGGCTGCGCTGTCCCGGGGCGGAGGCAGGGCGGAGGCGCGCTGACGCGGGGGCGTCCAGACTTCCGCCCCCGCTTCCGGCGCGCTGCCGACGCGTCCAGACTGCCGCGAAGCGGCAGGGACGCGCGGCTCTCCAGCCGGAGACCTGTTAGAAGTGGTCTCCGGCTGAAGCGGATGGACGGCGCCTCACGGACGGGTGAGTCTGCGCCAACGCCGGAGGACAGATGCGGCAATGTGAACGCCCCCTCTGCCTCCGCTTTAGAAGCGGAGGCAGAGCGGGGCACATTGCCAGTCTGTCCTCGGCCAAGGTTCAGCAGTTCGAGACCCGAGTGCTGCATGATGGAGTGAGCTCCCTTCTCTGGACCCAACTCCTGCCAACCTAGCAGTTCAAAAGCAAGAGATAAATAGGTACCACTTTGGTGGGAAGGTAACAGCATTCCATGTGCCTCGGTGTCTAGTCATGCTGGCCACATGATCACAGAAACGTCTTTGGACAGTGCTGGCTCTTCAGCTTGGAAATGGAGATGAGCACCGCATCCCTAGAGTTGTATTCGACTGACTTTCGAGCAAGGGAAACCTTCACCTTTACCTAACAAAGAACACACATTTACCTAACAAAGAACACCCACCCACTTTGGTGTCAGAAGCAGGCAGGGTTTCATTTTATTTCTTTCCCCTTTATCCCAGCACCCTCGGTCAAACCATTTTGTTAGAGTGCTCGATGTCCTTTCTAAGGACACCAGTGGTCAGTGAGCATTTGTGGAACATTTCCACTGCAGTTCTCCACATACTTGGGGGGGGGATATATATGTAAAAGATACTACCTTTACCCCTGCAAAGTGGAGGTCAGAAAAAAGGGATATGGGGGAAGAAAGAAGTTATGAGTGAACTTAGAACTCTCAGGAGAAACAATACTGTTTTTTAAGTTCTCAAGTGTTGCTTGTATTTGTTACCATCATTCCAAACTCATCCTGGAAAGTTTACCTGTAAATATTTACGATCTTTTAAAACTGCGATTGTGTCCAGCTATCTAACACAACTTGATATCAAATACAACTTGATATCTTTTCTATGCAAAGAAAGAAACTTTGGATAAAATAACTGTATTGTGAGGTCAAGTATTATAAATATGGCATTGTAGATAATGCATTATACCCACAGACAGAGGGCACATTCTCCCCCAACAGGCTTTCCTACAAACTCAGGGAACTCCATGGGTCTGCAGAAAAAAAACCTTGGGAAGGGTTGAATCTCCCCATACCTTTTGAAATGGCAGCTGCAGAGATCTACTCCAAGTCCTGCCGCATCGACAGTGAGAGATAGAAAGAGGGGAGGAAGTAAAAGCAGAACTCGAGCTGGGATTGTTGAAGATTCCTCGTGCAGTATGAATGGCTGAATAATCTGATACCATAGAGTTTTCAGGCTGATTGCTAGAGCATCAGTTGGCGACAGCCCGGTGTGATGACATCTCTGGGTGACGTCATCATGCTGGGCATGTCGGCCCGAACTGGGCACTTTGGGGGTGGGGTTCCCCCTGCCAGCCTGATCCAGACTGGCAGATTGCGGTTTGTTTCAGTGGGGAAACCACCGCCCCCCTGGAAGACCTGGCAGCCCTAGGGAGGAAGCAGGCAGGAGGCTGGGAGAGTGATGAGGCAGAAAGAGAGAGTGATGAGGAGGGGATAGAAAAGGGCAGCAGAAAAACAAAGAAAATGATGAGGGAGCAGAAAGAGAGAGGAAGAAACATGCATGGAGGAGAGATAGAGAGTAAGAAAAGGGGAGCAGAAGGAAGAAAGAGTGTAAGAGAGGTAGGGGGGCAGGGAAGGTAGCAAAGGTGTGAGGAATGGGATAACCACCCCGCAAGTTATTTGCGGGTCCCTACTTGAATATATCTAATTCCCAACTGTGCCCCCTATGTGCAAATACATATTTCTGCAGATTCGAGCACATGGAGGTTAAAAAGATTTTTCTGCACACTTGGGTAACCTCCTAGGCTTGCAGAAAAATCTGAAAAGTTTTTTTAAAAACATTGGGGGGATATAAATCCCCCCCAATTAAAAGCAGGGGTCCGTTGGGGCCGGAGCGAGGCAGAGCGAAGCTTCGCCAGCTCAGGAGTGGCCACTAGGGCAGCCATGGGCTGAATCAGATTCTCTGATCAGATTCAGCCTGCTGCCGAATTTCGGCGGCAACTTTAAAAGCAACTGGAGGGGAGGTGGTTTGAGGAAGAGGCTCCAAACTTGCAGGGTAGCTGCTGGGACCTCTTCCCCAAATACCCACCAAGGTTCAAGAAGATTGGACCAGGGGGTCCAATTCTACGGGCCCCCAAACAGGTTGCCCCCATTCCCTCCATTGTTCTCTATGGCAGAAAAAAAGGTAACATTTTTTTCCCACCATAGAGAACAATGGAGGGGATGGGACAACCTGTTTGGGGGCCCATAGAATTGGACCCCGTGGTCCAATCTTCTTGAAACTTGGTGGGTATTTCGAGGAGAGACCCCAGCAGCTACCCTGCAAGTTTGGAGCCTCTCCCTCAAATCCCCTTTCCTCCAGCCCCTCATATACCCTATGAGTTTTTGCCATTGATTTCAATGGCCCATAGGGTATAATGGGGCTGAAACTGACATTCCCTTTCTGACACACTTCCAGTGATGTCAAGGGATGTGTCATATGCTAATGAGTTATGCTAATGAGCTCCTGCAGCTCTTTTTCTACGAAAGGGCTGATTAAAGCTCCTGATTAAAAGTGTTATTTGTGAGGCACATACAATACACTTACCATTGAAAGTCCCTGTGGCAGGCCTGGCATGCCTGGAGCTGGGCCAGAGAAGCTGCTGAAAACCTCAGTGGGCCTGCCTGAAGCAGCTCTTGGTGAGCCAGCAGGGGAGGGGAGGGGAGGTCAGATGCTCGGGTGGAGCGGCTCTGGGTGAGCCATTGAGAGTAGGGTGGAGATAAGCCTTAGCAGGCCAGCTGGAGCAGCTCCAGGGTGAGCCACTAAGAGCAGCATATGTGGCTCCATCTTGGGTGTGTTGCTGCCCTCCTGATGTTTTTTCAGTGATTTCTTAGATAAAAAGCTGCCACTCTGGGACTTGACTACTTACAATGTTCTCTTTTTTTCCTGGTTGCCAGGGAGTGTAGGGTCAGTGGAGGGGGTGGTAGCTGCTCGATTCTTGAACAAACAGAGTGGTAAAGCTGCCTGGGATCTCACTAGCTCTTCTCTTAGGAGGAAAGAGTGCTAGGGGTCTCATGCTCAAAATGGAGAGGGGTCTTTTATTTTTTTTAAAAAAAAGTGGGGAGAGGAGTGCTTATGACCTACAGGAGGCCAGGCCTGCATGGTTTTGTGCTTTTTAGAAACAAACACTCTCCTCCCCCAAATTGGGGTCTGAGGAAACTGCAAATTGACATTTATTTATTTATTCACATTATTCGTGGACTGCCTTTCTCACAGGGACTCAAGGTGGATTACACATAGTGAGTCAGTACAATCAACAAAATGGGACATTCTGTAACCAATGCATGAGGATTTTAGAAGACTGGAACCCCCAGAAAGAACTGAGGAACAGCATAAGTATTCACATGACACACTAAGTGGTACAGAAATTATGTAAATAGGATCCTATTTACAATAATCTGTACACAGCAGTATAGACCACAGTCCCCATCATTTATCCAAGTAAGCCAAGGCCAAACATTGCAAATGTAGACACTTACTTAACCAGTCTTCAACCATGGACAATTAGATGTTACAAATGTCTAGAGTAAAATACTTAGTAAAATTACTTTGAAAAATTAAAAAGCCAACTTTGCAGCACTCCAGGGATATTTTAGAAATGAAGAAGGATCACTTAAATCTAATGTGGTATTAAAAAAACCCCTTTAATTAAAAAAACCTTTAATTAAAAGCAACAATAACAAATTACAAACAACAGAAGAATACAGAAATGAAGAGAACGGTGACATTTAGAATTAACACATAAAGAAATACACAAAACCATCAAGGAAACAAAATAAAAGGATTAATGCTTCGCACATTCTGTGTACTGTATTGAGTGGGTCTCATCACAAGGCGTATGTAAGTTTAGTAACTACAAACCCTACACTGCAGTTTTCCAAAAATGCAATTACATCTTCAACACATTATGCAACTTTTTTAATAGGTCCCTACTTGTGTGTGTGTGAATAAAATTATGAGTTGGATACTGGGAGTCAGAGATTTGTAAATCATCCCAGGAAATCATCATTTCCAAGAGATGTATCTCACCAGGATAATCCACTGAGTTCACCTTAGTGATCTCCATTCTTAAACAGAGTTGCACTACTCTGAGCCTCTTAACTTCAAAGGACTTAGAAGTGTATAACTCTACTTCAGATTGCACAGCTTTGTCTCCTGTTTTATGTCCTTGACTACCTAAACTCTGCAGTTTTCTCAGTTCTCAAAGCAGGTATCATATGTCATGTAAATGACCTATACTGTGAGTAGAAGTTGTTGACAAACTGTTGACTATATGAATCATGATGGATGCACAGCATAGGCAGCTTCTGCTTTTACACTGACTGAGAGCTGGCTCACAAAACCTGTTCCACAGATACATTCATCTATGAATACCAAATAAAATGTACCAGTATTGAGAAACAACCTCCCCAAAAGATTTTTTTTTCTATAGAGTTTGGATTTTTATAGCTTCTACTGATTACAAAATGTGGTCCTAAAATACAAAGTTTATGAACCGTGCTTGAGCATAGCTTAAAAACTGTGAGGTTTGGATGACAGCCCAGGTGATTTGCTGATTCAAATGTAGAATTATCTTACCTGCTGATTATTCTTTGATACAAGAAGTTAGAATTACTTTAGAAAACAACTCTATAAATCCCAGATTCTATTGAACCCAGAGAGGAGACAGACAACTGAACATCAGAGTGCTGGTGTTATACTTGGCTCTAGTATTTTTCCTAGAGTTTTCTTTTGGGAATGGTTGCCAGCCTGTAAAGTTCTAAATAAATATTAGATAAGCTGCCCAAATGTTTGTTGTATGAAAGGGAAGTTGGCATGGGGATAACACAAGAAAGATCTGTGGAGCCTGAGAAACTCAGATCAGAAGGAAGAAAATGAAGGTCTATTTGGATCACAGGCAAAGAGGAATGGACTAAAAGAGCAAGACAGTTGCGAAATTTGTTAGAATAGTTATATCCTTTTGGAAATGACTTTATCATTTATCAACATTTTCCAAATAACCTGGACATAAAAATAAGATGTATTATAGTCTCTTTGCCTGCCTTCTAGATTTAATGTTCCAGCAATTTTTCATGTAAATTTAAATATTTATTGAAATAAAACTGCAATCTTGTTGAAAAACCTTACTTTGGAAGACCCCTCCTGAGTCAGTGTACTTTTCAATCCACAGCTATTATTAGCCAACACAAAATGTACTTCCCTGCCTGTTCACAGAGGCCTAAGTAATATGAGGATTACAAGCGGGGAGAAAAAAGAAATAACTCTTGTAACTGTTTGGCTTCCTAGAGGTAATTCTTACCTACCACAGGCAACTGGTCAGTGGCTATTTCTCAAGCCTGCTTCAGGCAGACTCTGACTCTGTGCTGTCTTTAAAAACCTACCCCATTTGGGGAGAAATGTCTCAACAAACCAATATTTTATGTGCAAGTCCTCTATAGTCATCTCCCAGTCCCACTGCACAATGCATCATGAAAAGATGTTTTCTGTACTAATTCTGGAAGCATGTGAGAACAGATGAATCCTATCCTATTCTGACATGGAGAATGAAGTGCAAACAGACCCTTCATCCACTAAAGGTTACTGATATCCTGTAGCACTGCTAAAAGTTATGAAAAATAGTCATCTATGAATAAAGAAAGCAACCAAAGCAGTCTATTGTAATAAGGAGCCTTTTGGAATTAACTCAAATATATGCTGAATGAAGATGTGTGCTAATTGTGATGGTACTATCTCCAAAGCAGGTATAAACATTTGTACAACTGCAGTACAGGAGAGGAAGAACAGCTCCTTTATGCTCCTTTATCCCAGGTGAGTTTCCATTAGGCATTATGCTATTGCAAAAAGGAATGTCTACTTTAGCTCTTCTCCAATTTGGCCTCACTGAGCAACTTTTCATTTCTGTCCATTGTAGAATGTAACAATAAAATATGTTTCACAAAATCTTGTCATACAAATATAATTGGATACATGCGAAAACTGGAAACACACAAGGAATTGCAGGATAGTAGTGAAGATAAACTAATTTACCTCTACGCTCATCCAAATCTCTCTCTGTCATGGTATAAGCTCTTCAAGGCTTGTGCAGGCCAATTTTTCACCACCTTCTGTTTTTTCTCCTTTAACTGAACCTCAACTGCTCTCAGCATCCCAAGAGCAACGATCATGTCTAGTTCTCAACAGGCTGGCTGTGGGGGAAATTGTCTTGTATTTTTAAAATATGAAAACTAATGTTTTGCTGCATACCTAGGGGATTATCAAAGCTTTTTTAGAAAATCAGCATGGGCAGGGCAGAGAATCAGTGGAAGTGAGGGACCTATCCTTGATCCCCTTCCTTTACAGAGCAGTCTGTGGATGAAAGAAAGCTTTTCTGGATTGATTTTATTTTGGTTTGAGCTGCCTAACCCAGGAAATTGGAGAGCCAGTGTAAAACTCCAATGTCAGTACCCAAGGATACATACCCACCCCCAAGAACATGGACAATGCAGGGGACTAATGAAGATACAAGTACATTTAACCCAAAAGAAACCTATGCTTGAAGAATTCAACTGCAGTACATAAAAACATAAAAGAACATAAGAGAAGCCATGTTGATCAGGCCAATGGCCCATCCAGTCCAACACTGTGTGGCCAAACCCAGGTGCCATCAGGAGGTCTACCAGTGGGGCTAGAACTCCAAAAGCCCTCCCACTGTTGCCCTCCAAGGACCAAGAGTTCAGAGCATCACTGCCCCAGACATAATATTCCTTCTATGGACTTCTGGTCCATATGTTTATCCAATCCCTTCTTGAAGTGGTCTGTGCTTGTAGCCACCACCACTTACTCTTTGTAGGTATGCATATGGTCAGTACAGGGTTCTTAATGGAATTCATCCTGCTGAACCATGCTCATATGTTTGGTTGAAGGGATATGGAGTCATATAGAAAGTTAATAGCTCCATGCCTGTCAAATAAAGGTAATTTTCTCCCATCCAGTTATAAAACTATTTAATTAACATTTAGAATAAACAAGGGATCTAGTTGAGGGAACTTACTCATCAAAATATCTAAATAATTAAAAAAAGAAAAGAAACACATATAATTTGTTTTTATGTAGAATTGAAAACCAGTAATGCTAAATACTTAAAATGCATGTTCTAGATGTGCAATCATGCATGGTTCATCCTTTTATATCTAATTTATTCAGTGTTGCCTCAGTAATTGTGGTGAATAATTAGCCAGTGATTTGAAGTTCAACATAAAAAGTTCAAGCATTTTTAGTGAATGGTTGTTTTTGACCTTACCAATGAAAGACTACATGATGCTGCAATATGCTGTTTTTCACACATCAGAAACTGAAACACAGTTCACTTCAAGCGCAAGCTCAATCTGAAGATGTACAATTTAACTAAACAAATTTCTGAAGTATGGATAGCCAATTACTGCTCCCATGTTTCATACATCAACTTACTGTCTCAAGTAGTTCCACCGCTTTATCTTAACCTCCTTACAACTGAACAGCAGATAAACCTTTTCCAGAGAAAAAGGATTTATCATTCATGATGAAGGATCCTTAAGTGGTATTTAAATATTTATATCAAGCACCACACTAACTAATATTATCTCAAGATCATTCTCAGTCATTTTATTGTTATGTTGAAATCATAATTAAATTGTAGCTCTGTATGGTTTGAGGGATACATCAACAACTCCTGTACCCAATTGTCCACTATATCTCAACAAAGAAAGACAGCAAATACAAGTTATCAAGAAGAAATATCTAAAGGGGGGGGGGGATGAAAAAGAGTAAATGAAAGCTGATCTATCAATCAGCTCACCTTCATATTTACCAAGGATCCAGGGCCATATTGCATGACAGGAAATCCCTCAGGAAATCTTGATATTGGTCATATACTCCTTTACTATGTAGCCTAGCAGTTTTTCAATATTTCAGTTTCACTTTCTGGTACTGTAAAATTAATGTTTTACCCCTAGGCACTCAAACAATTATAGTCTAGACACATATTCATAGAATGCTATATGAAATGTTCCTTTAAAAACAAAGACTACCATTTCTGGAGGTAACACCCCCTCCCCTGGAACTAGGATGAAATTCTCAGGGACTGCTCCCTTCACCTAAGTGACCCTTTTTTCCAAAATTTCAGACAGATATGAATGCTATAGGCAATTAAATTTTTTACTTGCACAGTGGGCATGGGCTGCATGAATAGGCAACTGAGCTTTTCCCTCTTTTGCTGGGGTCATAGAGCCCCAAGTGGAAGCAATTTTGTTGTTTTACAGAAATAATCACCCTTATAAGTGGACCTAAACCATATATCTTGTCTTACATTGCTGCCCTCCATTTCCTCTCCCTATTCCAAATTTGACTGATTTCCCATATTGGAGCCTGGCTGGGAAAAATATACTTCAGGATAGGGTCATGGCTGTTTCACATCCAAGTAATCCAAGCGACTTTCTCAGATGCCACAAGAGCACTGAGACACTGCTAGAGCTTATCTTCCTTTTAGCCAGCAGTGCTGTGGAAGGAGGCAGCAGTTGTGGTTGGTAACAAGCAGGGCTTCCCTGCTCGGTTTACCAGTTTTTCTCTCTCTAGACATAGGAGGAAGTCTGTTCACTGGTGCATCAGCACACCTGCATACAGATGCTAATGGATGTAGACAAAGGAATGGTCAGTCATAGAGTTGAGGTGTCAAAATTCTAGAGAGGCTTGAGGAAGTAACTCTTTGGAGACAACAGGAAAAGAAGCCTTGACCTAGGCTGACTAGGGTCAATGGGGAGGGGACACAGACTTGTTAAACTGCCTTGCAGGGGGAAGGCAGTGTTTCTTTTCCTTGGGATTCTGAGCTGAACAGACCTCTTGACTGAGGATGGGAGCAGGCAGCCATTTTTGGACCATGGGGCTGGCCCGAAGGGCTGGGAGCAATTGTTACAGTAATGGAAGATCTTAAGAGAACTAGGACACCTAAGTTAAAGTGCCTGACCTAATTTTAACATCTAGTTAGGGCACTTTTTAGAGAGTGGGACAGAGGATTAGTGTTTTACCAGCTTCTTTTGTTCTTCCTTGCTTCAATCTGGTGTGGTGCTAAAAATATGCTTGTAAACATTTTAATAAATACTTTAAGCTTTTGATTCTGGAAGTGGTTATCTGTACCCAGGGGTCATTTCATAGAAAAAGAGGTGCATAACTCATTAGCATAACTTATTTGTATATGCTAAACCACCTGACATCACTGGAAGTATGTCAGAAGGCAAGAGAGAGAGACAGAGACAGAGAGCTGGCAGAGAGGGGACAGTTACTAATCCAAGCCTCAGAAATACCACTATCCTGGTCCCCTCATCATGAAATCCCTATATTGATCAGGTGGTGGTGGCAGCTACTGAAGACTAAAAGGACCATTTAGGAGGGCAGGGTGGAATGGGGCTTGAAGGTCAGAGCAGGCATGTTCTGCAACATGAACTGCTGCTGCCAGGCCTGATGTGAGCTCCAGTGGCACTACAGCTCAGCAGCAACACATGAAGAGTCCTTTTGGGGAGAGGCTCTAGCTGTGATGCTGGATATTTGGTGTTTCTACCTTAAACCCACTCCCCGCGACCACTGCCATTGACTATAATGGCCCCACAGGGTATAATGGAACTGAATAACAGCCCAATAAAGCTGAATAGTATTCAGGAATCTCTATTTGTCTACCGAATAGATGGTATGATTTGGTTTAATAAATACAAAAAAATGCCAAGAAAGCATTATTCAGGTATTTATTTGGCTTGGTAAATACTGAAGGCACACCCCTAGTCACAAGCAGAGTGAGGTACACACACATTTAAAAACAAAACAGAAACTGACATTTTATACTATCAGACTCTTGGACAAAGTTACTCCCAGCAACACTCTCTTTTCAGTGATTTGTTTACTGAGGAATAAAAATGTTCCAAGCTAAGACTATCTTTGTGTCAGAATTAAAGTTATGGTGTGGAAACTCACAGTTATAGACAGTTCAAACAAGCCTCCCTGTTATGCCCTCCAGTCACATGTCATAACCATACTGCTTAGCTTTTGCGTTCTCTACATCCCCACCTGTAAATTCAACATTATATTATCTATGACAGTGTAGCAAGCACATACATACACTATCCAAGGTCATCCCTGAGAAGGGAGGCTGCTTCAGAAGAGTTACATCACCACTAAAATAGAGCCGTTCTCATACTCTTTTGCACACACACACACCCTCTGGAATTTCCCTCCCCTTACAGGCCTCCACTTCCCAAAAAACATGGCAAATGAGAGTCCGAGTTTGACATATACAAGACTCTATGAATGAAGTTATGACCAACAAAAGATAGGAAAACACAACAGAGAAAGTAATATTTTCTATGACACTCAGCTAAGTCTCATAAAAACTTTATAAATGTATCTGTGCATAGATGCATGCTTGTGACAGGCAAGATTAAGTACAAAGAAGATGAAACTACTTACACATTTTATAAATCCCCCAGGAAACAAGGTACAGCACAGCTTCATCAATTGGCACCAATCATATATCTGAACAAGTGCTGCTCTTTTGGTATATGCCTCTAGAGTGAAGTCTCAGTGTTGCTGACATTGGATTAATTGACTAATTTAATCTTATCAACACATTATGGAACTCAAAAGTTCAGCCCTAAGGTTGAACCAATCTTTGTCTCCACAAATGACAGATTCTGTTATCAAAGTCTCATAATTTAATTTTATTGTCTCCCACATTCCAGTTAGCATCAAAGATAACAATGCAGTCCTAAGCAGAGTTACACACTTCTAAGTACATTGAAACCAATAGGTTTATAAGGATGTCACTTCGCTAAGCACTGCATTGTAGAACTGTGTGTAGTGCAAATTGCCTCTGTACTTCCAATCCAACAGAGGATCAACAACAAGACTTTCATGTACAAATGCTAAATTAAGTGAACCATCAAAGTCAAAATACTAATATCACTTACTATCACCCTCATAACAAAACCTAATTCATGTTTTGTGTGTGTGTTATAGTAGGTGATACAAAAACATGGTTCAGTCCAGCTGGGATATAACTAATCAAAGAAAAACCAAATCATTCTATTGCACACCAAGAAAATTTCTTACAATATAAAAGAGCAATTTTAATAGTATAGTTTTGATTGCCAATAATGCACCTCCTTCTTTTGCAGTTAATAGTCTAACACATGCCTATATTATCTGGCTGCCTATTTCAAATGACTGTTTCAATTGCCAGGGAAACTGATGGGCCATATTGAGTTCTATGCACATATAATGTAATACCAAAAGGTATGATGATTGGATGTCATCCAACAAACTAAAGCACAGGAAGACTCCTTAATATCTAGTTCCCAGGCAGGCAACAAAAACAAAAATCCATCAGTTTGGAAAAATTAGAAAATGAAATAACAATAACGTTCAGAGCATTTTCAAGCTGTATTGAACTTCTGTATAAAACATCGAAAATGGTAATGAGAACTGTATAACAATTCCCAGGAGGACATTTCAACATATAAAAGATCTTCAGAGAACTAGACCAAATGCAGTAATTGGCTTTTAATGACAGTTTAGCCTTTAATCATTCATGGCAAAGTAATACAGGATCTTTGCCAGGCACAGAACTTGCAATATGGACTATATTAATTTCTACGTAACTGGACCCCTACAGGGTACATGCCTGTGAATGGCTGAGGTTTTAAACAGACTACTACACTCTATTACTATTAGATAATAGTAATTTCAGAAAAAGTGACTGAATATGTATCAGGAACTTGATTTAAAGTATTCTGCAAAAACATATACCTGTAGGAATTTAAAACACATCGTAATCATTTAATAATATACCACAATTCTAAATAATTAACACAGTTGGCGTTAATTTTTTGAACAGTGTTTTGTATCCAGCCAGCTTTTTTACTGAATCTTAGTCAACTCCTCTCCTCACTACAGGCCCTATCCCACAAGCCTTTTATTCATCCAGGCCCCCAACATACCCTTTTTTGGTGGTTAAAGGGGCCATTCGTTCCATTTTCATCAGCTGGTTGACTGATACTGGCTCCCTTTTGCATCACTGCAATTTGCTTTATGTAGAATACTATATTTACATTTTAATATAAAAACTTAAAATAAACCTATTTCTGGTCCCGGCCACATGAGCGAGATAATCCGGGGGAGAAGCGAGGCTATTTTGCACTGGAGCAATGTAACCTGCAGTCGCACGATCACACAGGTCTGTAAAACTGGCGGCGCAACTCACCACTGCATGATCAGATGCAACCGTGGGCGAGTTGGTGTTTTATTTTTTGTCATTCATTTCTGATTTGCTTAAACGGGATTGATGGATCGCTTCTCCACCCTGAGGGCTTCCAATGGCAGTGTATGATGATACACATACTGAGAAGGGAAAAAACAATGGCATGGCGTCGGGATAGCCTGATCAGACTATGACACCACAAGTCCGTGCTGGAGCAATCACACAGGGAAAGTCCATCTGTGGCTTGCAGCAACCCATTTGATACTGGAGTTTACCTAGTGGTTTTTCATTCCGCTTCTCCAGTGGAGCAAAACAGCTTGCCAACGGGTGCGGGACACTTCACAGATGTGCTCGTTTGATCACGTCAGTTTGATCCGCCCCTCAGTCGTCCCTCTCATGCAGCTAATGGTGCATATGATCGGGGCCTCTGTTAACTGTCATGGTACAAAATGTAACTAAGGACCTGGCCGCAATGTTAACATCATCATTAACATCATTTAAACAGCCAGATATAACCCAGATTATGCTGGCAATTGATTGTTTGTATTGTTGGCTGCTGCCCATGCCCGCCATCATGTATGAATTAATTCAGCACTAGCACTTTGCATATTTTTATGTGTATCTTGTTGTGATTTTAGATAAATTGTTTTATCTGTTTTTATTCTATGTAAGCCGCCCTGAGCCTGCTTCAGCGGGGAGGGTGGGGTAGAAATTAAACAAATCAATCATCATCATCATCATCTTTGAAGACTAAGGCTGCCAGAACTAACATAATGGCCAAAGATAATTGATACAACAACTGTTACTTCAGAAAATGCAGCTTTAAAAACAGTCCATACATAAGAGATAGTAGGGAAAGTTAAAGGGGGGAAATCAGCATAAGACATAGTTGGTTTATTCAGATTCCATACAAATTTCAAAGTCAAACTGTGTAATAGAGAACAGATATTTAGTGCAAGGGGAAAAAAGACTTTTCAAATATGTTTTTTTTCCTATTCTAAAATGTTTAGTTAGCCTACAACATGTTCAAATACCTGTATCTTTCATGTATTGGGCTGAGTCTACCATGGTGAGATGCTTTTCAGTTATATGGCCCACACATATGTATCTGCTTCCACATGGTAGACACAACTTTTCAGATAGTCCTTAGAACCAACCATATGACTTATGGGGTAATGACAAGAGAACAGGGGGAAAAGATACAGACACTTTTCAGTAGTCCAGTTATCAACCTGATATGGCCAAAGGTCACCTATAAAGGAAATGGACGTACTATATCCATGTGAGCCACCCATATACTATGGTTGCTGTCCTAAGGACACTCTCTTGGAAGTAAGCCCTACTAAATAAAGTGGGACTTGCTTTTCAGCAGACCTTAGAATTGCTCCCTATGTCTTACTTTACCTGCACCAATGTATGGGAATCAGCACAGATGCAGTGAAGAATGTTGCTCCTCTGGGAAAAATCATATAAGGATGAAAAGAGGCAAAGTTCCCCACCGCTGAACCTTGCTTACTAAAAAAAAAACCCTCTCAAAAGTGGGAGCATATAAAACACCATAGCTTGACCACTCCTAGCTCAGCAGGTAAACTCTTCCATCTTTTTCTTGATCTGTAAGATGTAAATAATGAACATAGAAGCTGTCATAATCAGTATCCGGGATCATACATTTGTCACCAGATATTTAAAAACAAGAACAGCAGTAGTGCCACTAAAAATGTTTGTGAAGGTGAAATATTGTTCAGCATGCCCCACCTCCCCAGGTTATGAGAAATCCTGCAGTAATAGACAGAGTTTACAGTGCAGTTCTAAATAGAAATACCAGAGCATGCCCTATCTGAACAATGACACACAAATGGCAATAAAGAGATAAGTGAAAAACTGCTGAGACTCAAATGCAAGTGTGGAAGTATTACTGAGACTTTGAATATGGTGAAATCAGAGACAGTTTGAGAGAAATAATTAGCATACTCAGAAAGTCACAATAACATCAATGGGGGAAAATATTCAACATTAGAATGTACACACTGAGGCCAAGTTCAGACTGGCAGTTTGGCCCGATATAGGTCCACTTTGCAAGCGGATTAAGAGAGCCTGTTCATACAGCCACAGCTGCCTGGTATTGCCATGCCACACTCACCCCATCCTGAAGTGCTTTCATCCCAATTTAAAAAGGTACCTAGTGAAACTGGTGTCAAGCCATCTGGGTGCGCATTCATCCCACTTCCTGGCAGTGTGGATGCAAATAAGCCACACATCAAGCGGCGCCGGTAATATGAACCTGCTGATCTGGCTGTTGCGCCCATGCAGCTACGCGCAGGTCAGCAAAATGGACCAAAGCCACGCGCTACTGTGGCACCACCGCCAGGGGCCGCCCCACAGTACAAATGCTGTGTTCTGCCTCCTCCCCAGTATGGTCCTGCATCAGTCTATGCAGTGCAAATGGAAAGCCCTGCGACAACTCGGTCTGAGTCTTTTTGCCCCACTTCCCTTGCACTTCATTTTGCCAGCCTGTCCTCAGCCTGAGACAACAATATTCCAACTGCTCACACATGCTGTGCGATATGTGTCACCCAAGAAGAGGAAGGACAAGAGGCTAAAGAGATAGATCAAGAGGGTAAAGCAGGGGCTTACGGCTAAATATCAATGCTGATTCCAGACACAGGTCCAATTTCTGAGGTGGGGAGTCCCAGCTTCTAGGGAGACAACAATACTAAAAGATAAATCCAAGAAAGAGTAGCAGGGAGCAAATCTTCTTGTAATTTTTAACAGACAGAGAGGCAAAGAAAAGTAATGGGATAGCCTTGCGTTCTAAAACAAAAGATCATCTCCTTTCCAAGCTTGCAATACAGGAAGTTGGTATGATAAGCTAACAGGTATGTCCCTTACTTGGCTGGAGGTGAGAAGGAGAGAGTTCCAGGCTGCGGGAACATTTCCAAATCAGGAAAGAGAAGGAAGTTCTCTGGGGAAAAGGAGGCAAGTTTGGAAAGAATCATGGGTTACCTCACTGAGCTGGGACTTTTGGAGGGAAATTCCAACCAGTGAATATTAGGTCATTCTGGATTAATAACTTTTTAGTGTGAAATGTTGTGGACTTCATTATTTACGTGAGTTGACTGCGAAAGCAACTAGGTCCTTTGTACTAAAGATCTCAAATTAAGTACTGTGTGGTCCTGATTAATGAATTGAGGATTACGTAAAGGAAGAGGCTTGGTTTGTCTCTGAGCTGCTATTGTTGCCTGTTAGTATGATAAAATCAAAGTGAGGTGATGTTTTCTCTCTGCTGACTCTCATCCTGTCTTGGAGATGGTCCCCAAACTCATTTTCTGGGCTTCCTGTGACTGGCAGAGAAGCCCTGGTTTATATTGCCAATATGTAGAAAATAGAAAAAAGCCAACAAAAAAAGCCATGGAGGGTGGATAGCAACACACTCTGCTATTGAGTAGTACTAAACAAAGAATTTTGGGGATATAGGCTGCTGGGTAGAGCAATGCAATTACTTAATTTGCATGTTGGGAGGGGTGTATGTAGCTACTTTGCTCACCATAACCTTGGTAGATTATGCAGCATGAAGCTGGTCATTCTTAAATGGAGAGTGGAGAGCTGGGGGAGGGGGAGGTTTTCACAAACCCCTATGTTTTGTTCCATGTGGCTACTTTGTTGCTGAAAGGCCTAAGCCAGGGGTGGGAAAACTGTGGCTCGGGAGCCGCATGCGGCTCTTTCACATATATTATGTGGCTCCCGGCAGGGCAAATTTGCTTATTTTCCAATAAAAGCAGGTAATATTTGTTCACGTCTTGTGGCTCTCAAACATCTGATGTTTATTCTACGCGGCTCTTGCGTTAAGCAAGTTTGGCCACCCCTGTTCTAGGTGGCTCTTACGCTGAGCAAGTTTGCCCACCCCTGGCCTAAGCTGAAGAAGTTGTAGGTGGGAGTTATGAAAAAAGCAAGTTTCTGTCCTGATTTCCATTCAAGACCTAGCTGCTGAGCTGCTTTCTTCTGGTGTGCCCCTCCCCCCTTTGCTAAAATCACTTTCTTGGGAGGAGGTTGCCTCCCCAGACGATCTCTTGGGATTGAAACTGATTTCTTCTGGTGTGGGTTCTCCCTCCTAGCCTCTGTTACCTGAGAACACTTCCAGAGGCGGAGAGGGAAGTATTCTACAATACATTTTTCTTTGTCCTGTTTTCTCCCCATAAAGCAATGATAGCCAGCATTTAAATGCAATGCTTCAGATAATTTTATCATGTTTACAATCAGTGGAAAAGAATTCCGATTGCTCATGCTCTGGAATTCCATATTGTTCATGGTTCAAGGCAACTTCCATAGTTTTAAAAAAGTACTGTTGCCTGTATACCATCACGTGAAGCCAGGACCAGCAACAATGCAAACAAGGACAATTTATTGTGAAAACCTGGGGGTGAGTTTTGAACATTTCTAATGCTGTTAAGAGCATACAGTTTCCTGGAGAGAAACCCATCTCAGCTACAAAGGAAGTTCAATATAGCAATTAAAGCCTCCAAGATTTATTCAACAAACACACACACACAAATTTTATTATGCCAGACCCTAAGCGTGACCTTTCTTATATCAACTCACAATAATGTAAACAGGACAACAAAACTGAGCTTTGTGAAGAATACCGTATCTGACTCTCTGTTGCTGCATAAGATATTAGAAGTGAAGATTCCTAACATTTCAGACAGGCCCCACTGGCATGCTCTGTTCTGTGCTGTCTTCCATGAATACTGTGTTTACAAGTGCAAGTATGTGGGGTGAATAGAAGGCCTTGGCTACCACAGCAACTATCCGCACAGTCCTAAGCAGAGTCATACCCTTCTGAAAGTCCACAGAAGTCAAATAGGTTAGAAGGGTATAATTCCACTCAGGATTACATTGTGTTTGTATTCAGTTGCAGTGTTTGCAATGTTGCAATGTTGCAATGTTCAGTTGCAATGTTATTCAGTGGTACTAATCAATAAAGGTTTACTTTCAGATAAACTAGCTGCCTTCTATAAGGTTGTGTGGCACTTGTGTAAATGTAAACTATGCAGCACGCCTGTGCCATGCGGGAAAAGAAGGGTTTGGTGCTGACAAGCAAAATGAGAGCATAGCATAGTGGTTCTAGTATTAGACTAGGATCGGGGAGGTAAAGTTAAAGGTTTCCCTTGCTTGAAAGCTAGTTGAATCCGACTCTAGGGGGTGGTGCTCATCTCCATTTCCAAGCCAAAGAACCAGCGCTGTACGAAGACTTCTCCGCGGTCATGTGGTTGGCATGACTAAACGCTGAGGTACATGGAATGCTGTTACCTTCCTACCAAAGCGGTACCTATTCATCTACTTGCAATTTCTTGCTTTTGAACTGCTAGGTTGGCAGGAGCTGGGGCCAAAGACGGGAGCTCACTCCGTCATGTGGCACTAGAGTCTCAAACTGCCAAGCTACCAACCTTCTGGTCTGCAGCTCAGTGTCTTAACCTCTGAGCCATCATAGCCCCAGGATCAGGGAGACTCAGGTTCAAATCTCCACTCTGCCATGGAAGCTTGCTGGGTGACCGCAGTTGCACACTCTTGGCCTAACCTCCCTCACATGTTGGTTTTATGAGTATAAAATAGAGAAGAGATGATGGTAGCTGTTTCAGGTCCCCATTTGGGAGAAATAAATATAAGAAGTAAATACATGATTAATAAGTAAGTATGAGAGAGTGGAATCACAATAGGCTTTCCAACCCCAGCATGGGGAATTCCTGGAGATTTGGGAGTAAAGCCTGGGGAAGGCAGAGTTTGGGGAGGGAGCTCAGCAGGGGTGTCTGGAGATCAGTTCTAATTCCAGGAGAACCCCAGGATCCATCTTGAATTTGGTGACCCTAATCACACAGAACACAGCCAGCAATTTTTGGTCTGGGCAAAAACAATACATCACCATGTACAGCCTCTGATTCCGTCCTCTACACTACATGAATGAGCTACATGAGTGCCTTTGCAGACGAGCTTAACAAATGGCTGTATGGAACAAATCTAAAACGTACTTGTGCAATGAAAGAGCTTCTTGGGTAGGAAAGTAATGCCCTGGGGCAACCAAAAGTACTAATTTTGACATACAGGACAACCAGGAATGACTTTTAGTGGTACTGCCTGCTTAGTTTCCAACTACTGAGTTTTTTTGCAGCAAAGCTTTTCCGTTAGGCACTGGTCTCTGAAAGCAGCTTTTCACATACCTGCCTGTCAAAAATATTTAGCCATAATAGGAAAAGAAAGAAAAATAGGGAAGAATTCAACAGAGTGTACAATACTTTTAATTCAGCATCTCTTTTCCCACTTCTCATTCATTCCCCAAATAATCATTTTTAAACGCTATAATAATATAAGATCACTTGTTTGAACTTTCTCAGTGGAAGCAGAAGGTAAGCCCTTCCCTTTGCATTCAAAGGTCTCTTGTCCACCTTTTAAATGTATTTTGACAGTTTTGCCAGCTGGGTTGCCCTTCACCTCAGTGCTGCATATCATCTGCCTTTTGTTGTAATAAAAACAGACAATGTGCTGCAGTTTACATCCAAAGCAAAGATTTCGAATAATCCTTAACTTGGAATTACTTTGCTAAGAAGGAACCTGAATATAAAACTGCATCCATCTACTAGATTCAGTGGCTCTTTGTATCATAGTATGGAATTTGCAATGCTAAGTGTTATTTATTATCAAAACTGATATGTTTGAGCAAAGACCAATCAACAATTTGCAAGGATGGTTCTTAATAACAAATAATTGACTGATGCTTTCATTGATATTACATAGGTCAATTTTTAAAAATTATTATTAACTAATAAATGTGATGGCAAGTTAAACATCTCATTTCCAGGCTACTAACTAAGAAGGAGGAGGAGGAGGAAGAGGAGGAGGAGGAGATTGGATTTATACCCCACCCTTCACTGCCCAAAGGAGTCTCCGAATGGCTTACAATCCCTTTCCCTTCCCCTCCCCACAACTGACACCCTGTGAAGTAGATGGGGCTGAGAGAGTTCTCTCAAGAATTGCCCTTGAGCGAACAGTTCTGAAAGAACTTATGACTCACCTAAGGTCACACCAGCAGCTTCATGTGGAGGAGTGGGGAATCAAACCCGGTTCTCCCAGATTAGAGTCTGCACTCTTAACCACTACACCAGATTGGCTCTTAACCACTACACCAAACTTGCTCCTTAAGACTGAAACTGGAATTTTGCTTCTACTTGATATATAATACAATGGCATACTTAGTAGGGCCAGGATTCAAAGAGGAATGAAACAAATTATTTTGAGCTGAAGAAACACACACATACACATACACACACACACCATTTTAAGAACTCTTCTAGGCTACATGACAAATAACTTTTGAAACTGAGAGGAGTTTGTGAGGTGACATGTGTGTCAGGCTGTTTATTAAGAAAAGTCAAAAACTGTGCTGAGTTATTTAAACTTCCTTGCAGAACCTGACTTACTTAAAGTTCCTTGCAGAAGCCTAAGCTCCCTTTTGAATGTTAGCCCACAGGAGCAAGCCAGATGACTGAGGAGAACCAGCTTAGTAAATGCACAAGATATTGTACCCTATTATGCAAATGATCACATGCCCCACAGATAAGGAGGCCCCAGGTTCAGTCACTGACACCCAAGTGAACAGGAAGTGAAAATTATAAAACAAGTGATACACTAAGAAAGGACACCAGAGATGTATGAGCTACTGCATTAACACTCCTTGAGCAGTGTGAATGTACTGCTAATGGTGGTCAATTACTATGCAAATACCCTGTAATTGTGCTTGTTAAAAGCTGAGCATAGTATGCTGACATTTTAAAAAAAGAAGAAATGAAAAATGACTAGTACATGATGCAGGTTAATTGTTAAGAAAGAATATCAGAATTGTCTTGTCCTTTACAGTTCTTATAATGATGCAAACAGAAAAGAGCAAATTTACATCTTTAAAACTAGCATGCAGAAAGTCTTGGATTTCTATAATTATGCTTTTGCTGTCTAAGATTAATCAGGCAAGTTAATGATGCAAAAATTACATTTATAATCCAGTCTGCATACAGCTGTACTGCAAGCTAAAATCTAAGTGCTGTTAAGGTAAATGGAATTAATGGGCTGTCCCAGGCAATCTTCATATCTATCACTTACTAATTAATATTATTCTGTAAAGAATAATTTGAGGTGAGAAAAACATACAAAAGCAACAAGACTAAACTTGCATCAGACATTGCTAGACCTGTAGATGATAGGAAATGATTTGCTGGGCTTCTACTTCATAAGAAATGGCCAAGTAACACTGAAATCAGCAAAAAATCTTTTATGTAAGTAATTCATTATGGCAGCCAAGTTATTATCTCTCTCAAGAATGAACTTTTGTGAGAAATGTCAACTTCAGCTAATAACTGAAGGACCAAGTAAGAGAAGCTATAAAATGTGATAGTTAAATTACAAAAGAAAAATGTATGCCGTGTTTTATATTTTTAGACAATTCAACACATTTATGATCAAATTCCTTGTATAAATTAAAAATGTTCCTACGAATGAATATATTGGGAAGGATAGGTTGTGGATAAGTGGTAGAACATCTGCTTTGCATACAGAAGGTCCTAGGCTCAATCCAGGAATCACCAGTTAAAAGGATCCCAGTGGTGCTGAAAGAACTCCATTTTAGAATCCTGTAGTGTTGTGGCCATTCAGAATAGACAACTGCAGCCTTGGCTGAATGGGTCCCTAGTATGCTTGGGTGCAATAGTTCCTCAGCATTATGTCTGACTGTAAAAGGAACAAAACCCCTCAACTCAACTCATGTCAAAGGTAACATCTAGTTTGGAATTGACTTAGCATAAGTCATGTGATTTTCTTTTGGCTTCTGTAATTTTCTGTATATTTTTAACATTCCCTATACAAAAACCTTTTTTAACCTTTCTAGTTTTTTTTAATCTTGTGTTATTTACATCCCAAGAATGTATAGCTGAGTTGAATTCACATATCAGTGAAAAGTGAGTACTCTAATTCAATCCAGGATAGTTATACCGAATGGAATTTATTCACACTTCCTCCAGTACCTAACATGAGGAAAGGATCCAAATTTGTGGATTCTTTTCTCACCCGATCTCAGTTCCTACCATTGTGGATTGTTTTGCACACAACACCAAATGAAATCTAGGGAAAGAATTTCAAATATTTTGATTTCTATTTCTATATTTCAATAAATCTTTTCATCCCAAAAATTTTATGGAATAAATACAGCCTGTCAAGTCACTAATTAGTAAGTAGATAACCAGGAAATAATATAGAGTAGTTGTAAATGAACATATATGGTATGTGTTATGTAGGGGAAGACAAAATAGGGACATTAGATCAAAGCCAACCAGGATTTTGTCAAAATACATTTTGAATTCCATGATCACTACAATTTTCATGTATTTGGGTGTGCATGATTGAATGTGCTGGTCTTTGACTGTAACAATAAATTTGATTTGATTTGGGTCTGCATTAAAATTGTCTTCAAATGCCTGCCAAAAACAATAGAATATAATCTTTGATTTGCTTTGTACATGGCTTTGTACATGTACACTAGTTGATCCTGAACACAGAAAGAAGTTGGTTAGAGGTCCAAAACTGAAGTTCCAACCCAAAGCTTTTCCTTTCTCTTGTCAGACTGCATATTTTTAAAAAAATACCAAAAACACATAGAGAGGGACTGGGGTGATGCCTTGGGCCATGATCCTATTCAGCCCAGTGCTGTGAGTTAACTACTAGGCAAGCAGACAAATTTGAAATTATGCTGGTGTCCGGTTACACTTAATGACCCTTAGGAATAAAAATCTATCACTCTACAAGAAAAAAATAATAATGGCATCATTAATGAAAATATAGTTAGTCAGACCGGAAAATGCGGTTCTTTAAGAACCATAAGTAACCAAAACTATCTCCTACCTATAAACATATTCAACATTGCCTTAAAGATTGTGCAATTCTGTCTTGAGCTCCATGGTCAGAGAAATTTGAATCGAGAGTCCTCAGTTCTCAGAGTTACAATTTCGAATTGCAACCCAAATCACACTGCAAGAGTTCCTTGTGATGTCCTCAGAGAGACATGGAGATTAAATACCCACCCAAGCAACTAAAGACACACAAAATAGCTTGCATGTATTTTAATAAGTTCACTGAATCTTTGCCACTGTCCCTATTAAACTGAACCACCTCTTGTTGCTATAAACTGTTTCCACTCTTAATAGAATACATACTAGAATAAGCAACATACCACAGTGCCTAGCAGGCAGCAATTCTAAATTCAATCCCTAGTATTTCCAGTTAAGAGGATACCTGTCTGAAACTATGGGATGACACCGCCAGAGTAGGTAATTCTAGTCTAGATAAATTAATTTCCTGATCTGCAATGCAATCCTCTATGAAGTGATTCCAATGATTTCTACTGATTTCCATAAAATTAGACTGAATATCTCTGGATTACACTTTTGGTAAGGGATCTTCATATATTCATAGAGATCCCATTGAAAAAATCCTTCATGCATGAGGGGGCAATTACCCCTCCTTATTGCAACCTTCCAATTCTCCCCTCATGTTTCTCCTGGAGGTTTCCCATCCCCCAGGAGCAGTATCTCAGGTGTTATTTGGTACTGCTTCAGGGGGAGAGAGGCAGGGAAGTTATGCTTTCATACACGGCATTTAGATGGGATTCAACCCATACAGTGGAGAAGACAATTCTGATTTCAAGGCTATCCTTGGCTTTACTAAAAAGTAACATAGTAAAGCATTTCTAGATTAGATTATGGCAATACACACTCTATATGGTGTTGCCCTTGAAAAGTATTCAGAAAATTCAATTGGTGTAGAAAACTGCAGCCAGGATGTTGACTGGAGTTGGCCATAGGGACCACACTGAGTCTATCACAGTGGGTGGAGGCTGAACAGTGGAGAGCGTCAGCATATTGGCCATCCTCTTGATGAAATCCCCATATGATTTCAGATCCTCAGATGGGGAGACAGGGAGGTTATCCGCCACTTGCTGCGGTGGGGAGGGTTCCTGGGTAGGGGCATCATCATCGGAGGAAGATGATGAAGACGATCCTGAAGGTTCAGAATGCTCCAAAGGCTCAGAGAAAGTAATGGGTTGCATCAGCATCGATGGCATTGGTGTCGACTACTTGGAATGGTGTCCCAGAGGTGGAACAGCAGATTCGTGCTTCCTACCTATCGGCACTGACAGTTGCAGCCGTACAAACTCCGGTGTTGGAGGGTGCTCTCAGTATCAAGACAGGCGGGAGGATGTTGACTGGCAATCCCAATCTGCCGGGGCACGCAGAGGGAACCAGGGTGCAGCAGGCATGGGATAAGCTCCATAGAGGTACTGCCACTGACGGCTGTCCCAGGGAGCCGGAGGGTAACGCCCAGATGATCGATCCCGATCCTCCAATAGATACAGAGAGATGGCTGAGGCGCCAGTGTCCCTGTCTAGATGTAGACATTTGACACTGGGCAGCCGGGGCACTTGGGTTAGATCCAGATCAGAGTCCGTGAAGTGGATAGGATGCAGCAAAGGTGAGGTGGAATCACCTTGTAGCTGCTCAAGGCTTGCAGAGTCAAGTACCACAGCCCCCACCAGGGCTGTGTCTAACGTGATGTGCGTGCACAAATCACTTTAAGAGAAGGTACCCTTCCTGTGCTTATTGTGCTTGCTCTGCCTGTTGTCCTTGCCCTCCTTGCGCTTCTTGGCAGGAGTAGGGGCTTTGGACTGGACAGTCAACATTGGTCATTTCAGCATCGACCTTTCAACATCAGTGATGCTTGGCATCAGGGATAGTGCAGTCACCGATCCCGAAGCTGGGGTCGACAGCGAAGAATGTCCGGATGTCTCTTGTGAAGACATTGTTGGAGAAAGAGCCTGCTCAAATAATGCAATGCAGAGTCTCGCGGCTCGGTTCTTCCTTGTCTGTTTTGAGAACCTGGCACAATGAGCACAGGAGTCCACCTGGTGTGCTTCCCCAAGGCACAAAAGGCAAAATGAGTGTCTATCGGGGTGTGTGTGTGATTTTGCTGCCACACTTTAGGCACTGTTTAAAGAAGTCCCACTGTTTGGCCATAGGCCAGGGGTGGAGGGGAGTAAACTGCTGAAGCAGAATACTCTAAATCAGTTCTGTCTCAATAAGAAAGTCTTTTTAGGCAATCCATAGGAAGATGAGATAAGAGAAGAAGAAAATACCGACCGAAGCAAGGAGGGTCCTACCAGCGTGAAAGTCAGAAAAGAACTGGCGGGATTGTCATGCCCATCCCTTGGTCATGTGCATTGGAGCCCTGCACGTGACCAGGGAGAGGGCACGAAAATCCTTTCCACTTTAGAAGATGCTGATGGGGGTCAGCGCAGGTGCACTATATCCCAGAGGTGTGATGCACAGAGACCACAAAGAAGATCAGTCCTTGCTTTGGATGCCCCCAACTTCTGGGGTTAGGTGGATGGCAACCTGGGAGAGGACCTTCTAGGTCTCTCCCCAGAGAAACTGACCTATCCTCTTCTGTTGCTGTCTTCCACCAGTGTGTGAAGACATTTTTTCATCATCTGGTGTTCCTTCAGTGATCCCTCCTTCCTTCTTTGTTTTTAATTGTTTTTATGCATTTGTATTTTATAGTTATTTTAATCGTTTGAGTAATGCATTTTTTGGGGGTTTGAATGGCTTTTAATAAGATTTTATGTATGTTTTTAATCTGTTAGCTGCCTTGATTGTTCTGATGAGGGAAGTAAGAAAGGCTATAAAATTGGTAAGTAAATAAATAAATAGTCTATCCTAGTCTTCTTGTAGCACAGGACAACTATGCTTTAAGTATAACTGTTCATTATTTTCATCATTTCATTTTTGTACACTGAAACAAATATTCTTTATTGACATTATAGCCTACCTTTCTCACTGAAACTCAAGGCATATCACATGATACAAACGATGTGATCAGGCAACATAAGATCTCCAGTAAATAATGCAATAGTTTGAAAAGCACTACAAAATACAGAGATATCAAATGTTATATATATAAATAGTGCAGAAAATGGAATTTAAAAGGTGAAAGACAATTCAGTATAGAGGAAGATAAACATACAGTGAACACTGGAGTAGACAACAATCATATTCCTTTTATAGAGAAGTGTCCTCTGGAACCATTCCATTATATTGCAATTCCCTTTATTTAAAAAAGACCTCCTGAACAATTGTGTATCAATTGAAATCTCACAGCTTTAGCAAGGTTGTTTCTCAACTTTTCATTTGCTGTATTATTAGGTGTGTTGGTTGTAGGTAGGGGTGTGCATTCAGATCCAACTGAGTCAAAAATATACCTGAAAAATATATTTGGGGTTTTCAGGAAGATCTGAAAACAGCAGAGAGCTGGGAGCAGATTGTTCCTGCCTTCCAGGTGTTTCTTGGACAGGCTTATGCAGTCCCTTTAAACTTTAAAGGGACTGCAGAAGTCAGCCCGAGATTGCAAAAGAAAACAGCCCAAGATTAGCTGGGTCACTGGGGAGTTGAGAGCTCCCTGCCAGCACAGCTCTGTGTTGCCATCTCCTGCCACCCAGTTTAAACTGGGCATCAGGAGAGGGCAGGCTAGCTGGGATTGCTGTGCCTGCGGGGAGCCGATAGCTCCCCCACAGGCACAGATCAGCTCTGTCTTCTCTTGCCACCTGGTTTAAACTGTGCAGCAGGAGAGGGCAGCCCAACTGGGATCACTGTGTCTCTGGGACACCGATGGCTCCCTGCAGGTGCAGCTCTGCACTGCCTTCTCCTACCGCCTGGAGAGGGCAGCCCACCTGGGATCGCTGTGCCTGTGGGGAGCTGATAGCTTCCTGCAGATGCAGCTCTATGCTGCCTTCTCCTGCCACCTGCTTTAAACTGGGTGACAGGAGAGGGTTCCCTGCAGGTGCAGCTCTGTGTTGCCTTCTCCTGCAGCTCAGTTACAGGAGTCTATTGGAATCTATGGACCCCAAATTTTCAGTATTTCCAAAAAATCCTGGATCTAAATACCATACTGGTATTTGGATCCAGGATGTTTTGGGAATTCCAAACATTTTTCAGGTCCAACAACCCAAACTGAAAACTACTGGTAAAAAAAATTTCACACTCCTAGTTGTATATTTCCCCCCCTTGCTTTTATTCCTCAGCCTTCCCAACCAGCATTACCTCCATCTTGCCAGGATTCATCTTCAACTTGATCACTCTTAGCCATTTAACTACGGCAGTCACACAGTGGGTCTGAGACCTCTACCATATCAGTAGGCAATTTGCATTAAGAAATTTAAGCTGGGTGTCATCAGCATACTGATGAAAGCTAACCCCAAACCCACTATTAATTTCTCCTGATAGTGATTGAATAGTATAAGGGGTAGGGCTGAACCTTGTGGAATTCCACAGGACAAATCCACACTGATGACAACTGGTCTCCAACAGCAGTTCTCTAAGTCCTACTTCTGTCTCCAAACATCTCAACAACATGGCAGTGCTCCACAGGCTGCATTAAGAGCAGAAGAGAGGCATGGCCCTTCTCAGTGGATCCAAGCACCATCAAGCTGTAGAAAGTGTTGTCCAAGTGGTAGAAGTCTCTATTTCCAGAAGGTTTAGCCTCTGGTTTTGTAGCAGTAGCAGCAGTTGTTCCAACTGTGTATCATGTCTCTTAGGGCTAATTCTGACCCTCTTGTACAGTGCAAACTTTTCCAAACTGGGTTTCTGCCTAGTTAATTGAAGCACGCAACAAGCATATGTTCTGCTCAAGTAACTGCGCGAAGTTCAAAGTATCATATCTAAACAGTCTGCAATCTTTCATGCCTTCAAGGCACCATAGTCCTGGAAATGACTCCTTAATTTCAAGCCAACATAAAACTTTAATTTATTGAAAACTGCTGCTGCTTTTTGATGGGAAGGCAATTTCTATGCACTCACTGGAGAATTATGTCAAGGCTTAATTAAAAGCAGCAATTCACATATGAACTTCATCCATCCCTACTTAAATTTGTCCTGAGTTTCAGATACAAAGAGGAGAAGAATAGCTTAAAAACCAGTTGTAATGTGTACAGTGGATTTATATATGTACAGGGATTTCTACTGAAAAAGTGTCTTTTAGCAGGACATATGACTTGTATGGAAGCTTGGCTAGACAACTGTTCAGCCTATTTTCCATTCTCACTTGTTTGCTATCTTTAGAGGCCTCCACCTTGGGTGGTAAGTACTCTATGAATTCCTGTATTTGGGGGATTTATTCCTGTATTTAGGGAAATTGTAATCAAAACTTCAAGTGTAAGCCAATGTCAAAAAGGCTAGAAGAAAGGGAAAGGGTGAATATAAGCAAATGCAAATAAATATACTCAAGCTTCATAGCCACTGGGATGGGGACTAGGGGTTTAAGCCAAAGCCATCATAGAAGAAAGGAGCTATGCGAAAGGATTATCTCTATGGTTAACTGGAGAATGTTAAGGTTATGGGATTTTCTTGGCCCCTGGACACCAAAGTAAACAATGAATGAGGGCAATATTAAGTTTGTGTCTCTGTCTCCATCTCGGAGGAATGGAGTACCACCATAGTACTGCCACTGCTCTAGGAAAACTTAGATAAGTCCAGGAGAAAGGTGGGCTAGGAACCAGCCTTTTCTTTTTGAGCAGCCTTTTCTGTTTAGGGTCTACCTGCTTTGAGGATTCTGTGTCTTGAGGCCTACAAAGGCCTCTCCTCACCCAGCCCTCCCTTTCTCCAAATTCTCAGGAGTCTGAAGGTTAAGAGGTCCACAAGCCTGTAAGGATACTGTCTCTTCAACCTTCCTGGATTCTTGGATCCATGAAACCACATCACCTTCTTGCTAGGAAACTGAGGTAAAATTAGAAGGGCAGGGTGGTGAATAATGGTTTAACATTTAGATTGGCTAACATACATTAAGCTTGCTCTCATGCTTGTAACCTTTTGTTTTAAATGTATTTACAATGCCTAGTGATTTATGGTTCATTGCTCCATACCTGTGTGTCCTCTATTCACAGCTACACTACATATTTATGTATTATTTGTTGATAATTCTGCATTTCTTGCTTATGTATCCAATAGTTTTCCTTTCCTTTCAACTACAGGAGCTCATAGATATGCAATCTTGAGCAGCAGGACATTTTTAGATATCCTATTGGAAACAAGGGTTCAAAGGACTGATACATATTTAGCCACACCCAATGTAATTTTTGGATAATTATCTCTGAGTAAGAAGAAAACAGTTTCCGGAGAGTAGGGGGGTAAGTAATTGCTTAACAGGGGCTTAATATAGTGGTTCCTGAAAGTCACAAAGGGCACAAGCAAAATGTGAAAAGGTATGATGCAGACCACAAAGGCAGATTCTGTCAGAATATATCTTGCTGGCAAATATGCCCTGTAAAACCATAGAAGGAAAGATGTTTAACCTACCAAACAGAAATGCTCTATAAAACCATGTGACTGAGAGATAACAAAGATAAGAGGATAATATATTGAAGGGAAAATACCACACAACAAGGAAAAACAAACATAGCAGCATCTCACTAAAGTACTGTAATGGTCAATCTGCAAGATACATTTCCTAATCAAAATAAGAAAATCATGTTTTCCCCAAGCCAATATGTTGGGGGGGGGTCGGGTCATATCAATGAATAATAGTTTATCATCCACTATTTTCAGCCACTAAAATTCAAAAGAGTGACATGGGTCAGCCAGGGCTCAGCAATAGTGAGGACTCCTCAGAAGAAGAAGACTCCTCAGGAGAAGAGGAGCCCCATGTTGCCAGCTTGGAGTTAACAGATGCTGACCAGCAGGAAAATGAGCTACACTGTTGTCAGGATTCACAGCCAAGAGCTGCTGCAGAGCCACTACCCCCCAAGCCCTGATTCAGCAGATGAACCTCAGTTGCTTATTCTGAGCCCACCAGTATCATCCATACCCTTAGAGCACTGCTGATAGAGCCTGAGAACAGAGCTACAGACAAGATGGCAAAGTGCACGCCTTATTGTCTTACATTAATGTTTGTAAGCCGTCCTGAGCCTGTTTGTGGGAAGGGCAGGATAGAAATTGAACCAAATAAATAAATAATTTGGAATAAAATAAATAATTTGAAATGTCTGATAGCTCCAGAACACATTTTTGCCTTACTAAGCACAGTTCTAAAGTAAGATTTCCAGGACAGATCAGCTAAAAACAAAATACCGAGATAAGAAAAAGTTTTGACTTGTTCAATTATGTATCCATCTGTGGAGAAATGCATTGTCTTCTGGAGGGTTGACAAGCAGCAAAAGCCTTCACTGTGCATTTCTACCAGTTTTCCTCTGAGCTAAGTAAGAACAAGCAGGAAGGGGGAGGAAGGTAGCCCATGGCCTTCCAGACACATTTCTTAAGAAATATTAATAGGTCTTGCTAGAGACAATGGGATGAGCCAGTTCAACCCCCCCCTTCTCCAAACAGGGAATAGAAGTGGAGGTGTAAAATGCTGGATAGGCTTCAGGAAGCTGCTTCCTGGATACAACAGGAAAAGAAGCCTTGACCTGGGCTGGGTCAAGGGCGAGGGGAACTGAGAGGATAAATTCTCCTGGCAACAGGAAATCACTTTTTCCTTGGGGTGTTGAGCTGAACAGACCTCTTGTTTGAGGTGGGGAGCAGGCAGTCATTTTGGACCATACAGCTGGCCTGAAGAGCTGGGAGCAAGCTTTAAGGTAATGGAGAATCTTTAACCATTCTGACCAGACACCTGTATGGTTAATGTTTTTAAAATGTTTTGTCGTCTTGTTTGTAATGTTTGTGTAGCACTTTTTTTTTAAGGATTTTAATTTGTTTTGGAAAATTTTAATGTAAGCTGCCCTGAACCTGCCTTGGTGGAGAGGGTGGGGTATAAATTTAATAAATCAATAAATAAGATAAAGAGCCTGTCATATATTTTACCATCAGACTGGGCATATTTAGAGCAGGGACAGAGGATTTGTGTTTTACCAATTTCTTTCATTCTTCCTTGCTTCAGTCTAGTGCTGTGCTAATAGTATGCTTGTAAACATTTTCTTTTTAATAAATACTTTATAACTTTTAATACTGGTGGTGGTTCTCTGTACCACATAGACCTCTACCATTTTGGACATGCTATTTTATATTTGCTTCCATAGTCAATTGTGCAGTAGTGCCTTCCAATAAACTGCTTAATTCGTATCAGTAACATTTTTGGGTTTGTGCCTATTGGCAGTAGTGTACTCTCTAGAGTGATAAAAGCTTGTAGGAACAGAGGCCTCCTGCTTAAAGGGACTGAATTAACAGTTCTTATGGTCAACAGAGCAGACCTCATATACACTGGAACTGGAAAATAAGGATCAGCTACTGGAAAAGTCTGTTTCTAGTTGTGGTCAATTTTACGTCAAAAGGTGGGGGCACTTCAAGAACCCCATTGTTAACAGAAGGCATACTATGTAAATATTCTGGAAAGGAAGTCTATTTTCTATACAAGCATGCTCACCACTTGGTCAACACATGTAGGAAAACCAGGCCTATGGAAAGGTGAGCCAGGCCCCAGAAAGACGGATTCTTCAGACAGGCATATTCTAAAGGCCTACCAGAAGTTGAGCTTGTGAGTTTTAAAGCATGTATGGGTAAATGGTACAGTTCTTAAAGAATAGATGTGTAAGCTATGTAGCAAGTTATATTAATCTCATTTCAGATTTCTAAACTGCGTTTTAATAATAAATGACTATGGTTAATACACTCACTGTTTTATGATTTTTGTAGCAAAAAAAGTAATTAAAAAGTATTGTTAATACGACTGAAATATTCACTGGCCAATTTCTAATGCTAGAAAAGGGAGCTTTTTAAGAAAAGACTATAGAGCTTTTTAAGAAGAGACTGACAATCAAAAAGTTCAGTGTTTATAGGCTGTATATATCAACTTTATATAGGTTTAAAACCTGTCTTTTAGAATCTACTTCTTCAAGCAGCAATTATTCCAATGCATAATAAGGTTAGAATCAAAGAGTATCTGCTTCCCCCTTACAGCAGAAACATAAACACATTTGTAATACACATTTGTAAAACACAAAAAATAAAGAAATGAAAGTGCTAAGGGAAATTTCTAAACCATTTTCATTTTTTTTTTACAAATAATGGAAATAAATGCAGCTCATGTTCCATTTCTGACTATCCAGGAAAGTTATTTTACAACATTAGACTGGCATATAACAGGGGATAAAATCTGGGGTTTTTAAAACATCTTTCTCTGTATATTTTCAGACCAAAATTATTGGATTGCAAGAGGAAACTATAAGAAACTTAGACGGAAGGAGAAATCCCACCACTTCTGTGGCCCATGCTTCCTTCTCCTATTTCCCTTCTGTTTTACCTGTTCATGACATTCTCATCTTCATCCTTCACTTTTGCTTCTTTTTTATTGAGTGCCTCTGTTGCTGCTGCCTCCACCCCACTACTGCTTCTTTCCAACTGGGTTGTCTGCCCATTCATCTACCATCACCTCCTCCTTCCTTTGCTGTTTCTTCCTCTGGCTATCTCCAGTTCACTTCTACTCCCTCTGCTGCTTTTCCCTTGACCTCCCTCCCCCACTGATGCTGCCTTATTTCTCATTTTCCAGGCAGCAGTTACGATGGGTTCTTTTCAACCCTGGGTATGGAGTTACCTGAAAATGGAGACTGAAATCTCACAATGTAGCGTGATTCAGTTTTCGAATTCAGTTGCACTGGCGGATTGTTTTAAAAAAAAAACCCCTCTCAGGTCCCTTCCACACAAGCGAGATAATCTGGAGGGGAATCAAGGCTTTTTTGCTCTGGAGCAATTTGCCCCGCAGTTGCGTGATCACACAGCTCCATGGAGCTGCTGGGGCAAATCGCCACTGTGGGATCAGGCGCAACTGCGGGTGAGTGTTTTTTTTTGTGTGTGGTGGGTTTCTGAGGCACCTAAATGGGGGATTGATGAATCGCTGCAAGGGGGGAAGGGGGAATCAATGCTTTGCTTCTCCCCCGCTAAGGGCTTTCGATGATGTGCACACAGAGAAGGGGAAAAAAACCCCAGTGTCACGTCAGGATAGCATGTGATTACGCGATGCCACACTTCCGCGCTGGTGCGACCACACAGGGAAACTCCGGCTGTGAGCTGCAGCAAACCATTTGATATTGGAGTTTCACTAGTAGTTTTGTACTACGATTCTCCACCGGATCAAAATGGTTTGCAATGGCTTGACCATGGTTGCGGGATGCTTCCCAGATGTGTTGGTGTAATCACGCCAGTTTGATCTGTCGGTGAAGCATCCCTCTAGTGTGGCAAATAGATACGTGTGGAAGGGACCTCACTTTTTTCTGTGTGTATGTGTCTTAAGTGCTGTCAAGCGGTTTCCAATATATGGCACCCCTATGAATCAATGACCTCCAAAACGTCCTATTGTTAACAGCCTTCTCAAGTCTTATAAACTGGAACCAGCACTTTATTTATTGAATTAATCCATCTCAAGTTGGGTCTTTCTCACTTCCCACTGCCTTCAACTTTGCCTAGCTTTGCAGTCTTTTCCAGTGACTCCTGTCTACTCATAATGTGACCAAAGTATGATAGTTTGGTCATTTTAGCTTCTAGGGGGAGTGCAGGTTTGATTTGATCTATAACCCAGTTCATGCAATCAGTAATATTCACCACATTTCAAATGAATCAGCTTTCTTCGCTGATCAGCTTTCAGACCCATACATAATAATGGGGAAAACTATGGCATGAATTCCTGATCTTGGTGGTTAGTGATACATCCTTAAGAATCATTTATAGCTCCTTCATGGCCACCCTTCTCAGTCTCAGTCACCTTCTGATTTCTTGGTTGCAGTCTCCCTTTGGGTAGATGATTGAGCCAAGAAAAGAAAATCTTGAACCATTTCAGTTTCTTCATTGTCAACCTTAAAGTTGTGTAATTCCCCAGTAGTAATGACTTTTGTCTCCTTAATGTTCAGCTGTAATCCTGGTTTGGCACTTTCTGCTTTAACCTTCATTGGTAGTTGTTTCATGTCTTCACTATTTTCTGCCAGAATGCATATCTCAAAATCTTAATGTTCCTTCCACCAGTTTTCACTGTACTTTTACCAAAATCTAATCCAGCTTTCATTATGATATGTTCTGCATAAGACTGAAAAGACAGGGAGATAAAATACATCCTTATCTGACTCCTTTGACAGTTGAAAACCATTTTGTTCCTCCATACTCTGTCCTAACAGGAACCCCTTGTCCAGAGTACAGGTTGCACATCAAGACAATCAGATGTTGCAACATATCAGGCCTGTAGCTATGGTGCGGCCCAACCCCATCACGCATCAGCCAGGCCCCACAAGGCCTTGCTGCCAGAAATATTTTTTTAAATTAATTTTTAATTTTTTAATTCATTCTGTAAAGTTGCACTGTGCCATGCCCCACACCCTGCCCACTTCCTAATTTGTTGCCTCTTCCTGATTTGCTAGTAACCCTACACATGACCTCACCAGCTCTCCTTACCTCTCCACCCTCGCTCCCTACCTGTGTATTTCCCATGGTAATCTGCCACAACTCTTCATCTTCTTCATCATTTCTGTTAAAAGTGTGGCTGATCCTTAGTAGGTACCAGTGTTCCCTCTAAGCTGAGTTAGTGTGTGCTAGCTCACAGTTTTTTAGCCTCCAGCTCACAGATTTCTGTCAGGACAGATGGCTCCAGAGCAAACTAATTTATATAGTAGCCAAATTGATCGCTCACAACCAATGCTCCCTTCTAGGCTGTAGAGTCCTGGAAGCAAAATTTCTACTTTCTGAGCTACTGGCATTAAAGTTGTGAGCAGGTGATTTGGCTACTGCATAAATTAGTTTGCTCTGGAGCCATCCCTTCTGAGCTAAGACAAAAATGTGTGAGCCAGAGGCTAAAAAACTGTGAGCTAGCTCACACTAACTCAGCTTAGAGGGAACACTGCTCACAACTTTAATGCCAGTAGTTCAACAAAGCAGAATTTTTGCACACAAGACTCCATAGCTTAGAGGGAGCATTGGTAGGCACACCAGACTGAGGAAGGGATGTTAGGAACAGGCTTTCTTAAATAACAGAAACAAAGATGGGGGGAAGTTTGTCTGCTCTGGAAAGAGTGGCAGGATTCCCTCCCCCATTTTGAACTTAGTGATATATCAGATCAGGGCCATTATAGAGGCATCTAAGAGCTTTGCACTTGTAATTTTCCCCCGTGATTTCAGTTATGGATTCAGTAACAAAGGTTTTGTATTTTTAAACTCGGGGGGGGGGGGGGGTCCTGTCTATTTTACCAATCTTTCTGGCTTTCCTAAATAACAGAAACAATGGTGGTCGAGGGTTGTCTGCTCTGGAAAGAGTGGCAGGATTTTTTAACCTGTTTTGAACACAGGACCAACAAGAGGACAAGAAGCCACCTCTGCAAAGGAGTCCACCTCTGGCTATATCAGAAAAAAAATATGCTCCACAAGCCAAAAAATCCTGGCTAGGGCCC
The DNA here is from genome assembly GCA_029233225.1 of Lepidodactylus listeri. NCBI lineage: Eukaryota > Metazoa > Chordata > Lepidosauria > Squamata > Gekkonidae > Lepidodactylus > Lepidodactylus listeri. The sequence goes on from JARCFY010000012.1 coordinate 53,602,557, forward strand.
ATTTCATCACAGGGTTTTTGAGACGAGAGATGGTTTGCCATGCCTTTTTTTCTGTGCAACTAACTAGAGTTAGCTGAAGTGGCACTGCTGTTGTCTACAAAAGATCCTCTGCCAGTGTCTCCTTCCACTATTGCTGCTGCCCCCATCACCACTGGAACTGTCCATTCTCTTCTGCTGATGTTCCTGTTGATGCATCTTAATTTGATGCTAGAAGTTTAGCCCCTGGTCAGTCCCAACTCCTTACAGTATTGTTCTCAGCTTTTCTGATAACACAAAGCCTCTCACCATATTAAGGTGTGTGTTGAAAAGGGGACATAGTTGTTGGATTTTTGTTTCTCCAACTAGCAAGTTTATTTAATTATTACAGTGAACCACCATATTCAAACATAATACAATATAAAAATATAATATAAAAGATAATAACTTAAAAGAAGGAATAACATCATTAAGATATACAGATAATCATATTTCATAGATTAAATTTACCAAACATCATATTTCAGAAATAAAAATATTGTATATTATTCTAAAAATATAAAATCAAAACAATGAAGGAGAATTCCTATTAAACAGGTCTATTGTTTGCTGTGCACTTTGATTGCTTGGGCAAAAAAATTCACTGTTACCTTAGTAATAGCTGAAATTTCATCAATCAATAGTTTTTCCAGACATGTCTTATCCATCAGCACTGCTAGTCAGTCCAAGAGAGGAAGAATTGTCTTATCTCTAATTTCTTTATAAAAAGGACAGCAGATAAAAACATGTCCCAACATTTCCACCTCGTCTACGGAGCAGGGACAGATCTTTTCAGTATATGAGATCTTCTTATACCTCCCTTCTAATATCACTGATGGAATAACATCACATCTAGCCAGGGAGAAAAATCTAAATCTAGTGGGAAGAAAAATCTAAAGTTTTAAGATATTGGGACATTGTCATAGAGTATTTAAATTTCTCAGGGGCCATAAAGTTTGGAGTTATCATTAAATCTTGCTGTCGCTCCATGTCACAAACTGTTTGATTATAGATTTTGCATGATCAGTATTTTGTGACAACAAAGCAGCAGATAAAAGGCCCATTCTTCCTAACCTGTTCTCAACTAAATGTAACCATCTTGGCTGTTGGAGATCTTGCGTTATTAAGGGAAGAAGGCCTTTTTCTGTGAATCCTATTAATTGTTAAAGTACCGAGCAACGCTCTACAGTCAATCTTCCTATCCTAAAGACAGCTGGTTCTTTTGGGAAGATCTCTGGATTTTTGTTGAAAAAATTCCCGTATCTGTACATTGGCCCACTGTGCAGATTTTTTGATCCACAATCTGAGACAAGGTTCAGCATTACATATATTGATATTTTTGTAAGACACATTCAATAAGCATTTCCTTTCCTTTTTTCTTTTTGCCCCTTCCTGAGTGAAGGTTGCAATGTCAGATCGAGAAGTAGCAACAATAGTTCCTACCAAAATGAGAGGAATATGAGTATAGTAGAAATTATTAGGAATTATACAGATAAGTTACTACAGCAGTTAATATACAAGAACTTCAAATAGATTTTAAAAAAATATATCAGAAACAGTGTCAGTATTATAATGGTGTCAGCATTCTGCTGAGGATGCCTTTTGGCATGCATTTTATTTCAGCTATTTTTAAGTTATTTGAAATTAGGTATGGAGGATGAGAAATTTCATGCTCCTGAAAATTTAGATTCTATGTCTACAGGATGCAGAGGATGCATTGTTAATTTTTCAGATACCCACAACCTTGCAAAGGCCTTTAAATACTTCTTTATAGGTTACAGCCAGGCTTGGAGCTAAGCAGCTTCCATGTGTCTAGCAAACTGCAGCAGAATTCTGTGATCATACTGTCGTTAAATAAGTCTATATACTTGCATTTAAAGTAGATTGACAAGACTGACAATCTAGATCTTTGTTTTAAGAATCCTGAGTCGTTCAAACAGGCAGCCAGTCAGATGGGGCAGAAGGTGGCATTTAATTGCCACTGCAGAACAAAGCTGAGTAAAAGGGACACTACATCCTTACAGGCAGGAGACACAAGGTGACAGCACAGGCAGTGGACATTGCCAGTCAGCTCCATGTGGGTGTACTGCAGCTGGCCAGTCAGAAACAACTTGATCACACTGTCTGTGCAGTTGCCGGCGAGTCAGCAGCTGATATCTGCATAATGTAGTCTCGAACTGCTCCCTTCAACAGTCACTGTGCACCTCCCATTGGAAAAAAAAAAGAGGGATCTGCTCCTCCATGTTTATTGCTTCACAACAACATCCAGGTACTGTCTTTCATGTCATCTTAGCAGCTGTCTCTTCTGCTGTGTTGGGAAACCTAAATGTAGGGAAGATCTGAGACTGGGATGCTAGCCGGGTCAAAGTCCATGCTTCTCCCCCCTCTTTGCTACACAATGAACAATGGCAAATCCCTTTGGCTACTGGCAAATCCCTTTGGCAAATAACAGACTATCTCCTCATGTTAAAATCCTTATAATGATTCTCTTACTGTACTGTGTATTGAATGCTGACGTAGCTTCTGTAACTGTGTTGCAAGAATGTCAGCAGGCTTGAAATAAACCACCACTGCTCAGGTTGGGCAGACTTGGGTTGTTCTCCTTCCAACTCACTTGTCTCGTGTGCAAGTCCTTCACCTAAAGGGAACCCTCCCCCCAAAATTTCTGGGCGGCTGATCTGTCAACTCTAAAAATGTTTTTGTTTTGTTAATCTTCTGGTGGAACTTACATGTTTGAAGCATACATATCAGTTAGCAGCTTGGCAATAAATTATTTTCTACACCTGGCGCTTCTCTTCTCTTTGTTAGAAAGGACTTTTCCAATATTGGCCCAGTGCAGATGTCACAATGGCCCAATATTGGCCCAGTGCAGATGTCTCTTGCAAAGTGCAGCTTGCACATTCTGAGTCCACCATAAGCCTACGCACGTCCCCCATCTTCCCTGCTCTGCCATCCCCTCTTTTCCCCCTTCACTCTTAACCTTGTCACATCTACACAAATGCTAACTGTGCTTAATCTGTTTCAAACTTGGTTTCATATATTGGTTAAAATTATTAGTGTTCACTATGGATAGGGGCAATGTAGATATACAATGACCTGTGGATAAGGTTAACAAGAGAAGGGGCAGCAGGATTTATGCTGATTGGGGGCAATGTGCATCCTGGACAATAGCTTATAATTCACACAATAATATTTGCCAATGATTAAACTGTTGCTGATGTAATCTGTTCTGTAATCCACACCTGCTGAGTGTTTGATAGGTTCAGCATATCAAACACTGGGATCTAACTTCAGTATTTTAGCTACATGTTAAGAAACCAAAGATGAAACTGAAGATATTCAGTTCAGTTAAGCTAAATTAAAAATAAATAAATAATTGCCTCGCAAACCCTCAGAATTTAAAATCTGACTACTAGACTTGTTGTCAGGCTATACTGTTTGCCATATCCTATCAAATTTTAAATCAATATTAAACTCACGGCATTCCAGCTATAATTTTTGCCAACTACCTAATGACTGAATTCCAAATTTCTAGTGAATGCCAATGCAAAGTAAATTACACATTGACTGTGAAATGCTAAAAACCTATGCGCCAACTGCTATTACATAGTATTTCTGAATGACTAGCTACTAGTGTATATAACTTACCATACACACAGAAATACTAAACACCATTGTCATTGTGCCAAATATTGCCAAGCATGAAAATGAAATACCAAATTTAAACCCAACTACGGGCATTGTAGCATCAACTCTTGCATGAGATAAGTGCCCTGAAAAGGGGGGTGGGGAGTAGTAGCTTGAATCATCTGCAGAACATTACCCAGTGAGATAGATAATTTACAATGCAACCCTGAACTGAGATATACCCTGTTATGAGCACTGACTACACAAGATTTAGAAGGGTGTAATTCTTTTTGGACTGCACTGAGAGGCATCTAACACAAAATATTTAACTATATGTGTGAATAATTTATGTAAACTTTTTCTTTTTACTTAAGAACCAATGCATTCTCTTTCTCCCCCTATGAAAACAATTTTTTAATCAGCAGATGAAAAGAGGCAGGGGATGGCATCAATATTATTATGTAATTTTTGCCTCTGTAGCATTTTACAGACAGGCACTGTAACTCCAGCTGAACAGTTCTGGGATGCATGTTGGGAGCTCCGAAGTGGATATGGAGTTAAGTACAACCAAAAGCTGTTTCCTTTACTCCAGTGTTAGGCACAGTGCCAGCTCAGACACTTCTGAGTCCATTTCAGATTTAAGTTCTGCACCCTCACTGCTTTATATCTAATGAGAGACTTATTTGGAAGTCAACATAAAGAAACTGCATTGCTTCCCACGAGCTTTCAAGGCCTGGCTTTTAGAGTTCCCCTCCTGCTCTAGCTTGTCACAACAATTGTATGAATTAATATTTTAAAAGGTGTTAGATATCTGTTTCAGAAAACATCTGAACTTGTTCTAAGGGACATCCATAAACACACAGAAGCAAGCTTTGCGAGTAGCTTAGCTACCAGTGATGCTGATGAGATCAGACAGAAACAGCAATCAGGCTTTTTTTTTAAAGTCTGACTGCTCCCACAATTTACCCCATATCTAAACCTATAACCCATCTTACTGTTTAGTAATTACCATTTGCGAGCACTTTATTTGCAATTCCATTGCAAATTGGTTATATTGTACTGATGTAGTATTTTAAACTGTTTTAAATTGTTTTATTCTGACTAGGCACTGTGTGCCATATTGTAAGCCGCCCTGAGCCCGTTCGCGGGGAGGGTGGGGTAAAAGTATGAAATAATAAATAAATAAATAAATAAATAAATAAACAAAAAGTAAGCCCTGTATAACACTGTACACACAGTGGTGAAAGTTCTTTCTGATTCTCAGCATGACCAGCAGTGCCATCTTATGCAGAGTTATGCCCTTCTAAACATACTGACTTCAATAGACTTAGCAGCATGTAACTCTTATTTAGGGCTGTACTACAAGGCCTTTCTTGTGAACAGATAAGTGTACAAATATTTTCTGTGCTAGCTCCCACACTGGAGATGCAACCTACACCATCCACAAGATATCATATTTCATCCATGCAGATGCTCTAAGGTGTAGCATCTTTTATCATGAAGAATCTGCATATCACATGATGAGTTTATCTATAGTTAGAAGATCTACACTATACATTATGTGTTCCCTGAATGTTAATGGAATTTAATTTTTGGGGTGGGATTTAAGTGGAGTGGGCCCTTAGAGATAAGTGACGGGTGGTATACTTACGGTTACAAACAGGGATGGACATTAATCATGGTTTGTGAACCTCCACAAACTTTTCCATTTGCTGAACCAGTTTGGGTTCATGAGGTTCATGCAGCTTCTGAGCGGGGGGGGGGGGGAGGCTAAAGGGATCACTGAACTGGCTTGCATCTACCACGGAAGCCATGGCAGCTCTCGCAAACGAACTCAGAAGGCATTTAAATGCCTTTTCAGCTCACTCATGTCGCCTTAAATGCTTCCATGGGGGATCTATTAGATGCAAGCCAGATCAGGAATGCCTTTCACTCCCCCCCCCACCCCCGCAGAAGCTGTGGTGGCTCTTGCAAGTGAGAACTCACTTGTTGCCTCTCTGTTGTGGCGATACAACTCACAACTTTAACTACCTTCTGAGCTCACTCGCATTGCACCATGGCAGCATGGTTTTAAAAGGTTCCCAACCACTGCCATGGGCACCAGCATGTCTGGCCCATGAACCCTTATGGACTGAATGAGCTGCTGCAAAAACCATGGTAGTTCGTGGGCAGTTCATGAACAGCATGACTGCATGAATCGCAGTTCATGATTGCACGAACCAGCCTGGTTCGTCACAAAATTTGGTTTGTAATTCAATGCATGCCCATCCCTAGTTACAAAATATGTGAGGAAATGCTTGTGGAATTAATATACATTATCATGTTTCTCTTGATTTTTCAAGGGTATCGTACCAATAATGCTGTTTGTCCACTTAGAAATGTACACATTTAGGAAGAACATTTTTATGACTGAGAATGCTTAGTGCTAAGAACACAACACCATAAATGTAAACATGTAGCAGAGGACTCACTGAGTCTATATAAGGATTGAAAATATTTATGGGATTTTTCCTGCATGCCAGGCAGGTAAATGACCCTGAAGATTCCCCTTACTATCAGATATGTCTGTCAGTAGCTATTAGACATGGTGACTGAGGGGAACTTACATGTTCAGAGGCAGTTAGCCTCCAAATCCAATGCTGGGAGGCAACATTAGGGGAGGTCTCAGCCTCTATGCCCTGCTTTTGGCCCTCTAGAGTAAATGGTTGGTCACTGTGTGAGACAGCATGCTGGACTAGATGGGCCACTGGCCTGATCCAGCAGGGCTCTTCTTATATTCTTACCCAGTGGTAAGTGACTTAGGCTGGTTGCTTGAGTCACAGGGAGCATCTTCATTATACACACTGTACTTTCAGTAATCTAGATTAATGGATATGTACCCGGATCATCCTGCTCAGGGCTTTGTAATAGATGCCTCCTGGCACCTTTTTGGCTCAACAGACTTAGAACGGGGTACCTCTGAATGGAATTTCACTATTTTTTTTTTTTTGGAATATCAAAGTCCACAATGGATTCCTGGAGATGTAATGTAATTAACATGTACAATACTATGATAACTATCTGTAAGGCTATTTTGGCCTGCCCTGAATCTCATTGGACTACTCTCAAATTCTGAAAGTTTAAAGCACACCACAAAAATTCTCCATACTAATTTCTTTTGCATAATTAATTTTCTAACACAGAGATATGATAGCTGTTAAATTTGCCTGTATTTATTATTTTTGTTTTCTCTGAGACCACAAAAAGGGGAGAGGAGGTTTTCAATATAATCAGAACAACCCCCCTCTTCCCAAGAAATACATATGTAGATTTGACATATTGACACAAAACCAGTACATAAAACAGGGCAGCTGCTACACTTTTCCCCACACAAAGTCCCTTGCTTTAAAAATCACTTTGAAGCATGTTATAAAATATATTAGCAATAAACTCTTAGCAAATGGTATTCTATCAAAGCTCTACATTAAAGTTTCTACATAATTCATTTGAAGGCAAGTTTTCTGAACCAGTTCAGCCTAGCTTCTCCTGCACATGCTTTGAAAAGGGCAAACATTTTATGATGTCTGTGAGCTTTAGACTGCACAGTATAAAATTTTAAAGCTATTAGGAGTCTCTGTAGAAAGTATCTTTCTAGCCCCTAATGCATGGTCAAGTCTTGCCAATGATAGGAGAATAGTACAAGTAATTTTTTTTCTTCAACTGTCAGGTAGGGAGATCTACTTTGTAAGCATTTTATTTCTTTCATGCAATTCAAAATAATTAATGTGTAGAATTTATTACAATGGCCACTTCCACTGAAGGCTTTATAAAGGATCATACACGTTCATAGAAAATGGGTCTATCAATGGCTGTTAGACATAATAGCTACACACGGAATTGAATTGTTCAGAGGGAGCAGACTTACTTCTCCGATCAGTAGACTTCCAAAGTTAGCCCCTACCTCTTTTGAATCTTCTCTACCCAGAGCCAGCCCTGGTAATTTTTTGGATATAACTGAGTTGCAGAACTGTGGCCAAGAGATGTGCATATTCTTGTTCTGAAACTATATAGAAAAGGGAAGAAAGTTGGAACACAAATTCCTGAAACACTCTAATGCAGTGAATGAAATAAAATCTCTATTATGTAAAACGATGGTTTACCTAGTCAATGAAAGATGCCTTCCTACCCACAGGACTACACAGGTAAACAAGTTCATACTGTATATTGAAATATAATCCATTCATTAAGAAAATGCAGTCCATCTTAAATGGCATTCCTAGTTATTTCTTCAGCACTCTGAACTATGAAATAAACACAACCCTAGACTCTTGTACCTTGACATGTCTGAGTATACAGAATATTTGATTTTGATTCTAAATAAATAATTTTCTGCTTTGGAATTCTGAAAGAGACATTTTACTCCAGCTTTGTTTGATCAGTAATGATGACAAAATTACTCGTTGCTACAAAGGTACCCCTAGGAGAGTATTAGAAATTTCCTATTTTCTCCCTTTGTAATGCTTGCTTGAGAAAGTTCAGAGTGGTTTAATACTAAGTGTTCTTCAGTTGTCTTATGTAAATGTGACAGTTCTCTTATGCAAATTTGAAAAGACCCTTCATTTTTGTGTACCATAGCAGCAAAGTTGTGTGCCTAAAATGTTACAAGAGCTGAAGTCTCATCAGGGTACTGTTCCCATCCAGAAAAATGTCATTCATAGCATACCCTCAGCACATTCAATTGGGTACACTGGTCATTGGCTAATCACTCTTTTTTGGGAGTCACAAGGTTATTTTGAATGTTAGCTCTGATTATTATTGAACTGGAATTTTTTTCCTCATCTTTCCTGACCCACCATCTTCTGGGTCGCATTTCTTAATTGGTTGAACTGGCTACGGGTAATTTCTCTCTCTCTCATTTGTTTACAACTTTGGCAGAAGGAGCAGTGTGGCTATTAGAAAATACCATTACTAAGAAAAGCTAGATTGGGAGATAACTGCACACTCAAAATGCTAAGCTCATGAGTGGAAATGTTGTGCGTGTTACCAAACCAAGGCAAGTGGGATCCATTGATACCTCCATTCATGCATAGCTCCATTTACAAGAGAAAGAGACAAATTTAACGGATGTGGCTCAAAGCTGAGGAAGGGAAGGTGGCATGGAAGCTAATCAGGGTCTATACTTGGATAGACCACCAAGGATGACTCTACTGAGGAAGGCAATGGCAAACTACCTTTGCTACCTTGAAAGCCCCTTGCAACTTGATAGCATTTGAGTACATATGTAGCTCCAAGTTGAGCTGATTGCTAACAGTGGGACGTCTTGACTAACTATCCATGCCAGTTTCCCTAAGCATCTCAATACTGAAAGGATCATACCTACCTATTCCACACTGATCTCCTTAGTTTGTATGATAGGCTATCTTCCTTCCTTTAGAAACTTTGCTGGAATCCCCACTGAATAGACTTGAGAAGGACTTAGCATTGTTCTCATTGGGGCCTGTTCTAATTCTACCTGTTGGCATTTGGCTCTTAATTTCATTCCACCTGCAAGTTCCTTTATAGAAAGCAATTTATACATAGTAGATTTATGTATTACTAATTAATGCAATATCACTCACTTACAGGTAAAAATGCATATAGCTGCCTCAGAAGTATGCACATATGTTGATAAATACATAAATACCAATACATAAATAAAATAAGCATAATGTTTGAATGTTCTCCTGTTTAGAGCATTTGGATACAGTGTCACACTAGGATCTGGGAAACCCAGGTTCAAATTTACAATCTGGCTTGGAAGCTTACTGCAAAATCAGTCACACACTGTCAGTCTAACCTACTTCACAGGGTTGTTGTAATGATAAAATAGAGAATAGAAAAATGTTGTAAGCCATATTGGGTTCCCATTGGGGAGAAAAGCAGGGTATAAAAGAAATACATAAATAATTTTAACATTAAAGTGCTATGTTTTTTGCAATACTGTAAACAATCCCCATTACATCCAAACACAGACAAACATCACTGACTATAATTGCTTTTAAAACAGAGACACCACAGTGGAAGCTCTGTGCCTAACTTAGAGTTGCAGTACCACATAAAATAGGTTTATAGGGCTCACTGACAGTTAACTTATACAGTACACTGAGGTTAACTGTGAACATTACACAGCATCACATATGCCAGACTAACATATATTTGCTTTTCTGTATTTTCCCCTGAAGTTTCCCGTATTCAGTGCATTCCCAGAATACATTTTAACAATACAACCATTACAGGAATGAATTGTGGTGAATTATGACCTATTATGGTGAATTGTGACCTATTAACAAAGTTATGCATCCAGGATATATTCTGCTTCCAAGAGGATAAACAAAGTCCAAATCCTGCACATGCAATGTATATTTTTACAATTACAATGATGTATGCCTCAGGGGTTAAAACGCTGAACTGCAGACTGGAAGATCGGTAGTTCAGCAGTTTGAGACCCAAGTGCTGCGTGACGGAGTGAGCTCCCATCTCTGGTCCTAGCTCCTGCCAACCTAGTAGTTCAAAAGCAAGAAATTGCAAGTAGATAAATAGGTACACTTTGGTGGGAAGGTAACAGCATTCCGTGTGACTCTGCATCTAGTCATGCCAGCCACATGACCACGGAAATGTCTTTGGATGCCGCTGGCTCTTCGACTTGAAAACGGAAATGAGCACCGCCCCCTAGAGTCAAATTCGACTTGCTTTCAAACAAGGGAAAGCTTTACCTTTACCTATGTTAAAGTATAAACTGTTCCACATCAAAAAATCAGGATTTAAAAAACCCTGACATCAAAAAAAAAATGTCAAGGAAGACTCAGGAATCTACTAAAATAGGAGAGCAAGCACTTAAAGTAGACAGAACTGAACTAAAACAGGGGGTTGATGTTTGCAAACATTTTATCCCTCTCTGACAAGCAAAGGGCAGTTAATGTACTTGCAGACAGGAAGTGGGCCACATGTCCCTCGGCCACAGCTTACACTCCTCCTGGGTAACTGGCAACAGCACTCCAGAAAGAACCTCCAAGGCATGAACTGGCCACTGTTTTGGTGACGTATTTTTGTTTTCAAAATGAAACGGAGTAGCTCTCTGCTTACTACTAGTACTGGCACCATTAAACAGCCAATCAGATTTAGCTGTGTTACAATATCATTAAGCATAGATGACAAATGTGAAAATGAAAAAAGAAAAAGACAGAAAAGCAGAAGCTGACTGGAGTGGTAAAGAGCAATGACAACATTATTTCGATAAACATTTCTGAAATATTTACCAGGACTTTTTCAGCAGCCTGAAATCACAATTTCACACCAGAATGTTCACATTTGAACATGGAACATGGTTCTAATAGCAAATAAGAATCTACGTAGCTCTAATGCCTCACCTCCTGCCCAAAACTAATTTTGTAAGATCTGTTTTGTGCTCTGACTCTACCTACACATGGAAAACCATTTTTCTAAAGCTACAAATGCTATAAAATTGCATTTTTACTGAAAAGAAACCTGACTTATTTGGAATAGCTCATTTTGCAGTTGCACAACACCCTATAAGTGAATGGATCACATGTGTCTCTGGCAACTGAAATAAAATACATTAAAACAATTACATTCATACACTTTTCTCTTGAACCTGACCCAAGTGTTAATCCAATGTCTGCCGACCATCATTTGCAACAGAAATCTGAATCCCTGAAATATCTAAAAGGCTTCAAAACACCAAGACTTACCGTAAAGTTCTCCATTCTATAATCATTCTAGCTTTTCTCATTTTTAATTGTTTCAAATGTGACATTTCTGAAATGTGGGTGATTAGAACATAGGGCTGCCAAGTCAGCCCGGGGGGCGGGGGATCCCCCACTACAGGGGTTCCCAATCTGCCGGCCAGCATTTGGCCGGTGGGGGAAACCCCACCCCCGAAGTCGTCCAGCCTGGACGACTTCCCCCACGTAATGATGTCACCCGGAAGTGACACCATCACGTTGGGGGTGTTGCCAGGGTGACGCTCTGGCAATCGTCCCAAAACTCTATGATACCATAGAGTTTTGGGGTGATTGCCAGAGCGTCGCCCTGGCAACGCCCCCAACGTGCTGACATCACTTCTGGTGACGTCAGCTGGTGCGCGCGCTTTGCATGCATGCCAGTGAAGCTCCCGGCCGGCGGAGGATTCCCCCCCCCCGCCGGTAAGTTCAACGGACTTGGCAACCCTATTAGAACAACAAACGGAATAAAATCTTGTCTGGTGAGAAAATGGGAAGAACTGCAATGACCTTCTTTTATTGTTTTAGTAGTAGAATAAGTATTGATTTAGATAACACTGCAATTTTTGTTACTCTGTCTTTAACATTTCCTTCCACTCTTAAGCTGGTATCTACAACAGACATAAAAGTAGTTAGCTGCTAAGGTGAAATGTGTTTGAACAGAGTCAGTACTCAAACACTGGCTCTTTTCAGATATTCCCTGGGAGTAGCAGGAAGGCACCTATAAAGCGGTAGATCACTGTACACCCAACCTATGATATTCCCCTGAAGAACTATAGAGAGTGCTTGTGTGTACAGCCTTTGAAATGTGTTTAGGAACCCTCCATGGGGTTCTTACCCTGACTCTCAATCATGTAGAGACAACAGTATCAGTGTAGGGCTGCATATGTAACCCTGTACAGATGATATAGTTAAGGACAATCAAATGTGTGTTTTGGGAGAGCAGAAATGGGGGTGCTGTTCCTGCCACATGCTTCCTACTAAATACACTAGCTCTGTTCCCTGCCAGATGTGCTTGCTAGAGCATGAGAGAGCTGGCATGACATAGTGGTTGATGTTGGGATAGGACCTAGGATAACTGGGTTTGAATCTCCACTCTGCCAATGGAAGCTCATTGGGTGACCTTGGATCCATAACAGTCTCTTGACCTTATCCACTTTACAGGGTTGTTGTTGTAAAGATAGGGAAGAAGATGTCATAAGCCACTTTGGGTCCTAATCAGGGAGAAAAAAAGATATAAATAAAAACAAAATAAAAATAAACATGGAACAGCACCTACATGCATACAAACTGAATGTAAGAATACTCTACCCAGGGGGGTCAAACATACAGCCTGTGGGCCAGAACTGCAGGGCTCCTGCAGGGCTCCTATTCAGTCCATGAGCAACTGACTCTAGTCTGCTTCTTGCATCATAGCTCGCTTTTGCCCAGCTGTCTCCTCTCCTGCTTCCTGCTTCAGAGAAGAGAAAGCCAAGCCTCCCTTCCCTCAATTGGTTGAGGGCTCCTCCCCCCCTTTGGGGAGAGAGAGAGAGAGAGAGAGAGTCCCATTGCACCTTTAAGACCAACAAAGACTTATTCCAGGTATAAGCTTTTTAATGTTGTGGTTTCTAATAGCAGTAGAAAGTGTGTGGGTGTGATCACATGGTCATTTACAGCAGGTTTCACCGTTGATCCCTCTCACATTTAAAAGGGCTGACCAGACAACTGCATCTGTCTCCCGTTTTAAATCCTGTGCCCTCCCGCAATCAATCGCGTTCGATCTCAGATTTTCAAACACCAGCAAAATCAAGTACTTTACTTGAGAACCCACAGTTGAGCCTGCCTGGACTGCAACCTTTCACAACGATCCCGACTTGGACATCTGGATTTCCCTCTTGCGTTTTTTTTTTTTTAAAAGATTGCCTTTGAGAACATGATTGCTTTTATGTTAAAAAACCCAGCGTGTTCTATGGGAGTGGAGATTTGTACATGTGGTTATGCGCATGCTCAAATAACTTTCTTTAAAAATTTTTGGCTGCGCCGCCACTTGGGCGACGTGCCCTTCTGAACAGTCCACGGAGTCTAGTTGCGCGACTGAAGTAGTAGTCATAACTGTGCATTCAGTAAGAATCCACAGATGTCCATAGTTTGCTCACCTACACACTCAGAGGAAAAATACATCTTTGCTTGGTGCATGCCACAGGAATCAAAGAACACAGTTTTAGCAATGCGTTGTTTTAGCAATTCTGCTTTTAATGGAAAGGGAGAAAAACAGAACATGTTTTCTGTTCAAGCAGACAAGAGACATGTCTCCTTTTCAAGCAGAAAAGTTGTGGTTTTCTCCTTTTCTTGTTTTTTCTATTTTCTAATAATTGCAAGATATTTTTAACCATGTACCTCCTACTACCCCAGGAGAGGATCAGGGAACAAGCTAAAAGTGGCCAGTCCAATCCTAACTGGAAAGAGGTAAGAACTGAGGTTTTATTAAAGGCCATGTTGGACTGAGACCCCTGCAGTCTCATGGTTCTCAATTTTCACATTTTTAATATTGGCCTTCTAACAGCGCTATGACATATATTTTCTTTTGTATGCATCTAATGTTCCATTTTGACTCCTGTTCTTAGAAAACACATGCTGTACTTTTATACATTTAATTCCTGTTCATAATGTGGATTATAGTGGAAACCTGTTGGGGGGGGGGGGTTAAAGGCCTTTGCTGGCACGTCTACTTAATTGAACGAGGCTTGAACTGCTGAGGCAGTTCAAAAACAGCACTATTAGCAACAGCCTAAATAGCATTTTCAAAGTGAGATGCCAGCACTCAGTACCCTAAAATCCTTTTGGCTTTCATCAGTGTTTATAATTACTAGGCACTTCTAAATCTTTGAACATTTTATTCTGTGTTGCTTACTGGAGATATCATATTTATTTCTTCTAGTTGTTTTCCAGTTTTTCTAAAGTCAATATATTCAAGATCCACCACAACTGCTTTCTTCTTTGTGCTGGGGTACATGACAGCAGCTTTTTGACTAGAAAAAAGCCTTTTTGTTATTCTTTCCATTTTTTTGCATTCGCTTTGTAACTGCAACTCTGTGTCAAAGAAAAAAAATTAAGAAGAAAAATTCAGAGGTCTTATTTGTGCAATTGGGAGATAAGTTGAATAACATGGAATTATTTCATATTTTTGCCTCTAAAGATTAGACAAAAATGGAATTAGATTTACAGCCAACATTCCTCCAACAACAGCAAATGAATAGACTGGGGGAAAGGAGGTGGAAAAAAAATTCTTCAAAAAGTGTCATTTTGCATTCACCTCTCTGCAAAGAAACTGGTTTCATTTCCAAAAAAGTTCACTCTCTTTTATTCTAAACTCTGGCAGCTGCCATGGAAACAACAAATACTTTATAGTTGTGTAAGTAATGCTGTTATTTACTACCTGACTATTCATCAAGTGGACTGGATTAGAACATTTTCAGCCAAAAAATTACGAAGTGTTTTATTCTGGAAATGACAAACACAGAAGAAAAGGGCGTTGCTCTAACAGTGAGGCGAGATGTAGCACAAGCAGTCAGGGGCTATAATGCAAAGTCTGACCAAATAATATCAATTAGACTTCACAGAAAACTTATCAACACACCCATCATTCAAGTTTATACCCAAACTATAGATGCTGATAAGGAAGAAATTAAAAGCTTTTATGCAAGTGTCCAGGAAGAAATTGATCACACACCTAAACAAGATGTGCTGATAAATATAGGTGACTGGAATGCAAAGGTAGGAACCAAAGCAGAATCAAATATTGTTGGAAGATTTGGGCTAGGAGCATGAAATGAAGCAGGAGAGTGATGCATAGAATTCTGTAAAGACAACAATTTATTCATTGCACACACACGTTTCAGGCAACTGAACAGATGACTGTATACTTGGACATCACTGGATAGTCAATATAGAATTCAAATAGATTGTAGACGATGGAGATGATGGAGAAGCTCTATTCTTTCTGCAAAAACAAGACCAAGAGCTGACCATGGTCTATAGAGAATGAATTGTTAATATCAAAAATTAGAATAAAACTGAAAAAAACCACTAAAACAGTCAAAATGCCAAAATACTATCTAAACTACATTCCTGAAGAGTTTAAAGACCATGTAAAAACAGATATTCACTACTAAGTTCAACTGAATGTGAAGTGGGAGAACTATAGGCTGAAACCAGATATATTATTAAGGAAGAATATGCAAATACTATTCTTGCAGCCAAAAGAAATGAAAAGTTTCAATGGATAATGGGTGAAACTCTTAAAATTGTTAAAGATATATGAGAAGCAAATGTAAAAGACAGAAATAGAAGTCTAAATGCAGCATTCCAGTAACTGACACAGAGAGACAAAGAGAGAACTATACGATAACCAGGGCAAAGAAATAGAAGAGAAAATCACCAAAAAAGGAAGACGAAGAGGCCAACAGACAAAACGCTCAGTCTACATACCATTTCCCAAAAAAGGAGATGTCAAAGACTGTAGCAGCTATCAGGCCATTCCATCAAAGTTACACACAGAGGTTTAACATCTTATAAAAAAAAACCCTGTTACCATATAAAGAAAGAAAAATGTCAGATGTTCAAGATGGATTCAGAAAAGGAAGAAGTACTAGAACTCTTAGTCTGAATAACTCTTAGTCTACTGGCTATGAGACTGAGGATTTCAATCCTTGAATAGTTTTCCTCTACTGATTATATACAAGTGGGACACATAAGACACACTGGGGGGCATCCCATTTCCCCCTCTCCAACTATTTCCTAATTCCTTTTCTCCTTCCTACCCCCTAGCCAAACCACCTTTATCTGTCTTCAGGGAGTAAATGAATGAGAAAAAATGGGAAATTTTGGGGAGCACAAAGATTTTCACTCATTCCAAATGTACAGCATGAAAAAATCTGAGAGTTTTCCAACAGAAAAAACTAGAACATTTTGGGAAGCACTGAAAAACAAATTCTTATGCTGTAGAAATATACAGTATTTTCAAGATTTTTTTTGTTTAAATGAAAATAATGTTGGCAATAAATAATAAGCTATAATGTGTTTACTGATAATACATTATTGAAGAGTTCAGTGATTTCAATGTTATAAAGGTTACCTACTGTGACTCTGATTTTCTGTTCAAATAATACACTCTCTTGTTTTATTTATTTATTTATACTTTGGATTTACAAAACACTCAATCCCCGAATGCACAGGGCTCTGAGCAATTTACATCAATAAAAATACATAAATACAACGTAATTTCCAGTTAAAATGCAATAAATATAACCATACAGGCTTAAAATTATTCCCCAGATGGTGTTAATAGACAACCATTAACCAGTTCTGGGCTGGGTTTCTGCCTCATAAGCAGGGCAAGGGCGGGGGAGAGGAAGGTGCCAGCTATGTTATTGCCTATCGCTGCCCTCAACCAAAAGCCTGGTGGAACACCTCTGCCTTGCAGGCCCTGCGGGATTGCATTAGGTCCTTCAGGGCCCTGATGTTATTTGGCAAAGAGTTTCACCAGGTTGGAGCCAGGGCTGAAAAAGCCCTGGCTCTGGTCAAGGACAGCTGGGTGTCTTTAGAGCCAGGGATCACCAGTAGGTTGAACTTGGCAAAGACTGCCAGAGAAGGCAGTCCCACAGATACGTGGTTCCCAGACTGCTCAAGCCCTTAAAGGTCAATACCAGGACCTTGATTCCAACTCAGTACTCCACTGGAAGCCAATGTAGCTGGTGCAACACAGGTTGAATGTGTGCCATTCATGACGTTCCCGTCAGGACTCGCACTGCTGCATTCTGGATCACTTGCAATTTCTGGGTCAGTCTTGGGGCAGACCAGCATGGAGTTGCTCTGTGTTTCTGTGTGTGCATACCTCTATACATAGCTCCCAGCTATAGCTAGTGATAGAAGCAGCGACATCAAATTTCTGAAAATTTTGAAGCTTCATCTCTAATTCTATCACTAGCTATAGCTGGGAGCTATATACAGAGGAATGCACACACAGAAACACAGAGCAGCTAACAGAAAGACTGAATAGAAATGACTAGAGAGTCTACAGATTAAAAGCTACACATTGCAAGTGCTGAGGCAATTCTAATAACAAATTCTCTGTCCAGAAGGAAAAAGTACCCACAAAAATGGGATTGGCTCTCTAATGGGAAGATTTAAGTCAGCTGGTTCGCATGGCAGATTTGGGGAGGATGACAACTCCCCCTCCCATCAGACACCAGCTAGCTATTGATTGCTACCTTGACAGAGAGGAATAATTCTATTTCATCACTCACCTCCTGTTGCGATCTTGGGGTGGAGGTGTACAAATGGCCACTTCCTCAGCATGGTCATGCTCTGCAATGACCAGACAATTGTGCAGAGGCAGGGGGCTGCCTCTACCCCTGTGCAATTGCCTGACTGTCTACAGAGTGCAACCATGCAGAGGAAGTTGCCGTGTGTACATCCCCTCCCAATGATCAGTGACAGGAGGGCCTGCCTCTTTCAACATCTTCTCTATTGTACTTAAGAACAGAGTTTAACTCTTCTTTATGCTTTGCGTATTTCTTTCCCATATTATTTTATGTCTGCTAGTTTCCTGTCCTTATGCTGCATTCTTTTGGCCATCACTCCTGTAATTAAATTTGCTTGCATTCCTGTGGTATATCCTTGCCATTTCAGGACTGTAGCAATTCCACTAACAGTTTTTTTTGATAATTAGCTGTTTTGATAGTATAATAAACACCTCATGTCTAAACATTATTAAAATGGTTATTGCTCTCTGTAGAAAATAAGAGACTTTTGCATATCTGTATAAGAATCACAAACATTTTGTAGCCCAGAGGTGCTGCCTTACTTGCGGGTAGTCCTAACAGCAGTTGACCTGAATCAAAGTCCCCCCAAAGTCAAGCACTTTCAGCTTGAACCTCAGAATCCGTGTGTGAGCATTCTGCAAAAAGGTGGTTTCATATTCAGGTTTTCATATGAGGCAGCCCTCCAAGGCAATCTTCAACCTTCCCCCCTCCAGCAGCAACAATGAAGGCAGGTTCCTCCAGGTGTCATATCTGCATTTCTAAAACTGTTCAGAGGCCACCTGACTAATAGGCCTTCTATCTCCAGAACTTCACCTAGCCCCTTTTGTATGACCCTATGTTTATGTGAGAATCTATCTCCAAAGCTGTCTTTCCTTCTCCATCCCTCAGGATACTGAGATAAACTAATCAAACATTCAAATGATTAATGATCGCTCCTGGCATCTATCAGGGACCCATCGCCCACCTTTTGTGTAAATCTGGGAAACCGTACAATCTCCCTTGGCCAAACTATCAGTGGCCATCAAGACCAATGCAACTAGCCATCCAGCACCTGGCTAGACCAATCAAGGCTATTATGCAGTTAGTCTCTACCCCTCTAGGACCCCATTGGTCACACCTGAATTACCCGCTGCCTGGTACCACACCTCCATGGACTCCTTACTGAGCTAGAAAATCTATTGTTCTCACCTGAGACCAGCCCCCAGGGCCTCCCATTGGTTTGCATTGTTTTCCAATGTCTATATCAGTCAGAGCACATGTCCTCAGATTTTGTGTGTCTGCCCCTGATGCCAACTAGCAGTTCACCCCCAAACTTTGGTTTGGGCCATAATCTCATCTCCATGGACCTCTGTACGTCTGGACAGATTGTATCACCCCATAACTGACCCCTTTATTCGCTATCACTAACCTCTGCTTTCTTAGTTCTGTATTGCTTGCTCTTTTTTAATGTTTAGTTTGCTTGTAATTAGGGAAATATTGATTAAAAACATTTGGAGTCTTCCTACTGTATCATACCTTGGTAAAAACAGCTGTACAGTCCCTTGTACTCCTCTGGCCTCTCATGCCACATAGCTAATTTCCCCAAACAACAAGGCAGGCTACTGTTGGTAACAATTTTGTGTACTGTATCCCTGGGCTCTCAATGAGTAGCAGTTCCTTTTTCTGTGACTTTTAAACCAGTGGGATGTATTTCCGAGAAAATAAGTTTAGCAATTTATTTTCAGCTAACACACTTCACTTTGAAGGACCACTACCTGGGTGCATTCTATGGGTGACAGAAAATCAAAACCATTGTCTTAATTATGTCATCAACTTTTGGGATAATGTGCTTGAATTAGATCTTGAGTATTCTCACTTGTAACACATGACTGAATTATTCTTCATAAATAAATCTTCAGAATCCCCTATTGTTTGTATTCCATGGCAGTGAGATGGAACGACCTTATGTAAATGCCACCTTAGCAGTTTCTCACAGGTGTAGCCAAATTGCTTTTGCTATAAATGTCACTGCAATTATTACAGTCTTTTTTTCCAAAATATGCTTAGAAGCCACTGTGCTAAACTCTTTACCCTGTGCCTTGCTAAAACTCTTCCAATTGACAAAACAGTCGAAAATATATAATGGGTAGATACAGAACATTGCATAGGGCACTAATTAATACAGAATATTTTTATGGCCCGTTCAATGGTTCCTGTGCAGAACTGAAGCTAACCTTAGGTAATCTAGAGCAAAAAGAAAGAAAGTGGAAAAAGGAGTGGGGGGGGGCAGTGGTGATTTTTCTACTAATCCTGGCAAAAAAAAAAAACCCACTGGTTTGCTAAAAAAAAAAACTGAAGAGAAAAAAAAATAGTTTCCCATTTCACCTAAACTGTAAGTTAAATGAAAAAATGAGATCCTCTGAGATCTCTGTCACTTTTTTTCTGGGGGGGGGGGGTGTTGCCTAGCAACCCCTGAAACACTGTTGAAGATGATGGCAGAGAAAAAGAGGAGCATGTGTGGGATGTAAGGAGGAAGGGAGAAATACTATAGATGGGAAGGGCACAGAAGAAAAAAAGAGGAGGTCTAGAATACAGAGGCAGGAGGAAGAAGTGGACTAGATGGCCAGTGGTAACAGAAAAAAGGCTTGGAATGGAAAGCCCCTCTGTGTTCTTTCTGCTCCAAGCCTCTGCCTTTCTACTATTATATGAGAGATGATGGGGAAAGGGCTTGGAGCAGAAGTGGACATGATGGAAGGGTTGTGGGAGGGAAGAAGAAGACCATAGCTGCAGGGAGGAGGAGAAGAAGTGGCAGAGGTAAATAGCTGCTTTGCCAATTTTACTTTTCATGATCTTGTTGACTCTCTAGATAAGCAAAGACCTCCATAGCTATTGTCTAGGATATTAGGATATTAACCACCTAGCCAAGCATCTAGCGCCTTGGATTCCTGCTGGTTTGTACACCAAATGTAGCCTGTGTCTCTAGTATCATCCAGAGGCTGCAGAAATGTAGAGGGATATGAATAGAGCAACATAATTATTACCACGACCAGTTTTTGTTTTGCCGTCAAGTCACCACTGACTTATGTTGATCCCATAAGGTTTTCAAGGCAAGAGACATGCAGAGGTGATTTGCTATTGCCTGCCTCTGTGTAGTAACCCTGGTATTCCTTGGTGACCCCCATCCCAATGCTAACCAGGGTTGACCCTGCTTAGCTTCCAAGATCTGACATGATTGGGCTAGCCTGAGCTAGCTAAGTCAGTGTGCAATCAGTATGGCTTGATGTTATCACTAGTAACATAGTGTTGCAAAAAAGGCCACCTCCTCCCAGGACCTCTATATCTGTGCATTCCCAAAGACCCTCTAATTTAGCTGCTGGACATCTGGATAAAATAATCCAGTTTAATATCAAAATGGGGGACCCTGAATTACCAGGAATTCCCCATGGATGCTCTCTCACACAAGTAGCCCACATGTTGAAATGCTCCAAAGAGCATATTGATTAAAGGCCTTTTGTCCTCAGCCTCCAGAAGCTCCCTCATACCCAGGAATAACTGACTCAGGTTTGTTGGATTATAAATTTAGGCTATAGCATCCCCTTTACTGTACTATAATTCAATCCGCAAACCAGGTAATGTCATGAAGCTGCTGCTCAGCCTTTGTCAGACCATTCCAAGCTTATCCACTGTTTCAGAAAATCAATCACTTCATCTAAATCATGGTGCAACCCAGTCCCTGCACCCAATCTGCCATGGAAAGGGTGTTCCCTTTTTCACATGTGCATAGACTAAGCCAACAACACTGCTGTAAATCATGGTATCTTTTGGTCTATGTCTACACCGCTGTGAGTTCTGATGCAACAACAGTCGAGAGGTGGGGAGGGTAAGAAAGATAGAAGAGAGACAGGATACTTAATAAGAGTGCAATTCATTTACCTGACTGACACAAGGATAAATCAGTATAAAAATACATGAAAATCAGTACAATACTGCCAACAGTAGCAATTCAAAACCAAAAACATAATATAAATTCGGGAATGTTTCTCCCAGAATCAACATTAATAGGGATAGAGGAGAAAGACAGTGCATGCAGATGTGAAAACTAGCTGTCAGTGAAATATGAATATAGTGAAATAGGAATAAGACCCATTGTGGGAATAAATACAACGGGCTCTAGAAAGAGGCTCTTGTGTCAAGGCCTTGGGCACTTAGCGTTAATTTGCTGTGGCAGCCTCAGCAGGTTATAATGATACAGAGTTCACCATTTTCTCCAGGGGAACTGATCTCTGCTACCTGAAGAGCAGTTGTAATTCTGAGTGATCTCCAGCCCTCACTTGGAGATTGGCAGCAGTGGTTCCCCAAGAGGGAACAGGTGGTTTGGAGGGCAGAGTCTATGGCATTGTACCTGTCTGAGGCCCCACCCCTCCTCAAACCTCACCCTCGCCAGGCTCTACCCCTCAAATCTCCAGGAATTCCCCACCTAGAGTTGGCAACCCCATCTCCTTCCCAGCCAAGAATCAACCTACCTTGCTCTGAAGCCCCTCTTATAAACACAGGTAACTGCCATTTCATTTCACCTAACAGCCACTGAGGTAACAGCTGAACCTTATGGGGGAACATTTTAAACAAACCACAGACAGCAGCCATCTTATAAACACAGGTAACTGTCATTTCGTTTCACCTACCAACAGCCGCTGAGGTAACAGTTAATCCCCCCACAGGAAGGAAACTGGAGAATTGTTTTCATCAAGAGCACAAAACCATCTGCCAGGAATTCTGACAGGGCACAGAGGCTGAAGGAGATGATGGGGAAGAGGAGCAGACCCAGCCAATGGCATGCAAGTATTCACAGCCAGTGGATAGGGACAGCTTCTGATTGACAGGCCAGGGGACCAAAGGCTGGGGTGGCTTGTGGAATGTTCTAGAGAGTGCAACCACCATCAGAGAATTATTATATAGAGAGATATGGACACAGGAAGGAGGAGAGGAAAGCAAACCATATGTTGCTTGACCTTCCTGGACCCGCTTCCCTTTCTCCTGCCCTGGGCCTTAATTCAATATACTCTGCAGGATAGAGCAACCCCCCCCCCCCCGTCAACCTTTATTTCCCCTTAGATTCCCCATTTACCCCTCTTTTACTCCCCTTCAACAACAACTGGGAGTGGCATTGATAGGGCTGCACTACTGCACTGCAACATTGTTTTTTGTTTTTGTTTCCCCTTGCAATTTATCTTTCTGTGGCATCCATTATGCAACAAGAAGCAATTGTCAGAAGCTGAAGCCACAGTACTTATGGACAAGTCCCTGTATGTACCTAAAAGGTACAGAATGCGGCAGCACATGTCTTGACAGGAACATCACAAACTGCACATATTCAACCTGTGCTATGCTAGCTTCACTGGCTTCTGGTGGAGCACCAAGTCAAGTTCAAGGTTTTGGTTCTGACCTTTAAGGCCTTGAGTGGTCTGGGACTGATGTATCTGTGGGACTCCCTCCCCCGAAAGAGCATTGCATCACAGAATAACTTGCTAATGGTCCCCAGCCCTAAAGAAATCCAGCTGTCCACAACCAGGGCCAGGGCCTTTTCCACCACAACATAGACCTACTTTACAGTGTACCAGGCATCCTGTGGCTCCCAAAACTCTTCCATGCAGACTTTGGACATTTATATTGAGGAAATGATTATTTATATATATTACATCTGTAAAACTTACATATTTTTAAATAAACTATGAATACATTAGTCTCATCAACAGCTACACTGGGCTCTCCCTCTTCTCCTTTTCATTCTTTCACCCCTTCTGCTGATGGTAATAAAGTCATTTCTTTAAGTGATCACTTTTGACTAATTGCAGCTTTTTAAGAACAGGTTAATACCCACCATCCATATTTAAAAGGCAGATTTTAAGACTGATGCTTATTATGCATCCAGTAAAGACTTTATACGCTTTACAAAATAAAATAACCATTGATCTTTCCAGCCAGGCACTATTAAAACAAAAGCTATAAACTTCAGCTGATTAAAACATTACCTAAAAGCTATATTAAAATTTATTTTTCAGCATTTTCACTCATCAAGACTTGACAAATCTGAAGAGCACTTCATTTAATTAACTCTGTGAGAATGTTTTGCATGCAGAACAAGTGCCCGAGGGACAGCCAGTGCACAGAGAAGAACTGGACCGCTATTGCATAGGATGCGGCAATTTACAGGGAGCTACTTAATCTCCCTTTCCATTGTGCTATCCCTTCTAGCTTATGTGGAAGGCAGGAAGAGATAACTAGAATAGTCTTGCATATAAATCCCAAACATCAGTTCCAAAAACAAATTTCTATATAGAGTAAAATTAAGGCCATCATTCTTTTCCAAGACTAACTCCAGTAACAAAGAGGGCATCCTCCAACCTACGCTATAGTCAAAAGTCTTGTCCTGAACTCTGCAGATCAGGCCAAACAGATCTCCTCTGGAACAGTGCACTCCAGTCTAGATTGCAAGGCTTGAGAGGTGCCAGCAGCCAGGAACCGGAGCTGGCACCATAGCTTGTGCCTAGTGGACCAGTTGATCCAACAAGGCAGCCTTCCCAAGCCTCAGCCTAAATGGGCTGGTAACTGAACAGGCCCAGCTGCCCTGCTGGCAGGTGTTGAACTCCTGCAGCTACACCATGCTTTGGCCAGGATACTGTGAAAAATTATTGTTGTCACTGCCTGGATCTGGGATAGCGTTGCTTGCAGCCAGTTGAGCACTTCACATGCTTTGGGTCTCTTCAGTGCAGGCCTTCTGCCTCTGCCATTCCTGCACAGTGAGAGCATCCCTGGGGAGCTATGAGCCCACGTTCACAGCTTGCCTAGAGTGGAGGCCTGGTGGTTATTTCAGGGACTGATGGTGAGGTCTCCCTTGGAGGCTCAGCAGGGGGTGGGGGTGCTCTGGCTCTACTGGAACATTGGCAGCAGGCACCTGTGCAGTGTTGGGCTCTCCCTGGTGCACCTTGATCTCTTCTCCTGAGTCAGAGTCACTGGGCTGGGCAGAGGAGGTCATGCCAGTTCTGAGTCCTTCAGGGTATGTCTTCCAGAATCCCACTGAACAGGATAGATTACCTCCATCTGGTAATCTGTGTTGTAGCTAACCTGGATGGCCCAAGTTAGGGTGATATCATCAGATCTTGGAAACTAAGCAGAGTCGGCCCTCGTTAGTTCTTGGAAGGGAGACCACTACGGAAGCCCAGGATCCTTACCCAGAGACAGGCAATGTCAAACCACCTCTGAACATCTTTTGCTTTGCAAACCCTATGGAGTAAGTCAGCTGCAACTTGACAGCACTTTCCTCTTAAAACAGATAAATTAGCAGGTTTGGGAAAGGTATTTCTTTGCCTGAGACAGACATTACCAGTCAGTGTAGAGAGCACCAAGCTAGATAACGGTCTGACTGCATAAGGTAATTCATATGCTACTTATTATCCATCACTGAATGGGCTGTTTTCTCCCAAAGTCCCGGGTTCATAGTTGGGGTATACATCTTGATTCAGCACTGCTCCTGGATGTTTACTACAGCCATGAATACCTTGTACTTGGTGCATCATCCATGGCCCTTCCTAGCAAACTCCGACCATGCCCAAGTTACATAAGATATGGTGACTTTTAGGTAGTATGTTTCCTTTCTTAATTCTTATCACTTCTTACACCTGCTCAACTTTCACTAGATAGTTTGATTGTTATGGAGAGTCGCAGTAATTAAGGGACATGGCCAGTTTCACGGTCCAGTTGGACAAGCTGTCCCAAACATTCAGAGTAGGGTTTACCTAAAACATTATAGAGACTCACAAGTGGAGCATATCTATCTCACAGCTGACATGCTCTGCAAAGCAAAGAGGGAAAGATAAATAGCCTCCAACCATCTCACACAGTTCTATAATGCTACCACTCTCTCTTAAAAGGGATAGTCAGAAAGGAACCATGTCTATTCTGAATACCAGCTCTGTAAAAATTACAGTCATGGCATACAGCATCTCATTTTATACAAGTCCCCCCCCCCCCTTTTCCAAGCAATGTTAAAATTCACTGGCAATGATGTTCTATTACCACATACACCTATTAAAACGAAGTGCTGATCAACAGTAAATTGAAACCATGATGCTGCTTTTTGTCACAGCCATGCCCTCCTGGAACCAGAATATCCTGGCAGAGTGCCATCACCATTCTACTTGGAAGGACACTACAGTCTGCGGGGGTGGGGTGGGGGAGTAACATCATGCTCTCAGTTAACCCAGAAAAAATAAACATTTAAATTAAAACTTGTTTTTTACCAGATGCATTCCTTGCTACCAACAAGGGTTGCAACTGTACATTTTCTGCTTTTCTTTCATCCTCTGTCTCCTCAACACCCTTATATTTCTCAAGATGCATGTATAATAACGAATTAAACATTACTGAACATTAATACCCTGTTGCAACCCCCACCCTTATATTTGTCCATTTACAATCAATTTGTCCATTTACACACAGAAATGCACACGAACAGACAACAAGAGGCTATTGGTTCAATGCTACATATTGTTATTTTTTTAAAAAAAGAATAAAGATATCAGATCCCATAAAAGTGCTTAAAAATGAGATCAATGTGTCCCTTCTAAGCTACTTTTTTCTGTTGTCATTTTTTTTCACAACTATCTCAGTGTCTTGGTCAGCAATAAGTTATCTTGCCTTGTCTAATACTTGTACCAAGACAGATTGTTACTTTTAGGATATCATTTCCATTTGTGAAACTCTATAACAGATGAAAGCTGGTTTACACACACAGACAGAATCTGATTCACGTCCTCTCTGTCACTGCATAGACTAACAAAGCTATAAACACACTATGAGAAACATCACTGTCCTTTCCTGCCACTAAGCCTTCCAGTATGGTGAGAATTAAATGACCCATTGCTCAGTTATTCATCAGTATCTCAGTCTTTCAATTTGCATTAAAGGACCAGATAGTTCCTTGTTCATCATATGCAAGTATGAGTGCAGGAAAGAATCTCTAACAAGATAGTCTTTTCAACTCACTCTTTTACACCTAAAGCGAACATGATAGGAAATCTATCAGTTTCCTCCCTGATGTCACACAGAATGATGTTACAGAGCCTGCTGCATTATAGGACAGATATATCAAACATGTTCTTCCTTTCATCTATATAGGAGACTCTGAAAAGTTCCCTGGATCCTCCCCTTAAGTTCTACCTTTTTCCATATTTAAAAAAAAATCTGTTATGTGCTTGGCACAGCAACCCTTCTTTAGCTATCTTATAAGTTGCAGATACTACACTGCACCATAAGAACTGGGTGATTTACCAAGGTGTTGCCCCAGGAATGCCCAATTTATCTCTTAATATTATCTATTTAGATAGAGTTCATTAGCTCCACTGTCTTTTATTCTCTTTGTGCTTTTGCAACAGACTCACTAAGATAAAGTTGCTATTTATTAGGCAATACCGGTGCCTGCCTTGATCATCCAAGAAAAAAAAAGGGGGGGGGGAATCTAAACCAACCAAGCACAAACCTCCTGCTTTGATCATCCCACAATAAAATTAATGAAGCAATGGTTTGTGCCACAGGCTACCATAAGTGTGATAAGTCATACAAGATAGATTCAGAAGGATAGCCGTGTTGGGCTGAAGCAGCAGAACAAAGTTTGAGTCCAGTGACACCTTTAAGACCAACAGAGTTTTATTTTTGGTATTTGTGGGTATAAGCATGCACACTTCTTCAGATACACTGAAACAGAGTCAGCAACCATTACATATAGGTAGCAGGTAAGGAGGATGTTCCCAGGAAGGGCCAATTAGAGCTACAATTGGATTAAAGCAATTGGTAAAACCTGAGAGTAGCAGCAAATATAGCTAAAATTGGATTATGGCAACCACTAAGACGTAAACTTCCTAAACTCCTACCCAATCACACTTCTCTTATACCTGTGTTGCTTGGGTGACTTTTCTCTTGTCTGGACACATGGTAAAGAAGTCCTGGACATATTCTACCAGGATGCTACTGTATAAATACTTGATGGATGCATAGACACCACCTTATACTTGAAATATACTGACCAACAAACATATCTACATGCCTCCAGCTACCACCCTAAACATACCAAACAATCCATTGTATACAGCCAGGCTCTACACTGTAGCCACATCTGTTCCAATCCTACAGAGATTCTCTCCCGATGGATCTACAACAAACCTATTTATAACTAAAATATCCACCTGATGAAGTCAATAAACAGATTAACAAAGCCAGAATGGTACCCAGAGCAAACCTGTTGCAAGACTGGCCCCAAAGAGACAATAATAGAACACCATTAGTGGTCACATACAGCTCTCAACTCAAAACAGTTCAACATATCATCAGGGACTTACAACTTCTACTGGATAATGACAGTTCTCTATTGCAAATACTGGGGCACACCTTTTCTTGCCTATAGACAGCCCTCCACTCTTAAACAACACTTCACCCACAATAATACATCTAATTTGAACATGGACACTGATACTAAAGTTTGCAATAAACCCATATGCCAACTTTGCTGCCACATACACCCAGACAACACAATCATTGGACCTAACAACATTAACTACACCGTCTCAGGCACATTCATTTGCTCACCTTCTAACATTATATGTGCCATTAAATGCCAACAATGCCCTTCAGTTCTCTACATATGGCAAATAGGTCAAATCCTACGCCAAAGCATAAATGGACACAAATCTGACATCATGAATCACAAACTGAGAAACCTGTAGGAAAATATTTCAGCCTCCCTGGACACTCAGTGGGTGATCTCCAAGTAGCTGTTTTATTGCAAAAGAATTTCAGAAACAGACTAGAATGGGAGATCGCTGAGTTACAAGTTGTTATAACACTCAGGACACGAACTCTCAGGGCTGAACAGAGATATTGGTTTCTAGACACACTAATGTCATTCAGTTATCACATCTTTTTGTAAACTTCTTTATACTGTATGCTAATCTGCTGCTATTCACAGTTTTACCAATTGCCTCAATCCAATCTTAGCTCTAATTGGCCCTTCCTGACAACATCCTTCTTATCCGCTACATATAATGGTTGGTGACTCTGTTTCAATGTAACTGAAGAAGTGTGCATGCACACAAAAGCTAATACCCAGAATAAAACTTGGTTGGTCTTAAAGGGGTCACTGGATTGAGTGGCTAAATACTGAATGAATCAGATTTTTCCTATTACAAGAGACTTGCTATAACTGAAAAATCTTATTGGCAAGCGGTGTCTGCTAATATTGTATTATGACAATAAGGGAGCAATCCTAAACAGGCCTATTCATAAGTTCCATGTTAATGAAAGGAAAGTTTCTTTTGGACTGTAAATCCTGGAAGTAATCTGACTCATGCATATACTTTTTCATCCCTCATGTGTGACTCAGACAGTGATGGATTCTACTTTCTTAACAAGCCATAGTTCATTGTGACATTCAAACTGGACGAAACGACAATACATAGTTTGTTGTCTTGTCTACAAATCAGGATTTCAAACCAGGCAACAGCATGATTTAGCACTGGGAAACACAACATAACAAACCACAGACTGTAATCCCCCCCCCCCAATCTTGACATCACAACGTTGCAAACTAGGAAGTGTGCAGTGTGCAAATCACACACCAAGAAAGAGATGGTGTGTGTGTGTGTGTTCCTGAGGTCCTCCAAGGCTCCAACCTGTGATACCACACCATGGTTTGATATTATGTCTAAAAAGGGTTCACCTGTTACATTCATTTCAAAGAAAATCAAGAAATATTTTTTAAAAAATAAAAAAATGTGCACACATTCTAGAATACAATTAATACAATGTCTATTATTTTTACTAGATAAACTCTCATTGAACCCATGAACTTAAAACAGCACTTCTCTGGGGTTTGCACAGTAATGTGCTGTTTTCAGCTTAAGTGACTGAGTTGTTAACATTTCTTTCTACATATGACTTGAGGGTATGCATACACTACACAATTAAGTACATAGTACCTACAAATGTTCTGCTAACCAGATTGCTAATTAGCATGCTGTTTTTATAAGATGCTTCATAAAGCTCTACTTAATGCAACTGGATGACAGGATCATTAAAAGATACCTCAGTCGCTGCAGTGTGGGGAAGTTCATGTGGCTTGCCCTGAACCCACAGCAGTTTTCCCAGCCCTACTTTCCCCCCTTCCAACACTGATGAATCAGCAAGATGGAGTGTGATCAAAATCTCCTTTAGAGCAGTTCTTCAAGCCCGGATGCTTATACCTCTATTACCCTTGTTTACAAAGCATCTATGAAGCGCTCAGCTCTAATTATCACAGCAAAGGATGCTTTACAGAAAACAAAAATTATTCTTCCTACTATGTGTTTATTTGCAAAACAGTGATGCCCTCCAACTGTGCAATTTTCCACACACAGAAAATGATGAAAAATTGATCCTCTTCTGGACCAATTCACTCCTAGAAAGTCAGCCAGGGAAAATTCTGAGAAGGCCCACACAGTACATGTAACTAGCATGCACACCAGTTTGGTATTGTGGATAAGAGCGACGGACTCTAATCAGGAGAAGCAGGTTTGATTCCCCACTCCTCCACATGCAGCCAGCTGGGTGACTTTGGGTCAATCACAGTTTCCTCAGAGCTGTTCTCTCAAGAGCAGTTCTCTCAGAGCTCTCTCAGCCCCACCTCCCTCACAGGGTGTCTGTTGTGTTGGAGGGAAAGGGAAGGAGATTGTAAGCCACTCTGAGACTCCAAATGAAGTGTGGGATATAAA
Organism: Lepidodactylus listeri; assembly: GCA_029233225.1. NCBI lineage: Eukaryota > Metazoa > Chordata > Lepidosauria > Squamata > Gekkonidae > Lepidodactylus > Lepidodactylus listeri. The sequence goes on from JARCFY010000012.1 coordinate 53,633,034, forward strand.
TCCAATCTCTTCTTCATATCTTCTTCTTCCCCCACATATTTTTATGGGAATATTATAATGGACTGAAGATTATCATATTGTGGGTGGATTTAAGAAATAATGTTCAATAAACAAAATTGTGATCAGAGGGTATGTTGTTACTTAATCAGGATGGACATTAAAATACTGTATCTAGCAGGACTTTAATTGGACCTCAGCCAGGAACAAAAGTATGAGAAAGTCTCGGGGTGGAGGGAGACCAAAATGTCATGTGAACATTGTTTCAAGGGGGAAAATAGGAAGAAAGAGTCTATAACCTACCAAGGGTAGGGAAGAGAGAACAAGGGTGGATGAATGAAGACTGTATACTATTACAGGCACATACTGACTTAATAAAGACAATGCTATTATAGCAATTATAGCAAAAATAACAACCATTTTAAAAAATAAGAATCATTTTTGCACAGGATATTTACATGATGAGATGCAGTACAGTCAGATAACTGAGGCTATGCTAATTTCAGAGTATAGCATTTATGCTTTTTTTTAAAAAAATCGATTTATTACATTTTTATCTCACCCTTTCTTCAATGAGCTCAGGGCAGCTTACTTCATCTCCTCTCTTCCATTTCATCCTAATCACTAGGGTGAGGTAGGCTGGACTGGCCCAAGGTCACCCAATGAGTTTTATGGCTGTACGCAGCGATGTGAACTGGGGTCTCCCCAGTCCTAGTTCACAACCTGCTATACCACAGTGAATCTTTGCCTTGGAGCTTAAAGTAGCCACCACATGCAGACAGCTAACCTCATCAAAAACTGATCTATAACTATACTTGTTAAAAAAAAAAATCTACGATATGTCCTCTCTTCCAAGACATTCACAGGTATGTCCTTGCAATCTCCCTTTCCTTGGGCGATAATATGCCAGCAGGTTTGACATGTCCCCAAAGATTTGACAGGTTGCAACTTGCAGAAATACACTCGACTTTCTCATTCAATGTACATGGTTCACAGAAGGCTATTAACAGCTCAGGCATACAAACATAGTGCAGCTGCGCTCAATACTGCATAGGTTTCAAGAGACAAAAGGATGTGATACAGCATGTCAAAAATCTGCATCGGAATGCACAGGTCATGTTGCCAAGTATAATCTCTGTGGAGTACAGATGAAGGTGAGAAGTCTGAAACCCTGTACCAAAGGACATCTAATTCCAAGAAGGTGAATTTGCTAAATAGCAAATCAGCAAACAGAAATAGCTTGTTCTCCTCAGCACCATCTCTGGAACTGACATTAGGTAATGAATTGGGGAGGAGAAAACACAGAAACCTTCATGCAGGCTAATGGCCCCCTTGACTGACAGTGGTAAGAAAACTCGACTGCTTAAGGCAGATATATGCATTATAGGATACAGCCGCTGAAATGATATACTCCTTCTGAGTTCTCCCCTTCTGTTTGTTTGTCATGAAACCATGACTGTGCATGTCCACACCCCTGCCAGTAGCAGCTGCTGCTAAGGAATGAGGTAGCTTTTTTAGACATTACAGTCAGCATATCAGGAGCAGGGGTGTGCATTCAGGTATACATATATTAAAATTATGCCTGAAATTAGCTGTTTCAGTTCAGCTCTGGGATACCTGAAACAATCTTGAAACACTCCAGAAATTGTGGGAGTAATAGAAATGTATCTTATAAAATTTCAGGAAAATGCAGGCATGGAAAGAGAGGAAGCAATCCCAGGAAGTTCATGGTAGTCAGTGTCTCTCTTCCCTTTAAAAGAGATGCCTACTTACACCTGACAGTCTGTATACCCATGGCCCCTAAATTTTAAAGGGGGAAGGGTCAAACTGGCCCTAGACTTTCTATGCCAGCTATATGGCAGTGGAGACAAGGAAGCCTGTCCCCAGAGCTGGAAAATGGTGAGCAGGTTGGCGGGCTACTGGACTCCTACCAGCCATGGCTGTCATGTCCACTATCTCTCTCACCCTGCGCCCTGACCTGGATAGCCCAGGCAAGCCCGATCTCATCAGATCTTGGAAGCTAAGCTAAGCAGTGTCGACTCTGGCATGTACTTGGATGGGAGACCTCCTTGAAATACCAGAGGTAGGAGTTGTGGACAGGCTTTATTTAGCCACTTCTCTGAGTATCATCCAAGCTCCCAGTAGGGGTCAGTCAGCAGAGGCTGCCATGATTTCCAGGTGCTCACACAGTCAGTCACCAGAGATCATCACAACTTCCAAGTGCACACATACTCACATACTCTTCTTTCTCTCCCTCCCCACTCCAAAAATAATGGCCCTGAATTTTCAGGACACCCCAAAATCCTGAACCTGTAACAATACTTCTGAAGCACTGGGACCGATTTCCCACAAGGCGCTGCCCTGGCATCGTTCTTCTGTTTTCCCCGACTGTGTGCTTCAATTTCTCACTATTTGCTGCGGGGGGCATTTTGACCCGGGGCTTCACAAGATTCCCCCCGCAGCTTCAGTGATCCTGTTTTTTGAGGATCACTGAAGCCGTGGGGAAAATTGGGCAGAGCCGCAGGTCAAAATGCACCCCACGGCAAATAGTGGGAAATTCAAGCATGCAATCGGGGAAAAGGGAAGAATGATGCCGGGGCAGCGCCTTGTGGGAAATTGGTCTGGGATAACTAAAACAGTGTCCTCCCTGAAATCTGGATCCAAAATTAATACAAAAAGTTTTGAAGTGCACACCCTGAACCAAGAGCCTATATAGCAGGAGTGCACAATGTGCACATTCAGAATGGTATGGGAAGAGGCTCAATATGCATGAATGCGGCTCCTGAGAAAAACGACGGTCCATTTGCATGGACCAAAGTTATACACGCATAGTCAAAATGCACATCGCTTTTTATTCACACTAATGATGACTCTGTGTATTGTAGGTAGTGCAGCATGCAACTAGAGAATCACAACCCAAGAGATACAAAATATGAGATGACAAAAAGCTGTATGGTGCTTTAATATACTTAATTATATCTCATATATCAGTGATTACAAAATACAGAAATTATACAGAAAAATTGTGGTCCTCTTAAGCTGTAATACTGGTTAGAATAGTTGCTTGATGAAATTTTTCAGAATAAACTTCTGTTTCGAAAATACTTCCTCTGAACTTGGACCAATTAAAAAGGCAAATCTCTACAGATACATGGCGTGTGTGTGTATAGCCTCATCCAGGCATAAAGCTCTCCTTTTGAAAATCAGCATGGACTGCAAAGCTTCTTACTTTGTTGAAGGCTAAGCCATTGTTGCAGACAATGTGTAGGGTGGTGGACTAAAATATGCTATCATCATGACACTGTGGTGATGAATATCACCAGGAATAACTTAGGCAATAAGTGCCACTTTGACTGGCATCATGGGAATCCTGCATAGCTTTCCAGCATCCTAACTTACTTCAAAGCACATTTTTGACTGTAAGATTGTTATGATTTTTCATTATAACAATAGAAAATTAGCATTTAACATAGGTTAGGGCAGCTATGATCTAGCTCCCAATCATGCAAACAGTCCATTCACAGCATGCTCCTAGCATTTTTAAAATTACTGCATCACAAAATACACCTTTAGACCCCCGCTTTACAGCTAATTTCAGCACTTATGTCTCATTTTGGCATGCATGATGAGGCAGCACTTGAGCTCCTTGATAATAAAGCAGAAGCTAGATATTGAGGGGGGTAATTTAAAATGCTGCTTCAGAAGTTTTGGACTTTAAATCTTGCTTTAAAATCCAAAACTCAAAAAAAATACTACTTGCAAGTTACAATGAAAATAGAAAGCTGCTCCCAACCCCAACAGCTTGTTATGCAAGAAGCTGAAAAACAGCATGGATGTAAATATATAAAATGTTGATTTTGTAACATCAGAAGTAAAGAAAGTACACCTGTATGTTTACCTTAGTATAGGCTGTGGTCACACGGCCCCTTTAAATCCGGGAGCCCTCCTGGATTAAAGGGGCCATATTTTTTTACCTTGGGTTGGGATGTACACACATCCCAACCCCTGCGGTGGCAGGTGGTGGTGGGTGGAGGAGGCGGTGGTGATGGGCGACAGCGGCAGGCAGCGGCGACGAAGGCGGCAGAGGCAGAAGAAGCGGCTGCGGCATTCTTGGGCATTTTGCGGCGGCAGAAGAGGCGGCTGGCGGCGGCTTTTCTTTGGCGGCAGCAGCTGGCAGCCGGGGAAGGCACCCTTCCCCGAGCCCTGCCGGCCGCCTGGTAAGTTTGGGGTTTTTTCCCCCTTTTACACTTGGGCGCTTGAGTGGCCAAGCACCCAAGTGTAAAAGGGAGAAAAAATGGTGGACGGGACCATCTGGACAGCCCTGGTCTCGCAATGATTGTGAGAGAGGGCTTTCCAGATGGATCAAATGCTGGCTCCTCGTGCGACTCCCGGGAAAACACTTGATTTTCCTGGGGTTGGAAAACGCAGGAGAAACCTGCATTTGAGCCCGGGAGTTGTCCCGGCCGTTCTGAAGGGTCCCTTTAAATGCGGGAGGAAACAGCTCTTCCTCCCACATTAAAGGGCTGTGTGACCGCGACCATAGTGTTATTTTTAAACATTAGTGTTATTTTTAAAATAGCCAATTTCACTGGTCACATGAAGAGGACACACAGAAGCATTTGGCACCTCAAGAAAGCAGATACTATGGCATAGTGGGAATAAATAATATTAAAATAATAAACAGAATGTTGTTGGGAAGGCACTGCATTTATCAAAATTGTGTGCTCTTTGTACCTAGGCAAGCAGGTACCGGGTGAATGTGCAGCTGGCAGAACCAGGACCTTAGGCTCTCTTCTTGCTCTATGACAGGGGTGGGCAAATTGCGGCCCGGGGGCCACATGCGGCCCGCCACAGAGTTTTTTGCAGCCCGCCAAGACAGTCGGCCACGGGAAAATGTTCTCCATATTTGGGTCTACATATATTTGTGAGTAAAGTTTTTCTTGCATGAAGATCAACAAGAGTAAATATAGATGCTCTTTGACAGACATTAACTTGCAGGCTGTGATGAGAATCTCAACAAGCAATCTCAATCCTGATTTCAAAAAAATTGTAGAAAACTGTGATAGGGTACATTTGTCTCATTAAACTGGTTCTAAAATTAAATGTGCTTGCAGCTATAGATGATATGAAATCAGCACAATAAATAAATTGGATAAAACTACCACTATTTTATTTAATTTATATTTATTGATTTTTATGATACAATTTATACCTTTTCCGAAATGCAAAGTTAACTAATGAATGCAATCATTTTAAAAGGTGTGGCCCCCCGTTAACCTCCGCTACCACGAAGTGGCCCCCGAGCCAAAACAATTGCCCACCCCTGCTCTATGACATGGCTGTGTCAATTTTCCTCTATGGAATGCAGTATCGTTCACCAAAATGAGCAAGGGTTATGAAATGCTAGGGTTTCCATTCCCCAGGCGGGGGTGTGGGATCCCCCAATTTTGCGGGCTCCTGCCCATTGCCAGCCAGCTGACCAGCAGAAGGAAATTTCCCCAATCCAAAGTGATGTCACTGTGTTGGTGACATTGGGGGAGTGATGCTCTGCTTTTTGGGCAAAACTCTATGGTTTGAGTCCATTTTTACCATAGAGTTTGCCCCAAAAAGGAGAGCGTTGCCCCCAACATTGCCGACATGCTGATGTCACTTCTGGGTGATGTCAGCGCATTGCGTGATGTCCCTCCTCCCCAGAATGCCTCCCAAATCCCCCTGTCAGCATGACAAGGAGACCTGGCAACCCTATGAGATGCTAAACCCTGCCACCCAACTGCCCTTATTTCTCTGGGTTCTGGTGTTTTTTCCCTAGCCTGTCTCCTATTCCAGAAGTTAAACATGACTGAGAGAGGAAAAAATGCTGTAATATGAGAAATATGAATAAAGCATGACAGGGGGACATCATCTACCTCACCTGCAGGCTCTATTAATATTAAAAATTAACCCCAACCCTTCCTGCTTTAGCTCTAAATGGGATACTGTAGTAAATGCACATTAGCAGTGCAAACAAATGCTTCCCTCAAACTATCAGTCCCAGCAATAATGCTGTCTCTCAGCACAGAAAGAAGTGATAGCATTTATCTTTATTCTCCCACCCCAATCAACAGCTATGCCTGTACGTCACGGTGTAAAAACAACACATTTATCCCAATATGTAGCAAATACATTACCAGAGAGTGCAAGAGGAAAACCAGCAGCCATTGTTCATGTAGAAGCCAGATAGCTAGGTACAAAACTATCTACTAGATTCAAAGATTTTTGACAATATCAACTGTTTATTTTTTCATCCAATTCAAATCGCTTATAAGATTAACAAACGGGCAATTTTTAGATCAGGTATTGGTTAGATAACATCCAAATGCATACCCCTGGCATGTTCTAGCCCTAGTATTTTTAATTACTACTCTGATATAAACAATAAGAAAAACATTATTGTCACATACATGGTTTTTGCTTTCTGCTAGTTTTCTTGATATTCCCCTCTCAGTTGTTCCATGTCAGATGTATCACTGTGTGTGTGCATGTGCTGATTCATTGCCTTGCTAAAATGGAAGCTAAGGAGATGCAAACAAATCCTTCCATAGGAGAAGGAGAACAACCCTTTAGTAAAGTACTTACTGCATTGAAGTTGGGGAAGAGATTTACAGCTGCTGCAGTATCCAGAGGAAATGGAAGAAAAGGTTTGATATCCAGCGATGGCTGCAAAGGTGGGGCTGGAGGACGTACCAGGGCTGGAAGAGCAGGACTCTGGCATGTACCTCCTACATGAAGAAAAAGAAGCAACAACTGAAATCACACAGAACAATTTTGAATTTGCATTAGTTTTTTAAAAAACCCTAATTACATTGGTCAGATAACAGAAAATTTAAAAAAGTTAGAATGCTCCTCAACAGCTACTCTTAATTAAACTCATAATAGTTACCCCCTCCCCCCACAGAAACCAGAATCTTCAGCTGCTGTGATCTTAGTGGTGCTCAAACCATTGGTCATGCCTCCATGTGGAGATATTAGAAGTTTCAGGAATACTTAGGAACTACTCTTTGATGCCTTCCTGCTCTTGTTGTATGATGCCTGGACTATGGCAAGGAATATGGCCTGTGTTGAAGTATTATCAGTCCAGCAATGAAGATAACCATGAGGTTCTTGAGAACCTCAGCTGGGTGGACTGATGATGGAAAGCAATGAAGTAATTGCCCAGTTCTTCCATAGATGTTTTCTTGCTTGGCCTTTCAAAATAATGTTTGAGCCAGCTGGCCCGGCAAGGTGGGGTATAAATATAATAAATAAATAAATAAATATGTTGCAATGTTTCATTGCTTTTCTCCTATACCCAATTGCAGAATAAGATGGGTATTGTCTGTATGTGACTTATGGTCTACTAACAAAACTTCCATTGGAATCCTACGAGGAGGAAACACTGTAGTGGAAGAACAATGTTGAGTGGAGAAGCAGTAGGCAAGAAAAAGTTTTAATAATCCCCATACACATCTCCAAATTGTCCCAAAATTTATATTTCTGGGGGGAAATGGTCTCCAGGGATCAGTTAATTTTCATATTATGTCAGGATAATGTTTCCTCTTAAAACGTATCACAGAACACAACCTGAAATGGCCTATGTAAATGTCTTTGTAAACATGGGACAATGTTTGGGCTGTTTCTTATATGCATGCCTAAAATTATATCATAATGGGATGACTTTACCACAATGAGTTATGTTAACTGACATACACATATGTGAGCAAGCAGAGACGATTTACATAAAAAACTGATACTGAGAATATTGGGTTGGATCAAAGAAGTCCCCCACCCATTTAAATAATTTTCAACAAGACAAATTCCAGTATCATTGGCAAGCCCTGTACTGCTTTATAGAAAACAAGAAGCTAGGGCAGCAGAAGGTCCCAGGTTCAATCCCCGGCACCTTCAACTAAAAATTAAACAAGCAGGTCACAGTTGAAGTGAAATACCTCTGGTTGAAACCCTGGAGACCTACTGTCAGTCTGATTACACAATACTGACTTTGATGGACCAAACAGTCTGATTCAGGATCAGGTAGCTTTATATGTTCAAGCTTTTTTCAGTTTATTAAATTTACTATGTGTAGGTTTTTTTTAAGTCCTAACATTTATTTTGACACACTTTTAAAGATTTTTCTTCTCATGTTTAACAAATGCACTCCCCTGTTGATTCCAACTAATCATAGGACTTTATAATTAACTTCAAAGGATTGATTTTAAAAGGAATACAATGCAATATAAGGCCAGCCTCTGAAATACTGCCCAGCGTTGCTCTTCAGAAAAACTGAAAAACCTTGGGGGCTGTTCTTGAAGGTTCAGGTGATCAAGAATTGTCTCGAAGTGCTGCGAGCACTTCTCCTGTTAATGCAGCTCCTGAGCAGTTCTCTGGGAACATTATGCAAATGAAGCTTTTTCTTTGCATACTGATAAGCAGGCACCTGCTTACCATGGACCATAATTTCACTTGTTGTTTGTTTCTTGCCACATTGGACTTGGCTGAAAGCTGGGAGAATTCAAATCTTATCTCTGCTTACAATGACTCCTGTATTTTGGGTACAAATCCAGAACATCAGTTCACAGCTAATTAAGATTCTCTGAATCCTTGAAAATTCTTAAAATATGCCTGTATTCTTTTAATCTGACAGGCAGGCAACAGACTGTAAAACAACTACTGGAATGTGTCCAAGAAATATTCCAAAAACAAAATGCAGCAGGATTTTTTAAAAACCCACTGCAAATTTACTGTCCAAAGTACGGTGAGGGTCAGAAATTGGATTACCTCTTATATATATTTCAACATTCATTCCAATTCACTCAGAGGATATCCAAACACAGCCAGAAAAGCTCTTAAGGGGAGTTGCATTTTAATATTTCTAATTGAAGGCTCAAAACACATGATGAGTTAACTAGCTGTATCAAATTATCAGGGCTCCCACTTTTTCTAGGAAATCAGCTGAGGCCCCCAGTTATAAGACAACAGTTTATTTCTGTCACTTCAATTCCTCTCTCAAGTGCCTGACAAAACTTTTTTTGTGCTCGCCAAGGAGCAGCAATATTATAAATCAAGGACATCAATTTATAGCTCATATTTATTTCACACTGTACATGGACTTTCTTGGGATCTCTTCTGATTTACAACAATTGTGAAAGTGGAAATTGAATCTGACCTTTAGAAGAGAACTATTATGGGAGGAGAGACGATAAAAGAATAATACAAGAAGTCAGGGCTCATCTTAGGCTACCAGGCAGACATTTATCAGCTGCTTAAATATTGGCTAAATTGAACTGGAGGAGCCAGGAGCATTTAAGACACTGCTTTGAGGAAACAAGACTGTTCCTTTGATCCAGGACTTCAGTGCAATAATTGCCCTGAACCGATTCAGTAAGTATGCTCTGAGTGACTGTGGCAGAGAGGCCTGTTGATAGAAGCTAGGGGCACAAGCTGTGAGTTATATGGAAGGTTTTCCTGTTATCAAGAATGATGCAAGGACAGAATGTAATGTTACTTTTTAAAAGCACTATCAGGAGTCAATCTGACTGGCCAATGAGGACTTGGAAAGTCCCAGGCAGAAATGAAATGACACTAACAAATCCAGTGGATATCCAGATATATATATATTTCCAATTCCCCAAAATTCATTCAACCACTTTCCCCAGAAACTTTATCTTCCTGTACCTAGCAGCCTACAACTTCATATCACAGATATGGATCCTGCACCCTCACAGAAGCAAAGTGTTCATCAGATTCAGCTACCAGTCTCTGACTTCTTCCTCATCCATTTCAATATAGTACTATACTCAACATCAGTTACACAAGGTAGACTTCTCTGAACAGAATCTTCACAGACACACCTGAGTTGACTGTTTGGCTGGTCAGATCTTGGCTCTTTAAGAGATAAAAGAAGGTGACAGAGACAAGGGAATGCATTTGGCCTCAACTGATAACAAACAGTTGCTGCTATAACAACTCAGCTACATGGTTTGCAAGCCTTGGTTAAAGTAACCTGCAATACAGCCATATTGGCCATGCCCTTTCCTCTGGCTAAATAGTCCTGAAAATTCTGGTTTTATCAAAGCCTTGAACATTCACCATTGTCACTGATAGTGCCAAATTCCTTTTCAACCTCTACTTTCTATCCTGAAAATGATTCTTTACAGCAGTAACATCAGGCCTGAAAACATCACAGTGGGAGATGCTCCAATTATTCTTTTCCTTTGTGAAAATTATAGTTCACAACCAGCTAAAATTTAAAAAGCGGATCAACTGGAGAATGAGAGAAGAGCATGTTGACTGTGGCTGTCTCCTCTGTTTTAACCTAACACAGTGTTCTCCAGTGTGGTGCTCTATCACATGTTTCCTGGTGGCCACTTGCTTCTTTCCCAAACCAACAAGTCAATCCCACTTCCTTCCTTTTTCAGTGGAACAGGAGGTGCTTCAAAATAGCCCTCCAAAGGATTGCCTTTGTTTATGCATATATTACCCATTTAGAAATAGTTGCCTTCATTGTAGGAGGACACCTGGCATGGATCCAGTCTTGTGGCATCTAGGGATGTGTGTTTTGATATTTCAGATCCAAATATATCTCCAAAAAGTCCCTTATCCATATTTTCCAGATATCTTTAAGTCTCTGGTATCTGGGATTTTCTGGGATACCAGGAAATGGGTCCTGAAAACTCCTGGAAATATTTGGGTGTAACCAGGAATATTGGGAGCCAGTGTTTTAAGGCTCCACAGGGCTTGGTACTAGCTTGCCAAGTTGATTTGGTTAGATTCTGTGATTTGGAAAAAGTTCAATGGGTCTTGCAAGTTGCAACATTGTTTTCTTTGTTTAAGTTTGTTTGCACTGGATTCTTGGGTTTGACATTGGATTGGATTCTCCAATTTGACATTTGTTGGGCTTGCAACAGTGTTTCTTGTTCGAACGGTTTGTCTTGGAGGATTCCCTGTTTTGACATTTGTTGTGTTAGGCTTGCCACACTGACCCATGCTTCTTCTGAGATTCCCTGGTTCTACATTAGTTCTTTGGGTTTGTTGGTTCTGTTTGCTTTGGAAGGTTTTTGGCCAGTGGTTGCTTACTGTGCTTTTGAGTGTTTGGTTACTCTTTGCCCTGGAGAAAGCTTGGAATCTCTCCCCCCATGGGAAATAATGAACCACCTTGTTCAAGGGCTGATAAAATTGGACACCTTGATCCAATTCACTTGAAACTTGGCAGTTATTTAGTGGACAGACAGCAGCAGCTTCACAGCAATTTTGGTGCCATTCGCTTAAAAAGCAGCCCCTCTAGCCCCCCAATATCTCCCATGTTCATTCCCTCACAACATCACAGAAAAAGAAATTTGAAAAAATATGGGAAAGTTCATAGATGCACACTTGTGTCATGCAACAAGACTATAAGCCTGTCCATTCACAAGTAGCAAGGCATGGGATTTAATATTAATATGTACTTCTTAAAAGTAACATCAGAAGTAACTCCAAATTAAATCATTTTGGCTTCTGAGTGGTATACATTACTGAAGGTCCCCTCTAAGCTCTAATGATTTTTGTCATTTCTTTTTTATGGTACATCAGGGAAACGAGGAGTATTTTTTCAGACAACCTTTTGACTACATGATGAAGTATAACCTAAAAAGGAAATCTGATCATCATGTAAATGAACAAAAAATGATCACACAACATTTGCACAGACTTGACAACTTTAAGTTCATAAATGACTCATGACACTGATAGATTTTTAAAGTACAAAGCTAAGGTTGTAGTATTTTTTCATATTTATGTGATGGGGTTTAATCTTAAATCAAATATGCACCAGGAAAATAGATATTATAGTTTCCAGTATTTGATAGTTACCGATAACTTTTGTTCCATTTTATATGACTTATATTTACAGTATGTTACTGCTGAACAGTAAATAACTGTGTGCCTGTAATAGATTTGCTATCATATGGTATGCTCCCTCTAAGCTGTGGAATCTTGTGAGGAAAAATTCTACTTTGTGAGATTCTGGCATTAAAGTTGTGAGCAAGCTATTTGGCTACTGCATAAATTAGTGTGCTCTGGAGCCATCCTTCCTGAGCTAAGACAAAAATGTGTGAGCCAGAGGCTAAAAAACTGTGAGCTAGCTCACACTAACTCAGCTTAGAGGGAACACCCTCTTGGTTTTTTGAATAGGTAGTACCATATTCAGAATGTTAGCTCTTTTGACTCTCCTATGTGATTTTAGCACCATTCCTTTCTTTCTCTTATTTTCAAAACCAAAGCCCATCAAAACGATAGATGCCCAATAAGCTCTGAACAATTGACTATAATTGTTCTTTGGTTGTTCATTGATGATCTAATCTAGTAAATGCAATTCTAGATTTTTACTGGACAGAATATTTTTTAAATCTCAATGGTCTGTCAACAACCTGGGCAACCACATTGCATTTTCTGCCTTGTGTAACCTAGATAAGATTTAAATCTTGTGACTCTACAGATTCTATCATTGTAAATGAGCACATTTCTAAAATCTTTCTTGTTGACTGCTGGATTAGTCCCCAGAAACAGATATCGTATCAGAATGGCTTTTTGAAATGTGTTTTCCAGTCCATATTTTGTAGACTCAAGAGCTTTAGACCTTCAAAGCATAAGATTTCTAAGAACTACCATAATCCTTTTGGAAATTTTACCATCACTAATCAGGCAGAGCAATTTTGTACTGACATTTACATTTTCTATTCCACTACTCAGAAAAAAACACACCTTTGTACAGAGGTGCAAGGCTTCTCATGCCTGATCTAAGGAACCTCAGATTCAAAGCAAATTCACTAGCAGCCAGAAGATCACTAGTTTCACAGTATAAGATGACATTCCTCTAATGAGAGTTGCCACTGCAATAAACACTGTAGAGGACAGGAAAGTGACTGCTCTGGAACAACTATCTGTTATGGTTGAATTGGAGGGTGAGTCTTCTTTTTAAAAAGGTTCCTTTCAAATGCACAACTTTATATATTATATTATAAATGCACAGCTTTACTTGTATATTTGTAAAGAAAGCACCATAACTCTACAATGCTCCAATTAAAAAAGAAATCTACACCCAGTAGTGCTACCCCTGGAATTTCCCATCATTCAGAGAAGTAGGGAGCATATAATATCACTATGTTACAAAGAACAGAATGTAAATAACTTATGCTCCTCTTTTTCCTACTTCTGCTGTAACTTGTACAACACTTGAGAAGCTTCCTAAATGAGACAGCCAAGAGTCCAGATGATTTTATCAGCACATAGATCTCAGTAGAGTGTTCTTGTTTCCCCATATTAAACTAGGAACTGGAAAAGGGAAAGCAGAAGTTCCTCTTTCCCCACTTGTTTGAAATGCGAGGTACAGTTCTCCAAGAAGGGGCCTGCCATTGTATGTGTGCACAATGGAATATTAATATCAATAGATGCAAACCTTTGGCTTTTAAATCAGTTTTGAACCTTCAGCCTAAGCAACTATAGCCCACTTAATGTCCCTAAAGCTGACCCTGATCCTTATTAATCCTCCCACCTCATGTGGTCCTTCCAAGAATAGCTGCAGGGTTCATGCTGTTCCCCTGAGCTCTTTTGTTTGCTAGAATAAAATACTCTCACAAGATGAACATCCTGATGGAGCTAATGAGACCATCCATACCCTTAAAAGGCAGTGATGAAGAAAACAAAAACAACAACAGCAGGTTTTATATCACCCAACTCTAAATGTCAATGCAGAGCCGCCATACTCCCATCATAGTATGGGTTATTCAGTTTGGAACAGTTACAATTTGTTTCTATAATAATAAAAAAGGATGAAATATGGGCTTGAAGGAACTTAGAAGGAACTGTGTTTCACTTATTTTTTTTGTCTTCATTAAGAGATAAACAAAATCCATATCATACAAAGCGAACAGAAGCAAGAAATTTAGTACAACTATTCCAGAAATAAAGGAATCAGATGTAACATGTACAAAACCATCTAGTGGGAATACAGAAACATTAAAGGTATGAAGGGTAAGAGAATAATTTCCTCCACAATTTTTTAAAAGGACCAAGACATTTGGAAATAAAAAGTACAGAATTAAAAACAAAACCACTTTATGGTGTATGTGTTTTTCAAATAAAGTCCATCATGTTAAACTAAAATAACATCTGCAACTTGCCATGGACACTGTCATTGGTGAAAATAAATTATAGTTAGTGACAGGACTGAATAAATTTGTTTTTCAAATTTTTAAAGTATTTATATAATTAATAGTGATGGGCCGAGTGAGGAAAGTAGCAACTTTCCAGCTCTATTTTTGAACAGAGGTTAGATTTCCAAAGAATGTGTGTGGGGTGTGGGGGGGGGGGAATCAAACATAAAATGTATGAGTACCATTCTGGAAAAATTGAAAACAATTGGCATTTCTGTGGGACATGAATTGTAAATCCACATTTTTAAAATACTAGAGTCTCGGAGCTGTCAAGATATCAACTCCTAAATCCCATTCTATTATATTCTGCTATTAAGATGGAAAGTCTTGTACTATAACAGGTGTATAAACAAGTCTATTGAGTTTATTTCACACCCAAATATGTATGTTCTCCCAGTTTCCTTCTGGCTCTTTAATGAACATGTCTTTGCTGAGAAACCAAAAGACTTGGAATCCTTGCTGCACAATGAGCACTTGTAATCAGTCACCTTTATGTATTGTTGATCTTTCTGTAAAATAAAACATCCATGTGCAACTCTAGGTTTATTTAAAGGTCCATTTGGGGGAAAATCTAATTTGTGTAAATGCAGTTTGAATTTTTGGAGCCTGGGTACATGATGGAAAAATGATGTCAACATTCACTGCAACCATAAAATAAATCTTAAAAATAAATAAAAGGTATAAAAGCATTGACTCAGGCTGGTTTTTAACCACATAACCACGAGAATAAAAATCTATCTTCAATAATCCTTCCTGAGAAACTTATTTTGAAAAATTTCATTGTAGACTAATCTGAATTTGTAGAACAGTGGGAAAAATGTTTTAAATGAATAAGTATACTATTTAACATGTTAATCTGATAAGCATTTATTATGTATTAATGCACATTTTTGCTCTAGCTTTAAATGAAAAAAAACTTCCCATAAATTAACAGAAGACTTATCTGATTTTTGCACACATTTCTGTGCCTTTAGTTTTTGCTTCTTTTTCTTTTGCCTCCCCTCCCTTTCTAGTTCTTTTAAGACTACTTTTACCCCAGTCCTTTTTTCAAAGCCAATTTGAGTTGTACTTTTCCTTGTGCAGCATGTTTCTGTCAGTTTTCTTTGTCCTGTCCACTCCCAAACAATCTCTAATCCACTTTTTGATGATGCACTGTTGTCATCATCAACCACTCCCTCTCCTGGCCCCCAAAGATCAATGGTTTTGTTTTCAGATTTTTAAATAAAAGCACCAGAATATTGATATACTGTTGTAATGACAGGCTTAGCATGTTCTCAGAACCCCCATCTTTTTTCCTTTTTTTAAAAAAGTAAGTCTCTAACGCCTTCCCTTGCAGAGGTATTTTTCCTTATATCTTCATGAGGGAAGCAGCTAAAGACTCGCTTTAAAAAAAGAAAAGAAAAGAAAGAAAGGTGGGAACCCAGAGAACGTGCTAAACCTAGCCTTACAATGGTATATCAATATGCTGCTGCAATTGTAATAACATTTTCCTGGAATAAAATTACACGTACTACTAAACAGACCTGCTTGGAATTGTTCCCTAAAAGAGCAGTCTACTCAGCCTGTCTACTCAGAATTCTACTTAGGATTGCACCATAAATAAAAGTCAACACATTTCTGCTAATCTTGATTTAGTTTACAATGGAGATGATCTGCTTGTTCCAGTGCTCCATTTTGCAAGGCATTTAATTAGAACTAATAGACTTTAAAGTTCCTTGGAGCTACTGCTTCTGTGCACTGGCTAGTTCTCACATTAACCAAACCTTTTCAAGGAAGCATGCTGTTCTCCTTCTGCATTTAATTCCAGACCAAGCAGTCTCATTTGAAGATTTGTCTAACATAGCACATCAAATCAGAGCTTAATGTACTTTCTCATGTTTTAACTGAAAAACCAAGGTATTTCACATCTGAAGAATTCAAGAGGACTGCACATACAGTTGCTATTTTTGCCACGACTGTGAAATCGTCTCTGAAAGAAGATCAGAAGAAAAGTAATGTGTTCCTTTGTGGTGACCCAGTGTAATTATTTCTGTCCATTGTTATTTAGGTAAAAAGCAATCATGTGTTTTATTTTGCTTTGTATTTTTTTAAAAAATAATTATCTTCAAAACTACTTTGCCTGATATTTTCCTTCAAACTCTCTTAAGCATTCTACAGATGAAAAATGTGTGTTTCATTTGACAACATGATGTAAAATCATTCTGGGATAGATCTTCCATTATATAAAACAGGTGTTTTTAACAACAAACAAAACAGGTGATTTTAACTACCCACACATTGACTGGGCCAATATGAGTTCAAGTCAGGAGAAAGAGATTGGGTTTCTATATACACTTAATGATTGTGCTATCAAGGAGATGGTCACAGAACCTACCAGGGGAAGGTGATCCTGGACTTGGTCCTAAGTAATGCTTAGGACTTGGTGAGAGATAAAAACATGATAGCATTGGTTGGTAACAATGACTATAATGCTATTAAGTTTACCATTTATGTAAATAGGGAGTTGCCTCAAAAGACCAACACAACCACAACCATTTAACTTTACAAAGAGTAACTTCTCTCAAATGAGGGGGATTGTGAAGAAGAAACTAAAAGGAAAGGTAAGGAGGCTCAAATCCTTTTAGGAAGTTGACTATTTAAAACTACAATAGTGGAAGGTCAGATACAATGTATACCACAGGTTAGGAAAGGTACAAATATGTATAAAAAAAGACCTGCATGATTAATGAACAAAGTAATGGAATCAGTAAAAGATAAGAAGGATTCCTTTAAGCGATGGAAGCCCAGTCTGAGTGAAGTCAATAAAGGGAGCACAGGATTTGGCAAATTAAAAGCAAGCTGGTGATCAGACTTTTTTTTTTGGCCTCTGTATTCACTGTGGTAGATGGGAGGTGCTTGCCAACTCTCCATAAGGACGGATTCCCGCAGTCACTGTAGGCCAGCTGGGGGGGGGGGGCAAAGTTGCCTCCTTGTAAGGAGGACTGATCAGACTGGCTGCATTTGCAGCCTGGTTTTGCTGAGGGGCGGGGCTAGCATGCTGAAGGACAGCCCTGGCCCCAGCAGCCTCATTAGTGCCTTGTGCTAGATAGAGAAGGAGCACGAGGCCTTTTTTCGCTTGCTCCCTGGCTTTTGGCCTAGAGCCGGCAGAAACTCAAAGGGTTCCCCCCCCACCCCAAAATCAGCCTCCCTTCCCTCCTTTCTTGGAGGCTGTGGCTCGGCTGGGCCTGGGACTGGCAAGGGGTTTTTGGGGGGTATTTTGGGGGCTGTTTTGGGGGCATCCCCTTGCCAGTGGAGGCAGTACTTGGGTCTGGAGCACCAGCAGGATGGAAGACATGTCAGTGGCTGGGCAGCGACTGTGGTGTAAATGAGAGCCGGCTGTGCTTCGGCTGGCTTCTAGGCTGTGGCCTGCGTGCTGTTAGCCTTGTTAAAACAAGAATTACATGCACATACACTTAGTGGGAGTTTTCTTAGGCCCAGGACTGGGGGTTAAGGTGCAGTTGGTGAGGCTGCTTGGGACCCAGTTGGTCATTTGCCCACTTCTCCCCCCCCCCCTTTTCTCCTTTTGGGTTCTGTAGATTTACAGCTAGTTCCTGGCAGTTTAGCTGTTGCTGGGCAGTTTTTTCACTGTTGTTAGGTGGTTAGACATTAGGTGGGGGTGGACTTTGCTGAAATCATCAGGGACGGCAGCCATTTTGGGAAGGTCTGTTCCTGTGGGCTGAGTGGCCATTTTGCCTTTAAATTGTTCCTCTAGGATATCCTTAGGATTGGCCATCTTTGGAAGGTCCTTTTAGGTGGTGGCCATTTTATTTGGCGGTGGCCATTTTAGGACAATTCTATTAATTGAGGGAGGCCTCCCGGCTCATTGTGTTTTGGATATGGCTTCTAGAAAGGGTCAAGGCCAGTCTAAAGGAAAAGGGCCTGCACCGAAGGTACCTAGGCATACTGCGGCACCCCCTCCTGTTGCTCCGTCATCCTGTTGCTCCGTCTATGGGGGCAACTACTGATTTCAGGAGGGGTGTTGAAAGACCTGAGTCAGATTTAGATGAGAAAGAAAGTCCTACGACTGATGGGCAAACTATAAACTGACAAATCACCAGGCCTAGATGGCATACCTCCAAGAATTCTGAAAGAAAGGACTCAAATGTGAACTTGTGGACCTCATGACAAAAATATCTATCACTAAAATATGCCTTCATGCCCAAGGACTGGAAGGTAGCTAATGTAACCCCCACCATTTAAAAAAAAGGTTCAAAAGGAGATCCGGGAAATTATAGGCCGGTCAGTCTAACATCGATACTGGGTAAGTTGGTGGAATCCATTATTAAAAACAAAATTAGTAGGCACACTGATGAGCAAAAGCTATTGAGGAAGAATCAGCGTGGATTCTGTAAGGGAAGATCTTTTCTCATTAACCTTTTAGAGTTCTTTGAGGGGGGTAACAAACATGTGGACAAGGGTGACACAGTAGATGTTGTTTACCTAGAATTCCAGAAAGCTTTTGATAAAGTTCCTCATGAAAGGCTCCTAAGTAAGCTCAATAGTCATGGGATGAAAGGACAAGTCCTCTTGTGAATTACAAACTGGTTAATTAACAGGAAACAGAGAGTGAGTATAAATGGGTAGTTTTCGCAGTGGAAGGTGGTAAGCAGTGGGGTAGCATAGGACTTGATACTAGGTTCGATGCTTGTTCATTAATGTTTTAGAGTTGGGAGTAAGGAGTGGAGTGGCCAAGTTTGCAGATGATACTAAGTTGTTCAGGGTGTTGAGAACCAGGAAGGGCTGTGACTTCTCCAGAGGGATCTGTCGAGGCTGGGTGAGTGGGCATCAATGTGACAAATGAGATTAAATGCACATGGGAGCCAAAAATCCTAACTATAAATATACATTGATGGGGTCCGAACTGGCAGTAACTTACCAGGAGAGAGATCTTGGAGTCATGGTAGATAACTCACTGAAGATGTTAACTCAGTGTGCTACTGCAATAAAAAAGGCAAATGCTATGCTGGAGATTATTAGAAAAGGAATTGAAAACAAATTAGCCAGTATCATAATACTCCTGTATAAGCTATCATGCAGCCTCATTTGGAATACTATGTACAATTCTGGTCACTGCATTTCAAAAAAGATATTACAGAACTGAAAAGGGTGCAGAAAAGGGCAACTAGAATGGTTAAGGGGGTGGAACACCTTCCCTATAAAGAAAGGTTAAAGAAGTTAGGAGTCAGACTCTGTCTTGGAGAAATGATGAGTGAGGGGTGACATGACAGAGGTTTACATAATTATGCATGGGATAGAGCAGGCAGAGAAAGAAGTACTTTTATCCCTTTCTCACAATACAAGCACTCGTGGGAATGAAATTAATGAGCAGTAGGCTTAGAACAGATAAAAGGAAGTAGGAGTGGCAATGGCTACAAGCACAGACAGCTTCAGGAGGAGATTGGATAAGCATATGGAGCAGAGGTCTATGAGTGGCTATTAGCCACAAGGTATAGATGGAACCCTATGTCTGGGGCATTGATGCTCTGTATCCTTGGTGCTTGGGGGCAACAGTGGGAGGGCTTGTGGAGTTCTAGCCCCACTGCTGGACTTGGGTTTTGGCCACTGTGTAACACAGAGTGTTGGATTGGCTAGGCCATTGGCCTGATCCAACATGGTTTCTCTTATGTTCATTATTTGCTTAATGACTACTCTGTGGTTCAGCAAATGAAGCGTTAAGGTAAACTGCAGGGAATAAATACATGAAATAATAGTTATGTTTGCTCTGCAGAGATCTTGGCCCTGTCTTTGCTATTTAGGCTACGCCAAAAGGGACTGCACTATAATTGCTTCCCACTGCTCCTTACTGGAGCTTTGCTGTTTGAAGAAGTGCTATTCCCACAGGGTTTGGAGAAAACATGCACTGGCAAGCAGTGCTAGCAGCTAAAATCCAAGGTTTTTACACATTCAAATGGACGTACAAACCAAAACATGCAATCTTTTAAAATTATGCTTTAAAAATCGGTGGCATCAAAGCTAAAAATACTCCAAAAACCCATAACTCTCCTACCAGAATTCATTATCATTACTGATATATACAGTGCAATGCTATGCAGAATTAATGTCAATGGGGTTAGACTAGAGACACTTGGAATACAATTACATGTCAGAAACAAAAATGCATTGCTAGAATACGCCAAAGGAATATGCCTACAAAAAAAACCCAGATATGTAAAGAGAGGCAGACGAGAGAACCGGGTTTGATTTCCCCCTTCTCTATATGAAGCCTACTGGGTGACCTTGGGCCAGTCAAAGTTCTTTCAGAACTCTCTCAGCCCCACCTACATCACAAAGTACCTGTTGTGGGGAGAGGAAGGAAAGGCAATTGTTGTAAGATGCTTTAAGACTCCTTCTGATAGAGAAAAGTGAGGTATAAGAACCAACTATTCTTTGTAAAAAAAACAAACCAAACCCTAATAAATTTTATTACAAAATAGGGCCAGTTAGGAAAGGCACAGACTACCAAACCACACTATGATCAGATTCTTATGGAAATGTATCCATTTGTAAGTCAAATAACCAACATCTTTTGGGGAGGGCAGGATACAAATGTGAAATAAAATAAAATAAATAAAGTTCAACAAATTACAAGCCAGGAGATTTCATAATTGTGAATAACTGCTACTAAAATAAAGAATATTGTAAAACAGAACAAAAACACACACTTTAAGTACACTACAAGAAACTACACAGCTGAGGATTAACTAATATGTGTGTGTGTTCATTCACACTTGTTGTCTTCAAGTAGTCAACTTGGAAGCTTGCAAGTGTGAAAGAAAGACTACTCAACATAGACAGAACTCATACACAACTCAACTCACACACAAAGATTTAGTGGAAAATTCACAGTTTGGAGTATGAGAGTTATCAGCTATAGAACTAATGAGGAATAAAGTGACATTCACTCATGTGCAAACCACCCTTGATTTATGTCCACTTACATCCCCCATGAATGTAATAAGGAACACCAGGATGCAGGTCCCAGAAAAGTG
The DNA here is from genome assembly GCA_029233225.1 of Lepidodactylus listeri. NCBI lineage: Eukaryota > Metazoa > Chordata > Lepidosauria > Squamata > Gekkonidae > Lepidodactylus > Lepidodactylus listeri. The sequence goes on from JARCFY010000012.1 coordinate 53,654,263, forward strand.
AAAGATTGTAACACTTCACAAATGTCTCTGAGGTCATTTGAGCATACCTTCATGAAAATGGTTCGAGTTAAATGTTTCTCTCATTGCAGTTTTACTCTGCTATGGCTGCATTCACAAGGCATTGCTACCACAATATCAGTATCATTGCTACCACAAATGCAGAGGCATTCACACTGGCAACCAAGTATCCACACAGGATTTTGTGCACACTTTCCTCCACCAGCTACCACATCTCCTGTATTTTCCCCTGCTGCTCCACCAGAAGGCATTAAAAAAACAGTAATTAATATTGTGCTAAAGCACAGTAATGCTATCATGAGCATCATCATCATTTTATTACAACAGTCAGCGACCAGCAGTACAGTTTGGTTAAGAAATGCAAAAGCCAGTGACCAGCAATACAACTGGATTAAAATACACACACACACACACACACACACACCTTTAAAAAGATAAAGAGATAAAATTCTTAATTATCATGATCTATTGGTTGCTCTGAACACCCATTTTGTTTGTTTGTTTGTTTTATATTAAGTCTTCAGCTATTTTGAGGGGAAAAGGTTAGATCCTTTTTTTAAAAAAATGAAAGCTAGGAATTTAGAGTAACAAGTGTACTGTGGCAATAGATGGTTGAACTATAATGAAATAACAATTACCACCATTTTTTTTAAAGGCTCCCCCAACCCTCTTTGTGGCACAGCAGGAAAGGGATTATGGAAAGAAGATTGAACCATTGTAGATGGGACCTTCAAAAATGCAGAGCTCCCTGTCGATTCAGCTTGATAATATATTTGGATAACTTTCTTTCTGCAAAGATCATACCAAAGAAGGTTTGAGAAAGAGTGTATTGAGGATTAAGGATGTGTGCTTGGATATATCTGGTCTGAATATATAACCCCCCAAAAAAATGTCATTGCCATTTTTTGGGTATATTCAGGTACTTGGATGATATTTAGGATTCTCAGAAATAGGGATGGGCATGAACCAGCTGATGAACTAAAGTTCATCACAAATTTTGGCTGGTTCATGTTTTGTGAAACAATGTTCATGAACTGAACCACCATGAACTTACACAAATTTTGATGCATTTTGTGGTGGTTTGGTCTTTATGAAAAACAGCTGGGAGCCATTTAAACCCCTGCTTTGTGCTCCCCACTTCTTTTTACAGTGAGCAGAAAGCAGTGGTTTAAATGGCAATGGCAAACCACCACTGTTTCTCACTTCTCTTTGAAGCCCCTTACTGGGGTTGCCATAAGTTAGCTGCAAGGCTGCTGAGAGAGGGGAACTGGGGAGGGGGACAAAATTCAGGGGGCAACATCAGCTTGAGGGCCCCCACTTGGGGGCTCTCCAACAGCTGACACAGTAAAGTTTAGTTTTCCCTGGACTGTCTCTCTCAGCTGTGATCTCTTCCTGTCTCACACATACACTCACTCCTGACACAGCCAAGAGTGAGAGAGGGATGCTGGGAGCTGGCTCTGTTGCTCTGCCTGCCCCTGTTTAGCCAGCCAGCCTCTTCACACTTGCACGTTAGGAAGGCATTCTCCTTGCATGATCTGCCTTGCAAAAAGCCCACCATTGCTCCATTCCATGTTGCATAGAGAAGCTTCTCTACCACAAGAACAGGATTGTCATCTGGTAAATGAACCCCTAGCTGGAGGCAGTGGAACAGGTAAGGGGAAGGGGGACTTCTCAATTATCATATTATTACCAGGGAATACTATGATGGAATGGACAGGGCTGTTAAGACTAACATTGTGATTCTGGACTGGCAAATTTTTTTCCAGTAGGGTTGCCAGGTTCTTACCTTCTGCTGGTGGTGAGTGGGAGAGAGTTCTCTGGGAGTGGGGCCTGGGGCAATGTTGCAGCACATGACATCCCTATATGATGACATCTCATGGAAGTGACGTCATAATGTCTGGAACATTTAATGGCATAGAGTTTTGCCCCTTTTTGCCCTCAAACCAGAGAGTCATGTGGTGATGTCCCCAATGAGATGATGTCACTTCCACGTGATGTCATCATATGGTGGGGATTTCCCCACTGGCCAGCTGGCCAGCAGCAGTCAAAAGCCTGAAAAATCAGGGGAACCCCTGCCTGGATCGGGGGTCTGGCAACTCTAGTTTCCAGGCAGCTACTCAGAATGAGCATCACAGGGAAAGATCACTGTCTAAAAAGTAGTGGAAGTTCCAGATACATTACTTTAAGGAGTTTCAAAGTGGCTTACAATCACCTTCCCTTTCTCTCTCCACAACAGGCAATTTGTGAGGTAGGTGAGGCCAAGAGAGTTCTGAAAGAACTGTGACTGGCCCAAGGTCTTCATGTGGAGGAGTGGGAAATTGAATCCAGTTCCAGAGTCCACTACTCTTAACCACTACACCATGGTGGTTCTCAGAAAGAGGGTTGGTTTGCACCTTTACCTTTAATTGCAGCCTGATCTATAGAAATCAGCGAGGGAACTTTTGACAAAACAAACACTTATTTATTCCTGTAGTTCAAGCTGCTGTGAGACACATAAAAGTAGGAGCTAGTAAAATGTGGATGAGATCTGGATGAAGATAATTGCAAGGGATTGTGGGGAAATATTTTGTGCTGGTGAATGGAAAGGGATGGATGCTAGATGGATTTGGGGGTTGGGGAATCAGGGAGAAGAAGTGAGGGAGGGAATTTAAGGCTGCAGTCCTCCTGTGCATATTTACATGTAAGTAAGCCCCATCACAGTCACACTTTGAGTACACAAGGACTGGATCCAGCTAAATGGAGCAAGACCTAGGAATAGGGAATATGCTTGATTTTTAAAAAAATCAGAAATCTTACATGTGTGTGGAATCTGTTCTCTAATATGCATCACTCAAAGTAGATGGGGATTATGTCTTTTTTAATGAACAAACATGAGCCACTTCATGTGACATCAACATTTAGAAAATGCAGTACTTCATGAGCAAAGATGACTCACTACATTGATGTATAAAAAGCCATACTTTGAGCTCAGAAATCATTAGGCTTCTCAGAGGCCATGTAAAAACTCTAGCACAGAATGCGAATACTGGCAGTAAGTAAGTAAGTAGGAATGACACTAGAATTTCAGAAATTACTGGAAAACTATAGGTCTATAGCAACAATGCCAACAAGCATCAACACCAACATAAAATTACACGGCAAGTATGCTTTTGAATGCCTCTCCAATAAATATTCTCTCTGAAAAATGACATTACAATCTCAGGTGTCTAAATGAAAACATGAAATGAGATTCCCCCCCCCCCCAAAATCGTGATATATTTTGGATTATTTGGCGGGATGAATATGCAATGGATACATATTATCTTCATGTAGAACATACTGCAACACATGGCAAATGTGTACAAAAACCTCTATAAAATATGCATTAAAAGGTACACTGGGGCAGCATTCACACAAATGAAGTTCACAAAAAATTACAGTAGATTATTGGAAAAAATGGCAGTAAGATATGGCAGAATGGAATATTTGATGGAGCAAACATTCCATCAACACTGTTAATGCATTATCAGTGAAGTCCTGAATACAGATACATAGATCTGTAAAGAAATGAAAACTCCTTAGAATGAGCAGCCAATATGACCTGAGAAATGAGGAATCAACCCAGGCATGCCACTGATAGAATATTACTATAAAAGCACAAATTTGTAACGATACCTTTTGGAACCAGGTTCCTTTGAGAAAGGGGAGTTCACTACAGAAGTTTTGGGATTTTTCACAAACTAACAATAACAATATACAATGATTCCAGTGTGTGTGTGATTAAAGGAATGATCCACTGAGCCCCCGAACAGGGCATGATCAAGCCAAGTTAATCACACTCAAGTTAGGAAGATTCAAGCAGGTATTTAAATATGTTCCTTTGAAATCTGTGGTAATGCCCAGGTACTTAACTTTGGTTGGAGCATATCCTGTGTATACCAGTTGATTTAAATAAATTTAAGCATAGATTCATAAATTTAAACATAGAATGGATGTTGCATTTAAAAACAAAAGGTACTTCTGGAATGTGCTGCAATTTGTAACCTCTCTTTTATCCTTTGATTCTCAGTCACAGATAGCATTGATTAAAGTAGTATTATCTATAAAGACAAAGCAAGGTGCTCTTCTTACTGAGATGGTAGGATGAGATATTTTTGCTTTAAACTAGTTTGTACAGAGAAAAAATAAAACACAGCTAAAAGCTGAAAAGATTTCACAATGAGATCAGACATTTATAAGTTACCTGTAACTTTCACAGCTGGATAGGGCTTGCATTTACAAGTGATATAAACATCCACACTGTCAGACATAAACTAGTCAACCATTTATGTAGGCTTCAAAATAGCTTTTTTCCCTTACTCAGGAAAATCTGTTACTGAGCATCAGCCAAATCAAAGATCAGAGCTTCATTTCCTGCCTTCTCACAAACTGAAGAAACTCTAGTAGTTATTAATGATGTCTATATTCACAACCCAGCCATTTACACCTGTATGCATGCGGTCCTAAGCCCTGATAAATGGGGAGGGTTGGGAAAAGACCTGGTGACCTACTCCGGAAAAATCCACCAAGAAAAATTTATGGAAAGGCTCTCAATAGTATCAGACATAGTGCCCAGTGGCAGGACCCCCCAGGCCAAAAGGTACCCAACAAGTTACTGGAGAAGAGCAAAGATCTCTAGCAAGTAGTCATGGTATTCATGATGTGCCTGGGACAAATCCAGCAGGAATCCCAGCTGCTGATACAAAGGTGAGAGCAAGAGTCTGTTCTATACAGAGACACATAGAATAGCAACATGGAATGTCAGAGGAATGAGTCAGGGCAAATTGGATATTGTCAAACAAGAAATGATAAGGTTGAAAACTGACCTTGGCATCAGTGAGCTACACTGGACAGACAATGGCTATTTCCAATCTGAGGATTTTACTGTCTGTTATTCAGGACATGACACCAAGAAAGCAAATGCAGTAGCCTTTATCATAAACAAAAAATTTGCTTGTGCAGTGGAAGGCTTCTCAACAGTCAATGATCGAATTATAACCATCCAAATTCGTGCCAAGCCCCTCAACATCCCAGTTGTCCAAGAATATGCCCCAACAACTAACAGAATGGAACTTGATATAGAGGGTTACTATGCCATTGTCCAAGAAACTCTGAAAACAGTGCCCCAAAAAGACATTGTTTACATAGTAGGAGATTTCAATCCAGAAGCTGGCATCCAAGCTGAGACAGGCATCACGGGTAGATTTGAACTTGGGGAAAGGAACGATGCTTGGACCTCTCCAAACAAACTACATCATAATCAGATTGACTATATTATATGTAATTATAGATGGACCAGTTCAGTACTCACTGTCAAAACATATCCAGGCACCGACTGTGGTTTAGACCATGAATTATTGGTGGCTAAAATCAGAGCCAAACTATGCAATATCAAAAGGACAGCACCACTAAAGAAGTCTGATGTCACCAAAATCCCCCCATATACACAACAGAAGTAAAAAAAATAGGTTTGCACAGCTGGACACAGCTGAGAAATGCCTGACGAACTGTGGCAGGAAATTCGTTTGAAGATCATTGAAATAGCAGCTGAACATATATACCATACAAGAAGCCAGAGGAAAAGTGCAGGTGGCTCTCAAATGGAACCATAAAAATAGCAGAGTGAAGAAAAGCAGCCAAAACAACAGGAAAATGGGAAGAAGCAAGAAGACCGAATGAGGATTTCCAGAGGGCAGCAAGGAAAGATAATGAAGTTCTGTGGGAAGAGTATTGCAAACACCTAGAAGAGGACTGCATAAAGGGCCACACCAAACTTGCAATTATCGAAGTCAAAACATCATGGAGCCTGGATATGTCTTTAAAAGGTAAGTTGAACAGAATAGAGGGCCAACAATAAAAACTTAACGTGTATAGTATAAAAAGATACATGTACTTGTTAACGAAGAATTAAAAAAACATATAAGGGCCCAATCACACCTCATGTAAGAATACCAGGTATTTTTACATGAGGTGTGATTGGGCCCTTATATGTTTTTTAATTCTTCGTTAACAAGTACATGTATCTTTTTATACTATACACGTTAAGTTTTTATTGTTGGCCCTCTATTCTGTTCGACTTACCTTTTTAGGTACTTGATCCCAGGTTTTAGGGTTAAGTTCCCGCCCCTCCTCTTTTTTTCCCCCTAGCCTGGATATGTCTTGAAAGCGAGTACTGAACTGGTCCATCTATGACTTGCATAATGCCCATAAAGGCATTATCAAAAGCAAGCGAGGGAAAGAACTGTCCAACCAACAAGATGTCAAAAACAGATGGCAAGAATACACAGAAGAGCTGTACACTATTAGCAAAGAAGCCCAATTTCAGGATACCCATTGGAAGGAAAAATCATAAAACTGTGACTGACTTATTTTGGACATATCATGAGAAAGAACTCACTAGAAAAAACAATTATGCTTGGATTGGTTAATGGCAAAAGGAAACCAGGCCGCCAAAGAATGCAAAAGAACATCATAAAAGTTGACACCAGCCTGAGCATGGAACAACTCAAAAGAAACAGTACAGGATCGGAAAATGAGGAGAGAGCTGGCCCATAAAATCTCCAAGAGTTAGACACAACTGAATGGCTAACAACAACAAATGGACTTCACACTTACCTAGTTCAGAGAGTGAGCTTCATTTCATAACTCTTAACTGCATTACAAGGCCAGCATCATTTCCCTCCAGATTCTTCAACAGCTTGCTTATAATGCTGACCATAGTAAGGTTATTTCTACACGAATTATCTGCCTCAAGTTTAATGTGTTGAGGAACTTATTTCTTCTTCAGATCCTCGTGGGTATTCATGCATCTCCTGAGATTTTCCCAGCTTTTCTCTGATCTTTCTCAAGCCTGCTTTGCTGCAAAATTTTGAGAAAGATCACTACAAAGCCTGGATAGCTGCCGTATGGACAGAAAAGTCCACATTTTCCACCTACGTGGCAGCCATTTTCTCTGACAATGTCCCTGCAGCAGTCATTTTGTCTTTCTGCCATGAGGTGGGGCTTTCATTTTTTTTAAATGGCAATTGAACACTGTTATACTGGTATAACAATATGTGTAACAGGTTTTCTTTATTCACACTTAGCCCTTCCCACAGAAGGGAAAATGATTATCTCCAGAGCAGAAAATGTTAGACTTATTTTTTTAAAGCGGGGGGGGGGGAAGGAACCTGGGAATTCAGCATTTAGTTTATTTGTTTATATCATTATACTGATACAATGATAGTCAATGCCTGAATTAAAACAAACAAACAAACAAGACTCCAAGAGATCCAAGGAGGAGACTGCCGTAACTCAGGGATTGGGACAGAAAAATTGTGAGGAAACCTGCCATGTGGAAACTGCATTGTTGCTGTGCTGTACTGGCATCTGCACCAGCCATGGGGAAATCAAACAAGCATTCCAGGTGCCAGGAACTCTGCAAAATATAGTTATTCCAAAGCTTATTAGAAGTAGAATACTCTGTAGCATTCTCGGAAGTATACTATGACTAAGGAGCCTGGCACGTGTTTTGAGGCATCTGATTTCCACACTAGACACACAAAATTTGAAACCATGGGGAAAACTGTGTTTTCAGGAAAAAAAAACACACTGTAGCTTTGGAGGAAATGAAATATATGACTATTTAATTTCCTATTAAATTAAAACATTTTGCTGCTCCTATTAAACTAAAACAGCAAGCAATGTGTCATTTATCCTTAGCATATAAAATTGTACTAATTGACATATTTGTGGAATTTCAAAGTATACATTTGTTTTCTCAACATAAAACTGCAAACATATCTAACACAAGAAAGAGAGAGAGCGCGCACAAAAGAGAACAACCAAAACACCTTGGAATTGGAACACTTCCTGTACAAGAAAAGGCTAATTAGTTTGGGGGGTTAGTTGATAAAAAGATAGCTCAACCGGTCTAAACAATTATGCACAGTAAATTTCCCCGCTTATTCCATATTTTTAGAACTCAAGGTCATCAACTTAAAAGGAGTTAGTTGTCATGCTTGCTCCTGACCCAGCCCCTGCTGACCAGGACCAGGCTCCTTTAACTGGCTTGGACATAAGTCCTGAGGAGTCAAGCCAGCAGCAGGATCCACCTATGATGGATCAAGCTCTGCCTGGCCCATGCTCATCCCCTCCTGGATCTCCCCCACCTGTTAGTCGGCTCTGTGAAAGACGCCGACAGGAATTAAAGGAGAGACGGAGTACGGCACGTCAACGGAGAATGAGAGATATCAGCCCAGAGTTTTAGCAGCAGCAGGGCTACGTCCAGTATGCTGCTAATTGCTGACAGCCAGCACAGGTTAAAAACAGAGGGCTTGTTCAGAGCCAATTGTGCTGGCAAAGATTTATTGTCTTTGACAGACCCCCTCGCTGGACACCTTTCTGATTCAGTGCGTTTCTCTGGACTTTGAACCCGGCTCTGGACCTTGGACCGTTGACCCTGGACTTTGGACTCTGGATTGTGGATTTGGCGTTCCGGTTCTATCCGTGTTTGTTCCTCGGCTATTTGACCCTCAGCATTCCTTGAGACGACGTCTCCCTGCTCCGTCCTTCGCCTATAAAGGTGATTTATGGTTTGACCACTGGACTGTTTGAGATAACGCGCTGCTCTACGAACTGTTAACTCCCTGCCTGCTGTGAACTTCTGACTGTCAACTTGGGCTGGTGTTTATTCTGCCTCGACCCAGAGGCTCTGTCGTGACATTAGTTGCAGACAAAATCAAGTCCTTCTACACAATACATAACAACTTACTAGATTTACTGCCACAAAATATGTCAATAGCCACTAGTTTAAAAGGAGATTAATAGGCAGTATATTGACAGTTATGATGGAGCCTCCTTACAGGGAACATCTTGGTCAATCTGCTCGGTCAATCTGCTTCCGAGCCTTCCAGAAGCGTCTGGTTGGCCACTACTGAAAACAGGATGCTAGACTAGATTGACTTTTGGCTGATCCCTTGGAGCTCTTCTCTTGTGTTCATTAAACAACACCATAATTCTTTTCCCCCCAGATTTTAAAAATGGTGACCACTGACCAGTCAGAACCAGAGCATAAGCAAAATTGATCCATGTAAGAATTTTACTGGAACAAAAAAATTATTGGAAAAGAAGGCCAAGCCACAGGACATTGTGCATCCAAACTCCGTGTGCATCATGTCTTAGCAAGACCCCCTCCCCAAGTAGCAAAATGGTTTATTAAACTCTTTCTCCATTAAATTCTGCTTTAATGTTTACATTAAAATATGTCATATTGGGGTAATCCTTGATTGTTTCACTTTTAAAATGATACTCACAGGAAACAGGGATATCATCGACACTAATGTTCAAAAGAGTTCTTTTCTATAAAGGTACACCCACTTCAGAACATTGAGATATAAAAGAGGACAGCTTGCATCATATAATTTTATTCAGAAAATGTGCAATCCAGACATTGCGGCCCCCCTACCACCCAAGTTGTCTACTAAATAACAAATAGATGATGATTCATAATAGTACAAATGCAAAAAACAAAAACGACAAAACATTGTGCTTTTTGAGTTAAAGAGTGAGTGCATGAATGCATGAGTGCATGAAAAGAGTGAGGAGACGTGTAATTTAGGATAATAGGTCTCCCATGAAACTACTAACTAATCCCATCATTGCCCAACTTCACTTCCCCCTTAACTATTTAACCTTAAGCTTAATGCTATTCATCAAACCTGGTAGCTCTTCCCATATGACACTCAGTAGGTCATCACACACCATTTACACCTTTAGTATACCTCAGGAAAACCCATCAAGTTTCTCCCAAATCATTTTGTAAAGCACATCAAGCCTCTCCCAACACATTGTCAATCTCCAAAAAAACCAATCAAGTTATTATTTTGGGGGCAAACATGTCAGCATTGCTCCAGGGAGCATTTTCCCCAATAACTGTAGCACTCTGCACCAATGCAGAGTCAGAGGATAAAAAACTGTGAGCTAGCTCACACTAACGCAGGTTAGAGGGAACACTGTTCTGCACCATAGCAGTGTGTGTGTGTTCTTACATCCAGACCTCATCACACATCTGCTTGGGCCTTCTCTTCTCCATGAAATGCTGGTCGTTTTGCTGCTGCCTCTGTGGACCTCTGTCTTCAAAACTGGTAACTACTGCCTACCCAAAACTACTTCCCCTCTCTTTTCCCTAATTTTCCCTTAGCAACCTTGCGTGTTTTAAGTGAGTCTCTGTGTGTGTTTTGCCCTTTTATCTCTATTCCAATAAAAACCTTTTTGGTTGAACAGCTGACTAGTTTATTTTGAGAGTTCTCTAAGATCCCTGTATACATTGGTGGAGAATCCCAGTTACCCCATATCACTCTGTCTCCTTAGGCTAATTCCCCCCAATTAAATAGGAGACTACCTCTTTGGGTAATATCTGTCACAGGAATGTGAGTGTTGTATTTTATAAAATCATAGAATCACAGAGTTGGAAGAAGCCATACAGGCCATCTAGTCCAACAACTCCCTACTCATTGTAGGATTAGCCTACTGTCCAGTCACTGCTTAAAGACTGCCAATGAAGGGGAGCTCACCACCTCCCTAGGCAGCTGATTCCACTATTGCACAACTCTTATTGTAAAAGAGTTTTTGCTAATATCCAGCTGGTAATTTCCTGCCCTTAATTTAATTTATTGCAAGACTGTGAGTCCTGTCCTCTGCTGCCAACAGGAACAGCTCCCTGCCCTTCTCTAAGGGACAGCCCTTCAAATACTTAAAGAGAGCAATCATGTCCACCCTCAACCTCCTCTTCTCCAGACTAAACATTCCCAAGTCCCTCAGCCTTTCCTCACAGGGCTTGGTCTCCAGCACCCCGATCATCATGAACAGGAAGAAGGGTCACTGAAGGAATGCTAAACAAAATGGAAAGCTTTCACCTTCTGATAGAAGACAGTGATAGAAGGACACAAATGAAACTCTGTGGGGGAGGAATTCCATAATTTTGGTGCCATGACAGAGAAGGTCCATTCTTAGGTTGCCACCTGTCTAACCTTAGGTCTCTGACAATGATCATAATGGTCAGGTCAGGTTGTTTGGTAGTAGGTGGTACTTGATGTATGCTGTCCCCAAGCCACGTACGGCTTTGCAGATCAATACCAGAACCTTGAATTTAGCCCAAATTGGGAGCCAGTGTAGATGGACAAAAGACTGGAGTGATATGGTGTCTATGACCCACTTCAACCTGTGTTCTGGAAGCAGCATTTTGTACCAGCTGCAAATTCCAAACAGTCCTCAGTGTAGAACACATAGCAGTAGTCTGTTCTAGTTGTTACCAGGGCATGCAGCACAAGGCAAAATCTTTCTTCTTTTTTTGTCCAGAGAAGGCTGAAGCTGGCTTATCATCCAAAGCTGGTGAAAGATGCCCCTGACCACCACTGGCACCTGCTTATCCAACAAGAGCCCTGAGTCCAGCAGCACCCTTAAGCTATGGACCTGCTCCTTTATAGGGAGTGCAACCATATCCAGAACAGGAGACACCTTAATTCTTGAGTCAGTTCTTCCTCCCACCAGTAGCACCTCCATTTTGTTGGCACTAAGTTTGTCAGAAGAAAAGTTCAGGCAGAAACAGCATTCTTGTGGTACTTTTAATTACGAACTGTGTTTCTGAACAGTTACTCTGTTTGTAAGTTTTTAACTGTGTTTCTGTGTTTGGGTGCTAAACTGTGTTACCTGCTTTGGGTCCCAGACTTCTGGGAGAAAGGTGGGCCTATCGATTTTTAAAATAAATTCAGAAAGAACTCATGCAGAAATATTTCATTAGTGAGATATCAGTGAACAGATGTTAATACAATTTTACATCACCTTTTACAGAAACTATGAACATAAAAGAAGGCCACAAGAAAAGGTATGTTTTGACTTACTACCAGAAGACTAACAGAGCAGCCCACAGGTAGAGGGAGCCCTCATTCCTTCTCTCAATTGTGTCCCATTGAAATATGTTATATTTTTCTCATATAATTGCCACATTAAGGAATAAGATAACTATGGCCCTTTTGGCACGCACTGCTCACTGTACCTTACTCCAGAGAATCCCAGCAGCCAAGCGTTAAAGGTTGCTTTGGATTATTGTTCTTTTCCTCTGCACGGTTTCCCCCCTCCAGTTTATTTATTGTGTATTCTGTGTGTGCATTCTGCATCAAAAAGCAAAACCCACATTTTTTGTTTAATTAAAGTGTATGTGTGACCTGTGGGGGATGGTATCCAAAGGGTTTTAAAAAAAATACCCAACTGTCCTATTGCAGCTGTGCAATAGCCTCCAGCAAGCACCTCCCTCCCGCCTTCCCATTTCATTCACACATACACACAAACCCTGAATCACATGTATGGCTTCTCTCTAACCCAGCCACACACACTCCCTGATTTCGATGGCACTCCAGTCCCAATGCTGAGACTGGCAACCTTTCTTCTTTCTTTTAAACATCGTCTGCCTGGGCTGTACAGTCTTCCTAGCCTGCTCACATCTCTGCATGCCCCTTGTCAAGAGCACCCCCTGGCTCAGGAGCTCCTCACAATGGTGGTGCCCACAATGACCCTTCCTTCCCTCAATAAACCTCCCTCCCCTCGCTCTTTCCAAGATCTCAGCAACCCTCCAGGTGATTTTTTAAAAGTATCTCAGGTTTTCACACCCAAACTTTAGCATGGGGGGAGGGGGGAGAGAAGAGAAGAAAGGCTTTGCAGGGGTCAAGAGGCAAAGGTATTTGAGGCAAATAATCCTTTCACAGGTTGGGCTGGGGGGAAAGATAACTCAACCCAAAACGTAAACAACATGATACTGTTTCCTTTTCCTCCCCCCGCCCACCTCAGAGCTTCCTGTTTTTTTTCCTGGGGAAGGGTGAAATGAGATGGGGAGAAGAAATGGGAAACTTTGATTGGGCAAACTTGGGAGATCCAACTGAAGCCATCTGCACCTAGCTGTCATAAAAAACACCTGCCCAAACACAGACCAAGGGAATTTTATTATGACATGAGCGATTCTGAAACCAGCCAGTGTCTCTCTCTCCTTCCACCTGCAGCACCTCCCCACCCAGGCCAGTTCCTTCTTCGCACAGTGGCTGCACACCCGTTCTCCTGCTGCTTCTGACTTGCCTTCTCAGCTCAAGGAGTCCAGGCACCGCTGGAGAGAGAAGGAGAAGAGGGGAGATGGAGAAGGGAATGGAAACCACTTGAACACTGATGAAGGAGGAAGAACCACAGCACAAAACTGACCAATAAGGAGTGGGAAGAATGACCTCAATATGGGCAAAGGAGTGGCCTTCGGGGGAGCAGAAATGGCAGTGGGAGAGAAATCTGAGGGAACATGTCTGCTTTTGAATTAGCTTCAGCATGGAAGCAGGGGGAGGGGAAAACTCGCAGCAACAAGGAATGGAAAGTGAACTAAGCACTGAAGAGAGGGAAAACAATGCAAAAGGAAAAGAAAATCTGGATGCACATGCACAGTAAAAGTTATGGGAATGCTGAATGACAAAGTAAGCCTTGCTGAAATGCACAGGGAAATCGAGGCAAACATGAGTGCAGAAAAGGCCTATGTCCTTGCCAAGCCCTTCAGCTATTGTGTTCTCCTTGGCCTCAAGGGAGAACCCTCATCACTCCATAGAATTATGTGGTCCCTTTTTAATAGAAAGTGATGCGAAAATATTAAAAATGTATGTAACTTCTGTCTGTCTGAAAGATCCGCGAACTGCCTGTCCAGTACAGTAGTGCTCAAGGCTGTTATCATTAGCAAGAGTAAACAAAGTTAAAGCAAATTAAAATGGAGAACAGACATATAAAATGTAGAGATGCTAACCATTAAAAAGTAACTGTTCAAAGTATATGGGGTTGTGGCATGAATCAAACGCCTGCTCTTGAATACAATTAAGCCTAAATTGCAAAAAAAAAGAAAGAAAAAGCATTTCTTGTGATTAACGTATCACGAATATAGGTGATACCAAGGAATAATCGCAAGAAGTTTGGAACATGGAAGAAAGGATGATCTTTACTTTTAGATGTTTGGCAGTGTCCCAGAAAAGAAGGATCTACTCTCAGATGGTGGCTATACTGCTGACATATACACTTGGGCAACATCTGTAGAACTGCTTCTTCGATAGACATCAAACAGGGAGTTTCATGATTTCTTCATTATATTCTTCTGACAGCTAAATTATACTTCAAACCACACTGCAATATACACAGCTTTTAAGTGTTGCTATGCAGAATTTGTTGCTAGAAGAAAAATCAGCATTTTGTACTTTGTACCCTACTATTTAAGTCTGCTAGGGGGGGGGGAGGAATTCCAGTGGTTTAAGTTACTCCAGTCTAAGCCCATTTATTTCATTGGGTTTAGGCTGGAGTAACTCTCCTTAGGATTGCACTTTTATAAGTATATTAGTGTAGACATTATTACACTCAAAAGAAACAAAGCAAATAGCAGTCTCTCTGGTCAAGTATCTGCAGTGCTAACCAACCTGCTGAGAGCAGAATAAGGTAATGCTCAAATACCATCAATAAGCCCACTAATTATGTGTAGTTAACAACGAGTGTTTTCCACAGTAGGAGGTATCTTATAAAGGGAAGATACAGAGCCACAGAAGACCTTAGGGAGGGAGAGGTTAAGATGCCAGCATGTAAAATGCATACAGTTAAGTCTACGTGGGCACAGAATTCAGTACACCTTCTCTAGCCTGCCCTGAAAAATCTTTCAGTTAGGGGCAAACTAATGTTGGTGGGATCCATGTGATGGTATATGCATATTCACACATATCCACATCTCAGAACAGTGTACTGTGAATCAGAACAAAGCACACCAGTAAGGAAAACAAAAACTTTCACCGTCCCAGTCTCATCTTGCTGTGTGCTGTCACTTTAAATATTCCAGGGATGATATGACTAGTATTAATTGTTTATCTATTTATTTATGTACTTTATTTATAGCCTGCCTTTCTCATTGGAACTCAAGGTCGGTTACAAAATGTAAAACCAGTGAGTTCAGACAACACAAGAAATCCAATAAACAATGCAATAGGACTAGGATAACAAAAATAGAAAATAATGCAAACAAAAAAAACGTTGTAAGGTATGACATATCATAAGTAATGCAAAGAATGGATTGCAAAACTAGAAGACAATGCATAAAGCTCAAGATAATACATACAGCAGAGCAATAAACTACAATGTTATTTCTTTTTTAAAAGTGCCATCCTTAATCTTTTCATTATACTGCACACCTATTTCCTTTCTAGAAATGCTGTTCTGCATATTTCTGTTTTACACATTCTATGGAATGACAGAAGTGTGGGAGCCTTCTGGACCTCCTCACATAGGCTGTTCCACAAGGTGAGAGCTTGGGTAGGGGCAGGGGTCCTTTCGTAAAAAAAGAGGTGCAGAACCTCATTAGCATAACTCATTTGCATATGCCACACCCCCTGACGTCACTGGAATGACGTCATGGGCAGTGTGTCAGAAAGCCAGACGGGAGGGAGGGAGGGGGAAGGAAAGAAGGAAAGGAACAGGAAGGAAGGTAGGTAGGTGGGGGAGAGAAAAGAAAGAAAGAAAAAAAAGGAGGGAGGGGGGAAGGAAGAAAGAAAGGAAGGAAGGAGGGAGGAAGAAAGGGGAAGGAAGAAAGAAAGGAACAGTAAGGTAGGTAGGTAGTTGGGAGAGAGAGAAAAGAAAGGAAGGAAGGAAGGGGGGAGAGAGGGAGGAAGGGGGGAAGGAAGGAACAGGTAGGTAGGTGGGGGGAGAGAGGGAAGGAAGGGAGGGGCGCTTCTCCCCACACTGGGGCTGGCTTTCCCTCCCCCCCCCTTGCTTGGGCCTGAGTGGTGTTAAGCCACTCAGGCCCGGCTTCTCCCTCCCCGCGGAAGGTGGCTGGGGGCGGGACGGGACGGTGCTCGCTGGCGGGGCCGGCGGCCGGCCGCGGCCCCGCAGAAGGTGGCTGGGGGCGGGACGGGGCTCGCTGGCGGGGCCGGCGGCCGGCCGCGGCCCCGCGGAAGGTGGCTGGGGGCGGGACGGGGCTCGCTGGCGGGGCCGCCGGCCGGCCGCGGCCCCGCGGAAGGTGGCTGGGGGCGGGACGGGGCTCGCTGGCGGGGCCGCCGGCCGGCCGCGGCCCCGCGGAAGGTGGCTGGGGGCGGGACGGGGCTCGCTGGCGGGGCCGCCGGCCGGCCGCGGCCCCGCGGAAGGTGGCTGGGGGCGGGACGGGGCTCGCTGGCGGGGCCGGCGGCCGGCCGCGGCCCCGCGGAAGGTGGCTGGGGGCGGGACGGGGCTCGCTGGCGGGGCCGGCGGCCTGCCGCGGCCCCGCGGAAGGTGGCTGGGGGCGGGACGGGGCTCGCTGGCGGGGCCGGCGGCCAGCCGCGGCCCCGCGGAAGGTGGCTGGGGGCGGGACGGGGCTCCTTTGCGGGGGCCGCCGGCCCCTTCTCTCCCGGAGCGGCGCTCCGGCTCGCTCCGGCCCCAACGGAGCCCTGGGTAGGGGCAGCTGCAGATCTTACCCATTTACAGGGTAGGACTTTCAGAAAGCTGTGCTCAGTGGAGTGAAAATGTCATGGCAGAGCAAAGCAGGAGAGGAGGTCCTATAAATGTGTGGGTCAAAAGCCAAGAAGATATTTGTAGGTGATGGCCAGTACCTTGCATTGATTTATAACCACTAGAGTGACTGCAGATAGCAACTGATGTGCCTGCTACACCTCGCTCCAGATAGCAAGCAAGCTGCAGTGTTATGTACCAACTGGAGTTTCCAAGGTGACTTCAAGGGCAGACCCATGTGCAATAGGGTAGCTTCAAGATTACCATAGCATGAATCTATGTGGCCTGATCAGATGAGTTAAGGTATAAAGCCATCTTCTGGACTAAATGAATATGGAAGGAAGCATTTTTGGAGCTGCATTAACTTGCTTTTCCAGCAACAATGCTGTGTCTAGTATAACCTCCAGGATCTTAACCAAGTTGGTGAGGATCAGCTGAAGCCCATCACTGCAAGATGCACAGTGTCCTTCAAGACTTTAGCCCTCTCAGTCAGCATTATACTGCTGTCTTGTCAGCATTCATTTCCATCTGGTTTACCCTTAGCCAATAACCACAGCAGTCAGGCTCAGGACCTGCACAGCATCAACAGGTGATTTGGAAAGAGAAATGCAGAGGGGAATGTTTTCAGCGTATTGATGACAGCCAACTCCAAAATCATGAGTGATTTTTCCTAAGGGCTTTATGGAGAGATTAAACAGCAGGGGGAATAATATTGAGCCTTGTGGAACCACACAGGCCAAGTTCCACACTGATGACAACGGGTTTCCAACAGCAACCCCCTGTATTTGATCCATAGGAAATAAACCAATTCAAAACATAATTTGATACCTAGAATATTTCTAAAGAGCTCTGTGCACTAACAGCCATTCTGCTAACAAAGGAAATGCCCTGAATTTCCACCAGTCTTCACCCAACACTCAGGTACATTGCATACCATTATAGAGAGTCTCGGGGATAACTTTTGAGAGGTAAAGGGGCAGGGAAGTCTTGATGCCCAAATGAAACACTACTGTTATTTCTTTTCCTGTATTTGTGTAAAGGCATAAAGAAGGGCCAGGACTGCTGATCTGGAGACACTTCAGGAGGAGTCCTTAGCAATATTTTTGTCTGGAAAAGCCCCATCACTGCAGATGTGTAACTAACCAAAGTATTGAAATTTCTTGCCAGTTTCATTTATAGAACAGAGGCTCCTCTTCACTCACTAACCAGGAGGAGAAACCTATCAATTTCATAGCTGCTCTTTGTAGCCCTTGTGCAGGGACTGGATAATACACAATTAGCGGCAAGAATATTAATCTTGGAACAGAACACCAGTGATGTTGTGAATGCATTTGCATGCATAAATTAACCACACTTATTAATTGGTTTATTTTTAACCTGCTGCTCTCCCACTGTAACTTGCATTCAGTTGCTCAACTAATCTTTTGGCCCTCTTGGAAAAAAAATGTATGGATAATCAAAGAAAGAGATATGGAAAACTATATGAAAACAAACATGTTGGCTTCATACTTGTCCACAAGATTTTTTTGTTTCAGTCTGTACAGTGGTGCACCTAGACCCAAAACTGAGTTACCTGTAGGGCTGGAATTTACCAGTAGGCAAACTGGTCACCTGCCTAGGACCGCTATCGTCCTTCTACACTCCTTAACTACAGTTCCCTGCCCTATAGTCCTCCAGCCACACACACTTCAGCCATTTTCCTTTGCCCTGGTAGGAACTCCTTCTCTGCTGCTTCTGCCTTCCTTCCCCACCTGCCCTCCATATCTTTACATCCCCCCAGGGACAACATCACACCTTTCTGTGTTGCTGGATGGTTTTCCTTAGACTATGTTGGAGGAGCATGCTAATTGCAAAGTGAAGGCTTTTACTAGGTGGCCACATCCACTGCTGTTGATATTACTGCCCTGCTGAAAATTGACATCTGCACTGAAAGCTATTACTTTCCCCTTTCTTTTGCTACTCTGTATCATGGTTAGGGCAATCAAGTTATGAGACGATGAAGCATTTTTCTCTCACTTCCCTATGCTCCTCTGGAGGCACATACTTGTCATAGCTGTGTATACAAAGACCTAATGGTTCCCTCAGAACTGGTGTTTGGGATTGACACATGTTGAGATGCTTACATGTGTACCTTCTGATGGATCTATTCAGGCTGTGAGTAGGCTTCTTCATCATGCCTTATTCTGATTATGATAATTCGGAAGATTCAACTGCTTACTATAACATGCTTGCAAGGCATTTTGTAGAATAAATTCTTCTGCATCCACATTTAGACCCCACTATTTTAGTAGTTCAAACTCTTAAGAACTGAGTAATTGCATTTGCCTGAATAACTGTTGTCATGCTGAAGACACACACAATTGCTTGGAGAGCTATAGGCTACCACTTCATATTCAACTCTTCCCAGCTGGTTTCTCATGGTGACCAACTGGGTTCAGGAAGTATACTCTGAAATAGTAAAAACCAGCCTCATTGAAGAAGGTACGTATCTGATTCTCTTGAAACTGATTTAGTGTATAAATATGATTTGGGGGGGGGAGTATAGGTCAGTTGCACAGATTTCTTTTCCTTTAAAGGTATGGTGATATAAATCCAGGTTTTGGGGGATGACATATTGTTTTGACCCTCCTTAAAAGTATGATGGTATAAATCCAGGTTTTGGGAGCTGACACATTATTTTGACCTGGCTTAATCCAGTGTCAGACTCAGTTTTGGAACAGTGATTGCCTCAGTCAACACTGATAGAACAGAGATGGAGGAGTATTACTCTGTTGATTCTCTTGAATTTGTCAGGGCCTTTTGTTATCATTCACCTTCCAAAAGTTACATTCGAAAATGTAAGAAGCAGTAGATGCAAAATGGCCGATGTAATAGACAGAGCTGCAGCTTAAAATTTCCATCCCACCAGAAAGACTGTGTGATTGGACAAGGCCTTAGTGGTCAAATGGCTAAGGCTGGCAGGAAGAAAGGCTGTTTTCAATTGAACATTAATTAAAAAAAAAAGCAGGCAGGTAGGCTCTGTTAATTCATGATGTTAAGAGATCTAGGAGTCATTCTCGGAATGCCTTGACTGCCTCGAATATAGCCTACCCAATCCAGTGCCACATACATTCTGGATTGATACTAAATATAATCTACAATGTATACTTCACCACTGCAGAAGTATACTTCACTTTCATAGTACGCAGCAACTTGAACCAGCTTCGTCTAGTATGTTAGCTGTGAACTTATTCATTTGAAGTATTTGTATACTGTCTCCCCACAAACATATGCTTGAAGTGGTTCATAATACAATAAAACAGCTCATAACAATAAAGCAAGTCTATAA
Source organism: Lepidodactylus listeri (assembly GCA_029233225.1). Classification (NCBI taxonomy): domain Eukaryota; kingdom Metazoa; phylum Chordata; class Lepidosauria; order Squamata; family Gekkonidae; genus Lepidodactylus; species Lepidodactylus listeri. The sequence goes on from JARCFY010000012.1 coordinate 53,674,136, forward strand.
TCAAATAACCAACAACTAGAAAGCCTAGAATAATAATAAAAATATATCTCAACTAGAATAGCAGCACCACCACAATCAACATCCATGTCAAACCAAAAGGCAGAAAAATAATTGATCAAAGGCAACACTCAGTCAATTAAAAACAAATAACAAAAACCAAAACATCTTGGCCTTTAAATATATTCAGGGACTATGCAAGGTGGATGGAGAGAAGAATAGCATTACAGAGCCAGTGGGATTAGCCAGTGAAAAGCCCTCCACTCTGTGACGACCTGCTGTGCTTCAGAAGGTGAGGAAATATGAAGCAGAGCCTAAGATGATGAGTAGAGTGCCTGAGCAGGACTATATGGGAGCAGATGATCTATCAAGTACCTTCAAATTAGGCTGTACAAAGTGAATCCACACTCTGACCACTTCCAGTTTAGACTGATGTAATGTATTCAGTGTGGGCTTCCTTTGAAAATAGTTCAGGAACTGTGGTTAATTTAAAGTACTACAGCACAGTAAGCATTGATTATAGCAGATATTTTTAAAAAAATAAGTGCTGAAATCATTCTATTGGCTTCCAGTTAGTTTCTGGGCACAACTTAAATTGCCTGGTCTTGCCTTTAAAGCCCTCTAGGACTATGATCCCATATGTCATAGGGGATGTCATATGACCCCATATGAAGTTGCCTAGGAATTGTGATCATCATCTGAGCCCCACCAATATGTCTTTGTCTTTAAAGATGAGGTTAGTGGCCACCGATCTTAGTTTCTTTCCTAAGAAATACATTCCCTGTCACCTCTGCTTCTGCTGCAAAATCGTCAGTGTCAGATAAAAACTCTGTTTGCTCAAGAATTTGTGAACTGTTGACGAGACATTTTTGTTTAATTTAGTGGAAGATCTTATGTGTCCTTTTACATTTGTTTGGGTTCTCATTTTGAATGGGTCTGTCTCCTGCCACTATTTGATTTGGAATCATTTTTATGGCTCCTGTTTTTAGTCTGATTTTATGTTGCTGTTTGCTAGCACTGGCTGTTATTGTATTTGATTATTTTATCAGTGGGAAACTGTCTTGAGAATTTTGATCAAGTATAAAGGATAGAAATGTATTAAACAGACAGGCTTTATATTAAATAGACATTTTCTTTCCTACTCACTGAAATATAACAATAAGGTTTTAGAGTCAGGCACATTACATACATTACTGTTTCTTCTTTGTGACATCTGTATTTGACAATACTGGTGTTTCTAGTAAGTTCGCAATGTTAATGAAACAGTTTATTTTCTGGGAATATAAGGAATATAAAGTTGTGCTTCCATACCTTTTATTTTTGAAATCCATTGTGCATTTGTTTGGTTTTGGGGAAGGCGGACTCTTCCAAAGTTAACTCTACTGGTCACTGGTTACTATTTGACTGGGCAGGGGAAAGACTTGGGAAGATCCTGCTGGTTAGCAGCAGCTGAATACCATCGCAGTTAGTTCTCTCTGCACACAGATATGTAAGATTTGGCGTGTTCGGAGGTGCAAAACAAACAGCTCTTGTTCTTCTACTCTTAGAATGAACCTGAGCCTTGACTATTGGTAGCCTCCCTTTTCTTGTGTGGTTTCTCTCTGTGTATTATCAGCTGCTTTGGGTTCTCCTGGGGAGAAAAGCAGAATACACATATGCTACCAAAATAAGGTGTTTATTCATTTCAGGGCAGCAGCAAGCTTTTCTTGCTCCCATAATGATAGAGATTTCATGAATAACACCATAAAAATAACACATTACCACGAAGAACATGTAACTGAAATTACTATGTGAGCCAAGTCATTTAAAATTTCTACTGAAATTATTAATTTCATTCAAAATTTATACCACCAAATTAAAATGCAGTAATGTGAATCCAGTTCCAGCCCAAGGGAAACGTCTATGAAATAACTTAAGAGCAAAAGATCATAGCCTTCCTAAAAGGCTATGTAATGGAACTGTTGGTGAACTGGTGTGGAATCAGGGTAGGTATGGACAGTGAAGATCGAAGACAGCGCAGTCCCTTAACGGCTGATCCAAGCAATTTGGAGGGGGGGGGGGGGATGATGGATAAAAGGCTTGTACATGTGACTTGCTTTCTGGTGGGCCTGTGATCTTGGTTTGTCATCAGAGACAAGCCTGATTTTTTTCCCCTTAGTACTGCTGAAGAATAAAGCTGCACAGTTTAGTTATCCCGCCCTACCCCGCAAACAGGCTCAGGATGGCTTACATCATTGATAAAACAATAAATAATAATTCAGCACTAACTGATAATTCATAAAAGCCTCAACAATTCCAGGTAAAAAATAATTGATGGAAGCATAACCATTACTATTTTGCCTGCTGCAATAATGTCAGGGAGGGCACATTCTCTTGAAAAGACCAAAGTTAGCCAACACTGACGCCAAGTTGGTATAGACGCTGCCCTAAGGCAGTAAGATTAATTGAGCAGATTGATCAAGCTAAGCAGCGAAGGCCAGTGTTGCTTGGACATCCATCACCTCTGCCAAAGGCCTCATGGAACAGCTTGCATACCCTGTGGAACTATAATAAATCCTGCAGGGCCCTAATTTCAACCTGAAGCCCATCCCACCAGGCAGGGGCCAGGCTGAAAAGGGCCAGGGCTGAAAAGGCAAGGAATATGTCCTTTGGGACAGAGACTGCTAAACAGTGCTGCTGCTCAGAAGAGTGCAAAGCTCTTTGGGGCACATATGGAGATGGTCCCATAGGTATGCTGGTCCCCGGCTGCATTGGGCCTTGAAGGTTAATGCCATGACCTCGAATCTGATCTGGTACTTGACTAGCAAGCAATGCAATTGGTGCAGCACTGGCTGAATGTGTGTCCACATAGATGCACCAGTCAGCAGGTGTGCCGCCACATTTTGTACCACCTGAAGCTTCCAGGTCAGACTCACAGATAGGCGAATTGCAGTAATCTAACCTGGAAGTGACCATTTGTTGGATCACTGTTGCAAGGTCATGGGGGGAGAGATAAAGAACCAGCTGCCTGACTAGCCATAGATAGTAGAAGGCTGATCTGGCAGCTTTGGTAACCTGGGCCTCCATAGAAAGGGAGGCATCCAGAATCAACCCTAGGCTCCTCACCATTGGGGTCAGCATCAGTGGCACCTCACTAAGGGCTGGGAGGTGGATTCCTTTTTAAAAATAAGTGTTTTATTATCTTTCTACAATACAGTTGCATTCATACAGCAAGAAACGCTTACAACCTTTTTATCTGGCTCTGGCCAGATTTTCTGGGGCGGAGTTAGGCCATCCATCTACCAGCAGATACAGCTGAGTGTCATCAGATTATTGATGACAGCTCAGCACAAACCCCTGGATTAGCTGGGCGAGGAGATACATATAAATGTTGAACAACATCAAGGAGAGGATTGCCCCTTATGGAATGCCATATACCAATGGGTAACATGAAGATACCCTCTCCCCAAGTGCCACCCTGACCATGGAGAAAGGAGGACAACCACTGCAAAGTAGTCCCCCATATCCCTGTGTTGGCAAAGCAGTGGGTCAAAAGATCATGATTAACCATTTTGAATGCTGCTGCCAGATCAAGTAGTAACAGTGTCAACAACCCGCCTCAATCCAGCTGCCTCTGAAGGTCATCCATGAGGGCAACCAGCAGAGTCTCCATCCCATGTCCAGGGTGGAAGCTGGACTGGAATGGGTCCGGGATTGAGAAGTCCCTCAGGAATCCCTGGAGCTGCTCAGCAATCACCCTCTCAACCATCTTGCTCAGGAATAGAAGGTTTGACTCTGGGCAGTAACTGGCTAGGACTGTGGGGTCCAAAGATGGCATTTTCAGAAGTGGTCTCATCACTGCCTTTTTCAGACAATTTGGGAATGTCTCTGATGTTAAGGACAAATTGGTAAGTTCCCCTAGGGGAATCTGGACCCCACCTCCACAGGTTTTGACAAGCCAAGATAGACATAGGTCCAGGGGGCACGTGGTGAGCTTCACAGCTGCCAGAGTCCTATCAACCTCCTCCATAGGTAAACACATTCACAGAAGTTTACATGCATTTCCCACGATGGCAACTCATCTGTAGTTCAAAGAAACAGGAAATACTGTACTTATGAAAGGAGTATGTGAAAGAATAACTTGTATTTTGCAAGGCCCCCAAGGGTACAGTGAATCTATAAATCATGCTTTTGGGATCCCAGATCAGTGACAGCCAGAGGTTATAACCATGCACTTGATATGGGATGAAGTAAATATTTATTTACTTCATTTATAATTGTCTTTTCTCCTATAATGCTCTCCCCTTCTCCATTTTATCCTCACAACTGGGGATAGGCACTAACTGGGAAAATTGAGTTTTGTGGTGGCTTGTGGCTCATAGGGTCTCATGAACCACAGTCCATGAACCTCTACGATTTTTTTCCATTTACTGAATGGGTTCAGGTTCATGAGGTTCATGCAGCGTCCAAGTGTGTGTGTGTGTGGGGGGGGGGGAGCAAAAGGGATCACTGAGTTGGCTTGCATCTAATAGATGCAAGCAATTTCAGCAATCCTTTTCACTCCCCCCCCCCCATTTCTACGGGGTGTGTCCTGGGATACAAGAAAAGTAAGGCAACAGAGCTAGATCACCATCAAGAGTTCATTCCAGAGATCAAATACTGGTTTAGTGGCAGAGAGAGTTCATGGGTTGTTCAAGAAAGCAGACTCAAGGCTGTTCAAGGTTGTTGATCAGCAAGATTCACACAGGTATGAAAAGCAGAGCTGAGGGTCAGTTCAAAGATCACAGGAGGCAAGCAGAGCTGTGGTCACAAAGTTCACAGAGTTGTGACAAGTTGCTTCCACAATCTGCAGTTCTCCAGGTCTGATTTATATATGCATTCCTTAACCAGCCTGATTTACAGTTGAGCACTCTGTCTATTGCTGGAGCCTTTCCCTTCACTGTTCAATTAACAAAGGGGTTCCTGGTGGGATACGTCAGAGACTGGGGGGCTGCTTTAGGGCTGTGCATGGGTGGGTCAAGGTAAGCAGCTGGCAATGAATCTTGAGGCTCCTGTATTTAATTCACTAATTTTAGCTGGTTCAGAGCTGGCTACATATGGCTCCTCATCTCCTGAGGAATCTTTAGCCACACTAGATTCAGTCAGGTCAAGCTGGCCCACAACAGGCGGAGCCAAAGGCATCACTGAACTGGCCTGCATCTATTAGATGCAAGTGAGTTCAGCGATCCCTTTCACTTCCCCCCACAGAAGGAATCACTGACCTGGCTTACATCTAATAGATGCAAGCCAGTTCAGCAATGCCTTTCACTACCCGCCCCCGCCCCCTGGAAGCTGCAGTAATTCTTGCACATGAACTCAGAAGGCATCTAAATGAATTCTGAGCTCACTCGTGTTGCACCATCCCAGCATGACTCATAAGCAAACTCAGAAGGCATTTAAATGTGAGTTGTGCCATGGTGGTGGTACAGTTCCTAACCACTGCCTTGTGTGCCAGCATGTCTGGCCCACAAACTCTCTTACGAACTGAACAGACTGCTGAAAAAAACATGGCAGTTTGTGAACAGTGCAATCGCACAAATTGCGGTTCACAATTTCACAAACGGCTCAATTCATCATGAAATTCGGTTTGTAATTTGGTTCATACCCATCCCTACTCACTACTACTTTGTGAGGAAGATTAGGTTGAGAGTATGTGACTGGCCCAAGGTCACTTAGCAAACTTCCATGGCAGAGTGGGGATTTGGATCTGCATTTTGGAACATCACTGGGGGCGAGGCTAAATGTGATTCCCAGCCCTAACTCCATTAATTCAGACATCAAGAACTATTCCTGCATCTGTTTGCATAAATCTTTCTCATCCTATACAGAACCGTATGCTGGGTATTCTTTTACAGACACACTTCAACTTGATTGACCCTTTGGAACTTACACATAGTGACATTTAAAGACATGTTTTTCTTCCCCTAAGATATGAAATCACTTAACTCTGTATGCTTAAATAAACTGGTTCTCTGTGTGTGTGTGTGTGTGCACGTGTGTGTGTGTGTGTGCATGCGTGTGCGTGCACGCGCATCATACTTATATGACATTGGTTATTTTTGTTCTTATAGAGTTCCTGAAATGCAGGTAAACTCGCATCTCAACACCACTAAAGAACTTGCTGCTTCTAGCTTTGGCATTTACCAATAACAACAGAATAGCCTATCATTGTACACTTCAATATAATAGTCAAATCTCTGACATACTAAATGCTTCTGATAAATTGCTTGTCTTGACAGAAGATGACTAGATTGGCTTTCATGGGCAAATGCTGACAAACAAAAACTCATTTGCTAAACATCATACGATAGATACAATAGACCCTGAGACATGTTCTGAAAAATGACTTTGCTGAGCAAAAAAGAAAAGCCAGGAAGCCATGATCTTCTATGCTGTTCCAAGGTAAGTAGCATGCTTCTTTACTTTCTGCATTTACAACTGAAGATCTTGTCAAAGCTCTGCTTTTTAAAAATATTGATCCTGCTACAAGGACGGGGAGCAATATTGGAAAACAGCACCATTATCTCTGCTTGTCATGAGTTACTGTGTTTAACCATAAGGAACGTCAACTTCAGGAAGAAAAAAGAACTGTGTTCTGAATTCTCATCCTAAGTAAGTGAGGATTCTCTCTTGAATATAAATATATATATATATAAATGCATACAAATTTATATATAATACCATTCTTGATGTATTAAGAACAGAACATATAAACCAGATGCAATATACTTTGGGAGTGGAAAATTATATTTATATATATATATCCTAAAAAGTCCTGTAAAAATATCAACCAGCTCTACATGTATTGTTGACAGGCACTACAAGGCAAACTCAACATTGCAGCTGACGTGAACTACCTTTAAAAACCAAAGGGCTTTAGGGTATAAAAATAATCAAAGTGCTGTTCAAGCTGTGCTTGATTGCCAAGATCTGGATTCTCATACTATTAGTCACAGTGAACTGTACTTTACAGTTTTTTCCAAACACATCAACAGAAATACACAGTTCAATATAAGACGACTTCAAATTGTTAAGATTCAGTTTTGAAGGTGAAATGTTGTCAGGACACTCAATAAGATGTCATTTTAAAAATGGACATTTTTTCCTCTGATTGCTGCTTGCCTATTTGAACTAGAAAACTCTGGTCAAACTAAGCTTCTCAGGAGTTTAAAACCCAAGAATGGCCCAATAGTTGATGGAATAGACTCACCTCAGATTGACTGAGGCCACCGTAGGAATCTAGATATGTTCCAGTAATAGGGTAGGAATGGATTAATTGGATGAACTGATTTGGAATGAGGTACAGAAATTCACAGAAACTTAGGCTTACCTCTGCAGAATGAAAGCATACAAAATTTGGGGGAATGGAGATGTGCTGAGATGTAATAAAAAGTAGACATAAATCTTTCTCTCTGTCATGCACAAACATACATGTACAGGATACATTTGTTTCCAAATGAATAGCTAAATGAGCCAAAGAAACCCTACTGAATTCATTTGGTTGGTTAATAGGAAAGAAATACAAATAATTTTAAAAATATTCCAATTGCCCATCCCTTTTTCCTTTTCGTCCTCCCATGCACTTCACTTACTGTGCTGCGGGTAGAAGGGGTCATTATTGCTGCTGTAGTGGAATCAGACATTAGTCCTGCAGTGGCATTGGATGCCAGGCCACCAGCAAGCCAGCCAGCCAGCCAGCAGCTGGATAAGCAAGAAGAAAACCTTGCCACCTGCTTCCTGTAATAATTCAGATGCCATCTTTGCAGTGCCTGGGGTTCCATGACTTGGTACATCTCGAGAAATGCATCCTCAGGCATGTTTGGGACTACATTTCCCAGGCTGCCCTGAAGAACAGTGACTTGGATACAACTGAAATGCCATCTGAGATGCCAAGGAAGGTGGGAGGCAGGAGAGAGATCTTGTCAGACCACTGGGTGGCTAGTTGGCTGCTCTGCCAGTTATCACCCATCACACACCAGGCAGCACCTGTAGTCAAAGTAGTGAGTGGAGTGAGAGGATGAGGATGGTTTCCCATTTCAAACTGATGAGAATAAAAACAAATGTAATAACAAAAAAGAGAATCTGTAATAATGAGTACACAAACCAGGCTTTTAAACTGAACAGGAGGGAGGGAGAATTGCACTTCCCAAATACATACACATCACCTCAGATGCCTTACAACTGAATTTAAAAACTACCCGCCATTGCTAAGTGTTGTGCTTGAAGTGATGCCAGGTTATCTGAAAGTTCTGCCAGTAGTATTTGATTTCTGATGGCTGTTTCCCAAATATAAATAATTGAAGTAGCCAGTGAGTTGTGAAAAAGCCTCGTGAAATCTCCTTCCATCAATTTCCAACAGAATTTTAAAACCCAGGCCAATGGGGGTACAGTCACTTGATATCTCAGACTCTGATATCCAGCAAAATAATGTGGTAGAATTATGATGTGGTATAACAAACCCCATCATTTGGGAAGGCACTGAAAAATGGCATCTCCCAATTCAGGCCCAGTGACAAACCAGAGAAGTTCAAACTCTGGCAGAGGACAGACTGGCAATCTGCCCCGGGACAGTTCCACATGGGAAGTGGGGGAAGGGAGCCCATTCAGACATGCGCAGCTGTCCCTCGGCTCCCTTCCCCACTTACTCGCTTTGAAGCCGGCTTTCTTGCGCTTTAGAAGGACACCGGGAGAAACCGGTGTCCGGAGGCCGTCTTGCGCTTGCCTCCCGCTTCCAAGCAGTGTGAACCTGAAGAAGGCGGGAGGCAAGCGAATGCGGCAGTACAAACGTGGCATTTTGCCAGTTTGCGCACATGCGCACATGCACACATAAGCGCATGTGCTCATAAGCGCATGCGCACATGCACAAATTGCCGAAACAGCCCTATCACGAGCTGCGGAGGCCGGCCCACCTAGGGCCACTCCGCAGCAGTCTGAACGCTCCGTAATGGCATCCTTGCGCAATACACTGGCCAGTGTGAACGGCCAGCCCCGGGGAGTTTTCCCCCCGCAGCAGTTGCCTCCGCATTCATCCCACTCCAGATTGCCAGTCTGTCCTCAGCCTCTGTCTTCTGACAGTAAGTTTGGTGTCTCACTTCCCTGCCTATGCCTTTTTTGGATGTCCATATGGTGAACCAGATAATTATAAACTTCAGCAACCTTGTTAGATGTCATTCAGAAATGTCAGAGTTCAACACTTCAATCAGTGTTTTTACTCTTCAGAATCTGTGCTACTACTCAACTAAGGGACAAAGCTTGGACAGAAAGAAGCCATTTAAGAGTCAATTGTGCTTCTATTTTCCTAAGGAAATGTTGGCTATCCCTGAGAGTTCTTCAGATACATAGAACCTGATCCTAACTCACTGCCCAGAAACCTGCTTTGTCCTTCCATATCCTCCTTCCTTCACCTTCTATGATGTACACATCTTACTGCCAGTTGCTTTAGCCTCAAGCTAAAAGCTGCTGCTGAAACAGATAAGCAAGAGTGATGTGTCAAGGCAGCAGCACGAACATGGAAGACTGAAGGGGCTGAAGCCATGGGGATTCTCTCAGCAGAGTTCTTCCATGCAAGCCCACAGCTGGTAACTTCATGTTGCAGCCTCCATATTTTTAAGAGAACATTTGTGTTTCTCACAATGTTAATAAATCTGCATGCATTTCACTAATAGCAGGGCTTACGCACAACAGGACCATTAGCAGCGTGTGCAGATTTCATGCAGGCAATGATGATGGTGTTTTGTTTTTAAGTATTTTGCTTCATCAAAGTGACTTAGAAGTAAAGCAAATAAAAATGTTGCATGATCAACATCTAAAAACTATCAATCCAACGTCACAAAGAGACCACTCAACAGAACAGAAAGGTAGCCGTAATTAAGGTTGCAGTTCTATGCATGCTTACCTGACAGTAAATATGGACAGTTTTGCACTGTGAGATGTGTACGCTATTTCCATATCCCTGATTAAAAACCCTCATGCCAAACTTCAAACTGGTTTTTGTTTGTTTATTTTTAACATGAGGAAGTTGAAGGACCAGGACCATGTAGAAATGATGAGTGAAAACGAACATCTTGGGGAATAAAGCACAGCTCCCTAGATTTCGTTTGTGTGTTAAACAGGCATCAGCATCTGCATCATATGCAGAGTTAGTATACATACACAAACATTATGTGCATGATTCTAGGATGGCTGCATCCCGTATGGGTTGATGTGGCTCCCTGTGTCAGCACTCAAGACACCAGTGGATCTTGAACTGACGACCTATGTGATAGTCAGTCTCTGCTCCAAGACAGTGGAGAACTCTGCGGAGATCAGTTTTAGCAACCAAGGAAGTCCCCTTGTAACAATAGGTCCTAGCAGATCTAATTGTGAGGTCTGAGCAACCCAGAGACCAATCTTTGCCAGTTACACCCTGCCTTTACCTTGCATTGTGTATACGTTTGTCACCTTGCTTTGTGTCTATGTTTGTCACACCTCATCCCATTCTTAACTTGACAAAAGATGGGTTAGGCAGCAGTTTCTTGATAAGATGGTCACTGCTGAGTTTTCATAGCAATAATCCTTTGGTAGAAGGGTGGGTAGAATGAATATCATGCGCCAACAGATCCACAGCACTATTTTAACTGCCAATACTGTGCGCGGGGGTGACAGAGGGATATGCAACAGCAAAGACACAAACTTACTGCTGCACAGAGTACATCAAAGGATGCCAAAGGGAAAAAGCAAAAGTCGTGGCTAGGTTAAGGACAGAAAGAGGAATGTGTATGTTTTGGAACTACCAAAGAAATAGCATTGTATGGAGAAGGGAGGAAATGTAATGCTCCATAAGCAACATTAGCTAGTTCATTTGATTTTGTAGAAATAGGCTGCAGTTTCAAATATTTGCTACCTTGATAACTGACCTGCACTCTGCTGCTCTTCTATATAATGACTTAATGAGGCAACCAAGCAAAGGATCTTTTCATCCTCAACCCTAGTAATTTGACTTGAGTACTTTAGGGCTTTGGTATTCCTAACCAACCTCTTAGACTATATTCTTCTCTTAATGCTGCCATTCATCTGTGAAATCTGGTTGCAACTCTAATCTTTGCAGTAAATGATACGTAATAACCCATTTCTTGAAAATCACAGCAATACAATTCTTGCAACATTTTACAGAGATTTCATGGCCTAATATAAAATGCAAATATTTTTATTCTCAAGGTAAATATGGACTGGGATATTTCTCACATTTCTTTTGAAAGGAGTGATATATTCTATATATTAAAAAAAAAAAGCCTGTAAGAATTTAGGGCTAAAATGAAGAACTACAAAGCATATCTTGGTTAATACACCTGCTTAGACACTTGTGTGTGCTCACAGTACACCACACCCATACTTGAACACACCAAACAGTAATATAGAGAGCAAATAATTTATGCAGTTATAATAATCCTTACTATTCTTAACATATAGTCTGTACAGTGGATGTTCCATAGAACTGTAATGCCTGGAAGTATTAGATTTAAATCATATCCCTATCATGACTTCATTGGGTAGCCTTAAGCATGGCCCTCCTACCTTTGTCTCAACATCTCAAAGCACTATGTACACACAAAGAATTATGATTACTACTACCACCATTACTTCTCGTAGTAGTAGTAGTAGTAGTAGTATGACATTATAGCAGAAAGTTAAATAGGAATATATTTACATAGCAACAAACCACAAATAATGGATAACAATTTACAGGGAGCCTGATGTAGCATTTTTGACAGCAGAAAAAAATTTCCTTCAGCAAAATATGCATTCTTCTCACCAATGTGTTTGGTCTTAAAAAATGTTTCAGTCAATAGCCACTGTCACTGTATCTTTTCTCACAAAGCATGGAACCACTGATTTACATGTTTGAGTGATTACGCCACCCGCAAAGACACTTTATTGGAAATCCCCATTATCAAAAGAATGCAAGAAACTTATCTCTTAAACAAACCCACTGTATTCCCATAAAACTGCTGCAACCAGGGATATATGTAATGAACAGGCATCCTATGACTTAACTGGATGTGCATGCTACAGCACTTTGTAAAGAGAAGATACAACAGACATTTACAATGCGTGTGTACACTGATGGTTAGTCCATGAAATGCTCCCCCCACACACACATCTTTATGTACTTATCGATTTCAGAACACAAGCTTGACATGCTAACAGATATTTTTGGCTTTCATGATTCTACACTTTGGCTCTCCTTCGCTAACATTCTTCTGTCGCAATCAGCATCTATTATGTATTAACTACACAGTTTTACTGCGCACGCTGATTGTAAAATACTGCACAGTGAACAGCTCAGAATAAATAGCGTCTGAAAGCATTTTATTTTTTAATGTGTCGTCTTAAAGATCTGCCCTGATTCATTATTCCACACATGAAGATAAGCAGAAGTAGGAAAAGGAGGATTCTGCTGTGTGTAATCTTCCACAATACATGCTGCAGCTTCCTCAAAACAAATGGGAGCTGCTGAAATGCTTTCCATGAAATGGCAAGTGATTTATTTCACATTTCCAATATATATTTTCGTCAAAGTGCCTCTGAGATTTAGTGGGAGAGGGACACTTCTTTGCTTGTGACTCATCTACCACGAATCTCTCTTTCATGTAACTATGTCAGTAGTAAAAAGTGACACTCAATGAAGGAATTTGAAGGCTGACAAGATCGCATCCACCATTATGCTCACTGGAAGACAGCCCTGGCCCCAGAAACAGCCAAACTGCATAGAAGAATGTGACACATCTCTCTGCTGCTTCCATTACAGAGGGGTCATGTAGTCCTCAGCATCAGATAGGTACTGATAGATTAGGCACGTGCTTGTTACATATCTTACTGTAAAACACAGAGTGCTAAGAGTGAGAGCAATGGAAGCTCCTTGAACATGGTAACACTGCAGCAAAGGCAGAAGAGGAAAATGCTACCAGGAGAGGTAACATTCCCCTCTAGAAGAACATTTCCACAAAATGGGGTAATTTATATACACCACTTCATCCCACAGTGGAGGTGATGGGATTTTCTGAGACAGCATGCACAATGATGTAATTGCAACATTACTGAAGCATTTATTCTGACTGACAATCACGGCTGTAACACACTGCTGGCTCATAAACCTTCTCAAATGCCTTTCCCTTCAGCTACATCCACTGAGTGCAAGAAAGAAATTGTATGTTGCAATCCACTCCACAAACTCACTTGCCACAAATGATACTGGGGACTTGCAATGGCACTAGATTTGCCCTTCTGGCTGGCTTAGGATATACAATGGCTTACACCAGACAATACCAATTGTGCTGACAGGACACTTCTATGCCTGACCTTTTTAAAACTGAACAAGCCTACTGGAACTGAATGGTCTGTCAATCATAACACTGTCTCTATGTTAGCCAGAATATAGTGGAGCAACCAGCACTTACAGCATCATATTCATGGCACTGACAATCACCCCCAAACTTTTTTCTTAACTTATAGAGAAGATTTATAGCAGTTTTTTTTAAAAAAAAATTCAACACTCAACAACCAATGTGATAATTACCCTAAGTAGATACACAGGGTTAGATCCAACCAACTTTCTAGCTGGTGAAAAAAGAATCATAAGTCCTGCATGGACAAAAGATATGAGGGAAAGGGGATGCAATATGGATGGTAATTAAGGCTGGATTTGACCCACAAATTGTTGCTTTAAAGTACAAAAGATATTTCTTAATGTTAGGCTTCATTCAAACCACAGAAACATTGGGGATTATCAGCATACATGTTCTCATGCACATTTTCCCATTACCAGAATTAATCAGTTATACAAAAGCACAATGTTCTTCTACAAATCCCATTCATTTCAATAGAACTTGGAGTTGTAAACTTTAAGACCAATTCTGTCCATGTCAGATAGTAATATTTAAGCAACAGCATTTCCTAGTTCGTACCCAACTCAAAATATTGAATGCACAGGCACTAAAATAATCAGTGCAACATACACGAAGGACACCAATCACAACATAGTCAATGGAAATTAACAATCAAAGTGAAATTCCATTGGAAGACCACAAATGGACAGGATATATGAAGTACAATCTGAATATGGTGAACGTGTCATCCTACTGCATGCAGGAAATAAACATGATTATTTTATGAGCAGACCTTAGTGCCCCTCAGGTGACAACGAAGTGGTTAGCAAGACACAATACGCGGAAGCTTATTTCTATTGTACAATTATGCAAATTTTTAGAGGGGGCAAGAGGCAGTCTTTTTCTAGCTATTATGTTTTCAAGTCTTGAAACCCAGTGGGTGGCATGTTCTACTGTAACATTATCCTAATTAGAAACATTTTAGTGGCAAGGCCTAGTGAAGCAAAGAAAACATTTACCTAGAAGATACATTTTCCTGACTCTTGTAAAACTTTAATGCCGATTAACTACATTTTTTATATAAAAAGCCAGAAATGAAGAGTGTTCAAAAAAGCCTGGCTTTATAATTTTATATCTTCAGGAAAAAATAAGAATGAACACGTCTATTTTCCAGGGAATACTCTCTCTCTCTCTCTCTCTCTCTCTCTCTCTCTCTTCATCAAAAAGTAAGGGGCAATTTCATGCTCATCTTTCTCTTTGCATACTGACCATCCCAAGCACGCCTGATTTGTATATTCCTAGTGGGGACAGGTGAGATTCGAGGCTATAACCTTCTGCAGGCATGAATAAGAAACTGTTTAAAATAGCTGAACAAGGAGCTAATAGCTGAACAAGAAGGGTTCGAAACATGAGCTGCTACTCAAAAGGATGCCAGGTTTCTTTTTTTTTTTCCTTTAAAAAAACTGATTTGAACACAAAGGTCAAATAGATGAGAACAGGCTACCAAGATGCCTAACTTCACTTTTAGTTGAGCTTGCTAAAGCAATGTGTTTCCTATAATGTGAGGCCAAGATGCTTCATCAGTTAAAAATTTGAATTAAACTGCATATCAAAATGAATGTGTGAATGGCTGGCAGCACATTTTGTTTAGGACCCTGAAGCCCCATGGACAGCAAAGCCATGCTGAACAAACATTTAAGCTCTTGAATCAATATTGCACATCTATGGAAAGAACCCCTAAAAATGCATTTTATTTGCTATAGGACAGACGACTTATTCCTAGTATTCCTGAAATCTGCAGCTGTGGTCATACAAACAGAGATCACAGGTCCCTACCAAGATCAAGCATGTAACTATTGCAAAGCTGAGCAGAGTACAGAGAAATCTATTATAAACACTCTCCTGGCAACCCGTCACAGTTTAAAAGAGACATTTCAAGAAAAGCACATAGCTCATTGAACTCCATAATGTTTATTGCACAATGAGAGATTAATTGTGCCATTATATGCATTGACTCACACCTTTCTGAAAATAGTCAAACTGAGGATGTCATGCAAAAGGCTGTGAAAAGAATAGTTGCTTGTCTGTCTTTGCGTGCACATATGCACACATACACCCTTTTCAATGATATACAAGGATTTCAAACTTTTTCTCTTTAGCAAAACAGGCTTTACATAAAAATTTAAGTTTTCGGAAGCAGAGCACATGGATTTCATCACTGGTCATATTTCCCTTATCATTCTAAGGCACCAGAAACAATGCCTAAGAAATAACTGTTAGAATTACACCCACTAACATAAAAAATATGCTAGTCCAAATAAAATGAAACTGACACGAGCCTAGCGGAATATCAAAGAAACACTTCCTTGAAGTTCAGGTCAACTCTGGATTTAATATTTAATGAAAGAAAGCTATTGACTACCCCAGGAGTTCCCTGCTTCCCAGCGTAAATCACTGAATATCAATTACCTACATTTAACTCTGGCTAAGACTTCACGTTTTCAAACCAGGACAAGATTTTCAATTCATTTTATTAGTTCTTTCCTCTGTTTTTGCAGCATTAAGTCAGAGATTTACACTGTGGGCTGTCTCCAAGCCAGCTTTCAACATTGCAGTGCTACATTGCTAAACATACACTTCTGAGCTCCAGCATGTTTCTAGGATATGCCGCCAGCTCGGCTGCAAACCTGAGGAAGGATTTCATCAAAACTAAACTCTGCACAAATATTTAACTGCTCTCAGACCTCTGAAGGCTAAAACCCCCTCACCGTGTTTCACTTAGTGTGCTGGGCTGACGGATCCGAAGAACTGGCATCTACAAAAACAGTATTCAAGGGAAAAAAATAAAACCAGAGCTGGGTAAAGAAAGCATTGTTTCTCCTTTCTCGGAACCAAATGAAAGGCTTTCAATGGAAAAGCTAAAAATAGTTACACAAAGACTTCAGAATCCTAAATAGTGCAGCGATGGCTCGTACGTTATTACATTAAGTTTGCCTCCAACTTCCCACGCTTCACAACCCTTGCAGCGGATGACACACAGGTTCATTTGCAGGAACACAAGGGGGCTGGCGATCATCCTCCTTATTATTAGTACCATGTAAGCAGTTAAAAAAACTAAACCACAAAGCAGGGAAACAGACACATAATCTAAGACAATGGAATCCTCCTTTGCAACAGCGTGTGTTGTCTGGGCTGGCTTGTCAGCATTAGGTGAGCAAAATGTTCCGGCAGCTGCAAAACAATGTGAAAATCCTCACTTCATACGGATAAAGAAAGGAAGAGGTGAAGGAGAAGTGGAATGGCATCATCAGAGACTTACCAAAATACATTATGTTTCTCATTAATCATGCAGTCCGGATCCCACTGCTGTGTGTTCAGCATTAGCTCCCGTACCGAGCTGCTTGGAAAAGCAGAGCAAGCTCCTTTCATTCTACATGATGTGGAAATTTCCCAGCCTCGAAGAGAGCGAGGAGCAGTGTGAGCCTCCTTGGGATCAGGGCTTTGAAGGCAGTCTTATCCTCGATACAATTCCTCTCTGATTTAGCATTGACTCTCGCTGCATGCTGCACTGCCCATTCTTACTGTAATCTGACTCCTCCTTGTGATGTCCTTGCTGTGCCTGTGACATCAGGATGAGGAGTACTACAAACACATTTCTTCCCTGATGGTCTTTCTTTCACTAGGTTTTGCTATTAACCAGGGTAGAAGTAACCCTGCCTCTTCCTGAATCTTTTAATAGCCTTCTACCATTGAGGGTATTCCCCCCCCCTTTTTTTCTTGGCATCAAATATAGTCAGTGACATAATGTGTTTGATTGCATGGGGAGGAGGGCAGGAGGAGAAAGACAAAGCTGGTATTGTTTTTCACCCTCTAGGGGTATGGTCCAGCAAAGTACTGAGTACACTGTGGTGCCAGAACCAGCTTAATGCTAATTAGGAAGGCAATGGGTATAATGTTCAATTTCCAAAGGAAGAGGTGCCAGGACTCAGACCTGCACAGGCGGTTTTATCTTGCTAGAGCTTCGCTGTGTGGGGTTATAATGGTGACAAGGCACTCTGCTCATGGTCAGAGGCACTCTGTTCTTCAGCAAGCATGAAATGGTAGGGGGAAAATGATATATAATATGTAAGTGTGATCCTGGAAAAGGTGTTTGGAGTTGGCAAAAACTAAGCCCAAAGAATATGTAATCCTAAAAGTGTAACTTAAAAAAATCACAATAAGCAGCACCAAAAATTTCGGTGTACCTCCCAATAATAAATGTTGCGGGATACACACATTTTAAACCTTAACATTTCACACCATTTCTACTGGGTTCATGTCAGCAAACCCACGTTTCCCTTCTTCTACGTAAAGCATGAAGAGAACGGAGAAGGAGATTTACCATCCAGCGAGTGCAGGCAGCATGGATATGCATATCTGGAGCAGATGAGTGGTTGTCTTGCCACATTTTGACAAATGTGATGTTTCAGGCCAGTTCACATATGAAGCACTATTGCAGCTGGCATTTTGGGATGGGGGGGAGGTAGGCTCTGAAGAAAGAGATAAAGATAGAGATGCTCACATGCATTCCTGCTTCTAAGAAGGGATGTTCTAGGTCGGATTTGAGGCACATTGACAAGACCGCATGTGAAAAACTACACTGTTGATGTCTATACAGCATTGTTTTTCATTATGATCAATGTGAATTCCTTGGGCAGCAATAGAAGTTTCAGATGCAATAGAAAATAAGAGACAGAAAATTAAAAGTGAAAGCATGTGGTAGTGTTTATCTCTTTTAAATAGGATTTAATACGATGAATGCTTTGCAACATTGGAAAGAGGGTGGCAGCTCTAACACACTGGCAGCTCAACTCCTTTATCTTAAAAGCACCCATAAAACAAGCCTGGCTCTGCATAGTTCTGCCTACCTAATGCAGCAGTGAAAGGATGACAAACATCCTAGGAACAGGCCAATTATAGAGTGTAAGACTATATCAGCAGGGCTTTATAGTGCATCACATTGCCATGGCCAGATTAAAGGACTATGGGTATAGAAGGGAAGGAAAAGAGCAAGTGGCATTCACCGTCTACCATATACCTCATATACAAATGCCAGGCTTTTAAAACCAGAAGTGGCAGTGATACCATCCAAGCTCAAAAGATGACCATTGGAGACATAGATTCAGGTGGGTTAGCTGTGTTGGTCTGAAGCAGCAGAACAAAGTTCGAGTCCAGTGGCACCTTTGAGACCAACAAAGTTTTATTCAAGGTTTAAGCATTCATGTGCATGCACACGTACCAATACTGAGGATAGGGTGGAATCTGTCCTTTAGTGTCCTCTGCAGGAATTTGCAGATTCATTCACTGATGGAATTCTACCGTGTTCAGAGCCCATATACTGACAACAGCTCTGGACCTTGAAAAAAAACTCTCTAGCTTTCCCCATTCCTTGGCACTGAAGCAATACCCACCCACAAAGTTTTTGCAATTTAGTTTAGGTGTCCAACCTCGTGATTGTCATGGGCCATCCCACAGTTAAGCAATCATCAGTTGCAAAGCATTTCAAGTGTGGGGCAAACAATCTAAGATATTCTGATCCTCCTTAATAAAGTACAGGACAAAACAGCATGTGGCTACCTGTTGTATTAATTTATTATATTTTAAAATAATCCCACTTTTCTTCAAGGAAGTTTCTAATTCACGAAAGAAGAAGTCCTCAACCTTTTTCTGCTCCTGTAAATATGGATCAAGTATGTAGTTTGAAAATCAGGCAAAGTTTTATGTATTTTTCTGTTGGAAGAAGACAGGTGGGAAGGGGAAAGCTGATTACTCCCCGTCACTCATCCTGTCATTGCATATCGGTAGAGTGTGGGGAGGGTGTTGCCAGAAAGGGCTAATTAGAGTCAGGATACATAAGTAAATGAGCAATAAATATAGCTAAGATTGGATTAAGGCAATTTGTAAAAAGTGGTCATGCACACAAAAGCTTATAACCATAATAAAATTTTGTTTAGCCAGTTTGGTGTTGTGGTTAGGAGTGCAAACTCTTAATTTGAGAGAACTGGGTTTGATTCTCCACTCCTCCACATCCAGCTGTTGGTATGACCTTGTTCTTTCAGTTCTTACAAGTTCTTTCAGAGCTGTTCTCTCACGAGTTCTCGAAAGAGCTCTCTCACCCCGACCTACCTCACAGGGTGTCTGTTGTGGGGAGGGGAAAAGAAAGGATATTGTAAGCATGAGATTCCTTCAGGTAGTGAAGGGTGGGATATAAATCCAATCTCTTCCTCCTCCTCCTCTTCCTCTTCTTATTCTCTTTCATACCACTGGACACAAACTTTGTTCTGCTGCTTCAGACCAACATGGCTACCCACTTGAATCTATCATCCAGTCGACTACTCTGATAACAGTATGACTCTCCCAGCTGAAGTCAATGAAACATCCAGCTCACATCTTAGCTGGAATCTGACATTTAGAAACGAACAGAGGCTTGGGGTGTTGAAGGCTAGATTGTATCTTCCTAGAGACCTAGGAAGGGAAGATTTGACGCAGAGGGGTGGGCAGGAAGAGATAAATTTGCTTGGGATGGATGAAACAGGGTCTATTTGAGCTGATTTCATTTTGAGAAAGGAGTTGTTACACATGGGCTCCATGTTGATGGGCATGTGGAGGAGACAAAGGGCAGGCAGCCGAGACAAAGACTCCAAGGCAATGGGAATCTTTTTAAAATGCTGTAACGTTTGAAGAGTCCACCTTAGAAAAATATTGGCTAGGGCATGTGTAGAACTGAGGGACAGAGGACTGTGTGTTTGCTCTTTTTCTTTGTTATTCCTTTCTATTTTAAATTATGCTGGTTGTTCTCCATATCAAATAGACTTCCACTGTCTATGGCAAAAGAAGAACATGCTATCTAAAACAGATGGCATGGGAAGCTAGGCAGTTGTTGCTAGATCACTATTTTGTAGCCCCAACAGCAGGGCACCCCAC
Organism: Lepidodactylus listeri; assembly: GCA_029233225.1. Lineage (NCBI taxonomy): Eukaryota > Metazoa > Chordata > Lepidosauria > Squamata > Gekkonidae > Lepidodactylus > Lepidodactylus listeri. The sequence goes on from JARCFY010000012.1 coordinate 53,694,478, forward strand.
TTTTGACCTGAACCAGAGACCCACAGAACCAGGCCAAAGAGAACACTATTGACTTGTGCCAAAGACCTAGCCAAGCTCTGCAAAGAGTTTCAGTCTAATGTTGCTCAGCCCTCAAGGGCAATCTCCATATTCCCTCCTTCACCCAGCACAGGTATACATATGGAATGACAGCCAGTTCCTTCAGTTAAGTATCTGCATTTCCAAAGCCATTCATCAGACATCTGGTGAACTGTCTTTGTCTCCATACCCTCACGTAGTCCCCTTTCTGTGATACCTATGTCTATGTGGAAATCTTTTGTCTCAACACCTGCTCTTCCTGGCCCTTCCCTCAGGATACTAATGGATCAAACATCAAACAATTCTTCCTGACACCTATCAGAGACCCATCTCCCCCTTTTGTCTAAGCCGGGGAACCCATTCAACCTACGCTGATAGGACTATCAATGGTCATCAAACCCATCCAACCTACCCCGGTAGGATCATCAGCGGTCATTAATCCAATCAAGTCCTGGCCTGGGAGACTGCCCCTTAAATTCCTATAAAAATAGAACACAAGCCCTGCCTTGGTGTGCACTCTGAGGGTGCCTACAATAGGGTATACCCCCAAAGCCTCTACTTTGGGTCTTTTTTTCTCTGCATGAAATGCTGGCCATTTGCGCTTTCTTCTACACAGACGTCTGCACATCTGAACAGGTAGTATAACCCCTATAACTGCTCCTTAAATGTCTATATCATCACCTTTTTACTTCTTGTTCTGGATTGTGTCTATATTTTGATTGCTTAGTGCGACTGTTTGCAGGGATATTCTCTAATAAAACTATTGAACACTCTTTAAATCTGGAGTCTTCATACTGAACTGAACCTTGATATATAAAGGTGTGTGATCCCTTGTACCCTTCTGGCCTCCTCTGTCTCATAGCTAATTCCCACCAATATTGAGACAGACACTTGTGGTAACAGTTTAATGGTGAAAGAATGTGGCCACACCCTGTAGTCTGAACATGTGAGTGCACACACGTCTTCAGTAGTGCAGAGGTAGAGAAAAGGTTTCAGTGGAAGCTCCAATTTGAGAGTGTGAGTTTGTGAATGAAGTTCTTGTGCGCTTGGCTCTAGAGAGCAGAAATCTTTTGTGGGTCGTCTGCTCCCCTTTCATCTCCTTCAGCCATGTTGCTCAGCCACATTGATTGCTCACTGACTCCATGCAAACAGACTAAGCTCAGTTGAAAGCAAGGGGGCAACAGGGTGAAGCCCTGGGAACTATATCTTGCTAGGAGATTTCCCTGTTCCAAATGTCCATCTGGTTGGGATCCAAGGCCAGGGTCTTTAGCTAGGGAACACCGCACCTACACACACATAAGGCACATATAAAATCCCTTGTAGTCTGTATCCCGTCCCTCCCTAATTTGGGATGGGACAAGGAAGTCCTGTAAACAAAGCCCAGCATCCCCATAGGTGGGATAAAACTCTCCCAGCAGGAACTTCCTATGAAGTTCTGGTAGACGGAAGGCAACAGTGCCTTTGTAAAGAGACAGAGAAGTCTCCTAAGATTCCCCACAGATTACTCCCACTGGTGGAAGGAATTAGTGGAGTGAGAGGCTCCTGTAGAGTTACTAAATTGTCCCTGGACTAAGGAGTAAATACCCCCCCCAGCTGAAAAATTCTGAGAGTGTAAGACTACGATCTGTACCCACTCTCCCATGAGATGCACAAAAGCGTCTTGTGAGCTTTTTCTCCCAGTCAGCAAGAGTGCCAGGAAGATGCAGGCAGAGCCTTTAAATGACAACATAGAAGTGAAGCTAGGAGTACTGGCTTCTTGGAAGGAATTTCCAAAAATCCAAAATTGAGTCATTGGTGGCAATACACCAAAGAAGAATCTCCAGGAAAACTCCTCCAATAACTGGGTGGACTTAGGAGAGCACAGCAGCCCTGAGTGGAGACTTGGGACCACCAGATACCTTTAAAGGCTGAAATGGAATGGGGTTCATAGGTCTGCAGGGCCATACCATGACACTCATATTCCTACTGTTATCAAATCTGCTACCTGATGCAGAACTGGCTGGTCCATGGCAGCTACTGCTATCACCCAAATGCAGATACTGGAAAATATATGAGGTTCCCTTACTACTACACAATTGTTACCCTCAAACTCTAACCCTGGGCAGAACAAGGGCAGTATGCAATCCATCCCTTTATACTTACTATACTGTGAAACTTGGGCTCCAAATCTTTAGTGACTTTATCTCCGGCTAACTTTTGGCTAACCCTCCTTCAATTATTCAGGACAAGACTGAATATATTGAACTGAATAGATGTACTAATTGTGATTTTTCAAAGTGCTTCACATACATTATATTAATCATTTCTATAGTAGCCTACAAAATTGTATCTTCTTCAGATATTCATACAAGAATTATGTCGCCTAGGGATGGGAATGAACTGGCTCACAAACTAAAGTTCATGATGAATTTTGGGTGGTTTGTGGTTTGCGAATTGAAGTTCGTGGCAGGTCAATCGGCACAAGCTTTTAATGAACTTTTAAGTGGTTTGTGGCAGTTCACAGCAGTTCAGGAATGGATTCGTTTCCAGACAGCCTCCACTCAATCAAAATATTTACCAAACTTCAAAGGCAGGCTGAGGTTCCCTGTACATTTGGTGTTTGTGGTTTGCGGGGGCCATGCAATACACTATTGAACCTGTGCTTGACATTTCTCCCAAAAGCACTTTCCTAGGAACATCTTATTTGGGGGGCCGTAACTAAGACTCCATAAGTCCAATATGCACATAAATTGGAAGGCATGTAGAGGAGCTTTAGAGGGAGATCACTTGTGAGTTTCATGTCTCTAACTTGCACAGGGTCTGTTCTAGCCAGTTTGGGTAGTGGTTAAGTGTGCGGACTCTAATATGGGAGAACAGGGTTTGATTCTCCACTCCTCCACTTGCAGCTCCTGGATGACCTTGGGCAAGCCATAGTTCTGTCCAAGTTGTTCTTAAAAGAGCAGTTCTTGAAAGAGCTCTCTCAGCTCTACCTACATCACCGCGTTTCTGTTGTGGCAAGGGGAAGGGAAAAGAGTTTGTAAGCCATTCTGAGTGAAGGGCACAGTATAAATCCAATCTCCTCTTCTTCTTCTGTACACTTCTGAACCTCCTGAACCTGCACCTGTCATTTCCTCAGAAAGCACTTCCCTGGAAGCACCATCTTTGTGAGGGCCTGTAACTTGGACCCATAAACCAAATCCTCACCAAACCTAGTGGGCAGGTAGAGGAGAGTCACCTGGAGAGATCCCCTGTGAGTTTGGTTTCTCTAGCATGCCAGGGGGGCAGTTCTACTGCATCACGAACCTTGGTGCCTAAAAGTTTGTGACATTTTTGTGAATCACAAACCAGACACACTATAAATCACAAACTGAAATGGATCACATTTTCCTGGTTTTTGCCCATTGCCACTGTTCCCTTACTTGCTCCTTTCTCCCCCAACTTACCTTGTAGGGTGAGCAATCTGCAGCAGCCAAAACAGGAAGGCAGCAAGGCAGACTCAGCATGATTCTGTCAGATCCCACTGAAGATCTAATGAAAGCTCAGAGAGACTGACCAACTTAAGCACTAAGGCTTTTAGATTATTAATCAGGATGTCTTGGCAAGTGCATTTTGACATGAAGACTCTTATTGCATTATCATTTCTCTTCCAATATAGACTCTGGCTGCATTACTGTTTTTAGCTAATAAGCCATTTTCCACACATAACTCAAGACTGGACAGTTGGAAGCTATTTCTGGTGTTCCACATTCTGCTTAGGTAAGCAAGACACCTTCGACATATAATTTCCCACCCCAAACCTTGTCTTCCTTTCCTTACTTGGAGATGTTCTCAAGGCCCAGGAACTCCCACACAATTTAGAAACCAGAAAACCCTTATTTCAGCTTCCCTAGAGTCTCTTCCTCTTTTTGGAACCAAGAAGAAAGCAATCTTTTGTAATCCATTCATTTTCCAGGTCCTGTGACTGAAGACAGAATTTATTGCAAACATTTACACTTTATCTGGTTTCACCCATAGGGTAGCTCCAGAAGTTCTGCCCATTCTAGGAAAATGTGATATCCCTTTGTGTTCTTATGTTCTGCTTCTCTATCTGAAATATTAGTTGGGAGTCTGCCTTTACAAGTACCCCTTAGGTTTTCACTGAATCCTCCTACTTTGTTTAATTCAGAGGCTACCTTTTGGATTATTGACTGCCTGTTACACATTGCACACCAGTATTTGTGGCCATTTGGAATAGCTGCCTTTCATTGTGTCCAGTTCAGTATTCAGAGCTATTTTGTGTGTTTAATATAATTTTGACTGCTTGCATGTATTTTGTTTCCCTCAGTAAACTCTCAGATCAAAACATTACATGTCTGTTTGATCTGTTCTATTTCACTGAGGAGTTCCATCACTTTGTCCCAGATCCCAAAATATATCCCCACATTTCTTCAGTCATTTTATCTTGCATTTCAAATGCCCTGCTCATTTTTCATGCTGTTTTCATGCGGCTTTTAAGCTGTCACTTACTAACAGTGGATTCCAAAGCAGAATTATATTGAAGTCAATGAGCTTAGAACTGTGCTTAGAGATTCACTGTAAATGTTATTTTAATTATTTTAAGTTGGGGGCATGTTTCATTTGATTTTACTGTAATCTGCTCCTGACATGGTGCATGAACAAGTGGCTAAGAAATTAATTAAATAAATAATACATGGATAAATTTTAAAAAACCTACTTAGGCCAAAGAAAAAGAAAGCTGAACATTTGATTTGCAGCCCATGGACATCAATTGCTTAAAAAAAAATTGCATGCTAGATGCTTTGTACTTTGCAGTAAACCTCACATGCTGTAAAAATGCAAAGCCAGGAGCCCTTTTGTTTTTAATCATCCAAACTAATGACTGACCCACATTAATAATAAAAAACCTATCACTTACAGGTGTACCTGCTACAGATGCTGATTCATATTTAGTACAATTAATGTGCCTGCTAAATGCTCAAGGATCCCTCTCTTCTGCTTTTGAAAACACACAAGATGCACCCAAGAACAGGTCTACACTCAGATTCTTACTAGTCGGCTTTGAGGAATCTTTCTGTGAATATGTGCAACAGCACACCTAGGGACTCTTTTGTTTGCAGAAATGTAATAATGTGCAACAAAAGATACTGGGTGACAGAATATTATCAGTCTAGATGCCTTGTGAGGTAGGTTAAAAGATCTTGCACGCTTGAGAGGTTTTCCAATTCTTCATAAAATAAATTTCATCTTTTGGTCCCAGACAGCTATCAGGAATCAAAATGTACTGTACTGTAACAGAGACAAACAAGAATGAGCAAGCAAAATATTTAATTTTTACAATGACTGTTTCTTTCTCTCCTTTCCTCCCAATCCAATGATAAAATTCTACTACAGTTAAAGTGAAATGAACATTAGAAAATGTTAAGTGAAGATGGGAGCACAGACATTTCATCCAGCTTTATGCATTCAAAAACATCCAGTTGAAGGAACCATCCACAACCACATCAGGGCGAAGAGTAACCAAGAGTGTTTCCAACTGCGCAGAATCTTGAGCTGCAAGTCAAAAATGTATGTGCCATTGCTAAGACTATGCTTTCTCCAAACCCAGCTTGACCGAAATAGGGAAAATACACACACATTTACTTAAAAAATGTACTTCAACTAAACAGTCAGCTGAGAATGACAAAAAAATTATAACATGAAGATACTTGTGCTTCAATCCTCTCACATGACTGTACCACTTCAGAATGCACACAGAAGGGCATATAGGCAGAAGTGCTCCCATAATGTCCCATGTATTAGGGAACCATTCACATAAAAAATACTCCATCATTTGTATAGTTTTCATATCACACAATAATATTAAGGAGTTGTTGCTGTTCAGTTGCACAGTCGAGTCCAACTCTTCACAACCCCATGGACCACATCATGCCAGGCCCTCCTGTCTTCCTCCATCCTCCAAAGTTTGCCCATCTTCATGTTTGTTGTATCGATAACACCGTCTAACCATCTCATCCATTGCCATCTCCTTCTTTTACCTTCAATCTTTCCCAGCATCAGGGTCTTCTCCAGTGAGTGCTCCCTTCTCATTTGGTGGCCAAAGTATTTGAGCTCCAGCTTCAGTGTCTGGCCTTCCAGGGAGCAGTCAGGGTTGATTTCTTTTAGGACTGACTGATTTGATCTCCTTGCAGTCCAAGGGACTTTCAAGAGTCTTCTCCAGCACCATAATTCAAAAGAATCTATTCTTCGGCACTCGGCCTTCTTTACAATCCAGCTCTCGCAGCCATACATTACTACTGGGAATACCATCGCTTTGACTATATGGACTTTTATTGGCAGGGTGATGTCTACTTTTTATTATGTTGTCTAGCTTTGCCATAGCTTTCCTCCCAAGGAGCAGGCATCTTTTAATTTCATGGCTGCAGTCACCATCTGCAGTGATCTTGAATCCCAAGAACATGAAGTCTGTCACTGCTTCCATGACTTCCCCTTCTATTTGCCAAGGAGTGATAGGGCTGGATGCCATGATGTTGGGTTTCAAGCCAACTTTTGTGCTTTCCTCTTTCATCCTCAACAAGAGGCTTTTGAAGTCCTCTTCACTTTCTGCCATTAAGGTGATATCGTCTGCATATCTAAGGTTGTTGATGTTTTCCCCAGCAATCTTAATTCCAGCTTGTGATTCATACAGGCTGGCATTTCGCATGATGTACTCTGCATATAAATTAAATAAGCAGGGTGACAATATACATCCTTGTTATACCCCCTTTCCTATTCAGTTATCCCATATCCGGTTCTGTCACTACTTGACCCTTATACATGTTTCTCAGGAGACATGTGAGGTGGACTGGTATTCCCAAACATGCCACAGTTTGTTGTGATCCACACAATCAAAGGCTTTAGTGTAGTAAGTGAAGCAGAAGTAGATGTTTTTCTGGTACTCCCTTGCTTTTTCCATAATCCAGCGAATGTTGGCAATTTGATCTCTAGTTCCTCTACCTCTTCAAAACCCAGCTTGTACTTCTGGTAGTTCTAGTACTGCTGAAGCCTATCTTGTAGGATCTTCAGCGTGACCTTGATAGAGTGTGAAATGAGTGCAATTGTATGATAGCTTAAACATTCCTTGGCATTGCCCTTCTTTGGGATTAAAATGTAAACTGATTTTTTCCAATCCTGTGGCCACTATTGTGTTTTCCAAATTTGCTGGCAAATTGAGTGCAGCACTTTAACAGCATCATCTTTTAGGACTTTGAATAGCTCAGCTGGGATACCATCATCTGAATAGCTCAGCTGGGATACTGTCATCTTCGCTAGCTTTGTTGTTAGTAAGGCCCATTTGACTTTGCACCCCAGGATGTCTGGCTCGAGGTCAGTGATCACACAGCTACACAAGAAGTCTGAACCTGAGAATGGATGTATGTTTGAAAAGATTCTTAATCACCTATCATGTGCCAAGTTTTTAGAAGTCTAGTTTAGAAGCCTTCTCTTCAATACATGTTCCACAAGGAGGGAGATTTTCTTGTGCGGCACACTTTCAAACAAGTAATTCTCATTGCACAATCTGGAGTGCTGCAGAAGCCACATGAGCACCTAAAAATTTGAACAAGCAAAAACTTTACAAAAACCAGAGAAGAAATATAAAGTGGCATGCAAGGGGAAATAATGCCAGGGTTAAAGATCCATCTTCTTTCTACAATGCTTCTCTGAGATAGAATTCCCTAACATAAAAGATAATATTTGTAGCAAGTGAACATTATTTTGACCTTATATCACCTTCTCCCAGCCCATCAAAGCTCTTGTTTGTAGCCTTTAGTAGCCTTTCTGAGACTCTTGAGGTTTAGACAGCTGATTAATTGATTGGGGGGGGGGGGAAGAAATAAAAGAAATTTTCAGCTGGGTTTTACTTTTATGCAGCACAGTCAGCCATTATATTAGAATAATAAATTAATGCATTCTTGGTTGCTGGAAGTTGCTTTGGGTGGCTTCCATCCAATTTGCAATAATGTGATAGCAGCTTCCTTGTTGTAATTGTGGGTGGCTAATGAAAAGGATGCTAACTCCATATCCCAAATGGTATTGTCTTATAAATAGACTGCTGTCTCTACATTTATAACTAATCACAAGTATTCTTCACTGGGTTTTGATACCTTTGGACAAAACTACCAAATGTGGAAAGGGTTTTTTTGTGGGGTTTTTTTTTTACCCTTGAATCAGAAGTGTCACTTCTGGAAATCTGCAATATTTGTCACCATGAATACTATTTAACTGCAGCAGTACCCAAAGGAACTCTGTACAGCCGCCTGTGAATACAACTGGAGGGACTTAATTAATCTTCCTGTCACTTCCATGATACTTTTCATTAGTTTGGCTTCTATCTGATCAACCAGCCCTTTCTCTATTGGAAATGGCTTTCCAGAACCCATTTCAGAGGCATTTTCAAGAGGTAAACAAAGGCTCACCTCTGATGTGAGGAGTCTTTGCTAGTCTTAGCCATGCAGACTTTATCAGTTTAGTTATATAGTTCATGCAGCAACCTTACTATATCCGCAACATGGAGTTTCCAGCAGATTTGATATTAAAATAATTTATATTAAAACAGATGAAGAAATCTTTTTTTTAAGACTAATTCCAGGTTGTTCCAATCAAAGTACTGATTAGTAGTTGCTCTTCAAAAATGCTCCCTCCCTTTTAAAAATAAATCAAAATTATCTTTTTTCAGTAATGATTTTGATACTTGCTGGCTTGACAACATTGGTCAATATAAGAGGAAATATTCTGTAAGGTGCATTGATCAAAAATTGCAGCATATATATTTTTTCCATTCAACAACATCAATATACAATAAGTGCAATTCTTAGCTTCTATCTATCTATCTATCTATCTATCTATCTATCTATCTATCTAATTTAACACTAGCATGTGGCAATCTTTTAACATTGTCTGTGTCAGATATGACCTTCATCACTGACTGTGGGTTTCACAATTGTTAATGGATCTTTAGCTTCCCAATGCTACTGTAAGGTAAGGAAGCATTATCTCTGTGGTACAGACGATTGACCAGCACACATAGTAGATTAAAAACAGTGGTAGGCTATATCATTATTTGACTCTCACAAGTATTTCAGAAGAACTCTGCATGGAACAATACTGGAATTCGATTCGAGAAAACCTAAGGAGTTTTCATTTGTCAGCCTTAATCTGCTTTTGCAATCTATGTGAAGTTTTTATTATTGTTAATGGACATGAGAATGTACGTAAGCACAGAGGAGAGGCATTTGTGACATGGGAGAGCTTTTTTTAACCTATGTAAATTTTTGGATTTGCAAAAGTGATTAAGGCTGTAATTTTATACACAGTTTTAGAGAGTAAGCCCTTTGAACAAGCTTAGGCTTATCTTGGAGAAAATTTGCTTAGGACTAAGCTGTAAGACAAACTACACTTTAAGGTATGAAAATAACAACAACCTTCAGGTATTACAGCCTTCCCCAGTGAACCCAGGCATTACTTAGAATGGATGCAGAGGTTAATGAAGCTGGCTTACCTACAGAACAAACTCATATGCATGGCCAATTCAGTGTAAGCGGTATAACCTGAAAGGTTCATGCAAATCCTAGACAGTCACCCAATGCACTGATGCCCAGGTTCCTGCCAGAAGTGACATTGTGGGATCGGCATAACACCATTTTTCCCCACTCAGTTTTGCTCCCACTGCTTCAAGCAGGAACAGTGGAGAACAGACCAGGAGGTTTCTCACTACAGTGGGTGATCTGGCCACCCTTTCTTGATTCTTGGATCCTGTCTTCACATCTCTCTCTCTCTCTCTCTCTCTCACACACACACACACACACACACACACACACACGCATCAAAGCAGACCATATCATGCACTATGAAAACTAGCAAATGGGTGGTTTGCAGAGTTATTTATCCAGCATTTTCTGTAAGAATTTAATATAACAAACACCCTCAATGTCACATACTGAACATGGCTTCTCTATGCACCTAAACTATGACACACACCTGAATTAGGAGGAGATTGATACTGTAGATGTGGGCAGGATCAAGGATTCCGTTGGGTTCAGGAAAGGGTAAGTCTTATCAGTTCCTTAAAGCTAAGAATCTTACCTCTGCTGTTTCAACACCTTCTAAAAACTGGTGTTGTGGGTCAGTCATAAGAGACAGACTCCTCAGGAGAAGAGGAGTCCTGTGTAGCCAGTTCTGATTCAGCAGAAGCTGGCAAGCAAGAAGATGAACTGCAGGCTTGTCAGAGCTCACAGCCAACAGCTGATACAGAGCCAACAGCTCCAAAAGATTGAACTCAAGTGGTCATTACTAACCCTTAGTTTCACCCACACCCTCTGAGCACTGGAGACGAAGGCTTAGAATGGAACTCCAGGGGAGAAGGGAAAGCCCATGTTTCCTGGCCCAATACTAGCTGCTTGCTGATGATGAGTAGCTGCAGGGTTACTTCCAAGAAATTGGCTGCAAGTAAGACCTTTCAGGAGATGCCTATGGAAAGCCAGTCAAGGAAGACTGATTGCCACCACCTGGTGAACTCTGTGACCACAGCTCCTGACTCTGCTTTCCCCCAGTGACCTTTGGACAGGATTTGGACCTGCTTACTCTTGTGTATGACTTTGGACTGAACGACTCTGCTTTGCCTGACTTCCAGAACCCTGCCTTTTGGACTGATATTGATGGTGACTCTGGACTCTGACTGCAACTGTACCCAGCTCCTGACAACCAGCATGTGCACTAGCTTTCTGAGAAGGTATAGAACTCTCCAGGCCTTTGCCTGCCTCATTCTGATATCTTGGGCTCAAACTCAGTTTTGTCTTAGTGGCTGCTTGTGACCCAATTGGCCAGATGAACAATGGGACACTAAGACCTGGTGGTCTCCTGGAAAGAAAATTTCTCAGTTTTCTCTCTTGAGAGTGTAGGCCTGTTCTTACTTACAGACTCCCCCCCCCCCTCCAAGCAACTTAATACCATCATTAATGGATCAGCCAACCAAGGTAGAAACCTGCAAACTCTGCAGCAATTCCTGCCCAAATATAGACTTTCACAATGTTATTATGGGACTCAGAAAAACAGACAGAAAAAGGAACAGACTGGAAAGAGATGAAAAGGTCATTAATCTTATTCTGTTTCCCTGCAATTGCCAAACTGCAGGTGGGGCCTGGAGATCTCCTGGAATTACAACTGATTTCCATATCACAGAGATCAGTCTCCCAGAAGAACACGACCGCTTTGGAGGCTGGCCTCTATGGCATTATACTCCAGTGAGGTCCCTCCTTCATCAGGTGGATAGTAAACAATCAATTGTCTACAGCCAGGCTCTACACATCTGTTCTAGTCCTACAGACAGAGATTCTCACTCAAGGGATCTACAACAAACCTTTTTGGAACTAAATTATCCACCTGATGAAGTCAAGAAAAAGATTAACAAAGCCAGACAATACCCAGAGATAGCCTGTTAAAAGACAATCCCCAAAGAGACAATAACAGAACATCTCTAGTAGTCACACAGAGCTCTCAACCTAAAACAGTTCAGCACATCATCAATGACTTACAACCTCTGCTGAATAATGACAGTTCTCTTTCACAAGCACTGGGGGCAAATCTTTTCTTGCACACAGACAGACCCCAAGTCTTAAACAACTCCTCACCCACAATAATACAACATTTAACTTGAACATGGACACTGGTACCAGATCTTGCAATAAACCCAGATGCCAGCTTTGCTGCCACATACACCCAAACAATGCAATTACTGGGCCTAACAACATCAACTATGCCATCTCAGGCTCATTTTCATGTTGCTTCAGACCAACATCTTCTAACATTGTATATGCCATTAAGTGCCAAGAATGCCTTTCTGTTCTCTTTATAGGGTAAACAGGTCAAACCATACACCAAAGGATAAATGGACACAGATCTGACAATAAGAATCACAAGACTGGGAAACCTGTAGGAGATCAGTTCAGCTTTCTGGGATATTCAGTGGGTTACCTCAAAGTAGCTGTTTTGTTGCAAATGAACTTAGGAACAGACTGGAAAGGGAAATTGCTGAATTACAAGTTATTACAACACTTGGAACAAAAAAACAACAACCCAGGATTTAACAGGGATATTTGTTTCTTATCTCACTATGTGTGCTAATCTCATTCAGTCCTTACATTTGTATTTTAACCAAGAAGGGCCATACATCCTCTTTATTTTATTATATTTCTTATTTGGAATAGTAGATTGGAAGAGTGATTGTAATATAATGCAATAAATAGTAGAATGTAATGTAATTTATAATGGTAGACTGGAATATATTTCTCTGATCTCGTGACAGAGGAGACATAACACTGCACAATTACCTCACCTTAAAGAAAAGGACGCTACTAATCTCCATGCTTGAGAGGAGACGCATGGAGTGTAACAACAGGGTCTCAGTTAATTATTCTCAATATTCTATGATTAAGGGTACATTTACACATCAGTCTTCAATTCTGATATATTTATTTGCTTTACTATGTTTTCCCCTGGAATTAAATCCAAAAAAATTGGTGACCATATAAACTAAGTTTGTTTGGGCCTTGCATCTGTTAAACATCTCCATTATTTTGTATACTAATTTGCTGCTCACCCTCTACCTATGTGTATGGACTGGTAACTTCCATTTCAATGTATCTGAGGAAGTGTGCATGCACAGGAAAGCTTATACCTTGAATAAAACTTTGTTGGTCTTAAAGGTGCCACTGGACTCAAATTGTGTTCTGTTGCTTCAGACCAACACGACTACCCACCTGGTGCATGATTTGTCACTTGCTGAGATTCTTTTTAATAGAAAGCAAAGAACTCTGTTATCTGAGCTGGCACAAACAATTCCTGGGTCTATATGGTTTTCTACAGGTGTAAAAAAAAATGAACAAGGTAAAAGAAAAAAAAGTTATTTGATAAACTGTCTCTGTTAGCATTGCACCTAATGGCAACGCTGGTATTATCAACTGTAACTCTTTGGCACAGAAAGCACATGTCTTAAAAGTGTGGTTCTTTCATGATTCTGTGAAGTACTGACACATTTGTACATTCTTTTTGACGTAACAGACATTTTCTCCTTCTTTTGGAGTTTGGGCAAGATGTTTAGGCACTAGATGAAAAGTATAAAGAAACTGATACAGGGAAGGTGTCTTAGAAAAAAGAACATAAGAATAAAAAGAACTCAGTTACCCCTTGGTGACTGAGAAATTTGAAATATCTCCCCAAAGATGAGACGGAATATGCAGAACATCATAAAGATTTACTCAGCAATGTTGATTTACATGCTAAAAGTTATATTATCTTTTTTTATGTTTTCAGGGATGATGTAGGAATACTTTCTCTCTAAGGTTTGTGGAGTATAGGTTATTGAAGCCACAATGATTTACAACACCTAGACCAGATGCGAAAAGGAACTGGCTGCAGCCCTAGGAAGAAGCTAAGTGGGGAGAGAAAATCAAATACATAATTTCCAGTTAATAAGTAACTTCTGAGATTGAAAAATGGCTTTGAAAAAAAAATGTTCATGATGCATATAGGAAATTCTGGGAAGGACATAGGTTTTCAGAAGATTTATTTATTAAAGCATCGCATCCTTTTATTATATTTTTGGAACAGAATCAAACTAGACAAGTCTCTTAAAGAGGAAATTTCGAATTATATTTGAATTATGAAGGCTTGTCTGAACATGATAAAAGGAATTATGGGATCTGTTTACAGTTGTTAAAAAGGTTTTTATACCTGATGTCAACAATGAATAAGTGTTGAAGGATATCAGAAAACTTTCTTGTTAAAAGAGAGAACACCACACAGTCTAGCTCAGTGGTGGCAAACCTATGGCACGCGTGCCAGAGGCGGCACTCAGAGCCCTCTCTGTGGGCACGCACACAGTTTGGGCACTCAGTGTCTAAAAGGAAAAAGACGACACAGACTCGAGGCTGGGCTGCTCTCAAACTTACAAAGTATGAGCCAAGGTTAGACAAATTATCAGCATGCATACAACAGCAAAAATCACATTAATTGTTCAAAAGCATGCCAAATGCAAACTTTTACCTTTCAATAAAAAGTTGTTTGTATAATTGAAAGCTCTGTTATTGTGTTTTTCTTTTAAGACAAAAGATGTTAATGTATGAGTTCTTTTTTCTAAACGAAAACCTCAGTATTCAGGTTAAATTGTCGTGCTGGCACTTTGCGATGAATAAGTGCTGGCACTTTGCGATGAATAAGTGGGTTTTGGGTTGCAGTTTGGGCACTTGGTCTCTAAAAGGTTCGCCATCACTGGTCTAGCTCCTCCAACACCACATATTTTGTATTTTGCCACATTTTTTCTTCAGTGTATAAGTACATATACTACATACAGAACTTCTGTTGCAGCACTGGAAGAGTTGGGATTGTATGATACTGTCTCTTTACTAAGACTTCTGATATCAAACAGTTCTTTATTAACTGCAGACTATATCACTGTGTATAGTTCTTACTTTCTGTTGCTGTAAATAGGTCCCTACTATGTAGTTTTTTGCTTTCATTTAACACATCATGTGAATCCTTATGCTGTGCTTCACCTCTGGTTGATTTTCAGATTCTCTACAAGTCAAATCCTATTGCACTGTCCATTGGATGTCCCACTCTGGTGATGGTATTTATTTATTCTGTAAACAATGTAAATAAAATAAATCATTCACAGTTTTGCTGTCTACAAAAAAATTACAGGTAGAAAATTCATTCTACAATAGCAGAAGTGTGGTGCGATTCACAAGTAGCAAAATGCAATTACAGCTAAATTTCTAATCCTCTCAGAGAGTCGCCACATATTTTTTTTGGTAATTAGCTATATTTGCACAAGAAAATTCAAGAAAACTAGTGCAGCTAGTTTAGCGTTACATATGCAAGAAACCTTAAAAAGGACACTTGTTCTGCAAAACTCTCTGTGCACATATGACTTAACAAAAGAAATATTTTAAAACTTCATATCCTATCTGTGGTAACTGAAGGAGAACAAATACTTCAAATTGAAAGTACACATTCAAATCCCCTTTAATATTAGTACCTTTGCTTTAGGTTTTGTTCCTAAAACAATCCCCTTCATGCTAGCACAGATTAGAATGCTTTCCTAGGGACACTTGTGTATAGCAAGAATAGAAGTTAAGAGCTCTCACATCAAGAATAGTGCAGTTAGAAATGCAGAACACTTTGCTCACAAATATTTCATTTAAAGCCACTTTAGTTTAGAGGACATTTAACAGCAATGAGGCAGTCACAGAGGTACAAACCAGGAATAAGGTATCTAGTAATTGAAGAAGTTAGATTCCCGGGGGGGGGGGGATAATCAGAGAGTCTTTGTTCTCTGCTTTGTTTTTAAATATTGCTAATTTGTGGCTATTTGTTATGAAACTATGGCACACTGGCTCCATAGGTTGAGAAGCCAGGAAGAAATGGCAATAATGTTTTCACTGAAACAACACTAGGTGAAGGTCTGAAGAAATTTTTTGAAAAGGGAACATCTAAAGGCTGATCTAACTGATAGTGAGACCTCAAACCACAATAAAGGAAGCAAAGCCTTCTGGCCCTAATTCTGGCCATAGTAAAATTCATGAACTAATCAGCTCTATCAATTTTTTAAAACGTGTGTGTGGGCATGTGCGCACACGCATGTGTGCGTGCACGTGCACTTGCCTGGAAGTCATGGTGACTTCTGATGACCCCTACAGGGGGCTTGGATGTTTTTCAGAGAGGTAGTTTGATTAGCCTACCTCCACATTCCACCTCTGATATTCCTTGGAGGTTGCCCTTCCAAGTACTTGCCAGAGTCGGCCCTGCTTCGCTTCCAAGATCTGACAAGATAGGGCTTACCTGGGCTATCCAGGTCAGGGCCAGCTCTGCTAATCTTTGATGAACTTGAAAAACCAATATTGTGAACACACCATAAAATTGCTCACCAGTTCCTTGGTCCAAACTTCCTTAGAAGTAAATTTTAATTCAGTATGCTAAGATTTGCACACAACATACATACATACATATATACATACATACATACACCTTTATTGGCATAAATCAAGTTACAGAAAGAGACATAAATGGAAAGAGAGGTAACAAGGAAAAAATAAGTAAATCCTATGTAGCTACGCATTGCGCAAACGATCCTTAATTACCAAACTTAAAAAATAAAACAACCTTTTCAGTTAATTCAGGTGACAGGTCGTTCAGGAGACAGCACACCTTCAAAACATCTGGGCAACCTATCATATTAGATAGAATTGGGTCTAAAAGAGTAAAACGTATATCGTCATAACAGGAACAGTAAAGGAGAATATGGAAAACTAAATCGACCTGATTTAGACTACACGAACAGAGGCTGAGGACAGACTACTGTTCTGCTGCGCTACAGGAGTGCGGCAGAACAAGGCAGGGGGGAACTGCCCCACAGCGCAGTGTTCAGACACCGCCGCAAGGAAGCCGCCCGCAGCGTCCGCACTGCGGGTGGCTTCTGGCGGTGGTGGCGGCAGAACACCACATGGCTCCGCCTGCCCGCATGCGTTCACACCTGCAGGAAGCAGGTGGTACGTGTGCGTAGCCACTGGGACACCACTTGGAAGTGGTGCCTGGCTGCTGCGGGAGGAGCGCGCCGCCGGACGAGGTAAGTCCAGGGCACCTCCACGAGGTAGATGCGGCAGTCTGGACACCCGCTCTGCCTCCGTTTTTAAAGCAGAGGCAGAGCAGGCCAGACTGCCAGTCTGTCTTCAGCCAGAGTCTTGCTGAGTATGGAACCCCTTTGTATCTACCATGAGTGACAGCAGATGTAATGGTGTTACATCTAGCAAGTGCAAATGCTTGGCACAGGTGAGGGGCGTGAAGAGCCGATAAGTAAGAAGGCAGATGGCCAGTAAGTAGGAGAATTCCAAAGTTTGGGGGGAGCAATGTTCCCTCTAAGTTGTGGAGTCTTGTGAGCAAAAATTCTACTTTGTGAGCTATTGGCATTAAAGTTGTGAGCAGGTGATTTGGTTACTGCACAAATTAGTTTGCTCCAGATCCATCCTTCCTGAGCTAAGACAAATATGTGTGAGCTGGAGGCTAAAAAACTGTGAGCTAGCTCACACTAACTCAGCTTAGAGTTGGGGGGGGGGGGAGCAGGATTTATTTGCATCACTGGGGGAGCAGGATTTATTTGCATCACTAACTAGTTTCTGCATTTCATTGTCCAGGATTCTGCATCTAATTAACTGATATGCATTTGTAAAAGGTAGCATATACAGAGAATCCATGTATATTCTCATTGTAATTATTTTCTTCTCTATGCAGGCACTCCATTTGGACGTGATAGATTCAGACAGCAATTGATGTATATAGTTCCCACAATCAACAGTATAGTGCAAACGTAGCCAGTATTTAATTGATATTAACCAAGCCCTTGTTTCTATCATGTTAAGGCCTGCCTCTAAACAAAGAGCTGCGTATGGAATGCAGCATGGCATAATTTTTCTTACAAATTTGGATTGCACTCTTTCAATTCTGGTCTCAAAGGTGCTTATCCATGTTGGAATACCATATAGTATCTGTGGGATCACTTTAGCCTTAAAGACTTTTAAGGCAGCTGGCACAAACTGGTTGCCCCTATTAAAGAAGAAACGTGAGATGGCTGCTGCATTAATACTAGCTAGATTAATCATAGATTTACGATGGTGTAACCAGGACATATTATAACTGAAATACAGACCTAAGTATTTGAAGTGCTTGACCTGCTCTATTTCTTTCCCATCAAATGTCCACTTTTGGATTTTGCAGGACTTAGCAAAAACTATTATTTTGGATTTCTCATAATTAAGGAGTAACTTATTTTCAAGGAAATATCTAAGACATCTGTTCAGCAGATGCCTGAGCCCCACACTTGTGCATGAGAGTAGTACAGTATCATCAGCATATAGCAGGATGGGTATTCGAAGGGAGCCCAGTTTAGGAGAGTGGAAATCTTCTGCTAAGATGGGAGCCAAATCATTGAGAAATAAGTTAAATAGAAAAGGGGCAAGTATGCATCCCTGTTTAACTCCTTTATTAAAGGGAATTTTTGGTGTTAATTCCCCTTCAGATGAACATTTGATTTGGCAGGTGGTGGAAGTATGTAACATTATAATTAATTTTAGGAGTCTCTTATCAGTGCCGGATTGGTTCAATTTAGTCCATAGTAACTCTCTGTCAATAGAGTCAAAAGCTCCTTTAAGGTCCAAGAAAGCTGTGTAGAGTTTGGAATTTCTAGATGGAATTTCAACTGGTGTGCTAAGGTAATACAATAATCTATTGTAGATTTGCCCTTGCAGAACCCAAGTTGTTCGGGCCTAAAATACTTTTCTGAGACATCCATAAAGTTAGTTTAGTTAACATATACTTGGCGTACAATTTGCCTATGGTGGAGAGAATGCTAACTGGCCTAAAATTAGAAGGGTTTGTGTGGTCGCCTTTCTTATAGATTGGGGCTACAATTGCATTCCAACAAGCATCGGGGAAAAGTCCCATTTGATTAATCATGGTAAAGAGGGAAGCAAGAGGGGTAGCCCACCATTCTGGATCTGTCTTTAAGAACTCTGGGGGAATCAAATCAGGCCCAGGGGCTTTCCCAGACTTCAGCTGATTGATTAATTCTATCATTTCCTTAGGGGTCATGGGTGGCCAATCTGGTAAATCCTCACTACAAGGATCATACGAGTTATTCTTACAGTTGTGGTTCTGCTGAAACAGTGCAGAAAAATACTGTAACCATGCACGAGATGAAATTGCAGGTAAAGAACCTGAAACTATGGCCCAAAACTTCTTCGATTGATTTAGAACAGTTGCTTGATATAGTTGTTCCCATTGGTTGTTTAAAAAAAACCTCTATCTTCTTCTCCTTCAAGCTCTCCTGTAGCTGTTTTTATTTTTACTTGAGAATACTTTGGAAGGAGGGCAGGATCATTAGAAGCTCAAAATTGGCTATAGATGTTACATAGTTGAAATTTTAGTGCTCTGCACTCTGCAGGATACCAAGATTTGGCACCTTTACTACTCTTTTTTTTGTAGAATGATTAGAATTTGTACAAAGCGCCTGAGCAAAATGTGAAATCAAAATGTTATAAACTGAAATCTTTAGAGTAGGTTCCATATTATCAATTAGAGAGGCTCTAAGGTCAAGAGTAGGTCCAAGTTTAAGTAAACTGGAGGTAATCTGGGTGGAATGGTCGTTCTACCAGATTTTTAATAAGATTTCTGGCTCAGAGGTCAGAGGAGTAAATAGATAGGGAGGGTCGGCTAAAGAGCTAGTGTTGAGAGTTAAAATCAGGAGGAGGTAGTCGCTAACAATGTATTCCCCTACCTTGAAATTCTGGACATAAGGTTCCAGAGCGGGAGACACTAGAAAGTAATCAATTACACTACTCCCTTTTGAAGAAATAAACGTAAATTCATTGGCTTTAGGAAAGCAAGTAAGTCCATTCAGCCATAGTCTACTAAACTGGAAACAGAACTTGGTAAGATAAATATTGGCCAAGTTTATATGGCAATCTTTGGACAGTCTTTCTAGGGAGAAGAAAGGGGGGAGGGTATCATTCTGATTAAGTCCAAGAGCTCTGAGAAAAACTGAAAGGCCATTTCCTACTCTCGTGTTGAGGTCCCCAGCCAAAATAATTTCAGCTGAGGGAAATTTCCTTTGTAGGATCGCCAAATGGTAACATTGTGATATCACATTTTAGGGATAAGGAAACAAAAACAGATAACCCAACTTGTAAACCGCCTTTGGGTTTCACTCTATAGGTTGTAAGAGAGAATGAGTAAAACCCATCCAGGTAGATCATATCATGAGCCCATGTTTCCTGGAAAAGTACAATATCAAAGCCTTTTATGTAGTGGAGAAAGTTAGCATCATTGGCTTTGCTCCTCCACCCTGCGATGTTCCAGGAAATGATTTTTATTGCAGAAGGAGGAGGAGCAGTTGTACGTCAATTTGCTGGGGTCATTTGCTCCAAAGAATTGTTCATATCGTGGAATACACAGTTATTGGTTGGACCAGTGTGAGAGTCAGAAGTTGTTTGCCGTGGATTGTGTTGAGTTATTTCGATCCCCTCAGTTAAGAGGGAATCATTTGCCTCCAGGATGGAAGAATGCATCTCAGCTTGAATGGGAGGGTGTAAGTTGCTCTCAAGACTTTGTTGAGGATTCTTAGTGCTGTTCTCTGGAAGCGGCAGTGACGTAAACACATGGCTGGTGATGTTTGGGATGTTCCCTCACAGGCAGGCAGGCATAGTTTCCAATCTGTCAACTACTGTTGCTTTCTCGGAAACAGGAAGATTGTTGAAGAGATTCTGTACTTCTTGGTCAAGTAGATCGATATCCATGTGTTGAGCCTCAGGGAATGATGACAACTCCTGACAGGCTGTGTTGGAGCAAACTGGAGTGTTCCTTTTTGGGCCTTTAGAGATGAGTGGCTCAATGATTGTGTTATGGAAAACTCGCATGGGGAAGATCCCTTTTGACTTTAGGTAAGCTTTTTGCTTAAGGATTAAATTTGGTAGTTTGGAGCTGTTAAATGATATAAGGACTCTTTGAGCTGAAAACAAATTGTTTAAAGGATCCACTGATCTTATATCCACACACACAAACAGAAGTATGAATGCGGTTTGAGGACACTGATAGTGTAATTTTTCCTCCCAGTGAAAAGCTGCTCTGGGTTGCTGAAACTGGGAACAGAGGCTATGTAATCCTTGCCCTACTACTGTTTCCCTGCTCAAATCATTCACTTTTTTGCTGTAAGATATTCATCCAAACCCTCAATTCCCTTCCACTGAACACTGAAATGCATAGAAAGTTTCTTTATTTAATTTATTATGAGCAAAGATCAGCCAACATAAAGGCACAAGCTAAACACCTATGAGACATAATAAAACAATAAAAATTCTTAATTTAGTTAAGCACTAATCTTAGTAATACAAGGTAGTTAATAAAAGGACTGAAGCATCTGTTTCCTTATCAGTTGAATCAAAACACAAAATTTGGCCAACTTGAGTGATTTCATTAAGGCAATCTGCAAGGAGACTATGTATATATAAAATGTATTAGACCTGCCTGGAAACTTAGATAAAATGGGGTAAAATACAGGGAAAGACTATCCCTATAAAATGAACAGTGATCTAACATCTGTTCAACTGTTTCTACAGCATTTGGTTGGCAGAAACATAAATGATGCGAATGGTGGGAATAAGGGACATATAGATATCTACCTGGCAGCAGAGCTGAAGCTAGAACATTGAAATGAGCCAAAGTAAATGCTCTGCCATATTTAGGAAACTCTAAGTCATAGAAATAATTTGTTGGAACAAAATTTTGACCGTGATTCCCTACCACTGGATAAGAATGGATCCAGGCTCCATCAACTTGAAGAGCTATATCTCAAAATCTTTTATTGTTTCTTTAGCTTTGAGGAACCAAGATGGCACAGAGCTGAACACAGTAAAAATTCTACTTTCAAATTCAGGGCTGGATGAGTAACTTACTGCTCACTTTACACTGAAACTTCATATTCAATGCAATATGTATGTTCCATATTTTTTATCTGGGGGTGGGGGTGACATAGAGGGTAGATTTTGAACAGAGAGAGGGGGAGACAGAACAGGATTGACAGCCTCCAGGTAGTAGATACAAGGAAAAAGCTGTGAACAAATTACAAGGAACAATATTATAAATATTCAACACTTATTAAAGGTATCAATATCTATGTACTCTTATCAACAGATATCTACAGTCTCCATGCATGCACTTTGAAATTGGATTGTTTGAAAGATTTATCTGCTGTGTTTTGAAAACAACATGCTGACAATATTTTTTGACACAGACACTTTATACATTTAGACGAATTGGAAGAGAATGGAAATGATTACAGATTGAAAATGCGTGTGTGTGTATAGAGAGAGAAAGAGAGAGACACTGGAACAGTCATATGAATAAGAAAACATAGATATAGATACCATTAATAAGTGTTGAATATTTATAATATTGTTCCTTGTAATTTGTTCATGGTTTTTTTCTTGTACTTAGCCTCCAGGTAGTAGCTGGAGATCTTCTGAGATTACAACTGATCTCCCAGTAGCAGAGATCAGTTCACCTGGAGAAAATGGCCACTTTGGAAGGTGGACTCTATGGCATTATAGAGTCCCCACCCCCCTGCTTGACCCTCCCATGGCTCCACCCCCAAAATCTACAGGTATTTCCCAACCCAGAGCTGGCAACCGGGAGGGAGAGAAGTCCTCCACCCTGATTCCTACTTCTTCTTCTTTTAAATAAGTTTATTTATAATTTTCCATCCTATAACACAAATGCTGATATAACACGCATGTGAAAGCATCCTCAAAACTAACTTAAAGAAACAATAAATAACAGTTAAATTATAAATGGTGACTACCATACTTTCATGTCTTCATATTAAACCATACATACAAATTGGACCAAGATGAATTAAAGTTATCTTCTTGTATACCTTTTAACACCTGTGCAAGTTTATCCATCTCTGCCACTTCAAGTAGTTTCTGTAAAAATTCACTTCTAACTGGAATTTTGTCCGTTTTCCAGGGTTTAGCATAGACTAACCTAGCAGCCGTGTTGGCATGAATAATCAATTTCCTATCCTCTTTATTATATACCTCTGGAATTATATTGAGAAGAAATATTTCTGGCTTAAAAGGAACCTTTAGTAAAATTATCTCTTGTATCAATTTCTGAATCATTGTCCAGTACTTATGAGCCTTTCCACAGAGCCACCACATATGGTAATAGGTGCCTGGGTTCTGATTGCATTTCCAACATAAGTTACCTTGGGATAGGGAATATTTTGCTAATTTAACTGGCGTAAGATGCCATTTATAAAAAAAATTGTAAATATTTTCTTTATAGGTAGTTGCTCTGATTATTTTTATATTTGTCCTCCAAACCTTGAGCCACTTTTCCAGTTCAATATTATGACCTAAGTCACGGGTCCACAACACCATGGAGGGTTTAATTATTTCTTCTGCCATTTTATAATCCAGTAAAAAGTTATACAGCTTCTTTATACAATGTACATCAGAGGTTAACCATATTTTATCCAAGCCTGTGTACTCCTTCTCAAACCCTTTTACCTTATCTAAATTAAATCTAGACTGCAGTTGAATTTTTTCCCACCATGTCAGAGTGATACCCTGTTCAGTCAATTTTTCTAAAGATTTCAGATTGTTGTCTTTATCTAATATCTCCTGATAGCTACACCTCTTCCCCTCTACCAAAAGAGAGGGTTTAATAAAGGCCTCCAGGGGTGATACCCAGCATGGGATTTTGAAATAGAAATTATGTTTGACTTCTTCCCAGACCTTTATGAGGGCTCCTCCTACTTCTGTGACTATCTTTCATTTAAAGTAAAGATAGGAGGAAAAATCATAAGTATCAAAGAAACCAACCATATGTAACTTGGCTTTCTTCTTTGGGGCTTCAATTCTCCACTCATTCTTCTATGTGCCATATTTACATACATAGGCTGCAATCACACACTCCTTTAGATCTGACATAGGTGTGAATGCCTGATGGATCTAAAGGGAGAGATCAGTCAGCAACATCTATGAAGCATCCCACAGTCATTGCCAATCCATGTTGCTCTGCCACAGAAGCAGAGTTAAAAGAAACTGGGGAAAGTCCGGTGTTATCCAGATAAGTCGGGCCATGGGCAGACTATCCCCTGTCTGATCGCTCAAGCACACTCTCATACCATCGAGTATGATGGTCTGATCAGGCCATCCTGACTCCGTGCCATGTTTCCCTCCCCTTTGCAGTATGTGCATCATCGCATACTCCATAGGGGGCCCTCAGTGTGGAGGTGCGATTCCTCGCTTATGCACAAGGGGAACAAATGGCAAAAAAGAGACTCACCTGCAGTTGCATCTGATCACACAATGATGGGCTACACTTGCAGCTTCAAAGGACTGTGCAATCTTGCAACTGTGAGTCAAATTCCTTCAGAGGAAATAGCCTCTCTTCCCCTCCACTTCGACTGGCACATGTGACTGCAGCCACACACACACAAAAGTTGGAGAAAGAATCATGGAAATGTGCATTTTAGTTCTAAGGAAAGTATACTTAGTGCAGAAAACACAAGTACACTCTGCTGAAAGAACTTCAGGTACCCGCAGAATAGAAGAACAGTAGCCTTACTTCTGATATTTTAATGGTGGTAGAAAGTGGCATCAAGTCACAGATGACTTATGGTGACCCCATAGGGTTTTCAAGGCAAAAGATGTTCAGATGTGGTCTGCCTGCCACTGCATCATGACCCTGGTATTCCTTGGAGGTCTCCCATCCAAATGCTGGCCAGAGCAGACCCTTCTTAGCTGCTGAGATCTGATAAGGTATTTTAATAGCAATTACTAATAAATAATGGGAGGGAAGATAGCATGGTATTGCTTGATCTCGTTAGCTCTCAAAAGCTAAACAGGGTCAGTATTTGGAAGGGGGACCACCAAGGAAGACTCTGCAGAAGGCGGCAATGGCAAACCACCTCTGCTTCTCACTTGCCTTGAAAGCCCCTTGCTTGGGTCTCCATAAGTCACCAAGACTTGATGGCACTTTACACTAATAAATAATAACTCTCTAACAGGAACATTTTATTGTAACATTTCAAATGCACCAGTCTCTAGCAATAATTATTTAGAATTTGGATCATTTACTAAATGTGCCTACTATAGTAAACCACAAGATCAATAGGTTGAACAATCCAGAATATATTGTAGTACTAGCATACTGACATAACAATATTTTAGGCTGAATTCCCTTGACAGGTTCCGACTGACCAATCCTTCACAGCATGATCTGCAGGAAGGGCCTAACATAGGGAGGGAGTGCAATAACAATGAGGTTTGAAAACCTAGGTTTTGAGACTTCCTACATGCCTAGTGATAGTTCAAGAAATTACTGAAATTCATGTAACCAGCTACCAAATAACATGAAATCAAATGTTCTTAATAAGAGGTTATAAGAACTAATTTTCTACGTATAACATGAGTAAATCCATATATTTCAAACATTTTAAAGATAAATTGGGATTGACATGTCTGAATACTAGTACTTAACAAATGTGTGTTTTGTTCTCCAACAATCTATTTCTTTCTGCATAAACTTCATTTATTTCTCAAAGAACCACTCCAGTGTTTCTGCCAAGGTCTGGTTTTAAACTTTTTTGTAAGCAATTTCCATGCAAGGACAGATCTAAGGTACTAGTAATGTATGAAACTATCTTTCTTGATTCCAAACACCAGATTCCAGAAAGTAAGGCATTTAAAGGATACTTCCAGCCCTATTTAATAGCTCAAAGTACATATAATCCATGCACAGAGGAGAAAGGATGTTGACTACTAAGCCTGACCATAGGCTCCAAAAAGATGAGACCAATTTGTCTACAAAGCCATTTTATGTACACTTGTATTCAAACAGGGCTTCTGTCTGTGTAGCGATCCAGGGGACAGGACTAGCAGATATAATCTAGCAATCTTCTATGTGCATAGAGCAAGTAAATATGGCTATCATAAAAATCTTACACTTTGGAATAAGTAGGTAGAACTAGGATTGAACTGAAACTGTTTAGCTTTGGTTTTCCTATTGGTCAAAGTAACTGGAGACCTTTGGTGAAAAAAAGCACCTCTGCACTTTTCTTAGATGCTCCCCCACCACATCCAAATGTTCCAGTACAGAGAAGGCATATTAATATCTGTTCTTCATGGGATTTGGGAGCGTCCACCCAGAAGAGCAGATAAGACTTGAGTAACCAAGGGATGTGCATGCTCCAAGGTGTCTAATACAAGTCTGATGTCTTGAACAATGTTGCTTTGAACCATAAGGAAGGGTGGGATTTAAATAATAGAATCATAGAGTTGGAAGGGACTTCCAGGGTCATCTAGTCCAACCCCCTGCACAATGCAGGAAATTCACAAATACCTCCCCCCCACACACACAGTGATCCCTGCTCCACACCCGTGTTCAAATAAATAAATAAATAAATGGTCAAGATGCATCTCTCTACCTGTCCCAGAGGCTTCCCATTATCTAGACCAGATCCAAAATCCTCAGAAAACCAGCACCTTTAGCCTACTGCAGAAATACTCCTGCTGGAATCTCTTTTTCTTGTTCGTATTATGGTATGAGTAGAAATTCGTTCATACCTAGAATTTAGGAATGAAAATGTCAGTGGGGTGGATACATGTTTATACCCCACTTTTCCTTTTGTCTCAAGCTGCAAGCATTCCTCCAATCTAAGAAAGAATGCTACTTGAAGGATGGTTGGATTCACTACATTTGGACCTTTTCAAGATTTTAACAGATAGTGGAAAGTCTTGTATTTTCCAGCAGTCATTAATGAATTGATTTTCATAAGACTACCTGCAAAGAGTTGTCAGCTTCCTAACACAGCATTGTAATAAATACTCCTGCAGTCAAGTTGCATTTCCAAGCCTTATCACCACTTAAATCATGCTGCCAATAATATCTTCAGGGATTTTTTTTTCTTTTGGAATTCTTCAGGCTTGAATTTAATTACTTTATGTAAACTAGAAAATGTTCACAATACACTTGGAGTGAATAGCGTATCTCTGCAATTGTTACATTCTGTTTTGTCTGAAATATTTGCATTTTGACAACTTTGGTCTCCTATACACAGCATTTATTGACCTTTTTCAGGAACCATTTTTAGCACACTGTATTATCTTCATTTTGCATAAAAACTGAACTGGAACATTTACCTATACAGTTTTTAAGAGGTAAAAAAAATACACTGTAGAGAATGCAGGATGAAAACATAGAAAGTGAAAAGCATAAAACAGATTTGTCATGGTTTCTTTGATTTGTTTCATATCAATTACTTGATACTGATACTGACATTGTTCACAGTTCAACACACATTTTCTCAAGCATGAATACTAACAGTACCCATGAGTGAATGACCAGATGACAAAAATAAATCCCAATAATATGTAGAATAGGTTTAGTTTTACACAGAGTTAATAAATTATATTATGGGCAATGTTGTCTCTGTTATTTATCAGTACTGGTTTGGGCAGATTATTAATTTTTTCTCTCTTCAGGTGTAGAAATGATATTCTAGAAACATCTGTAGGATGTCCCCCACAAAAACACACATTATTTATCTCAGATTTAAACGTGAAGGTATTTTACAGCCAAGGAAGCAAGGCCTGTTTCCACCTGTGTTTGATGGTGGTGACAATTCATGGAAGAACAATTCTGATTAATGGGCCAGGAAAGGAATCACATCAGAACCCCTGCATAAACACACAGATGCAGTATATATCCAGCAAATCATGGAGCTTTTCACATCTTTTCTAATCCTGAAATTTTAGAAAGCTCAAGACAGCAAATGAAACATTTCAGAATATAGCTTGATGCTTGCCAAATCAGTAAATCATTTGTTACACAGCATGTGGTGTCTGTGGGCAACTATGTTGTACATGATAGTAGTTCATACAAAAACACTAAAATGAGGAAGTCCATTTCAAGAAAGACTGCTCATGCTTGTGTCACATGATTGTGTGTAGCAACACACTATTCTCCTAAAATCCCTGCCATTTTTCTAAAGGTAACAAACCAATTGGACTGTGAAACCCAAAACTAAATTCTTGCCTCATCTCAGAAATAAGAGTGCACCTCACATAAGCGGCAGAAATTCAAAGATTATCTGGACAGGAATGCAGAAATTTTGATCAGCTGGATGAGGCTGTCCTACAAATAGCATCCAGCTGCATACTGCAGTTGCTCTGGCTTGAAGTTCTCTAACAAAATGTAATATAGCCAGAGAGGAATTTTCAAGCACAAGATCACACACATTTGGATGTTCCTATATTGTCACATGAAACAGGCCATTTAAGGGGGGGGGGGAGTAGACCGTTTAGTTTGTAGTACAGCAGTCTCTTCTGCCACAGAAGCATTGCCTGATTAGAGAAGCACATACAGTGCAACTTCATACATATCACATTGCAAATATTTTAAGAATTTGTTGTGGCTTGGAGGGAGTCTACCCATCCAAACATTGCTTTGTTAAAATTTATAAATGTGTTCAACGTCCCACAAGTATCAAACAATTGAAAGAAGAAAACTTTTAGCAGGGGCTTTATTTGGAACTGGGCAAGGGATAAAAGGCAAACACACTGGCTTCACACATTGACTTAGTCCTGTGAACATAAAACAAAGGAAGCATCTGGTTTGATGGGACCAAGGGTCTATTAGTTCCATAGCAGCCAATCAGAAACCTCCCCAGAGGTCTCTGTCACTGCCCTCCATCCCCAGCAACTGGCAGCCATGGCATGCTGCCTCTGAAGATGGAGGCTCCACTCAGCCATCATAGACTGTAGCCACAGATACACATATTTTCCACGTACGTGTCTATTCTTACACACTGTAGGAGCCAAGATACAAGCAAAAGACCAGTAATCAAAGAGTCTTTTTTGCTGATTTCTGAATGTGTGCTAAAGCACAGGTAAATGACAGGGAGCACCTGAAGTGCATAATAACAGGAAAGCTCATATGCCTGTGTGCCTGCCTCCCCCATTTTGGGGGGTTTGGGAGTGGAGCCATTCAGCCGCATGTCCAGGTATCTTGCCACACCACAGTTATCCCCCAGCAGGTGCACTGGGTGTGGTTTTATCAGGCAGCTGGTGGGTCACCCATGGCTGGATTTGTCCCCATGCTATGCCAGTACTCCTTCGTCTGTATTCGCCAGTTTGGTGTAGTGGTTAAGTGTGCAGACTCTAATCTGGGAGAACCGGGTTTGATTCCCCACTCCTCCACTTGCACCTGGCTGGATGACCTTGGGCAAGCCATAGCTCTGTACCAGCTGTTCCCTCAAGGACAGCTTGGGAAAGAGTTCTCTCAGCCCCACCTACCTCACAGGGTGTGGGGAGGGGAAGGGAAAAAGGAGTTTGTAAGCCGCTCTGAGACTCCCTTGGGGAGTGGAGAGTGGGGTATAAATCCAATCTCTTCTTCTTCTTCTTCTTCTTCTTCTTCTTCAATGAAACAAACTGTTGCCATGTTTTTACCAAAGAATGGTTGTGCTGTGTGTGTTTTTTCTTCCATCACTTCACCCCCTTTCCTTCCTTGAACTCACAAGCATAAGGGCAATGCAAGAAGGTTAAAAAAAAGCCAGGAACTCTGAAAGCCTACAGATTGTTCCACCGGTTCACGTGACTGGAGCAGGAACTACAAATATTCAGGTCAACTACATAGGAGACGGCAAACAAATATTTTAAAACCTGTACTTCTGAAGCTTTTGCTAGAGGAGACAGATTACCTATTCCTGAACTGGAGAGACTTTGAGTAAGCCACTTTTTGCTACACTTTATGAAAAGCATGCATGCTGAAGGGAGAGAGAGAAAATGCACGGATTGTATCCCATCTCATCTATGAACAATCTATCGTCTTTGAAGAACTCCAGCCCAGACAAGGAGGAGCGATTATTCCAGAGATTTAGGGAAGCTTATTTGAAGGTGTTTTCACTCCAAGGGAGTCTGAAACCAGGCAATTTGTTGCACAGAAATACCTGCAAGTCCGCTTCTGAAGCCACTATTTACTACAATTGCTACCTCTGCAGGTATGTCTTTCCTTTCAGTACAGAAAAGACCAAGGCAGAAAAGCGTCAGTGATCAAACTTTTTGATCCATTTTCATGGTAGTAAAATAATTTGTTCAGGAAACACTACAAAGTGCAGTATATATGTGCTGTGAAACTTTGTTTTTTCAGCATGACTCACAGTTAAAGGTGTCCCCCTCCCCCCCTGCTTTCTTTCATGTCAGGTCAATAACCATTCAGTTAACAAGTACTACTTTTGAATGGCTTTGAGTAACATACCCATCTAAAGAAACAAATGTAAAAGTCAGTGAATACAGCTGAATGAGTCTGCTTGCCCGATGGAAGAATTGTGACAGCAGAGAAGAAAACAGAGAAGAATAGATTTTTGTTGATTTTGCTTTCTCTGTCCTTATCCTTTGCAAAAACTGGAGAGGCTCCAAGAGCTTAGGAATCCACTACCCTTTGCTGCTGGTATCCCTGGGGCCTGCCTCTTCTTCCATTTGGTGGGAAACTTTCAAAAAAGATAAAGCTCCTGTATTCCCAGAGTGCACTGGCAGCTCATTCTCCTAATTCAATTTAGAGTTTCCTACTACAATTATTTTGACCTGCTTTTCCAAAGTGACACTATTTGCTATATTGACAGATGCCAGAGCTGTCCCTGAGAGGAAGTGTATTTTGAGCTAGAAGAGACTAAATGATTAATACACTATTGATCGCCAGGAGTTTTCACACTGAGATTACCAAAGCCAATGGCTGCCATACCTTATCAACAGTCAGCTCTTTGACAGGCCCTTATTTGATGCCTGATATCCATCAGCTACCTCATACATTCTTAAACAAGGTTTACACAAGTTTGACAGACAAAATAAGCTGCTGAAACCACACAGAATGCATTTCCCCCCAAGTTGCAGTTTTGCATTAAGTTGTGTTAACTTTTAGAGCCTGCACCTGATTTTGTAATCCCTGAATTACTTCAGTTTATTACAGTTACTCAGAGGATATACCTTCCTAGAAATCACAGTTACGTGCTGAATGGGCAAAAGTAAGTTTCTAAACATTCTCTCAAGACAATTTCTTTTTAACCTGTCAAATTCAGGTCCATTTCAGTTCATAGTCCACTGTGGTATATCACCTAGTCATAGTGATGACATAAGAGCATCTTTCCTGGGACAGTTGAAATGACCTTAGAGCCAGCTGATGTCAGTAGCATGAAACGTAATTCATTGATTTACAGATTTTCCACGAAGTAAGACTGCTTGCAGGGACATGTAAATGAGTTAGAATGTCTTCATGTATTTATTTATTATAATACTTCTGTCCCATTTCTCTAAAATTCTTGCACAAGATGGGCTATCTCATGGCATAAGAAGGCAAATTTATAACCGCACCCCCCAAAAAAAAGTACTAGTAGACTATATTTCTCTATTTCAATCCTGTCCTCAGCCAGAATCTCAAGGAGGCTTATCAATTCTTTAAACAATTCTTTAAACATTCTTTATTTCTAGAAATAATATTTTTTCTAAATATACTGGGTTTTTAGTTTTAAAATTTACTAGAAAAAGGATTTTTTTTTAAAAAAAGTATTCAATGCTGACTTAGTTGTACACACCAAAAGCCACTTCCAATTTAACAGCTTTCCAATCCTTGCATATTTTGGAAGGTCCTGAGAGGTACACAATTACACATAGCACCATGACTGCTACTAATGAAGCTTTCCTTTTCAAATCTAGCATACAGTACTACAGATACCGGGTCCATTATCAATTATGTCATACACATCTGGCTGTACACAAATATCCTGAATTTGCAAACTCATATGTTATTTATATACAAAAAGCACTACCAACATAATAAATGGTAATAAATGTTATCTGGCTGAAGGCTAGAGATAACCCATATCAGTTTTCTGGAATTTGGGGATTAACCATTCATACTAATCTTTAAAAGCAAGAAAAGAGGGACTTGATATTCTGTGATACAGACTAAAACTGCAGACCTTGTTTGTTTTCGGTTCTCTTGAAGGAAGAAAATACAATCACATTAGCTTATTTCATAGTCCTAAAAAGATTAATTCACTGTACTCCAACAAAGGGAGAATGCAAACATAATATCATGGTTGAAAGAGGTAGACACAAAGCAACCTGGACATCCAAGGAAACAGCTCTGCAGTGATAAAGAAAGAACCCTGCATGCAAAACTTTCGTTGCTTAACAGACTGGCACTGAATGAAAATAGCTGTCCTATGCAATATCTCAAATTGTATAAGGTTCACAGATCAAAATCTGTGAACTCAAATAAGGGAGGGAAAAGTCTGTCCAATGTTGGTTGGACAGATGCCAGTAACTACCAAATAAGAGTCACAAGTTTAAAAGCTTTGGAATACTTTGAGCCAGGGTCCAGCTTTGACAGGCCTCAAAAGAGACATTTTGAAGGGGGTAGATGAGCATCAAGGCTATTTAACACAGCTATGATTTTTGCTAGTGCTATGAATAAAAACACGTTACTGAGAATATATCCTCCCATCCATCAACTGAATTTGCACTTTTCTACATTCTGAAAATAAGTCCAGAGCACAAAAAAAGTGTTAGACCTTGAAGGAAACTGACTGAAATGGAAGTGTGAATGTATACACATCTATTGTCTGCAGGGCAACTGACAAGCAAACTAAATGTCTCTCCTATTCCCTGCGGTATTTATTTCTGTAATTGAGTTAAATGAATAACAATGAGCACATTGACTTATTGTTTAAATACCTTCAGTGTCCTGATTATTATGCATTAACTTAGATGCACAGTGAAAGCCTCACTTGTCATCTAGAGTTCTATATCATAAAAGAGAAAGGGAAAAAGCCAGAAAGGAGATATAACCCTGGAGTTGGGGAAAAGAGAATCTATGGTGCCTGCCAAGGGTTCTTGGCTTTTGGCTTCTACTGTAGTAGGTGCATAATGAAGCTTCTTGGAACCACAGTGTTCATCCTCCAAGAGAAACAAGGGAAAGGTCAAAGTATTCTCACTCTAAATGTAGATCAAATACTGAAAGGAGGGGGGGACCCTTAATGTTGGTTTTTCCCTTCTCAGAATACTAAAAAAGAATCAGAAAGATTTTTTTTTTAAAAAAAGTAATACATTCGTAGGCTTGTATCTTAAGGTATAAGTGCTTATTTGACCCACACATCCATTCTATTGCAACCAAATTCATATTTAGTAAGTCAACAGAATCTTTTCCTCCATTGGAGGGACTCCGTAGATATGTAGAAGAACATTAAATATGGAGAACATTTGCTTGTTAACAAAAGAAGATACTCCCCCAAACAACCTGATGATGACTGATCATACCTTTGGAAAATTGTTAAGGATAGGGAAGGGGAACACAGGAAAACAGCAAAAGGGGTGTGTGTCATTTTTGTAATTCTTTTTGGGTTTGGGAATTTCAGCATCTGTAAATCATATCTTTTTAAAACATACACACACCCCGGACAAGATCCGGCTAATCTGGGCAATCTAAGTTGGGCCACCAAGGAAGAAGACACATGTATCCAGGGGTATTTTGGGGGAGGAACGCACAGGAACGGAGTTCCGGCTGGCTCCTGAGTTGGCCACACCCAGTTGGCCACACACACACAAACACCAAATTAAAACAATGTTAGGGGTTATTAGGGTTTCTCCCAAGTACCTCAGCAAGATTCTCTAATTGACACAGATCCCTGCCAGAAGTTGGGGCAGAAAGTCATGTTTTGTTTTGTTTTTTAAATCCTCAATATCCAATTAGGTGAGATTTGGAAATCTCCTTCAGATAGCCACCTCTACCTCAAGCTTACTTTCCTTTGATTCCCCCTGGCTCCTAGTGGCTGCTCAGAGGTACAGCTACACCCAGGCGTGTATGGTAGCGTGTGGTGAGTGATCTGGATGTTTACAAAGAATCCATTTATTTAATGTTGGCCTATTTTGAAGAAAGTTGAAAATACCTTCAAAATCCTGGGGAAGATGGGGGGAGTACACAAGGAGCCAACAAGGCACTTCACTGGCTTATCTCCAAGATGTACTGACAGAGCACTCCAGCACTGCTGTACCCTGGCACTGAGTAATGCCAGCACAAGCTGTTGAAGTAGTGGGGGAAAGGGCAAACTCAGGGGCATGGCAGAGTTAGTCAGCTACCTAAATCATCCAACCTAGGAATGCCTCCAGAAACAATCTGGAACTTATGCCATCAAAAGCCAAAGCAGAGACCATAGGTACTCTGCAATGGGATGGCACAGGCACACGCCCACCCACCCAGCACGGTGTCACCCAAAAGCCCCAGTGGAGCACAGGATGCCAACTATAGCCACAACCAATCACCTTTCTCTTCAGCAGCAGCCAAATCCCTTCACATATGCCAAATCATAGCCCCCCTCCCCAGCACTATATAAACCCCACCCAGGATCTCTTTCAAAGAAGTCTCTGCCATGCACACTTAGTACATACAGCCCTGCACTATGGTGGCAGGAGAAGAACAGAGAAGGCACTTAGCATCACAGAAGGAGCACTTTACACTAACACTTTCAGGAGGGATTGTAGCTCAGAAGAAAAGCCTCTGCTTTGAATGCAGAAGATTGGGTTCAATCCCTGGCACATCCAATTAAAAGGACCAGGCAGTAGGTGATGTGAAAGACCTCTGCCTGGAGCGCCACTTCCGGTCTGAGTAGATAATACTGCCATTGGTGGACCAATGGACTGATTCAATATAAGGCAGCTTCATGCATATACATGTGTATAGCACCTAAGTGGTAGAGCAAAGTCCATGCTGGGTGGCTAATGTGCCTCATTTCAGAACCACAACAGGTACTCCCATCTCCTGAGGCTCAACCCAAAGAAGTACCTATGTAGGTGAGCAGTGGTAGGAATCTGGCTACCCTG
This sequence comes from Lepidodactylus listeri, assembly GCA_029233225.1. Taxonomy (NCBI): domain Eukaryota; kingdom Metazoa; phylum Chordata; class Lepidosauria; order Squamata; family Gekkonidae; genus Lepidodactylus; species Lepidodactylus listeri. The sequence continues at coordinate 53,729,034 of JARCFY010000012.1, forward strand.
GCCCAGGAGCCGACACCAGCTTCCCTCCCTCATATAAGCCTAGCACAACCTCAACATTGCTAACTTCCTCATGCAAGAGCAGCTGTGTGTCCATTTGGGGGCAACCCAAGGCAGCCCATCTGCAACCATGCTTCATGTCATGCAATGGGGTATACTCCCAGAAAAGTGTACCCAGGAGAGCTATATATGATGCAGGGGGCAGTGATGCTGGAAGCCATATACAGGACTGTTAGCATATTATTTTGCCAGGGTACCCCCTCCCCCAAGAGGAGGCAGGGCACAGTTGTGGTTTGGAGTGACTGGCAGAAGTTCTACTGTGCTCTGTGGATCAGCTGGCCAGGCAACAATGGGACCCATTGCCTTGAGGGATCCATTGTCCTAAACAGCAGCAGCTAATGGGCAATTTCAGAAAATTTCCTCACAGGATCAGTAAATGTCATTTGGATAACTACAGCATGCACCTTAGCATGGTTCCCTGAAGCCCCCAATGGGGTGGCACCACAGATGCTGCCAGGGTCCACAGGTATAGCTATGGCTGGCATAGCATCTGTGCTATTTCTATTTAGCATCTGTGCAGGAGGCGATTCAACAGGGAGACTTGGGAGCATGATCGGTGCAGTTTCTGCCATTCTGGTTAGTCATTGGTTCCAGCCCACCTCCTGGAGCATCCTGCATTGGGCAGCCTTCAATCCAGTAAATCCAACTCATTCACATGCATGCTGTGCTAGGGACAGCTCTGCCTGTCTCCCCACAGCCCCTGGGAGCAGCTCACAAAAGCACAAGAGCTGTATGGGACAGAGAAAGTTGGCAACTCCATTCATTGGACCTTATCACGATTCGATGTCCAATAAAGTCTTGATAGTTCTACAATCCTGTCCCTCTCTTTGAGCAGGTGAGAGCAGCGCCACACAGCTCCCCCATCATCTGTGACTCCCCATTCACATGTCTGAGAAGGAGGGCTAGGGATTGCCCATGCTAGGGAGGCCCAAGCTGGGATTGCTGCTGTTTTGTCTTTCTGGTGTCACTGGACCAATCTTCTATCCTCTTTTGACAATTTACCTGAATGCAAACAAGACTCCCTGATAAACCAACTTGATCATTTGGTAGCCACCTTGAAGAGCCTAAAGCAGCCCCCCTCCATTAGGGCACCAACAGCAACTCTTGCTACTCTTAAATCCTTGATGAAGTCCCCTGAGAAAAGGGAATCTCCCTCTTTTGAAAAAAAATTGACCTCTTTTGGGATCTCTGTTTTGTTCAGCTGAAAAATACAACAGAGATTGAGCTTGCATAGGGAATGGGCTGGTGGGTAGTTCAAGTGGGAGTGCAGATGATCTAGCATGGGTTGTGTGGCAGTCTCCAGATTCCACACTCCCTCACAGCACTGCTGTGGCTGTTGTATTGATAACCGTAACAAGAAACCATAACTATTATTCTTTGCTTATTTTCACTGCCACTGTCTTTTAAACATAGTTACACGTAGCTTGATGGTGCAGGGGACCCAGGATAGATACATAGCTGCTGCCATGGATGCAGCATAGGGGTGTTGTGGAGTCATAGCCTTGCCAAAATGTTGGCTTTCCAGGGCAGCCAATCAGACAGGCCATCTTGTTCCTCCTTCTGCACTTTGTGGGGACAAAACTTCAGCTTTGAAGCTTTTGCCTGCTCCTTGCACAGATTGAACAAGGAGCCCTGGCCATGCTATCCCAGTGCCTTTCCACTGAGCCATGCCTGCCTGGCCCCATGTGGCTGGTGGTGATGTCAGAGCTGCAGTGGCATACCTCCTCTGAACCCATCCTCTCGGCCCAGTCTTCAGGATGCTGACTGTGGAAGTGGGGGCTGCGAGTTCAAGCCTAGCCTCTGTTCAAGCCTAGCCTCTGTCTTTGTCTGTCTTTCTTTTAAAAACTTTTTTCAGGGGAAGGGTATGTATGATTCAGAGCACGGATGCTTGCAAAATCAAGCATAGCCTGAAGGGTTAAATCTCCTCGTCACTTCCTGTGTGGCCCTGATCCAAATTACAGCTGCATGAGCAATTTCATTTTTACAGACTGATGGACATTATCCATCATGTTTGTTTTAATCCTTGTAATTATTGTCCTTTCTATTTCAGATTAGAAAATACAGCAGGTTTTCTTCAACGGAGTCAAACAAAGGCATGAGTTTATGCTGTCCATATATACATGTATGAATTTTCTCCTTCTATACATCATGAGCTCTCTGGCAGCAAAATCCAATAGCATCTCTATAGAAGATACAGTCCTCATTTTTCAGTTTCAGAATACTAGCTCCAACAAAACTCCAACAACAGATAAGGGTACACTTCCCCCTCCCAATTGTATACACTTTGGGATATTTTTATGACACCCTTTTTAGCAGATTTTTTTTCAATCAATGGCTTTGTTGACTATAAAAAGATCAGAATGTTATTTTTCACATCACTACATAAAACACAGTGACAAGTTGGAAACATTTGGAAAACTTTATTCTGAATTGTTTCACTCCTGTCAAACATCCACAGAATGATGTATCATTGCATTATCTCAAAATCAAATGATGGTGGTATTCTGGTGATTAAAAACCAGCAATGCCAAAATGCCCCCTCCTGAGCAATAACTACATTTTGGAATCATATACTGTGACATGTGTCAGAATAATATGGCCATTTATATCTTCAGTGGTTGCTAATTCATAAATCCAAGTACAAGTAATTTCTCGAGCATTAAAGCTTTTCAGTGACTGAAGAACAGAAGTATGCTAATGACTTAAACCATTTTTGTACATAAATGCACATTATCTTTTCAAACCAGAACCAAATTCCTCTGCTAAATCTCTAGATATAATTTTCTAAGCCTGTGTAAAGAATTCTTTTATGTATGATTATTTTGGTAGCTGTGATTTAAAAAAAAACACTGCTAAATTCATTAAAAACTAGTGATTGACTTTTAGCACATTCTAGTAGCTGTACTGATAACCATAACAAGGAATCAAACTATTAGTCTTTGCTTATTTTTGCTGCCATTGTCTTTTTAACATAGTTACATCTTTATGCATATGCAGTAAGAGTGGACAGAAGTAAATTTAGGAGTGTGCCAAAAAATGGTATTTTTTGGATTTGGGTATATTGAACCCAAAAAAATATTGCTGTTTCCCAGGTATTCCCTAATTTTAATATCAGTATGGCATTGGGATTTGGGAAATATTCTGGATTGCCAATTTTTTCCAGCTCCAATATCCCCTGTGGGGACCATTATAGTTAATGGTCCCCATAGGCTATAATGGAGAATCAATCCAGGGGTATCTGGGGCTCTGGGGGTTTGTTTGTTTTTTGATGAAGAGGCACCAAATTTGCAGCACAGCTGCTGGTGCCTCTCCTCCCCTCCAAGTTTTAAAAAGATTCTATGGGCCCCAGAAGAAGGTGCCTCCATCATCCATTGTTTCCAACAGAGGGGGGAAGGTATCTAAAGGGACATGGTCCATTTAAATGCCTTTTGCAAGATGCACTGAGAGTGAAATCGCTGCTTCAGAGTTCACTTGCAGCATGGCTTGCAAAAGGCATGGAGGGGAAAAGGCATTTAAAAGGAAACTTTTTCCCCTCCATGCCTCGCAAAAGTCCAATCCTGGGCTGGTCCCTCTTTGCAGTTCAGTAGAAACCAAGCTGCACAGAAGAGCCAGCCCCATCTGAGGTGGCACAAAGCTCTCAGCTCCATGGCGCCCCAGCTGATCCTCTCTTGCAGCTTGTAGCTGCAAGAGAGGATCAACCAGTGGTGCAGAGCTGGCTCCTGTTGTTCCATCCGATCTTGGGCTGGCTCCTATTGCATCTCAGTTTCAACCAAGATGCAAGAGGAGACAGCCAACCCCAGCTGAGGTGAGGAGAGGATCAGCTGGGTGGCAGAGAGCTGAGAGCTCTGCGCTGCCTCAGCTAGGGCTAGCTCGCGGTATAGCTGGCCCAAATAAAAGCCAAAAAAATGGGGGTTTTCAGGGCCAGCTACTTTGGTAGCTGATTATAGATCTTTGAGCTATATTCAGCTTAAGTAATACCCAGAAAATACCAATAAGGTATTTTTTGGGTATTTATTCGGTTTGATTTATACCAAACACACCGAGATAACATTTGTGGAACAGTAGGGCTGGTCTGGAAATGCCTTCTGTTGCTCTGCAAGGCACTTATTGTGCTCTTATAGACATAAAATTTGTAAGTAATAAAATGGACTGAGCTTGTACATGTGCACAAAGGGACTGAACTATATGGGGACCAAAGAGGGAAGCCAGCTGCAGGCACATACCAACGGGAGATGCGGTTTTTCCTGAGATCATGTGCCAGTGGATCCTGAGATTGCCCTGTTCCCAGAGGTATCCCTAGACACACAAAGTACCCAGAACTACCACCTACCATTGCTGTGGTTCAACACAGAGGATTCCCGATGCCTTTAGGGAAGCCCTTCTTCATCATGCAGGCAACCCACCCACTCCAACCTTCACCACAACGAAGGCACAAAAGACTCTTTCCCACCTTTTGTTGACAAAGGACTTGGCCCTTAATCCAGTTGAGGAACCGGTTCTGCTCCTCTGAGACAAAGGATAGACCTGCACCACAACGGGTACTAGCCAATGAGTTATTGCATCCTGCCCAGTGTCTCTGCCACAGTTTAGGTGAAGTTCAATATTGACCAACCCCGCAAGACCCATCCCCATTGCGGATGTAACTTTGGGAATGGGCCACAAGAAAGGTGTACCGAGGGAGGTGGCCAGCAAACCCCCTTATAAAAGAGGGCACCCAGCAACATGCTCTCTCTCTTGCTTTTACCCTGACTTTACCCCCACCCTACCTCTAAGACTCTTGGACTGCAGCTAGAGTCTCCATGTGTTTCTGCTTGTTCAGAACATGATCCTTATTCCCTCTTAGCCTCCCTTATTTTTCTAGCTGGGATCGTATCCTCTTTCCGGACAGGTAAATATTGCCTTTCGATGATACCAATGATATCCTGCTAATGCAACTTAGCTATCCCCTTCTACCTTATTTTCCTAGAATCTGCATAATGTGTGTGTGCCTGTGTATGGTTTGTTTGTGAAGATTTTCTAAGTAAAAGAAACTATTTCAATCTGAAACTGGTCTTTGCATCCATTTCTGGTATTTCTGGAAGAAGCAGGACCCCTGTATATATTGGTGTTTGCTCCCATATTTACCTGTTGCCTTTTTATAATATCTAAATTCCCCAATATTAATAGTAATTAAAGGCAATCAGGCTAACACTTCACTATATTCATTATAAAAATATTTTCCTTCTATAAGGTTGAGTTCGGGGGGAGGGGGGGTGGCAGGTGTGCTGCAAAAGTTGGCAGTGACAATGCCAACTGGCTATAGATTAGAAAAGTAAAATGTCAAGAAAAAAAATGCAAAATACGTATGTAAAATCAGAACACAGTTTGAGTCCCGCGGCACTTTTAAGACCAACAAAGTTTAGTTCAAGGTATAAGCTTTCATGTGCAAGCATACTTCTTCAGATCTGAAGCTTATGCCTTGAATAAAACTTTGTTGGTCTTAAAGGTGCTACTGGACTCCAGCTTTGTTCTGCTGCTTCAGATCAACACTGTTACCCACCCGTATGTAAAATCAGACAGATATCTCTAATAAATTGAAAGAACACCCCCAAACACATCACAAAAGTGTGCCCTCCAAAGACACCATATAGGTGTCAAGTTCAAAAAATAATACAAGAGACTGCAAATGTCTGGTTCAAAATATTGTTTATAAATACAATATCTACAATGTGTAAAAAATATGCAGAAATGTATAACCTAAAAGAACCAGAATTGTACTATATAGATATCATGAAAGAGCCAATGTGCTTCGGAAATTAACCTTCCTCAGTGGCACATATTACCAATAAGATGTAATTAGTGTTACAAGCTCACCACACTACATAGGTAAAGCCTTTTGTATAAATACTTCTGATCAGACACTATAAATATGTCAAGATTAACGAATCACCCCCTCCTAACACAATTCACAATGGACATCAATAGGCCCTCACAGTAATCTAAATAAAATTTATCAGAGTTGCAAGGCCAGTATTTGCGTGTAAGTGTATCACCAGCCTCAATGGAGACAAATGGATGGATGTGTAAATGTACACCTGATACCTCAAAAAACTACAGAACGGAAGCAGCATAACTGAAACAAGGGGAGAGAGCAAAACCAGTGACTGATCTAGAATTCAATTTCTTCTCTTGAGGAAAGCTGACCGCAATGTTCTCTCTAAGCTGAAGTCTCGTGATCAAAAGTTCTACTTTGTGAGTTACCAACATTAAAGTTGTGCGCAAGCGATTTGGCTACTGCATAAATTGGTTTGCTCTGGAGCCATCCTTCCTGAGCTAAGATGAAAATGTGTGAGCTGGAGGCTAAAAAACTGAGCTAGCTCACACTAACTCAGCTTAGAGGGAACACTGCAGGTGAACCACTTGCTGTGACTTTCCAAATAATACTTCACCCTAAAATGCTCGTAAAACACAGTCACAAGGGGCATCATCATATTTAAATAAAGTTGTACTCTGGTATGATGGCCGTCACACAAACATATTTACGTTAGTACTTCCGACCATCTTAACACATTATTATAACTTGCCAAAGTCTTTATAGACCTGAAATTTAAGGACAGAAAGATTATGACAGCAACAAATGACAGCTACCCTGACACATTTCTGATAATTAATGTCAAATGCTGTAATAAGATTGTTGCTGTCATAATGTCAGAAGCATCTTTGGGGGAGTCAGCTGTTCTCATCATGTCTATCTGAATGCAAATGATAAGCTTTCAACTTGCATTCATGTGGGTGGACCACATAAACTTAGGTCACTGAACTTAAGTTCTCAAGTTGCAAATCTCTACTAGGAGCTTTTAAAGAGACTTGCAAAAAGAGGCCTAGTAAATGGCTTCTTACACTGTCCTACAGAAGATGCTCTGTTTTTATACTCTAACAAACATAAGTTGTTTTAACAGAGAAGGCAGTTTGCTAATAAATTTACTTCTCTTTCATTGTTTTATTTTTGTCCCCACTCTCCAAACCAGTGTGAGCTCTTCACACGTCCTAGATCTTTTGGCCAGGAGACATGCATAGAACCATGTTCCTTCCTACATTTCATTTGTTTGTTCTATGTAACTAACTAGATCATAATGCAGAAAAGGCAACTCACAGAGCCTTTACAGTCCCTGCAATTTTTCAAACAAATCAAAAGTGCAAATTAGCCCCTCCCCCAAAAAAAGGATGTAAAAGAGAATGTAGTTATGTCAGGTACATTGCACCTGCAGCCCCTTAGCTCTTTATTCCAGGGCAGATCAGATCCTAGGAAAAGCCTCTGAGCCTGCAGGTTCCTGATCCAACAATGAACAGATGTACAGTCCCAGACAAGGATCCTTTCAATGGAATAAAGGTTTATTGAATATATTTTTCATTCACCCAAGTTTGGCCAAACCTGTTAGTTGTACACAAGGACTGCCTGAGCACACTGTCCATCAAGAGAGATATGTTGATGATGGAAAGTATAATTCGCCCCAGCCCATCTTTGGCCCCCTTTTGTAGGGCTGATAATGTCACAACGTCTCTAGCCCTTCTTTGCTTTTACTTCACGCTTTGCCCCATATTCTTCAAAATGAAGGTGGGCCCAGTTATCACTCTGGTCTTGTTGACATCTTTGTCAGTCTCTGCAAGGTTCATCAGTTCCAGCCATCTCTACTGGTCCTCTTATCTTGCTGCTGTTTTGGGATTGCTTCCTCTTATCTCACAATACTTGTTAGAGGGTAAGGAGAGGCTTGGCTTACACGGAAAGGTTCCAGAACTTCATATGTGCCATGTCACAATGAAACAATTTGTTCCAGGTCTGGGGGCGAGATCCTTGATCTTTGGCCTAGATGTTAGGCACATGCACGCGTGTGCGCGCACACACACATTTCCCACATGCATTTACAAGCAGTCTCTACCTCTAAACACAGCTTATTTCAGACTGAAGTTGCTGAATACACAGAAAGAAATACACAGGGACAGTTGCAACAAGCTGCATTAAACCAGTAGGAAAAGTGGTGTATAAACATTTAAATAAATAAATAAATAAACATCTCTCCTTATATATAACTGAATGTTCATGTCCCTCTTGCCTCAATGTTCCACATGTTCCCACAGCCTTTGGGTCCCTCAGATGCCACTCTGAAGGACTGCCAATCCCCAGGCTACATTCCCTTGCTGCCTTGCCTAGGTCCCACCCACAGAGCCCACACCCAGCGTATCGGCCTCAGGCTGGGGGGAGGCTGCCAAAGGGGATGGACGCTCCGTGAGAAACGGGTGGCCTCGGGCCTCCCCTTCACCAGGGCAGCCTCTGTCTGCCCTCCGTCCTGGCCCCCCTCACTTCACGGCACACTGGTAGGGCTCCAGGAGGGGCAGGTGGTGGCGGTCCACACACCGCAGTTCAGCCCGGCAGCCAGGGCGACCACTCTCTGACAGACGGGGGGCTGCAGGCCCAACATCTTGCCCAGGACGAGGCTTGGCCTCCCACCCACGATAGCACTCACTTCACCGGGGCTCCCGTCCTTCGGCAGCCTGGCATGGCGCTTGACCAAAGCTGCCAGGAGGTGGGGAGGATACGGCCAGGCCTCTTTGTGCTGCCTTTCTCACACCCTCTTGGGGGAGCACTTCCCACCACCGACCTCCCCTTCAGGGCTCCATCTCTCGTTTCACTTCCTGCCTCTTTCCTTTCACTCATCCCCCACACCTCTCCTGGAGGCTACCTTGCTCTTTCTGCTGACACGGACAGGCCAATGCCTTGCCATCAAGCGCCTGAAGGATCCCTCCACCCTCCACTTTCTTAACATCCTACCCCCACCACTTCCCCTTTCTGCCTCGCCTCTCTTTTGATCTCGCTCTCTCTTCTCCATCCCTCACTCTGCTCTCTGCCTCCGGCCTGCCCAGCCTGTCCCATCTGCCCATCCATTACTCTCTTCATCCTCCGCTGCCTCCAGCTCCCTGTCATCAGCACACTTACCTGGAAGTCCAACTGAGTACAATAAAACTTCCAGGTAAGTACACTGCAAGCGGAGCCTTTCCCCCTGCAGTGTCTTCTGTGGATCTCCCCTTTCCAGCTCTTCTCTCTCTAGGTCTGCCTGCCTGATTCCTTTTTATCTCCCTCCTTCCCTCCAATTCTCTCTCTCTTCCCCCCTCCCCCATTTGCGGATTTCACTTTTGAGCTCTTGAGTCCGTCTCACTTGCTTGTGTCTGTCATCCTGCCTCACTCTTTCCTGCCCATCCTTCCATCCTTCCCTCCCCCTCTTTCTCTCCATGGAGTCTTCACACCCTCTTTCTAGAGCGTGTTGCATTTATTTCTGCAACAGGCCTTATTACTAGTTAATAAATAAATGCAATTTCTTCATCCTGCAAGCTTAGAAGCCTTATAAGCATTTAATGAAGCCTGATCTTTTAGCAACCAGTATTAGATATGGAATCTTTGTTTCATATCTGACGATCTTGTGAACCTCCGCAAGCTTCCTGAAGTGGTACAATTGAGCAACAAGCATTCCATCCCATTTGCTGTTTGGAAGAACTGGGCCTTTATGGTGCCTCCACAAGTGGGTAACTGGAGATTCCAGAAAGGTCAAGCTTAAACCACTCCCCAAAATGCTGCAACAGTTTTGTTTAGGTAGTTGTTTTTAAGGGTCTCTGCTTCCCACCACAAGGTCTCACATTCCCTGAAAACTAACTCTCAGATGTTGGGCAGCTGACTTTAGAAGAGAAAACTGAGCAACCAGCTATTTATTCTCCAAAGCACCTTTGGCATCCACAAAGGCATCTTATTTATAATAAAGAGTAGTCATAATAAAAGTAGATGTAAGGAATTAGATACCAAGTATTGTGGGGGTGGATTCCGTGATATTTTATCTCGTCAATATCATGGAACAACTGCAAACACAGGGGTGTTTTTTAGCTGTATGTAAAATTCAAGATCCTATTACCATAAGCACAGAACCATCTGCTGGATATAACAAATGTCAACTGATATATATTTTTTCTCTGAGAGTGTCATACTATGAATGGCCAATTCAAATTACGCATTCACTGTATGAAATGGGAGAGGTGAGACAATGTGGCACATAGGCACAGATGCAGCAATTTGTTTGGAAGATTCAATTACACTCTTCCGTAGTGAATTTGATTTGCTATCTTTCCCACTGACACACTTTCATATTGTGAAACCTAAAATTTACAGTGAGTGGTTTACCTTCTTCCTTCAATGTACCAATCCAGAGGACTTCCAGCCACTTCAAAGGCACAGAGTCAAAATCAGTGTCGGAAGTAACTGACATCTACTAATAAATCATGAAAAGTGCTCAAATTTCTTAGGGTTGTTTGTAGAAAAGATACAGTGTTTACAATTACATGTCTGATTTGATTCAGAGTGAGTATTAGGCTTAATGTAAGGCACAGTCATATAAAGCATTCAGGGTATGGCAGTCACATCTAATGAAAATATTCTCTATGGATGTAATGCTGGATAACAGTGCTATGGAGATACATGCCTGTATATTCTTACATCCTGAAAACAAATCTATGTCTTAAGTATGGTGGTATATTTTCAAAGCTATACAACATCTGTTTATAGACTTGAAAAGCTAGAAAGACATTAAGTCCAAGCCATTGATCCAAGAAGCACCAGCCATAAAATACCACAGATTCAGGTTGCCATGAACCACATTAAAAAAAAAAAAAAACCACCAGAAGAAAATAAGGCATATGCACCATATCAAGATGGCAACAAAGAACACCATTCCAAAGATCTCCAGCAAGTGGGGCTGATTGCAAGTTTTCAGGTTATACAGAACTCTTCTTCATAGAGTCTTCACCAAAAAATTTAAAGGCCAATTGATTAAGAAATGTTCCAAAGTGTTGAATCAACTCATGAACTCAAGGTCACATTGAAAATTTGTGCACTGTTTTATTAACAGGTTCTGATCCAAAGCCAGACACAGCAGAAATGCATATAGCCTTGTTTGTAAAATGTGAATAGTGATAGTATGGTGGGGAGAAAAGAACTTAGGAAAAATAGGTCCAGTCCTAGTCCTACTTCCTGTTCTGTCTTGGAAAGATTATCAAAGGCTCCATTAGTTCAACAGCAGTGTTGGTTACATTTAATTATTTACTTTATATTGTTTATACCACACTTTCCTTCCCAATAGTGACACACAATTGCTTACAGCATTCTCCCCTTCTTCATTTTATCTTTCATTTTAATTTAAAATGGGTATGCATTAAAATGTATCAACACATGCAAAGGGATACAGTTGTAAAGGCACTGGAAATATTTGACTTATTTATGTACTAGGAATAAGGCCCGTTGTGGAAATAAATACAATGGGCTCTAGAAAGGGGCTCTTGGAGAGAGCCCCGGCCTTGGGCACGCAGTGTCAATTTGCTGTAGCAACCTCAGCTGGGTATACTGACACAGAGTCCACCAACACACACACAAAAACACACACAAACACACAAACACACAAATGGAAACACACAAACACACACACAAAAACACATACACAAACACACACACACAAACGCACAAAGAACACACACACACACGCACACAAACACACACACACTAATGCAAACACACAAACACACACACAAACAGACACAGAGAGAAATACACACACGCACAAATACACACACACAAACACACATACACACAAAGAACACACACACAAACACACACACACACTCATCATCGGAGGCAGCGCTTCAGGCACTTCACACAGCACCCTATAGCGCTTCAGGACCAGTACAAAGAACAGAAGAACGCTTGGGAGGAGGTTTCAAGGTAAACTGGCTCAGGAACCCTTCCCCAATGGGAGAGGCACGTTTCTGTGTGAAAGGGCCAGAATGTTCTGTTAGGGAACCAGTACTAATACGGTTCTGTGTAAAATGCCTGATGGAAACTGTTACTGAAAAGTTCCTGAAACAGAACATAATGGCTGTGTGAAATTCCCCACTGTGATGTAGCTCATGGTTTTTAGGCTCTGGCTCACACAGTTTGTCTTAGCTTGGAAAGGATGGCTCCAGAGCAAACTACTTGATGCAGTAGCCAAATCATTTGCTCACAAATGAAATGCCAGTGGCTCACAAAGCAGAATTTTTGCTCACATGACTCCACAGCTTAGAGGGAGCATTGGTTGAGAGTGTAATATGAGTAGGCAAAGTTAGGAGTGCGAGGATAGGGCTGTGAGGAAGCCGTCCTCCCCCCCCCCCCCCGTCACTACCTGTATGTATAATAGAGTGCCCCCTTTCCCATTCTGCCTTTTGCCCTGATCCACTTATACACTAACATTAATGGCTTGAGCATGCTGCATCATGCAGGAGGCTTGAGGACTTTATGTTACTTTGCAGTTGGTCTTCCTTGACAGTAGGCTCACACTGTAGGGAGGCAGGCTCTTACCTTTTCCTCTCTTGCTGCTCCCCCCTCCCCCAGCCAGGCCCAGCTATTCAGTCCCCTCCCCTTCTCTTTGCCCCATTTGGAGGTGATGGGAAGAGCGAGAGGGAAGAAAATGGATCCCTGGCAGTTCTGTCTGTCAGAGGGAAGGTGCTCTGTTCTCTCTGTCAGGCAGAAGCACCTGGATTCCCTTCCCCCCCTCTCTTTGCTCTGTTTGGAGGCGATGGGAAGGGAAGGCAAATGGCATCCTCTCTCCTGAGGTGAAGCCACATTGTGAGGTGAATTTTGGCGGGCAGAGCTTTGGTGGGCGGGCTGCAGGGAACCCAGCCTGGGACATCCTTTCCCTTCCCCCCCCTTCTCTTTGACTGTTTCACAGTGTCTTCTGAGAGGAAATTTGGCAATTTGGCAGTGTGCGGGGGAGGGGTTACGCTGATAGTCCATTTTGTTTTCACTGACAGAAGCAGGCCCCTGAGGGGACAGTTAGGGAAGGGAGAGAATGGATCCCAGGCAGTTTTGCCTGTCAGAAGGAAGGCGCTCTGGTCTCTCTGTCAGGCAGAAGTGCCTGGATTCCCTTTCTCCCCCCCCCCCCCAATTCTCTTTGTTTCGTTTGGACAGTGAGACCCACTTGGCAGTGGGCGGAGGAGAAGCGTGGACCCAGCTCCCAGTCGGTCCTTCCCCTTCACTGGCTCCCTCTAGACTGAGGCCGAGATGCTGGCTGGTGGTTCTGTGGGCGGGACTGAGGCAAAGCAGGGAGAGAATGCAGCCAATGGCCAGGGTCCCCCTTTTGAGAGGCAGTCCGTCCAGCCAACTGATTTTGGCGCCCCATGGAATCTTGCCCCTTGGAATGTTAAAACGGCTTTATATAATAGGAAAGATTACATATACATTTTGTCGTTGCACCTTCATGCATCTTAGTGACATACCTAGGGATGTGAAACACATGGCTGCTCTTCTCTTTTCTTTTTGTATGCCTCCTGGGGGATAACATGAATTCCAGATCAGCAAATATATGCACAGAAGTGAAACTGTACAAAAAGTTAAAGGTTTGTTTCAGCCTAGGTTATCAACCAGTGATACAGAAGCACTGGATACATGCTATGAAGCGTAAAAATCTATGTTCAGTTTACATTTGTGTCCCAAGGTAATGATTTTATTCCTTCCTTGTGCTGCCTTTGCATATATGCCTGGAATAAGAAAAGCTGCAAGAGGGGAGAGGGTGCTCCTAAATGCAGACCTTATCTGTTAAAGAAGTAACAGTATGTAACAGACTGGAGCTGGAATTAGTGTACAATTTATTCAAATTCTAAAATGTAGAAAACACAGCAAGTTGACATAACATTGTGTTATTTGCCCTGAAGGCATAAATTCCAATTTGCCTTGGATAATAAATACATTTGGTCAAGTCATCTAGAGTTGTGCATGAGTAAACATATTCAAATGTGGATTTCTTTTTCCATAATGTAGAAATGGTGTAATGAATTACAGCCTGCTTTCTGTAAAGGCAATTCATCTCTCCCTTTTAGAATACGTGGGGCCCAATAAAGCAACCCCCCTTCACACTATAAACAAATACTAAATATTAGTTATCATTTGTTGTTGCTTTACTGGATTGAAAGCATAAGAAAGAAAAGAGTTCATCATGCATTTACAGTCCATTCCTTTTTGTGAATCACTTTCCCAAAATCTGTCAGGAAAATCATCACACACAGAACAAAAATAGCAACATTTTGAAGATGATTGAAATGTATTTTAATGAGGAAAACCCAGTCAGTTGTTCACAAAACTAAGCTCTATAATTATTTCTTCTCATCGATATTCTCTTTTCACTTTTTTTTTGCTGCTGAGGCCCTTTTTCATGGAAATTAAGTCAGCTACGCAGTTTTATATGCATGTAGATGAGAGTATAATTCCAACTCTGAATGGAATGTTAAAGTGTTGCCATAAAACAAACCAACACAGCACACCTTTTGATCCATTACTGAAAAAGTAGTGAATACATATAATATAATCCATGGTTATCCATGAATGATCAAAAATGGCTTGATGCTTATAAGATGAAAGAGAGGTCTCTGAGGGAAAATCCCATCCCTCCACTGATTCCTCTTCCTCTCCTTCTGTCTCCACTACTACCTTCCCCCTGTCACCACCGGCTACTATTCCTCCTCCTCCTCCTCTGTCTACTGGTGCCACATCCTCCTCTTTCCTCTTCTGCTCCTCTTTTCACCCAAGTCCTTCCACTGCCACGGTCTTCTTACTCCCTTCTCCACTCCACCTGTCTCCATGTCCTCCTTCTCCCCTAAAAAACTCCTAACTTTTATTGTGTGTTTTCTTTTAAATGCCTTGTTGTATGGAGTTGCTAGACAGCCCCATAACATAATTGCAGTCAGTTTTGTTCTCAGGACATCATGATCAGTATTATTTTTATGTGTGCCCAGAGAGTTTTAAAGCACTACCACCTCTTTTTAAAAAACACCTGGAATTTTCCTTCAAATCTGAGAGCTCCCATTGTTTGGATTGGTTGATCTGCACTCTGAGAATCAGTCAGATTAAGCATCAGACATATGATGGCCAAGGTACTGCATTTTATTAAAGTATGTTCCAGTGAAATCTTTCCTGATGTTAATGCTAGTGCTATTGGCTGTAGCCCATGAGAGGTTCACTCCTCACAAACTTTGCAGCTTGACTCCGCACTCAACGCTTTCCACGAAAGCACAAAAGACCACTTCTAACAAGTGAGCAGCATGGAGCTGCACCTCAATAACTGTTTCTTCTGTAGTCAGAAAAAGATTTTCCTCCCCAAGCTGAGCTTCCCCTTCCCTTACATAATGTGTGCTGACTTATTTGTGTGACTCATCCAGTGCTTTTTGCTCTGCTGGTATATTTTTGCAGGTCACATGCTCTCTGTTCCAATCTACAGGTCAGGCCCTGCCCCAGATGTCTTTACTACAAAAGGCACAGCAAGTTCAAAAGTTGCAAGGACTTAAGAGAAATCAAGTCATGAAATCTGAGCATTTCCCTCCTTACCCTTGTTAAAAAAAAACCCTAGTGGTTTTAATCATTCAAACTGTAATCAAAGCCATATTTGAATGTTTCCTTAAATACATCAAGACTTAGTATGTAAATTGTCAAGAGAAAAGCCATCTTCAGAGGAAAGTTAGACTTTGCATCTCCCCCCTCCCCCCATTTCTCTGGTTTGTTAGCAATAAATGTTTCCTAGCCAAGGTCATTTCTCAAGCCTTGCTAATTATCTCATATGGTTCAGTTGGATGTGGATGGGAGGGGGAAGAGAGCTTGCTTTCATTCAGAATTTTCATCAGAGATAACCCAGTGATTGGTTGTAAAGAGTCAGGAGTCTATGGCCTACATTTCTATCTATGCTGTTAAGCCTGCTCCCTTTCCCATTCAATCTCCCTGTTCCTGTACATGTTACCTGTTTTGCCCCATGTTACACCTGTTGGGAAGCATGCTGTTCTAGACTGGACTTACTAAAGCTAAGAGAAGTTAACCTCTACGCTGCTAAGACCTGTTACTGTATTCAGAGAGATAGTTCTCTTATTTTATACTAGCTTGATACCCATGCTTTACTATGGTATTTAAATTTCATAAATCCAGTTATAATACTGATGATATCAAGTTTGAAATGTAACATTTGTTGTAGGAATTCTAATGGAGAAGATTGTAGTGTAAAAAATGAAGTGAGACATATGTACTGTTATTTTCCTCTCCACTGAAGGACCTCTCTGTAGACCACATTGGTAGTTCTGTCCTCAGGTGCTAGGATCACCAGGCTGCTTGATGAGCTCACTCTAGAGTAGGCAACATAGAACTGTCCATTTAAGAAGCAGTTGTCTGTTAAGTCAACTCCTGCCACCTTCCACGAAAGTGATAGCCTTTCTACTGATGTTTCTGGATTGTTTTGCTCATATGGAGACTGTGTTGTTCTGAGCGCCTCAGGGTGATCTTGCTGGTACTTGGCCTGCACAGCTCAGTGCCCCGCAGGAGTACTATGTGCAAATGTCTTTGCTGAATTCCTAAATTGCCTCCTTCTTGTAGTGTTAAAGTACCCTGGCCCTGCTCTGACATCTGATATACACCCGCCTGTCCGGTGTGTGTGTGGGGATTATGTTTAAAGGCATCTGGGAGGCTGGGCCAGCAGCAGAGCTAAGGCAATCCTGCTGAGCAAACCTCCCCGGCGGCTGTAAGCATCCCACCTCCTCTCCTACACCTGACAGGCAGCTGCCTGTCCAGTGTAGGAGGGGGCAGGGAGAAGTATTAGAAGCCACTGTGGAGGTGGGGCCAGCAGGATCACTAAGGCGTTACTGCTGGGGCAGACTCCTTCATAGCTTTAAGCACCCTGCAACTGCTGCTGCACCTGACAGAAAACCACCTGTTAGATGTAGGAGGTGAGGGGGAGTGCATTGGAAGCCATCAGAGAGGCTGGGCCAGCAGCATCACTGCACCTCACAGGTGGTTGTTCACCTTTCTTGATTTCCTCAACTGCCGTTAGCTCTCAGCAATCTCCTGTAACTTTTTTACCTCAGAATGCTGAGCTCTGCAGCTGACCAATCAGAGAGTGATGGTGCAAGGAGGCAGCCACATAGGAATCAATGGGGAAGCACATTTTTTCCCTTTTGACCCACTTAGGGATTGAATTTCTAACAGTCCCTTCTTAGCGAGTACTTACACCATGGTAGGAGACCTCTCCCCAAATTTGGTGCTTCTAGGTCCAGCGGTTTGGCCTGGGCATTGATTTTATGGTGAGGGGACTCTTTTTTATATATATATAGATGTGCTTGGAACTTCCATCGGAACTATATTGCTTTAAAACATTGTTCTTTAATTTTTTTAAATAAAATTCTATTTTACCTTAAAGGTGTATTGCTGTGAGTTACTGGGCCAAACCCAGGGTAAACTTGGCTATGTTATAGAAAGCCTTGCTCTAGGGTCTCGGATCAGAGTGAGGAAAACAAATCTCTCAGACCAAGGTCAGTCAGCCTTGACACAAACTTGCATAGCAGTGATTCCTGTTAACCTAGGAATTGCTTAGAAATCTACTTAATATCACAATTCAACATATCATTATCAGATGAACAAAAAGGCAGTTATTTTCAGTAGAAATCCAGTGCGGAACACAATATACCATCCTTCTTTGCTGAATAATTTGTGTCCTCTTATAAGTTGTCTTATCATCAAACACAACAACCATGCCATCAGACCAGACTGGAATCATCCAGTTTCCCACAAAGACCAACCAGATCCACCAAGAAACCAACAAGCAGAGCAAACGCAACAACCCTTCCCAAATTTTGCCTCTTTACAAAGAACTGGCATTCAGCAGTATACTGTCTATTAACAGTAAGGTTCTCATCAGTCACCATGGCTAAAAGCTATAGTTATATCCCTGGCGTGCATTTTCCCCCTAATACTGTTTTAAACCAACCTAAAGCAGTAGCCATTACCACATCTCTTGGCCGTGACTTCTACAAATTAATTATACATTCTGTTAAATGACTTTCTTTTTTCAGTTCTGAATTTATCGACAATCAATTTCACTGGGTGACCTGAAAGAAAACCAAGCCAAAATGTATGTGTACAGATACTAGCACTTTTACTACACATTGCATTTATCAGAATTGTGAAACTTGATGCATTTTTTGCATACTTGAAATAAATGCAGGATTATAATTTATGATTGTTTAAGGGAGGCAATTTAATTCAGATGACAGTTGTATGTGCTACTGGGTTTCATTGTCCATCTGTACTTTGAGTATTTTGTACACTTTTATTGATGCTATAATATTAATCCCTTTTAAAAATCCTTGGGTGACCTTCAGTTATCTTACCAGAAAAAAGGGGGGGGCTCTCTCTCGGTCAACTTCTGTGGCTGGCAATATACATTTATTAAAATCCTCTTCCTGTGAAATTAATCAAGCAATTCTAAAGCCTGCTCTGTTAGGCTTGCACTATAGAATGGATGGGGGGGGGCAGCTAGGCCTTTCAGACTAAATTTTATTAATTATATTTTATGAACAAAAACACATATATACACACAAGCAAAAAGACACAAAATAATAGATTTACATGTGTTTTAAATACTAGTGAGTCATTCATTATTGTTTGTATACTTGCCACATTTTAATTCTGCTTTCCAGCTCCACATTGACTCCCAAAGTTACTAATAGTACTAAAAGACCATGCCATTAATAAATGAATAAATAACCAATTATTCTTTCTCCAATGCGATGCACAATTTATATACAGGCCTTGCTACTGGGAACGGTGCTGTGGTGGCTCAAAGGTTAAGACGCTGAACTGCAGACTGGAAGGCCGGTAGTTCAGCAGTTCGAGATTCTAGTGCCACGTGACAGAGTGAGCTCCCGTCTCTGGCCCCAGCTCCTGCCAACCTAGCAGTTCAAAAGCAAGAAATTGCAAGCAGATAAATAGGTACCGCTTCGGTGGGAAGGTAACAGCATTCCATGCGCCTCAACGTCTAGTCATGCCAACCTCATGATCTTCAGACAATGCTGGCTCTTCAGCTTGGAAATGGAGATGAGCACCGCCCCCTAGAGTCAGATTCGACTAGCTTTTGAGCAAGGGAAACCTTTACCCTTTACCTGTACTAGTGGAAAGCAAATGGCTTTTCAGAGATGAGCAAAGGTTTTAGTCAGATCTCTTTGGTCCAAGGCTGGCACATCTTAAATATTGAACCATACAGTAAGCATCCATGACCAACATTTTCTCATGACCCCAAGGTAATGCCTGAAATCTCTTTTTATGAGTTAAAAAGTTTCGTTCTGAAAGCAGTTCAACTCTTCCTCATCAACCCAGTTTTGTAGTTTTAAGAAACATCTCTTTTTTAAGCATTTCTATCTTTAAAATGATAAGACTGTCATAAAGTTCCACCGGAACACCTATCAAGCTGATAAAAAATACACAGTTCATGAAATATCAAACAAATAATTATGGAGGCCTGATTTAAACAAAAGGCAATTCTGGAAGCCATCTCCTAATATCTATAAATGTTGTGAATGGTACACTTTTAAATGGAGTTAATTTAAAAAATGTGCACTTAGATTCTGTGACTCTGGCTGAGGACAGACTGGCGTTTCACTCCGCCATGTCATGGAAGTGGGGCATCCTGGGGGTGAAGTGTCCTGGAGCTTGCTGTTCACACTGCACGTAGTGCAGCGCAAGCAGTCCGGGGAGGAGGCGGCCCACAGAGTTCACACTGCGGGCGGCTCCTGGAGGCGGCACAGCGCACAGCTGTGTGCTTCCGCATGCGTTCGCACCCGCCGGAAGCAGGAGGAATGCACGCCCAGCCGGCTGGCCACCAGTTCCACCTGGTGTACGGCTGAAGCGGGAGCACAGTGCCACAGGACCAGGTAAAAACGGCACGGCTCCGCCAATCAGCTGCGGCTGTGTGCACGGGCCTGCCTCCTCCGCTTGCAAAGTGGACATAATGCAGGCCAGAACGCCAGTCTGTCCTCAGCTTCTATAGCCAAATTCTACTACTGTTAAGTAGAGAAAATGCTTTTTGTAATAAATGAGTCAGAATTACTTTCACAGATCTTACTTTGACATATAAGCTATGGCAGAAGAGATCAATTATCATCAGCTTTATTCAGCCAGAGGTATACTTATGGTGCTCTTAAAGGGTAGACTTGCATGCAAATACCATGGCAATGTACATTTTATTTTACCACATTTGAACATATGCATGCAAAGGGATTGTCTTTGATACAGTCACATACCACATTACTACAAAGCACCCCTACATCTCTTTTTGTTTACAATAGTACCTCAACTATGTAGTGCTTTAAATTAACTAAGTTATGATTCTCATCTGCAGTACAATTATTCTTTCAGTGTAAGTGTCTAGGTATTATGTGCTTGCAGAAGAATCCTAAGATTGGTGTATATGGTACTAGGAATAAGGCCCATTGTGGAAATAAATACAACGGGCTCTAGAAAGAGGCTCTGGGAGAGTGCCCCGGCCTTGGGCACTCAGTGTCAATTTGATGTGGCAACCTCAGCAGGATATAATGACACAGAGTCCTCCATATTCTCCAGGGGAAGATCTCTGCCATCTGAAGAGCAGTTGTAATTGAGCATGAGCTCCATTCCTCCCCTGGAGATTGGCAACAATGGTTCCCCATGAGGGAACAGGTGGTTTGACGGGTGGAGTTGATGGCACTGAACCTGTCTGAGGTCCCACCCCTGCTGAAACCTCACCCACTCCAGGGTCCACCCCTCAAATTTCCAGGAATATCCCCACCCGGAGTTGGCAACCCTACCTCCCAGCCAACCATCAATGTATCATTATCTGCCCCCTGGCTTCAGCTTTCCATCTCCTCTCCCCTTCCCCCTAGAGAGCAGTTGTAATTCTGAGTGATCTCCAGCCCCCACCTGGAGATTAGCAACAATGGTTCCCTATGAGGGACTCACTGGCTCAAAGAGTGAAGTCTATGGCCTTATACCTGTCTGAGGTCCCACTCCTTTTCAAACCTCAGTCTCCAGGCTCCATCCCTCAAGTCTCTAGGAATTTTTCACCTGGAGTTGGCAACCCTATTTCCTTCCCAGCCAATCATCAACCTCACTTTCAAGTTTCCATTCCCCCCCCCCACACAGCCTCCACCGTACTCTGAAGCCCTGACTGCTATGTCACATTGGCTGTCATAAAGGGTCCATCTCAGCAGGGTATAAGAAAGTAGAGTCCACCATTTTCTCCAGGGGAACTGATCTCTGCCATCTGGAGAGTACATAATTCTGAGTGATATCCAGCCCTCGCCTGGAGATTGGTAACCATACTTCCCTTGGTGGAAAAGTAGTCTTTCTCTGCAATGGGGACCGAAGCAGCTGACATCATTCTCCTCTCCCCCTTTTTGACTTGCACAACAACCCTGTGAGATAGGTTAGGCTTAAAGTCTGTGACTGGCTCGAAATCACCCACTCAGCAAGAACCTGGGTCTAGCAGATCCTGCTCTGAAGCACTGACTGCTACGCCTAGGGTAGCCAACCTGCAGGTGGAGCCTGAAGATCGCCAGGTATTACAATTGAACTCCAGACAACAGATCTTCCCCTCTTCCTTGTAGAAAATGACTGCTTTGGAGGGTAGCCTCTATGGCATTCTGTTCAGCTGGCCCCAATGAGTTTTCTCCCAAAGGCGTGGGAGAAAGGTGTGGAAAGGGGGTTTCAGAGAAGCAAGTTTGGTTGCCTAGCAATGGGCACTGAGGGGAAAGTTGCCAGCCCTGATGATGGAATAGGGTTCCCAACCTCCAGGTGGGGCCTGGGGATCTCCCGCTTTTACAATGGATCTCCAGCTAACAGAGATCAGCTCCCCTGGAGAAAATGGCTACTTTGGAGGGTGGACTCTATGGCATTGTACCATGCTGAGGCCCCTCCTCTCCCCAAACCCCACCTTCTCCTGGATCCACCCCCAAAGTCTCCAGGAATCTTCCAACCCAGACCTGGCAACCCTATGATGGAAATACCTGAAGATTTGGGGGGTGGATCCTGTGGAGGGCAGCATGTTTGGGGGTGGGGATGGAAGGACTCAGCAAGCTATAAGGCCTAAGGTCTACCCTCCAAAGCAGCCATTTTCTCCAGGGAAACTGATCTCTTTCATCTGGAGATCAATTATAACAGCAGGAGATCTCCAGGTCCCACCTGGAGATTGGCAACCCTAGGGGGAATTCAGCCACACAGCAGGGGTTGAAGGGAATGGTTTGATGGTTGCTGGCCCACCTCATTAGCCAGCCAGTCATGGTGGAGCTAAGCAGGAGAAAGAGCCTGAGGAATTTCACACAGCCAATATGTTCCATTTGAGGAACTCTTCAGTAACGGTTTCTGTCAGGCATTTTACACAGAACCGTATTAGTACCAGTTCCCTAACGGAACATATTGGCCCTTTCACACAGAAACGTGCCTCTCCCATTGGGGAAGCGTTCCTGAGCCAGTTTACCTTGAAACCTCCTCCTAAGCATTCTTCAGTTCTTTGTACTGGTCCTGAAGCGCTATAGGGTGCTGTGTGAAATGCCCCGTTTCTGACAGTTTATTCTGGGCATGCTAGCAGTGTGCGGGGGAGCAGATTATGCTGACAGTCCATTGTCTTTTCACTGACAGAAGCAGGCCACTGAGGGGACAGTTAGACCCACCTGGCAGTGGGCAGAGGAGAAGAGTGGACCCAGCACCCAGTCGGTCCTTCCCCTTTGCTGGCTCTCTCCAGACTGAGGCTGAGATGCTGGCTGGGGGTTCTGTGTGTGGGACTGAGGCAAAGCAGGGAGAGAATGCAGCCAGTGGCCAGGGACCCCCTTTTGAGTGGCAGTCCATCCAGCCAAATGATTTTGGCACCCCATAGAATCTTGAAAACGGCTTTATATAATAGGAAAGATGGCCACCACATCTCAGCTACTTTAAACTCTTCCCTGTGGCATCTGTTCCCATGTGGCAATAGCCTGTGTGGCAGAACAGGCCTGCGTCAGCTGGCAGACGCCACTCTGCCCACCCCTCCTTTGCTTGATCTGGCACCTGAAGGGGCAGTTCTTCTCTACTACTCTGGGTATGGCTGCTACCACTGTCCCTCTCTCTGCGACTCTGGTTAGGCGGGACAGACTCCTAACCTGCCTCTCCACAGTTGCCAGGAACCCACCCTGGGGCTTCCTGGGACTCTTCAGGGCTCCCCTGGAGCATTGGCAACTGGCCATTTTGCCCATTCTCTCCTCCTCAGGGACTCCCTGACCCACTCCTGGTGTGTCCAAGCGGCTGGGGGACTAGGTGGTACAGAGGGATCTCACTCCTTTGTCATTGGAAGAATTTATTTGAAAACACTGAACTATTTACAGGCAACAGAGAACTGAAGAATCAAAAATAAATGTAACAAAAACCGCTCCAGCTTTCCCTTTTCTATATTCATACCCTATCTAGTCAGCAGGGCGGGCACACCACTTCATTTAAGGGGAGACGGTCAGGTCTGCATCTCTCCCAACATGGCCTCTCTGCCTGCTGCAGATTCCCACCAAACCATCTGACAGGCTTCAGACTTTTCCACAGACGTTTTTCCCTTCTAACAGACTCACTTCCTGCCCAGGAACTGGCTCTCCCTCCTGCAGCATTTTGGGGCAGATCTCCTCATAGCCTTGATGGATTTCCTGTCCTCAGATTGCTGGTTGGAGACAGGAGGAGAGAGGGGATGAGGAGGAGACTAGGCCAAGGTCTGCCTAAAGTTTGATGGCCCCCTCCTATCCAGCCCACACCATCCACAAAATGGCATTTCTCCACAGCCTGTGACATTCATATGCATTAGCTCAGTTTTTACCATGGAAAAACTTTATCTTTAAAGTGCTACTGGACTCCAAATTACCTCAGTGTATGGATCAGGTAATTTTCTTCATATCATTCTAATCACTAGTTACTTACCCATGAGAATTTTAATTTTATTAAAGAAGTAAAACTGGAGAACATCCAAAAACTTAAAACCATTCACAAACACCAACAATATACAACAACAAGAAGAAAAACAAAAAGGAAAAGGAAAAAGAAAGAAAGAAAGAAAAGAAAAGAAAAAAGAAAGGCAGTCTTTAAGCAGCATCTGGACAAAACTTGCCATGGATACTCTAGGCTGATCCTGCATTGAGCAGGGGGTTGGACTAGATGGCCTATATTGCCCCATCCAACTCTGTGATTCTATGATTCTATAAAAGGCTTCTAATTTTCTCTACAATGCACATAATTTTGATTACAAAATTTTCCTTGTGGATATATAAAATCAAGGACTTTCTCTCTTTTTCTTTCCCCTTAAACAAACTTCTTATTTAGAAAATCCACAAACCATCAAGCCATCGGTTTTTTATACAAAAAGCAAATCTCTAATAAGTAAAGTAATTATCTAATCCCTAACCAATACTATAAATTTAGACACAGTTACAAAGTCCAACATCTTCTCTAGCCATTCTTCTACTGTAAGTATTGTCATTCATTTCTATTACTATATGTATATCATTTTCACTGCCCTAGTTAAACATAAGAATAAAACTCCATAACTTCTTTCCAACTGATGGTCCATTAAACCTAACAAGAAAGACTGGTTTCAGCTATATCTTAGTCTTTAGAATCTTCTGTAAATTCTGTATTTTGCCTTTGTAGAAAATTGGCCAAAAGTAATATAATCCCCTCTCTGAAATCTTCGTCAGTTTCTTCTTAGACACCTCTCAGTTTCAGACAATGCTCCTTTCCCCTCAAGTCCATAAGGACTAAACAATCCAAATTCCTTTTCAGTTTTATTTTTTACAGCAACCACTTTATTTGCTTAACTTCTTCTCTAATACGCCCTATTGTTCCTTCAAGTTCTTTCACATTTCTTGTTTAGATTTCCCAAGACATTAATTTCTTCTCCCCGAAGCCTTTATCTTGTTTCCAAGATTCTCTCTTTTACTCTCTATGCTGTGTCCCATTTATTCAAGTAATTTCTACATTATATCTGATGTGACAGTTTGGTCTGATGAACCTTTCTTGTCAGGATTCTTTCTGGGACTCATTATAGAATAAAATTCAAAAAGCAAAAAGATAGAAATAGAGAGAGAACATTTTCAAATAAAATAATTTCACTTTTAACATTCAGCAGTTTGTATTTTCACCATAGCAACCAAGGTCAAATAATCCCAGAATATCTCAGAGTCTTATATTCTATTACGTATAATTATCCAATAACAAGTAATCTTCTTATGTAATTATAAGAACAGTCTCATGGCAGATTTGTCTTCACAGTAAAAAAAACTTTCACACATGCATACTTTCATGGAAAATAAAATTGAAGATTAAGAATTAGGAATGGGAAAATAATTAATCCCTCATCCATTTAGCTTTCCTAATTTCTTTTCTAGCTTTCCTGTTTTTTAAAAAAATATATATTTATTTTTGCCAAAGTTAATTTTTCAGAAAGTTCTTTTAAGATCCCATGAGAGAAGTTACCTTAGCACAGGTTGTCTCTCTTGTATTCAAGAAAATCTCTCTTTGGCTGTGGATAGTTATGTCCATAAATCTTAAGAAGCAGAGGAGGTCAGGCTTTCATCCTTATCAGGATTCCAAATGCAGCCGGGAACAAGATTGTAAATTCAAGACTTCAGATTGCTTTAAGTCGGGAGAAGTCTGAGCCACTGCTCAGCAGAAAACACCCAAAGAGCAATCTAAAGAGGTATGTGTGGTTTATATCTTTGATCTCCCTTTAATCTAGGGAGTATTTGCCCATCAGAGAGCCCTCCTAGTCAGTAATTAGCTGTGTTGTGTCTTCTTGTGAAGACATCAGCCTGCCATTACATCTCCACCGGAAGTCCTGATCACTAGTTACTTAGAAGGGCCAACAACAAGGCACAGAGGTCGAGGCCTTCCCTGACATCACCTCCTGGCACTGGTATTCAGCAGTTTACTGCCTGTGAATGTAGAGGCTAGTTGCCATAAGTAGTAGCCACTAATAGATATATCCTTCATGAATCTGTCAAATCTCCTTTTAAAGCTGTCTATGCCTGTGGCCATCACTACATCTTCTGGTGCACCAAGCCTGAGTCACAGCAGCCTATAGTAAATTGCTATTATATTGGTGGTATGTATTATGAAGCTTTCAATAGTAAGAGTGTGCACAAACACACAAGCTTAGATCCTGTGGTAAATTTCTACTATCAGGCAAAGAGCTATTTTTTGCCAAGTTTCCTCAGCTGCAAATCTATGACTCACTCCTCATACTTAGCTGGAGGTGGGTAGAGTCCTGTATTTCACAGGACAGTATTACAGGGAACATTCTGAGCTACAGCAGAAAGTCCTGTTTGGCTAACAGGAAGCCTTTTCATCAGTGGAGTTTCAATGTGGGATCCAGCTCCTGTACTTCTATCTGTACAATACTGTCATGCAGGCACATGGAATTTATTCTAATTCCACATTCTTTTTCTCATCAGAGCTTGGAGACAGACTCTAAAGAGCAAGTCAATTAGCATTTTATTGAACATAGACAAGCCCCCCCACTTCCATTTTTATTCATCTACTTTTTTTCTCCCAGTGCATTCTGCAAATTGTAATCATCGTCTCCTTCATCATCATTATTATTATTCAAAACATTTCTATGCTACCTTTCCACCTTTCACCTGTCCTAATGTGGAGAACATTAAAACATTTTGACATTAAAACAACATGTCATATAAACATGCCAGAACATCTGGCATAATGACATAGGGAAGGTTCAGGATAAAACCACTTAGCACAAAGTCTAAAACAACATCACACCACCACTTGCTGGAGATAACACTACAATAAATTATGCAACTTAGAGTTGCCAGGTCCCTCCTGGCCACTGGTGAGGGGTGGAAGGGTAGAGTTGCCAGTTCCAGGTTGGGAAACTCCTGGAGATTTGGGGATGTAGACTGTGGGCGTCAGGGATCTCAGTGAGGTACAGTGTCATAGAATCCACTCCTCAAAGCTTTCATTTTCTCAAGGGGAACTAATCTTTGTAGTCTGGAGATGAGCTGTAATTCTGGGGGATCCCCAAGTCCCACCTGGAGGCTGGCATCCCTATACACAGGGGTCCTTTCGTAGAAAAAGAGGTGCAGGAGCTCATTAGCATAACTCATTAGCAAATGCCACATCCCCTGACATCACTGGAAGTGTGTCAGACAGGGAATGTCAGTTTCAGCTCCATTATACCCTATGGGCCATTGAAATCAATGGCAAAAACTCATAGGGTATATGAGGGGCTGGAGGAAAGGGGGTTTGAGGGAGAGGCTCCAAACTTGCAGGATAGCTGCTGGGGCCTCTCCCTGAAATACCCACCAAGTTTCAAAAAGATTGGACCACGGAGTCCAATTCTATGGGCCCCCAAACAGGTTGCCCCATCCCCTCCATTGCTCTCTATGGTGGAAAAAAATGTTACTTTTTCCCACCATAGAGAACAACGGAGGGAATGGGGGCAACCTATTTGGAGGCCTGTATAATTGGACCCCCTGGTCCAATCTTCTTGAAACTTGGTGGGCATTTGGGGGAGAGGTCCCAGAAGCTACCCTGCAAGTTTGGAGCCTCTGCCTCAAACCCCCTCCCCTACAGCCGCTTTTAAAGAGAATCTGATTCGGCCCATGGCTGCCCTACTGCTCCTCCTCGCTCTGGCCCCAAAGGACCCCTGCCTATACAATATTCAAGTAATCAAATTAAGAGAAAACTCATCTAGGCTGAGGACAGACTGGCAGCTTGCCGTGACATAGTGCCACCTCTAATTGACCCATTTTAAAATGTTGCGGGCCTTTAGAAAAAGCTCATTTTCAGAAAAGTCAGTTTATGTTGATTATTCAAACTATGCCATACATCAGACTTGGGAGTGAATTTGTCATTTTATTGCTAAATCATTCAGTTATTAAACTGCTTAATGATACATGGAGGACAAAATACAAACCTCACCAAGCATTTTCAATGTATTGCTTTTCATTACCTCTACTAAATGAGGTGTTCCTGTCCTCTCATGTTAACACAGGACAGTCATCTGTGAAATTCATAAAACTGAAAAGGGATTGTTACTGCCCAAATACTCCATTGCTTATGTCAAATTCTTGACAACATGCAGCAGGAGCCTCATGCTAAAAGACGCATGGGCTCACTTTGTATGTGTGTAAGGTGCTGGCAAGTCATAACAGACTTATTGTGACCCCAGAAAGAGGATTTTAAGGCAAGTGAGAAGCAGAGGTGGTTTTCCATTGTCTTCCTCTGCAGAGCCTCAACATAGCCACTAAGACAGATGAAAATTCCAGTGTCAGGAGATAAAATAGTAAATTAGTAAATAGTAAAATAGTAAATAGGACAGGCCAGCTTTCACAAACTTCTAGAAGGGCAAGAGTAAGGCACTTCTTTGGGTAAGGAATTCCACAGTTTGGAGGATGCAACCAAAAAGTCCCTGTCCCATATACCAACCAACCTCAAATTGGTCAGTGTGGATAAACCAAACAGTCACTGGAAGGCAAACTTAGATCAGGGACAAGGTCATATGGGTAGAGACAGTCCTTCAAGCAACTTGGTTTTAGGCCATTCAGGGCTTTCAATATCAGAACTTTATAAGCTGTGCATTTTCATAGCACTTGTATAATATGGTCACCTCAGCAAGTTCATAAGAACGCTCATAAACCCAGTACAGACAACATATCTGTGGGCTGGGCCAACTTGCTCTGAGGGAAAAGAGGAACAAGCAAGCTAGCCTCTCACCCACAACTATCTACACTGGACCTGCTCCTTTCTTCATGCATTTACACAAGTGTAGGGACGGTGCCTGCATATGTCCAAACTGTACATGTGTGGTCTTCATCCTTGAGATTGAGTACCTTCATTCTTGATCATTCCCAATCTGATACAATCTAGCTGCCAGTTTACAAGAACCAAGGAACACTGGTTGTGGCTTCCTCTAATGCTTTCCATGAATTCTAAGATTGTATTTTAATGGACTAGCAAAGTAGCTTCTGAAATACAAATTAACTATGATAGAAAGTAAGCAAGCAGAGACTGTGCTTGATAGAAATATTCCCAACACAGATGTGACTTCTTGTGTAATGGAATATAATAAGCATAATTGCTTGATATAGTAAAAAACCAGACATAAAAGCTCTGAATACACTGTACCTAGTACTAGCACTATTATATTTTGTTTTAAAAATGGCTGGGATTTTTTCCCCTATAGGTCAGTTGCTAACTAAACTGGCAGAGGCCTTGCCTGCAAATCTGAGTTAGCATGCCATTACATTTTAGAAAATGAAATGAACAATGTCTGCATTTCACGAGAAAAGCTATTACTGCTATTAAACCATGGGCAGAAATTTCTCCTGGTACATAAACTTGAGGAAAAACCATGAACTAACTATAAGGTACATATTAAGGTGCTAAATACAAATTACACTAAATGATACATAAATGAAGTTCTTCTTTTTACAAATGTACCAATAAAAGCCTTCCATTAAAAAAGCAAAAATACTTTTTAAAAAATAAAAGTGGAAGATTTACCTAAATAAGGTGAGCAGAAAGGAACTCAGATTCTGGCAAAACAAATGTAAGTTTAAAACAAGACAAGCAAAAAGAACAAGCATGTGGATAAGAGTAATCTGGTGCACATTTTGAAAAGCTCCTTCATGAAAGATGACAGTCATGAGGAAAGCATGGGACAGCGGTCATCAGATGAGATGACAGGTCTTCTTATGGATTAAAAACTGTTAAATGACAGGAAGCAGAGGGTAGGAACAAATGGACAGTTCTCACAATGGAGGGAAGCAAGCAGTGGGGTTCCACAAGGATCAGTATTGGAACTAGTGATATTTACTTTGTTCATAAATGTTTTGAAATCAGGGTGAGCTGTGTAGTAGCTCATTTTACAGATGATATGAAAGCATTCTGAAAACCAAAGCAGGCTGTGAAAGAGCTCCTGTGTAGCTACAGGCTGTGAAGAGCTACAACTGTGTAGCAAAAGAAATAGGTAAGTGTAAGGAGTTGCAGATTGGGAGGAAAATCGAACTTTAAAATGAAGTCTGAACTGACTGAGAAGGAAAGAGTTTTTAGGGTTATAATGAATTGCTTAATAAAAAAACATCCACTCAGTATGTGACAGTGGTGGGCAAGGACTCAGAACAAAACAACCGATACTGTAATGCCCCTATCGTGTGGGCTCATTTGGAATACTGTGAGTTCTGGATGTTGTATTCCAAAAAAACAAAACAAAACTGCAGAGCCCCAAAAATGCCCAGTAAGTCAACCAGGATGATTTAGGGTCATAAACCAAAATAATACACCATGTATACTTTGATGACTGACCTGCAGGTTTAAAATTCCCTTCTACTATGGACTTTTCAAAGAACAGGACTCTCTGTAACACTGAAAAATAGGCTGGATTTGAGGATTCAGGGAAAGACTACTGGTTTAGAGTTCTAGTCCAACTGCTCTTAAAGAGTCAGGCCTTGAAAGATAAGTAATATCTACAATGTTCAATTAAATACTCTGAGAGCACCAGTCTGTGAGGCAGGCCTCTCAGTCCCTATTTGCGACACGTGATCACACATGCAATCACATGCACAATTCGCTTTGACATAGGTGTGAATGCCAGGTAGATTAAAGGAATATGATCAGATGTGATAAGATGCCATCGGCAACCCATTTTGCTCTGCTGCACAAGCAGAGTTAAAAAAAACACCTCGGAAAGTCCTGCAGCAAATGGGTTGCTAGAGGGACTTTCCTGCGTCTGATCACCCTAGTGCACTCCCATGGCGTCGGGATAGTCTGATCAGGCTATCCTGACTCCGTGCCATTGTTTTCCCCCCATCGCAGTATACTCATCAGTGCACACCCCCATACATTCCATAGAGAGACCTCAGTGCAAAGGTGTGATTCATCGATTCCTTGTGTAAGTGGATCAGGAACAAATGGTTAAAAAAAACCCCGACTCACCCGCAGTTGTGTCTGATCACACAGTGGTGGGCTGTGCCCGCATCTACAAAAGTCTGTGTGATTGTGCAACTGCGGGTCAACTTACAATGGGGGAAATAGCCTCACTCCCCCCTGCTTTATCTTGCACGTATGACCGCCACCACTGTATAGCTAATTTTAAAAAAATGTTTGTATAGTATTTACAATTTAATAGATATTTATCTACTACAAAACACCATTGTGGGATTTAAATACAGGTTTTTACACAGCACTGGAGGTTAAAAAAATAACCCCCTAATAATAACCCCCTAAGAATGCCAAGCATCCTTATTACTTATTACCATAAACATACCATTGACTAGTAATGAAAATAAATGAGAGACCGGAAAATGCATATATATATACAAATATAAGAACAATGTGTGTAGTTCATGTTACAGACAGAAACAATTAATTTATAAGAAATACTGATTAATTTTTGAAAGAAAAATAAATATTCTAAAATGCCGATTAAATGGATGAAAGTAAGTGGACTGCTTTCTGGGCTAGGAACCCAAACTAGGCTTAAATACTAAAAGTACGATTGTGTAAAAATATAGCTCACTGATGGAGGAAAAGACTAACAGAATCTTCTAGGAATGTCTCATCACCAAATCACCAAAATGAATGGGAGCTGCACATCCCATTATCATGCTCTTGTACAGTTTCCATTTATCTCAATAAAGACATATCATTTCTTTTCTGGAAAAGTTCCCAGTGGGTTGTGATTTTGGATTTCTGACCATTAATATAATTCATAAAGGTGAAGGTTGTGAGTCTTAAGACTTTATTCTACTAACAGTAATAATTGACATTTCTCCTCACAACCTCAGAACAAAGACAGAAAAAGTTGGGTATTTCTGGACCATAATTTTGAAAATAATAAGTCTGAACTGCAATACAATTTCCCAACATTCAATACGGGTAACCTTTCTATTACAGAGAATGCTAGAGCTTAAGTCCTTATTTATTATTCTTATTTGGGCAAAACATTCTGTCTTTGATCTACAGTCCAGTACAGCACTTCTCCATACCTTCCTCCACACACAAAAGAAATGTAGAGGATGCCTGTCTGCAAAGCCATGCCCTTAATCTGGAATGCCTTGAACTGCCAAGCACCTGCCAATGCCAACCGTCTGAAATCCCAGCAATATATATGGCTAGTGAGGCAGAACTTCTCTTTGCAGAAGCCCTGCTGATTTTCTCTCAGCAGGATACATATTCCTGTAGCACATACTTAAACTCTATCTGTACTACTAACAAAATGCTGAGGGGGGAAAGTTAAAGACTATCTAGTAAATGTATGCACTTAAAAATCACTTTTTTCCATTGTGTTAACCCTTTCAATTGACTACACACATTTGGCATTGGGGTCAAAGTGACCCCAAATTACAGCAAAAGTAATGGAAACCTGATAGCCCTTTCAATCATGGAATTAACTATTATGAAAAAAGTCAGGCCTCAAGAGTAACTTTCTTCCATAAAGAAGAGTAAAATTTGGATTCATGGTCAAAAATATCCCTCACTGAAAACATCAAAACCCCACAAAAACATAAATAGGGTCAAATTGACCCTGTCATTTTTTAAAGCATAAAACACAGTTGGGAATCTGTAAAACTGTTTATTTTTAAGAAAGTAATAAAAATTTGAAAGAAAATAATCAGCTTAGTGGACAGGTGACTAGGGGTTATCTAGAGTTCCAGGCTGAATGGCTTCTTCAAGTCTGGAAAATGTGCAGAGGTTGAGTGGATGCTTGCAGAAATGTCTGGGCATGTCTTGCAGGGGGACAGAATGACCCCATTTCCAAAATGCAATATAGTTCAATATGAGCTTTGATAGAGCACAACAAAATCAGCTCAGTGGACAGATGGCACAGGGCCATTTAGAGTTCCAGGATCAATGGTTCCTTCAAGACTGGAAAAAGTGGGGTTCAAAGAATGCCTGCAAACATTTCTGGGCTTATCTTGGAGGGGGATGGAATGACCCCATTTCCAAAATACAGTTCAATTTGAGCTTTTCCATGTGTCTATGGACATAATGGAGGCTTTGACAGAGCACAAGCACAGGGCTTTTACCTGCTCCTACTATATACACAAAAATTCAGGTGGCAAATATTGGTTTCCCTGGGGGTTATTTCAATCCCCAATTCTAAAAAAAACCCCAAAGCCAACAAATGTCTACAGATATAAATTATGGAGAGAATTTTTAGTTTTCACTGTTTGCATCACCTTCCTATAAAATGGAGATAATAGGTGTTGGTCCATCTATTTAAACATGGGAACAGTGCTATAATTATTTTTCAATATTTGTTGGGGGTCACCAAAACCCCAACTATGATTATGCATAATACTTTCACTTTCAAGCCAAGTCTAATGGGGGCCAGAATGACCCCATTTACCTTTTGAGAAAACTCAAACTTTAAAAAGATAGGCAGGGGGGAGAAAAGAGAGGGACTTCAGGGCACTGCAGTTTATTGGAAAGAAAGCATAACAGGAGTTTGGTGGCTGTAGAAAGCTTTAAATGAGTAAACCAATTTTTTTTCATGACTTCTCTAGTCAAAAAGAACCCTGAATGCTTAGAAGTGTTAAGAACATAAGAAGAGCCCTGCTGGATCAGAACAATGGTCCACCTATTCCAGCATCCTGTCTCACACAGTGGCCAACCAGTTCCTGGGGGGTGGGCAATAACAGGGCATAGAGACTGGGGCCTTCCTCAATATTGCCTCCTGGGACTAGGATTCAGAGGGTGAATTCCACATTTGAATTACTTGTTGTGTAAAGCAGCAGGGCTTTTTTTGTAGAAAAATCCGAGCATGAACTCATTAACAGTATACGCCACACCCAACAGCAGAAACTCATTAGCATATTATGCCACACTTCTGGTAGCTCTCTCCCAGGATCGGCTTCCCCAGGTGCCCTGCGGCTTGCAGGGCACATGGGGAACAAAGGAAGTCAGTTTCTGGATCGGCTTTCCCAGGTGCCCTGTGGCTTGCGAAGTGCCTGGAGAATCCGAGGTGGGGAAGAGGCTGCAGGCATGGCCAACTAGAAAGCCAGCTGGAACTCTGTTCCTGTGAGTTCCTGCCCAACAATAGCCTTGTAAAGAAGTATTTCCTTTGTTATTTCAGAAAGGGCATGCTTATCACTTTCCTCAAATTTTAGGAGTACTGGTATTGTTTCTGAAATCTGTTTGGGGTTCATTTTTTTCAGGTTCAGCAATATCAGGTATCGGCAGCCATGTCCTATATGTGAACACCAGGGCTACCACCCATTGGAATCAATAGGAGTAGACCTATCTTCAGATAACAGGTTGATCATCAATTGGAAACTGTGAAAGCAGACTTGTCCTCCAGTTTCTGGTAGCCAGGTTAATTCCACTGTACTCGATGGGCAGTAGACCGAGTCTCCACTGAAAATAGTGCCAAAATAACCCAAAGCAATCAGTGCCTTGCTTTGTTTTGGGATATTTCTAATAGGAAAAGAAACAGAAACTTTGAAACTGGGTCACAGGCCAGCCCTTCCTAGTGACCACCCCTTCCTTTTGCATCACTCACTTTCTCTCCTCTTCTTTCTTACCAACTTCTCACATTCTTGCCTCCACCCTCTGTTTGCAGCAATAATGAAAGTGGAAAAGCCCTCTGGCAACTAGTAACATATGGTAGTCCCCGGAAGCAGGGAGGAAAGGCTGGAAAGTTGGCAGGAGCTGCTCAGCAGGTGAAAAAGCAAGAGGAGGAGAGAAAGAGGCATGTGCGTGAGTGGGCTCTTTTGGCACTGCTCCTTCAGTAGACTGACTTCTTGTGCAGAGCCCTGCAGCACATCACTGCCCTCTGCCTGCTGTAGGAGATGTGCCGCACCAGGCTTCTCATCACCAATCCCTGTGCTGACATCTACTGTTTCCTCCTTTCATCAACACATTTCCTCAACCTGGTGCCCCCTCCCCACAGCATGCAATGACCCAGCTGGCAGAAGAGAAGCAGGCAACAGACAGATGTCCCACTCTCAGGTACTCAACCTCAGAGGCTGCCTTGTGAATTCTTCACTCAGAAGAAGACAAGACTCTTTGTTATAACTCCTCCTCCACATGAATGATATGTTGTATGGATGGACTTGGTTGGTCACTGTAATGGAGATCTCTTAATTTCCATACTTGGACAATCAGTAATGTGTGGGTTAAATGTTTTCTCTTATCACAGTACAGGCACTGATGAAAGTGATTAAAGGTGGTATAATGCTCAGGGCTAAGTAGTCCTTTTAGGTTAGCAAACAGCTGTTGAGTAGCATCTAGCCACCCACGTGCAATGGATTTTACTTAGTGGTAACAGAACACTGGCTGTGGTCACACACACTAAATAATCCACTTTCAGTCCACTTTTAATGCACTTTCCAACTGGATTTTGCCGTTTCACACAGTAAAAATCCAGTTGGAAAGTGCACTGAAAGCGGATTATTTAGTGTGTGTCTGACCATAGCCCATGTGTGTTTTCGGAGTTTAGATGGAAATTAGGGACGCTGATTGGTTAATAAAACATATCCTGGTAGTTACTAAACCAAATTTCTTAGTAATCTTAGATAGAATTAGACTGAATAATGAAAAGGCTCCATATGAAAAGACTTTGGAAAGCCACTTGCCTGGGGGTAGCTATGTTCATTGTGCAATGTTTGTTGGTTTCTTTAAAACATTTGGTTGGCCACTGTACAAAATGGAATGCTGGACTAGATGGGTACTATGGTCATAGTTTACCTAAGGGTGCCAAAAAAAAAAACCTTGGGCCAGCCCTGGATGGATCACCATTACCAAGTAAATTTGGACACATATCAGAAAAGTTGAGAACCACTGGTTTAGATTACTCTAATATTTGAAATATGACCACAGTTTAGCTCAAACAGTAAACTAGGATACCATTGCTAACACTAAATGAACATCTATTGTCTTGGAGGTTATATTCAAGCATAATGTGAACTGACTAAAGCATGAAGTAGGCACTGCTCTTATTCCACAACTGCACTTGGAACAATCAGGCTGAAAACAACCAAGTTAATGTAGATATAAAAGCCATGAAGGTGAAAGGCCCATTAGGCAGGCTCTTTTATTTGAAGCTGAAAGAGACAGGTGTTAAACATTTGATCTGTTCACTGCTGTGATGGGGCTGCTCTCTTTATGCTGGATATGCTCCAGTAGTTAATGTGTTCTCATTAGCGTACAGTAGGTATGTCCTGGATGGCTATGTTCCTCTTAATGATCTCTCTGCATTAGAGTATAACCACCCAGGAAAGATATAAAAATACAATACTTGATCCACTTTCATTGCTGTCTGTTCACAACAACCTTTTTGTTGTGTGGTAACATTCCAGGATTTCATCTTCCCTTCAGCACTGCTCGTCCACTGCTCCGACTGGCTGAATTCCAGTGTTTGATCTCCTGTAGTTCAGTATTTAGCACTTGATTCCTCTATACCAATTTTGCCCCATCTGGGATGGGTGTATTCCAGAATTTAATCAATTCATCTGTCAATTAAGGATTACAGATTTGACTCTGCATATATTTACAGTGGACTAAATTAAATTTCACAAGCTTCAATGAGGCCAAACTGTTTCCCACTTGTTTTATCAACACTGCTGAAGCCGAAGCCTTTTTTTTTACTATCGTCAAGCATGTGTACAGATTGACTAGCAACTAAAGCAGAGAGATCCATACTGCCTTCACAAGTACTTACGCCCAAATAAAAAGTTAATAATTTTTCAAAGATACTCTGAAATCCAAAAAAATATTTTTTTTTTAAGGTAAGTAACACTGTAAGCATATGTGAAGTATGAGAAGATAAATTAGCATACAGGCAAAAGTATTAAGGGAGAAAGAGGTTTTCTTTTATTCCTAACTGTCTAATGCAGCTGTGTAGACTTCATTTAGATTAGCCCTAAGGTTTGTGTAAATTTGCTCTCCTAACCTGTTGTCTAAGTCTACTAAACTATTGTAGACACAAAAACTATTTGCCCTCTGACTATTGTTCTTGCACATTTACTGAATTTTCAAATTATGTTCTGAACCATATATTTAAACAAATCTTGGATGTTCAACAAAAACACATGTACAAAAAAGCTGCGAATTAACCACCTTTTTTTTTTTTAGTTTTGTGTTTACTCTTAACATTTTTTTCAGTTAGAACGGTTATTAATACATGGGAAAGAGACTTTGGGGTTTCTTTAAGTGAGAATGACTGGCATGAGGTCTGGACATCGTATGCATTCATCTCAGAGACACTAAATATTCAAAGTTTATCTTTCAAAATTTGGTCAAGATAGTATCTTACCCCACAAACATGGCATCATTTCTGTAGAAAGATTCCAAATGTCTGTTGGAAACAATGTAAACAGGTGAGATATTTCTATCATTGTTGGTGACAATGCCCAGTCATTCAAGGGATTTGGAGCAAATTCATAGGATACATAAGATTCATAAGATCTGTAATGTAAATTGATACACCAAAGTTTAAGCTCATTTCACCTTCATTGGTGCATTGCAACAAACTGGAAGAAGGATCTTTAACACTGTGGAAGGTTAAAACTTGGGATGTTATGGTAATAGAGATCTCTTTAATGGTTGACATTGCAGATTCAGATTCTAAGTTATCTCATTTTTGGACAAGTGGATGCCTCTTATTTGGAGGAAATGAAATGTCATAAAGACGGGGACATGTCCTCCAAATATAGGTTCCTTTTTCATGGTTATTAAATCTGTATCTCCTGTAACAGTATACAGGATTTTATTTATTTTAATTAGTAATATATATAAAATTCCCATCAAAAATTTGAGTTACTTATACAGCCATCCTACCAGCACTTTCTTAGAAGTAATTCCCATTGGAAAGACTTTAGCAGTATGGATTCTAATATTGCAGTTATTTAAGGATTGTACAAATTCTACCATGATTTAAAAGGGTATAATTCTCTCTAGGATTGTTCTCTAAGCAGACCTATTTAGTATTGCTCTCATTGTGATTCTTCTGATTTCAGAAGATATACTTCTCAGTGCATCCAGGAACAAAAAGAACAGTTTGTCTGAGCCTTTCAGCACTTGCTCAGAATATTAGTTTTCCTTTTGCAAAGCAAAAGAAAGAAAATCTTCTACTTCTCTAGATTCTATCAGGGCCATCATAAGAGTTAAAGCCTTCTAAGTCCAATGTCAATGGGTTTTGACTAGTAAAACTCTGCGCAGGAAAACACTGTACACATATTAAAGCAAGAGATTAAATAAAATGAATTGAAAAAAGAAGTACAGTAGTTGTTCTAACCTGTGTGCTTTTTTACTGCATCAAGAATTTGTATCCATTTGTTCATGTGGTGAACCGGTGGTGGCGG
The DNA here is from genome assembly GCA_029233225.1 of Lepidodactylus listeri. NCBI lineage: Eukaryota > Metazoa > Chordata > Lepidosauria > Squamata > Gekkonidae > Lepidodactylus > Lepidodactylus listeri. The sequence goes on from JARCFY010000012.1 coordinate 53,767,305, forward strand.
ACCAGTTGCAGGGCTTCTTGGATAATGCCTCCATATTAGATCCCTTCCAGTCCAGCTTCTGACCAGGCCATGGGACAGAGACAGCGCTGTTCACCCTCACAGATGACCTCTGGAGGCATCTGGATTGAGGCGGTATGGTGGTGTTGGTGCTGTTAGACTTATCGGTGGCATTCGACACGGTCGACCACCAACTACTGATCCACTGCCTTGCCGACGTGGGGATTCAGGGGCTGGCCTTACAGTGGCTTTCCTCATTTCTCCAAGACTGGGGACAGAAGGTAGCAATTGGGAAGCAACCGCCCCAAAGGCACCCACTAGAATGTGGTGTGCCACAGGGTGCAGTACTCTCCCCAACATTGTTTAACATCAATATGTGCCCCCTCGCCCAGATTGCCCAGAGGCATGGGCTGGGTTGTCATCAATATGCTGACGATACCCAGCTCTATCTGTTGTTGGGTGGCCAGTCAGACTCTAGTCTGGGAGATCTGGACCTGGCATTGAAAGCCGTGGCTGGCTGGCTGGCTTAGGCAGAGCCGACTGAAGTTGAATCTGATGAAGATGGAGGTCCTATGCCTGAGTCGGAGCAGTCCAAGGTTAGGGATCCCTCTCCCGACCTTTGATGGGGCACTGTTAGTGCCAGTGCCGGAGGTTAGGAGTTTGGGAGTGCTCTTGGACACCTCATTAATGATGGATGCTCAGGTAGCAGCCACTGCAAGATCAGCCTTTTACCAACCACGGCTGATTAAGCAGTTGGTTCCCTTCCTTGAATGCAATGACCTGGCTACAGTGATCCACGCATTGGTCACCTCAAGACTGGATTACTATAACGTACTCTACATGGGACTGCCCTTATCCTGGATCTGGAAGCTGCAGCTGGTGCAGAATGCAGTGGTGAGGCTGATATTGGGTCTTTCTATGCGGGAATTCAGCCCGCTTTGAAGGCACTGCACTGGCTGACTATAGCATACCAGATCTGGTTTAAGGTGCTGGTGCTTACCTATAAAGCCCTATATGGCCAGGGACCTGTTTACCTGAAGGACCGCCTCTCCCCATATGTACCCCAGCAAGAACTTCGATCTGGTTCCCAGAACCGCCTGGTTCTTCCAGGGCCCAGGGAGGCCCGATTGGCGGCAATGAGGGCCAGGGCCTTTTTGGTGGCGGCCCCATACTGGTGGAATGAGCTCCCGGAGAACATCAGGACCCCATGGGACCTTTTACAGTTCAGCAGGTCCTGCAAGACGGAGCTCTTCCACCAGGCTTATAAGTTGAGGCCGCCACGATATAAGAGCCCTGGCCCCAGTTACTGAAGAGCACTGCCTAGACCATCAGCACCAAGTGTTACTTGGTACCCTGCCTGCTGACGCCGCTCAGATTGGGGGGGGGGGGATGATGAAGTGCCATCTTGTACTGAAAATGTATAATGGTTATTGTATGTTTTTATATTCTGGTTTTATAGCCCACCATGAGGCAGGGAGGGTGAGATAAAAATCTAAAAAATAAAATAAAAATAATAAATATTTGTAAGGAGCCAATATTTGGTTACACCTCCTTCCTCAAGCAAGATGGCATTAAAATCATATAAACATATGTTATAAGAAATAAGGTTTTGCATGCCATTTGAAATATATTTACCAGCTATACTCTCAATATAAATGTAGTAAATAGCATTAAATAAGCTTAATTAAATTAAAGTTTGACATAGGACAGGGGTGGGCAAATGGCGGCCCGGGGGCCACATGTGGCCCGCCACAGAGTTTTTTGCGGCCCGCCAAGAAGATTTCAGGACTTCAAGAAAATTGAGCCTAAATTCAATTTGCTCTCTTATCCCATTTCTGCTGATATTGATACAGCACCTGAGGAGCTGCAGCTTGAACTTATTGACATGCAGTCAGATCACACTGTGAAAGAAATGTTTAATGCTGTGACATTAGTTGACTTTTACAAATCTTTGTCTGCTGAAAAAATTTCCATGTATGAAGAAATTTGCTGGGAAAATGCTCTCTATATTTGGGTCTACATATATTTGTGAGCAAAGTTTTTCTTGCATGAAGATCAACAAGAGTAAATATAGATGCTCTTTGACAGACATTAACTTGCAGGCTGTGATGAGAATCTCAACAAGCAATCTGATTTCAAAAAAATTGTACGAAAGTGTGATAGGGTACATTTGTCTCATTAAACTGATTCTAAAATTAAATGTGCTTGCAGCTATAGATGATATGAAATTAGCACAATAAATAAATTGAATAAAACTACCACTATTTTATTTAATTTATATTTATTGATTTTTATGATACAATTTATACCTTTTCTGAAATGCAAAGTTAACTAATGAATGCAATCATTTTAAAAGGTGCGGCCCTCCGCTAACCTCCGCTCCCACAAAGTAGCCCCCGAGCCAAAACAATTGCCCACCCCTGACATAGGAGAACAGTCAGAAGAAAGAAAATTAACAGATTTTGAAAGAAGGTGTGTGATGGACAGGTTTGGTTTTGCCTCTCCCTAAGAACAGCCAATGGGAGCTGAGAGAATGTTGGTGAGAGGGATAGTTGAAAACAGCCTTTAGTTCAATTGGGCTGAGTGAAACTGTGGCAGAAGAACAGCTAAATGCTAACTGGAAAATGGTCACATTGTAATGAAGATACCCAAATCCCAGAACATAGAAATAGCTCAAAAGGTCAGCTAAAAAGAAACTTTGTTAACTGCTACCTATTTTCTCCAATGTTATGTTTAAACTATAAATAAAAATTAACTTCTTGTTCATTTAACCCTGTGGCCTGGATATTTATGGTCTCAAAAACAAAGTATATATACACACACAATCTATTGGATATCTTAGCTCTGTGCAGTGTCTGAGTGAGGGGTGATTACTAAAGGTACTGTACTATCATGTCTGATGATATCTCTGTAAATGACAGACAAGACCATGTATGTGAAATGGCCATTGCTCGCTATAGATTTTAAAAGAGGCAAGACAGGTGGCAAACTGACTGCCTGACCTACCTGTAATCCTGAACTGTGTGACAGAATGTGTAGAGGGTGGTAGGGACTCTGAGTGAAAAGGGTGTCAAAAGGTCTTTCAAAACACAACTCTTCAGCTGAGCAATAAGAAGTGATTCCTACTTCCCCCACAACATTTTCCTACATCGAGATAATCTACAACTGCAGAAAATACATCTTCATATTATTTTCATGCATGATATTGTATAAAGGTATACATCAGGAATAGCCAAATATTCACCAACACCAGCTTACCATGAAGCAATTTTCTTCTGGCTAAAGTTTTGGACAGATAATCTGCAGCACCTAGCACCTTTCTGGCTGTTCCTTGTTATGCCATATTTTTATTTCTGAGACCACTAAGCAACCACTATATGCATTAGCAAATGTTCAGTTTATACACAGTCATATCATATCATGAGTGTACAATACTATACTGTATGTAACAATAAACAGCATGATTCTGTGCAAATGTAAACAAACTGAACTTGTGCAAACACATCCAGGACTTCCCTAATTGTAACAGAGGCAGAATGGCAATGGAGACTACCTGGTATCTGTATCAAGCACTCCTGAATTATAATAAATTTCACCAGTTTACCCTCAGGTAATTGGTTCCATTGTCAAACTGCATGCACTGTTAGGAAATTTCTCTTAATGTCCAACTGAAATCTACCCTACCGTTTCTTAAATCCATTAAATTTTGTCTTTGCCCTCGTCATGTGACTGCCCTTCAGGCATTCAAATACTGCAGTTACATACAACTTTTTTTCTCTTTCTCTCTCCACACTAAAAATACCCCTTCCCTTCCCTTCAACCTGTCCTCATAAGATGCTTTCCAGATCCCAGCATATTTGTGGCTCACCTCTGAACCCATTCCAAACTGTTGAAATCTTTCTTAAAGTGTGGTGTCCAGAACTGGACACAGTTCTCCAGATAAGGTATTAACTAGCACAGCATAATGTAGAACAACTGTTTGTCATGGATTGGATACTTTTATTCTATTAATGCAGCCCAATATTGTACAAACCTTCCCCCCCCCTTTTTTTTTGTAAACTCATCACACTGCTGACTTATGTTCAGCTTGTGATCAACTGCAATCCAGAGATTCTTTTCATGTGTACTACTTGCCGATCCAAGTATTCCCCATCCTATACCTGTACATTGTTTTTGCCTAACTACATTGTTTTTGCCTAACTTTGCATTTGTATCTGTGGAATCTCATTTTGTTAGTTTCAGTCTAGCTTTCCAACTTATCATTTTGGTTTTTACTTCTGTCTTTTTAAGAAGTCCCGCAGGAGAAGGCTAAACAACCATACAGTGCTCTCTTTCCTAACAGTCACCCTGTGTACCATGATGCCTCAAACAATTTGCCAAGGTTCCCCCCACATCCCCATGGATGGACTCTTAAGATGCTTTCTTAAAGGCCACATTTACATGATGCACACTATGTCCTTGGGGTATACTTTAAATCCAGTGCCATTGGTTGACAGAGACTCAGCTCAGAAGAGCAATGGTATTGTACTGTAAAGTTTTTTTAAAGTTCATGTCCATTTCATCAACAAACAAATGTGCCAATAGAAGTTTCCTTTTTCTAAGGCAGACCACACATGCATGACATTAACCCTTAAACATCAAAATATTCAAATTCCATTTAAAAAGCAAGGAACCTCACCTCAAAATATGGGGTTGAATATAACCAGCTTTTTAATTCAATTTTGCCCAATTCTTCTGTTTACTACAGCATCATTCCACATGGTTTTTTGTACATGTAGGACCCATGATACCTAGCATAGCCTTTTTTGTTGGTCAAAGAGAACTACTTCTTTCCTTTCCAGCAACTGGTTGGATACAATCATTAGATCATTATTGAAAACTAGGTAAAGTCATATGTTAAACTCATTATTTTTCAAAGTTTGGCACTTTTAGCAACCATAAATAGACGCAGTGAACTCACTGTCTGTTCTGTGTAGCTTATGAGTAGGATACATCCTTGAATAAGCATCATTAAGCAATATCCTCTCAGATAATCAATAGTAAATTATTACCCAGACAAATACAGTGCTATTAGAAACCTTTAAAAGATGTATACATTTTTAATGAAGCATTCCAAATTCACAATAACAGTCATGCAGATTCATTATGCATTATAAACAGTGTTAATGCAAAAGGGGAAAATGTGCTAGTTACAGCATACACATTACCAATTTAATAAAAGCATGGCTTGAATATATATGTAAGTTACTTCCCTCAACACACAGCAAGGAAACACAAATATGGTGATTGACAAGAGCCTGAAAAATTGCAGTTCAACAGTCAAAACACTAAATGAGGTAGTGTTGCGGTTAATAGCTTAGCCCATTTTAAACTAGTGGATCAAAGCTATCAAGAGCATTTATACAGGCTTAAGCAGTTTCAGATTGTGGTGTTAGCAAAAATTCTGCTTCCAAGTGCCCCACCTTACTTATTTATTTGGAATATTTCTAGGAGTCCTGCTGGAAGGAGCTTATAATTAAAAACACAATATTTTTAAAAGTTGCTAAACAACAACTCCTTAAAAACCAAACCACTGGATATAAGTAGCATAAAAACTGAAACTCAGAAGCAGACCATTAAAAAGTCAGTAAGATAAAACCCCTTATTAAAATCCTAGATACAAAAATATGTTTTTAACCTGGTGCCTAAAAGAAAGTAAAGTAGGTGCCAGGCGATTACCAAGAAGGAGAGTGTTCCAAGGGTGAGGTGTCAATGAAAATGCCCTCTGTCTAGTCTTCACCCACACATCTCTGAAGGCAGGGAGCAGGGCTTGAGAGCCAAACAGTAACTGGTGAGCTGGATACTAAGGAAAGAGAAGGGCCTTCAGGTACCCTGGCCCCAAGCTGTTTAGGGCCTTAAAGGTAAGAATCAGCAATTTGAATTCTGCCTGAAAACAGATGGGTAACCAGCAGTGTTCCCACTAAACTGCACTAGCTTGCACTGGCGCACAAACTTTTAGCCCTTAGCATACAGACTTTTGGCTCAGTGCAGGGTGACAAAATGCTACTGTTCCTACTTCCCCTAATAGTAGAACGCTGGCAAGGGAGAGCGGGAAGGGCAATGAGGAAGTGAGCAATTTGGGTACTTAGCCAGAGGCATAGAAAATAGTCAGAAGTTTGCAGTCGGCCAGAGCAGGAGCTGCCTATGAAGGGCTGCACCTAGGCTCAGTGGCCCATTGTACAAGCACCGCTGAACCCTCAGGACACACTCACTGCATCTTGTCCACTGCTCGACTTTAAGGCAAGAGCCACATTCAAGCCATGGGGAGCACAGCCTAAATTAGAAAGTGAACCAATCCAGGCCCCTGAGAAAGTGGGGGATGCCAGGAAAAGAGCTGCTCCACATTGTGCCACTGCTTCTCTCCCAGCTTGCACCTACCTGCCTGTGTGGTGTCTTCTCAAGAAAAGCAGAGGTGCCCTGCATGGGAGGGGCATCCTTCAAACCACTAGGCTGGGTTTTAAGGAACTTGGCACCTCCTGCTACAGTGGAATATTCAATATCACCTTCTGGACCCGACCCATATATACGCCTACCACCTAGCCTAGGGCAAGCAATCAGACGGGGAGGTTTCAGCTAGTTGGGAAATGACAATTTATACTGTTGCCTGTGAAAAAGGAAGGAGATGTCCTGGAATGGTCATCCTGCCTGGTTGCTTTAACTAAGGTGGTAGGGGGATTGCTTCTGAGCAAGCAGCCTGTAACTCTTGGGAGTGGCTTTTCATCGGCTGAGGACAGACTGGCAATCTAAAGCGGGGCAGGCACGCTTCGCAAACGGAGGAAAGGAGCACGTTCAGACATGCGCATCTGTCTGTCGGCTCCCAGTCGCTTTCCTTCCGCTTTACCCGGACACCGGTTTTTCCCGGTGTTCAGGGGCCCTCCTCCGCATGCCTCCCGCTTCCAAACAGTGTGAACTGGAAGAAGCGGGAGGCATCCGGACGAAGTGTGAACGCACCGGCAAAAAGTTTTGCGCATGTGCGCATGTGCGCACATGCGAAAAACATCAAAGGAAAACAAAAAAAAGTGCAGCGGCGCACGCGAGCCGCACGCGCTGGCTATGCAGCAGTCTGAACGCTCCGTGGCAGTCTGAACGCTCCGTATCGCCGCTGATCCGCATTGCTCTGGCCAGTGTGAACGGCCAGCTCCGTGGGTTTTTTCCCCCGCTCCAGTTCCCTCCGCTTTGCCTCCGCTTCAGATTGCCAGTCTGTCCTCAGCCATCTAGCCTAGGTAACAGTGCAAGATGAGTGTTTTAGGTACTATTAAGACGCCTGTTTAATTTTGCTGTTGACTGATTAATGCGGCTACCCTCTGGAATTACTTCCATGGAGTTTGTCCCACCAAATTATTAGAAGATCCATAGGCTCCTTTCTGCAGCTACAATGACTGCACAAGGGCATTTCCCTTTATATTTTTTAAATGCTCATATGAAAAAAGTAATGACAAAATACGACCAATTTTTCTATCATTAGACTTACTATTCCAATATAATATAGAAAAGGACCATTTTTCTATAAACTTCAAAGAAATATATACAGCAATCTTGTGTCACTTGAATCTGTTGTACTTGAGTCTCTCAAACGTCTATGTATAAATTTCAGGATGTTTTTTTTTTTTAAATCTATCTTCCAAATATACCAAGCAGAAATAGATGGAACATTTTTCTATTTCCATTAAGTGGCTATACATAATTTGACTAGAACATGCAGATTTACAACCATTTCCCTATTGCTGTTGACAGTGCTGCTTTTTCAAAAAATGCAAAGGTAACTATTTGTCCCCAAGGGATATGATATCTATTTAATTGATAAATTAAATCTAACTGCTTCCAGAAGGATTGGATCTCAGGGCAAGACTGAAATATGTGTGAAGAGAAACCTTTAAAAAGGCCCTCTGGTGCAGTGTTCCTGCTAAACTGTGCTAGAATGCGCTGGCGCACAAATTTTTAGCCCTTGATTCTGTTCTCAGTTATAATGTTCAAATCATTCTTAAAATATAGTTTAAAAGAATTCATTCTGAGATTTTTTAAAAGGTTACAGTAATAATCTTTTAAAAATAATTTACATGATAGTCAAATGTAGGTTCATTCACAACTTTAATGCTAGTAGCTCCTTTTACTCACGAAGCAGAATTTTTGTTCACAACCAGGGCTTTTTTGGTAGAAAAAGCCCAGCAGGAACTCCTTAGATAATAGGACACACCCAACAGCAACAGCTCATTAGCATATTAGGTCACACCCGTGACAGCACAGGATTGGCTTCCCCAGGTGCCCCACAGCTTGTGAGGTGCATGGGGAACCCAAGGGAAGGAACGCAGTTTCTAGGTCGGCTTCTCTAGGCGCCCCACAGCTGCAGGGCACCTGTGGAACCCAAGGAGGGGAGGCAGTTTAAACTGCCTTCCCTCCCTGGATCGGCCTGGCTTTCCCAGGTGCCTCGCGGCTTGTGAGGTGAGGTGCCCGAGGAACCCAAGGGGGGAAAGGCTGTAGGCGTAGCCAACTGGGAAGCCAGCCAGAACTCCATTCCTGTGCATTCCTGCCCAAAAATAACCTGCTCACAACACTACACAGCTTAGAGAGAATATTGGTAACCAGTGCAGATTTTTCAGTAAAGGGGTGATACAATCCTGGTAACAAATCCCTAGCCTTTCCACCACACATTTTGGACCAACTGACGTTACTGAACCACTTTAAAAGTCAGTCCTATGTAGAGTGCACTACAGTAATCTAACTGGGATGTGATCAGAGCATGGATCACTGTGGCCAGATCATGCTTTTCAAGGAACAGCCAGAGCTGATAAGAGGTGCTATGCACTATGGAAGACACCTGAGCCTCCACCAAAGGCCAAGATGCAGTAGCACACACAAGCTATCAATCTGCTCCTTCAGAGGGAGTGCATCTCCCTCCAAGACTGGGTGGCTCCACACTCCCCAAGCAGCTTCTCCATTGACCAACTGAAACCCAGTCTTCTCTGGAATGAGCTTCAGTTTACTAGTCCTCATCCATCCCATTACCTTCTCCAGGCACCTATCCAGGCATTCCACTCACCTAGCTTCATTGTTAAAGAGAAACAGAGGTGGGTGGCATATTGGTGGCATCTCACTCCAAATCCCTGGATGACCTCTCCAAACAGTTTCATGTAAATGTTAAATAGCATAAGATGGAACCCAGCAAGACCTATAAAGAATTGTTGAGAGCAGCTTATGGATGTTTTTTGTTATCTAACAAAGCTTTCCAGTCTTCACTCTTGCGTTTTAGCAGCTGGGGATCCACTATATATGCCTTTCCCAATTTATCCTTACCTTATGATAACCTGATGATTTCTAATTTGATGAATTCCACTGAGTTATTTGTTGGCTACTTGGTATTATTCATTAAAAGAGTTGGGAGATAGGATTTGATGGGAGATACTGTCAAGCCACATCATTAAACATGTTGTAATGTTGGTAGAATACTAGAACTAAAACCATAATATCTTTACTGTCTGCATCCCAGCTGCAGAATATACTTGATTAAAACAACCCTGGTTTTTTTTTTAAAAAAAAAAAACCTTATACATATTGCATATGTAGTATATTTCTACCCCAAGGAGGCTAACCAGGCTGCCCTAAGGAAGTTACCTTAAGGAGGCTAACCAGGTGGTGGGAAACATCTTGCCCCATGGCTCTCGTCCTCATTCTTGCAGAGGGAGAAAACGGGGTGGGGGTGATATCATGCATGCAGTAACATCATTTCCAGTCACGATGTCTGCAATGCTCTAAAAATTTCCCCAATCTCTAATGCTTTACCATGCAGACCTGAGGAATTCCTTGAGTGGTGAGGGGGTGGCGTCACTGCTGGGTGATCACCAGAAGTGATGTCTCACCATGGTCTGTCCCCCCTCCCCATGCTCTGTCCCCTCCAAAGAATAGGGCTGGCAACCCTAAGCCATATTCCAGTGCATCTTGTGGTAGAAACATTCCCACAAAAACAAAAAATGTTTATGATGGCAGATATCATTGTGTTTCACAGCACTAAGACACTGAACCTGAAAACACATTTTGACATGTGGCAGCATATTTCATTTGTAGACATCCATACATCTCCTTTAGCATAATATAGCAGTACACTTCCTATTTTTTTTAATTTCAAAAAAACTATGTTTTGAACCTAAGATACTAGAAAACATGTCTGTGAGTTTTAATGAAAAACATCTGCCCATACAAGGGCAGAAAGGTGGGATATAAATTTATAAATAATAAACAATAATAAAAAACATCTAAAGTTCAATAATTGCTAGTGTTTTTGTATCCTGAGTTATTTTTCTACCCTTTGCATATGTCCCTCTGAAATAAACATTATCCAGATTATCAGGAACGGTCACCAGGTTGAGATAACGGGCCACATCTCTTTGTAGCACAAAACAGTTCCCTGCATCAGTATTTTCTTAATAAACTCATGAGTTTGTTTTTCAGCCCAATGGTAATATGCATAGATTTCTGGAATTGTTTTGCCAAGACTGTGCTTCTTCATTTAAAGAAAGCAAACTATAAGGGATAAGTGACTATACTTTGGGGACTTTTTTTTTTTTACTACTGTACTGGTGACATTGTTATTATAAGGTATGTCTCTTGAGCCACTTTTCTTTGCATTCTGCCAAAAAAACACAACCAGACGAGCAAATGCATCCTTAAAAGACTGGATTTGCAGCTCCAGCACCGAGGTAAAGGGCCAAGGTGAGCACCCAGGATGAAAGTTCTGCTAAACCCCCCAAATTCTAGACTAATTTAAAGTTTTTCCCAGTTGAAATAACACATTCATACACATTTTTCAGAAAGAGTGGACTAAAATTGGCCACAACTTTATTGCTTACAGCTGTAGTAAGCCTTGGCACAGCATGGGGGACTGATCTGCCCATCAGTCGATGCTCCGTTGGTCACCTTGGGATGGCAGGTTTTGGATCTCACTAGGGTGGAAGCCCAGAGGTGGTCTCCCCTGTCACCTGAGCATGAGGGTAATTCCCCAGACATGCCCCTGGGCTGGGCGTATCAGTCGCCTCTTATGCCAAGACCCCTAAAAGGGATCCCCACACTCAGGAAATGGGCATGCAGGCCAGTTTTCATGATAATGGATCCAGCCCCATGCTGACACCACCAAGTTGTGACAAGAAAACAAATACAAAACCGCATGCAACCCCTGCAAAATATCTAACTAAAGCACTGGGAAAGGGGCAAGCTGTCTAATGGCTAAAGATGGTGAGCCTAAGTGGCGTGGTGCCCTAAATAGCCATCAGGTGCCCAAGTCCCCCCCCCCGAGTCCCCTCCAAGACAGCTCATAGGGTCAGTGCCGCATCAGGTGGGCTCCAGCTTCCCACACTTGACTCTAGCCTGCCCCCTCTGCCTGGCAAAGGAGGAGAGGGGGATCCATGGCTGCTCCCTGCTCTCACCTTTCCCTGTGGCTTCACACAGGAGGTGAGTCCACATCCTGGCTTTAAAAATGTTTCCATTTAATTATATAGCAATATTTGATAGAACATCCTCATAGGAATTATCAAAGTAATAAGACTACTGCCAGTCAGCTGTTCACATCAGCCTTTCTTTCCATATCAACAGCCCAATAATTTCATGCAATTCTAATACAGGACACCTTTTGATTCCAGATATTGTATCCATTCTTAGAGTTCCAGATGAATACATAAACAAGACCTCAAAGTTCTCCAAAACATTAACTTCTTTATACACACAAAAAATTATTTCATTTCCAGTCTTCTTTTACAATTGATAGCATTGCCCTAATTCTATAAGTAATAAAGGACACAGAACTTCTTTCAACTGGGAAAATGGTAAAAGTCTTTGTTGGTAACATGCCAGTTTCTCAGGCACATAATTACTACAAGTGATTCCCCTTCTTCAACCCTTATTACATGTGATTACAGATGTATAATCACATATAATGTGATTCCCTGTTGCATTTGCACATGACACCAAGACATTTGCTACATAATCAGCATTGAAGGCTATATTTTAGAAAATTCAAAGAAAGTTTTAAAATGTACAAATGCTACATTTGTTACATGATACAGAAGGTGTCAAACCTTCACATTTTGCTCATTAGTATCAAGACAGTCCACTAATGAGATTTGCCTCTTATAGGCATTCAGACCCCAAAGGCCTTTAAATCCCTTTCTGTTGCCTTTAGTATCAACTGACTGAAACACCAAAATCTTCAAAACACAGCTTATTTTAATAAACTATTTCAAGATACACATACAGCTATCATAGTGACAAAGCCATTTGCTGAAGGAAGCACAAGGGATTCATTTATTCCTGTCCTTATGACCATATTGCTACTCTTTGCTAGTTTTCAAGTGCTTCTGTCCTTTTTCTTGCTGTTAACGTAGACTTTTTTCATAGAGATTGTTCTACAATAGATTCCCAAAGAAGAAGATAAAAGATTTTAGAATATTATGGAATACTGTACCAAAACTCATAATAAAGTTGGGTATATTAATAAGCCTGTATTAGCAAAATTTAGCCTTATGCAATACAACTATAGGATTTGTTTTCCAAATCAAATGGAACAGCCGATGTAATCATGCCCTATTGCTTCAGGAAAAGAAAAGTGGACAAATAAAATGGCAGATAATTAAAATAAGGCATTTTTCAAGAGCAAAACAATATATCTTTTGACAAATGCATCCTTCTACTATTTTAAGAGACTGTACATGTTAAATGATGCCAAATCCACTATAAAACTTCATTCTTATGTGACCTTCTTGGATATATTTGATACATGTTAGTTAAAAATGTACAGGCAAATAGGCTAGGCAGCTCAGAAGGTTCACATTTCCTTAATTTTTCTGATACTGTCATAGTTTAATTAGAATAAATAATCAAGGTTTGGGGGGGTTGAGGAAGCTGAAGGATAATCTGGTTGGGGGCAAATATCTCAGAAATATTGGGCATAAACCATTAAAAGCCTTGAGGGTTCTAAAACAGTGCCACAAATTATGCCTGAAAAACAACATAGATCTTGTGCAGGCACTGAAGCAGTGGTACAGAGATAAGAGGAAAAAATGTCAAAAGTGATACTGTTATAGACGTTTTATTCTTCCTTCCCATCACTGAGTCTTTGTTGGCCTAGCAAACATTTATAAAGAATTCAGTATTAAAAATTACCTTCATTAAAAGATCACTTCAGAAGACTTTTTGATGGCTATCTAGGAATGAATAACGAGCCCTTGGTCTCCTCACATATTAAAGAAATGACATGAGAACATACTATGTATCACCAGCAGATTATACTATAAGTAGATAAGGATGCCTTCCTAATTCATATGGGTAGATTTATTTCACTGATTTGATAGCATCAGACGGGTTCTCTGCAAGAACTCCATTATTTATTGTTTAATGGTTTGGCGCTACAAAGATTAGGTGATGGAAAAGATGTTAAATTGCTTTTAAAGTCTCATATGCTGTTTAATATAAATTCATTCTTGCTTTTTAAAAATGAGATCACTTGTCATCTTTTTTCCCCTCCTTCCCACTGATTCTATTTGCTATTTTTCATTTACTGCCACTCTGGGTTGACTCTATGCATCAACCTGTACAGACAAAAGGCATTTGTCAAGAATCACGGGCTGCGTTTCCAGATGGTTCCTTATTTTTTTATTCTATCCTATGTCCATATGTAGTTCAGCAGAGGACAAAAGGCAATTATTATAGACAACAGCAATGACAATAACAGCAAAAGTAAATATAGGTGTTTTCCTCCAACACAATAATTCCCACCTGTCAATGCTTCATGTCACCATGAACCTGAGGTCCTTTAGGATTTAAACAAAAGGTCAATTTTACTCTTTTGTGTAACCTTTTATAGTGTCTTGCTATAGTGTATGAGAAGGGAATCTATATGGTATAGCATACAGACTGTTAGGACTGCATTGCTCCACTCAGTTGTGAAGGTCAATGGGTGATACTAGGCTACTCTCTATCTTTCATCAAAATCTACCTCACATGCTTGTGTAAGGATAGCCTGAGCTCATATTTAGAGGAACAGTCAGATGGCAGTGATGATCACAGGACATACTTGGCCCTGCATCACTTCTTCTTGTGTTAGTTTTTATCTCTATTAACCTGCTTTTGGCTTGACCTACTTTCACCATGTCCATTTAAATAAACTACCCAGAATCATCCTTCCTTATGTGCTCTTCTGCCTCTTGGGTTTCAAGCTTCTACTTCTTACATTGCAACTGTAAGCAATGCAGAGCTGTTTTGTGTGGTTCAGGACCTCTTACATCACAGCTACAGGAAATTGGACTCTGACCATATGACAGCCCACTGTGATCAATTAGCTACTTACTTTGCAGATAAAATAGCCCAGATATGATCTGAGTTAACACAGGCATGGATGAATGTTCAGATGACATACCCCTGGCATCTGTTTGATTGTTAAGTACACAGAATTGTTGAAGATGTGAGGACCACCACCAGTGTCCTTGACTCTTGCCCTTCCTGGCTGATAAAAGCTGCCAGTGGGTGACTGGCTGACCAAGTGGGTAAGGGGAGTGGTAAATGCTTCGTTGAGAGCAAGGGTTGTACCACCTGTGCTCAAGAAGCAGTGATTAGACCTGCTCTGAAAAACACCCTCCCTGAGCTCTACCATGTTAGAAAACTTCCAGCCAGTTTCCCATTCTTGGGCAAGGTGCTAGAGTGGATGGCTACTTCTCAGCTCCAGGGACTCCTGGAAGAGTCTGGTTTTCCTGAACCCATTTCAGTCTGGTTTTATGGCAGGATTTGAAACTTTGGTCACCTTCATACATGACCTCTACCCAAGAACTAAAGTATCAGCCTGCTAGTTCTGCTAGATCTCCCAGCAGCCTTGATATTATTGACCATGGTATCCTACCAGGCCACCTCTCAGGATTAAGGGGCACTTTTGAGTCGTATCCGCAAAGCTGGTCCCAGAAGGTGGAGTATATGATACCCAGATCTACCTTTCTTTTACACCTAATTCTGAGGAAGCTGGTGATGTTCTAAACTGGTGCTTGGAGTCAGTAATGGGCTAGATGAAAGTGAACAAGTTGAAACTTAATCCTGACAAGACAAATATGCTTTGGTTTAGTAGAAAGGCAGTCCAGGAACTTGAAATATTCCCTGTCTTGGATAGGTTTACACTCCCCTTGAAAAGCCAGATTCATAGCTTGGGAGAGCTGCTCAACAAAGCAATCACTTTAGAAAATCATGAGGCTGATGTGGTTTGGAGAGCTTTTGCCCAGTTTCAGGTGGTGCACTAGCTGTGTCTATTCCTGGTTCAGTCAGATCTACCCACAGTGATCCATGCCTCAGTTACATCTAGACAGGACTATTGCAATGTAATTGAAGCTACTCTTGAAGAGTGTTCAGAGGCTGTAACTAGGGTGCTGGTTGGGACCAGTTACTGGGATCATGTGATCCCAATCCTACAGTAATTTCATTGGCTGCCAGTTCACTCCCAGCTCAATTCAAAGTATGTGTTTGATTGTTTTGACCTTTAAAGCCCTACATGACTTGGGACCAGGGAATCTGAAGGACTGTCCTCTCCCATATGTTCCTGCCTGGGAAACTATAATCACAGGGTGATGTTCTCTTGACTATTCCATTGACTAAAGAAGTTCATCAGGTGGGTAGCTCATCTGGTGAGCACAGAAGAGAGGACCTTTTTATTTGCAGTCCCGTGGTTTTATTTGCAGCTCCAAGGAGGTGTCCCTGGCACCCTCATTTTCGATATTTAGGAGGCAGCTGAAGATAGTTTTACATGTCAATGAAGATAAAATCAAGATTCTTGATAAATGGCCTGTCACACAAATAATCTGAGTAAAGTAAAAATTGTATTGAGATACAACTGATTAGAAGAAAAGGGAACTACTAGGTCCAAAGATGAAATGTCATTGCTCATTATAAAGGACATAACTGTCAAGAATGTTGCACTCTTGATCAGGTTCCACTTTTTCAATACAGCTTATACTGGAGAAGTTATTTGAGGATCATGTCCCAAATGAACAATCTAATATTCATTATCATTGCTATGCCACCTTAACTTCCATACAGAAAAGAGATTTACATGAAGAATTTCCCTAGGAGCTGAATTTTTTTTCTATGTACCTTAGAAAATTAAATTCACCATTTTCTTCTTTCATTTCCCCTAATTTTGTGTACATATAGCAGCCCAAAACAATACAATTCCTTTCCTAAATCAAGTGTGTTTACATTTTGATCTGTTTAATCATCTATATTAAGACCAAGCAATTGCTTGCTACTTAATAAGGCCAGAATGTAAATAACAGGCTGCCTTCTTAGAGGGTTTGCATTGTTTAAAAATAGTTCAGCATTAGTCACTTAAATATATCCTGTGGATGGCTGCCTAATGTGAGTATCCATTTATAATTTCTTTTCAAGTTGTGTGATCTTTTAATTTGTCTATTTTAGTGTTTCACTTTTAACACTTTGTGCTAGATTTGAAGGATGTCAGCATCCTGAATGTCTTTTAATCTGGATCTATTTCATGCTTTTAGGCTGTATTATAAATTTACAGACTAAAAAAATCCTACAAACTGTTCTCTATATTGCATGATTAAAATTCAAGGACTGCTGGGAATTGTTAAAAATTAAAATATTTGGCTGCATGCAAGTTCTCTCTATATAACTCTGCCAAAATACTCAACATTATCTTTGTGAAGATATATAGATATATATGTATCAGTCACTGGAATGGGTAATCCTAATTAATGGATTTGTGCATCTCTATCAAAGCATCTCTATCATTTTATACTATTTTAATTTCAGAAATTGTATGAATCGGAAAATGTATGCTTTTGTTTGATAACAAAAGCTCTGAGTTTCTATAAGTGTCAAGTCCTTCAACCAAACAGAACAGCATGAGGACAGATCCCTTCAGTACTCTGAAGTAGTCAACTAAAGCTACCTACCAGGTGAATAGCGTAATATGTACTTCAGTAGTTAGATTGCAAGTGGAGATCATTATGTTTTAACGTTTTGCCATGTAAGAAGTTTTTTGCATATGCTCACTATAGCTCTCTCTCTCTGACTTCTAGCTCACATCCAAGAAATCTTTATGTGGACTCAGGACATGAACACTTATTTATATGAGGTGGTACAGTTCCGAATGCTACTACTTCCATCTGTCATTCCACATAATGTGTACATAGTCTCTTAGAGACATTTCTGATAATATTTATTTATTTATTTATTATATTTACATCCCGCCCTTCCCATGGACGGGCTCAGAGGGTGGCTTGCATATATCAGCACATCGTGTCCGGTCAGCATAAAACATTTAAAAACAGGATTAAAACAATCATACGATAAAAATCAACAAATTAAAGTGTTCACAGTGATGGTCATGTCTTCAATAATTTAAAGATGGAGTACTGTAAGGTGTAATACCAATATCAAGCTTCAGTGGTATTCCGGCCTCCCATGGTACTATGACTCGATCTCCACACAGGGCCAACCTTCTACCACAGATGTTACACAAATTGGTGGTAGAGATGATAATGATGGTAATGGTGGTGGCTCCTGGTTGAAAGCCTGGTGGAAAAGCTCCATCTCGCTGGCCCTGCAGAACTGCATAAGGTCCCACAAGGCCCTGATCTCCTCCGGGAGCTCAATTGACCAGATGGGAGCTGCCACAGAAAAAGCCCTGGTCCTAGTGATGACAAGCCTGGCTTCCTTGGGACCTGGAATAGTCAAACAGTGTTGTGACCCTGATCATAGCGCTCTCTGGGGTATATATGGGGAAAGGTGGTCCCTCAGTTATGCCAGACCCTGGCCATATAGGGCTTTAAAGGTAGGCACTAGTACCTTGAAGTGAATTCAGTATGCTATTGGCAGCCAATGCAGTGCCTTCAGCACAGGCCGGATGTGCTCCCATCTAGGGAGGCCCATCAAGAGCCTGGCCGTGGCATTCTGCACTAGCTGCAGCTTCCAGATTTGCAACAAGGGCAGCCCCATGTAGAGAGTGTTACAGTAGTCTAGTCTTGAGGTGACCGTCACATGGATCACTGTAGCCAGATTGTTGAGGCCGAGGAGGGGAACCAACTGCCAAATCAGCCAAAGATGGTAAAAGGCAGATTTAGTGGTGGCCACCACCTGGCCCTCCATTGTTATGGAGGGATCCAGGAGCACTTCCAAACTCCTAACCACCAGCGCTGGCACCAATGGCGCCCCATCGAAGGTCGGGAGCAGGAGCCCCCTTCCCCACCCCAACTCAGGCACAGGATCTCCATCTAAGGGACATGGAAGCCACTACAACATGGGTGATGGAGATCAGAACCATGTTTGCTGTTCTGTGCTTCTTGCAAGAAGGAATGATAAAAGTATGATACAAATTATGCAAGGTTCACTCCCATGTGATTAAGTTCCCTCTATTATGTTGTGGAGATCGGTTTTCCACTATGTTTTTGCATTTAAGCAAATAACAAGTCACTGGTCATCACAGAAAATAAGAGAGTAAAAAACCAGAGAACCAGCAGGGGAAGCAAAACCACAGCTAATTTTAACATGCTAGCAGAACCTGAATATGCATTCCTTGGAAAAGCAACACTTCGAGGGTGATTTGTCTTAGTAGCTCTATAATTAAGGCCAGAATCTTCCCCCAAAAGTGTGATTCTGACTCACTCAAAACCACCCATGTTTGTGCTGTTGCAGAGTTCCCGTTGGCATGTGAAATGCATCACTGTTTCTACCTTTTTTTGAATTTACTTGCTGCCCTGACATATTGGCATCTGAAGCGCCAATAGAGTATCCTCATAGCAGATTTCCCCACACTTTCCTTGCATCAGCCCTCCATGGCCACCATCCTCCCCCACACACACACCAGAGAAGTTTTTTTTTTAAAAAAAAAACCCTAAAAAAGAGTAATTCCCAGACCACTACAGTATTATACTATTGTAAGAATCAATTGCCATGGTCTACTAATCCTCATTGTTTTAAAAAGAAATGTTTTCATTGCAGAATAAGGGGGAAAAACAAGTTCGGAGAATGGGAGCTCGATGAGAGGGGCTGAGACAAGAAAAATAGCACACATGCAGAAGGATCTGCAAAAATTCACATCCTCCTGTCTTCACAGCATCCAAAAAGTGCTTTGACTGCAAACAACTTACCAAACCAGGTTTGCACACATATGGTAAGAGAAGACAAGCAGGTAGGTACTGGATCATTTGGAAGGTCACAGTATGCCTCTTTCACAGAAACACCAAAAAAAAAATTCCCACCATTTTAGAAGAGGCACCAAAAGATAATGATCAGAAAACAGAAACTGTTTTGAGAAATCAACATTTTATATTTACCTCTATATATCAGAAAATACCATTTTAGAACTAACAGAAGACTAAACAACATGCATAATTATCTGAAGCAAGTTTGTTTATGTGGGTCATATCAACAGCAAAATTTCAATTGTACAAAAAACTTCACTTAACATTTCAATTACTAGAATGAGTTAACTGCAAATAATGTAAGAAAGACAAGAATAGAAGTGACAGATGAAGTGTGGTCTTTTAGGTTTTTTTTAAATCATTTTATTCATATTGCAAGCATCTTTGAGTTCTGCAAGGTAAAAATTGTCTAATAAATGTTTTAATAAGTAAATAAAAATATCACTGGTTAAAAAATCTTATATATACATTCAAGTTCCATACAGTCCAAACAGTAAAAGTAACACTTCATCTGCTATATTTTGCTTCATGAGCTCCAAAAATAATTCTTAAGGGTTACTGAAAATTGAAAATGCTTCTAGGATTAAGAAATTTATTATCCAAATAACCACCAGGATAAATACAGCACTGTGCATGGTTTGCTACTGATCCCATCCAAACATCTGAAATCAAAACTACTCAACAAAGGCAAGCTCAGCCCTTAGAAACATGCACCAAACTGTGTGTCACATGAACATGACAAACTAATTTCCTACATTTGAGTTCAGATTAAACTGCTGCAAAAGACACCTGGCATGTCAATACAACCCCACATAATCTTCTAATTTATATTAAAAAGAAGAGATGTTTGCATTGCTTCATTCACCAAAGGCTTTGTGATACAAAATCTAATTTCACCATGTTATCTGAATTATGACATTATCTATCCCCACCAGGGCCTCTTGTGCAGAATAACAAAGTCAGCATGAACCCTGGGCTGAATTTAGCTTTCTGGTCATGTTATCACAAATTGGTTTAAGTACACAGCTTGCTGGGGGTGGGGGGCAGGCAAATCACAAATCAAATAATCCACAAAGGGAATTGGGAGGGGGGTTACCTTTTCCTGCGTGTTATGTGACAGAAGATGATGACAAATAAAATTATTTCAGAAATATTCTCAGATGCTGAACTCTACTTTGTGAATGGTTAATTTGTATCATATCTTTAAAGTCTTTAAAGTGCTGCATAATGCAAAGTCAAAGAAACAGCAACATCACTTCTACCTATGAAAGACCAAATTTGATGGGATGCCTGCTTTAAAAAATCTCAACTATCATCAGGCTATTACTACAGAAACTGTATCTCCTCATCAGCTCACTGGTTAATTCATACAAGTATTTAGTTAAACTCCTATGCTGTCTTTCTACCAAAAAAAAATACTCAGGGTGATTCACAAAAAAAGATCCAGCTGATAGCATTCAATCCATACTGGTACAAGAGAAGGATTCCTTCAGCTAATAATGTTCCTCCTCATGGAGATTCATGTGGTAAAAAAGCCCCCATTTATTTTTGTCCAAGAGAGTCTCAA
Source organism: Lepidodactylus listeri (assembly GCA_029233225.1). Classification (NCBI taxonomy): domain Eukaryota; kingdom Metazoa; phylum Chordata; class Lepidosauria; order Squamata; family Gekkonidae; genus Lepidodactylus; species Lepidodactylus listeri. Next base: position 53,788,092 of record JARCFY010000012.1, read on the forward strand.
GACGCCCAGAATAGCCATTTTCATAGAATCTAACCCATTATACTCCTAAAAGCAATTTAAAACATATAAGGATGCAATAAAAGCATCACTGTTTTGTGATTTAAGGGTTTTCCAGAATAAAAAAAGCCTTCAGTATCTTGAGAAGGTCTGTAGAGATACCACCATAGTAGAAGCCTTGTACATTTTTTCATAAACATTTTTTAAAAGCTCCATGTAAAGTACTGCTAGTGGGAAAGGGTTTCATCTTTTTTCTTTCTTCACACACACAAGTGTGTGCATGTGCACACACATACTGATAAATGCGCACAACACTGAAAAAAAATATCCAGGGGGTTAAAAAACATGTGACTGAAATTCTGTCCCCCCCCCAATCCTGTCATGATTACAAGCTGAAAAACAATTTTTGTAATCTAACAAAATGCTCAGTTTTAAAGCATACACTTTTCATGCAGTTCCCAATACATTTCTCAGCAGGCTTTCACGGAATATGGGCTCCCTCCGGTGGAGAAGTTAACACCCACAGAATTTCACAACTGTTGGTTTCAAACCAAATAAACCAATAACCAAATAAACAAATTGTCAGCCAGATGTACCTTAAAGGCTATGGCTTCAACAGAAAGTCCTCTGGCTCTTTCTTGGAATATATTACATGTGAATCCAGTGTTTGTTTTTTGCACGCTGTGTCCAGTATTAAATCTACAAGGTTTTATTCAGCATAACAATTCCTTGTAAAACATTTGGTTTGAACCAAGCCTGGAAGTAATTAGATGTGAAAGGCAGCTATAGCTTGATAAGATCTGAATGTTGTAGGATTACACAGGCTTTGCCCCTGGCCCAGCCACATCATTGAAGCATGTTGGCTTTTACCTATAGAGAGACAAAAAAAGCTGTGGAAATGGCAAAGCCTTGGAAATACTGTTGTCAGTTTCCCACCCACCCCTGCTTGGATTTGTGACTCTATGCTTTGAGATTAGTCTTTCTAAACTTGCAATACCAGTGGCACTGGGTTCTGCTGGGCACACTGTGATTGCGCTGGTACTGTTGGGTACTCTGTACATTGTACTGATTCTGCTGGACTTGCAAAAATCCCCCTTGCTTGGATTGTGATTAAGCTGGCACTGTCACACTGGCACTGGGTTCTGCTGGGCTTCCAATGTCCCCCTTGCCTGGAGTGTAATTCTGTGCTAGACATCAGTCCTGTTGAGCTGGCATTGCCACAATGGCACTGGGTTCTGCTGGGCACTAGTACATTGCACAGGTTTTGCTGGGCTTGCAAAGTGCCCCCCCCTTCAGTTTCTACTGCAGAGATTCTCTTGTTTGACCTTAGTCCTGTTGGGTTTGCACTGCCACCCTGGCACTGGTTCTGCTGGGCTTGCAAAAATGCCCCCCACCTTCAGTTTCTACTGTAGAGATCCTGATTCTGTAATGCTGGGTTTCTATTGTCCTTGTTTTTTTGCTGTTCTTTTCCCCTCTATTTGAAACAGTGGAGAATGGGGGCACCTTCTTTGGAGGGCCATAACTCAGATCCCATAAATCCAATCCTCACCAAACTTGGAGAGCATGTAGAGGAGAATCAGCTGGAGATGCCCGGTGAGTTTGGCAAGAGCTGGAGATCATACTAAATTACAACTGATCTCCAGATGAAAGGAATCAGTTTTCCTGGAGAAAGTGGTTTCTTTGACAGGTGGATTCTGTGGCATTATAGCCTGCTGGAAGTCACTTCCCTCCCAAGGCTCCACCCCCAAATCTTCAGGAATTTCCCAACTTGGAGCTGGCAACCTGAAGGGGAATTGATCTCTGTAGTTGGGAGAGCCATTGTGATTCCAAAAGATCTTCAGGTTGACAACCCTAGAAGGAGAGAAGGAAGCAGAAAAAGGGAGCGGCTTTCAGGAAAGGCAAAGAAGAAATAGTGGAGGAGAGGGAAATGAGATGGCTCCCACAAGTTCTTGTGCATCACCACTTGTTCCCTTTAAAAAGCACCCTTCTGGGCTGTTCAATTGTATTGCAACTCTATCACCCTTCTTAGCAATCCTGTTTCGCACATTCTCCATGTACAGTGTACACTTGATCTTTCTTTATGCGTGCACTGAGTAATTTTCATGTTCCATTCAATGACTGTAAAACTCAGCACATAATTTATACCTCACATTTATTCAGGTACTGGTCCCTAGTTTCATTTGTAAAATGAGCATGCATTAGCTCTTTCTTACAAACAGATGTACATAGATACACAGATTTTCTAGATATGTTCACTGTAACTTGTGAACAGGGCTACTGAAAACAAGTGTGCAGGAAAGTGGTTGATCTTCCCCACTTGCAGGGGGGCACCCTCAGAATCTTTGTTCAGATGAGTGAAGCTGTCTTGGCAGAGCATAGAGGGAGAGGTGGTCCTGCAGGTCTGTATGTCCAAAACCATTAAGAGCTTTGCACATTAAGGGGTAGTGCAAAAAGGAAGCTGGCAGTTCTTTCAGCATATAATGGAGGGTCAGCTGGAGGACGGTTTTCTTCCTTATACTCTTGACTAGTCTAGAGTGGATATGGGCTTAACTGAGAAGTAAACCTTTTTTGGTCTAACAAACATACCTCTGATTGCACACAGTAACTTTTAATCCTTTTGCCATTCCCATAATACCATGTTTCTTGTCTCTTCTTTGTGGAGTGGCAAGTGAATTGGGATTTCTGTCATTTGTAGGGTGGTAAAAAGGTCTCACAGCAGGCAATCTGGTGGTATAGCCATGACCAAAAATAGCAATCTCTGGACACGATCATATGCACCCATTTGCGATGGGAGAGGGATGATGCACCGGTGCTTCAAAGTGGCGGGATCAGATGAGCACATCTGGGAACTGTAGTACAGCCGTTAGGAAAACATCACAAAGACCCGTTGAAGCGCTTCAAAAAGCTACTGGTGAAAAACCAGTAGCAAATGGTTTGCTGCAGTTCACGACCAGAGTTTCCCTGCTTGATCGCACCAGGGTGGAAGTGTGGCATCGCGGATAGCGTGATCTCCCTGTATCCTGATGCCACACAGGTTTTTTGTCCCCCTTCTCCATGTGCGCATCATCGAAGGACCCCTTAGGGGAGATGCAATTCATCGATCCTCCCCCCCATGAGGCAAATAATCAGTTCTTCTCCTGACTGCCCCCCCCGTCTAAGCAAATCATTGATTCCCCCTTCCCCTGTTGAAGCACTTCATTGATCCCCCGTTTAAGCGCCTTGGAAACCCACCACACACACAAAAAACAGTCGCCCGCGGTTGCGTGTGCTCACACAACTGCGGCACAAATTGCTCCGGTGCAAATTTGTGTCGATTCCTGTCTGGCTTATCTCACTCATGTGGCCGCAACCATAGAACAGGCTGATGCTGAGAGGCAAAGCAAAGTCACTAGGCAGGTATGTGGCATCAGTTTGTTCTGCTCCCTAGAGATAAGCTGCAAAAAACTGAGAAGTCAGGCCAGAATCTGAGTTTTTACAGGTGCAGGTGAAATCCCATTGCCTCCTTGAGCAGATTGATGAATAACAAATACAGAAGCTGCAGTGTCTCCATCCAAACATTTGTTTTGTATGACCCAAGCACAGGGAATAACATGCTACTGGATCCATCTGACAGTGATCCATCACCATGACACAGACACTAAAGCACTTGGGACTGGCTGCTGGGGTCCCTGGTTTGAAACTGCTGCTCCTTTAAAAAAAGGGTTCAGAGAAGAGCAAAGCCAAGCCTCACAACATTTCTTACAACACAAGGCTACCCATCTTGATCTTGCAACAGAAGGGTAAAGCTCATTTGAACCAGGACTGTAGTTGCAGTATACCTTATTGTCCCTCCCCCACCTATGAATGTCTCATATCATCAGCTTCCAAGAATTCTTCAGCGAACACTGGAAAAAACTTCTCCACAGCAAAGCATTTAATGATGTCACATAATAAGAGTTAAGCATTAATTTAAATGAGTTCAATGTCTGAAGGAATTTAAACAAGTCAGAAGCTTGCATTCAAAGTATATAACTCAGTCGCCAGCGTCCCAAGGGACAACATTATTCCAATGTATATGCCGATATAGTGATTGAGGAGCGGGGGCTTTTTGAATTGTGACGACCTTGGGGTTGAAACTTGTGCCCTTGCTGTTATTCTGCAAAGTGCTTGATAGTGATGGCACTATATAATTATTTATTTATTTGTTCCATTTATATCCCGTCTTGCCAGTTTTTCAGCCGGCTCAAGGCGATTTAATCATCATAATTTGGACAGTGTGGAAATAGTGATTCATTTCTTACTAATTATTTTACATATTTATACGCTTGTGATTGTTGCCAAATATACACTTGAAGTGGTGAACTGTTTCAACAGAAGTGGCAGAAAACCAAGTTAATTTTAATTTGCTGTAGGTAAGTAAAGATCTTGAGATTCTACACCATCCCTGTTGGCTGCAATTTAAGATAACAGCCAAAATTATAATTGCGATGTTTTCTGTCTTCTACGCCTTTAAGAGTTTAAAATCAACCTTAAGCAGCATTCAAAATCAATTCATAAAAACCACCAGCATCTAAACCACCAACATAAACAATCCTCTCCAAATAGCAGAAAACAGAGTAAAAATAACAACAAACCAAACCATCATAATTTAAACCACAGATGGACAAACCCAGGCCCTGTACTCACCTGGGGCCTCCCTTTGCACCCTCCTGAAGCATGAGGCTTTTGCATGTGTGTCATGATGCACAGCAGGGAAAGCTACTTCTGAGTAAAGAAAAATATCCCACCCTACTCCTCTCCCCAAAGTTGCCAAGTTTTGTTTTGTCCTAGAAACAGAGCATGAACTAGGAAGAAAACCAGAAATGAAGCTATCAGCTAAGCAGTACAGAGAAAAATCCCCCCCCTGGCAGAGTCCCCAGAGGGTGTGATGTAGAATTGCTCATCATTTCTCCAGGAAGCAGGATGCAGAAGAAACTTCTTAGAATGGACAGTGGATATGGATTGCAGAGGTGATTGAGTGAAATAGACAATAATCTATTGTCATACTGGTTAAGTCATTCGTGATAGCGGTGAGAAGGATGGCAAGGATAAAAAAAGGACTGAATATTCAATGCACTATTTGCTTCTTTAAGGCCTGGTGGATGACACTGTTAAGAAGAAAACCTTAACATGTTCGCTTATGCTGTTGGTGCAGAATAATGGAAAGGACTGCATTTAGATTAAACCAATTAGACTAACCCTTCCTGCGAATTTTTGCAGACTTCCACTGGTTATTTTTATAATTCCTTTGTTGCTAAGAAACTCTATTGCAGGAGAGATTAGAATTACCTGCTATTAAGGTAATCAAGGGAGCTAGAAGTGGACAAAAGAGTCGAGCCCATTAAATCACTCTAAGTAGCAGCACTTTAACTGAATGCAAATTGGTATGCCAATTTCTTGTTGAGATTTTGTCAAGCTAGGTAGATGTCCATTTTCAGCAAGAAAAAGCAAATATAACAGTTATAAATAAATACTACGGAACAGGGAGACAGAAATAATAACGTACATTTCAGAGAAAATAAGACTGGATTCATATATTATCAAGGCGGCATGGGAACTTGTATAAAGAAATCATGTTGTATGCTAATTTAGACTTGGGACCTACTGAGCTGCAAAACAGAGTGATAGGAAGTTAATTTGCATTTCCTGTCCCTGACTCTCGGTCTTTTGCTCACAGCCCTTATTTTACCTCTAGAGTTATGAGAGTCAAGCTAGTATCATGGGCAACATACCAAGAGACTCAGAAACAGGAAACACAAGCAAACACCAGGAAGCACACTGCAGTGAAGTGATCTCGCCAGTGAGTTACCTTGTCTCACAGTGTTGATTCGCTCACAGTGCATGCAGGGAGAGATAGGAGGCATAGGATCTTTTGTGTCTATGCATGCATACTAATGCATTGTTCTTGCAAAAGACAGCCATGAAAACAGCTGTTCTATCTTAATTCAGCTAGTAGGGTACCATGGGCCACCTAAATGTCTGACCTATGAGTTAAAGATCACTGTGCTAAACTATGTAGCTTCTACCCATGAAACATTACTACTGCATAGGCACTGGAGGTGCTGGCATGGAAAGAAAGCACATCATTCAGCTAAGTAAAGTCACCTATGTCCACCTTAGAGACATTACTGAAGAAGCATAGGCTACAGCTACCTTAAAATAGCTCTCATGCCATAAGCAGTTATGTTTATATAGATCTCCCTTAAATGGAATCTCATCCAATACAAACTAATGAAAACTGTGGATTTAGTTTTGTGATTAATATTCTTCCACAGTGGTACAGCCATGGCCAAGTGGTAGAGCCAGGTTCAATGAGTTCCTGTGTTCACAGTGCACACACTGTATTACATGGAAACAAACCAATGAGAAAAAACATTCATTTCCTCTTGCCTTTTCATCCCATAACAGAGTTTGACTTATTTATTTACAGTGCTTATGGACCACCGCATTTTAACTATGAGAGCTTCCAAGGCAGGTACCAATAAAACAATTGGTGATTAAAGCAATCCGAGTCTAAAGGCCACTTTGGTTCTCCATATGGGAGAAAATTAGAATAAAAATTAAATAGATAAATAAATAAAATGGTTGATATTGTGAGAACTCATATAGCCTGTATACCAGGAGAATTGTCTAATAAGATAATTCTTGAATTCATAGATTATGCACTGTCCTACAGACTTTCTCCTTCTATATGCCACATTGCAACTATTAAGAATGATAAAGTATACCTTATTAAAATCTATGCAACTTGAACAAGTGCTCAGTAATCTCTAGGATACAAAAGAATTTCAGTTTAACTTTAAAAGTCCTGTTTAGGTAACATCTCTGCATACAAGGTAACTCGTGGTAGGAAAGCAGGGGCAAAGGCATTGGCCCAGCCCCCTTTGCAGCCTCCAACATTTGCTCCACCCATTCCTGTGCATGTTTGCCTGAAGGCCTTCCACACCAGCACACTTGTTCATACTTCTGTGTGTGTTACCTCGTACACATGTATATAAAGGGCATGGTTAACTGCTGCTTGATGGAACTGAACTTAAGAACATAAGAGAAGCCAATGTTAGATCAGGCCAATGGCCCATCCAGTCCAACACTCTGTCACAGAGTGGCCAAAAACACCAGGTGACATCAGGAGGTCCAGCAGTGGGGCCAGGACACTAGAAGCCTTCCCACTGTTGCCCCCCTCTCCAGTACCATTAATACAGTGCATCACTTGCCCCAGACTGAGAGTTCCTATCTATACCTTGTGGCTAATAGCTGCTGATGGACCTCTACTCCATATGTTTATCGACTTCCCTCTTGAAGCCGTCCATGTTTGTAGCCACCACCACCTCCTGTGGCAGTGGATTCCATGTGTTAATGACTCTTTGGGTGAAGAAGTATTTCCTTTTATCTGTTCTAGCCTGACTGCTCAGCAATTTCATGCAGTGCCCATAAGTTCTTGAATTGTGAGAAAGGGAGAAAAGTAATTCTTTCTCTACCTGATCTATCCCATGCATAATCTTATAAACCTCAATCATGTCACCCCTCAGCCATCGTTTTTCCAAGCTAATGAGCCCCAAGTGCTTTAACCTTTCTTCATAGGGAAAGTGTCCGAACCCTTTTATCATTCTAGTTGCCCTTTTCTGCACTCTTTTCAGTGCTATATCTTTTTTGAGGTGGGGCGACCAGAACTGTACACAGTACTCCAAATGAGATTGCACCATCGATTTATACAGGGGCATTATGATACCGGCTGATTTGTTTTCAATTCCCTTCCTAATAATCCCCAGCATAATAATCCCCAGCATTGATTTTAACATAGTGGATTTTATGGATTGTTCTGATGATATTTTGTTCTTATACACTGCTTTGGGAACTGCTCCATTGAGATGCATGCAGAGCCTTTTTTGGATCAAAGTTTACATTTGTTGTTTGAAACTCTTATCTCAGCTTCATTGAAAATATGGCAGTTTTGTACTTGGTGTTCAGCCCAAATGTCTCAATGGTTTTTATTGTTTTTGTAATGATTAGTCATGCCTTCATTTTCCTATCTATTTAGATTGCATTAATTTCCTTTTCTGGCCTTCACTACCCCAAAGGTTCTAGCGTGCAAGAATTTTATATATGATTACACAGAGCTTAACTAAAATATGTTAATATAATACTGAAACAACCTTAGAAAATATGAGTTTAGAAAGCATAATTGATTCAGTTCAACAAAGCTTAAAATTAGGTCATTAGGACAAAGTTTGAGTCCAGTGGCACCTTTAAGACCAACGAAGTTTTATTCAAGGTATAAGCTTTCATCTGCGAGGACACTTCTTCAGGTCTGAAGCCTATACCTTAAATAAAACTTGGTTGGTCTTAAAGGTGCCACTGGACTCAAACTTAGTTCTGCTGCTTCAGACCAACACAGCTACTCACCTGAATCAATTTATTAGGTCATTAGGGTATTTGTGATTCAATGAATTAGGTCACTGTTATTATCTTTGTTTTCCCATCTTTAATCATCAGGACTGAAGAAACTAATCTCTCCTAAGTGAAACCAGAAGTTACAGCAGATATATTTTGAAAGAATACTACAAATACTCAAAATCTGATCATCTATATGGAAGCAACCAAAATAATTTGTGTGCAACACTGCTTCATAAAGTGGAATGTGATATCTCCATTGTTCTTTTTCACATATGTCTAGCTTTAGGAAGCATCTTCATCATAGCACATGTATTCCTGAACTTCTATGAGGACACATATGACACAGAAATGTGTGGCTCCTTATACCCATACACCTGCTTGCTTAGGCCCTCAGAACAATTTCTGTCTTTGCCTTCTGGCAATTACAGCCACTTGAAAGCATTCTCCTGTTTCTTCATATGGGGTTTCCCAAGGATGTTTGTACATATCCTTCCTTCCTTACCTTCCACCAGCAATAAAAGCAGAAAGCATTTGATTTTCAAACTCTCAGTTTCTTCTACCAGTACTGTTAACTACCTCAAGAGTATGAAGAGTCAAGATATTTTTTAAAAAAAACAGTATTATGCTAGTCCTCATGGAGGGTCTCTATCTTGACCCATTCCAATATAAACTTTCCACCTTTTACAATGCAAACCAGCAGACTTCCACCTGTTTAAAAACATATACATATTTTAATGGTGTTAAATTCTTCTGGTCACATTTAGGTTTTAGATGTTTTGGGCACAAATATTAACATTTTTACTTCACAGGGATTAGTAATCTGATTTTTTGTTTGTTTGATCACCATGTTAGTTCATAATAAAGACTCATATCACATAATGATCCATCTGCTGAGATTTTCGCATCAGTCGAAGTTAAAGTTAGAAGAGGATTTGTTGATGGGTTATTTTTATTCACAGCCATATTAATTCAGATCTTCGAGTAATTAGTTTGCATTATATAGCCTTTCATGCAGTTTGCACAGATTTACAGCTTGGTTGCTTTGTCTGCTCTCATGTTTGTGAGACAGCTGCTAGGCATTTAACTAATATCATTCTAATACACAGGGGGATTCTGCTTTGTTCATTTGAAGTTAGATGCATACACCAAAGACTACCATAATTCTAAATATTTATCCTGGAAATCCCCACTAGACCTTAATGTCATATGCTGTACAGGACTTGGTACACTCTGTAATAAGCCTTGGAGAGGACTAGTCATATGAGATACATATATTTATCATTCTGGTTTGAGGAGTCCTATACACCAGTTCCATTAGTTCATCTCAGCTAATCTCGGTGGAACAAATGTTAGCAGCAATGTGTTTGCCTCCCCAGTCGGAAGAAACTGGCGGACACAAGGTTGGGACAAATAAGGGCCATTTTATAACCATTTACATGATGTAAGCAGCAAGGGCTAATCTAACAGTGCAGGATAGGTCAAGGCCAGAGATCATCCCTGACCCCTCCTTGCCATGTTGGGCAAGCCACCTTGCCCCTAGTATGAGCCATCCCTATGTGGCTTGGCCCCAGCAGGCATAGCAGGCTACTCTTTGGAGCTCCAACCCCCCAAGCTGCACAACTTGAGAGGAGGACCTATCCAGGGTGGTATCACAGGCAATCCGCATTCTCAGGCCTGAGCCGCGCAACCTGCAAGCTGATCCTGACAGACCCCTTGTCCACCACAATGTGGGGGCGCCAAATGGTGCTCACTAATCTGCTTTCCCTTTTTCCTGCACTAACCTGCCAGGTGACCAAATCTATTTAAATGACACCAACAAATCCAATTGTCCCACTCCACAGACAACAGTGCATAGAACCAATCAGTGAGAGGTGAAAAATTCCTACTCTGCCCCTGAAACAGTGACCAGCCAAAGCCTGCACTGCATAGTGGTTGGGAGGGTGGGCTGAGCATGTGGGGGTGGGAGTGGAGCCACCCTTACAAGTCTGTCAGCTCCGCACACACACACAAACCCGTGCTTTCTGAGAGCGGAGATGCTGCTCTCCTCACCATTTCCTCCTTCCCGGGGTGGCAAAGGCAGTTCCCGGCTGCAATTGCCATAAGGGCTGCCACAGCTAGGTAGAGCCAGATTCCTATTCTATAGTTTCAAGACATAAGCCATTGTTATTACATTGTAAATCATCTCACTGTTGTGTGGAGGACAAAATTAGCAAGATCAAGTCTCTAACGATTACATCTCTGCATACTTGGGGAACTCCACAAGTATGCAGAAATATATGGCTTTGTAAATGAGAAGTAAGTAAAGGAGGAGGATCTTCAAAAGACAGCCTGAACAGAGGAGGAGGAGATTGGATTTATACCCCGCCCTTCACTCAGAGTCTCAGAGCGGCTTACAAACTCCTTTCTCTTCCCCTCCCCACAACAGACACCCTGTGAGGTAGGTGGGGCTGAGAGAGCTCTGACAGAAACTGCTTTTTTTCAAGAACAGCTGTGCCAGAACTATGGCTTGCCCAAGGTCATCCAGCGAGTTAAGTGGAGGAGTGGGGAATCAAACCTGGTTCTACCAGATTAGAGTTCGTGCACTTAACCACTACACCAAACATGCCCAAGAAGGGATAAAAGCCTGAGAGAAGTTGAGCATCTTTTAATGGAAAAGGTGGAGTGGGGAGAGAAATCCGCCAGTTCAAGACTCTGGGAATGAAGATTTGGAAAGTGGGATTTCAAGGTTTTCTACTCTCAAATCCTGAACCTTCTAATAGCTCCTGAGCGGATAAAGAAGGAAGAGCAACAGAGACAGCCCCAACCATGGGAGAAATCTGCAAATAAGGGAGACCTCCAGGCATGCACAAAAGAAGAAGGGATTAAAGTATCACAAAAGCAAGACCAGGAATCCTAAAAAGGAGGCAGAAATAGGACTTCTCCTGAGAATGCAGAGGAAAGGACAGCTACAAGCATAGTGTGTGGAGATCATTATGCTTAAGGAAAGTAAGCGCATTACAGATGAAGTTTTTTTATTTGTTTATTTTAAACACTTCTGTGCTGACTTCCCACCAAAATTAGGTTCTCCAAGATGGCAAAGTCAAGGTGGCATTAGAACAACATTAGAAAGATAGATACATACACACACACACACACACAGGTATGAGGGTCAATAAGGGAACACCAACTGAAAAATGCCCTCCCCAGCAGAAAACAATGACAGACTGCAACAGACAAATGTCCTAGAAGGGGGTTCCCCAGTCCTTCCTCTGCACTTCTACAGCTCACAGGCCAGCACTGAGGAATCATCACCACCAATAAATATAAACAGCAAAAGAACATTCAAAGTTTGTTACCATACAGGCTTTGGTATCCACACTGGAGCAGGGTCTTTTTGAGTATTACAGTGTTCTCCGAATATTCCATTTCCCAGGTTTTCCACTGCTTTGCTCCAATCTTTCGCAAACTTGGTTTGATACATTTTTTTCTACAAAGACTGCAGCAGTCCAAGAGCATTTGTACATGGATTGGAAGACAACAGTTTTTTAAGACCCTGCCCATCCCAATGCCATGTGCCTTACTGCCCACCCCCAGCCACCATTTTGTCCCTTATAAAAAGAGGGCTTTACAAAATTGGTAATTGCTGTGTCACTATACCATTATAACTGAGTGGCAAAAACACTGGAAACGGAAGAAGCAGGAATCTCTTCCCAGTTACTGTCTTCTGCACCTGAAGCTGAAATCCTAACAACACTTTTCTGAAAGTAGGCCTCATCAATAGAGTAAGACTTAAAATCATAGAATCAGAGTTGGAAGGGGCCATGCAGGCCATCTAGTCCAGCAACTCCCTGCTCAGTGCAGGATCAGCCAGAGCATCCCTGACAAGTGTTTGTCCAGCTGCTGCTTAAAGACTGCCAGTGAGGGGGAGCTAACCACCTCTCTAGGTAGCGGATTCCACTGTTGAACAACTCACAGTAAAAAAGGTTTTCCTAAGATCCAGTTGGTACCTTCCCACCCTCAATTTAAACACATTATTGCGAGTCCTATCTTCTGCTGCCAACAGGAACAGCTCCCGGCCCTCTTCTAAGTGACAGCTCTTCAAATATTTGAAGAGAGCAATCATGCCCCCCATCTCCTCTTCTCCAGACTAAACATTCCCAAGTCCCTCACCCTTTCCTCATAGGGCATGGTCTCCAGGCCCCTGATCATCCTTCTTGCTCTCTTCCGCACCTGTCCACTCTGTCCACATCCTTTTTGAAGTAAGGCCTCCAGAACTATACAATACTCCAGCCTGAACAATGCAGGGTACAGCAGGACTAGGACATCTTGAGATTTGGATGTTATGCCTCTGTTGATACATCCCAATATTGCATTAGCCTTTTTTGTTGCTGCATAACACTGGCAGCTCACATTTAACTTACGATCCACCTGTACTCCAAGAAGTGTATCCCATCCCATCCAGTATGCATGATCCTCATTTTTCTTACCCAGATGTAGAACTTAGCACTTATCCTTGTTAAAGTGTGTTCAGGTCTCACTGAATGCTGTCTATGTCTCCTGGTATGTTCACTGCTCCTCCCAATTTGGTGTCATCTGCAAATTTAATAAGCAGCTCTCCACATCCCCATTCACATAATTTATAAAAATGTTAAAACAGAATAGATTTTATTCACAGCAAAAGCCAGCACATTAAAACAGATAAAACCATAGTAGGTTAAACAGGAAAGCCAGTAATAATGTTGAAAAGTACTGGGCCCAGAACTGAGTCCTGTGACATCCCACTAGACACCTCCCTCCGTTCAGATTAAAAGCCATTGACAACTACTCTTTCAGTGTGGTTCTCCAACCAGTTCCCTATCCACCTAACTATCCTAGAGTACAGTCCACAGTCCTCTAGTTTACCCATCAGAACATCATGGTAGGTCTGCTTACGGTTGCTTGCTAAGGCTGCAGTTAAATAATCCACTTTCAATCCACTTTCAGTGCACTTTCCACCTGAATTTTACTGGCAAAATCCAGTTGGAAAGTGTTTTAAAAGTGGATTGTTTAGTGCATGTGACCACAGCCTTAGTGTGGTATCTGACAGATTCCTCAGAGCTTTTCCTGCCTGAGAAGAACTCCAAAGCCAATGAATTGGAAAAAGAAACAAAAAGGGATTTCTCTTCCCTCACAATTCCACAGGTCACCCACTTCTTATATCAAAATAACAATAATTTATAATTTTGAGTGCCTCATATTCACACGCTTTAATTAACTACAGTTTTAATAACAAAACACCATTAACAGCACTCTTTTTTAGTTCAGAGCTTTTTATTTTGTTCATGCTCTTGTCTTTATGGAAATCCTTTAAAGAGGCTGAATTAAACAAAAATGCAATTAAACCTTTTTCTCATCAGACTGTCTGCCTGCCAAGTGATCATATCTGCAAAGGGCCAGTCTGTTTTTTCATTAACACACCGAGTCCCCAGACAAACACACTTAATTGCCAAAAGTCACAAAATGTAATTGTTTTAATTCTGAATATTTCTAAAAAGGGTATGTTACAATGACTGACGTATGCTTAGATTGAGGTGGCATTTTACTGTGACCTATTTCAACAGAATGTGATGTTTTATCTTACCTTGAAGAGGTGATAAATAGAAAGCTTTACAAAAATAAGCCACTGAATACAATCTTCAAAACAAATTTGCTTCATACACAAAGAGTTGCATTTGGATTTAACTTCTTTGAATGCATTTCTTTCATAGTGTAATTTGTATTCATAATTGGTCTAGTACTCTGAAAGAAAACAGCATCTTGTAGTAGTCTCTCTGTACCTGAAGAGGCACAAATAAAGTTTTCTTTTTTAAAAGCATATTATGTTTGGATCTGATGCCCAGTAAAAATCCACGGTTTTTAATCTAAGTCACAAATTTTAGAAAAATATACAATAAAGGCGAGTGTGCAAATTGTTTGAAACCAGAAAAGCAGATTTTTGTCCCCACTGTGATATAATGAAGCACTGTCTATTTGCTGCTTATGTCAATATCTGGCTAAAAACAGTTGCTTGAGAGAAAATAGTTTGATCAACTCTGCTATATATGATTCGAAAGTATGTAATTCTTGCCTCAACACTGTAGTGTTCTCTGGTTATAATTATTATGCATGTTTTGTTTTTTGTTTGTATTTTTGAGAAATAAAAAATTTATTGGAAAAAAAACTCTGCTATATATGAAACGCTGGTGTTAAAGCAAATGTGAGAAAAAGGAGAGCACCTAGCATAGAACCAAGAATGACCAAGTAAGGGGCTAGGGAAGAGAAAAATCAATGCAGGGGTTGCTTTCTTGGGTAGAATCATTTATGGGCTCTGGACTCTTTTGCAGGCATTGCCTTCCTTTCCACTCCTGCTTGCCCAGATTTCTTACTGGTTGCACACAAAGTATTTGGACCCTACATGCTTGTTGGTCCAAGTCAATGTTCCCTCTAAGCTCCACAGTGTTGTGAGCAGAAATTCTACCTTGTGAGCAAAGAAAGCTAGTAGTATTAAAGTTGTGAGCGAGAATACATTTGACTATTGTGTAAATTAGTTTTTTTAATGACTTCCATAACTTTGTAAAAATCTCAGAATAAATTATTTTAAATTATATTTAAACTATACTTTAAAGAACAATTTAAACATTATAAGAGAAAACAGAATCCCACCCTAGTCCACTGGATTGGTAGACCTGGCCTCTTGAGAACAGGTCTCCCCTCCCCTTGCCATTATATTGGTAGACCTGGCCTCCTGAGGACAGGTCTACCCACATCAGTCCACTATACTGGTAGACCTGGCCTTGGACCATCGCCTTGAGCTGATCCTTAGAAAACATACCAGCATTGGGGGGGGGGGGGGACATGACTCTTGCAGTCTGCTTTTTTTAAAAGTGAAATATGACAACCAGCATTACAGGTCAAGTATAACAGAGGAGTAACAATCACTGTCATAATCCTGCCTAACCTAACAAACAGGAAATTGCTTAATCGTTATCAACCTGCCCAAACTACTTATTTATTCAAATATTTATATCCCACTTTTTCTTGTGACACCAGGCAGCTCACAAATCATACTAAAAAGAATAGGGGTCTGCAAAAAAAATCATTTTCCCCGGCTCCATTGTAGCCTATGAGGACCATTATAGTCAATAGACCTATAGGCTATAATGGAGAATCAATCTGGGGGTATCTGGGGCTTGGGGGGGTGTTTTTAGGTAGAGGCAACAAATTTGCAGCATAGCTACTGGTGCCTTTCCTTAAAAACAAAAACAAAAAAAACAACTTACAAAAAGAATGGACCGGGGGTCCAAGTCTATGGGCCCCAAAAGGAGGTGCCCCATCCTCCATTGTTTCCAATGGAGGGGAAAATATCTTGTGAGCAGAAGTTCTCAGCTCCTGAGTTTCCTGTTGAATTGTTGTGCACCAGCACCCCCTAGCACAGCTTAAAGGGAACTGTGGCTCAAACTAAGGCTCTCTCTGTCCTGCTACCTAGGAAAAGGTAAAGGTTTCCCTTGCTTGAAAGCCAGTCGAATACGACTCTAGGGATGCGGTACTCATCTCCATTTCTAAGCCGATGAGCCAGTGCTATCCAAAGATGTTCCCGTGGTCCTGTGGCCGGCATGACTAGACACCAAGGCGCATGGAACACTATTACCTTCCCACCGAAGTGGTACCTATTTATCTACTTGCAATTTCTTGCTTGCAAACTGCTAGGTTGGCAGGAGCTAGGACCAGAGACGGGAGCTCACTCCATCATGCAGCACTCAGGTCTCAAACTTCCGGTCTGCAATTTGGCATCTTAACCACTTGAGCCGCTGCAGCCCTCCTGCTACCTAAGATGTAGCCAAATATGGCGGGAGGGTGGGAGCAAGAGGAAGAGGACACACCCCATCCTCTGTGCCTGGCTGCCATGTAGTTATTGTACAATTTTCCCTTAAGAATATATGCAGATATTTAACAGGCATCATGAATTTTGGGAAATCTCTTAAATGCAGACCAGAGCTTAGAAATACAAATGGCTCTGTCCAAAGACAAAAGGTTTGCTATCTAACACCTCTGTTAGATAGTTACATCTAAAGGGAATAGAAACCGGGAAGTCAGAAGGCTAGATTACATTTCTTCCTTTTTAATCAGGAAGGTTTTGAATGGCCTCAGAGGGGGATGGGCTCTCAAGAGAAGATTTATAAATTCTCAGGACATAAGAAAGATGTTCTCTCTTTTTTCGTTCAGCTTCTTCAGTTGGGCACAAGCCATGAAGGACTAAAACTTTGCATAGGGTTTTCATCTTGACCTGTGTCAATGGACAATGAGAAGTCTCAACATCTTACAAGTAAGGTAATGGAGGAATCTTAAATGCTGCAACTTCAAGAGTTACTGGTCTATCCTAGTTTAACATTGTTTAGGATAAGTACAGAGTTAGGTTTTAGAGAACTGTGTTTTTACATTATTTCTTTTTATCCTTGATCAATCTGATGGTTGTATGGACCATGTGTACTCTTTTTTATTATTATCAAACATCCTTATATTTTGCATGCTCAAAGCCTGATCTCTGTACTTCTACCATGCATATTCAGTCCCACTTTCCAAAGAGCAGTAAAAGGGAGGGACAGTGGTTGAGCTCACCTTCCCTAAAATGTGAAAGAGTGATAGATAATCCCACAACAGATCATCCCATGCCAAGCAAAGTGAAAGATGTAACAACTAAGTGGAGCCTTTAAATGGCAACACAGTATAGTGTGCTAGGAGTAAAAATCCTTCTGCCACAGAGATAGTGATTAATATTTGTTGGCAGTGGCTGTGACTACCCAGAGAGAAACTGATAACCCCAGGATTAAGGGAAAGAGGTGCCTCTCCAGGCAGAGCCCTAGGACAGCAGCAGGGACTTCTCCAGTCTTCCAGACAAGCAAAAACACATTTGATAGACCATTCCTTTCCACTCCCCAATGGGGACCCAAAGGAGCATATATCATTCTCCTCCATTTTATCTTTACAACAGTCCTGCAGGATAGGGTAGACTGAGGTTGTATAACAGGCACAAGGCCACCTAGCAAGCTTCCATGGCAGAGTGGAGATTCAGACTCGTATTAGTGGAAACACATTACTAGAAAATTCAAACTTTGTTCCACAAACAAGAAGTATGATGTGAGATAACACAAAGTTGGCACTGTACTAGAACTAGTGTAGCCCAAGTATTGTCCTAAAGGTTGTATCTTAAGAAAGATTTGTAATGGCACTAAACCGACAGAGCTTGAAAGAAAGGAAGAATAAAGAAGGTACTAGAACTTGCTACTCTTAAGCTTTACAGTTTATTACCTTTCCCCATTCATTGAACAATAGTATAATCTTTACAAACTGAACAGCATGATATTAACAAAAAGACCAATATAAACTCAAAAGCTGAAACAGGCTCATTGATTCAGATTCCGTGTTTATTAAAAGATCTGTTATTTCTATTTAGCAGAGGCAATTTTTATTTTTAACTACTCCAAACACTGTGTCTGTAATTACCAAAAGTCACATCCTTCACCAAGATAAAATATCACCACATAAAACTAGATTTTTAAAAAATCACCCTTTCCTACTCTACTCAACTTACAAGATATTTTTTTCTTGTAAAGAAGGGCAAATGTTATTTGGAATTGTTATTTAGGGTTAATAAAAGTATATTTGCCAGAATAATGTTCAGGAATTGTTTGTGTCTGATCTTCTGTAGCCAATCTTTTAAAGTTCTTTATTAAAAGATCATATGTGCTTATATTTCAAAACTAACAGAGAAGAAAGAACAACCACCACATTTTTGCTTGGATCCAATGATTCTTACACAGGCATCCCCAGCAGCAGCATTTGGGAGGGCATTTGGGGCTGTAGCAGGAGGGGGAGACAAAAAAAAATCATGTTCTATGGGTAGAAAGTAAGGAAAACCTCCTTGCCCCAAACACACCTGTTAAAGTAAGCACACAGACAGAAAATTAAAGTTGCAGGTAAATTCAGGGGTTGTTTCACTTCTTTGAAAGTAAATGTCTATGAAATTTAACTGCCAAAAATTCATCTTGCTAGGGATTTCTCCAGTCTGCTGAATCAGTAAAGTTCTGTAGCTGCAGTCTTTATGTAATTAAGTTCCTCCTTTTCTGGAGCCTTGCCGCTGTAGCCGGCACCCAGCACTTTGTTGGGGGAATGACTGTGCAACCTAAAGTCCTCTATATACACCCCAACTACATTACTTGCACGGGCAATGTTATACACCTTTCCCCCCTGCTCTCTAAATCTCAGTGTCAAGTAATCTTTATTTCCTGTCTAGATTAACCTGCACCACATCAATATCCTCTGATTATGTCAGGACCAGAAACTGCAAACTGTAGGTAAGCCAGAAGGATTCTATAGTTGTTAATGTTCCCTCTAAGCTGTGGAGTCTTATGAGCAAAAATTCTACTTTGTGAGATACTGGAATTAAAGTTGTGAGTGAGTAATTTGGTTGCTGCATAAATCAATTTGCTCTGGAGCCATCCTTCCTAAGCTAAGACAAAAATATGTGAGCTGGAGGCTAAAAAACTGTGAGCTAGCTCACGCTAACTCCGCTTAGAGGGAACACTGCTCAGGACACACATGCACTACAGACACATTCCTCTGTGAATATAGGCCTTTCTTCACTCACAGCCCAAATTCAGAATCAAAATAGCTCAACTTTCATACCATTACTCCTCATTTAACATGCTGCTGGTTTTAGTACTAGCTAAGCTAACAAAATCCTAAATAATGACTCATAGGGTGCATTCAGACAGGAAGCTAATCCTGCCATTGGCCCGGCTGTAATTTGATCTAGATCTTTTTGATCCAGCATTGCACGACCAGACAGCTCCCCCGTGAAGCACTTTACCATGCATGACTCCACAGTGGATTGTCTAGATGGCATACACCGTAAGGAGCCGTGCGGTTGGCTTTTTAAAAAAAAAAAAAAATCCTGTCTGTGCATGCACATATGTGCCTCACTATATACTTGTTTTTCTGCACATGCACAGACTAAAATGGTAAAAGCACCACCAGCGGTACCTTCCTCTAAGTACCATTTCAGTTAATAAAGTTGATAAAGTTCAGGGGACCATGAGAAACATAAAATTGTTTGGATCGCTTGAGCGGAGCTTAGGGACATCACATGTTTAAGCGGTTATGTGTGCATCACTAAGACTTTTTTAAAACGGCGGCCATTCTGGAGACCATCCCTACGGGCTGATTGCGCACTGGTGGAACAATTAGATGGGGGAAAGTCTGCCATTGGCCTGTCAGCCAGCTTAGGACCGGACTTTCACCACTATCTTTTAACTATGGATCCCCAATGGGGATCAACGGGCTACTCACAGAAGCGGCACAATTCCCAGATGTTATGATCTGGATGTACACTTTAAAACCACCAGGCACTTGTGCCGGGAGCAGCTCAAAAGAGCCATATGAATGTGCCCATACACTACTAATAAAGTAGAACTAAATTTGAGTCCAGTGGTACCTTTAAGACCAGTGAAGTTTTATTCAAGGTGTGTGTTTTTGTGGACATGTACACTTCGGATACATCCTGAGATAGGGGAATAATGATGCTTAGAAATGAGGGTTGAAACTATTTACATTTGCTAGATTCATTCAGTTATAATGATTCCATTGACAATTATTGGATGCAGACAGAAGTTATCAACCAAGCTCTTAATGTGAATCTTGATGTGAATCTTTGGCTTTTCCATGGTTTCTAGAACCTTACTGTATGAGTATAAACCCCCCTACAAATTCCAGATCTTTAACCAGTTTCCCCCAGAAGTTAGACTCTGAGACAGGTACAGTCTCCTCCAAAAATATTCACTAAATCAGCCAGATTTCCCTAAAAGCCAGGCTCTGACACCTATATGGTGTCCTGAGAAAGGATTCCCCAGCCAGTCTAATCCTGTGTTGTAACAAACCCTGCCTTGTAAAGCATTCACTGTATTAGCCTGCTTTGTCCCAAAGCCATGACATATGAACACTCTCCTGAAAAAGGATAGCTCCAGTCTCAATCTCTAGAGGCTCAAATCATATCTGACTGGATCTGGCAGTTCAATGGATTTTCTTCTTTACGTCCCACTCCATCTGGCTCCTCCAGTATTCCATGGGTCATGATTAGCTCCTAGCTGCTCTGCATACACCAAACAGGCATACAGGGGATCAGTAATTGACAGGAAGGGGCAGGACCTCTGTCCATCGATCACACCATTAAACAGCAAGTTATTTCAACCACCAAATTACAAACAAGCTACCACTCAGGTTAAAACAGAGAACAGAGATAAAGGAAGAGAGAGATACAAAGAGAGAGAAATCCTGAACCAGGGGTTCAACAGTAATTAGGAAAATCAAGTGACAAGACAGCAAGCAAATCTAAGACTAAGAGTGGACAGGTGCCATGTAGCATGTTCCAGATGAAAGTTTTGATGCTGCAAAACGACAAGGAGTTTGGAACCAGCAAAAAAGTGAATTTGAGAAAGGCTTCTGTCCCCAGTTACAAGTCAAGCAGCAGGGACCTAAAACATATCTCCTTTTCAGTCTTGGAGGGAAGGCAAATCCACATCCTGACTGGACAAAGGGAAAATGGAAGTTGAACCAGGATCCTGGAGAATAATTTTTAAGTATGCTAAAAGAGGAGGCAGCTACAGGCAAAATGGTGTAGGTTTAGCTTGATCCAAAAAAGAGAGGAGGGGGTACTTGGCAGATATTTCAAGTAGTGCTAAATTAACATTCTGGACAACTAGTCCAAAGGCAAATATGGGCTTCTACTTGTGGGCAAAGTACAGCTTTTTCCAGGTAATTTTCCACGATGCCTATTTAGTTTCAGTTACTATGACTGAATTATGTGTGAGCATTCTTTCTCTAGTGGTCTGATTTTCGTCTTGATATGGCTTCATCTGTTATGTACTTGCTTAAATGCAAAAACATAGAGGAAAGCTGGTCTCAGGATCGAAATGGAGAAGACAGAGACAAAATGCAAAGAGCATGAAAGCCCAGTGATATAAGCCCAGGGTGGGCTACTCCACTACAGAGATAAAGGACAAATGTGGTGTTTCTCATTTATATTTGATTGTTTTGCAGGGCTTCCTAAACAGAGCACCACCCTGTTAGCCAGGTTTACTTGCTCTCTCATTATGCCTATGAAAGCATCACAATCCTCCAATTTACTTCTTGACACTCAAGTTAATTTCTTTCCTAAAATGCCCGTCTCCCAAATAAATGATTTCCAATATGCCATATAATGGGAATAGAAAAAGTTGCACACTTTAAAAACATACATAACATTAACTTGTCCTTTACACGACACATGATATGTGACACATGAAGCAGCCAAATGGTGAATCAGACCATGGGTGCATCAAGGTCAGTACTGCCTACTCAGAAACACAGTGGCTCTCCAGAGTCTCAGGCAGGGGTCTTTCACATCACCTACTCCCTTGTCCCTTTAACTAGAGAGGCTGAGGACTGGACTTGGGACCTTCTGGATGCAAGGCAGAGTCTGTTCCACTGAGCCACAGTCCCTCCCCAATATAATAAACAAAATGATCCTACATGCTGTATCAGTGTTTAAATGTTTGAAATAGTGAAGAGCCATCAGAATTCAGAACATCACAGCTATTACACAATGCCAGAATATGAACCCCTGCACTCTCATATTAAATTGGATCGGTCATGACCACCAGATGTGTTAATAGCATCAAGCCAAAGCAGCACAAAAACAAAGAAACAATATGGCAGAACCTGGGACACAGCCAAAGCACCTACAAACAATCCTAGAAGCTTCTACTCGCATATTGGCCAAAACTGTCACACAACGGTTATAAAAGTACTCCGACTGACAGCTCAGTTAGTTAATTATTTCCTGCTTTTCTTCCTAAAAGGACCCACAACAGCTTACAACAAATAAAAATGCATTAGGTATCAAAAAATAAATTTAAATATACAAAAAGAGACAACAAGAACTACAGCCTGTGGCCAGTCTGGACTTGAATAGGCCAATTGTTCAGACCACATCCTAAGTGCTCATGCTCCCTAGCCACATCCAGTTTATGTGATGTATGTCTGTTTGTGTGTCTATGCACACGCACACACCTGAGACAGGAAGTCCATCAGTGGCTATTAGCCACAAAGTATAGATTGGAACTTTCAGTCTGGAGCAAGTGATGTTCTGTATTCTTGGTGCTTGGGGGGCGGGGGACAACAGTGGGAGGGCTTCTAGTGTCCTGGCCCCACTGCTGGACCTCCTGAGGGCACCTGGTGTTTTTCACCACTGTGTGACAGAGTGTTGGACTGGATGGGCCAATGGCCTGATCCAACATTGGCTTCTCTTATGTTCTTATGAAGACAAAACAAAAGCACAGCTAAAATGTTGCCACTGACAGCCAGGTTCCTTCCAATCTCCACTTCTAGCTCACCAGGGACAGGAAATACAGGTGAACAGAGCTGTCTCACTTTGCTACAGTAATACCCTGGGCAAATTCAGTCAGCACCCCTTATTCTGGGCATCACAGTAGCTAGGCATATCATTAGGACTGGGATATCAGCTGTTACTTTAATCCGCAACATGGAGGCGACTAATCCTCTCAATGAGGCAGACACCTGTTGTTAATTGACCCTGGCTTTGGCTCTCAGCTTCATGGCAGGCATTACTTTGCTCATTAATGACCTTTGGAGAGTAGTTTTGTGCTGCTGCTGCTCAGTATTGCTAAGATTTACTGTAGAGTCAACAGAAATATGACTTGTGAAAGAAGACAGTGAAAGCTGCAAAATAGAAAAATACAATTAAGAGAAGTCCAAAGGTGTTACTGAAACTACTTTAGAGCATACATTTATATTTTTAAAGATTTGTTCCCTGCCATCGCCTTCATTTCATGAGACTCCCAATAAACACATTTTTTAAAAAAAAAAGTAGTTGACATAAAGACATCAAAAAGTTGCAATAAAAACAGCCATAAAAACTAGACACAGCAAGAAACAACTTCAGTATAGCATTATACCGACAGCAACCAGAGCCCCCAAGTGCCCTTCTAAAGAGCAGTGTCTTCCATTGAAGGACAATAAGGTGGAGACTTAAACTTTGTCACAAAGCAAGGCTGCCACAAAGAACTGCTTTTTGAAAATTCAGGTACAATAGAGCCCTGTGATCCAAGACATCTTCAATCAAAGCCTCATACTCCGTTCTATCATCTATTTTAAACATTATTCAGTCTGGTGCATTTGACCTTTGGAATACAATGAAGCCAATGACTTTTACATTTATTTGCTCCATTGTGTCACTGTAATTGAGTTCACCTAGAGAGCCATCTGACATTGTAATAACAATAATCACTTAGGCTCCAGGTTTTGGTGCTTCTAATCACATGGGAAAAAACCTACTTTTCAGCTAAGTTACTGAAAACATTCATTGCAATGGCATTCTTGAGCAATAGCAGGGCTTTTATCCTACAGTGCTGTTCATATTCCTTTGTACCTTGTTAGTATTTTTACCCTCTTATGTTCAAAATCTGGCAATTAATATACGTATGTGGAGAGGAGTTATTTTGAATGAATGGTTGCAATGTCCACACATTAAACAAGGGTATGTACCTATTACAACCATGTCACTTGATGGTTCAAAAAATTGTTTTCTCACAACATGGCACAATATTGTCATTCTCTGAAAGGCTTTGGTTTCTGGTTTTCAACTACAAAAAAAGTTTTGCCAGCACAACCTTCCCCCTTTTTAATAATTCAAATTATAATTCTAACAAAGCTCTGGAATTTCATCTTAATTAATTCAAGAGACTTGTAGTCCAACTTTTCTGTTATAAGGAAACTTTGGTTGTTTAAACACATAGCCCAACTTAACAGATAAATAAACAGCAAAATGACAACAAAAGATTCCACATGGATTTTGGTATCTAAACTAGATACCAGGATTTTTTTTTAGCATGCACATGACACTATTCCCATAATAGTCCACGTGCCAGTTTTCCACTGCCTTTTGTCAGTCTTTCCAGGCCTTTCTCACCAAACCTGGCTGCTCTTACCCTCTGTCACAGCTGCATTCCTCCTCTCCACTCAACCTCATACCTCATTTCTGCACCCAGTCTTCAAAACCGTACTGTCTCTTTTCTTCTCTCTCTCTCTTGGGGACACCAAACACTCCTAAATGGGTGGGATGCAGCTTTTTGATTAGACATGGGCAAACTGTGGCTCAGTGGAAGAGCCTCTGCTTTGCACGCAGAAGGTCCAGGGTTCAGTCTCTGGCAGCACCAGTTAAAAAGGACCAGGCAGAGAGCCAGTTTGGTATAGTAGTTAAGTGTGTGGACTCTAATCTGGGAGAACCAGGTTTGATTCCCCACTCCTCCACTTGCACCTGCTGGATGACCTTGGACAAGCCATAGTTCTGGCACAGCTGTTCTTGAAAAAGAGCAGATTCTGTCAGAGCTCTCTCAGCCCCACCTACCTCACAGGTTGTCTGTTTTGGGGAGGGGAAGGGAAAGGAGTTGGTAAGCCACTCTGAGACTCCCTTGGGTAGTGAAGGGCGGAGTATGAATCGAATCTCTTCTTCTTCTTCTGATGCAAAAAGCCTCTGTCTGGGACCCTTGGACAGCCTCTGCTGGCTTGAGTAGACAATACTGACCTTGGTTGACCAATGGTCTGATTCAGTATAAAGCAGTTTTGTATGTTCATGTCTACTTTAACAAAGTGGTTTCTGCTAGTAGTTATTTGTTGCTTCTTGATTTGTTGATTCCCCAATTTGTATTTGAATGATGACCACAACAAAAAAGGGTTCTTTGGTTATGTTCAAAGCAAAACAAAAAAAGAACAAAGAAGTGGTAGGCCCACTGTGGGGAGAGGAGAGTGAAATTTTAACAGGTGAGGAAGAGAGCACAGAACAGTTCAATTCCTACTTTGCCTCAATCTTCTCTTGCAAGGGAAGAGATGCTCAACCTGACAAAAAGAGAACACATGATGAGGGAAGGGAGTTGCAACCTAGGATAGGCAGAGGAGTGATACATAAACACCTAGTGTCTTTAAATGAAATTAAATTCTCAGGGCCAGATGAATTGCATCCAAGGACACTAAAGGAACTTGCTGATGTAAATGCAGAGCCTCTGTACATTATTTTTGATGATTCTTGAAGAGCAGGCGAAGTGCAAGAAGACTGGAGGTGGACAAATGTTGTCCCCATCTCCAAGAAGTGGGAAAAGGAGGATCCAGGTAACTACCAACCTGTCTGCTTGACATCCATACTTGCAAAGGTTTCAGAACAAATCATCCATCAGTCCTTGACCATTAAGAGGACAGTTGTGATCACTAAGAGGTGGCACAGGTTTCTCATAAACAAGTCGTGTCAGACTAACCTTATCTCCCTTTTTGAGAGATTCTCTTTGTTGGATCAGGAGAATGCTGTGGACATAGTTTATCTTGATTTCAGTAAGGCTTTTGATAAGGTCCCACATGATATTCTTGTTGACAAGTAGGTAAAATGTAGTTTGGATCCTATTACTGTAAAATGGATTTATAACTGGTTGACAGATCACACCCACAGAATGCTTGGTAATGATGCCTCATCTTCCTGGAAGTAGTCACAAGTAAAGTGCCTCAGGGATCTGTCCCAGGCCCTGTGTTGTTCAACATCTTTATAAATGATGAAGGAATAGAAGGGATGCTCATTTAATATGCAGATAATGCTAAACTGGGAAAGGTAGCAAATACAGTAGAAGACAGAATCAAGATGTAGGATGATCTTGACAGGCTGGGAAACTGGGCTAAAACTAACAAAATGAATTTCAAAAGAAATAAATGTAAAGTTCTGCATTTAGGTAGGTAAATCAAATGTATCATTATAGGATGGGAGAGACTTGTCTTGGCATGGTCTTGGTAGACCATAAACTGAATGCTTCAGCAGCGTGATGTGGTACTTTAAAATCACAAGTGTGATTTTGGGCTGCATCAACAAAAGTATAGTGGCCAAATCACACAAAGTGATGGTAGTGCTTTATTTTGCTCTGGTTAGACCTCACTTGGAGTACTGTGTTCAATTTGGGGCACGACAGTTTAAGCAGGATGTTCACAAGCTGGAATGTACCCAGAGGAGTGCAATAAAGATGATGAAGGGTCTGGAGACCAAGTCCTATGAGGAAAGGTTGAAGGATCTGGACATGTTTAGCCTGGAGAGATGACTGAGAAGTGATATGAATGCCATCTTCAAGTATTTGAAGGACTGTCATATAGAGGGTGGAAAAGAGTTGTTTTCTGTTGCCCCAGAAGGTCAGACCAGAACCAATGGGCTGAAAGTAAATCTAAAGAGTTTTCAGATAAACATTAGGGAAAACTTTCTGACAATTAGGGTGGTCCCTCAGTGGAACAGGATTCCTTGGGAGATGGTATGATCTCCTTCTTTGGAGGTTTTTCAGCAGAGGCCAGATGGCCATCTGACAGCAATGCAGATTCTGTGAATCTGTTTATTTCCTGTGTTGTGCAAGAGGCTGGACTAGATGACCCTTGACGTACCTTTTAGCTCTACGCTTCTATGTCCTGTTATTTATTAGTGCTACTATATTTCCCAATCTTAGGGCATTCATTGCATTGCATTGAGAGAGCGAGTTTGGTATAGTAGCTAAGTGTGTGGACGTTAATCTGGGAGAACCGGGTTTGATTCCCCACTCCTCCACTTGCACCTGCTGGATGACCTTGGACAAGCCATAGTTCTGGCACAGCTGCTCTTGAAAAAGAGCAGTTTCTGTCAGAGCTCCCTCAGCCCCACCTACCTCACAGGGTATCTGTTGTGGGGAGGGGAAGGGAAAGGAGTTTGTAAGCTGCTCTGAGACTCCCTTGGGTAGTGAAGGGCAGGGTATAAATCCAATCTCTTCTTCTTATTATTATTTTCTTTCTACTTGTATATGTTGGATAAAGATTAAATCCAAGTCAATCAAAACTTACTGTTTGTCTCTCTGTTCCCTTCACAATTTAACCCAAAATACTGCCTCCAAGATTGGTCCTGTGTATATACAGATTACAATTCCTGGAGCCAGTATCTAGGATCTAAGCATGTAGGGACACTTACATGTGTACAGCCTGGCACAGGTATCCAGTTGTCAGTAAGAGAAGAGTGGAAAGGAAAGTGAAAGAGCATTGTAACAAGAGTTTATGAACATGGCATTCTGTTCCATACAAGGACTATTTGGCTGCTGTTGTGTGTCAGTCCAGGGTGGTGCCTCCTCAGATGGACATGGGCAAAACATTATTCACTCAGGTCCATCTAGCAAGGATACAAAGAAGGCCAGGTACCCAGAACAACACTCTGACCACTGGCTGGAGAAACAAAAATGTAGTATAGTTTGTATACAAGAGGCCCATCTTAAGAAACAAGACTACAAATATTTAATAAGAAAAAAGTTGGGAGAAGAATTTTTTTCATTGGCAAGTAATAAAAAGAATGGAGTGGTAACATATGCCAAAAAAGACTTGGAACCTAAACTAATATTTAAAGATAAAGAAGGAAGATACTTAGCTATTGAAATTCTGTTACACGGACAGAAGACTTTGATTGTAAATATTTACGCCCCCAACAGAGCTAAAGAAATCTTTTTTAAAGAACTACAAATGGAACTGGACAGTGTAAACTATGAACAAATCATAATGTTGGGAGACTTTAATGGGACTGTGAATAATAAAATAGATAGGCGCTCAAAGAGAAAAGACGACACACTAGGGAAACTTCCAAAAATTTTTTTTGAACTGATAAAACAGGAAAAGCTGGAGGATATTTGGAGGAAGGTTAACCCACAAGGGAAAGACTATACTTTTTACTCTAACAGACATGATTCACATTCAAGAATTGATATGATCTGGATGTCTATTAATCTAACATTTAAGACAAAAAAAGTTGAAATTCTACCTAGAATAATCTCAGACCACAATCCTTGTCTATGGACTTCTGGGCAAATAAAAAGGCAAGGGAGATGGAGAATAAATGAGGACTTATTAGACAACCAAGAAATAGTTAAAAAATTACATGAAGAGACAGATTTATATTTTCAAGCGAACATACAAAAAGAAGTAAAAATTCAAACTGTGTGGGATGCGTACAAAGCAGTTATGAGAGGATTATTGATATCATTGAACGCTAAAGACAATAAAAAGAAAAGAGAACAATATGAAAACATTGTACAAGCCATTAAAATAAAAGAAAAGGAACTGAAGAACAGACCAGGAAAAAAGAAACTGCAAAAGGAAATTTGGATGTTACAAGACCAAGCAAAAGCTATTTTGAATCAAGAGACTTACTGGAACCTGAAAAAATTGCAACAAAAAGCATTTGAAGGTGCAAATAAACCTGGAAAGTACTTAGCATGGCAATTAAAGAAAAAACGTGAAAATAAATTTATTACTAAAGTGATACGGGACAATATTGAGATAATAGACAATAAGGGAATAAAAAGAGAATTTTTTAAATATTATGCAAAGCTTTTTAAGAAGGAAAATAAAGACAGAAGAAGGATTAAAGAATACCTACAGTCATTAAAATTACCAAAACCAACGGAGAAAATCAAAGAACTACTTAACTGCCCAATGTCACTACAAGAGATTAAAAATGCAATAAATGATTCAAAATTAGGGAAAGCACCTGGATCAGATGGATTTACAGCTAAGTTTTATAAATCACTACAGGATTCGATCTCACCAGTGTTATTGCTATTAATGAATGACATAGGAGTGACAGGTGAGGTCCCGGAGACTTGGAAAGAAGCAACCATTTCACTCATTCCGAAAGAAGGTCAAGATTTAACCAATGTTAAAAATTATAGACCAATTTCTTTGTTAAACAATGACTATAAGATTTTTGCCAAGATTATAGCTGATAGGTTTAAGGAATATCTTAAAGAGACTATACAGACAGAACAAGCAGGATTTTTACCTAATCGCCAAATAAGAGACAATATAAGAGTAGTAGTGGATGCTATAGAGTACTATGATAAACATCCGGAGAAGGAAGTGGGCTTTCTTTTTTTAGACGCGGAAAAAGCGTTTGACAATTTAAATTGGGATTTTATGTTTGAAGTGTTGGAACATCTTGAAATTGGAGACTATATGCTTAATCTTATTAAGTCAATAAATAGAGAACAGAAATCCTCTTTAATAATTAATACTGAAAAAACGGATTAGTTTAAAGTGGAAAAAGGAACACGACAAGGATGCCCACTCTCGCCATTGCTATTTATTTGGATTTTGGAAGTCTTGTTACTAAATTTGAAAGAAGATAAAGAAATTAAAGGCTTAACAATAAAAGGTTTCTCTTTTAAATATAGAGCCTTTGCAGACGACGTGATGTTTATAGCTGAAGACCCTATGACTACACTACCATATTTGTTGCAGAAAGTAAGAGAGTTTGGTGATTTGGCTGGGTTTTATGTAAATAAGAACAAATCGAAAGTGATGTGTAAAAATATGCCAAATAATAAGCAAATTGAATTACAAAATCTTATAGAATGTGAAGTGGTGAAAAAGACAAAATATCTAGGTGTAAACCTAACAATGAAAAACATTGATTTGTATAAGAATAATTATGAGAAATTATGGCAGCAAGTTATGCAAGATATTAAAAGGTGGAATGTATTAAATTTGTCACTGCTGGGTAGAATTGCAGTGGTTAAAATGAATGTGTTACCAAGAATAATGTTTCTGTTTCAAACTATTCCAATTGTGAAAGATGTAAAAACATTCAAATGCTGGCAGAAGGAATTGACTAAGTTTGTGTGGGGAGGGAAAAAAACCAAGAATTAAGATGAAAATAATGTGTGATGCTAAAGAGAGAGGTGGGTTTCAGTTACCAAACTTAAGGCTATATCATGATACAGTATGTTTGACTTGGATAGGGACATGGACTATGTTACAAGACAGAAAGTTATTGTCCCTGGAAGGTCATGACTGTAGGTTTGGGTGGCACGCATATCTGTATTATGGTAAAACAAAAATGGACAATATGTTTAAGCATCATTATTTGAGAAGAACATTAATCGATACGTGGACAAGATATAAAAACTTTTTTCCAGAAGAAATACCTATGTGGATTGTACCTGCAGAAGTTTTAAATCCATCATCTCACTACAAAGGACAAGACTGGTTGAAATATAGAGACCTGTTAACAAGACATGGTAAAGACTTTAAATTGAAGGAGCAGCAGCAGATGGACTTTGATTATGGCTGGTTAAGGTACAGACAAATATATGATATGTACAGAAGTGATAAAAAATCTGGTTTTAGAGAAAAAAGCAATGAAATAGAACAAATTTGGGAGGAAGATGGGAAAAAATGATTTCTAAAATGTATAAAGTATTGTTAAAATGGTTTAATGCTGATGAAATGGTAAAGGAACAAATGATAAAATGGGCGATAAACCTAAACAAAGACATTGAAATGGAATCTTGGGAATTTTTATGGAAAAATGCAATGAGTATTTCTACATGTTATAATCTAAAAGAGAACTGTTTTAAAATGATGTACAGATGGTATATGACACCAAAAAAATTGCAAATATTAATCAAAATATGTCTAACAAATGTTGGAAATGTAAAAAGAAAGAAGGTTCTTTCTATCATATGTGGTGGACTTGTGATAAAGCGAAGACTTATTGGTCTATAATACATGCAGAAATGGAAAAAAATTTGAAATGTACATTTAAGAAGTTGCCTGAAATGTTACTGCTTGGACTTAAACTAGAAGAGATAAATGTAAAGAAAAGGACAATAATATGGTATATGATTACAACAGCAAGAATGGTGTATGCACAAAATTGGAAAAATGAAAAAATACCAGAAGTGTGGGAATGGTTGAAAAAATTGTTATATATGGCTGAAATGGATAAATGGACTAGAAAGTTGAATAATCTGTACTCAGAGACTTTTTTAGAAGATTGAGAGGATTTGAAAGAATATGTTGAAAAATATTGGGACATGAAAAACTACATTTATACATGGTTATAATAGCATAAAGGAATAGAAATTGAGTATATGAATGTACTAAGGATAATTAGATAATGAACTTGTTTTTTAGAATTATATAAGAATATAGAAAATAAGAATTGGTATATAAGCATTTTAAAGATATATAACCGTTACCAGAAATGTAAACATAGAGATAAATATTACTATTTTGGATAAAGTGGAAAATGTGTTATGCTTCAGATGTGGTGGGAAACCACCAATACAAGATAAAAGCAAGACTATACAAATAGAACAAAATGTTATATAATATGGAAAAAAGGATTTGTATAAAACAAATGTATTAATTTTAATGTTTTGAAAAATAAAAACTTTCTTACAAAAAAAAAAAAAACACTCTGACCACCTTTCCACATGTTCACCCTGGGATTGAAGCTCAAAGGTGACTATAACAAATACAATAATTTCATGGAATTGATAGGATCAAGAATCATTTTCCCCCTAGCGGTAAACTGTGATAGAATTTGCTGTTCATGCACTCTCATAAGAGAAGTCTTGCCAGGATGTTTTCAGAAAAAAGATCCATATAAATGAACTGGGTTTATATTAAAAGCATTTCTCCTGAGCGTGTGGAGATTGCTGTGTTACTCACATTCATTTGGGGGAGGGTAATGCAAAATAATTTCAGCATTACTGAATTGGCTTAAGTCCATAGCTTACGGGCTAGATCAACACTAAATTCTCCAGCAGCAGAATGGAACTTTTCTGCATCCCCTCTCCCACTGCAGCCCACCAATCTCCACAAAATGCTGCTCCTGGGGATAGGGGGCCCTCAGCGGGAGCGGTCTGCAGCAGGAAGGGAGAATCAGCCCAAACTGCCACTTAAGTCCGGATCCAACTCACACGTTTCACAAAATTGTGGATTTGTTTTCAACTGTACAGATTCTGAATTGTGGTTCAGTAGATCTCAACTACATTTAAACTTCTAATAGCAATACTGACATACAGTTTTAAAAGGACAGACTATATGTTGTACTGAAGCCACACAGAAATGGCAAGATGGAAAGGAACACTTCAACCCTTCCCCTGATTGCTACTTTTTATTGAAATTTCTTTTCCAGCTTGTTTTTAACCCACAAGAGAACATGTAACATGGAGTCCAATACATAGTTTGCTTCTAAAACTCTTTTGAAAACCTTCCTATTATTTTTCTAGCATACCTTGGGTGACGCCAACAGAGCAGAAAAGAAAGAAGCAAATTTATCTAAGCAAAGTAAAGCAGGTTTTTAAGCAGCATGCTGTCCAAAAGGAGCTTCTGAAAGACTGTTCCATTATATTGCAAAAGGAAGCACAAGGAAATAATTCAATATTGTTAAATCCAATGTTTACAATTATAACTGGGCTAAAAATTCAATCATATTTTCCTTATCATATGAATACTGGGAATTTTTAATGTCTTGCTGCAAAAAAAAACAACAACCCTCAGATCACCAAAGCATACAACTGCATTCAACAAACACAATCCAGGAAGGCTAGGTTTTGATTCTCTAGCACACAAAGCTGAAAATATCTCCATTCTTAAAGCCTCTTTTATTTCTGTCCACATTCAGCAAAGGAAAACAACTTTTTTAAAAAAACGTAAATTAATGAGAAACTTCACAGATTTCATAATTCTTACACTTTTTCTTGTTACAGTTATGCATGCATTAACTTACCTAACAGCATTGCAGTCTCTACTAATGAAAAGAAAGCTGGTAGTACAAATCTTCTTAAGCCTCCCGTGGCATGAAAACTATTACAGAAATGAATAGAAGGTAGTCTGCTGAGCCCTTTCCTTGCTCGCTTGTTTTACAAAAAGCAGTCTGGATCACACTGAGAAGAGTCAGACCTGAATAAGACACTAGCAATTGGGCTTATAGCCTTGGGGCAGTTAGTTCTTCACATGTGATCAGGTTATTTTGTCCAAAAAAACCCTGATATGTTGGGGGGGGGGGGGGGACACTGCAGAATCTGCCAGAGACTGTAGCTAAGCCAGCAATGGTAGATGAAGAATCAGTTTCCTTTGAAAGGTTTGCATGAGAGAGCCTGTCACAGAAAAATAATTCAGGCAGCCTGAAATTACTTCAAACCAATCCATCTAAATTCTGTCAATCTGCTGCTTTTCTCATTGCATTTTAAGAGCTGTTCAGCTGCAGACTGGAGGAGTCTCTGGATTTATGGTGTAATTTATAATATAAGAATCCCTGTTCTCCTCTTACATATTTAAATGTATGATGAGCACTACAGAAAGGATGTTGCAAAATGCAGTTGTCCAAGATGTGTGTGAACTAAGGCCGAAATAATTAGTATATTGACTTAAGGTAGTCAATAACACCCATTATATTCTCTCTTACGAGAAATGCACTTTAATTTACTAAATGGAGTGCACGGTTTTGAATGTCTTAATTTGAACGAAATACGATTTGTAAATTACCAAAAAATGAAATGAAGGGCAATCACATTTGCATTTCTCGGTAACCTTTGTTTGTATGCTTGAAAGGTTCAAAATTATTGTAAGGCCCAATGCTTCTTGCTAATAAATGTTCATAAAGCCTCTCCCATGACATTTACCACTTAAACGCAGAAAGTATTTCTGTTCTCAGTCATTTGGTGTTTAATGCTCTGCAAACTTAAAAACACTTATTGAAAATTCCAATTGCATTATATCTGCTTATGTCTGCTTATATCACTAATCATGCTTTTGAAAGAACAGTTATGAATTTAGTATATACCCTGGCATAATCAGCACATCTAAACCTCACTGAAATCAGTGGCAGAAGATACAGTCATGAACAACTACACTGCCACTGGTTTCAAGAGGGTGTGGTCACCACTAACTTTATAACTCGTTTCCTTCTAAAAAAGGGGGGGGGTCCTTTTCTGAATTTGATAATCACAGAACTCTTAATTTTTGGTCTATGCACCTTTGGAGTTCTAACTATTCATTATTAAGATTAAGACTTGAATCCTGACTGCTATGAAGACCTCTAACTGCAAAAAGGAACTTTGCCACCATCTCCCTCTCTCTGCAGGTATTGTGCCCCATGAAAAAGCTATTCCTGTTGGTTAGAGCAGTGGTTCCCAATCTTTTTGGTTTGGTGACCCAAAAGTCCAAATTCACTTCGACCAGGCACCCATCCAGGGCTGCCTTGAGGATTTTTTGGTGCTCTAGCAAACCATGACCTTGGCACCATGAGTGTGTAGCGGGGGGTGGGGGTGGTATTTTTCAGCTCCAGTTATACTGGAGCTGAAAAATATAGGTATTCCTGGCTTCCTGAGTTCCAAATACTGGTATTGAGGTAGAAGATTGAAAGCAGAAGGAAAAGGTGCCACTCAAAACCACATTCAGATACCCCAGGACAACGCTGTACTGACTGTGAAGTCACCCCTGAACGACCATAAATCTATGCAGAAGGTACCATAAAACATGGTGAACCAAAAAAGTGAAAGCAGCATGTAGTGTAGAGGGAGAGTAACCTCCCAATGTGGACGTGGAAAAACTGCAAGGAAACAGATGGGTGCAGAATCAGCCTCTGTCAAGGAGCCAAAGATCCCTACTCTAATTTGGCAGACACACCTAGATTTTTTTAATTGATAGTGAGCCCTAAATAATGGCAGTTCTTGCATGAGAGAGCTACATGATCTGATAATGATTCCTTTGAGTCCATGACAAAAAAAACAATCATCTAGTTAGGGGAAGAAAGAACATTCCTGAAGGTGTAAATAGGCTACAGCCGGGGCCATGCACTTGATGAACACCCTGAGGGCAGTTGCCGACCCAAAGGTCAACATACAGTATTGCTAGACCTTTCCTGCATAGCAGAACTGAGGATACTTCCCATCGACACTGCATAGTTTTGCCGTTTCTCCCTAACTCTCCATGGTATCTCTTTAAAAAACTTAATCTCTGCTTCTAGGTTATTGGGTTAGAGAACCAGTGTTACATTAAGGTTGTTTTAGACAATACTACTACAACCACAAAACCAACTCAGTTCGTATTTAACCTTCTTCTTCTAGCTTGTATAGTCTCCTCCAATTTCTCCTGTTCCAGCAGGTCCACTTCTCTACAGTTTCGTTTTAGCCTTTGTCTTTGGTCCTATCTTGAAGTCTCTCCCACTTCAGTTCGCCTCCACGTCACCACATCATCACATTCCTCCCCTCCACTTTCATGCTGTGTCTCTCTCTTCCTTTCTCGCCGGTTGCACCATGACCCCTCTCCTTGCGAGCCACTCCAACTCTCAGCCACAACAGACACACTAAATTGATCCTGTGGCCACCGATGTCATGCCAGTATTCAGATGGGCAAAAAGGGGAAATTTAAAGGTTAAAGCATGTCCAGCTTAAGAGGTTTCTCCCGACCCCCTACGGTTACTCTTAGTCGTTGTTTTCTTTTATGAGCCTATTCAAGCGTTTTTTCATGGCTGCTTTAAATTGGTATCCCCTAAAGTCTGCTGCTTCATTAGAGCACCCAGGGGCAGTTCCCCACTTGTGAGCCCAATGTTTGTTTTTGTCCTTCAAGAGATGGCTTAAAATAAATATCAAGGAAGTTTTTACTTAACTGTTCGTTCTTTTATCCGAGTTGTAGTTTTTAGACTCTGTTGGTTCCTCTGAGTTCAGCTAGTACCCAGCAAGTTTCATTGGGTGTCCTTGGTAGCCTCCTGCTTCAGAGCAGTCCCAAAGTGACAGAGAGAGCTACCACTCATCC
This sequence comes from Lepidodactylus listeri, assembly GCA_029233225.1. NCBI lineage: Eukaryota > Metazoa > Chordata > Lepidosauria > Squamata > Gekkonidae > Lepidodactylus > Lepidodactylus listeri. The sequence goes on from JARCFY010000012.1 coordinate 53,824,185, forward strand.
TCAGTTATGGGTCAAGCTCCTTGCCAGACTCTCTCTACAGGAGAGCACCTAAATTAGAAGTTGGAAATTAACCTTGGAGACTATAAGAACAGCATAGGCAAGTGGAGACTCTCCGCTCAGGACTGCTGTCATTGAGCCCGGAACCGGAAGTCCCAAGATACTTCCCTATGTTCCTTGTGTATAGAAATATGAAAACAGACATCCTGTAAATAAGTGACAGCAAACCAATAACTGTGATTTAATAGATGTAAAACAGATACCAAAGAAACCCTTTTGAACTTGGTCAACCATAGAAAGACATTAAGCGCTCAGAGATCAAGAATAGGACAGGAACCACTAGCCTTCTTATACACCAGGGAAAAAAGACTTAGAATAAAAACCAGATACTGAATTGGGCTCCAAAACCTCCTCAACCACTTCCTTCTCAAGGAGAAACAGGAACTGGGGTAGCAATTCAGGTAAAATATTATTTATCACCTGTGAAGCCCTTCAAACCTGTGGTAAGGAAGAAAACTAATCTATAACCTTGAGTTAGAACAGACGGGGATGGGCAGAAACCCAAAAAAAGAGGTTCAGGGCAGCTCCTGAACTGAATCCTGAACTGAACTGAACCCTGAACTGACACAAAAGGCGTTCTGTTCCCTGTTTCTCCTGGCCACAGTGAGCTACTACCGGGAGAAAGGGACTGCCTGGAAGGGACTTTCTTTCAACCTCTCTCCCAGCTGCTGTTTACCAGAGCCGGGAGAAAGAGGGGGGACATCCGGGAAGGGTTCAGGTTCACTGGACCGAGTCAGCTGTTAGGCTTAAATGGCTGCAAGCCGTTAAACCTCTCAGTTTCACTCCCCCCCCCCCCCCGCTTGAAGGGTTCAGTCCACCAGCCTGCTGTTAAGCTTAAATGACTGGCAGCCATTTAACCCTTCGGTTTCACTTCCCCCTGCTTTGAAGGGAGGGAGCAAAACTGAGAGGTTTAATGGCTCACAGCCACTTAAATCTAACGATGCTACTGAGGGCAAGGCTGAAGGTCTGTTAGCTGACAAAGATGCCTGGGAGGGCTTTTCCAAAGAAGATAAGGCTTTCTTCCACAAGGCACCTTTCAGACGAGAAGCTCTATCATTTTGAGCTTTTGGTTGTAAACTGCTGGTACACTGGACAGGCTGCCACATTATGTTCCTCACCCAGACACAGAAGGCAGAAACTGTGTTCACTGGAGTGGGGCATTTTGGTGCCACATTTGATGCAGGACTTGAATAATGCCTTTTATGCCATAATTCCCACTTGGGAAGACAGATACCCTCAAGCAAAAATAAGGAGGGTTCAGAAGCACCCTTACGCCTTAACAACATCTACATGGTCTCTTTTTCTTCTTTTTCTTTTTTTTCCTTTGGCAATGGCCAAAAAAGGAGAGTTCCTCTCATGTCTTATCACCATATATACTAGTTGTTTTTCAGTAATGAAGGGTAGAGAAGGGGTTATGATCAAAGCAAGCTAAAGAAAGAATCTACTCCAATGGTGGTGAAGAAAGAACCTTCAAACCTCCCTTCAAACCACATGACCGTTTGGGCAGGAAAATGGCTCTTGGTGGCTCAGGAAGGAGAACAGACACCCTCTGATAAGTTTTTAGCTAGCAAAGAATCTTTCAGTGATTGGCCTGTCCAGCAGCAGTCCCAATGTAAGACTGCACAGAAGACCAAAGATGAATAATACATATTATTCAGGTACTTGTTATAATGCATTTTCTTCATAGTGCTTATTTTGTTTGGAAACTTGCCCATGCTTTCACAATACAAAGGGGTTTTTATGCTTATCCTTTTGTTTCAGTATAATCTGTTTCGTAAACACTGAACAAACTTATTAGTTTGGTAATTTGTGTGAATTTCCTATCACATATTATTCAATTTCTTCTTCTAAGAAGCTTTGTTTATTTAAATCATTTAAAATGACAATTTAAAACAATGTACCACAATTCTTATGCTTTGATTACCTGAAAGTTATCATCAAACAATCAGACTTTCATAATCAACCTAGTTAATTCTTCAGTACCTGTTTCATTTAATTTTGCCTACTTTACAGTAGTAGCATCAGTTCCTTCTGGTCTGTTTCTTTATTCAAAGAGCATTGATTTGTTCTGTTGAAACAAGAAAATCATAACTAAAGGCAAATGAAAAAGAATACAAAAGTCCAGACCAATGAAGTGTAAGAAATCTATATTTAAGAGACATGTTACATATACCCACCAATGCAAAATGTTTGGGGTCAAGTCATTGTATTATATCTTTCTTGACATTTCCTCACATTACTCTGAAGATGTGAATGCACTCTGCCAGATGCACTCTGGGGGGGGGGGGGGAGTATTTATTAAAACTATTTATATTTCTCACTCTGCACTGAAGTGTTCAAAGCATTTTACAATAACAAAATATAAACAATATCCAAAATCATAAAACACAGGAAAACAAGAGCATATAACTTAAAACAAAACAATCAGCTCAGATAATACATGGAAATACAATCAAACACAGATAGTATCAGAAAGAGAGGTGACTAATTAGAAAAATCAAAACAAAACTTCATCTGGAACCTAAAAAGCAATAAATTCACTGCCAGGCAAGACTCAGTATGTGCAGAGGAATTCAACAGCGCTAATGCTCTGTACTGGAAGAGCACTCAAAACAGGGCCTCTAATGATGATTTCAATTGCAAACCTAGTCCCTGGTCATGTAGGCAATGGAAAGTTCGTTCACTTACCATGAAGTTCCTTTCTCAGTAATCCTAGAGTTGGCTGTCACAATCAATGGGAAGAAGCTCTGCCCTGGAGGCAGGTAGGATCTTTAACCTTTTGCCTACTGCTACTGGGAGGAGCTTCTCCTTCAGTCTCTCAGATTGGTCCAGAAGCTACGCTCCCAATATCTCTAAAATACACACTAGAAAACTCCAACAGCCAACAATTAACCATGACAGTACCAGAACAGAAGGAGAAAAACAACATGACTCTGAAATAAGGAGGGAAACTCCCAAGAACAGGAAGTAGTGTGGCAGGAATTAGTGAACCCTGCCCTTCTATCCCAGTTCTGGGTATAACAAGGGCAATCTCATTTGGCCTATTCATGGCCGCTTCATCCAAAGGGACGCTGAGTGAGATGCCTCTGCTTCAACCACTGATGCTTCACCACTGCCTCAAAAGGCACAACAGAGAAAACTCCTAGCCCAAGCATGGTGGCCTTCCCACCCTCCTGGGGAGAGGAGGAAGCCCCACCTAAGCAGGGCAGCTCAACCCTGGCTCTTAGCAGGAGCAGAAGAAAGACACCTCTCGATGGGCCATCAAATAAGGCAGAGAGGATAGGGGGAGTGAAAAGAAAAAAAGGAAGACAGTCCCTAAAAGAGCACTGCAGTCTTTTAACATGCACAGTTAACAACCACCTGTCTACTAGTCAGAAAGGTCCCAATCTGGGAGACTGAGAGAGAAATTCCTCCCTACTAGGAATCAGCAAGATTAATGACTCTACCTGCCTTCATGGAGGAGCTTCTTCCACTTGGTTGTGACTTCCCCATCCAGGATCACAAGAAAATAACCAGCACGTTGAACTTCATCCAGAGACAAAATGGTAGGCAGTGAAGAGCCCTTAAAATTAGCAAAATTAGATTTCTGTCGGTTTTTTTATTTTGGATCAGATTAAAGTGGTTTTTAAAAACAGTGTCAATATTCTTTAGCTTCAGAGTTTAGCCACATTAGTCTGCAGTAGGATAGCGAGATTCCAGTCCAGTAACACCTTAAAGACCAAGAAGATTTTCGGGGTATAAGCTTTTGACAGTCAAAGCTCCCTTCATCAGATACGAGTTAGAATGGAGATCTCTGAGAACTGCCACTCTTAGGTCAGCAATGGAATGACCTAAAGTATTAAATGACCTAAATGACCTAAAGTATTAAATGACCTAAAGTATTAAAATGTTCTCCTGTATTGATGACATTTGACATATTAGGACTCAAACAGAGACACTTCAAGGGGTGATAACAACATGAGACTGCTGAACTTGAGTTCATTCACAAGTTCAGAACAATAAATCCCCCAGGGCTGAATAGGTACACAGGATTCTTATCTCACTACAGATGCTAATTTTCTGCCTCCAAGCATTTCCCCTTGGCTCTAATCAAGTTTATTACAAAGAGAATTGTACCTCAGTACCCTGAGTTCCTTCTTTGCAACACCCTTCTGACTGGCATATAAAGACTCAAAAGATCTTCATTCTAACTTGTATCTGACAAAGGGAGTTTTGACTCAAAAGCTCATACTCCAAAAATCTTGTTGGTCTCTTAAGATGCTACTGGACTCAAATCTAAATATTCTTTTGCATAAAATATACACTCCAGGTACTTCTCCCTGACCTGGATGTCCCAGGCTAGCCCCACCTCATCTGATCTCAGAAGCTAAGCAGAGTCAGCCAGATTAGTCCTTGGATGGAGGATCACCAAGGAAGTTCGAGGTTGCTACAGAGAGTCAGGAAATGGCAAACCACATCTGAATGTCTCTTGCCTGAAAACCCTATGAAGTCAGCATAAGTCAGCTGTAAACTTGATGTCACATTACACATACATACAAATTCTTCAACACATTATACAAACTGGATGCAATATATTTTGTGTAAAACAAAACACCAGACATAATAACCGGTGTTTTCCCTTTACTTCTTTGCTATTTCAAAGACTCAAGAGAGTGCCTTTTGTGCTGCAAGAAAAATAAAAGCCGTTAATGGAGTGCAAGAAACAAAAATTCCAGACAAGTGTTAAGAGAAATGTACCTTGCTGTGAAATACTTGCTAAAGGCTAAAGGATTGTGACTTTTACTTTACCAGCTCCTCATAATCAGGGTGGAGGAATGCAAGTAAAAGGGAGTGACTGTTTAAACATCACCATTCCAATTTTGTACATTCCCAATAGCTACCATGTTATATCCAACAGCTTAGAACATGGAGGAGATTCACTGTGTGCAATCCCACATATTAGAACCAACAAGAGAGTGACCAACTTCAGTTCAATTTTGCTTTTAAAAAAGATGACTAGAAATTAAAATAAATGTATTAAGTTGATTATATCATAATCTACATTTTCAGCAGCACTACAACCACAATCCTAATACAATACAATATTTTAGACAGGATTTCAACCATGTTTCATAACCAGATTGTTCCAACAGAGGTAACAAATCCTTACACAAGATTTAATTACTTTCGTCAGTACCTGCAATAATTAATGCATAACCACCACCACCACCCTTTTTTTCCATCCATTATAAAATTGGCCCATGTAACAAAATCACCTTGCAAAAATAAATCTGAAGGAGACTGACAGGTGGTCAAGATGTTTTAAAGCTCCCTAAGTCTTCGTGGAGGGAACATTCATGTTGCGTCATACAAAACTACAACCTCTAGAAACATTCATGTTGCGTCATACAAAACTACAACCTCATTTGCACAAATAATGTACAAACTGATCAGTCAATGTAATTTACAGCATGTTAATTATGCAATACTATCACCCAGTTCCAGTAAATTAGTATTTCAAAAGCTCCTGCTTTTCTCCAGTACTGTCAGATATGCCTCAACATACTATGTTGCATCTTTGATGTCACTCAACAGAAGCTGCTTCCCGGTTTTTACAACACGTGTGGCCTCTAAAAAGTCTTACTGATTGCTGCAGAAAGGGTGAGATGACTTATTCAACCATTTGTTCAGAGTGTAGAAAGAACCCAGAAAGGGTTTAGCAGGGCTTAAGCCTTTTTCTGAAATAACGGGGCCAGGCATGCCATTCATAAAGGCTTGTACTGCAGCGCTCGGTCGTATACATGTTCCTTAGCTGTGCCTCAAGGCACAGGCAATATAAAAACGTGTTTATACTTAATTAATCCCTGTCAAGGATTTCCACATTTTAGTAGGAAGACATTATTGACAACAAATGAATATATCTGTGCTGATTTCCCCCGAGGGAATAAATTAGTACAGCACAATGAGTCAGAGAATGAGCCTGCAAGGATGCAGGGGGAGATGGTATGGGTGGTGGAACAAGTCAATTTACCTTGGCAACTGTCAAAACTAGAAAGGATGTGACATGCGTCTGTCAGCCACAGAAGTAAGCTGATGCAGTAAGAAAAAGTCCGAGAATGCTCTTAGGGTGGTACATGGTAGCAGAGACTGAATCAGTGCTCTGGGAAGGTCTCCCGACATGTTCCAAAGCCAACTAGCTGGGGAAGAACAGTGGCAGACTATTTCATACTAGCAGTCCCAGGTGGGTGGCGGCGTACAGAAGCCCTCCCCCAGCACTAATGTGGCATAAGATGGAAACTGTAAAGGCAAGGAAGTCAAGAGTGTGCCGGTTCACCTGAAGCAACGTGATGCCAGAGTGAGGATTTTATAGATGAAAGGACTGCAGTGGAGCCACTGAAGAGTCAAATGACATTATCACAGTAAATAAGCACATAAAAGGGGTGATTATCAGAGCATTTTACTTACGACACTTCTTGAAATGCACTTTTTGCACGACAATCTACTCCATATGATTATGGAGTCCCCTACATTCAATGAAGACTAATTTAGTTACCCCTTTACTTAAAAATACAGAATTGCTAAATGTGTGATCCCAGGTGTCATGGCTACTATCAAATTCAAATGATTGTGTTACCCTCACAGTTGCAAAATTCATAGGCTCAATAATTGAATGTAAGGGGTGATCAGACGGCGTGCTGGAGCCGGCTCAAAACGCCCCGATCCGGACCATCACGATCACACTCACTCTTTGAAAACACTCTTTGAAGCGCATTCAAGTGGCTCCCCGGGCTTTTTTAAATTTTCCACCGCTTGCGCATGTGCATAAGCAAGCATCTGAAAATACAGTCTTGCACATGCTCAGAAGCAGGAGAGCAAAGCCTCTCAGTTTACACAAGGACCATGACTTCCCCGCCCTGAAAGAACATGGCCCTTTAAACTTTCCCCCCCAGAATTGGCCTCCTTGCTATCCCGAAGGCAGAAATAGTGAAATTTTTTAAAAATATTTTTTTTACGGAAAGGCGGAGAAGCGCTTATGCACATCTCGCTGATGCACAAAAAAATGGCAGGGGGGTTAAAGACTCAGAAGTGGCTTGACAACGGCTCTGCGATCACACAGCGGAAAACATGGCTTGAGCCGGAAGAGCATGAGAGAAACCACCTCGGGACCTGGTCTCAAAAATGCTATGCTTCGCTCTGGAATTTGATACGGTAAGTGACGGCTGGGGATGGGAGGCAGCTGCGGCTGTTTGATCACGCACATTTGATCCATTTTGAAGTGTTTCAAAACGGCTCAAATGTGGACGTCTGAACACACCCTACAAGAAATAATACTGACTAAGGTCTTTTAAAATAATTTTTGGTTCTAACTTCTGCTTAAGGTGATAGCTGTATGAGCAGTACTTGATAGATACTCCCTCCAAGAATTTTTCCTCATGCAAGTCCTGGACAAAACAAATTCATATGTTCCTTTCTCTGCAGTGGCAAAAAGAATGGCAGAGCATTCTCTCCATCTTGTACAGAAGACAGAGGGATCCTTAAAACTACAAAATGGAAAAAGGCCTCCTGCTCTGATGACTTCTATACACTGTCATGGCTTGTCTGACCATGTCTATTTATTAGGAAAATTTATTGCTGACTTTCCAGAGACCTGCTCAAGGCATGTACATTTCCCATAGTAGGACAGCAAAAAGACATAAAGATGAACTACAGTGCCATTCTTACTGGGGAGGCAACTAGAGCCCTGCTTCTGGAAAGTTTCTCACTGAATGAAAAAAGTAGTCCCAAAACGTCTAGACTGAGTACTACCCTTGTATGTCCCATAGGAGACAGTAAATGTAGAACTTCCTAGCTGCGGATTAGAATGAACAATGGCTTAAACTTAGAACATATTTTGATTTATACATTGGCCCAAATGACTGATGTACTGTACTAAGAACTGTTTAATAATTATGTCTCACATCAAGAACCACACAACCAGCTGTGAAACCAGTTCATTTTTGGCCCTAAATTGGCCTAGTTAACAGCCTCTATCTTTGAACAAAATGGATTTCTATGTAGTTTGCCATCATAAATTGTGACTTTGCTGAGACTACAACAATACAGTGTTAGGTGATCACATTCTATAAGGAGCATCTAATCACAAGTAGCTGTAAACACTGGAAAGCTCCTCTGAGTATTAAGAGAAAGTTTTCAGCAATAAAATTGACTCTATGGATGATATTCTGCTTGATTGCCCCAAATTTTCAACTCTAAGTGACGAAATGATCTCCCCTTTATTTAATCAGGACTTTCTCTCTTCAAAAGCGAAATCATCCTAGCTACTTAGAGATGAAGACAAACTACCCTGCATTTGGCAAAATTTCTAGCTGTTGTCAAATCACATGACAACTTTTGTAGTAGCAACCTATAAGTTCTTCCATGTTTTCCTGTGGGACGAGATTTATTGTGGGGCAAAGGTTTGCTGTTTATGACTTGGTTGCAAAAACAGTAAGAAGTAATAAATAATAAATAAAGAGAAAAGTTTTTTGATACTACAGAGAGAGGAGAAGCTGGATGTTTGATTCTATTTTGTTGGGTTTTTCCTATGGCTTTGAAAATCCATGGATTCAGCTAAAGAAGCCCAGAAACTGGTGTGTCAACTGAATATTAATGTTGCCAACTAAGTTAAGATAAGCAGCTAGTGAGATGCCATGAGAATAAGATGGCACAGGACTGGGTTTCACACAGATGAAGGAAAGATCCCCCCCCCAACGCTCTACATGGATATAATCATGCTATTTTACTTTTCCTTGAACCCCAGACTGAAATTTATAATTGGAAAGACCCAGGCTGAGGACAGACTGGCAATCTAAAGCGGGGCAGGCACGCTTCGCAAACGGAGGAAAGGAGCACGTTCAGACATGCGCATCTGTCCGTCGGCTCCGTTGCGTACTTACCCGTCTCCCAGTCGCTTTCCTTCCGCTTTACCCGGACACCGGTTTTTCCCATTGTTCAGGGGCCTTCCTCCGCATGCCTCCCGCTTCCAAACAGTGTGAACTGGAAGAAGCGGGAGGCATCCGGACGAAGTGTGAACGCACCGGCAAAAAGTTTTGCGCATGTGCGCATGTGCGCACATGCGAAAAACATCAAAGGAAAACAAAAAAAAGTGCAGCGGTGTGCGCAAGCTGTGCGCGCTGGCTATGCGGCAGTCTGAACGCTCCGTGGCAGTCTGAACGCTCTGTATCGCCGCTGATCCGCATTGCTCTGGCCAGTGTGAACGGCCAGCTCCGTGGGTTTTTTCCCCCGCTCCAGTTCCCTCCGCTTTGCCTCCGCTTCAGATTGCCAGTCTGTCCTCAGCCCCAGAACGTACTGCTGACCAAGCATAAAGACTGACAAATATACACTTGACAAACACCTGCAGCTATGACGAACAAGACCACCAGTCTTATGACCAATATGAAGAGCTCTGACTAACATGTTGTTTTGAGATACCAAGAAAATGTTACGGGTGTGAGGTTTTGCAGCCCTTGGGTGCAGAAGTAAATAGTGAATGAGGGAAAAATTAAGTCATGCCTCTGTCTCCACCTCTTAGGAACGATGTGCCACCATGGTGCCACTACTGCCCAAGGGAAATGTAGAAAAGCCCAGGAGGAAGGCAGGTTTTGGTAGCAGTTTTTCTTTGGCAGCAGCTTGTCTTATCAGGCCAGAAATAGTCTCTTCTGTTTAAGGTCCTCATGCTTTGAGGATGCCTTGAGGCCTTCAAAGGCCTATCCCTCACCCTCCCCTCCCCTCCTCCGACTTCCTAGGAGTTTGAGGGTTAAGAGGCCCTAAAGCCTGTGAGAGTCATGTCTCTTCAGCCTTCCCTGATCCTTGGATAGGTAGCTATGAAACTGCAACAACTTGTTTGCTAAGAAACTGAGTTAAACACAGAAGGACAGAAGAGTGGTAGGGTGGCAATTAATGGTTTAGCATTGAGATTTAGATAGTCTAATGTGCATTGTTTGCTCTCTTGATAGCAACTTTTTATTTCAAGTGTATTTACAAGGTTTAGTGTTTGGGGGCTTATTCTCTACTATCTAATGTGTCCTCTAATCAGGGTCGGCAACTTCCAGGTGGTGGCTGCAGATCTCCTGCTATTACAACTGATCTCCAGGCAAGAGAGACCAGGAGAAAATAGCTACTTTGGAATATGTACTCTATGACATTATGCCTCAAATCCGGCCCTCCTCAGGCTCCACATACCCCAACTCTCCAGGTATTTCCCAACCCAAAGCTGACAACCCTACCTCTACTGGTTTAGAACTGATTTTAAATTTGTACTTCATTTACTCATGCTTCAGAACTGCCTATTTTCTGGAACCATCTGCAGCTTACCAATGGTTTTGTATCCATGCCTTTTTCACATCTATATTCCTGTATCATGTATCTGATTCAGTTTTCAGTTTGCCATTTGCTTTTGTTCAATATTGTGTATCAACACCTTCCAATAAACTATTTAATTAATATCAATAACAATTTGGATTCTGTGCCTTCCTACAACTGTCGTGTACCCACCGGAACAATAGGAACCCATAGAAGGGCCAGCTATCATCGAAAATACACTCAAACAGGTAATGCTTCTTGAGAAGTCCATGTTCAAGACTATTTGGTTCTGACATATTAGATTTTGCCTGATTCGTTTTTTATTTTTCAAAAAGTTAAACAACTAGCTTAAAATTGCTAGATTTGAGTCCAGTAGCAGAGATTAACAAGATTTTCAGATATGAGTTTTCAAGAGTCAAAGCTCCTTTTGAAAGATAGGAATATTGTTCTACTGCTGACCAACATGGCTACCCTCTGAAACTAACTTAAAATAATAAATGAAACAAACAGTAATAATAATTTAAACACTTGAATAAAACTTGAAGACAGAAAAAACCTTGAATGCAGAAAGTTGTCTGATTTCAAGCAAGCTTCCTTAAAAACATGCTAATAAAGAGATAACCAAAAAGCACACAGATCAACAGTGTAATCCCATGTAGTGTGACTTCAGTCTAAACCCATTGCATTCAATTGGCTTAGACTGAATAAGATTACATTACAAACTTGTACTGGCAATGTTTTCAGTGGTCATTAACAGTAATTCTGCACAGAACCATGCCGTAATTTAGTTCCAGCTAAACAAAGTCCAATTTACAACAGTTACAGTTTTAACAAGACAAGAATGTATTCATATTGTCAGCATGGTGATACACATCTTTTAAATTCATCTGAAGCATTATTATGCATATTGTAAATTGGATGTGGTCAATTCCCTATCACACTATAATAGTAAAAGGCAGATAAAATGTTTCAGCCCCAATGGATCCTTCTACAATCTGTTCACTTCTTTTTTTGAGCCCAAAGCCACTCAAGCCCAATCACTGCCTGAGCTATAAAGTCCTGCTGATTTATCCCCCCAATGGGAACAATCAATAAAACACTGTACAACTTGATATCCAGAACACCATGAACCCAACAAATCAAAGTTGTTGACACCCCTTCAATTCAGCCATGAACCTCTTCTCCACAGGAGGCGGACATTACAAGATGCTGCTTTCATTATTCTGCCATTCATCTACGTTCATTAATAACAATCCTGCATCAGAGGCTAGGGAGCAAGTTGTTGGAGGTTTTTTGGAAGCATCTTTCCTATACATGAGTATATAAATGATAAAAACAAAAAATGCAAGCAAACAGTGTAATCATATGTGCATCTAAGTGGCTTTACTAGAAGGAATAGGATACCTACAGTGTACACTGGGAGGGGTGACTCCCATTTATTCTCAATTCACTTTGCCTCACTTTGCATCAGAGGATCTTTGGGAAGACACTTGCAGGGAAGGGGATCATCAAGCCCAGTTACATGCAATTAAACCAGACTGATATCCATTAACCACTTAGGGAAGGGGGGTGAAAAAATACAGCAGGAAGGAGGTGGAAGAAGACGAAGAAGAAGACAATATTGACCCTGGCTGCAACAACTCTGGCCCCTGCAAAAGATGAGGAGAAGTAGGGAGTAAAAACATTTCTGAACTATTCATAACTTCCACATGGGACAAACATAATTCAAGAAAAATTCATATGACCTGATCACAAATTAAAGGTATTGCCGGAATGAGGGAAACAAACAGTGAACAAACTGGAAGAAAATTACATATCCTAATATCTTAGCATACATTTGCTGGAACTTAGTTTTCACTGAAATCCATGGGATTTAAGTGGACTAGTCCAAGTGTGTCATAATGAATTCTAACAAAATAGCCAATTCAATTCCAGAGGAGTATCTATCTTAGTCTGTTACAAGGTTAAACAAAAATTCAGTGCAACCTTAACAGAATTTATTCCAGCATAAATTTCTGTGAGTCAAGGCTCACTTCATCAGATACATAAAGTATACATCCATAGCAGATATATTTATACTTAAAGTTACGAGCAACAAAAACGCAGGAGTGGGGCGATGTTACCAAGAAAGGCCAGTTTGAAACAACAACCAATCAAAGAGAGTGAGTGACAAAGTAAGATTAACCAAAAACATTTAAAATTCAATCTCTAATCAAGGAAGGTATAGTATGAAAAATGGTAAGTGGAATTAATCAGCATCTGTGAACAATGGGTCATGCTGAGTGTCAACTGAGTCGCTAGACCCCGCCTCGCTGTCGCTCGAGTCCAGAGTGGCGCTGCCTTCCGCCACTGTCAATTCGAACCCCTTAGGGCAGCCAGGGCCTCAGTTGCAAGGACAAGGGAGGGGGGTTACGTCACCACACCCTCTCCTAGTCCCTCCTGCGCAGACTTGGGTTTCACTCTCTCTCTGGAACCATCAATCAGTCTCACGTCAGGGCATCCTCCTCGGCCCCTTCTGGCTGCCCTCTTTTATCCCTCCCCCCTCCCAACATCCCCTTCCTGATCCCTCCTCCCTTCTAGACTCCTCCCCCCTTCTTAACTCAAGACGCCGAGCCTCTGGAGAGGCCCCAGCATCCTGTCTCAGTGCTCCTCCCCCTTCCTTCCCTTCTGGCCAGCCTAGCCACGGAGCACGGAGCAAGCTGCGGGCTCTCCCTCCCAGCTGCTGCTGTCTCTCTGCTGTTTCCCCTCGGCTCTTCCCTGCTGGCCCCTCCACACTCCACGCTGGCTGGGTGAGCGGGGAGAGGATGTTTGTTGGTGGGGGAATGACGAGGGAGGGGGTTGCCAGTCCTCCTGGCTCCCTGGGAGTCCCGTCGTCGGGACACTGAGCTGTTAGCACCTATAGTAAGTGAGGAACATATTCACAACAGTATGTTCTCCTACAAAAGAACTTCAAAGCGATAAGCCAGCATGTAAGTGTTGTATTCAGATTCCTCAAGAGTTTCAACACTCTCTCTCCCCCAGGTTTGAACATCCACACATAACTAGCTCCATAGACACAATCATTGCACAGAAAAAAGTAATGGTTGATAAGGATGATGATGTTGCTTGTCTGTGGAAATTAATATGACCGCTGTGGCAATACTGCTGTTTTCAGTGGCCACGCTTATGCATACTGCTGCTAGAAGGTATACCTGAAACTATGGATATGACAGGCCTGATGCAACTTCTTTTGCTTAATTGTGTCCTTCTGGCCACTTTAGATGAAGAGACTTCAAATTTATTAAGTAACACTTAAATGTAAGTTCCATGCAAGAGCTCTCTAGGATATCCTGGATACACCATGGTACTTGGAATAAATGAAATTGCACTGCATATACACAAGCGACAGCAAATGACCACTCAGAATACTGCCAATCAAGATGCTGCCTTGAGCCAGCTTGCCTGGAAAGGCGGGGTATAAATGTAAATAATAAATAAATAAATAAGAACATGAACATACGTTAGTGCAGACATGATTGCCAGAATTTACCTTGCTCAAACTCCCTCCATTGCATGCAAGGATCTCAACTGGATCACCTTGGTTTTCCCTGGTGAAAATCACTTTGAGCTAGCACCATACCAAGCACCTGTATTATGTGTGCAGTAGCTGCTTGTGCTACAGAGCCAGGTCATTACAGTTTGCAGCTGGTTTTGTCCAGCCCAAGAACTGAAAGAGCCTCAATTAACAAAAAAAGAGGAATGTCTCCCCTGGGAGTAAACAGGTCCATTTATATGAAGCACAAAATTGTCTGCCACCAATCTCCTCTTTGCGCTTGTAGTCAGAGGCATCTCTCTTTCTCTCTCTCTCTATATATATATAAAAAAAACTAATGAAATCACTAATCTCATGATTAGTTGAGCTTATGGGCAGACATTGAAGACACACAGAAATACCTAAGAAGTAAGTCTCAGCTTCAACTTACTTTTTAAAAATTATGTGTCTTTTAAAAATTGGAGAAATCAGCAGATGGGCGGCAGCTGAAAAAAAGCACTATAATCATGCTATCAGGGAGCATCTGAATCTGCTCTGACTGAAAGCTAAACAATTGGCTCCCTGCTTGCAACTCATAAACACAGCCGAACTGGGAGATATTTAGGCATGACTATTGTATACAAATACAAATAATATCATATCAGTATAAAGAAATGTAGCTATTCCTATATAACACCCGATTGAGATCTCTGATCTCTCAACCTGAAAGGTATTAAAAATTTTGCATCGATATAGAACCCCCGATGATCAGTGTTATAGCTGCCTTTGATACCATTCAAATCCTCTATGCAACAGAACGTGTTGAGCCACACTCTGAAGTCACAGCAAAGAGAAAAAGAGTTCACCCACACAATGCCATATGACATACAAGACCTGAATCAAAAGCCAAAATTACTTCCTTATAATCAATAATAGAATACACTACTGTGCTGTTACAAAGCAACTTTGAAACTTGCCCTTAGAAGTTTACATCAAAAAGATCACTTCTATCAAGGGAATAAAATTATTCCCCAGGAGAATACAGGGCTGCCCTGAATATTTTTTGTCAAGAGTAAAAATTACCTCTATGCAGAGCGTGACTAAGCACTCAAAAACCCAGGTTAAATGCGAGCCTCTGTGAAATTTCAACCATGAACTGCTTCTTGTTACAATCTGATGGAGAGTTTAGTCTTGTGATATGATGGATAAAACTCTTCTTTATCTAATGCATTAACAAAATATATGGAGTAAAAACGAGGGCACACAAGATCAGGCTTTCTAATATTTGATTTGGAAGAGGGAAATGATGTGAGCGACAGAGGCTCTGACATGCTAAAGAAGAATTCCAATAAAATATTACTTGTTTCAAATTCTGCACAGCCAGCTTCATGTTTAATCAAAGTCACTGCAGCCTCTCTGTGCAGTGTTAGCATGTCAGATATCTATACCATGGGTCTATACCAGGGGTGGCCAACCTGTGGCTCGGGAGCCACATGCGGCTCTTTCACACATATTGTGCGGCTCCTGGCAGGGCGGCTGGGGAAGCAAAGGGGAGGCATGCTTTTTCTCTCTTTCTCCCTTCCTTCCTTCCCTCCTCCCTCCCATCTATTTGCTTTCCTAGTTTCTCTCTCTCGCTTTCTTTCCACTTCTTTAATTCTTTCTTTCCATCTCTCTCAATATCATTAGCAAACAAGTAATATCATTATCAATAATTGGTTTTCCTCGTTTGTTTTTATTTTTGGCAGTCCCATTTAACGTTAATAAAAAGCAAATTTGCATATTTTTAAAAATAAAAACGTGTGTGTGATATTTGTTTCTGTCTTGCGGCTCTCAGACATCTGACGTTTATTCTGTGTGGCTCTTACGTTAAGCAAGGTTGGCCACCCCTGGTCTATACCATACTGCCGCATATAAGCAAGAATGACCAAGTGTAGCTGTGATTTTGGCTGTGTAGAATCTCATTCTTTTGTTCTGTTGTTTTTCTAACACTAGGAGGCTGCACATTGAAATCAAGACATCCGGGAGATCTTATGAATGCGTAAATAATTTCTCCTATGGACAGCACACTGTGTAGCATGAAGGTGCAGATTTGCATTAACCTTTTACTTGACGTACATATAAATTTCACAGCATGTGTACCCGAAATACCAATAATAACTAATAATTTGTATCACTGCTGTAGATTGCAGAAAATATATATGGGAGGGTCATCAGTGAGTGAGCAAGTGAAAACTTTGATAATAGCTTCTGAAGGAAACAGACAATTTAATACTGTTAGAGTTATGTTATGTTAAGCCCATGTCACCTAGCATGATACCAGTTTCAATATACAATTCCTTAAAAGGTAAGTTGAAAAGAAAAGAAAATGTTCTAAAGCTGTGGGGGACGCTGTATGTTGTTCCAGTCCTGTTGCTTTTCAGTTTGATGCTGATTTGAGACTCAAGGGGACATACAGAGGCCAAGTTAAACACCGTGTTGAGTAAGGAGCTATAGAAAACAACACAACCTGGAATTACTTTCTCTGAGCTCTTTCAAAATGCTTTTGTTCTTTTCACCAAGACAGCCCTGCAGTACTTAAAGCTTTGAAAAGGTACTGAAGTAGAAATATTCACACTGAGCACAGCTCAGTAAAGTTCAGAGAGGGACTGACCCTCTTAGGTGTAGGGGTGAAGTCGAATGTATTTCATAGTATTATAAAAAAAAAATCCAGTATACCAAGTTACATTTAAAGTATTTTCTTTCTGGTTTGCTTGGTCTCTTAACCAAAAATGCAATGACAAAGACTTATACCGTTTAAAAAAAACAAAACATATACAGATCAGAACAGAGCTTCATGTTTGCTTCTGCAAAATGAACTGCTTAGTACCAATATTTCAGTAAACCTATGACATTTACGCATTAGGTTCCATACGTGACAGTATGGTGTATGAACTGTGTAATATATTCTATGTCACAGTCAATAGGTTTCAAGAATATTAAAGAAATGGCTTTCAAGACTAAAAATCATATATTCAGATATTGGGCAACATACTGAACATACATCATTAAAAGCCACGCAAAATGGATTTTATTTTCACCTTACTGCCTTAAGGCCAGTTGTCAGGCTGCATTTTTTCCCCGCACAGGATTTTGTACATGAGAATAAAAGTATGTTAAAACATTATCATGGAAAAGTACATTTGTGACTAATCAGTTAGCAGTGGTTTGTGATCATATATTTTAATTATCCCATGGGCTGAGATCACTTCCCCAGAAAGAATTCTCAGTTTCAAAATGGTGCAAACAAACGGCTAGTTAGGCTGTGAACAGTCTGGAAAAAGTGATGAAGAGGCAGATTTGGAGCAACATTTCAGCCCCCTCTCCTTGAATGCATTACTGTCATGATGAAAATGTTCATAAGGGAACATTTAGTGCAGCCCTACTTTACAGTTTTCACCAAAAGAAGTCTTCTGAATACCTAGTATTACCACATGTTAGAGACATACTCACCACATTTTTTTCTGGCACAGCTTCTATGCTTTTAACAGATTTCAATAAGCATAAATTCAACAGAAAGCTTTTCCTGACCCCTAAAATAATAACATCTGTTGAACTTCTGCATTTCCTACAGGTGTTAAAAGTACAGAAACTATACAAAGAAAACAGGGCAACCCCTAAGTAGAAATACATTTCTAGGTCCGCTGAATGCTTAGAAGGATGTAACTCTGCTTACAATGGCACTATTCGCTTTAGTTACAGCCAGAAATTTGCATGAGATAGTTGATTTTACATTTGAGAGTGAGGAGTTACTTGGACAGAGAATATTAATAGAGGAACCAGTGTGAATCAGCAGGATTAATCAAACTAATATATGAATCAATTAATGTAGTGACTGAACATCAAAAGCGGTGCCTTGATTAAAAATTGCTTTGCACTGAAGGAAACCAGATCACACATCAATGTACTACACGTCAATGTACTACACATCAATGTACCGTAAGAGTGTTCAGAACTGCCAGCATTATTGTGAACAGCCTTCAAAAATCTCTTGATTGCTTTACTGTTAGTATGCTAGTGTGTTTAGAATTTTCTCTACTTGGCTGAAGGAAAAAAAAGAACACAAGGGGCTTAGCACTGAAATCAATGGAGGCTGGGCAGGCTGCAATGGCAATTGCCAGAAGCCAAATACTGGATAAATAGCTCACCATTCCAAGAGCACTGTTATTCTTACTTTGCATTCAGCACTTAGAAAAGGAAAGCACAAGATCTACATGACCTGTTTCTTCCAAGTTAAGGAGGTCCATGAATGGACTTTGCACAAAGCTCTGCAAAATACTGAAGCCACCATGAAAAAAGATTGTCAACCTGGGGATGCTGGGGAGCATAAAAAGCTCAACAGTCATGTAAAGTCACTACAGGAATTCTGTTTCTCCCAGACTCCATGGTATGCCATACAGTCTTCCTCTGAAGCTGTTATTTCCTCCAAGGGAACTAATCTTTGTCATCTGAAGATCATTTGTAATTATGGAAGAACTCCGCCCCCCACCTAGAAGAAGAAGAAGAAGAAGAAGAAGAAGAGATTGGATTTATACCCCACCCTTCACTACCCAAGAGAGTCTCAGAGCGGCTTCCAAACTCCTTTCCCTTCCCCTCCCCACAACAGACCCCCCTGTAAGGTAGGTGGGGCTGAGAGAGCTCTGAGACAACTGTCCTTGAGAGAACAGCTGGTACAGAGCTATGGCTCGCCCAAGGTCATCCAGCAGCTGCAAGTGGAGGAGTGGGGAATCAAACCCAGTTCTCCCAGATTAGAGTCCGTGCACTTAACCACTACACCAAACTGGCTCTCCTAGAGATGTGAGGGTATGGGAGGGATTCAGAAAAATCAATTTTGTCCCCATTTTTTCCAAAGCTTTTTTTCTGGTTTTCTGATGGAAGAAAATTTGGAGGATCACTGAAAAGAAACTACTATGAAGTATTTTCTCTTTTGGAATAAATAAAATGCTTCTTATGATTTTTCAGATTTAAAATGTATATGTATGAAAAAAGAGGGCTTTTTCAATTTTTCGCAGTGGAAAATTTGGGCAATTTGGGGTAATACTGAAGAAAACCTGTGAAATATATTTTTTTTTCTTTTAGAATGAGGAAAAAAACTTGTCTTACAAAGCATTTCGTTCATTTCAAATGAAGTACATGAAAAAGTTTACGGACTTTCTCAATTTTTCAGATGTTTTCCAAATTTTGTTTAATTTTATACTAACATATACAGTATTTTCACCAGTATTTTGTTTAAATTTAAATAATTTTGGCAATAATTAATATGCTACAATGTGCTTATGTCATTAAAGAGTTAATTGTTTTCCGTTATAAAATTTAACCTAAATACCTAAACATGTTGGCATCCCTACCTGTGAAAGAGCTTTTGTCCAAATAATATACATTCCTTTGTTTACTACAGTATTTGTTTTCTATCTCCATCTTTTATTTTTCCTACCTCTCAGATGGCAAAAATTAAAGATATATATATTATAGTAGCATAGGATGCAACACTTCTCTCATATAATGGGCATGCTTGTAATTTTTCTTATAGAAAATAAAGTTGCTTATATTTCTAAATTCCATAAATATGCCAAATAAATACAATCTTATGTGACAGCCATAAAATGTGTTATAAATAATGCATGTTAAATTAGCAAAAGAAGTTTCAGTCTCATAGTAAATAAACTGCATAGATTTCAATTTTCCCAGAAATTTCCATTTTCCCTTCCATTCCACAGAAAAAAATGTTTAAAAACCCCAACGGACTCAAAATTCCTGGAAATTTTGTATCTCTAGCCCCACCTTGAGGTTGGTAGTTCTAACTCTAAGCAGAAGCTTCAGGCTCCATATCATCATGCTTGCATGATTAGGAAGGTCATGCACCTTGGATATATGAACACACAGCAGGAATCCATACTTGCTTAGAAACATAAGCCTCCATGGTAAAATTGTATTCATAAGTTCCATGGCTATTACTGGAAACCACTACACATTACACATTGCTGCACAAAATGAAGACTCTTCAACTATATGTACTTTTATGTTTGAAAGCAATGCTAGGTTGGACCTAAGAGGATTCAGGGTTTTTTTTTTGGGGGGGGGGGGGGGGTGTCCTTAGTTACTAGCTTGCTCAGTTAATAAACAATTCCAATTACATTAAAGTGTGCTGTGCAACAAGCAATGTAAGAGGAAAGTGTAAAGTGTAAACACAGGATTATAGAATCAGCATTAAAAATTCCATGGAATTTTTCACTATAGTGAAGATGTTCGTGTTGGCATCCTGCCTCAAACTGAGCAATTTTGCTGTATGAATTCCACCACAATTGCAGCTATTTTTCAAGTTATTTATTACGGTCTATATTCGTAGACTTTTAAAAGTGGATGCTATGCTTCATTCTCCAGTAACTGTAATCTAAATTATACTCTGCATAATCCTCTTTGGTATGTATATATCTTCATACCATTTAATTAGATTTTTTCCAGAGCATTCTGTTAGGCTGTAGCCTGAAAAGAAATATTACAATTTCACACCATTAAAGCCAAGGGAGTTATATGACACGCTGTTCCTGCTTGCAGGCAGCTATCATCAGAGTTGAACATTTTAGATACTGTTTAGCTCCAATGTGCTCAATTACACACACACCCAGAAAAGGGGGGATTACACACGTAAACTTTCATGCTGCTATGGCACAGTTGCCTTGCTCACATTGCTATAGCTCTCACCACCTCCAATTGTCAAAGGGTACGTTGTTAAAAGGGGAAAACATTATTATTTTGAGATAAGGTGTACTACTTGGTTATCTGTGCGTATGAAAGCATAACAAGGTGTTCATCATGGCTGCAAAATTGCATCCATCAATTCACACATCAGTGTTCCCTCTAAGCTGAGTTAATGTGAGCTAGCTCACAGTTTTTTAGCCTCCAGCTCACACATTTTTGTCTGAGCTCAGGAAGGGTGGCTCCAGAGCAAACTAATTTATGCAGTAGCCACATCACTCACTCATTTTAATGCCGGCAGCTCACAAAGTAGAATTTTTGCTCACAAGACTCTACAGCTTTGAGGGAGCACTGCATGTGATCACACAGGAGAACAAAACAATTTAGTTTTATATGGGAAAATGGAAGGTTTCTTTCATTTTCTGTGAATCTTCCTTTCTCAGTGGTTCAGGAGTGGGACAGTCCTTACTCTTGGGATAAGCTCCTTCTTCAGTTGCAAGGTTGGCTTCAAGCTTTGATCCAGGCAGGGAGGGGCTTCCAGGTGGCTGCTCTGCAGATTGCCTCTAACAAGGGGAACAAGTGATAGGCCACCAATTTAGTTTTATATTGGAAAATGGAAGGTTTCTTTCATTTTCTGTGAATCTTCCTTTCTCAGTGGTTCAGGAGTGGGACAGTCCTTACTCTTGGGATAAGCTCCTTCTCCAATTGCAGGGTTGGCTTCAAGCTTTGCTCCTGGCAGGGAGGGGCTTCCAGGTGGCTGCTCTGCAGATTGCCTCTAACAAGGGGAACAAGTGATAGGCCACCAATGTTGCACCCCTCCCCTTAAAGAATAAGCCACAATCCCCTTGGGAGGATCTATACCTTTGACCTTGTAGGCTAGGATTATACAACCCTTAATCCATCTACTGAGGGTAGACATGGAGACTTGTTCCCCCATCGAAGATTTCCTAAAGGACACAAAAAGCATTTCTGATTTCCTCCAGCTTTTGGTCCTATCGATATAGAAGTGAAGGGCCCTTTTAACATCTAGGCAATGCAACTCCCTCTCTTTCTCGTGTTTAGGGTTTGGACAGAATGTAGGTAGAATCACCTCCTCTGCTCTATGAAAGGCAGAGTTCATCTTAGGCACAAAGGCAGGATCTAAGTGGAGAACCACCTTGTCTCTATGGAAAATACAAAGTTCCCTATTGACTGACATCACTTTCATCTCCGACACCCTCCATGCCGAGGTGATACCCATGAGGAACAAGGTCTTAAAGGTCAGTTCATTTAGAGGGCATGAAACCATGGGTTCAAATGGATGTGCAGAATGACCCTAACTGATGCCGTGAGAGGCACAATTTTTTGTCTTCCACACCATGAGTGGAACACCTGCCAGGTGGTGTTATATATCCTGTTAGTGGGTTGTTTCCTGGACGCTAGCATGGTTGTTACAACCTTATCTGAATACCCTACTCCCATTAACAGTTTCCGCTCAATCTCCATGCTGCGAGTCTGAGCATTTTCGGTCGGGGATGATTTGTCGAATCCTGCATCAATAGATCCTTTTGGATTGAAAGAGGCCATGGCTCCACCAATGAGTTTCAGTTCTTGGAACGATGCTCTCTGTGGCCAAAAGGGGGCTACTAACATGACTTCTGCCTTCTGTTGGTGTATTTTTTGTACCACCCTTTGTATAATTGGTATTGGCAGGAACACATAAAGGAGACCTGATGGTCTTGAACTTGACGGTTGGATTCTGTCACAAAAAGATCTATTACCATGTTCCCAAACTTGTAGCAGATTTGGTCGAATACTAATTTGTTCAGTGCCCACTCTGACTGGTCCAATCGCCTTCTGCTTAACCAGTCCACTAACATGTTGTCCTTTCCTGCCACATGGGTTGCTTTCAGGGACAATAGATGATTCTCTGCCCATGAAATCAGCATGCTTGCTTCCCTGTGTAGGGTCCGTACTCTGGTTCTCCTTTGCCTGTTTACATAAGACCTCACTGTCATATTGTCCATCTGGACCAGTACATGTTGTCCCAACAATTGTTTGCTGAATCTGAGTACCCCCAAGTAACCCCTGAGCTGTAGAAAGTTGATGCTTTCCAATGCTTCTTCTTGAGACCATTCTCCCTGTGCCATCTGACCTTTTGAGTGGGCTCCCCACCCTGACAGACTCGAGTCTGTGGTCATCACCAGTCTTGGTGGTTCCCTCTGGGAACATCCCTGACTGAATTGTTGTGCTTCCAACCACCACCTCAGTTGTTGGTATGTCATTTCCAGGAGTTGTAACAGTTTGAACCTCTTGCGTGAGATCACTTTCTTATGGGTTAACAGAAATCTCTGCAGAGGTCTGGCATGGAACTGGGCCCACTGTACAATGTCCTGACAGGACATCAGCATTTCCAATAGTTTGACAAGGACCATCAACTCTGTCCTGGCCTGCCTTAGTACCCCTGACAACAGTGATCTTATCCTCATTTCTCTCTCTCAGGAAAGAAACACCCTGTCCTTTGTGGTGTCTACTTCCACTCCCAGATGGTTCACCCTCTGAGCTAGTTGAAGAGTGCTTTTCTCCACACTGATCATGAATCCATGGTCCTTTAATGTATGAACCATCAGTTGGGTCGCTGTTACGCTCTGCTGGAATGATGGTGCTTTGATTAGAATATTGTCCAGTTAGGGGAACAATATCACCCCTTGACGTCTGAGATAAGCCACTAGCGTTACCAATACCTTGGTGAAAACCCTCAGCAAGGATTTTAAGCCAAATGGGAGAGCCTTGTATTGGTAATGTCATCCCTGTACACACAATGGAGAAATTTTCAATGGGCTTTGTGAATGGGAATATGTAGGTGGGCTTCTGATAAGTCTACTGACATCAGAAAATCCCTTTCTGGAATGATGGATAGAATGGACTTTAGAGTTTCCATTCTGAACTTCCTTGTTCTTATGTGTTTGTTTAGCCACTTTAAGTCTAAAATTGCCCATGAATCTCTATTTTTTCTTTGGAACTATAAAGAATACTGAGTACACTCCTTGCAGTAGCTGGGAGGTCAGTACCCTCTCTATCGCTCCTATGTCTAGGTGATGTAGAATGGCCTGTTGTGTCTGTTGATATTTGTGTAGATTGCGATGTTTTGCAATTTGAATAAAACAGTCTTGGGGATTGGAGTTGAACTCCAGTTTGTACCCGTGGGCTATGATGTCCAACACCCATTGGTTGGTGACTGTCTGGTGCCACCAACTTGAAAAGGATTGCAGTCTTTCCCCAATCCTCGAGAGGTTCTGTGGGCTTGCATAGTCATGCTGTGGGTCCCTTTTTTGGGTTCTTGTTTGTGTTTTGCTCTCCCTTATTGGCAAAGAAGGGTTTGCTGTTTTGTGGTCTATTTTGCCACTTCCCTTTGAACGATCTGGAGTAGGGGGGCTTCTGCTCCCTTTTCTGGTCACAAAAGGGCTGAAACCTCTTCTGAGGTTTTCCATCCCTCTTTTTAGATGGGAGGACCTTTTTCTTGTCTTTGTCTTTGATTAAATATCTATCTAATCCGTCTCCAAATAACTGCACCCCTTTGAAGGGGACTGCTGCCACCTTTGCTTGTGCTGAGGAGTCTACGCCCCAGTAACAAAGCCAATTGTTCCTATGTGCCACCATGCTGCTGGCCATCACTCTAGCTGGCAGCTGAAGGGCGTCCAGTGTAGCATCTGTTGAGAAGGCAATCACAAGAGCAATCTTCTTCCATTTGACTTTAAGTTCTTTCGGCACATTGCTTTCAGCTGAGGCCAGGTTTTCTGCCCAGTCATATGCCGCTCTAGCGGACAGGGATCCTGCTGTAGATGCTCTCAGGGAATAGGAAGAAGCTTCAAAGTTCCTGTGAAGCGCCTGTTCAATACATCTGTCGCAGTGGTCTTTCAGAATCCCATCTGCATCCATAGGTAACACAGACCTGGACAAAAGACTAGTGACTGGATCATCCACTACAGGCAACTTTTAACTTTTTTGTAGCATCAGGCATCAGAGAATAGAACTTAGAAAAGAGCTGGTGGTTTGCCTTAGGTTTTGTGGGATGCTCACATTCTGCATTCATAGTATTATAAAAGGATGCTGGGAGTGGTATCCCTGGTTGTGTCATGGATAATTTTGGCATCAGTCTACCTGATCTCATTTGGAACTCTGAACCTTGCTCTGTATCCTCTTTAGGCTTAGTGGTAAGGTGTAGAGTTCTCAGAACTTTAGGTAGGAGGCAAGCATAAAGTTCTTGGAGGAAGAGCCTGGACGGATGGCATCACCTCCTCCTCCTTTTCTGAGAGTTCCCCTTCTTCTTTCTCTGAAGAAGATACTGAAGACTCAGACAGCCCTCTCATCCCCCATAGGGAGGCTGTGTTCTCTAAGTGAGTCTGGAATGTTTTCCTTGCTTAGGCCTGGGGGGGGGGGGGAATCTAGAGGTGCTAGAGGATTCATCCTCCCTATGGTGCCTGGACCTCTTTGCTGCCCTCCCCCTTCCTAAGGGAGATCCAGAGGGATCAGACCCTTGCAGTGTTTCCTTTACCAAATCTTTTGAGTTCCTTTCTCATTTCAGTCCTAAACCAACTTAAGAGTTCAGCCTTGTTGACCTCCCCAGAGTCCATCTCTGTTGCCTCTATTGGTTCTTGGGAAGCCAGGGACACAGACAGTCTAGGCATGCTCAGATCATTAAGAAGCTTTCTCTTTACTGAGAACTGGCTGATTCGGCCATCTTGTCTGCAGGGGAAAGTGAAAGGAAAAAACTACTGTCAGGCAAGCTACATGGGCCCCCAAAATGGCCACCACCATTTTCCTGCCTAAAAAACCAATCTTCCAGTAGCCTTATGGAGATGCTAGGGCCTGGATTTAGAATGCCCTGGAGATTCCCCCCCCCCCCCCCGGCCGCCGCTGCTTTAACCTGGGCAGGAGGTAAGACCTCCTCCCATTTTCCATGCCTTCTCTAGTTCTTAGGGAAGGGTCGTGGGTCTGTTCTGCCCCTATTCACCCCCTCTTACAGATCTGCGCCCAGGATGGCTGTTGCAGGCAGAGGGGAACTCACCTCAGCTCAGACAAGGAGAAGGTTCAGATTGTTGTCTGTAGAGCTGCTCAGTGCGCCCATTTCTTCCTGGTGGTCAGGGAGGCAGCCGGATCATCATCAGTGCCCCACTGCTGAGCCACAGACTCCACCGCACCCCCTGCAACTGTAAAGGGGCAGGCCCTCCATCTGTAGGACAGGTGAGGCCAGTGGGAGTCAGCCAGGGGCCATCGGAGCTCTGCAGCAGCTCGGGACCTCCCAGTGCCAATCGGCCCTCTCCTTCCTGTGCCGCCAAAAAAAGCACTTGTCCATGCCACGGCCCACTCCCTTCTTCTCCTTTTTTTTTCTTTCACTGAGCTCAAGAGCTCTGTTGAAGCACGTCCTGCTCTAAAGCAGGGCCGGGAAGAACTGGGAAGCCTCCAGGGGATAAGCCCCTCCCCGTCTGAATCAAAGCTTGAAGCCGACCCTGCAATTGGAGGAGGAGCTCATCCCAGGAGTAAGGACTGTCCCACAAGCTGAACCACTGGAGAACATGAGCTGTACTTCCACCTCCACCATGTGGACAAAAACATGTTTTTATATTGCACTATTCTTAGGGCTTAAGAGGAGGAGGTAAAACTGTAATAAATTATTAACATTATCACACTTTTTTATGGGGGTGACCTATTGTTCCCTTGGCGCTTTCTTGTGACATGATGGAGAGGTGTTCTCACTGGCATGTATTGTATGTTTTCACCTTTTAAAGAAGTGAAGCCCAGCAGCAATGTGGAGCATGCAGGTGCACTTTGCTGGAACAGGCACCTGCCCATGCAGACAAGCTGCAGCAACATGGCCCTCTTGGCCCTTTTCTTCTGCTCCAAAGGGAATAAAAATTACGATCTCGTGATGATTCAAATTTTTAATGACCCAAGGCTCATCTTTTTCAAATTCCCTATGTCCTTAGAAGTTACCATGGATGGAATACAGACACAATTGTTGGTTCATTTTGTGTATTTATGAAACACAAAATGGATCCTCTGGAGTCATAAAAGCAATACAGCCATTTGGCTACAGCAGCCAGTGGCAATGTGAAGTTAGCCAGAATCCTTCAGCAAATACTAATCAACATTGATTATTACTTCAGAGATAAGCTTATAATAGCCCCAACTCATGGCAACCCATGTAGCAGGAAATGGCATAATTTAGTCTTCAGATCTGTAAAGAGTGTAAAAGTCTCAAGGGCATACCTTATGTTGTTGTTGTTCATGTTCTAAAAGAGGCTAAGGTTTAGTTAAGTTTGAAAAAGCAAAAATATTTGAGACCATTTGTGGACTTTCTATGGATGCAAAGGCATAGGAAAGCAAAGCAGAGAAATCCTCAAAAACTAAGGGGCAGATTCCACATTTCGCTATATACAGATATGCAAGATCTATGATGGTAGAAACAGATTTAACTCTGAAGAGCACAGCATTACAACTGTCTTTCTTGGATTCACCACATTATACAGCTATAGCTCAAATCCACCTTCAAACTACTTCTACTTCAAAGACAGAGTTCTTCAAAGAATGGAGTTTTCAGAACCAGAACCAAAGGCTGATACCCAAAATTTAAAAAGCCTAGCAATAACAGCATACTGTCAATTATGAAAAATGTTTTATGAACAATGACACTTAAAAGATATAAACTTTCAAACCAACACTAATAAATAAATATTACTGTTATTGTCAACCAAATTACTATCAAAAACTAGGTAGCAGTAATAGCAAGAAATGGAAGTTTACTTTTGTTAGATGTAAGTTATTCATCAATGTAAATGTTTCTGTTCTGATACTAAGGGATAATTTTTAAAACAACAAACCAGATTTTCCACTATGATTGCTAAATGTTAACTGGTTTCATAAGCACTGCTCAAAAGGGATCTTGTCTACTAAGTAAAGTTGGTAATATGAACAATAAAGCTATCAATAAAGCTATCAATCAAGCTCTTACACCTATTTTTATATGATTGCAGTGCTGAAGTCAAATATTAAGGATAAAGAGGCAACAATATTTTTTCCCTTTTAATAGGTTGTTATGAGGTTTGCAGGAACTAAGCAGTTTGTTAATGCATGTAGTTTGATAAATATGGCAAATGAATGGTGAGGTGATAGAATAAAAATGTCTGTGAAAACACTGTTATGTGGGATCAGGGCTCTTTTTCAACAGGAACGCACCGGAGCGCCGTTCTGGCTGGCGTCCAAGCCTGCCCCACCCCCTCTTTGCCGGGCCTGAGCTGTTTACACTTAAAGGAAAAGTTCCTGCAGAGAGCCGGCAGGAAAAAGCCCCACCCAGCACTTTCCCTTTAAGTACAGAGAGCCAGCAGGAGAAAGCCCCGCCCAGAGATTAAGCACGAGGCTAGGCTCTTTGCACTGAAAGGCCTGGCTCTGCATTTGGCTTGCCATCGCCTCGCTCTCCCTGCTACGGTAAGTGCCTCCCCCATCTCTTTTCCTTCTCTCTCTCTCTCTCCCCCATCTTTCTTTCTGTCTTTCTCTCTCTCTCTGTCCCCACCTTTCTCTTATCTTTCTCCCTCCCCCTTCCTTCTCTCTCTCTCCTTCACCTTCCTTCCTTCCTTTCTCTCTCTCCCCTATCTTTCTGTCTTTCTTTCTCTCTCTCTCTCTCTGTCCCCACCTTTCTTTCTCTTTCTCTCTCTCCCTCCCCCTTCCTTTCTCTCTCTCTCTCTCTTCCACCTTCCTTCCTTCCTTTCTCTC
Organism: Lepidodactylus listeri; assembly: GCA_029233225.1. Classification (NCBI taxonomy): domain Eukaryota; kingdom Metazoa; phylum Chordata; class Lepidosauria; order Squamata; family Gekkonidae; genus Lepidodactylus; species Lepidodactylus listeri. The sequence continues at coordinate 53,852,554 of JARCFY010000012.1, forward strand.
TCTCCCCTATCTCTCTCTCTCTTTCCTTCCTTCCTTCCTTCCTTCCTTCCTTCTTTCTTTCTTTCTCTCTCTCTCTTTCTGTTTCATTTTGTTCTTTGTGTTTTATTTAAAAAATTATTGAAAAGGGGGGATGTAAAAAAGCAGAGAGCCTAGGAAATGCTGCTTTTGACAATATCTTTAATTTTTGAGCATCTCTTTCATTTTCTCATGGCATCTTCTGCTTAAGAAAAGTACGTTTGAAGCCTGAGTTCATTGTTGTGTCTTGTTGGGAATGCCTTGCGAATATATGTGTGTCTAAAGTCTGTATTAAAGTGGTTTGGTGCTTACTGCCATGCAAGAGAAAACATCTGAAAAAGTAGCTTCATTGTTGTGTGTGTTGGCAGAACACTTGACTGTTGCATGGGGAACTTTGGGGGACATCTGCAGAGAAACAGAGATGTAACTAAAAATGAACATGGTCAGCGGCACTTTGGAGATTGCCTGTTTTGTGAAATTTAAAAAGTGGACAGAGTTTCTGATGAAGATGATTGTCCTTCTTCTCCTGCCACTGGGCTGACATCTGCCTTTAATGGGCCAGCAAAGTTGATGTTCTTAAACCTCCTAATAAGAGAGATTTCTGCTTCTGAGGAGTTGACTTCCAACGACTGGTGATCTTGTGATGGTAGTGATACTTTGATGGGGTAAAGACCACCTGTTCACAGGATAATTTTACCTGTGGGACAGACTCTGCATGGTAACCACTCCACTGGTACGTCATTGCTTGTAAAAAGTATTATAGTGTAATAATTTAGGTGGGTAGCCATGTTGGTCTGAAGCAGCAGAACAAAGCTGGAGTCCAAAGTTTCATCCAAGGTATAAGCTTTTGTGTGCATGCTCACTTCTTCCATCTGAAAAAGTGTGGGTGGCACATGAAATCTTATACCTTGAATAAAATTTTGTACCTTGAATAAAATAGTCCACAAACTACTCCCGTCCAGTGCATCCACAAACCTAGAAGAAGAAGAGAATGGATTTATACCCCGCCCTTCACTACCCAAGGGAGTCTCAGAGCATCTTACAAACTCCTTTCCCTTCCCCTCCCCACAACAGACACCCTATGAGGTAGGTGGGGCTGAGAGAGCTCTGAGACAACAGCTGGTACAGAGCTATGGCTTGCCCAAGGTCATCCAGCAGGTGCAAGGGGGGAAGTGAGGAATCAAACCCGGTTCTCCCAGATTAGAGTCCGCGCACTTAACCACTACACCAAACTGGCTCCTAGTGTTGTTCTGCCAGTGAACTAGGGTTGCCAACTCCAGGTTGAGAAAATCCCTGGAGATTTGGGAGTGGAGAGTGGGATTTAGGGGAAGGAGGGACCTAAGCAAGGCATAATGCCATGGACTCCACTTTCCAAAGCAGCCATTGACCTGATCTCTGTAGTTTGGAGCTCAGTTGTAATTCCAGGAGATCTCCAGACCCCACCTGTAGGTTGGCAACCCTAAAAAATCATATTCAGCGTACTAGTTCCGCAGGAAGGCAACCTGATTTCCATGGGAACCTAACCTTTAGGAATTGATTCCAATCCAGTGTGGGAATAATTGTTGGACATAAGATATTGGTTCAGGCAAGATTTTGTACAGATGGGACAGAAAATAATGTTTTTATTGGTTTTGTCAAAACTGTTTTGACAACAAGGTAAACAGAATAAGAAGCAAAAGGTGGACGTGGCTGGATGACCACACTTCTGGTAACATTGGGTGTGGCCTAATATGTTAATGAGCTGTGCTGTCATGGGTGTGGCCTAATATACTAATGAATTCCTGCTGGGCTTTTTCTACAAAAAAACCCCTGTGTGGGATGTTTAACATGAGGTGCTTTCATAAAGTGCAAATCATGTGACTTGCAGAGATATTCTGAGTTGTTTGATCTGTGAATCCTGTGCTGCTTATTATTCCATTCATGTTAGAAGAGGCTGGACTTTCCACTACAGCAGAGTCCACTGTAGAATAACTACATCCAGACTTCTGGAATTTGAAAACACCCCCCCCCCTCTTGAATGCTACCAAAGTATGACAGCATCAGTATGTTTTATAAAAAATGTGATGACTGACTGACCACAGAGTTCCAGCTTTTAATTTCAGGAGCTCTTCAAAAGTATTGGCATCTCAGATGAAGAGTTTTTCGTTTCAATTCAAGGTTGTCTCATATGATTCGCCTTTCTGGCCTGTGTCTCACAAAAAAAATTGTTCACATGGTAGATCTTCTTGGGGGGAGGGGGAGTGGACTTAACCCAGTCAGTTCATCCTGCCTCACTGGTACAGAAAGTTTATTAATTTAAAGCATTTGGGGGGTCTGAGGTTTCCAAGCAGACGAGTATGTGCAGTGCAGAATCATTAGTGCTGAAGATGAACAAAGGCTGCCTAGCACAGAAACCGAACCTTGTGTACCTGGAGAAATGATATATGTATGAAACGCTCTGAGGATTCTGAAGGTACTGTGAGGCTAAACATATCGATGGTAGCAGCCCAAAGTCCTGAAGTACATACACGTGGGGAAAAAGTGGATCTGCCCAGTTCCTATCCACTAATCACATATAAAAAGGACTTTCTAACTTGGATGTCTTCAATAAAAACTTCAATAAAAAACATTTCCAGGAACTTACCTAAAATAGTTTGCAAAGTAAAAAAAAAAAGATTTAAAAAATTAAAAGATATTAATTAAAATCTGGCATTAAAAACCCACCCCAGACAGCTTAAAATAATAATTTCAAGAAGACTAAAATAGTGTTAAGAGATTAACCCCTTAATTAAAAACCTGGATGAACAGAAACATTTTGGACTGACACCTAAAAGAAAGCAACGTAGGCCTCAGGAGAACCTAAAGGGGAAGGGAATTCCATATAATAATATGACAGACACATCACAATTGCAGACATATCTTTACACAGTCAAGATAGTAGTATTTCTCCAATATACACTGGCATGGATCCACCATCTTCCAAGGAGGCTTCCTCCAGCCTAAGGAGCCTTTTCAATTGGAGGAAGGCTTCAAGCTTTGCTCAGCTGAATGGCACGATCCACTCCATGGACTTTTATGTCTGTGCTTGTTATGTGGAGCTTGTTATGTGGGATGTCAAAGGCCAAGAAATGGGATGAAGCAAAAGTAGGCTAGATGTAAGTTTCAATACAGTTATGTGTCTCGCCTTACTTAACCCTATGTTAATTAACAGTACTAGCCACTGTACAGGAAATCAATAAATCTATTCACGAACAAAATTGTGGCCAAAAATCCCAAGCTAGATAGTACCGGTGTATCATCAAGACAGGGTTTGTGTGGAAGACCAAACAACCTAAGCGAAAATGAAAAGTACTGAGATAAGCATCAGAGAAAAATTGTAAATATAAAAAAGTGCCCAGTAACATTAAATACAAATTAGGAACAAATCAGAATTGTGTGTGTGCGTGCATGCGCACGCGCATGCTTGCTGCAACGAGGGCTGCATGCACACAGGAAGAAAATAAGCATGCACATCAGTTGGTAATTTCAGCATGGAAGAGGGAGAACGGGACTAAATCCAGCCCTCATTAGCTTACCACAAAATATTACATACCTGCAGCTAATTATGACACTGAATAATATCCAGGATGCTAAATGAAATACTCCTGAGTGTTTGTTTAAAACTGCAAGACTTAATTTCATTCTTAGAAGGAACAGCTGGTACTAGACCACATGGCTGGTTCCAACAGCAGTAGAGCATCAAATTAAGTAATCTGGAAACAAAGAGCTGGCAAAATTAGTCATTGTCACAGGAGATTAAAAGGGTCAATTGCACATTCAAATATGCTCCTGTTAGATTGTGCTAATATATTAAATACATAGAAGGGTGAAAGGTCCACACATTCATATTAAGTTAACTGCACTGGCATAAATATGCATCAATATGCACACTGTGCACACTGAAAAAAACATGAGTCCACAAGAATGCTAACTAAAATGTGTAAAAAGCTGCATTTGAAACTTTGTACCAAATAGATGCTTTTGAATTATGGTGCTGGAGAAGACTCTTGAGAGTCCCTTGGACTGCAAGGAGATCAAGTCAGTCAATCCTAAAGGAAATCAATCCTGACTGTTCCCTAGAAGGCCTGATACTGAAGCTGAAGCTCAATACTTTGGCTACCAAATGGCTCACTGGAGAAGACCCTGATGCTTGGGAAGACTGAAGGTAAAAGAAGAAGGGGACGGCAAAGGATGAGATGGTTAGACAGTGTTATTGATGCAATGAACATGAAGTTGGGCAAACTCCGCAGGATGGCGGAAGACAGGAGGGCATGGCGTGATGTGGTCCATGGGGTTGCAAAGAGTCAGACTTGACTGTGCGACTGAACAACAACAACAACTCCTTAATATTATTGTGTCAGTTTCAGCTTGTCATATCAAAGTGCACTTGGGGGTAAAGGCTGTACCTGCCAAGATGGATTTTCCCATCTAAAGGAAAATATGACTGGGAAAGCTGACAATCATGAATATGGCTGGCAGAACTTGGACAATGTGGTGAAAAGTCCACCAGCAGCCATCCAGCTCTCCAAATATGAATGCACCTTGACTGAATTTGGCACAGCTCTTTCATTGGTATATTGTATTGTTTTAAAAAGACTATTTGTTTTGGTTATATTGTCAGCAGTGGTGCAGGGCAGTAAGCATCCTGGAGACTCTCCCCATCCCCTTTGGGGAGCATACCTGTGCTCCCCCCCCAAAACTACCCCCTCAGCACCCTCCCATTCCTTATGATGAAGACAGATGAGATAAAGAAGAGTAGAGCAGGGAAACAATGCTTCCTAAATATCTATTATTTTGGAACATGCTAGACTAAGGCTGTAATTGTGAGGCAAAAAAGTGATGGAGATAAATGTATATTTTTTATTTATATTTTTACTTCCAACTTAATAGTTTTAACAATATCTTTCATATAAGGATTTCCACATAATCCAAATCAAAGAGATGAATGTATATTTAACATAAAATAAAGCATTTAATGGCGTAAATGGGGCTTCAATATATAAAGTAAAACTAGCTCTCAACTTCACCTCCCAAAAGTTACAGGTGTTCCCCAATGAGAGTAACTGGTTTGTAGCTGAGCCTCAAGTAACCAAAATAAAGCCTGAAGACAGATTTGATTCCCCTTCCTCCAGATGGGTTCGAGGCTACTATTTTAACACAGAGAGCTCCTTTCCATGGAACCCATACACACAAGTTAGGAATGTAGGGCCTGCTAGCAACTCTCAGGATTTACTGCTAGCAACTTTTAGGATAGCAATACACAGAGGGGTTGCCTAGTACAGGGGGAAATAGCTGCAGCAGTCCCAGGTAAAGACTGGGACTCTCCCTTCCTTCCTTACCTCTGTGAGGTGCATTATCCTTGTACCAACCCCACTGGGGGAACAGCTTCTCCTCCTTTGGTGTCTGAGTCCTTGGATGGAATAACTGTGAAGTTTCTGAGCAAAGCAATGTTAGTTGAATGCAAAAACAATGTTTATGGTAAGTGTCCCTTCCGTAGTGCTAAATGCCCCTCATATGCAATAACTACCATCAAATTGCAAGGCTGTGTGCTCTAAGTGTGCCCAACATGTGTCAGAGAGAGACAGCTTTAGCCCACATACTTTAGTTTCTGAGTGATGGGCTGGGATTTATATAAAGCTGGGAGAAGAGCTATGATTGGCTGCTTTGTCAGCATCCAAAGCTGTACCAGTGCTTGGGAACGGCATGAGAGGTGGGAGAGTGGGATTTGCACAGAATTACAATCTGAGCTATGCTAGGGTTTGCAGTGGCATAACACTGCTCTGGCATCAGTAGCATATCCAAGGCTGGAGACACCATGGGAAGCTAAGTCATTGGTGTCACCCAGTTCTACACTGACATAGCAGTTACACCAGCACAGCACTACTGTGGCGCCAACAAAGCTTGCCACTGATATAAGGCTTAGACATCATGCTAAGCCCTTTTAGGCTGGGACTTGGGATAATGCATTGGGAAATCTAAAATATTTGCATTACAAGTAGCGCAATTGAGTATGGAGTTAGCTATTAAGTAGAAACAGCTGTTTCCAGCCTCTGCAGAGAATTCTGATTAATGGTCCAGTTCCATTGTACACAAAGGTTGTTGTAACTGACTCATTTCCAAATCTCACACACAGCAATCTAGACAAGGCAATTTTATTTATATAGATCTATTTATGAAATATAGATCCAATACACAGATTATACACGTATACTGAATGAGACACATGTTTGATGGCCATCAGCCAACTCCTTAGTGTTAGATTTGAATCCTGTTTGCTGTGCGGCCCTTATAAAGGGTCTGGGGGAATCTAGTATCTGGGGTTTTATCCTCAGAATGGGATGAGCCAAATGAAATAACTCTCATCTGACAGATGTCAGAAGCCATTGCCAGAAAGGAGAAGGGGTTGGCTAAAATCCAGTGCCAACCTTGTGTCCAAGTGTTAAATATTATAGTTCACCCTATTAAGAATCACTGGTGAGTTACTGAATGTTGCAATTTTTTAAAAGTCTGATGTGTCCATTTGATCTTTGGCTCCTGCCTGTCTTATACACAGCATTATTGTGATGCAAAGATAAGGGTTAATTGTATGGCTGGTGTTTTTAGGGAAAAGTCAGCATACGATTTGTTGCAGTGCCTGGTTCCCAGGGTTGCATCATCTCTGTCAGGAATCTCATTTGGCATTCTTTCAGTGATCACTCTTTCCTGCCGAATGTTTTATGCTTGCTATGTGTATTTTAGCTCTGGTTTTAATTGTTTTAATGATGGTGGGAAGGAGGGGTATAAGTTTTGCCAAATAAATAAAAAATAAAATTATTACTAACAAGTAGCTATTTTTGATTAATACTGTATGTAAATAAGTATCATTCTACTACCCAGGAACTGTGTGAAAGAAATGTCTTGGTTTGGGATTAGCTTTGCATAGAAGTGTCTCATACTGTCCTCCTTGAATTTTGTTTGCTTTTGACCCCCACCCCACCCAAAGACACACATCAACTGAGGACTTTGTCTATGAAAGCTTATGCTGTAATACACCTGTTTTAGGTGCTGCAAGATTTTATCAAAGTGGATTACCTAGAACGATGTGTCTTTCTTGAGGAGGATGGTATGAATCTATGAATCCCTTTGGCCCTTCTCTACCATAGTAGCCTCTCTCAATTTAAGGAAAATTTGGATGAAGGAATAATAGGATCCTACAAATTTCAATACACAAAATCTAGTGGGAACATTCTCCCGGGGGAAAATCAAAATCCTATGTAATAAGCATGTTTTTAGAAAAATCCTTCCTGTGATCAAAACAGACAATAGAAAATATTGATATCATGTTCCTCTGGAAAAGCTGCCTGTCTTTTAAACCACTATATCATTCTGAGTTGACCTACATGTGGAAATGTTATGACAATAAACTAAGCAAGGCTGCTGTGCAGTTTTCCTCTGCTAAGCAAGTAAGACCATGCCCTAGGGTTGAATTTTCAAGCTATTTTTGTTCTGCAATACATCATATAGCAATTGCCCTGGAGGGCTCCTCAAAACAGAGAAAGAAATAATCTGAAAATGTCTGCAAATATGTTCTAACAACAACAAGAGAGCCATAACTCAAAACCAACTGTTTTGTGAGTTTATTTTTAAGCCAAATGTTACCCATGGGATAGTACAATTGATTATTCTGTTAGATACCAAAACGTATGGTTATTGTATTCAGGAAAACAGAGCATAGGTATCGTTAAGGATAACAGATACACATAGAAACACCTGTAAACTATATTCAGGGTTTCTGAATTTTGTACTAATACATGTCAAGTTCTTTGAATGGAACAAGATGAATATTACATTAATTTACATAGTACAATTCATTTACACAGATTTACAATTCATTTACACACATTTATTGAGCAGATCTTTTTACCCTTATGTTGCAAACAGAGGAAGAAAGATTTAGTCCTACAAAACACTGGGGAACGTCATGGAAAAAAGGGAGGAGGTGAGTGATATCTGTCCTGAGAAAATTAATCTAAGTGCTATTAGATCACTCTTTTCTTCTGAAGGCCCATTCCTCTCTAGCAGTTTCTCACATTTCAGCAGTATTAACTATGTCAATGTCTTTGAGGGGTTGTTTTGCTGTTGCAGTTAAAAATGCCTGAACCATGTGAAATTGACATTCCACTTAGCTGCAAGCAATGTGTGCTCACTGCAGCCATCATACCAGTAGAACAACATAACTGTCCCTGCTACTAATGAAGCCAATTACTTTTTAAGGCTCTAGTCCAGGGGTGTCGAACTCATTTGTTAGGACAGCCAGATCTGACATAAATGAGACCTTGTTGGGCCGGGCCATGTGTGTCATAAAATGTAATGCCAGGTAGCGAAGATATGAACTTTAAAAAGGACACAAACATAAAGATTTTTTTCTTTACTTAAAATAAAAACATGCTTAAAACTTTAGCACTCTTGCAATATTTGGTTTATTTAACAGTATCTGATAACTGGCACCTCTTGCTCTGAATTATCGCATCAAAATGTCTGTGTTGTTGCAATCTTGAGTATGCTGTTCAGGTGTATATCTGTAAGCTGCAAACCTACTTTTGATTTATTGACATTCACCACAGAAATCTCATGCTCAGAGTTCTGAGTCTAGGAACCAGAGGAAAATGTGAAATGGCTAAGCAATTGAGAGAGTCTGGCAAAGCAACCTATGATGCAGCAGCAGCGACAGAACTGGAAGCAGGAGACGGCCAGTTCCAGTGCGGGCCTGATAGAAGCCCTCCAGGGGCCTGATCTGGCCCCTGGGCCGCATGTTTGACACCCCTGCTCTAGTCTCTATGCCTTGCTTCCACCAAATACAGTCTAGAAGCTCAGTTTAAAAAAAATTCTCTGAATTAATATAGAATTCAGCAGTAGACCCTGGGTTCCATAGCATAGACACATACTCCATTCATGTTGCATAGTATGATCACTACATGAATATTTCTAAGCATCCTAAAATGGGTTCTTTCATAGGATCTAAAAGATTTGTAGACATATAAAAGCAATGATCTTCCCATCTCTCTATAGTTACCCAGAATAGAATCACACCATTATGGGCTGATCAATACATTCTGCAAAATCATATTCAAGGAAGCAAACCTCTGAAACCCAGTGCTAGGAGGCCCCATCAGAGGAGGGCCTTGCCTCTCTGCTCTGTTCAGTGGCCCTCCAGGTTGACTGCTGCATGAAACCAGGTTATGGATTATACAGACCACTGGTCTGATCCAGGACACTCATCTTGTATTGTTAGTACATTCTTCCCAGTGGAGCTCCACCAAAGCCAGATAGCTTTGGTACTGTATTGCCTTTTTCCAGAAGGCTAGTTATATCAAAACAACAGTATGAACTATCTAAAACAAGAGCAATATTAGTAAACTGGGACTTTAAAAAATACGTGCAAATAAGTTTCTAAATTCTAGGGAAATGCACAGATAATATCCAAATCAGCTGGGTTTTTTAATTTGTTTAGAAAACCCACCGCTAAATTCTTTGCTCTGTATAAATGCCAGGCAACCTTTGTTTTGCTTCATCGTGGATTAGGTGGCTTTATGGCAACTACAAATAGATTATTCCGTCTTCAGGGTAACAGAGTACCAAGTTTCAGCCTTACAAACTTGTTTTGATCCTTCCAAATGATAGGGCTATAAAACAGAACGGTTAAGCGTGCCACCTGTCAAAGAGCAGATAGACTTGTCTCTCATTTCAATCCAGTATAGTTGGTAACTTAATATAAGGTATCTGCAAATCCCCAAGAAATTCAACTGAGGTTGGCAGATAAAATACAATGAGAGTTAATGTACCAAGAAAATCTGTGTGTTGTTCGCTGGACTTCAGCATGATTATGACTAGATAAGTAAGCTTGTACAATTTGTTTCTTTCAAGTTTTAGGATCACCACAGCTCAGGTCATTGAAGAAAGGGTGTTTTTTTTTATCCTGCGCTTACAATTAGGAGCAGTTCAAAACTTCCATGTTGCATAACTTATCCTCAGTGAAATTTCCAGCCATCAACAGCATAAGTCTTTGCATGTGAATTCCTGATTCTATAGAAGAAATAGAAAATATTGGATTGATTCCAATGGGACCAAGACTAGATCATTGGATTAAAATGGGAAACACATGTTAAACTTTTTTTTCAACAGGATTTTCCAGCCAATAAAGCTAGTGTCTATATGATTAATGGTCAATATGCAAATAACTACTAAATATTTAGTTTTTAAAATTTATTTTCCTAATATAGATTGTCAAGCTTATAAAGCCTTCTCTCCCATATAGCTATGTAGGACCAAATGTGAAAGTTAGCAGCAGAAGAGCCAAGGAAAGGCAAGAAACCACCTAAATGTATCTTGATTCATAACCACTATATTGTTTTAGATTAAAATATTAACATTCTGTCTTCTCTTTATTCGGACTTTGCTATTACTGCATTTGACAACTTTGGAATGAGACTTCAACTTTAACACAATTCATTACTGACATAAATCCAGAGTTAGATCATCACAATGTATTTTACAGCATATGACAATATATTTCAAAAATTATATCCAAGTATGAGAGGCTGTCTATATAAAAAAAGGCCATGTGTGTTATATTGCTAAGGGCATCTTCATAAAATTGCTGTTCTGAAATTGGCCTGTTAAATTATCTAGTGAGATTTTCTGAAACAGTGAACTATTTATTAGTTCCTTGTTGCCCAAAGCAAAATACCAAGAACTGAAAAATCAACTTTCTCCATGAATCTGATTATGGAAGCCCAGTGTCTCAGTGATGTATAAATAATTGACTGGCCAAGCAGAGAATCACAAACGCAAATAGATCAATACCCCACTTGCAAACTTGCTTACAGAGCTCAGAAAAACCTTGATTCACTTTATTTCCTTTATTTCATTCATGAGTCAATTGACACTTTAAAGCCCACGATCTAATTCACTATGTATAATGATCAACAATTGCTGACATCTTTGATTAAACCTTTAAATTGCTTCTTAATACAATTTAAATGGGGGAAAGTTATTGATCAAAGTATTTTAAATTGTAACCTACTAAATGAGATTGGGAAAAGAACAACTAGTCACTGAATACTGGTGGCAACCAACAGTTTTTCAGCATTATTACAAAAGTTTTGAGTGTATAACAGAAGTGTTTTGCAAAGGGAAGAAGAAGAAAAGACAAAGGAGGAGGAGGAGGATTTATACCCCACCCTTTACTCGGCATCTCAGAGTGACTTACAATCTCCTTCTTTTCCTTTCCCCTGTGAGGTAGGTGGGGTCGAGAGAGCTCTGAGAGAACTGTAACTGACCTAAGGTCACTCAGCTAGCTGCATGTGGAACAGTGGGGAATCAAACCCAGTTCTCCACGTTAGAGACCACTGTAATCCACTGCATCAAACTGGCTTTCAGAGCAAAATATAGAAATAATCACTACTTAAATTATTAGCATCTTCTTTCTTTTGCTGCTAGACAAATTCATAGGTGCATTATATTTTATATTTTACATGCCAAATACACTGTTCACATTTTAGCACAAGTTTAGAGATGGCATTCATAGACAACAGATGCCGTTAGACCCAGCTAAATATATTGCTTATCAAACGACTGCTGCTTCTAAAACAATCAAAGCATAAATAAGTATGAAGGAATCCAAGATTGTGCCAGACATCTATTCCAATCCACATTATCACCCTACCCATGAGAAAAAGTTAGGAACGGCTTAGCACCCATGCTGACATAGAAGGACGTAGTGTGATACATGCAAAAGATCCCATTTCTTCTTTCATCTAGTCCTGGCAAAATGCAAGTGATGCCCTAGGAGGAAGAGCAGCATTTTGTTGACTACTCTGGATAACCCAGGAGTAGAAAAGTAATATGTTTTATAAATAATCATTGTTTAATATCTTTTCCATATGATTGGCAGGAGTTTCACAATAAAATGATGCAAATTTCTACTTTGAAACATATGTCTTCTAAAACAAAACAAAAAACCTGAATAAGGATATCTTTACAGGGAAACTTGTTATTGTGATAAAGGGAAAGGGTAGGTATAGATAGATAACAGAAAAATCGTGTGCAATTGATAGATAAAACTGAGGCAGGAACAGAATTGCCTTTATCAGTGGTCAAATCTGATAGACCATAACTACTGCTGATTCCATTAAGTATCCTCATCCACCTTCCTTTGTTTCAATAGCACACTTGCAAATGCAGTGTTTAAGGAACACGAGCCCTGAGTTATCACTTTCATGGTGACCTTTCATGAGCAGCAATGGTTCTGAAACTACTGCAATATTCCCTACATGGGGCTGCCCTTGTCCCAAATCCGGAAGCTGCAGCAAGTGCAAAATGCTGCAGCCAGGCTGTTGATGGGTCTCTCGGTACAAGAGCACAACTGGCTTGTGCTGAAGGCATTGCACTGGCTGCAGGGCTCATTTCATAGCAGGAGCTCCTTTGCATATTAGGCCACACGTCCTGAGGTAGCCAATCCTCCAAGAGCTTACAGTAGCACCTGTAAGAAGAGCTCTGTAAGCTCTTGGAGGATTGGCTACATTAGGGGTGTGTGGCCTAATATGCAAAGAAGCTCCTGCTACGAAATGAGCCCTGACTGGCTGCCAATAGCATACCGGATTCACTTCAAGGTGCTGGTTTTGACCTTTAAAACCCTACATGCTCGGGGGCCTGCCTACCTGAGGAACTGCCTTTCCCCATATGTCCCCCAGGGAGCACTGAGGTCAGGATCGCAAAATTGCCTGACTCTTCCTGGCCTGAAAGACACCAGATTGGCCATCACCAGAGCTAAGGCCTTTTCAGTGGCAGCTCCACACTGGTGGAATGAGCTCTCAGAAGACATCAGGGCCCTGTGGGACCTTTTACAGTTCTGCAGGGCCTGAAAAACAGAGCTCTTCCACCAGGCTTTCGATTAGGAGCCACCACTGCCTATTGCCTGGTGATGGTGAACGAGCTATTCAAACTGAATCATTATGGCCCTCATGGCATTTGGGAACATCTTTGGATATGGGATGCTATGGAGTATTAATCGCCATCTGTACTAAATTGCACATTGTATTGATTGCTGCTATACAAATTTTATTGGAATTGTGGTGTATTTATTGTATTTTAACATGTTGTGCACCGCCTTGAGCCTGCTTGTGCATGCAAGGCGAGATATAAATCAAAAATAAATAAAAAACAAACAAACAAATAACAAAAGTGAGTGACACCAAGTACAACAAAGCCAAGTCACCAAGTCAAGTTTATTAGTACGGTCAAGCGACCAGTCAAAATAAAACATTTCCAAAGGGAATATTGATATAAAATACACAATAAATACATAAAATTCAAGTAGATATTTTAAAAGGCAGTAATACAAAATGGGAGCAGCACAATGTATCATTAAAGTGGGAACAGAACGATGCTAATTTATCATTAACTTACTATCTAGGATACAAGTTTCCTCTTCTTTAATGCCAGGAAACAAAATTTTGCCACAGCTAAAGATATCCTCTCTTTCCGATCTTCCAACAAAAAAGTTAAAATCCTTAATTCCGCAAATTTCAAATGAACATCCAAAGGTTTAAATTTGGACAACAATGGGAAGATTAACAACTGTCTCTCCATAACATAAAAATTACAATTTAATAGGATATGTGAGACTGACTCTGTCTCAAGATTTGTACAAGGACAACATCTTTGAGAGATCGGCCAGCGCAAAAACCTTCCTTGTAATAGATTAGAGGGTAGGGCATCAAAACGTGCTCTTGAAAAGGCCCATCTATAGCCGTCATATATGATGTTAGATAGATATGGAGCGGGAACAAAACCTGCCCAAGATTTCAAAGCTCCATATCTCGGAGGTAGAAGCGCTTCTTCTATCTGGGCCTCTATATCCATTAAACGTTGGAATACTATAGATTTAGCTTTAGTCAGTCCTAGATCAAAAAGACTAGCAGGGTGAAGCCCAATTGATTCAAGTTTAACCAATATTTTGGAGGACCATTCAGGATATGGAGTGGCAGCTAAAAAAGATGGAATTAGCCCTGTAGGCTTCAGATGTGTTCTTAACCAGTAAAAAACTGAAGCAATCCAGATTTTCGTTTTCACTCTTGGCACAAAGCTAACTTGAACAGAAACCAGCAGTCCAAAGTCAACACTTGCAATGCATATTGCTCATTCACCACACTAGCATTGACAGGCCACCTAAATGTGTGACCCCAGCACTCTGCCATCACTCTTTCACACATATTCCAACATCACTATCAGAATGTTTACTCACGCAATCAAGATTGTCACAAAAAGGAAATATAAACAATACTGTGCTTTTAAATAAAGCTGTGTAAGCACTATAAGCAAGTAAAATAGTCTGTTAGATTTCTGTTCTTGGCTGAGGACAGACTAGCAATCTGCCCCGGTATAGGTCCGCATGGGAAGCGGGGGAAGGGAGCCTGTTCAGACATGCGCAGCTGTCCCTCGGCTCCCTTCCATACTTACCCGCTTTGAAGCCAGTTTTCTTGCGCTTTAGAAGGACACCGGGAGAAACCGGTATCCGGAGGCCGTCTTGCGCTTGCCTCCCGCTTCCAGGCAGTGTGAACCGGAAGAAGGCGGGAGGCAAGCAGAGGCGGCAGTGCGAACGCAGCGTTTTGCCAGTTTGCACAAGAGCACTCATTGCCGAAACAGCCCTATCACAAGCTGCGGCAGCCAGTCCACCTGGGGCCACTCCGCAGCAGTCTGAATGCTTCGTAACAGCATCCTTGCGCAATACCCTAGCCAATGTGGACAGCCAGCCCCGGGGGATTTCCCCCCCCCCCCCCGCAGCTTTTGCCTCCGGATTCATCCCACTCCAGATTGCCAGTCTGTCCTCAGCCCTTGTCTAGCTGATCTATTTACTGACCTAAAGAAATTTGCTGCAGGCATGTTTACAGTCTTTGGCACCACATGCATCTGTGAACAAACTTTTTGCAAGATGAAAACTGTGGAAATCCAAGTGCAGATCAAGTTTTGCATGACATTTTAAGGGTGTCTATCACAAACCTTGACTTGGACATTAATGCCTTGACCAACAGAAAACAGCCACACAAATCACACTGACTAGGTAAGCATGTGTAGTTATATAAAAAGATTCCACAGTAAAATATTGTTCCAAAATGGATTGCATTCAAGTTAATATTTCTTCATTGACCTCTGAAAGTTTACTTTTAATCTAAATAGGTTAATACATTTTGATTTAAGATGCAGCTCTCTTTAGGCATTGGGCACTCTAATGCGGCCCCCATGTGCCAGAAGGTTGGGGACCCCTGGGCTAAACAGTGAAGAGTAAAGTAACCTTTATGAAAGCTATGAATTGAAAAGGCTGGAGTCCCATTTTTCTGTTACTAAAACTTAAATACAGAGATTGACATGTCAGCCAAGGTGCAATGCAAAAAACACACCTGTTCATTGTAAGAACTGCACACAAATTAATACATAAAATGGTATTCTTTCTCTTCAGCAGAAGAAAAAAAAACAAATATTTCCTTTTCTTCTATATTCCTCTCAAGTACTCTGGATAATTCGAAGTTCCTCTAACTGCTACACTACTTGGTAGGTTAATTTAATGTTCATGGGAACAAAAAGTTAAAAGTATTGCTATTTATTCTGCCTCTCTCTAAAAATACATGGGGGAGCAGATGTTCTTCATTTGAATTTTGGTTTCCATACCTTCCAGAATTTATAGCACTCTTCTGTGACAGATGCAAAAAAAAAATGAATATTTTGGAATGCTTGGGCAGTCTAAAATGAGACTAAGCACCTTCTCTAACTATCCCATTATCAGTGAGAAGCTAAATAAAACATCCAAATCTGATGCAAAATTCCAAAATAAATTTCTTCTAGGGCAAAGGAAAATGCACAGATTCAGACTATGTTGTATGCAGTTATCTCCTCTGTTCCACCTTCTTTCTTTGCTTACAACATATACTTTTTTGTTGTTTTAAAGCAAAGAGATTGCTACAATCAGCAAGAGTTTGGGGTAGTAAAAAACCAAGTGAATGCTTTGTCATTATATACTTTTAAGAGTTTAAATGAACATCATAGAGAAAAGAAAGATTACAAGCAAATACTGTATCTCTTACAAGCTGCCTGATATTATATAGATTTGAGTACAGTTGCACCTTAGTGACCAACAAGATTTTGGAAGTATAAAGAAGAAGAGGAGGAGATTGGATTTATATCCCACCCTTCACTCACTTGCCGTCTCAGAGCAGCTTACAAACTCCTTTCCCTTCCCCTCCCCACAACAGACACCCTGCGATGCAGGTGGGGCTGAGAGGACTCTGAGACAACTGTCCTTGAGAGAGCAGCTGGTCCAGATACTTTTGAGAGTATCGTCAGAGTATCTTTGACTCTCAAAAACTCATACCCCAAAAATCTTGATAGTGTCTAAGGTGCTACTGGACTCAAATCTAGCTGTTCTACTGCAAACCAATACAGCTTCCCTCGAAAGTTGCTATTACATATTCTACTTCAATAAACGAACACATCAACCTTTATCCTACTTAACATAAAATAAATAAATAAATAAATAACATATTTGCATTGTTTTCTTCCATGTGAGTTAGAACACCTCATGACACCAAATCTCTATTACAATGCCCCCGCCCTTTTGAAGAGCTGTAAACTGTATGCGGGGGGGGGGGGGGGGGAATGGAAGGACTCAGCAGGGTATAATGCCATAAGGTCTACCCTCCAAAGCAGCCATTTTCTTCAGGGGAACTGATCTCTGTCATCTGGAGATCAATTGTAACAGCAGGAGATCTCCAGGTCCCACCTGGTGATTGGCAACCCTAGGGGGAAAGTCAGCCACAAAGCCGCGGGTTGAAGAGAATCATTTGATGGTCACTGGCCCACCTCATTAGCCAGCCAGCCATGGTGGAGCTAAGCAGGACGAAGAACCTTTTTTACAGTTTATTCTGACAGGAAAATGGCCAAGCTGCCAGTGGGTGGGGAAGGGGGTTATGCTGAAAGTCCATTGTCTTTTTACTGACAGGGGAGGGTAGACCTGTTCTCCAAAGGCCAGGTCTACCAATATAGTGGCAAGAGGTGGGTAGACCTGTCCTCTGGAAGCCTGATCTACCCCATACAGAGCAACATTTTCTGTAATGAAATTTGACTTGATTCTTCATCTCAGCAGCTTTCTCTTACAATGTTTAAATTATTCTTAAAATATAGTTTAAATATAGTTTTTAAAAAATCATTCTGAGATATTTACAAGGTTATGGAAATAATGTTCCATAAGCTAATTTATGCAAAAGTCAAATGTAGACTCACTCACAACTTTAATGCTATTAGCTTTTTCACTCATGAGGTAGAATTTTTGCTTGTAACACTGTGGAGCTTAAAGGGAACATTACTTGTAATCCACCTTGCGTCCCAGTGAGAAAGGTGGACTATAAATGAAAATAAATATTAAATGAACTTCCAACACCTTGCATAAAATATAAGTTAGCAACTTTCCTGCCTAGCTCCCTTCACAGACTTTTCACCCCTAAAAAAAAACTTCAGCAAGGTAATCACCTTCCCCAACAGCTCTCCCCCCCTCCTCAGTTTCATGAACTTTGGAAAAATCATTTCCATACTGTATTTATGTGCAACGGTATGCTGGATTTGTAATACATTCCAATGAACGGGAGGCTGACAGTGATGATATAGCACTGTGAATAAAATCTGAGGATACTGTTGTACACAGTTTATGAAACACTGTTATACACTCTGTACTCTGCCACTGATTTAGCATGACTAACCTTAGTGAGCACACATCTTTCTGGCATAGATAAGACATACATATATGCTAAGTGTCATTGATGATTCTGATCACAGAAATAGAAATCAATCATGAATACATATTCAGAAGTGAATATTGGTTCATTGCTTAAATGCATTCTGGGAAATAGCTAAATGCTGACAAGTTGCTATTCAGCCAAGACTTGTTTTGGCCAGCTATGACTGTACATGATTCTGATGTCAGTTAGCTTAGTTAGATGAAGAATATCAGCACGCTGTACCTATCTTAGCTACAATAGATACATTTTAGAGCTTCATAGCCTGGGGAAAAGAAGGCCCATTGTTTAGCTTAAAAAGAAACATCTTTAATTGAGAAAGCCCAACCCTCAAGTCTGAGCCCAATCAGAGAGTTATGACGGAAGTTTGACGAAGTTTGATGGAACCAAGAGTTAATCTTTGTATGATATCATAGTGGGTATAAAATCTTATGTCTCCCATTGTAACTTTGGGATAGCCAGTGGGTATTTGAGAGTCCAAAGCTTTGTTATACCTGTACTTCCCCCCTTATTAATTAAGTTCTCGGTATTTTCTCCTCTACAGGATTATGCCATGTATTTTCTCAAATTGGGCTGGGGAAACACAACCAAAGGAAGGATTTCTGTCTTTCAATACTTTATTAATCATCTGAAAAGACATCACTTCTCCAAAGATTGGGGGGAGAGAATTAACAACTTTTAATCAATACTATAAATTACACAGGAAATACTGCCTACCAGGTCATCCAGTATTACTGCAGAACTTCAAAAGGAAAGCTGAGACACGGTTTCTAAAGAGTTTATTTTTATCAAAGCTCACTTTTGTTAGCAATAATACCTGCAGAAAAATTGGCTATAGTCAAACCACAGCAAGGGTTAAATGTTGTCCATTCTCAGTAAATGTATATAGGAATAAGCATTCCCTCAAAACTGTACAATGGATGGTATGGACTGAAGTTACCAACAGAAAATCTGGCAAGGAACACTGTGTCTGGAGTGAGAATAAGCCTGCACAGGAAGGAGAGAAGGACAACATAGACATATTCATCTGGGAAAAATCAGAGCACAGCTTTATTTATTACAGGTTCCTCAGATCTTGGCACAGCATAGCCTTGGCCAATGGGTGCAGCTGACAGGCCAACTGTCAACAGTGAACCTGCCCCCCCCCCCCAAAAATGAACCTGCTGATGGTAACCCAGGAAATAGAGCTTTATAAAGGGCATAAAGAATATTATTCACATACTGCCACTGGGAGAGTAGAGAACAAATGGAAAGTAATGCTGTGTGTAAGAAGCAGGAGAACTAAAATATTTTAATATAAAGCCATAAAACATGTATATTAAGAGAATATAGCAAGATTTTCATTCCTATCCAGCCTTTCTTTCATAGTGATGATATTCCTAATAATCTGGGGAGAAACTAGTCCTTCTAATGCCCTTCATTAACCACCTATACTGCCAAAATTTACTGTTATTTATAGAAGGAATCTTTTTTCTCTCTCTCTCTCTCCCTCTCTCTGTATCCTATGTGACAATGACGCTAATAAGTCTTTCACATTCAAGCTGCCAACATATCAGCATTCATTTTACAATACAGTCATAAGTGTGTGTACAAGTAGCAAATTAGGAAAATGGATGGAATGATTAACCAATGCATTTGGAACCCATTACTGATTGCAAAATTAAAGGCGATTTGTGGTAAAGTATTAAGGCAGGGGTCCTCAAACTACGGCCCGGGGGCCACATGCGGCCCGCCGAAGGCATTTTTCTGGCCCGCCGGGTGTGCCGCTGCCTGTCCTCCAATTCCCAGCAGCACAAAAAGCAGCGGAAAAATTGCAGCCGACTCGTCCCGGGCCACATGACAAACCCCCGCCCCCTGCTTCCAGTCAGCCAGGAGGAGGCAAAAGGAAGACTGGAAGAGGGTAAGTGTGGGGTGGCAGGCGCTCCGGCTGGCCCCAAGTCTCCTGGCCGGCTGAGAGGCCTCTCAGCCGGCTAGGAGACCTGAGCCAGTCCCAAGAGCCGGGCGGGGGTCTTTTTCGAGGCTTTTTGTGCTGCTGGGAATCGGAGGGGGGGGGAGAGAGAGAGAGGTTTCTCTTTCCCATCATGATGCCTGCAGTAGTGGAGTTTCAGGGAGAAGCAGCTGGGGGCTTGCTGCCTTAAAAAGTTTGTGAGGATGCCGAGTTCTTTTGTTTCTTCGGAGAGGGAAAGAAAACAGCCCCGTCAAGGGTGCCTTGCTTGCGTGCGCACCCCCCCGTGTGCCTTCCCTACCTGCAAAATAACATCTGAAATCTCCAACCAGATCTAGACTAACTGATGCACACTTGCATCACTTGTTACAACTAGCAGTGACAAATATGGAACTGGACATTGACCATCTCATTAGCCAAAAGCAGGCCCATAGTTCTTATTGAAATACTGGTAAGTTTGTTGATTGAACTTTACTTGTTCTTCATTTTAAATATTGTATTTGTTCCCATTTTGTTTTTTTACTTCAAAATAAGATATGTGCAGTGTGCATAGGAATTTGTTCATAGTTTTTTTTTAAACTATAGTCCGGCCCTCCAACGGTCTGAGGGGACAGTGAACTGGCCCCCTGTTTAAAAAGTTTGAGGACCCCTGTATTAAGGTAAGGAACAGAGCATTGGTTCATATGCTCTCTGAAGAAAACATGTCCATTTGTGTGGTTGAACATTGTGTCGTCCCCCCTGCCTTTTCATCCGAATGTATCTAGTGTAAACAGGGAACACAGAGCCCTGGTTAGCAGATGACATCACATAAGCCAAGCCAACATATAAACAGACGTTAACATGCAACACCCATGTCATACCTGATGTTGCCTGGGCGCAGAGGAGAGTGTTCTGCACTGCTCCTTCACCAAGAAAATTGAGTGGCAGCCCAGGGAACATACAAGGGAACTTCCACTACCAGATCCCTTAGTGGCAGTGAATATTGTTCCATTTAACATTTACATAGTAAGACAGTAGGGAGCTTTGACTCTCAGAAACTCATACCCTGAAACTCTTGTTGATCTCTACAGCGCTACTGGACTCGAATCTAATAATATGACAGTAGTATATATCCATATACACAGTTCCAAAGAATTGAGGGTATTTATGTCTTTGGAAGAGAGCGCAGTGATTTCTGCAGATTCCCTTCCCACCACTACAGACTCCCACTTTACTTCCAATGCTGTTCCCAAGGGTCTGCTGATCCCAATAACAAATTGAATACATAAAGCTGCTCTACTCAGAATCAGACTATTGGTCTATTAAGGTTGGCATTGTCTACTACAGCTAGTGGCTCTCCTGAGTGGTAGACAGAGATCTTCCACATCACCTACTACTTGACTGGAGATGCCAAGGATTAGACCTGGAACCTTCTGCATACAAAGCAGGTGATTTACCACTGAGCCAGGGCCCCTTCTGCTTGGGGGATTCAGTGGGCTGTAGCAGGAAGGGAGAAGGGGAAAGTCTTGTTCTGTGAGGTCACTCCACAAATGGATCTGGATAGATGCAAGGCAGTATGTGCACACAAGAATGGTAGATTGGATACTGACTTCCATCTTGTAAGTGATGATTCTCCACTCACCAGAGAAAGACTGCTTCTATCTCAACTACCTCACCTGCATGTGTGAATAACCTTTCCAAGCTAGATGTTGTAGAAAGAATTTTCACATGCTGACATTACCTCAAGAACAACTTCTGGGTTTCATTTTTGTTTTGTTATGTTTTAATAGTGATAGTTCAAAGAATGTGAACTAGTGATTCCACAGGGACTGGAGTATATGCATGATTCAACGACCTCTATTATCTATATCAGGGGTGTCAAACATGTGGCCCAAGGGCCAGATCAGGCCCCTGGAGGGCTTCTATCAGGCCCACACTGGAATTGGCCATCTCCAGCTACCAGTTCTGTTGCTGCTGCTGCATCATAGGTTGCTTTGCCAGACTCTCTCAATTGCTCAGCCATATCACATTTTCCCCTGGGTCCTAGACTCAGAACTCTGAGCATGAGATTTCTGTGGTGAATGTCAATAAATCAAAAGTAGATTTGCAGTTTACAGATACACACCTGAACAGCATACTCAAGATTGCCACAGCACAGACATTTTGATGCAATAATTCAGAGCAAGAGGAGTCAGTTATCAGATACTGTTAAATAAACAAAATATTGCAAGAGTGCTAATGTTTTAAGTGTATTTTTATTTTAAGTAAAAAAAAAATCTGTGTCCTTTACAAAGTTTATATCTCCGCTACCTGGGATTACATTTTATGACACATATGGTCCAGCCCAATGAGGTCTCATTTATGTCAGATTCGGCCCTAATAACAAATGAGTTCGACACCCCTGATGTACATAATTTCATTTTTAATGGGGATCTACAAGACAAAAGTCTTTTAGGGGACTGAAAGTTGAATTTAAAAGGTTACAACATTAATTATCAGTAATGCCAGACCCTATTCTGTCTTCCATCACTTCCAGTCTACCTCCAGTCTACCCTGGTAAAGTATGGAGGTAAGTTTGCAAAGAATCCAGAGCATAACAGGCTTATTTATTTAAACTAAGATGATGTATCACTAATCAAAATGCATGATGAGTAGATGACAGACCCATTTCCAGGCATTTGCAGGTGACATACCTTTTTATTTGAAAACACTTTTATGTTACCTTTCCACCTGATCAGGATTCCCACAGCAGTGCACATTAAAACTATAAAATAATTCAATAAAACAGATAACAAACAAAACAAGAGGGCCAATGACCATTATTGGGGGTATGCCAAACTAAACAAAAAAGTCTTCACCCACTGGCAGAAGACATTGATATAAGAGACACCGATAGAGGGAGACAGATGAATCTCCATTTCCAGGCACCTTCAATGTTTCCCCCCCCCAAAAAAACACTGAATAATTCTGTGATTACAAATAATTTATAGAGAATTTTTTGATATTATATACATAAATTGCAGAAGTTGCCAACCCACCAGCTACTATTTCACATATCAATGACTCATAACTAATTATCTTCAGAGACTATTAAGAGATCATAACTCTGCCACACATGATGGAAGTAGTCTTCCACAGTATTTTACAGAAATATATCATTCTAGTTTACTGTTCTCATCTATTTCACCCTTAACACTGCTTGTGAACAGGTGACTTGGAAACGTGAACTGAAATGACAAGCACAGAAGATCCCTCCAGTATTCTGATATAGTTGCTATATGATTTTAGATATTAAGCAAGCTAATTATATCCATAGCAAATGTTAAGAATAATAGATTGGACCCTGCCACCTTTTCTAATGATGCAAGAGGGAGGGAGGGCCCATTTTGACCCTTAAAAATATATGACAGGGATTGTTGGATATATGTTGATTAAATGCCAAGCAGGAGGTGGCTGCAGTGAGGAGAAGTACTGAGCAAGACTGCCCTTTCTTGAACTTGTATCAATACCAAAGTTGGTAAAATACTACTCAATGGATACATAACAGAAAGGACTGCATCACTGGGTAGCGAAAGTTCACCAGCATTACCCACTCCCAGAAGTACAGAATAACCTTACAGTGAACCATAAACCCTTTCAGAAGATTAAACTCAAACAACCATAAAATAGTTTAATATAATTAGAAGTGTTTAAATATTTTGTACATGACTTTCTCCCCAAAACCAGTAATGAAGATTCCTCACATGTTCATTTCCCAAAACCAATTACAATACTCTTGTAATTGCAAAGTGATTTCAGGCTCCAATTGATTAAGTAGTGTGATCATTTAAACTTTTAACAGAAGATGACCCTCATCCCTTCAGTTGATCAAAGGGGGGAAATGATTTACAATTAGACTAACATACAAAGAAAGAATGAGTTTGTTTGACAAAAGAACTAAAATTTACTGTGGCAGAAAACAGCACATTTGTTCCCACTTGGAAATATTTCAAATGTCATAAGCAGGAGCCATGTCACTTGATATTACTAGAAAAAAATATGCTTGATAAAGTTATGATTTGTATTTGCAATGCTACTAGCAAGTAAATAAGCCAGTAGGATTCTGTTGTGGTTTCTTTCTTGTTTTTATAAGCCAAGTAAACTAAACTCGAAGAAAAACCTTGAATTTAACAAGTATGATAAAATTCAATTAAGCAATGGCTTTGTACGCTTTCAGGTTTTTTACAATACAAACAATGTTGTACTTGCCAGCACTCTCTCAGCCCATCCCACGTAAAACCTGTTGTGTGAGGGCAGCAACACCATTACAAAAGCACAACACATTATCCATTTCAAGTTCTAGACACTGTGAACACTAGCTGATATTCATCTGGGGTTTTGAAAACAGGCCAGAATGGCACTAAAATCTTAAGAGAATATTCAAAAAACATCTGTACCTATAAGTATCAGCATTATCTAGAATGGGCAGCTTACAGCATCATTATTTGTAGTCAATAAACAGACCAGGTTGTAATCCTGTGTATACTTACTGAAAAGTAAACCCAATGGAGTTCAATAGGACTTACTCCCAAAGAACGCAAAAAATGCACTCAGACAGAAAATTCTCTGTGGCGTATATAATTCAGACAAACAGATACCGGGATCCATGGGATACTGGGAGGGGCACTGCAGCTAACAGAAGAGGTGGCCTGTGGAGGCCCAGGTCACAAATATTGCCAGACTGGCATTTTTCCATCTGTGCCAAGCATGGCAATTAGCCCCTTTCCTGTCGCATCCTGACCTAGCCACAGTAATCCACGTGACGGTCACCTCCAGACTAGACTGCTGTAATTCACTCTACACTGGTCTTCCCTTGAAACTGACCTGGAAACTCCAGCTGATCCAGAATGCAGTGGTGTGAGTCCTGACGGGAACACTATGGATGGCACATATACCTGTGCTGTGCCAGCTACACTGGCTTCCAGTGGAGTACCAGGTCAGATTCAAGGTGTTGGTATGACCTTTAAGGCCTTGAGTGGTCTGGGACCAGCATATCTTCAGGACCGTCTTCTCTCATTACACTCTGCTGAGAGTAATCTGCTGGTGATCCCTGGCCCCAAAGACATCTGGCTGTCCTCGAGCAGAGCCAGGGCCTTCTCAGCCCTGGCTCCAACCTGGTGGAACTCTCTACCAACTCCCATCAGGGCCCTGTGGGACTTAATACAATTCCGCAGGGCCTATAAACAATAGATGTTCCGCCAGGCTTTTGGTTGAGGACAATTGTCATCATAGCTTGCAACCTCCTCTTTTCTTCTTTTCCCCCCATCTTGCCTGCTTCAGCCTCCTCCTTAACTGGCCATGAGATGGAAGAACAGTCCAGAGTAGGTTTCAAATTATAAATGCCACTGGAAGACTGTGAAACTTTGAGATGACTGATTGTAGATTTTAAACTGTATTTCTGTGTATTAATTTATTGTAAATTGCCTGGAGCCCTGTGTACTCAGGGATGGTGGGGGGGGGGAGAAGAAGAAGCGGCGGCAGCAACAGCAGCAGAAGCATTTTACTCACTATTCTCTGGATCCCATCCATTATTTTTAGGAAGAAAATTAAAAGGTAACAGTGTTACTGTTCCTATCTGGAACTGAATCTTTCACTTTGATTACAGGTGACTTGTGCATTTCAGAAAAAACAAATAACTGTAGTAGTATATTCTTGGAATGATTTTGAAAGGACATGTTTAATATAGGTTATATTTTCACAGAACAAATAACTGGGAGAATAAAAATGAACAATTGACTCACCTCCATACATAAATAAATGTATTTTTGAAATAATTTGTATGGGAAACCACTTGTCCAAACATAACAGTGCCTTTGTTCTAATATCAGATTGATGATAATGCAGTCAAATTTCATTAGAGCTTTCTACTTCTCACATAATTTACATTGGATCAGTCCGACCTACTTAAAAAGGCTTTTAAAGCTGCAGCTCTGCTGCTTGGAGTTCTTTTTAAGTTATGCAAACTTAATTTGTGATGTCCATAAAAATTTACAAGCTTAAAATGGTTCTCCAGATACTTTTATTTATGAGTAATAAGTCTTTAAATGCCAGCTCTATATGTCATTATAATGTATCATGCAACACACCAGCCAGTTCAAATATCTTTTCTTTGGCTTCCTCAGCTGTAGCTAAGCTATTTGTGCCTATCAAGGGTGACTGACATCAAAAGAGTGTGAGATAGAACCTAAATGAAATGTAATTTTTAAAACTCTCCATTAATGCATAATATTTTAAAGCATTATCATGGTGGTGTAGCTAGCATTGTCAATGGCTATTATTCTGATGCCCACAAAGTGATTTCCCGTAGCAACCTATGGAAGACTAACATTTATGCTCATACAGGGCATGGACAGTATTCTTCTACACTGTATGGCTGAAGACAGACTTAAAGTCTGCCGCGCCTCCGTGGCGCGGCAGACTAAGACAGGGGGAATTTTCCCTGCGGCGTGGCGTTTGCACGCCGCTGGAAGGAAGCCGCCCGCAGCATTCAGACTGCGGGCGGCTTCCTACGGCAGCGTGCGGATGCCGCGCGACTCCCCCACCCAGTGCGCATTCACACCCACTCCGGCAGGTGGAACGCGCGCCGCAGCAGCCAGAGCACCACTTTGAAGTGGTGTTCGGCTGCTGCAAGAGGAGCGCGGCGCCAGACACGATGCGTCCGGGCCGCCTCCTCGGGGCAGATGCGGTCGAGACTGCCAGTCTGTCCTCAGCCTATGAGACCACTTGAAACCTGTGCATGCACTGTCCTTGGTATTCAAGCCAACATGTACTATGCTTATTTATTTATTTACATTTCTAGACTACCCTCCCGCATAGAACAGGGCTCAGGTCAGTGTACAAGAATGACAGACATTCATAATTTAAATGTAAAGATTTAAAACAGTAAAACTACAATACATTAACGGAATTAGATACCGCTTAGATGATTTATCCATTGGGGGGGAAATAGAATTCAATTGGTTCTGAGTTCAACATATCTCAAGTCACAATAGTACCTTAAAAATGACTTCTGGCATTTCCTCCCCTGTATATCTGTAAATTACCCTAAGTAAGCCCAATTTTGCTGTATTCATAACATAATGGGGAAGAGGTCAGATATAGTGATAACCTTGAGGTCTGTGACATACCTTAGCAGAAGGAAACAATGTGGAAATCCCAGTCCATCCACCCACCTCCACAATTTTCCACTCCAGAATTCTATAACCCCTCAGAGGCTTAAGTAAGCTAATTTATCCTCCCCATGTTCTCCTTTAATTAACTATCAGTTGCTTTCGACTTTCAATGTTATTAAAGCATACATAATAATTTGTTTATTTAGATACAATTTTAAGGTTCCTTTTTCCTTTTGATTAATTTACAAAGTTATATTTTTCTGCATAGTAATATTTTCTGCATATCTAAGGAACTTGTGAGTCAGTAGATACCCTTACCTTGTCCATGGGTGGCGAGTTTCACAGCTTTTGATATCCACACAGGGGGTACCTAGTTTACAATTAGATTTAGTGACTGCACTTTTTGTAGATTTCCAACATATCCAACAGACTGAAGACAATGTGCTTACTGTCGCTACTGAATTTGATTCTGTGTTTTTTAAGCTGCAAAACAGAACCCTAGAGCGGGATATAAGCCAGTTGTTAAACGTGGAAGAGAGAGAACCATCAGTCAGTAATTTCCCTAGCCACATAATCATCACCAAAGGCAGGCTAATTAAATAAAATAGTTCATTATCGAGCTCAATTTACTCCAACAAATCTACAGCCTTAATTTTTTGTATTTTAACAGGAAAGCAAGCAGTCTCCTTGGGACTCCTTAAGGATGTTTTTAAATCTTTAATTTCACAAGTTTTAAAATGCACCAAATACCAAGACAGTGGAAGTTACTGTCAGCAAAGCAATCCTGATTTTAACCATGCCGTACTTCCAAAGTGCTCTTGGCTACAATCCTGTAAAGTTCTGAAAGGGCTTTATGAGGTCTCTCAGTGTAAATTTGTTGAGAAAGATACAGGCTTATATGAAAAGGTCAATCAGTGATTCAGGAAATAAAATATCATTTGGGTCTGCTTTAAACTAGTAATATCAAATGAGCAGTTAATGGGAAATGGAAGATTTGTTTCACTTACTGTGAAGCTTCCTTTCTCAGTGGTCGAGGAGTGTGGCATTCCTGACCCCAGGGTCCTGGAAGCCACGTCCAAGAAATCTTGGGTGTGTAGGAATGCCCACACCTGGACCACCAAGAAAGCAAGCTTCACAGTAAATGAAACAAATCTTCCATTCTTCTGTGGTCCTGGGAATGGGGCATTCCTGATTTCCAGGACAGAAAAAGCAGTGTGCCCTGGGGTGTATTATCTGGCCTAAGATGGCATGCAGAAGCAACCTCCTGCCGAATGGCGGCCTCAGCAGAGGCAAGCTTATCTACTCTGTAATGTTTTCTGAAAGAATGCACCAATTTCCAGGTGGCCGCCTTACAGATGATCTCTAAAGACGGGAAGGACCTGT
This sequence comes from Lepidodactylus listeri, assembly GCA_029233225.1. Classification (NCBI taxonomy): domain Eukaryota; kingdom Metazoa; phylum Chordata; class Lepidosauria; order Squamata; family Gekkonidae; genus Lepidodactylus; species Lepidodactylus listeri. Next base: position 53,880,867 of record JARCFY010000012.1, read on the forward strand.
AAGCTGCCGATGTCACTACCCCCCTTAGGGAATGTTCCATGATACCCTGAGGTGGTTCTAAACCCCTGGCCTTGTATCCTAGAATTATGCACCCCCTAATCCATATACTTAAAGTGGCCGTGGACATTTTTTGACCTAAGGATGACTTTCTAAATGACACAAATAGAGAATCAGTCTTGTGTAGCTGTTTGGTCCTAGCTAGGCAGAAACTCAGAGCCCTACACATGTCAAGACAGTGCACTCCCTTTCTTTCTCATGCTTAGGATTAGGACAGAAGGAGGGCAGCACAACATCCTCAGTAAGGATGAATTAACCTTCAGACAAAGGCTGGATCAGGTCACAGAACCACCCTGTCATTGTGGAAAATGCAGAGTTCCTTATCCACTGACAGTGCCCTTAATTCCAACACCTATCTAGCCGAGCTGATCCCCACCAGGAAAATAGTTTTGAAAGTCAACTCCTTAAGGGGACAGGAGGCCATGGGCTCAAAGGGTCCTTTAGACAGTGCTCTCAGTGTCATATTAAGGTTCCAGAAGGGAAACCTATGAATCTGTGGTGGATTGATCAATGAGGACCCTCTTAGGAATCTTTTAATATGCAGATGTTGAGTTAGGGTTTTCCCTTCTTAGAGCCCCCAATTGTTGAAATGACCGCAACCTGCCATCTTAGGGTGCTGTTGCTGAGCCCTTTATCCAGAACTTCCTGTAGGAAACGTAGAATCTGCTCCACAGGTGAAGATAAGGGCTCTACTTCTTTGTCTAGACACCAGATCCTGAAGATCTGCCATTATACACCCTGTTAGTCGAGCCCTTCCTAGAAGCTAGCATGGTTGGAATCACTCCCTTCTGCATAACCCAGTTGTTCCCCATTCAACCTGCTGATTGTGAGGCTTAGCAAGGCTGGATGGAGGAGGGGTGTCATTGTTCTCCTTCAATGGAAGACACCAAGTCCATGATAGACAGTCCCTTTAGGTCTTGAAACCATGGCCTTCTTGGCCAGAAGGGTGCTATCAGGATTACCTCTGGCTATTGTTCTATTATCTTTTGTATGACTCTGTGTAATATCTGGGCTGGAGGAAAGGCGTACTGAAGCTCCTGACGCCACTCATAGCTTAGAGTGTCCATCCCTGTGGCTTGAGAGTTTTCTTTTTCTTGAGATGAACCTCAGAACTTGGCAGTTTAGCTCATTTGAGAAGAGGTCCACCTTCACCATGCTGAACCACTGACAGATCTGTTTGAATACATCCCTGTTCAGCATCCACTTGGACTGATCCAACATTTTCTGACTCAACCAGTCTGCCAGGGCACTGTCTTGGTCCACTATGTGAACTGCCTTCAGGGACTTGAGGTGACTCTCCACCCACCTTATCATCATGGACACTTCTTCGTGTAGGGACCTGAACCTGGTTCCCCTTTGCCTCTTCACCTAGGCCTTGGCTATCATGTTGTCTGCCTGGACTATCACATGGCAATCTGTAAGGAGATTCTGAAATTCCACTAACCCCAGCCCAATGACCCTGAATTCCAGGAAGTTTAAACTGTCTGACATCTCCTCTTGAGACCAGGTGCCCTGTAACATCCTTCCTTGGATATGGGCTCCCACCCTAGCAGACTCACATCCATGGTCATCACTGTTCTTTTTTGCTCTCTGAGTGACATGCCTTGACTGAACCTGTCCGGATCCAGCCACCAAATGATCTCCTGCTAGAGGGTCATTGGCAACTTGACTATCTCATACCCCGTGATCACTATCACTTCTTGGTAGGGAAGCAGGAACCTCTGGAGCTGTCTTGCATGGAACCTGGACCATTGCAACACTTTTTGATAGGATACCATCATCCCCAGTAGTTGTGCTAGAGTCATCACGTCCACTGCCTGGTTCTTTAGAATTTCTTCTACCATGGTATGGATCTTTTGTTGTCTGTCCTGTGAAAGAAAGACCCTGACTATCCTGGACTGTGTCTATATCCACCCCCAGATGTATTATCCTCTGGGAAGGGCAGAGGCTGCTCTTTCCTTTATTGACCATGAAACCATGGGCCCATAGACAGGCCACAGTATTCTCTACTGCTTCCACACCCTGGTGGAACAATAGGGCCTTGATCAGGATGTCATCTAGATGCAGAAAAAGAGACACTCCTTGCAGCCTCAGGTGAGCTACCAGGGTTACCAAGATCTTTGTAAATACCGTGGGTGATGACTTCAGAACAAAGGGTAGCACTTGATATTGGAAGTGCCTTCCACTGTAGACAAACTTCAGGAACCTGTGATGGGTTTCTCATATCGGAATATGCAAATAGGCCTCTGATAGATCAGTGGATGCCAGGACATCCCTTTCAGAATGACCCTGACCATGGATTTGAGCATTTCTATTTTGAATTTTCTTGTACAGATGCGCATGTTCAGCCATTTCAGATCCAGGATGGCCCTGACATCCTCGTTCTTCTTTAGAACTATGAAAAACACTGAATACACACCTTGAGATGTGAGAGTCTCTGGTACCAGTTCTATGCCCATTAAGTCCAGCAGGTGTTGAATGGCTTTTTCCAGGAGATGGTGTTTCTGCTCTGATCAGTTTTTTGGAAGTTGGGGGAACTGTCTAGAAAGTCTGATGAACTCCAGTGAGTCACTGTTTCCAGTACCCACTGGTCACTTACTGTTTGATGCTAAAAATCTGAGAAATTTTGCAGACAGCACCCAATCCCAATCATGTCCATTGTCCTGGCATAGTCATGCTGAGGTTCCCTTCTTTGGTCCCTTGTTTTTCTGACTGGATTTGGATAAAAATCTACTCTCCTCCTGTGACTTGGACTGCCATCTGCCTTTGAAGGGTCTGGCATAGCCTGTATGTGGAGGGCGTCTGACCTCTCGAAAGGACTGGAAGTATATATGTTACTCTGTCACGGACTGTGTTATAAATATGTATTTGTACTTATAAAAATAATTTAAAGAATAATATTTAAAAAAAAGAAAGGACTGGAAGCACTTTCATACTTTCCCTTCCTTCTTCTTCGAGGCGAGGACTCTCTTTTTGTATTTGTTCTCTACAAGATATCTACCCAACCCTTCTCCAGAAAGACTGCAGCTTTTGAAGGGGACCACAGCTTGGACAGAGGGATCTGTGTCCCAATTTTTAAGCCAAGTGTTACATCTGTTGTTGCTGTGCTCACAGAAGCACAGCCAAGAATGTCCTGCTCCAAAGGCAGGGCCAGAAAGACTGAGGATCACCAGGACATGCCCCTCCCTCTGGGATCGACTGACTCTGCATTTGGAAAGGAGCAGCCTTATTCCAGAAATCAGGAATGTCCCACTCCCAGGAACCAGCAAAGAATAGTTAAGAATGAACTGGAATGGGAAAAGCCAATGGTAGAGGCAAAAAAGTTACAAAAGGTGAGCAATTTCAATATGTGATCAGTGCAAAGAGGATGGGGCTTTGAAAAGAATGTGTGTGACCTATGTATGTATAAATGAGAAAAAAAATAATTATGTTCTACTAACATCCATGGAGGAAGATGGAAGGAGAGTGTTATAAGAACGGCAGGGCCAAATGGTAATTAGAATAAACTCTGATCATAATTTTCATCAGATTTGCCATATACCAGATGCTCAAGCAGGAAAATGTGTCAGCGTTAAAAGACAGACAGGCTACTTTCAGAAACTGGACAGAAGCCATAACTACAGCATATATGGTGACAATGAAACCAGCACAATTAGACCAGAAGTCATGCCAACCATCCTGGAATAGTTTAAGGAGCTAAAGAGCAAGTGCAGCTGTTTCCCTTCCCTGTCAGAAGAGATGCTGGTGCCACACTCAGGGTAAAATCTAATATAACAGACTAAGAACCCTATTTAAAAAAAAAAAAAGATTTTCAACCAAGCAGATGGAATGCAACCTTTTCTTAGGCCATTGCCAAAGTCCAAGAAACAGAAGTTGCTGTTTTTCCAGTATAGACTGGCATCCTAGGTGGGTCCCAAATTATTCATATGGTGCTTCTCAAGTCATTTAGTTCTGTCTTAAAATAGCATAAGATCTTAGATTTCTAAAAGAATTCTGGCATGTAGAGGGAGTTGCTCAAGCCTTCACAGGATGAGCCATTTAGCAGAGAAACTGAAGTCTTAACATTGCAGCAGATAAAATTAGAAGAGACTGCTCAGTCCAAAGCTGTCAGCACAAATATCTGAACTTGAGAAGTACACTGAAAATGGCACATGTAGGATAAGAAAAAGGACGAAGAATGGGAAATAAGATGGACAGAAAAAAAGAAACGGCTAAATGCCTATTCCATAATGTTACTTAAGACTTAAGTTGGGAACATTAAAAATATTTAAATCCCTGTTCTGATGTACTGGGTAGGTATCATAAGGTAGGTATCATAAGGAGATACTTCTTATGTCATTAGATACTGGAAAATGCTGACCGAACAAGAGTATCTGTTGGATACAATGAAAGGCCAGAAACAAGCAGTAATGTGTGAGAAGCACCAATAAAAAGGCGGATATCTGCTAGCAAGAACCATAATTTAACAGGACAGAAAATATTCATAATGCAATCCTGTACGGAGTTACTTAAGCCTAAATCCACAGAAGTCATGGACCACAGACTAAATTTACTCTGCACTGGATTGCAGCATTGGCAGTCCTTTCATTGTGCTTAAGGTAGTCCATAGGTCCCACCAGAAAGCCCAGAAGAAGAATTTCATGGCCTTAACCCTGGTATTCTTTTTTTTTTCATTTAAAAAGAAGAGGCAAGGCGTCTATTTATCTTGAAAATCAAGCATCTGTAAAAGCCTACAGATACTACAACTCAGTGCAGTACTTCCCTAAGATTTCAATGGAAGAAAGTGATAGGTTATTTAAAAGATATGGTAAATGTATAGTATTTTGTATGAGTCATCCTATACCAGTATTTTCTACGAGCTAATTTATAGTGTTGACAGAAAAGCAATTTTGCTTCTACCTTAGCACTGCCTCATTTGCTAAATTGTGATTTATGCTAAAGAAAGGATATTTTTCACTATCTGTTTCAAAAATTCAGTACAGTGCAGGCACACATCTTCTTCCAAAAAGATGCATACTTCTATTTCTGTGAAACTCCTTGTTACTAAAGCAAACCTAACAAAGAGGCTTAACGTCTGAACTATGACTGAACTACATACTCTCTCATTTAGATCTGTAAGGCCAAAAATAATGCTTTCATGTGACATGAAAAAAATTCTTTTAAGCATAAGAATATTCAGCTTTTTTATTCCATTCACTGCATTCTTTCTCCAGTAAATTGTAGTATTGATGTCAGTTTTTCTTCTTACAACTGCTATATGTTTCTTCTTCCCTCACAGGGGAAACTGCATACAATTGGATATTAAGCAACACAATGTCAGACTCCTACATAGCCAAGCAGTGTTGGTTATATAGTGACTTACCAAAGGCAAACGATGGCAACAGAAAACATCAGAGGATAATGAAAATTAATAGAGCTTATTTAAAATAATAGGTGAGCACAAAAAGGAAGGCATTTTTCAACACTGGTTCGACCCTAGTCTGAGTTATGTAACCCATAATTAAATAACACAGTGACTGTTTTGCCTCATTGTACTCTAAGTAAGTTCTTTGATATTTGATATCTGAAGGGTGATTTGGTGCAATTATTTTTAAACATGCACCTAGCAAACAGAAACTAATTAATTCAGATCTAACAAGTAGATCAGTGAGTGATAGCTTTAATTATGTAAGTGTAATTGAGATGACACCTGCTCGCATCCAGAAGGCTACTGCAAATTCCGCATGGACTGCTGATTCACATAAACTGCTTCTCAGTTTCTACTAACCTCTTTTTACAAAAATCACCAAAATGTTTGTTCTATGTAGTAACAATTCACAGCAGAACAAGTCAGATCAGTCTATTCACACACCCTGCCACAATGAATTGGCTTCAAAAGGATACGTAACCTTGCAAAAGATACCCAGAGAATCATAGAAGAAAGGGGTTATTTTCCCCCCAAGAACAAATGGCAGTGAAACTTCACTGCCCCACCCCCAATGGCTGCTGTGTGGGGCCTCCAACAACACTCATTTCCTGTTGTTTCAGGAACAGCCAACTATAAAGTGTATCCAGTTTACATAAAGATTTTTAGAAATACTGTAATATACAAATCTGGCTTTCAAAAATATGGAATATGTATATGATGGCTAAAATTACAGAGAATCTTACTGATTCATACCCACAGGCAACTTCATACCTCTAATTTTATTTCAGTACGGTTTCCTTTTTTACAATACTTAACCCAACAAGAGGAATACCAAAAACAACTGATGATCTACATCTATGGTAGTTTATCATTATTTATCAAGACCTTATAACTCTACATGACATACTGTTATGAAACTGTTTTATAATTGTTATACAATGTAATAGTAATCTATTTCCTTATCTGTTTTGCATTTCAATAGTTTCAATAAAATTGTTATTAAAGAAATACTGTACTATTGGTGGTTGAAAGTGTCAACAAGTTGCAGCTGACCTATGGTTACCCATAGGGTTCTCAAGGCAAGAGACTAACAGAGGTGGTTTGCCATTGTCAGCCTTTGAACAGCAACCCTGGACTTCCTTAGTGGTCTCTCATCTAAGTACTAACCAAAGCCGACCCTGTTTAGTGTCCAAGATCTGATGAGACTGGCTAGCTTAGACTACCCAAATCCGGTCCCTGTAATATGTCACCTGCAAAAATCTACAGTTAACTATAAATGTGGATGGCATTTATATATGAGTTTATGCAGTGGAAGACACGTTTAATGAATAGCTTGTATCCCCAGACAAGACAAGCTCCCTAAAAAGTGAAGCATTATCCGCAAGCGCTCTACAGTGTGGGTCCAAGGACAGGAACAAAGGAGACAACCAATATTCTCAATGTCAGGATTTCAAGCCTATGACTGTGGAAAAACATCCTGACAAATAAAATTTTTGATGAAGATGTTTTGATGAAGGTGTTAAAAACTAACACTAAACCCAATTTTTATGATCATCTACTTTCAGTTTGGTGTAGTGGTTAAGTGAGAGCCAGTTTGGTGTAGTGGTTAAGTGCGCAGACTCTAATCTGGGAGAACCGGGTTTGATTCCCCACTCCTCCACTTGCACCTGGCTGGATGACCTTGGGCAAGCCATAGCTCTGTACCAGCTGTTCCCTCAAGGACAGCTTGGGAAAGAGCTCTCTCAGCCCCACCTACCTCACAGGGTGTCTGTTGTGGGGAAGGGAGGGGAAAGGAGTTTGTAAACCGCTCTGAGACTCTTAAGTGAGTGAAGGGCAGGATATAAATCCAATCTCCTCCTCCTCCTTTCAGTGCTAAAGTCACCAATCAAGGGGATTGTGGAAAACTCTTCGAGTTCCCTTCTTTTATATATTATTTTGTGGAAGTCTGAAGAGACTGTTACCTCTTTCTGCTACGTTTTGGCTCCATTCTACATTTTAAAAAAATTCTTCATCATGTGACTGTAACCAATCAAGGATCCATATTAAATGTGATAGCCAGCTGATGCCATGCAATCAGTTAGATTAACAGTGCAATCCTATCCAGGGGTACTCCAGTCTAAGTTTAAGACTGCACTGTTAACTAGTAGTGATACCATTAACAGCAACAGGCCCCCATAGCTGAGACAAGCAGACTGGCATGCCGCGTGAGCTCATGCTGCACTTGCACTCTCACTGCTCACCAGTGTTACATGACAAAACTTTTGCCCAGATCCAGGGGCCTGAGACACATGATTCTCAGCCAGTGCCACAGAATGTTGATAGGGAATGTGCATTCAGATCTGCATTCAAATCCCCATCCAGCATCCACTCGCAGCTAAATATGCACTAATTGACAGGGAGATGAAGCACTAGTTTGATTCCCTTAGCAACAAGAACACATTCACTCTCTTTCCCAACATCTGCTCCCTACTTTTAGTCTTTCATAAAGGGTGGTAAACAACTGCTAAAAGTGAGGACATGTTTAGGGAAGGGGAGACAACATGTTCATGAACCACATGTTTCTGTTTCATCTCAGCAATAGTTAAAACATAAGTAGTCCACCAGCCTTTGGGCTGAGGTACTTACTCTTGCTTTTGTTGTTTCGCAACCAGAAATTATATGGTAGCCAGGGGGAAAAAATCTGGCAGAATTGAGGTTAAGAGTGTCAGACAAGGATCTGGAAGACCCCGATCTGAATTACCACTCGTGCCTTGAAATGTCGCTGGGTGACCATGGGCCAGTCACACTCTCCGGCCTAACCTACTTTACAGGGTTGTTGTGAGGATACAATGGAGGAAAGGAGAATAATGCAAGCCACACTGCATCCGTGCTGGGGAGAAAGGCAGGGTATAAACGAAGTAAATAAATCAGAAAACAAGCTGCAGCATTATGCAGGAGCATTTTAGACACTCCTCAAGGATATCCCACAAATAAAAAATGAATCATAGTCATCCAACATGTAATTTACAAAAACATGGTTATCATCAATGTTTTTCCAGATAGATTCAGCCACAAGAACCAGCACAGATAGCAAAATTCTAATTCACCCACACTGATATTTAGTATAATCATTTGCACCACCATTTCTTCTCCATTTATCATAATCTCTGAACTTCCTAAAACTCCTACGCTTTAAATTGCATTACTCAACTAAATTGTGCACAGCATTAATAATCACTACTACTGAAAAAAATAAACCACACCCATACAAAGAGATACAACCAACATTTCAAAGTATTATACTATTCATCCTTACAAAGTAATCTGGTAGACACAAAAAAGACAAAACATATCAAAAAGCCTACCATGATCATTTTTGAGACTTCCATTGCTGAGCTGTTTTAACCTTTTCTGATGAGATTTCCCATTATAGTGGATCTGTGCCTGAGCAGCAGAGTTCAGCTGAATGTTGCACACATTGCACAATGTAAAACTAGTATGTTTCTTCTCCCGTTCTTGCTTCTCTTCACTATCATCGGGTGCTAATTCTGCCTCACTTTCTCTTTCATGCAAACACGGGAAATCTGCAGTACATGGGACACTGTCTTGGGAAGAAATGGGACTCCATGGTTTCTTCATGATTTCTAAAAAACGACAAGCAAGAGAAACAGTATGAGTGATGTACACATCATAAGGCCAGAACTCAACCTGTGGAAACTTGGTGGTGGAAAGCAGAAGAAATAAACCTGTGTTTCTCATGGGATAATTTGGTTGGTGAGATGATTACAAAAACAACCAAAGAAGTGTTTTATTTACAATGCAAATCTATGGTACAAAGAATAGGAAGAGAAGAAGAGATTAGATTTATACCCCGCCCTTCACTCGGCGTCTCAGAGCGGCTCACAATCTTCTTTCCTTCCTCTCCCCACAACAAACACCCTGTGAGGTAGGTGGGATTCAGAGAACTCTGAGAGAACCGCTTGTGAGAGAACAGCTCTGAGAGAACTTGTCAGTGCCCCAAAGTCACACCAGCAGCTGCATGTGGAAGAGTGGGGAATCAAACCTGGTTCTTCCAGATTAGAGTCCACACTCTTAACCACTACACCAAGCTGGCTACACTCACTTTTATTTTTTTTAAAACTTATTTACTTCATCTGTATCCCACCTTTCTCCTCATTGGGGACCCAAAGCCGCTTACATTGTTCTTCTGCCCTCCGTTTTATCCTCACAAGAACTCCGTGAGGTAGGTTAGGCTGAGAGTGTGTGATTGATCCAAAGTCACGCAGCAACTTCCCAAAGCAGAGTGGCAATTTGAACTTGGACAGCCCAGATCCCGGTCTGACACTGGAACAACTACAGCATGCTGACTCTCATGCAATTGTAGTGGAATTGCCATCAATCATACAATTATAATGGCAGTTCCAGACAGCATCAGTAACAATCCACAGTCGTCCTATTCTTTTTTCTACTGAACTCCAATTTTTTCCAGAAGACTACAAGTTACATTTTTTTCCTATTGTCATGAAGCAGTAACTCAAGTTTCTGCAGTGCTGGTGGACCTTCTGCTAATATTCTAGTTGATCTTTTCTGTTCATTACAAATGTCTGGCTGTTACCTGTTACTTCCAAACACTGGTACTGTAATGTCCTTTTAAAATTAACACTGTTTCTTAGTGTACAGCATTCAAAAGGAAATTCTGAATTTCAGAAGAAAAGCTTGGAGTTTCTAACCAGAGGATGCAGGCTTAAGGAAGACAGCAAAAATTGCCCCTTGGAAACTGGACACAAGGATGCCTAGCCTTTCTGTCAGGATGGATAATTAATGATATGCCACCAAGAATCTAAATCAACTGAAGTTTGTGTTTGTTTTGTTTTTAAGATCATGGGAAGATACTTCCATATATTTCGACAAAAAGCAGGGATGGGCAGAGTCATGATCAGATCAGAGGCACCCTCTGTGTAAATGGAAAAATCCAAGAAATTGGTGTATTATCTACCCACACAGGTATGCTCTGTTGTAATGCCACCTGCAGCCAAATACAGAAATAGGAATGACTGAGCAGCACAAAAATGTTGTCATGTGGAACCACCTTAAAGCGATGGCAGATGGGATATAGCATTTTTTCTTCATTAAAAACTCCTTGTGACTAGAAAACAGGAATAGCACACAAAAGCCTGAGACAGACTTATGCCCTGCTTTTCTGTTTGCAGGAAGTTTTTCTTATTTCAGAGAGCATGAAAAATTAAGTTCATTTACACTGCAGTTTAAAGTAAAACACGCCATTCCAGTTTCCATTCACTTCTGCTTCACAACAGATTCAGCCAGAAGTATCACGGAAACATTGCTATCATGGTAATGGGAAGTAACCTAAGCATCTTCATTGTTATTGACATTTGAGAACCTGTTTCCTTATGATTAATTCCTTAACTTCAAATACTAACTTGTACCCATTCAACTTGCATTAAATTACCATGAAACAGAGGGCTTCTGGTGTCCTGGCCCCACTAGTGAACCTCCTGATGACACCTGGTGTTTTTGGCCACTGTGCGACAGAGTGTTGGACTGGACAGGCCATTGGCCTGATCCAACATTGGCTTCTCTTATGTTCTTATGCTCTTAAGGCTGACTTAAGGAACTCTTACAAGATGAACTCCACAAAAAAGGTGAGTGGGCAACAATGTGGCAAATGAAGTTCAATGTTGGTAAGTGTCAGGTGATGCACACTGGGACAAAAAAAATCCAACTTCAAGTATAGGCTAATGGGGCCTGAACTTGTGCTGAGACTGAGAGGGGAAAAGATCTTAGGATCATAGTGGATAGCTTAATGAAAGTGTCAGCCAAGTGTACTGCCTCAGTGAAAAAGGCAAACTCTATGTTAGGTAGTATTAGGAAAGGGATTGAGAATACAACAACTAATATTATAATGCACCTGTATAGATCTATGGCGTGGTCTCATTTGGAATACTATGTACAGTTCTAGTTACCATATCTCAAAAAGGACATTGCAGAGCTCAAAAAGTACAGAGGAGGGCAACTAAATACTAGAACCTGAGGGCATCCAATGAAGCTGACAGGCAGTTAAATTCAGGACAGATAGAAGGAAATACTGTTTTACAATGAGAGTGATTAAAATGTGGAATTCACTTCCAGAGGACATAGTGATGGCCACAGGAATAAACAGCTTTAAAGGGGGAATAGATATATTCATGGAGGATAAGTCTATCAAAGGCTACTAGCTATGGTGACTGAGGGGAACCTCCACATTCAGAGGCACTGAGCAACATCAGGGGAAGGCCTCGGCCTCTAAGTCCTGTTGGCCATCCAGAGGAGATAGAATGCTGCCCTAGATGGACTATTGGTCTGATTCAGCAGGGCTCTTCTTATGTTCACATTCCCCTTGGAGAAACCCAATGAGTGCTACTGAGATCAGATGACTGAAAGGTAAGATCTAGCACAGAATTATAAAGCTGATGCCTTCAGGCTAAGCCTTTCAGTGTGGATCATCTGTGCATAGTATGAGACTGCATTAACTCTGATAATCCTGATTCTTGACCTCCGCCCATTTGATTCTGTGCTTTGTCTTGCCCTGAACTACCTTGCAGATGCTCACTCGCTGCCTGAACTCAACTTCTGCTTAGCCTCAGATCCTAATTTCTGACCCAACTCTGTAGACCCCCAGGCCTACAATCATCTCAAGTGATCAGGATAACTTTACTAAACCTACCTAGAGTGAATATCAGAGGTCATCAAAGCTTTCATGATCCACTCCAGGGTTTTGGCAAAGTAGAACAAATGCATTCCAAAAACCTACCATATTCTGTTCCACTCCAGCAGGAGGAAACTCTGCAGTAAGCATTGTAAAATGGCCTAAGGCCCAACATACTTCCCTAGATAAAAATGGAAAGGGAATGAAAGCAAGCATACAGAAGATTCCTGGTAGAGATTTACTGAAAGAAAAACGGAAAATTCCCTGTGTGCCAGATGTAGTACAAGAAGAAAAATGTTCTGTCCAAGTAATGTAGCTGACAAAATGTAAACCATAGAGAAGTAATAGCAGTGGTAGTATGGCCTTTAGACAAAAGTAATGAAGCGACACCAGAATGTCAAAAAACTCTGGTTCATGTCAATGCATCTTCTGCACTGAAAGAATTCTCCACTAGAGAGCAGTATTCATTTAAAATTATTATAGTCACACCTTATAGATAAATCCAGCGTCATAACTATGTTTTATCACTTTACAGATCTGTCAGTAGTCTCTTTTGAATTTGGCAGTCATAATCATATCGTGTAAGACATATAAATATATTTCTTATTAATGTGAGCTGAATGAAGCATGTGTATAAATAATGGTAATCGTGTTTATGAAGGTGCACAACTCAGCAGTACACACAGGAATTTGTTTGCAATAAACTTCCCCTAGAAACTGCTCAGAGACCAGGCAGTTAAAATGACTATCATATACCCATTTCACCTGCAATGTAAAAAAAAGAATACACTTAATAGTATTATTCTACACTGAATTAGACTGAATGCCATTCATGACAATTATTATATTTTTCTGTAAAGCTATTATGAGGTAGCCAAACAGGATAACATGATCAGAATCTGACGGGCTTGCAAATTATCTAAAGGAGCAGCTCTTAAACTTTAGCAACCTGGAGACCCCATTTTGATTTTAACATTTTTCACAGACCTCTAAGACCTTCCCTTCTCCCACAGTGATTCACACCACACATCAGACAGCCCTTTTTCAAAGTATATTTGGCAAGTCACGTATGCCCTACAAAAGTTTCCATCCTCAGAACAAATACAGTGAGACCACTGTCAGCTACATTTTTAAAGAAAGCGTAATTTAAAAAAAAGTTTGTACTGCCTGTGCACTGACCACAAGGGAAAGGAAATTGTAAGCCGCTCTGAGACTCCTTCGGGTAGTGAACAGGGGTATAAATCCAATATCTTCTCTTCTTTCTCTAAAAACATTTTTTGAGGAAGAAGAAGAAGAGATTGGATTTATACCCCAACCTTCACTTAGAGTCTCAGAGCGGCTTACAAACCCCTTTCCCTTCCCCTCCCCACAACAGATACCCTGTGAGGAAGAGCTGAGAGAGCTCTTTTCAGAACTGTCCTTGAGAGGTTAGCTCTGATAGAACTATGGCTTACCCAAGGTCATCCAGCAGCTACAGGTGGAGAAGTGGGGAATCAAACCCAGTTCTCCCAGATTAGAGTCCACGCATTTAACCACTACACCAAACTGGCTCTCAACACCAAACTGGTGTGTATAATAGTTACAATTAGAACTGCCAGGGATTTTTCCTCTTGAAATTGGCTCACTGCTTTTAACAGCTCTGTATCTGTAAAAATACCAAACAGTTTTTCCTATACTGCACTTTTTTGATGGAAAAGAGCTATACCTGCCAAATTTTTACCTGTCATGCAGCTCTAGCCACCACAAACTTGGATCTACCAGTAATGTCTGGGGAATAAATGATAGCCTTAGAAGTAATGGAATAGGGCAGGGACCCCATGCTAATAAACTTGCAAAAGAAATGACACATTCTTCCATTGCCCTATTTTTAGTTTTTGTTCAGCTGCTGTTAATAACCCAGTTCATTTAACAAGTTTGTCCTATATGGCATTGTAAAAGTACACCTGTGTTTTTCTTCCTCCTGCTACAAATAATTAGTTATTTCCAGTACCTATGAAAAGGACTTTATAAACAGATGTGGAGGGGGTGAGGAGAGATTGACTGATGTGCAGCAGAAGTAAAATTAGCAAACTAAGTAAGAACCCAAACTTGGAGCCTACTTATACAGTATGCCCAATACTCCCCGGAGTCCAGAACTCCATTCTAGTTCAATGATGCTTACAATTACAATGAACTTTGCTTGATTGTATTAACTGTACACAAGGTTTTTTTTTTTACAAAACCTACCCCTTGTGGAAAACTAAAAGATCTATCATTTGTGGCAATTTCTGGCTTAACTAACACAGTTGGAAATACAATTTAAAGAAGTAATTGGAAGTAGGGCAAAAGGAATTTAGAAATTGTGCTCCTTTCCTGAAATAGTCACTTCCTCCCCATTCCGACATGATGTACACTTTCCAGTCACCCAAAAATGGCCAACATTGCTAATTTTAACCTGTATTTCAGATAATTGTGGTTTTGTATGCTGAGTAAATTATACATTTTGTTCAGATTAATTCTTTTTTTCTAATCATACACGTATGGTCAACCAATTAATCATCAGAATGAATAGTCTTCTATGATAGGCTCCTATAAATCAATTGACAGGATCTATACGGCCTCTTAAGATTTGGGGGACTCTGTGCTCTTTTAAGATATAAAACCTTCCCTTCAGTCATTCCCCTCAGTTATAACATAGGGTTGCCAGGCACTGAATCCGGGGGGGGGGGGGGGGGGGGGCTTTGTCAGTGATGGCATGAGATCATTTCCAGGGAAAACTCAGGAGTAGCATCACTAATGTCACTTTCAGGTATTCCCAAGAAGTGACATCACACAGTCAACCTGACACTGATTTTTTTATTTTTTTCTCCTCCCACCAATATGAGCAATAGCAAGAGAAGGCTGCCAAAAGAGGTCTCCCACCATATGAAGAGGCTTGGCAACACTAGTTATAAGGTACAGCTGTGGTAGCAGGTATAAAGGCTTTAGGTTCACTGCCATGAATTGGCAGCACCAGTCTCCAGACAGTAGGGATACCAGCCTCCAGGTGGGACCTGGGGATCCCCCATAATTAGAGCTCATCTCCAGACTTCAGAGATCATTTCCCCTAGAGAAAATGGATGCTTTTGAGGGTAGACTCTATGGCATTGGACCCAGCTGAGGTCCCTGTCCTCCCTAGGCTCCATCCCCAAATCTATGGGAGTCCAACCCGGATCTGGTACCCATAGCCCTCCATTCTTTGCCAGTGGGGACTTGGTAACCCTACCAGACAATCATAGGAAAAGCCTGGCTGAGGCACTTCAAATTAAGCTAGTTATGGCTCAGGTTGTGATCTGAATTTAACACTTGTGGTTAAAAACAAGCTTTCACTGCCTACCTGCCAAGTTGGATCCTTTCATTCACCCACAGGATCCTACCCACACCAGCCTGCCCCTTCCCAACAGTCAGACTAAACAGTACCAGGTCTGCTAATCGCCAAGCTTTACAACTGGACACTCTGTCCTCTCTCACAGGCAGAGTTCAACCACTCTTCCACACTACCAGGCAGAGCTACCCTTTAGATTATCTTGCTGAGACAGACCCAGACTTACTGGTGCTGTCCTTCTTTCCAACATTCCATCCCTCTCTCTGTCAGGTGAGGGAATGCTGGAGCAGCACTCCCATAGGCTCAGGTGCAAAACAATTAGTTGGCTATTTTACCTTTCAGGGACAGGGCAGTCTCCTGTCTATCACAGATGTATTGGAAGAATAACCTTTTTATCAACCAGTCATTGTGATGGTGATGATATTTGTCCCTTTGTTATCCATGGTGGATACCAGTTTCTTCTTAACTGCCAGCTCAGGAGTTTCTGCTTCTGCACACAAAGCTTCCCCCCTCCATTGGAAACAATGGAGGATGGGGCACCTTCTTCTGGGACCCATAGAATTGGACCCCCTGGTCCAATCTTTTTGAAATGGAGAGGGGGGTGTTGAGGAGAGGCACCAGCAACTATGCTGCAAATTTGGTGCCTCTACCTAAAACAACAAGGCCCCCCAAAGCCCCAGATACCCCCAGATTGATTCTCCATTATACCCTATGGGGCCTATTGACTATAATGGTCTTTATAGGCAACAATGAAGATGGGGGAAATTATTCTATTTCTTTTTCTGCACAACCCTACTGTGCTTTTCAGTATGATTTGTAAGCTACCTTAAGTCACAGGGGAAAGTGGAATATAAATATTTGAATAAATAAGTACTTTGGGCAGGCTGATAACATTTAAGCAACTTCCAGTTTGTTAGGTTAGACCAGGTTCTGCAAGCCATTGTTCCTCTCCTGTTATACTTGACCTGTAATGCTGGTTATCATATTTCACTAAAACAAACACACAAACACAAAGTAGACTGCAAGAGTCCCCCCCTCCCTCCCCCAAAGTGCTAGTATGTTTTCTAAGGCTCAGCACAAGGCAACAGTCCAAGGCCCGGTCTACCAATACAGTGGAAAGGGGTGAGGTAGAACTATTATTCTTAAAATATAGTTTAAATATAATTTAAAAGAATTTATTCTGAGATTCTTACAAGGTTATGAAAGTAATCTTCTAAACAAACTAATTTACTCAATAGTCAAATGTAGACTTGCTCAAAACTTTAATGCTACTAGCTTTTTTTGCTCACAAGGCAGAACTTCTGCTCACAACACTGAGAAGCTTAGAGGGAACATTGGTGGATGCATATGCTTTTTTTCCCCTGATGATACTATGCTGTAATTTCTGTATTTGTTCTGCAACAGAGCCCACTTGAAGGTGAAATAGCCCAATCATCATGGATCTCCAGTGGCACAATTCTTTTGGCTAGTTGGAAATTTTTATGCTTACTGAAGGTATGATTATGTGTTTGAGCCCTTTAAATGATGCAATTCCACAAGGATACCACATTACAATGACTGCATTAATCACTTCATATCAGACAGTAAGTGATGATAGTATTCTGCCTGGCAGTTCTGTGACCCTATCTGTGCCGGGGCACAGGGGATTGTATCAACTGACCATCTCATTCATTTTGTATCTGTCTTTTTCCATACCAAAGGCTGGATCCCTCAAAGGATTTTCACAAACAGTAGAGGGGTAGAGATTTTGCCAGTTCTTTTCATGGCAGTCATGCAATGTCCCCATCATGATGTTCCCATCCTCCAGGAGTAGCGTTGGGGGAGTCATTTTGAGCTCCTGGAGGAAGGGGTGGGCACCAAAGGCTCATACCACAAATGGAAATGCCTTCCATCCTTGAAAATATTCCCCAGGATTGAAGCCCTATAAGCTTGTGGAACGGGAATAATTTTACAGTCAAATGGGACTAGGGATGAGCATGGACTGATTGCCGGACTTCATGTCATGATAGACTGGGGCCCGGTTCATAGTTCATTTGCCCAGTCTGTGCATTTGCGGTTTTGACAGACCACCCAAGGACTGTAATTTTTTTCAGCAGTCCATTTGATCCATGGGGCCTCTGGAGTCCACTTCCAGATTACGCCACTGCTGCAACGTGCCAGTAGGGAGCTCAGGAGGCCTCCCAAACCCACTTCCAGATTGCAATGCCTCTGCAGCTTGACAACAGGGGCCTCAGGAGGCATTTAAATGCCTTCTGAGCTCCCTGGTTGCACGCCACAGCAGCAGAACAATCCAGAAGTGGGCTTGGGAGGCATTTAAATGTCTCCTGAGCTCACTGGCTTCCCGCCGCCATGGCAGCATGACCCAGAAGTGGACTCAGAAGGCTTGTGCCCATCATGGACCTCACAAACCACGAACTGGTTCATAAACCAGGAAAGTCCATTGAAGTTCATGTTTTGTGGTTTGTGAAATTCATGAACCACCAACATACACAGAGGTCCATTTTTCTGGTCTGTGCTGGGATACATACAGTGCTTTCCACTTACTGTGAAAAAGAGATTAATTTGAAATGGCTATTCTAGAATGACAAATATGTGAGTGCTTAGCTTGACACTTTCATGCAACAATCCTATGCATGTTTACTCATAAGTAAGGGCCATACATTACAATGATTCCAATCAATCCAATGTTTTAGGATGTGCATTTTCAAGTGAAACTCTGCCTTGATCTCTTTCTTTAAAAAAAAAAGTTTGTAAAAAGATTTTTGCATGCACGTGCATCCAATTTCTGTATATGTACAACAATGGCTACCTCAGAAGAAAGGGGAGTTTCCAAGTGCCATGTTGGCACCTGCCCCTACACTCTGAATGCATTTAAATATACTAAAAAATGAACTACAAACAGAGGCTGACATTAATATTATGTCAAGCCAAAATTTGGGTTTGTCATGAAACAACACCTCATCTTCCTCCCAGTCCTGATAGGCACAGATAGTTTGAGGAAGTGGCAGGGATCTCTCTCTTTTTTTCTGGTTTATAGATAAGATTCTGCTTTACATCCTCTGCTCCTGCCATGAACAGGGTTTTTTTTTTCTTTTCCTCTGGGGAAGACAAGAAACAGCAGAATCATCTGAAGCTGTTCTTATCTTCCTCCCATATCAGCACAAACAAGATAAAACCTACCTCTTACCCCCAAGCCCTCTGGCATATGTAGAGTGTTTGAGGAAGAGACAGGGATTTCTCTAACTTGCACTGGGCTATAGAGAAGTTAAGAAATGGCTGTAAACCACTCTTGTTTCTTCTGACTTTTTACAAATCAGCGTGCAAGTAAAAGCTGGAGAGTGGGGAGCCAGTGCAGGAAATCTGCAGCACCAGAGCAAGTGGATTAGTATACACCAGCATGAAAGCATAGTGAAGAAACACTGCTAAGTACTTCCTCTGTGCAAAACACTCCAAGGCCTTATTTTAAAAGAACAATCTTCAGAATTACTTGATCACCAACTAATACAATGTGCATGAATCCTCATATCTGTATGACAACATAAATAATTATTGTATTGCCTACAATGCTACTTTTAATAGAAGTGTTGTTTTTTCTATCAATGCATTTTAGCACATTACCAATGTCTTCATAGATGGGGTTTCATTGTTTTTTGCACACAAGATTTAATATTAACAATTTGATATATGCAGATGACATGACACCACATTACTGACAGAAAACAGTGATGACTTGAAACGATTACTGATGAATGTTCAAGCAGAAAGTGCCAAAGCAGGATTAGAGCTGAACATCAAGAAGACAAAAGGAATGACTACTGAGGAATTACACAAATTTAAGGTTGATGATGAAGAAATTTAAATTGTTAAAAAATTTTGTATTCCTTGGCTCCATCATCAACCAAAAGAGAGACTGCACCCAAGAAGTCAGAAGGAGATTGAAAATGGGGAAGGTGGCCATGAAGGAGCTAGAAAGATCCTTAAGTATAAGGATTACCATTAATATGTATGGGTGTCAAAGTTGGACAATGAAGAAAGCTGACAGGAAAAAAGTAGATTCCCTTGAAATGTGCTGTTGAAGGAGAGTTTTACGGATACCATGGAAAAACAGACAAATAAGTGGATCCTAAACCCAATCAAGCCTGAAGTCTTCCTAGAGGCTAAAATGACTAAACTGAGGCTATCGTACTTTGGTTATGTTATGAGAAGACAAGAGACACTGGAAAAGACAATAATGCTATGAAAAGTTGAAGGCAGCAGGAAAAGAGGAAGGTCCAACATGAGATGGATTGACTCAATAAAAGAAGCCATAGCCCTCGGATTGCAAGACCTGAGAATGACTGCTAACGATAGGATGTTTTGGAGAACGTAAATTCATAGGGTCACCATAAGTTGGAAGCTATTTGAGACACACGCACACACAAAATTTATACCCTACTTCTAGTCCTCATCAGGGCCGTAAGACTGAACATACATAATAAAACAATGTCTTAAAGAACATTAAACACATACAAAACACATCATTAGAGCAGTTAAAATGCTCTAAAAAGAACCTATAGCTCTATCTAAATAGTTCATGCTATTTCTTCATGCTATTAAAAAAACCTTAACAGGAACCCCGTCATTTTAAAATATACTGCACTCTTTTGTTTAATTGAGTTCTTTAAAAAGAGCTAAACACTAATCAATACCATATGTTATTTAATTAACTAGTAACATGTATCTGTTTCTCAAGCCTCTGTAAACATAACAGAGTACTTGGGGTGGCTAGGAACAACTTAAAAACCAAGTGATTAATTTTAAGCACCACATTCCAAAATGGAAGATGCCACACTGCAATTATGAACATTTCTGCAATACTCAGACAAATTAAAATCATCTGACTTTACAAAGTTTAAGTCCAGTGGCACTTTAAGACCAACGAAGTTTAATTCTTAAAAGTGCCACTGGACTCAAAAATTGCTTCAGAACAACATGGCTACTCACCTGGCTTTATTATGGTTTGCAGAACCCTAGTGAAGGCAAAGTGCATTTGTCCCACAAGAAGCAGATAATCATGGCAGCTTTTTTACTAAACTAAACTTCATCTAAGCTATATTCTTTTGAGGTACGAGGGGAGGCATCAGATATCGGATGCTAAGCAGGATCAGTACTTGGAAAGAAGACCAGGAAGGAAGACTGCAGAGGAAAGGTGACGGTATCTTACTTGCCTTGAAAACCTTTCGTTGGGGACACCATAAGTTGGCTGTGACTTGACAGCATTCTACACACACGCACACACATATTCTTTTGACAAGTTTAACTTTTGGTGTAGTGGTTAAGTGCGCGGACTCTAATCTGGGAGAACCAGGTTTGATTCCCCACTCCTCCACTTGCACCTGCTGGATGACCTTGGGTAAGCCATAGCTCTGTACCAGCTGTTCTCTCAAGGATAGTTGTCTCAGAGCTCTTTCAGCCCCACCTACCTCGCAAAGTGTCTGTTGTGGGGAAGGGCAGGGAAAGGAGTTTGTAAGCTGCTGAGACTTTAAGTGAGTGAAGGGCGGGATATAAATCTAATCTCTTCTTCTTCTTCTTCTTTTTACCTCACACAGCAGTACCACACAACAGTGTAAAGCTGGTTCAGTGAATACAGTTCAATGAATAAGGTTCAGTGAATAAATAATTATATAAATTGGAAGCTTGCAGTTTTCCACCAGAATGTCAGGGGAGGGGAGGAAAGCTGCTAGATGACTCTGGAGCTCTCTCCCTGAATCAGTTACTGACCAAGTTCATCCTGTGAACAGAGTTAACAGTCAGTGGTTGCTCTAATATAAAGATTGTGAGAACATTTATAGCACCTAGCATGTAAACTTAATTTAAATTAAGTTTATCAGACTTATATTTGTGTCTGCTGTGTCAATCTGACCTCCAATAAACAAACCTTCAAGAGGCTTCATGCCTCTCACCAGAGTTTCCATAGCCCACAGACTCCAAGCCTGTCCATGTCCTTTCATCATCTAGGGCATAACCCAATTCCTTCTTTCTTCAACTCTCTATCTCTACTGCCCAGTGTCTGCTCAAGGTTTTCAGTCCACTTGTAATTCTCTCTTGATTAGCTGTCCTACCATTCTATTTTCCCTATCCTGACCATAAAAGCTGTAAGGTTACTTCAGAGCCTTCTCTTTGATTAGCCCTACCTTGTCTTGTTTCCCTGAAGCTCATGCCCTTTCCCTTATAGATAACTATCCATTCTCCTTACTTCAGTTATGTCCTTGTCTATTGTTAGCCAAGCTGCCTTATTTTATTAAAAAACTTGGGGAATTATGAATGTTAAATGGCAATAGGCATAAAATATAGGACCATAACCCATGTATACCAGAGTCAGGATTCCCAGAGCCCATAAATACACAAGGAGGCAAGGTCACTAAAATAACTGATTTCTTTATTGAATGTTCTTAGGCATACAAATAATAATCAAACATTCACACACATACAATACAGGGCTAAGAATACAGAGCTGAAAGGATAGCAACGTTTGCATGAACAGGAATATCATTGGTGGGTAATACGTTACCTGTCCAACAAGACAAGTAGATCATGTAGCAAAAAATAGACATGGGGGTGGGGGATGATCATGAGCCAACCAGCGACACATGTGGAGTGATTCCAAACTGGCTGAGAATGGAACCAACAAGTTAGGATGGAGCAAAGAGAAGAGCAAAAAGCAGACAGCAAACTCAAGGAGAGCTCACCTTAAATAGCTATTTTGTGTATTAGGCAATGGCATGTGGTCACTGGTTCCCAGGAAGCATTACAAAAAACTATACTCTGGAGGGGATGGGCAACTGAAAATTGATGGTTGGTAGGGAGTGACACCTCTGGGGGAAGGGGTTGATACAAAGGAGGGGGTGAAGGGATCCAATCACATCGCTGGCCCAATGCTCCTCATTAACAATCTGATGCTTGGTTGAAATATTATCTGGATAGGTGGCAGGAAGGCTTAATTGCTACTATTGTCTTTAACTGGGCAACAGTCTTTGTGAATAGCTTAGGAGGAGGGGGAGGAATGTGCTCAATGGGGAAGAAAAGATCCCTTCACAGCTTTTGTGCAGGACAGTGGTCCTTTGTCAAAACATGGATTCTCTTCAGGGCTGCTACTGACTGTGTGCATGGAGTTCAGGGCTTCTGGCTTGCATCACGGTCCTTGCACTGATGCAGGGGTGTAGGGGCAGAAGGCTTCTGTAGTCCCAGGTCCGCATCTGGCTTGGCATGCTTCTTGGGCGCAAGGCTTCCCTTGGTCACAGGGCACAGTCCATAGTCCAACATTGGGCACTCCTCTTAGGACCACAGTTCTATCCATTGCTTTGGCACATGCTCTTCACAGTTCAGCAAAGCAGTGGTCTTTAATAATGCCATCTGATGTGGCTTCATGGCAACACTATCCAATGTCACTCATATAATCATCCTTTGCCCTCTTACATGTCCCTTAATTTCCCCAATCATCTTAACTTGCCCATGTAGGACATCTCAATCCTATTCAAATCTTCACACAGAAGGTAAAACTCAAAGTGCTACATCAGTGCTCTACATCTTCTCAGCCAGTTACAGTGCACTTCTACGCAGAGTTGCTCTAGTATAAATCCACTGAAATAAATGGGCTCAGACTGGAGCAACTCTGCAAGGACTGCAATGTTAATATTAAAAACTGTGTGGTGCATGTACATATATTTCAAAATCTTCCAAAATCCTATAAGTGATCTATGCATACATAATAGTTACACATACAAAAACTAAACTGTAGGTCTACTGGAATGCTGTAGAATGCTGGTGAAGTTCTCCAGACTACATTTTCGTTTCAGCGATCTTCTTCAGCGATTTTGTTTCAGTGATTTAGGATGATACAGGTATTGTACACTTCCTTCACAGATAGAAATCTTCAATGAATAATCATTAACCGGTTACAGAAACCTTTTCCAAAATCTCAAAGGCTACACCATCGTTCTAAAGTTTTTACATGTAATCAGAAAAAAACCTTTGTTTTACTAAAAGAAAGTACAATATCTCATATACTATTTACAGGATCCACAGTCAGTTTTTAGCTCCACTTCTTTCTCGGTGAACTTTAGGGTCATTTCTACTGCCTTCTGTTAATGAACTCCTCAATTTGTAGTGCTAATTAGCTTAAGCTGGCTCTCCCAGACCCTGTTCTAAATCTAAATTTTTGTATTCTCTTTCATTCACAGCAGTGCTTAAAATAAGAACCGCAAAAGAGAATTTTCAGAAGGAAAAAACAGGAAAGAAGAAGCATTCTTTTTCCTTTTTTGCGCCTAGAAACAGAAGTACAGAATCTCCACTCATCAGAAGACCTCAGAGGTAAACTTGCTGTTCTCCTCCCACTGGAGGATGTTACAGATAACTTGAACAAAAGCCTTGAAGCTACTGTTATAATGAAGCTTTATTCTATGCTTAGCCTCTGTGGAGTGCTAATGCCAGCCCTGCTGAGTGTGCAAACTCCTTCAAGCCCCTGTGGCTCATCTGGCAGAGTCAGTATACTCTTCCAATATGCCTCACTAAGCTCAAACTCTGTAGAAAAGCAAAGGATTGTGCCATGCATGAGAGAATACATAAACTTCTCCCTAGGTCTGAGAGAATTAAACTTCATGATCCAAGCTGACTGAGAGTAAGATGAGTACAAACTCGCTATTAGTACTTACAAAGTTTTCTGTCACATACTCGGTTCTGGAAAACAGCTCCTAAATATTCCAACTGAAGACTGAGTTACAAGATTAAAATGAGAATGTTCTTTAGGACCTCAGATGGAATAATGTTGTTGACAAAGCTGGTTCACTTAGGCTACAAGGAAAAAAGACCCTGTACACTCCAAACAGATGGCTTGCCAGGTCTTGACCCAGAGATCATACCAGTCTTTAAATCTGGCAGTGTCGCAAAGCCCAGGACTCAGGTGGCTGTACAGACACTTGCATCAGCTCCAGGTGAAGATCTGGCAACACTTCCATACAACAAAGCTTGTTGTTCAGTAATAAGCAACCACAGAATTTGTTGATGCCTTGGATCTTCTTCGCTCCTGTGTACACAGGGCTCAGGGCAGTGTACATCAAAGGATAAAACATTCATAAATATAGAACAATTTATAATAATAATAATAATAATAATAATAATAATAATAATAATAAGCTAAAACAAACTCAGATGATGCAATATTCCAATTGTGTTACTGCCTCACGGGGAAGATAGGGAAGAAGCAGGGAATGGGACGAAAAGAGAAAGGGAGTGCCAGAAAGATGGTACTCGTCGCTGTCCTCAAGCAAGCAGTTTTCTTTCTCAGTAGTAGTTTTCTTCTCAAGCAGTAGTTTTTTTTCTCATGACAGTCAGATTCTTTTTGTCTTGCATTGGAAGTCTAATCTTGAGCTTAAACTCTTTTTTTAGAGCTGTCCCCTCAGCTCCTCCTGTCTGTTGACCCACTGGCTGCTAGGCTATCCTTAGACAAGCACTGGAGACATTAGACATCAGTGGACTCTTAGCAGGGCTTACAGAGTACACTCAACAATGTTTTTTGGTATTGTGACCCCTCTTATACTTCCATCTTATTTTCATTAACTGACAGTCCCCAAATATATTTTGGCAAGACTAAATGCTCCCCCACCCCATTTTGGTGGACAGATTTCGAGGAGTACTGTACTCAGATAAATTACATGCACATGAGTCTGGGGCAGTGTTCTCTCTAAGCAGTGCTAGGGTGCACTGGCAAACAGCTTTTTGTCCTCTAGTGCATATATTTTTGCCATAGTGCAGGGCAACTTGTTTGGCAGCAGAGCTTCCCCTCAGCAGCCACCATGGTGGGCAAGCTAAGCAGAATACACTCAGCCCCCTTCGCAGCACCAGACTGAGCATGCCCGCAGCCTTCCATGTGGAAAAAAGGGCAACCCTGGGTGGCGTGGCATTTTAAATGGCCCTATTGGCCACCCCCACCCACTAGCCATCTCTGGCTCCTGGGACAGGCCCAACAATGGGCCCAGGTGGAACCAAGCTTCCTGCACTTGTTGCAGCCCGCCCCACTCCCCACCTGCCAGCGAGGGCTGCTGCGGCCACCACTGGCCTCCTTGCCCTCCCCCCACTCTTCCAAGCGAGGGAGAATGAAACAGATAGGCTAAACAGGCTGCAAACCTTTTCCAGCTAACAGTGGACAGGCGCACCCACCCACCCCCATTAGGCTAAACGAGCTGCAGTGGTGAGGATAGGAGCGGGGGGAGGTGAGCAGACACACGCAGCTTGGAGAAGGCAAGCACTTAAAGGGACTGCCTCTTTAAATGCCTGCCTTCTCCAAGCTGAGCAACTCCACTGTGAGTTAATTCCAAAGGCATGGTTCATTCGCTGCACAGTCACACAGCTTGGAAGAGGCAGGCATTTAAAGGGACAGTCCCTTTAAGTGCCTTTTTTCTCCTCTATTGGAAATAATGGAGGAAGGGACACCTTCTGGAACCCACAGAATTGGATACCCTAGTCCAATGTTTTGGACAAGATCCCCCAGGATCAATTCTCCACTATAGCCTCACTCACAACTTTTATGCTAGCAGATTTTTTGGCTCACAAAGTAGAATTTTTGCTCACAGCAGTTAACAGCTCAGAGGGAATATTGGTCTGGGGTGACTGAAACTGTCTCCTTTTTATTGTGCATTGACTGCTCTTTTGAGATTTCTGCAGAATAGCCATTGATGGTTTCCCTTGTTTCTAAGTCTTCCCCACACTGAACCTGGTGCAGCAATAAAAGAAGACTGAACAGCAGGCTTTAGCAAGAAAGGACTCTCTTAAATTCAAGCTGATATCTTCAATGGAGTGGTTTGACAGAAGCAAAACAGCCAGTTACGTCTTGGGGGTGGTAAACAGTTTCATATGGAATAGCCTTAATACCTCTAGGAATGTTATTATGTGTGCTTTTACTCAAAGGGAAGATTTGTAAATCACTCTTTCAGAGTGAACAAGTATGATTCATATGCTAACATTCTAGTCCAGGGAGCCAGTCTCAACATTGCATAAGTAAGGGCTTCAAAAAAGCTGAAAATATGATTACTTCCCACAAATGTTGCATCTCCCTACTCTTCCTGCAATAGCCCACCAAAACATATATTTCAGCAAATTAATAGAGCCCACCATCATCTTGTGATCTCCCAGTGCATCTCTTTTCTCAACTAGCCAACAACTTAACTCTCTCCACTGGGGAACATGAATGGACCACTTTCCCCAAGGTAGCCAATTCTTGTAAATGCCAGAAGCTAGTGACAGATGACCATTTAACCAAACATCTGCACCAAAGATGCAGAAAAATTCTGCTTACCACTTGGAACCCAGAACAGAGGTCATTGTAACTTGAAACAAAAAAGCTCATCCTGGCAGAGGTTGGACCTTTATGTGGACATGTAGCTGGCAGAACAGTGAGTCACCTTGTGATACTTACATATATGTGAACCATAAAAGATATCCCATGTAGGATTCTGATTGTCTTTAGCTTCTTTTTCATCTACCTTATTGATGTGCTCAAACAATCCTATTAAATTACTGTAACACTTTATTCCTGTTCTGATTATGAAGAAGATAAGAGATTGGATTTATACGCCGCCCTTCATTACCCAAAGGAGTCTCAGAGCGGCTTGCAATCCCCTTCCCTTCCTCTCCCCACAACAGACACCCTGTGAGGTAGGTGGGGCTGAGAGAGCTCTTTCAAGAACTGCTGTTTCCTGAATAGCTCTGAGAGAACTTATGACTGACCCAAGGTCACACCAGTAGCTGCATGTGGAGGAGTAGAGAAGCAAACCCAGTTCTCCCAGATCAGAGTCCATGCTCTTACTACACCAAACTGGCTCTTCTCATTATCCATTTGTACAATATTTATGTTAATTTACAGGGCAGAGATATAACATGGCAATGAAGAAGAGTTGGTTTTTATATCCCATTCTTCACTACCCAAAAGAGTCTCAGAGTGACTTACAATCACCTTCCCTTCTTCTCCCCGTAACAGACATGCTAGGAGGTAGGTGGGGCTGAGAGAGCTCTGCGAGAACTGTGACTGACCCAAGGTCACCCAGCTGGCTTCATGTGGAGGAGTAGGGAATCAAACCCAGTTCTCCAGATTAGAGTCCACTGCTCTTAACCACTACACCAAGCTTTGATGGCCCCAATGACTCTTGAAGAAATAGGCTCAACACTTGCAACCAACAGTGTTGGTTGGAGTCTAATGGTCTATTTTGAATTGTATTGCTGTCTACAAGGCAATCCTCAGCATGCCTAATGTCATGCTTTCACATATCATTGCATCCACACATCACTGGCTAGACAGGACAGATGACAACAGATTTTGTGACATGTAAAATCAGTGTACAAAGAACAATATTATGAACAGAGGAAAGGAAGGGAAGCTGCCTCCATTCACCTTATAAAATTCAGAGCCCAAGTTACCACTCAAATGGTCAAACTGGCTTCAATTTTATGTTCAAAAACTTTTTACCCTTTATAATTAAACAGACAAGAGTTAGCTTGTATTTGTTTTCACATGTTGTTTATCACTATATAATTCTTTTTTGTACAATTCTTTTTTGTTACAGGACAGACCCAAGGTTGGGGAAGGGGAGAGGGAAAATAAAGGATATGCTTTCAAATAGTATTGAGTAGCCACAATATTTCCTTCCACCTTGAAGTACAAGTAAGACTGCATACAAGAAGTAATTATATCAGATAGCAACTGCACAGACTGTCTAAACAGATATGAAATCATGACTAGAGGAGTTATACTTTATGACATTAC
Source organism: Lepidodactylus listeri (assembly GCA_029233225.1). Lineage (NCBI taxonomy): Eukaryota > Metazoa > Chordata > Lepidosauria > Squamata > Gekkonidae > Lepidodactylus > Lepidodactylus listeri. The sequence continues at coordinate 53,909,152 of JARCFY010000012.1, forward strand.
AGTGGGGAAGGAGTGGTATGTGGAAATAAGGCAGCAGTAAGCAGAACTGAAACAATAAACATTATTAATAAAGTGAATATTAAACATCTTTCTATAGAACACTAACCAGAAACAAAAGAAAAGCTTGTCAAAATAAAGTACTGGAATAAGAAAACAAAAATACATTTAATACCTCATATGGCTCTAACATATTACGCACAGTTCTTCCGATACGTGTGTTTTGCTGTCACAGTATTCAGGCATAAAAATATTATACATTACTTTTGTAATATGACCTTGTGAATATTTACTTTGAAGTAAATCCAAATCAGTTAAAATGGTACATATTGCCATATATAGCATATAACAAACCTTAAAAGTTAAACAGTTGAATTATCATTCCACCATTAACTCCCGTTCCCTTAGATAACCCATAACTTTCCTATCTAAAACCATACAAAACAAGAATGTTTCAGCCACATTAAGAACATACATATCTTTTGTACAATTGTAAAATGACTGTGTTATCTATTTTTGATGTTGAAATAAAAATTGTTAATAAAAAAATGACCCACTAAATCCTGTATCACAGTTTACTGTCTAGTCTTTAAGGTTTTAGAAGACTAATTTTTCTGCAGCTGATTAATATAGCTAGTCCTTCAGACCTCCTCTGTACAGAATAAAACTAACAGCAGAATATGTTCAATATGAAACAATCCTAAGTATCTTACCTTCTTATATATCAGGGGTATCTGCCTAAATAAACTTAGCCTCACTGTGGTACACATTTGATACCAACCTAAATCTACCATCATCTTCAATGAGTTTTCACAAATCACTTGATTATTGATCCCTATTTTTATCATTCCTCATTGACCACAACATTTTACACCGCTGTTTTCTTGCTGCCTCAGCATGTCTCCTGACATTTCTACATTTGTGAGATTTCATGTGCAGTCACCCTTTCCTCAGGATACCTTATGGACATTTAAAGATTTCTCTCCCCCCACCCTTTTTGTTTTTTTGCAGTGGTGTGCATTTCTTCCAGGAACAAAAAAGTGCCTTGGATGCAATTTAAACTTTCAAATTTCTGATCCATAAAATTGCAAAAAATCTTAGCCTAAAGTTTGTTTGTGTGTGTGTGTATGTGTGCATGCTGCAATTGTAATTTAATTTAATAATATCCCAGGGTACAAAATTGAAACACATGAAATAAAAATATAATTTACCCCGATGCAACAAAAGTGATCTGCATGCAAAAAGGTGCAAGCAGACAGCCAACACAGATGCAGATGAGCATTACTAACTCTTTTGTCCACTAATTTATAATTTCCAGATTGTAGGACATGTATACATGTCTCCTGACCACACATAGAAAAATCACCCTTTGAGTGCCATTAGGTTGCATTTGAGATCGCTAAGGCAACAGCGTGCTGGATGAAGCCTTTCTTTGATTCATGTACTTTAATCTAAGCAAAACATATCACTGAGTTACTAAACTAAGAAATGTTTCAATTATTTCTTTAGAATATCCAGCTCCTATCATCTCATTTTCTTAGTAAGTACATGGTTGTGGAAACCCTGATAATGTATCAGTGATATGCTAAGTTAACCTTTCCCATGAAGTTGTTTTCCTCCCTAGTTTGAGCAACAAATGTTAAACCAAACCAGGGAAAAGCTGGGTTTAAATATACATTCACCAATGAATCTTAATGAGTGACCGTAGGCTCAATCTAACCTATGTCACTGAGTTGTTGTCATAAACACAGAAAAATGTGTCCACTTCCCAGACTTTGAATTCCTTGGAGGAAGGGAGGGATTAAAATATGATAAGACAGGTCTCTTTTTATCCAATTCCCCACTGTTTTAGCCAAGGAGCACTAAGGTTTTCTGCTACTGCCTTCCCTCCCAGCTCAGCCAAGAATTCACTGGTTGATCTTTAGAAAGATACCGCTTGCTAAAGAATAGAAACACTAATTACTTAACAAATCATTGGATGTATATATAAAATTAAAATTATTACTGGCCAGATCGTTATAAGCAAAGTACAAAAGATAATACATGATCGTCCAAGATCTCAGACAGAAATCTTTCCCTGTTCTAGTACTAAATATGCTTAAACTGGTAGTGCTATGAGATGAACTAGAAAGTTCATATATGCAAAATACTCACTCCACTACTGATTTTTAAAAGTTGTCAGTCTATTTTTCAAGAATAACTTAACTCCTATTATTTACAGAATATTGTCTTGTAAAATGTAGTTTCTCAAGGTGAAAAGGACAATCATCAATAATGTAAAAGCAAAAACAAGAAAGTTTTTTTCACCTCCCACTTACCTAAGAACAGGAAAAATCCAGGCATTTTATTATTAAATATCCTAGAGTAGGTGACACTATCTTTATGACTGCTAGTCATAATCTTTCTAAGACATCTGTTGGCAGCAATGGCTACAGAGAAGGCATAGATGGGCTGGCGGGCATGCAACAGACAGGATATTACCATCTGAAATCCCTGCACCTCTATTTAGTGATATCCTGCTCTTTCACCTAGCTTCAGCACATGGCATCCATCTCCTCTCAAGCATGGAGGCAACCATGGAGCATAATAGCAGGGCCCCAGTTAATTACTCTCAGCATCCCACAATCAAGGATACATTTGCCCATTTATCCCCAATTCTGACACATTTTCTTCACTATGTTTCCCCCAGAATTAAACCCAAACAAATGGTAACCATATAAACTAAGCTTGAATTCCAGTCCATTTTTAGAATGGAAATGGTTTTGGTCACCCTGATGAATGAACAGTCTGCCTTCTTTCTTACAGTCCATCATGGTCACTGTAGAGTGACAGAGGGTATGCATCCCTGTCGATTCTCCTGGAATGGTCAGTAGATTTTGATACTATTCATCATGGTAACCATGACACTTGTCAGTGTGAATGTGACCTACTTCCCAAATTAGATCAATTTTACACTAAAGTATCCTGAGGGTGAAGAAGAATGCCTTTCATTCCTGTACCAAAGAACCGCTGGCTTAGGGCCAGAAGCCTGAACTAAAAACAAATAGTGAAGATTTATGGGGAGATGTATGGGGAAATGGCCTCTTATATATTCCCTATGTAGAAATATGTCACAGGGTCAGTAAAAAAACAGGAAACTCACAAGCTTCAAACCCAACCACAAGATCTTATCACTTTGGGTGGAAGAATCCCCACCATTATCTACATTCGTTGCCACAGCTGGCACTCCAAACCATAATGGACTATAAGAAAGAAGGAGACTGTCAGATTATGTAAATAATTCTCTAGTTCCATTTGCAATTTTTTTCCACAGTGACAGAGGATATTTGCAAAGAGTTCTTATTTCTGCTGAAATACAGTAGCAGTAAGCCTGAAGTGTAGAGAGTGGGAGGTTATTGATTACATAAAATGCATACACTGCAATTCGTCACACTGAGTGGCAGTACAATTAAGTCCATATGACTTGTTATCCTAGGAACAATACAATAAAATATACATAAAAGCATGTAAATAGAGATGGTCAGCTCTTTGCCTCTGGCTGCTTGCAAAACATGAAAATTGGGACACTGTTATATTTTTTTGAGGATGAGGAGGAGAAGAGGAAGAAAAATTGGTTTTATACCCCACTCTTCACTACCTGAAGGAGCTTCAGAGGGGCTTACAATTGCCTTCCCTTCCTCCCCCACAACAGACACCCTGTGAGGTAGGTGGGCCTGAGAGAGTTCTGAGAGTACTGTGCCTGACACAAGGTCACTCAGTGGGCTTCATGTGGAGGTGTGGAGAATGAAACCCGGTTCTCCCAGATTAGAGTCCACCACTCTTAACCACTACCCAATCTGGGGAAAACCTCCTGATCCCATTGTTCTGTACTGATAAATTGTACTGATGAGAGTTTAGTTTACAATAGAAATGCCCTAGATGCATTTGTTACATGGGCCCTTAGCTGATTGCCCTTTAGCAATTGTAGTGGGGGGGATAAACTGTGAGTTTTACATTATTAAACTGATCACACACTTTCATTCAATTAAATTTTCAATTATTATGAATATTACAAAGGCACAACTTAGTAAGAAGTTACATCTAAAATGTCTCCCCATGACTGGCACCAGCTCATGCTGTGATTTTACATAAGCCAATGAGATCATAGATAGTTTCTGTATCAGCAAAGGGAGGGAGGAATTACATTTTATTAATATTACCATAATGTTTAACTGATTTCCCTAGTAACCAATTTTATTGTTTTAAAAATTGTAATAAATTAGCCAAATCAACAAGAAATGAACATAAGGTAGACACTAGAAAAAGTTTATCTGAGAAGGGACTGATATACTTTATACAAGTTTACAATACAATTACTAACATTCTTGAGAACCTCACTCTCACCTATCAACATACTGTTATGATTGAAAATCAGTCATCAGAACAGTGAAGTGTTCATTGTTAGATGATTTTCTAGTAATGCACCAAGCCACATAATTCAAAATTAATGTAATGGCTCTAATAATACTGTTAGTTTAGGTAAAACGTAATCAAAGCAATGTACAGACATCACGTGTAATAAGCAACTAAGTAAAAATAAATAATTGTTTTTAATTTTGAAGCAAGGATTGTTCAGTGGGCATTATGTAACAAACACATGGAAATCTCGTTAGCAAATTCAGATATAAATCTAAATCTATGATATTTGAAATGTGCATCATGATCGTGTAGCTGCACAGACCGAGAACTAAATGCTTTACTCTAGAACAGCCACGGACCACTGATTAAATAACTAGAAAATTGGGTGTATACTAAAAATCATTTGGAGATTTTTTTTTACGAATGAGCAAAAGGTTTTAAAGACAGAATAGCAGCCCAAAATGACATTTAGTTTTGGCTGCAAAGGACTGAGCAGTATTTTGTGCCTTGTACTAAGCAAAGCAGTGGTTCCTAGTTTTCCTCACTTGTGGGGTTTTTTTTTCTGTTTACACAAAATTGAGCCTCCCAATCAGCTGCAACTAGCCCAGGCAGGACCCTCACATACAAATATTGTCAAGTTTCTTCACCAATCAGATTAGCTTTCTTTCATTCCGGCCTCTCCCAAGCACAGGAGACACACTCTCTGATCAACATTCTGTGCCATTTGTGTTCTTTGCATTTTTTTGAAAAGGGCCCTCCTACCAGCTCTTGTTCTTTGCATTATTCTCTGGAGACCTTGCTTGAATGAACCTGTGGACCTCCATGAAGCAGCTCTAGGAAACATGTCCTCTCCTCATAGTGGCAAGAAGAAAACTGAGAAAGAAGTGCTCTCCCTGCCTCCGTCACAGGACCCTTTGAGTGGGAAAAGGGATTTCTGTGTAGACAGAGAAGAGGGGAAGCACTCCTAAGGTCCTTGGAATCATACAGTCCAATGTGTGCCTTCACAGAAGCCACGAAGATGAACATATGTATGTGTAGAAAATATATAGATGCTTGTTCTAGGGACAAAACAGAATGTTACAAAAGTACTAGCCTGGTCTTGGGACTGACATCCTTGGTCAGCTGCCAAAGCCCCCCACCAAGGCCCAATGTGCTGCCTCAGCCCCTTGGCCTTTGAGGTCCCACAAGGTTCCATCTTGCCCCCTATGCTTTTCAGAATTTATATGAAACTGCTGGATGAGATCATCTGGAGATTTTGGGTTTCACCTATACATGAATTACAGGACACGGAGCTCTATCTTGTGCTTCCAGCTGATCACAGGGAGGCTGTAGAGCCCTGAATCAGTTTCTAGAGCAGTCCTGGAGTGGATGTGAGCTAATAAACTGAACTAATAAACTTAAGATGGAAGTGCAAATGATGAGCAGAAACTCTGACCTAGGAGTTAAAGTGTCACCCATCTGGATGGGATTGTATTCCGCTTGAAGGAACAGGTCTGTAGTATGGAGGTGCTCTTGGACTTGGGCCTACTGCTGGACAGGTAGGTGACAGGTGTTGTTGGAATGCCTTTTGTCAGTTTTGATTGCTTGGACAGCTGTGGCCTCTCCTGGACAGAAAATATCTGGTTACTGTGTGGGGCTGTCCTTGAAAAGCATTCAGAAGCTTCAGTTGGTGCAGAATGCTAGCCAGGATGCTGACTGATTGCAGCAGGTCATAGGAATCATATTACTCCAGTCTTGCCCCATCTACACTAGTTCCCGATCTGTTTCCAGGCACAATGCAAGGTTCTGGTGTCAGCCTTTAAAGTACTACCTGGCTTTGGACTGGAATCTTCAGACCTTTCTCCCTTTCCACACATTATGCTGCTACATCAGTGATATAAGTAGCAGCAGCACCTTCTCCTCCCATTTTCTAACACAGGGATCGGAAGGATATCTACAGATATATTCAGCCACCTGCCACCTACCTCCTGAAACTGCAACTCCTCCTCCTTGTTGGAGAAGCCATCAGCCAGTAATGGTGTCTCTTCCCCACCAAGGGTGGCTGTTTACTCTTTTCAGCAACTGGTCCTCCTCCATTTTCAGGATTTCTACTCCTACCATCAGCCACCCGCTCACATACCAAACATTCACATTGCATTGGTAGCATCACTAGCTATGTCAATTTGCTGTCAATGGGCTTTGGTGCTGTTTTCCTTGCTACCTAGATGGCCAGTGCCACCTCATGCTTGCTCACTCCACCTGTTGCTGTCTCTTGCTCCTCTACTGAAGTAAGCATCACTGTCTGCCCTGTTCCCTGGCCAGTCACTCACTTTTCTGGGTGGCAGCAGCATCACTTCTCACCTCATTTTTCTGTTGCTCTGTCCCTGTGAGCTGCAGATCCCACCCACTGCTCACTATGTGAATGGCCACTTAAACAGCAGAAGCAGCAGCAGGAAGCAGGTCTGGACAGACTTATCTTCTACAGCTCTGAGGCCAGTACATAAGAATCAAAGTAATATGACACATTTGTGTCATATATTTAGCTCTGTTCCAAAACAAACAACACCAGCACAACCCCGAGCCTGCCTCAGCAGGGAGGGTGGGGGTCTAAATTTAAATAAATAAATAAAGTTTATGTATCTACCAATACATGCGTTTGTGCATACGTAATTAACGCATGGAATTCACTGCCGCAAGAAGTGGTGGCAGCTACAAGAACAGACAGCTTCAAGAGGGGATTGAATAAACGTATAGAACAGAGGTCCATCAGTGGCTATTAGCCACAAGATATAGATGGAATACTATGTCTGGGGCAGTGATGCTCTGTATTCTTGGTGCTGGGGGGGAACAGTGGGAGGGCTTATGGCGTTCTGGCCTCACTGGTGGACCTCCTGATGGCACCTGGGTTTTGGCCACTGTGTGAAACAGAGTGTTGGGATGGATGGGCCACTGGCCTGATCCAGCATGGCGTCTCTTATGTTCTTATAAGGATTCATAAGAGTATCTTTGGGACATGATTCCAGGAAAGCCATACACACCTTATGTATTCTAATTATACCAAGACCAAAAAAGGGAAAATAAAAGTCTCAGAAAACATACAAATAAAATATGGTAGAAGTTACTTCCCAGTTGCGAAATGAACATCAAATGCATATCTTTAGGTTTACTTCAGGATCAAGCTGGACTCAGAGGACCTCTCAAACTGTTACTGATAATAGTAGAAAATTATGGCCAATTGCATATCTTTAGGCACAACAGCCTTCCCTACCATACATGCACCCCCTCCTGTCCTAGTAATTTGTCCCATCAAGAAGGCTTCTTTTTCCTCCTTTCTTCTCATAGACATGCTTTCACCACAGCTAGATACATAAATTACAGAAAAGCGTTTATCAGTGATAAAGGCACTGAAATGCACAGGGACTCATCATGACAACTCCAACAAGGATTCAGGATGAAAAACAGCCTGGGGGGCGGGGGGGAAGGACTAATAAAAGAAATCACTAAAAATACAGTACCATCCTAAACAGAGTTATAGCCTTCTAAGACTTCAATGAACCTCGAAGAATGTAACTCTGCTTAGTATGACACTGGAAGGAACCTGGACCATGACAACTCCTTTTCCTTTCTCCACAGAAATTGCATTTACATTTATTCAATTTTTATTCAACAAATATGAACATCTTGAAGGCCATGGATTTATGAACAATGGCTATCTCACACATTTTCATCTACTCATATACCTTTGAAGCTAATGTGAATGAGAGCATGTCTAGCTTCCCTGTCTGCTCGGTGTGCCTGTCTGTTCGGTGTGCTCAGTCTGCTCGGTTGCTAATTCCAACACAACAGAGGAAATGAAACAGGATATATACACATAAACCAGAACATGTGCACATAAAGTATGTAGTTGATAATTTATTCAGAAGATTTTTATGCTACCTCTCCAGGAACTTGCCAAAGGCGGCTGGCAAAATAAAAATAATAAAAACAAAACTTTAAAAGATACTGACTAAAATCCAGTTTTAAAAACAGATCAGCATTAAAAAAATTGACTGTAAAAACAAACCACTGACAACTTAAAAAACCAGCTTCCAGACTAAAACAGCATTAAAATATCAAACCTTTATATTTGCCAGCTGTGCAAAAGAAAGCAAAACTGGCACAAACAAGCTTCAAGGAGAAGGGCATTCCATTAGTGAAGTGCCACTACTGAAAAGCCCTGTATATGGTTGCCAAGTGCCTCACCTCTGAATGCAGAGAGCAGGATTTAACTGGTGGTCTGGATAATATGGGAGGAAGTGGTCCTTCATGTAGTCCTAGAAAAAATCATGCAGTTCAGTTCCCAGATTTTATCTGGAAAACCAACCACATGATCTGAGCATATGCACATTGTACTGAATCATATATTGTTTCTTACAAATTGTGAACATGCAAGGATTTGAAGGAACACCCATTTCCCCCTTTCAATGCTATTTCCTTCCCCCTCCTCCTGGCAGCCCCCATATTCACCAAGTTCCCAAAATATTGCAGTAGAAAAGTCACTCAGATGAGTTGTTTGATGGCCATAGCTGGGCCCAGGTGAGTTGTATGGCATCATGTTGTCCAGTTTTCACAGCCACAAACCTGAATAAGTAACGCAAATTGCACGGTAGCAAGCCACCCATTCAACTTGTGTGGCAGCTGCTGTCACACTGTGGTCATTGCCAGGCCTGGATGAATCACCCAAGTCATGAGTAGTTGCTGCCAGGCCTGGTCCCAATGAGTCTTCCCAGGGGTCTTTCATAGAAAAAGAGGTGCAGGAGCTCATTAGCATAACTCATTAGCATATGCCACGTCCCCTGACATCACCAGAAGTGTGTCAGAAAGGGAATGTCAGTTTCAGCCCAATTATACCCTATGGGCCATTGAAATCAATGGCAAAAACTCATAGGGTATATGAGGGGCTGGAGGAAAGGGGGTTTGAGGGAGAGGCTCCAAACTTGCAGGGTAGTTGCTGGGGCCTCTCCTTGAAATACCCACCAAGAAGATTGGACCAGGGGGTCCAATTCTATGGGCCCCCAAACAGGTTGTCTCATCCCCTCCATTGTTCTCTATGGTGGGAAAAAACGTTAACTTTTTTCCTCCCATAGAGAACAATGGAGAGAATGAGGGCAACCTGTTTGGGGGCCCGTAGAATTGGAGCCCCTGGTCCAATCTTCTTGAAACTTGGTGGGTATCTCGAGAAAAAGCCCCAGCAGCTACCCTGCAAGTTTGGAGCCTCTCCCTCAAACCCCCTCCCCTCCAGTTGCTTTTAAAATTGCCGCCGAAATTCGGCAGCAGGCTGAATCAGATTAGAGAATCTGATTCGGCCCATGGCTGCTCTAGTGGCCATTCCTGAGCTGGCGGAGCTTTGCTCCACCTCACTCCGGCCCCAACGGACCCCTGAGTCTTCCCTAAATCAGGGATGAAGGGACCAGGGATGAACTAGGAGAACAAACCAGCTCTGGAAAGAGTCCTGCCCCCTACCCCTACCTTTTACTGACAGAAAATAAGGCCTGAAGTCTGAAAGTACTGTTGTGGTTGCCAAGCAACCCCCCAAAACAGGCAGCTACAGAGAATGTTTCTATGGGGGGAGGGGAATGAGGTAAATCCCCATTGAGTTTAACTGAAGAACTGGAGTTTTTCTCAGGTTTGCAGAAAGATCAGCCTTGACTATCCACAGTCCTAATCTAAGGATTTAAGAATTAGATCTGAAAATTAGATAATTACAAATGGGGGACCCACAAGACTCATGAAGGGAATTCCATCCTCCCCCACAACTCACTGGACTGCTCACTCTCCAGCAAACAGCTGCAGTGCCACCGACTCCACCTGCCTGACTCATGCAACAATGGTTCCCACTCCTCCCCCCGTCCACCTGAAGCACCATGTCCTCCACCAGACTAGCTCATGATGAGCTATCCAGCCCCTTGCAGCAGTGGTAGAGGCAGGAGATCCTCCTTGCCCCCCACTCGTCCCTGCAGCAGCACCTCCCCATACCTTGCTCACCGGCAAGCAGCGGTAAGGAAAGCAGTCCTCAGAAGCACAGCAGCTGGCATCTATGCCAGAAAGCTGGTGGATTGGGAGGGGGGAGCTCCAGCCATTTCATGTATCTCATGAAGGTCAATTGTGAGAGGAGGAGTCCTCCCCCAAAAATGGCAGCCACAATATGTTATCACAATTTTTAATTCTTTTTCTTTGGGTTTTTTTTTTAAACCTGAGACCTGAGCCTGATTCATACATATATCTCCCTGCTCCTGCTCCATACCTAATCCCAATACGCAAGATTTAATGATTGGCACACTGAGGTCTCAGTTCAGAATTAAATCTGGTTATTTACTATGCATGTGATATATATTATGCAATATTTATATATTTATTATTATTTACACCCAACATACATTTAAAACACCCTGGAAATTCGGTACTGATGTCTAAGAATATTAAAATTTTATGGTACCATGTTGCTTCCTGAAAACCTGATGCTAACTCCCAAATATATGAAATCGTAATACTTTGTCTAGCAGTAGAAGCATACACTATTAAGTCTTGGGTAGCATGTTCTTCCCTCTACTGAGAGAAGAGAGAGAGAAAAAGATAAGTGAGAGCAAAAAATTGCATTTTGATTTTTACAGCACCTCAGCTAGGTGTTTTGTGTTAATCCACAATAACTAAGGACTCCACAGGTGGCCACCTCACCAGAACACAGAATATGTGCCATGGGATTAATTACAAATGCAGCCTAGAGGAGGATGAGGAAGTAGAAGTGGCTGGAGGCACTGACCCAAATCCAGCCTTCTTACAGCCCTACTAAATTCAAGGAACAGCAGGCAGCAATGCCCACAGCGCAGTACTGATAGGGGAGAAAAAGTCTGTCCAATACCGATTCTTAAAAGCCGAGACTTTCAAGTGCTGTATAGCTCTTGATCAGGCACAGAAAAAGAGTCAGTGTGGCCCCGAGTGGTAGCAAAATTGTGATTATTCCCTCTCCCTCATGTCCCCATCACACTTCCAACAGAACCAACCGCCAACACATTTCCTGTACACCTATCCACAGTGTACTGGAGGAACAACAACCTCATGGTTACCTGCCTAAAAAATTGTTATTTACGTCCAGGAATGCAACATTTTTCACGGTTCGTGCAAAAACTGTGTAAAAAAAAAAACCACCATCCAAACTATGACATTATGTGTTAAAATGTAACAACAATATATGCAATACCATTAGCAATGTAATTCCAGTACTCTAAAACTTGCTGTTGTCAAGTGTTTTCGGAAGAGTGGAAAACAGGAAACTATACTTAAGAAGCAAGAGAAAACTCCATTGCTAGAATGGGTGGGGGGAGTGAAAGGGAGAGTGAGAAGTGCCAGTTAATTGTCTGAATAATTTTATTGGCTACAGAAGTTATAAAATCTGACAGCAATATAATATAAATCAAAACATTTGCAACAGCTGGTTTTGCTACTGGCTGAAAAATCCAACCACATATTCTGGTGCTACATATTCATGTTTCATACAAACTGTCCCTCCTTTGAAATCAATGAAGGCCAGCATGTGTACACGAAGTACATGAAAATTATTAATTATATTTATTCTTTACAAAGCACCTTGTCATCCAGGCACTATACAAAAAGTGTCTTTAAAAAGACTAAATCTGCCAGCAGGCTTACAATCTAAAAAAACCATCAGTGAAGAGAAGAGATGCAAAAGGAAACAGGACAAGGAGCAGTAGATGGAGAAGCTGACTTTAGACATTACAGGTCAAAAACTCAAGAGAAGTGTATCTTGGAAAGGGGACAGAGATAATGGATATTGGGGAGGACTAGTAAGTTACAAAGAAGAGGAGCATCAGGAAAGAAAGGATAAGCATATGGGGGAAAGTATTTAAGAGGAAAGTGGCAGAAATTGCCACAATTATTCTAGCATGCTTGGTCATTTGGAAACCAAGAAACATGTCACCTGATAGCTTTGGAACTGAAATTATTTGCCTTTCTGTTAAACTGAAAAGGCATTTTCATTTGTAAAGCACAAATCCTTGTGAAGATGAAGTGTGCCAGATTTTTGTTGTTTCACTTGAAGCACACCTTTGAAGATATTTTTGATTTTAAAAAAATATTGGAAGTTCACAAAGCTTCTGTTAAAGGGGAAGGTTGGCAGCAGATATTTTTAGAATACATTGATGCTGAAAGTTTGAACACTGAAGATCTTGCATAAGAAAAGTCTTGAACTTATCTACTGACCATATTATGTTCTGAACATCAACCCCAACCAGAATTAGGTGGGATGTGTTATCATCTTCCTTGAGTCTTTTCCCTTCCTCAGATTCCCAAGATGAACTATTGCCAGCACTGATTGGTTGTTCCTTCTATCTGGATCAAGGGACAGATCAGGCATTTCACTTGTTTACTGTACAGAACGCTGCAGCTCAACTACGGTCAGGAGTTAGGCAGAATATGCATATTACACTTATCCTAAAGTTGCTCCATTAGTTACCGATTACTGTCCATGTTCAATTCAAGGTACTGGTCATCACCTCCAAAGCCCACTCATCTACTGGAATGCCACTACCCAGTATGCCCCACTGAAGGAGCTCCACTCATCTGAGCAAAGCCTTCTTAAAGTACCCCCTTCCAAACAGATAAGACCAACTGAAGCTTGTACCCAAGTATTCCTTATTCTGGCTCCCACCTAATGGAATGAATGAGGTCAGGAAGGAGCCTACACATAAATCATTCTGCAGAATACATAAAACATACATAAGACAGAATTGTTCCGAAGGGTATATGTATGAAATGAATATGCCTGAAGTTACTGTCTAGAATTTAAGACAGCCTTCAATGTCTGTATTATCTTTGTTGCATCATTCTCTAGTTTTGTAATTCAGCTTTATTACATTGTTTATTGTATACAATGTTTCACTGCATTGTTCTCCACTCTTGCAATCCTGCTTTATTTTCTGTATTATACGATGACTTAGTACATTGTTCTCTCATTTTGTCCGTGTATTACATTGTTCTTCCTGCACTGTTTTTAGTTGTAATCTGCCTTCAGTCTCAGTGAGAAAGTCTATAAATGAAGTAAATACACTGTGTTCTTATTTAAATAAGCACAAAATTGTTTTGCACAAATTATGGAGGTATAATCCAAATACGGGTTCTTGTGTGCCCTGGTCCAATAAAGCACACAGGCAAGGTTTCATTTAAAACAGTAGGAGCAAGCTTTATTCAGAATAAAGGAAATGCTAGCTAAACAGCCAAGTGGTTCGTTCAAATCATCATGGTCTTAGCTTTTATAGTAATAAACAATTCATTTCAAGCATGCGCATTACAACTTTGACACCTTAGTGTGTATATGGTTTCCATCTACAGGTCCATTTTGTTCCCACATGTCTCCTAGTCTCCTTACCAGTGTTCCCTCTAAGCTGAGTTAGTGTGAGCTAGCTCACAGTTTTTTAACCTCCAGCTCATAGATTTTTGCCTTAGCTCAGGAAGGATGGCTCCAGAGCAAACTAACTCATGCAGTAGCCAAATCACTTGCTCACAACTTTAATGCCAGTAGCTCACAAAGTAGAATCTTTGCTCACAAGACTCCACAGTTTAGAGGGAACATTGCTTTACATGTCAGCATGCCTAATATTACCTGCAACAGCTTTAAAATTAAAATGGTGTTAGTATCGCTTATCATAAGCAATGTTAATCTTACTGTGCTACTTGCATGTATCTGTGGATAATCATCTGAAAAACACAGATTGCTGTTTACATACACAAACACAAATTCACTTCAGACAATTCCCTAGACCAGGACTGGAAGATCAAAAATAAGCCACTGACTTGTACATTCCTCGTTTTCTCCTGAACACAGCTTCTCTCTCTGGCTGGTTTCAGCCATCATGATAAACTATAGTTCATATACAAACCAGTTTATTGTGATTCTTGAGCGCAGGCTGTTCAACAAAAGATCGTTTGTTGGTGGGCACTGAATTAGGATTCTGAACTACACAGAATGAACTGTTGTTACCTGTGGTTTGTTGCGGTTACATCTTATTTAGAAACTAACATTTATTTTACTACTGCCTATAAATAGTGTCACTTGCACAGAACAGTAGAAAAACCCAGCTGCTCCAACAGCATTTAGCCACCAGAGGTACTTTCTCAAGGCACACCCCTCTGCTTTCTTTCTCTGCACCCTCTCATTCTTGGTGATGAGTTACCAAGTAGGCCTATGCTGCTTCAAACCTTCCTTGAGAACAATTTTAAAAAGGCAGTTGGGGGGGGGGGGGAATCACTTCATCAAGTCCATATATAATGTTTGGCTCAATCCACACACAGTTCATAACCCACCTTCTGCCTAACTTCCTCTCCATTAGGATAGTTCCCCAGTCAAACCTCTTTATATCTTAGGAGCAAGTGACTGACATGGCTATTATTATGCGTTTCTTCCAAAGCTTTTATTTATTTGCTAAAAGAAAAACAAAGTTAGGGAAACATGGCAAAGGAGCAAGGGAGGAGCATAATGACAGTAAATGATGCACTTTGTTTCAGAGTGCAAAAAAAAGTCGAGGAAATGCAGTGAAATCACTCAACAGAAGAGAACAATGATCAGCTTAACCAAGAGAGGCCCAAAGATCTCATCCATTTCCCTGCTCATTTACTCTAGCCAACCAACAGTGAATAGACTGCATATATAGTGAACCTGTGCCAACACAATGCAAAAGAGACAAGACAAATCCTGGCAATCTGGCTGGGGATTGTAAAGGAGGCATAAAGTAGTAATGGAGCTTCATAATCAAACTGTGACGCATTATGTACCTCTAGTAGACAAACCAAGCCTTGTGCAACAAACTACTACAAACAATGGTTTACCGTGACCCTTGAATAGAGCGCATTCCTTTTAGAAAACTATGTTTATGGTAGAAAATACCCTCTGTATTGTTTTCTATCTTACATAAAGGTAAAGGTAAAGGTTTCCCTTGTTCAAACGCCAGGTGAGTCTGACTCTAGAGGGCAGTGCTCATCTCGGTTTCCAAGCCAAAGAGCCAGTGTTGTCCAAAGACTTTTCTGTGGTCATGTGGCCGGCATGACCATACTGGTAGAATGAGCTCCCAGAAGAGATCAGGGCCCTGCGGGACCTTTTACAGTACCACAGAGCCTGCAAGACGGAGCTCTTCCACCAGACTTTCAACTAAGGAGCTGCCGCTGCCACCACAACTACCAACTGCAGTATGGTCCCTGGCCCTTAGCTCTGACATCTGGCCTGTACCATCACACGATTTAGGAAGATCACCGAGCTGAAAAACTGTTCGTATGAACTCTTCAGCTCGCCATCTGAAGTAACTAATGGAAATTGGCAGCACTTCATGGTTTTATGATTCTATGATCTTATTAGTAATTGTATTGTTTTACATGATTTTATATGGATGTTCTTATGTACCAACCAATGTAAGCCAGCCTGAGCCTGCTTGCAGGGAGGGCAGGGTACAAATAAAATAAATAAATAAATGACTAAACACCGAGGCACACAGAACGCTGTTACCTTCCCACCAAAGCAGTACCTATTTAACTACTTGCAATTTCTTGCTTTCAAACTGCTAGGCTGACAGGAGCTGGGGCCAGAGACGGGAGCTCACTCTGTCATGCAGCACTCGGGTCTTGAACTGCCGAGCTACTGACTTTCCAGTCTGCAACTCAGCATCTTAACCTCTGAGCCACCGCAGCCCATCTTACATAAAACAGAATGCTAAATTGTTCTCTCTCCTTTCACGCTATGGCAAAAAACGAGAACCGTAATAAACCTGACATTTCCACAGAGTTCTTACAATTATTCCAAAGCACAAGAATCTATGCTGCTTTCTTTCAAAGAAAGAATCAAAAGTCATTATTCAGGAAAGACCATAGCTCAGTGACAGACTATCTGCTGGGTATGCAAAAGGTTTCAGGTTCAGTCCCCAACATCTGCAGTTAAAAGGATCAGATAGCTGGTGATGTGAAAGATCTCTACCTAGGATTCTGGAGAGCTTCTGCCAGTCTGAGTAGACAATGCTGGCCTTGATGCACCAATGATTTGATGTAGTATAAGGCAGCTCCATGTATTCACATGATTTGGTTTCTGATTCTAAGGCTGAGGACAGACTGGCAATCTAAAGCGGGGCAGGCACGCTTCGCAAACGGAGGAAAGGAGCACGTTCAGACATGCGCATCTGTCCGTCGGCTCCGCTGCGTACTTACCCGTCTCGCTTTCCTTCCGCTTTACCTGGACACCGGTTTTTCCCGGTGTTCAGGGGCCTTCCTCCGCATGCCTCCCGCTTCCAAACAGTGTGAACTGGAAGAAGCGGGAGGCATCCAGAGGAAGTGTGAACACACCGGCAAAAAGTTTTGCGCATGTGCGCATGTGCGCACATGCGAAAAACATCAAAGGAAAACAAAAAAAAGTGCAGCGGTGCGCGCAAGCTGCGCGCGCTGGCTATGCGGCAGTCTGAACGCTCCGTGGCAGTCTGAACGCTCCGTATCGTCGCTGATCCGCATTGCTCTGGCCAGTGTGAATGGCCAGCTCCGTGGGTTTTTTCCCCCGCTCCAGTTCCCTCCGCTTTGCCTCCGCTTCAGATTGCCAGTCTGTCCTCAGCCTAACTGGCTAAATAAGAAAATCCAGACTACATGGTTAAAACCAAATAGGAACTAGAATCTGCACAGCAGAGTTGACAAAGAAGTGTCTGACCAGGAGCTCAGGAATTGTCCCTAGCTTCCTCCCCTGAATTGAGCCACAGGCACAGTTTTAGAATTATAAGTATAGGGGAGGGGATACCCTCAGGGTTATTGGCAATTCCTCTTCTTCTTTGACTTATGCTATAAAGAGAATGGACAAGCTGAGCGTTCTGTTTTGCACAGAAAGAAAATAGTACAGAGAATATTATAATGCAACTACCACCATAAATCATTTTTATGATATTTATGGGCAATATTGATACCATGTTCCTGACAGACTAAAGAAACAGAATATTCAAAAAGAAAGAGAATGGGTAAGATGAATGACGAGAGGACTACCAGAATGGAGAAAACAATGTTTACAGCACAAAAATAATGTGTCAAAATATAGGGCCTACAAAAGAATAAGCTGCAAGCCGAAAGTAAACTAAGCAGTCTTATTTGCGCTTCTGCACTGTAAACACAAGAAAACCAAGAACACAACCTAAAAAAGTAAAAACTAGAGCAACTTCCTATAAATCAATAACTAGCCTATGAGACTTTACTTCACAAGCCATCTTTCATCTAAGAAAAACTGTAGGATTCCAAAGGCTACTGTGCATTATATACTCAATTATATTTGATAAGATTATATTTTAAAAGGCATTCAAGGATAAACATTCGTATTTGAGGACATAAATCAATATCCTTCTGCAGAAACACTTCTGCAGAGAAGGTATTTTATAATTGCCCATTTTGAGTTTCTTGCATTTTTAAAAATCTTTCTGATGCAAAGCTTGTTTTATTATTTATTTAATATATTTGATGTGAGACATATGCGATGTGAGATGGTGACCTGCAAGACATTCACATCCAACAATGGCCTGTTTTTAGGAAAGCTAGATATAAGAATGTACCAGAAGACTGGAAACACCTTATGCACAGTTCCAATATTTACAAAAATAGTTTTTAAGAAATGGTTGCAAATTAGCAGACAAGATTTTTTTTTAGTAGTCTTAATAGGCAAAGCCATTGGTGAGCTGTATGCCTAACTTCATCCCATACTTAGAACAATATTATCTCAGAGGTACAGGACAAAATAAATTTGCAAATGGAATTAGAGGTCAGTTAGACAACCCCAATCACTGTATTAAGATTGAAGTAAACACCACATTTTGTAGGGAAGCATTTGAGAAGTTTCATCTGGTAGTTTACTCCATACTGAAAAACCTAAATGCTAGGCAATAGGGAAGACAATTCCAACCTGCTTGCTGGTGACAATAAATTCTCTCTCTGTTGAAGGGCACTGCAGTCACTTTTTACCAGAGATAGTAGCATTCAACCAGCAAGTGGAAGTATAAACGTAGAAAAAAAGATACTCTCTTAGAGCAACAGTATTTGGTCTGCCAGAGAATCTGGGTTAGTAGGGATTTGCAAAGGATCAATACCCTGAATGTGGAGACTGCAGGTGACCAATGCTGTAATCAAGAGCTCTAAACATCAGCGGTGTTCTTATTTATGGAAGCATTTAAATGCAGATTTAAACAGGATTGACTTTCATTATCAGATAACGCACAGGAAACAAATCTACCAAAATAAAAAATACACATTCTGAGTGCTGAAAGAGCAGAATTTCCTGTAACAAGATACTATTTTTCAACACTGTATTGCCATATAGATTAAACAGGACACTTTTAAAGCCCTTAAGATAGAGCCAAACTCAGAACTATTACTACTCCCACTACTCCTGTCTTAAATTGCAGTCTTCCTATTTATTAAACTTGCAATAAGTAGCCATTACAATGTTCTGCTTAAATTCATGAAAGGCAGAGGCATTTTTCAATATTTACACTACTGAAATAGTCAATATTTACCACTATTGCAGCTTAAAGTACTTTTGAAATTTCCTTTAAAATCTCTCAAATATGTATCAGTTTGAGCTGTAAGTAACAATTACAGCCAACAATTAACCAATTAACCAATGATTAGAATCCCTGTATCCTTTAAAGCACATGTTGGATGTCTATATGCCAGACATTTCAAAGGAATCAGTTGGCATATTGTGTGCAGTTCTAGTCACAGTACTTCAAAAAGGAGATTGCAGGGCTGAAAAAAGTACAGAAGATGGCAACCAAGTTGACTGCGGGATTCGAACACCATTCCTATCAGAAAGACTGAAGAGTCTGGGACTTTTCAGATTAGAAAAGGGGTTACTAAAGGGGTATGTGACAGGTTTATAAAATCATGCACGGGGTAGAGAGTGTAGATAGAACATTACTTCTCCCTCTCCAAAATACTAGAATGCAAAGGTAACCAATGAAACTCATGGACAATAGAGTCAGGATGGACAAAAAGAAATCCTTCTTTACACAACCAGTTATTCAAATGCGGAATTCACTACCAGAGATGGCCAGTGTTCCCTCTAAGCTGAGTTAGTGTGAGCCAGCTCACCATTTTTTAGCCTCCAGCTCACACATTTTTATCTTAGCTCAGGAAAGATGGCTCCAGAGCAAACTAATTTATGCAGCAGCCAAATCGCTCGCTCACAACTTTAATGCCAGTAGCTCACAAAGTAGAGTTTTTGCTCACAAGACTCCACAGCTTAGAGGGAACATTGGCTGGCCACAAGCATAGACAGCTTTAAAAGGAGATTAGACAGATTCATGGAGGAGAGGACAGGTCTATCAGTAGCTACAAGCCATAGTGACTAAAGGGAACCTCCACATTCAGAAGCAGTAAACCTCTGAATACCAGCCAGTTCCAGGAGACAACATCAGGGAAAGACTTTAGCCTCTATGCCTTGTTTTCAGCCCTCTTGAGTAAACTGGTCAGCCACTGTGTGAGACAGGATGGTGAACCAGATGAACCACTAGTCTGATCTAGCAGGGATGCTCTTATATTCTTAACCACACAGATGTCTTTGTATGTGAGTAGCAAACTAACGGCAAACATTTTCCTGAACTAAAACCTTTACTAAGCCACTCCTAGCATTTAAATCAAAAGAAAGACAAGAAAAATTTCTACAAGAAAAGGATGATAACTGCTTTGGGGGTTTCATTGGTGTTGTTATTCTACAGCCAGGACCAAATTAAGGCCAACTGATTAAGGCCCTAAACACAGCCCAAAAATGGTGCCCCTCAATCCTTCCACTGCTTAACCGACAAGACATTAAAATATAATAAGTGCTCACCATGCCAAAGAAAACAATTTTTTGACAATCAGATTGAACATGGCAGATAAGAACAACTACAAAAAAAATCAACTGAAGACGAGTGTGGCAGTGAAAGACTTAAGGGCATGATAGCTAGGGGGAAACTCCGTGGTGCCCTCCTTCCCTTGGTGCTTATTTTGCTTAATGGTTAATCCAGGGCTGACTACAGTACCAGCCTAATTCATTTACTGCATATTTTACAAGCTTTTACAAGCTAGTTTCTGCTCTACACATTCAAAATGGCACAGAGTTTTCTACAATCAAATCTTCTGCTTATGGTCAATATGGATATTGTCCAGTTGAGTTATACTCATACTGAAGACTGCCTGTTTATATTTCAAGAGCTTCTTTAGCACATTGCCAAGGACCATTCACTGAAATTTTAGTTATTAAGTGGATGTAGATTTCACTCAAGATTCTATTCAGTTGCTCTACGATCAGTGTTAATAAGAAAGATGATAAAAGACATATTTGTTAAATCTAGTATGACGGAGTTACTCCTGCAGTGAGTTCTAATAAGAGAGAAGACACCAACATCAAATATGCCAGTTTGGTGTAGTGGTTAAATGCGCAGACTCTAGTCTGAGAGAACCAAGTTTGATTCCCCACTCCTCCACTTGCAGCTGCTGGATGACCTTGGGCATTCCATAGTTCTGTCAGAGCTGTTCAGGAAAGAGCAGTTCTTGAAAGAGCTCTCTCAGCTCCACCTATCTCACAGGGTGTCTGTTGTCGGGAGGGGAGGAGAAGGGAAAGAAGTTTGTAAGCCGCTCTGAGACTCCAAGTGAAGGGTGGGGCATAAATCCAATCTCTTCTTCTTCATCATCTCTCAGAGCAACAAACTCTTAACAGTACTATGCAGAAAATGATTGAAGCTACTTGCAAAGAACCACTTTGATCAACTAATAATCACTCTCAATAACCACCAGGAAAATCCCTGTAGCTACTGTATGTAGATTAAGCATCAGCACTCAGTTTGGGCTTCGTAAAAGACAGGCAGTTTCATTTTACTACCATACAATTTACTGAAAATACAATGCACCTGGCAGATATTTATGCAAGAACCTTAGGTACAAAATGCAAGATCCATTACAGCACTGCTTCAGCAATAATAGAGCCAGTTAAGTTAAGTGCGCGGACTCTAATCTGGGAGAACCGGGTTTGATTCCCCACTCATCCACTTGCACCTGCTGGATGACCTTGGGCAAGCCATAGCTCTGTACCAGCTGTTCTCTCAAGGACAGTTCTCAAAAGAGCTCTCTCAGCCCCACCTACCTCACAGGGTGTCTGTTGTGGGGAGGAGAAAGGAAAGGAGTTTATAAGCCATTCTGAGTCTCCAAGTGAAGGGCGGGGTATAAATCTTCTTGATCATCATCTACCCAATTTGGTCATGAAAAGTTAATATTTAAATAAGTCACTCTTGGAGCTCTTTTTTAAAAAAATCTTTTGGTTTCACTTTCTGCTACATATGTTTTGCCCTAAGGTAAATTTCTGTTCCTATTTTAAAATTCCATTTGCTTACTTGTGGGGTATCCGGGCACTTTATATATATATATGGAGAGCTTTTTTAGAGAATGATAATTCATACAGCATTTTTAATACTTTAGATGTAACCAGATGTATAACATTCAAATCAATTGTAATTGAAGCAGGGCTGTATTTCAGCCACTTAGCATATATTTAGATCTCTAATACCTCTTCGGGCTGTGACCATTTAAGAAGAAAATGAGAAAATGTTCCAGTCTGTCATGCAAACCATAGTACAAATTTTAACTTGGCTCTGTTGGGTGGCTTCCACTGAGGATATAATTGCATTGGTTGATGGACAGTGCAAATTCTATGCAGCGTTACTCCAACCTAAATCCATTGATTTCAATTAGTTTACACTGGATTAATTCTGCATAAGACTGCACTGTTAGAGATGGTTGGAGATGGCTGCATTACTTCAGGACTCAAACCTTTAGACAGAGTTTTTTGTTTGTTTGCACTGTTTTCTAGTTCTGTAATTCCACTCTTACTGTATTGTTTATTGTATTGGCCTACTGCAGTACTTATTGGTCTTTGCTATACAAGTGAATTGTCCTTACAGGGACCCCTTTAAGAGAACACATTCAACCAGTTCTCTGCCAGCTGCACTGGCTCCAGGTTGAGTACCAAGTCAGATTCAGGGTTCTGGTATTAACCCTCAAGACCCTGAACAGTCTAAGGCCAGCATACCTTCAGGACTGCCTCTCCCGATATACCCCTCCCCTAAGAGCATTTCGCTCTGGGAAGAAAAATCTTTTGGTAATCCCTGGCCCAAAAGATATCTGGCTGTCCTCAACCAGAGACAGGGCCTTTTCAGCCCTGGCCCTGGCCGGCTGGAACTCTCTGCCTGGTGACATCTGTGCCCTGCAGGGCCTAATACAGTTCCCCAGGGCCTGCAAGATGGAGATGTTCCACTAGGCCTATGGTTGCAGACAGCAACAGTTCACCATCAAGCCTGGCCTCCATCTCTCACCTGTACCCCCTCCATGGGGAGGGTACAAACCAACATAAGATACCTTCAGACAAACATATTGTTGCACTGCATTGTTTGAATTTGAATTGAATTTGTTCAAACTGTTTTCTTTATTGGTACACTGTTATATGTTGTACACTGCCCTGAGCCTTCCAAGGGAGGGCCGTTTATAAATTGAATCAACCAGTCCATGAGTCAACCATTCATATTTTGTAATCCACCTTGAGTCTCATTGAGAAAGGTGGCCTATACATGAGGACAACAGCAGCAAGAACCTCTACTAAATATATGTATGTCTGGGACCAGAGGAATGGACTACGGAACAGACTATATGACGAAGAGTGGAGTCGTTAGCTATGAATAAATAACTGTATCCAGTTTTGAGTAGATCTGCAGCAGGAGATGAGTGAAGAAAGGCTAAGATTAGGATAAGAGAGCAAGGGAAGGATTGTGGCATACTACTGGCAATTTACTGGCTGCGGTCACACACACTAAATAATCCACTTTCAATCCACTTTCAATGCACTTTCGAATTGGATTTTGCTAGTTCATACAGTGAAAATCCAGTTGGAAAGTGGATTGAAAGTGGATTGAAAGTGGATTATTTAGTGTGTGTGACCACAGCCTCTGAAATGAAAGGTGTGGCCTCATTAATTGAATGAGTAGGAAAAGAATAAAGTGGTGAGAGTCAGGGAAACTCACATGGATGAGATCAATTTTAAAGATCTGTTCATTTTTCTCTCACACGACATTCCTATCCATTTTTAATTATCTCTTTCTCTGCCACACATATTCTTGCTTCTTTGGGTTTCCTAAATCCATGATATAGTATGGACAACAGATGATTGCAAAATGAACACAAATTGCATAGAGATTTTGCTTTTGCCAATGTCTTAGTAACCTGAGTTACATCTTGTAAACTCACGAAGTCAATGGGCTCAGAAGGGTGTACCTCTGTTTAGGACTGTTAATTTTCTGTCCCTATAAATTCTTCCCTTGTTCTAATCAAGTTGATTGCACTTTGCATTGCACCTCTGCATCCTGATTCCTTCTTTGCAACATTCCTCCCCCACCTTCTATTCCTACTTGTATCTAATGAAAGGAGCTTTGACTCTCAAAAGTTCATACCCCAAAACTCCTATTGGTCTCTAAGGTGCTACTGGACTCAAATCTAGCTATTTTGCGTGGGGCTGTGCTGTTGATCAAAATGCAGTTTCTTGTCTTTTGAATAAGAAGAAAACATTAATACAGGATAAGCGTGGAGCCCCATAACTGCATCCACAATAAAACAAAACCCCAAAATCAGAGCGAGAATTGTACCAAAAGAGAAGTTTGTTGTCAATGTTTGGTGCATACAAGCCACTACATCAACATCTAAACAAAACATGTCTTCAAGCATGAACAAAGGTTGTCAGCATGGTTGTCAGGGGAACCATTACTTTGAACTTCTTGACTTGTAAGTATAAATCTCAGCAGTAAAGCTTCCTGAATATAGTTCTCTGCATTTCATAGACTCAAGTTTACAAACAAATAGTCTCTGCAATGACAAACAGATCTCCAAAGTAACACGCTGGGTAAGGAAGCTTCAAGCAACATAGGAGTATTCAAAAACGTAGTATCACAGATGTGCACTATAAGCAGAACCACTTTAAGTACACACATCCTTGGGGGAAAGGACTGCCAGCAGTGTTTGAAAGGGAAGAACACTTGTGCATCCAAGGATTACTGTGACTTTGCAAGACTGGACAACCATTGCAAAAAGATGTTTTTGTAGGTTGCACAGAGGGCAGAAGCCTATATATTGCTTTCAGTAATTAGTTTTATACCAAGGATAAATTATGCGTTTAAAAAGTCACCTCTTTAGACCAAATGTAAATTATCAGTTTCAAATAAACTTTTAGGCCTTTTGTACATTCAAAGGCCAGAGCAATAGGTAATACTAATATTGTGGAAGCAAGAACAACAAAGAGCGTGAGATACATTTATTTAGGAACAAGTTCTCGTATTCTATACCCTGCTCTATCTGATGCCCAAAATGTTATCCTTTGTTGCTATAGACACATTTATATAGACACATGGGTACAGAGGGGAAAAATTAAACGAAAGCTTTGATCACAGTCTTCTAATACTAATCCCTGTAATGTGCTACAGCTTCATACCCTCCACTGTGAGATCTTTTTACTTCTTGTTTACTCTGTTTCTTATCATTCAACCAGTTTCTAATCAACAAGAGGGCCCATCCTCTTATCCCATGATGGCTATGTTTACTCAGAAGCCTTGGGTGAAAGTTTTTTAGAAGTCCAAATACATAATATCCACTGGGCCAGTTTGTTGGTTAACCCTCTCAAAGAACTGAAACAGGTTGATGAGAAAGAATGTCCCTTTACAGATGCCACACTGATTGCATCCTCCATAGCAATACTATCCTAAGCAGAGCTGCGCACCCTTCTAAGTCCATTAAAGAGAATGGGCTTAGAAGACTGTAATACTGTTTAGTACGCACTGTAGGGCTTGTTCCTCTAGTTTATATGTTAAAACATACTTTTAATAACAGTTTCCACTGATTTATCCAGAGTACACATTAGGCTAACTGGCCTGTAATTTTGCAAATCACTTCTGGATTCCTTTTTAGAAGAGAGAAGAAGATAAGGTTTGTATACAAAAGCTTTTCTCTATCCTAAGGAATCTCAAAGCGGTTTACAATCACAACAGGCACCTTGTGAGGCAGGTGGGGCTGAGAGTTATGACTGGCTCAGGGTCACCCAGCAGACTTTATGTGGGGGAGTGGGGAATCAAACCTGATCCTCGAGATAAGAGTCCACCACTCTTAATCACTCCTCGTTGGCTTTTAAAATCCGCATTACATTTGCTACCTTTCAATCATTGGCAAATGGAGGCTTGATAGTAACATCTGTTTCGTTGGGGTTTTTTCCACTGACACATTCTCACCATAGTTGTTTTTCTTTAATTTGTTAATATCTTTTAACAAATATTAGTGCTTAATACTAATCTGCAATTCATTTCATTTTTCCTGATCATGTATGAAAATTAGCAACACAAGATCTGAAGAAGTGAGCAGTGACTAACAAAAGCTCATACTTTACCACATATTTTGCCAGTCTTTAAGGTGCTACTGGACTCTTGCTCTTTTTCTACTGCAACAAAAGCAAAGTATTCCTGGTTTGAAAATGGGAAATCAAAATGTCAAAATTATGGTCTATGTACTTCTCTTTCATTACAGACCAGTACTTGCTAGGCACACATTATTCTGGATTAATGGCACTACATGCATTCATTATCTTGAATAGTACCTTGCTTCTCCCAAGGCATCACACACAAACTGCCTTCAACTCAGAGGATAAGCTGTCTACATACAAGAGGCCTTGGAAGGACTGGGACCAATGGATTCCTTCTCCAGGAGATGTAAACAGGCTTCCTTTAATGTGGCTGGTTTCACCGCCAGGCACCTTGCTGAAATACTAGCATAGCATATGTGCGTCTAAAAGCCACTCAGTAAGGCTGCACAGAGCTTCATCCATGGAAAGGGATCTCCAAAGCTATGGGCAGAGGACAGACTGGCAATCTGCCCCAAGAGAGCTCCGCTTGGGAAGCGGGGGAAGGGAGCCCATTCAGACATCCGCAGCTGTCACTCGGCTCCCTTCCGCATTTACGTGCTTTGAAGCCGGTTTCCTCTCGCTGTAGAAGGACACCGGGAGAAACCGGTGTCCAGGGGCCGTCTTCCGCATGCCTCCCACTTCCAGGCAGTGTGGACCGGAAGAAGCGGGAGGCAGCCGGAGGCGGCACTGTGAACGTGCTGGCATGATATTTGCACCTGAGCGCATTTGCTTATATAACGACAGCTGTCCCTGCCTCCTATCCTATGCACAAATGCGCACGTACGCCATCAGCGAAACCCTGCCGTGCGAACTGCAGGGCAGGCTCATGGCAGTCTGAATGCTCCGTAATGGCATCCTTGCACAATACACTGGCCAGTGTGAATGGCCAGCCCTGGGGAATTTTCCCCCCGCAACTTTTGCCTCCGGATTCCTCCCGCTCCAGATTGCCAATCTGTCTTCAGCCATGGACATACTTTGACATCTAAAGAGTATGACATGGACTCTCAGAAAGGCATCATGGTATTATGGTTAACAATATTAAAGGGGAAAAGCAGAAATGCATTTTTGCAATAAGTAAATTTTGTACTTCCTGGGTAATGTTCAAAATAGGATTGTATTGATCAAAGATTCTCCAAAACAGTAGTCTTATCATGTTTCCTGTTCACCCGAGAAGCATATTTCAGCCTATTCTTCACCTAGCCGCTTCTACAGCCACAATAATACAGCAATTATATGCTGTCTGTTCACAGACCTGCTCAAGGTGCCTCACAAAACAAAACTAAAACATAAAAACATAAAATAATACCATTGCATTCAATGAAAATCTCATAAAGGACCAAAGCATAAAATATAATACTGATTTCTTGGCATATATAGTATACTTTTACATAAAGTCCAGAATTATATAATACAAGAGGCGGGACCTGCAGGGGGGGGGAGACAAGGAGCAAAGGTAAGGCCCCAGGCCTGCCGATCTCTCTCCCCCCGGTTGCCCGGTGAGGCCTGCGTGGCCTGCCAGCTCTTTCCCCGCCCCCAACCCCCACTAGTGATGGCGAGGCCCATGCAGCTTCCAGCCATGAGGCCCGCCAGCTCTCTCACCCTGCCAGCTCTTCCCCCCACCAGTGATGCCGAGGCCTGCATGGCCTCCAGCCACAAGGCCTGCCAACTCTCTCTCCCCCACCAGCTCTTCCCCCGCCCCCAGCAACGGCGAGGCCCAGCAAGGCTTTTCCACCCGCCCCGCCAGCAGCAGCAGCCACAGATCCAAGAGGTAAGTGTGTTCCCTGCGCATGCACAGAGAACACTTTTTTACTTTTCTGATTTTTCTGCACACAGGGGGACTCCCCCAAGTGTGCAGGGAAATCTCCCTGCCCCCCTGTGCGGATTTAGATATCTGCACAGAGGGGGCAACTTGACTGTTAGATATATAGATAGTTTCCCCAGAAACCACAACATAGGGGAAATATCTGTGATTTTACTATTTTACAGAACACATGTTTATTGACTAATCCCATTCTTATACAATTCAATCCAATTATTCAATTCAGTCTGGCCTCCCCCTTCCTTCCCTCTAAGAGTTGCTCTTATGTGTCTGTTGAGGTATGAGATATGTTATTACCTGCCCTGAGCTTACAATGTGGGGAGGGAGGGCTATAAGTCTAATGAAATAAATAAATACATTAAAAAATAAGTATTTATTGTTGTAGTTATTTTATTGTATTTATTGTATGTATTTTGTTATTCTGCTTTTATGATGTAAATCTGCACTTAGCAGATTATTACAAGTTAGAACCTGCCCTGAGCCTGCTTTGCAGGGAGGGCGGGATATAAGTTGAAGGAAATAAATAGATTAATTAATTAAGACAATACCAGAGGGGTTGCTGACATTTTCCAAAACAAGTCAATTTCCAGCATACAAAACACATACTTCAGAGAAATCCTCCCCTCAATTTATAAACCGTACTTTTTCCTAAACTAAAAATTATTCTGGGGCTCATATTTTAAAATCTAAGTAGCTAAATCATTCCACTGAAAAGCAAGTTAATCAAACTGTAAGTGCTTTTTGAAGTAGACACACTTGCAGAAAAATAACTGCTAAACACTCCCATCATAAAAGTTAACTGTAATTACTGAAATTCAAAATACAATTGTAAAAGCCTGGGGATGGTATTCCCATTTCTCAAGCAACAAGGAAGTCAAAATCCATTTAATGTAGTCAATAAAAATGAAATTTGCAGATAACCATGGAAATCAATGTAAAGAAATTACCAGGAGGTCTCAGCAAGCCTTCCAACAGGTTATTTTTATTTATTTATTTCATTTTTATTCCGCCTTGCCGGCGAACTGGCTCAAGGCGACTAACAACCATAAAATACCATCAAAGTGGTTTACAATTTAAAACATAAAACATAAAACCAAACATCAATATATATAAGCAACATAGAGCAACAATAAAACTGGCAGCATCAGAGTCCTCATGGTGAAAAAAAACGATGGCAGAAGGTTCGGCCGATGAGCTAAGGCAATGTTATCCTGCAAAATTTCCCCCGGTGGCGGCTTCTAATTGAAAGCCTGGTGGAAGAGCTCCGTCTTGCAGGCCCTGCAGAACTGTAATAAGTCCCTCAGGGCCCTGATGTCATCCGGGAGCTCATTCCACCAGTATGGGGCCACCACCAAGAAAGCCTTGGCCCTGGTGCAGGCCAGCCAAACATCTTTCAGCCCGGAGAGAGTGAGGCGATGTTGTGTGCCTGACCTCAGTGCCCTCTGGGGCATATATGGGGAAAGGCAGTCCCTTAAGTAGGCAGGCCCCTGACCATATAGGGCTTTAAAGGTCAAAAACAGCACCTTGAACCGGATCCGGTATGCTATAGGCAGCCAGTGCAGTGACCACAACACAGGCCGGATGTGGTCCCGTATAGAGAGACCTGCAGCTTCCGGATCTGAGACAAGGGCAGCCCCATGTAGAGAGCGTTGCAGTGGTCAAGTCGTGAGGTTCAAAGACATTTTTGACAAGAATGCATTTTAAAGTGAACAGATTCTTGGGGTTATAACAGTATAAGTACTGCTGCATTCATAAGAGAAGTATTGCTCACAGAAATCATAATAGTAACGTTCATAAACAGATTTCTGACTAGTTCCCACCATTAATTACTGCATTACTTATTTACTTATTTTTAATATTTTATTGTACAAACAACAAGCTTATTTCATGGTCAACAGACCTTTAAACTATTTTATTCTGCACTGTTAGCATCTTCTGATCCCAAGACAGTTTCCAAATAACAATTATAACAGTAATACAATAAAAAAATATGCAAGATGCACAATCATTAATAAGAATAAAATCAAAGAATTCAATCATACATCTTATCATGGCAAAAAGAACAAAGAACAAGGCCAGGACAAAAACCAAGAGAAAAATTAAAAGAACAAAAATAATCAAATTCAATAAGTGCGGGGGGGGGGGGATTAAAATGTCTGGCATCAAAGGTGCAACAAGTTTGGTTCCAAGTAAATCATGGTAAGAAGAAAAGGGCATCCCAGTCAAGGCATCACAACACAGAGGCACAAGAACATCGGATCAGACCAGTTCCAGCATCATAGTTCACACATTAGCAGTGTTCCCTCTAAGCTGAGTTAGTTTGAGCTAGCTCCCAGTTTTTGTCTCCAGCTCACACCTTTTTGCCTTAGCTCAGGAAGGATGGCTCCAGATCAAACTGATAGATGCAGCAGCCAAATCACTCGCTCACAGTTTGAATGCCAGCAGCTCACGAAGTAGAAATTCTGCTCACAAGACTCCACAGCTTAGAGGGAGCATTGCACATTAGCCAACCAGTTGCCCTGGAGGGCCAATGAACAGGACATAGAGGCCAAAGTCAACCCTGATGCTGCCCCCTTCTTTCAGACACTTGATGCCTCTAACTACAGAGATTTTTGTTAGTCACAATGGCTAGCTGCCACTGATGAACATATCATCCATAAACCTGTCTAATCCCATTTTAAAGCAATATATGAACAGAGACCCATCTCTGGTGCTTAACTGACATGCATAACTATTCTGTGTAGACATGCAGAACTGGCTCATACACAGGATTAGTGACATATTTAGTATTTGCAAAGGAAGACCCAAACTTAATGTACAAATTTACCTAGAGCACCATGTAAAAATGTATCCGATGGCAAGCTACCTTGGTTTTGGTAACAGTTTTATTGTTCATGATTTAAGCTGAGAATATTACATGTGGATTTATTTCTTAAAACTTCCAAAATTTTGCAAGAACACTGAAACACTCTTGTGAATGGGCAAAATAAACACACTACCTTCTTTAATTTTGGTGAAGCATTCTTTAATTTCTACATTTCACTAAGTTTGGATTAGGAATGAAAAACCCATTAAAAATTTCCAAAGTAGGTTTTTAATTTTTGTTTAAGTTCCCATTCAGGCATACTACCATTACTTCAAATATTTTCAAAAGCAATTAATTGAAAGGCTCAGAGGGAAAAAGCATTCAGGCTGAGAGTGCATGCTCTTAAATATATTCTTATTATGAAAAACTCAAGACTCCATGTCAAAAGAGCAAACTTTTTAAAAGGAACAGGAAATGTCACTTGCAATTGGCAAGTTATGTGCTATTCAAGAAGCTCACCACTAGTTGTAAGCTGGGACTGTTTTGCAACTACTCTGCTTCTGGCAAGTTCAGGGGGAAATAAAGACAAAAATTAGTGAGATGCCAGTCACACATGTTCATAAGAACACTGCAGGCTCTGACAAGGCATCACAAAAAGAAAAAAATAAAGAAGGTAAGAAACAGGGCAGTGTCAGAGCATGAAAGTCATAGAATTCATCCACATGGCACATCCTTTCCATGTGACACATCAAAACACAACCTGGACCTGGTCAGAATGAAATGGGTACAAACAACAGTTCTCATCCTGGATTGCTGGGAGACAAAAGTGTTGGACAATACTGAGATCTGCAACTAGCCAATACGTAAAGCACTGCTTAGCATCCAATAAGGTATATTCAGGAGTGGTCTGCTTCCTTCAAGACAGACAGATCAGTTTTTCAAAGGAGCAACTAATCACTTCCTGCACCCTGCTGGTTACTGACCTCTGGCTACATTTGATTAGCCAAGAAGGACAATGATCATGACTACAAGATATAGGCCAGACGTCTACCAATAACAAATATTCACATCCTCTGGTAGAAGATATTTATCCAAGCAAAAGCGACAACCAAGTAACTGGGCTGTATATTGTTGTCCGTTTCAGAGAAAACGTGAGTGGTTTCATCCACAAAGTGACCTACAAATCAGTCACCAGGCTACTTGATCAAAGTGTATATTCACCTAATTTGTACTTTTGTACTCTCCTTCTGTCTGCCCTCAACACACTTTTGTTTTCACCATCCTGGCCTGACGTGCTTAAAATACTACCATGACCTTGGAAGACAACAGAACTCAATCACCATCCTCACAGCTTTACTCGTGGAGATTTGTATGACGGAACAGATAAAGAAATTGATTGAGGAAACCACCCTATTCACCTCATCATCATTTTGGCACTGGCAGTTGCAAATTGACAGCACACAAATGCTGAATAGCTGGTGAGGCTCGCAATTCATCTTTCAACTTACTGTACTAATCTGGAGGTGAAATGTGAAAAAAATAAGCTGCCAACATGAAATAACAAGCACCATCAGAAAAGATTGATAGAAGCATACTTATTTTCATTTCGGTCAGTCTAAGGAGACTCAATGTAGTGCATGGAGGTTCCCGTGGAATTAGGAAGGGGGGCACAACATATAAAAAGTAATTCTTAAAGATGCATTTACAGAAAGGACTTGGTATTATTTTATGTAAAATCAAATAAATCAGTGATCCTCAACCTGCAACCATGTGTTTTCTGATGTCTACTTGCTTTCCCCTAAAGTCTGTCCTCCCCAAAGTAACAGGCCAATCCTGGCAGAGAAGGAGGTGATACTAAAGACTCCTAGAGGAATTGTCTTGGGGTCTAATGGCAGTATCCATCCAGAAACAGCTGCTCCATCATGTAACCCCACCAGTATATCCTGCATCAGAGGGCAGCCTATCACAGGCTCCCTCACCCCTGAACTAGCCCAGGGCCCTCAAAAGGCATTGCTTCTGAGTCTGTGGTCAGTTCTAAGAGGGGACACATCCACACATATGAACATAGGAGCTTGCTTAAAACACGGGCCCTGGAGGAAGTGGAAACAGAATATGTGTCTTGTCTGCGTGCAGTGTGTCTCTCCCCCCACCCCCCCCCAGCAAGTAGCAGTGTTCACTGCATTCCAGCACGTCCCCAATATGGAGATCTTCTTTCTCTGGAAAACTCCTTCTGTCTCTCTCTCTCTCATTTAAATACATTTCTCTACAAAAGATGTACTATCCTGGGTCATATTTCCTTTTAAATGAAAACATCACTCTGGAGAACAGATCTATGGTCCTCTTCCTGAGCAATTCTCCTGGGTTACCAAAAGCTACTAACTTTGAAGTATCAGATAATATTGGCCATCAACACTCCATGTATCCTCCAGGTTGTACCCAGTAGGGTGTCATCACACCTTTTGTTTAAGGTTTGGAAAACCCCTAATCAAAGATCAGAAACCTTCTGGTTCTTCTGTTCAGATCCATAGCCCTGCCCCTGAGGATACCTTCTATAACCTATAAAAATGGCTGCCCAGCCACAGCTCTGTGTGTCACTCTAGGGCACCTAGTAGAGTAGCACCCCCAAATTTACAGTTTGGGTTCTCTTTTGTTTGCAATACACTGGTCATTCGCGATCTCCTTCCATTGGACTTCTGCATTTCTGGATCTGGTAAATATTGCCTCAGAAGTCCCTATATGTCTCTAAGCTCGTCCATTTTGCTGTAGCCTTGTATGTGTGTGTAATCTGGTTATTTTGTGCGTATGCTTTGCATTTAATCAGTATCCCTCTATATAATAATTGTGTTTTGGTCATGGACTCTCCTGAACATTCCACATGCTCCTAAATCAGTTGCCTGCATGATGTGTCACTCAAGCTGTCCCTCTCCACTGGATGTGTTGCCGAAGTCCCACCTCCAACATTCTGAACAATTTGCTGTTGCTCTCCTCCCCATAGCCAGCCGAACACAGAGGTCATTTGCATATGCAGCCTGATTGCCCTTTGCCTCTAACATTCTAAACAGTTTGCTGTTTCTCTCCCCCTAAAGCCAGTCAGAACACAGAGGTCATTTGCATATGCAGCCTGATTGGCCTTTGCCTCTAACATTCTAAACAGTTTGTTATTCTCCCCCCCTCCCCAAGCCAGTTGGAACACAGAGGTTGTTTGCATATGCGGAATGATTGGCCTTTGCCTCTAACATTCTAAACAGTTTGCTGTTGCTGTTGGGAGTCACTGAATGTGTTCTGAGGTAAAATACATCTCCCAGTCTTCCCTTCAATGGTCACTGAAGTTGCCAGTCACCGTGTTCTGCAGCCACAGCACATCATTTCCCCTACAGAAAATTGCCCAGCTATTACAACTGATCTCCAGATGACCAAGATCAGTTCTCCTGGAGACAATGGCTGCCTTGGGCAGTGGACTCTATGGCATTATAACTTGCTGAAGTCCCTCCGCACCCCAAACCCTGCCCTCCCCAGACTCTACCCCTCAAATCTACAGGTCTTTCCCAACTCAGAGTTGGCAACCCTGTAACTGGCTATGGAACTGCTTTCCAGACCCATGGAACCCAGAAGACATGGCATAGGAGGAGGTGCTCCTCTACCTTAGCTGCCACTGCATAGCCCCAAATCAACATAAGTCAGGGGTGGAGGGAACCATACCTGCTACCATGAGATTGTCCTCCCATACCACCCAATTGGGGCAGCAAAATGACTTGAGACAGCCTTGCCTTATAGCTAAGCAGAAGGAAATAAACATGGCTTGCCTCCCTCTATTTTCCCCTTCCCTCTGCCTCCCCACTAGCCATAGCCGGGACACTCACCTGGAGCTTCCTCCTAGAGACCATTGTATTTGTTCCCACAACAGGCCTTACGTCTAGTTTTTCAATAAAACAACCTTCCTTCAAACTTGGTCCCGATTATTTGAGAGTTTCTCTCTTTGAAACTGTTTCTCTCTTTGAAACTGACCCTGGTATTCATATGTGTCAGGTTCTGACTGTCCCCGGGTAGGAGGTGGTTTCCCTTGCCTCTCCACGTCACTATGTTCTCTCAGCTTCCTCCCCTCTGCTCATTATGTCTTCACCTCTCTTATCTCCGGTTTGCGCCAGCAACCTTGAATTATTATTCTAACTGTACTGACTCCAGGTGGCTCGTGGTATGGGAAACTTTAGGGAGGTTTTGGGGGAGAGGGGGGAAGGAATGCCAAGTCTGCATTTGCACATTTAGGCGCCTTTTTGCTGGGAACTCAACGGATGTGTATTTTGCGCCATTTTCTATTTGCCCTGATTGATGCCCTACTGTCATTCCTGTGTTTGAATTCTATATAACTTACCTACTACCCCATGCTTGGTATCACTAACACTGAAAGTGCAACCTGCTTTAGACCATTAAGAAATAAAGCACTTTCATTTCTACAAGGCCTGGCTTACTGGATCTACAAGGGTTCTCACAGTATGATCTCATCTGTTACACCCCCTTTTGCCAATGCTGTCTTCTCGCTAATTCCCCCCATTTAAAAGGAGACAAACAGTTTGGGTAACAATTATAATGGAATGCTTAGCTTAAAACTTCCCAACATTTCATGATTACCCTTCATAGCAGTCATTCTGTGACTGTCTCTACCTCCCATTTGCAGCCATTTTGTGCAGTCATTGTCTTTTCTCAAACTTTCCAAAGTGCCTACAAGCTCAACAAGTTTGGAGACCCCTGAAATAAGTTGTTGCAACCAATTACCGCAGAGTTCACCACATCAGCCACATGGTATAAAACTACTGGGTCACTGTGCAGCTGTGGAAGTGTGTGAGTTTGCAGGAAACTCTTACACACCCTCCAAAAAAAGTACCATTGAGCAACAGATCTTTCCCAGGAAAGGGAAAAAAGGAATTTCCTAAGGAACTGTTTCCCAACCACCACTTGTACTTTTTGCCAGTTTCATTATTTTGTTTCATTTAAAATACTTCTATGCTGCTTTTCCATCCAACCAGAGTCTAAGTTCTAAAAGTATTTTCATGTTTAAAAGCAGTTTAAATTCTGATTTTCTTACAATAAATTCTGGTTTCCTTTTTCATTGCCTACAGAGCCAAGGTTTTTCTTTTTGCCAGATAATTCTATTCCATCTATCACTGTGGTCTTCACTAGCCAGAATGATACCCAGATACTACGGGGGTAGTATGCTAATAGGTATGCTAATGAGCTACCTTTTCCCCACCATAGAGAGCAATGGAGGGAATGGGGCAACCTGTTTGGGGACCCATAGAATTGGAACCCCTGGTCCAATCTTCCTGAAACTTGGTGTGTGTTTGAGGGAGAGGCTCCAGCAGCTACCCTGTAAGATTGGAGTCTCTCCCTCAAACCCCCTCCCCTCCAGCCACTTTTTAAGCCGCTGCTGAATTTCAGCAACAATTTGGTGGCGGGGCGAATCAGATTCGGCCCATGGCTGCCCTAGTGCCCACTCCTGGGCTGGCGGAGCGCCGCTCCACCTCGCTCCAGCCCCAAATTACCCCTGGTTATAACAGGAAGACCTTCCATCCACTCTCAATCATCACCACCAAGGAAGTTTTAGCTATAATGCAATTAATAGCAATTGCAATTGGATTATCATTCTGGGATTTGAACTGGTCACTACTGATTAGTTAGAGCAAAATATATTTCATGAAAACTGTGGCTCAGGCATGTGACTGAGCAAAAATATTAGTATAAGAAAATATCATCATCATCATCATGTATAATATAGCCAGAAGATACTAAGATTGTCTGGAAGCCAGAAGTTCTAGCTCTTTTAGTGTTATGCACCACTAGGTGGTGAGCTAGACTCGTTTTTAAGACAAGAGATGTTTAAGAGGTGGTTTGCCATCGACTGCCTCTGTGTCACAACCCTGGTATTCCTTGGAGGTCACCCTTCCAAATACTAGCCAAAGCCAACCTTGCTAAACTTCCAAGATCTGTGCTATCCAGGTCAGGGCAATATAAGAAAGTGAAGAAGACCAAGGAAAGGCAGAGCACAACTAGCAAAGCATATGACATGACAGTGAGGAAATTCCCGTACTGATCTTTCCTTTCCTTTCAGGAAGAGTAAAGGCACTTGAATGCAGCTGGGTGCAATTATATGTATTTAAATAACAAATTCTGATACATTAATTGCAATTATTTGAATGGTGAGATTAAAGTTTTAAATCTACGCATGCATTCACTCCAACCTTTATCCCTATTCTAAATCGAGTCATGTACAATAATTAACAAGTTTGGGTCTATGCCTATTTTAATGGATTTTTAAAACCTTTTATAATAAAATTGAGAGGTATTTATCAGCTTTCAGAATATGGTCTTTAGAACATTCACTTAACTAGAATGGGAGGGGAAAGTACTATAATCCAAATTAAGAATGGCATTTCTCTTTAGGAATTCTGCAAAGGGATTTTTTTATGAGACTACATTGCTTGACCTACTTTGTGAGAAGCTCAATGTATATTCCTTATATGGCCCAATCAGGCACCCTGTGGCCATGGGAAAGAGCAGAATATAAAACAAATATGATTTGTGTACAAACAGTAGGGATTTTTTACTATTGTTTCCTGTAACATGTTTGTTGTGCTTCTGTAGAGCAACAAGAGTGTAATAAACTGCTCAGCATAGTCATCAGCCTTTAGACAAACCACACTGCCTGTTTTTGTCCATGTCTGGCTACCACAGCCTTCTGCCCCAGTCCTGTCATACACAGTAATGCCCACTGTAGTGCAATCCTACTGCTATTCAGCGCTGCCTTGTTTGTTTTAAAAAGTGGCTCATTTGCTCCCTGACGGTAAAGACATAATTGACCCACTATGGGCAGAATAAGGTTGCGGTCACACACGCCAGATAAAGCACGGGGGAAGTGAGGCTATTTCCTCTGGAGGAATTTGACCCACAGTTGCGAGATCACATCTCCCTTTGAAGCTGCAGGCTGTCAGTGTGTGATCAGACACAATGGCAGGTGAGTTGTTGTTTTGCCTTTTGTTTCCATGCACTTAAATGAGGAATCAATGAATCACACCTCTGCACTGAGGGCTCCCCATGGAGTATGCAATGATGTGCATACTGAGAAGGGGGAAAAAAACAATGGCACTGATCAGACCATCCCAATGACATGAGAGCACACTGGGACGATCAGACAGGGGAAAGTCTGTCTGTGGCCTGTTGCAACCCTGTTCAGTACTGGATTTTCCCTGGTGTTTTTTAACTCCACTTTGGCGGAGGAAGAGAACGGGTTGCCAGCCATATAATCGCAACCTAACATTCCTTTCACCATTTAGATCCAGTCCATACATGCCCTTTACAGCACAGTCACTATTTCTATATACTGAGATTCCAGTACTACTGCAGTAACACCTGGAGCCCTGTTTCCAAGCTATAGTAACACACATACAATGCACAGAGAATATACACCTAATTTTTTTTAAAAAATGTGTCATGAATAATCCTCATGTTACACTTCAACACATGTATGGCTGAACATGTAATACAAACCCCACATTTATTCAGGTCCCTGGTTTCAATTGCAAAATGAACATATTTTGTATCTTTCTTTTAAAAAGATGTATATACATACATGATGTTCCTGCCTTCTCTGCAATGAAGGGGGTTGGGCAGAAGATGCTTTTATATCCCATGCCAGCTCCACAGCACTGTTAGCACACAGCCAGCACTGGGACTGACACTGGCATTTACAACAACCATATCTTCTGAGTGACCCACCCAACATGGTCCTGTGAGGACCTTGCCCGCTACTCCAGCTGGGACTCCCTTGGTTAGTGGGGTCCCCCTCTCATTTTGAACTTAGTTGTTTTTTTAAAAAAGCACCTCCTTTTACAGCCTAAGCACCAAGGGGATCTGAAACTTGGGGAGTCTCATAAAGGCACCTGGGTACAGCCATGATGACACTGGAAAACCCTAGGGAAGAAGAAGAAGAAGGGTGTGCTGAATTAGAAGACGATTAAGTGCAACCTCCTCCAGCTCAGTGTCATAACAGAAGACTTTTCAACACTAGAGACATCACCCAATACCCCAAAGGCTTCTGCCCAGCCCAAGGAAGTTGCTATTTCATTACCCAATGCTTGGTTCCTCTTTTTGCTTTTTTTACTCAGTCAAGAAAGGCATTCAAATAATTAATTTACGCTTTATTCTGTTTCAGGAGCTTCATAGTGTTTCAGGAGCTATCTTGAATCACCCAAACTTTTGCATCCATACTGACCCTGCTCCTTTCAACCTAATTCAAGTATGTTAATTGTGTTGCTTCACCCAGGCTCTTTGTGCCCATGCAGATTTGACTCACAACAGCATAAACAGGTATTTTTACCACTTTCTCCAGCCAAATTCTGACAGCAATTAACTTTAAACCAGCCAGTGAGATTCAGACTTATCTTTCGCCCAATTCTAAGCTGGGATGGCCTAAAATCCCACCTACTCTGGGGACTGTCTCTAAAAGAAGGACCCTATGCCATAGCAAATGGCTCCTCAGAACCCGGGTCCAAATCTCTGCTGGTCAGAACTCTAGTTTCCTGCTGAGAACCCCTGCTGCACTTTGCAAGCTTTTTCTCCTTGCTTAGCCAGCTCCTCGCTCTGCTTCTACGGCCTCAGCTGTGTTTTCACTTGGACTTCTCCAGACCTCAAGCCCAGGATTTCAGGTCCTATATCCCTTCCCTAAAACTTCCCAATTTCCTCCCTCCTACCTTTTATAAGAGCGCTGTCTAGTTGGTGTGTGCGTGTGTATGTGATTAACTAAGGGAATTCGTTCTCAGGGTCCTAGTGTAGGCTCCTTACATTTTCATTCTTTTTATTTTATTGTATGTACAATAAAGTTGATCATTTGTGTTTACACACACTCTTTCACTCTTTCTTCATAATTTTATTTTGGAGTATCCCCACTGAGATCCACTCTGGTATAAACAGACTACAAGGTCCTGCGTTATTCCTTTCTGGAACCCTTTTTAAAGCTACTCTCCCCTTCTCTGGATCCAGTTTGAGTAACATTCACCCCCCTCCAATTTTCAAAAGTTACCAGTGCAGCATAGGATCCCACCTGTATCGCAGAGGTGCATAAGAACCAGACCATGATAGTCTCATTCAAACAGTCTTCTTGCAGAGTTCAGTCACCACATCCCATACATCTTGAAAATTCCAGATGGGTAGCCGTGTCAGACTATAGCAGCAGAATAAAACAGAAGCCCAGCAACCCCTGAAAGAAACTAATATCTTAAGGGTCTCATGTATAATCACTGGAAAGTAGCATGTAAATCAGTCCAGTTATTTATCGCTCAGCACAGCTAGCTTCAGTGCCATTGTTTCCAAGTGATCAAATATAAATTATTTAATTAATACAATGCCACTTTACAGAGTAGTGGAAGTAAAACAGAAGAGAGGGTCCTATTTCAATAATTTGCAATCTAAATTGAGGCAAAGGAAGGAGAGGAAAAATAGAAGAAAGGATAAAAAGAGATTATTTAGACTTTCTTAACTAAGAACTAGGGCTTTAATAAAGGGTTTGGACTTTTCATGCAAAAAAATTCCAAACACAAAATGCTTTGTGAGCACATCTCTCAATATTGTGCATGCCTCCTGACCGTTTTAAAATTGCAACTTTTATGCAATTTTTATGGTTAGGCTACTATTCCAAAGTAATGCAAATTCATCCATTTGGAGCTATTTTATTTCCTTCTTCTTCCAACAACACTCTTTAAGTATACTCTACAAGAGACAAATTATTATGTAAATTTATTTGCAGTTCAAGATTGCGCAAAATAATTGCTAACAGAAATGTATTATTTAGCCCCAGGCTATCTAACTGCATTCGAATTAAACATTAACTGTTGCTATTTCAGCATTGGCAAGAACCACCAGGCTGATGTCAACATCACTTGGATTTCCATTACCATGGCTTCATGCAAATTTATACATCTACCTTGCTGCTTAGTGGAAGAAAAATTAGTTATTTCTAAAGTAATAAAAGTCTCCAGCTATTTTCCAGCCCAACAGCATGGGGGTGGGGGAGTTCAGATTTTCTTTGTATTTTCATTCAGCGTGTTTTAATTGCCATGATTTATAATTATATTACACATTTTAAGATAGCTGCTTAAGACAGTCACCTTAACACTAAATTAAACAATTGAGGGGATGTATGAAACAAAACAGAAAGCTGTGGGGATTTCCAACACATCAATGACACAAAGTTATTATCCAGTTTAAAGAAATAGGTAATGCTCTGACAGGTCTCCAAATCTCCTACTACCCCAAGTGAGAAAAGGAAGAACTGCCTACACTGCCAACTTAAGCTGTACTCAGGAGGCATTAAATATCAAGAACAAGCTTTTAAGGTTCTGCAAGGAATGTCTTGTGCTTGCTTTCAGCAACATACCTTGCATTTTGGTATACATCTAACATTTATTTATGCAAAATATTTATATCTCACTTCTCTTCAGAAACCAGACTCAAAGGCAACATACATATCAAATCTTAACACAATCTGTCAGAATTAAAGTACAACACAAACACTTGTAATAACAAAGGGAAGCCAGTTCCATAAAACCCAGAGGTAGTCATCAAGTGACTCAAGCCATCAAGTGACCCAAGGCTCCTTTGCACAATTCTGCTTTGCTGAATTTCTATGAATCATAGAGTTGAAAGGGGCCATACATACCATCTAGTCCAATCCCCTGCCCAATGCAGGACCAGCCAAAAGCATCTCTGACAAATATTCTTCCAGCCTCTTCTTGAAAGCTCCCAGTGAAGGGGAGCTAACCACCTCCCTAGGCAGCTGATTCCACCTTTGAACCACTCTGACTGTGACCTTTCTGCATGTAATTTAAACCCATTGCTTCGGGTCCTATCCTCTGCTGCCAACTGGAACAGCTCCTTGGCCTCCTCCAAATGACAGCCTTTCAAATGTTTAAAGAGAGCAATCATATCCCCCCTCAATCTCCTCTTCTCCAAACTAAACATTTCCAAGGCCCTTAGCCTTTCCTTGGAGGTCTCAGTCTCCAGACCCGTGATCATCCTCTTCACTCTCCCAATTTTGTCCACATCCTTTTTGAAGTGAGGCCTCCAGAACAGCACACAATACTCAAGGTGTGGCCTGACCAAACAGTATACAAAGGGGCTATGACCTCCTGCGATTTCGATGCTATGGCCCTTTTAATACAACCCAAGACTGAATTTATCTTTTTTTTCACCGCATCACACTGACTGCTCATATTTAGTTTACAGTCCACTCCTACCCCAAAGTCTCTTTCACATACACTACTCCCCAGAAACGTATCCCCCATCCAGTATTTGTGCTTGACATTTTTGTGGCCCAGATGTAGTACTATGCATTTATCTTTGTTGAATTGCATCCTGTTTGTAACTGCCCACTTCTCCAGAGTATTCAGGTCTTGTTGAATTTTAACTCTATCTTCTTGGGTGTTTGCTACTCCTCCCAATTTGGTATCATCAGCAAATGTAATAAGTAGCCCTTCTACCTCTTCATCCAGATCACTGATAAAAATATTGAAAAATACCGGGCCCAAAACTGAGCCCTGTAGCACCCCACTGGACACCTCCCTCCAATCTGATGAAACGCCATTGACCACCACTCTTTGGGTGCAGTCCTCTAACCAGTTGCCTATCCACCAAACTGTCCTGTACTCCAGTCCACGGTCTTCCAGTTTGCCCATCAGAATGTCTTGGGGAACCTTATCAAAAGGTAAGACTTCTTCCTTACTCACTCTGGCAAACTATTCCAAAGTACTACAGTGACAACCGAGAAGCCATGAGATAGAGCCGAAACAGATCCTACTGTCATTCAGGATAATTACAGACCAGTTCACATGGAATATGGCTTTGCCTGTCCTTGAAGTAAATCCATTGTTATGCTCAATAAAGTACATTTACAATCCTCCCAAACCTGGTTAAGAAAGGGAAGTCTCTATGGTTATCCCCTTGGATTCAGTTACATTTTTCAGCACAAACCATAAATTAACAGTTAATATTTCAAGCAAAACTACCAACTGTGTTTCATTGTTTTATTACAACACTTTACATATTTGGATTAAATCACCCATGAAGACAGACTGCTATAGTTGTTTGCACAATATCAACCTCAGACTTGGCTTCAAAGCCAAGAAAATCACACCTAGCATGCCCAACTCCATAGGGTCCCTGAACATCCAGAGGTGTTGTACAACTGTAGTAGTTTTGAACATGTCACTATCAAAGCGGCTTCTATATTGCATAAGAATAGCTCCTGACTCAAAATCCACAAAATACTACTCGTGAACTACTAACAATTGTAATACTGTAGGATGTTGTAGAATTGAGCTATATCCTTTATTATATCCCATAAAGCCCCAAAAATGCTACTATATCCCACAATTTTTAACTGATGCTGCCCTCTCCCCCAGTGACAAAACTGCCTTTTTGGGGAGGGGGTAGCATTTAGAGTATGGTCATCTTATATCTCCTCATCCCAAACAAAACATTCTTAGATTAACAGACAACAAACTAGTAGTGTGTTGCATTTCTTTTGTACCTGTCACTTGTAGCAATAGCCTCAAATCCCAACCACTCCACTTCTGCGATATGCTAACAGTGTCTAAATATCTAATAGTGAAGTCCTGCCTAACCCCCTGTAGATAATGCTGCGATAGGGCCAAGCACAAAAGTCACAGAAAGTTTTGCAAATCTGTGGGGACTTCCAGTGTGTAGAAACACATACATATATTTTCTTCACGAGTCCCTGTTTGGAGATCCCCCTCCTGCAAAAAAATAGATTATTATAGACTGCACAAATGCACAGAAAAGGTAGGACAGCCACTTCAGGAGCCAGCCTACAGCACTGGCCCTAAACTAGGAGTGTCATGATCCTGGAACTGAGCTGATCTCAAGGACCCCAGCAAGGCAAAGAGCAGAAAGGAGGAGGGGCAGCAACTATCATCCGGAGCAGGTAGTGAAGAATCCATCTCACTACCACTGCTGCATTGTCATGCTCTGGCTGGTATAGGAAAGGAGATACAGGAAGTCAAAGAGGTGCTGAAGGGGAGAAGTTGAGGGCATCAAGGGAGCAGTTAACATGAGAAAGGATAGAGGGGAAGGGAAGAGGGGGGATAGAAACTAACGGCTAAGTGAGGCAGTTAGTATAACAGGTGAAGGAAGATGTGAAGTGTGTGGGAGAAGGTAAAAGGGAAGGACAACAAAGGCTGCGATCACACACACTAATTAGTCCACTTTCAGTCCACTTTCAATGCACTTTCCAACTGGATTTTGCCAGTTCACACATTAAAATCCAGTTGGAAAGTGCATTGAAAGTGGATGGAAAGTGAATAATTAGTGTCTGTCACAGACA
Source organism: Lepidodactylus listeri (assembly GCA_029233225.1). Lineage (NCBI taxonomy): Eukaryota > Metazoa > Chordata > Lepidosauria > Squamata > Gekkonidae > Lepidodactylus > Lepidodactylus listeri. The sequence goes on from JARCFY010000012.1 coordinate 53,953,055, forward strand.
CTGTCATTTTTGTCACTTGTTTGTCCCTATTACTTCAGGGTCCCCCCCCCCCCAAAATGTGTTTTGCTCTCTATAGTAGTCCCAGAGGGAGCAAAACACATGTGGAAAAGGGGGGGGGGGACAATAGGGACAAAAGAGAGACAAAAATTACAGTGTGGAAGGGGCCAATGATAGGAGAGCCAGTTTGGTGTAGTGCACGGACTCTAATCTGGGAGAACCGGGTTTGATTCCCCACTCCTCCATTTGCACCTGCTGGATGACCTTGGGCAAGCCATAGCTCTGGACCAGCTGTTCTCTCAAGGACAGTTGTCTCAGAACTCTCTCAGCCCCACCCACCTCACAGGGTGTCTGTTGTGGGGAAGGGAAAGGAGTTTGTAAGCCGTTCTGAGACCACAAGTGAAGGGTGGGGGTATAAATCCAATCTCTTCTTCTTTTCTTCTTCTTCTTCTAGGAAGGAGGGGAACTGTGGGGAAGGTATGAAAGGGGGGAAGGGGTAAGATTGGTAAAGGGAACATGGAAAAACCAGAATGGTGTAAAGCAACAGAACTCTTTGGGAAACGGGGGGAAAATGAATGCTGTGGGGGGAAAGTGATAGCAGGGAGGACAAACAAAGGGATGAAGAAGAGAAAGAATCAGAAAGGTGAGGTGGATAGAATGCTGAAAGGGAGCTAATGGAACAACAGGCAGAATATGGGGAGAATAGGAAAATACAATGGGGTGCTGGAGGGGGAAGTAAAAAAGAAGCAGAGTTAAATGGAAGGGAAGAAAAAAACGGGGAAAGAAGAGACAGGGAGGAAAGGGGAAAAAACGGGTAGGATGACTAAGGAATCACAGACATATAAAGCAAATGGGAAATGAAGGTGCTGTTTACTTATATTTTTTCCATATTACTCCCTTCCTATCCAATTTTTTTTAGATATTATTCCCTTCCTATCCAATCTAATTTTGGCTTCTACAATTAGAATGACTCCAAATAATACTGATTTCTTTCATTATCTGCATTGTCTTTGGATGCTTTTACCATCCAAAGTGATACAGTTACATAGAATGTGAAACTTGGATTGAGTCATGTGGGTGGGACAAGAGAAATTTCTGTACAACATCTGACATCCACAAAGGCACATAAAAACTCTGTGAGCCATAGCTCACAGACATCCAAACTTTCTTTTTTGAACTGGCCTGTGAGTTTTGTTCCCAATGCAAGTATTTAATTCCATTTCATTATTAATGTATCACTAATCAGATAAGAAAACTATCTGAAAATTAAAGATCTGATTAGTACTTTAAGTGAGCTAAAAACCCTAAATATTAATCAAACTTAAGGATGAGCATTTAGCTATTCTCAAAACTCATAACGAAGCACCTGCAGTTTATAAGAGGTAAAATTATTATTATTAAAGCCTATGAGTTACTGAGTGTCTTGATTAGTCTGAGACTATTTTTTTCTGTTTCCTCTAATCAAGTTAATTATTGCATACAATAACTCCTACAAGGATTACACTGTATTTAACATAGTGAGCCTTATGCACTGCGGTGCTTATTAATTATGACAGTTCCTTGAGAACTTCTGTAGCTAGCTAATATTTCATTCTTTAAGGAGATGTCTACTACTTCAAAATCTGGCTCTGTTCCAATTTGGTTCTAAAATTGTTGGCATTACACCAGCTACAATTAGCTGTGCCTTAGCTTGAGTCTGAAAAGGAAAGCCCATCCTGTCCACATTGACTGTAAAACAAAATTTTGAAAGACTTTCTGCTGTAGAGCTCACCAACTTGCAACGGATTAATTCTGTCTTATCAAAGACCCTTCACCAGCAATGGAAAGTTACCAGCAATGGAAAGGTTTCAGAACCAGAGGCATCAATTACAAAACAAACAATATATTAGAGTCAATGTTGCTGCGACTAATTTCTTTACATTTAATGCACAAGATAAGAATTCAGTCTTAACCTGTTCTTTGCAATATATTACTGAAGTAGTTCGTTCTAATTAGTGGCATCCCAAATTTTTGTAAGACTTAATTTTAACTGGAGTTTTGTGGGCTAAAAGTACATCAGAAGACTCTTTGTCTTAGGCTGCAATCACATGGTCCTTTAGATCCGACATAGGTGCAAATGCCTGATGGATTTAAAGGGAGCAATCTGGGACAGCAACATCTGGGAAGCATCCCGCAGTCATCAGCAACCCGTGCTACTCCGCCACTGAAGCAGAGTTAAAGGACACTGGGGAAAGTTCAGTCCTAGACTTTCCCCTGTCTGATCGCTCAAGCATGCTCTTATGCCATCAGGATTGTCTGTTCATGCCATCACGATTCCGTGCCGTGTTTTCCCCCCCTTTGCAGTATGTGTATCATCGCATATTCCATAGGGGGCCCTCAGTGCAGAGGTGTGATTCCTCATTTACGCACAGGGCAAACAAACAGCAAAAAACCCTACTCACCCACAGTTGTATCTGATCACTCAGTGACAGGCTGAGCCCACAGCTTCAAAGGGATGTGTGATCTTGCAACTGTGTGTCAAATTCCTCCAGAGGAAATAGCCTCTCTTCCCCTCCGCTTCAACTGGCGTGTGTGAGCACAGCCTTAATGTTCCTTTGAATTACTATAGCATATATTTGCTACTTCTGAATGTCATTTTTCAGGCTTCTTTCTTGCAACACTACATAAGAACATAAGAGCAGCCCTCCTGGATCAGACCATCTAGTCCAGCATCCTGTCTCACACAGCGGCCAACCAGTTCTTCTGGATGGCCAACAGCAGGGCATAGAGGCTGAAGCCTTCACCTGATATTGCCTCCTGGCTCTGGGATTCAGAGAATTAGTGCCTCTGAATGTAAAGGTTCCCCTCAGTCATCATGGCTGCTAGCCATTGATAGACTTATCCTCCATGAGTCTATCTAATCCCCTTTTAAAGCTGTTTATTCCTGTGGTCATCACTAGTTCCTCTGGCAGCAAATTCCACATTTTAATCATTATCTGTGTAAAGTAGTACTTCTTTTGGTCTGCCCTGAACCTACCGCCCATCAGCTTCACTGAATGCCCTCAAGTTCTAGTATTCTGGGAAAGGGGGAAAGTTCTCTGTTAACTCTGTCCACCTTATGCATATTCTTATAAACCTCTGTCATGTCCCAGACTCTTCAGCATTTTCTCATAAGGAAACTGCCATCACTGGATAGTCATCATTGGATATCTATTACTATCCTAGAATTGCTGCATTGTACTTGTGGTTTCATTGTCCACCAAAGGTTCATGGCAAGATTCTGGCTCGTCACACATAGTAACACATAGTTAACTGGAGTAGAATGTGGAGGAGATGCACGTTCAAGTATGTAGTCATTAGCCTGTGTATTAAAATAAACCTCCAAAAAGAAATAAGTCTCCTCAAGGGGAAATTTCTCCCTACAGACATGCCTGCAGCCCCCAGTGGGCTTAGAAGGAATATTTCCAACATTAATATGCAAAAATATTTTAACACACACCACAAATTATACAGTAAAAACATGTGCATATTCCCCAAATACATTAGACTGAGGTCCTCAACATGACCAAGATTGGGGAGGGGGGGAGTGTTAAATGGTTTTAAAATGTAGTTTATTAGGTATGTTTTAATTTGCTAGCCACTTTGGCAGCTTTTGTTTGGTCAGAAAGGCAGGATATAAGTTTTGTAAATAAATGAATGAAATAAACTTATATTATCCGTATTAAATTTGATTTGATTTGATAACTTGGAATCTTTCTTGTGGAACGAAGGAACACTGAAGAAGAAGAAAAAGGACAGGTCAACAGTAAGGAACAGATTCTGAATCTGCCATAAAAAGTAAATTTTTTAAAAAACCAGAATTTTTAAATTCTACCCACCCACAAAAACACATGATGGATGGTTGAGCACAGCACACATAACAGACACAAAGAGAACAATCAGTGTCAGAAACCCGAACTCAAAAACTGACTTCCCTTGTCTTCACAAGAGAAGATCTTTATGTTCAGCCAAAAACAGGGTAAATTGGAGTAACTGAAAACTCTTCCCTCAGTCTTGCCCACACTGAGGCTGCCCACATTGAGGCTGCCTCTCTGAGAGCAACAAAACTCCAGAGAGCACTGCAGTGACAGAGGGAACTCTCCCCCCCCCCCCAAAAAAAACCTTATCACCACCTCAAAAATCAGAATACGGACAACATTTCAAAACAATGTTCTGAATAGTCTTGAGATAACTTCATGCCATTGTGATTGACAATAAAGTGTACAAGATGAGACACACGGGTTAAGGGAATATTCCAAAATATTCTCTGATTCCCTATGAGACAGGCTAAGTATTAAAGATGCATAAATGTTTTCAGAAAAGAGTTTTAAAAGCTTGAGGGCCATATGGTATCATCAGATCTGCAATATGAAAGGCACAAACGTTATTTTACTCACACAGTCATTGCATTGGCAGCTGCCTCCCTGCTTAATTAAAGATTTACTTGCAAGTTTCCATCCTCTGGAAAAGACTAGGCCTCAAGATGTATGCAACTGACTTTCAAGCCTCCCTGGCAGTGTTAGTTTCCTGCAACAAGGAACAGGAGTTTAGCTGTTGCTGTCCTTGCACTCCATTGTACTCCCATGCACTTAGCCTGAATGCACTTTCTTCCTGTGTTTATACACAAAAGTATTTTATTCAATAGATTTCTTTTGTTTCACATTTTCCTTTACCCTGTGTGCCTACAGATACACACATCAGTATTCAAATCTATGCTGAGCTGGTCAATAGTGTAGCCCACTGATAATATTTACTGTAAAAATGGCTAATCTGTAAAGAGAAGCAACACCAAAAGACTTAATAGTACCAAACAGAGAGCCAGTTTGGTGTAGTGGTTAAATGCGCAGACTCTAATCTGGGAGAACCAGGTTTGATTCCCCATTCCTCCACTTGCACCTGCTGGATGACCTTGGGCAAGCCATAGTTCTGTACCAGCTATTCTCTCAAGGACAGTTGTCTCAGAGCTCTCTCAGCCCCACCAACCGCACAGGGTGTCTGTTGTGGGGAGGGGAAGGGAAAGGAGTTCATAAGCCGCTCTGAGACTCCCTTGGGTAGTGAAGGGTGGGGTATAAATCCAATCTCGTCTTCATCATCATCCTAAACAGAGTTACACTCTTCTAAGACCATGGACTACACTTAGGATGGCACTGTTGAGGAATGGCCACAGAAGCAAAGCCAAACAGATGTTTCACCTCTTACCCATGCAAGAGCTATTTTAAAACTGGGGTAATAATGGCATACTAAAGCAGCCAAGTAATCAAGGACGGTTTAGGAAGTAGGTTCCCATGCTATCAGACACAACACAGCACAACAACCCATTCTTAAATTATTCAAAGGGAAGCAAAAAACCCTACTGCTCAAAATTATAACACATGTCATGAAAGTGCAGGTAAGCTCCTTAGTATGCATGTTTCCCAGGCATAGATTTGTGTTGTGTTACACTCGTGCTGTGTTACACTCGTCATCATGGGGCATTCTGGTTTGAATATCAAGCTAATCATCTTTGGATGGAATTCCTGCCACCTTGCTCAAACACCAGATCATAAATTAAATACTATTCATCTTGTCCAAAATTTTTCCAACCTGTGAAGACCAAATTCCTTCCAAGATCTAAAGCTGGATGATTCAACTAACAGCAATTTAAACCAGTCATTAGACAGATTCATTAACCAGAATTATTTCAGCATATGTTTTCATGAGTCAGACTTCACATATAAAGATGCTATATTACCAGAATCACAGAAAAAAATATGGGAGAAGCAGAGAGACTCATCTAAACCCTGTTGTTAAATATTCTTACATGAGTTCTTAGTACGTTAAGGGCTGGAAAAGAAGGGGCTGTTACACTAGATTAGTGATGACACAGGTTCCAGCCTCCCATGGGGTGCAGTTACAGAGAGTTTAAGAAAGTCTAATAGAGGGAAGGGCAAAATAAAAATTAACAAAGGGATTACAGTGTGATACAGCATGATAACATGAGAACTACCAATTGATATCTCTAAATGGTTGGTTCAGCTGAACTATTAATCACTATAGTCAATAGCAAACCCAAGTATGTTTAAATTTAATAATCAAAACTATGCCAAACTACAATACTAAAGTTCCTCAGCTTTCAAAATAGTCTTCTACTTCCTTGAAAAGATTCTGATGATTAAAGTGGATGATCTGATTTGCATCCTTTTTAAATCAAACCTCCAGGTAACTTCTTGGGAATCGCAGGGAATCATTTCCATGGGATGTTACTAAATGTGGAAAACCTTTTGCTTGCTTAATCTGAAGCATTCAGACTTGGAAATATAGTTTTGTACCCAATGCCCAAGTGAAATGATTAATTCTTTAAACGATTGTACTGGGTCAAACTGAAGTTAAAACAATGTTGTCCGTATCTTATTATAAAATACGTTTTCTGATATTAAATTCAAAAGTATTTTCACCAGCCGTTATTGCTGTAACTAAGAATTGTTTGAATAGGGTAAACAAAAACAGTGAGACAGGACTATCCTGATGCGTTCTTTGCTGTAATCCAAAATTTTATGAACAAGATGTACTTACTAAAATAACTGAGAGGGACAATTTAAACCACTGATTCAAATAATTTTTCCATGTATTATTTAGGTAAAATAAAAGTTTAGGTAAAAATAAAAGTTTTCCATGTATTATTTAGATATAACCTAAATGAAATTTTGTCCATGTATTTTTTTTAAATATTCCCTAAATAAAACTGCATACTAATTGTTTCTATAATCACAAAAACCATATTAATTTAAAAATGAATAAAGCCTTAGAGGCTTCCTTATATATCTAACAATATTTTTACTGGTTTAGAAAATGATATATATCACACAGCATAATGTTTGGGCATTTGGGTGCACGAGCATTAAGTTATCAAACATTATGTTATGTGATATATATCATTTTCTATTGAGACACTGCCATATATATAATTTCCTCTATGGGTGCATGAGCATTAAGTTATGAAACACAATTTCCGTCACAGCCTATAGCATTGGAATCAACATTAGGTGTTTCGTCTTTCAAGTGTCTCTTTCTGCTTTCATCTATCCTTTCTCCTTTGTCATATAACTAAGCTGCCTCACTCCACAAAAAGTAAATGATCTTAACTAGAAGCAAGGGCTGGTAGTGTTCCTGCGCAGATTAAAATCCTCCATGAAAGGGAACAGCCATTTATGTTTGTAATTACAGTACTGAACAAATTGCAGAGATCAAACTCTAGGCTTAAAATAGGAGTAAAACATCACCCAAATGAATCAGCAGACAATACCTGTGGTGATTTTCCAGTCCTTGACCTCCAATAACAACCCATAATATAAGAACACAATTTATTGTGTTTGATTTATTGTGTTATCTGATTACTGACAAAGATGTTTTGTCTGTGGTTCTTTTTCACACAAAAAAAAGCCCCTTCAGTCCTGAGAATTCTAACTAGCTGAGTGACACCAAAGAGTACAGGCCTAATATAATCATTGTAGTTACTTGATGTAACACTGAACAGGTTTTCCATTTTCCAGTGTGAAGGATTTTACCACAGAAGTAAAGAGATGCCACTTTGCATCTACTGACCATATAAAGAAATGCCCTGTACCCAAGACTTCCCTTCAGAGTCTACTATAAACGGGTCTGCATTCTACCCATGCTCAGAGGTTACTAAGTGCCTTTTTCTGACTAGCAAGCAAAGCAAGGTGGGATGACTTATCTCCCAGATAGCTTTGTTTCTTCTTAGCCAACTGCTGGAGACATGGAGCTGTCTCAGACCTTAGCTTCTTCTTTAATGGCAGTAATGACCGAGTACAGCTAAACAATGGGGGAGAGCTCCATCTAGAGGCATGAACTGTTTCTGAATGCTTGCAACCCCAAGAAATAAGAACATATCCTTACTTTAGTCTTAGGGGAAAGTAAGCACATGGATACAGGATTTGCTGTTACCCTGCTTTTCATTTGAGTTTGCTTGGATCTACTGCATAAATAAGCATGTGTGCATTTATGTGACTCTGTTAATTTGGATGTCACTAGTTGGTAGTTCTGCAAGGATTCCATGCCCAATTTGGGCATGTTCATGCAGTGGAAACTAGGGGAAAGGGGCTGAAGTTGATCCTATCATTCCCTAAGTGTATGTGTGCATCTCTTACTTCCTTCAGTGACTAGAGTGAAAGAGCCAAACAGGAAATGCAATTGCAGAACCTTTTAGTGGCAACACAATAAGAGTGCTAAAGCACTAGCCCTTTAGCAGGAGGTGATATTTTAGGTTAGGAGGCAGCAGCCACTCAGAGAAAATGAAATGGAGGAGCAGCGAAATAGGTGGAGCCTGGCTGGCTGGAGAATCCAGGAAGGCTGAGTAGCTTTTTCTCTCCCACATGCACAAAGGCTAAGCTTGTGAGAGTCATTATGCCACAGACCATATCAGCTGATAGCAGCTTTCAACCGTATACCAGAGAGTTATGGCTGTGTGTAACACTGGTCTTCTAAGTAAATCAGACCCAGTATCCTCAAGGAGTACCAGTTTATACACTTCCTCAGACACTTTCTTTAAAAGTCTGGTCACTGGTGCCCAAGATTATCAGACTGCACTCCTTAAAGAAGATGTAACACATTCCCAGATAACAGACTCACAGATTGTTGTCAATAACAATGAGTTTAGACTTATCCAGCTCCAAAGAATGTACATGCTGAAGGCATGGCCTCCAGTCCCACTGTCTAATTATCTAGGAAGGGAGAGAACGCTCCATCCCTCTGTGCTACAACTAGAAAAACGATGCCTTCTTCACCCCATTCCTTGAGGGGAAGGGCTACTGATCACTGCAAGCCTTCTAAATAGGCAGGCTTTCTCAAGGATGCTGAAATCGAAATCTCCCTCACAACCACATTACCCCAAGAATTAATTCTGGCTGCACTTGCCAGTTTTGTGGACAGTACATTTTACATTCTTATTAGGAGTTCATTCAGAAGACAGCTGTGTTATCTGACTCTAAATGCAAACCAGATCCATTAAATTGTTGCTACCTGCCTTGGTTCTTGGAATGCTCAGGAGAAAGGTGGGCATAGAAATATGTTAACAAACCAACAAAAACAAATAATAAAATGCAAATACTACCAAAGCATTTAAAAGAGAATTTGCAGTTTTACTTATATTCAACATATCATAAACCCTTCAAAATAGCTAACAACAATTAAAAATGACAACAATGTCTGATAATTTAAAAACAAAAAAAAGTGGAGGAATACCTCCAGGACTGAATTGATCTTTGAGGCTTAATAAAGGACTCAAAGACTGAGCCGATTCTGTGCTTTATGGCATAATAAATACAAAATGAAGGTGACATTCTTGGAAGAACACATCATACCAAGCAAGAAATAATAGATGGAAGGCCAAAAAGAATATTAAAAAGGACATATGCATCAAAGTTTCACACTTTCTCTGCGTTCTACACCATCATTGTTACTTGCAAAGGTTAAAAAGACTGCAGCATAAGAGGCAAGGGGAACAAAACGTCTTTGAGATCTTTTTTTCTATGTCCTTTGCAAACTAGGAGAACATTCTGTAAGCTTTCCATCCTGCATACTAGGTCAATAACAATTATTCAAAAATTAGGGGAAATGTCAGTGGAAGAACTACACTGTGATTACTTGACTGACTGGATGTGTGATATATTCATGAATCAAAGCTATTATGTTATTTTAAGATTAATAAAAATCACTATTTTAAACAAAAATTACAATTTAAAAAAAATTTATAGTAAGTATCACCTTTCAAAATGACTTGGTTTAAAATAAAAATTTGGCAGTTTGAAGACCGAACTACAAACTAAGGCACCCCCTCATTCAAATTCACTTCTGTCATGAACTTACCGGGAGCCATCAGCAACTAGCCCCCCTCCATCTTTGCCCCCACTACGTATAATACAGTAATAGTGATACTAGTATATTTTACAAGACTATCAGGATTATAAGGTAAGTGAAATGCTTAAGAGTACTCTGAAATCACCACATATATGCTAAACTGCATTTAATGCAAATATGGAAAATTTTACACCTATAAAACTCAATTCATGACCTTTTGCTTAGCAGACCGAATTAAAATCTGTTTCTCTATGTAAAAGAAGAAAACTGAGAGAAATGTTTGACTTCTGAGGCAAGTATTATAACTATAATAATGTAACAAGTTATGTCTTTACTACTGCAGCAAATTTATGTCCTTATAAACAGAACAGGTTTCCCTCTCACAGAGACACGGTTTTGTCCAGTAACTACCAGCCTTGTTTCTGGAAAGTTCTGGCACTGATCCCTCAGTTCAGTATCCCTAACACTGCACTAGACTGTGGCCCTGTCATGACCCCCGCCAACCAGCTCAGCTACTCAGACTTGGAGTCCTCAGAGGTACACCCCAAGGAGCCAAGGCCACTGGCCAAAGAGGATTAGCAGAACCAGGAAGAGCCTAGCTTGGCCAAGGCACCTGCTGACAATGGTCCAGCAGCACCAGAGGCCATCCTGCCTGAGCCTCCAAGGGAGGCCCCATCACCAGTCCCTGAAATAGTCACCAGAGCTCCACTGGGTAGGACCCAGGCCCATATCCTCCCTAGGGACATTCTGCAAGTACAGCAACAGCAGGGGGCCTGGGGTGAGGTGTCCCAAAGGAGGCAAAGTGTTTGACTGGCTGCATGCAACCCTGTCCCAGATCCTGAGAATGAGAACAATGATCCTGAGAATGAGAACAACAATTCTTTGCATAATCCCAGCCAAACTTAGGTTGAGGTTTGGTAAAAGCTGCACCGCTGGATCAACCAGTCCACTAGGTGCAAGCCTGTGTGTCAGCTCCTCCTCTAGTTCCTTGCCTCCAGTTCCAGCTTCTGGCTGCCAGCACATACTGATGCTCCCAATCCTCATTATCTAGACTGGAAGGCACTGCTTCAAAGGAGACCTGACTCCTTTGATGCAGGACAGGCCTTTGTCTTCAAGTAAATGATCCAGCATAGTAATTCTTTGTACAAAAAGATGAACAGAAACTTCTTAATTTTCCAGTGACCCCCCCCCCCTTACCTCTCAGTAGGAAATTGCCTACCGGTAATGGTGACTGTGTCTGAATGTTTACGATTTGTGAGCCACTGCAGACAATGGGGAAAGCAGAGCACAAATCTTTTAAGAAAACAGGTTAGATTCAGGCTGAATCTTCCATCAGTGGAACAGAACAGAAACAAAGTGGACAGAAGTAGCTCACTGGACAGCAGGTTTAAGCGGGAGCCTTGGGCTTCAGTGATTACTGTGACAGATGTTTCCAGGTGACAACAGTCACGATCATATGTATCTCAGTATGTCTCAGTGGAGTCCAGGCATCTCAGTGGTGCTGCTATGGCACCAATTTGAGGTCCTGTTTCAGTGCCACAGTGCTCCCAATAGAACATTTTTTAAAAACCTCTGAGGAAGATTGCACACGTGGTGAAAAAAGGGTGGGGGGAAAGCGGCAAAGCAGGAAGTGCTAGCGTGCATTTCATACAGCACACCATAGCAATTCAGAAACACCAGGGGGAGTTGAAAATGGGAAGAAAGCAGTTTTCATCAACGCCTCAGGCACACACCAATGGGAGACAACCAGGATTGTATGAAAAGGTAAATAAATTCCACTAGCAGCCAGTTACTAAAATGGGTCTGTCTAAAATGACAGGGGGGAAAGGTAGTAACCAGCTACCGAAACTGAATACATAGGCAGAGTGAAAAGTCTCATCAAGTGGTTGTTTATCCATGCACTGTCTTATGCAAAAGCACTGTTTGCACATAGTCCAGATTTCCACTAGGCAATATATTCCTTTACATGTACCTGGTATTTAAATTTGGCCACAATCTTTAGCATGTTACAAGAGATATGTGGCAATGTGCCATTTGTTATAATGGATGAGCACCTTCTGACAAAGAAATTAAGGCTACTGGGTAATCTTATGCATTGCTCTAGAATCATCAGGCAGCAATTACTGCATGACTGAACTACACATTACCCACAGGTTTGTCTATCTTCTCTTTTTTTTAAAAAAGCAGCCAAGTGGAGAGGGGACTGGAAAAACCAAGGGTTCTTAACCCTTTTTCTGACAGTTGTTTTTCCATTCAAAACCACATATTCTACTGCTGTTTCCCCAGCAAGAGAAAAGGTATCAGGAATGTGTAACTTTCCCTGTAAGCAGAAAAGCAACTTTTTATATAGCTTATGCTGTCACTTTGTCACAAAGACTTAGCTTGTCACTTCAAGAAAATCCCATTTAAGTCCTCATACCACATCATTTTCCATAGATACACAGCGGCAGATGCTAAAAAAGAAGACAAAATTAGTTTAACCATTATACCCTGTCGTTGGCTGTATCTGAAAACAACCCAGGGTCACTCACCTAAAGACTAAAATATTCTCACCTTAAAAGCCTGCAAGGTTTCAGAAAGGCAAGCATACAAAGTGAAAGCAGGATAGCCACTGAAAATCCAGATCAACATTGGCTGCTTCAATAGCAGTAACTGGAAAAACAGACCAGTGATGTCATAATTATAGTCCAATAAGGGAGCATTTTTAATCTCACTACTTTGAGACAAATTAAAATATTTTAAATGAAAACTAGAACAGATAAATCAGTGACCCTTTCTTCTCTAATTAGTGACTAAGTGAACTGATGCAATTATGGGACTGACACAGAAAGCAGTTAAAGTGTATCTCTAATAATTACCATTTACCATGGAAATGGTTACTAGGAATGTCTGATCACACTATACTAGCAGTATAGCAGTGTTTATCATTGCTTGTACTCGCTGTGATGCCTAGCCACATAAACATGATGGCCACAGTCCAACACAGATCAAAGCATACTTAAACTCCTTGAAATTAATAGGATTAGGGGTGCTTCCATCTGTGTTGGGTGCCAAAATGGTCAGAATTTACTGTTAGGTTTGTGGGCAGATGAATCTTTGTGACCTCACTGTTGTGACCAACAGCAAAAAAAATAAGTTGTCTCCTCCTCCTCCTTCACCACTTTGGCTTATATTACTGCATACTTAGTGTTTTCTCTGAAGAAATTGCAATATATTTATTTTTTTACAAATCACTGACCAAATGTATTTTTTAAAATATTAATTTAGCCATTGGATGTGATCTGAAAACCGTTTCTTTAGAAAAAGAGCAAAATTGAACCTAAGTGGCTAGAACTAATGTGTATATTGTTCATCACACTTTCTAGAAAATTTACCTTATTTTCACTTCAGGCACGTTATCTACTGGGGGGGGGAGACTCTTTAAGGTACACTGGATGTATGGTAATGTATAAATTAAGAAGAATCAGTATTTTAGGAAAATGCAGTACAATGATAACATTTTTCTGCTTTCATTTTCTAATATTAGATTATTTTTCTGCAATAGGTTGAAAATTTAACTCTCCAGTAAGAGGTCTACACAGTTACTTAAAACAGAAGTTTGTCTTTCTATTCCGTATTCAGACTCCTTTCATGTTTCACAGAAAGGGAATTGTCACAGCTTGCCAGCTGCACAACATCTCAGCTATACTGTCTTCTCCTTCCTGCCTGCAGGAGGCATGAGCTGAGGGACTTTTGGCCCTTGGCTCAGGGCCTGAGGGCCTGCCATAGCCAGGTAAATGGAACAGGACCATCCCAGGATGTATTTTCATTTCTATTCCTGAGTCCATATTTGAAGCACCCTGCTCACCTGTCTGTATTTGGCATTTAAGACAATCTTAAGTTATGCATAACAGTTTCTTTACTCTCTAATAGTCCTATTGGCTCCCAAGAATAACTTGGGGGGGGGGGGTATGACTAACCCAGGACAGATGAAATGAACACTGCTATTCTTTCTTGCTTTCCTACTCTGAACTGTATTTTTAGATATTTGGCTATAAAAGGTTACTGCTTAAAATGCCTAATGAGTAATAAGGGCTGGTGGTGGTGTGCATTAATGGTCAAATATGGGTACAAGTACCATTTGAGACACTTTTTTAATATAGCTGTCAGCCACAAAGGAGCCAAAACAAATAATGAGCAAATCTCAGTGCTATTTCATCCCCTAACTGAAAGCTAGACATATGGAGTCGAGTGACTTTGGTCACAAGAAAAAATATTTTTAATGTGGAATAGTAAAAAGCCCAGTAGCACCTTTAAGACTAACAAACTTTATTGCAGCATAAGCTTTCGAGGAACACAGCTCTCTTCGTCATATGCATCTGACAAAGAGAGCTGTGTTTCTCGAAAGCTTATACTACAATAAAGTTTGTTAGTCTTAAAGGTGCTGCTGGGCTTTTTACTGTTTTGCAGCAACAGACTAACACAGGCCAAGGACAGACTGGCAAAATGAAGCACAAGGGAAGTAGGGCAAAAAGACTCGGGCTGAGTTGTTGCGGGGCTTTCTGTTCGCACTGCATAGACTGATGTGGGACCATACCAGGGAGGAGGTGGAACAGAAGTGTTCACATTGTGGGGCAGCCCCTGGCGGCACGCAACTTTGGTCCATTTTGCCAACCTGCGTATAGGCGCATGGGCACATAGGCGCATGGGCACAGCAGCCAGATTAGCAGGTTCACATTACTGGCGCCACTTGATGTGCAGCTTATTTGTGTCCACACTGCCAGGAAGCGGGATGAACGTGCACCAAGATGGCTTGACACCGGTTTCACCAGGTACCTTTTTGAAGCGCAATGAAAGCGCTTCAGGACCGGGTGAGTGCGACACGGCAACGCTGGGCAACTGCGGCTGTCTGAATGGGCTCTCTTAATCCGCTTGAAAAGCGGACCTATATCTGGCCAAACTGCCAGTCTGTCCTCAGCTACAGCTAACTGTTCTGGATTTAATGTGGAATGTCTTTGGCTGCGGTCACACACACTAAATAATCCACTTTTAATCCACTTTCAATGCACTTTCCAACTGGATTTTGCTAGTTCACACAGTAAAATCCAGTTGGAAAGTGCACTGAAAGTGGATTGAAAGTAGATTATTTAGTGTGTGTGCCCACAGCCTTTAATTTGACACATTACCGAGAATCCTTAATGTGGCTCCATTCTAACATACTGATAAAACAACAATAAGCCTTGGAAGTCCTCAGGATTGTATGATTTCTCTCTTTATCTTTCTTCCTCTCAATGTGCAGCTCAGACACTAAAGGCTTCCCATTAAATGATATCGTGTCATATCCATTTTGGAGACAAAATCAAACCTATGGAATCCCTCAAGACTAGTCCTGTGGGGATGAACCGTATCTAACTACCAACATATCCAGGGATACACTGCCACAGTGTAGTGCTTCATATTCCCATAGGGGACAAAATATGAAATGATTAATAACACTGAGGTCACTGAGAGAGCTATAGTCAAACTCTCTCAGCGTAAGTCATCAACCAGGGTGGCCAACATATAGTCAAACTCTGAACCAGCCTGAAAAGTTTCAGTCATAAGATTACCTGGAAAGTTTCAGTCATAAGATTACCTGGAATTGGGCCTCTACTACATACTTGCTCACCTTATCCAAGACTGGCAGATGAAACACTGATCTGAAATTTGGAAGGTGAAATGGTTCCATAGGTAAGGGATTTTCTTTAATCATGTTCTAACTGCTGTCTACATCAGGACAGCTGTCCCTTTTAAGAGGCATTTATTACCTAACCAGACTCTCAGAACTGGCTTTCTTCAGTCAAGAAGTATAACAATCGAGTGCACATGTGGTTAGCAACATTTAACACACATGTCCTTTCGAGGCACTGTATTTCTTGCTCTGCTGTCATACATACTGGGAGAGTATGCTACGCATGATTCACATGCTGTCTAAAAAGGACAGCACATATATTTTGCCACTTCATTACCAACTACCTAAATACTAGATTTTTCAGGGGTATACATTCACATGTACTAAAGGTGCAAAATTACAAAATGGCAACTGCTTGTACTGAGATGATTGCACACAGCATGCTGTGATACAGCAGCACCGGGAATGTAGTTTCTGAAAAGAGCCTGCAATAAGATGAGGCTGAAGATGTCTCCAGCACAGACTCTGCATCCACAATGGCATCCAGATCAGAGCAAACATGAGCAGCTTTATTTTATTTATTTATTTGCTTTTATTTGTATCCTGCCCTCCCTGCAGAAGCAGGCTCAGCAAAATCAGCTACACAAACAATCAGCAAAATGCTACACAAACAAGTCAAAGTGAATATTCTGGTTTGTTTGTTTTTCTTTTTTAAATCATCATCTGAAAAAACACTGCCAGATGGCACTGGACTGGAAACAGCAAAGCACGACTTACCTGTCACCATACACCACCAAAAGTATAAGCCTTCAAAGAGAATGTAATTCTGTTTGGTCACATTCACTGCAAATCTTCTGTCATTTGTGGTCTAAGTACCATCCAAGCTGTTTCATTTTCCAAAACTCCTCAGAAAACCTGATACGTTTTGACTAAGCTAAAAACACTATTCTACTTGTGTCATTTCTGTCTTCAAGACTTCAGGAACACCTTTCCTTTTCAATTCTGCTTTTGAGTATGGGCCCTCAACAAAAGGGTCTTCTCCTTACTACAAGCAAATCCCTGAATAAAGAAACATATTAATATTATATAAGAACCACCTTAAAGACACTCTTTACCCCCTGCTTTCCACAAAACATGTCTTATTTTAAATATGGCTAAAATATTACTTTTTCTAACTTCTTACTTCCCCCTCCCCTTATTTTTTTCCACAGCAAATGTTCAGATCTATTCTATGGCAATATAGCTGTAAAAGACACTAGCAAAAACATTTATGAAAGTTCCTTTTGCTACTGACACAGAAGTCTGCTGGTATTGGATCATTTTATATCCAAACATATTTCTAGATCTTCTTCCCCTGGGATACGATTATTGACCAGTGCACTGACTACACAAATGACAAATTGCATTCAGACTTGGATGACTGATTTGAGCATGTGACTAAGTTCCTTAGCGGTCACATATGACCTGCTTAACCCCTTGAAAATGTCCACTCACAAATTCTTTGCTGCAACATTTTACATTATGTTTCCAGCTGGATATTAGGGAAAACATTTTTACAGTAAGAATTGTTCAACAATGGAATCAGCTCACTGGTAGTCTTTCAGCAGTGGCTGGACAAATATTTGTCAGGGATGCTCTAGTCTGATCCTGAACTGAGCAGGGGGTTGGACTAGATGGCCTGTATGTCTCCTTCCAACTTCTATGATACCATTATTTTATATTATGCTTCCATTATTTTTTATATTTATATTTTATATTTATATTATGCTTCCATTATTCCATGCTTATTTTCCAAGATCAAATAGATAGACTGATAAATACATAAGCCCTTATTATAAATGGTAAATAAGAAGCAAAATTCTCACTATATGTGCTTGTAAAAAATATATATACTAGGGGCAAGCAGGCAACAATGCAGCAGGTGCTAGCAAGAGGAAGACAAAGAAGGAAGGAAGCAATTCTCTTCATCTCAACTTCTTTCCCTCTTCCTCTCAGCTACCCCCCCCCCGCACCCTTGCTGTCTTCCCCCACACACACAGAGCCTCTTTGTAGAGGTCGTTGCATTTATTAATTGAGTGGGTGTCGGAGTGCATCTCTCTTCCTTACTTACTCCCGAGTAAACAGGCTGTACAAACACACACACATAGTATTGGGGCTAAAGCTGGGGCCAGCTCACCTATTTCCATTTTGTAGGCACCACAAAAGGGCTTGCAGAGGGGCTCTCCCCCATCGTCGATTTTGAAAGCAAATAAATGCTTCCTCTTGTGGTGAGCCCCACTGTCTGCAGCTCTTCTCTCATCTCCCAAAGCTACAGAAATCCCCAGAGGTTGGTGCAGAGTGGTGGAGCCAGAGACTTGCTGCAAGCCAGCACTTAACTGATTTCCAGAACAAAGTTTGAGCCCAGCTGCACCTTTAAGACCCACGAAGTTTAACTGTAGGTAGCCTTTCATGGGCCTGCACAGTGAACTGACCGCAAGCTTCTGTGCTGGATGTTTTCCTCTCATTTCCCCGCAAGCCCGTTCAATTGCAAAGCTGCTTCCTGTTTGACACCAGCTAATTAGTTATCCTGGCCCACCGCCTCTTGGGACTCCCAAATTGGGAGTTGTAGTTCTAATTCCCTTTGCTATGGTTGCAGTAAAGCCAGCAGAGAACTACAACTCCCAAAGTGCAACACTCTGTGGGTGGGAGTGAGGCAACGCAAGGAGGGAATACAGCCAGTGGGCAAGGATGTTGTTTTGAGCGGCAGTTCTTGCAGCCAACTGATTTTGGTGCCCCATGGAATCTTGCCACTTTATAAACAGCTATATATATATACACACACACACAATGCAATGCAAACATCAACAGCTGTAACCAGCTTCACCCTTGCTAATATGAGACCCTACAACTTTTTTTTCACTCTCCCATTAACATTACACAGTTCTGGACATCAATAGTATTAAATTTCACAAATATTGTAAAAGAAGTTGGTAGATAGTGGACAAAGCTGTGGACCAATTAAATTTTGCTAACATGAGACTATGAACATGGACATGAGATTAATACTTGAGAAGGTCTAGGGAACTTCAGGCAATGGTCTATCATTTACATGCAACTCTTCATGTATGCACACACATGTCACAACTAAGGGTCAGACCAGACCAGACATTAGGAGATCAGTGCAGAAGAGAACAAAAGTACCTGTTATTAGAAAATAGCAGTTCAAGAACATAACTGGAGATCAAACAGCAACTCTGCCAGGGCTGGCTCAAGGTTTCAGGAGATCCCAGGCAGAGAGTGCTGAAGTCTTCCTCTCCTGCCTGATGCCACCCCCCATACACACACACTCATGCCCTATTCTTACCCATCCATCCACCTTTGCATCAACCACATGAGCTCCACCGCCCACGCTTCCCAGACCCATGCAGGCTCTCCTCTTGGCAGTGTTTGGGCAGCATGTTGATGCCTGAATTCCACTAAGGTTGCTATTTGTCTTATTAGAGGAAATACTACAAGCAACATATAATGCCAAGACCACAATCATACAGCCCAGAAAATTTACAACAACTAATGAACTCCAGCCGGGAAAGCCTTAGAAAACATACATGTAACTTATAACCTGCAATGTTTTCCCTAACAGGGCAAACAGCAGCTCCAGAAAGCCTACTGAAATCAAGAAAACAATGCAGGGAGAAAGGTTTAGTCTAGCACCTTTGTTTCACTGTCCCAAATCTGGATTAAGGCCACCACTGATGACATTAGTATATAAAGAACAAATAGAAGACCCATCTTGGCCCTGTGTTTTTAAAGCACATGAACAGAACTGTGATATTGGAAACTATTCTTATAAACATGGGTGAAAATCTCAGAGAGGCAGTATGGTACTACCTCTAGGATACCAACCAGATACAGTAGCTGCCAGGTGTATGTTACAAACTCAGCCCTTTGCAGCAAACAGGAAGTCATAAAAGCAGCTTGCTAGTTAAACCAAAGGTGAAACCTCACTGCAACTGAAGACTACTTAGGCCACAGTTGGGAGGCTCCCTGTGGTACCCTCTTAGAACTCCTGCATAAAATGGACCGAAAAACTGGTAAGAACTCGTAATAAGTTATAAAAAATAAATTAAACACAGGAAGTACAATGCTTTACCTGCCATTTAATTATAACTGTGTAAAGGCTGGATGTGGTATACTTCATACCCAGTGGAAATTCTGATCATTTTTCTTGGAATAGAAGGCCACCTGTGACATACCACAAACTCTTCTGCTAATTCCTCTTAGTTTCAGAAATGGCCTGCCAGGTGTTATGGGGAACCTGCTTCTTTAAGTGCGTAAACACACACATATACATACACAAACAGAGAGAGATCTATATACACACCAAACCCTCAGAAGTCCATGGAATTATTTGTGTGGATCTGATTATCTTGTTATATGTACTTTTAAGACATCAATAATGAAGCACTTATATGTTTAAAAAGACTATACGGACATCAATAATAATTTCCTTCCCCTGCCTCCATCAGCATGTCATGGATAGGGAATTGCATAGACCATTATCATTCCTTTCAGAATGACAGGGTCTGGATACCTGTCAAACTTCTGCAACTTTGCCACTAAGCCACTCAGCAAAAAATACATAGCTACAAGGCAAAGGATAGGAAATGGCCATCAAGCAAGATAAGACTGTTGGGTTTGATGTTGTCAAAATGATCATTTCTTTTCCCGGTCTTCTGTGCTGTTTCCAGGACAACTGAATGAAATAGTCTATAAAGTGTACCAATGTCATTCTTTCATGGTAGTTTCAAAAATTTCAGGATGCAGGTAAGTTTCAGCAATATTATTCAATCCTGCCTAAAAGCTTTACTTAAAGAATGTTATTTCTTATCTGTAGCTATACTAAAATTTTAACTATGCTAAAGTTTTGCAAACATATATCAGGGTTGGTGGTCAGAAGGGAGGCAAATAAGCATGTTGGCAGGTCAGGAATCAGGATACAAGCTAGCTGGCAGGTAGATAATGCTACATGTTCAGACAGGGCTTTTCTGGCAGTCTGCAGTAACTCACCCGCACTGTACTACGAGTTACTCAGACTGGAAAGCCAGGACAGAGACAGAACTCTTATAAGATGAGATGGGACCTTTGTGGTTCCACAGGTCGCCTGGGCCTAATACAGTGCATCCTCTTGCATCTAAAGTGTTGACACTGCAAAGCGGTCATGACCAGGTCAGCAATTTGTCTGCCTGCAAGATGCCCAGGCGGCATAAGAGAGGAAAGTACCTATGTCACCAATTCAAAAATCCAAGCTCCTTGGGTTGGAAATGTCCTGTTTAAAATATATTTATTATACTAAGTAACACCAACATGTGAATATATGAAATCTCAGAGATGCACTTCAGAACTTTGACAATCTTAAATGAACACTAAGGTGACTTACAATGCACACACCAGTTCATAACAAAACGTCAGTTCATAACAAAACATCAGTTCATAACAAAACGTAAGCCAATTTTTGTTAGGTCCTAAAGGACAAATTTTGGGTTTTTAAAACAGTATTTTATTTATTTATTTTTACTGATTTCTACTCCCACCCATTCTGCCCAGACTACTGTAAATTAATACACCAAACAGAAAACAGTCTGTATTGATGTTCACGGGGTGACAAGGGCAGTGGGAACAAGGATGTTGCCAATATTTAATATTGTATATCTAAGTAATCAGGAAGCGCAAGTGTGTGCACATGCATCTGCATGTGTGTGGATCTGAACACTTGTGAAACTCATGCTTATCCATATTCAAATGTAAACATTAACATGTGCCAAATTTGGGGCATTCACCTATAAATAATAAATCTACCCAGAGAATTTTAATATAACACATTTTATCCCAATCTCCATCTTAACATTATATCTTCAGCAACTACAGGCTAATGAAAAAATACCACACTTGAAGGAACTGTGATTTTTGTTATCTTTTACCTCAACTGTAGATAATCTGTTTTCCTCCTCTACATACACACACCCCTCTCTCAAGCACATATGCCCCAGAAATCCGTTTAACTTCTTTCTCAGCAAGAGTGCAATTTTCTTTCAGCAGAATGTTTTGTTCTGGTTCATGGTAAGCTTAATGTGGAAATATACTAGAAAGATTCTGCATAATCGAAGTGTTCACCTATGGTGAGTACCGTCTGTGTGCTTTTAATAACGCATCACATAACATTACCTGTCAAGAATATGAAATTAAATCAGATACTGGGGAAGGAAGGGGAGAGAATGCCTGAAGTTTCAAAACTTGCTGAAGAATCCACACTAATAAACCATGATTATTTATAGTATATCATCTTTTATTACCTTTTCAAATTTGTACTTCAAAACAGCCATTCACTTGATGGAACAAAACTTTCCAGGTGAGTGACTTGCCAGACCCAGCGCTGAACCAGTCATACATACCGATACATGAAATCAGATAGTCTGGAAAAATTTACAGTGAATGTGTAAGTTCATCTAAAAAGGAGTCTGAAAGACACTGAGTTTGTCTAGATGTTACTGAAATTATGGCATTGTTTCCACTGACACTGATGAAGTGTTGACCAAAGAAGAGAAGGTGCACCAAGAAAATTTATATCAGGTTTCAGTCCAGCAAAGTGCTGAAACATGTTCTCAAGTATAAACATATGGCTGCGACATGATTCACGTAATGTGATGAACCCATGGATTATATTTTAGAGGGTGAAGGCTCAGCAGAAGCTCAGGACAATCTCTTCTTCATACTTTCAAGACTTTAGGTAAATCGGGACAACAAAATAAGGGCCATGGCCCTCTTCCAGCATGACTTCCAGATCAAGAAAACACCAAAGACACAGTCTCATCCTCCTCTTGTTCCACACAGGACTACATTATAGCTCTACATCACTCTTTGCACTGCTGCAGCTAACAGATCAGGATGTAATCACTGCAGACTACATTTTACAGCAATTTAACTGCATAAAGCTGAGCTCATCGCGCAGCCATTAGCAATGTTGGAACTCACTCCAGAAATATCAGGTGTTCCTTCTTCTATAGACTGCATCAGTCCTTGGGTACAAGGAAATACACTGGGAGACTTTGGACTGGAATACTTTTCATTACCTTGGATGTAACAGATATTTTACCTACAGAATGACAATGTTCATTTATCAGACATAAGATTTAATTCAAACTTTTGACTACGCATTCAGCTCTTCAGACAAAGGGTTATAGATTTCTCATGTAACTGCTAATATATTTCAGCAGCGGTCAATCTGAGGCTCTCTCTGAAAATGATGTGACAGCCTCTTATGCAGCAATCCCACATATTAAAGGGCAAACTTGATTATCGGGGATCATCAGCATCAGAGAATCTCTTCTTGTTCGTCAAAAATGTCCAGGAAGAAAAAGGCATTTATTTCTTCCACTTCACACAGCAAAGTTTGAAGTCTTCTGCCAGCCTAAAGACATTTCCTTTAAGTAGCTCCTCTGCCAGAGTCACTAGAATAGAGGAATCATAGGACATATGTCATTCTGTGTTAAGGAATGGATGAACATCTGGAAGGGGAACTTCAGACATAAAGGTGCACAACTTCAGACAAAGGTGTACAGAGAACAGGAAGTGAGAGCCACATGTACACTTCTGTTGCCCATTTTATATTACCACTGATTGCTCACATTTATATTATGCCCAGAGCCTTTGAAGATTAATAAGTTTGTTTAAGCAGTAGCTACATACACATGTTCTCCCACATGTTTTTTTTCTTCCTCTTGGTATTGCTGTTGAGTTTCTCCTCTATCAAAGTCTTCCTTCAGTCTTCATATTATTGATATGTTTTCTGTTGGTGTTCATTTTGTTGATTATATTGATGTAAAAACTGGAAGTCAAATTATTTGACTCATCACACCATGCTGCTAAGCATAAGGAACATGATACTCTTTTCCAAAAAAATCCTCCCTTGTAACCTGGGAACAGGTACTGTAGTTTGCTCTAATAACAATCAAACAGCTAACCTTGCAAACAGATGCACTTAAAAATGGCCTGGTGAATTACTGACATTGGATAGCCATAACCTTCAAAGTCATACACATCAGCCAAAGAGAATTATGCTCAAAGGAGGAAGAAATTGCAACCCCGTCTTATTACAGGCACTTACAGCAATATATTTAAGTCCTCCCTGTCATATGTGAACATAAACCAAACCAGTTATTGAAGAGGCTACTGGGAAGCATGAACAAATACAGCTGATAAAAATTGGACATAGGAAGCCAATAGTTTTTTAAAAACCCTCAAATGTTGGA
Source organism: Lepidodactylus listeri (assembly GCA_029233225.1). NCBI lineage: Eukaryota > Metazoa > Chordata > Lepidosauria > Squamata > Gekkonidae > Lepidodactylus > Lepidodactylus listeri. Next base: position 53,976,860 of record JARCFY010000012.1, read on the forward strand.
ATCAAATACTATACCTCTCGATAGACCAAAATATATCATTCACATACTGTCCCGGTCGGGGACGACCAGGCCTTCTCCCCCCCCCCCCCACCGAAGCGGCCCCGCACTCACCTGGCCTGGTACGAGGTACAGACGACAACACGAAAAGCATCTGGCCAATGCCCAAGACAGTCAAAAGCGACGGTACAACAAGGGAGCGACCAGGTCTTGGTGTCATGGGCCGTGATGGCTACAGCCAGAAGTGATCCGTGGCAAGGACCCTTCGTGATAACCCGCATCCTGGGGCCCCTGTCATATGAGGTCCAATGTGGCCCACACACCCGACGGCGGAAACATATCCATATAAATGATCTTAAAGCGTGGCAGTCCCGGGCTGCGGGCCCCCACATCGGGTTACTAGCCAAGCAACCCAGGGAATTACCAGACAGGGCGCTGCCCTGGCGAGCAACCCCGTTGCCTGACCCAGGCCCAGAACCAGTCTTTGACGAAGCCGTCACCCATCTTCAACGGCAAGACCTCCGGCGGGTCCTAGCGGCATGCCCAAAGGTGTTTTCCACCACCCCCGGGTGCACCCAGCTGACAATGCATCGGATCCCCACAACCCCCAGCAAGGTGGCCCAGTCTCATTGGCGGCCCATACCACCGAAGTTGCAAGATACAATCGCCCGGGAGGTCAAAGAAAGGTTGCGGTTGGACGTCATTGAGCCGTCCCAAAGTGCCTGGAGGAGCCCAGTGGTCCTAGTACCCAAGCCCGGACCATGCATTTCTGTGTCAACTATAGAGAAGTAAACAAACTGGTGCAGTTTGACGCATACCCCATGCCTAGGGCGAACCTGCTCATTGACCAGTTGGGTGCAGCTCGCTTCCTATTGGCCTTGGACCTGACCAAAGGCTACTGGCAGGTGCTGATGCACCCCCTGGACTACGAGAAAACTGCCTTTGCCACCCCCCATGGACTCTATCAGTTCAAAAAAATGAGCTGAAATACCTTGGCCAACTCGTGGGCAGTGGCCAGTTCCACCCTCTACCAGATAAGATAGATGCCTTAGTGGACCACGCACGTCCCTGCACAAAGTGTCAGCTTTGGACATTCCTGGGGTTCATCCCCAACTTTGTTTCCACCACCGCCCCCTCACGGACTTATTGAGAAAAGCCAGTCCTAACCAACTCCCCTGGGGGGGGCTCGAGGACCAAGCCTTCCAGAGCCTCCGGTTAAGCTTATCTTGAGAACCCGTGCTACATAACCCCGACTTTACCCGTCCCTTTACACTTCACACAGTAGCTTCCGGGACCAGGTTAGGGGCCATGCTGGCGCAGAAAGAACAAGGCGCTGTCCGCCCAGTGCTCTTTAACAGCCGAAAACTTGAACCAGCTGAACGTCACTACTCCACTGTGGAAAAAGAGGCTTTGGCCATCAAGTGGGCCGTGGGCGCCCTGCAGTATTACTTAATGAACAACTCCTTCCAACTGGTGGTGGACCATGCACCCCTTCTCTGGCTCGCCCACATGAAGGACTCCAACCCGCGAATCTTGCGATGGTATTTATCCCTTCTTCCTTTCTCCTTCACAGTGCAGCACCAGACTGGAGCGGACCACTGTGTGGCAGATTATCTCTCTGCCTCTTCGAGGATGACCCACAAGCTGCAGGCTCAAGGGGGGAGGTGTGTCCTGGTCAGGGACGACCGGCCTTCTTCCCCTTCCCCCCCGCACTCACCCAGCCCAGTACGAGGCACAGACGACAACACGACAAGCACCCGGGAAGCTGAAGACCCGAGTGGACCGCCCCAAGAGGAACAATGGCCGCAGCGGGTGCCAACTCTGCCACTGCACCTCCCGGCCCGTACCGGGCCCGGGAATGCCTGTGGGCGCCACGCAGCGGCGCGGCCGCCAGAGACAGAGCAGGCGAGACACCTGGGAGCAATGCAGTCAAGCCCCACAGGCACACAGCCCTCGCCAGCAACCGGAGGGCCAGCAACCGGGGGAGGTCGGTGAAGATGGCGGAGCCTACTCCTTGGGATGCAGGAGCAACGCCGGGAGGACCCAAAAGTGGGGTGGAGCCGGGCCCAAACACCAAGTCGGCGTCTCTCCTTCTAAAGGGGGCGGGGCTCAAGAGGGAGGAGTTGGCTGGGATGCCCGAGTGGGGAGGGGGGAGTGGGGAGGGGGATAAAAGGAGGCCGGGGAGGAAGAGCCGGGAGGTGTTTATGGCAACTGGAGAGAGAGACGCCAGAAGCAGAACACCGACGGAGGCAGAGGAGTGACAGGGGGTGCCCACCCCCTGCCAATCTGAGGCCCTTCCTCACCCCTTTTTCCCCACAACACTCCTCAGAGCCACCCGTCGCTGATTGACACCACAGCCACGGGAGGGGACCCCGAAGGGAAGAAGGCGGAGCACGACACATACTTATGACTGAAAATATGTTAACAAGAAATTTCAGCTTAATAAAGCTTGTTGCATTATTTTTTAACAAAGCCTCTGTTTTAAATCTATTCCATATGTGGAATACTGGAGATGAGAAGAGAGTCAATATATTGCTTATAGAATTCTAGTATAAACCTTACTTCACCAGTATTTTAATAGAATTTGCCAGAAAAAAATATATGTAGCTATCAACTGAAGAATGCCAAACTATGAAAAATAGTTAAAACAAAGAAAGAATACATTTGGCTTTACAGACTTGCACAACTAGGTAGACTGGTCATGGTACAAGACTTCTAATCATACCAATCAAGAACCACGCTAATGATAAATTTAGAAATATAGCCTTAACTGTCAGGGTAAACTCAGATATAAAAGTTCTCCAGTTACATGAAGCAATTAGTTGTGTGCATGATACAAACAGTCAATGAACAATGCTCATACATTTAGGTCTACCAGGGCAAGACAGCAAAGCTGCAATGAGCAATGGAGGACTCATAGGTTGAAATGTGATGTCATAAATTTGCCTCCATAACTTGGGGACTTCAAAGGAGTAGACTCATTACTGCCCAGAAGCCATCCATACTAGGTGTCTGCAGGAAGAAAGACACCAGTGTATCATACGTGGACTGGTTCATGCTGGTTCCTTTGATACATCATCAAAGAGAAAACACTGTGTTCAACACACAATATATGCAATAAAATTTAATTAAAATAAAATGTGACTAGTATATAAATACCTAAAGGATATAGGCAAAAAATCACATACAGGCAATCACATACAAATTCCAAAATTATATAAAGCGAACAATCCGAAAATGTCCTTATCTAAATAGCTAGTTCCTATATAGAAATAATCCGAATATTATTGCTTTTTAACCATCCCAATATTGTAGGCCAGACAATCCAATGAATGATGTATACATTATATTGAGTGATTCTTGAGAAAGAAGGCTGGAAATGAGTTATCAACCGGGAAGTTGTCTGATCGCTTGAATTACTTGACTTGAATTGTCTATCCTACATATTGGGACTGTTGAATTGTCTTTTCTATACAGCAAGCTCTAAAAAGCAATAATATTTGGATTATTTCTACATAGGAACTAGCTATTTAGATAAGGACATTTTCGGATTGTTCCCTTTATATAATTTTGGATTTTATATATACATTTTATTTTAATTAAATATTATTGCATATATTGTATGTTGTACACAGTGTTTTCTCTTTGATTTTGTATTTGTTCCATTGTGGTTCCCTCCCTTTTTTTGATCCTTGATACACCACCTGCTCTACCGCCAGCCTCATGCCCTCTCTGCAAAACACATGCGGAGACTACCAATAAAAGAATATTTAGTATAGGATTGTGTGCTCTTGAAATACAAGATTATTATAAATTATGACATTGTGTGACATTTTTGTAATTAAAGTTCCTATCTTTTAGGCACACTACCAACTCATTATAGATCTCACAACAGGAACAAACACCAATGCATTTTTCTTTCTTTTTAGTGTTTGTAAATGCTCTAGCTGATTGAGAAATTTAAAAGGAAACCCAGTGGCAACACACTTTCTACACAAAAACATATTACAAGCAGTTTTATTAGCACTGTTCTGACAGTTTGTATTTCATATGTGTTTCAAAGAATAGTTAATTAATGCACCCTACACAGCTCTGTCAATTCCTTTCAGGGACTTATGAAAACCAGACTACACATATTCAACAGAAGATGGATGAAGTTAACACGTTTCCCACTCATGCATCAGAAACAGGGTTTTTTTTAAAAAAAAAATGAAGCTATTCATAAAACCAAAAATATTCACTTCTTCAAATGTAAATTAGAGTACTATATCAGTTACACACATTTCTCAGAAGCAAGAGGAAAGAAAATGAAAAATCTGAGAACTGAACTACTTAACAGAGCTTGAAACACAAACCATGAAAGATAAATAAGACAGCAAGTAATAAAAGCGTAAAACTTAAAAATCGTGGTGACAATTTACACAAAAAACCCCTCTTTCATTGACAAAATACATGAAAAGTTATTCATTTCTATCATTATAGAAATTTTCACAAAGATTCAGTGTGTGACTTTGGGCCAATTACACTCTCTCCGCCTGACCTATTGCCACAGATGGTTGTGGGATAAAAATGTGGGAAGGAAGAACCATGTGCCCTGAGCTTGTTTGAGGAAGAGTGGGACAAAAGTTGGTAGGGAAACAACCTGCTAACATAAAGGGGGTGGGGGGGAATGGGACCAGAGTAATGAAGCAATTGGATATGTGGAATACATTTTTGGAATACAGAATTAGTAATACGCCAATCACACATTTTGTGCAAAATGCCTGTGTAACGAAAACAAACACCACGTTTACCATCAGAATTTATCAGTAGCCCTCATTATTCTGACGCAAGGTATTAAACATTCATGCATTTTGAATCACCATTGGATTATACACCACCTGCATAAACTCTTGATTACTTTATCATTGGATTATGCACCACCTGCATGAACTGCATTTGCAGACTATAAAAAGCCTGCTTTCTGTGAACACGTTTTAGTCAATATAAGGAAAAGTTGACTCTCTCCAACTGGGAAGTCTGCCCTAGGCTTTCTTTTTAAACCTTACTAACAAGCATTCAGATATTAACAAAACAACAACAATAAAAAGACATTTTAATTTATGTCATAATTATGTAATTACTGTGTCATTATTTACTGTTAGCAAGACTTCTACCTCAACTTTCTGCCCTCACAGTGCTGCCAAGGTGGCTAACAAATTAAAAAATACAAATAATGATTTCCTCTTAAAAGCCATTAAAAACAACACACAAATACATCCTTAAAACAAGTTAAAACCAGGAGTTAAAATAAGTACAAAATATAAAAACAACAGTTTAAACAGGGAAGAAGGGATCCCTGAGGGAGTACCAAGTAGGGATGGGCACAAACCAGTTTACAGATTAAAGTTTGTGACAAATTTTGGCCAGTTCATGGCTTACAAAGTGAAGTTCGTGGCAGGTCAACCAGCACAAACTTTCCACAAACTTTCAAGTTGTTTGTGGCAATTTATGAATGGTTACATTTCCAGATAGTCTCCACTTAATCTAAATGTTTACGAAACTTCAGCAAGGGGGTGAAACTTGGAGGACATGCAGAGGAGCATCCAGGAGAGGTTTCCTGCAAATTTGATGTCTCTGGCTTGCACAGGAGCCATTCTATACACTTCTGAACCTGCACCTGTCATAATGCCACCTATAATTTCCCCAGAAAGCACTTTCCTGGGGGTATCTTCTTTAAAGGGCTTTAACTCGTACCCCATATATCCAATCCTCACCAAACTTGGAGATCAGGTCAAGGAAAGTCAGCTAGAGACTCCCTACGAGTTTGGTGTCTCTAGCATGCCAGGGGGCCATTCTACTGAGACATGAACATCACAAACCATACTAGTTTATTTAGCCCCTAAAAGTTCACGGTGGTTCATGGTTCATGAACCGGGCACACCATGAACCACGAACTCAATTGCATTTTCCCAGTTCATGCATATCCTTTGTGCCAAGCGAAACAAAGAAGTCTTTATCCACTGATGGAATACAGCAACAAAAGGGGTCAAGTGAATCTCCCTGGGGAGGGAGTTCCAGTGCTTGGGTGCCACTACAGAGAAAGCCCTCTCCTGCATTGCCAACCATCTTATCTCAGAAGGCAGAGACGCCCACAGCAGGTTGTCTAAAGATGACAGGAGAGGTCAGGTAAGTTCACAAGGGAGTACACGATCCTTCAGGTATGTTGGTCCCAAACAATATAGGGCTTTAAATGTCAGCACAACCACCTTGAAGTGTGCCCAGAAACAAACTGGAAGCCACCGTAGCTAGAACAAGACTAGAGTGATATGGTCCTAAAGATCCACTCCAGCCAACATCCCAGCTGAAGCATTCTGCATCAATTGAACTTTCTAGCCCCTTTTCAAGGCCAGCCCCATGCAGAAAACACATTGCAGAAAACACATTGCAGTAATTTAATCTGGATGTCACCTGGGCATGCACCACAGTAGTCAGTTCTTTCCGGTGTAGAAAAGACTGCAGCTGGCTAACTAGTTGAACCTGATAAAAGGCACTGGGGTCTAAGAGCGCCCCCAAACTACAGACCCGTTCCTTCAAAAGGAGTGCACCCCCTGATTATGTTAAAAAATAAGATACAATAAATCTTCCCCAAATGTGTATCTATGTATGTTCAGTTATTGATTGCCCTTTATATGTGAAATTTAAAAAAAAATTGAAACCCTAAAAGGAGTGCACCCCCATACACAATGGGTGACACCTTCCATTCTGGGTCAGACTTTCTGCTCACCAGTCTTATTGGGATTAAGCTTCAGTTTATTAGCCCATACTCCAAAACTACTTCCAGGTTCAGGGGTACAGCCTCCCTAGGATAAGCCAGAAGTGCAAGATAGAGCTGAGTGTCATGTGCATACTGATGACAACCCTGCCCAAATCTTCAGATAACCCCACCCAGCAGTTTCATGTAGATGTTATAAAGCTCCTAGCGGGCCTGTGGAGGAAGCAAAGCGAGAAGGGGTTTGAAGTTTAAACTTCTGTTTAGAGTTGCATGGCAGTGGCAGCACGATCTTTCCACTGTATTCTATGTGGCCCTTCTCTTTTCGCTCCCCCCCACCTGACTTGGTAGGCCAGCTGGGGGAGGGGAGGGGAGGCTTTTGAAGATGCCCCCCTTTTGTTTCCCTTTCTGACACACTTCTGGTGATGTCAGGAGGCGTGGCATATGCTAATAAGTATGTTAATGAACTTCTGCAGCTCTTTTTCTACAAAATGACTCCTGGGGTTAAGTATTTGCAAATGTGTCCACATTTGACTCTTAGATATAAGATTATGTCCTCATTATCAAACATGGAAAAATAACAGAATTCTTCAGATCTGTTAATCCAGCGCCTGGCTGTTTGGCTTAGAATCCACAGAGGCCAGAAAAAGGTGAGGAAAGTGACTCAGCTGATAAGCAACCAACAGGGAGGTTCTTTAAAATAAACTAGACCAAGCATGCCATCAAAGTGGATGACAACACCTTTCCAAAGTGTTCACTCTATTCACGTATCTGGTTCACTGGACTGATTCTATTTAAGCAGTAACTCCTGATAGGATTATTTGTTTTTGTTCCCTGATGCTGTTCAATGGGCGCAAATGCAAACATATTTTTTCCCTAGACCACAGGCAGCACTGCAGACTAGGAGAGAAGCTAAAGGGGTGATTTTTGTTAATTACCCCCTCATACTGCCAACCTGACTGCCCCCTTTCAGAAATTCCTTCTATCGGCAGAGATTCGCTGAGAGATCCAAGCCAGTATCTTCATAATAATGAGTATACAGTGCAATCAGCAACACAGAAAAAGAGATGCCTGGAAATGGAGCAGCATGATCGTGACTTGGGGGGGGGGGGGGTAGCACAGCAGATTTCCAAGAGGGAAACAGCAGCAGGTGAACAGTTGAACAGCCTCAATGTTATAATCCAAATCCAAATATTAATAGTTGCTCTAAATAGTTGCCTTTCAAAAACGCCAAAAACATCTGGAGACACAATCACGCATCTGCACATATCTCATACAGTTGAGTCCTAAGAAAGAAGGAAAATCCACACATTACTATCACAGAGCAGGCTGCGGACTTGGCTACAGCCGTATCCTCATCCAGTTTCTACGTATCTATTACAAAGATGGCACTTCATCCCTACTAAGCATGGTACCCAGTGTTATCCTATTATTAATTGTTGCCCTGCTATTATTTCTGCACATTCTAACTCCCAATTGTTACCCAAAGGCCCTCCACTCCTGCAGAAAGAGGCATGCTCACCAGACCTCCATGCAGGCAGAAGAACGGAAGGATTCCATCCTGCATGACAGCTCCAATTTTAAGCATTCTTCAAATCAGCCAGACCCCACAATCATAGCAATACAGAAGTCTCTAGTCTACCTGCCTCAGAAGACAGAGGCTCTCTTGATTAATATTACTGAGGGGAACTGATCTTAATCAAATAACCTGTCTGCTCTACCTGAGCCATATATCAAAACCCACTGATCCCCCTGAGCGTTCACTCCTGAACTGCTGCAGTTGTCAGTTCACTCTAAATTCTCCCCTTTCCACTCAGCATTCTCCCTTTTTTGAATGGATGTTGCTACAGCTCTATACCCTTAAAACCTGGCAACAGTGGACTGGTACATTACTCAAAGCAGGGCAGCCACCGGTCATTCACAGGGACCTACACATGTGGGGACGATTATGCATGTAGACCCTGACACAGGTATCCTTTAGATAATTCTATTTGCTTTTTTTGGCTGTCTTGCCAAATATCTCCTCTGTAGTCTGCCTACTAAAAGAGCATGTTATCTGTCTAAAATATAGCAGGACTTTTTAATAAATGTATTTTTAAATTCAACATAGTGGTGCTACCTGCAGCCTTTTTACAGGCTACAGGGAAAGTGGATGGTGCAACTTTGAGTCTTTTCTACCAAGACTGCCAAACAAGCTAACACATAGCCAAGCACCAGTCATATTTTCTCAGCAGAACATCCCTCACTTTTAATGAAACTTATCTAAATATGCTTAGATCTGAAACACTGATGTATTAGTTTGAGTAAAATCAGGGCTATTTTGGGGCAGGAACGCACAGGAATGGAGTTTTGGCTGGCTTCCAAGTTGGCCACACCTACAGCCTCCTCCCCCTGGGTTATCCAGGCACCCCGCAAACCTGGGGAAGCCAATCCAATCCAGGAAGGGAAGGCAGTTTAAACTGCCTCCCCTCTTCGGGTTTCCCAGGTGCCCTGCAAGCCACAGGGCACCTGAGAATGCCAATCCTGGGAGAGGGCTGTGCTGTCAGGGGTGTGGCCTAATATGCTAATGAGTTTCTGTAGTTGGGTGTGGCCTATTATGCTAATGAGTTCCTGTTGGGCTTTTTCTACGAAAAAAGCCCTGGGTAAAATATTTTTACGTTATGGTAACAGCCTACTTAAAAATAAGCTTCCCTGTTGTAATGAAACGTTTGATTTTGGGGGGAAGGCCAACTGGGCTAACCCAAAGGTCAGCTGGGCTGGGTTGGTTTGTTTGTTTTCACTGCTGCATATGAAGAAAGCTTCCAATCTCCAGAACACACATTTATTCTTTTACGTACATTAACATCTAAGGCAGAACTGTTATTTGTAAGCTGACACAACAGCGAAAAGGAAAATTCTAGCAGAATAAAGGTTTACATCCAAATGTTGTGAGGTCTTTTCCTTCTGTTGCTCAGAACAACACTGAGTGAAGTCCAGGCCAAATACATCTGGAAAGCAGTAGTGGTTGCCAGGACTCCGATCAATTATTATAGCAATGCGATGAAACAAATTCAGTGCCTAGGCAGGCAGTCCAAGCTTAGTTAATGGACAAGATGATTCATTGTTACAACACAACAAGTCTAAATGGAAATACAAAAACTCTGAGACTGTGAGTATAATTCTAAGACTGGAAACTTCCAGATGTGAGAATAAATCGTCACTGAGCCAGAGGTACTCAAAACATTAAATAACAGCACTCCATCAAAAATTTGGACAATGAGCTCATTCCTAGAACACTTCCAGAGAAATCATTTCACCACAAAGATGCAGCCCTTATCAGTGGAGAAATTTCTTCCTACCCTTTCAAAACCTGGAAAGCCAGTTTGGTGTAGTGGCTAAGACCAGCAGACTCTAATCTGGAGAACCAGGTTTGATTCCCTGCTCCTCCACAGGAAGCCAGCTGGATGACCTTGGGTAAGTCACAGTTCTCTCAGAGCTCTCTCAGCCCCACCTACTCCTTCAGGTAGTGAAGAGCAGGTTATAACACCAACTCCTTCAAAACTCCATGATGCATTACTACCATTATGATTACAGATAGCCAAACCATGAGCCACAGGTATATGGATCCCTAAAGGGTATTACATGGCTTTGGCTGAAAAAAAGGAAAGAGATAACTTGACATCACATATAAAACATTCCCAGTCTGTACACACCCTGGCACACCAACTGTGTGCATTCCCATGGCTGCAAACCTAAGGACACTTTCCTGGGAATAACCCTGTTGAATAAAAAGGGACTTACTTCTGATTAGACCTCCTTCGGCCACGTTTTATCAAACAGGGAATAAGGCCCTGTTGTTACAGAACAAGATCCTTCCATGTGCAGGCACATAAAGGATAAAACCCATCCATAACTTTTTGCAGAGAATTTTGCAGAGAAATGGCCAAAAAAGAGCTTGCAGTTTTACATAGCCTCTTAATACACTGTCATGGATATCATTTGTGCTTTAGCCCTGGTGCAGTGGACATTATGCCTGATCCATCCTTAAACATTTATGTGTTGACACAGCAATAAAATTGATAATGCTAACAAAATAAACAAAATAATTTAGTCAGCACTAAAATGAAATTAATTGTAAAACGAACACATGAAGATGTCTTATCCTGAGTCAAGTCTATCAAGGCCAGTAATGTCTGCTTTCACTGGTACAGCTTTCCAGGATCTCGAGTCTTTTGCATCACTTACTATCTGATCTGGTGAATTAGAGATGCTGGGGTTTGAACCTGGGGTCTTCTGCACACAAAGCAGGGGCTCTGCCACTGAGCCACAATCTTTCCACCTGCAGCAGCAATAGGACTCAAAATGTCATCTTTTCCTGAGCAGATGATGAGAGAACCATGTATGGATAAATCACATTTTTTTATTTTAGTTAGTTACCTGCATTGGGTTCAGTTATATGGGAGAAAAGTGGCCTACAGATGTTTCACATAAATAAAGTTAATGGTAGTTAATATTTTATGGGGGGGGGGAAAACACCCATCCCTTTATGTGGGCACAAAATGTGCAAGAGCCAAGTATCAGTTTGAAAGAGCAAAGCTACTGAACCAGCTACTTGAATGCAGTGAGTAACAAAAAAAACCCCTCTAGTCACTGAATTCATGCTGTTTAATTTCAGAATCAATGAAGCAAATTAATATTGGAGGAGAATCCAGAAATAGTTTTGTGTTTGTTGTCAAAGTAATGGAGGCAGAATGCAGACATACAAAAAGAAGGAATATAATTTCCCAGCTGATTAATATTTCTCAGGCCTGTTTTCTTCTGCTCTGTGAACGAAACAATACTACCCACCCTTAGCAAATCTTACAGATTCTATTTCTGTCTCCATTCATACAGCAAGAAGACAAAACTCCAATTCTGCCTAAAATTCAAAGTATTACTAGATTAACCATTACTGAATATGGTTTTTAAAATATTATAAGATAGACACACACGTCTCACCTTTTTTGTCATCCCTGTGGGCTTTTTCTTTAGCAAGAATGTTTTAAATAAAGTGACTGTACTGATAAAGGGAACAGCTGGAATTCTTAATCAAGCCCTAACTTTTATTTGTAGATGCCACACTTAGAAAGTGAAGTGTTTTTTTGAAGTTGAGGATTAAATAGAGTACTTGGGCTAAAATTCCAATAATTTTATATGCACGTTCTTTGAGTTCACTGGGCAACACAAAAGCATTAATCAGATTCAGTACTTATCCTGAGATTATCACCTATGATTACTGTTGCTTCCATAGACAATCCACAGCCTTCCTATCAAGGAGATCAATGCAGTAATTAAACAATTATGCTTAAGAGTAGATGACAGGCCTAACCACCAAACAAACAAACACTGTGACATGAATGACTAGAACATTTTATATTTTTAAATCAAATTTACAAGATTACAAGGAACAGTTCATTATAATCTCAATAAAAGTTTACAACATTACAAAGAAAGTCCATCATACTTAATGAGCACCTGGATATAAGCTCATTTCATCCCCATCTTCCTCAAAAATAGTCCTACTATATGGAAAGGTATCAGCCTCTTGATATAGTTAAACGTTTGTTAAGAGCAAACCAATGCTTAACTTCTTTATTTTCTGCATTTTATCCTGGAAGAAACCCATGATATTTTCAATGAAAAGCAACATGAAGCTGAATGGAATAATCTTATTTTTTAAAAGATTTTGATAAATTAATTATTTAATTATTAAGAACTTGTTAGAACTTACTTCTGGTTCCATTGCAAGTGTTTGTATTAGGAGCAAGCTAGTCTTGTCGCTCAGGTGCTAGAAATCTCCTATATTATGCTGGCTAAGATGCTCTCCATGAAACACTGTTAAATTTTATGTAGTAGCAAACCAGTCCCCTTTTATTTCTACCTGGCTAAGAAGCCTTCAATTTTGAATGTGGCTGGCAAAATGCTCTCTACAACAAGCTGGACTCCAGGCTTTATAAAGAAACTATTCTAATTAATTTAATGCAGTTGAATATCTCTTTCTTAAAGCTATAACATATTAATAAGATTGTTAAAGGGCTGAACGCCTATATAATATTTCCACTTTTTAAATTCATTTGTAATTAAAGTAGTATCTTAAAGAGATGAACTGGGCTCAATTTTTTACACTTTGACTTAATTATTACATTTTAAAATAGATGCAAAATCATCATCTGCAATGTGAGAATTAAACCAATTGCCCAATCTTCCTCAGGAGTAGTCATACTGTATGGAAAAGTGTCAGCCTCTTGATACAGTTCAATGTTTATTAGGAGCAAACCAATGCTTAACTACTTCTTTATTTTCTGCATTTTATCCTGGAAGAAATCCATAGTATTTAATGAAAAACAACACAAAGCAGAATGGAATATTGCTATTTTTAAAAAAGATTTTGATGAATTCTTAACTTATTTAATTATTAAGAATTTGTTAGAACTTACTTCTGGTTCCACTGCAAGTGTTTCTGCAGTCTTTCTCAGGTGTTAGAAGCCTCCTGTATTGTGCTGGCTAAAATGCTCTCCATGAAACACTGTTAAATTTTTTGTAATTTTTTGTAGTAGCAAACCAGTCCCGTTTTATTTCCACCTGGCTAAGATTGAACTGTATCAAGAGGCTGATACCTTTCCATACAATAGGACTAATCCTGAGGAAGATGGGGATGAAATGAGCTTATATCTGGGTGCTCATTCAGTATGATGGACTTTCCTTGTAATGTTGTAAACTTTTATTGAGAGTATAATGAACTGTTCCTTGTAATCTTGTAAGTTTGATTTAAAAATATAAAATGTTCTAGTCATTCATGTCACAGTATTTGTTTTTCTGCTGTATTCTCCATATGGATACCTGTGACCCCTTCTTGGTTTTTTCTAGCCTAACCACCAAACAGAAAGTTTTTTGAGCAAAGACTAAAACTTGGGTGCCCTATAGCTGATGTGAACCTCAACTACAGCATAGTTCCAGAATCTACAGTTAATGTTTTCTATAATGAAAATGTATTCATAAAAGAGAAAACGGCTTTCTTATCAAAGACAGTCAAACATAAAAAGAAGTAAATCAGTTGTGCAATACCTTATTTAACCCAAGATGAAACACAGTTTGCTGTTAACAATTGTAAGACACAACAATTAATATTTGTAGTAGGCTGCATGAAACCAACCAAACGATACATACTATTTCATATAATTTCCAGAGGCACATCTGATATGTTTCAAAGTCTCTGTAATACCACAACCCTATGCATACTGCCTGAGAAGTTAAGTCCCATTACACTCTGGAACACAAATAGATAAAATGAGACTATGCCATCAGCTCAATTCCAGAATGAAGTCTACACAAGACCACTGTCTTCAACTCATGAGTTGTAACATTTCAGGTGGGTTACAAAGACCCACGGCTGGCTTACTTGCTTCCATAAAACTGCCATTTTGGGCTGCTTCTGGGGCCCATTCTGCATCTAGAATTCACTCTATTGTTTTACCAAACCCACACTGGAACAGAAAAAGATGTGGGTCAAAACCAGTGTTCCCTCTAAACTGAGTTAGTGTGAGTTAGCTCACAGTTTTTTAGCCTCCAGCTCACACATTTTTGTCTTAGCTCAGGAAGGATGGCTCCAGAGCAAACTAATTTATGCAGTAGCTAAATCACCTGCTCACAACTTTAATGCCAGTAGATCACGAAGTAGGATTCTTGCTCACAAGATTCCACAGCTTAGAGGAAACATTGTTCAAAACCACATTCAAATACCCCAGGCCAACACCGTACTGACTGCAGTCACCCCTGAACAGCCTTAAATCTATGCAGACAGTACCATGAAACCAAGAGATCAAAGGAAGTGAAACTGGCATGCAGTGTGGAGGCCACCATAAAATCCGACTAAGAAAGTGAAAGTGGCATGCAATGTAGGGGGGAATTTCTAGTTTAGCATGTGTGAGAGAGCCAGTTTGGTGTAGTGGTTAAGTGTGCGGACTCTAATATGGGAGAACCGGGTTTGATTCCCCACTCCTCCACATGCAGCTGCTGGTGTGACCTTGGGTCAGTTGCAGTTCTGTTCTCTCACGAGCAGTTCTCAAAAGAGCTCTCTCAGCCCCACCTACCTCACAGTGTGTCTGTTGTGGGAAGGGGAAGGAAAAGGCAATTGTAAGCCACTCTAAGGGTGCGATCACACGGGCATTTAAACCCGGGTCTCTTTCAAGCGCGATGGCTCAAACGGAAGGTACTTGTTTTTCCTGGTGGTTGGAAAAGCGGGCTCGAGTGCGGGGGGGGGGCGGCTTCGAGACGGGAGACAGATGCGGCCCGTCTAGTCAGCCCCTTTAATTGCGATGGGGAACAGCTGCGAGGCCCGCAATAAACGTCCGTGTGATCGCACCCAATATCCAATCTCCTCTTCTTCTTTTCAGTCCCTATAGCACTTCAGTGCAGTTGCCAAGCACCTCTTCAAATGATCCCAGACCCATTCTTCTACAATTACCAGGTTTCTCCCATAACAGCAGGAGGGATACCCAGTAAAGCTGTCACAAAAAAGACGCCTTCTGGTATGGATCTATTTCCAACTGTAATAGTAAGTGGCATCCCTCCCACAACTTTCCCACCCAGCTGCTAATGTTTGGTAAACATTTCAGAACAACAGCAGAGACAAAAGTTGCTGGAAGGATAAAGATTTGGGGGAAAGGAACCCACCCACCCCACCCCCAAAAAAACACTGTGCTGAGAAGAAGGGGTCAATGGGCTTTGTTTCATATGGTTGTGATGTAGCTTGCCCTTTTTGGTAGCAACCCAGGCAGGCAACTCCCAGTTTGGCATCTAACAGGCTCCTTGCTGACACCTACTTAAACCGCGTCATACCTCTCGTGGGAGGCTGCCTGCATTTCATCTGCACAGGAAGAGAAGATATAGTAAGCCATCCATATGAGCGTTTTCTCATGTGGCCTCTGTAGCTTTTTAAATACATGGGCACAATTCTTCAGTTGTGCAAAAAAAGTCTCTTTTGGATGACCGGGGACGCTGCAACTGAATGTGCAGCTATATTGATGGACTGAGATTATGGAGGACTAAAATTATTGTGGAGAGATAAATGGATAGACAGCTTAATAACAAAAGGCAAAAACAGAAGAAAAGACTAATGATATCATCACCACAAATGATGGTGATGTACCCAACTCGTCGATTCATTTTTCAGGGTGAGCGTAAAGTGTAACCCAGTGTAGATGAGAACTAGATAATGGATGGATTCATGAGAGCTTCTACCTTGTCTCTGAGGTTCAGGACCTCTCACATAATTTAATATTTAGGATCACTGATGTGAAGAAATAACCCCTAACACTCTTTAAAAGTTAAAGAAACACTCATCCATGAGCTATAGTGTGGCATCCCAAGGTCTTTGACAATACATGCAAAAAAATACATGCCAAAAAGTACACGTTTTTGAATGTTCCCAACAGCATAACTAAAGGTGACTTCATTTGCACCTTGTTTACCACATGAAGTTCTGCGAGACCAGTGGCTAAAATCAGCCTTGGATTAACCGTTAAGAAAAAGATGCTCATGCTCAGGGCACCAAGGGAAGGTGGGTACCACAGAGGGGGGTTTTGCTTATATTTCTTACAGCTATTTAGGGTTAAATAAATATAATAATAAAGTTTATATTTAATATAGTTGTGGATCTGACCTGGAAGAAAACTGAAATTGTAATCTCTTATTTCACTTTCAGCACTTATTGAGTCTTAATGACTTGTCAGTTAAGCAATGGAAGAGCCGAGGGGCACCATTGTTGGACTGTGCTTAGGGCATCAGTTGGCCTTAATCCGGCCCTGGATAAAATGATGGTCTTGGACTTATAAAAGCTAGACTGAAATCCACATTTAGCTATGAATCTCATTAGACAGCCTTGGTTATATTATCTCTTGACTTAAGTTACCTCACAGACTGGCTGTCAAATCACCTTTCTGTGCACCTTGTGGAAAGAAATGAAACAAAAACTTCCATGTGCAGGAGCACTTGTTTGTAAATACAAAGTACTTCTTTTGGCTTCAGGTCTCACGCCACACCATCTCACATCTGAACATGTAACACACAGACCCATGCATCCTAGAGACCCATGCAGGATGAAAACACACAGTAAGTTTGAAGGCAGAGTTATCAAGGGGGTGGGGGAATGCCTCTTCTCCTCAAGGATAACAACTAGAACACTCTGTCACTAAGAGAGACTGAAGTGTTCAACTTGGTTTTCCCTCTGGTTCAACTTATTTGTTTTGTTCGTAGGACAGCCCTTCATGTGCAGTTCCTTCTCTGGAGTGATCGCTTAGTGCTCAATCCATTCATATGTCTTTCACAAAGTGACAATGCAATGAGAAAACTGCAGTTACTGAAAGTAGGAGGCAGGTGTAGGAGTAGGATTAGGCACTGTTGTAAATTCTTCTTTTAAATAGCCAGATCCTCAGCCTGACAGCAGCATTCCATTAAGTTTCACAGCAATTACTACCTTTAATAAACTCAGTGCCAGCAGCATTATGTTCCCCCTCACAGCTGCACGATCATCCCCAAAGGTTATCATTTTATATCCTTGCTTGAGGAAGACTTCAGTCTTACCTCCTCTCCTCCCTTTTCTTTTTCAACCCACCCCCCAGTAATTTCCTGGAAAAAAACACACCTGGCAACGAATGGCAAAAATCCTTTTAAAATCGGGACACACACTGAACTGCATCTCCTTAATTTTAATTACCCCCCTTGTGGTTACAGTGGTTCAACAGCAGGTTTATGTACAAACCTACTTGGTTTAGGTACAAGTAAAGAACAGCCTTCAAAAAAGGTGTCATACCACTTTAAAGATGTCATAAACAGATGCCATACCACTTTAACTATCATAAAGGACAGGAAAGCTTCATAGTAAAATAATGTATGCAGTTAATAATACATCCTCTTATTAACTGTGGCTCATCTACTGGCAAACTGGATTGCAAAAGAGGATCTTCTTGTATCAGTCGCCTCTCCTCTCCCCTCTTACCATGAAATCAAGTTCTGCAAAATTGGTAGCTGCGCTCAGCTAAGCCAGTCAAAAACACATCTGTCTTCTGCCCACAGAAAAGCAAGGCAAGGGTTGATGTTGCTTTTAAATGCTTTCGAAGCATTTAAGCCCCTGAACATGCAAGCCAGTAAAGTTTGGAGTGCTCCGTCTAGATTATTGAAGTTCCTAAGTGCTTTTACAAATCACTGGCTGTTTATCTTCCCCACTGCTCATCAGGTTTTTGCCCTAATACCCATTTCAGTGCCAGGACCCTGTCAGGAACGCTTGAGGTTAAAAAGAATGCCTTAGTGCATGCACAAAGTGTATTTGCTCCAGGAGTCAGAGCCGAAACGTCTAGTTCAGAATGAGAGTTTTCCAAAAAAAGCTCGAGTACCAACACCTCCTCATTTAGAAACATTCCAAGTGAAGAGCACTTTTTAAAGCATGTCTTATCACATAAGGGCTCGTGAGCCTTATCCCTTCTATCCAGATTTGGCAGGAAGAGATAAATAGCAATCATGGCCAAAAGCAGCAAACAGGCAGAGGGCTACCGGGTCTCGGGGGGGGGGGGGGGGGGGGGGGGGGGGGGGGGGGGAGACAACAAAACTGGAGCGCAAGATCAGACTTGCCAGGGCAATCCGTTGTCTCCGGCTTCCCCGACACGTCGAAGGTGTGAGGGGTGTGGAGTTCACTCTCTGGCTTGCCAAAGTCCCGGCCCCACGGGACCCCACGAAGCTCCGCGTGCAGAGAGAGCGCTGCCTGCGCCCCGGGCGCCAACCCAGCCGAAAGGGGAACTTGGATGCAGCGAGCGCAGCGCCCCCTCCCCCAGGCCTTTGCGCTTCTTTTTGCGCTGCTCCAACCACCGCTTTGCGGCTTCCCTGCCCTTCTCGCCTTTGAGCAAGGAAAGAGTCCGGGCTGAGAAGGAGGCGGCGGTGGCCAAACGCTCAGAGGACTCTAACGGGGGGGGGGGGGGGGGGAAGCTCCCCAAACTTACCGCTCTTGGGCTGGGCTTGGGCTCCGAGCAGCTTCTCTCTCCGGCCACCGGCTGAGCTCTTCATCCTGCGCGAGAGGCTGTCGCCCGCGCGCCCACTGAGCCGTCCTCAGCCAGCCATGCGCCGAGCGGGGGGGGGGGGGGGGGGACGCACGCGCCGGGGAGGGAAAAAAGGCGAAGCCGCTCGGAGAGGCGAGCGCCGGGCGGGTGGGAAAAAGCGTCCCCGGCGGAGGACTCCCCCCTCTGCGCGCCCGCCTCCCCGAAGCGAAATGTCAAGCGGCGGCGGGACCGCTTCCCACTCTGGCTGCCGGGCGTTCATTAGTCTCTTGCCCCGTCAGAAAAAGAGCCTCCCCGCCCCCGCCGCCTCGTGCGAGGGACGGTGGCGGAAGAGTCTTAGCGCCCCGCCACTTGCTGCCTCCGGCCTTTGGCTCCCATTGGCGGCGAGGAGAGCGCGAGGAACAAAGCGACACCTCCTGAGACTGGGGAGACTCGCTTGAGTCGAGGGGGAAGAGGGAGGGAGAGGCGGGGAGAAAGAGTCCAAGGCAAATAAAAAATAAAAACCCAATTTTGGGGGGAGGGAGAAGGAGAAAGCAAAAGGACAAAGGGAAGCTCCGGGCCAGCCATGGATCGGCCTCGGAACAAGCAGACAGGTCCACACGCGCGCACGACCCCCTGGGTCCCAGGAGCTTGCGCCTGATTGAGTAGATGCAGGATGCCTTTCCCCATGATCCGTTTATTGCACAATGTCAATACTAGTTGTTGGGCTTTGGAGCGGAGTTTCCAGCTCTGGACTGGGAAATACCTGGGGTTTGGGGGGATGGAGCCTGGGGAGGGGAGGGACCTCAGTCCGGTATAATGCCACATTCCATTGTCCAAAGCAGCCATTTTTCTGCAGGGAAATCTGGACATCAGTTGTAATAGTGGGAGATCTCCAGCTGCCACCTGGAGGTTGGCAACCTTACATCTGGATGGATGGGGAGGGCAGGGGCAGCATTTTATGTTCACACATAGTTCTTCCGCTACATTTCCCATGCAGTAAAGATAGGGCTGAGACTTACAGTGCAACCCTAAGAACACTTTCCTGGCCCTATTGAATAGTTCTGAGGGGGCTTTCAAGTAGTCCTGTTTAGGATTGCTCCTTTGTGATGCCCCATCCATACATGACAACTCATGGAGAATTTATGTGAGTTCATATGCATGGGCTATATTCATCCACTTGTGCATACACAAGCCCCACTTCTGTCTTATCAAGTATTGTTCATATGGCTATCACTTTAAGCAGAAGTTAGAACCAAAAATTTTTTTAAAGACCTTATTCGGTATTATTGCACCTATGAATTTTGCCACTGAGAGGGTGAAACCATCATTTGTATCCAATAGTAACCATGACACCTAGGCTTGCACATTTAGCAATTCTGTATTTTTAAGTAAAGGGGTGACTAAATTAGTCCTCACCTCATTGAATATAGGGCACTTCATAATCATATGTTCAATTGTTTCGATTTTATCATAAGTATCTGCATGTTCTATTAGAGTATGATACTCTACCTGCTCCCCAAAACCGCCAAGGGAGGAAGGTTCGTTCCTTCCAAAGTAAAAGCTCTTCTTAATTTTGGGACTGTGAATTGAGAAAATATTTTGGCAGTTGCTTCAGAAGAAGAAGAAGAAGAGATTGGATTTATACCCCGCCCTCCACTCCCCAAGGGAGTCTCAGAGCGGTTTACAAACTCCTTTTCCCTTCCCCTCCCCACAACAGACACCCTGTGAGGTAGGTGGGGCTAAGAGAGCTCTTTCCCAAGCTGTTCTTGAGGGAACAGCTGGTACAGAGCTATGGCTTGCCCAAGGTCATCCAGCCAGGTGCAAATGGAGGAGTGGGGAATCAAACCCGGTTTTCCCAGATTAGAGTCCGCGCACTTAACCACAACACCAAACTGGCTCTCAGGAGGGCAATTCCCAAATGGAGTTTTGAACATATACTGTGTGCCCTAATAGCAGAGGTCTGTTGGGGCCGGATCGAGGCGGAGCAAAGCTCCGCCAGCTCAGGACTGGCCAGTAGGGCAGCCACGGGCTGAATCAGATTATCTAATCTGATTCAGCTCGCCACCGAATTGCTGCCGAAATTTGGTGGCAACTTTAAAAGCCACTGGAGGGGAGGGGGTTTGAGGGAGATGCTCCAAACTTGCAGGGTAGCTGCCGGGGCCTCTCCTCGAAATACCCACCAAGTTTCAAGAATATTGGACCAGGGGGTCCAATTCTACAGGCCCCCAAACAGGTTGCCCCCATTCCCTCCATTGTTCTCTATGGTAGGAAAAAAGTTAACATTTTTTCCCACCATAGAGAACAATGGAGGGGATGGGACAATCTGTTTGGGGGCCCATAGAATTGGACCCCGTGGTCCAATCTTCTTGAAACTTGGTGGGTATTTTGAGGAGAGGCCCCGGCAGCTACCTTGCAAGTTTGGAGCCTCTCCCTCAAACCCCCTTTCCTCCAGCCCCTCATATACCCTATGAGTTTTTGCCATTGATTTCAATGGCCCATAGGATATAATGGGGCTGACACTGACATTCCCTTTCTGACACACTTCTGGTGATGTCAGGGGATGTGGCATATGCTAATGAGTTATGCTAATGAGTTATGCTAATGAGCTCCTGCACCTCTTTTTCTACGAAAGGACCCCTGCCTAATTGATGTAACATCCAACTTCCTTACACACTATTTTGTCTTATAATGTCTTTAGTTTCTGTATTCTTAATTGAATCATTTGTTATTCCTAAGCATTTCATTTTCTTTTCCAATAGTTGATCCCATTGGCTATAATGCTTATCTGCCTGGATAAGCCCAAGTAGAGTAGATCCTCCCTCAGATTTTAAAAGCTTTACAGAAGAGAAATGCTTTAATCCAAGCCCTAGCTTCCATCGATAATTTGCCTAGTTCCGCTCTCAGTACTCTGTCAGAGACACAGCTAGGAGTAGTCAATAAACATCGGAAGAAGTCGTCCTGGATGGAATCCAAAGCCCCACTTGCAATTTCTCCCGTTCCTTTTTTGGCAGGCACAGACATGCACTTGCATCCACACCTCATCATCCTTGGGGCTTTGATGCCAGGCTGTGTGAATTGTCAAGCCTAACTATGTCTAAATGGTAAATGATGATTCATCCCCCAGTCAAAGCTCCTTAGATCACTGAGTGGGATGTGGTTGCTCAGTGTGGTCACAGGCAGTAATTGTTCCCCATCTGGTCAGCCCATTCAGACCAGCTTCATGCCACTTGGGGAAAAATCCTGAATGAAGAGCAGTATCCAGTAAACGACACCCAGCAATTCAAGGCTGCTTCCCCCCCCCCCCCCGGGTTTTGAAACAGTTAACATTAACACCCTAGGCCTGAGATAATAGCAAACTTTAAAAGTTTGCCTATTTATTTACATTATTTATAGTCCACCTTTCTCACTGAGACTCAAAGTGGACTACACAGTTAAAACTAAAGTCTAAAATTTGCCCTCCTAAGAAGTCTGCAGACTCAAAGCCTTATTTTTGATTTTGTGCAGTTTACCAATGCTGGAGTTTCTTTTAAAAGGTCTTT
Organism: Lepidodactylus listeri; assembly: GCA_029233225.1. Lineage (NCBI taxonomy): Eukaryota > Metazoa > Chordata > Lepidosauria > Squamata > Gekkonidae > Lepidodactylus > Lepidodactylus listeri. Next base: position 53,999,191 of record JARCFY010000012.1, read on the forward strand.
TAGAATCTATGGTTTTTTCGGCTTCTATATCTTCTAGTGCTGATTTTAAACAGCAAAATCTCAGACTGGCAACCACAGATATCTTGAAGGAATGCAAAGCAAATTTAGAAAGGTGGGTGTAAAGGCATAATCCCCTCCCCCTTGAAATGTGCAGTTAACTGCACAATCCTAAAAACACTTCCCTGGGGATAAGCTCCCTTGATTAGACCTGATTAGAAGGATTTTGAATAGACCTGCATAACAGTCTGCCTGGTGATACCTGGAATATCTAACCATCCGTTACTCTTTATGATGCATCCCAATGAGAAATTTCTTGGTTGCATCCAAGTCAGTTTGTTTCTGATCTCTTTATATTGATTAAAAAATGTATATCCCTTTCGCAGCATGGGGCTAGCCCTCATAGTGTTCACAGGTGTAAATGACAAATATTTAGAGGTGACATCCTGAGCTGTCTGAGCCCACCCCACCACTGCTTGAATTAGTCCCCTGGACTAGTCAGTGCAAATAACTGAACATTCCCAGGTGAAAACCTTTCTCCCCATCCTATTGTCATTAAAACAGTACACTTTAAGCCATCTGGGAAACAATGAAAAACGCTAAAATGGTTTTTCATCACATCGCTAGCTGATAAGATCCCTTCATCAACACCTAGGGAGAGAGAAAGAGAAGTACAGCATGATAGTGAGTAGAATGTTGGAGTAGGATCCTGGGTGATGCAGCGCAGGATCAAACCCCTGTTCTACAGTGGAAGCTTGCTGGGTGACTTTAGGCCAGTCACACACCCTCACTGATTCTTACTTGACCTTCAGAGCAATCAATTGTGACATTTTAAGACAGGCAAGGGAGCAAAACTGAGCTTTAAATATGATAGTGCAGCTCTGAGTAAAATTCAGAACTACTCTTGCTTCATAATTGTAAACTGAGTGCTAGCATTATGTAAGCTACACAATTTTCAAATTATTCCTACTAATGTGCTTATACCTTAGTGTCAAATTATAGTAATTATAGTAATTACTGCATTAGCATTAAAAAGATGTTCTATAGTTTATGTTAAAACAATGTGCTGCTCAGAGTCCACAGTGCGGTCTTTTGAGTGAGCACTGGGGGAAAGTTTCTTATTAGCATGTTTGAAATCTGGCATAATAATATACTCATATCTTACACCAAGAAAAAAAATCTTACTGTCAGTGCACCAATATTGCTATTTTTGTGAAACTGTTCAGTAGGGATAACTATTTTCCTCTTCTCTTCCTTTGAAGTTCCAGAATTCCTCTCTGTGCTACATTCCACTTTTCTTTATTTTCAGTTTGACTGTGACCAAAATTATATGTATATTGTAAAGCACAGGGAAATTGAATCACAAGTATAAACCAGCTTTCTATATGGCTATTGATCCATTCAGAAATCTGGCACAAATGCATTTAAATATGACTTTTTTTCACATGTGCACCCAAGCAACAGGCGAGGGTCCAGAATTGCTTTAAATAGCATGTGTAAATTCAGCCTTGGAGAATTTCAAAAATAAGTTCTGGAATTGAAAAGTGAAGCTTGTCATTATTTTCAGTTTATTTGCATCTTCTTTTTCTCGCTCTTCCCAAAGCACATAAAACACTACAAAAAAGCAGTCTTGATACAATCATATACAATCACATTGATTCTTTTTTTTGTATTCGACTGATATTCACATGTGCTCCTATGACTTGGTTACACCCCCTTCCCAAAAAACGGTTCTTGATACAAATGTGCATACAAGGACATCAACCTGGGAAGAAGTTTGGATAATTTTAGAAGGGGAATCCTTTCAACTCAAAGATGCAGTTGTCTTGAGAGAGAAAAAGCATAGTCACAATCCGTCTTTGTGGCATCGTGTCCTTAAAACATATTTGGTGTATCAGAAATAGCTTCTTCGAAACGCCGTTATCATTTAAAAATGAATAGCTGAAGCAGAAAAAAATTGTACAGCAGCCTTCGATTATTCCTTAGCACTTGTTATAAAAGATGATTACATACTGAGCTTCAAATTAAATCTGTTTTTAGGACGTATAAGCAGTAAACTTTTGGTAGATTTGCCATTTTGATCTAAGAAAGACCAAAGCAGTCCCTATTGCAAAAAGATTTTTTTAAACAGCTAATCTGTTTGTTACAAGAGTTTGCTTGTAGAAAACATTGTACTGGGTTTCACTTTCACTTTCTTTTACAGAACCTTAAAAAATGTGAATAACCTTCAATGTTTGCTGATGTTTTGTTTTTTTCTTTAATTGCAGAACATATAACTCCTGTCATTGTGTATGTGCTTAATTTTTTTCCCCAGCCATGAAGCAAATGGTATTTGAAGGTCAAGAGTCTTTGAGCTTTCTATCCTGTCTCCATTTCATTATGTCCATTAATCAGATTTGCAATTAAAGAACAAAAAGTTCTCTTGTTGCTTTTATATTTAATTAGCTTACTTAAAGTGTAACAGCTACATCAGCTCTGCGTCTAATCTCAGTTATCTTTGTATTATTGGTCAAGATGTTATATATGAGTTTGGGTTTACAATTTCTCTGTGCTTGGGACCGCTTGTTTTTTTATACAAATGGGATCTATAAAATAATCTTCACTGCACACTGAGGACATGTTGCGGGATCATCTGGATGCATTCAGCATTCCCAGAGTTTGTACACCTCCATGGTCAAAGTCATGTGCAGTCATAAGAATGGACATTAATGAATAAAGAAACGTGCATGTTCCTAAATCTTAACTACAATTTTGCCATATGTTCACCCATTTTTTGATTTTGTGAGTGGAAATTATTTTTCAGAGTCCAGAAATATATTATTTTAAAAACACCCTATGTTGTACTGTTTCTTGATCTTTTTTTAACCACTGCTAGCCTCTTCTGCTGCTTCAGAGGTGTTTTTCTTATAACAACTGCATCATCTCCCCCGGAATACTCCAAGGGAAGCCAGATTTGGTTTTATGATTACATCACTGAGGATAAATGAAGCCAATTTACACTTAGGGTGATGCTTCTTGTATGGTTGATTCTAGTCAACTGAAAGTTGTGTAGTAAACAGGATTCTGTCTGTACAGTTTTAAACTGGCCAGCACCTTCACTCAGTCAGCCAAAAGATTTAGGGTATTGGCGGAGAACAAATCAGAGCATGGACTACCCACAAGATACAGGAACTCAGGTGGCAGTCAAAGTCCTGAAAGACCAGAATCCCCTCTGTAACAGCTATGCAGGCTGGAGCACAAGTAGCAGCAGCAAACCTGAGCTAAGGAGTCTCATAGCATCTGCTTGTACCACCCTTCCTGTTGCTTGAGTGGGACCTCTGATCCAGTCAAAGATTAAAGCTCAGCAGCATCCTAAGAGGTCAACTGGGTGACTAGATATCCTAAACACCCTTGTGTGGATTCATCCTTTTGCTCTGCATGGACCTACTATCTTCTGCATTCTTGGGATCCTGGGGAGCTGTGAAAATTCCAGACATATACAAGTCTAATCAGGAGACTTCTGACTGCTCAACAGAGTCCTAGATAAACTCTCCTTCTGAGCCTGGGACCTCCTACCTGGCATAGACTGTGGGGATATCCTTCCCCTGAGGAGAAAATTCCATCTCCCTCTGCTGGGCAAGACAGATCCTGATACTGTCATGCTAATATTTATCCTGTCTGGTTTGGTTACAAGTTGACACCTCCAAACACAAAGCAAGCAGCCCTCAAGAAGCATGACTGTTACTCTTAACAGGTGAACACTCTTCTTCCTTTTTGATGCAAACTCTGCCAAAATCACCAAAAGGCATTTTATGATGCTGCTGAAAATACTTTGATTCTGCCTTAACCTCTTATTTAAGGCCCAATCTAGCTGATTCCAAGTTTGCAAATATAACTTGGTTTTTCATGATTTGATGAATGCCTCACTGTAGATGATGCCTCATTTCCCAGCCATTCTGTTCTCTGAAGCATTATCTTATTTGGCTTATTTTCTAAAAGACAACATAACAAAAACAAAATGGCACACTTCAAGGTATTTGTTGGCACATTTATGTTTGCTGTGAACAGAATCCTACTGTAAACAGAAATGTTTCCCTACTTTTTCATTAATTAGCTGCATGCTCCAAACACATTCTCTAGTTCCTCTAACTGCCAGAAACAAAAGAGGTTTGGGGGGGGGGGGGGCATGTTCCATGCAAAAAAAAAAAGCCTTCTGCAAACCAGAAGCAAGACTTTAGCCATTTGTAGTTAAATGTGAAGGACAAACTTCCACCTTTCAGTGTTGTATATGGCAGAGAGGAAGAAAGAGAAAACAAGAAAGTGAGAACTTATAATGCTGAACCTACTGCCTCAGCTGTATTATGTGATAACAATATCAGCCCCGGCTGGCATCAAGCCAGTTTTCAACAGCGAGTAATGCAAGTGTCAGGACACAAATTAGAGCTGTAGCTTCCACTCCAAGATTATAAAAAGAAGCCAGGGCCAGAGTCAGTCAAGTTGGTTCATGTCTTTCCATCCATCCACATGTATTTCATATTGTCCTGAGAGGCCGCCGCTTGTTAATTTTTTCACTTGACAGTATTTGATACTGAAAGTATTTGGTATGTATTATTCTCTGGTCACATTGCTGCTCGTGTAAAATAGACAAGAGACTCACAAAGAAATGGGTAAGTGAAACAGGACAGCAGAAAATCTTAAAAGAGTTTCCTTAAGACATTCTGGGGAATTGGAGGGTCTCATTACTTTTTGGAAAGGAAGGATTAAGATCTATACCTCCAAGTAGGTGATTTGTAATCCTATGCAGATTTACTCCAGTCTAAACCCATTGAAGTCAAGTCAGTCTAGGGGGCTGGGGTTTTTAGACCTAGCTGTTGGTGCCCCTCCTCAGAAGGACCCCCAAGTTTCAAAAAGATTGGATCAGAGCATCCAGTTCTATGGGCCTCCAAAGAAGGCATCCCCGTCCTCCATTGTTTCCAAAGGAGGAAAAATAGCAAATAAAGCAAGGGCAATATAAGCCCAGAAGAACAGAACCAAAGCCCCAGAGAATCTCTGCAGTAGAAACTGAAGGGGGGCATTTTGCAAGCCCAGCAGAACCAGTCCCACTGTGGGACTGCAAACCCAACAGGCCTAAGGTCAAATCAGAGAATCTCTGCAGCAGAAACTGAAGGGGAGGCATTTTTGCAAGCCCAGCTGAGCCAGTGCAATCACAAAGTGCCCAGCAGATCCCAGCACCATTGTGGCAATGCCAGCTCCCACAATGAATCCAAGTGGGGCGGGGTTGGAAGCCCAGCAGAACCAATGCAATGTATAGTGACCAGCAAAACCCAGTACCATTGTGGCGATGTCAGCTCAACAGGACTGATGTAAAAAACAGAATCACAATCCAAGCAAGAGGGAGGGGGTTTGCAAGGCCAGCACAACCAGTTCAGTGTACAGAATGCCCAGCAGAACCCAGTGCCACTGTGGTAATCAAGCAAGAGGACTAATGTCAAACCAGAGAATCCTTGCAGTACAAGGATTATTTTCAGGTATATTTTCAGCTCAGTTGCATTTGAATGCACACCTCTAATTCAAAATGCAAGTTAATGGTAAGAGGATTTTCTTTGGATTTCCACTTTCCCCCCATGGCATTATTGCTTAAATTTAGGCTTTTTCATCAAAATGTAACTCAGGATCTGAAAGGAAAACTATAAAGGTGTAATTTAGTCATTGGACACATTTTTAAAAAATGAGTGAACCTCTCAGAAAATGCTGAAAATGGGTGGAAGTGTCATTTATTTTCTAGTAAGGTGACTTGAGATCTTTGCAGTCCACATCTCTATGAGTAGTTTCAGATATGTACTTAACATCTCATTTGTTCCAGTAAAGTGCTTCTAACCTGAAAATGTTAAAAAAGACAATTTTCAGGCTCCTGATTTACAGTTATAATAGAGATGCAAAGAAACTGTTCTGTTTGCACCCAGGGACCTGAGGTATTTTGCCATCATGTGCAAGCAGGCAGGTGTCATGTCAAGGCACACCACAGATCACAAGCACTGTCATAGCTGTGTTGATCCCACAACAGCCAGAGCTGTCCAGAATCCTGCAAAGCCTTATAGTGGATCTAGGTTACCAGGTGCCTCTTGGCCAACAGAGAGTCTTTGGACAGCTAGTCATGCATTCATGCTAGTCTGAGCCGTGCTTCTGCCTGGACTTTCTATCTTGTCTGCTCTTGGAGTTGTGGAGACTTTGGTAATAAGCCACTGTCCTTCACAGATCCCTCAGCAATCCCAGGTCCTGGTGGTAGTTCCTGTTCCTGAGCATCCTGGGCTTCTGGTCTAGTAGCCATAAGTAAAGGTAAAGGTTTCCCTTGCTCGAAAACCAGTCAAATCTGACTCTAGGGTGGCGGTGCTCATCTCCATTTCCAAGCCAAAGAGCCAGCACTGTCTGAAGACTTTTCCATGATCATGTGGCCAGCATGACTAAACGCCAAGGAGCATGGAATGCTGTTACCTTCCCACCGAAGCAGTACCTATTTATCTACTTGCAATTTCTTGCTTTCAAACTGCTAAGTCAGCAGGAGCTGGGACCAGAGATGGGAGCTCACTCCATCCCGCAGCACTAGGGTCTTGAACTGCCAAACTAGCTGCAAATTCCTTGACAGCCCTGGGGGACAGAGGACCCAGGAAACTCATCGTGTGTTATGGTTTTGTCCTCCATGGTATCTACTGCCATGGTGTCCTCATTTTATGATAAGGACTCATCAGGCCAAATCTGATGGAAACCATCAAAGAGTTCAAGGATGTCATATGGACATTATCTTCTTCCCTTCTTCCTCCTAATTATACTTCGTATACTGTGGCCGGCAGCTATTTCTACTGATAACACCAGGCTTGTGATGATAGCAGCCAGGTAAGTGCATGAAAAAAGTCTCCCCTTTCCAGTGTCTTAGCCGTTGTTTTGGCTGCATCCAAAACTCTGCTCCACAGTGCACCCTAGGAAAGGTAGTCTTCCCATGCACACATGAAGCTGCCTAATACTGAATCAGACCATTGGTCCACTGAGGTCAGTCTTGTCAACAGACAGGCACTGGCTCTCCACCATCCTAGGCAGAGGTCTTTCATATCACCAGCTAGAGCCAGTGTGGTGTAGTGGTTAAGAGTGTGGGACTCTGATCTGGAGAACTGGGTTTGATTCCACATTCCTCCACATAAAGCCTGATGGGTGACCTTGGGCCAGTCACAGTTCTCTCAGGACTCTCTCAGTCCCACCTACCTCACAAGGTGACAGTTGTGAGGAGAGGAAGAGGAGGTGATTGTAAGCCACTTTGAAACTCCTTAGAGCCGAGAAAAGTGGGGTATAAATACCAAATCTTCTCTACTACCTGATGCCACGGATTGAACCTGAGACATTCTACATGCTATGCACATGCTCTACCAGTGAGCTGTGTCCCCTCCCTTTCCAGGGGCCTGAAGCATTGCAGGGATCCTGGAGGCTATATTTCCCCAAATATCTTGGATGAGTCAAAACAGCAGCTCTAACACCTGAGGGAGGCAGGAGAGATAGATATCCTGTAATCCACCAGCTGTTTGGTCATCTAGCTACCTGCGTGATCAGCTGTTACTGCAGCCATAGCAGCAGTCACCTTGCATATATTTAATATGGAGGGTGGGGATTGTGTTCTCAAACAAAAATCAATGTAATAGAAAAAAACAAACATGTATAATACAAAGATTTTAAAAAACGAAAAGTAAAAGAACACTGTACATCTCTATATGGTTTGGGACCAATATAACCAAAGGACCACCTAATCCCTTATGAACCTGCCCAACCACTCAGTTCATCTTTGAAGGCCCTGTTTCGGGTGCCCCCACCTTCTGAGATTAGGCATGTGGCAACCCGGGAGAGTGCCTTCTCAGTCATGGCCCCAAAGCTCTCTCCTCAGAGTCATCAGTCCCCTTCTGTTGCCTTCTTCCGCCAGCAAGTAAAGTTTGTATGTGTTTTAGCAATATGTATTTGGGGGGGATTGTATTGCCTGGTTTTATGTGTTTTAGCAATATGTATTTGGGGGGGAATTGATTTTAGTTGTTTAAAAATGTAATTTAATCATGTATGTTTTAAACTGTTAGCCACCTTGGTGGTCCTTATAAGAGCAGAAAGGCAGGAGACAAATTCTAAAAATAAATACAAATAATGTCTGGTCATACTCTCAACATGCATGGCTTCTGTAACATATGAATGTAGTTTTTAACAATACAGTATTTTTAAAATCCCCATTATTGAGTTCAAGGCCATTATTTTGCACAAACATTACTATTTGTAGTTACCAGTTAATTACTTGCAAGGTGGTGAAGTATCCTGCCCTTTCCTAGTCATCTTCTATTCTTACAATATGATATCATCTAGCTAGAAAATGGAGAACAAGATTGTGTCAGTGTGCAACTAGGTCATGCAGGCTCTCATTAGAATGTTTAAAGAAGTATATTAGTTTAACATAAATTATGACCCCATTCTCCTGAAACATCTATGATTCCATTAAACAGACAATGCAGACAATTTAAGACAGATGATACTTATTTCTTATTATTGTTGAGCTGAAATGGATGAGGAATTTTGCAAATATTTCTTCTGTACAAATTGTGCCTCTGTTTTCAGAAATTCTGTGCCTTATAGTTATTTATTGATTCATTGATTGATTTATTATTTCTATTTTTGTCCCACCTTGCCCGCAAGCAGGTAGAATGCAGTTTGCATCTGGTTGGATGCAGAAGGAAAGATGGAATTCAACCAGGTGATCGCTCCCTCATGCTGGGATGTACAGTCAAAAGTGCATTCCACAGAATGTAATGCATTGTAAAGGAATGGCATCCCTGTTCAAATACAGATGTGGTTCCTCTACACTTTATTACCTTCAATGGGAGCTGTAGCTATAAGTGTATATGTGTGGTCTTTTCCTAGACTGGGGTGAAGCCACATGATCAGTGGACTAACATTCCCCTTCTCCTTAAATTTCACTTTTTCTCCCCCCTGTTTATCCAAACACAGCAGAAAATAAAACTGGTACGGCTGAATCATGGCAGGCGGGTCAAATGTAATTATTCTTTAGTTGTATCAGACTCTCTGAAGACCCTGGTGAATCAACCTTTGCATATTCCATCAGATGACACAACACACAAGTGACACTTGGCGCTCTGATGTGAATCCACATAAATTCCTTGTTGATGAATTGTATACACCTCCCACTAGAGACTGGGGATACTTTGATGAGAAGTTGGCGTTTTCTTACCAAACCAGGCAAGTCCAGTCATAAAGCACGTACCTTTACCTGATCCTGAGCACATGGAAGCATGAAAGGTCTCATCTCTTCCTATGGATTATCTTTTCTCATATTTCTCATTGTGAGAGAGCATTAACCCAGCTGCCTCTAAAGCAGAGACAAATTTCTTTTTTCTCCATACCAAGTAGATCAGAGGATCAACCATAGAGGATCAATAGCTACAAATAGGCATTAAAACGTGTCAAAAAATAGAATCAACATTGTCATTTAGCAACTTTCAAACACAACTTCTGGAAAATGAAATGCATCAATATATGAAGGCATTTTAGAAGGCAATCTCAACTTTAACAACATTTTCAGCCCCTCTAAAACACAGATTTATCTTCCACAAAACTTGTAGTCTATGCACAAGAAAACCATAGCTCTATAAAATAGATCTGCCTACTGCATTTGCATTTCATTAACAGAAAGATGGCCATTTGCTGACAAACAAGAATATCATGTAACATTGCTCATAAATTAATAGGTTATTCAATATAGCATTTGTAAATGGCTCTATACCTGCTGCTCTTTAGAGCATGTTCTTTCAGTGATTTTCAGGTCCCAGATCCAACCAAATGTATATCACCCATGGCATTAACTCTTCCATTTTATGTACCAAAGAAGATAGGACAAAACCAAGTAACTGAAGAATGATTGTAGTGTATCAAGCATAAGTTCACAATTTGAAAGATACCATTGACTGCCAAGGCTGATCGTTGATGACATGTCTGCCATGTTTGGATAAGAGATTATGGCTTTGGTCACACCCAGTCCTGACATAACATTCCACTTTGCTGGACGGTATACTGATTTCTGCTGTCCCAGCTCAGATGTACAAGAGCTTCCTCCGAAGACCTGATTTGCACTGTCACTTAGGGAGCAAATCATTAACAGGTCTACTAAGAAATAAGACCCATGTTATTTAATGGAGCTGTCAATGGTGCTGGGCGCCTGCCCCACCATGGGGTTGTTCCTCAGCCCAAAGATTGCCATCTGCTGGAGGGGAGGGGGTTTACAGCACCCTCAGCCTCCTCCTCTACACAGGACACCACGCTCTCTTCCTCCAAGAGGATTGTCAGAAGCAGTGTCCACACTGGCATCCTTCCTGGCTGTCCTGGGAGCTTTTCCCTTTATCCAAAGCAAAGCACTGAAAATGACTCAGATAACAAATGTGCTAAACACCTAGTTTATATGCACGTTAGAACTTTAAATGGACTGTAGTCAGTATGCATATAATATCAACTGAGATTCACAAAATTTCTAAATGCAAACAAAAAAGTCTCTAAGCATGTACAAAGTTCACAAAATGTTTTTCAAATACAAAGTCTCTGAGCATGTACAAAAGTTCACAAGTTTATAAGCATGTTAGAACTTTAAACGTACTGTAGTCAGTATGCATATAATATCAACTGGGATTCACAAAATTTCTAAATGCAAACAAAAAGGTTTCTAAGCATGTACAAAATTCACAAAAATGTTTTTCAAATACAAAGTCTCTGAGCATGTACAAAGTTCACAACGAAGGCTCTAGATTCTGCTCTTCATTTCGTATTCTTCTTCAGAAAATAACTTCTACTGAAGATGGAGAGACTTCCACAAAAGAGACTTCAAGTGAGAAAAAATTTATAGGTTCTTCCCGAGCTCTGGGGTATTTCCTATCAAGTACAACTCATCAACAATCTTGAAACTTTACTAACGGGCAACCGGTCATTAACACAGGAACTAATCTCCAAAGTTGGCTCACCTGCACTACACTATAGTGGCTGCTTTACATTCAGGCTGAGTGGATGCTGTTCTAGATGGTGACCTATTCTTACAAAACAGATAGCTCCCACAAGATTAATTTCACAAACCAATGCACTCCCCAAATGGTCATGGATCCAGCCTTGCTGTTGGAAAAGGAAGTCAGTGTGGTGACCAAGAGTGCCTTCTATTAGTTGTATTTGATTCATCAGCTCTCTCCTTTATTTAATTCTGGCCACACTGACCTATCTATATACTAATAGCAAAGGCGCCCCCGTGTGCAGATATCTAAATCCACGTGGGGGGCACCTGGGGGGCAGGGAGATTGTTCTGCACACTTGGGAGGCTTCCCAGATGTGCAGAAAAATCCGAAAACTCTAAAAAACTTTCGAGGGGATTTAAATCCCCCCAAAGGTTAAAGAGCATTCCCTGCGTATGTGCAGGGAATGCTCTCGGAACTCTGAGGCAGCCCGGTGGCTGAGTGCTGCTTGGGCTGAGCCAGGGGGGAATTCACTTACCTTCTGGATCTGTGGCTGCTGCTGTGGTGGGGGGCAGGGGGAGGAGCTCTCCCCTCACCAGCTCTTTCCCCCTCCCCCCAGTGACGGCAAGGTCCGGTGAGGCCCGGCAAGGCTTCTCCACCCTCCCCACCATCACCAGCAGCAGCAGCCACAGGTAAGCCACAGGTGTGGACCTCACCATCACTGGGGGGGCAGGGGCAAGAGCTGGCAGGGGAAAGAGGTGGCAGGAAGAGCTCGCTGGGGCAACTGGGGGGCAGGGGGGAGATAAGCGGGCCCCTTCTCTTCCCCCCCCCCCCGCGAGTTCCAGCTGGCCTCCGGAGATCAGGTCTACCCAGCCCTTGCCACTGTATTGCTAGACCTGGCCTCTGGAGAACAGGTCTACCCGCCCCAGTCCACTGTATTGCTAGACCTGGCCTTCAGGGAACAGGTCTACCCAGCCCTTGCCACTATATTGGTAGACCTGTTCTCTGGAGGCCAGGTCTACCAATATAGTGGCCACCCCCCAGTGACAGAGAGGCTCACATGGCTTCCAGCCATGATGCCCGCCAGCTCTTCCCCCTCACCAGCTCTTCCCCCCGCCCCCCCAGTGATGGCGAGGGGGAGGGGTGGAGATGGAAAGCTGAAGACAGATAAAGGTAGGTTGGATGTTGGGTGGGGAGGAAATAGGGTTGCCAGCTCCAAGTTGGGAAATTCCTGGACATTTGAGAAGTGGAGCCCGGGGAAGGTGGGATTTGAGGTGGGAGGCAGAAAGAGAGAGAAAGAGTGATGAGGTGGGGAGGCAGAAAAACAAAGAGAATGATGACAGGTCAGAAAGAGATAGGAAATAACATACATGGAGGAGAGAGAGAGAGTAAGAAGGGGGGAGCAGAAGGGAGAAAGAGTGTTCGACAGGTAGGGGGAGAAGGGAAAAAGCAAAGGTGTGAGGAATGGGATAACCATCCCTCAAGTTTCTTGCAGGTCTCCACTTGTGCTTTCCTAATCTCACACCCAGATTACTGTAGTAATCTCTATGTTTTACTCCATTTGAAGACAACCCAGGACCTGCAACTGAATCAGCATGTAGGAGCCTCATTATTGTCAGGGGCAAGCTGACAGGTTGTCTATGTATCTGTTTTAAAATGTGCGAGTGTGCTTCAGAGTCCAATTCTAGCCCTTCATGGCCTAGATCCTATATAACTAAAGAATAGTCTTTCCCTATACCTCTTCATGTGCCAACTACTGTTTGTTCCCTCATTTAACTGCTTGGAACTATTCAGAACCCACTCTTTGAACCTATGAAATGGGCACCTTAAGGAGGTGATGGGTACTTTTAAGAGGTGGTACAAGGCTATTTTGTTCACTGGAGCCTTTAATGTGATGTGGGCTGCAAATTTTGAGAAGAGAGCCATGCTCTGTATGTTTCAAATTTAGATCTGTAAGCTTCCTTGGAAAGGTGGGGTATAAAACTTTTAATAATAAATAATTGGTAGTGAGATGATGAAACAGACGAATCTGCGTAGTATGTGTAGTCCATACCGTCTGGTTTTCAAGCAGCCACAGTATAGCTGCTTTTATTTAGTCTTTTATTTAGTCTGATTTTAGAAGAAGTGGCCACACTGCAGATCTTGACCAACATTCCAGGTCAAGAGAGGTCCCCCGTGCTAGGGGAATAAAGCTAAAGAGTGGCAGTGTGGCTGCAGCCTCCTAAGAAGGGAGCAGGATGTATCCATGACTGAATTCCATGGAATGAATTGGCTAATGATCTGTCCAATGGTAAATCAGTCATAGCATTCATGATTACACATTTTCTTTTCTCAAAATTTTTTGGATGCTGTTCAGAGACTCCTTATATGAAACTACATGAAACTAACAGTTCTTGCATTATTAGAAGGACCATCCTCAATCAATAGCTAAACCTAATTAGCATCACCCTTACTCCAGAAACCAACAGTAGTAGCTTAATTAAAACAATTTCTCATCAAACTATATTTAAGTATACACCTGTCTCAATATTTTAGGTCCCTTTGATGAATTTATCATTTATATTTTAGACAGGAGGAAATGCAGACAATTTGTTAAGTTGTCCTTAGTGATAAATTAGTTTTAAAAACCCCTAAAAATAAACCTCAATATAGCCATTGTTATTATTATCAAATAGCTATCAGCATGATGCCTGATCAAATTAGCAAATGTATTGTTTCTCAATATATCAAGTTAATGGCTTGGTTCTACAAAATAAGGATAAGAAACATTAGTTGTAATTAGCCCCAAAATGTTTACTGGGTAATGTAACATTATAGAAAATGAACTCTTTTTTTGCATTTTTTAAAAAAATCTTTTATGGACAAATCTGCAACTCAACAAAACGGAAAGGCCCAAAATGGTGGTTATGCTTATATGTTCTTATTTAAGAACATAAGAAGAGTTTTGCTATACTAGTAAAATGTTCCACCTAGCCCAATACTATGTTTCCTACAGTAACCAAACAGATGACCCAGAAGGCCCACCAACAGAAGTACATTCACCATAGTCATCCTCTGTGGTTTTCTCTAAGAACTGACATTCAAAAGTTTGCTGTCTCCATCCATGGAGGTCCCACTTAGCGTCATAGTTAATTCCAATTAGCATCATGGCTAATAACAACTGATGGACCTATCCCCTCGCGACTTTTCTAATCTCCTTTTAAATCTACTTGTGCTGGTGGAGAATACTACATCTTGTCCTGGTCATTTCCACAAGTTACTCTGCATTGTACAAAGTACTTCCCTAAATTCCCCTGGGTTCCTTTTTTTAAAAAAATGGTATTAAATTTACTACTTCCTAGTCTTCAGGTAGAGAGCTTGAGTTTAGTGAAAAGTTGCATGTCCTTGGTAGGAAATTAACTATGCCACATTTGAGTTGGCAAATAGGACCTCTTCTGTTGCTTTGACCACACAACAGGTCCATAAGCACCTGGGGAATCTATGCCAGAGTGGTGGAGTGGTTAGACTAGGATCTGGAAGACTCAAGTTCATGTCTAGACTTCAAGAAAAGCTGTATATAACTGCTCTCTAACCTCATAGTATTGGATATGCTGGCAATAAAACTACATTCTAGCTTTATAGTCCTGTTATGTTACTATATCTTAAAAGAAATGAGCACCAATTAGTTTCAAGTATATAAATGAGAAACTCACTAGCTTTTTGAAATAAAACATGGTGCATTCCCTTTAGGCTATGTTTTCCTTTGATAAGAGTGTTCTAAACATAAGGAACCTTGTAAAAAGCTAGACAGATATCCTCAGAGGGATTATATTAATATTACAAGACAAGTGCAAACATCAATTTTTATTTTAGTATATTAGCGATCAAGAGCTTCCTTATTTAACATTAGGGTTTGTTTTGCTTTTATTTGAACATTTCTAGTCCATTCCAAGAAATTCTTTCAAACATAACTTTGAAACATGCTACAATGAATATTATCTCAATGTATAGTTCTGCTTTGTTTTTTAAATTAGCTTTCCTTAAATTCCTTCACAAAAAGTGACTAAGAAGTCAGCAGGAATGATTTTACATATTAATTGCAGACCTTTATGCAGACTTCTGAATATTAGTAGGTAAGATGTAATCATACATCGACTAGGGCAGACCCCGTTGGACCATCTTGAGACAGGACACCTTATACATAAAGCTAAAAATACTCACCAGGTGCCTCCATTTTGTAGATGTTTACCCTATCTTGATGTTAGGACCAGTTTCTCTCTGTGTATGCTCTATGAGAACAGTAAAAAAAATCTTCAGCAGTTGTGGAACTGCTTAAGTCCCTGTCTGCTGTGTTGTCGCACACTATTTTTCTTATTCCATTTTGGATTTCTTACTGCATAGATATATGGGCCCCTTCTTTGGGACTTGGACCTCTGCTTAGGCCTGTATTGCTTTTCCTTTGCCTATTTGGATCTCAGTCTTCCCTCCAAATTTGTACTGGTATTTCACCATTTAGGGTCGGAGTAGATGTTATGTTAAATGCAAGTTTTCCCCAACCCAGCTCATGTTTAACCTGTGGCCTGGGGCTTACCTTAAAAATGGAGAGGTGTGTGTGTCTCTTTAGCACAATATGGCAGCAGAAGAGACTTCATCATTCCCTTCCTTCCACCCCATATTTAACACATTGTCTAATCAGACCCTTAGTCACAGTTCCTTTACTAGGGTTGTGCAGATCATTGCCTAGATGTGGGGGTTTCTTGAAGCTGGGTGTAGAATCTAAGCCATCAGTTCATTGGCGTGAAAGGTCATAGAAGGAAAGTTTCTTCCTCATGCTCAAACTATTTTTTGTGTCAATTTGTACTTTACTTGGAAAACGGGCCATGGTCTCACTGACACATGTCCTCTTTTTAAAAAATTGAACCAGAGGAACCACACTTTCCCATGAACTAGTGAAGGTGTGAAGTGCTCCAACTGTCAAGAAGAATGTTTAAAGCCATTCCCTCTTGTCCACTGCTCAGCTGACAAAATGAACATCCATGCTGTCTCTTCTGTCAAATCTCGTTTTCCATCTGCACTGTTCATAAGGCTGCCAAAAGTCCTCAAGAACTCTCAGACACCCTCAGGATCCCCTTTATGCTACAACTGCCCTCAGTCTCATTTAGAAAAACACATGCAAGATGTTGAGTTAGAAGAGATGATGAAAATTACCACCAAGTTGCAGCCAATTTATGGTAACCCCACAGGGTTTTCAAGGCAAAAAGGTGTTCAGAGGTGGTTTATCACTGATACACTGTTGTTCTTCTCCAGCATCACCTTGCCTGGTTTCCTGCCCATCCCCTGGTGATCTGGCTCTCCAGAATTTTGCACCTGTAGCCCTCTCCCCTCTTGGTAGCCCTGCCTATAAATTATGGATATGATCCCGAATCTCATGGCTAATTGATGGGTAAGTAAGGTGGCTGATGAAACCTACATCAAGTGGATATAGTACAGCTGATCATCTTATGTCTTTCCTCTATCCATTACTTTTAGAATTAGTTTGTGCATTTTCTATTAACTGGAAGCAATAACAGTAAGCAGAAGGGATTGAAAAGTATAAACCAGGTAAATCTTGAAAGGCAGTTGTGTTGCTGCCAGAGATAAGGTCACTTGTGAATTCTTCAAAGTGAAAAAGAAAAGCAGAGAGGTATCAGTGATCCCTTCTTGGATAAACAACAGCTAGCATCAATGATATGTGTCTGCCAATTCTTGATATGCCTAACTTTCTACTCTCTGTCTTTCATCTCTTGCTAATGCAACAATCTTATCCAGTGCAGTTCTGCAAATTTAATAGCAACATCATTACACAATTGCTGCAGCTATTGAAAAAGTGTCTGGGTTTCTTTTCTTCTGGTTGTTATCTTGCTCCCGCTAAAAGACATGATGAACAGCTTCATTTTTTTTTTTGGTGGGCCAACTCTTGTATTTCTGCAAGGTTGTCCTTGGGGAAGTATCAGCCTGAAATCTATGCTTACTTACCTTAGGAATAAACAATATTGAACCCGATGGAAAATACTTCTGAGTAAACATGCAGAGGTTTTTTTTAAAAAGTAAGAGTTTGAGCTGCATCTTCTGCTATTCCTGCACATTAAAAGCTAAAATCTGAAAAAATACAGGAGTTCAAAACATAAGACCAGTTAAATCAGTAAGTTAATCAACTAAACTTGATTTGTAGATTAAACCATGGTCCCTGATTAATCATGGATGCAGCAACTCTCTCCTCCTTTGATGAAAAGCACCATAAATTTGATGTAAAGCAACATAAAAATAGCTTTTCTTTCCATCAGATATCTAAAATTGTAGATATTTTACATTGCAGGGTGAAATTGCAATGATTTTCTTTCCAGAAAGGGTGCTCACATCTACTTTAATTTCATACCACTGTGTTGAAATCAGCATCAATATGTTTTATACATTTATATCTTGAACATACTAAACACTTTTCAGCCTGTTCATTTTTAAAGCCATTTAGAAACAATATGATCAAACAGGATAAGTCTAGATAAGTTCTAAGCCCTTCTTGTCTCAAACAACATCAAAGACATTAAAACAGTGTTTAAAATGAAACTTGAATAGCCCAGGATAACCTGATCTCATCAGATCTCAAAAAGCTAAACAGGGTCAACCCTGGTTAGTATTTGGAAGTAAGAGACCACCAAGAAAGTTCGGGGTTGCTACAAAGAGGCAGGCAATGGCAAAACACTTCTGAACATCCCTTGCCTTGGAACCACTATGGGGCCATCCATATATAATATATAAGATGACTTTTCTATAATATATAACATGACTTTTGGCACCACAGCCTAGAAAGCTGTTTCTCAGGCTGCTACTATCTAATCTCAGAAACTGAGGCACACAATGCAAAATCTCCAAAGATGACTAGAGTGGATGGGCAGGTTCATATGGGAGTAGGCGGCCCTTCAGGTATGTTGACCCCAAAGTGTATAGGGCTTTAAACTACCAAGACCTTAAATTGAGCCCTAAAGCAAACTGGGAACCAATGTAGGTGGAACAAGATGGAACAAGACCCCTGACCACTGCTGTCACCACCTGTTTATCCAATAGCATTCTTAAATTATATGACTGAAAAGAAATGTGGTTGAAACTTGAAATCATTAGAAGTTGGGTGGTATCTATATCTTTGTAGCATTGGTTGTGAATAATCACACTGTTGCCTGATTAGAGACATCTTTTTTGTAACAGTTTGGTAGTTTGGTAGTTAAAAGGAATAGCAAACCACAACTTAAAGTCAAAATAATGTTTCAGGTCATTTCCAAATACAGTAATAATAAAAGGATTTGAAAGATTTATTTTAAAGTCTTTATATAAATCTTAACAATTGATGTGAAAAGGAAGCAGCTTTGGAAAGACTTGTGCATAGTTATTTGGAGCTCAGTCGCCAAATACTATGTGAAGAATTGTAATTATTTCTAGTATCCACCAGCCAGAGGCTGTAACAAAACAAAACAAAAATAGATAAAAAGGAGAAGCAATCATTTCAGAACAACAAATCAATTAACTAACTTTCATCATGGCAAATACTAAAAAAAAAATGACGACATGAGATTTAACGAAAACAACACAGAATTCCAAGAAGGCTTATGCAGGAGCTGCTGACGGAGTTGTTACTTTCCAGCCTTTATTAGCTAATAAAAAGTCAGACTCTTAAAGATCAGGCCAATTTGCTTTGCCCATCAACAGCTGGGGAAGAGATTAATTCCTAACTGGTGTATGAACAGGGCATTTGAAAAGGTAATGAACAAGATCCTTGATTTCTCCGTACAACAAAGACAGAATTGAGAGATTTGTAGACTCAGGGATGCTTAGCACTTTCAAGGACTGTAATCCACATTGAAACTTACCTTGTTTGAAATGTCTCTCTTATTATTGCCTTTACTACAAGCAGTATTGTGAGCAGTTTGCATATGTATGGCAGCAGCATTAGGCATGGGAGCCAGCATACTACTGATAATGCCTATTTGAGTATGGCAACCCAGGTCATTATGGAATGCTCCTTCTAAAGGCAATTAACAATGCAATCCTAAGAACATTTCCCCAGGTGTAAGCCCCACTGAACACACCTGAGCAGGATTCTGAAGTTAGGTTGTATGTGCTGCTTTTGGGTTTGCTTAGTTGTAATGACATTCTTCCCACTCCTCCTCTTGTTTTGCTTCTAAGTTTTATTTATCTATTTAGAGTATTTTTAATAGCCCTTAATAGAACTGAGGAAAATTTTAGTAATAACAAGAACAACATACAAATCTATAAAAACTAACAGACATGTAACCAACAGTTAGTGGGCAGTGTCAACAGTCCTCCTGAATAACTCCATCTTATAGCACGTCATCAAAGTAGAAGCCTTCCTACTAGCTTCTGGAAGATTATTCTATAGAATAGGAGTTGTCACTGAAAAAGCTAGCAGTGCCTGTCCTATCTACCCTACAGGAGGAATAACCTATAGGCATTGTTCCAAGAAGCAAAGTTGCTGCTCAGGTTGATACCAAAGGAGGCAGTCTTGCAGGCATGTGTGTCCCTGGCCATGAAGGGCTTTAAAGCCCCTCCCCCCCAAAAACCCTAATAAATGACTAACTTCCTTTTAAGTTCCTTGGTCAAACTAATCAACAAAGGTGATGTGGCATTGGGAGTTCATAAACAGAGCTTTCAGTGGTTTCTTCTCCTGAAAAGTCTCCTGTGTATGGAGAGGCCTGATTACAGTGAGGATTGCATGTAAGGGGAGAAGAGTTTGAGGCTTCTCTTTGACCATTTTCACAATCTAAAACAGCCCCTGGAAGTCATTAATTTCCCCATTTGGAAAACACACTGTTTTGCTCAATGGAACAAATCCTAACTCCCTGAGGCTTCTATGTATGATTTTTTTTTCAAGACAAAAAAGACTGGGGACTCTGTGCCACCCATTTCCCTGCATCATGTGTTGTTGAGTTTGAAGACTGCTGCTCACCCAGCTTACTGAAGATGGAATTGACCAGGGTTTTGCAGGCGAACATGCAGTAAGGGGAGCCAACAACACTGGGCCAATTTTTATTAATTTCCATCCAATCAGTATCTGCCTCAGTGAAGGGCACATAACACCTTCCTCATCTGTTTTTGGAGTGAGGATGCTTGATGGGATGCAGAAGAGTCAGGCCTCTTTGTCTGTGCATCCCTGATTTCCTGGGCAGGGTTACTCTGGCTCTGAGCCCTGGACTGTGAACTTGTGGTTTCTCCTGGCCAAGCATTTGCTGGTGCTTGAGGGAGGTGTTCCATGTCCTGTCCCCAGAGCTGCAAGGTCTTTGGGTCAAGGCTAATGGTACCTCTCAAGGGGTTCCTGTCCCAGAGGCATGAAGGCACTGTATCCCGGGTTTCTGGTCTTTACGGTATTCACTGATGTCTCAGGATGCGCACCTAAGCTTTATATAAACCACTACCTCTATTGTTCCTGCCCACCTGAAAACTTAAACAGCCCTCAGCTCACAGTCTGCTAGGGCATGGGCCTGAAGATTCCGACAATCTTTAGAGTAGCATAGGTGGAAAAAAACCCCTTTGGCTTGCAGCCAATATAGTCAAGCGGGGGAAATTCCTTCTTGGCCTCAATTAGGTGACCAGCTGTACCTATTCTGAATTGTTGGGAGGAAGGGTGGTGTAGGCTGCAACAAGACAGCTGAGATAAAGAGAGATGGGCCTGAATGGCCTTTAGGAGCCCTCATTTGCCCCCTGATCTCCACATCAGTGCAGTTCCTTGCAAAAGGGTCTGGACACCCACCTCCCCATCTGCAGGGATGTCAGCAAACTTCACCCTCTTTGTCCACCTTAGCGGAGGCATGGGATAGAGTGGCATTGCAGACAGACACAGAATAAGGGGAGCTGACAAAACAATGCTCTCTCTAAGCTATGTAGTCTTGTGAGCAAAAATTCTACTTGGTGAGCTACTGGCATTAAAGTTGTGAGCGAGCAATTTGGCAGCTGCATAAATTAGTTCACCCTGGAGCCATCCGTCCTGAGCCAAGACAAAAATGTGTGAGCCAGAGGCTAAAAAACTGTGAGCTAGCTCACACTAACTCAGCTTAGAGGGAACACTAGTTGGGCTAATCAAGAGGAAACATATTAATTTGCATACAAGCAGTATCTGCCAAGGAAAGCCTTGGTGAATTTCATCTTCAATACATTCAGCACGCATTCTCACAGTACAATCCTTGAAAGTGTTACCCATATTTACTCAAAAGAAAAGCAACCATGAATGTAAAACAGTCCCCCTAAAATAAATCATACACTCCCCCCAAAATTGTACTGGACAAAACTGTAACTGGTATGCTAATGTAAGACAAACTCCTCTTTTTTTGATGACATACACAGGGGGGGGGGGAATGTAGTCTTGCACTGGAGTAAAATCTGTACAGTTTCTATTGAAGTCAAGAGGCTTCGAGTGGTGTAACTCTGCTTAGGAGTGCAAACCTAGTTTGTTAACCTGGAGGAGCAGAGCTCCTAGACTAGTAATTTGAACTGAAACTGGAAACCTTGGTTGCGTTCATTTTCAATACACTGGTTGAGAACTCCTAGTTTATGAGTTTGGAACAAGAGAACTACAGATATAGAATCCTGAAATAAAATCAACCAGGGCTTTCTTAGCCATGAAGTACATACTTCAGGAAATCGAACCACACTTCGGGAAATCGAACCATTTACTACCATTACAACAAAAATGCTCCTGTCTCTGGAGCACTCATTCCTAATCTGGTTTTAAAGTTAATATTTTTGGGACCCAAAATGATTGTGGGGATAGTCCAGTCTGGCCTTGGAGTCAATTCATGTCTAGTCCACAGAGCTGACACCAAACTTTGAACTCAAGTTTCCCCCAGGAAAACAGGCACCTGTTATTGTCTAGGACATTCCTGCATTTTCAGTCGTATACTATGGCACAAAAACAAAGCATTGAATCCAGAATTTTATGTCAGAGATTTTCTCAACATAATGTGTCATGAAATCAGGTCAGAATTAAAAGAACGGACATGCATACAGTGCTTCCATTGCTGTTTCTCCCACTATTTGCTTTCTACTTTTCAAAACAGTATACAAAACTTGGAAAGTACATACAGCTTTCTGTTATATGCACATTTTGTTTTGGCTGATTCTGATATAAAACAGGAGCTGTATTAGTTTCCCCCCAGAATATTTTGGTGGCCTTTTAGAAAAATGAAGTGGGAACAGTACAAACACGTGTTCTATCCCACAGTAAAACCCATTTATCTTTAAACAATGATGCTACAATTACAACAATTAAAAGGATGCTTAATTATAGAGCTGCAATGGTTAAAAATAGCCAACTTTGAAGAATGAAAGTTCTCACCTTTCTTAATGTGGTCGTTTCTGGAAATAGGAAAGATTCTCTGGTATCACATAGCAACTGGAAAGAGAGGGGAAAGTATGTCAGAAAGGAAAAGAGAAACAAAAGTGTGCACACTTCATCATTCATATTCTATAGGTTCAAAGAGGATCTGAAGTTTGAGATTAAAGTGAATACTCAGATGTGGAACAGCCAATAGAAGTAGTGGGATTTGGGAAGACTTTTCTGTACTGGAGTGATCCTAGACACCCATGATACATCACTGCATAATCATAGTAAGATAATGGAAAAGGCAGAGACTCATCGACCACTTTCATTCTGTTATTTTCTTCCAACATATGAGAGTGTACTTATCCTGTAATCCCTTAAATCAATATTTTCAGATGACCATCCATAATGAATTTCATTGACTTTTTGTAAAGCAAGTCCAATTTCAAGCTTGATCATTTTTTAAGCAAACTGTAATTTTCATAGTAACTTTCTCTTTGCTTTGCTTCTTAGCTAGAACATCTGCTGTCCATGTTCCCTGAAGATAAATTCTACAGAAAAATGACCTCAGAGACAACAGTGAGGATAAGGTTTTAGATTTAATAGTTGCCCTTCTAATTACCATTTTTGAGCAAGGTGACTAAACAAGCGTTGGCTGGACAGCTTCAGTGATTCCCGAATGCAGTGGATTGTTTGGATCTACTCCAGTCTGGCCTGGTTATGGTACTGAAACAGCCTTGGTTGCATTGGTGGATGACCTGCACTGGGAGATGGATGGGGGAGTGCAACTCTTCTTCAAGCAGATCTTGAGGAGGCCATGGAAACCATGAACAGGTACCTGAAGTCAGTTTTGGGATGGATGAGGGCTAACAAACTGAAACTTAATCCCAAAAAAATTTAGGCACTACAGTTCGGGAAAAGTTTAATCCATGAATTGAGATATCTGAATGGGGTTGCACTCCCCTTAAAAGAACAGGTCCATAGCCTGAGGGTGCCCCTGTCTGTCCCTCCTGTTGGATAAATAGATGGCTGTGGTAGCCAGGGTGCCTTTTACCAGTTTTGGATGATGAGCCAGCTGCAGCCCTTTCTGGCAGGAAAAATCTTGCCAGTGTAGTGCATGCCCTGGTAACATTTAGATTTGATCATTATGATGCACCCTACATAAGGCGACCTTTGAAGACTGTCCGAAGTCTGCAACTGGTATAGAATGATGCCACCAGAATGTTGACTGGAGTGGTCTGAAGGGACCATATTACTCCAGTCCTGCTCCATCTACACTGGCTCCCAATTTTCTTCTGGGCCCAATTTAAGGTTCTAGTATTGACCTTTAAAGCCCTATAAAGCTAGGAGCCAGCATTCTTTAAAGTAAGGACCACCTTCTCCCATATGAACCTACCCATCCATTCCGGTCATCTTTGGAGGCCCATCTTTGGGCCCTCTCAGTGATGGTGCCAAAACTTTGAAACTGCCTCTCCAGGGAGATTTGTCTGTCCCCCAGTATTGTCTTCTGCCAGGGGGGCAAAGACTTCTTTTTGTTTTGTTTGGCATAACCCCAGTAACTGATTTCCTCTGTTTCCTTACTGTGTTATGTATTTGCATATGTTTTACTGAATTATTTATTTCATATAATTGATTTATATACTGTTTTAATGTTGGAATGTGTTTTGATGTTCACCACCTTGGGGATCCTATTTGGATAAAAAGGCAGCATAGAAATGTTTTAAGTTGTAATAGTAGTAGTAGCAGCAGCAATATATAAGGCAGCATCATTGCAGGTCCCTAGACATCAGGTTCAGAAAAGGTTTTCAGTATAAAACAATAGCAAACCTGATTCCGGTGTTTAAAAAGACCAGCCTTCTCTTCTTACCTCTAGACAGAACAAAATGGAGGGGGCCGGGGGCTTTTTATAGGGATGCCATGTTTTCTGTTTGCTGGGGTCATTTTGAGCAGGAGCTCGAGGGAGCTCAGCTCCAGGAGTTGGTGCCAGCCCCCCCCCCCCCCAAGTGGGAGAATGCCTGCTTGTGTCATGGCTGCAGCAAAATGACCCTGTCCCCTGGAAAGGTCCTTGTTCCTCCGACCAGCTGGCAGCTATCCTCCCAGAACAGTGGTATTTCTGAGGCTTGGATTAGTAGCTGTCCCCTCTCTGCCAGCTCTTTCTTTCTTTCTTTCTCTCTCTCTCTCTCTCTCTCTCTCTCCCCTTTCTCTCTTGCCTTCTGACATACTTCCAGTGATGTCAGGTGGTGTAGCATATGCAAATAAGTTATGCTAATGAGTTATGCTAATGAGCTCCTGCCCCTCTTTTTCTACGAAATGACCTCTGTCTGTTTGTATCCATCCTGTCTCTCTTTCTTTGTGGTTAAGAAGATATCAGGAGGAGTCAGAAAAAGTGGTCCACAGCTGCAGTGTCTAGAGAAGCTGCTTTTGAGACACAAAAAAAACCTTGGCTGAAAATTAAAGTGAGAATTGGCGCTGGCCTAGCTTGGTCTTGAAGATGTAGCACAACAAATTCCATAGCCTTAAGGCACTAAAAATTAAAAACCAGACTCACTCTCTTCCCCATTCCCTCTGGTATATAAAAAAACATCACCTAGACACTTGCCAGAATGGGGAAGGCCCAGTCATACCTGTGGAAAACCAACAAGTTCTTCACTCTAATAAGCGACTGCTCCAAATTAACCCAGTAAATTTTTATCCCTGACCAGGGGTTTAAACAACCCTCATCTGATATTCTTTTCACTTCACACTAGTGCCTACAGTTGTGTCTTTAGTACTAGACAGAGTATAAAAATAATTTCCAGAGCATCTTTTTTAAAATGGCATTTTCTTGGATTATATAAGTAGCCTGTTTTGGTATGATACATTGTCAGAGTTAGCAGACTGCTCAAGTATACATAAACCTCTATAAATATAGTGGAACATTTTACTTACAGCAAAGAAAGCTCTCCCATCTTCTGATCCATTAAGAAAACTTAAATAAAATAAAATAACAGTGTCTTTCAACATGCACTTTCGACAGGCTACAGCTGGTTAAAAATAAGCGTGGTAGTTATAACTGAAAATCACTGTGTGGCTGAAGTAGTATTTTGAAAGAAATGTCACTTGTTTTAATAATAATGAGTTGTCAGAAACTGGTGTTTTACATGTATAAAACCCCTGTAGTCCTCAAATCTTTTTTTCACCAAAAAATCTGAATAGTAGTTTAAAACCAGCATCAGTTCTTTTTTCAAAGCATCTCCTTTCTTTCTTCCTTTCAGCAGGAAACTAATAAATATTGGACTTTTTTACAGCAAAAGTTTTCCTCCCTTCAAGGACCATCTCTGGGGAAATGAAAGTAAATCCACAAGAAAATCAGAAGTGTAAAATGTAAATGCTGTTAGTGGAAGGAATGCCTAAAGACACAGACAAATCTCACAGGGCAAGAGAACAGGTGCTTAAACTTATTCCTAGGCCGTTTTCCATGCAAGTAGGGGCAGAAACAGGTGGCACTACTCTAAGTCAAAAGGCTGCTTTATACATCAAGTCATAACCACAAACATGGCTTTTCTGGCACTAGAGGTTCACCTGCTCCTCTCCAATATTCATCCCCGCCCCCATTCCCCCATCTCTTCATTTGAGGCTGACTGGAAGGGATTTGTCACACACAGACGTCAAAGGCAATTTATTTTCTTCCTTCTATTTATTACTTGTTTATTGCAGCTTGTAGGACTGTATAAAATAAAACTAGCTATATATTAGAGAGTTAATTATATCATGTCATTTTCGTAGTTCTGTCACAGCAGTTTGATATACTGCACAATAGACAGAAGAACTACAGGTCTATCTGTCATGAGGAAATCCAGCACTTCAGTGTTTGCAGAAAATATATTAACCCGGAAAGGAATTAAAATAAGGAAATCTGAAGGAAAGTGATCCATAATATTTCACATTTAGAATGGCATTTCTATGAATGTACTATCAAGATCTCCAGTTCTGGAACAACAACCATTTTTGCTGAGATGTCTGCCCAGCATCCTTCCCTGTTTCAGTGCCAGGTGAAGAAATTTTTGTTGACATTTGATTAAGTGGTATTGACCCTCCTAGCTTGCTATGCATGGAAATGCTAAAATTCAGCCTCTTAGTAACCTCCATTTCATTTTCCAGTTCCATTTCAGTTTGGATTTTGCTAGCAGCCAGTTAGGATCTTCTCCTGATGGATCTTAATAATTAAGTTATATCTTGATTATGATCATTTTGTGGGGGTGCCTCTTCCTCATGATACTTAGCATCCTGATTTCTGGTTTTTATTTGGTTTGTTGGCTGTAGAAAAGTTGTTCTTTACTGCTGCCATATAAATCTACTGTTATAAATAGACATTAATTATTACTATTTCACTGCTTTCATAACATTATGTTTGTTGCTGTTATTATTGTGCTTATTCTTTTACTTACAGTTTTAATGTGTTAAGATATTTAGAATGCTGCAATTTTTTAATTTGATGACTGTGGCTTTAGACAACTATTTTGGAATGGTGCTTAAATATAAATTCTTAAATAATGTCCAATATCACCTTGAAACTAAGAAATGCTGTGAAGTGCGGATGTACCAATTTACTCAGAATACATTAAGCAAACATCTGGATTAATTTAATATCTTTTAAAAGGACACTGTGTTTTTTATATGTTTTAAAGATATTATAGACAAGTTTGGTGACAGTGACAAGAACTGCACTCAGGTCTCAGAAAGAGAAAGCCGTTATGATAATGGAATATGACAGACACTCCTTATATAGTACAGTTCTGTCTCAGTAACAGATTGGATACCATGGTCAATACCAATGCAAATGCAGGGAAATAACAACTAAGCCAGGAATATTTTGGAATTCCAAAACTGTGGATCTTTATTTCCATGCCAGGGTTGAATCCCATCTCTTTCTTTTTTATGAACCAAGACTTTCATCTTCAGAAGCAACAACACTTTGAAAAAATTTGAAATTGGAAAAAATAACCCCATTTTTGAAACCTCTCCCTTTTATTAATGTTGCTTTGTTAACTTCTGTTTTTAAACCTTCAACATATGGTGTGATTTTTCTTTCACAATATGAGTACGCACTGAGAGAGAACTCCCCTGATATATTCTGATAGCCTGGGGTGCTGGATTGGATCCATCCTCCAGTACATACAAGAAGCCTTTCCCAGCGTAAGCAGAACATGGAATGTCCTCCCCCTTGAGGTTCCCCTGGCACCTACCTCACTTCTTTTTAGGTGCTAGGGATATTTTTCACTCAGGGGTAAAACCCCAGGGGTTTTATCTTACCAGCATTTTAATGGTCTGCTTCTGTTCTGTGAACAGTTTTTACTCTGCTTATGTTGAATGGTTTGGGTTTGGGTTCTTTTTTGATGGCTTGGATTTTTTGTACTGTGATTTTTTAATTGAAAGCCACCTCAAGCAGCACTCTGGAAAGGCAGCGTAGAAAGATTTTAAATAAATAACTAAATGATAAATGTCCCTTACACCAGAAGAAGACCCCACCATTAGCAGAATGGAAACGAAATCCAAAAGGCTTGATCATTTATGGCCAAAACAGACTGAAGAATTTGGTTGTGGTCAGATGAACAGTTTGATCTGATGTCGTTGCTGTTCCCTTGCAGATTTAAAGTGCAAGGTCAGACAGCAACATCTGCCTCCTGTTCCCCAGTCACAGGCACCCAGTTCTAACCAATCCTCGAATTGGAGTTAATGAACACCAGGGAAAGTCCAGTCTTTATGGATGTCAGTTCTTTCACTCCACATTCTCAGATGTCTGAACTTCTCTGTTGCAAACTGAAGCCGGTTGGGAAGTGTGAACCTTCAGCTCCATCTCTGTGTCATGAGTACCTCTGAGGATCTGCCTCCTGCGGACCTAAGTGAGGTGGAGGATCAGCTCCCAGCTCCAGAGGAGCCTCCACCTGAGCCAGATGAGGCTCGAGCAAGCACCTCCCAGGGTTTTGTCCCAGCACCAGCTGCAGCTGAGCCACAGCTAAACTCAAGCCCACCTGATTCACCTCCTTGGGTGGCAAGACTTAGATGCAAGAAGGAAAGAGGCACACATGCATGGTTGCAGATCACTAAGTCCTGAGTTCTAGAAGGAGCCAGGACCTCTCTGCCAGCTGCTAACAAGCACAGGAAGTGGCTGGGTATTTAGGCACAGCACAGAAACTACCAGCTTGTGCTAGCAACAAGTCTTCTTGGCTAAGCTCTGCACTCGTTCGGCTCGTGATAGCTAACGATTCTGGACCTTCTGGCTTATGATTCCGGCTTTGTTTGACTTCGGCTCTGTTAACTCTCTGGACTGGTCTACTCGTGAGTTTCCCTCTTTGACCCTTGTTTGGACTGGCTCTGCTTTTGGCTTAGTGTTTTGGACTTGGCAACTCGTTCCTGATTCAGCTTAACCTCGGACTGCCCCAGACTTCTGCTTGACTCCTGTCCTATTGGCATCCAGCTCATGACACTGCCTTTAAAAAAAATGTTGGTGATGTGTGCATAAGCGTATAAATGCATGCACACCCCAAATTTTTTTTAAAAAGCCAACTAGACAGTGAACTCTGTGGTTGATATGCAGCACTAATCTGGATGACTGACCATGGGGTGAGTGCACAGTGAAGCCAGTTCAGGGTGCACTGTCTGATCAAATCTTCCCACTACAACTGGAACTGGTGCAATAGGAGGCGCAGCCAGACCTCACCAAGCCTGCCATCTGACCACAGCCTTACATACAGCCATGCTTTGCTAGTTCTTCTCTAACCATTCCCTGGTGGAGGACAGACTGGCAAAAGGAAGTGAAATGGAAGCGGGGCAAAAAGACCTGGGCCAAGTTGTCGCGGGGGTTTCTGGTCGTACTGCATGGACTGATGCGGGACCATACCAGGGAGGAGGTGGAATGGAATGTTTGCACTGTGGGGCGGCCCCTGGCAGTGCTGCCCCAGTTGTGCACAGCTTTGGTCCATTTCACCAATCTGCACATAGGTGCATAGGCACAGCAGCAATTGGGGCAGGAACCCATGGCTGGGAGCTTTAAGTCTGTGAGCCAGAAGTGTCCCCGTGGATGGTTGTGCACTCAAGTGCACAGCACACATGGGTGGTTATGC
Source organism: Lepidodactylus listeri (assembly GCA_029233225.1). Taxonomy (NCBI): domain Eukaryota; kingdom Metazoa; phylum Chordata; class Lepidosauria; order Squamata; family Gekkonidae; genus Lepidodactylus; species Lepidodactylus listeri. Next base: position 54,028,632 of record JARCFY010000012.1, read on the forward strand.
AGGATCAGCGGGTTCACATTACCAGCGCTGCTTGATTGCAGCTTATTTGCATCCACACTTCCAGGAAACGGGATCACCACGCACCCAAACAGCTTGCCACAGCTTTCACCTGGTACTTTTAAAAAGTGGGATCAAAACACTTCAGGACGGGATGAGTATGGCACAGGAGCACCAGACAGCTGTGGCTGTGTGAACCAGCCCACTTAATCTGCTTGAGAAACATACCTTTATCGAGCCAAACTGCCAGTCTCAACTCAGCTCCTGTCTTTCTAATCCATTCTGTTATTTGGTTCAAGGAATTGTTCAAGGAATGGTTTATCATAAACTCTGCACTTCCTAGCCTACAAGACCATCTCTGTCCACTTCAGTGGAAAGGGTAGTGCTGGGCTTGCATCTGTCCATCTGCTGAAATGTGGGGAAGACAGGGTTTCACAGAACAGGGCATACTCTGGGTTGGAGCAAAGAAAATTAGCAATGTGAGTTGGGAAATTCATGTATTTCAAGTCTTCAAGCTGAAGAAGCTACCCACCAATATTATAGCTTTTCATTACTAAACCAATAGGGCATAGCTATGAATGACTTTTCTTTTTCCTTTTACCAATGCTGGACCTACCCACCTTGGGACAGGCCCATTATCTTGCTTTGTGTTTGGTATAGCATTCATCCCATTGTAATCTAAAAAACAAAAAGAAAGCAGTGAAGCATGATAGCAAAAATATATTATTTTACTCTTGATAGGAACTAGTTCCAGAACTCTGCAACTTCAGATCCCTGGGGAAGATCAAGACATAAGACTCACCAGAGTTGAACTAATCAAAACCACTGATGGCACAAATTACCCAAGGCAGTCAGCACAGAGGTCGTGGCAAATAAAATGATCAAAGGTTCAGGACTATCATGCAGCTAAATAAAAATGTCACTGTGATCTTCTCATAGTAAATATGAAAAGAATGAAAGTGAATAAAATGCTTGAAGGATTTCAGCAAAACCTTCCAGCAATGGTAGTTTGAAAGAAGACATTTTCCTATAGAGGCTTTCAGAATGATTTGCTTACCTTCAGAAGAGTTAGCTATTTCTCTGCATCGTGCACAGAAGCATCTAAAAACATTTTATTTTTAGCTCTGGAACATATATTTATATGTTAAATAGGCCAACCCCCTCGATTTTATGGATGTTTATGTATAAGTGATCACATTATCAACATGCAGGAGAGTTGGCAGAATCAGAAATGAGAATAATTTTTCTAACTATGATTTAGTGATCAGTGAATATCAAGTGTCACATGGCAGCTTACTTACTTCAGTGTTAATGAACTATTGAGAGCCAGTGTAATTCCTGTATGGATTCTGAGTTTTAACAAAGAGATTGATCGAATTTATGCAATCTTTCTCTGTCGTATTCTTGGATTACCTAACTCTGTTACCTATTATTCCCTCTGTGTTTAGCTGGGTCTCCACCTCCTAGACTCAAAGGCTTGGATCACCACAAACAAATATTGGCTTCATATCCATTTTAGTGCCTCACAGAATAGCCTTATTGCACTCTTGGCTATGGATCCATGTGTATCCAAGTGGTCACAGACTATAGTTTCTAAAATTCGTTCAATAGAACGATAGAAATATCTGGGACATTGAAGTCCAAATAATCCAGGTTGGTGTTGGGGGTACTTGTTTCCCCTTTTCCCTCAGCCTTAGATATGTATCAAACAGCATGGCACAATACTTTTCTAACTTGGTGATCCCACTGCAATGCAGAACCTTTAGGTTAGCCAGATTTAATGTTTTTCCTTCATCTTGGGTTTCAGGTAGATATAGAGGTATCCCAAAATGTGACAGAATCTGTAATTGCTCATCTAGAGAACCTGACACTTTAGATCATATTTTATTACACTGCCCCCTTCACTCATATCTCCGATTACTTTTGATTAAGCCCTTACAGTCTAGGATTAACTCTAACAATGCAACTAGGTACCTTCTAGCTGATAAATCACCAGAAGTTACTGTGCAGACAGCTGAATTCTTGTCTAAGATTTCTTGTCTGAATTCGTGTCTAAGATTTTGGCAGCAAGGAACCACTTTTAATATTGATGTGTTTTAAGATTGGTATGTGTAGAGTTATCTTATTGATGAAGTTTTTTTTAATTGTCTTATATGCCAATAAAGGTGTTATTGTATATTGAGAGCCAATGTGGTGTAATGGTTAACAGCAGTGGATTCTAATTTGGAGAACCAGGTTTGATTCTCCACTCCTCCACATGAAGCCAGCTGGGTGACCTTGGGTTAGTCACAGTTCTCTCAGAACTCTCTCAGCCCCACCAACCTCTCAGGGTGTCTGTTGTGGGGAGAGGAATGGAAAGTGACTGTAAGTTGCTTCGAGACTCCTTCGAGTAGTGGAGAGCAGGGTATAAAACCAACTCTTCTTCTGAAATTACAAGCCATTTAATTGGAATGACTTGGTCACAATTTTAAACCAGTGGAATTAAAAATATTACATTATGACAGAAGCAGTCCTTCAGACCCAGACTAGTTGTCAATGGTATATATAAATGTTCACAAGAAACACCATTCTTTTAGCAGAATAAGCAAAGTTTGTTTTCAAGTTTGTATCAAACACATTATATGCTTATATTCAGACAAATGAAAAAAATCATGGTTTCTCTAAATTTACACCGCTATAGCAGGAAACAGTCTCCAGTCTTTAAGGTGGCTTTTCAATACTATTTTTGTTCTGTGTGACCTATTTAAGCAATTGCCTTTGTGAGATGGAAGAAAAGCTGTTGTTGCTAACACTGAACTCTGCATTTCACCATCACCTTTTGCATTCCTGACAGATGATTCTATAAATGAGAAAAAAATGAGGCCAAGCAAATAGAGGGTTTGTTGTGTCTAATAATAATACAGCTTCATCTTGAGAGATAATCGCAAGCCAGTTTTAGTTGCATACAACATTAAAATAAAATTTGACATGAGTTATGATAACTGAACTCCTTTGTGACATTATTTTAACTTAACTATGTTGCTCAGGTTACAAGTCAAATAACTGTATTGCTTGGGACAGAGACTGAACATCTCCATTTTTGCTCAGCATATACTTAATTATTCTTGCCGTTTTAACATTTTGCTTTTTATTGATAATAATCAGTGGCACCTGAATAACTGTGAAGGTAGCCGAAGCAAGTTCAAGCACGTTTAGGGACGCGTTCCTAATCTCATCTGAGATTAAGTCCCACTAAGCACAACTGGTGGCACACTGTGTGAAAGAGGATGCTGGGTTTAGCTGGACCTCTGATTTGTTCCAACTGGGCTACACTCTTCTGATGCTATTTTCATGAAGCAGAAAAAATCATAGCAATCTACAGCACTGTCATATGAATACCACATCATTTTTTAAAGAAATATTGGCCTATTACATAAGCATGCCCATGCCCAATGTACTATTTGATAGATTTTGCTAAATTTCTGAATTATTTCTGAATTGGGGACCACGACATCAAGGATGTGCGTATGCATATAAACACACTCATTATATGCAAAACAAGGTTGCTCTGTACCACAGGTACAGATTTAGTGGTTTGAAGAATAAACCTGTCAGGAGTAAACTCTGGAATGACATCAATCAAAGCAACCTCAGAAACAGTCTATTCTAGAGTCCATTAAACAGGACAGATATGCACATCATATAGTTTCAAAGAAAGTTACAGACTCAAATTTCATTTTTACATATAGTTCATGGATTAGGAAAAAAGCACCAGGGTGACAAGGTATGGAGAAGAATGGTTTCCACAAGTATTTACACATCTGACAAAGTGGACTCTGGATCACAAAAGCTTCTGCCGCAATAAATGTATGTTTACTTTAATACCTTAATATGCCACAAGACTCTTTGGCTGCAACAAATATGAGTGCCTTTCTGAATGTATACATTTCTCAACTGTGAATCAAAGGTAGAAAGCTCTAGCATAACTATCTTTCATTGAAAACCTGTCTCTACAATTGAAACATTTGTTATCTTTCCCAAGTGTGTACTTTGTTGTGTACTTTGATATTAACTTCCAATTTCACTCAGCAAAAAGGAGAGGTGAAGAATACTCCATAACTTGAACGTTCCACTATGAAAACGGTTGGTCCAATAGTATCATCATGCAACAGAAATACATGCCAGCTGTCTATATTAGAGAGAGAAATACATTATCAGTATTTCCTGTAATCCCCAAATGAATGCACAAGAGCAGGCAGACCCATGAAGGGGCCTTGTCTGTTGTTTTCTAAAACCATCTCTTCATCTGTCCAGACTTATATTTATTTGTTTTAGTTTCTCATCTGTATCCACCATTCTGCCATTCAGTAGTTTTATAGTCTGAAATACTTCCAGGTCTTAATGCAGCCAAGCAGTTACCATGTCCTGTACCCTTGGGATGGGCATTGACCTGAGTAAGCAGTCAAGTAGCAAAGTACTCCTGACCCTCCACTTACCCGTAACCCAGGAAGTGGCATCTAACACAGGTTGTTGTCGCTCATTAAAGCCAAGACATATAGCCCAGAAGGCCCTACACTGGCATCTCCTGCCAGGAAACAACATTATGCTCTGGTGACTTGTGAAAGCACACATTGTCTCTCTCCTCCCACCACTCTGGGTTTTTAAAAGTCATATACAATCTCTGGACAGAGAAGAGAGGCTGGGCAGGTGGTAGGAGTTATATAGAAAGGAGAGAACCAGCACCTCTGGAATAAGAAATACATCATGAAAAGTTAATGACAATTCTTTGAACAGATAATCCGAGATATTTATAAACCCTGTTTGCTTATGTTCACAGGAAAAGTTATGCCAAAATTATTGCACTTGTGTTAATTACAATAAGTTGCAGAAACTCAAATCCTACTGAGCCCGAATATCTGACATAACTGAGTGGATGGGCAGGTGCATAAGTGGGTAGTGATGGAGGAAGGGGAAACTTAGAGTGGTGTTGAGGCTCCTCTCACTCCAGTCCAAATGGCTGGCCTTTAGCCATCCTGCCACACAACGGGATAGGTTCTCCCAGGCCTGAAAATGGGAAGAGGAGGGGGTTGTGCTCCCTCTAAGCTGTGAAGCCTTGTGAGCAGAAATTCTACTTTGTGAGCTACTGGCATTAAAGTTGTGAGCGAGCAATTTGGCTGCTGCATAAATTAGTTTGCTCTGGAGCCATCCTTCCTGAGCTAAGACAAATATGTGTGAGCCAGAAGCTAAAAAACTGTGAGCTAGCTCACACTAACTCAGCTTAGAGGGAACATGGGTTGGGGTTGGCCCTGCCTCTTCCTCAGCCTCTCCCAATCCCTCATTCTCTGAATGGCTGAGCCTGTCAGAGCAGGGTTTACTGAGCTCCTTCCTCCCTGTACTCCCTGTCAGCCCTTCATTGGCTGACCCAGGAGGCCTGTTGGAGTGGAAATTCCCACCAGCTGGGCTGGGCCTGCTTCCTACAGACCTGCCCATTCCCAGTATGAAAAGTACTGGAGTTGGAGACATGTTGTAGTGAAATCAGCAAGCATGTTTATTAACGGGTCAGATGAAGCTTGACACCCCAGGCTCAGGGGCCCTCTTTTATTCCGGCCGGAGCCACACTTCCGACCTTGCCCAATTGTCCCAATAGGACCTTAAGGTTGCGGTTACAGATCATAGGTTCCCTAGAGGATCCTAGGCGTAGATTGGTGGCAAGTTATGATCCGGCCAGCTATTGTTCTACCTGACCCAAGCTCAGGTGTTTCTACCTGGTGGCAAGTTATGATTCAGCCTGTGAAGGGGCTCAGCTACCACTGCCTTGTGGGGGAGGAAGGCATGGTAAAAACTGAGGAGTCCCAAGAATGCTTGGAGCTCTGCCTTAGAGGTGGGGATGGGGGCCTTGGTGATCCCCTTCACCTTGTCTGATGTCGGGTGGATGCCGTGGGAATCCACAGTGAATCCCAGGAATGAGATGGAGGGGACACCCAGGATGCACTTCTCCTTTTTGACCTTCAGTCCGGCATCCTGGACGTGCAGGAGGACCATCCGCAGCCAGGTCTTGAAGGTCGGGACATCCAGAGCCGCAATCAGGACATCATTGAAGAATGGCTGGACACCTGGAATATCTTTTAAAAGGCCATCCATTAATTGCTGGAACAACCCAGGAGCTACACTGACTCCGAACTGGAGTTGCTTCACCCAGAAGGCCCCCCGTGGGTGGCAATGGTTTGTGCCTCTGTCGTGGCATCATCCACAGGGAATTGCTGGTAGGCCTGGGACAGATCCAGCTTAACAAATACCTTAGCCCCTGCCAGGGAGGCGAGAACATGGCTGATGATGGGCACCGGGTAGGAGTGGTCTTGAAGTGCCAGATGCAGCGTACATTTATAATCCGCGCAGATGTGGATCTCCCCATTTGCCTTTATGGGGGTGACTATGGGGATTTCCCACTTGGCATGGGGGACCGGCTCCAGAACCCCCTGGACCACGAGCTTGTCCAATTCGGCCTCAAGGGGAGGTCGTCGGGCAGCTATGTGGATGGGTCGCACAGCCAGATTGAGGTCCAATGAAACCAGGGGCCTGGTGTAGGACCCAAGGGACCCATCAAAAATAGCGGGAGACTCCATGCAGACTGACTGGTAGTCCACGGAATCGACCCGATACACTCCCATAATCCCCAGCCCCAGTGGCCTGAACCAGGAGAGGACTAAAAGGCTGGTGAAGTCACTCTCCACCACCAGGAGGTCCAACAGTCTATTAAAGTCCTTGAATTGGACTCTGAACTTGCCCAACCCCTTAATTGCAACTGGGTTTTTCTGGAAATCCCGGAGCCTGAGTCCTGTTGGGTTTTGCAACTGCCCCCCCCCCCTTGGGACAGAGCTTTCAGAGCATAGCTGCCGGAATAATTGAGTAGGAGGAACTGGTATCGAGTTCCATCAGGCAGAGGGCCCCTTTGATCCACACTGGGACCGTGATTTTGTTGGGGGTATTACGGGGCAAATTCAGTACCTGGTGGTGGGGTGAAGGTGCTAAGTGGATGTCCTTGGATTTGCAGTGGGCTGCTTGAGAGCAGCTGCTGGGACAGGAGCAGCAGACCTTCGCGATGTGGCCCGTCTTGCCACAGGCCCAGCAGGCGGCATCTCAGAAGTGGCAGGTCCGGTGATCATGGGCATCCCCACAGCTGGCGCACGTTGAGGAGGTGCCGGGGTGAACAGTGGGGGCAGCAGTGGCCATTGGCCGGGGACCAGGACTGGGAAACCAGGGCACACCTTTCTGTGATCAGCGGTTCAGCTGGCAGACGTCATCCTTGTCCAACACCTCGGATCCAGAAAACGCTGTGTGGTGGGTGGCAGTGGCAGAGTCTTGGCACTCATCCTGTACCATCTTGAAGGCTACCACCATTTGGAGGGCCTTCTTGAGCGTTGGCTTGGGAAGTGCAATCAGCCTGCGCCTTAGCTTGGGCTCCCGCACCCCACATATGAACCCGGTCAGGAGGTTGTCCTCTACTGACACAAATTTGCAGCCGACCACCAGTCTGTGGAGGTCAGCCAGAAAAGCAGAAGCGTTCTCACCTGCCTTCTGTGTGAGGCGGTTGAAGTTCACCCGTAATGCCATCATTGAAGGTTTCAGTGCAAAGTAGCTGTTCAATGCCTTGATGAGATCATTGTAGGGAACTTCCGTGAGGGGACGCAGGGCAACCAGGCTCTAGGAGACCCAGAGCGTGTCCGCACTGCAGGAGCTCAGAAGCCCGGCTCGCTTCATACTTGCATCGGTGACTCTTTGTACTTCGAAGAAGAATCCCAGTTGCACAGCCCAGGCTTCCCATTTCCCGGGGCGTGCAGGATCAAATGGGGTGATTTGTCCTGGAGCATTAGCTATCATTACTGAGTTGGGAGTGATGCGGGGAGCAATGTCCTCAGAGGCGGGTGGCAGTGTCATGGGACACTGGAGCCTGGTGGTGCCGAAGCCGACGGTTAGATGCTCGGTGCTGTGCTGCTCGGTTCAGCCGGAGAGTCGCTCATTGGGATCCCATCCTCGTCACCAGTGCAAAGTACTGGAGTCGGAGACATGTTGTAATGAAATCAGCAAGCATGTTTATTAGTGGGTCAGATGAAGCATGACACCCTGGGCTCAGGGGCCCTCTTTTATTCTGGCCCAATTGTCCTGATAGGACCTTAAGGTTGTGGTTACAGATCATAGTTTCCCTAGAGGATCCTAGGCGCTAGATTGGTGGCAAGTTATGATCCGGCCAGCTATTGTTCTACCTGACCCAAGCTCAGGTAGCTGGCCTAGCCATGTGTGTTTGGTCATGTGGCGGTCACCATTACAGTGAGCACATGGCTACCACCATTACATACATTACACAGTGTCTACCCATATTGCTTGTTGTCCCTCCTCCCCACTGGCTGCCTGCTTCCCCTGGTGAGATGATGCTATCACACCCACAACTGGTCCAGTCCTCTGGGGACCCTGCCAGTTGTGGTGAGTCTGGGAACGGTGTTCTCACTGCCCCTGTTGGTCACTTTTCCCTTGGACATGGCTCTAAAGACTGGTGGTAGAGCAGTGTGAGTCCAGGGGTAGGCATGTCCCCAGACTTGCAGTGTAGGTGGAGCAGATTGAGGAGATTTATAGGCCATAATGCTACAGGATTGGTTCTCTGGGATTTCAACTATATGTTACAATTTCTCCAGTGTTTATTTTATGTAGCCAGAGTGGTGTTGTGGTTAAGAGGTTAGAGTGGCGGATTCTTATCTGGAGAACCAGATTTGAATCCCCATTCCTCTGCATGAAGCCTGCTGGGTGACCTTGGGCCAGTCACAGTTCTCTCAGAACTCCACCTACCTCAGTCCCACCTACCTCACAAGGTGCCTGTCGTGAGGAGAGGAAAGCAAGGTGATTGTATCCCACTTTGTAGGGCTGCCAAGTCCCCCTGGGGGGTGGGGATTCCCCCACTAAATGGGTCCCCAATCCACCGGTCCGGATTCAGCCAGCGGGGGAAAACCCACCCCTGAAATGGCCACATCAGGCTGACATGCCTGGCGTGATGATGTTGCCCGGAAGTGATGTCATCATGCCAGGCATGTCGCAGGGTGATGCTCTAGCAATCACTCTGAAAACTCTATGGTACCATAGAGTTTTTAGGGTGATTACCAGAGCATCACCCAGTGATGTGCCCGGCATGATGATGTCACTTCCGAGCAATGTCATTGTGCTGCATGCCCACAAAGCATGCCCACAAGGTCCTGGACCAGGAGCGGGCCTCCCCCACTCGGACGCGTAAGTGACTTGGCAACCCTACCACTTTGAGACTCCTTAGGGTACAGAAAAGTGGGGTATAAAGACCAACTCTTCTTCATTTTCTTTTGCAAATTTAACTACCAAGATTGCCTTATCATGGTCAGGAACATCCCCTGCCATTTTCTTGCTTCAAAAACTACCTGAGCCGCTTTTCCCCTGCTTTGGAAGAATTATACAAATACCCCATGCCACTGGCCTCTTTGATAAAGCAACTTTAGCAGCTAAATTTGGAAAACAGAAACCACCTTAAATAAACATGGGAGAAAACAAAAACACGCAGTTGAACACTGGGATCATTGGATTCTCAGGGCCCAGACAATTCTCAGTGGTCAGGCTGGTGGCCTAGTTTGAATGGCTGATGGTTTCTACTCTACCCAGAACCCCTGTCAGTACTAGGAGAAGAAAAGAAAAGCTTCCTCTGCAGGGCTTCTCATTTGAGCCCTGCTGTACCTGCTAGTGGGATACCTGCAAGCACTTCATTACACTATTATTACCCCAGCTTGGAAGAAGCTGTTCCCATATATAACTTAAAAAACAAACAAATCTAAGAAAAATTGATTTTATCATGGAGACAAAATGAAAGGGAAGAGGCACTGTATGCTTTGCCTCTGTTTCATAACAGGATCCTTGCATGACAAAGGAATAAATCCCTAAGTATTATCTCTTATTTTACTTTTGTTTTCCTTAACCTCTTTTGGGAGTCACTGCCAAAAGAGGCATCATTTGTAGTTATTGAATTTTACCTTCAGCTTCCAACAGCCAAACAACAACAACAGCAACAAAAGCAGATGCTAATGACATGTTGAAGTCTTGACAGAAAGGAACCAGACATTTCTTCTTCACTAAAGGATCACGTTCTTTCTTGTACTTCCTGTTTGGGGAAGGAGGGGGGGCACTGAGAGAGAGATATGTGTCCACAAAATAAATCCAGACTGGAAAAACAAGCTAGCTATTAAGACACACTGCCACAATTTGAGATACTAACACGTTTATCAGCAACAATATGCATACCGCATTCTGGAGCACTTTCTGACTTGCCATCTCATTTACCAATGGGGTGCATTAGCTGACCTTACTAGTTGTGATAATCTCACTGAGGACCATCAATGTTTGGGTGACGAATCAAAGCCCACATATGCCTATGCAAGGGCATAGGAGAAACAGCATGAGGTGAAATATGTAGGCAACAGTAAATGCAAATTGATGTTAACAGTCCCTCATGCATTCGGGGGATCCCACAAATGCAAAGATGAATGGGTGAACATGAGCAATTCTTTAATGGTCATTGTTAACGTGGAAAGTGGCAATCCGTAGTTTCATTTACTGAATGTACCCTCATACCTTCTCTGCTGCGATGGGAGTACTTTGGGGAGCCCCTTTCAAAAGTCTGGGGATGCCCACCTTTCCATCTGTCTTTCAAATAATGGCTGCGTTTTTCAGGCATGGGGGGGGGACTGGGAGCAGGTGGGTGAACTGCAGACCCAGATGCAGAGTCGAATAAAACACCCCCATTGGAGGGTGTGCTCTGCACCTGTCTGTTTCTGTCCTAGCTAGTGGGTTCTTCTGCTGACTACCCACATTCACTATACCCTTCCAGCTGCCATGGGAGTACTTTTGGGAGCAAAAGGTTCAGTAGACAGACGTCCTGTAGCTCCTTCCTCTAAGAAGCTTCCAAAATGGAGGGAAGAGTAAGGTGCCTGAGTCCAATTCCCAAAGTGCCTGGTTCAAGATTCCTAGTACCTTACATGTTCCTTGGGTAAAACAAACTTTCAGGTTTAGCCCCATCCCTCAAAGGAATATTAACAGTGTCATAGACTAAATGTGAGGATGCGTGTGATTCAGATGAGAAACACTTTGGGTGGTAAAAGCTATTAAACTGAAAAGGTAGGCTTGATGGAATAATCTAGCTAAAGATATTCTCACGCATATTCCATTCCCTTCTGTTCTTAAGAAAAGAACATCTGAAGCATAATCAAGCCTCAATGAGCTCTGTATTGATTTGGAGTGTCATTGTGCAAACAAATGTTTGCTTTTGTCTGGAAGAATCCACTGCTTTGTAGACATTAAATTATAGGCCGAGTTGTTGTTTGCGTGGCTCCTATCCTTTTTTTGTACGTTTTCAGGAACTATATTTGGGTGTGATTTTAAAACTAACAATAGCGTGAATCAGACATATTGATGAACTAAAAGGCAAAGCTCCACCAACATAGTAAACATAGCGCAGCTCTCTCTGTCAAAGAAAGAGCCTCTGGCAGAATGTGTGCTGGGCATGCCTGTGGACCGTGGGTTCCATATGGAGTGTTAGCCTTAGGAATGCAGGCATCCTCCTGTGTCAATCTTTCCCACTTCCTTTGTCAGCCCTTGTACTGGCTTTGCACTACAGCTGCACATTTGTTAATCTGGATTCCCATTTGAAGTAGGGTATGAAGCCTGTGTTTGTCACCCTTACATGGCTTCAGTAAAAAGGATGCTTGTAGAGAAAGATGGAGGACATGCAGCATTTAAGAAACAAGTGGCTGAACACTACAGACATAATTATCTTTCCAAAGAGGCAAGGCCATTTCGTACAGAGAAAGAGATATCAAGTCCTGTGTTGCTTTATGTGTGGATACAGCCTCTGCATTTATGTTTTAGTGAGATTTAATGCCAAAACTCTTAATGCCTTGTCAGCTTTGCCTTGCTTGATACATGAGTTAAGTTCCTATTAAGCCAACGCCTCGTTGCTTTGGATATTAATGTTATTTATAAGGCATTTTACTTTTGCCATCTTCTACTGAGTCTTCCATCACTTCAAGTCAACATTATTTAATCAAATTATGTATACTACAAAGGGGTTGTAAGAATTTTGGATTTAATGCGTGAGTAAGTGCTTTGAGCATTCTGACATGGCATACGGGATAATTATTGTTAGTGTTCTTTCTACAAAAAGGGCCACTAAGCACCTTCCATTTAAAAAGCTAAAAAGTATGGGGATGCATGCTAGAAACTTACAACATTCTGGAATTGTGGTGCGTGTAAATAAGAATGTTTTTCCTTCTCCCTGACTCTGTGGTAATACTACAGCCCAATGAAACTGATGGTCAGTAAGTTCAGGCAAGACTAAAGGAAGTAATCTGGTGTACTGGTTAGATTGTTGGATTAGGATCTGGGAGACCTCTCAGCCTAGCCTACCTCACAGGGTTGTTGTGAGGATAAAATGGAAAAGGGATGATATTGAGTCTCCATTGGGGAGAAAAGATGGGTATAAAGAAAGTAAGAGGAGGGGGGAGAGAGAGAACATCTAAGTAACTTACGGAGTTCACTGCCATAATGTGTGGTAATGGCCTGGTCTACATATGCTGCAGAATGAGGTGAAAGAAGGATCAGATGGAGGAACGGATTGCACTACAGACCAAGGCTGTGCGTGAAAACAAAAATACTGCTGTTTCTCCACGCACCTGGCTTCCCTCTATTTTCTTCAGTTTCTAAGCCACCAGGGCTTTTTTCTTGGGCAAACTCGCCAGAATGGAGTTCCAGAACCTCTTTGACAAAATTCTTTTAAAAATGTTTAAAAGTTTGTGAGTTTTCAGTATACAGATTGTATACAACATTTCCCTCTTGAGGGTTCCAGCACCTCTTTAAAAAAAAAAAAAAAAAAAGCCTGCAAGCCACCATTCTTTTCTCCCTACCACTGGGGACAGAATCCTTCCTTAAAGTGTGCTTTCTGCATCTTTGAAACCATCTGTGTTTTGTAAACTGCAGCATTATTGTCTGGCACAATCCCTCGAACCTGCTCTTTTCCCTACTGGCTGTATTCATCAGCCACATTTCTGGATTAGTATTGGTCTCCAAGCAGCATTTCCCCCAGAGTGGATTGGTAGATATATTGGAATTTTTTCCTCCTTCAGTTTCACACAGATACTTATCTATGGTAGACCTATCTCTGACCACATGTGGGCCTATTATGCACGCACATCTTACTGCAGATTTTTTAAGCAGTAAGCCTTTAAGTTTGACTTTAGATTCTGTTACCATGTTACACACACACACACACACACACACACACACACACACACACCACCAGTATATTCATTCTGCAGCTACAATTTTTAAAAATGTACTTTTTCTAAATCAGAGTGGAATGTGACTTGTGACATGCAAGGGGTGGCGTCCAAAGCTTTTTAAAAAAATATGCAATCACCCTATCTTAGCTGCACAGTAGCATCCAGCAAGCACCTTCCATTTAAATCCTCGTGGTTCAGGTTTTGTGCGTGCATTTTAGTGTTAGTTCATTAAATGAAAGTAATGCAGGCAAAGAGGGAAAAGCCACTGTTGAAATTGGCCAGACTTTTTCTGCAATTGACGAGCAGCTGCAAAGCCCCATTTTCCATATTGCCAAGCACTAGGGCATTCTCTGCCGCGTTCTTGGCCACTGTGAAAAATGGGAAAGAGTCACACAATCTTGTAATATAGGGGAGCATGTTGAGTGTACAGAATGTGCGGTAGAACCCACTGACACTGGCATTGCAAGCTGTGATAGTTGGCAACATGTGCCTGTGCAAAGTCGGCTGCAACTCCACCACACCTTGCACAGGCCTACAATTTGTATGGGGAAGGAGTCCTCTGGCAGAAGCTCTGGAGAGCTTGCTGTCCCATAGTGTCTCAAACTTTTCTTCAAGGAAGGAAATTGTTAGAGAAATGACTACAGTCCAGGAAGTGTTCCTCTGAGTTCTTTCAAGTTTCCTCCTTTCATCATACCATCACTTGCCATTAGGATACGATGGTGCTGACTAGGATTTTGGCTGGGGTCAGGGGGCTTGGGCTTAGTATACTCAGTTCAGTCACTTAACCCAGAAGATATTTTGTTAATTTATTTAAAGTATTTATAGCTTGACTTTCCACAGTGCCCAGTGGCTCCCTGCAGGCACAGCTCTGTGCTGCCCCCTCCTGCCACCCGGTTTAAACTTGGCAGCAGGAGAGGGGAGCCCAGTCACTCTAAATCTACCTGCGGTGAGCTGATGGCTCCTTGCATGCATGGCTCTGTACTGCTTCCTCTCACTGCCCAGGTGAAACCTGGTGGCAAGAGAGGGCGGCCCAGCAGGGAGTCATTTAATTTTTTTACAAGCGGCATGAGACTAGCAAAGGTCTCATATCACTAGACTTATGCCACTTGTAAAAAAAATTAAATGTAAAAGAATGAGGGACACATCAATGAATGGCAGAAGGTACATAGTAGATGGAATAACCTTGATGTGGGCAGGAGTGACCATTGGACCATTGAATGGCAGCAAAGGGGGAGAGGAATCCACAGGAATCTGTACACTTATGAATTATCTTCAGCTCAGAAGTGAAACAAGGGGAAAATTGGCACAAAAGCACTCTCAGAAAACCCAGGGAAACAGCTACAGGAAAGCAACTGAGCTCTGAAGAGGGGGGAATCAATGCAGAATGAAAAAGAAAACCCAATGGACATGCACGGTCAAAGCGAGGCAAAACATTCATGCACAATAGGCCATGGACATAGCTTGCTAGAAAATACAGGCATGACATATAGTTTGCATGTATACACATACAAATGGTGTATGTGGTGACTGCAGTAGTTGTCACAAAGACTTTTGAGAGATCTAAAGTTTATTTCCTTCCACTTCTATTAAAAACAATGCAATTGGGCAAAGTAGAGTATTTCACTATACCTTAGACTTAATAGTTTCTTGCAGTACACATCTCATGTCATGTTGCCTTGTTAATGTTGAGATGTTGCTAAAGAATGGACAAGTAATTTATGTTCACTGTTCTGAGAATCTGGCAAAAAAAGCCCAATGTTTGTCAAGAGCCCCTTTTGCTGCTGTTTTGGATAGAAAGCATTAGTATAGCATCATGCCCCTAGACCAGAAATGACACCAGGTAATCAGTTGCAGACAGGAGAGTCCTGGAAGCAACCCAAAGATTTCAGAAGCATTAAGAAAATTGTTTAGTGTAAAGGCACTAGACTTATGGATTCCTTGGTCAGGAAGAGCAAGTCATCCATCACATTAGAAAAACTGGTGCAGAAGAAGGGATTGTGACTGGAAGCTGGGGCATTTTAAGGGAGAGTATCACATTGGCCAGGCATGTCAATTGTTTGAGGATTACTGCCCTAAAATCATGCCATGTGGGAATAAAAATGATGAGCATGTATTTGAAGATGCATGAAATGTTGATGCAAGGTAAGAACACAGGGGAAAAGTCAGTACTAGAACTGGGGACAAGGTAAACAGAGTCTTGAGAGCCTGAAGACACATTTGGATGAATGTGGAAAGGATGGATGTGATTTTGTTGCTGATAAGCAGAGGTTACCCTTATTGTTGAGAAAATCACGGGGGGGGGGGGGGGAGTGGGGGAGGAAGATGCCAGATGAGTTTGTGAAGAGTTGCAGAGAAAAGTCACTGACCTATAGACCCAACTAGAAACAGATAAAATCAGTGTTCTCATTCTGGTGGACCAAACTCAGAGTAGAAATGAGTCACCAGTAGTGGGATAAACTGAAAGCCCAGCTGTCACACGACCTTTAGCCTTCAACCCTATTCTTTCATTCTCTTCTCTTCTCTTCTCTTCTCTTCTCTTCTCTTCTCTTCTCTTCTCTTCTCTTCTCTTCTCTTCTCTTCCTTCTCTCTCTCTCTCTCTCTCACACACACACAGAGTTTATGTCCGGAGTAGGCTTAATGGCCACAAGAACAATAAACTGCAAGGAGGGGAGGAAACAATCCAGGAGACAAAGGAGAAGGTTAAGTCTCAAAAATGCACCGGATTTTGTTTTTATTATGGACCAGCACATTTTGAATCAGATTCTTCTTCAGATACAAAGGAGTGTATTTCTTAGAAGGAATATATTCATTAGAAAAAGCTACAGAAAACTCAGAGTGTGTGAGTGCTTCATGCAGTTCGTTCAAGGAAATTTATTGCCCCAAGGAAGAGCTTTTGTTACAAAGCACCTTGAGCTATAAAAAACCACAATGTTGTTTGCGTCTCTTTGAAGCTCTGTTTCTCTTTGTTTTTTAAAAACAGGATTAAATATACATAGAGGAAAGGTCTGTCAATAGCTATTACATATAAACAGAATCTGTGTCCACAGGCAGCATACATCAGATGGTAAGACCAAATAAAAGAGATGGCTATCAGCACCATGCCTTCCTATAAAGAGGCAAGAGCCATTCGGCATGCCACTGTTGGAAACAGAATTCTGATTTGGCACAGCAAGGTCATTCTTATCCTGCATTCTCGATTCTAATATGGTCACAAACCAAAAATTGACCTCTGATCAACAGACATACTTCAAGTCTCACATACTGTTTTGCAATCATATTAAATATGGTTTGGGAATATTATGTTAGATGTCTGTTTTCTACTGTCTCCTTGCTTTGACATCTCTTACTGATTCAGAGTTTAAGCAAAGAATTTCAAATGAAGCTGCTTGATGATACATCAAATTCAATTCCTGCATTTCCACAACTGACAGGTATGGCAGTAAATTTCACATTGTGAAGGCCTTATAAACCAAACAGGTCATTGCATTTTTAGAAAAAAGGGTCATTTGAATGAAGTGGCTGGAACTATTAGATGTTGTTCTATTGGGGATTATTTTGGGACATCTAGCAATAATGGGGGAGGCTGGCTTTCAAAGTGCAATGCTCAGTGAGATGAGCATAGATACATATCAGCTGCTATTGTAGAATCACTGGAGAAGAGAGGTCATGATCCCTGAGAACAAAAGTTCTGCAGGAATCACTTCATATCTGGTCTAGCATTCAGTGGGCTGTACTGTGTACAGTTCTGGTCACCACACCTCAGAAAGGATATTATCGCATTGGAAAAAGTGCAGAAAAGGGCAACTAGAATGATAAAAGGGTTGGAACACTTTCCCTATGAAGAACGGTTAAAGCGCTTGGGGCTCTTTAGCTTGGAGAAATGATGACTGAGGGGTGACATGATTGAGGTTGACAAGATTTTGCATGGGACAGAGCAGGTAGAGAAAGAAGTACTTTTCTCCCTTTCTCACAATGCAAGAACTCGTGGGCACTCACTGAAATTGCTGAGCAGTCAGGTTAGAACAGATAAAAGGAAATACTTCTTCACCCAAAGAGTGATTAACACATGGAATTCACTGCCACAGGAGGTGGTGGCAGCTACAAGCATGGGTGGCTTCAAGAGGGAATTGGATAAATATATGGAGCAGAGGTCCATCAGTGGCTATTAGCCACAAGGTGTAGATAGGTTCTCTCAGTCTGGGGCAAGTGCTGCATTGCATTCTTGGTGCTTGGGGGGGGGGGCAACAGTGGGAGGGCTTCTAGTGCCCTGGCTCCACTGCTGGACCTCCTGAGGGCACCTGGTATTTTCGGCCACTGTGTGACAGAGTGTTGGACTGGATGGACCACTGGCCTGATCCAACATTGGCTTCTCTTATGTCCTTGTGAAAGGTATAATTCTGTTTAATACTGCACTGTAAAAACAAACAAAAAGAAAACCTGTTTAGTGTTTTATTCCAAAGTTTATTTTTCTTGTCATTATCTTTCTCAAGCCACTTTCCATATTTTAGCAGTGTTCTCAAGAGCTTCCCATTATACTAGAGAAACATGAATTATTCTGATGCTAACATAGATCATTGCACGGACCACTTTTGATACTTTGATGTGAAGCATCTAGACAAGCAAATGCCGAAGTGGAGGAGAAACTTAATGAAGCCATAATTGGGGCATAGAGAAAGAAATTCCGTGGAATGTGAATACTTTTAAATAAAGATATTTAGAGGGAAGAAAGGCATACTTACCACAGAAATTGAGTCTTGGGCACCAAGCCATTCTCTAAATGATTCAGCAGTGAACTTGGCAGTAGAGTCAGAGTTTTGCCACTCCTGAGTAATATATTCTGCTTGGGGATCATAGGCTTAAATCCATTATACCTAGATTAAATTTGATTTTGTACTAAGACAACAAATTATGTACAGGCAAGCTCTTTCTCCCCTTGGTTTTCTTTGCCATTCCTGTAAGTTTGCTCATCGTTTCTAAAAATAAACTCTTTCCAAAAACATTGCTGATGTATTGTTATTATTTTAACTTTACATGAGAAGGGAAGAAAAGGATCTGTGATTGGAGCATGGGTTCTTACTTCGTGGAAACCTCAGGACCAAAACTCAAAATCCCTACTCTAAATACTGATGAAGTAACTCTTAAAATGCTGAATCATTACTAAATGTCAATGAAAGAGGATCAGAGCAAAAACAACAAAAACTCTCCAACCACAGCCCAGTATGGTGTTTAATGCCTTTCCTGGGTGAACAGGCCTTTTAACTTAAAAGGAAATTTCCCAATGGCCATGGTCTTAGAAGGCCACTGGGGTACAGGAGCAAGCAGTCTCAAGTGCCAGAAACTCTGGCAATGCCTAAGGATCTGTCAAGAACCCAAGCCCAGGTTCCCCTGGGTCACCACTCCTTTTTACTTGAGTAGCACCCAGCCCTGTGTGTCCTTGAGGTGAAATGCACACAAATAAAACAGACTTTGTAAAAATCTATAAAGGTTTATTGAACAGTAAAAAAGGAATATCACAAGGCAGTAGTCTTTACCACTTAGCAGCAAATAATTTTTTTTTAAAGCTAACTTTCTATCTAATACATTCAGTACCTAGCATCAGATGGCACACCTTCTTGCAGCATAGGAGTCTAAACTATAGCCCAAAGCCTTCTATAAGGCACTGTCCATTATGACGTATTATTAATTATTATTATTATTTATTGCATTTCTATCCCGCCTTTCCAGCAAACTGGCTCAAGGCGGCTCACAACATAAACATAAACACCGAAATGGTTTACAATTTAAAATCATAAATACACAACATTTAAAAAACGACTAACATAGCCGTATTGGCTATGTAGCTTAACATAGCTTAACATATCAAAGTGTACTAGCATGGCACAAGCATAAAGTTAGCATGGCTTCCCTCTGGTCTGTACCCTAATTATACCCTTTTGCCCCCAGAGATCAAATGGTCAATGCTCCAATCATAGGTCCCCTTTGATGGAACTTTCCAGAGGCTGTTAGCAACCACTCCTAACTTTCCCCTTCCTTCTGGTCATATGACCAACACAGGTTCTTGTAATTAACTGATTACCTCATTTTTAATCCAGCCTTGAAAGAGATAAGGATAGTAACTGTAGGAGGGCCCAAATTAGGAACACCTGCAAGCCAGACCAAATCTTTTAATTATCACATTAACCCTTGAGAGAAACTAGAGTGTTTTGCCTCCCAGGGTCACTTAGCTTGGAGCATTCAGCAGAAGCATTGATTGGTGCCAGTCCACCCAGTTGCATCTTCCTGCATTGCCATCAGTCTGTGGGAGGAAGCAGTAGGTGACTGAGTACTCACTGTTGGAACCCTTGAACTGACAAGTGGCTTGTGTCAGGTTCCCTGTCATGTTTGCTTTTCTTTGTTTATCCTGGTTGCAGGTCCCGGCGGGAGATCGGCATCAGCTTCTGCTCTAACGGTTCCTCCCCCCTCCTCCTCTGGAATGAGCTCAGATGTTTTGCTAGACTCATGTTATCTCTGTTGCTGCACTTGTAACCTTGGGCAACTGGGCCTCTGCTTTTCCAGGTGTCTTTTGTGGGGGATTGCAAGTAGGGAAATCACAGGGCCGGGGATGGGAATGTAGATCTGCTTACGCGCCTTTTTTTCCTGAGAAAGTGATGGTAGTACATTTTGGCGCTTGTTTATTCTTTTTCCATTGGTACCCGCATTTTTCCTCCAGTTTGAATTCGCTATATCAATTCCTCCTCTTCTGTATCTGGTATCACTAACAACGCAAGTGTTTCCTGAAAGACCATTAAGAATAAAGACTTTGCTTTTTGAAATACAAGGCCTGACTTATTGGATCTAATCAGAAGTCTCACATTTGCAGCACTAGCTAATATCACAGGGGCTATTTGGCGTACTTGGTCACCATCACCTTTCAGTGTAACCTGGAAGCCTATGATACAAACTCTAAAATATAAAATGTTCATAAAAATATATATGGATAACTACAACTACGTTTGAGGGGGGAATGTATAGCATTAAGAGTTCAAGAGCCACATTTGTGTAGGTTGAGAACATATCCTGAACCTACATATGCAGACATGAGGCTGCCTTACACTGAGTGAGACCATTGGTCTACCAAAGTCACTTTTGCATAGTCTCTGATTGAACTTGGGACAGTCTGCATACTAGGCATATGCTGTGCCACTGAGTTACAGCTCCTTTTGCAAATCATGCAAACTCCACCTATGTGTTACATATGGTCTAATTTAGAAATATTTCTAAATTATCAACAGATCAATAAAGACTTTCTCAGCTTGAAAATTATTTTAAACACTATCAGTGTACAGACTATGCAAGCCCTCCTACACTGTATGTCCTCCTATATATGCATTGGAAAGGGTTTCGTTTGTCTGGGATTTTTTTTTATTCCTTTCAATACTGAATTTCCCCACTCTTGAAGCTTGAAGAGGAGCTACTTTTTCCTCTCAGGAGTACCCACAGATGATGTGGTTTTTCAACAGACAGTGATTCACAACTAAACATCTGAACCTCCTCCTTCAACAAGTAAACTGAGCTCCAAACTACAGAGATCAGGTCAATGGCTGCTTTGGAAAGTGGAGTCCATGGCATTATGCCTTGCTTAAGTCTCTCCTTCCTCCAAACCCCACCCTCCTCAGGCTCCACTCCCAAATCTCCAGGGATTTCTTCAACCTGGAGTTGGCAACCCAAGTTCACTGGCAGAACTACCAGGGCTCATTGCATAGCAGGAGCTCCTCTGCATATTAGGCCACACACCCCTGATGTAGCCAATCCTCCAAGCGCTTACAGTAGCCCCTGTAAGAAGAGCTCTGTAAGCTCTTGGAGGATTGGCTACATTAGGGTGTGTGACCTAATATGCAAAGGAGCTCCTGCTACAAAATAAGCCCTGAGAACAACCCTAGGTTTGTGGATGCACTGGACGGGAGTAGTTTGTGGACTATTTTAGAAGAAGAAGAAGAAGAGATTGGATTTATACCCCGCCCTCCACTCCCCAAGGGAGTCTCAGAGCGGCTTACAAACTCCTTTTCCCTTCCCCTCCCCACAACAGACACCCTGTGAGGTAGGTGGGGCTGAGAGAGCTCTTTCCCAAGCTGTCCTTGAGGGAACAGCTGGTACAGAGCTATGGCTTGCCCAAGGTCATCCAGCCAGGTGCAAGTGGAGGAGTGGGGAATCAAACCCGGTTCTCCCAGATTAGAGTCCGCGCACTTAACCACTACACCAAACTGGCTCTCAAGGTACAAAATTCAAGGTACAAAATTTTATTCAAGGTATAAGATTTCAGGTGCCACCCACACCTCTTCAGACGGAACCACACTTCTTCAGATGGAAGAAGTATGCATACACACAAAAGCTTATACCTTGGATGAAACTTTGGGCTCCAACTTTGTTCTGCTGCTTCAGACCAACAGAGCTACCCACCTGAATTATTACACTATAATATTTTTTGCAACCAATTATGTACCAGTGGAGTGGTTACCATGCAGAGTCTGTCCCATAGGTAAAATGATCCTGTGCACAGGTGGGCTTTACCACATCAAAGTATCACTACCATCACAAAATAACCAATCATTGGAAGTCAACTTCTCAGAAGCAGAAATTTCTCTTATTAGGAGGTTTAAGAACATCAGCTTTGCTGGCCCATTAAAGACAGATATCAGCCGGGTGGAATGAGAAGAGGGACAATCATCTTCTTCAGAAAATCTGCCCACTTTTTAAATTTCACAAAACAGGCACTCTCCAAAGTGCTGCTGACCACACTCATTTTTAGTTACAACTCTGTTTCTCTGCAGATGTCCCCCAAAGTCCCCCATGCAACAGTCAAGTGTTCTGCCAACACACACAACAATGAAACTACTTTTTCAGATGTTTTCTCTTGCATGGCAGTTAGCACCAAACGACTTTAATGCAGACTTTAGACACACATATATTTGCAAGCCATTCTCAACAAGACACACCGCCTAGGCTCAGGTCACAAGTTCCAGTCATGCGTTTCCCTTCCCTTCACCGGTCTCCCCCAAAGCCATCAACTGTGCAATCCTAAATAGAGTTACACCCTTCTGCATCAGTGAGGATATGACTGTGATTAGGACGACAGTGCAAAACTGCAAGAACAAAACTTTTCTAGTTCAGTGCAATTTTGATTCTCAGGACCAAATTCCTCCTATACATTATTTCAGAAATGTTTTAATATTTTTTAAAGGCAGGTCAATAGCTGCTTCATTCACCTGGATTATGATTTTTTAAAAATGCTATACTTTGTACAAAATGTAAATGATAATAATTTTATCCTTAGCATAAGAAAACAGTACTAAAACCACAAAGCTTTCATAGTGAGTGAGTGAACTGAAGAATATTTACAGGATAGGGGCAAACATGAGATGGTGAGCCAAGTTAGGCTGGTTGAGTACAAAAAAGGGAGAGTTCTATAAGGCAGACAAAGACCTTGAAACCCTATATAAGGTTCATGGTATATGAAACAAGGTGGAGGATTGTACCTGGTCCACCTGATACAACTGGTGCTCCAATTACCTCCCATGTCTCCTGCTCCAGCTGCATAACCACTTTCTATTGGACTTTCTCTCTGCCCCATATAGAACAATCTTGTGTATGTAAAGTGCTGTCAAGTCATAGCTGACTTATAATGACCCCAGCAAGAAGCTTTCAAGGTAAGTAAGAAGCAGTGGTGGTTTGCTATCACCTTACTCTGCAGAATCTTGGTTGGTGGTCTCCCTTCCAAGTACTAACCCTGCTTAGGTTCCAAGATCTGATGAAATCAGGCTATATACCATGCTGCCTTCCCTCCTGAACAATCTTGTACATCACAACATTTTCTTCAAATTACAAGGCACCAAACTACTTTCTTCTGACCAGCGTCTTCAGAGACCTCAAGGCAACAGTCTACCTTTTCCAGGAATTCATGAGGAAGTCTAGTCAGCCCCAGCATCAGTAGATGAGCATGGTATTTTGAGTGTGTGTATACTTGTGTTTCAGGCAGGCTATACAATAGATTTGCATATTTCTAGTTCCTTTTGAAATACAATGGGGAACTTATAATCCACAACCCCCCAAAATATGAGTGCTGCCATTAACAAACATTAACAAACATAATTCAACTTTAATTCTCATTATGAGGAGGAATTATAATTGGCTTGCAGCTTAATTCAGTCTCCTAGCTCCCCGTTCTCCATCAAAGAGTGGGTCAGTGAGATTTTCGCTTTTACAAGGATTCTGCATGCATTACTACATTTCTTTTGTGCCTAATTTGTTGGAACAGAACTCAAGGGTTGATACAAAGAAGTCTTGAAAAGAAAAAGGAAGGAAGGAAGGAAGGAAGGAGAGAACAAGAGATTGGATTTATACCCCGCCCTTCACTTGTAGTCTCAGAGCGGCTTACAAACTCCTTTCCCTTCCCCTCCCCTCAACAGACACCCTGTGAGGTGGATGGGGCTGAAAGAGCTCTGAGACAATTGTCCTTGTGAGAACAGCTGGTACAGAGCTATGGCTTGCCCAAGGTCATCCAGCCAGGTGCAAGTGGAGGAGTGGGGAACCAAACCCAGTTCTCCCAGATTAGAGTCCGTGCACTTAACCACTACACCAAACTGGAGGGAAGGAAGGAAGGAAGGAAGGAAGGAAGGAAGGAAGGAAGGAAGGAAGATAGATAGATAGATAGATAGATAGATAGATAGATAGATAGATAGATAGATCAGGACATGGTGGACAATCCTTTGAACAGCTCAAGATGGGTAGCTGTGTTAGTTTGACTGTAGCAGTAGAAAAGAGCAAGAGTCCAGTGGTAACCTAAAGACTAACAAAATTTGTGGCAGGGTAGGAGCCTTCATGAGTCACTGATCATCCCCTGCCACAAATTTTATTAGTCTTTAAGGTACTACTGGACTCTTGCTCTTGTTTAATCCTTTGACCACATTGGCTGACTTTGAAAACTTTTCAGAAACCTCAACTAGTCCTAAATTTGGTAGTTAAAGAGATCTCCCCTCTTTTGAAAGATTTATATAGGCTGCCCATTTGTTTCCAGGCACAAATCAAAGTGCTAGTTCAAGGCAGACTGCAGCTGCTGGGTTGCAGTTCTTAGTTTTCCTTTGCATAAAAAAACTCCACTCAAACAGAAAAGTAGAATGGGGAGAAAGCTTTACTTCTATCTTTGCTTGTTGTGCTGGATTTTTGTCTGCAAAACATTTTAAACCAAGAGGAACATTTCAAAATGTGATCCTCCACCCGCGGTCTGAGGGAGGGAGGGAGGGAGAGAGAGAGGGAAAAAGAAAGAGAGAGAGAGAGGAAGGAAGGGAGGGAGAGAGCGGGAAGGAAGAAAAATGAGAGAGAGAGAGGGAGGAGGGAAGAAAGGAAAAAGATTGAGAGAGAGAGAGAGAAAGAGAGAGGGAGGGAGGGAGGGGGGAAAGAGGGAGAAGAGAGAGAGAAAGAAAGAGAGAGGGAGAAACAAAGAGAGAGGGAGGGAAAAGAGATGGGGGAGGCACTTACCGGGAGCAGGGAGAGTGTAAGCATGGCAACAAGCCCGATGGAGAGAGCTGTAACAGCTGGGGCCCCTCCCCCCAAGCTCTTTGCACTTAAAGGGAAAACTCCCCTTAAGTGCAAAGAGCTGGGAGGCCTTTCCCACTGGCGGGGAGGGGCGGGGTGGGACGGGGCAGGCTTCGATGTGAGCCAGAATGCCATTCCAGTGCGTTCCAGCCCAAAAGAGCCCTGTTCATATATATAGCTCACCATGTAATGCCTAGAACTAGAAATAGGATACAAGTGAACCTATTGTGGAGCATGGGAGTCATTTGGCAAGGAATTACACACTTCCAGATGGGGAACTAAATTCAAAACAATGTACTAGATCTGGCAGATCCTACCTTCAGCTCTACTATCTTAATTCAGTGTTGTTTTATATAACATTACAAGCAACTTAAAACAAAACCACATTATTGCTAACAAGTTGGGGAACTTGAAAGCTCTGTATGCATCTGGACAATGAAACAACCTTGATTGTACTTATGTAGGTAGCAATCTACCTCACAAATATGTTAATCAGAATCTGTTGGACTATATGTCCCATTCCAACCAATCTGTGCCAGCAAATCAGAATGCCAACTCCATTCTTTAGTACTTCCAGAGATGTGAAAGCACTTATTGGCTTTCTTATTGGCTCTACATGACTTCCACCATCTCAGAAATAGAAGTCGGGGTGGGGGGAGAGATCATACTGTACAGCTTTATGGAGCATAGCACATTTGTGCAAGCAATATCTGCTAATGATTTACAAAGCTATTATGGACCTGAAAATTAAATTAAGAAAACAGCAGCCGGGTGTGTGTGAAGAGGTTTTGAAATAAGAAAAAAGATACACTTACCAGAAAAGAAAATAGCTAGATAGTTGATGAAAATTATACCCTACAAAATCGGCAGGATCTGTTCATCTACTGGAATGACAATGAATGCCGGTGTATGCTAAATTTAAAAACATGTGCCAAAGCAAGTTAAATTCTGCCACAAGAAAATTTTTCTAAAAATACTAAATTTTACAACAGCCTACATCAATTATACACCAAAATTATTAGTATAATATTATATTTACTAGATTACTCTGCTTCTATTAGTCTCGGGATATGGCAAAGCCTCTGAATCTCTTAATCACTGGAAATCTTCATCTGAGATTTCGCCAGGTTTTGTGCACGCACATATATATTCTTAGTCATAACTTAAAGCCTGGGAACTTTTTAAAAACAAAAATTAAAACTGGTATTTTTTCTATCTCATGCAAAATGCAGAATATATCCAGCCATAAGATAAACTGGTTCCTATAACAGGAACATCCAAATACCTTTTTGCCTAAGAAACCGACTGTCATAATTTGGTGCACTAGTGTCCCTCATGTTAGGGGCTGGTTTGATGGATAGTGGTACAGAAGAAAGAAATTGCAGGGGAAAGGCCAAATTTGTACAGCCCAGTGCATATGGAAAACAAGATTATTGGGCATATGACCCTATGCATTGGCTGCCTACTTAGGGCCAGCTAGATGCATAAACTATAGACTTAAGATTCTCAAGAACCATCACAAATTTTGACTGTCATGCACTCCAGTAGCATGGGAAAACACTAATTTTGCTTGAAGAAGAAGAGAAGAGACTGGATTTAGACCCCCACCCTTCACTACCCAAGGGAGTCTCAGAGTGGCTTAAAAACTCCTTCCCCTTCCCCTCCCCACAACAGACACCCTGTGAGGTAGGTGAGGCTGAGAGAGCTCTGACAGAAACTGCTCTTTTTCTTAAACAGCTGTGCCAGAACTATGGCTTGCCCAAGGTCATCCACCAGCTGCAAGTGGAGGCGTGGGGAATCAAACCCGGTTCTCCCAGATTAGAGTCCACACACTTAACCACTACATCAAACTGGCTTGAGATGGTAATGACACACAGCCAGAAGGCCAGAACTGCTGTATATGGTTCTGAAAAATACAAATGGAGAATGTATGGAGTAAGACCCAAAACGAACGACAAAACACTGTGTTAAAAAGGTATATATTTTGTAAACTAACATTATTTCTCATATATTGTAATAGCTTGCTTATACCTTATAAATTTTTAACTTTTTTGAGGATATGAATCCATACCTATGTGATCTAAACAACTAGTCCACTGACATAAAGAATCCTCAACAAAAAGGTAAACAATATATAACACCAATGGTGTATTTTGGTACATTTTTTGTCACAGGTCACACTTCACAATGCGCTTTTTAACAACAGTCTTCTTTCACAAAGAGTTACAAAAAGTTCTTTATAATGTAGAAAGTAAGCCTTTGCTTCCAGCTTAATTGAGATTCAATGGATAGCCAGGAATGTCTCCTTCCGTTTCAACTTCTTCTTTCTCAATAATCCCTTGCATAAACATCTAATAAGCCGGGGTCATTTTGAGCAAGAGCTTGGGGGAGCACAGCTCCGAGAGTTGGTGCCAGCCCCCCCCCCCAGGGGAATGCCTGCTTGTGTCATGGCTGCAGCAAAATGACCCTGTCCCCTGGAAAGGTCCTTGTTCCTCCAACCAGCCTTCTGAAGGTTTCAGCCCCCACTGAAGCTAAACTCCCAGAATAGTGGTATTTCTGAGGCTTGGATTAGTAGCTGTCCCCTCTCTGCCAGCCCTTCCTTCCTTCCTTCCTTCCTTCCTCCCTCTCTCTCTTTCTTTCTCTCTCTCTCTCTCTTCTTTCTTTCTTGCCTTCTGACATACTTCCAATGATGTCAGGTGGTATAGCATATGTAAATAAGTTATGCTAATGAGTTATGGTAATGAGCTCCTGTACCTCTTTTTCTACGAAATGACCCCTGGTAATAAGAAATCATGTTATTAATATGTACAATTTACTATGTATAACTTGAATACACTCTTTAAAAAGGACACTCACCCTTCAATTCATATAGAACTTCAATAACGCTATTCAGGAGCTGACTTCTATGTCTGAATGGAACGCATGGCCCCTCTTGCAAATGAAATCCTTTAACTGGGGTTTGGTGTTCTTAATGTGCCTGTTTATCCTATATGTTAGGATATGGATTCATGTCATCAAAAATGTAAAAAATTATAATGTATAAGCAAGCTATTATCATGTATGAGAAATAATGTTAGTTTACAGAATATATTAAAACTGCTTATTTAACATGGTGTTTTGTAGTTCATGATTCTGAAGCATTACGAAGCAGCTAATTATTATGTGACTCAGTTAATCCCTAGCCAGAACAGTCTAAACTAAAGCATATAGGAGGTGAAACATGTATAGAATTGCCATCTGATCCAGCCCTTTGCTCCATGTATCTCTTCAGAGAAGTAGATGGGTGACATATGTGAAGAATCCTTCAAAGAAAAAATCCCTCACATGTGGAAAATTAATGTCAGGGAGTCAGTCCTCTCTACATTATCTAATGTGAAGTGAAGCTTTGCAAAATGCTTGAAGTTACCCTTTTGAGACACAAGATTATGATTAGGCTATTAGGATGTAATGTTTTTTATTAAAATAATCTAAATGTTTTAAAATGTGTTTAGTTTAAAATCATTTCCAGAGCATGATAGTTAATGATGTGTTTTGCAGAAGGCTCTGTGGATTTCATTATTCTAAAAAAACTGGGAGGAGGTGTTACAATCTGCTGTAGTTTCTCTCATGAGAAGCATCACAGTATCTATATTTTCCACTCTCAATGTTATCGTCTTCATCTATCGGCAAATATATTATTTGCTACATTGCTTACAGACTTTTATTGTCCCATTCAAACGGACAAATACAGCTGTTAGCAAAGGAATAGCGTTAGTGGCATCTTTCCTTTGTAAGTCATATATTGCTCTGACTCTTTAGAAGAGCTGGAAGGTTGCAGGAAGAAAATTAGCCTTAAGACCTCACATCCAGTTTGCAAAAGACATAGCACAGTATGGCCCAGAGGGGTATCACAAAACAGGTCTGTGTAAGGAAGTCAGGCTGCGAGTTAATGTGAGCTCTTGCATCAACAAGTGCAGCTTGGTGAGTTACATCCAATGGGAAAGTCAGCTGAGAGCTTTAGTTCTCAATCATCCAAAACTGGAGCATCCTTAAATTTTATTCCACCAGCACATACTGCTTCCCAGCACTTGTATAGCCTGGTGGTAGCACTTCTCTGGGGTCTGGATTAGTACTGGGCTTGCCTCTCAGATTGCTTTCTGAAAGCCCAACATTTCCAAAGACCATTGAACTGAATACATGCGCTCCATCTCAGCAATATCTTTGAATATTGATCTTGGGTGTTGGCAGAAGCTATTGCCTGAGATGCAGACAGAATACAAAGCCACAGTTTTATTAAACTAACCATCTGATCATCCTAATCAATGGTTAATTATGATACCTCAGGGTCAGGATCTAAAAGTAAGATATAGGGGGGGAAAATTAAACCACAGTTACTCTAAACCATGGTTTCATGTTACACATGATTTAACAGGTAATTTTGAGCAGGAATGTGCAGGAATGCTGTTCCTGTAGTAACAAGCCCAGGAGCCGGGCACATATGGTAATGCGCTGTGGAAAAAAGCAAAAGCATACTAACTTGATCTGTACTTTCATGCTTGTTGTAGGGTAGATTTCCTGCAAGAGCAAAGGAAACCTAAAGTATCTTTAGTCAAAGTGTAAAGCTGGCTCGCCAGCTCTGAGTTGGGAAATATGTGGAGATTTTTGGGGTGGAGCCTGAGTGGTGGATGTTGCCTTCTGACACACTTCCGGAGATGTCAGGGTGTGTGGCATATGCAAATAAGTTATGCTAATGAGTTATGCTAATGAGCTCCTGCACCTCTTTTTTTACAAAATGACCCCTGTATGTGGTATCCTGTCTTAGATGTGATTTGTTTTCCACCAACACTCTGTGCCTGCCCCATTAACAGTCATCTGGAAGAGTGGTTCAGCAATCAAACTGCTATTGACTTTGATTGACCCTCACTAGGTACTAAGCTTGTTCCCACTCACAGATCCAAGTCCACCTAGTCAGAGAGCACTTACCCAGCACCGCTGCAGCAGCTCCTGCTCCATGCTCAGGTTTGGTGCTGCCTCCCCTTGCCCAGCACTAGGGTTGCCAGCCTCCAGGTGGGGCCTGGGGATCTTCCGCTTTTACAACTGATCCCCAGCTGACAGAGATCAGCTCCCTTGGAGAAAATGGCTGCTTTGAAGGGGGGACTCTATGGCATTGTACCATGCTGAGGCCCCTCCCCTCCCCTCCCCAAACCCCACCCTCTCCTGGATCCATCCCCAAAGTCTCCAGGTATTTTCCAACCCAAACCTGGCAACCCTACCCAGCACATACAGTGAAAAGCACATTGTTTGTGCTGGGAGAAGCACCCAGCACAGAGCAGCAGCAGCAGAGGCTGTTGTTTCACACAAGTGCTCAACACTGCCTCCCCTCTACTCTCATGTTGTTTGCACTGGGAGGAGCACCCCCCACTGCAGGAAGCAGCAGCAGCTGCTGTTTTACATTTGAGTTCTGTGCCACCTTCTCCCAGAGCAAACAGCATGCTTGATACTGGCCCAATCTGCATCCAGCATTTGCTCTGCTTTCTTGCTAAACCCACGTTGGAACAGAAATTCCCCTCTGCATTGCATGCCACTTTCACTTTGATTGATTGTCGAATGTTATGGCAGTGTCCAGACTGCATGCTGCTTTCACTTTGTTTGATCTCTCGGTTTTATGGTGGCTGCCTGCACAGATTTATGGCCATTTTATGGCCATTCAGGGGTGACTCTGCAATCAGTATGGCATTGGCCTGAGGTATCTGAATGTGGTTTTGAGCTGCATCTTTTTCTGTTCCAGTGTGGGTTTGGTAAAACAACGGAGCAAATGCTAGATGCAGATTGGGCCACTGTTTACCCTTGGAGGAGCCCCAGTGCAGTTTTGCATGGGCTGCCTTCATATGGCCTCCTCCATGCCCACTCTGCTGCACTGTTTGGGCTTGGTGGTAAGGTTGTCAGTTCATCTGGACAGTCAAGTATTTGTATTGACCGTTTTTTGGGGGGAACACTGAAAAAAAACCCTCGACATTTAACTGTCCAGTTTTTTTTTCTCTCAGACAGTCAGTGAAAATATGGGGCTGTCCAGGTCCATAACAGACACCTGGCAACCTTGGTTCTGTGTAACCCGAAGTCACTAGTCTGCTAGGAAAAACCTGTCGAATCAATAAGCCTGATTTGAAAACAAGAACAGATTTGTTATTTTTAATCCTGTTTTCTCACAGCTTCATTTTTTACAAGTGCCTGCTATTTCATCTTCTGGTATGCAGAGTTATTTCAGATGTGCAGATGTAACACCTAAAGGAAGCGAAAAAGCATTAATCCCCTTTGAAACACGCCATTTGTCAGCTGTATGCCCAAGATGGCAATTTGTCTCCTTCATCCCTGTACTTCATATGTTTCCCTTGAAGAAGTGCCATCTTAAGCATCCAGATGACTCAATATACCTGTCTTGCAGGAAGTAGTTCCTTTTACTGTTCAGACATTTGGCTTGAGAGAGCCAGTCCTTTCCACCACCATTTAAATCACTGCGCTCGTGCAAAAAAAAAAAGTTAAAATCTCCAGTGCAAAATTGCTGAGTTAGAATTCACTATTAAGTTCAAGGCTATTTAATCCAAGGACCTGGGATGCCTTATGATCACCTTTACAAATGTTAATTATTTCCACTACAAATACGTAATTGCTTATTTATCATGTGGCACTGTGCACTTGATACTGCTTTGCCTAAGAGCAGCTGGGCACAGCCCCCATTTCCCTTCCCCACACGCTTTCTTTTGTGAATATAAATGGATTGATCGAATGGATGTGTACTTCCTGCATCTCATGAAGTGAGCTGAGCATTCATGGAAGCTTATGTCACAGTACACTCTGTTAATTTCTAATGTGCCCCTGGATTCCTGTGTTATTTTGCAGTCTTATTGCGTAACCTAAAATGGTCTCTTTGGGGGGTTAAAGCAAGTGAGACTAAATATTTCCAACTACATTAAGAATGTGTTGTTTTCTGTAGTGCAGGTTTTCAAAGCACTGCTTAACTGGCCTGGAGCAGATTATAAAAATTTATTTCAGAATCAAATTGAAGCAACAAAGAAGAAGAGGGGCAACAGTTTATATTTCAGAACCAAAGCATACTGTACATCCTGTCTGTCACAATTCCCAGTCAAGGTCACATTGCCCCGGCAGGCCCCCCCCCACCCCCAGATGGCATGACAATAACAAGTGGGTCCAACTAGTTTTTATTTATTTAACATTATTTAAATTAACCAAATGGCTGATCCACCTCACTGCTTATTTCAATAAGCTAATGATTTTGAGGGCTGGCTGTGCTAGGCATCCGCCTGGTCTGCTTTTTGGACAGCTCCGATCCAGCTCCAAACTCAGCCAGTGGCCTTGCTTATCACCACCTGTGCAGCCATACATGCAGAGAGGTGCCAAGCTTCCCTGATGTGCTGCAAGGTATCTTCCGGGTCCAAAAGATGCCACTCAGCACCAAGGGTGCTCCTTCATAGCACACCCAGCCACAAGGTATATGATGGCCTGTTCTTGGCACCCCTCCATCACACCAGATGCCTCAGGGTGCTTTTTGATTAGCCCTACCTATCCCGAACAACCCACCCTATTCCTCCCAGCTAGTTGAGGCCTAACCAGTTTTACAACTAGGCCTATTTAATGGGGGGAAACCCTGTCCACAGAGACAGCACAGAGCAGGTGAGTCTAGTAAAAAAAAAACCCACCCAAAATTCTT
Source organism: Lepidodactylus listeri (assembly GCA_029233225.1). Classification (NCBI taxonomy): domain Eukaryota; kingdom Metazoa; phylum Chordata; class Lepidosauria; order Squamata; family Gekkonidae; genus Lepidodactylus; species Lepidodactylus listeri. The sequence goes on from JARCFY010000012.1 coordinate 54,061,218, forward strand.
AGCTATATCAACCAGCTAGTGGGTGGGTCAGCTGCAGCAAAAATGCTGTAGGTGAGAGGGTGCGGCTGAATAAAGTAGCCTGCCACTCGCTCCTGTTCGACTAACCAGATTTGCTGTGAGCCAATAGCATCTTGTGCTTCCTTTGAACTCATGATCGGCTGTAAATGGCTCTTTCCTACATTAGGACATTTTCTATATTAGCACCAAAATATGAATGCACTGTGTGTTAGCATTTACAGAAATAACCATAACATGAATTTGGTCCTTTGGCTTAAAGGCGTGCTGAGTTAATTTTTCAGGGAGAATCAAGTCAAATGCCAGTGTATTCGCTGTGGGGAATTCTCTCTGCCACTGTAACACAATACATTTCCCTGGGCCTATCATGCCAACTAGTGATTCTGCTACATTTAGCAGAGAAGACTACCAAATTACTGTTTAATTCAGTGCAGATATACATGTAGGCAGCACATTAAAATCATTACATTGGCTCATGGGCTGATCTGAAATGACAATCCGAGTGTGCTGTTATATAACTGTAAATTCATGTGATATTCATAATATATTCATTCTTGAGCCAGGCAACATATAATACACACCAAAAAAAGAAAACTTGGGGACAGAAATTAAATACTGACGTCATAGAGTTTTTATCCACTGCTGATGTTGGGGCAGGTGAGCAATGAATTTTTTTTTAATTCCTACCTTTAATATATAAAGAGGACAGTTTAACACTGCCTGTTTTAAGAATGTATTACATTACATTAATGTAAATGTAAGATCAGCTATGATTGGTTTTTTTACCTAACGATGATTGGAAAGTGGTGACATAACAGAAGGGCAAGGTTTTATAGGGATAATATGAAGACAACAAGATAAATTCCATTTGGACATGGAAGTATGAACATGCAAAGGTTTTACCACAAAGTTTTAGAAGAAGAAGAGGAGGAGGAGGAGATTGGATTTATACCCCATCCTTCACTTGGAGTCTCAGAGCAGCTTACAAACTCCTTTCCCTTCCCCTCCCCACAACAGACACCCTGTGAGGTAGGTGGGACTGAAAGAGCTCTTTCCAGAGCTGTCCTTGAGAGAACAGCTCTGACAGAACTATGGCTTGCCCAGGGTCATCCAGCAGCTGCAAGTGGAGGAGTGGGGAATCAAACCCGGTTCTCCCAGATTAGAGTCCGCGCACCCAACCACTACACTAAACTGCCTTTCTAGAATACTGCACAAATGCAATGACATCACTCTTGAGTTATTTCCCCCCACCACTCTACTGAGTGGCTGTGGGGAACCAAGGCTGCTGGAAAGGAGGTGTCCTGATGGTGTGGGAGACCCGACAGCCCTAGTTTCAGATGATGCAGAGTGAGCTGAAGCTATAACTCTGTTCCCACTCTTGCCCCAACTTTTTCCACTTGAGCAGTAATGCAGCTACCATTCAATAACTATGTAGGCTGGTTCAGAATTCAAGGCTTCCAGCTGAAAGCTACGTGCCCCAAAGGTTGCCTGTCCATGCCAGTAAGTCAGTGTTTCCTGTCTACCACTGGAACTCAGTTTTGGCTTGAAGGAGTTCTAAAACACAGGATGCAACTCTCCAAGTAAAGGATACTGAGCTACAGTGGGTAAACGCCAGAACATAATTTGTTTATGATTCTTAACAACTGAGTTCTTTTGTCCTTCGTTAAAGGCCCCACATCACCTTGCCACACTTCCCTCCATTGTCAGCATTCCCAGCCCTCTGCCATCACAACTGTGCTGCAGTGGTTAGAGTAGAGGAATAGTATCTGAGAGACCCAGGACTGAATAATCACACTGCCATGAAAGCTTGCTGACCTTGAACCAGTCACCATCTCTCAGTCTAAAATACCTCTCTATGTTGTTGTTGTGAGGCTCAAATAGAGGAGGGAAGGACAATGTTGTAAACCACCAGAGGTCTCCACTGGGAGAAAGGTAAAGGTTTCCCTTTCTTGAAAGCCAGTCGAATCCAACTCCAGGGGGCGGTGCTCATCTCTGTTTCCAAGCCAAAGAGGCAGAACTGTCCGAAGACTTTTCAGTGGTCATGTGGCCAGCATGACTAAATGCCAAGGCACACAGAATGTAAGAGCAGGGTATAAATACCCTGTTCTGATATACAGCTTGCCATGGCTTATCTTCAGGAAGATGTTTGCAGATGTTGCCATCAACTCTTAAAATCCGATGTCTCCATTGATATGAAGACCAAAATTACCTGAAAACAGACAAGCATGCTAAGTTAATTGGTACGGCTAAATGCATAGCCATCTGCTAAAAATGTAGAACATTTGGGAAATTCATGGATTTCAATTCAAACATACACACAACTCTGTATGAGAGCAGATTGTCAAAGCATGTATACATATCTGAAGAAGTATGCATGCACATGGAAGCTGATACCTAGAATAGAATTTAGTTTGTCCCAAAGGTGCCACTGGACTCAAACTATATATACTTTGGGTGCTGATGTTTATGCCTGGATTCCTCTTTATACTGTGAGGGATCCAATATTATGTCTTGTACTATATTTAAGGTATGGTAGTATATTTAAGGTACATCTCCATCTCCAACCAAATCTCTGCTTTTCTAACTACATTGCAAGTCAAGGGTATTCTCATTTCACTCCAGCTTCACAGCTGTAGCCACCTTATATTTCAAACCTGTAGACTGATGCTCACCTTGTATCCCGAAGCTCTTCCTACCACAAACATTCGAACAGTCTCCCAGTCCTTGGGAATAAAATCAAGAGAGAAGTCTAATGACTAACGACTGAAGAAAAAGCATGCAGTGGGTTGTAATATATAGCAATCATTCTATTGTTTCACCTTGTTGGATCTATTTTAAGAAAGTGTTTAACGTGTCTCCTTATCTCCATGCCAATGTCATAATTTGAGTAGCACACCTCAAGACAGTAACCACTTAACTCTTTGCATTCTATATTTCCCCAGGGACTCATATCCACAACCAGACGCTGATTGTATAAACAGCAGAAACTGTAATTATATCATTTATTTATTTATTTATTAGCTTCAATTTATACCCCGCCTAGCCAGCACTGGGAATTCAAAATGTTGAATTTTCTCCTGTTTCCACAGTCCCGGTCTAGCCACAAAATGGCAAGAAAGACACTCTTACAAAATATAAATCACCTTGATTATTGCCATTTTACACATGAAGAACCTGAAGTACAGGGAAGTGAAGGAAAAAGTGGGTAAGCTCCCTAGGAAAGAAGTCCCAAGTTATTTAATGAGCAAGTTTTAAAGTCAAAAGGAACGAGGATAGTCATTTACATATTGTGGTGGAATCGAGCAGGGACTGAGCAACTTCTCCTTGCGTCTCTGGGGCTCACAGTGCCATACGAATCTAGCCCTTTGCTTTATAATAATAATCAATCAAATAGTAACAGCCTTTACCTTCACAAATATAAGCACAGTTGCTCAGCTCAGCAGGGTGCACATTTCTGCCAGGGAAGGGGAAAAAAATAAACACAAACTACGAAATTGAACTCATTTTGCATGTTTGACCTTCAGGCAAAGAATGTCCTTTTAAAGCTTTAAGGTGCTGAAGTACTACATTTGCAAAAAAGCTTGCCGAAGAACATGACCGAGGTTCCTGCAGGAACATCTCTTAACATGCTGATCCATTCTGAACAAATCAAAGGGCACACAGACGAAGGCAAAACCTAAACCCACAGAATTTGTCTTTTCTTGAGAACTCTACGAACATTGAAATGCAGTTCTTTGGCCAATGGCAGGGGTGCATGTTTGTGCCTGGTACAGGGGTGGGGAGAGAAGATGAGAGGTTACAATAAAGGTGCACAGCAGCTCAGACTGAGTTTGGCCTGAGGAGAAGTCTACCTGCTTCACATGCTCCATCCCCAGCTGCCTGGCTTGGTGCTCTTGGCTGAGGGAAGGAGGTAAACTGCCACCAGGCACAAAGTAGACTTTGAGATAATGTACATCTGACGTTCAGAACATAAGAACATCAGAGAGGCCAATGTTGGATCAGGCCAATGACCCATCCAGTCCAACACTTTGTCACACAGTGGTCAAAAATACCAGGTGCCATCGAGAGGTCCACCAGTGGGGCCAGGACACTAGAAGACCTCCCACTGTTGCCCCCCCCCCCAAGCACCAAGAATACAGAGCATCACTTGTGCCAGACCAAGAGTTCCTATCTATGCCTTGTGGCTAATAGCCACTGATGGACTTCTGCTCCATATGATTATCCAATTCCCTCTTGAAGCCAATAAATAAAAACTTTGTTTGTGAAAAGGTCACTGAAAATTTTACTTTTTAGTCTACATTTTGTTACTAAAGAGCCACCCGCTTCATCTCTGAAGGTGAATGTCTTAACTCAGGGATGGAAGAAAGCTCAAATGGAGAGACCACACAGGGATACATAAGAATACAAACCTGTAAGAACCTAAGAGAATAATCCTAAGCAAGTCTATGCAGAAGTAAATCCTATTTTATGAAATGAGGCTTACTCCCAGGAAAGTGTTCTTAAGATTGCAGCCTTAATCATGGTGTCTTCTGGGGGCAAAGGGGGGTACTTATCCCCTCCCCCCCAGCCCTAAAGTTACTGGTCTGCATCAGGTGATATGCAGTTACAATGAACAGACTTTGTCCCCATTCCTGTAATTGCTTCTGTGGATGCCTTTGGCCTTAGTAGATGTTGCACAGCATAGTGTGGTGTATGCACTAGCCGTGTTTATTACAGAACCAGAAATTTAAAATAAGAAAGTGGAGGGGCCATGGCTTAGTGGTAAAGGCTCTGCTTAGCATGCGGAAGTCCCAAGTTGAGTCCAGGGAATCTCCAGTTTAAAGGATCTAGTAGCAGGTGATGTGAAAGACCTCTGGAAAGCCACTGCCTGTCTGAGTAGGCAATACTGACCTTGATGGACAAAGGGCCTGATTCAGTATAAGGCAGCTTCATGTGTTCACCCATCATCCTAAAAGTTTCTGCATGAATAGAAATTCAGCCCCAATATTGTACTGGGTTCTTGTAGAAGGGTAGTAAGCCTAGAGATTATGCAGAAAGGGGAGGAAATACAGAGGGGGGGGGAGACATATCTGAAGACCCTTCCAGTGGGCATCCTTTTAGTGCTCCCGGGTTTCTGTGAAATAACCTGGTTCAGGACTGTTTTCCAGTAGACAAGAAGCAGTTGTACCTGCAGGCTAATATGTCCAATTCCTTTCCTAGTGCTCAGAAAGATAAAACAATTGGGGGTGGGGGTGGGAGTGGAACATGGCAGTAGAACCAGTAGCATGCTGTCTCTTGGTTAAGCATGGTAATTTTGATTCATGGCTTTCATAAATAATTTCTAGAAGATATAGAGCGGATTAGAAAGTTTTTTAAAAAGAAAACATATGGAAACAAATGAGGGATAGACATCAGCAGGAAAGAAAATGTGTGTGTGTGTGTAAATAGACAAGACCCAAAGAGTGTAAATGGTCTGAAGTCTCCACAGCAAGGCAGAGCGAAAAGAAAACATAAAGACGCACAGCCAGTGTAGAATTCAATTTTAAAAAAGGAGGATACAATGGGAGCATCAAAAGACTGCTAAAACTATGAGGTTGTAGCAAGGAAAGTTTAGAATTTGAAGGCGAAAGGAAGAGACTTGCAAGACAGCAAAACCTTAAAAGTCACCTTTCTTACGCCAGTTGTGTAGTGCTTGATGCTCCAAGATTTATGAAATAAATATGTATGTTTGTATCTTAAAATTCAGCTGCCTTTTGAAAAGATCAAGACTGGAATAGCATTACGAATCAATGCATATAAACTGACAAAAGAAAGCTGGACATTCTTCAAGAGAGGATGGAAGGGGGGGTGCAGAAACAAACTCTGGAGGAAATGACGACTAAGCAGATAATCCACGATGTGAAAATTACTAAAACAATATTATAATGCGCCAGTCAAACAGCTGGCAAGCAACCATCAGCCAAACATGTGCAAAATGACAAAGGGGAGGTTCTCTCAACCCCTGAAAAACATCCACAGAAACAAACCATGCTGGAGAAATGCTCTGGGAATGTGTGCAGTACTAATCTTAGGTAAAACAATACGGCAGATAATGAGCCACAATAAAACAAAGCAGAATGTGTAAGAAATTGATAAGGCTATTTCCAGTTGCCGAGGCATTAAATTAACCAAAAGAAAATCAAGCTTACGGCTGGGGAGGTGAAGGGAAACACTTCAGTGCGCTGTTAGAGAAAGATATAAAATGTAATTTACAACCAAGATGGAACTCTTAAAAGACAAGAATAATATGGCATGAAACTCCAGGGAAGCTTAAACCGGCTTTGAAATGTTGAGCCTGAAGAACAAAACACAACTTTGCAGTGTACTAGGGAAAAAAGTCATGCAGCATTAAATGAAACTGCTAACAGTATGTCACTGTAAGAAAACCAGAGGGGCTGATGCAGAAATATTTATGAAGAACCAAAGGGAAGAGCTTCTGTGGAAAGACTCTGGTTCCAAATAACCTGAAAAGGGCCAGCTACCTCTACTTTCAGATATACTTTCTGAACCACTTGTTTGGCATCTCAGTTTCATATTTAATGGCAGTCAGAAACCAATCATTATGCTAAGCAAAAAAGGGACAGCTCACCTATATGCTGTGCATGTTTTCCTATTACCCTATTAATTTGCCTCAGCCATGACCTGCCATCCCTCTCTCATCTCAATCTCCTGCCTGGCTCCTGCAGAGACATGACCCATTGAAACATATTACATGGCAGTTCTGTGAAGTGGAAATGTCTATTAAGAAAAAGTCAAAGCTACAGAGTTCACCCTCACTGATGACCTGAACAAATTAAAGAGAGCACTTCTACAGGGAGAAGGTTGCATTACACTGGCATGCGCAAATATTTGAGATATGGTTTTTGGTGGAAGGCCCTTGCTAAACTGGAAAAGACCATGACTATTTCCATGTGGTGATAATGCTCCCATGTAGCTCATATTGCTACTGAGAACTCAGCAACAAACTGTCCATGCAGCAGTTTGGTGTAGTGGTTGGGAGCATGGACTCTAATCTGGGAAAACTGGGTTTGATTCCCCTCTCCTCCACATGCAGCCAGCTGGGTGGCTTGGGTCAGTCACAGTTCTCTCAGAGCTGTTCTTTCAAGAGCAGTTTTTGAAAGAGTTCCCTCAGCCCCACCTACCTCACAGGGTGTTTGTATGGAGAGAGGAAGGGAAAGGAGATTGTGTCGATTACCATTTTAGAAACAAAAAAAGCCTGAAAAAGTCCTCCAGTGGCACCGAGCACGGAGTAATGGGAAATGGCACTGAGGTAAGTAGGACTAAATGAAGACCTTTCTGTCTATACAGCATGCAAAAATGTTTTGTTTGTGAGCTTTCCAAAAAGACTGTACTAAACCAGGTTTGGAGAAGATCACATGCAATGTTTCCTCTAAGCTCTGGAGTCTTGTGAGCTTATACAAATGATACTTTGTGAGCTACTAGCATTAAAGCTGTGAGCGAGCCTACATTTGACTATCACAGAAACCTAAGCCTACCTCACAAGGTTGTTGTGAAGATAAGCTAGACAATGAGAAAACAATGCACAGCACTCTGCGCAACTTGGGGAAATGGGCAGAGTTAAAATGTACTAAATATCCAATAGAAAAATGTGTGGGAATCCAGTTCCAATCTGATTTCCCAGACATGCACAGGTGTTTAAAAATGTATATATATATATATACATGCCTGACCTATTTGTCCACTGCAGCAAACTCAGATATAACATAGGGCTAACAACTGTAATGTGTGGAGGTGTCCATCTGCAGACAACCAGTGGTTAGAGTGTCACACTAGCATCTGGGAGAGCCGGGTTCAAATCTCTACACTGTTGTGCCAGCTTGCTGGTGAGTCATTTAATAATATATACAATATGACATATATAGTATGCCAACAATGCCCTTCCATTCTCTACATAGGGCAAATAGGTCAAACCCTATGCCAAAGGATAAATGGACACAACTCTGACATTAAGAATCACAAGAGGTCCATCAGTGGCTATTAGCCACAACGTATAGATGGAATATTGGGGCTGCAGTGGCTCAGTGGTTAAGATGCTGGACTGCAGACCGGAAGATCAGTAGTTTGGCAGTTTGAGACCCGAGTGCCGCATGACGGAGTGAGCTCCTGTCCCTGGCCCCAATTCCTGCCAACCTAGCAGTTCGAAAGCAAGAAATTGCAAGTAGATAAATAGGTACCGCTTTGGTGGGAAGGTAACAGCATTCCATGCACCTTGACGTCTAGTCATGCCAGCCACATGACCATGGAAAAAGTCTTCAGACAGTGCTGGCTCTTCAGCTTGGAAACTGAGATGAGTACTGCCCCCTAGAGTCAGATTTGACTGGCTTTCAAGCAAGGGAAACCTTTACCTTTATAGATGGAACACTCTGTCTGGGGCAGTGATGCTTGGTGCTTGGGGGGGGCAACAGTGGGAGGGCTTCTGGAATTCTGTCCCTGCTGGTGGACCTCCTGATGGCATCTGGGTTTTCGGCCACTGTGTGATGCAAACTTTTGGACCAGATGAGCCATTGGTCTGATCCATCATGGTTTATCTTAGGTTAGAAATAGAACCATTGAGATATTTTAAAATGTGTTTCCTGGAGTTTATTTACACTACAGTCTTGTCTCACTCATTCACAAAAAGAGAATTTGGGGTTTGTGATCACTGCTTCTGCCTTGCAGACAGTGAATGGGGAGTATGAGAACAACAAAGAGACTAGTGGCACCTATTTATGACATCTGCTTTTGCAGCAGACACCCCCTCCTTCCATTTCCATTGGTTAGGCCTTTGAGGGTTTCCGGGGGGGGGGGGGGACTCACACCTGGCTGAACACTCACCTTACGAGCCATCACCCTCTGGCCTGCCCCCCACCCCCCGGCTGGCTGTACTGCATCTCTGAGCTGGCGAGCCATGCTTCAGCCCTGCTCAGTTTGGGACAGCTCCTGATGTTATTTTTTAAAAATATATTAATTACAGGCTCTCAAGTAGCCGATTTAAAATTAATTGTCATCATATCTTTTTCATTTAGCCTCTTGTTTTTATATTCTCATTGCTACAAGTATAGTCACGAGCTACAGCTGAATTAGCAGTTTTGAAGTGGGTGTTCATTAAGATTACCAATAAGAAGCCAGATAGATAAAAGGGAGAGAGGCAGGCGACAAAGCCAGGTATGAATCGAGCAATTCAGTTTTTGCTTTGTTAGTGTTTATATCCTAAACCTGAGATTTTATATTTTGCAAGTGTTTGGGAATTAGAGCCAGGCTGAGATTTAGTCATTCTTGCTGAATAAGAGATAGCGGAAACTTTGCTGGCCCAAGCAAGGACAACAGCATGTGTTGAAACGATAGCTGGATAGGAATTGGCAGGGGCAACAAAGCTCTTCAGTAACAAGATCTGCACGAATGGTACTTTTTCTTTTTGACTAGCACAGAAATTTTAGGCCAACTCAGGTTAAACAAAAATAGCTCTGGGGGAAAAAAATACATCGTATCAGAAAGTTACCTCTTCCAAGGTTATGTATTCCAGTGACTTCTTACCAATGGTACATCTGTCTCAAATGTAAGGAACAAAATCTGGGAGAGAAAGGAATCAATAGAAGAGGCAATAACACTCATGTATACATAACCTTGGATAAAAATGAAGCAGCTCTACCACTTCAAATATATAATTAATATTACAAATGATTATTCCCTCTCAAGTAAAGCAAACCCGAGAGACAAAAGATAGAAGCACAGGAAAGAAATGATTCAGTGAGCAGTCAGAGACACTCCATCAAATGAAAGGGCAATTCATTCAGCAAGCCATAGGTGGATTCCAGGAGACAGGACTGCCGGTAGAAGCAGATGCCCAAGCGGAGCTTCCTTATAGGCTGGGCTATAGGGAAGCTTTAAAAAAAAATTGCCATTATTTGTGTTATTCTCATTCTGTCAGCGTTAGTTCTGGATCGTTCTTGATGACTGATAGCATCGTATTGAATTCCTGGATAAGCACCCTTTCACTCTTCACTGATTATTTCACATGGATGATACTTAGCATCTTGATCTAATATGTTTATGATCTCTTCCAGGGCCTTTCAACAAAACTCTTGCAATGCAATGCAGCTTTTGCCAAATGGTAGCTGCAATCCTATGCATGCTTACTTAGGAATAAGCACCAGGTTTTATTATGTGGAATAGGGCTGTGAAGCCTAAAATTGATGGACTGTCATGCTTACAGTAGGAAGCAGGGTGGAGGTGGTAAAAGTTTTAGATGGTTTTCCTGCAAAAGAGGGAACAGAAGTCAGTGTATCAAGGCCATTTCACATCTGTGCACAGGTTGAGGCAGGGATTCCCATCCTGTGTAACAGTCAGACAAATTAGTTGTATATTCTCCTCAGTTCCCATGTGTGTGGTAGCAAAAGCAGATTGATACCATGGCATGCATGAAAAGGGGCTTCAAAGTCCGTTCCCCCAGTGCTATTTTCCCAACCTAAGATGGTACCAGTGGGGGAAATACACATACCCTCTGTCCAGAGAAGAGAGATGTCAAAGAGTATGGAAGCTTTATAAAAGCTGTTCTTAAAACTAGAAGTCTATTTGCAAAGTCCAAATTCTGATATTTTAGTGGATGACTTCCTTTTTTTTTTTTTGTAAAGAAATTTTTATTTTTCAAAAAAAAACATCGAAAATAATACATTTAACCTTATACAAATCCCTTTTTCCATATTAAATAGCATTTTGTTCTATTTGTACATTCTATTTTTATCTTGTTTTGGTGGTTTCCCACCACATCTGAAGCATAACACATTTTCCATTTTATTCAAAATAGTAATACTTATATCTATGTTTCGTTTCTGGTAACGGTTATATAGCTTTAAAATACTTATACTTATACACCAATTCTTATTTTCTATACTCTTACGTATTTCTAAATAAAAACAGTTTCATTTTCTAATTTTAACTAAAACATTCATATAATATATTTCTATTCCTTTATGCTATTATAACCATGTATAGATATAGTTTTTCATATCCCAATACTTTTCAACATATTCTTTCAAATCTTTCCAGTCTTCCAGAAAGGTCTCTGAGTAAAGATTATTCAATTTTCTAGTCCACTTATCCATTTCAGCCATATATAACAGTTTTTTCAACCATTCCCACACCTCTGGTATTTTTTCATTTTTCCAGTTTTGTGCATACACCATTCTTGCTGTTGTAATCATATACCATATTATTGTCCTTTTCTTTACATTTATCTCTTCTAGTTTAAGTCCTAGCAATAACATTTCAGGCAACTTCTTAAATGTACATTTCAAGATTTTTTCCATTTCTGCATGTATTTTTGACCAATAAGTCTTTGCTTTATCACAAGTCCACCACATATGATAAAAAGACCCTTCTTTCTTTTTACACTTCCAACATTTGTTAGACATATTTTGACTAATATTTGCAATTTTTTTTGGTGTCATATACCATCTATACATCATTTTAAAACAATTTTCTTTTAAGTTATAACACGTAGATATACTCATAGCATTTTTCCATAAAAATTCCCAAGATTCCATTTCAATGTCTTTGTTAAAGTTTATCGCCCATTTTACCATTTGTTCTTTTACCATTTCATCAGCATTAAACCATTTTAGCAAGACTTTATACATTTTAGAAATCATTTTTTCCCACCTTCCTCCCAAACTTGTTCTATTTCATTATTTTTTTCCCTGAAACCGTGTTTTTTATCACTTCTATACAAGTCATATATTTGTCTATATCTTAACCAACCATAATCAAAATCAATCTGATGCTGCTCCTTCAGTTTGAAATCCTTGCCATGTCTTATTAATAAGTCTCTATACTTCAGCCAATCTTGTCCTTTATATCTTGATGTTGGATGTAAGACTTCTGCGGGTACAATCCACATGGGTATCTCTTCTGAAAAAAAGTTTTTATATCTTGTCCACGTATCCATTAGTGTTCTTCTCAAATAATGATGTTTAAACATATTGTCCATTTTTGTTTTGCCATAATACAAATATGCATGCCACCCAAATCTACAATCATGACCTTCCAGGGACAATAACATTCTATCTTGTAACATAGTCCATGCCCCTACCCAGGTCAAACATATTGCATCATGGTATAACCTTAGATTTGGTAGTTGAAACCCTCCTCTTTCTTTGGCATCACACATTATTTTCATCTTAATTCTTGGTTTTTTCCCTCCCCACACAAATTTAGACAGCTCCTTCTGCCAACATTTGAATGTTTTTACATCTTTCACAATTGGAATAGTTTGAAACAAAAACATTAATCGTGGTAACACATTCATCTTGACCACCGCAATTCTACCCAGCAATGACAAATTCAATACATTCCACTTTTTAATATCCTGCATAATTTGCAACCATAGTTTTTCATAATTATTTTTATAAAGATCAATATTTTTCATAGTTAGGTTTACACCCAGATATTTTGTCTTTTTCACCACCTCACATTCTGTAAGTTTTTGTAACTCGTTTTGTTTCTTATTTGACATATTTTTGCACATTACTTTCGATTTGTTTTTATTTACATAAAATCCTGCTAAGTCACCAAACTCTTTTACTCTCTGTAACAAATGTGGTAATGTGGATAAGGGGTCTTCCACTATAAACATCACATCATCTGCAAAGGCCCTATATTTGAAAGAAAAACCTTTAGTTGTTAAGCCTTTAATATCTTTGTCTTCCTTCACATTTAACAGTAGAACTTCTAAAATCCAAATAAATAGCAGCGGCGAAAGCGGGCATCCTTGTCTTGTTCCTTTTTCAACTTTAAAATCGTCTGTCTTTTCAGTATTAATTATTATTGAGGATTTCTGTTCTTTATATATTGCTTTAATGAAGTTAAGCATATATTCACCGATCTCAAGATGTTCTAAAACTTCAAACATAAAATCCCAGTTTAAATTATCAAACGCTTTCTCCGCATCTAAAAAGAAAAAGCCCACTTCCTTTTCAGGATGTTTGTCGTAGTATTCTATAGCGTCCACTACTACTCTTAGATTGTCCCTTATTTGTCGATTAGGTAAGAACCCTGCTTGTTCTATTTGTATAGTCTCTTTAAGGTGCTCTTTTAGTCTATCCGCTATAATCTTAGCAAAAATCTTATAATCATTATTCAGTAAAGAGATCGGTCTATAATTCTTAACATTGGTCAAATCCTGATTTTCTTTCGGGATCAGTGAGATGGATGCATCTTTCCAGGTTTCTGGTACTTCTCCAGTAACTCTTATATCGTTCATCAATAGCAGTAACACCGGTGAAACTGACTCCTGTAACGTTTTGTAGAACTTCGCTGTAAATCCATCCGGTCCAGGTGCTTTACCTAATTTTGAGTCATTTATTGCATTTTTGATCTCTTGTAATGATACTGGATTATTAAATAGTTCTTTAATTTTCTCTGTTGGTTTTGGTAGCTTTAATGTTTGCAGGTATTCTTTAATCTTTCTTCTGTCTTTGTTTTCCTTCTTAAAAAGTTTTGCGTAGTATTTAAAAAATTCTCTTTTTATTCCTTTGTTATCTATTATCTCAATATTATCTCTTATCCCTTTAGTGATAAATTTACTTTCACGTTTTTTCTTTAATTGCCATGCTAAGTATTTTCCAGGTTTATTTGCACCTTCAAATGCTTTTTGTTGAAGTTTTTTTAAGTTCCAGTACATCTCCTGGTTCAAAATGGCTTTTGCTTGGTCTTGTAGCATCCAAATTTCCTTTTGCAGTTTCTTTTTCCCTGGTTTCTTCTTCAGTTCTTCTTCCTTTGTTTTAATGGCTTGTAAAATATTTTCATATTGCTCTTTTTTCTTTTTATTATCTTTAGCATTTAACGATATCAATAGTCCTCTCATCACTGCTTTATATGCATCCCATACGGTTTGAATTTTAACTTCTTTCTGCATGTTTACTTGGAAGTATAGGTCTGTTTCTTCAAGTAATTTTTTAATTATTTCTTGATTATCTAATAAGTCCTCGTTTATTCTCCATCTCTTTTGTTTTTTAATCTGCCCAGCTGTCCATAAACACGGATTGTGATCTGAGATTATTCTGGGTAAAATTTCCACTTTTCTTGTCTTGAAGGTTAGGTTAGTAGTCATCCAAATCATGTCAATTCTTGAATGTGAGTCATGTCTGTTAGAGTAAAAGGTAAAGTCTTTTCCTTGTGGGTTAGCTTTCCTCCAAATATCTTCCAACTTTTCTTGTTTTATCAGTTCAAAAAAGTTTTTTGGAAGCTTCCCTAACGTCTCATCTTTTCTTTTAGAGCGCCTGTCTAGTTTATTATCTACAGTTCCGTTGAAATCTCCTAACATCATAATTTGATCATAGTTTACATTGTCCAATTCCATTTGAAGTTCTTTAAAAAAAAAATTCTTTAGCTCCATTCGGAGCATAAATGTTCACAATCAAAGTTTTCACTCCTTGCAGTAAAGTTTCAATAGCTAAATATCTTCCATCTTTGTCTTTGAATATTACTTTGGGTTCCAAATCTTTTTTGACATATGTTACAACACCATTTTTTTTGTTGCTTGCTAAAGAATAAAATTCTTCTCCCAATTTTTTCCTTATTAAATATTTATGGTCTTGGTTTTTAAGATGAGCTTCTTGCAAGCAAATTATATTACATTTTTGTTTTTCCAACCAATGACCTACCATTCTACGTTTTTGGGGTGAATTTAGTCCATTTACATTCCATGTAAGTATTTTGTAATCCATTTTGATATATTCTTAAATATCTCCAAAATCATCTTTATTCTCTCCCAGGAATGCATACATTTCTTCTGTGCTTTTAATCACTACTCTGGAGTTGCCATAATAAAAACTTAGTCCTTGAGGTATTTCCCAACGAAATCTGATTTTTTTTCTCCTTCAGTTTATCCGTCAGACGCTTGAATTTTTTCCTTTCTTGCAGTATTGCTCTAGGCAATTCTTTCATTACTATGATTTTCTTTCCATCTATTACAAAGGGGTCAGTAAAGCACTTCCTGTAGATTTGTTCTTTTGTTCTTTTCATTGTAAATTGGACAACCACGTCTCTTGGTATGTTTTTGTCTCTTGCATATGTAGAATTAACTCTATAAACAAGATCCATGTGTTCTTTAACAACTTCTTCCTGTTCTTGTAAAAAATCTGCTATTGCTTCTTGCATTCTTGTAAAAATATCCTCATTCAATTTTTCCTCAATCCCTCGAAATCTCAAGTGGTTTTGCATATCTTTATAATGCATCATCTTTTCCATCCTCTCGTTCTCTCTCATTGTCTTATGGGTGTTTTCTTCCAGTTCTTTTACTTTAGTTTCTATATCTTGTGTTCTTGTGGATAATTTTTGAAATTCTGCTTTTAATTCCATGCAATTTTTATCTGCTTGAGCCGCTATATTATTCATTTTAACATTTACCTCTCCTATAGCGTCTAACATTTTCTTTTCCATTGCTTCCATAACGGCTAGTAGCTCTTTTTCTTTTTTTGCTGCCATTGTAGGAGAGGACCATGTGGCTGCTCTCGATCTTAGTCCGCGGTCCGTTTTGCCTCTTTAAAAAGATCGATTTTATCTTGTCTTCCAAATCAAACACCAATTAGTGCATTCAAACAAGCTAATCTTGCCAAGTCAAATTATGTTGGTTTCAGCCTTCTACGTTATATAGTCTTTGAGATATTGCAGTTTAAAAATTTTATAAATCCAAAATGGCGGCCGCGACTTCTCTATGGTTAATGTCAAAGGTTATAGTCTTTTTACCTTGCTTCTGGCTTGCCGTAGTTTCCTTTTGTCCCTTCCTTTTCTTTACTTGTCTGCTCTCTGCACGTCACTTCCTGTTATGGTCTTTCTGGTCCGGCAGTATTTAGAGTCCCCTTTCTGGTCCGGCAGTATTTAGAGTCCCCTTTCTGGTCCGGCAGTATTTAGAGTCCCCTTTACCTTCTTCCGGTTCTTCTCCTTTTTCCTTCTTGTCTGCTCTTCTAGCCGTCACTTCCTGATTCAGTCCTCACGTCTTAATCTCGCGATGCTTGGTTCCCTTCTCCCTCTTTGTCTCGCGATGCTTGGCTTCCCCTCCCGACTCCTTTTAACCGCAGGAATGTTAAACAACTTGTTTTTTTGGCTTTTTAAGTTCAAATTCGGTTTTTTAGCACTTCAAAACTGCTCTCATCCAATCAACATCAGTCTATTGCTTCACCCGATCTGTTTTTCATCTTTCAAAACGCGGCAATGGTAAGGCAAAAAACTTTTTTCCGTTACCTTTTGTTATTACTTCGCTTCAGATGTGGTCCCAACGTTTAAACTTTGTCTTCTTTGTTAAGGAATCAGGGGAATTGGAGGTTTTATGCTGAATTTTTCAGCTCAGCTCGGCTCCTTAGAGATACTCGCAAGAATCCTCTTCGGCTGCAGTGCTCAAGGTGTCGGAAAAGTCTCCTCCGAGACTTTCCCTTCACCGAGGTTGCTCAAACCTGGATTATATTGCTTGCTGGTCCTCACACTACCTGTGTGAGGTTGCGTCGGGTGGATTAACCCACCCAAGCTGTCAGGAAGAGCCGCTGTCCGCCTTGCGCATTTGCAAAGCGTGTCAGACCTCCATTCTCCCAACTGGAAACCTCTATTTCTTGTCTTCTGACATTTAGTGGATGACTTCCTAATCAATCGAGAAAGGACTGATTCTAGGAGAGAGAAAAGCACGACTTTGAATGTGTACCAGCAAAAGACAAAAAAAGACCAAAGACCCAGGAAATGTTGAGGCCACCAGGGATATTAAATATGCAAACAAAGAATTTAGCTCAGACATGTGAGTATGGAAAGAGGACAATGTCAGCTCTCCATTGGCACTGGGGTAAGAAGGCTTGTGCCCCTGAGCAGTGATCAAAGGGGAGAAGGACCTGATGATCTTACTGGAAGGCATTACGAGATGGCAACAGGGAGAACTGCTTCCACAATATCATATAGAAACATAACTGCTTAGTGGCTAACAGTGCCCTGCAAGGTCTGTTGCCATCATACTCTGCCCACTACTGGTGCTGGTTACCATTCCCCTGCCAAATACCCACATGATGTTCAGTAGGGACTAGGGATACTGCCACCATGAACATGAATACAGTCAACACTCAAACTTACCATGACAGAAGTGCTCATTTACACTGAAGCTGAACCCCTCATTGCAGTGATCGCCGGTGTAGTGTCCATGGTACCTTCTGTTGGGTTTCCCGGTGCCCATTTGCTTCTTCTCCCAAAGTATCTTGCTTCTTCCCCAGACAAAGATTTAGTCCTGGCTTTCCTCCACCTCATTGCAACAGAAGTACCCAGAAGCAAATGTCTTCACACTAGGCAGATGCTTGGCTTGCAACTTCCTAGTATTCTGTGACTTATCCCAGTAGCCCAAGGCAGCCATTTTGTGGTGGCATCCATCCAGTGCTCTCAAAATTCTAAAACTGTCCACAGGTTTAACAAGCTTGAGGATCCCTGCCTCCTTGGATCATCCTTATATTTTTGTTGTTTGTACAGACTTTCCTGAGTAAATTGCTTTCTATGCTTCAGAGTCCTAGGCAGATTCTACCTTGGTAAATAAACTACGTTTGTCAGTTATATTTTGCAGTTTTGGTAGTTTTTGCGTGCAAGCAATCAGCATACAGAATCTTCTCATTAAGTAGTGAAAACAGTGTTAGAATGTACATTGGCGAATTATTCCTATTAACAATGCAATCCTCAGCAGAGTAACACCCTTCTGAGTCCACTGAAGTAAATTGGTTTACAAGGGCATAACTCTGTTTAGGACTGCACTGTAGGTAGGGTTGTCAGGCCTGACCTGGCAACCAGAAGAAGAGTTGGTTTTTATACCCCAGGTTTTTCTACCCTAAGGAGTCTCAAAGTGGCTTACAATCACCCTTCCTTCCTCTCCCCAGAACAGACACCTTGTGAGGTAGGTGGGGCTGAGAGAGTTCTGAGAGAACTGTGACTGGCCCAAGGCCACCCAGCAGACTTCATGTGGAGAAGTGGGGAATCAAAGCCAGTTCTCCAGACTGGAGTCCACTATTCTTAACCACTACGCCATGCTGGCTCCCCGTGGGAGACCTGGGGGAAAGGAGCATGGGAGGGCAACCATCAGCAATGGTATGATGTTATTTCTGGGGGAAACCAAGAAGTGACATCACACTTCTCTAGGAATCACTGGAAACTCTATGGTTAAACATCTATGATTATTATATCTAACTAGCATCATTTAATAAGGCTGGAATGGGAGCATTAGCATTAATATTTTAAACCCAGTTAGCTTATGCACTGCTAACATTCCATTAGCTTCCACAGCTTGCCCATTTTTATATAATTAGCTCAATATTTCTAGGTTTCTGTTTATTTAGCCCTTCTTCCGGTAGCTGCCTCTCTCTCTTTTTTGAAAAATTCTGGTCTGTAGCTCTAACCTCCCTTTGCTTTGTGAACCTAGTCACTGAGAACTGAACTCTCCATTGTCATCCTGTGTTACCCTACTATATATATGCACAACCCAAAGTAACAATTTGTCCTTGGTCATGAAATGTGTTGGTAGGTACTAGTGTTTCCTATAATTATGTCTACTTTGAATTACAACAAAAGAAAATGAAAAACGGTACCCTTTAGAATTACTTGTGGCATATTTCTATAATTATGCAAGAAATATATGCTATTTACAGAAGCAGTTTGTGTTAAAGTTGGCAGTACACAATGATTTCTGTTGAATGAGTTGAGGAATTTGAATGCTCTTATAAGAAGCACGGTATTTTATCCACTATAATGATGCCTGTTATTACAAAGACTATTCTACGAGAGCACTTGCTAGAATAATAAGGGCCTACACAGAGGGCCATCTGATGTGTGGCTGCTTTGGGACAAAGCTTTGCACATGTTGTTTCCACTGCTTTACTCCATAACAAATCAGCCATGTGAATCCACTCTCAGAATTTGTCTTTAGACATGCCATGGCACATGGACAAAAGAGATGTTTGCAGCACTGTGAATGCAATGGTAGCATATGCAGGCCAGCCAAATAAGGACATGAGACATCAGTATGTGAGCTAATTAGGTTAAAAATGGCTGATTTACATCAGCTAAATATCCCTGAATTAGTGTGAGTTGGTGCTAACAACCAGCCTACCATGGCTATCAACATTTGGGGCAAAACCATTTGGGGCAAAACTTAACCAGTATTGCCACCTCACCTGCATGTAAAACAGTGCCAAGAGGTGTTAAGCCACCTCTCCCTCGCCCCATCTGCTGCTTGAGTAACTCAGGGCTCTGCTGATGCTGCTGATCCACCCAGGGGGTTCCATCTCCAGTTCGTCAGCCCCCTTGAGTAAATTATGGGCTTGCTTGGGAATAGCACCCCCCTCAATCCTTAAACGGCTCAAGGCGCTTGCCAATTATCCCTACCTATAATGTACTATACCCAGCTATACTACCTATACTATACCATATGTCAAAACTAGCTACAGCCTAACCAGTTAACAGACCAGACCAATTAGAGAATAAGGACACTCCCCAGGACACTATGGAGCAGGTGAGAAAAGACTGCCCCTTTCCCTGTCTTGGCCATAAATCAGTACTCCAGCCCAGTAGGCTGGGAACTACACTGTTTGTTTGTTTTTTATTTTAAAAAACCCTTTTCAATGCAAAGCACTCTGCTGTATATCCTTTGACACCACAAAATAAAGAACACAGCATTTGACACTAGAGTAGAACCAAACAATACTCCCTCTAAGCTGTGGAGTCCTGTGAGCAGAAATTCTACTTTCTGAGCTACTGGCATTACAATTGTGAGCAAGTGATTTGGCTACTGCATAAATTAGTTTGCTCTGGAGCCATCCTTCCTGAGCTAAGACAAAAATGTGTGAGCTGGAGGCTAAAAAACTGTGAGCTAGCTTACACTAACTCAGCTTAGAGGAAACACTGAACAAGGAAATAGACTTTAAAATCATCTTATTTGCTTAGATGAAAGCTCACATGACAAAAAATGCAATGGCCTTTGATACGTCGTAGGGCTTTGCCATTTTTCTGCTGAAGTTCAAGGCAATCTCTGCAGTGCATGTTAACATGAAAGACGAATGGAAGGGGCCATTCACTATCTGAAAAGATGTCAGGGAGCTTTATAGAAGAACTTCTGAATCACTGGGGGAATCTGATAGCATGGGGTATTTACAGAATTTGTAAAAAGGCCTCAAGGATATTAATAGATAGCAGAGGTGAAGAGCTGCCTCAGTGAACCATTCTAGTTTCTTAGTTAACCCTAGTTAACCCTAGGGTTGCCAGTGGGAGGGTTGGGGGGAAATGGGGGGGGGGTGACATCGGCAATGTCACTACATCACTTCCTGGTACAACCTGGAAGTGATGTACCTGCACAGAGGCTGGCAGTGTTGTTGGTTTTTTCCCCCCAGTGCCTTGGGTTACTAGTCCCTGGTTGGGGGCAGGGGATCTCCTGGTTTTGCGGGCTCCTGCCCACCAACAGTCAGCTGGTCAGCAGGAGGAAATCCTCCCCAACAGCAACATAGAGCGATGTGCCTACCTCACCTGGGAGTGACATAGGCATGTTGCTGACATCAGGAGGGGGATGCTCTGGTTTTGGGGCAAAACTCTATGGTTTGAAGGTGATTTTACCATAGAGTTTTGCCCCAAAACCAGAACATCACCCCCGATTATCCTACATCACTTCCGGGTGACGTAGGCACAGTGTGCAATATCACTTCTGGCAATGGCAGCACGTCAGGGGTGATGCTTCCAGCTCCTGGAGCATCCCCCCTCTCCCCCACTGACATCTCAAAGGGACCTGGCAACCCTACCACTGCTGCATGGAATGGCAGCAAGCAGTGGTAGTGATCAGTTGGAGGTCTCCTGCCATTGTGGGAGACCTGGCAACCCTAGGGTTGCCAACTCAGTGGTGCCTGGGTAGCAAAGTTTGAGGAGGGAAGGGAGCTCAGAAGTGATGTAATGCCATAGAATTTACCCTCCAAAGCTTTCATTCCCTCCAGCAGAACTGACCTGTGTTGTCTGGAGTCAGCTAAATTTTCAAAGAACTCCATGTGGTGTTTGTGACATCATGTAATCCAGGCCAGTGTTTTAGACTGCCCCGGTCCACTAGTATGTGGTGGAAAAGAGAAAAGGGAAGTTCTTACTGTAGCAGCTCCAAACAGAGAAAGAACCTAATTTATTGTACCATGGTCCCATTTAAAAATATGTTCCTCCTTATTCGTGTGTGTAGTGTTAAGAATAAAACACTGGCAATCCAAGAATAATAAAGAACTATGACAAGCAAGAAGACTATGACATAAAAAACCATGGAAAATTAGAAACATCAGTTTAAGGTATTGGCTATCACATACAAAACCCTTTGTGGCCTTGGTCCCTCATATCTGCAGGACTAACTTTCTCCCTACTCTACACCATGACAGCTTTGCTCACCTGAGCAGAGCCTCCTGCAAGTGCCACCCTGCAAATGGGCAACATCAACAACTGCCCTTACCTGTGCCTTCTCCTTTGTGACTCCCACCTTACGGAATGGCTGGCTCAATGAGGTTGGGAAGGTTCCCACTTTCCTTGCTTTCCACAGACTTTCCACAGTCATGAAGCTACAAACACGACTGAAGCGCATACGAACTTTATTCTCTCTCTTGCTATTCCAGGACACAGAGATTGTTGCATGTGTGCTGATCCATGCCTCCAGATGATTGTCTAGACTGTCCGTAATGGCCAGTGGAATGATCTTCTAAATAACATACAACATTTGACTTCTGAAGACCAAGAAGTCATCTGTTCTTTCACTAATGTTAGGAGTGAATTTATTCTTATGGAAAATAACCATTTCCTTCGATGAACTTGATTAGTTATCCCACATTCACTATGGAACCGTGCACTTGACCTAGCTCATGAAGGTCCCCTAGGAATAGTTAAAACCCAGCTAAGAGAGAAAGTATTGTTTTCCTAAGACTGATGACCTGACTGCATGAGTAAAATCTTGCGCACTGTGCCAAGCGATACTTCCACAGAACTGTTGTGCCCCATTGCAAGCTTCTCCTCTACCTCCATCTCTATGGGTCAAGGTCAGTGTGGGTTTCTGTAATTTTTTTCAGTGGTGATCATCTTTTGGTTGTTATTGATTACTATAGCTGGTATTCAGAGGTAGAGATGCTCGTCACTACTTCAGCAAATGCTGTAATCTCTGAAGTGTACAAGATTTTTTTCTTTATTCGATGACATACCAGCTATTGTGAAAAGTGATAATAGGCTACCTTTTCAAAGTCTGCAGTTTTCAAATTATCTTGGATTCAAACACAGCAAAATCATGCCTTGCTGGCCACGGCGCATGGAGAAGTGGAGAGATTTATGTGGACACTCAAAAAAGTTTTATAGATTGCTGCAGCCAACATGGAGCAAGAACTATTCAGGCTTCTCCACAGTTATCAAACAACTTGTTATTGTTCCACTGGCATGGCACCAGCAACTATTATGCTTGAAAGTTACAGACAAAATTGCCTCAAATTGATATCCTATGCAATGATGTATCCCTAAGCCAATGTCATGAGAAGGACAAGCTCGCAATAAAACAATACGCTGACCAACACAGGCAAACCATAGTAGTACCCTTCAAAGTGGGAGACATGTTTCTTGTAAAGAACATTTATCCTAGAATAGGGTTGCCAGCTTTGGGTTGGGAAGTACCTGGAGATTTTAGGGGTGGAGCCTGGAGAGAGCAGGGTTTGAGGAAAGGAGGAACTTCAGTGGGGTAAAAGGCCACAGAGTCCACCACTCAAGGCAGCCATTTTCTCCAGGGGAACTGATATGTATCGCCTGGAGATCAAGTGTAATAGCAGGAGATCTCCAGGCACAGCTTGAAGATTGGCAAGCCTATCCTAGAAACAAATTCTCACAGGGAGTTTCTTCTATTTTGAACCATAACTTATAAATGGCATGATTACAGTCCAGAGGAGAAACTATAGAGTCCCAAGAAATGTTTCTGACCTTAAACCACTTCATAGTATTCAGCTCTCCAGATCAAATGATGGTGATGATTTCCCTCACAGTGATAATGCCACCCCATTGATCACTTCCATTCTACACAATCCAGAAGCACCATCAGCTCCAGAAACAAGCAATCAGCATTACCCTCAAAGGACCAGCCTTCATGCTGCAGAGTATTTGCAGGAATGTATCCCATAAATTGAGATATATTTGGGATTTAGACTTTATCTGCCCAGTTATCTATCTCCCTTGGTTAATTTGTGTAGTTTGTTCTCTGTCATTTTTCTCAAATGTGGGTGTGTGTAGTTACTAGGTTTGTATTGGTATGGAAATGTTTTAAGTTTCTGAGTTTATGGGGTAAAAGGATGAGATATTTGTCACAACTCTGTTCCTTTAATCTGTGCCAGTTTTTTAGACTGCCTTAGCCTAATCCAAGATTTGGCATGGGCAAGAACAGAGAAAAAGGAAGTTGTTGTTACTGCAGCTCCACACAGAGAAAGAATCAGATTTATTAAACTGTGCTCCTCTTTAAAACTATGCTTCCTCCTTAATCCTGACACCAAACCTTAAGAACACTAGGCCTCACCTGGAGGTTATCAACCCTAAAATTAAATCAGAGAAGAGAGGGATTTTTTTTCAGGCCACGATTCTACAGTTTGTGTTACAATTTATCCCATGAAATCTTGCTATTTTAACTGGTTGTCAGTCTGTTCTAGGTACTATTCAGTGCAAATAAGGACAGGACAGTTGAGATGTTTATTTTGCTTCTCAAATTGAAATACTTTTTACTGCTAATAGCAACCGTAATATGAGAGAACAGTTCAGTTCTGCTCCATCATACTTTATAGATTTTTAAAGCACCTAAAATCTGTCGATTCTACATTTAATGTCTGGCAAACAGGGGAAAAAATACTTTCACTTATGTTGCTGAGCCTCCAGTTTGAGCAAATATCTGGGCAAAAGCCAAGGAGATGCCTTTTAGGATTCCCAGCGTTGCTTCTCAGTTTGTCAGAGTCCACAAAAGAAGCCATTTAATCAATCCAGTTGTCAGAAGCCTGAGGCCAGTCTATTATGTAATGATAAAATAAAACAGGTACTATCTGAATGTTTTAAAACAATTATCACAGAATGGCTACACTCAGTTTCTCAAGTAGGTGGAGAATCACTTGCCAACAGCTTCTGGGAGCCTCCTTCCCTCTCCTTTCTACGTAAAAGTATATGGCAACTGTGGTGTTTGTTTCCTCTGTAAAGTGGAGGTGGAGGAGGGTAAATGGTCTGCCCTCAGGCCAGAACAAGATGTCTTCAAAACCTTCTTTAATGTGCAGAACAGCAAGGCAGGGAATAACTTAGACTTAACAAGGGTTGGAGTCAAACTCCTAACTAACAACAACAACTCAGTTCCAAGTTGTTTGTTCCAGAAGACACACCCATTCATGTGAAGAGGAGTTCCACTTAGGAACTAAGCCCACTGCTTAAAGAGAAAGGTTCCATATACTACAGCAGGGGTGGCCAACCTTGCTTAACGTAAGAGCCACATAGAATAAACGTAAGAGCCACATAGAGATTTCTGAGAGCCGCAAGACAGAAACAAATATCACACACACGTTTTTATTTTTAAAAATATGCAAATTTGCTTTTTATTAACGTTAAATGGGACTGCAAAAAATAAAAACAAACAAGGAAAACCAGTTAAAGAGAGAGAGAGAAACTAGGAAAGCAAATAGATGGGAGGGAGGAGGGAAGGAAGGAAGGGAGAAAGAGAGAAAAAGCATGCCTCCCCTTTGCTTCCCCAGCCGCCCTGCCAGGAGCCGCACAATATGTGTGAAAGAGCCGCATGTGGCTCCCGAGCCACAGGTTGGCCACCCCTGTACTACAGCAACAGTAAGCAGGGTTGCCAACAGCTCAGAGAAAAATGTCATGGCCCATTAACAGAGGTGCAATGGGATGTTATTTACTTTCAGGTAGGGTTGCCAGCCTCTAGGTGGGGCCTGGGGATCTCCCGCTTTTACAACTGATCCCCAGCTGACAGAGACCAGCTCCCCTGGAGAAAATGGCTGCTTTGAAGGGTGGACTCCATGGCATTGTACTATTGTACCCTCCCCAAACTCTGCCCTCTCCAGGCTCCACCTCCAAAGTCTCCAGGTATTTTCCAACCCAGACTTGGCAATCCTACTTTCAGGCTAGGAAAGCTTCAGCTGCTAGTTTTCACACACAAAGCCTCTATTAAAGGGCATTTTTCTCTGGGCTTCTTGACAGCCCTAACACTAAGTAGCCCTGTGGCTGCTGGACTGAGGGTGAAGATGGTCTAGAGCCAGTAATGAGCTAGATGAAGAAGACCTGCTGGAAAGTTGCATCTTTTCCATCCTAGCAATAACAACAGCAAGACCAAACTTTTCTTTGGGAGTTCTCCCTCCTTTTTTATTTAATGTAAATTTAAAATCTTTGTTTAAACATCTTTTGAAATGGATTTGGAATACAGGTCATATACATGTTAGAACATAAATACATTTCAGAAGGCTTGAGGATTACGGGAGAATGAAAATATTTGTGGGTATTAAGATTGTCAGTTAAATGGGGCAACTTCTTGAGTCTGAGAGTTACTGGAGACAAAAGAACTGAAGACCATGCAGCAAACCCTCTGTTGTCATTTTGGGTTTCTCTGTGTCCTCAAAAAAGAAGAGTTGTTTTGGTCAACCTGTGAAATAATCTGTATCCATGTTTAGGAGCAGCTGCCTCCATCTGGCCCGCCTGCAACAAACATGGTTTTGTGACCCGCTTGCCTCCACAGTTTGCATCTAACCAATAATTAGATTTCTGGCCATCACAGAGACAAACACTCAAGAGAGTCAATAGAGAGCATAGGACAATAGCTAGTTCAGTCATGCTAGCTGTAAGAGAATAGTAAGCCCCTGGAGAACAGAAGCTTCACTTCATCCAGTGTTTGGCCATCAGTTTGTCAATCCCAATAAACAGTCAATGTCTCTTTAGCTACCCATAGAACCTATTGCATCAGCATTTACTTTGTTTAGCCACAAGATTCATGCCTAGATGTGTCTGTTTAAGATGGGTGTAGAATCTAAGCCAACATTTGCTTAAGGTTGGAGTCGGATAGTTTAGTAGAGGCTGGAAAACTGCAGGAATTACAATTAATCTCCAGACTAGAAAGATCAGTTTTTGTTTCATTTTTTGTTATCAAGTCGCAACCAACTTATAGTGGCTCTGTAGGGTTTCCAGGGCAAGAGATGTTCGGAGGTGGTTTGTCACTGCCTGCCTGCCTCCCATCCAGCTTGGTGTAGAGGTTGAGGTGGACTGTATAATCTGGAGAACCAGCTTTGATTCCCCACTCCTCCACATGAAGCATTCTCCCCAGACCCTGCCCTCTCCAGGCCCCATCCCCCAATCTCCAGGAATTTCCCAGGCTAGAGTTGGCAATTCTAGCTTAGACTGGGAGGTGTCCAAGGGAAGGACATTTTAATATGATTTGTGCTTGAACTGGAAAGAGGGCTATAATCACACTAATGTGTGCTTAGGGAACATGTTTGTCTGACCATACATGTTAAAACAATAAAGTTGATGGCCATAGGTCTACTTCACATGCATTCCAAGCCACATGAGATCTACATGGTATTATCTCTCACTACTCTGACAGGTGTGTGTGTGTGACTTTCACTACGAGAGAGATAGGACAGATTGCATAGACTTTCAGCTGATTAGTGTGCTGCCAATAGAAAGGATGCCAGTCAATATTCCCTCTAATTTATTTTCCCTACTGAGCGGAGCAGCTCACATCCTCCTGAGCCGAATAGAACTGCTGTGATCTTAAAATGGGCACTGGGCAATGCAAGACCCTGTGTAGCTCCAGATTGCTTCTGAGTGGGGCTTCCTGTGTTAATGAGCAGCCATTCATGCACCCAGAGGGAACACTGAATTGCCAATCAGGTGGGAGGACACAAAAAAGAAAAAAATCCTAAAGTAGTTTCTTCTGTTGTTCTGGTCTGCAGCAGTTAACGGAATCCTTCTAAGAGGCAAATATTCTTCCTTAATTTTGTTTCTAGCTTCCCAAAGTTAGTTCACTGCATAGTAAGAGCAACAGTCACATATACAAAAATCTGTCTAAGAATGAAAATAAGAACTTCAAAAAGCCTGAAAGTTCTCTGGAGATATATATTATTATAAAGTAAACTTCCTGAGAAAGCTACTGAGGTATAACATCCCACTAATCCTCTGCTGAAGGAATTTTTCCTCCTCCAAGCAACTGGCAACCCTATCCTGATCATGTACACAACTGGGTGACTGACATATTAAAAACTAAAATACAAATAAATGGAGCTACATAATTCTGAACAGCTGGTTGGATATAATACCTGTTCATTCATCATAAAGTCTGACATAACAGGCACTGCGAACTTGCCAGTCACAACGGGCACAGCGGTAGAGCTAAGGACTATACCACCCTCTAGAATTCCCCTTTTATCTAGGCCATGTCTACAAAGAACATCAGTTTTAGAGCAAAACTCTGATTTCAATCTCACGCTTTTTAGATGCCTGTACCTTACAAGTGGTCTTGGCCTTCCCTGGGCTTGTTTAATAAAGGATGGCCGGCAGAAGCGGGATTTTGACCTGGACTCCCCCAAAGCCCTCTCTTCAGGGGCCGACCTATGGTGGGTGTTGGGGATCTGGCCCAATGGCCTCTCTGGCTGAGCCCTCCTTCTCTTGCCCTGCCCACCCCTGAGGTTTTAAGAGGCTGCACAGGCCCCACCTGCTGCCAATCTCTTCATCAGGCTTCTTCCCAGGTGCAGTCTGCTGCCTGATCCCTACCTCTTTTCTGGGACATGCCCTGGGTTCACCAGAGTCTGAGGCTGCTGTCAGTGCATTTTTGGGTGTGGCCTTGCCCTTGTTCCTTTTTTCATAGCTTCTGGTTGGGCTGTTTGGCTCAGAGGTGCCTGTGTGAGGTCATAGCCCTGCTGATGTCTCTTTTGGAACAGATGAATGCTGGGATTGGGCCACCACCACACCTCAGACAGAACTGCATATTGAACTATATATTTGGGGATCAGTTGTAGCTCAGTGGTAAATAATCTGCATGGCACACAGAAAATCCCAGGTTCAATCCCCAGCATCTCTGGGAGAAAGTAGGTCATGTGAAAGACCTCTACCTAATGCTCTAGATAGTTGCTGCTGGTTTTCATGGATCAAGGATTTTATTCAGTATAAGACAGCTTCATGAGCTGTATTTGCTATGCAACTTTACTGGATCTGGCTAACAAGTGCATTTACATCATTTCTTCATGGTTATCTCATGCCTATCAGTAGGACAGTGAAATGTGGACACCTAGAGATAAGGTACAGTTTTTTGTGTATACTTGAGAGACTCACCTGATTGACACAAAAGTATTAGAAAAATAAGAGGTCCCCTCCTCCTGGAATGATGAGAACTGAGCATGTTCCCTACACCATGGAATTCTGAGGATAGTTGAAGAGAAACTGCTTGAGGTCCTCAGAATATTCTAAAAGGGACAGCCATTATGGTCAGTGGCTGGCCTTTGTGAGACATGCATCCCATAACCTTAATTCTCCCTCCTTTCCCCACAATCTAAAATGCTGTAGGGGCTGAAAGTACTCTGAAGCTAAACAAAGTCTGAAGAGAGAGGGGTTAAAGATGGGAGAAGAAAAGGAGGAGGAGGAGGAGAAGATTCGATTTATACCCTGCCCTTCACTACCCAAAGGAGTTTCAGAGTGGCTCACAAACTCCTTTCCCTTCCCCTCTGCTCCCCACAACAGACACCCTGTGAGGTAGGTGGGGCTGAGAGAGCTCTGACAGAAACTGCTCTTTTTCAAGAACAGCTGTGCCAGGACTATGGCTTGCCCAAGGTCATCCAGTAGGTGCAAGTGGAGGAGTGGGGAATCAAACCCGGTTCTCCCAGATTAGAGTCCATACACTTAACCACTACACCAAACAGTACTTCCTCCTGTCCTAATTAATCATGCTACCAATGACCTTTTACACTGCCAAAAAAAAGCAGAGCTCCGATCAGCTTAAAGCATTTTAGAATGTGGAAAGTAAAATTAGGTCTGGGGAATGTGTACCAATTTCTACCTCCTGAAACCACCTGCCATATAGACATCCCACCACATTTCCAACAACCTAGAATAAAACTCATTTCAGTTTGAGATGTTATTTTCCAGGTGAAATTGATTCACTCCAAGCTGTGAAAAACTTCAGCTGCCCATTCCCAAAAATTCAACCTCTGCTCAAGGGGTAAGTCATTCTTCTCCATGCTCTTGGCAACTCTGTCCTCTTTCCTCATGTTGTAGCACTCAGATTTGGGTGCATAGGTGGAAATTCCTGCTTACCTCACCTTGAATCTCAGCAGTCGGGGCAACTGTTCTACACACTGGAACTGCTGAGTTCCAGATGGAGTTGTGATGATTCATGCACAACGCTTGCTGAAGAGTGCTCATGAGACAGTGGGGGAATCTCTGTGTGTGAAAGAGAGGATCCAGTGTTCCCTCTGAGCTGAGTTAGTGTGAGCTAGCTCACAGGTTTTTTAGCCACTGGCTCACACCTTTTTGTCTTAGCTCAGGAAGGATGGCTCTAGAACAAACTAATTTATGCAGTAGCCAAATCACTCACTCACTGCTTTAATGCCAGTAGCTCAGAAAGTAGAATTTTTGCACACAAGACTCCACAGCTCAGAGGGAGCATTGGAGAAGACTTTGATTTTCTCAGCCCTCCCCTCTCTTCTTTACTTTCTTTATATCTGTTACCTCCATTGGAATAAGTGGGGCACAAATGGACAAGTATTTTGCGCGCACAGTATGCACAATCTGGCTGTGGCTGGGAGTAACTGAATATTTCCCTACTTGGCTTTGTCAGTTCACAAGTTCAAACAAACATTTAAGCCAAACAGCTCAAGGCAATATGAGAGGAGTGAGGAAATGGCCACTGTTTAGTATCCATTGCATAGCAAATCTATCTTTTGCACAAGATTCTGCAAAGACTAAATTTATTTAGGGAAAACTTGAAAAACATCTCTGTAATAATCAAGACAGGGAACATTAATGGAGTGTGTTCCTCGTCTGCAACCATTATTGATTTTGCAACAATAAAAATCAAATGACTACACACTTCCAAATGCTTTTGTATATTTATCTGAAATCCTGTTCTACCAAGAAAAGAATAATCATCGTTTGATGACTGATTCCTAAATAGAAGCAACTTCTTCTGAATATACATCATCATTTTCCAAACCTAATAATTTGCTTTTTTATCTTTTTGACATGATTGCAATCATCACTGCATTACAGTCTTGAATCAAATGAAATATATAGATATTGAGCAAGATAGATGAAGATAAATATAGATAATTTCAAGATAACTTTACACCACTGGGGGAAACTACCATTCATTTGTACTCATAAGAAACATAACTCAGAGCACAACATTTACATACCAAACTTACTCTTCACTATTTGCATTTCATAATCAAACAGGTCCTGAAATTCTAATATATATTCAATTATTCACACTTTTCTTTAGAATGCTATTAGCATGCAATTAACCAGTGAGCAGTAAATATTCTGAAGCAGTTGCAATGAATTCTAGAGCATTAACTATATTAGTCCATTCCACCAGTGCATATTCACAAACTCTTGTGACACTTTGAAGACTGACAGACTCTTTTACAGAATAAACTTTTATTAACTGAAACTTACTTCATCAGAAGTAAGGAATATTAACCTCAGTTGGTAAAATATCTAAGGGTAGTTAAACAGAAAAGGTCAAAAATCCATGAAATAGAAAGGACAGCTGTAGTTCTCTGACATTTGTGTGCAGAGCTCAATGAAAGAGATTCCTTCATGACAGCAGTCACTAACATTGTTGTTCCAGCGTTGCTGTACTGATGTACTATCCATAGTGAAAGAGAAACTCAAGAGTCCTGATTTAAGTTCCTTATGTAAGGGAATCAATTCTAATTCATCCATTTCTCACTGGGAGCCTCCCTTTGAAATCTTTCTGTAGAATTATACAACTTTGAAGCTGACAATAGAATGTGCTGGGAGTTTGGAACCAGTGTTGAGCCAAAATGGGGAAATATGAGCATTTTTGAAAAAGTTTGTACCCCTTTGTTGAAAGGATAAATATATTTGCAAGGCAATGGATGTTGATGGAGAAGAAGAAGAAAGAAGAAAAGATTGGATTTATACCCCGCCCTTCACTCAGAGTCTCAGAACAGCTTACAAACTCCTTTCCCTTCCCCTCCCCACAACAGACACCCTGTGAGGTAGGTGGGGCTGAGAGACTGAGAGGACTGCTCTTTCAAGAACAGCTCTGACAGAACTATGGCTTGCCCAAGGTCATCCAGCAGCTGCAAGAAACAACCAGGCTACCATTTCATCATCCCAATTTAATTGCAAATACTAAAACTAATTGGGGCAAATTATGGATGAGGATATTCATTCAAATGTGAATATGAACACATATCCCCACCCATACTCTTCCCCAACCAGTGATATGTAACACAAGACAGCTAGAGCTTGATGAAAACCAGTGGTGGACAAATGAAACCCAATGGAAAGTCCTCATCTGCCCTTTGCAGATTTGATTGGCTACATGGTCATATGAAGTCATAATGTTTGCTGTATGATTGCAGACTGACTGCCACAATTTAGTGACCTTCCAAGTTGGGGGGGGGGGAAATGATGTAGATGAAACAGTAGCAGTCAGAGAAACAACAGGAAAATGGAGATAAAGAAAATATTCAATAAGTAGAAGATACAGGGTGAGGTGTTTTTTTTTTTGCAGAACCATTCATCCTCCCCAAAACAACAGCTTTCACATCACAAATCACATTTCATGAAGGAATGACACAGCATTAATTGAAAGTGGTTTCAGCGGTTTCTGAAAAATACCATTTTGATGTCAGAGTTCTGACCACTTATCCTATCGCATAAGAGACTGAACGGTGTCCTGTTTAGAGAACAGAAGGGCATTACTAGAAGACATTATCACAGATCATGTTAGAGAATGAACAAGTGAATGAAGCCTATAATGACATTATTGGACTGATATTATTAAGCTTCACCACAGTCTTGTCTGTCTTGAAAGGAGGACAATGAGATGGGTATCCGTATCTTCTTCCATGAATGGAAAAACAATGGGGAAGAGGGATAAAGACCAAACACCAAACTGGATTTGAAAAAGTTTTGAGAGTTCTTCTCTCATCTAAAACTTATAGCTTTCCACAACTGCTTTTTGTTAGGCCAAAAAGGAGTGAGACCTTGGGGAATTTCACACTACACCTTTAAAAACATTACTGAACCGGCTTGGAATAAACCAATACAGTGACGGTTGTTTCAGACAGCCCTTCCCCAACCGTTTTGGAGCCGTCTTCGAAGCGGCTTGCCATTTCAGACTGCCACTTTCTTTTCAAGACTCTTTTCACCACACACACACACACACATGGCATTTTAAGACTCAGCCTGGATCGATCTCTCCCCCCCCCCCCCCCCGCATTTTAAGACTCAGCCTAAATCAGCTCTTTAAAAAAAAATTCATGGAGATTGCCCGCACAGGCAAAAAGAGGCGCAAAAACACTTGTCATCAGAGGAAGTGCTTCGGGGGCATTTCACACAGCACCCCGTAGTGCTTCAGGACCAGTACAAGAACTGAAGAACACTTGGGAGGAGGTTTCAAAGTAAACCAGCTCAGGAATGCTTCCCCAACAGGAGAGGCACATTTCTGTGTGAAAGGGCCAGTATGGTCCGTTAGGGAACCGGTACTTATACGGTTCTGTGTGAAATGCCTGACAGAAATGGTTACTGAAGAGTTCCTGAAACGGAACATATTGGCTGTGTGAAATTCATGTCTGCCATGTAATGCCTTGTTAACCCTAAGTAGCATCTTGGTTTTTAAATTACAAATACCTACAAAAAAGCAAAGAAACACAAACAATTCACCATTGGTTTCCCCCTTCTTGCCCTCTGAGCTAGAAAACCTTGAAACTAGCTATTGTTTCCATCTTTACTTTACTTAATTTCGAAACTCTTCTTTCCCCTGAAAAGCCAAAGCAGGTAACAGTAGAACATTATTTACTTGCTACAAAGATTAATTAAAGTCACGTATTTGAGAAACAAAGAAAGTCAAAGAAAGAAAGAAAGAAATTATATGTTGGAGTATGAAGTAATTTTATTTTTCTTTTTGGTTCCCCTACTATGTTATCCCATTAGCTCTCATTATTTACCTAATCCTTTATCTGGTTTGTTTTTATATTCACTTTGGATTCCATTGGTTTCACTGAGAAATGGTTGTAACTTTCTCATTTTAGACCAGAAGTTAGACAAACATTTTCAAAGATTTCCAGAAACCACTGATAGTTCCATTTTTAGAAATTTGTTCTTTCCCTTCCTATCAGTTGATTTTCTTTATTTCTTGATTTTCTTTATATCTGCTCCCTGCAAAAAAAACAGGAGCCTGCCCTGCCCTGGGTGCACCAAAGGCCATTGCTTGAATTCCGCTCCATTGGCAGACTTTGTTCCTTTCACACCTACAGCAGGTGCCTGCCTCCTCACTCTTGGGTCATCATGTCACTCTATAATGCGGAGCACCGTAAGATTCAAGCTGTTTCCATTTCCTGCCAGCTCTTTTTGGTCTCTCTCAGTTTAGGCAATACTGGTTTCAGTTTGTACCCATCTCTAAAAGGACATGACATGACATTCATTCAGTCAGAACACATCCTGCTCCACTGGCTGCTTTTACTTTTTGACCCATCAAGGACACATCTATACCAAAACTTTGAAACATGACTTTTATTCACTTTGCAAAACCAAATAGCACAAGTTGGGAACCATGAGACTAGCACTAGTACCCTCTGTCTCTTCCCAGTCCTTTCTCTGCTCCCCTCCCCCAGTTTTTGACTTTCTAATCCCTTTTCCTCTGTCTCTTGTTCCAGCCTATTTTTCATTCTCTCTCTTCCCAAACCTTTCTCTTCCACATTCCCCACTTTCTCTCTCTCTCCCCTCCCCCACTGGCCACTTTCTCTCCCTGCCACTACCTTCAGTCATGCCAGGGTTGCCTAGGAATCAGTAACGTCTGGAAATGCTGAAGTTACATGCTGTTGAAACAACCGCAGCCATATACAGTTGTCAATTTAAATAATCAAATCTCTGTGATGTATTGATGCCACAAAAGGAGCTGACATTTTCTTGCCAAAACTTCTTAAACCGCACTCAGCAACAAAGCCTCAAGGTCAAATGTGGTCCACTGAAGAGAGCCCTTAGTAACGAAGCCACAGGCAAAAGAGATGTGTGACGACAGATGTCTATCAATGGAGTTTGCTGGCAGTCCATTTTCTGAGCAAACTCGGGAGGGAGCTTTTATTTACATTACACATTTTCTGCTCAACATGTTTTAGGGTTTATTTCCCATCCTGTTGTGATTCATGCAAATCACAATGCTTGTTGACACATCCTCAGAACTGTCTATATCCATCTTTCAGAACCAGTCAGTTCCATTTTTGACACAGTGGTCGGGCTTTTGTAATAATGAATGAACAACGCAAAGAATTATTTTCTTATCTGGAACCCTGCTTCTGTTATAGGCTTGAAGTGAATGGGGCAAAGCGAGAAATAAAAATTAAGGGCAGGTAAGGACATTCATTGTGACTGAGCCATTCTTAAAAATTATATCTCCTGCTTCTCCTGGCATCCGTATAAGGGCTATGCTGTCTGTGTGCCCTTGGACTGTCCTGCAGTTTTTCAGGTGAGATCAGCATCAGAAGCCAGAAGGTGATGCAGCCACAGCTGGAGTCTGGGAGGCAGCTCTGATGTATAGCTCTACTATATAACATACTGAGTTATCCAGCACTGTGATTTCACCTGGTGTGAACTCTTTACAGTAGGTCATGAGAAAGCAAATTACAGTATTGATCTATACTAGTAGGGAGTAGGATTTATACAGTGACTGTGACTCATCTTTATTTACAGTTCATGAGGTACCTTTTTTGTTCCTTGAACAATCAATAATGGGTCTACTGTCACAAGAACATCCAAAGAACACAAATGTCCATCTAGTCCAGCATCCTGTTGTGGGGAGAGATGCTAAGGGTGTGCTCTGCCTGGGTGTCAAGTTTGAATTTTTCCTGGTTGGTACAGGTTCACTATTGACAGCCAGATCTAGCTACTTAAAATACCATGCTGCTTTTCCTACAAAGTTTTCATATGTTAACTTGAAAAAAGTCTGTTCCCTAGTCCCTAGCTCCCTGGTCTCTCCCTTCTCCTCTTCAGTGCGTTTAAAAAGTGCAAAAGTGAATACAGGTGTTACTGAAGCTAGAGAACAATGCAGAGGTGTTGGGGGAACTGTCTTTGCAATTCCTTTGTTATTATTTCCAGCTCTTCTCCCACATGGCTCAGTGATTCATCCAAGCAGAGGATCTTCCACTGAGCCAGGGTCTCGGATCAAGGTCTTTCTTATCACCTACTGCCAGGTCCTTTTAACTGGAGATGCTGAGGACTGAATCTCGGACCTTCAGCATACCAAGGAGATGCTCTACCACTGATCGACAGCCCCCGCTGAAAATCTCTTTTCTTGAGAGAGACCACAGAGCTCAGAATACAGCCCTTGACAAATGGGGTCATATCTTTATATAGTCATTATTCAATGCAGTAAGTCAGTAGTATGTAAATATATATAAATCTGTTCCATATTTCATATTTTGTTTTATTTGTTTTTAAAGATATCATCTCTTTAAGTTCATTTCTGGGATGGATGGATGTTCCCAGCAATCAAACTGCAGTGGTTTTCACTGCCCCCGATGCAATTATTCCTATACATGCTACATGAACTTATGTTACAAAATTGTAAAGAATGTGGGTTCGTGCCACTGATCCCTATCGTCAATGTGGGGCAACTCCACTTAACCATACCACAACGTTGTGAGAAAGTGGTCTTTCCCGTGTTTAATTTTCTTCTCAGTTTGGTACATCTGAAGAGCTCCATGGCAATGGCTAAAGAAAGTTTTCCTTTCATCCACTGGCCCAACCTAAGTAGAGACTGACATGGCAAAGTCTAACATTTTGCTGTAGGAATTACCAAAGGAAGCCCCCCAGTAAGGATGCAGTCAGTTTTATTCCATGGGTCCTGTTGCATAGGGCATGCATGATTTGCAGTGCAAACCTAAATGATGGGCCTCATCTAGTGTTTGCCTCCAGACTGTGGGTTGAGGGGTGATCCAAGCTGCTATAGTCTCCTCAAGCCTCCCTCCCTCCACAAGCTGATCACAGCCCACACCACACAAGCTGGCAGGCAGGGTCTAACATGGGCCCTCTGCTCCCTACTCAATGAGGACCAGTACTGGACCTTTGGTGTGGGGGATGTTTAGGGGGTGCTTGTCCAGGTGGGTAGCTGCAGCAAGGTCAGGACTGCAAGTGGTGACAATGCATGGCGACCTCACACAGCAATCTCCCAGCCCTCTCCATCATGGCTCTGAGCAGCACTGAAGAAGTATGGAGTGTCTGTGTGGAGGGAAGACTGAGCAGCCAGACATCACCAAAGGGAAGCTGGGAAACCGCTGGGGGAAGAGTCCCACTGGCTCCCCTATAAATCCCTCTGCCACAGGTTGATTGCCTCAGCCCCCACCCTCTTGCCATTTAAACTGAAGCACGGCTTCAGTCCCATTTAAAAGGATGGTCAACAAAGGCCTCAGCCCCCACATGCATGCCACATTCTGACCCCCGTGCTGTCTAAGATTAAGAGTGACTATAGTCCCATTTAAAGGGTTGGCTGGCAAAGCTGCTTGCTGGCCTCTGCAGCCCAGCTATATGTTGCAGGGAAAAGGGTGTGTGGAATTCCCATAGGCTCCCTGGTCAGACCTCACTGGTACTGCTGGAGCTCCTTGCTGAGCTCTCTCCAAGGCTCCCAGCCAACCCCCAAAACCTATGTGGTGCACCACAAAGCAAAAGGAGGAGTCACAGAGACCAAAACAGTTCTGATGCTGGTGAGATAGTGGGTGGGGGTGGTGCAGCACCCTAAGTAGCAACCTGGACACCCCCACCTACCCAGCCATCCCAGGCTCATTGATAGGCCCAGCATCAGATAGGGCGGGCACCAGCTTCCCAGGCTCATTGCTGCCCCCACCCCCTCTGCCCAACCAGGATGTCATGTCAGCCTTTGCCGTCTCCCCTCCCTGCAGTGCCACAAACAGGACCCTGGGGTAAGTCCGGGTCCCAGCTTCTGCAAACCAGAAACAGAGCTGGCCTAATCTCTCAGCTAAACATGCCAAATAAGGGATTAAGACTAGAACAAGTAGGAAACTGCAACTAGGAATGGGCATGAACCAGCTCACAAATGAAAGTTCATTATGAATTTTGGCTGGCTTGCGGTTTGCGAACTGAAGTTCATGGCAGATCAATGGGGATGAACTTTCCACAAACTTTCGAGCTGTTCATGGTGGTTCATGAATGGATACATTTCCAGACAGGCTGCCTCTGCTCAATCAAAATGTTTACCAAACTTCAAAGCAGCAAGGGGGAGGGGAATTTTCCAGCCTGTGCGTTTGGTATATGTAGCTTGCAAGGGGTCTCTTCAGCCTAATCAACCACACCCTCTTCAGCCTAACCTACCTCACAGGATTGTTGGGAGGATAAAATGGAGGAGTATGTCTGTCACAAGCTCCCTGGAGATATGGCAACATTAAAATATACCAGACAAAATATTTAGATAGAGAAAAGCTGAAGGAGAACCCTCCCAAGGCAGATGTTACTTGGAGTTCTTAATTTTTGTGGATGTCAAGGAACAATTTGATTACAATAGTTTTACAGATGGATATTTGGGGAGCTGCCATCAAACTTCTGGGGTTAGTTTTCAGTGCAAAAGAGCCAACAGGAACTGATAATTTATACTATAACCTCAGGCAGGAATATTTACATGCTATTACATTCCCAAAATACACAGTGGCTTTTAATTTGTAAATATATATATATATGAAATACAGATCAGTATTTGAACAAGCATAAATAAAGTGAAAACAGAGAAAATGCCTGCTTTCCCTATGTGAGACATATAAATATATAAACATATTTGATACTAATTTGGTAGTTGGCTGCACCGAGAGCAATACCAGGAAGGTAAGGTGCACATTTATGATTCAGGACTGTGGCTACAGATGAAGAATAACATATTCCAGTCTGTTATGTGGCAGGAGGAGAAGTGCAAGCCAGCTGGCTCATGGGGAAAAAATCCTTTAGCCAGCTGGCCTCAAAGCAACAGCAGTGTTAACTTCACAGGCTACATGTTAACAAAAGAAGCAGAATTAAGCTGCTAAATTCTACATTCAAAATAACTTTCCAATAAGTTTCCATCCAGTATGGATTTGCCATTATCTCTAACTTCATTATTTAGTTTTTCTGGACGTTAGCCACATGAAAATTGAATCATTGTTCAGCTGCTCACAACCCACATTGCACTGGACTATAAGGATAAGGGACTACAAATGAAAAGTATCTTTCCTTATACTCATCTGTACGATATACATACACCACTTATATCCCTTGTTTACACAAATCCCAGTAGCACACACCATTTCAACAACTAGTCTATACAACTGTAATGGAGATCATCTCTGTGCATCTTCCTACAAAGAGCACACATATCCTTCTGCCTCTATAGGCCTTTTCTACAAACACCTTACCTTCTCAGTAGTAAGAATGTTCATGCAGATTCCATGATATAACAACAGCTCAGACAATGGCTGTAGGGAAACAGGGCCTATTTGAAGGAAGTTCTAAATTTTGCCCCCCAAACTAGGGAATCTTCAAAGGCTTGGACTTTGTATGCCTCATGCATGTGAAATAATTGTGGTCTCTACAGCCTTCAAAGCCATATCATGACACATCACCATGACTGATCTACTTTAGCTCATAATTTTTTTACTCTGTCCTTCGTCCAAAGAGCACATCATTGTCTCCTCTTATATTTTGCCTTTAGAACAACCCTGTGAAGCTGGTCATGCTGAAGAGTGTTACTGGTCCAAGATCATCAAGCAAGCTTCATAGCAGAGTGGGGGTTTGAACCTGGGTCTCTCAGAGCCTTGTCTGGCATCCTAGCTACTCAACCACACTGGCTCTTGAACACAATGCTTTCCAGTGGTCCTTACGTGCATTCAGCTGCAAGCAGTGAATGATAAAAGTCACTGACTAATCAGATACTGAGCACTGGGCAGGAATACTTGAATCAGATTATAGTTTCTGACCATTTCATCTCCTGCTTTTGTGGCTTTCTTTAGCAATACAGGTGGCTGCAGTGGCTCAGCAGTTAAGACCCTGAACTGCAGACTGGAAGACTGGTAGTTTGGCAGTTCGAGACCTGAGTGCCGCGTGATGGAGTGAGCTCCCATCTCTGGTCCCAGCTCTGGCCAACCTAGCAGTTCGAAAGCAAGAAATTGCAAGTAGATAAATAGGTATCACTTTGGTGGGAAGGTAACAGTGTTCCGTGCACCTCAGCATTTAGTCATGCCGGCCACATGACCATGGAAATGTCTTCAGACAGTGTTGGCTCTTTGGCTTGAAAATGGAGATGAGCATCGTCCCCTAGAGTCAGATTCGACTAGCTTTTGAGCAAGGGAAACTTTTACCTTTACTTTAGCAATACAGAAAAGGCATGCATTGACCAGAGATATTTGGTACCTCAGTTGCTTTTTATGGGGGTTCCTTCATGCTGTACTGGCCCTCCAAATCACTAGGAGAGATTAAGCTAATTAATATGTTCCATGTGAATGCAAGCCTCACGATAAATTGCAGCCTCCAAAGGAGCAGAAGCTCTCACCTTTCCGAGTGGAGTCTCAGCAGCGCTAGTGCAGCCAGTGTTTTTTTAAAAGAGAGAGAGATTTGGAGACTGAAACATCTGTAGTCCTTGGCTTCTTATCAGGCAGTCCAGATTCCTTCCTGGGGTCAAGTTCTCTGTCTGCCTCCTTTAACAAACACACAAAGATTTCTTATATTGATCAGAAAGGGAAAGCTTCATACAGAAGATGCGAGGAGGTAAAAAATCCCAACCTTATAGGGAGACTGTCGGCCTGTAAAAGTTAGCATTGTCAGTTCCTCCCTTCCATTTGCCCCCAACCTCTGTCCTCAATCTTCTTTCCGCCAGTCACACTGCAGGACGGAACAACCCACGTCCCCACAATCTGACTTTGTATTTAATGACTTTGTCAGTCAGCCAGGTTTTGGTCTGAACAAAGCATACCGTGGAAGTCAGCATCTCACAATGGTAACAAAAGTGAGACTGGGAAGTGAAAACTGCTCATAACAACTGGAAGCAGTTTCATTGGGGAAAACATGGCTCCTGCCTATGACATACACCTGTTTATTCTCCATGTCTGAGCTCTCCTCCCTTTGCTTATTTATGTGCCATAAAACTGTAATTCACTAGTGAGGAATGAAACACCTTTATTGAAGCCCTCTGCAGTATTTACACTTTCTCCATCAGAAAACCTCCTTTTCATCATAACAGGACCCACTGGGAATCCCGTAGCCATAAAGATTTATGAGACGTACATGTGCACTGGCAAAGTTGCGTAAAGACCATAGTAGAGGCTTGCAATGAACTGAATCTTGTACACTTCCATATTAATTAATATTTTTAAAAGACTTTACTAGGAGCAGTCAATGTTTATGGTAACATCATTCTTGGCGAGGCATCATTCCCCCAGAGCCCCTCAAAAAGGAAGAGAAGGGAGTCGAATAATAGACTCTGACAGAACTTGAAATTCTGTCATTCTTTCAACTCATTAGATTTACAGGTATAGTTTTCCCAACAACCTATAAGAGAGTTTTCTGAAATTTTCAATTTGATTTCCTGGTTTCAATTAGCTCTTTGCTAGACCAGCAAACACATGTTTAAAACACACTCGATCTGGGAATGGAGGACAAGGAGAGTTGGATTTATACCCCACCTTTCACTCGGAGTCTTAAGAGTGGCTTACAATCTCCTTCTCTTCCTCTCCCCATAACAAACACCCTGTGAGGTAGGTGGGGCTGAGAGAGCTCTGAGAGAACTGCTCTTGAGAGAACAGCTCTGAGAGAACTGTGACTGACCCAAGGTCACCCAGCTAGCTGCATGTCAGCTACCTAGGGAGGTGGTAAGCTCCCCCTCACTGGCAGTCCTTAAGCAGTGGCTGGAGAAGCACTTCTCAGGGATGCTCTAAGCTGATTCTGCATTGAGCAGGGGGTTGGACTAGATGGCCTGTATGGCCCCTTCCAACTATGTGGAGGAGTGGGGAATCAAACCTGGTTCTCTAGATTAGAGTCCGCTACTCTTACCTACTGCACCAAACTGGCTCTATGATCCAGTTCATCAACTCAAATAATTCACTGTTGCATTCTTAATTCTGAGGCCAGCCACGTTATTTGCAAGGCATTCAATTTACCATATTGAATCTTTGACAAGAATAGCATTTCAGCTATTCTCCCATGAAACATCACTCTGGCGGAAAATCTCATGATCATGTTCTAGTGTCAGAACGCTGGTGGGCGCATCACAAATTTTGTATTCTTCACTACCCTCAGTCACTCTGTTGCTACCGTCTATCACCATGAAGCACCAAATAATATCTGCTACAGCTTCTACGCATAGCAGTCCTTCAAAGATATAATTGATGGTCCAATTAGAACAATGGTTGAGAGTTTGGAAAACAAATATAAAATTTAAAAAATGTATGGTGTTTAAAGAGAATATTTATAAGATGTTTTATAGATGGTATATGACACCTGAGAATTTAGCAAAATGGTATCCAAATATGTTGAATGCATGTTGGAAATGTAAACAAACTGTTGGTTCCTTTTTTCATATGTGGTGGACATGTAAATGTCACCTGTAAACAATAAGGGACAGGTAGACATGTTGTGCAGTGCACTCTAACTGATCCAGATGTACTGGTGAAGCACACAGTATGGCCTCTGCCTTGGCTGGATGAAATCTGTTACATTACCTACTAGGTATGGTTTACTGTGGGGATCCTCCTTCAAATAGACGTGAACAAATGAACTTCCATACAGCACAGCAAGACCCATAGAGCTCCCCTACATATCCCAGTTGAGTGACAGACAGCCACCAGCTTTGGTTATGAAGGGCCCACCAGAGGCGTTGAGAGGAAACTGAGGCTATTCCTTACTGTAAACTTTCCCCTCACACTTGAGAATGCCCTCATTTAGGGAGAAGACTTCAAGCCCAGATGTAAAGCCTCATCTGCACCCTAGCCAAAGTTCCTCTAGATGTGAATGCCTCCCCTTCTCCTGCTGTGCTGATTTGGACACAGGGAGCCCAATCAACAGCCTGGGATGTGACCATTCACAGTCATAGGTGGGAAGGGTGCAGACAGCATGTACTGAGTCCTTCTCCCTTTCATTTCACTGCCTCTCAGGCCAGAAGCAGACACTGCCTGAGAATGCAGACTGCCCCTGCCTGTTGCTAAAGGATTCTCATTCCGTTTTTCAACCATCTCAAAAGCTGGGTGCTTCATCTTAGGGGAGAGCCTAAGCTACTGCCAAGGGTGCCAGTCAGATTGCTGCCCACCACACACTCTTGAAGAAAATGGCTCCCTTTGACTCTGTAACATTACCTTTTTTTCTGGGGGCTGCCACATACAAGCCACATGCTAGCTGGCTTCCTCCAATGTTGAAGACTTCCCCTCTGCCTCTTCTGTAACTCAGTTTACTAAACATGTGAATATGTACAGCAGCACTCCATAATGTCAAATAAATAACAGAGATCGAGTTCTGACATGGCAATGGTGTTGTGTTTTAACAGTATTCGTTTTTTCAAGAGATATTTTTATAAGAGATATTAATATATATTTTAAATAAGAAAATTAACTTCCATCTAATTAAAGGTAAAGGTTTCCCTTGCTCGAAAGCCAGTCGAATCCAACTCCAGGGGGCGGTGCTCATCTCCATTTCCAAGCCGAAGAGCCAGCGCTGTCCAAAGACTTTTCTATGGTCATGTGGCTGGCATGACTAAACGCCAAGGCGCATGGAACGCTGTTACCTTCCCACCGAAGCAGTACCTATTTATCTACTTGAAATTTCTTGCTTTTGAACTGCTAGGTTGGCAGGAGCTGGGGCCAGAGACAGGAACTCACTCCATCACGTGGCACTCGGGTCTCGAACTGCTGAGCTACTGGCCTTCTGGTCTGCAGCTCAGCATCTTAACCTCTGAGCCACCGTGGCCCCTTCCATCTAATTAGGCGCCCCTCAAAGAGTGGTGCCTTGGCGACCACCTAGTTTGCCTATATGGTTAAGTTGGTTCCATTGAAAAACATTAAACTGGTAATGACAATAAGAATTTAAAAAATATAACAATAAGATAAAAATGAATCAAAGTTTTAGAAACATTAATGAAACAGGCCAAAAGGTTTGCACACTCCTAATAGCTAAGATTTTCTTACCATTTAAGTTAATCTAACAACACTGTACAAGCAAGAAGGGCCCCCTGAGTACAACTGGGATGACTTGGGTCTCTCACCTTGCCATTCCAACACAGCGATTGGCTGCCCTAAAATGGAGTGACGTGAAAAGACAACGGAACCAGCATGGCATCCTATTGTAAGCCCTTTCCCCGGAAAGCTCTGGAAGACTGGAGTTCCTCCCATGTGTCAGAAGCACCTGTAGTGCGGCCTGCAAGAGCTGTGAGCACTTGAGTCATCTTTCCATGCTGTGGGTAACCTGGAATGCTTATTTCCAACCGTCCTCCCTGTCTGTGAGTCAAGAGGGAAAAACAGCACATGACACAAGCAAAGAAGTTTAATCATTTATTAGCGGGAAAGTACATTTCAATTGTTTCCCGGGGAGAACTGCACAGAGAATTTAGCTCACCAAAAAAACATAAAGTAAGCTCTGGCAGGGGAGAGAACAGAAAGAGGTCAATGGAGAATGTGAAATATTTAAAAGGCAGGTGGTTTGGAAAAAGGTCTGCTTGATAGATTTTAAAGGTATTTCTGCATGAACTGGAGAAGGAGAGAGGTTGTGCCTTGGAACCACATTTGTTTCCTATTCATTTTGAACAGTATTCTACATAAAGAATTGTTAAGGATAAAAATCCATAGCTTCGTTGCTCATTAAAGGACAATGTTAGAAGCTAGCATAGTGTAGCAGCCAACAGTGTGGTCTTAAACTGGTCTACTCAAAATCTTGCTGAGGTCTGTTCAGTGGGGCTTTCTCCTAGGAAAGTAGTCTTGGACAGTGCTGTAAGAGAATCACCTGCGATCCAGGGATGTCCTGGTTCAAAGCTCATTTCTGCCACAAACTCAGGTGCCTCACAGAAGCAAAAGGGGCCAGATTCAACATGGCCTGAATTTTGCGGGGCCGGGCAGAGGAGGGGAGCCAGCCAGAGGTGAGATGGGGGCAGATGGTGGAGCAGCGGGAAACTTGGGACTTCCCCTTCTCCCCATGGCCAATAGCAGGGTGATGGGGTGGCTAGGGGAGGGCCTCGGCAGTGGGAATAGGCCAGCCACTCACCATCTGCTCTCACCCCTTCGTCCAGCCATGGAGTAGACTGGACAGTTTTATAGGGTAGTTTTAAGGATTATCTAATTATAGCACTTTGTACACCAAAAACACTACATAAATGCTGCTGTTTATTACGAAATGGCTGTTAACTCCTAAAATGAACAAACACCTATGTGGTGCCTT
The DNA here is from genome assembly GCA_029233225.1 of Lepidodactylus listeri. Taxonomy (NCBI): domain Eukaryota; kingdom Metazoa; phylum Chordata; class Lepidosauria; order Squamata; family Gekkonidae; genus Lepidodactylus; species Lepidodactylus listeri. The sequence continues at coordinate 54,105,903 of JARCFY010000012.1, forward strand.
CCATGAAGATAGATTCAGGTGGGTAGCTGTGTTGGTCTGAAGCAGCAGAACAGAGTTTGAGTCCAGCGGCACCTTTAAGAACTATGTAGAAAAACTGTGTCTCACATTCTCCAAGAAACAACTCAAACATCTGATCAGTGTCCTGTACTACAGACAGAGGGTCATCAAGAGGAAACTCTCTGAATCAACCTGTTTGGCAGAATTTCCACAAGTCTGAAAGGTGCCATTGGACTCTGTGATCGGTCATTATTGTCTTTCTAGAGGGCAGCCATATTGAAATGCTGTAGAACAGCTAGATTCTACTTGTATCTGATGAAACGAGCTTTGACTCTCGAAAGCTTATTCCCCCAAATTTTGTTGGTCTCTAAGGTGCTACTGGACTGAAATCTAGCTGTCATCTTTCTGGGGTTTTTTTAAGCATTCTGAGATTTATTGATTAAAGTAAACTATATTCTTATGATAGCCTTTCTTTTCTGGGAACATACAAATACTGTCCCTTTCTACAAGGGAAATTAACACAGATGGATAAAACTCTACAGTTGAAATTTATTTTATGATAATTCCACACTTTCCACCAAAATGTGCAAGTACTGCTAACTTGATTCCCTCAAGTACTGCAAAGCGGTCACAGAAATCAGGAACAGCAAAAGGCTGTCTACTAGTGTTACCAAAAGTTGAAGCATAAATTAGGTTCCGATCCTTCTGGAGACTGCTTCACACATTACAGCAGCAGTTCTCATGTGTTGAAGATAGACCCACATCTAAACTTTCTGTACTTTTCAGGACTCATTGTCAAAGTAACTCTACATTTTATTCTTCCCACAAAATATGTAAGATAGTAATCACACATCATTTAACAAAGTTATATTTTATTTTTCATATTTTGCATATACATAATGTTACTGAGCAACAGGCTGCATTTCATAGCATTAGCCTTCTGCAGATATTTCATTCTGTGCCAGCTATGTGAACCGGGGGCCTACCAGCTGTACGTACTGGGAGCACAATATATGCAATGGCCATCTTGTGCCATTTGGGTACACCTTCCATTCATGTGAACCAGAACCCTGGAAAATCAAGGTTCTGGTTTGTGTGAATGGATGTTGTTCTGACATGAAAAATGCATGTGTTGTCCAGTTTGCATGTGATGGCTGCCACAAGTATCATACTCCAAGGAGAACCAGCAGTCCACACCAGACAAGAATGGGCTGGCACAAGCTCTGGGCAGCAAGCGGATGGCCGAGGGAGAGCATTGGAGCCTGATGACTATGGATAAGGTGGGCCAGCAGGAGGACTTCAATCCACGAGCAGCCCATCTGGGGACAGACAAGGAGATGGACACTATGGTACAGCAGGGACTAGAGGGCACACCATTGTAAAGGGGGAGTTGATCAGGAAGTGAGTTTGGAAGCACAAGATTGGCACAGGCTATCAACATGCACAAGGCCAAAGAGGCTCTCCAAAGGGATCTGCCTGCCATCCCATGGCCAGGTACACAGTTGGAGGCCAAGGATGACAGTGTCTGGCAGACTAGCATTGATGTAATAAATAAATAAATAAATAACAATAAAAACACTTTACATGTTAATATGAAATCATCAGGCAAAGGGATGAAAAAGGAATGGACTAAAAAACCTGAGGTTTGCCCTAAGGTTTGTACAAAACAGCTTCTTTGAACAATTCTAAATTTAACCAACTCACTATAAAAGGAAAAAAACCCGAAAGTATGGCTTATCAAACATTTGTCACTAGCATTAATTTAAACCACACTGTGGAGTGAGCTGTATAAATAGGTTTCTCGACCTACTTTTGTATCGCAGTGCTTGGGGGGGGGGGGAGTGAAACATTAACTTAGAAAGCACAGATTTGTTTTTTCATCTGCTTACGAATCATGTTTTATAAGGGTCTTTCTGCCCAAGGTTTCCTTTTATGAGCTATTTTCCACTGCATACTGGCACTGATTGATCTGCAAAATGTAGGAGGATGGAAAAGTACTTTAATGCACTGTTGCCCCAAGGGAATCCTTAGCATCGGACATCTTGAAAATCATTTTGCCTGGAGTCAGTCTTTGCCATGTCTCAGACACCTAAGAAATGGTGCTCCTTGGTCATGAAAAGAATGTAACAATGGCAAGAATGGTACATTGCCAATTAGAACAAAAGATTTATAGTCAAGATTTTTCTGCTTTCGCTTCATTTTCATTTGTTCTCTCTCTTCCTGACTCATACATTGAGGTCACACTCACTGATTCCACAAGAAAGAGTGAATGTGCAGAGAGGTTCATCTTTCTACATGCGAAATAGTCTGGGAAGTCAGCAAATTCACACGTCAGCTGTAGCACCACTTCCTTCTTACTGTGGCCTTAAAACGGCCTGGGAACAAGAGCCAGCCTAGTACTGGCCCTCAGCTCAGAACTGACCAACTGTGGTGGCAACAAGTATAGGTCTCCTTCCAGGTTTCCATTGGCTGGGTGCAACGTCACCAGTGCAGCTGGAGTCCCACTTTGCTCACTCCTGGCAGCCAGAATCTTGCCAGCCTCTTAGGAACTTCTCCACAGGGCTAAACTCCCCCCATCCCATTCCTACAGAATCACAGAGTTGGATGAGATCTCCAGGATCATCTGGTCCAACCCCCTGCACAATGCAGGAAATTAACACAGTGCAGGAAATTAACAAATACCTTCACCCAGCCACCCAGTGACTTTTGTTCCATGCCCAGAATATGACCAACAAACAAACAAACAAACAACCCCCCAGGATCTCCAACCAAACTGACTGGAGAAAAATTGCTTCCTGACCCCAAAATGGTGCTCAGCAAAGAAAGGGCCACAAGCACTGATGCAACCCTTCCTGTCCTCCCTCTCATGATCTGCCTAAGTTCACAGAACCAGCATTTTCAGAGCTGCTTATAGACTTAGGAAAAAAACAAGCATCACACAAAACCTTTAATTCTGATACTCACTTGAAACATGTCATCGACTAACTATGGATGAACCATGGCATTTCTATCAGATGGCCATCTAGGCTCTGTTTGAAAACCTCCAAAGGAGTGACTACCTTTCCCCTGCAGCCCATTGTGTGAGTGAAACCCCTTGTAGAGATTTTAACACCGTGTTTTTCCTCCATATCTGATATCAAAAGTTGAATGAGAAAAGGATTAGAGCACACTAAGGGACAGAGTGACCCTTGTGTTTGAAAGAAATGGGACAAAGCAGGGAGGGACTCAAGAAAAGACAGGCACAGAAAGGGAAGAGGGCTAGACAGCTCAGGTGAGAGAAAGATGTCTCAGTCACCGGGGACTAGTGTGGCCCTTTTATTTATTTTTTGAGTCAGAAAGGAAACACCTCACTTGGAACATAGCAACAGTAAGGCAGCTCCAGAGGAATAGCGATGATAGTCTGTTACAGTAAAAACAAATTAAAAGGAGTGTGGCATTTTACAGACCCTCTGATATATTGTACTCATTTTTTTTTACAAGAGCCCACTTCATCAGATGCATGAAGAATATCCTCAGTTGGCTGAGATACCTGGTATCATTGGTATGGGGCGAGGGGAGGAATTGTCAACATCTGAGCCAGAAAGTTATGAAATGCTAGAGTTTTAATCTATGGTATTTCCATGCGAAGCTCAAGCATGTGCAGGATAAGCCCAATGAGAATTCAATGTATGCTAATCCATAACATAAGAGAAGGATGGACACAGCTGGATAGAGAGACCTGAGGTAGGAAGGATAAAGGAGCATGGAAGGGGGGAGGTCTAATATTGAAATATCCAGACAGAACTTTGATTGTCAAGCTGGAATATATATATATATCTCCAAAGATAAATACATATGTATATATATGTGCGGGGCTGCAAAGGATCAGAGGTTAAGACACTGAGCTGCAGACTAGAAGGTTGGTAGTTCAGCTGTTCAAGACCCTAATGCTGCGTGACGGAGCGAGCTCCTGTCTCTGGCCCCAACTCCTGCCAAACTAGCAGTTTTGTTTTTTTTTGCAATTAATATTTTTTATTTTTATAACAATGATAATATTGAACATCCACACAACTTTTCAATTCTCTTACACACAAAACCCAATACAAACAAAAAAACATTAACCTATACAACTAAACCACTACTAACAATGTTATTTTCTAATATCTTTGTCTCCTAAAACTCCTATGCTCTACCTAAACTTACATAAACAGAGCCAACCAACATTTGTATCATTTTAACAAACTTCTTTTACATTAATAAAATACCATATTCTTATATTTTGCAGGGATTGTAAATTTCTCCAGTTGGTGTGCATTTATATAATCAAAGAATTTAAACCATTTATCTAAAAAATTATTGTTTAACTGGGGATTCTCCATCAACTGTAACTGAATCGCCAGTTTGTCTGAAACTAAAATGTCCCAAATTTTCACCTTCCATTGTTGCAATGTGGGCGCTTTAGTAGATTTCCAGTTGGATGCGATAAGATTTTTTGCTGCCATTAACAATAGTGCAACCACTTCGAGTGTTTGTTTGGTATCTGAGGCATCTGGCCAGTAGTTAAGTAGTATCGATTCAGGTGTGTTTGGTAGGTCAAAATTCATGATCTTTTTGATTTCCTCAATTATTGCAATCCAAAATAGTTTAATTTTAGGGCAACCCCACCAACAATGGATTAAGGTTCCTTTCTGTTGGCATTGCTTCCAGCACAATGGTGTGGGTTTGTATCTGCTTTTGAATAATCGTTCAGGGGTAAGATACCACCTTGACACGATTTTAAATTGTTGTAGTTGTAGGTTCGTAGTTTTACTATGCAAGATTGGTGAAGCCCATATAGTTTCCCATTGAGTATTGGTAAATTCTATGCCGCAATCTTTGTGCCAGGCCTTTTGTATTGAGGAAACCTCAGACCATGTTTTTTCATTCAATTGTTTGTATATTATAGCCATTAGTCCTTTTGTGGAAGACTGCTGTTTCTGGACAAAGTTTTCAAACGGAGTCAATGGTCTATCTAATACGGTGGCTTTACTTATTTCTGTATACAGTGAATAAAGTTGTTGATACTGCAACCAATCCAATTTGACTTTGTGTTTGATTTCCAACTGCTGACGTGTATATAATTTACCACCTTGCATAAAGTCCTTAATTCTAAAAAGCCCCTTGTTTTTAATATCTAATAAAAAGGTTGTTGCACATCCTGGTACAAACCAATTTTGGCCAAAAATCGATGTGATAGGTGAAACTCCTGGTACTAAAATCTGTCTGTGCTTATTCCATAAATTTAAAGTAAGTTTTAAAAAAGGGTTGTTAATGGCCAAACGATTCTGTTGTTGTGAGGTATTCCAAATATATTCATGTAAACGCATGGGCGATAATGCCAGCTGTTCAATGAAGACCCAGGGTATATCACCGTTTGGGTTGGCATAAAAATTAATATTGCTTAACTGAGAAGCAACATAATAGGATTCTAAATTTGGTAATCCTAGCCCTCCCATTTTTTTGGGTTTCAACAGTATAGAGTATTTAATTCTCGCTTGTTTGCCTTCCCACAGAAATTTATGAATTGTTTGACGCCATTGCTCGAGGTCTCTTATAGGCATTAAGGTCGGCAAATTTTGAAACAAAAATAAAAATTTCGGTAACAACAGTGATTTAAACATTAAAACTTTTTCGCTTAGCGTGAATTTAGCTAGTGCCCAGTCCTCCAACGTAGTTTTTAAATATTTTGACAATGGGTCATAATTATAAGAGTGAAGATTATTTAAATTTACTGGAACTAAAATACCCAGATACCTCCACTTATCTGTTATCCAATTAAAAGGGAATTCCCTTTGTAGTTTTACTTTAAGGTTGGCCGAGATGTTAATTGGGTAGATATCTGATTTATTATAATTAACCAAAAATCCAGAGACTTCGCCAAACCGTTTTAAATGCCCCATGATAATTTCTAGTTCTTTTTCTGGATACATAACATAAAATAAAATGTCATCTGCATAAAGGCTAACTTTAATTTTCCTATTCTGGACACTTAGGCCCACAATACCTGGATCGTTCCTAATAGCATATGCCAATGGTTCCACTGAGAGAGCAAACAATAAGGGGGATAAGGGGCATCCCTGCCTAGTACCTCTAGTTAACTTCAAGTCATTAGATCTGTAGTGATTTACGCAGATTTGAGCAGATGGGCAACTATACAACGTTCTTACCGCCTGACGGAATACTGGGCCAAACTCCATTCTTAGTAACAGTTCGTGCAGGTATGTAGGTTCTACCCTGTCAAAAAAAACTAGCAGTTTGAAAGCAAGAAATTGCAAGTAGATTAATAGGTACCACTTCAGTGGGAAGGTAATAGCATTCCGTGCACCTCGGCATTTAGTCATGCTGGCTACATGACCACAGAGAAGTCTTCAGACAGTGCTGGATCTTTGGCTTGGAAACGGAGATGATCGCCACCCTTAGAGAAACCTTTACCTTTAGATATATATATGTGTGTGTATGTGTGTGTGTGCATATAAATGCATACATCTATATACATATTTATCTATTTAAAAAAAACTGGAGTTGTCAATAGTGGGAATCAGCGCAACTATCTTCTCATTTAATTGTTTCTGTGATGGCTTCTTTAGTGGCAACTGTTTAAGTCTGTTCCACAACAACACACAACTCAGGCAAAACTATAAAAAACAAATGTTCAGGTCTAAGCAATAAATTAATAGCATAACAACTTATTGGAAGTTCATATATTGAATAGTAAAAAGGATTCCACTGGCAAGAGGCCACTTTTGCCTTTCTCTTCTGGTCCAAATGCATCTTACTCAGATCTGCAAGTCAATATATAAAGGCATAAAATCAACTGAAGATTCTGTTTGTCCCAATCCCTTTCCTGAGCTTTTCCACTCTGTATTTTGTTTCACGGTATGTATTTGTTTTTATAACTCATTTTTGAAATCATTGGGATCTTCAGTGACCGCTGATCAGATTCATGCCCACTTAGCTTCAATAATGCTATCTCATCTACTCACCCAGTGTTTGCCAAGGATCAACTTCTTGATCTGCATGGAAGACCTACTATATTTTTAGTAGAACATCAGGACAGGGATGTACCTGAGCCTAAATTATACCCCAAATTAGCTGTTAGCTCAGGGATATCTGAAATTATCTAAACTGGGGTCCCCAACCTTTTTGAGCCTGTGGGTGGCTTTGGAATTCTCACATAGGATGGTGGGTGCAGCTGCAAAAAGAGCTGTCACAGGGGGCAGCACCAAACACAAAATGCCAGAGAGTGTGGTTATGCATAACTCTACTAGTAATTCTTAATTATTTCAGGCAGAATCTGTGTCTAGTAGGATACCTTTTAACAATGAACATACTGTTTTAAAAAGAAAATTTTAAAAATTATGGGGGAAAATATTTTTTTGCCTGCACACACAGTATACCTTCAGTCTTTCAGTAAAGATTCAAAAGAAAGAAGAGAATTCCAAGCAGTCACCACTGAAAAAGGAACTACCAAAAGTCACACTTGGTATTTTGATAGTGCATGCACAATGCACATGTGTGCACATATAGAGACTTCTTTGAGGCACTAAATGAAGAAAGGAGAGAGAGATCAACTGTGGCAGATGGTAGATCTGTGATTGCAGAAAGGGTTGGCAGAACAGTAAGATGCAAGATCCCAGATGGACAAATCAGAGAGATCCTCATTGAAAATTGCCTGTGTGTGCCACAGTTAGCAAACAAGCTGATTTATGTAAGAGCACTTGCAAAAAGAAGAATGGTCACATCGTTTGGAGAAAAATGTTTTATTAAGAAAAGAGAGAATTAATAGCAACTGGGAAAGTACATCAGGACTTGTATGCTTTAGAGACTTGTATGAAAAGTGCAAACCTAACTAAACACTGCAGTCACAAGAAATGTTCCTGGCTATGGCATAGACATTTAGGACATAGAGATAATTATGCTATTGCCCAACTTGAAAGTCAGAACTTGACTAAAGGCATACAAATAAACAAGGGCACTATTGAAAGAAACTGTATGCATTGCATTCAAGCCAAAGGAACCAGACCTAGTTTTAGTAAGAGCCATGAGACAAGCGAGACACAGTGCCCTCTGGAGCTGATACATAGTAATGTTTGTGGTCCAATGAAGACTGAGACTCCTAGTGGGAACAGATATATACTAAGTTTTATTGATGATTTTTCAAAGTATACAGTAACCTATTTGATCCAAGAGAAAAGTAAAGTATTGGAGAAATTTAAGGCACATGTTGCAATGGTCAGCAACAGATTCCAGAGAAAGCCACTGGCAATTCGCACTAATGGAGGAGAATATGTGGGACATGACATGAAGAACTATCTAGATGAACAAGAAATAGAGCATTAGCTCACAGTCCCCTACACGCCAGAACAAAACCTAGCAGAAAGGAAGAATTGTTCCCTGACTGAGATGTGTAGGTGCATTCTGCTTGAAGCAGAGCTACTTGAGAAATACTGGGGTGAAACAATCAACTCTGCTCCTGGGGAGAAGCAATCAACACTGTGGAGAAGCAATAAACAACATCTACAGTACAGTCTGAGTACAAAAGGTGCCAGAAGCACACCATATGAACTGTGGTATGGGCACAAGCCCAGCATGAACCACTTGAAAGTATTTGGGTCAAGAGCTTTCACCTATATCCCTAAGGAGAAATGAACCAAGATGGATCTGAGAACTGAACAAGGTATTTCTGTAGGTTATACACTGGGAAGGAGAAGAAGAAGAGGAGGAGGGGCAGGGGAGGAGGGGGAGGAGGAGATTGGATTTATACCCTGCCCTTCACTACCTGAAGGAGTCTCAGAGCGGCTTACAAACTCCTCTCCCTTCCCCTCCCCACAACAGACACCCTGTGAGGTAGGTGGGGCTGAGAGAGCTCTTTCCAGAGCTGTCCTTGAGAGAACAGCTGTGACAGAACTATAGCTTGCTCAAGGTCATCCAGCAGGTACAAGTGGAGGAGTGAGGAATCAAACCTGGTTCTCCCAGATTAGAGTCTGCGCACTTAACCACTACACCAAACTGACTCAGTGTACAGAAAACTCAAGAAGAGAAACTGTAAAAATTTGCAACATAGTCTACACTGATAAGAAAGAAAAATCTACAAATACAGAAAAAGTGGACATCAGAGAATCCACAGCAACAGAAGAAAACTGAACACAGCAACCAGAAACAGTCCAACTGAGCACCATGGACCATAGAGATGACACACCTGCAGAGCCACAAGAACCAGAAGGGACTGCAGAGCCAGATGTCAGATCCTCAACTAGAACAAACAACGGACCACCACCAAGAAAACTCTCCTACCTGACAAAGACAGAAACTGTAACAGAAGTCTCCACATGGGAAGACAGAGAAAGAATGCCTACCAGCCAAGCAAAAACATTTAGAAAGGCTGCAGAAGAGGAGACTGAATCCCTACTCAAAACCCAAAAATGAACACTCACAGAACTACCTCCAAGAAAAGGGGCAGCAGGATGCAAAGGGGTCTTCAAAACCAAATATGATGCAGGAGGCGAAATACATAAATGTATAACATTATCTTTTAAAAGACATGAGAAGGAAGGACTTGTTGAATTGGAGTATTGCTCTACAGAAAATATGATACATAGATGTATTTACCAAACCACTTCCACATGAAAAATGTGAGAATCTATGCAAGAAAATGAATCTTGTGGACTTTTCACACTAGACCTTGAGAAGGGGTGATGGAATATGCAAGGTCTATCATGCACAGATAAAGAAGATGACAAAAACATCTTGCAGGGGGCAACAGAGGAGACAGCTAGTTAGCATAATGAGATTAGGGACTTCTTACTATTTTCAAATGGTCACCTTCCTGTCTCCTGATTAGCTCAATTGGGGGTTTTCCTGCTCCTGCTGAGGTCTCTTCGTTACTTACTCTCTCCTAGCTAGTTAGACAGACTTTTCTTTCTCTCTCCTCTTTCTTACAAAGTTTGTTCCCTTCTTAATAAACCTATTTTATTCTTTAAACAGCTTGTGCTCCACTTTACTGCATACCTGCACTCTGCCAACACCAGCAAGCTGCTGCTGCTGATATTGAACTTTCTCAGCCCCTCATTCATTCTTTTTAAATAGGTCACTGAGGTAATATAATGTAGATAAGATCATGAACATTAACTAGAGGAGTTGTGCACAGAAGCTCTAACAGAGATGGTAAAAACATTGAAGGCAATCAGCCTATTTAGGAAAGAAGATACTGGATATTGCTAGTTGCTCAAGTATTAGGAAGAAATTGGATGGGACACTCGATCGCATGCCATTTGTCTCTGACGTCTTATATTCTGAAATATAGCCATGGGGGGCTGCAAATTAAAACTGACTGATGTAGAGAGGGATGTGTTCCTTTCACCTCACAGTTGTTTCTTGCTAAAAGTCATCCACACCACATTTATCCATGTAAGCGATAAGAGAAGGGTACCTGTCTTTTCCCTTTCAGGACAATAAGCAGCTGTGGAGTTATTTTTAGTGGGTAGAAAGATTTGAGCCTAACAGTCAACACATGGAGCTGGTGCTGGAAGAAGAAAGGTTCTTTCTATGAAGAAAGGTAAGAGCACTTTAGCTTGGAGAAACTATGGCTGAGGGGTGGCATGGCTGAAGTTATGCATGGGATACAGCAGGTAGAGAAAGAAGTACTTTTCTCCCTTTCTCACAACACAAGAACTCGTGGGCAGTCAATGAAATTGCTGAGTGGTCGGGTTAGAACAGATAAAAGGAAGTACTTCTTCACCCAAAGAGTGATTAACACATGGAATTCACTGCCACAGGAGGTGATGGCAACTACAAGCATGGATGGCTTCAAGAGGGAACTGGATAAACATAGGGAGCAGAGGTCCATCAGTGGCTATTAGCCACAAGGTATAGATAGGAACTCTCAGTCTGGAGCAAGTGATGCACTGTATTCTTGGTGCTTGGGGGATGGGCAACAGTGGGAGGGCTTCTAGTGTCCTGGCCCCACTGCTGGACCTCCTGAGGGCACCTGGTGTTTTTGGCTACTGTGTGACAGAGTGTTGGACTGGATGGGCCACTGGCCTGATCCAACATTGGCTTCTCTTATGTTCTTATGTTCTTAAGATGAAGAAGTTAAAAAGCTAGGTTTGGAGGCCTTATTAAGATAGGAAGATGCAGCCATCTTGGTCTCCAGAGCAAAAAATGTGAGCTTTCATTATTTGAAGATGAAGAAGTAAAAAAGCTAGGTTTGGTGGCCTTATTAAGATAGGCCACTAGCACCCAAGCCATAGTTATATATGTGCTACTTTCCCCCCTCTCATTTCAGTGGAGCTTCAGTGCATGAAACTGTGTGCTGGATTGTAGCCTCTTTCAATGGTACTTTTAAAAAAATCCAGAACTGAAGTCATGTGGTTGTTTCCATTCATCTGTTAAAATTATCCTGAAACGAGATGGACTCGATTCTTCCCAAGGCTGTTTGAATGATGACAGCCAATTACTTATCTGTTTTGGCTTGTTACTGTATGGTAGAGTGCATTCTGTACTGGCCGGAGAACTATAATGGAACTGAACAATGCAGAGAGCCAAGGTATCTCTAGATGAAAGAGCTTCGGAATAGCAAGCCATCTTGTGAGCTGACATTGTCTATTTAAGTTAATCTAATTGGTTGCCAATTATATTAAAATTCATTCTCTTCCTTATGCCCCAAAGCTAGTAGCATATACAGAAAGTGTATATTTGGGGAAAGAAATGTTAAAACCCATGCTCTGACTTTGTGCCAAATGAAATAATAATTATATGTTTCTTTTAAATGGCTCCAGTACTGCTTTCTGAACTCATTTTAATGGCCTCAGCTAAACTGCTTCCACTGGGAACTGATGCTTTATCACTAATTACTTGTCACAAATTGTTGGGCAGCCAAGTGGAAAATATAGAATGCAGGGCATAGATATGAAATCATTGTTAAAATTCAATGTTTTAAAAAAGTCAGACACAATAGATGTTAAGGTTGTTGGCATTGTCAGTTAATTTTGCTGTTCACATTTGGCAGCATGGGGAATGGACTCCTCCTGATTTTTAAAATATAAAAAAAATCTCTATTTTTTATTGGTATTTTTTTTAAAAAAAAAACAACAACACTCCACAACACAATTTTGTCTTCACTGAGCAGGCTTTATTCTGTATACAAAAGCATGCAAGTCAATTACATTGAAACAATTTCATTTGGGTCGCTAAGCATCAGAAGGTAGCATGACTTAGTGCCAGCAGCATTTTGTACAAGCGCAGAGCAATTCAGAGGTTTGGAATTGAAATGGAAATGGCTGCGTGGAGGTGTATTGAAAGAAAGCAGGTACCATGGCAGGGGGTCCCTGCACTGCATGAATGCCGAGAGGCAAGCGCTCACAGCTCACAAGAAAAAGACTTCCCAAATCCTCTCTCTCACACACACCCCACATCTATACAAAATGACGTTTGTACATGAATGTCAGAGTAAATTCATTTAATCACTAGCAGCTTTGTACAAATGGAATTTTTAAAAAGGAAGAAGAGAAAAAAATGCCATAAATTTCATGCTTGTAGATTCCTAAAAGCCTTTGTATTATTCTCATGTGTAATTGGAGGTTTTAAATTTTTGCCTTCTAAATGGAAGAAGTTTATTTCTTTCCCTGTAGAGAAAGAATTAGGTCCTGTGAAATACATTTATTTAAATGTGATTCAGAACAACATGTTATGTAGAACTCAAAGAGATGAGAATAGTAGGTTTTCCTTCCCCAAATAACTTTTAGAACAATGAAACCCAGTGTAATAGAAGTTCTTCCTCTAACTATTGTTAGAATGAAACTAAATGGACCACGTGAATAATGAATGCAGCACAATGGGGTCACCCAGAGGTAAGGTATAGGGTTCTACCTAGTTGAGAAACTCCCCAAGTGTGCAGGAAAATATGGCTTTATAAACTAACCCAAGAAAAGACAAAAACCCCAGCCCTGACCTGGATAGCCCAGGCAAGCCCAATCTCATCAGATCTCGGAAGCTAAGCAGGGTCAACCCTGGCAAATACTTAGAAGGGAGACCTCCAAGGAATACTAAGCCACCTCTCTGAAACATCCTAGCCTCACTATGGGTCACCACCAAAGGTCCCTATGACTTCCAGGCTCACAAGCACATACAAGGCAAAAAACCTTAACAACTTGCTCAACAACTGAAAATGCTCTAAAAGGGGTGGAATGTTGAGAGAAGCCAAGTGTCCATTGAATGTGGAACAAGGGACAGAAGTGGAGTCATGTTACTCAGATTTGGGGGGTGGAGTAGGACTTCCAGATTGTTCACCTCCCCACAATTTCTTTATCACTTTCTATTGTGAGTGTTTAAAACTGATTTAAAGCATAAGGGCCAGTAGAGCTATTGATCCAAATAAGTTAAGCTTGGCAATGCTTGAACTGATCGACAGAATATTAAAAACCTAATACCTTTAAAATATGCAAATGATTTAGTTGTCATGACTTGATTTTGCAACTGTTACCTGTATTGTAATTCTGAATCTCCCACCTCCAGCAGGAAGCTGACAACCTTAGTCGCTTCCCATTCTGTCCAGCCCTCCAGTTCAGATCTGCCTCTAAAGACCTTAATCTGTACCTTCACGGTTGAGGTGGGTGGCGACCAGAGACAGGGCATTTTCTGTGGTGGCACCTCACCTTCAGAATGCCCTCCCCTTTGAGGTTCACCTGGCACCTGCTTTACTTTCATACAGGTGCCAGGCCAAAAACTCATCTTTTTACCCAAGCTTTTAATTGGAATTTTATCTAAAAGGTAAAGGTTTCTCTTCCTTGAAAGCCAGTTGAATCTGACTCTAGGGTTGCGGTGCTCATCTCCTTTTCCAAAGAGCCAGCGCTGCCCAAAGATGTCTCCGTGGTAATGTGGCTGGGATGACTAGACATCGAGGTACACAGAATGCTGTTACCTTCCCACCAAAGCGGTATCTATTTATCTACTTGCAATTTCTTGCTTTCAAACTGCTAGGTTGGCAGGAACTGGGACCAGAGATGGGAGCTCACTTATCAGCTTATTAACTGTCTGCTTTTGTTTTGTGGGCTGTTTTTATGCTGCTTAGGTCTAATGGCTTGCTTTTAATAGCTTATTTTAAATATTGTGCTGATTTTACTTGTAAGTTAGAAACTTGGAAACATAGAGCTTGAAGGGACCCCAAGGGACATGTAGTCCAAACCCTGCACAATGGCAAGACATTTAAAATCCCTCCCCCACTCCCTCAGTGACTCCTGCTCTATGCCCAGGGGAAGACAAAAAAACCCTCCAGGATCCCTGGGCCAATGTGGCCTGGAGGAAAATTATTTCCTGACCCCAAAGCAGAGATCAGCATTACCCTCAGCATATTAGAAAAGGCCACAAGAGCCAAGTACTGGCTCATCCCTTCATGCCCTCCCTCTCACCATCTGCCTAAATTCCTAGTGAGTCATAGAATCAGCGTTGCTGTCAAATGGCCATCTAACCACTGCTTAAAAACCTCCGAAGAAGAACAACCCACTAAGGAAGCCTGTTCCACTAAGGAAGATTTCCAACTGTCAGGAAGTTCTTCCTAATGTTTAGCCAAAAACTCCTTTGATTTCTGATGCTGGTTTTGGTCTGACTTTCTGGGGCAACAGAAAACAACTCCACTTCATCCTTTATATGACAGCCCTTCAAATACTTCAAGATGGCTTTCATATCACTTCTCAATCTTCTCCTCTCCAGGCTAAACATACCCAATTCCTTCAGCCTTTCCTCATAGGACAGGATCTCCAGACCCCTCACCATCTTGGGCTGAGGACAGACTGGCAATCTGAAGCGGAGGCAAAGCGGAGGGAACTGGAGCGGGGGGAAAAACCCACGGAGCTGGCCGTTCACACTGGCCAGAGCAATGCGGATCAGCAGCGATACGGAGCATTCAGACTGCCACGGAAAGTTCAGACTGCCGCATAGCCAGCGCGCGCGGCTCGCACGTGCTGCTGCACCTTTTTTTGGTTTTCCTTTGATGTTTTTCGCATATGCGCACATGCGCATATGCAAACATGTGCATATGCGCATATGTGCATGTGCGCATATGCGCATGTGCGCAAAAGTTTTTGCCGGTGCGTTCACACTTCCTCCGGATGCCTCCCGCTTCTTCCAGTTCACACTGTTTGGAAGCGGGAGGCATGCGGAGGAAGGCCCCTGAACACCGGGAAAAACCGGTGTCCGGGTAAAGCGGAAGGAAAGCGGCTGGGAGACGGGTAAGTACGCAACGGAGCCGATGGGCAGATGCGCATGTCTGAACGTGCTCCTTTCCTCCGTTTGCGAAGCGTGCCTGCCCCGCTTCAGATTGCCAGTCTGTCCTCGGCCTTGGTCATCCCCTGGACACATCCCAGCTTATCAACATCCTTCTTACACTGTGGTCCCCAAAAATGAACACAGTACTCCAAGTGAAGTCTAACCAGAGCACAGTAAAGTGATACTATCATTTCACGTGATAGGACACTATACTTCTGTTGATGCAGCCCAAAATTGCATTTGCCTTTTTAGTGACTGCAGCACACTGCTGACTCATGTTCAGTGTATGATCTACTAAGACCCCCTAGAACCTTTTTACATGTGTTACTACCAAAACAAGCCTTCCTCATTCTATAATTATGGATTTGATTTTTCCTGCCGAAATGCAGAACTTCATATTTATCTCTGTTGAAATTAATTTTGTTAATCTTAGCCCAGTTTTCCATAAAAAATAATAAAATAAAAATAAAAGAGCCAGAGAAAGAGCCCCTTCCTTCCAGCCAGAAGGGTGGGATCAGACAGACAGATAGCAGGGCTCCATTCCCACTGATATGATCCCCACTCCCCCATGCTGATTCTTAGCCAGGGAATAGGTGGACATGCATTAGCCATGGTGCACCAAGAGCCCTCCGGGGGCTCTCTGGCGTGGATCAAGCACTCTCCTAGCTCCCCCAACCTGCTCTCTGCACAACCCCCCACAGGCTTACTGGCCTCTTCTCGACTTCGCACTGCCAATGCCAGCAGAGCCATTCAGGGATGCCCACAGGGGTGGTGGCAGCTGAGCCAGGAGAAGTAGGCCGGGGGAGGTGGAGGGAGAAGAAAGAGCTGCTGTCGTCAAGCTGCCATGTCAGGGCCCAGCCATTGCACATGCTCTCTTCTCAGCCGGAAGCAGCAGGAAGAGCCAGTGAGGCCACAGGAAGAGCCAGTGAGGCTGTGGCGACTGCCCCAGGAGTGGGCGGGGGTCAGCTGTCGTGCACACTCTCTTCTCAGCCAAAAGCAGCAGGAAGAGCTGGTGAGGCTGTGGTGACTGCCCCAGGGGTGGGTAGGTCTGGCATCCTCCCAGGGTGGGGCACTGCAAATTTGGGAGGAGGACCGCCCCCACCTCTGGCTAGATACAGCCCTACTTCTACTGTGTTTGGTGCTTCTCCCAATTTAGTATCATCTGCAGATTTAATGGGCATCCTTTCTATTCCTTCATCCAACTCATTTATGAGCCTTGCTATGCAGAGGAGGAGGGACTATAAGTCCAATAAAATGAATAATAAAGATGCTGAACAACACAGGGCCCAGAACAGATCTCTGAGGCATTCCACTTGTTGCACCTCTCCAAAAGGATAAGGAACCATTTACAAGCACTCTTTGGGTATTATCTGTCAACCAGTTACAAATCCACCTAACAGCAGTGGTATCCAAACCACATTTCACCAACTTGTAAACAAGAATATCATATAGAACCTTATCAAAAGCCTTACTGAAATCAAGATAAACTATGTCCACAGCTTTACCCTGATCCAACAAAGAGGTAACTCTCTCAAAAAAGGAGATAAGTTTAGTCTGACATGCCTGTTGTGTTTGTGTGTTGGATTATTGTTGCAGCAATAGCTTGAAAGGGCTTTGGTATCCTGAAGCTCCTAAAGCCCCATGTTCTATTGGCTGATGAATAAAGACTCCCATTGGTCCTAAAGACAATCCAGTTACCCAATCGTTGAGCCCTGCTTAGGTCCAATAATATTGCTTGTATATAGTTGCTTTGTTGAAAGTTATGTGTTGGAACAGTATAAATTAAGGTGCTGCTCTCATAGAGCTGACTTTGGAGCTGAGCAATATCACTGAATAAAAGCCTGTTGTTTGAATTCATCGCCTCCCGCTCAATACTTAAAACTGCCTCAAGCAGGACTTTGAAGAGGCAGGGTAGAAATATGGTAAAAAAAAAATGAATAACCTCCCAAATCATAGAAGCAGTGTGTGTATCTTTAAGAAATATATGCCCTCTGAGATCTCAGTGGCAATTGTGGGGGTTGTTAGGAAACAACAACAATATTGCCAGCTTTCAAATTTAGGCTTCTATCAATAAAAGGGAGGAGAAGGCTCTTTCTGGGACTATTCTGGCCTCCCAGTTCACCTATGCTCCCCTCCCCTGGAGGGAAGACTCATCACAGCAAGGAACACCCTTTGAGCAACTTACTACCATGTATTTTGTGCAGCTCATCCAGGTGTGATGGTGGCTATGACCTGATGCCACACAACTTGCTCAGGCCCACTCGCAACCTCCATACAACTTCTGTGACTTTGCCAAATGCATGAGTGGCCACCACACAATTCCCCTGACTGCCTTGGTACCGCATGACTTTTGCAACTCAGGAGAAGGCTGAACTCTTGAGAGCACTCTAGGCCAGGGGTGGGCAATTGTTTTGGCTCGGGGGCCACTTTGTGGGAGCGGAGGTTAGCGGAGGGCCGCACCTTTTAAAATGATTGCATTCATTAGTTAACTTTGCATTTCAGAAAAGGTATAAATTGCATCATAAAAATCAATAAATATAAATTAAATAAAATAGTGGTAGTTTTATTCAATTTATTTATTGTGCTAATTTCATATCATCTATAGCTGCAAGCACATTTAATTTTAGAATCAGTTTAATGAGACAAATGTACCCTATCACACTTTTCTACAATTTTTTTGAAATCAGGAGTGAGATTGCTTGTTGAGATTCTCATCACAGCCTGCAAGTTAATGTCTGTCAAAGAGCATCTATATTTACTCTTGTTGATCTTCATGCAAAAAAAACTTTGCTCACAAATATATGTAGACCCAAATATAGAGAACATTTTCCCAGCAAATTTCTTCATACATGGACATTTTTTCAGCAGACAAAGATTTGTAAAAGTCAACTAATGTCACAGCATTAAACATTTCTTTCACAGTGTGATCTGACTGCATGTCAATAAGTTCAAGCTGCAGCTCCTCAGGTGCTATATCAATATCAGCAGTGATGGGATAAGAGAGCAAATTGAATTTAGGCTCAATTTTCTTGAAGTCCTGAAATCTTCTTGGCGGGCCGCAAAAAACTCTGTGGCGGGCCGCATGTGGCCCCCGGGCTGCAATTTGCCCACCCCTGCTCTAGGCTGAACAACAGTGGCAGTCCCAGAAAGTTAGCCATTTAAAAAAACTGCCCCATGTAATCCAAAAAGTGCACCACTGGATTTCTTACTAATATCATAGTCAATGCTGGGCTGCAGTTCACAGGAGCAATATGGTTGTAAAAAATTCTGAACAGTTCTTTCTTGGACACAGATGTGATTTGCGGCAAATGCGATTTTGGGCTGTATCAACAGAAGATTAGTATCCAGATCATGTGAAATGATGGTATTGCTTTATTCTGCTCTGGTTAGACTTCACCTAGAGTATTGTGTTTCGTTTTGGGCACCACAATTTAGGAAAGATATAGACAAGGTAGAATGTGTCCAGGGGAGGGCAACAAAGATGGTGAGGGGTCTGGAGACAAAGTTCTATGAGGAAAGGTTGAAGGAGCTGGGTATGTTTAGCCAGGAGAGGAGATGACTGAGAGGTAATATAATAACCATCTTCAAGTCCTTGAAGGGCTGTCATATAGAGGATGGTTTGGAGCTTTTTTTCCCTGTTGCTCCAGAAAGTTGGACCAGAACCAATGGGGTGAAATTAAAAGAGTTTTCAGCTAAACATTTGGAGGAACTTCCCGACAGAGCGGTTTGGTGTAGTGGTTAAGTCCGCAGACTCTAATCTGGGAGAACTGGGTTTGATTCCCCACTCCTCCACTTGCAGCTGGCTGGATGACCTTGGGCAAGCCATAGTACTGTCAGAGCTGTTCTTAAAAGAGCAGTTCTCAAAGAGCTCTCTCAGCCCCACCTACCTCACAGGGTGTCTGTTGTGGGGAGGGAAAGGGAAAGGAGTTTGTAAACCACTCTGAGACTCCAAGTGAAGGGCGGAGTATAAATCCAATCTCATCTTCTTCTTCAGTGGAACAGGCTTCCTTGGGAGGTGGTGGGCTCCCCTTCTTTGGAGGTTTTTAAGCAGAGGCTAGATGGCCATCTGACAGCAATGCTGATTCTGTGAACTTAGGCAGATCATAAGGCAGGAAGGGTTGCATCAGTGCTTAGTTCACATGGCCCTTTCTTACATACATAGGGAAATTCCAATCACCACTTTGGGGTCAGGAAGCAATTCTCTCCAGGCTAGTTTGGCCAGAGATCCTGGAGGTTTTTTTTGTTTTGTTTTGTTGCCATCTTCTCAGCATGGAGTAGGAGTCACGGGGTGTGGGGGAGAGATAGTTGTGAATTTCCTGCATTGTGCAGGGGGTTGGACTAGACGACCCTGGTGGTCCCTTCCAACTCTTTGATTCCATGATCAGCACTTCAGAAAATATTGCTGTTATCTAGTAACTGGCTGCTTCAATGGCTTGTACATTCAAGTCAGGACTGCTGATCTTGTATTCTTGCTAAATAAATATAGAACAGAGAGGGATATAAATGTTAAGTACTTATCCTCAGTAAATTGGCAGGCATGTAATTAAGTAGAGACTCTAATTCTGTACATGCTGGGAGTCATAATTTAAAATGTTTATATTGATCTTTCATCTTTGTATGTATGCTTTATATGCAGAAAAATGAATGGATTGTACACAGCATTTGTACTTGAGGCTAATTCTTGTTTTCTGCATCATTATTTTAGTATGCATCTGGGAAGGACTTAAGGAAAAAAAACCTACCTTGAACAAATAGATTTCAGCAGGTGGTGATCCTATTAATGTTTTCAGTGATTTAACAAGGATATGAAATAGCTTTAAGAATGGAATGATTGTAAAAGGAGAAGCACAACTCATTATACAACAAGGCTATTTGTAGTCTCTGGTAATCTGGGCAATGAGAACAGCAATTAAATTCTGGGTTTTGACATTTCCTACACTTATATCATGTACTGGTTTCTTTCCTGTGACTCTTCTGTCATTGTAGTGTGCAGGAACAACCAATTGTATAAAGAGAGAGGGATAATGAGAGGTATTCTCCAACAGCTTCTATAACATCAGTTTTTCAAAAATTAGAAATTCATAAATAACAAAAAAAAATTGAGAGGAAGGAAAGAAGCTGGGAGACAATGAAACAAGGTAGGTTATTACTATCTGCTCAGGTGAGTCTCCTGGATGTCATTCTTGGTGCAGTGAGAAAGAACTCATTTGCATATTCCAGCTCAGAAGTAGTAAACAGAAGGTAAGGACCAATAAAATGACTGTGAGCTGCAACTAACTGGTTCCATTCATTTTAATGGACCTGTGAACAACATTTTCTTCATCAAAGCTAATAACATTGACTGCTCCCCTGAACATACTTATTAGTCCCACTGAGCTCAGTAGGTCTTACTTGGCCATCTATCCCCCAAAATAAAGACCCCACACATGGATTCAGCTGGGATTTTATTGATAAGTGATCTGAGCCTTATTAAACTCACCCCTCCGTGTGTTACCCTATCTAACAGGCTGCCAGAGGCATGCCAGCATTAAGGGCAATACCATCATGGCTCCAAATCCAAGGTGGCATGAAAACCATCCTTAGCTTATCATTGCTTGCATACATAAACATACTCAGAGAAACTGTAACTCCACTAATCCTCCCCCCTTGCTGACAAACACTAGAGATCAAAATAGTGAAGTCCCAGTGCCAAGGGCTGCTCTCCAACCCCCAAAACTGGTAAGCCATGAAAGGCTGGTTTGAGAAACCTCCCCATCAAGGCATTTCTAACTTAAGCAAAAGCCTACTGTGTTTCAGCCAACTCCAATCAGGGTTGAACCAATCTGAGACCAGGCCTAATTAAAAGCAACAATCCCACCCTGAAAAAAGGCAATGTGAAGCAGGTAAAAAAGTGCCCTTTCCTGGCCAATCTGGACAAGCCCCCAGATTTCCTGCTTGGCCCCAAAGCAACCAGCTTATCCCACTTTGCCAAATACTGTGATGCCACAAGGACCAGGCCTTCTGCTTAAAGGATGACACTGCATAGCTGTTTTTTTAAAAAAAAGATATAGCACAGAATTGTATCAGCTTTGGCACATCATCTACCCAGCTTTTGGTACATCATCATGTTCCCATCCTCCAGGTATGGGCTGGAGATCTCCTGGAATTACAAGTGATCTCCAGACTACACAGATCAGTTCTCCTGGAGAAAATGGCCGATTCAGAGGATAGACTCTAGGGCATCACATATCTGCTGAGCTCCCTCTTCTCCCCAAAGCTTCTTCAGACGCCAACCTCATAGCTCCAGAAACTTCTCGGCCCAGAGAAGGTACATGCCATGCTTAGCCCTTTTCCTTTTTTGACTGCTGCAGAGTTCATCAATTCACCACTTGGCAGCATAAAGTTTGTAAACTCAAAAGGGCCAAGAAATCATGCAAAGTTTCTAACAGAAGAGACCTGTTCAACTTGCAACCAGGCAAGTGAAGACTGCCTGCCAGCCCTACTCACAGCCATGCTCAGAGCTACCCACCCCCTGCCAGCTACCAGTGTACAACTGCAAAGGAGAGCAGGGGCATTTGGCATGCCAAATTATGTTGTTGATGAGCCTTGTTTGATGCTGTGTCCCAAACAGAGGGGGCCAATATCAAATTTAAACAGTGAAATCAACCCAGGTAAAGCAAAAGTAAAAATGAACTAACCCCCCCCCCCCCAACTGTGTTTGGTTTCGTAGTATCCTACACAGCCTAAAAGAAACAAAGTAGGTCAGGTTGTTGGAACTCCTCTGGATTCAAAAAAGCACAAGACCCAGAGGCAATTGTCAGCAAGAGTACCTGAGACATTTTGAGCTTGACAACATGAGATGTTATCATAGGACACTAACAATGCAATCCTAAGAACACTTTTTTAAGCCCCACTGAATGGGATGAGACTTACTTCCAAGGAGTCCTGTTTATGATTGCTCCCAAAGCCTTTACTAACAACAGCTCCTGCTGTAGCTGTATGTATCTGAGTTAAGCAGGAGCTAGCTGAAATTGAGAAAAAGAATTACCAATTAATTGTGATTTCTGCATTGTTTCCTGTGGGAAACAATAATATTCTTAAAGACAAAAGCATGTTTGTGTTATCCAGTATATTCACTGCAAGCATTCAGTGACTCAAGGGTACCCCAAGACAATAAATAAGGCCTTATAACTCTGGGATTCCTTTCTCGTGTAAACAAGACTAGCTAGTTCAGAATAAAAACATTTGGTAAATTTGATTGTGTTGAACAAGATATATTGGAAACATATCAGATCATCTAATAAAACGAATAATTCAGAACATCTAACAGTTCTGCAAGGACCTGCAGGGATTTGCTAGTTATAAATTTATCTTTTTTCTTTGCGATGTTAGCAATAAGACTCTTAGAATGGAAAATTAAGAGGCCAAAGACAACAAAAATTTCAGTCATAATTAGAGTGAGGACATAGCTTTGAGGCAACTGGCATTATAAGCAATGGTCATTTGTCAATGTACATCGTTGGCTTCAAGGGCCATATTCAGTGGAAGCCCTAGATAGATTTTTTTCAAGTAAATGTGTGCCCAAAAACAATCTTTTTTACCAGGCATCATCAAACAAAACAAATACAACCATCCACTCTGCACAATTACAAGGAGTTTAGCTCTAATACTATACCCAAGTGAATGTCAAAGTACTCCATGGAGTTTTCTCAGAAATCCTGGGTTGGATCCAATTTAAATTTTCTGCTAACAGAAGGTACTGCTATCAGCAGAACAGAACTTTCCTGCCTCCCTCTGCAGTCTATTAATCTCCCCCAAATGCTGCTCCTGGGGAACAGTGGAACAGGGGCAACAGTAAGGGGAAGCTGGTAGAAATTACCAACCACCTTCCATTAGTGGAAAATTTAGTCTGGATCCAACCTCCCTGGTTTTAATTTGGAGAAAGATATCCTATTTTGGAACTAATGGACTAAGCATAAAAATTATAATTTGCAGGACACATCAAATGACATCATTCATAAGGGTATTTGTTGAGCAGAAATAGATGTAAAATAAATCATGCTGATTATGAAATTGCACGGTTCACTAGTCAGTAAGAAAAAGAATCTGCTTTCATTATTCCCTGTATAACCATGAACAGTAGTTTGTGCTAGTGCGATATGACACAAGAGAACGTTAATTTTAATTATTGAAAGGAAAATAATTCCATATACGAACTGAGAAGATAAATACTTCTAATTAGAATACCATTATTTCTTAAAAGTGATTTTTTTACCATTTTAATCAAGTACTAAAACTGTCATGATTTCCCCCCTCTGGAATGCAAAAGGACATTTTAACATCGCCAGTATCTTAAACAGCATTCTATAATATCATTAAAGTATACAGAAGAGAAAGCTGACTAAGGCCGAGGACAGACTGGCAATGTAAAGCAGGGGCAAAGTGGAGGGAACTGGTGCGGGGGAAAAACTCCATGGAGCTGGCCGTTCATACTGGCCAGAGCAATGCGCAGTGGTGCCGATACGGAGCGTTCAGACTGCTGTGGAGCCGGCGCGCGCGCATAACTTTGTGCCGGCGCGTTCACACTGCCGCCTCTGGATGCTCTGTTAAAGCGGATGGAAAGCGGCTGGGAGACGGGTAAGTGCGAAATGGAGCCGAGGGACAGATGCGCATGTCTGAACAGGCTCTTTTCTTCCACTTCCGACGTGGGGCTGCCCCGCTTTACATTGCCAGTCTGTCCTCGGCCTAAGAGTGTCAGAAAAATACAGAAGAAAACGTTGACGGAGAATTGCAGATTGGGCAAGCTCCCTATTTCCAAAATCTAATTAAAATCATAAAGAGATGTTCAGTTGTTCCCAGTTATCATTTCTAGATACCCTTCATGAACTGCCCAAGTAAAGTGCATTTTACTAGTCAAATCTGTAAGGTACCAAAGCATGGCTAATGGTAACATGATCTTCCATTCCCAGTTGCTAGCCTACCAGCTGAAGCTGTTGACAGTGTCCCTGGGCCATTCTGTCATTTGAACTTCCTGGAGCAAAGGCAGGTGAATAGGTCCTCCCTATCTGTGAATTGACTTGTTGTGAGAGAGTCCAACTGTATCCAGAACAAGGCCAAACATCAAGTCAAGTTGTCACACTGAGTCAATACCTACCATCAACATCACCATCTTGTTGGGATAAGCTTCAGTTTATTGGTTCCTTATCCAGACAATTATTTATTTACAGCATTTATTTATTTTATTTACTTCATTTATACCCTGCCTTTCTCCACAGTGGGGATCCAACGCAGCTCACATCATTCTCATCTCCTCCATTTTATCCTCACAATGCCCCTATGAGGTAGATTAGGCTGAGATAAAGTGACTGGCCCAAGGTCACCCCATAAGCAGCGGGGATTTGAATCTGGGTCTCTCAAATCCTGATCTGACACTCAAACCATTATATCACACTGACACCATACTAGACCATAAATGCTCCTTAAAATAAACTGCAACATAGATTCAGAAAAAAGAAGAATAAACAGAGTTGGGTGTCATCAGCATGTTGATTAAACCACACACTAAACCTCTGGATAAGTTTCATTGTATGTTGTTAAACAGCATGCAAACAACACCAATGCTGTGGGATGGAGCCAAAGTCTTCTAGAATCTTCTCATTTTATAGAAACAAAACAACCCAGTACTGTACTACTTCTCTAACTGCTGACCTGTTCCCATTGAGATTGGAACAGGGTGACTCTAATTTGCAGGGCCAAGCAGATATGAAGCTGGGAATTCTATGAATGGAGCTTGTAGTGTTATTTTTCTTTAAATAGCAGGTATAAAGCACCCAATTCAGACTAAGATTATGACACAACAGAGGGGGCTTTAACTTTTGTTTAACTATTTGCAACATTTATATACCCACTTTTCAGCCAGACAACTAAGAGCCAGCATGGGTAAAAGCAAACCATTTAGAACACCTATTAATAAAAGCAATCAAACCACAAGAGAACAGCCAGTAAACGCATAATAAATATCAGCAATTTAACTCATGCCTAGATAATTCTAGATAATATCCTCAGGCCTTGTGTCAACTGATTGTAACTATAAAACTCCTTTTTTTGGTCCTACATTGATTAACTTATTTTCTTATTACTGTATAACTGAGCCTATATGCACAAATATTGCTTGATCACTGAAGAAGGCTACTTTGGCCAAAATGTGTCTAGTTGCAATAGGTCCCACTTGTGTATATTGTACACTTTTATTCTGTATTGAGGCTACAATTGGGGCCATAATTGTTTTTAACTAACTGATAATAAATACATGTATTTTTGATAATTTTTAAGGTATAATTATAGTTTTTTAGAACAAATTTAGAGTCCAGTGGCACCTTTAAGACCAACAAAGCTCATACCTTGAATAAACCTTTGTTGGTCTTAAAGGTGCCACTGGACTATAAATTTGTTCTAACGCTTCAGACCAACACGGCTGACCACCTGGAACTATAGTTTTTAAAAACTTTGGCCCTTTACTTCGTATGTAACTAAACTTTTGGGTACTTGAATCATTATGGTCCAACCAAAAATTACATCAGCACACCACCACCAATGCTCTAGGATTCAATCAAAACTCTATGATTAAACCATAGAGATTTGGCCAGATGCTAGAGTGACCCTGACAATATGATGATATCACTTTCCATCATGCTGGAAGTGATGTCACTGGCAACATCATTACATTGCCAGTGAGGTTCCCCATCCCCCCAGCAGTGAATCTCCTGCTTGTTGCCAGCCTTGGGCTGGCAACTCTATGTGAGACAGCCGACAAAAAGGTTCACAAATGGGTGCAGCAGAATGCACCCTGGGGGGAGTACAATGAACATTGCTGTGGTGCCAAGTTAAGTTGCTGCATGTTCACAAAAAAGTTGCAGAAATTATCCTTCAAATATGCAGGCCCAAGGTTTTAAAGTTCTTTAAAGGTAAGCATTAGCACCTTGAGTGAGATGCAGAAACATACTGGCAAGTTGGCAACCAATGGAAAGATTGTAAAATAAGAAATAATGCCTCATGGGTAGCCACCAACAATAAAACTGCCGCTGCATTTTTCACTGCATTCTGTCATCATTCAGTTCAGCCTCATGTAGAGTATGTTACAGTAGCTGAGTCTCAAAGTTAATGTACCGTAGTATGGATCGGCGTGATCAGATCAGCACTCCCAAACTAAGGGGGAAACTTTTTGGCTAAGTGTAATTTTAAAATACAGTTTGGGCCATAATATCTGCTTCTCTATTTTGCCCCCCCAGCTGGAATAACGAGACAGACAACAGTTTGGAAATAAACAAGGGCCATTTTATTAACTATTTAACAGAACATTGCAGCAATGGACAACTAAGCAAGCATGGAACAGGCAAGGCAGGCATCACTCCCTGACCAACCCCCTTGCCCTTGAAGGGCAGGTCACCCAGCTCCAGTCTTGAGCCAGCTAACAGGCTTGTGACCGGCAGCCCAGCAAACTGGTTGCCTCCTAGGAGCACCTACCCCTGAAGCCTTACAACTTGCAGGGAGGAGCCTGCCCTAAGAGGTTCCCAGAGGTGATCACCATTCTCCACCCTGGACCCTAAAATCAAAAGGCAGTTCCTGATGACCTCCTGTTCCTTAATGGGATATGCCATGAGGTGCTCACCAGTTCTGTTTTCTTGCTTGCACAAAGCCTGCCAAGTGACCAGCCTATTTAAAAATCATCCACCACATGCATCTCTTCGATCCACTGCCCTCAGTGTAAGGTAGGAGAAAACACCTCCACCCATTCATCCAACCTGAGTAGAAGCGAAAAATTCCTACCTGGCCCCACTGGTGACCAGCAACAGCCTACACTGAGAACAGGGTGAGCAGGTGGGTGAGCATGCAGAGCAACTGCCAAGTGCGGGGGCAAAGCCCAGCCCTTTCGAAGGCTGGCTCTGCCCCCTGCCAACATCAGGATGCATAGTTTCTGCTCCATTGCTGCCCTGTCTTCCTTGGGGTGGCAAAGCAGCCCCCAGACACCAGCGGCTTCGCCAGGCATCCGTGAGCTCAGATAACATAGCTGGGTCCAACAAAACCCAGTGTAAAGTAGGAAGCAAAACGCTCTCAAAAGCAGATGCCTCACCAGTCAGCATCTCCTTCATCTTGACAGGATTCTGTTTCAGTTTATCTTCTTTCAAACCTTTAAGTATGGCAAACAGGCACTGACAAGGACAGAAACAGCAGCATTCAGAGGCTTCTTTGACTAGATATATGATTGGGCATTCTCTGCATTCAAGGGATAACAAATTTTAAAGCTTCAGACTACCTCATTGAGATGCCTCATGTAAATAGGTAAGAGCACTGAGCCTCGCTGAAATCTCCACAACAGATCCCACACTGTTGATTCCTCATACCCTACAACCATCTTCTGTGAATGGCTAGTTAGAAAGGCTCAAATCACCTCAGGGTCAACTACTGCCCTATCAGAGTTTAACCACCATGACAGGAGACAGTCTAAAAAAAAACAGTATTGAAGAAGAGAAGAGATTGGATTTATACCCTGCCTTTTCACTACCCAAAGGAATCTCAGAGTGGCTTACAAGCTCCTTTCCCTTCCCCTCCCCACCTGTGAGGCAGGTGGTGCTGAGAGACCTGTGACAGAAACTGCTCTTTTTCAAGAACAGCTTGAAAACTATGGCTTCCCCAAGGTCATCCAGCAGGTGCAAGTGGAGGAGTGGGGAATCAAACCTGATTCTTCCAGATTAGAGTCCACACACTTAACCACTACACCAAACTGGCTCTTTTGAGGCATTTCCGTTATCTAACTGTAAACAGAGATTGTTCAGTAAAGCTGCCAAAGCCATTTCTGTCCCAAAGCCAGGCCTAAAACCAGACTGAAAAACAGTGATGGCAAATCTGTCTCCCAGGTATCTCTGTAGCTGCTTGTCTACAACCTACTCAGTGGCCTTACCCCAAAATAGGTAAATCAGAAATCACATATAATTGGCCGGGACTTGAGCAGCCAATGTAGGCTTTTTCATGAGTGTCAGTAAAAGTAGTATATAAATATCTTAAATAAATAAACAGCAGCCTAACCTAATACTTACAAAAAACAAAAACCTTTAACCAATGAGTAATTCACACTCCTCAGTATTGGAATACATGAATCTGCCTTATACTGCCTCATATTAAATCAAATCAGCAGTCTATATTCTGACTGGCAGCAGCTCTCCGGGATCTCAGGCAGTGATTTTTCACATTACCTGCTACCTGATCTGTTTAACTGGAAACTGAACCTTACACCTTCTTCATTTAAAGCAGATGTTCTGTCATTGAACCACAGCAAAGGACAAGGGTCTAGGCCACAAGTAACCCTTAATAGTACTGTTAACATCACTCAGGGGACCCCAACTGAAATTATCCATAAAATTAGGACCAGGTGGAGCTACAGCCTTGTCGACCACATAACCTAATGATAAATTGACATCCAAATTGGAAAAGATGTGAGAGGTTTTATTTCCAAAGAAAAGACACAAAAACATCATGAAAGCCAAATTCCTATATTTTTGCGAGCCATTTTAGGGTTGGTCAATAACAAAATGCCCTTAAGCAATTGAGCTGGATGTAGTTCAGTTTTTATGATTCAGCTGGATGCAATGTAAGCCTTTCCTTGCACTAATTTCCTGTCCCAAAATGGCCCTGTTGCTGTATTGTACCTGTGTGTTTAACTACGACTGGGCAAACAGTAGTTCCACAGGGCTGTTAAAGGTGAGGAAAATTGTAGGGGGGAGGCTGATAAATGACCCACTGATAAATTAGCATTCTATTAACTCTCTTGGCACCCACCAGCACTGGGTCTGTAGGGGGGTCTTACGAGGACCTTCTGGGTAAGGTTCTGGGGGGTTATGGGACATGACAACTCCAAAGGGATTCAGATGTATTTCACGGCAAGTGGTGTCAAAAGATGCTGTGGCCCATAAGAATGAAAAAGTCACACTTCCTCATCTATTTCTCAAATTTTCTGTCTTGAACCCGGGCCAAAAGCCAGGCTGAGATAGATCAAAATAATCCCTGAGGCTTCCCTATTGCCCTGAACTCCTGCATGGCTTAAACTTTTCTTTTAAAAGATACATGCCATCCATGTGCGGCAGCTTACACTGAGAAGAAGTTTTGTTGTGTTTGGGGGTTTTTTTACAATGAAGCTAGCTATTTTACCATGCAGTGCGGAATGCCCATCAGCTCTTCTCATTTCTGTAATGACAACAGGTTTTGTGAGTTACGGCTTTCTACAACACAGCAAGCAATTTTCCCAAGGACAATCCTTCAACAACACAAACCCATCCATAAGCTGTTGATGTGCTTCATTTCCTATATACTTGGATTTTATTATACCACCTCTGTTTATTTGCATGTGTCAGCTCATTTCTCTCCGTTTGTTGTGTACCATTATATTTCCCTCCCCTCTGTTGCCACTTTGCCCATACTTGTGCACTGTATTCTTTGCTTATGGCACTAGCTATAGCAGCAAGAGCAAATTTAGGCTACCCATCCCCCAGCCTGAGCCATATTGCCACTGCTAGTGAATACACTTATCCATCATATGTGCTCAAGAAGACGACTGAATAATAGTGCTGCAGCCTATCGCAAACCATTTCCACAAATTACTAAATGCACTATGCTTTCCTTTCACATGAAAGATTATGGGAGGGAAAGTGAATGCCAATTGATACTACTAGTGAGACAGCCTGTCTGGGAAAGAAATAGCTGCATTTGCCTACAGTCTGCTGGTAAATTCTACAACATATCAATCACTTTTGGTATATAATTTGTCTGAAATGGCTTGTCACAACACCCACTATGCTAACATCTACCTAGGAATCTAGATCAGTGGTTTTTGGAAACATACCTTTAAATATTTCTTAGAAAAAATTAAGCTTCTGCATTTCAAAAGTTTTGTGTTTTTGAAGGGAAAACCCCCCACTATGATTCCATAGAAAGGCTCTGATTACACTATAATTCAAGTAAAATTACAGCCATTAGTTTCTACCCTTCCTCACCTCTTGTATCCAACTACTCACTTTACTCAGAAATTGTGTCACTACCAAAGAATATATTAGTCCTTGAAATGTTCTAACAACTGTCCAGAAAAATAAAGAGAATTATATACACATGATGTGGAGCATTTAAGGTTGTCATAGGCTGCTTTGCTGTTTCTTTGTTCAGACTTATGCAACAACAGATTGTGTTCCCCTCTTTGGGTTCCAGCATTTCACAAATGAAAGCAGAGGTATTAATGTATATGATGGGGTGAGGCCATGTGCCAAAGCTGGCTACTCAGTGACTGGGGAAATGGTGGAGCTACTATAAGCTTGACTCAAAGCAAGGACCAAAAATGCAAAAAAAAAAAAAAAAAGGTGAAAAACTCATGCTGTAATTCCCACCAAGCATTGACTCTTTCCCGCCAACCAGCCCCATAAATTTTCCAGTACAATTTTTCATCACATAGCTATCTGACAAAGGTGGCTGTCTGACCCATGACAGCTCACACTGAAATAAATGTTAGTGCTGCAGTTGCCACTGGATTTTTGTTTTATTTCGCTACAAGAAATTCAGGTCAAATCTACATCTGACTTTCCCACTGGAATCATTCTAGTTTCAAAAAAAATGTCTATACCTGTTTCTAGTTTCAAACCATACTTGTTCTAGTTTTAAAATTACTGTTTACATTCATTAATTGCCCTCCTGTGCCAGCCTGGTGTAGTGGTTAAGTGTGCGGACTCTAATCTGGGAGAACTGGGTTCGATTCCCCACTCCTCCACTTGCACCTGGCTGGATGACCTTGGGCAAGCCATAGCTCTGTACCTGCTGTTCCCTCAAGGACAGCTTGGGAAAGAGCTCTCTCAGCCCCACCTACCTCACAGGGTGTCTGTTGTGGGGAGGGGAAGGGAAAAGGAGTTTGTAAGCCGCTCTGAGACTCTTAAGTGAGTGAAGGGCGGGATATAAATCCAATCTCTTCTTCTTCTTCTTCTCTGTGGTCAAGCTAGCATTATACTGCTTTAAAAAGATCCTGTTGCTTAGTACTCTTCAGACCCAGGGAGTGAAATTTGAAACCAGCGTGAAATGAGCATAGGAAAAGACAGCAGTCAAACTACTTCAGAGGGGAGGTGTAAATTGGGCCTCAGGTGGTTACCTCATTGCAACCCAAATTCCAGGCAAGCAGATGGCTCCCAACAGCAAAAGCAAGAGGCAAGACACAGCAAGAAAAATATAAATACATGTACCATACTGCATGTTTTCTCTTTTAATGGCATTTGTCTCATTGTACAGCTGAGGAAAACTGAGTCATACAGCAGCAAGAAGCCCAAGGTCAGTCGGTCAGTCAGTCAGTCATTCCATGGCATGTAATTCTTCAGAAGACGCATAGGCAAAGTACTTTCATCTCACTGCCTTCTTCCTCCTTGCACACACAGAATTCAGAATCAGTGTTTACAAAGTGATGATACATCTTCAGCAAAGATGAAAGCTCCAATGGCCATCTCTTCAGAAATTAAACTGTGACCTCATCTTCATTGCTTAAATACAAGCTACAGCTAGAAAACATCTAGATTCTGTTTTCCATCAATCTTGTTTTCCTTTTTCGTTCCTGCAGTTTTTTTTACAAAAAACATGACCCTGTTTGCCCTCATCTTTCTCCCTTTTTTGTAATATTCTGGGTAGTCTTACTATTGTAACCTCTTCCACTGTCCCAGGCTAATTCCACACGGTAGGGTGGATCCAGCCACCCACCAAGGAACCTTCCTCCAGCCTAAGAAAAGCCAGGTAAGTAGGTGGAAGCCTTTTTAGGCTGGAGGCGACAAACTCCAAAAATATCTTCCCAAATAGAAGGGAGGGGGAGAGGTTCGAATTGAGAATGTTTTGTGTTTTTCATTACGTCTAAGACTTTTCCCTACCTGCTTGAAGTATAACTGCAGATCCATTGGGTTAGGGTTACAAGCTTTGTGAATTTCATCCCAATTCATTGGGATAATGATGATGATGATAATAATAATAATAATAATTGTATGGCATTGTGTATAGTATACCAGGAGCAATGTTCCCTCTAAGCTGAGTTAGTGTGAGCTAGCTCAGTTTTTTAGCGTCCAGCTCACACCTTTTTATCTTAGCTCAGAAAGGGTGGCTCCAGAGCAAACTAATTTATGCAGTAGCCAAATCGCTTGCTCACAACTTTAATACCAATATCTTACAAAGCAGAATTTTCGCTCACAAGACTCCACAACTTAGAGGAAGCATTGGCCAGGAGATCCTAAGATTGTTGGGCAGCCTGAAGTTCTAGCTCTTCTAGCATTATGCATCACTAGATGGTGGGCTAGACTTATTGGGGGGGGGGCGCTGAGAGAGCTCTGAGGGCTGTGACGGACCCAAAGTCACCAGCTGGCTTCATGTGGAGGAGTGAGGATCTCCAGACTAGAGTCCGTCTCTCTTAACTACTGCACCATGTTGGCTCTCTTAATTTGTTGGGAAGAGAAAAATATTACAGGTATGAATGTGTTTCTTCTTGAGATCAATATAAATATCTCCCAGAATAATAACCCAAACATGTGACTAAACAGTTTAAAATCAAAGCATGTTGATGAACAAAATGAGCCAAACCCACACAGAAGTTCAGGGCACATCCTTCATTCAGAAACATGATTAAAATCACTATGGTGGGGAGGATTATTTGGGTAGGCTCTTTCTCTCTGAGTTGTTATCTGTCCCATGTATAAAAATTACCAGTGTTAAGCCTAATTTAAATCCAGTAGCACCTTAGAGGCCAACAAGATTTTTGGGGTATGAGCTTTCAAAAGTCAAAGCTCCCTTCATCAGATACAAGTAGAAATGGAGATCCCTGAGTCCATATATTCCAGTCAGAAGGTGAGAGCGGTGCTACAAAAGGTACAATGCAAAATGTAAACAGGCTGATCACAGTTATGATCAAGCCTGATGTTATTTGCCACTTTAGCCTTTGGTAGCCCTGACCAAGCTAGCCCAGACTAGCCTGATCTTGTCAGATCTCAGAAGCTAAGCAGGTTGGCTTTGGTTAGTATTTGGAAGGGAGACCTCCAAGGAATACCAGGGTCATGAAAAAGAGGCAGGGCAGGCAATGGCAAACCAACTTTGAAACCGAGCCTAGCTTGCCACCTAGTGGTGCATAATGCTAAAAGAGCTAGAACTTCTGTCTTCCAGACAATCTTAGGATCATCTGGCTGTACTACACACAATGCCATACAATAATAATAAATAATAATTATCCTCTGGACTTGCTTTTGGTCAGAACAGTTTCCTGTACAGTGCTATAAAATGCTGATTTCTTAATTGAAGATTCCTGGATACTGTTGTAGAATAAGGTTGTTGGTTTCCTGACAAAAGTTGTTAACAATGTGATCTTTGCAAAAGCAGAGCTGCCTAAGGTCATAGCAAAATCGTTTATCAATCAGCTCTTCTTTATGCTTACAATAAGGCTAAACCGCTCCATTGGGCAAACTGCATTGCAACAATTTTGCCTTGCATCTAATTAAGATGAACTCTTTTAAATCTCTGTTGGCAAATATCTCAGACCTAAAGTATTGCAAGCCATGCAAGTAAACTTTGCAAACCCCATGAACAAGTAACCCTCTTCCCAAAGGCAATGCTATAAAGAATATAAGCATGGCCCTTCTCTTCAAGGTTGAATCTGTGAAACATCAGGCTGTAGTTGTTTAGAAAATTGTTAGAAAATGCAGTACAAGCTTCCTTTTTACAAGAAGATCCCCAGTCTACTCAGCAACAGTTGCAAACCATACAACCAAAAAACCACCATAGCCCAGGAAGCAGGAGAAAGCAGAACAGTTCTTAATTCTAACTGAAACTTGTAGAACATGGCGACAGTCACAGGGCTGATAGATTAAGTGCATAAAAAGTGTGTGATTTCCTAAACTATACTCTAAACATTTTTTCCCTTGTTCACTCTTCATGTGCAATTTCCCAGTGAGCCATTCTGAAGAGAAGCTGGCAGGCTTTCCTCACCAAAGCCAGCAGGAAGAGCAATAATACGTGGTCCACTGGGAACTTAAACACCAATCTGTCTTCTGTATACACAGTCTCATTGAACTCAAGTGCCAAGGAGATGAAAGCACTCAAAGTAAATGCCTGATACGTTCAGCTTCCTGGACTTATTGAACTGCCCAGATGTGCACCTTAGAGGAAAGATTCAAAAATGGGATTTTTACTTTCAAGACTGGCTTTGCTGGAAGCTAAAATGATAGATCTTTAGTCTTCTTTTTTTAATATTAATGTTCTCCAAAGGGAACCTGAGGATGAATTTTGAAGCAGTCTCCCTTATTCAACTCTTTCTTTACCATGAAAGGAAATGGTAACAACATTCTTCTCACCACTGCATGGAAATATGTGTGTACAGCTGAGTGGTGGTAATAATGAGGTCATAATAAGGGATGCTCAAATACCCACTGCTTTGGCTCACATTCTGTTTACTAGATGTAAACAGAGAGCCAATTTTTTGGTATTTATTTGTGTGTATGCCTGGACATCATGATTGACTTTTGGCAACCCCTAGTGGGGCTTGGACATTTCAGAGAGGTAGCTTACTATTGCCTGCCTCTGCATCCCAGCCCTGATATTCCGTGGAGGTCTCCCTTCCAAGTACTTGCCAGGGTCAGCCCTGCTTAGCTTCCAAGATCTGATGAGATCAGGCTTGTCTGGGCTATCCAGGTCAGGGCTACAGAGCGCCAGTTTTTCAATGATCAGTTCAGCTGTTCATGACCTGTTTGAAACTGTTCATCAGATTATGTTTTTTACATATTCAAACAGTACAGTGCAATTGGCAAGCTTTTACATACGCACATTTTCATGTAGCCCAGCAGAAGTCCTACTTTTCCTCCACCCTCCAATTCAAATCGGTTGGTGCTGCATGCTACTCGGCAACCAGTCGTATACATAAATGGTGATCAATTCAATCAACCAGCCAGCTATTATAAACAAACACTTCATTATTACTGTTCAGTGTTCATCTGTATTATCACATTACTTCACACATGCCCAACTTCACACAATCTTATGGGAGGCATAGTCCCTCCTTCTTGTCACTTAATTTTCTGATCTGACCATCCATGACCCTGAGTAGAATCATCTTACCTACACCACAGATGCAAAACTCCACCACCACATCTACTGTACAGCTGTAGAGTTGTTCAGCAGCTGTTTGAGGCAGACAGTGGGTGGGCAAACAGACTGGAAATTTAGCTCATAGTTAGGGATGGGCACAGACCTGGAAAATGTGGTTCATTTCAGGTTTTGATTTGTGGAGTGCCCAATTCATGAACCATTATGAACTTTTAAGCACCAAACAAATTAGTTTGATTTGTGAGGTTCATGATGCCGTAGAACAGCCAACCCCCCCCCCCACCATGCTAGAGACAACAAACTCTCAGGGAAACTCTGGCTCTCTTCTACCTGCCCTCCAAAGTTGGTGAGGATTGGATTTATGGGGCCTGAGTTATGGCCCCCTAAAGAAGGTGCCCCCAATAAAGTATTTTTGGGAAAAACAGGTGCATGTTCAGGAGGTTCTGGAGTGTATAGAAAGGATCCTGTGCAATCTAAAGTAATCAAACTCACAGAGGACCTCCCTCTGATGCTCCTCTAGATGCTCTCCAAGTTATGTACAGAATGGATTTAAAGGATCCGAGTTACACCCCTGCCCAAAAGAAGATCACCCAGGAAAGTGCTTTTGGGGGAAGTGTTAGGAGCAGGTTCAGAAGTTTATAGAATGGACCCCCTGCAAGCTACACCCACCAAACATGCAGGAAACCTCACCCTGCCACCCACTCCTCTACACTCTCTCCAAGTTGGTGATGGATTACATTTCAGGGGTCCCAGTTACGGATCACCAAAAAAGGTCTCCCCACTGCTCTCGCTGGAAGAGATAGCTGCAGTTACAGGAGTCTATGGAATGGCTCAGGAACAAGCCAGTGACATCAAACTCACAGGGAAACTTCACCTGGGCAGATCCCTCCCCCCCCCAGCCAGACACAGAGCTCTTCTTACAGGGGCTACTGTAAGCTCTTGGAAGATTGGCTACATTAGGAGTGTGTTGCCTAATATGCAAAGGAGTTCCTCCTAGAAAAAGAGCCCTGTATCTGCTGAATCTTCCACCATTGCATGCCTGGCATCCCTGTCGCTGCTGACCTCCCAGTTCACCTCTGACAACCACTAGTGGGGCCTCTCCCTGGTTGGGCTCTTTGAGGCAGAAGTGCCAGGCTGTGGCTCCTCCTCCTCCTCTTCCTGCTCCTCCCCAGCCTCTTCCGCCTGCTGTTCCCTCTGGCCATGTCTGTTGGCCTGTAGCCTCGGCACTTCTTTTCAAAGCTAACACTTCCATTGCATGAGCTCTGCATTCTGGAGGACAAGGATGCCTTTTATCCAGGGGTCACAGATATAGGCCAGCTTGTACTCCCCTTCCTTGCAGAGAGGATGCCACCTGGTGGTGATGTCCACCTGCAATCTCTCTGCCAAGGCCCTGATCTGTGGGAGAACAATTGTCCCCTTGGGGCCCGGCTCCACTGCAGAGGCCAGCACCTGGTCCAGACCTCAGATCAGGGGGATGAGTTGCCTTAGGCTGGCCGTATGGGTGCAGAGCATGTCAGTGGTGTCCTGGAAGGGCTTGAGGATACGCACCATTTTGAGGAGGGTCAGCCAGTTGTCGGAGCTCTTGCTGAGCTCCTCTTTCCAATGCAGGATGGTCATGGAGGAGATGGTATCCTCCACTGTGCTCTTCTGCTCCACCAAATTTGCAATCATGGTGTAGGTGGAGTTCTCGAGGGTGGCAGCATCCCAGGTGGCCTTGACAGTGCTCCTGATCCCGAAAGCCTCCTTTACCACTAGGTGAAGCATGTGTACCAGGCAGATGATGCCCTTGAGGCACACAGCTTTCACTGCTGCCAGCATGTTGGTGCCAGCATCCATGACCATGTAACCACGGACCATGTTGCTGCCACTCACCCACTCCCTCAGGCTACTCTGTATCATGGCAGTAATGTTTTGTGCCATGTGTTCTGCATCCATCCCCTGCACATGGAACAGAACCACTTTGTAGCCTGGTGGCAGCACTGTCCCCTCCTGGGACCTGGGCCATACCCAAACAGTCCAGAGAGACAGAGAGGTCCTCTGGTTGCCACTAGTGGGTAGTAAGGGAGTGGTAGTCATGCTGCTGGATGCTCCAGAGGTCTGCTGTGATGTGCACAGTTCTGCCTTGCACTCTGGAGAGCTCAGCCTTGACCATCACCACTGTGGAGCAGTACATGGTGGACAAGACTTGTTAGCTCATGATCATGTGGTACACAGGGGGCGAAGGACTTCCCCCCCCCCCAATGAGCACCCTTTGCACCCACTTTCACCCTCATGGCACACAGAGACGTTCACAACCAGGAGGGGGTTATAAATGTGTATCTTCAGCTGAGGCACCCAGGAGCTAAGCCCCTCTGCTTCGCATTAGCAGAGATATGCTCACAGCCCTGAGTCCACCTAACACCCAAACCCCAGGAGATAGGTGTTCACAATCAGGAGGGGTGGGAGAATATAAAATGTGAGTCCTCAGCTAATGTGAGTCCTTATAAAATTTTATATAATATAAAATGTGAGTCCTTAGCTAATCCCCTCTGCTCGGTGTGAGCAGAGAGAGTCAGGGTGGCTCAGAGCCCTAAGTCCACCTAAAACCCAAACCCCACCAGGGTAGAGGTGTTCACAATCAAGAATAAATGAATGTGCTCTGCTTTTAACAAGTTCCCTGCCTCTCTGTCTAACTGCCAACACCCAACAGAGGAGAGAGTATGGAGGTGAGCTGAGGGTATATATAGCATTCTGATCCCATAGAGCAGAATGGGAACTCTGTTATTGACACACAGCCGTATCTGTTAAGTTTTGGAGGGCCCCTATTGATGTTTCCAAGGCTAGAGAATTCCATCACCTTTGTTGCTGTGGAGTTTGGTAAACATTTTGATTGAATGGAGATTGTAAATGTATCCATTCACAAACTGCCATGAATGACCTAAAACCTTGTGGAAGTTCATGGAAAGTTTGTGCCAATTAACCTGCCACAAACTTCAGTTCACAACCCACAAACTGCCCAAAATTCATCACAAATTTTAGTTCATGAACTGGTTCATGCCCATCCCTACTCATTGTTCACTGTAGATGCCAAACACAGTACATTCACCACAAAGTTCACAGCATCCTTATTCATGCTGGACATAATGGACTGCAGACCTAACATGGTCAGAACCACCATGTAGAATGGTTAGAAGCAGTCTGTTTCAGTCAGTAAATCATACATGGTGTATTCAAGTTGAATAAAAGTGCAGACTCCTAAAGAAAATGGCTCTAATAAGGTGTAAACATCTTGTCGTTGTTCAGTCACACAGTCAAGTCTGACTCTTTGCGACCCCATGGACCACAGCATGCCAGGCCCTCCTGTCTTCTGTTGTGCTCCGGAGTTTGCTTAATGTCATGTTTGTTGGATCGAGAACACCGTCCAACTATCTCATCCTTTGCCTCCCCCTTCTTTTTTTACCTTCAATCTTTCTCAGCATTTTACACAGAGATGAATAATGTGGCATGGTCAATGCTAAGGAAACTTCCACATGGGTACAGACATGTAGTTTCCTGATTGCGGCTGTGGCAGCCACAGCATAACACCCACATGTCAGGTTTTCCTGTAATTTCCTTGTCCCAGTCTCTTGATAGTGGTCATTGCCACCAGAGCTTTCCTCCTCTCTTATTGGCAATTGAATGTCGTTATAACATTAAAACAATGCATCTATAAGGTTCTCTGAATTCTTAGCTTTCATTTCTTTTTTAAAAAAACAAGTCTCCAGCCCCTTTGCAGCAAAGCAAGTTTGGGAAAGATCAGAGAACAGCTGAGGGAAAGCCTGGGAGATGCATGAATGCACCACAATGCCACTTCCCCAGATCATCAAACCCAGAGCAAATAACCTGTGTGGAAATGTCCTAAGAGTTCTGCAGAATCACACCAAGTGTCAATTGAGTTCAGCATTCTATTTCCCATAGTGACCAGCCAGATGCTGTTTGGAAGATAACAAGCAAGGCATGAACTCAGTTGAGTCCCTGTGGTTTATTCCTAACATCTGGTATTCCGAGACAGACTTATCTCAAACAGAGTCTTTATTTAGCCATTCTGACTAAGGGCTATTGTTAAGACTCCATGAATTTGTCTACTGCTTTAAAGAAGCATTCTAACCCACTGGCTATCATTATTCCTCTTCTGTACCTTCCTGGTGGACAGGGAGGCTGTCAAGAGTAGTTCACATACAGCTGACCCACGTGGGAATAAGAAAGCTGATCTGTATACCGATCGGAGTGTTCTTGTTGAATCAATGGTTCCTTTTAGTACTGTTTGGTTTATATTTTTCCTTCAGTTAGCTGCTTAATGCTTTGAAGCAGCAGGGTATAAGCAAAAATTACCCCAGTGTGTTGGCGCGCACACAAAAGAGAGACAATATTGCAATTCCATCTTTTGGAGAGAAACAGCCGTGATTCAGATACATTCACCAGGACTGATGTACCATTTATTTCAAACAGAGGCATGAAATCTTGATCTAGAGCCTAGATATCTGATGGCAATTGTGGTAATGTGGTGCAGAGTGGAAGGAGCAAACAGCCCTCTTTTGTATGTGATAACTCTAGATGTTGAAATAAAACAGTAAAAGGAGTCATTTGATGCTTGTGCTATTACATTCCCATAGATTCTGAGCTGGAGTTTGTTCTCCTTTTTCCCCCATCCTCTATTTTTGGGACAAAAAATATTAAGTTGTTTTTAAAAACAATGCAGAGGCTATAAAGAGTGATAAGAATGCCTCACTAACCACACCAAAAAGCTGGAAATAGGTCAGAATGAAATAGGGGGGAAAATGTTCCAAACTAATTTAAAAATGCTCAGAAACAAGGCAAGGAGGGAATAAGAAACATCTTTGCCGAAAGCTTAGAGGAAAAGACTGCAAGTCTAGAGAACAAAATAATGTGGGTCAGAGATAACGCTAGGCCAGGAATAGAAGTGCTAAAAAGGGAAAGTTAGCAAAAAGTCAGACAAATTTAAAAACATGCTAAGCCTAAAAGAAATGAACAAGCCTCCCAAATCTAAGTATAGCTGTTTAGGAAAACTTGACCCAACAGGCAAAATACCTGAGAAACACACAGTTCCTGGGTGCAGGAAATGTTGGAAACAGCATCCTGATAAGGGCACTGAATCATGCTAAGCCATGAAACCAGAAATACTGATGGTCTTTATTGCTAAATCCTGAAGGGAGGTCTTTGGCTCAAACTAGACCTAACCGAAGTCACTGATGTCTCAGGGTCCACCTACACATTACAAAGTTCTTGTGTTTGTTGGGGAATAGCACAAGAACTTTGCATCGCACGTATGATGGAGGTTTGTGTCTCCCAGA
Source organism: Lepidodactylus listeri (assembly GCA_029233225.1). Taxonomy (NCBI): domain Eukaryota; kingdom Metazoa; phylum Chordata; class Lepidosauria; order Squamata; family Gekkonidae; genus Lepidodactylus; species Lepidodactylus listeri. The sequence goes on from JARCFY010000012.1 coordinate 54,146,633, forward strand.
TGTGTATCTGCTCTTTTTAGTTTGTGACCCCACCATGCAAGTACTTCATGCAACTGTTGCTGGCTCCACTGAGAAATTTAACCTGTAGAGACCTAAGTAACATGAATTTTAAAACAAAGCCAACAGCAGCTTCATGGGGTAGTTTGAAGATGTGAAAACAGCGGGAGGGAGGAATAGCTACTTTATTCCGAGTGCTATGGTAGAAAACAGCTCAAGTGTGTCTGAGATGCACATGTGATACAAAGACCTCATGTTGTTCCTCAACAAATACAGGGACTTTGTAATGTGTAGTTGGTCCCTCAGATCTTAAAGTCAAATAATAGCTATGTGCCTCTCATATTCAAATTAAGGCCATATAGGATGGGGAGAAGGGGTTTAATCCCTCCATCCTGCGTGGTTTTGATAAGGTACATGTAGTACTGGAAAGTACCATCAAGTTGCAGCTGACTTATAGTGACCCTGTAGGGTTTCCAGGGCAGGAGACATTCAGAGGTGGTTTGCCATTGACTTCCTCTGCATAGCAACCCTGCAGTTCCTTCTATCTATATATATATAAAGGAAAGTCCCCTCACTGTAAAATCAATGCCCAGGCCAAACTGCTGGACCTAGAAACACCAAATTCAGGGAGAGTGCTCCTACCATGGCATAGGTGCTCACTAAGAAGGGATTTTTAAAAATTTGACCCCTAAGTGGGTCAAAAGGGGGGAAATGTGCTCCCCCATTTATTTCTATGAGGCTGCCAGGCTGCTGCCTCCTTGCACAGCCCCCCCACTCTCTGATTGGTCAGCTGCAGAGCTCAGCATTCTGAGGTAAAAAAAAAACACTTACAGAGCTAACAGCAGTTGAGGAAATCAGGATTGGCCAACAGCCACCTGTGAGGTGCAGTAATGCTGCTGGCCAAGCCTCTCTGATGGCTTCCAACACACTCCCACCACATCTTACACCTGACAGGTGGTTGTCTGTCAGGTGCAGCTGCTGTTGCAGGGTGCTTAAACCCACGAGGGAGCCCTCCCCAGCAGTAACACCTTAGTGATCCTGCCGGCTTTGCCTCCACGGCTTTGCCTTCACAGTGGCTTCTAATACTCCTCCCCACTCCCCCTCTTACACTGGACAGGCAGCTGACTATCAGGAGTAGGATAGAAGGTGGGATGTTTACAGCAAAACAATCCAGGAACACAAGTAGAGAGGCCATCACTTTCGTGGAAGGTGGCAGGAGTTGACTTAACAGACAACTGCTTCTTAAATGGACAGTTCAATGTTGCCTGCTCCAGAGTGAGCTCACCAAGCAGCCTGGTGATCTTAGCACCTGAGGGCAGAACCACCAGTGTGGTCTACAGAGAGGTCCTTCAGTGGAGAAAAAAAAGTACATATGTCTCACTGTTTTTTACACTACAATCTTATCCATTAGAATTCCTACAACAAATGTTACATTTCAAACTTCACATCATCAGTATTATAACTGGATTTATGGAACTTAAATACTGTAGCAAAGCATGGGTATCAGGCTAGTAGAATCATAGAATCATACAGGTGGAAGGGACTTCCAGGGTCATCTAGTCTAACCCCTGCACAGTGCAGATATTCACAGCTATCTCCCCCCACACCCCCAGAGACCCCTGCTCTATGCCAAAAAGATGGCAAAAAAACCCTCCAGGATCCCTGGCCAAACTGGCCTGCAGAAAAACTGGCCTTGATGGTTTCCCATCCAAACACTAACCAGGGTTGACCCTGCTTTCTTAGGTCTGTGAGCAGGGAGGGAGAGATATGATCCTAGCTATGATTTTGCTCTTTCTGACTCGGGCACATATTGTGGCCTTAGCTTTCAGTCTGTGCGTCATTCTCTGTGTCCTGGGCAACTTGGCCTATTAGATTCCAGACCAATGTGAGGATATAGTTCTTGTGGTCTCTTGTTGTAAATTTAAAGTATTTCTTTAATTGTATCTATTTTCATTTTTTGTTGATTGTAAGCTATGTTAGATCCTGTTTAGGAGAAACACAGCCACAAACTAACTCATTAAAACCATTAAAACCATACTTCCTATATCAGGGGTCCCCAATTTTGTTGAACATGTTGGCACTTTTTAGACTCTTGAAAGCAGGGAATGGGAGCCACCACAAAATGGCTGCTGTGGAAATTCAGGGCCAATCATAAAATAGATGCCATGGGGTACAGGGCTGAGTTTAAAAAATATTGGGAATTTGCAAGCCAAGTATCCTCCTAGGATGAAGACAGTTTTTTTCTGGGATCCCCTGTGGCAATGAGGTAGAAGAAAGCCAGGGCTGGTTCTTTGTTTAGTGAAGAAGCAAGTGGGCACTAAGGTTTCCTTTGCTCAAAAGCCAGTCAAATCCGACTCTAGGTGGCGGTGCTCATCTCCATTTCCAAGCCAAAGAGCCAGGGCTGTCCAAAGACATTTCTGTGGTCATGTGGCTGGCATGACTAAACGCCGAGGCACATGGAATGCTGTTACCTTCCCACCGAAGTGGTACCTATTTATCTACTTGCAATTTCTTGCTTTCAAACTGCTAGGTTGGCAGGAGCCAGAGACGGGAGCTCAATCAGTCACATGGCACTCGGGTCTCAAACTGCTGAACTACAGACCTTCTGGTCTGCAGCTCAGAATCTTAGCACTACGAAACCCATTAATGGGTACCATATTGAGAATGACTGGCCTACACTGTTATTAGCCAGTCTTTTACTTGTAGCAGTGTATGTGCATAGGGAGGGAATTTTGATTAGTGCCACTGTGCAGAGGTGAAAGAGTTAACCCCCCTCTCCCTTCCCTATACAACTGTACAGTTGTAATTCCATTTTCAGAGCTGCTGGAAAACAACCTTGATTGGATTTCCCAGTGTCTCATCTGCACATTTTATGAAGCAGACTAGGTATGGCGGTGTTTGTCCAGAGACTTGGGGACAGGTGTTGAAGAACTGCTGTAAACTATGGTGTGTCCAGGGCATGTTCAGACACACTGTGACCTGTCTTCCCTTTCTTTAGTGGAACACTATTGCCTAATGAGAAAATTAGGGTCTTCAGATAATGTAGCATCTGTGGAAAGATGACACAAAACATTAGAAGAACTGAATTAAAGCATATTGATTTATTCATGAATGGCTTCTGTATTTAAGTGGAATTTTAAGAACTGTAATTTTCCGTTTACCTATTTTTATGGTGGTGAATGTATTAAAAGAAGAATAAATGCGCATCTAGGTGCTGAAGGTCTTTAGTCCTCACTATTTTTATCATCTATTTTTCTTCTAATGACCAGTTTGCCTATTAACTCTTCACATTCTCTCTCAGAACCAGCCTTCCTGCCCATTTTGATGCATGCCCTTCAATCAGTTGCTCCCTGTCACCCCTTTCTCTACAAGCACACGTCCATTCAAACCATTTTCCCCTTATTGCTTCTTTCTGCTAAAGATTTAGCATACCATCACAATGGCCCAAATAAATACAATCATGACCAAAGATCTCTCTGTCCATCTGTGAAAGGCAAACCACATGTGCATCCTTGATTCTGATTGGGACCACATGGGAAGGGAAAAGTAGTTTTAACCCTTCAATCTCTGCTCAGTTTTGTTAATTGAAATCTGTCTCCTTGTTCTGTTATTTTTGTTAAAGCAGGTGCCCTTTAAAAATCCATCTTTTCTCCCTTTAAATAATAATAATGCAAGAAGCCCAGCTTGGATTTGCAAATTTTATTTTATTTTCATTTATTTCAATTATACCCCACTTTTCTCCCTAGTAGGAGGCCATGGTGGCTCAGAGGTTAAGATGCTGAGCTGCAGACCGGAAGGTTGGTAGTTCAGCAGTTCGAGACCCGAGTGCCACGTGACAGAGTGAGCTCCCGTCTCTGGTCCCAGCTCCTACCAACCTAGCAGTTCGAAAGCAAGAAACTGCAAGTAGATAAATAGGTACCACTTTAGTAGGAAGGTAACAGCGTTCTGTGCACCTCAGTGTTTAGTCATGCTGGCCACATGATCACAGAGAAGCCTTCAAACAGCACTGGCTCTTAGGCTTGGAAACAGAGATGAGTACCACCCCCTGGAGTCAGATTCGACTGGCTTTCGAGAAGGGGAAACCTTTACCTTTACTTTCTCCCTAGTGGGGATACAAAGTAGCTTGGAACATTCTCTCCTTCTGCATTTTATCTTTTTAATGACCCTGGGAGGCAGGTTAGGCTTTGTGTGAGTGACTGGCCCAAGGTCACCCAGGAGTTGGGATCCTAACCTGATCCCAGTCAGACACTCTAACCACGTTTGCTCTGAGTAGGGAACTGAAGGATAAGATCCCCTCTTCTCATCCAGTGTTGATACTAAACTGTTATTGACTGGCAGAGTCATATCTCTTTTGGCTCTAAGAAGCCAAACGTTAAGAAATGAAGAATTTTGTTTCTTTCTGAACAAAATTGTCTTAATAGACATCACTATGATGTCACTTTTATTCTGTTGAAAACAGAGCCCAGAACTGACTATAAAAGGAAGCAGCAAACAATTGTCACACATTTTTATCTCCTTACACGCCAAACCCTCGACGTTGTGTAAGACATAAGAGGCACTGAGGTTTTTAGGTTGCTAGGGTGACCTTGAACCCTTCAGCAGGGTCATGCATTTGATTACTGACTAAAAATGAACCAAGAACACTTCATTCTTTAATACAGTTATTGGGGGAACACACCAAAAGACAGATAGTAATATTCAGAAAGGGTTGTTAATTCTCAGTAGTTTCTGAGCTATCTGTTCATTTAATGTGCTGCTGGGAGAGGGAGTGAGCCAGCAGTGAAGTGAAATGAACATTTTCAAGTCAGCAGAATTATCTCGCTCTGGCCGCTGAAAAGGATGGTGCTGCATGGCCATTCTATCAGTCCACAGATCTGGTATCTGAGTTCAGACTTGGCTTGTTGAAATATCATTCAGAGTCTTTATTGTGTCTAAGTTGTGCTCAGTGGCTGCTCCTTGCTCCTCACCAAAACTAGATCCTCCTCTGGATGCATCCCATCCTTGGCACTGTGCTGTTCCACACCACTGCTGAAGCACTGGCCATTCCTCCTTTGCTTCCTCTTGACCTTTTTGGGTGGAAAAGGAAGTGCTGGAGGCCACTAGGTACAAACTTCCAAGGGGCAGCTGCCACTAATGCAGGGCTTACTTGCCTGCTTTGGTCTGTCTCTCGCTGGATCTGTTTCTGCTGGCGGCTAATGATGTTGCTGCTTCTCTTAACTGGGCCGGACCAGCAGTTCTCAAACTGTTGGTTAGGGCCCAAGTATAGGTCACAACTCTCTTGCAGGTGAGTTGCAAGACAAGTGGTTGAACAAGGTGACCTAGGAGTGGAGATTCTAGGAGGGTCGATGGCCAATTTTCCTCTGCATAATGTGTGCAAAATAGTCATGAAATACACTCTATTGATCAAAAATGCTATGCCTTTGTACATACTTCAAATGAAAAATAAAATATTAACTTCTTCAAGTGTTAACTGATATGATATTCTTGCATTTTATGATGGTGAGAGGAAATTTTCATAAGGAGACTTTGCAGGTGGGTCCTGAAAACTAGGCTGTGATCAGACAAGCTGTTTGATCTGATGTCGTGGCTTCTTCTGCCCGGATTAAAAATGCTCATTTAGACAGTGACATCTGTATCTGTTCCCCAGTCATCAGTGCCCTATTCTCACCTCCGACTTTTCCAACCCTGGAGAAAGTTTGATCTTTAAGAATTGAACTGGTCTTGCCATGCATTTCCTGATGTCTGAACTCTCTCTTGTGAAATCAAGCCATTTGGGAAATCAGATTGCACATTTCCATCTGCGTGCCATTTTTAAAAAATTCAATTTGCGATATGCACATAAGCGGATCTTTACCCCAGGGTTTTGAATCACTGCTTGTGCATTTCTGCACCCAAATTCTCTCAAGATTGGGAGACCCTGGGGGAGTTGTTTTTGAGTGACAAATATCCCCCCCCAAAAAACCCTCTCCTGTTTCTTGGGATTGGAAAGCTGTGGAAATAGTCCCTAGTTAGTTTGCATATCAGCAGGGAGCCTGGGGGGGCTGGCATTCCTAATTCAGGGAGGTTTGGGTAAAGCTGTTTGAGAGCATCCCATGACTGGCACAAGAGTAAATGTACTGAAGTCAGTGGGGTTTCTCTTATGTAAATCTGCATGATGCTTACACTCCCTCCCCCAATGTATTCCAAGGAAGAGAGGCAAAATGAAGGAGGCTGAGGGGGCTGCAGTACTTGGTGGAGGGATTGCAGAACTGTCAAAATGGAGTGGTGCTTCAAATGAATGCTTCTGCACATGCTTGAAATACAATTTTTAAAAAAGGATGCCACCCAACCACCCACTCTGTGGTTACCATGCAACAATGATCTGAATGGTCAACCATGGAGTGAGCACTTGGCGAGGCAAGTTAAAGGTGGCATGTTTGGACAAACTTCTCTGGAACAAATAACACTGGATAAAATAGAGGCACGGCCAGACTGAACCAAGCCTGTCATCTGACCATAGCAGAAGAATAAGCTTAAAAGGAGGTCCCCACTTCAAAAAGTTTGGAAACCACAGAATAAGACAATGATGTCAATAAACAGCAGCACAAAAGGGGATGGGAGGGGAGAAAGGGGGAGAGAGGGGGAGAGAGAGAGAGATGGGACAGATGGGTAAGAAAATAATCAGGTGGGTCTACTGTGGTGGCTGCTATTTGACCAGGCAGAACAATGGTGGTGGCAAGCTGTCTGCTCTGTCATCATAAAGAAGGGTCAGAAGTCCTGGAACATGTGTTTGGACACACTGGAGGGCATATTGCTCAGAATCTCCCAAACCCTTGGTCTGGCCTAGATTAAGCCATTAAATTCCACCAGCATCATAATGCCACACTTTGACTGATTTCACAGAAGTCGCTGCTCCGCCCCCACTCTTCCCTTTCCCCTGATTGCATGCATCAATTTCCCACTATGTGCTGTGCGGCCGCATTTTGACCCGCAGCTTTGCCCGATTTTCCCCACATCTTCTAGATCCTCAAAAAACAGAATTGCAAAGACACAAGGGAAATTGGGCGATGCTGTGGGTCAAAATACGGCTGCATGGTGAATAGTGGGAAATTGGCGCGTGCAATTCGGGGAAAGGGAAGAGCAGGGGCAGAGCAGCAGCTTGTGTGAAATTGGTCTTTGTATTCCTTGGCTGAGGAAATTAGTAGCACTAAGGTAGCTGACACATGCAACACTGTGTTTCCGTTAAGCAAAGCAACTTTAACTTGACTATATTAAAAGTGTAATATCTGGTAAAAGGTTTGTGCATTCCAAAGTTGAATCCTGAGTCATTGCCATAGAAGGTTATAACACTGCTTCAGAAGTGGCTAATATTTATGAGGGTAAAATTTATGATGAAGTCAAAGTGCTTAAGAGCCCTTACTTGAAATAAAAACATCATGTCAATTGATATGGAGTCTATAAAGATTTTACAGATTAGTCAATTCAAACAATGAATTAAAGTTGGTGCTCAAGTCTTTTGCATTGCCCATCAGTGCTGCGCAGAGGGAAAGACTGGATTAGAATAAATGCCATTTCAAATGTGACGTGTTCCCATCAAGGATTCTCAAGTACACTTGACTACCATACTAGGGCTGCCAAGTCCCCCCGGGGGGGCGGGGGATCCCCTGCTATAGGGGTTCCCGACCCGCCGGCCGGCATTCAGCCGGCGGGGGGAACCCCACCCCCGAAGTCGTCCTGCCTGGACGACTGTGACATCCCCTCTGCCTGGCTCCCGCACAGGAAAGATGGAGGCAATGCGCCTGGTGGCCGGTTTCCCCTCTGCCTGCTGCCGTTGCCCTTCAGAGCGCCCTCATCGTGGAGGAAGCCGGCCGCTGCCGGAGCGAGAAGAAACGCAGCCCCCCAACCCTCCCTCTCCCGCCTTCGGAGTCCAGCCCAGCTGCACCAACGCAGGGTGCGCATGAGGAGCCACCAGTGGCGGCCGGAGAGCAGCCGTCTGCGGCGATTCCCACCCATCTCTCCCTGGGCGGGCTGCCACTTCCCGGTGACGTCACTTCCGGGTGACGTCACCGGCGCGCGTGGGAGGGAGACTCCCGGGCGGCTCCCAGGCAGCGAGGGACTCCCCCCGCCAATTGGTGAGTAGGACTTGGCAGCCCTATACCATACTGAGTTTCAGAGGCACTCAGAATCAGTGAAAAGTCTTGCTTGCCTCCAAAGTCCAGCATGATATTTGGGACAATGTGAACCTGGAACTCAGGAGCTCATGTCTGACCTCCAGCTCAGTTATGGGGAAAGACTGCAATTCTATCTTGTATCAGCAAGTCTTCCTGCTTCTGGATCCCTCTGATGACAGACAAGACATATCCCCTTCCCCAGATTCTCAGTGCAGGGCAACTTCATGGCAACTCCAAATAACATATACCACTGAGATAGATAGACAGACAGACAAACAGATAGATATGCAGAAAGTACACAATACTGTGTGACTATCTACATGAGTATAATACTATTCCTTCATGCATGAGCTTTTCACAGGTGAATTTTGCTGTTTGGAAGCAATCCTAAGGTTTGTCAGGTAAATTCCCCATTGCAGCCACCAGGAACCCCATCTGGTTGTATTCTCCCATCACACTACTTAACTACCAATGTAATTTGTGAGCTGCTCCAGCTCAGGCAATATTCTGAGGTTTATCACCACCCCTACACCAATATTTCTTCAAATCCCCCCCATTAATGCTTTTAACAAGTTCCCTGCCTCTCTCTCCAACAGCCAACAGCCATGCTTAGTCATAATCATGAGAAACTATGAAGTATCCAACACACACACACACACACACACACAAATTCTGTAAAACGTTTAGAAAACTTACATCCCATGCAATTGTAACTACGCAATCACTGTATAATGAAGTTGAGATATTAGTATCAAATTCTCCCTAACAACTCTTCTCAGCATCGCAGTAGTTACCATGACAAGGTGTGCAGAGAAACAAGCCATTGAGTGCATGGGCTAGCTGACATCAGGGAGATTTTAACCTACTACCCTGAGGTCACTAAGAATGACCTCTAAAACCAGGGTCTCAGGGCCAAAGCCTGAGACCTGGCAACTCTACTATTTACCTTGCGGTATATCAGCAGTGTTACTAACCCCTATTCTGTTGCCATCTCCAAATATGCCAATCTAATTTGAGGACTGATTAATAGGCCCAAGGTCACTTGAAACCTTTCTAATAAATGTGAAGCCAGAGACACTGCTTCCATTAATTGTTGCCTGATGTAAGCAGAAAAAATAGTGGGCCTTCAGGTAAGTAGGCTTGAAGACTTGCATAGACAGGGGTCATTTGGGGCCGAAGCAAAGCAGAGTGGCACTCCACCAGCCCAGGAAATTCTCTGATCTGATTCAGCCTGCTGCCGAATTGCTCCCGAAATTTGGCAGAGGCTTAAAAAGCAGCTGGAGGGGATGGGGTTTGAGGGAGAGGCTCCAAATTTACAGAGTAGCTGCTGGAGCCTCTCCCCCAAATACCCACCAAGTTTCAAGAAGATTGGATTACAGGGTCCAATCCAACCCCAAACAGGTTGCCCCCATTCCCTCCATTGTTCTCTATGGTGGGGAAAAGTAATGTTTTTTCCCATCATAGAGAACAATGGAGGGGATGGGGCAATCTGTTTGGGGGCCTGTAGAATTCAACCCCGTGGTCCAATCTTCTTGAAGCTTGGTGGATATTTTGGGCAGAGACTCCAGCAGCTACCCTACAAGTTTGGAGCCTCTCCCTCAAACCCCCTCTCCTCCAGCCCCTCATATACCCTATGAGTTTTTGCCATTGACTTCAATGGCCCATAGGGTATAATGGGGCTGAAACTGACATTCGGCTGGTGGAATGGGCTTTCATTGCCAAAACTGACATGCGGGGGTTATTTGGCAGCCGGAACAGATGTGGCCTGATTTGGCTCGATCTGAATTGGGCCAAAAAAAATTATTTGCACACCCCTAGTGGCCACAAATGGCAGTAGTGGCAAGCCCCTCCCGCAGCTCCCAGCGGGCCTGTGGAGGAAGCGAAGCAAGATGGGGTTTAAAGTTTAAACCCCTGAGTCATGCGGCAGTGGCAGCACGATCTTTCCATTGTATTCTATGGGGCCCTTCTCGCTTCGCTCCCCCCTGCCCACCTTGGCAGGCCAGCTGGGAAAGGGAAGGGGAGGCTTTTGAAGATGCCCCCCCTTTGCTTCCCTTTCTGACACATTTCTGGTGATGTCAGGGTGTGTGGCATATGCTAATGAGTTATGCTAATAGGTATGCTATGAGCTCCTGCCCCTCTTTTTCTATGAAATGACCCCTGTGCATAGATAATCTCTTCCTTCATGACCACCCAGATTGCTCCCCACCCGTGGAAACCATGAAAGGATGCAGGGGAGACCACTTTTGGTCAACGATCTATGGAAATGGCAAGCAATGGCTTGCACCGTGACAGTATTATGTACCTGTTGAAGCAGACAGCGTCTATAGCACTGAGTCCCAAGCAGGCACATCTCCTTTTGTATTACAATATTGCCTAAAGAGAGCAATGACTGTCCTGGGTCTTACGCATCAAAAGTTTTTTCCCCCCAGTTTCTATTACCTGAGATCTTTTCACTGGAGAACCTGGGATCTTGTGCTGTACCACTGAGGTGCAGCGTCTGATTTCTTAATGATGAAGTCTGCATAGCTGTGCTTTAGGTCCAGTGTACCAAAAGGTCCACAGCATTCTAGATAGAAGGACCAGAAGTTACCTGTTCCAACTGTGCCCCAGCAGCACAATATATACCCTTACTTTCTGTGGTTATGTTGGGATCAGGGTGAAAGCACCAGACCAACAACTATAGTATCTGCAGTGAGCATTGTATGGTAGTGAAAAGTGCCACCAAGTCATAATTGACATGGCAATCCATAGGGTTTTCAGCAAGAGATAAACAGAGGTGGTTTGCGATTGCTTGCCACTGCCTGGCAGCCCTGGACTTCCTTGTTGGCCTCTCATCGAAGTACTATCCAGGGTCAACCCTGCTTAGTTTCTGAGATCTGATGAGATTGGGTTAGCCTGAGTCACTGAGTTCAGGGCATGATGAATTTGCTTTTATTTTTTTCCCTGTCTGAACAAGACCTGTATAAAATCATAATTCGTTGAAGTTGTATTGACAGGAAATATTCACATACATTAAAAGTTCACAGTTTTAATATACCACAGCATAATAATTTGTTGATTTGTTGGTGTTCTAAACATTATTTTTGATTAATCAAATTATGTTCATTTTAATGTTTTTTAAATAAGAACATTAATTTACTGCTTTTTATGTACATATGTAAATGATGTTAGTAGTGATGAAATCAAGAAGATAAGGCTGATGCTGCCCATTACCATTCAGAGAGAATTTTTCACCATCCAGCTTCCAACAAAACAATATCTCACATCTAGGGGGAAATGTGTACAAATATTTTGCTGAGTGTTTACCTGAGTAATATCTTGACCCGTGAAATTGTTTGCATATGCTAAGCCTATTAAATGAGGATTATTGCCCTCAAAAGGCTATGGTTTAAAATAAAATAAACAAAACACAAGGTTAAGGAAGACAAATTTGCAACTCCAGTTAAATAACATTTGCTGAGAGCAAGGATTTATTGGCAGAATCATACAGAATATCAGCACTGGAATACCACCGTTCAACAAAATTTATAGGGAAATACGGTAGCAATCGTATAACTCTCTCTTCCTTAGGACATGATAAACACTTTTGTAGGTGACTACTGTCCTAAAGTTGACAATGATACTGCAACCTATCCTTGTCCAGACAACAGGTTGGATCCAGCCAGTTTTTCTCTCAATCTCATGTAATTCCCCTCTTTATCACAGCCCCCATTCCCTTGGATTATGCCTATGCAGGTTCCATGATCCCCAGCATACCATTTTGGTGGTCAAAGGGGACCCACTGCTCATTTTTTTGCCAGTGAAAAGCCTAACAGGATTCAATCCAATAAGTGAGCTCAGTCTGAACACAATCACAGTTATTTATCTATTATTCATCCTTTGAATGGTATAAGGCTCTGGGCTGAAAAAATATTCTAGCTAGTATTTTGACATAATTTTGATATCAAATGTCAAGGTCATTATAAACAAAAGAGCTAAATTATTGTAATTTTTTAATGAGATGGACAGGAAACCTTGGCAAACATCTTGAAGCATCTATTGATAATGGGGGTTTACCTAAGACACAGTGGAGAGGAGAGGGCAGAAGTCTCAATCTATCTATTTAATGGCTTTTAAAAAAATATTGTGTTATTAAATGTAAATTGGCTTGAACAGGGCTCTGAAGGGGTGGCACTGATATATTCTAAATAAAAGAATAGAAATATCAATTGCATTCTTATCCTGCCCTTCCTCTAAAGAGCTCAGGACAACATACATGACTGTTTTCTCCTCAGAGAATGTACAGAAATCTTCGCTGTACAACTGTAGGCAGCAAACACAGTGAATATAAAGGAGATCCCGTAAAGGTTCCTCAGGTTTTTTTTTGACCCTGCAGGCACCTTTGGAATTCTAAAAAAAGGGTGGTGGGAGCAACAGGAGATGGACCCAACCACAAAATGGCTGCCACAAGAGGTAGCGTCAACCACAGAATGTCAGGGAGTAAGGTTATGTGTAACTCTAATTGTAACTCTTCAACATTTCAACAGAAATTCTGTTTGACAGGATGCCGCCTAGTTAGTCCAGAGGTATGGGCTGGGTTGCCATCAGTATGCTGATGACACTCAGCTTTATCTGTTAACGGACGGTCATCTGTCCTCTGTTCCTAGAAATCTGGCAGAGGCTTTGGATGCTGTGGCTGGATGGTTGCAGCAGAGTCAATTAAAGTTAAATCCATCAAAGACGGAGGTCCTGTACCTGGGTCATGGGGGTTTGGAGGTGGGCAACAGGCTTCCCACTCTGGAAGGGGCACCTCTGGTGCTGGCTTAGTCAGTGAAGAGCCTGGGCATAACATTGGATACCTCCTTATCTATGGAGGCCCAGGTTGCTTCAGTCGCCGATCTGCATTTTTCCATTTTAGGCATATCAGGCTACTGAATCCCTATCTCTCCCCCCAGGACTTAGCTACGGTGACCCATGCAATGGTCACTTCCAGGCTTGATTACTGTAACTCGCTCTATGCAGGCTTACCCTTGAAGCTGATCCAGAAATTACAGCTGGTACAAAATGCGGAGGCGCGCCTGCTGACATCAACACCTAGTTGTCAGGTGCTCTACAGTTGCAGGTGCTCTACAGTTGCATGGGCTGCCAGTTGAGTACCAGATCCACTTCAAGGTGTTGGTATTTACCTTCAAAGGCCTGGGACCAACATACTTAAGGGACCACCTCATCCCATATACGCCTTGCTCTGATAATCAACATCTTCTGGTGATCCCTGGCCACCTAGCCTCGATCAGGGCCAGGGCTTCTTCTGCCCTGGTCCCCTCCTGGTGGAACATAGTCCCAATTGAGATCAGGGCCCTGCAGGATCTTATTCAATTCTGCAGGGCCTGCAAGAGCTGTTCTGCCAGGCCTTTGGCTGAGGCAGCGGACATTCACATATGCTCCCCCCCAAGGTTGCAGTCTCTCACCCACTGGCCATATCTCCAATGGGCCAGATCAGGGGTGGGCAATTGTTTTGACTCGGGGGCCACTTTGTGGGAGCAGAGGTTAGCGGAGGGCCGCACCTTTTAAAATGATTGCATTCATTACTTAACTTTGCATTTCAGAAAAGGTATAAATTGTATCATAAAAATCAATAAATATAAATTAAATTAAATAATGGTAGATTTATTCAATTTATTTATTGTGCTAATTTCATATCATCTATAGCTGCAAGCACATTTAATTTTAGAATCAGTTTAATGAGACAAATGTACCCTATCACACTTTTCTACAATTTTTTTGAAATCAGGAGTGAGATTGCTTGTTGAGATTCTCATCACAGCCTGCAAGTTAATGTCTGTCAAAGAGCATCTATATTTACTCTTGTTGGTCTTCATGTCTTGGCGGGCCGCAAAAAACTCTGTGACGGGCAGCATGTGGCCCGCGGGCCGCCATTTGCCCACCCCTGGGCCAGATTCTCCCTACGGCAAGCATGACTGTTGATTTTATATGTTTTAACATGTTTTAAATTTTATTGTATTTATCAAAATGTTGTTTATTGAAAAGTTTATTTATTGAAATTTTGTGACCTACCCCGAGCCCATTTATGGGATGGGTGGGATATAAATGCAAAAATTAAATAATAAAATAAAATAAATGCACATATTGTTTGAAAATATTTTCTTGCGTACACATAGCTTACCTTCAGTCATGTAGTGTCTGAATCCTTCTGCTGTGGTGGCAGCGACGGTCAAAACAATTTTTTTTAAAAAATCTGCATAGCCAATTATATTTTCAATGGCCAATCAGAAACCTTGCCTACTTTCTAAGAACATTGACAGGCACCAAATCTAGAGGTGACGTATCAGTGGGACCCACTAATCAATTCACAGTGCAGTCCTCAGCAGAGCTGCTTTCTTCTAAGTCTACTGAAGTAAATGGGATTAGAAAGGTTTAACTCTGTTTAGAACTGCACTGAAACTATGTCGGAAAAACTGCTAAGGGATGCAAAAACTACCAGCCTCCATAATCCCTATTTTCACTTTCACTTCATATTTTATCATGCCAACATACTCAACAAAAATAAATGTTTGCTGCAGAAAAGGATTTTTTCAGTATCTCCTTTCCATGGGATTAAATCCCTGTAGATTTAATAGCACACACTTTGAAGAAAACCTTAGTAGTTCAAGGATACAAACCACACATGGGATATAACTGTATTGCTGATGATTAATTTTTCACCTTACATTTAAAATATTTATGTGCATTGGGCTCTAATGATTATGGGATAAGATGGATTGGACACACTAGAAAATGGAAGCTTCTAATCATGTCTAATCATGTGGAGAACAGTAATACCCCCTTATCCCATTAAACTGATACCCTTCATTTTTGTACTGGCAAAATGTTTATAATTTATAGTAAGGGAACAACTAGACACCTCACCATGGTTAGGATTCTTTTCTCCCAATGAATTACTCAAGCAGGAAAAATGACAAGTTTCTTCCTGAGAGAAACTTATAATTGAGAGACCCAATATAACAAAAAAAATGTTGAGGCAAAGACATAGACAAGGTTTGGGCTGGGAAGGAGGTTTAGAAAAACAATAAGGAATAGACCAGCTGTGTGCATCAGAATCTACCTACGTATGACTACCTCTAGGTTTAGCAAAAATCATTTCATTATGTCATGCTCTCTACATCTATCAAGCTGTGCAAATTGCTCTATGGAAACATTTTGAATTTAATAACCCATATAGCAGCATCACTTGTTATGTCCATTTAAAAAAAAAAAAAAAAAGATTTTGCACAAGAATAAAATGAGAGAAATGAAAACTAGGGAACCCACAAGGTTCTACAGTGATTAGGAACTCAAGAAATGTATAAAGAAAGCCACTAATATTTAGGTATTCAGAGTACATTGTTCACATCAAAAGAATATTCCTTTATTGCATATGTTCAATACTATATTAAAACAGGTTATTTTAGCTCTACTTTTCATGTCAGTCCTTCATGTCAGTCAGACCTTTTCGAACATTACAACCCAGGATCCCTGGAGTGCATCACCTGCATATCGATTTGCCTGATATGCATGGTCATCAGGGCTATTTTTGGGCAGGAACACACAGGAACGGAGTTCCGGCTGGCTTCCAAGTTGGCCACGCCTACAGCCTCCCCCCGCCTCAGGTTCCCCAGGTGCCTTGCAATCCGTGGGGCACCTGGGGAAGCCAAGCCAATCCAGGGAGGGAAGACAGTTTAAACTGGCTCCCCCCCTCAGGTTCCCCAGGCACCCCGCAGCTGCAGGGCGCCTGGGGAAGCTGATCCAGAAACTGCTTTCCTTCCCTCAAGTTCCCCATGAGCCCCGCAAGCCGTGGGGCACCTGGAGAAGCCAATCCTGGGAGGGACCTGCACTGTCAGGGGTGTGGCCTAATGTGCTAATGAGTTTCTGCTGTTGGGTGTGGCCTATTATTATAATGAGTTTCTGCTGGGCTTTTTCTACAAAAAAAAGCCCTGATGGTCACCATCTTGCATAAAGAGGGGCAACATGTGTATTTACCATGCATATACAGCACTCATATGTGTGAACTGATCCCTGGATTTTTCAGGGGGTCATGTTCAAGCACACCAAGGCTGTATGCATGTGGGTGTGCTGTCTATGTTCAGACAACATGGCAACCACAAATATCAAGAGGTTCATAGGTACTGCACACTCCTAATATGCACGATTGGTAGGCTCCCAGTATGCATGATTGTAATGTCTGGAAAGAGCAGTAGATTCAAAAATGTTTTGCAGGGTACATTGTCTGGCTATCTGCCCGATCTGTAAACTGTGATGAAGGTTTCTGAGAATTGTAGCTCATGGGTCTTCTGAAGAGCCAGTTGTTGTTTGCTTATGAGAGTGATCTGGTCTGCACGGAGGGATAACAGGAAACAGCTCCTGTATAGAGCAGAGTTTGGTGTTCTACTGGTTAATTACTGGGCAGTCCCCAGAAAAGACAGAACAAGCTAACCTCTAAAAGAAGAGTGAAGGGCTTGTTCTTGCTTATTTCTCCAAGCACATCTTGATATATTGCCCCCTAATCAGGGTGTTTCAGGATTGGACTCAGCAATGGGACCACAAAAGCAGGCTGTAGCTTTATTTATTTTGATTTTTATCCCACCTTGCCCGCATTTGAAAGGTATTTTACCATCTATATGGACCCATCCCCATTAAACCATTAAGCCAAGAGTCTAAAATTTCCTAATTGCACCACTGACCCTAGACAGTTAGGGCTGTACTGAGTTCACAGTGGGGAGAAATTAATTCACCACTAGTTCTTTGCAATCACATTGCCTAGTTCTACAGAGTTCCATGAAACCTGGGAGTAAAGTTGCAAATCGTGGAAAGCTTGCCTCAGGCTAGCTCACTGGCAGCATCCAGGAACAAAGGTTAGTTCCGTATTATGAGACAGTTTCCTACAATGAGTTAAGCTGCCACTTTTTATCCTTTGCTTGAAGAAAGGTCTGCCTTAGACACCACTACTCTGACATCCAAACAACCTTCCTTTCCAAAGACCAAGCTGCTAAAGGTGACTCGTTTATCAACACTAAGCATTTGTGCCACTGATTTTTCCTCTCCTTTCTGCTTTCATCAGGATTAATGTGCAAGAAAGCTTTTCATCAACAGTACAATCCTACACAGAATTACTCTAAACTCCACTGAAATCAATAGATGGAGACTGGGGAAATTGCTCATATGATTGTGCTGTTAATGTCTTATGCCTATTATGCATGGGGGGGTTCCCTTGTTTTCACTCTGCATGTCTGTTGGGTTTCTTTGTTGTTCTGCATTGATTTTTCTCCCTTCAGCACTCAGTTCACTTTCTGGTCACTGTTTTCCCAGGTTTTCTGAGAGTGCTTTTGTGCTGTTTTTTCCATAGTTTTGCTTCCAAGCTGAAGGTAATTCAAAAGCATACAGATTCCCTTTTGATTTCCCCCCTGCCCTTTTGCTACCTCTCAAAGGTCACTCCCCACCCACAATAAAGGCACTCCGCCCACTCTGCAGCTTCCACCATTCCCCCCCATTGGTGTACAAGCTCCATTTTTTCCTCATTTTAAAATTTTTAATTTTTTTTGACAAGCAGCATGAGTCTACTGATATAAGACTATTGCTAGTCTTGGATCGCTAATTTTAAAAAAATTAAACGAGAAAGTTTTTAAAAAGCTGTGTGAGGTTTAGTTCCCTGCTGCTGTTGACTTGAAAGGGGGATCAAAGAGGAGGCAATTGGCAGTTGTATGTAACAACTCATAATATTTGACAAACCTGATGAATTTATATTTTCCCCCTACCCCTTCTTCCTTCTGTATCCCACAATTTTTGAGAAAATAATAAAAAATTTAAATCAACTTATAGTAGCCATTAATTAGGTAAAACGGAAGATAGGGCTCTTGCTGGTCCTATTGGGTGAAAATGGAGAAACTCTGACAGAGGACAGAGAGAAAGCAGAAAGGCTTAATACCTATTTTGCCTCAGTTTTTCCCCTGAAGAAGAGAACAGGCTCATCTAGAGATGGTAGCAGGCAAGGCACAGCATCCGTGCTGCTGGTTGACATGGACAGAGAGATAGTTGAGAAGCAACTGGCTGCATTGAATGAGTACAAATCCCCAGGCCAGATGGTATACACCCAAGAGTGCTCAAAGAACTTTCTAGGGAGCTTGCAGAGGCTTTGTCCATCATCTTCCAAACCTCTTGGAGGACAAGAGACATGCCACAAGACTGGAGGAGAGCAAATGATATCCCAGTTTTTTTAAAAAAGGGAGGAGGGATGACCCAGGAAACTACAGGCCAGTTAGTCTGACCTCTCTCCCAGGGAAGACACTTGAGCAGATTTTAAAGGGATCTATCGGTGAGCACCTAAATGACAACTTGGTGATGCAGGGAAGTCAACATGGATTTGTGCCCAACAGGTCCTGCCAGACCAACTTCATTTCCTTCTTTGATTGAGTGATGAGTTTACTGCATCGAGGGAATACTGCTGATGTTGTTTATCTGGTTTTCAGTAAAGCTTTTGACAGGGTTCACCATAATGTTCTGAGGAGTAAACTAGAGAACTATGGATGACACTCTAGGATAGCTAGGTGGATAGGGAACTGGTTGGAGAACTACACTTAAAGAATAGTTGTCAATGGCATTTCATCTGAATGAAGGGAGATGTCCAGTGAACTGCCACAGGCTTTTCTGGGCCCAGTACTTTTTAATATTTTTATAAATGATCTGGATGAGGATATGAAATTTACAAAATGACACCAAATTGGGAGGAGCAGCGAACACACCAGAAGATAGAGATAAAATTCAACGAGACCTGAACACACTGGAACAGTGGGCAGATGCAAAGAAGATGCAATTTAACAAAGATAAGTGCTGAGTTCTCCATCTGTGTAACAAAAATGAAGAACATGTATACTGGATGAGGGATACACTTCTGGATAGCAGTGTGCGTGAACAAGATCTTGGGGTACAGGTGGACTGTTAATTAAATATGAGCAGCCAGTGTGATGCAATGACAAAAAAAAGACTAATGCAATTTTGGGGTGTATCAACAAAGGCATTACTTCCAAATTGCAAGATGTCATAGTTCTGCTGTACACTGCACTGGTCAGGCCACAGCTGGAGTATTGTGTGCAGTTCTGGAGGCCTCACTTCAAAAAGGATGTGGACAGAGTGGAGTGGATGCAGAGGAGAGCGATGAGGATGATCAGGGGCCTGGAAACCAAGCCCTATGAAGAAAGGCTGAGGGACTTGGGAATGTTCAGTCTGAACATTTATTTATTTATCAAATTTATACCTCACCCTCCCAGCCAACGCTGGCTCAAGGCGGCTCACACAGAATAAAACATATAAATTACAGTTAAAACAGCTTTAAAACCAACTAAAACCATCTGATACAATAAAGTGCAAGTAATCATTATATTATTTAGTGGCGGCAGTCGTTGTTCAATGGTCCCTTCTTACAATCGGCTCATAGGTCTTTCCTGTAGGAGGCTGGCACAAGCTGCTTTTGTTGGCGACTCCGAGGGGGGCAGGGCTCTATCCAGAAAGCTCTGTAATGGAGTTACCACTGCCCTATTATCTTGCCCTTTGCCTGTGATCCTTGGTGGCAGGAGCGCCCTGAAGGAGTAAGTCTCCTGAATGAATAGAGCCACTCCTCCCCTTGCCCCTTAGTCCATGATTGGTGAAGGACCAAGAACCCAGGAGGAGCCAACTGGCAGAGAGCTACTGTCTCTCCATCTCACACCCAGGTCTTGGTCATGCACACCAAGTCTACATTCTGCTCCAGCAGAAAGTCCCGAAGGACCATGGTCTTATTATTTATAGATCTGGCATTGCACAACGCCAGTGTCAAAGGGGGGAATCAGTCAACTTAGCCCCGCTAACTACAAACTTTGGGATGGGATGCAGGCTGGAAGGGAGCCGAGCTCCTCTACTTCTCTGTCCCCTTCCCTTATCTCCATGCCTGGTCCCACCAATGTACTTCCCCCTCCCCAGGAGCACTGGAATCCCATGCTCAGTCATCATCATACCTAATGATCTTTGCCAGCTGCAGACCAGCCAGACTAGTCCTTTAACAGCAGTTGTTGGCTCCCAACAAAACTCCTAAATTTAGTATAACCCTCTCTATTATGATCAGTTCTATTTACGACCTCACAATTTAATCTAGTAGCCTATAATTGCCTTTTTAAAAACGTATTCAATTTAGCCAGTGACTTAAATAAAGGCAATACAAATCAATGGCAGATTTACATCAAGCAACCAGATAAACTCTTATTAATTTAAATACCAAATTAATTAATTTATCAATTTATCATTTACAGGGCAATTAGTATAATCAATTCATCCACCAATTTAGATCCACACTTAATTGGAAAAAAGAAATATTTAAAAATACACAATCAATTGATATTCCCTATAAGTTAATAGCCAAACACTTCCTGTCAACAGCCAGTCCGTAAATAGCAGTCCAATTTAAGCAGCTGGAGCTCGGTACGTCCACTGATCTTCCTCGGGCCAGGTAGGCCTGTGGATGGCTATTAAATTGTGTCCTCTGAGACTCCTCTCCAATATCATGCTGGTGTTTATCTACCTCTCCGGGTCTCTCCAGGCTGGTGTGTTTCAGCTCCTGTGAGTTTGTTGGTTTCTTAAGAGGAGGTTGAAGGGGGACATGATTGCTCTTTTCAAGTATTTGAAGGCCTGTCACTTAGAAGAGGGCAGGGAGCTGTTCCTCTTGGCAGCAAAGGATAGTACTTGCAATAATGGATTTAAATTAAGGGAGGGAAGGTACCGGCTGGATATTAGGAAAACCTTTTTTACGGTAAGAGTTGTTCAACAGTGGAATCAGCTGCGCAGGGAGGTGGTGAGCTCCCCCCCACTAGCAGTCTTTAAGCAGTGGCTGGATAAACACTTGTCAGGGATGCTCTAGGCCGATCCTGCATTGAACAGGACTAAATGGCCTATATGGCTCCTTCCAATTCTGATTCTATGATTGTACCATGTCAGGATCATCCTTAGGCTCCACTTTCAAACCTTCAGCCCATATGTTGTTAGCTGCCCTGATTGTTGGCTGGGAAATCTAGTCAGGCTCTGCATTAGAAATCCAAGCCTCTCAGGGACCAAAGGCAGCTGTTTTAGGTCTCCCAACTGTTTGTCTGGCTTTCATTCTACTCTTTGAAACTCTGCCTGGTCTGCCTCACTGCCTGTTGGCTCATATTGAAGAGCTGGAACAATATCTGTCAGGCTGCTTGCCTGGAAATCCAATCTTGACTTGCTTGCTTGGAGTTCTTGAGATATCCTGGGGGCGTGGCTTAGGCGCCAAAGAAGATGGACGCCTAAAACCTTAGCTCTGACCCCTACCCCCTCAGAACCATAGAAACATAAAACCTAGAGACTAAAAAACTACCTTAGGATGGGAAGAACTGATCCGGTAACAAAAAACAAATCACAAGTGGCACAGAAAGGGATCCAAAACTACTTTTCTAAACAACTAAGAAGTGACTTCACAGAAGACGACAAGGAAGAGACTAACAAAATGGCGACCGGGATCGCCACAGACAACAGACCCAGCTTTGATGAATCATTTAGCCGCGATGGAGAAAAAAATACTGGACAGTATGGCAGCCCTAATTGCCCCGATAAATGATCAGCTGGCACAGCTTAATATCTCCCTAAATAAGGTCAGTGAAATAGCAGAGCGGGCCCAAGAGCTAGGAAAGAACCTGAAAACAGATGTTAACTCCCTTCAAAATGAAACCTCATCCCTGAGGGAACGTGTACTAACCTTAGAAACCTCAGCCAGAAAAACACACTTGAAATTTAGAGGTTTTCCAGAAAAAATAAACACCAATAAAGACTTACAAATATTTTTATCAGACTGGCTTGCGAAGGAAATGCAGCTAGAGGAAGAGGTGGCTCCGTTTATAATGTCTGCCTATCGTTTGGGGTCAAATGACTCAGCTCGTTTCAGAGGACCCAGAGATATGCTGGCAGATATCCCCGATTTCAGAACAAGGAGAAAAATTTTAGAAATGGCAAGAATAAGTGGAGCATTAAATTACAAAGGTCTCCCAATTCAAGTATTTCCGGATCTTCCCAAAGAAATCCTCTCTAAGAGACGTGAATATCGCCCTGTCACAGAAGCTTTGAGGCAAGCTAAAATCAAGTACAAATGGCACAACTTTATTAACCTCGCAATTGAATTGGAAGAAGGCACCTCAGTAATCAAAGATCTGGATGCGGGACTGAAATTACTTGAAGACCTAAATATAGACTCTCAGATGGACACGAGCAGATATTCAAATAAAAGAAAACTACCACCATCCCCGGACAAGGAACACAATCCAACAGCCAGCACGTTTAAGCAGAGTCACAGACGTTGAGCTCCCACACTGAAGAAGGATGTAATGCAGCCAAATAACTTGTCTTTAACTGTCTATAACAACATTCAGTCCTCTAGGCTTTGTTAAGAAATGTTTACTTTCATAAGTAACTTAGCATAGTGTTAATAAACTAACTCAAACTAATGGTTCGGGGGGGGGGGGGATTTTAGTTAACTGTTTCTGTTACCAGTCCCTTTCTTTTCAGATAGGGTTCTGTTAGTTCTGGTAGAAAGTTTATTCTACTAGGCTAAAAGGGACTGCCTAGAATACCAGTTGATTTAGACTCAGCTTAGTAAGTTTTTTGTTGTTGTTATAAGTTTTCCTTTTTTTAAAAGTTTTTTATCGGTTTTATAGCCTAATTTTGTTTTTTTTTTTAAAAAAGTTTAACTGTTGAAATACACTGATCAAATCTCTTAGAAGAATACTTCAAAATAACTTAGAGTCATAGGATATCATAGATTAATTCCTTAATAGAATACTTAAATACAAAGCTAATTAATTGCTCCTTAATTATATATTAGTCAACTGCATATTTTATTCTATAGTGTTGAAGGTGAATACAAGGTATATATTGTGTTTATAACTTGAAAACTGTAATATTATTAATTAATTGGTGTGTTTGGTTCTCAAAGATTTAACAAGCAACTGCATTTCCCCCCATTTATTTATTTATTTATTTTAACCTACAGTGTTGAAATTAACTACAGGGTGCATAAATTGATTATAACTTGTAAACTGTTTTTATATTAATTATTTATAATAATTAATTAGTGTAATTGTTTCCTAGTATATATTATTAAACTGCATAAATTAGACTACAGTGTTGAAGGTAACTACAGGGGTTTCAAATTGTTTACAAATTGAAAACAGCTTTAAAAACAATTAATTAGCGCAATTGTTCTTTAATCAAATATTAATCAACCACATATTGTAATCTACAGTGCTGAAATCAAATACAGGGTGGGTAAGTTGATTATAAAGTGTAAATTGTTTTTAAGATAATTAATTAATGCATAACTTGTTTTTAATTTAAAAACTGTTTTAATAATAACTTTACTAGAGAAAAATATAGTTAAATTAATTTGTTACTGATAAAGTGCTACAATAGTTGGAAAAGATATCTTTGAACTGCAAGCTTAATAATTTACAAAACTAGTTCTTGACCTAAAGACTTAAAGAAAACATTTTTGTCAAAACAACTAGAGTAAAGTAATTAAAATCGTATCCAGTAGTCACTCCAGAAGTGGTGATCAACCAAAGTAATCAAGGTATAGTAAGTCACAGCTAGAAGTGTCAGTGGAAAACTTTCTTGTCTACACTAGGAACTCAGCCTCTCTCTCACTTAATTACCATCTCAAACACTACTCCCCTACACTTTTACACAACTGTAAAAATCTATCACCATAGGAATTCCATAGCCGCCTTAAAGTAAAGTCTAGACATAAATTCAAGGCGAGATACACTTGACACCCAAAACATGTCACAAGTCAACTGGAAAATTGTAACACGAAATGTGCGGGGCCTTAACAATTTGATTAAACGTAAGAGGGTGATAGCAAACCTAGCAAAAACAAAATCTGATGTAATCTTACTACAAGAAACCCACCTACATTCTAAAACTCAACACGAACTAAAAGCCAAGTGGATACAACACCAGTTTCACGCCAAAGGAAATTTAAAGTCACGTGAGGTGGCGATACTGTTAACTAATAAGGTCCGCTACCAGCACCAAGATACTCTGGCAGATCCTGAAGGGCGCTACATTTTTATAAAAGTATTCTCAATAATCAACAGATCACGCTAGCCTCGATCTATGCTCCTAATTTGGATCAATGCCCATTTTTGTTAAAAACTTTCACAGCTCTAGAATCGTTCCAGGAAGGGGAAACACTTATAGGGGGAGATTTCAACCTTGTGATCAATCAAAATATGGACAAATCAAAATCTTTTGAAACAGGAAAACAGAAAAGTCTACCAGACACAGGACTAACAGAACTACTTAATAGATTCAAACTAACAGATATTTGGAGGCAACTACATCCACTGGACAAAAACTTTACCTTTTACTCTCCCAGACATGATATATACACCCGTATTGACTTTATCTTTATGTCAACAAACCTAGTCCATAAAGTGATAAGTGCAAAAATAGGCAACATTACTTGGTCTGACCATGCAGAAGTGAGCTGTCTTTTAACATACTCTTCTGAGAATAACATAATGAGATCATGGTCCCTCAACAAGTCCCTGTTATACAACATTCAAATCTCAAAAAAGATTGAAACTCATATTCAACAATACCTAAAGGAAAACACCTCTGATGACACAGCTCCCCCTATAATCTGGGATGCACTGAAAGCTGTAATTAGAGGGAACCTTATATCAATATCCTCACGTCTGAAGAAAGAAAAAGCTGCACTAAAAGAAGAAATATTAGCAAAGATCAGTCATCTAGAAAATGAACACAAAAAGTCTGGAAACAAAAAAATCTATAAACAACTTATCTCGGAACGCAAGGCTCTCGAACTTCTTGAAAGCTCTGCAATTCAGAAAAATCTCATCTACGCTAAACAAAAATATTGGGTGAACTCACCCAAAACACTTCGTCTCCTGGCATGGAAAGTGAAAGATAGACGGATGTCTAGTTATATAACAACTGCAAAAGATCGGGATGGGAAACTACATACAGACTCAGCAGTCATCAACAAAATTTTTGCACAATTTTACCAATCATTTTACACATCTACTAATCCCTCTCATGAAGACATCCATAAGTATTTGTCAAGAAACAAGTATATCCAGAAGCTCTCAGACGAACACTGCAAAACACTAGAAAAACCCATTGAAACCGAGGAAGTACTAGAAGTAATAAAACACCTGAAAAATAACAAGTCAGCAGGACCAGATGGATTCCCACCAGAATTCTATAAAAAATATGCAACAGTACTAGCGGAACCACTGGCAGCAACCTGCAATAACATACTATCTACAGGTCAACTTCCACCGTCGTGGGGTACAGCTTCAATAATAACGATACCAAAAACAGGAAAAGACAATACAAACCCAGCTTCATACCGACCAATTTCTCTTTTGAATCAAGACTATAAAATTTTCACAACAATACTATCCAGACGATTGAACTCTTTCATTTCTAGCTATATCCATCAAGACCAAGCGGGATTTATCCCGGGTAGAGAAATAACAGACAACATCTTTAAAACGATAAACATAATATCTGCTTGTGAACAAATGAAGTCTGACTCAATCTTGTTATCACTAGATATAGAAAAAGCATTTGACTCATTGGAAACATCATACTTGACAGCACTTCTCCACCACATGGGGTTTGGTCCTAGGTTCCTTCAAGCCATTAAATCAATCTATGCAAACCCAACTGCTTGCATCAAGACTAATGGCATGACTTCCCAAAAGGTAAAGCTCAGCAGAGGAACCAGGCAAGGCTGCCCACTGTCTCCGATCCTCTTTGCTATAGCACTTGAGCCCCTGGCAGCAGAGATCAGACAAGACCAAAACATAAAGGGGATCAAGATAGGGGAACACACCTTTAAACTCAGCCTATTCGCGGATGATATGCTGGTCTATATATCAAACCCTAAGAACTCCCTAGATCATCTCCAAACAGCATTGAAAAACTTTGGAAAGGTCTCTGGACTCAAAGTCAACCACTCAAAATCTTACTTAATGCCTATTATTGTTTCCAAAGATCTTGAAAGAGATTTAAAATCTAATTATGAATTCCAATGGGCTCCCACAGAACTTTCATATCTTGGTATCCAGCTGCCCAATAAAACAGAAGAGTTGTTTGCCAAGAACTATAAAACTAAAATCTTAGAAATCAAGGCCGATCTCCGAAAATGGGAGAAACAACGTCTTACATATCTTGACAGGCTACATCTTATTAGAGCTTTCATACTTCCAAAAATACTTTTTCTGTTTCGCACAATACCAATTACGTTGTCAAAAGACATTCTCCATCAATGGCAAACAATAATGAACACCTTCTTATGGCAAAGCAAACGTTCAAGGACTAGCTTCACAGTGATAAGGAGACGCACTTCGCAAGGAGGCTTTAACTACCCTGACTTAGCGCTGTATTACAAATCTGCTTTAATGGTCCCAATAATAAAGATCTTGCGACAGGGAGAACAATTAGAATGGGTCAAACCCCTAATTCCACTATCTTCACCGCAAACTGTACAAGAAATTATCTGGAATACTACGAGCTCTCATCTGCAGCTAAACAAGGATAACAGATTCCTGACAGCCATATTAAAAAACTGGGGTTCATGTAGATCACTTTTGCTTCCCAAATACTCTAGATTTTCAACATTTCTAAATCAAAATTGGTTCCCTCCAGGACAAGACCAAAAAGCGACTGAAATGTGGAGACTAGGCAAAATAACAAGCTTAAACGATATCTTAACGAAAAAAGGCTTACTACCTAAAATAGCACTGGAACAAAAAATACACAGACCTATCCCTTGGTTTTTCTACTTGCAACTAAATCACATGATCCACAGTATTGATGCAACAAAAACTCCTAATGAACAACTCACCCCCTTTGAAAAACTCATTGACCCTAAAAACTATAAATCAAAGGAGTTAATTACGACCACTTATGACTCTCTGATCAGTCACCTGGGGAAAAAACCGCTGCGGTACCAACAACAATGGGAACGAGACTGTGAAACTAAAATCACTAACCAGCAATGGTCAAAAATATGGACATCCAAACTAATATCTTCTCCTGTAATAACCACAAAACTACAAACACACAAGATCATCTCCAGATGGTATCTCACACCGGAACGAATATCGAAAGCAACTTCTGCGCACTCACCAACATGTTGGAAGAACTGTGGCGAAATAGGATCATATGCCCACTGCTGGTGGAAGTGTAATTACATCAAGAAATTTTGGTTAGAAGTACTGTCCCAAATAAAACTCATCACTGGTATTAATATCCCTCTTGACCCCACACTAATATTTTTAGACATATGGAACATTAAAAACATACAACCTCTTCAAAGAGAACTTATAACCAGCTTACTGGTTGCTGCCAAAACCTCAATAGCATCTAAGTGGAAAGCAGACAAGGCTCCTACCACTACTGACTGGCTCAACAAAGTCTGGGACCATCTGATTTTAGAAAAAATTACGGACTACATCAAACAAACAGACATTTATCCAAAACCCTCTAATTTTGTAGGGAAATGGTCTCCATTCCTGGAATATTTATATGCATCAGATATTCAACCATATAAACCTATATATCACATTCTACTTCAATGAACATTCATGTAATCACCTGAATACACAAACACCCGAACGAACAAACAAAAATATTTATACCTAAACAAAAACAAAACCCTCTGGAAATCACAAGCTCACTCTAAAAAACAATAATTACTACCTTCTAGCTCTGACTTACATCAGTACTATCAGCATTGTTAACTATTAGTTATTGATAAGTATAGCTCATATTTTTTGTGACATTTCCCTAACACTGCAATGTTAATAACTTTGTGCAACTTGTTATTTAATCAGTTCTATGTATCTGTATTACCAAAAAACCAATAAAAAGAATTTAAAAAAAAAAAAAAGAGATATCCTGCCGCAGAAGTTGTTGGTATTTGCTGGCCCAAGGTTTTGTTGGAGTGAGTGACTCAGTATGCCTGGACATTGGGGGGGGGAACGACAGCACTATATCACTCTAAGTGTGTATAAGTGTTATCTCCTTGAATGGGATGCCTCTGTTTGTCTTAACCTGGTTGCCCTCTGACCCCTTCTCTCCTTTTGTCCTCTCACTAGCTTCAAGTGGCCTTCCATAGAGACACATGTCTCTGTAGGTTTCTCCTGTGGAGACGGTGGCCTCATACTCCCGCACACATGATGCCGGACAAGCTGGCCATTTGTGATGAAGTACTCTAGATTAGACTTCTTTCTCTTCCTTTGACTACAACCTGAGTGTGAACTGCATCTACCTGAATAAATTTTAAGTTTACCTTTTTTCTTGGGGGATTTAATTACTGCACTCAGCACCACACTTCTACGACTGGGCAAAACTCTGCTATATTAACCAAATATCCTAACAGGTTTTAGGCTCACATACCACTAATGGGTCCTCAATGGATAGAAAATTTAACATACTCTTGGTTTTCTATAAACATTTTCTCTAATTGGATTTTTTAAACTATTAAGAATTGTAAAAATTCTTTCTGAGTTGTAGTGATTGAGAAGGAAAGAGGGAAAGAATCCAAATGATATAGTGCAGAATGGTCAGTTTGGGAAAGAACTGGCATCATAACAGCCACTCAAGATCAAGATAATTTAAATGTCTTATTTCAAACCTGGCCATTCCTTCCTCCCACTGCCAGGTCAAAGTCAGGTTAACTTTAAAGGGATTGCACAATCTGCTCTAGCACAGCAGTGACACTCCTTTACAGCAAATCCTTCTCGTTGCTAAATGTCAAGATTTTGGGTAACTTCTTATTGAATGACAGGAGGCCACGTAAAAGCCCAGTTTGGCGGCCTAAAAGCACCACTTACAGTGGGGAATGTAATTGCTCTTTATCTTCCTATGGCAGAAACATCTTTCTTCTTTGTTTTATTGACACACTACAGTATATTTGAAAACAGGAAATCTACTTTTTAACTAGATTTCCAAAAGATATATATCACTATTTTTTTTCCTACAGAGAGAGGAAGAGGATTGTATTTCCCAAAGTCAGGTTTATTGATTAGGCTTCTAAGTACATTATAAAACTAAAAGATATGTTCAGTAACGGCTGTATATTCGCTGACTCTGCAGGCCACATGAGACAGAATAGAATATATTTTCACATTCCAAGGGCCATGTTCAAGGTCACCAGGGCTATTTCTGTTGAGCTTTAATATCATACTTCTGCACGTGCTAAATCCTGGATATTACACTATTGACTTACAAAAGAATGACTTTTTTTCAGCTTGACTACTTTCCATTCATGGAAATTTATAGTCTCTGCTTCAGTGCTTTTATTGGAAGCACTCAGCAAGTGGAAAACCTCCGTATGAATTTTGTAGGTGCCGGTTTATGCAACAAAGCGCAACTTTTCCTGCATGCATTTCTTTTAACTTTTTTGTCCCAGTGTTGGAACTATATTCCTATAACAGTGAGTAATATCCCTTCTGCAGAAGCCAAAGCATTCTCTCTATGACATCAAAACACATTCCAGAAGGATGAAATGCAGAGGAAAGACAGGGTGTGAAACAAAAAGGGGAAACTGGCCCTTTACTACCTTTTGCAACGGGAAGGTCAATGGAAAGAGAATGTTGAAAGAAAATAATAGGAATGTCATTTAAAATCACAGAAAGAAGCAAAATGCATTTCTGCAACTCTGACAGCTAACTTAAGGGGTGTAAGGCAACAGAGGTGTCATTGGCGTTTTAGTGTCTTGAATTCTTTTGTATTCCAGATCTTACCTTGGGGCAAATGAAATTCTAGACAGGCTTTGCTCCAGACTGTTTCAGAACTGATATCTTTCAGTGTGCTCACAATTAAGGCATATTGCCAACACACACTTGAGTTCCCAGCTTTGCTTTAAAGTAAATTGAAAGAAACATTGAAAGATTGAAAAATTGAAAAACTGAAAGATATATATAATTTGTGTCCCTTTGGTGGTGGAAAGTGCCGTCAAGTCACAGGTGACTGACAAAAAATTATGTTTGCCCTGACCTGGAAAGCCTAATCACGCCTGATCTCATCAGATCTCCAAAGCTTAGTAGGGCTGGCCCTGGCTAGTATTTGGATGGGAGACCTCCAAGGAATACCAGGGGCATGACGAGGAGGCAGACAATGGCAAGTCACCTCTGAATGTCCCTTGCTTTCAAGCCCCACTAGAGGCTGCCAAATGTCAGCTTGACTTAAGGGCAAAAAAAATGTTTTTTGATTGTACCTACCTGATTCATAGAGTTCAAACAGATGCAGTGGAAGGGCAAGAGAGTCAGAAGAAAAGGAAACTGACATGAAAAGTTTCCTATTATTATTATTATTTGCCCTGAAGTAGTAGGAGAGCCTGTTGTCACCTCAACCCAGGCGTCTTTCTACAGAGTTCTCCAAGAGCCGAATATCTTTGCTGCTGTTCCTAAGGTTGCTTGGTAGGGATGCAAAATCATGTACTGTATCTGTCCGGCTCCCTACTGCAACTTCAGTTCAACAAAACAAGTCCATATGTGTTCACCGTGTCTTGTACATGTATATAACATTTGTGGCTTAGTTTGCCCAGTCTGGTATAGTGTTTAACAGTGGTAGACTCTAATCTGGAGAACTGGGTTTGATTTCCCACTCCTTCTCATGCAGCCAGCTGGGTGACCTTGGATCAGTCACAGTTCTCTGAGAGTTGTTCTCTCAAGAGCAGTTCTCTCCCCACCTCTCAGCCCCACCTACCTCACAGGGTATCTGTTGTGGGAAGAGGAAGGGAAGAAAATTGTAAGCAGCTCTGAGACCCCGAGTGAAGGGCAGGGTATAAATCCAAACTCCCCCTCCTCCTCCTCAAGTGCGCTAATTTTGAACACTTTAATGTTAGCATAAACCAAAGGTACAAAAAGGTGTGAGTAGTTACAGGCCCCTTTTTTAAAAAAAATGGGACTAACACTTGGGTTGACACAGAAGACAGGAACATCTATCTGTTGTTGTTATTCCATTGCACAGTCAAGTCCGACGCTTCGCGACCCCAGGGACCACATCATGTCAGGCCCTCCTGTCTCCTGTCATGCTCTGGAGTTTGCTTAATTTCATGTTTGCTGCATCAAAAACACTGTCTAACCATCTCATACTTTGCTGTCCCCTTCTTTTACCTTCAATCTTTCCCAGCATCAGGGTCTTCTCCAGTGAGTGCTTCCTTCTCATTTTTTGGCCATCGATCTAGGTTTTGCAAAAAAAAAAAATTGCACCCCTGATTAAGATTTCTTGTATGTGCCAGAAGAAGCAACAAAGGATAAATCCTGGCTGACCATATAATCTTGAGAATTTGTTTCAAAATAGACTGCTGTAAATTCGGGGGGGTGGGGACTTTTAGTATTCCATGCAGAAACAGTCTTTTGTACATATTAACTGCAGGGAACATTATGAATATTAATGGAGCTTAAATACTACATATGTATTTTCTCCTTTGGCATTAATCTTTGCCTGCTATCAGTCGATTACCCACACCATCGGTTACGCACGAAATTACATTTTAAAATCTAAGCCTGTGTAAACACGACTATCTTTCCAAAAGAATATGCAAACACAAAAACTTTCTAAACATGCAGCATTCAGCAGATTAATGTTCCAGAGTATTAATTCCAGTGGAAAGCTGTTTAAATCCCAAACCAGCTAATCAGACTGCATTTTATCTGGTGTCAAACAACAAGCTTCTACATTTTAGCTATGCTGGCATTCACTTATGGAGATTGGGTGGGGGGAGAGAGAAAAATTGAATGGCAACATTCCCTCTGGGCTAAACAGTAGACACAATCGCAGTTTGGTCTTATGGGGGCTCTGGAGTTAATCAACTTGTTCTTAGTAGAAGATATTTTTCTAACCAAGTAGCATCTGCAGGGCCAAATTCTGCTGTCATTTAAGCAAGTTTAAATTAAGGGGGCCAGAGAGAGAGAGAGAGGAAAAGAGAAATCCAGCCATTCCATCTAAAGAATAATGACAGTGTGATTCTAAGCAGAGATGTGCCCTTTGAAATCCATTCAAGTCAATGGGTTTAGAAGGGTGTAACTCTACTTAGGACTGTACTGAAAGCTTCTTGCTTTTGACCCTCAATCTCACCATCACAAGTTCTAGGGAAATCCAGCTGAAGAATTATTACTGTGGGGAAAGAAACACACAAAGGCCAGATGCTTTGCCTGTCAGAGCCAAAACCGATCCAAGGATGTGCCAGTTGCCTAGCAACCATCCCACATGCACTCTGATGTCTTCTGAACTGGGGACTGTATTGGACTTTTAGGCAGTCAACAAAAGCCTCGCCCCGGGATGTACCAAGACTTGCAAAAGCCTTTGCCCTTCTGCAGTTGTAATGCTACACCAAAGAAATCTGGCCTTCGTTAGAGATGTCCCTCAGATTTCCCCAAATCCAATTTAGCCAACAAGCAGGCAAAGGTAACAGTCTCTCTGTATATACCTAGTAGCTGACTACTGGTGAAACAGAGTTAACCTGTAACAGAGGAAGAAGCCTCTCTCACTGAAAGCCCACATGGTGATTAATGTAGTTATTTCCATTCCTTGCCAAGCACAGTATGTTTAAAAGGATAATTAGCACTACCCGGAGTTATACACCTCAGTACCGTTTCCGCAATGCAGACAGTTTGGCTTATCTTACAATACACTACCAGAAACTTCATCTACAAGGCAAAGCAGGTACTCACCAACCATGAAAAGTATATTCTCAGCACCCAGGTATAAATAGACACTGTCAGACCATTATATGAATTACTGCTGTGATGCTGTTCCTAATTTTCTGGGAGCTTTTTATAATGGAGAGTGGGCTTCTCTTGAACACTTCTGCCAGACACTTCACAATTTAATTCAGCACATATAGTGCTGCTAATTCCTTCTTCATGTGATAGGGAAGCAAGGCCCATGCTTCAGAGCCCCAGGGATAATTCACTTGTCACTACTTTATCCTGCACAGTGTGAGGACCAGAATGGTCATGCTGTTTGTATCAGGGCAGAATCACAAATGGCACTTATGTCTCCTGATGTCTGGGTACTTGATGACCCGCAGCCAAGATTACAAACTGCCTCTCTTGAAAAATGTTATCCTCAGTCCAACAGGAGTGCTTTGCTCACAAAAATAAGCCTCTGCACCCACAGCCAATGCCAATATGCCTTTCAACACCTATTTGCAAGGCACTGCTGAACTAAGGTAAAGGTTTCCCTTGCTCAAAAGCCAGTCGAATCCAACTCTAGGGGGCGGTGCTCATCTCCATCTCCAAGCTGAAGAGCCGGTGCTGTCTGAAGACTTCCCTGTGGTTGTGTGGCCAGCATGACTAAACCCCAAAGCAAATGGAATGTGGTTACCTTCCCACCGAAGTGGTACCTCTTCATCTACTTACAATTTCTTGCTTTCAAACTCCTAGGCTGGCAGGAGCTTGGGCCAGAGACGAGAGCTCACTCAATCACGCAGCACTAGGGTCTCGAACTGCCGAACTACAGACCTTCCGGTCTGCAGCTCAGCGTTTTAACCTCTGAGCCACTGCAGCCCCATCAAACAAGTGTGACACGTGACTGGCTGCAGCTAACATTGGATTGAAGCCATTGTGTTTTCAGTGATGTCACACCATATGAAAGCTTTGGTGGTAGTGTTTGCTTTGTGATGGCTGCTTCAGATGAGCAGCTAGTGTACTTGTGAATATAAATGCATGAACTCCCTTCCAGAAGAGGAGGCAGGGTGAGCATGCCTCTGTCTTGGGAGTTTTCTTTCCCCCCTGTGGAGTGTAGGAGTTTGCAGATGGCACAATATGGCTGATGATTCAGTATGTTTCAGGCAGCACAATATGGTTTTGAATCAAAACTTTGAGGTGGTAGCTTACAGAACTCAGATGCCATTTCCTCAGTTGTTGACATTTACTGCTGGTTGTGTATTCTGATACTTCCCAAAGTTACAGATCTGTATTACAGAAACAAAACCCTTTATTTATTTTATTTCTATAAACAATGGAAAAATTAAATGCAGTCATCAAATAAGAACCAACAAAGCCTATGGCCATTTTCTGCTGTTATAGGTGCATCTGCTGTATAGCAACGGCGTAGACTTTCCAATTTCCCGAGGGGGGCTGGGGCTGGGCCGGAGACATCACAATCCATTGTCTCTGGTGGAGGCTAAGCACCTCCTGGAAAAGTTTGGGGGGGGCTCCAGCTCCCCAGCCCCCCCCCCCCCGAAGTTGACGCCTATGCTGTATAGTGAACCAAGAACTATTGCTTTCCTGCAAGATAGCCATTCTGCATGAGATCAAACTCCAGGTGGGCCTGAAGATCTCCCAGAATTACAAGTGATCTCCAGACTACAGAGATCAGTTTCCCTGAAGAGAGTGGCTGCTTTGGAGGGTGGACTCTATAGCATTATACCCCACTGAGGCCCTATGCCAGAGTTCCCTCTAAGCTGACTTAGTGTGAGCTAGCTCACATTTTTTTAGCCTCTGGCTACACATTTTTGTCTTAGCTCAGGAAGGATGCCTCCAGAGCAAACTAATTTATGCAGTAGCCAAAGCACTCGCTCACAACTTTAATGCCAGTAGCTCACAAAGTAGAATTTTTGCCCACAAGACTCCACAGCTTAGAAGGAGCATTCCTCTCCCTACACCGCACCCTCTCCAGGCTCCATGCAAATCTCCAGGAATTTCCCACCTCAGAGTTGGCAAATCTAGGTCATACATGATATGTAAACTCTGATATAATTGTAATCTTCCATATGCTGAAAATCTATTCAGGAATGGGAATGATCTTTTCCCCCACAAAAGTAAGCAGTCACCATTTTTGAAAT
Source organism: Lepidodactylus listeri (assembly GCA_029233225.1). Classification (NCBI taxonomy): domain Eukaryota; kingdom Metazoa; phylum Chordata; class Lepidosauria; order Squamata; family Gekkonidae; genus Lepidodactylus; species Lepidodactylus listeri. Next base: position 54,181,682 of record JARCFY010000012.1, read on the forward strand.
GATTAATGAATGGCCACTTCTAAGTCACCACTCCCTCATATATTTTTATAGAAAGAGCACAAGACCTGCTAATAAAGTTACCATTTACGTGAGGCTGTGTTAGCATTAAAACATCATTGTCAGTGTACACTGATGACATTTAATTTCATGTTCACTGTACATTTCAGATTTTTCTCTACAATATCTCGGAAGTAGCTAAAACCAAACTAGATTCCAAATAGTTTTAACCTGATTATGTTTTCAAAATATATCCAACAAATTTCCATCTCTAACATTTGTGTATTTAGTACATTTTCCCCTAGCCACATCCCCTAAGAAGGATAGGGCATCACAGGTGGGATTCTCCCCTCCCCCATGTTATTATTTCAATAATCTTATGATGACAAATTAGGCTGGAATAGAATGACTGGCCTAAGGCCACCCACTGAACTTTATAGCTGAGTGAAAATTTGAACTAAGGTCTCCAAGGGCTAAATCCAACACTCTAACCACTGTGCCACACTGGATCTCTAACTTTAATTTTATGGAAATCAAGACTGACAGCAGTTTATCAAAGCCATTTTCATAGCTGAGCTAAAACATGAACATCCCAATGTTCCTCTCGTTTCTTTTGGATGATGAACACATTGGTCACTTTGAAATGTAATAGCCATTAAATCCTCTGAAAACTTCCTTAACACTAACTTGGACTTGTCAGATTCCAGTAACTTTCCTATATGTCCATGTTTCCTTAAAAAAAGGAGAGAGGATGGCATGTCTTCTCTAAATATAAGGAGAAATGTGGGAGGCTTCTGTGGTTTCATTTTGTTTGCTATTTCTAGACATGGCCAAACATTCTATTTGCATTCAAATTGACAAATTGTGATTTCTCCGCAATATAATATTCCCTAGAAAATATGTAATATGAAGAGCATCATTATAAAAAGATGTGGTGAGAGGAGAGTCCCAGGCTCAGGTTTCAACCAAATACATTAAGTTATTTTTACATGCAGGTTGATACGTAGGCTGCTCAAGGTTTCCTTCTGAAACCACAGTATATCAGTTAATGGTGCTGGAAATTCTATTGCATCTATCCCATTAAAACAGTACTTCTATCCCTGGGATCTACAGCAGGATCCACAAAAGGAGACTCTGTTGGAGCCCCATCCCACTCACAACACCAGACACAAGCACAAGTATTTCTTCAGTGATGGGCAGCCAACAACACTGAGAAGCCGGGAAGCTGACTTGCTTCCAAGATGCCTGGAAAGAATCCAGGCAGGAGATGGCTGAGGCAGTGAGCTCAAAAAAACAGCTTCAAAAGCCAAATTCAGGCAGCTGAACAATGCCAGAGATAGTGAGTGGGCTGGACCTTGTGTTGAGAGAAAACAGAGAGAAGGTTAAGGCTGCTCAAGCAGGCAATGCAGAGAGCTGAGGTAAGAGCTGGTGAGGATCTGTGGAGTTATATGCTGGCTTAATCCCTCCAAGAGGTGGTGAGGGAGCAAGCATGATGAAGACTAGTTCAGTGATGCGGTGAGTCACCTCTAATTAGACCACCTCTAATTAGACCAAAGGCTAGTCCTGCACCTTCCCACACCAAAGGAAGAGGGATAGGCTCAACTTCTGATTCTCTGCTAGCCAGAAATTGACACAGAATGCATATTTGGAATACTGAGGTCAACTGCTTTAATTGGCAAGTGAAAAAGGAATCCTGAATCTCTTACCTTATTCATTAAAAGGTTCCCATAACTTTTTGACAGAACAGAATATTGGAACAGAATATTAATTTTAAGAAACCTATCTTAATTTTAATGGCGACAATTATATTCATTCAAGAAAGATTTAATCTACTGTAATGCTCCAAATCTTTGTTTTAATTATCCCTAGAAACTTGCATGGGCATTAACTGCAGCCTACTATACTTTCTCAGATAGCCAGCATTCCCAAAGATCTAATTTCCCAGAGTTGGATCCAATCGGGTTTTTTGCTGGCACATCAGGGAAGGGTTGAATGACACTGCCCAATTCTCTTCCTCTTTCTCACATGGGTGGAGTATCTACAGAGGTCCCTCAGCACCTAACATAGCCTTTCCAGGGGTTAAAAGGCAACCCTCCACTCTCATGCAACAGTGGGAAAGCTAGTAAAGGAAAAAGTGATTTTTCCCTCACAAAATATTGCATGTTCTTGCCAAATTACTTTTCAATATTAGTTTGTTTATTTATACCCAACCATTCAAAGTTCATTAAATTCAGCTAATATTCTTTTTGTGTATATATATCTACTAATAAGATCATCATTTGCATGACAGAGTTAATTCCATGTGTGTTCCTTCTGATACATTATATGAATCTGAAACAGTAACTTAATCTCTTTCCAATAGAAGACTAAAATGAATGTTAATATATTTTCAGACTAATCATAACAGATATACCTTTTAGGGAAATGTAATGTGTTAGCTAATAGTGTGATTAAGGCCCAAAGGACACCATTGGCTATGAGTACTGGTGCATGAGCTGTGTATGTGAATATCAACTATAGAGAATATCAACTATAGATTGGGGGGAAAGGTGTTCTAAAATAACAGTATATCCTGGACTATATTTTCAGGGTTAAATAAATGGTAAGGCTAAGATTTATAAAGGTGACTTTTTATTTATTTCTCCCCAATGGTGACCCAAAGCAGATTATAAAAAGGCAATTTAAACAAACAATACAAACAATTTAAACAAAAAATACATTTTTTTTCCTGTGAATAATGTATTCTTGTAATGGTAAGCATTACACTTGAGACTTGTTATATAATCAATTAATTGTTCAGCTTCTTCTATAGTATGTACCAAAACCTTTTCATGTTTTAAATAAACTAATAGCTTAAATGAAATTGCCCATCTATAAAGTTGTTGTTCTTTCTAAGTATCTGTCACGAACAGTATCCTGGAAAGCTTCCAGCTGGCACTCCAATTTCTTCAACTTCAGTTATTAACTTTTAAGCTTACCACTATAAGTTAAATTGTTTCGCTCATTTGACTTCTAACTTAGGGAACTAATAATTATCCCCCTTGGAGCTTTCAATTTGTGAGCTACTCTGAAATTAATGGGGATGTGTTTTTGACTTTAAAATAGTGCATTAATTTGATTATATGTATAATAAATTAAAAATTAATGACATTCTGTAACATCAAACAGTATTTGGATTTGTTCATTATTCTGGTGCCTAGCTGTCTGATTTAAAATATACATGGGTTAGAGGAAGAGGCAGAAAGAAGATAATGCAATTGGCATGGAAGCTTTCAATCTCCCACCCCCCCTATTATGTGCTAAGGCTATAGCTGGTACCACTGCTACTACTGGCCAAGTCTGGCATAACCAATGGTGGCTAGTGCAGGGCAGAGAACATCTCCTTCCTCTGTTCCTGATTTCTCAGTCAGTCTTTCAGAAGTGTTTATTAAATGTTTTGGGGAATGTAGTTCTGACATTTAATCCTTGCCATTTAATCCAGCCAGTTTCAAATACAGCAGAAAGAGCATTCAAGGTCCTGGGGAAGTGATTGTCACCTTACCAGACCACACAACCCCTCCCCCTTGACATTGCTAGAGTATGTTGGCCCATAGAATCGCCAAGAGTCGAACATGACTGAATGGTTAACAACAACAAATTAGCATCCCTGGCCCCAGTCCTAGTACGCATACAATTAGTGGGGGAAGATGAGAGGAGGGCCATAACAAATGGGGGGTATGAATAGGATTAATAATCAATATAATGTAAACTTTTTAATGCAAGAAACCAATAAAAGAAAAAGTTGTGCATTTAAGCAAGTTCATGAGCCACAGCACAATAATTTTGAATATCAAGATGTCATTAATTTGACCTTTTCATAATGCTTTCATACTATGTTTTACAAGCCTATTTTCTGTTAATTATTTCATGAGTTTTACATACATGTATCATGGCAATCTGAGACATAATTTAACAGCAAAATTTCTGGTCTGAACAAAATCTCAAAATGCATACCCTTGTTTAAAATGAAACCACAATTGTTTCCCCAAAATTGCATGGTTGCATACAGGAAAGCAATTCTAGGTAACCAGTATAAGAAAAAGAAACTCGAACTAGCAACCACTTTTATGCATGTAAGATTTGAGCAAAGTTTATATTTCTTTAGATTCATGTTCCGATTGATACTAATAGGCATTACACAGTCCATTCTTGCCTTTATATATTATTTACATTCTGTCTTAGTTTTAAAGGACAGCTAAAGCCAGCAATTAAAGCCTATGATGTAAAATCAATTAAAATTCAGTCAAAATCATAAACATAGCAATAATTAAAACAGCATTAGCAGCATAACTCACAGTACAAGACATTATCCTTTAAAAATTAAAGAGGATAAATTGTTTTAACTTGATGACAGAAAGGCCACAAACTTTGTGCCATATGACCATACCTAGGAGGATCCCCCCCATACACACCACAGGGGAGTCATCACAGAAAATGTTCTATTTTTGGTCTCCACCAGATAATACCTGAGAGTACTGGACAGTCCAGACATTATCAGAAAGTACCTGAGAAGGTACTCTCATCTCCTAGGGTTCATATTCAAAAGGACAATCTTTTCGATAGCAGGTTCTCTCAACTAGGCAAAGGATATCTATCAACCCCATATGATGTCCCCACTTGTTAAGCAGCACAGCAGCCAATATTTTAATTCTGCATTGCTTACACCTTATGCAGATAGATAACGCTTTTACTGTCCATTAGGGCCGTAGCTAGATGATTTTCAGTGGGGGGGGGCACTGGGGGGGGCATGATGTCACTCATGACATCACAAAAATTTTAAAAATAAAAGTTGCATCCCTCTTGGAGCCCCCAAAGGTGAGTTTCTCTCAGCTGCTCTAAGTCCACCCCAGCTGGAGAGGTTCTGCCAGGGAGGGGGGGGACTTGTTTCTCCAAGCCAGGCACTGTGCAGCCTCTGGAGGTGCCAGGATGTCTCCTTTTCCTTCCTTCAACCAAGAGAGCCTCTGAGATGCCTGAACTGCCTCCCTGAGAGTTCCCTTCCAAGTCTTTGAGAAGAAACCTCTCCTTGATCTGGCATGGATCCAGATGCCCCCTCTCCAAATGTGGAAGCCAGCACTCTCTCTTGAACCCCCCGAAATCAGATCTTCCCCAGCAAGAAGGAAAGATTCTTGCTTCAAACCCCCATTTCCACTTGACTTCCCCAGTCACCTCCTGCTGTGCCTGTGCACTCTTTCCTTGCTGCTGCCACCCCCCTCCCTGCTACACTGAGCTGCTTCTTCAGCCTTCCTCTCCGTTATCTTTTCACCCAGACTATATCAAGTAGTGGAAGCTCTGCAATCACAGCAGGGGGCTGCTGCTGTGCAGCACCAGCTCACCATGGCTGGCTGCATGGCCACTGGCCCTTGCCCAAGCTTGCCCATCGAGCAGCTGCCCAGCTCCACACAAAGATGCATCTGAACACATGGGCATGATGGGAGTTCTGGGCAGTAGCCAGCTGTCAATAGGCAGCAGTGGTAGAAGGGCATGCAGGAATTGGCTGTAGGGTGCATGGGAATTTGGGAGGAGGCAGGGCCCCACATTAGCTACAGCCCTGCTGTCTATGTGGGGAATGTCTGATTTCACCTTTCACAAAGCTAAGTTCCAGCAAGTGCTGTTCACCTATGAAACAATGCAAGCCCATAAACTGCTCACATGATCTCAGACTCTGATGTAGCAATACTTTTATTACATAGTTAGGAAATTGGCAAATTTCTTAAGATCTACCTCAGCTCTTCCAGAACTTTTCTTCAAAGTTTAAGCTGCCTAGAGTGATTGCTTGCTTCATAAAAGGCTATTGCTTCCTGTGCAGCGGAAAAAAACTGCTTGCTCATTTTTGCACAAAGTAACAGAAAACTGCCTAAAGTGAGGGGACGTTTATCAGTTTCTCTGTAGTAAACTTGACATGACTGCCTCTTTACTTGCCAGTATTACTTTGCACCTGAAAAGATAAAAATGTAAAAGACACATGCTTGCAAAAGTGCATGACAGAGAAACTTGGAGCTCTTTGAAGAGGATCTATTTGGGATGAGCTTGCGCTTTCCTAAACCAGTACAAGGTAGCCAGGATACGCAACGGGGGAAAGCTGCCTAGGTAAGTCAACTGACAAGATGCGACACTTTATGTTTTCAAAAACAGACTGGAGTATGATTTCCCTTGTGAAGACAACTCTCCTTCTCTCTCAAACAAAACTAAAATGTGTCCTTCAGAGTCATGTATAAAGACCTAACTTTTCAATTATAAGTTGCCCCACACAGTTATAGCTTGGTTAGGTGTCCTAATTAAAATATTTTAGTAAAGCACTTGAGACAAAAATAAAGTAATTGCTGCAAGGCACTGTTAATTCCTTGTATTGTAACTCCTAAGTGTTAAGCTTCTTTCAACTCTGTGAATTTTATTTTGCATTTATATATTTAAAACATGCCAGGAAGACTGACTGATCAGCCCACATGGAAATCTCCTGCCAAGATTGGGTGGGGAGTCCAATTTGGGACGCCTGTACTCAATGTCAAGTGTCATTTTATCACCTACACATTGAGCTTTGGCATTTTAATTAGTATTCATTAGGTTTAATTGTGTTAAGTGTGTGGTAGTCAGCCAAGCCACAGCTACAGTCCTGTCGTAAAAATCTTAACCTTAATGAGACTGAATTTCCATTCTTTCATTGTGTCAGGCTTCTAAAGAGACTAAAATGGAGTACGTCTGGATCTCCAGAATACAGCGCATTTCAGCCTGTTGGACTGACTTTCACATAGTTTAGTTAATCCTCGGAGTGCTTCAAAAGAAGTATTATCTCACAGCAAAGAAAGAAAGTGTGCAGCTCATCACAACTGTGTTATTATGAAGTGACAAGTTGCTCTTGAAAACAGTGGGTTGTATCCTGCTGAGCTAAATGAAGCCTTTCTTCCAGCACAAGGTAACACTGGAGGAAGGTCCTGCACTTACTCAAGTGAAATGACAGGGTACAACTCATGAACTTGCCTTACATCAAGTGAAGCCTTTGTCCAAGTAGCAGTGTCATCTACTGTAACTGGCAGTGGCACCCCAAGGTCTCAGACAGGGCAAAGCCTTTCTCCAGTACTGGCTAACCAAGATTCTTTGACCAGAAATGCCAAGGGTTGACTTGGGACTTTCCACATGCAAAGCATATGATCTTTCACTTAATATGGGGAAGGAGAAGGGGGGCTTCTGCGACAACTTCCTCCTGGACTTATAGTATGTCCAGTCCCATGGTCTGGACTCTCTTATGGATTCTTTAAACCCCAACCAACCACAATTAGGTAAAACGGGGTGTCAAGGTAGTGAGGCGCTCTCATGAGTTGGCAGGGTCTTAAAGCACATACAGACCAATTTTTAGGGTTTAAAATCCAAGTTCTAATTACAAATAAGGTTTAAAAAAATAACATAAGATCCAGCAACACACTCCAAAGAGCACAAAAGAAAACAAATAACTCTACCTTAAGCTAGCTGACTTCACGGCACAGCTCTCAGGTGGCATGAAACTAAGTCCAGACCGAGGAAAGTGGTGTCACGCCGAAGACCTGCAAGGTTGATGATCACGCAGGAATTGCTAGAACAGCTGCTGCCGCCGCCGCCGCCGCCTCCTCTTCCTCCTCCTCCCCCCCCCAGCTGAAGTGCCAAGATATGCCCTTTAAAAAAAAAAAAAAAAAAGCACATCAGCTACACTCTTTTCAATCAAGGGGAGTTCCACTTGTTAATTGGTATCTCTGCCTGACCTTGAGATCAGCATACCAGGCAGCAGCAAAAGGCCAGCTGCGCTGGGGAAAGGCTGACCCTTGTTACATAAGTTAACCCCTTGTGGGGACTTTTGCTTCACATGGGGACATCAGCTTTGATTAAAGGGTTGGTAGTGTGTAAGCTATGTGCTCCCAAGGAAGGAGGGGTCAGGTTGCCAGATCCAGATTGGGAAACTCCTGGAGATCGATGGAGCCTAGGGAGGACAGAGACCTCAATGAGGTACAATGCCACAGAGTCCACCCTCCAAAGTATCTATTTTCTCTAGGGGATCAGATCTCTATAGCCTGTGGATAAGCTATAATTCCAGGGGATCCCCAGGTCCCTGGAGGCTGGCATCCCTACTTTTTCATAGCTATTTGCCTAGACAGAAAAGACACAGATGAAGATGGACAACAAACATTTATTTAACAAAAATAAAGTATTTAATAGGGTAAATGTTTTGGGTGGATTGCTTAAAGTGAAATTGGGTCTCAACACACACACATACACACCCCCGAGGTTACAAATTTCATCCCAATGAGACCAATTTCTCACAAGGAGTTGCGGCGCCATCACTCCTCCCTTTCCCCCAGTTCCATTGGTCAATTTCCCACTAATTGCCCCGCGGTTGCATTTTGATCCGTAGCTTTGCGCGATTTCCCCCGCGGCTTCTCAATCCTGTTTTGTGATAATCTAGAAGCCGCGGGGAAAATTGTGCAAAGCTGAGGATCAAAATGTGGCTGCACGGCGATTAGTGGGAAACTGACCAATGGAACCGGGGGGGAAAGGGAAGAGCGACTGCTTGTGAGAAATCAGTCTGAGAGTAACTACTTTGTAGCTGAGTCTCAAGTAACATAAAGAAACCATGAGGGGATATTTGGTTCTCCTTTCTTTAGACAGGTTACCTCAGTTTACAAGGTTTCATTGGAACCAATTTCAATAACAGACAGGATCCTGTCCAGATTCAAGGTTGCTCTTCTAACACAGAGAGCTCCTGTTCATAGAAGCTGTACATGCATGTTAGATTACAGATGTCTATTCAATGTGCAACTGCAATAAAGAAAGCAATTTGCTATGCTGAGGATTATTAGGAAGGGGACTGAAAACAAATCAGCCAGTATCATAATGCCTCTGTATAAATCTATGGTGCAGCCTCATTGAAATACTGTGTACAGTTCTGGTTACTGCACCCCAAAAAAGATATTATAGAATTGGAAAAGGTGCAGAAAAGAGCAACTAAAATGATTAAGGGGTGAAACACCTTCCCTATGAAGAAAGGTTAAAGAGGTTAGGGCTCTTAGCTTGGAGAAATGATGATTGAGGGGTGACATGACAGAGAGGTTTACAAAATTATTCATGGGATAGAGGAAGTAGAGAAAGAAGTACTTTTCTCTCTTTCTCACAATACAAGAACTTGTGGGCACTCAATGAAATTAATAAGCAGTAGGCTTAGAACAGATAAAGGGAATTCCAAAGAGGAATTAACACATGGAATTCACTGCCACAGGAAGTGGTGACAGCTACAACCACAAACAGCTTCAAGAGGGGATTAGAGAAACATATGGAGCAGAGGTCCATCAGTGGCTATTAGCCACAAGGTATAGATGGAACACTGTGTCAGTGGCAGTGATGCTCTGTATCCTTGGTGCTTGGGGGGCAACAGTGGGAGGGCTTCTGGAGTTCTGGACCTGCTGCTGGACCTCATGATGTCACCTGGTTTTGGCCACTGTGTGACACAGTGTTGGACTAGATGGGCCATTTGTCTGATCCAACATGGCTTCTCTTATGTTCTTATGTAGGTATGTTGGGCCCTTAACAGGATGCTTGTTTATCTTACCAAAACAAGCTCTCATCCCTAAATTGATCCCAAACCTTAACTAAAAGCCAAATAAAATCCTGACTAAACTAATACTATTATCCAGAACCACAAAATCCTGTCTGAGAGAAATGTTTCTCCATCTCTCTTAAACTGAGGCTGGCTCACACCCCTCCCCCATCCAATGGAGTTCCATGAGCTCTGATTGGCTGACAATCACTTTATGCATGAGGCCAAAATCACAAGGATTGATTCTGAGCCCTGGAAGAGAGGTGGGACTTTGGGAGATTATTGCCTCTTCATTGTTTTCAATAATTTCAGATACTGGGTTAGGATTGTCAAAGCCTGACTCTAACCTAACAAAACCATAAATTGGGGAGGGGGAATCCCTAAGGTGATTTTTAAAAAAGCTGTCCTGTAATGCATTTTCATTAAATGCTCAGTCATGCAGAAGAACAGGCATTTGTCACCTCTTCAAGGTTCTATAATATTAAGGTATCAGACAATTATTCCTATTCGCTAAGCCTAGAAGTATTGGATGAATAGTAGAAAATCTTGTTCCAAGTAGATAGTGCAAAGCAAAGCTCTTCCTTGCTCCTGGGGCCTGAAAGATATTCTTCATCTTTTGCCTAAGACAACTGTTCAAAGTTAACTACCATAGTTAGTTTTCACTTATATACAACCCTTCTTCAAGAATCTCAGGGTGGTGTCTATACGGCCCTGTGAAACAGGGTGTGCAGAGACAGATATTTTGATCCAAGTCCACTCAGTGAGCTGTCTGACTGAGTGGTGATTTGACCCTGGTCTTACCAGTCCAAGACTAATAATTAAACCCAGTGGATCTCCCGTTTTTCTAAAAATATTAACAGTATTTTCAGAGGAATGTTTTAACCTTGACGAGCTCGTACCCACTCTGTTTTTTCTGTGTTAACTGACAGATCTGAACATGAGCCTCAACATTAGGCCTCTTATAAACATATCCAGATCACATTTTTATTTACACTCCATTACTTCATTAGTTATTGATTGAAGGCTTCCAGTATGTCATTTTCATGCATCTTGATGTCCACTGATTCTCCGTCTCTCCTTCTTCCGACCACATGCACCAGAAATAAAAGATCTGTTTTACCTTTTTGACAGATTGGTGGCTTCATAATTCAATACTTGATTTAATTCTTCCTGTTTTCTTTTATAATAGATCAAAATCTTTCTGTTTAATCAAGAATTCTGTCTGGATGCACTTATCACACTTCTGCTATCTCATGGTTACACAGGTTCCCAATTTTTTTATATTGAATATAATGCAGGAAGCTTTTCTCCAATCTTTCAAATATTTGAAAGGCAAATTGATGTGTAGGGTAACCCTACAATTTCTCAAAACAGGATTTTGACTCTTCACAGACTAAGTAATGAAGACTGGATGCAAAACAAGGAAGAGTAGTTGGAATCTTATTTCCCACTGAAAGCAAGGGAACTGAAAATGAACAGCATTTATTTACTCCATTTCCCCCATTAATTTCTCTTCCAAGAAGGGTGGGTGGTCTTTTGATTTGAAATGAATGATGAGAGGGAAAGAGAAAGAACATAAACAAGAACATTGTAGCACCTTAAAGACTAAAACATTGTTATTTCAGCGTAAGCTTCATGGACTAGACCCAATTTCATCAAAAGTATGAACAACACACTGGGTTGCCTCCTGCCAGGTTTTTTACTCTTATCTCATCTCATTTCCTTCCTTATTGTGGTACCCATATCACTTGACTTTTGTTCATGCAAATCCCACAGTTTGGTAATCAGATGGAATGCCCTGTTCCTTTTTGAGCAGTAGATGAACAGCAGGTTCAAACGGCCATGAAATTCAGGAGATTTAGGGTGTGGTGTAATTATACCAAGTTCAAAGGTAATTCAGAAGCTATGTAGGACAGCAGATGATGACACTGTTAACTGGGGTCTTCTTGAGACGTATAGCTTACTTACTTCTTAATTATTGTTTTCACACCCAGAGTCATAAACAACAAATCCTCGCCCCACAAAAGGAGAGCGTAAAAGTTACTATGAAAGTTATCATGTAACTTAACAACTGTCAGAAATTTCGCCACACAAAAAGAAGTTTATCTTCATCTCTGAATAACCAGGATGATTTCGCTTCTGAAGAGGCAAAGTCTTGATTAAATAACGGAGAGATTAATTCAGCTCTTAGATCTGAAAATTTGGGGTAGTAAAAAAAAATGATCCACAGAATTTATTCTGTTGTTGCCACACTTGCAGAATCTATCTCAAAGGTGTCAAACTCATTTGTTACGAGGGCCAGATCTGACATAAATGTCACTTTGTTGGGCCAGACCATGTGTGCCATAAAATTTAATGCTAAATGCTAAATTTTAATCCTAAAAGAAATCAACCCAGACTGTTCCCTGGAAGGCCAGATATTGAAGCTGAAGCTCAAATACTTTGGCCACCAAACAAGAAGGGAGCACTCACTGGAGAAGACCCTGATGCTGGGAAAGAAGAAGGGGACAACAAAGGATGATATGGTTAGACAGTGTTATTGATGCAACGAACATGAAATTGAGCAAACTCTGGAGCACAACAGAAGACAGGAGGGCCTGGCGTGATGCAGTCCATGGGGTCACAAAGAGTCAGACTTGACTGTGAGACTGAACAACAACTGGAGATATGAACTGTATAAAGGACAGTAGCTGGTAAGCTCCAAGTTGGTGTGTCCTCACTGCAAGGCCCCATGGGCTGGGAGGGGGGTGCAGACTGGCAGACTGGAGAGGCAGCAGTGCAGTGCTGGACAGATGCTCCCACAATGCTTGACTGTTGCAAATGAGGTTGTTCTACCATGCTAAAGCCACAATGGAGTGGCTCCTCCCACTTCCCCCCAGCACTCCATCCCATACATGCCACATAAGAGCCCTGGATGGGCTGGGTCCAGTCCCCGGGCCTTATGTTTTACATGCATGTTCTATCTGAATATGGAATTCCATTGAATCTTCCTAACACCACTGCTGAAGGTAGGGCATTCAGACATGCAAGCATGAATTTCCTTCTATACTTTGGAAGAGGTCACTCAGATAGATAGTTTGGCATTTGGCATCACTTCACGGGTAATGCCAAAACATGATATGATCCAGTTATCTGTACCAATCACTTGTGTGATGGTCCATCTTGACTAGTCCAAGGAGGCTTGATTCTGGGTTTGATTTTAGGATCCTAATTTTCAGATTGAATGCTTTGCCCCAGGCCTTTGCTTCTGGTTTCTCTTCAGAGACCTAGAACTGGGATCCGAGAAACAGGAGGTACACAGAACTCAATTAACTGCCTTCCTTTACAGCTTTGGGGCAAAATTTCATTTTTAAAAAGTAAGTTATACAGAGAATCACAGATAAATCATTTGGAGATAATTTAGCTCAGTAGATATACATTGCAAGTTGACCCCCACAAAGCCTTTGATTGCTGGATATGTAATGGTCACTGGGAAAGTTTAAATACAGGCTTTTGGAGCATTGAACTACCAGCAGTTGGATAAAGATATGTTTTATGAGAAACCAGAATTTCTCCAGGAGAAATATAATGGGTCATAACAGCCCTCTGAGAGCTTTATTATTCAGTACCAAGATAGTTATACAGTCAGTTTCACTTTGAAAAAAAATACTCTGGAACAAAATTTGCAGGCATTCGAAGAAGTTAAAGAAGATTACATAAAACCACATGATCCAAAGCTCTTAAAAGTAGGCCTCCAATTATTGTCTTTAGAAGTTCCCAAGTCTGACTCAGCATTTCTTTCAGTAACTCCAAACTATCATTTCCCCCCAGTTATTTGGCAACTTGGCTGTTTCAACCAATTTCTTCCTATTGATCAGAATTAGATCTAATGCAAGCATTTGTTTGCAGTTTGTGTATTTTGGTCCTACTTTTTTGTTACATCTCACTTCCCCACCAAAAAAAGAATGAAGCAAGACAAAGAGTTTTCTTCTCTCCCTTTATCCCTCTTTTAGGAAAGTGCAGATATTTCTGATCCAAAAATATACCAGAAAAATACGTTCTCCTACACTTCTTGCAGCCATATCTCTTGCTCGATGAGGTCTAAATGGCAAGTACCACCAACAGATTTGCCATTCTGCACTGCTCTTATTGGAACATGAACCCTTTAAAAAGGGAAGCAATCCCCACACACCCCTAAAATGGAGGGCTTCACTTCATCATTAATAAAACACTTTGTTTTACTACTTGTGAAATGATTAGATCTTTTGCTTCACACACAGTGGTACTGGCAAGAAAAAATGTAATTTTTGTATTCTAGTATGATGGGTTTGCCCTGTGTGCCATTTATTGGGTTATTAACTTCAAGGCAGGGGTGTGGGAAAACATCTGCTCTTACAGTCCAGCAAATTTCACCAACATATAAGCCATTAACTCCTTACCTGTCCCCTGGCAGACTGATTTGATAATGTGGCTGCAAGGTGGAGCAATGAAGCCTACCAGCCCAGTCCCAAGGAACATTTTTGGGTTCATCTGAAGTTCCTAATTGTGTTGCCTGTAAGAGGAAGTCCCATCTGCTGAAGGATGCTCTGTTTGGCAAGTGAATACAACAGTACTTTTGTGTACTCCGTTTCTAAGAGAATATCTTAACATCAGGGGTCCTTTCGTACAAAAAGAGGTGCAGGACCTCATTAGCATAACTCATTAGCATAACTCATTAGCATATGCCACGTCCCCTGACATCATCAGAAGTGTGTCAGAAAGGGAATGTCAGGCCGAGGACAGATTGGCAATCTGGCCCGCTCTGCCTCCACTTCTAAAGCGGAGGCAGAGAGGGCGGCTAGATTGCCGCAGCTGTCCCCCTTCGGTGGCCCGCACTTACCCGCAAGCGGGCTGCTCTCCACGCGCTGCAGCCGGAGACCTCTTCGAACTGGTCTCCGGCTGTCTGGGCGCGCGTTGCTGCCGCTTCCTGCCGGTCTGGACGCCTCTATGGCGCACAGGAAGTGGTGGCGGAAGTGTGGACGTGCTGCGCACAGGCGCGCGTCGCCAGACCAGCCAGCAGCCGCGCACAGCAGCAGAGGAGGCTCCAGAGGACGGCCGGCGGTGTGGACGCGCCACTCCGCCTCCTCTCCGGTAAGGTCCTGCAGCACTGTTACCAGTGCGAACGGGACGCCCCGCACCCATTTCCCCATGCAGCTTCTGCCCCTGCAGCTGTCCCGGGGCGAAATGCTGGTCTGTCCTCAGCCTCAGTTTCAGCCCCATTGTATCCTATGGGCCATTGAAATCAATGGCAAAAACTCATAGGGTATATGAGGGGCTGGAGGAAAGGGGGTTTGAGGGAGAAGCTCCAAACTTGCAGCGTAGCTGCTGGGGCCTCTCCTCGAAATACCCACTAATTTTCAAGAAGATAGGATCATAGGGTCCAATTCTGTGGGCCCCCAAACAGATTGTCCCATCCCCTCCATTGTTCTCTATGGAGAGAAAAAAATGTTAACTTTTTTCCTACCATAGAGAACAATGGAGGGAATGGGGGCAACCTGTTTGGGGGCCTGTAGAATTGGACCCCTTGGTCCAATCTTCTTGAAACTTGGTGGGCATTTTGAGGAGAAGCCCCAGCAGCTACTCTGCAAGCTTGGAGCCTCCCCTCCAGTAGCTTTTAAAATTGCCAGCAATTCGGTGGCGAGCTGAGTCAGATTAGAGAATCTGATTCAGCCCGTGGCTGCCCTACTGGCCAGTCCTGAGCTCCACCTCGCTCCGGCCCCAACGGACCCCTGCTTAACATACAGCTTATTACATTCTGATGTCAAATACAGGGTTGGATCCAATAACCTCTCAGTGAAAGGAGATTACAGCTGTGGATCTTTTGTCTTTCTTCAGAAGTCCCTTTGACCCCCAGGAAAGTTAATCCCCGGCATCACAGGATCCACAAGGATTTGGTGGGTGGCAGTGAGGAGGGGGAACAGCTACATCACCCTTTCTGTCAGTGAAATTTGATTGACAGAAGGAGGAGAAGGAAGCCATTTCACCCATCCCCCTGCTCACCACAGCCCACTGACCCATGTAGCTATTACTCCACATGGGTACCATGACCCCAGGGATTAGTTTTCCCGGTACCAGAAGGGACTGGTGAAGGAAGGGGAAAGTGGGAGAGATCCACTGTGCTTGCATGAATGGATCACTGGATCTAATACTTTGATTTTTAAAAAGACTACATGAATATCTGTTTTTCCAACCGAGTAAAAAATAAATCAACACATTGTGCAGTGAGAAGGCTGAGGAGGGGTCCAAATAGACATTCACTATTCTGGTGGGTGGAATCAAGGCCAATGGCAGGGAGATGTGCACATATTGAATATTTGCTTGTCATGCAGAGCATGTGTCAGGGGAAAAAATGTGGCCACTACTGTTTGGAGTGTGCAAAGCCTATCACTATATTCAGCTCTGTGTATCCAGCCATGCTGAAAAATGCCCATCTGGTCAGATTAAACCTGCCACTACTATTATCTTTATGATAGAAG
This sequence comes from Lepidodactylus listeri, assembly GCA_029233225.1. NCBI lineage: Eukaryota > Metazoa > Chordata > Lepidosauria > Squamata > Gekkonidae > Lepidodactylus > Lepidodactylus listeri. Next base: position 54,197,768 of record JARCFY010000012.1, read on the forward strand.
GTTAAATCTGGTAGCTGCCACACAGAAATAAGATGATTCAAATGCATACCTGTGATAGCTGGGCCATATTGTACCTACAAAGTATCAGCAGGACCGCATTCCACGAGCAGCGCACAGCAGTGTTAGCAGTTAAAGCGCAGGTTCTGCTGCTACACCAATGTGGTAGTAATTGCTAGGGTAATGTGAGGGGTGGGAATGCTGTAACTATATATGAGCCTATAGCAGCAGTATGAGTCACTAATGTCTGAAGCAATACATTTCAAATTAAACTTTTAGCAGAATTCAGCAAAAACCCTGTCACAGCCAAAAAGATGATCAGGGCAAGCTTATGCGCTTAAAAAAAGAACACATTCTGTTTCCTGGATAAGTTTTACAGATTTCAAACTATCCTTGCTAAGCATTTATACCAAATACAATCCTGCCACTCAGAATCTTCTACGTTAACAACATAAGAAGAGTCCTGCTGGATCAGACCAATAGTCCATCTAGTCCAGCATCCTGTGTCACAAAGTGGCCAACCAGTTCCTCTGGGGGGCCAACAACAGGGCTTAGAAGCCAAGGCCTTGCCCTGATATTGACTTCTTACTCTGGGATTCAGACGATTAATGCTTCTGAATGTGGTTCTCCTCAGTCACCATGGTGAGGAGGCATTGATAGACTTCTCCTCCATAAAGCTATCTAATCCCCCTTTAAAGTTATTTATTCCTGTGGCCTTCACTACATACTCTGGCAGTGAATTCCACATTTTAATAATTATTTAATCAGTATTTCATTTTGTCTGTCTGAAACCTACCAGCCAGCAGCTTCATTGGATGCCTTCGATTTCTAGTATTTGGAGTGATAGAGAAAAAGAGACAGGAAAGAGGGGCCTGTATACTTTTCCTGTCGGTCCAGTGCTAGCAAGGCCCAGGAGATGTGGAGGGTGGAGTCAGCATCATACTGACACAGCAATATCACTTCTGGCACAAACCCAGAAGTCAGGGTGACACTCTAAGATGGTTCTCTATGGTTTGTGCTGAAAGTGACATTGCAGTTTCCATGCAACACCAATTTTTGCTGATTCCCCCCTTCCCATTTTGGTCTTGCCGCTCCACTGAGCGGCAATTTAGTCCTTAGAATGTTCTATGGTAAAAATCACATTCTGAACTGAGGGGCTTCAGTTGCCGGATGAAAGAGAAGCTGTCCCTCCTAATGTCTGCGTCCCTTTCCCAATTTAGGGTTGCCAACCCTGTGTTGGGAATTCCCTGAAGATTTGGGGATAGAGACTTGGGAGGCAGGGATTGGAGAAGGGAGGGACCTCAGCATGTAGAGTTGCCAGGTGCCCACCAGGGTCAGGGGATCCACTGCGCTGGGTCCCCCCAATGTTCCCTCTAAGATGAGTTAGTGTAAGCTAGCTCACAGTTTTTTAGCCTCTGGCTCACACATTTTTGCCTTAGCTCAGGAAGGATGGCTCCAGAGCAAACTAATGTATGCATTAGCCAAATAGCTCACTCACAACTTTAATGGCAGTAGCTTGCAAAGTAGAGCTCTGACTCCACAGCTCAGAGGGAGCATTGGTCCCCTCCCCTCGAAGTTGATTCAGCTGGTCGGCAGGGGAATGATCGGCAGCAAAAGAAGGCCTTTTTTGAAGGTATGTCATACTTAATATTAATCTATAGCCAATGTTTTTGATTTCTTTTATAGCAGCTCTGTTCTTAATGATTGATAACTGACTATAATGATTTCACAATGGTGAATACCTAGTTCAAACCCTCACAGCAAATAGTACAGGCATCAGTTAGATACCTAAAGATGGCACTAAACCACAGTGTGGCCTAAACTGAGTCTGGCCTAATGTGAAACAAATCATACTACTTCCTTTTTTCAAACAGTGCGCTAACTTGTATTAATTTGGTCACAACCTGAAAGAACACCACAGAGATCTTCTTTATCTACCAACCATTTGCCTCAGAAAGTTTCCATGTTTGGGAGGGGTTCTTGATGGAACTTTCTAAGTGTACACAGTTTCAGTTCATTCCCTACCCTATTCTTAAGAGTCTTAAAAGAGCCAGTTTGGTGGAAGAGTTACCATACACATATAGAGATTCTGTACAGATGTAACATTCCCTGTCTTCTTAATCAAAGGTGATCAGGAAGAGTATTGTATAAGGCTTGACACTGTCATTTCCTTCCCTTCCAAAATGATGTTAATCATGGCTTTAGATCAATTTTTTTAAAGCTACGCTTTAAATAGCCCTGACCTGGATAGCTCAGGCTAGCCCAGTCTCATCAGATCTCAGAAGCTAAACAGGGCTGCTCCTGGTTAGTATTTGCATAGGATACCACCAAGCAATGCCAGAGTTGCTACACAGAGCCAGGTAATGGCAAACCAATTCTGAATGTCTCATGCCTTGAAAACCCTACAGGGTTGCCATATGTCAGCTGCAACTTGACAACAACAAAAATTGAAGACAGATTGTAATTACTGGTTAAAACTAATTTTTAGGTAACCTTGGTGCAGATGTAATAGTAACCACTGTTAATGGTGCAAAGGAAGAGAACAGCATATGTAGATCCACATATATTTATTCACATTCCATGACTCATGTGTTCTCTCACAGAGGCAGACTTCATATGGAAGGAGATTCATGTGTATTTAGTGACATTCCATTTACTCATGAACAAGGAAACCCTGACTTGGATAGCCCAAGATAGCCCAATGTCATCAGATTTAGCAAAGCTAAGCAGGGTTGACCTTGGTTAGTATTTGGATGGGAGACCACCAAGAAATACCAGCATTGCCACACAGAGGCAGGCAATGGCAAACCACCTCTTGATTTGGAAATTCCACCAGGGGTTGCCATAAGTCAGCTGTGACTTAAGAGCAAAAAATAAAAAGGTATGGAATAGGGAGGAAGCTTCTTGTCTTTTTTTGTGACGAAAACGACGTGAGAAGATAAACCCTTCTATTTCTTACCTTGTTGTGTTCATTCTTCCAGCTCAACTGACTTCAACCAAGCCAGAAGAAAATTATTTCAACCAACAAAGCAGAGTATGCAAAAGAGGAAGTGGACATGGTTCAGCTCCATTCCCCTACGTGCTTCATTTGGGGGGGGGATCAATAATTCCAGCCCCTCACTCCCTGCTCTAGCTTTCCATATTAATGGGCAACCATGTGAATAAATACATGTAGACCCTACTGCTGTATCAAGTTTGGCCTTAGCTTGACCAATGAGGATTATGTATGCACTGACGCAAGTATCCTACTGGAATCAGTAACTGTCCTTGGATTACTAAGAAGCATATCTATAAAATCAATATGTCACTGTTTTTTTTAAAAATTGCAGCAAGACTGATTATCAAGCTCCAACTGTTGATTTTTGAACAGCAGACATGTACAAACAAAACAGTACACAAACCTGCAGAGATTAATCCTTATGCGGGGAGGGGGGGAAGCTAGGGATAAAGCCCACATATGAAGATGTGTTTTGAAATGCTTCTGGAAAATATTTATACTACTTTTCTGTGAACCTTGCCACATGCTCGGCTAATTAACTTCTATTTACGCATTCTAGTTTTACAACTGTTGTTACCTGGTATGAATCAAACATTCTGGTATCTATGACTATGAAGGCACCAATTCAACCTGTGGCACTGTTCTGCACAGTACAGGAATATTCATTGTCATTCAACAGATTTGCTACTTGGATGATAATATTCCTCTGTTGGAACCGATGGAAGCTTTCTAAGTTGTCAGCAAAACGAAACCACAGTATAAATAATTTATCATAAATAAGATGAGAGATGGTGACTCAGTAATTTAAATACAGTTATCTCCTGTAATACTGAAACTTAATATTAGTATTCACTATTCCTGTTGGATAACTTTTTGATTAAGGATCAAAACACATAAGGCCCTCCATGGCTGGATCTTTACAGCCCTTTTAAAAAGTCAATTTCAGGCATGTGCCGCACTGATTTGGACTGAGGTTCTGCTGGGAAGAAAGAGGGGTTTAATTCTTTCAGGCTTGCATGGCTTCACCTGTGGGAAACAACCTCTTCCTCAAGCTGTTATGAACCATGGAAGAAAAAAAGAGTGCAAAACATGAGTGCCAGTCTATGTTACTTTCTACAGCTAATTGGAATTTGTACAAAGAAGTGGTTTTGATTGGGAAAGCTTGTGCAAACATAAAAATCAAACCATTGCTCCCACCCTCACGCAGCTAAGACCTAAACTGGGCCACACAGTCCTGAAATTTTCCTCTTTTTCCCATGCTCTTTATCTTGCCTAATTTGATCCTAATAATTTATTCTTCTAAGTTTCTACCTTGGAACATTTAATTGTTGCTTATTACTTAAGGACCCCCCACCAGTACACCAAATGCCTTAAGAATGCGTTTGAATATAACTCCAGTTCTGCCAGCATAGTTCCTTTTTAAATGTTAGTTTAACATAGCATAAAGAAGCTAAATAACAGCCCTTCATGTTGCTATGAAAAGACTGGGTGACTGCATCAATCATATCATGGACAGCATCACAGACACAGAGAGGCACTGATGCAATAGCTCATGTGCAGTGCAATCACAGTAGGTTTACCACGTTGCCCATCACAACCACCTCCTGTCCATGCCTGGCTCTTCTCCACTGTCTCAGCAGGAGAAAACAAGGGGAGGAGAATGGTCACAGAAATGGTGACATTACTTCCAGTTGCTGCATCTACAATGCTCTAGGAATTTCCCAAGCCTCTATGACCTTTACCATGATGCTTCCCCTCCCCATGCCTTCACCCAAAAGTTCTTGGGATTGCAGTGGCAAGCCTGGGGACCCTAAACCATAGCTGCACTACGTAGATCCTATTAAAAAGCTGACCTATGTTGCTGTTTGGTGGGAAAGGGAAGCGCTGTAATTCCCAGCTCTTGAACTAAAAACAAATGCTAGTTCCATGACCTGTATGCTGAGCCTTCCCCGTCTGAGAGAACAGAGCCCTACAGTTTGGGATAGGTCTATTAGCAGTGTCCAGCATAAAAGCTGCCTATTCACATTATGTACACTGTCAAATTCACTGGTGCCCTTGAGTTTAGTATTACAGAAAGAGGGAGAAAAGGTTCTACTTTCTTCACATCAAGCATTAATTTTATGTCTACTTGCAGTCTTTTGTCTAAATTGAAAAGCCCTGAAGTTTTTTAGGCTTATTTATAGAGAAGATGCTGCAAGCCCTTGATCGTTGACCATCCTTTTCTACGCCTTTCCTGGCTCTACAACATCCTTTTACAACCAGAATACTGTGCACAATTCCAAATGCAGCTTCACCAGAGATCCACACCAATACATTACAATTACTGGCTGTTTGATTTTCACCCCTTTCTCAATGTTCCCTAGAACAGCATTGGGCTTTGTTTCTGCCCTAAGCTCTGTGTTGTTTAACCAGTTATTAAGCCACAAGAAGACCTGTCCCCTCATTCCAGAGATGTTAAATTTGCTGAGAGACATTCTTATAAATTTTATGGAAGTCCAAGTAAAGCAAGTCAACTAAATCACAGGTGCATTAATACATTCTGCTTCCGGTCATTTCCCATTACTAATTCATGAGAGATTACATGGTTGTGACTGGAGCCACTTCTCCATATACATCTATTGTCAGAAGTTAATTGACTGGCCACAGTAGAGCGAGAGAGAGCCCGCTCTGTAGGTGCACCCCAGTGTGGAAATCATGCCCAGTGGATGTACACCTGGTGCTCTCCTTAGCTCTTTTTTGGTATCAGAAAAAAATTCTACCATTGTCTCATACTTGAGGCCTAGTGTTGTCTGTGATTATTGTGTCAGACTAGGATCTTGGAGACTCAGGTTCAAATCCAGCAAACCATGAAAGCTTGCTGGGTGACCTTGCGCCAGTGACACACTTTCAGCCTAACCTACATCGCAGGGTTGTTGTGAGGATAAAATGGAGGAAAGGAGATTCCCCCACTGGAGAGAAATAAATAAAAACTTTCTTTCTTAATTTCCTTATGATGCAGTAATTTATATAGTATTTTAACTGCCCTGAACTGTTTTCTAATCTGCAGATTCATAGGGAAATATTGTATTTACCTCTGCTATGTGTGCGTTGATGATATATTATTGTATTTGTTTGTATTGTTACAATATGTCTTGTAAATCACATTGACAATTATTTATGTAGATCAGGCAATACTTTTTAATATACAGAAATGTATAAATAAATACTTCTTGATGCCTTTGGCCCTTTGCTACATCAGCAGTTTTAATTTACTCCAGAAACTTTTTCTGTCAGATCTGAGATTATGGAGATAGTTTGTACTCTACTGACAAAACCCGACTGACTTTTAACTTTTCTGGATTGTACATTATGTATGTATGTCAATTAACAGAAACATATTGACTGGCTACAGGTGCAAAAGGAAATATAACTATGTCACTGAAACACTCAAATGCCTGCAATATGATGTGATAAAAGTGGTAACTGAAAGAAATCACATTTCTGTTCTCCAAGATGCCCTATGCAAATTGACCAGTAAGTACCCATCACACATCCAGATAAGGTAAAAGGAAAATCAAAAGGGAGCTTAACTAATAAGTTTCCTGCTATCTGGAAGTAACAGCTGGAGAAATATAATGCTCTAAGCTTTTAATATCACTAAGATGATGTGATCTTATCTGATGGTCCTGTCAAACTCAATTTCTAGTACATTGAACTTTTAAAAACTCTTGATATAATGGTTTTGATGTTGGTTCACAGGAATCTTTAACTTTGGGAGGTAAGAAGTATTTAACTTCAGTACTTCATGGCTGAAATAGAGAAGGGGCATATGGTCATAGTCAAAACTGCAGCTTTCAGTTTGTTGGTGCTTTGTTTTATGGAGTTGAAATCACAGCCTATTTTTCACCAATGTGATCTACTAAAATGTGTGGGTTAACTGTTATTTTGATATGTCCTTCTAGTGTCAGGGTCCAAATGGGAGACTCCTTAGCACCTTGAGGAAACAGGGATATAAACATCATAAATAAATTAGATGGTTGTTTCTGAATAGTCTGAACACATTGCAGAGATCAAACATGGATAACTTGGCAAATCACACCTGTTCAGGAAGTGACATAGCTGATGGGTCCATGTGACATTTATTTATTTAGGGAATTTATATGACCCCTCTCCAAAGTCCTGCTTATGCTGGCTAAAATAAATACACGCCACATAGCAGACTTGAATGTCTATCTGCTATGACTGATCATATTGTTCCCCAAGCAGCAAGTATGATCTTCAGGAGCAGTTCAGCCCCACTTCAAACATGTTTAATTCTAATTCTCCAGTTGGCAGCATTTTATTGGTCCTTATCCACTTCAATAAAATTGTCAGACACTTGTTCAGAATTTCTGCCATCTTGGTTGTCTGTGCTGAAAAGCGACATGGAACTGGGTGTCATTACAGCGTCATCGCTCTCAGTGCCATTACACAAAATCCCCAGATGACCTTATCAAATATTAGATGTTAATCAGGACAGGGGACAGAATAGATATGGAAGGACTTCAATGAGGACTGAGGAGATCCAAGTTCAAATACCCATTCCATCAAGATGGTCACTGGACAACCTGGGCCAGTCACTCTCTTTTATTCTAACTCCCTCACAGAATTGTTGTGAAAAATATAGTCCTTAGAATAAGGCAAAATAAATATATATATATATATATAATAGATGGAACTTTACAAGACAATCTGTGAGACTGACCAGCCCCACCCTCTGCAAGTGGCTGTCCAGTTGAATTTATTTATCCAGGGGGGGATCAATATGATTTACAGCATTCTCCCCCACTCCAGTTTATCCTCACTAAAAGCCGGTAAGGAAGTTAGGCTGAGAGTGTATGAATGGCCCAAGGTCAACCAGTGAACTCCCATGGCAGAATGGGAATTTGAATCTGGGAACCTAGTCCAACACTCTTACCACTGCACCATGAGTAGAACTGCAGGTGCCACAAGTATCCTTCCCAGTCAACTGATCTATAAGGATGTGGTCACCAGTGGTACTAAAAATGACTGAGAAGTCAAGCTAACTTTGTTTATAACACTGCAGATATACAGGTTACACCTTCTTCGGACTCAAACTCTAAAACCTCCATTGTCTTCACAAATGAAAAATCAAACTCAGACGAATCATATACCATCTTTTAGGTGGTAAGAGTATCCTCCCAGCCCCAGATAATTCTCTTTCTGTCATTGAAGCATGCTGAACAGATCACTCCAGCCAATTAATGGAGGTAAGACTTTAGTATGCTAGCTGCTCACTCTTACTTTGTAAAACTTTCACATTCTTTGACAGCATAAAGATGAGCAGGCTCCCCTGTGTGTCACACACAAAGCACACTAATATGTAGTGGAAGTATAATTTTCTTTCTTTATTGATCTGATTGTGCATATTTTGCAGAGGTCTAATCTCCTGTTTGATAAATATTCATAGGGTTAAAATTGCATCGAATCATCCAGAGGTAGTTCTTTACAGACAGGTACTGATCTTATGTTTGTGGAGGTTGTGTTGAAAGAAATCTGCAGTCAAATATGAGCAGGACCCTGTCAATTATCTTGTAATTTACTGCCCTGTAGCTAGACTTAATTTGGGTCTGCTTACTTACCTGATCTTTCATAAGTGACAAGATGTCTCTTCCCATCAGTCTAACAAACCTGTATATGTTGTGTTTTTTATATATGCTGTGTGTGTATCACTAACAGTGCAATCCTACAGTTATTGCATTCTAAATTCATTGAATAATTGCACAGGAGTAATTGCATAGGATTGCACTGTGAATATCTGAAGACACAGATTTGTGACCCAAGGAAAAATCACAAATACCACCCCACCCCACCCAAAAAAAGGAAGGGAACTAGGGATTCAGAAATCAGTTTGGTCACTGGATACAAACTACTGTTGTGAAATATGACTTAGTCCCTTTAGTTTAAACATCAAATCCTTATTTTGGCAGGTTGGGATTAGTAAATGAGACATGCAAAGCTTTTGTCTATTTCACCTGGATTCTTTTCAACTAATTTAAAAGTAAGAGTCAATCCTGTATGCAAATTCAAAAAGCTCTAACAAGCTGCTATAGTTTATGCCTTGAACACATATGAAGCTGCCTTATACTGAATCAGACCCTCGGTCCATCGAAGTCACTATTGTCTACTGAGACTAGAAGCGGCTCTCCGGGGTCTCAGGTGGAGGTCCTATACATAACCTATTGCCAGATCCTTTCAAACGAAGATGCCGGGAATTGAATCTGGAACCTTCAGCATGCCAAGCAGATGCTCTACCACTGATCCACAGACTTTCCCCTTGTAAATGCTGAAATTGAGAGAGTGAGGATTTATGGTAGCTGCCATCATTTTGCTTTCCGTTATAATCTAGATCAAAGAATAAGAAAATGGTGATCTTCACAAAAGCTGGAAACTTTCCTAACCACATACAAAAGTAGACACCAGAATACAGGAATGTATATCCATTTCTACAGATACACACTAATATTGTTCACTTCCAGGTGGGGCTTGGAGATCTTTCAGTATTGCATCTGGTTTTTGGAGAAAAATGCTGTTTTGAAATGGTCTCTATGGCACTATACCCCGCTGAAGTTCCATTCCTCCTCAACCCTCCTCTCCAGGCTCCACCCCTAAATATTCAGGAATTTCCCAACCCAGAGTTGGCAACCCTATTAAAACATCACACAAATTATGGATTTGCTGTAAGACTTTTAACATTAGCATATTTAGCAGGGAAATTTAAATGCAAGAAAAATGCAAGAGAGTTCAAAGAACTTGAAAGACCTCAGACAGACAGACTGTTGGCAACCTTCAGAAAGCTACTGTGTTTCAGCTTGAATTTTCTGTCTTTAAATTCAGACTATAAATGAGATAGTAGCACCTGAGTATGTCTTCCAACCCTAAAGATGGTCAGCATTGTCATGTTTAAGAGGACATAGCCAATTGGAGAAGGAAAGCAAAAGGATAAGTGGGGAATCGCTTCCTAAACTGGATATTCACATCAGATTCACACTTGTTGGGTCAGGAAGGGTTTTCTATACCCAACAGTTTTTTTATTTATTGACAAAATATGTATGCCTCTTTTCTAACCAATCCATGCTACCAAGACAGCTAACAGTTAAACATTAAAAAAGCATAACATCAAAGCAATTAAAATTAAAACTAAAATAGATACTAAAAGTACATAAAACAGTAAGTAAAGCATAGGACAGGAAGGAGGGATCCTTGAGTGAACACAGACAAAATAAAAAAGGTCTTCACCCAATGACAGAAGACAGTGATAGAAGAAGATAGACAAATATCCCTGGGGAGAGTGTTCCATAGTTTTGGTGACAAGGCCAAAACAATCCTCTCTCAGATTGTCACCTGCCTAATCTCAGAAGTCTGGGCACCCAATGCTTTGGAAGAAGACCTTTGCAGCTGGATAGGCTTGTATGGGAATAGGTGGGTCCTTCAGGAATGTTGGCTCAAAGCCATATAGGTCAACACTAGCACACTGAATTATGCTCAGGAACAAACTGGAAGCTACTTTAGATGGGCCTTGTCTGGAGTGATGACCTACTCTGACCCACTTCAATCAACATCTGGCTGTAATATTCTGTACCAAGTAAAGTTTCCAAGCACTTTGCAAGGGCAGACGCAAGTGGAATGCATTGGAGTAATCTAAATGTTATCAGGGCATGCACCAGAGTTAGGGTTGCCAGCCCACATGTCCCAGTGGGGGTTTCCCTGCTTTTGGTCTGCCATCAGCCAGCTGGCTGGTGGGGGAAACCCCACCCCCAAACAAGGATGTCATCATGTGACATCCCCAGCATGATGATGTCACCTGAAAGTGATGTCATCATGTTGGTGACATTGCACAGCAATGCTCTGGTTTTTGGGAAAACTCTTATCGTTTTGAAGCCAAAAAGAGAATTTTTGCCCCAAAACCAGAGTGTCGCTGCACAACACCCTGCCCACCCCGGAACACACATACACCCAAATCCCCCTGCCATGATGTCAAGGGGACCTGGCAATCCTAACCAGAGTGGTGAGATCTTTTCTGTCAAGGAAAGGCCAAAGCTATCTAACTAGTCAAAGCTGCTAAAAGACACACCAAGCCACAGCTGCCATCTGCTTATCCAGCAGTAGGTTGAAGCAAGCAGAACAAGGACAATTTCCACAAGCTATAAAGTTCTTATCCAAAAATCAGTTTACTGGAGAGTATCAATTTTTCAAAAACCATTCATAATGACACCATCCAGAGCCTAGGTCTGTCTTTCCTTATTTAACAGGTTTCTCAGACAACTAGAAGGGCATGATTCTCTCATAGCCCTCCAAGGCTCTTTGAGCATGGACAAAGAAGAGCTATGTGAAATGATGTGACACTCATAAATGTAGATGCTCTACTTCCATGCTTAATTATAGTGTTACTGCCCTCTACAGCAACTTAGAAGGCAAAGTAAGCTGACAGAAGGTCATGCTCAGATAAATATGAGTATATGCTGTGGGTGCCTTGACCTGGATGTCCCAAACTAGCCTGATCTCATCAGATATCAGAAGATAAGCAAGATCAGCCCTGGTTAGTACTTGGATGGGACACTTCCAAGGAAGTCCAGGGTCATTATGCAGAAACAGGCAATGGCAAATCACCTATGAACTCTCTTGAGTGCTGGTATCAGCTGTGGGCAGGATGGGCACATACCAAGGCCCACCCTTGCTGTGAAATAATTGTGGTTTTTCCCCTCACACTGCAAACTTCATACTACAGTAAATTTGCTGATGGACGCTAAGCTGGAGCCAAGGGACAATTTGCCCATTCTAATAACCCTCTTTGTTAATAGCAGTTCAGTGGACATTGAGGAGAATTTTGTGGAATTCATGGTGTCACAGATACAGCAGAAAAAGGTCTTGCAAACATTGTGTTGAACAGGGTGACAGAAAAATATCGATTGTTGATGTCTAATATTTGTGGCCAATGCCATGATAACAGAGCCAAAGGAGTGCAAGCCATTGTTCTAGATTTTTAAAATCCTCTGGAATCTTGTGCCAGTGCATGCTGCAGACAGTTCAAGCAAGACAATAATAAAAACGATTTTAAAAATACCTATGTATGAAACCAACAACTAACATTTGGATTGTGGATATTTGTTGGAGGATAATATTTGCAGCATCAAAGATGTTACTCGTGGTTTAAAAAACTGAGGGATGCATTTCTCAGTATTAAAAAATAAGGGTTTTTTTCTTGTATTACCTATGGCTCTTTTGGTCCTGTGTTGAGTGATAAAATTAAGTTCCTTACTCTCTATCAGATGGTTCTAAAAGACAGTCTTCAATATGGTGGGATTGTTCAGCTGCTTAAGCATTTTGGAGGGATGTGATTTGGCCTCCTCACTTTCAGTGATGAGAGTGCAGAAACATTTCTGCATATCCTTAGCCAGAGGCTTCCCCAGAGCAATATTTGCATTGCTTTTAAACAAACAATGCCAATTTTATTGAATAGTATTCCAATAAAATAATAGAAGGCATATTTTCTTCTCCCTGGTTCTATACAAAGTAATAAAAATAACTTAAGAAATCAAAATTTTGTATGTTCTCTTTATCAGGGTAAGCAAATTGAAATGGAAAAGGGAGTGGCTGAAGAAGAAAAGGTAGAGCTAAATGGGAGGGGCCCAATGTAAGCGGTGTGGTTAGAGACAAAAGAGGTGTACCAAAGGGGAAAGGGAGGCCATGTGTGTTCTGTTTCCCAAGGCACATGCAGACTTGGAACCAGCCCAGTCTCTTGCCTTAAAAACTGTACAGGTTCCCCATAAGTTACCTGTGACTTGAGGGCACTTTCCACCACCAACAGGCAGATAACTGCCCAAACAGCAGAGGCTGCAGGGCATTTTAATGAACCCTAAGTAGCTACTAATTTCCCATGAGCAGTCTGCCATTTATAAACATTTGATTCATGATTTTAAAAAAATTAAGTTTGCAATGTTTTTCAAGTATAAAAAGATATAAAATCTAAAGTTTTATTCATGTAAATATTGGAGCAGTCACCAGCAACAGTATCTACATTGCAAACATTGCACATTTGGGCTACAGAGGATGATCTGAAGGGATGTGGTTTCTTGTAAGTTTTGAAAGCTAAGCTGTTCTCATCCTGGACACGGTCACTGAATCTCCCGTAAGCCACTGTGAAGAGCGTCATATAACCATAATAATTTTTTAAGGGTACTTAGAGCCATTCAGTAAAAAATATCCCCAACTAGTCAGGAGTGCCAAGTAAAATCAAAGGTGGGGGAGGAGGAGACCCAGCTGGTAATTATCCAGGAAGAAAATGTATACAACTGTCAGAACTGTTAAGCCTTGCAATTGGGGGGGGGGGGGGGGGAATCAAAAGTCCTTTATAACATCAATATGTATTCGGTCCTGATTTGTTGTGTTCTACTGTCCTCCAATGGATGCTCTTGATAATACAGTGCTAGTCTACAAAAGCAGTGAATTAGAATTGTGGTTTCAAGCTCAAACAGTGCTATACTTTGAAGCAGAAAATAGTCCCTACCCAAGTTTAACTGTAGCCCTGGATCATCCCTTTTGGAGTCTGAATTTTTTTTAGTAAGTGCCAACTAAAGTAACTTTAGATACATTAGTAGAAATATGAATTCTTAAGTAATAGGATGTTGTACCATTTAGAAGTATGGGTTTTGGACGCTTTCGGTTCCTCAGCAGTTTATCTAGGGTTTCCAAATAGCAAAATCAGGAATGATGGATAAGCTTCCCAAAAAGATAGCTTGGCCATTATCTTCCAAATTCTTTTTCAATATACAAGCACTAGGATGTGTTTGGTATGTTTGAGGATACACCCTCCATTTATACAAGGCAATGATGATACCCAATCTAGTAGGCAAAGCCAACACTCTGTGCGATCCGGCTGTATACTTAACCTCCCCCTGCCCAGTTCTTTAGTTTAGCATGCAGAGTTTTCATAGTAATTGAAGGAGTTCTTCAACATACAAGCTAATGTGTAAAAAGTTCCCAGAACACAGAAAATTTGAGTAGTCCTTTGTACACCTAGCCATCTGCACTGTCATGCCAACAGACCACACTTGGTAGGGTCAACAGGAATAGACTGTTGAAAACTAAAAATGGCACTGGAGCAAGTCATGCTGAGCAGCCCTTGCGGTGCTACAAGCCAGCACTATGGGGCTACTCAGCTCAGCAGCACCAACAATGGCAATTAGCTCACTCACTGCTTCCTCTCCCAAACTGGCAGCAGTGCAGGAGGAGACAACTGGCGAGCAGACAATAACTACCATAACTGATGAAGGTGGTGAGCCAAGTGGGGCCCCCAAGGCAGGGGCATCGAGTTTTTAGTTTGGGGGGGGGGGGGCTCTTGCGTGTATGTGTGCTGGGACGATGTCCCTGCTGCCACCACCCCCAAGAGCCTCCCCCTGCTCGGCTCCTTTGCACTCCCTCCCTCCCTCCCCCATCTGGGCAACATGCCCAGCATGAAGGCATCACCCAGAAGTGACATCATCATGCTGGGCACGTTGCCAGGGCAATGCTCTGGCAATCACCCTGAAACTCTATGGTGACTTCCGGGTGACGCCATCATGCTGGGCACATTGCCTGGATGGCCCTGGGAGGGAAGGAGGGAGGGAAGGAGTGCAGGGGAGCTGGGCAGGGGGGGGAGAGGCTCTCAGAGGTGAGGAAGACAGGGAGGCACAGTGGTGGGGAGGCACAGCAGTCGGCGGGCACTACATTTCACTGGGGGGCTCAGTCCCCCTGGGAAATTTCAGGGGTGGCCCCCGCCCCCGAACCCCTGTAGTTGACACCTATGCCCCAAGGCATTGGTAGAATTGCTGGGGCTTGGCTATGCTTGCTTCTGGTCACCAGTGGTCCTCTGGGGAAATGGTCCACCAGCCTTTTCCCTGGAAATTAAATGGGCACTCAGGTCCAAACACACAAACAACCTGAAACTGTGGCATTGTATTGGCAGAAAATACTGATGTCTGAGCATATGCATGAAAGTGCCAGCCCAGTTACCTAGAAAATTAGATTATTAATCACATAATTTCCCCAGATTAAGCGGGGACTGTCCTGTTAACTTTATGGTTGGTCATGCTCCTATGCTGAAGATGGGACATAGCTAAAACAAACGGAGAGCAAAATCAATGTGTACATGGGTTTACAAGCAACAAAAATGTAGATAACAACAGGGGCCGTACATTCATTGTTGTGGAACCAGCAATGATGCTACCAGTCTCCACTAGTCAGTGAGTTTCCATGTGCCACTGTAACAGCATCCCAAGGCCACCTCCAGGCAGGCACCAGGGTGCCAAGGCAGTAGTGTATGGTTGGTGAAGTATATGGCAGTAGTGTATGGCTAGCAGCATATGACATAACCCAGCCTCTGCCAGGCACTGCTCACACGTGACAACTGAAGCCCTGGTGTCTCCACCATCTTCTCCTGTTAGGATCAGTGAAGCTGAATGACCTGAAACTCATGACCTGGACTTCGGGCAATGTGTTCCAGGCACTGCTAGCCATTATTCACCATAGTTTCTTCTGACAGGAGGAAGCAGCAAAGACACAAGAGATGCTGGACAATACCTACAGCATCCTGCAGCTTTTGTTATAACAGCCTTTGATTTCAACAGGGACAGGCCAAGTATCACTGTGATGAGTCTCCGATTGGGAGAATGTGACAGAGGCAACCAAGCTGATAAATGGCCAATGGCACCCATACCAAGCAGTGTTTATGATTTAAGCACAGAGCCTTTCTGCCACCTCCTTCTGCTAGGAGAAGGGATCAGAAGTGTCATTTAATGGCTAGCAGCACTTGGCACAGACCAAACCAGACCAGACCTGCATTGAGCACTGTATAATTTTGGCCTAAGTAGTAGCTTTAATCTTATGACTACAGACTTATCATTGTTCCCTTCTGTAATCAGGTTAGATCAGCCCTAGCTGTTCTTGATGGATGATTAGTCTGTAAGGATGAAACTGATTGTGTATTTTTAAGAAACTCTAATTTTAAGATGGATTTCAACTGTCATAGGAAACAGGTGGTTTGAAAATAAATTAAATAAATAAATCCAAATATTAATTTTTTTACATCTATTTGAATTGATCCCCCTCCTTTTTTTGTACATCCCAACAAATGGGTCTGGATGATGAAAAAGTCAGGGTGTTCAAAAATCAGCATAGTGGCAGCCTTAGATTGCTATGAACTACATTTTATATATATGTAAGATGAACCCTTGAGCTGCTCAGTTAGCAATGATGCTTCCAATTGTTGATGGTCAGCAAGGCAGTAGTGGTGTGGGACCACCAGCATCAGAGAAAAGTTGCTTGCAATCTGCTAAAAGCTATCTCCCCTATATTAGCCAAGTGGATATTGAGCTTGTAGTTTCAAGGAGGAAACCATCTGCTAGTCCCTTGATGAGCATGAGATATTGGGGTGCATGCTGAACCCTGAAGCTGCTTCCCCATGTGCCACCGCTGACCAGGCACCCCACATGTACCTCCCTGGTTACCAATAATTTGCTGGTCTCAGCCCCTTTAAGGGTAACTCTGGAGTCAGGAGAGGAGGAAGCAGATATCCATGGGACCCAGCTAGAGATGGCCAAGGGATGAAGAATGTGTAGAAAGTACCATGGACCAGACATGGAGGGAGGGAGGAGAAGGTAGGAGGTAGACTCTAGAGTGGAGTTAACCCAAATCATGGCACTTCCCTGGGCTGACAAGCTTCCTGGCCTTATGAAAAAGCTCTGTAAATTTTACTTACAGGGGAGTGTAATTGTAGGTCACACTTTTGTTTACATTTTAAAGTATCTAATTTATCTTCATTTGTATCAACAAACAAATGCAAAACTTTGGGGGGGAGGACTCTTTTATGTATTGCCTTCCTTTGATTGGAAAAGACCTTTGTGAGCATTCTGCATGAAACTTCCATTCTCAATTAGCTTTAATTTTCTCTTGTTATAATCAGCCCTCCAAATAACCTCCCAAGCCTGCATGAAAATCAGTTGGGAAATGGTATGAACTGGAGTGACTAAATTTAGCTCCATAACTAAGAATTACTAGAGGAAATGATTAATTTTTTTTCAAAAACTGTTCTACACTTTTTGGTTTCTATAGGAAAATCTCTCTATGAGTAGGTTCATGGAATCTAAAGCATTGCTCGTCATTCTGAAAGCCATAAATGTTTGCCCCATTATAACATTAAGTCCAGGGTCCCCAGTGTGGTTCCCATGGACACCACGACACCCACCAACAGCTTTTCTGATGCCTATCAAGTGTTTTTAGAAAGTGGGCATGGCCAGGTGGGCCTTCTACCCAACAAGGCCTCTGATTGGCCACTGGAGATTTGATTGCCTGTGCAGATCTTTTTTTAATGTTGCTTTGGCAGCAACTGCCATCACAATCCAAGGATCTTTACTGTGTGGCTGAAGGTAAGCCGTGGCAGCCATTCTGTGGCAGCCATTTTGTGGAAGCATCCACCACACTGTATCAGAATTTCAAAGGTGTCCACAGGCTCAAAAAGACTAGCGACCCCTGCATTAAGTCTTCCAACCACAAATAAAAGATTATAAAAGAGTTACGTTCAAATGAGCTTTACAGGTTATTCCAAGTGGACTGCCATGGGAAGGTAATAGATGTTGGGCAGTTGACTTAAATACAACTTCTGTGCAACTAAAAAAATCTTTGGTGGAATGCAAGATTTTCATTAGTAAGTCATGCTAAAAGCAGCTTTACCACTGTACTGTTGGGTTTTTACATTTTATTTTTACTTCATTTATATTCCACTATCCTCCCCAATGGGGACCCAAAGCAGCTTACAACATTCTCCTCTCCATCATTTTATCCTCACAACCTTGTGAGAGTTCTGTTTTACTGCATGAGCAGTCTCCCAAAAACCTGGTGGAGAGCTTTTTTCTCTGTTCCTAATCTTTTTTCTTTCTTTTTTTGATAAGATTTTTATTTCATTTTCACAGACATACATTCTTTTCCACCTTCGAGACTTCCAAACTACAAGACATTATTTGTACATCCACTACGACAGTTTCCATTTTTACAAGATCGTATATTCTTGTATTATTTTCCAATAGACCTTAAGTTTTACTATATGCATCAAGCAGTGGGGACCGCACGGAACCTCCACATACTATATTGCAATTTAATTGGTCTATTTGTTTCTTTTTCTTTAAAGATCTTCCCCTACTTCTTATGTCACATATAATTCTTGTTTTTGTGAAGATTCTTTTGTAGTTTCTTGTTGCTCTTTCTAAAATCTGCAAACCCTAAGTTCATACGTTCAATAATCCATGTTTTGAGCCATTCATTTACTTTTACACCATTCATAGAATTTCAAACATCTATCCTGTAATAATTCATTCTTTTTTCCATGTAATATTTGGCTTAGTTTTTCAGCTTCTACCAACTCCATCACTTTATATATTACCTCATTAATTATTGGGCCCTCGGGTAATTTCCAATATTTTGCCCACATGATTCGTGCAGCCGTAACAGTACAGACTATAAAGATAGTATCCGGTTTGTTTACCCAGTCAGGGAGCATATTTAGTAAGAAGAGTTTTGGTGATAACGGTAATTCTAACTTAAGTATATCAGAACACATTTTCAGAATTTTCTTCCAGTACTTTTGGGCCTTCCTACACTTCCACCACATATGATAATAAGTTCCTATATTTCTTCCACATTTCCAACATATATTGGATGCACTAACAAAACATTTGGCTATCCTGTCCGGAGACCAGTGCCATCTATAAAACAGCTTATACACATTTTCCTTATATGAGATGGCACTCATATATTTAAGTGTTTTCCACACCTTGGACCAATCTTCCAGATCAATAGTATGGCCCAAATCTTTCATCCAGGATATCATTGTTATTTTTACAGTTTCTTCATGCATCTCATCTGCTAATAATATTCTATAGATCTTTTTAATTATTTCTGAATTCGATTCTAACCATGCTTTATCCAGTTCGGTTTTAACATCCAGAAAGCCAGTTCTTTTATCTTGTTCGTATCTGGATTGTATTTGAATCCTTTCCCACCAGGATAAATTTAAATCAAATGCTTCCTTTAGTTTCTCTTGACTCTTTAATTTGTTGAATTTATCTAGTAGAGTTTCATATCTAGCTCTATTACCCTCATCAATTAATGTTGGCTTTATAAATGCTTCGAGGGGTGATATCCATTTAGGTATTTTTTTATAGTAAATTGTTTTGATATTTTGCCAAACCTTTATAAGCGCCCCTCTTAATATATGGTGGTGGAAATTAGAGTGAATTTTATCTTTTTGGTACCAAATATACGTGTGCCATCCCATGTAAAGATCATGACCTTCTAGAGCTAAAGCTCTTGTATTTTCTAGTTTAATCCATTCTTTGATCCAAACCATGGAGGCCGCTTGATAGTAAAGTTTCCAATTTGGTAGACCAAAGCCTCCTCTCTCTTTAGTATCTTGCATTAGTTTCCATTTTATTCTTGACTTTTTAGGAAACCAGACAAAGTATCTGATTATCTTATCTAATTCTTTAAAGAAGTTGTAATTCTTAAGGATAGGGATATTTTGGGCTAGGAACAAAAATCTAGGTAGGATATTCATTTTAACTACCGCTATTCTGCCCATCAGCGAAAGTTGTATTCCTTGCCATCTTTCAAGATCATTTTTAATTTCTTTTAAGAGTTTACAATAGTTATTTTCTATAAGCGCCCTATTTTTATTTGTTACCCATATTCCTAGATATCGAACTTTTTTAGCTACTTCTATCTTGGTCTTGTCTTGAATCATATTATTTACTTCAGGAGAACAGTTTTTCGTCACGATTTTAGTTTTTTTAAAGTTAATTCGAAGCCCTGCCATCTGTCCGTACTCTTTAATTTGTAGCAATAATTGTGGAAGTGATTTAACAGGATTCTCTATAATATATAAAAGATCATCAGCAAATGCTCACAGTTTAAATTCATAGCCTTTCACTTTCAGTCCAGTTATATGTTCATCTTCTCTTACCTGGTCATTTAGGGTTTCTAAAGCAAATATGAATAACAATGGTGATAAGGGACATCCCTGCCTGGTTCCTTTTTGAATCTCTATACTTTTGATAAATCTCCATTAACAATAATTTTCGCCTGTTGTTTAGTATATATGGCTTTTATCATTGTTTGAAAGAGTGTACCGGCGTTACTTAAAGCAAGCTTATTAAGCAGAAATTTCCAAGAGATATTGTCGAACGCTTTCTCAGCGTCCAAAAACATCATAGCTGCTTGTTTTTCTGTATGGATTTCATAAAATTCTAACACATCTATAAGAGTTCTTATATTGTCTTTCAAATATCTTTTGGGGAGAAAGCCTGCTTGGTCTTGATATATTGACTCTATTAATATCTTTTTCAACCTTTCAGCCAGTATACTCGCATAGATCTTATAATCAACATTTAACAACGAAATAGGCCTATAAGCACTAATTAGGTGTTTCTCACTTTCTGATTTAGGAATTAAAGTTATAACAGCTTGTTTCCATGTCTCTGGTACCTCCCCTTTGTTAGCTATTTCTTCTATTAGCTTTTTAAACGGTGAGCTTATCTGATCTTCAAATATTTTATATATCTCTGCTGGTATACCATCCATACCAGGTGCTTTTTTATTCTTTTGTCTTTTTATTGCTTCTGTTATTTCATACATACATATCGTATGATTTAAAATCTGTTTTTGAGCTTCAGTAAAAAAAAATTTGGTTTTCTCTTCTAAGTAATGTTTTATTACAACTTCGTCCTCAGGATTTTGCTTATATAGTTCTCGGTAGTAATTTTCTATAATCCTTTTTAAATCAGCAATTAAATACTTATCACTTCCATCTCTATCTTTTAGTGTAATAATTGTTCTCTTTTCTTTTTCTTTTTTTAACCTATATGCTAGCCATCTTGTAGGCTTGTTTGCATTTTCAAACCAATATTGTTTGGTAAATTCTATTTTCCTAGCTATTTCTTGAGTGAGAATTAAGTTCATTTTATGTTGTAGCATTTTTAGTTTAGTTTTAGCTGAGCCATACTCACTGTCTAGACAGGCCTTATCTTGTTCCAATTTTATTTGCTTGCACAGTTGCTCATATTGCTGTTTTTTCTGTTTATTTTTCCAAGCTTGTTGACTAATGAATATCCCTCTCAGAAAGGCTTTAAAGGAATCCCATACTGTACTCATAGACATGTCGGGCTGGATGTTTCTTTCAAAAAATTCTTTCAACTCTTTTTTCACTTTGCCTACAAATTCTTGATCTTTCAGAATATTGGTGTTTAATCTCCATCTAGTTTTTCTTTTTGCTTCAGCGAACATAATCATTACTGGACTGTGATCAGCAAATGTATTTGCCAAAATCTCAACTTCGATTACTTCTGTCATCATAGATACTGATGTCCAAACCATATCTATTCTCGACCAAGATTGATGCCTTGACGAGAAGTATGTGAATTCTTTTTTATCCAAATTCATTGTCCTCCACACGTCTATTAAATTAAATTCTTCCACTAATTTAAAGAATTTTTTAGACAGTTTCAAGCCCTGTTTTTTAGATGGTTTCTTACTCTTTCTGTCAATTTTAGGATCAAATATGGCATTATAATCTCCTAAAATACATATATTTTTAAAGTCTTTTATTGTTAAAACTTTCAAAAGGTCGTCATAAAAATGTTCCTGATTCTGATTAGGTGCATATATGTTAATTATCAAGGTCTCTATTCCTTGTCTAATTATGGATAGTGTGATTATTCTTCCATCTTCTGAGGCAGAAATTAGCTTTGGTTGTAAATGTGGTTTTACGTATATTACTACCCCTCTTTTCTTTTTTTGGTCTGATGCTATAAATGCGTCCCCTAGTTTTTGATTTTGAAGATATTTTGTGTCTTTTTTTATATATGAGTTTCTTGAAGGCAGGTTATTTCTGGTTTCACCTTATTGAGTTGATGGAAGATTTTTCTTCTTTTCTGTGGGCTATTTAGACCGTTCACGTTAATCGAAATAATTTTAAGGTTTCCTTTATTACTGTGATCCATTCTTGCCTTCCTCTTCTGTGTTCTTACTCCTGTATTTAAATTGTGTTAGCATTTGTGAGGCCGGTATTTCTAGTCTTCTTCTATTTTTTTTTGGTTCTGGTTTCTTTTGAGCTTCGTTCTCTTCCTCTCTTTCTTCCCCTTGATCTTCTTCTTCTTCCTCTCTATCTTCTTCCCCTTGCCAGCCAAGATCTTCTCCATTTTGCTCAAGAAAGTTATCCAATTTAAAAATTGAATCTATTCTCTGTCTTCTTCCCCGGAATTCGAAAAGCAAACCTTCTGGAACCAACCATCTATACGTGATGTTTTTTGTTTTCAATAATTCCGTTAATGTCTGATATTTAAACCTCCTCTCTCTAACCCGCCATGGAATTTCTTTTAGGAATCTAATTTCTTGTTCTTGTATGGTTACTTTATTCTCATTTGCTGCTTTTAATATTCTATCTTTCATTTCCCTTCTATGAAATTTGATGTGAACTTCCCGTGGGATGTTATTTTTTCTTGCATATGCAGAATTTCTTCTGAAAATTGCATCAATTTCTGAGCTTAGTTCGTCTTTAGATCCAATTTTCAGCTGGTCAGTTAGACATTCTGCCACCTCTTCTTTTAGGTTGTTACCAATTTTTTCCGGAATATTTTGGCAGCGTATAATTAGCGAGGCCCTCTCCATTTCTAAATTAATCAGGGACTCCTCCATTCTTTCATTCTTAGCTTTTAACTCTTGAATATCTAATTCTGTCTCTGTTGTTCTTCTATTCGCTTTGGATTGGGCTGCTGCAATTTTCTGAATTTCTTGTTTGTTCATTGATATTTGTTTATTGTTATTTGCTATTTGCTTTCGAAATTCTTCATTCTCTGATTTAATTTGTTGGAACATCTCCTCCATCTGAGCTTTCATAGCTAATACCGGTTCTATTTCCTTTTTAATCAGTGTGGGAAGTGTATTCTCCACTGTATTCTTTAGAACAGATGCTACACTCTCCTCAATCATTGCCTTCAAATCTTTTGTAGACATAGCTGGAATATTAGATGATTGTGATTTAAATTGACTCATTGCTTTAATTTGATTTGGCGAAGGTAGAGAAGGTAAAGAAGATTTCCTAGGGGCGCCACTTCCTCCTGATGCCATATAACGTTTCTTATAAGTTAAGTTTATAAGAAGCTAAATTTACTTATTTCTAATTATTTATTTAGATATTATATAACTATGTTTCAGGATTAATTAATTGCCCCTCAAAAATTTCAATTTATATTATTCCCTTGCTTATTATTTATTGATAACTATTAATTATTATTGAATAGTATATATAACCATAATCTTATTTGTGCCAATTTGTATTAATTACTTATCAAATTACTTATCAAATTACTTATCAAATTTTTGCTATATCACTCTACCTAATTTAAACTCGATTAATTAATTAGTATCTTAATAACCTGCCTATTAGCTAAGTTGATTTTAGATCATCAAGTATTAATCAATCAATGTTCCCAGCATTAAGTAGATAATCATAACCAACAATCTAACAGAAGTAACAATAAGAACCAAAATTATGATCCTTAAACAATAATCTCCCCCTAAGATAACACAAATCTCACTACATGTGTTCTATCACCCCCAAGAACCAGCACAATAATATATTGACTTAGTCCCACCAATCAATCTTTCCCTCTACACCCACGTTAATCTGTATATATGTTGTTACTAGCCCCCTTAGCTTAACCTTCTATAATTTTCTAAACCTTTTAAACCCTTCTTTTATTCTTTTTTTTTCACTTCTTAATGTCTTTATGTCCTTCTGTGCTATTCCACTGCTTGTATTCGTTCCACTTCCCGTGGCGGCTAATCCGCTGCAGTCTTAATCTTTTACGTTTCTTCCGTATGGCCCCACGCTCCTTCCGTAGCCTCGTCTTTACGTAGCCTCGTCAGACGTCAGACGTTCCGCCGCGTAGTTCCCTGTTCTCTGTTGATTGGGCCAGCCTTCTCCGTCGTGCCGCTGCAGTTCCTTCCGAGAAGCTCTGCTTTTCCCGTCTGCGCCGCCGCGGCTTCTCTGAGTGACTCAGCTCCAAGAATTCTCTTAAAGGAACCTCGACGACCAGTCTAGAAGCCACAAAAGAAAAGAAAAATTTCTGCAGTATGTTCGTATTTATTTATTTTATTTCTCCTTTCAGCTGCTTGTTTATACGATGTACACCTTAGTTCGACTCAGCACCCTCCCCTATCTAAGCAAGTTTTATTTAAGTAGCCACTAGTACCGGGAGCCCCACCTTCTACTCTTCAATACTCTAAGGGGTTTTTTTTTTAAAGTCTCAGAGGCCTTGTACACTATTTTATACGCCCCAACGTTTTATTTTATTTTAGTTCTCTTTATACTAAGCCGTTCCGTTAATACTTAGCTTTGGTTTTCAGTTTTCTTCCTGTTTTTTTTCGCTTGGCTCTTTGGCTGGATCGGTTGCTCTCTCTCCCGGCGTCTTCCGTCAGGAGCTCTTCAAATAATTCCGTCTCAGGGCACACCTTTATTCAAGGGGAGTCGCCACTCACCCCTCTAGGTGCTAAGAGCCCTCTACCACCCTTCCCTCTACAAGAGAGGGGTGAGGCGATATTAACGCCTAAGAAAAAACTTGAAAGTTTTAGCAGGCAGAGCTCACATCCACCCGCACTCGAGCTGTCTGGCCGCCATCTTTCAAATTTCCCTGCACTTTTCTCTGTTCCTAATCTTAAATCCATCGGTCTTTCCATAACATTTTAAAATATAATAAAATTAGATATGCTGCTGCATATCTCTCCTCCTCCAGTAGTCCAGAAGGTCTCAGAGGTCACTGAAATTTGCCAGATTCTTTAGCCTTTCCTCATAGGTAAGATGCTCTGACTGCTTTATCATCTTGGCTGCCCTTTCTGCACACTTCTGTGATTTTTTTTTTTTTAGGTACAGCAAACAAAACTGTACACAGTATTCCAAATGGGGCACACCATGGATCAATACAGTGATATTATACTGACCATTTTGTTTTCAAACTAGTTCCTAAAAACCCACAGCATGGAGTTTGCCTTTTTCACTGTGCCTTTTTCACTGCCCCTGCACAGAGTCAATGTTTTCATTGTGCCATCTAATATCATCTCAAGATCTCTTTTTCTTCTCAGGGACAAATTGGATGAGGCCTGAAACCATACCTGTAGCCAGGAATTTGGGGGGAGGGGGCTCTGGGGGCGCTAATGAAATAGAATTAAATTAACAGAGCAGCCTGCTCTGAGCAGGGGAGGGAGAAGGAATAACATATTCCTTCTTCCCCTCCTTTCACACTTGGGTTAGCTACTTCCCAATACATGTGTTGTGTATTCAAGCTGTCTGGATCAAAAGGCTGTAGGGAGGGAGTGAGGCATAAGGCTGGGAAGCTGCCACTGGCTGGAGGCTAGGGAAAGGAAGATACGCTGTCATTTCTGAGTGCAGAAGATTGAGCTGGGGTCAGGGGCTTGTCTGGCCACAAAGCCATTTTCTAGCCTGCCCTCACTCCAAGCCCTGACAAGCAGTGGCGGCAACATGGGGAAGTTGTCTGGGGCTACACAAAAAGTCCCACTGCAACTGCAGCTGCTGTGGCCGCTACATCACATCTCCGGTTTTTGCTTTCTCTTCGGGCGCTTCCTCCTCCTTCTCATAGACTGTCCGGGTGCCCTCCTCTCTTGTGCACGCCAACTTGCTGTAAGTTTCCAGGAACTAGAAAGCATTAACTTCCTCCTTTGATTGGGCATGCGGCTGCCCTTTACAGGCTGTGCTGGCTAAGCAAAGGAGGAAGGAATCTAGGAATGAATGACTCATGCTGGGCCAATGCGGGGTCATAAAACTGAATCTAATTAAAATAAAGAAAATGTATTTTTCCAAGAGAAAGGGGCAGACTGGGAATAACATGGTAGGGGGCTTTGGAAATCTGCTAGGGAGCTCAGCCCCTAAAGCCCCGCCACTGGGTACGGCCCTGTCTGAAACAGTGCCAGGAG
The DNA here is from genome assembly GCA_029233225.1 of Lepidodactylus listeri. NCBI lineage: Eukaryota > Metazoa > Chordata > Lepidosauria > Squamata > Gekkonidae > Lepidodactylus > Lepidodactylus listeri. Next base: position 54,223,815 of record JARCFY010000012.1, read on the forward strand.
ACATTATTTGTCCATACATCCCCCTCCACAGTGTCATTTTGGATCAGAAAAATGAAATAGAGGGAAAAGGGGGTGTTATGTATTGACCATGTGGTCGCCATGTGCTCCAGTAATGGCGACCGCCATGTGGCCAGAGCACATGGCCAAGAAACTACCTGAGCTTCAGCCAGGTAGAACAAAGGCCAAGTGGATTCTAACCGGCCACCAATCATGTACCTAGATTTCTCCCAGGGAACCTATGAGATGTAAATAGACTGATAATAGCCTATCAGGCCAGTTGGGCGAGGTCAGGGATAATCCCCTGACCAGCATAAAAGGATGGCTCGGAGCCCTGGGTTGTATGCTTCATCCGGACCAGCAATAAAGATCTAGCTGTTTCTCTGTTCCATGGACTCCCGACTCCAATACTTTTCAGTGGGATACCTTCCACTCCTTGCACCATGGTGGTTCTGACCAGAAATGGGCCCCTACAGCACAATTCAAAGGAGTTCCCAGGTGGAAATGCACTCTTTTAAATAGCAGTGAGTCACTGAGGCGAACTCAGAGATGCCCTTCTTGTCTAATTTGGCCCTCTGTCTCTACCAGTTCAGACACCATCAGTGTATATTTTAAGTTAGGATTTTGTGTTCCATGGGGCATCACCTTGCTCTTACCTGTGGTGGACAACAACATGGCAAATGAAGCTTACTTACTCAATCGAAAGAGATCTTCCAGGAGATCTTCAGAATCTGTCTCAGTTTTCACATCGTGAATAATTTTGTATCATCTGCAGGGAAACTTCAGTGTATGCCACGCAGACCAAGAGACTGGTTGGTTTTCAGTTTGCCCAGAAGTCTTTCACATTTCATCACCTCAATTGGACTCCCAGACTCTTCAGAGATTCTTCTTGAAAGCAGCAGCTCCAGTGTGGTTTTATGTTCTCTACATTTCTGCACTAAAAAAAGACAAAAAGACTACATTCATCTTCTGTTCCATCTCCTTGTCTTTCTTAAGCATTCCTTTCATTCTTTTGTCATCCAACAGCCAACCACAGCCCCAGTCAGTCTCCTGTTTCTAATATATTTGAAGAATTGCTTATTCTTTAATACTTCTAGCAATCCTCTCCTCAGATTCTCTTTCCCCCCAATTTATTGTCAACTTACATTTGTTATGTCAAAACTTACCTAGCATTTATTGTCACGAAGCCAGGAAGAATAATTTTAGGTGGCAAGAATCAGGAATCTTAAGTTGCTGGGTGTTGCCATGTATTTAAAATTAGAAAATGTAAGATGAAAGGCAAATATCAAGAAAGTGTAGGTAATTTTCTAGAAAGGCCTTTATAGAAACAAAGAACAGATAAGGTTAATCAATTCAAACTACACATGATAGTGGAGAGTCATTATGAGATCACCAGATGTGTAATTTATTATTAGAATTAATTTAAAAATATTCATCAACTCGCTTTCCATCTCAAGATGCTCAAAATGGGGCACAAATTAAAATTAGATCAAACACTTTCAATATATTCCTAAAAGAACACAAATCAACAGAGTATTAACCGTAGAAAAACTACAAGCTAGCAAGCAATCAACCAGCCAACCACAACCCTTCTTAAATGGGATTTATTTACCTGAACAGTCACACCATTCTGAGCCCGTTGACATCAATGGATATAGAAGGGTTTAATTCTGTTTAGGTTTATTTATTTACTTCCTTTATACCCCATCTTCCACCACAAATGGGGACCCAAAACAGCTTACATCATTCTCCTCAGTCTTTCTCACACAGTAACCCTGTGGTTAGGTTAGGTTAGGTCAAGCTAACAAAAGAATTATCATGAAAAATATAGACATTTATTAGGGTGTACACATAAATAAAATAAAATTAAATTAAAAGAGACAGTCCAAGTATCAGACATTTAAAACTAGGTTCATTAAGAACTAATTGCAGTGCATATCAAACGGATGGATAAAACTTATGACCTAAGGACCATATGTGTTTTGGCCCCTATGGGCCTTCCTCAGTGGTCAGTAATCCTTATTATAAAAACCCCTGACAGCGCAGCTCCCTTCCAGGATCGGCTTCCCCAGGTGCCCCACAGCTGTGGGGAATCTGGGGAACCCAAGGAAGGGAGGCAGTTTAAACTGCCTTCCATCTCTGGATCAGCTTGGCTTTCCCAGGTGCCCCACAGCTTGTGAGGCTCCTGGGGAACCTGGGGGGGGGGGCGGGGACGCTGTAAGCGTGGCCAACTTGGAAGCCAGTCGGAACTCCATTCCTGTGTGTTCCTGCCCCAAAATAGACCTGATTTTACTGGATGCCAGGATCTGAATCCTCGGCTGGGAACTATATGTAATGCTCTGAATGCTCAGACTTCTCACCACTCCTTCAGTACTATTAAGAACAGAGGACCCTCAAAGACTTACACGAGCATCTCATTTTCCCTCTGTGTTCCCTTCCCCACACCATTTCCTTGTCCCCTCCTCCTGACATCCCCATATCCTCACCTCTCCCCATTTCCTTTCTGCCCACCCACCAACCTACCTTTTATCTGCTCTCCCCATAAATTTATTATTTATACCCTGCTTTTTTCCACAAAGGGAAACCACAGCAGCTTGTATCATTATCCTCTCCTTCATTGCAGCCTCACAACAACCCTGTAATATAGGTTAGGCTGAGAATGTGTAACTGGCACAAGGTCACCCAAAGAGCAGAGTGAGGATTTAGGCCTGGGTCTCCGAGATCTTAGTTTGAAACTCTAACTATCGTACTGGGATTTGCGGCATGGCTGCTATTGGACAGTAGCAAGCAGCCAGACAAGGATAAGTCAAGCAAGTTGTGTGGTGGAGGAGATTTGATTTATATCCTGCTCTTCACTCACTTGGAGTCTCAGAGCGGCTTACAAACTCCTTTCCCTTCCCCTCCCCACAACAGACACCCTGTGAGGTAGGTGGGGCTGAGAGAGCTCTTTCCCAAACTGTCCTTGAGAGAACAGCTGGTACAGAACTATGGCTTGCCCAAGGTCATCCAGCAGGTGCAAGTGGAGGAGTGGGGAATCAAACCTGGTTCTCCCAGATTAAAGTCTGCGCACTTAACCACTACACCAAACTGGCTCTCAAGTCACCTGGGGAATACTGTTGGGCTTGGTCCTGATGAGCCCTCCCCTCCCTCAAAGGCCAGAATAGCACTGGAAAGGATCTAGCCCCGACTCCTGCTTTTTTCTAATGGAAACTAAGGACTGGGAAATAATGTTTGGATGCCTAGCAATGGCCACTGAAAGAGGTGGTTTTTTACAGTTACAGGCATTGCTTCTGTTACGAGGGGGTTGTTGTTGCTGCTGTTCAGATTATTGTGCAAACCTGGTGCATTTTTCAGGTCTGTAGAAAGATCCATCTTCTCTGTTCATGGCTCCAGTCTCTGGATTCAAGTATCCACAGACGTGACTATCTTGAGATTAGATATGTCGATGTATTTATGCTATTTATAGTCTGCCTTTCTCACTGAGACTCAAAATAGATTGCATAATGTAAGTTAGTACAATCAATAGGATGAGGAGGCGTATAAACAATGAGATAGGACTGGGAATGAAGAAATGTGCAATAAGGCATACATATTAAACATGACATCTTAAACAATGCAAGAAATGGCATTACGTAAGTTGAAAGATAATGAAGTGAGAGCAAGATAAAAAGCATACAGCAACAAATACTCTGTATTAGTCATATAGTCCACAGTCTCCTTCTTTCTACTGAAATGTCTTCCTGAATCATTGTGTTAAAATGCAGCCCTGTCCCTTTATAAAAATGCCCCCCCCCCCATTTAATGCAGTTCTGTTTTATGCAGTTTGCAGAAAGCTCAAAGTGTGGGAGTTTTCCTGACCTCATCAGGCAGGCCATTCCATATGGTGGGAGCCACTACAGAAAATGCATGCATGCGGGGAGTTGGTGATCTTGTCCATTTGTAGGGTGGCAGCTGTATAAGGGTTGTTCAGATGAGCAAAGTATAAGGGATAAGGGGAAAGGTTGTCCTACCTACATGAGGAGGCAAGGCTATGACGAGGTTTGTATGCAATGGCCAGTACCTTGAATTAAACCCAGTAACTAATAGGCAGCCAATGGAGTAGCTGCAGAATGAGTCTAATATGCATGCACCACATAATTCCTGAACACTTATTTTGTAGGGCCACAGGGGCTCAGAGGCTAAGGTGCTGAGCCGCGGACCGGCAGTTCGAGACCCGAGTGCTGCGTGACAGAGTGAGCTCCCATCTCTGGCCCCAGCTCCTGCCAACCTAGCAGTTCGAAAGCAAGAAATTGCAAGTAGATAAATAGGTACCTCTTCAGTGGGAAGGTAACAACATTCCGTGTGCCTTGCCAGCCACATGACCATGGAAATGTCTTCAGACAGCACTGGCTCTTCGGTGTGGAAATGGAGATGAGCACCACCCTCTAGAGTCAGATTCAACTGGCTTTCGAGCAAGGGAAACCTTTACCTTTACCCAGAGCCAGCGCTACCATAGAGGCGGGGTTAGGCAGCTGCCTTACCACCCCAGCTTACAAGGCCGCACCGCTAGCCGGCCGCCCTGCCCCTCGCCAAAAGCCCTGCTTGGTGATCTGCTCCACTCCACCCGCTCAGCGCCCTAACCCAACAACAACCCCGCACGCCGATGGTTCCACAGAGAGGTGCCGGCTGCTCAAGCACCCCCCACTCGGCAAGCGTTCTCTGGAAAACCCCATCGAGTCCAGCAGAGCCCTCCCTTCTGCTCCCCTCCCTGCCATGGCCCTGAAGAGCGAGGCGGGAGAGCAGGGGGCGCCCACGCATCCATCCTTCCCACTCCTGCACTTGCCTGGGCTGGAAGAGACATGCCGCTGCACAGACAGCCCCCTTGAGTGGTGCCGCTCTCCTTGTCCTTCCTCGGTGAAGCGCCACCGCCGCTGCTCACCCATGGGAGGCTCCCATCTCTCCGTCACCTGGCTCACCTCCTGTCCTCTCCCCACCCTCCTGCATCCCTTTAGCATGGGGCTGGCTTTGGCCAGGCACCCTCACCAGCTCCTGGCACTGGCAGTTGAGAGCAGAGAAGAAGCCAGGGTCTTGGTGGCTACCCACTTTGCTCCCCGGCTGCGCTGGAGCCTGGGTGGGTGGCCTGGCTTTATTTTAAACAGGAGCACAGATCGGGGTTCATTTTGATATTTAAAGCGATAGGGCACCAGGAAAACAATACAAATGGGAAATAACCCATTCAGAGACCGACTTGGTCTTCTCACCGTTCTGTCCTGTGTAATACTGGGCGTAGGGTTGCCAGGTCCCCCCTGGCCACCAAAAGGGGATGGGGGAATAGGGTTGCCAGCTTCAGGTTGGGAATCTCCTGCAGATTTGGGGATGGAGCCTGGGGAGGACAGGGACCTCAGTGGGGGTACAATGCCACAGAGAGCTCACCCTCCAAAGCATCTATTTTCTCATAGGTGAACTGATCTCTGTCATCGAGATGAGGTATAACTCCAAGAGGTCCCCAGATCCCATCTGGAGGTTGGCATCCCTAACTGGGGCAGGGGGGTTATGCAGACATTTTTTCTCTGTGAGAAGAAGTCAGAAGACTTTCAGAAGAGGGCCTCCTGACAGTTCTGGCTGTTTCCCACAAAAAGAAACCCCTTCTGTGTATGCCTTTGGGTGACTTCTTTGTGTATAAGAGGAGCAGGCTGACTGGAAAGTCTAAATGGCCTAGGAACAAGCCCTGTTCAACAGCCTCTCTGGTGCTGTGGGCCAGCACTAGTGGGGCCACGCCAGTCAGGGCCAAGCCATCCAGCCTCCAAGTATTACACATCTTCTTTATTCAGACTTGGAGTCTCAGAGCAGCTTACAATCTCCTTCCCTTCCTCTCCCCACTACAGACACCCTGTGGGACTGAGAGGCCTCTGAGAGAACTGCTCTGACAGAGCTGTGACTGGCCCAAGGCCACCCAGCTGGATGCATATGGAGGAGTGGGGAATCAAACCCGGTTCTCAGATTAGAGCCCAGCACTCTTAACCACTGCAACAAACTGGCTTAGAAGGACAGGGTTTAGAAGCACACACCAGTGAGGTGGGGAAAATCAGAGATTGTATTACTTGTTCTCACAATTTAAAAAAAAAGAAATTAGCAATTTAAAATTTTGTGTTTTTTATTCTTCCTAGTTTGAAAATTGGTGGGTGCACAGGGGTGTGTGTGTGCCAGGAGTTAGCCTCACCTAGTGTGCAAAAAACCCTGGCATCGGCCCTGCCCTTACCTATTTTATGGACCATTTTTATGCTGATTCTCCAGGGAGCTACAAAACAAAAATAATAAAAACAAAACATTAAAATATAATACAGCATTAAAAAACCCCAGCACAGCATAAAAACACAGCTCATTTTAAAAAAACAGCTTAAAATAATAGTTACTGAGCTAAAATAGTGTTCACAAAATCAACCCCTTAATTTTAAGGTTGGATGAACAGAAACATTTTGGACTGGCACCTAAAAGAAATCTACATAAGCATCCGGTGAGCCAAGGAGAAGGGCATTCCACAAGCAATGTGTGTGCCAATGCTGAAAAAGCCCTGTCTCTGGTTGCCACCTGACTCACCTCTGAAAGTGGGGGCACAGAAAGCAGGGCTGGGCCAGGCTCAGCAGGCATTGTACAACTTGGCCAGAGTTTTCCCAGTGAGATGCCACCAGAGGGAGTGAAGACAGAAGGACAGAAAAAGGTAGGTTGGCTGATGAGTGGGAAGGAGAGAAGGAAGCAGGAGAATGGGAGAGGCTATGGAGGCTTTCAGGGAAGGGAAAAAGAAAATAGTGTGGGGTGGGGAAGATGCTCTTGCAAGCCCTGGAAGGGGGCCCCACTTTTATTTGGTGACTTTCATCTAGGATCAGCACTGAAAGGATGAGCTCCACTCTACACATAGCCAGCATAGTGTGGTGGTTAAGACTAATAAAATAGTACCTGGGAGACCCAGGTTTGAATCCCCAGTAATGCCATGGAAGCTTGCTGGATGACCTTGGGACGGTGACACTCTCTCAATCTAACCTACCTCATAGGGTTGTTGTGAGGGAAAACAGGGGAGAAAAGAATGATGTAAGCTGCCTTGGGTGCCCACTGGCGAGAAGGATGGGGTATAAATGAAGTAAATAAATAAATATTACAATAATTCTTATGACAGTCCTCTAAGGTGAGATAGTATTATCAACCCTATATTGATGATATGGTAGGAGTGTGGGACATGCACAGTTGCAAGTAAGAATTGGAGACAGGATAAAGAAAGCTCGCAATGTGAGGTTTGTGGGGCAGAGCAACAGGGGAGGAAGTGGGGGGCAGAAGGGAGGATCCCCCCCGCACTAGTCCTCACAAGCCCCCATGTTGTATCTTATATTATTTACCATAATAAACATGTGATGACTTTGGGGAGAAATGCAGTGATAACTTTAATTTTCCGTATACGCTCTACATTCCTATGAGTTAACCAGAAATAACCATGTTGAACCAAAGGAAGAAACTCAAAGAACTTCTAGATTCTTCTGAATGTAAAAATAGTGATCTCCGTTTGATCAGTAGGCATAACATTGCCTGATGCTTTAGCTCCTCCTTGTGGCAAACACTTGGTTAAATATGACAAAGGAAATCCATCATTTAACTTTTAACAGTTCCAGCTGTACCATCAAAATGCTCCTCTTCAAGAAAAATCAAGCACAGCGGCCAGCACTGTTAGTGCCAAGGATGGAGACAGACCAAAAGGGCAGCAGTAACATATGATTTATCACAAATTTAAACTTTCACTGAGATGGAACTAATCCTTAAATCCGGACTTGGGGCTGGTTGGAAGTATTTTGTCACCCTAAGCAAAATACTATTTTGCTTCCCCTCCTTCCATTAAGTCTTTAACTGTATAAATTGGGTTCATGGGAAATAACCTATTGTTTTATTTTTAATGCCTTTAATATTAAATATGCAATACCTCTTACTTTTTTTCAAACATTTACAATTACGCAACAAAATAGGTCATAATGGGTGTTCAGATTGCACTTCTTGCTTGGAAACAAAAAGAGCAGCATTTTTATTGAACATAAATAGCTGCAGAATAGATTATTGCTAAACTAAGGGTTATGCATAGATGTAAAATGTGCTAAGAAGGGCTTAAATAGATATACTTTGGCTTGTAGACACCAACAGATTTCATTGGAACAGACCTTGAGGAACAGTACTTACTCCATTCCCCTTCCTACAGAACCCCCTGAAGTTTTGTTGCTGAGAAGAAGAGTTGTCTCTACTCTAAGGAGTCTCAAAGTGGCTTACAGTCTCCTTCCCTTCCTCTCCCCACAACACTCACCTTGTGAGGTAGGTGGGGTTGAGAGGGTTCTGAAAGAACTGTGCCTGGCTCAAGATCAGCCAGCAGGTTTGGTGTAGTGGTTAAGTGCACGGACTCTAATCTGGGAGATCCGGGTTTGATTCCCCACTCCTCCACTTGCACCTGGCTGGATGACCTTGGGCAAGCCATAGCTCTGTACCAGCTGTTCCCTCAAGGACAGCTTGGGAAAGAGTTCTCACAGGGTGTCTGTTGTGGGGAGTGGAAGGGAAAGGAGTTTGTAAGCCGCTCTGGGACTCTTAAGTGAGTGAAGGGTGGGATATAAATCCAATCTCTTCTTCTTCTTCTTCTTCTTCTTCATGTGGAGGAGTGAAGAATCAAACCTGGTTCTCCAGATTAGAATCTGCAGTTCTTAACTACTACACCACACTGGATCAGTGGGACCTCGGGGACAGCAAAGTAGAGTCTGTAATGAGAAGGGGGAAATTGGCAGAAATCTCCCCCACTCTGGTTCCATAGATGGAACTGGCCTTAAGTCCTCAGAGGATCTACATGGTTGGAGGCAAGCCTGCTTTTCTCATCTACTTCATAAATTGTAACTGCAGAGACTGTATTATCACCAATTATGGCTACTGTAAGTAGTCACATAGAAATAATATCTCTGTGTGCACTATTTAATTTGTCACATTTCTGTTCTGCTCTCTCCAAGGAGTTCAGGGAGCTTTTCCATTTGCATGTTCAATAGAAGAGAGGGGAGGAAACAACTAGCACAAAAAGAAGCAGCTGTAACACAAAATGAGTGCCACAAGCCAAAATTCTTCCATTTGCGTGTACCTTATACTACCAACGTTTAGCCTCTAACTCTTTGAGCCTGTTCTCCACAGCAACAGCTATAAGACACAGAATGCACTTCCAGTCGTTGTACCTCCTTCATCCTGAGAACTATCCACAAGCTTCTTGTCAGGAATTCTGGATGAGCAGCATATTTCCATGGCAGAGAGTCTGACTTCGAGCCATAGCACTTTCCAGTTTTCAGAAACTGGGCACTGCAGGCATCTACATAAGAACAACATAAGAACATAAGAGAAGCCAATGTTGGATCAGGCCAGTGGCCCATCCAGTCCAACACTCTGTCACAAAGTGGCCAAAAATACCAGCTGCCATCAGGAGGTACACCAGTGGGGCCAGGACACTAGAAACCCTCCCACTGTTGCCCCCCCCCCCCAAGCACCAAGAATACAGAGCATCACTTGCCCTAGACCAAGAGTTCCTATCTATTCCTTGTGGCTAATAGCCACTGATGGACCTCTGCTCCATATGTTTATCTAATTCCCTCTTGAAGCTGTTTATGCTTGTAGCCGCCACCACCTCCTGTGGCAGTGATTTCCATGTGTTAATCACTCTTTGGGTGAAGAAGTACTTCCTAATTAATCCCAGTTCTCAAACAAAGAATATTTTTTTGAAGTTTCCATCGTACCTCCAAATTAGGGTTTAATAGTATGTCACTGAAAAGTAGGAGCAATCGTAAGCAGGTTTGCTTAGAAGTAACTCCTATTTTATTCAGTGGGGCTTAGTCCCAGGAAAGTATTCTCAGGACTGCAGTCCTAGGGCCAAACTAGACATGCTCTTTTTAAAAGAAACTCTGTTTCCCCACAGACACACAGCAGCTGTCGTGAATGTCTCTCAGAAAAGAAAGGAGTTCTCCATCTGGACTTGGAACACTGCCATCAGGGGGAGGATGGGCTCCCCCCCATTTTCCAGCGCTGAAATAGCACTGAGGTGGAGTTATTTCCCCAGTTTTGTTGCTTCATTTGCATGAGGAAATGGATGGGGGAAAGGGCCAATCCTTTCCCCTTTACAGTGTTCTAAGCACAGCTAGGCTCTTCTTTCTTTTTTAAAAGTCTATGATGCACCTGTCCACATCTCCCCCCCTCCCCATTTGTCTTCCCCTTCACGACTGAGTCACCCGTTATCTGTTTTCTTTTTTCTTGAAGAACTCTAGCTGTCCCACCCTGTCACAGTATATTTTATTGCTGGCTCAGCCCAGGAACCCAAGGGAAGGGTTGAGAGCCCCCCTTGACTTAAACAATTGAAATCGCACTTGAGGCATTTGGAAGCTCAAAAATAGCAAAATATTTTATTCAACATAGAGCGGAAAAGGGTCAGATGAAATCAGGGGTAAAATTTCTGAGGTAACTTGAATAAATAACTCTGAAGTAAAATTGGTAGATTGGTCCTCTTTCCTTGGCCCAAATTGGAGTCTTCACCCACTCTTCCTCGCCAACCTCACCAGTACTCCATCTGTTTTAAACTGCTCTCAGTCAGGGCTGAATTTAGACACTGTCAATACTCAACTCTTCTCAGCTAGGGCTGAAATCAGACTGAATTTCTCCTCAGCATTCAGCTCTCAAGTCTTTCTCTGCTCAGCTGATGCTAACCAATCAGATTCCTTGAAGCAGCCTGTCACCTAAGGCCCTCTGGCTTTGTGAGGTATTAACCCTTCACAGTTCTTTACCTGTTTACACAGCACTTCTGAGCTTCTAAAATGGCAGTCCATTACATAGGCATTCCAAGCAGTGTGACTGTAGGAAAAGAGAGTTGGGTTTGGGCAACCTGGAACTTGACTCTTTTAAAAAAAGCATATCTAGTTTTCCCCTTTTAAATATATGGAAGATGGATTACGGTAATCTGAAAAGGGCCTGTTACCATTCCTTTTAAATTCAAAACTAAGATAAAGATAATAGCAGACAAAAGTTATTTTTTTTTAATTTATACAACACCATTAATGTGCATCATCCTTTGCAGCAAACAAGAAGAGAGCTGCCTGCCCCAACGATTTTACAATCTAAAATTTGAGACAACATAGACAATAATAAAAGGAACAGATTAACGAGGAAGAAAGATTTATATATTCAAAATGAAAAGTCTATAGTTGTTATGATAGCAGATTCCATTGCTGAAGAAAAGCAATACAGTAATGATGGATTTCATAAATATGTCAAACTAAAATGTTATATATTATATGTATATAGATATGTGTCCATGTGCATGTGTAGAGAGAACAAAAAGAGAATATTCACAATAAATACACTACAGATAGAAATCAAGATATTTTAAACTGTTTGAGATAATAAATCCTTTGCTAAGAGAATCAATTTATTTCTCATTTATTTTCCAAGATGAAACTATACTTCCAAAGTTTCTGTACTTCATTAGCAAAGTATTATAATGCTGATTAACACATTACACTTTAATATAAGTATTATATTAAAGCACTAAAGGAATGCTTAATTTCACTCTCTCTTTGTCATCCAGTATCTTCTTGCAATTTTAGCTCTTTTTTTCCTTTCAGGTTTTTTTGTCCTCCTGTCTCCCCAAAGTAACTTAGCAATTTATTTATATTACCAGGTATGCCATTTTATTTTATCAATCATTATTCCTTACTAGTTTCTTCAGTAATTTCCAGCATTTAATTCAACATGTAATTCTCTGGCCCACAAATACTGGCTGCAGTATGACAGAATATTAACCAGACCTCCTGCTCCATTGGAACTAGGAGTGTGCGTTCGGCTAAATCCGAGTCCAACACCCACTCACCCCAAAAATAGCTTATCAGTAATTCAGACAGATATAGATTTCAGATATTGTTTGTCTATCCAAAATGGCCAAGTCCTGAGAATCCCGAAAATATTTGGGATTTTTGGGACACAAGGTAGACAAACTTAAAGGGTGTTTAAAGGAATCACAGTCACTTTAAATACCTTCTCCAAGCCACACGATACTCTCTGGAGCTTCCATTTTCTCTATAAAAACTTATCTCTGTTGTTTGAAGATCAGTTGTAATTAGGGATAGGCATGAACTGGGAAAATGTGGTTCGGTTCGTGGTTCATGTCTGAATGATGAACTGAATGATGAACTGAAGTGGGAGGCTTGTTCAAGAACCAAACCAATTCATGCAGTCTGTGCCCCTGCAAACCCCATTGAAAGGGACCACAGTCTCTTTAAACAAGGTTTGTAGAAAGTCTGAAAAACAGCTGCACAGCAGACTTCTGTGGGAAACAGAAAGCAGAGGTTTAAAAGGACTTGAAATCCCTTTAAACCCCCACTTTCGGCTTCATTTATGAACCACCACGAACTGAAAAAACTGCTCTAAAAGTTTGTGGAAGTTTGTTACGGTAAATCATGAACAGGGTAAAATTCATCACAAATTTTACTTCATAGTTCAGTTCATGCCCACCCCTAGTTCTAGTTCCAGGAGAACTTCAAGCAATCCTATCCAGTGCTCCCTCTACATTTTGGAGTCCTGTGAGCAAAAATTCTACTTTGTGAGCTACTGGCATTAAAGTTGTGAGTGAGCGATTTGGCTGCTGCATACATTAGTTTGCTCTAGAGCCATCCTTCCTGAGCTAAGACAAAAATGTGTGAGCCGGAGGCTAAAAAACTGTGAGCCAGCTCACACTAACTCAGCTTGGAGGGAACATTGGCCCTATCCCTATAGACCTTAGTTCTGTACCTGGAATGTAGTGGTGTAACATTACACTGGTAAAGAATGGGAAAAGTTATCCTGCAGTCAAAGGAAAGCCAAATGAGTTTCCTTCCCACTGTGATTCCACAGTGGGACTCCCAGGTCCCCCATAATAGCAGGAGACCTCCCACTTTGGACTCCCTCAACAAGTCAGCAGGGGGAAATGGGGAGGGCATTTGGTGCTGCACTGACACACAATGTCACTTCTGGTGCGAAACTGGAAGTGATGAAATCACACTGGGGTAATGCTCTAGGATTCGCCCATAATACTATGGATTACTGATTTCACACCAGATTTTGTGTCATGTGTCGATACAAAGCAAAATTTCTTGTCCCTGCCCCTATACAAAGCAAAATTTCTCGTCCCTGCCCCTGAATTTTCCTGTTGGGGTAGCAGATAGTGTTGGCAACCCTACACAGCATTTCTAGACTATAGGATGAGAGGATATGATGTGTTTAGGGGCACACAATTTCCCCATGTTTTAATAATCCTTGCACAATATCACTGGCCTGGTGAGGACATTCTGATGGAACTTATTTGCATTCTCTGGCAAAATGCCTTCATCGAGGAGTGTAGAGAATTTGTTAGAACAGGAAAAAATAATGTTTAAACATAATACAGCACACATCTGTACAAATAAAAAGGTACACATAAAAGTACATTTGTGCCAGTGTAATTATTTTTGATACTATATTAATGGGATTATAAATTTTTAATCAAAATGTGAAAGAAAAATGAATAGCTTTTAATTTATGTTCCTTGTATAAACATAGTATCTTACTTCACATGGTGGGGGATCACCATATCTATATTTTTCTTTTCCCTTCTTCTTTCTAGAGAATACTATTTCAGGCTTAATCTCAAGACAAATATTAATGAACGACAACGACTATTTGACAAGATCTAAGGGGGGAAAATATGAAGGAAATGGGGGGGGGGGCTTTCTTGAATAATCTCCTCTAATTGTATTTCCCAAAATTCAGATGCTAATGAATTAGTAGATATTGAAAGAGAAATAACAGCTGCAGCTTATCCCGCTGTGTTGCTTGGTAATGACAATGTTATACCACATTAGCAATTGTGACATTAATAAAAAAGAAGCCCATAGGATTAGCAGGCGACAGCTGACTTTAGTCAAATGTAGGTCATGCTTTGTTTGCTCAGAGCTGAGTAATAAATTTCCAGGTAAGTGCTCTCATGTGTCACACATGTACACCAAGAGCATCATTTCAGCCACACTCAATGAGCCACATTCTTGTATTTCTGTAAGCCATTTCTGAATTACTGTTAAGCGTTTAATTCCACCACAGCATCTCTCAAGCTATTTAAAGGTATTAACTCATATGACACTGATGTGTGGGTTTATTCTTCCCCACCTTCCCCATCATCACAAGTACAAGTTAATAGCATCTTGATCTGCTTTCCCTTTCACCGGAAGGTAACAGCAACTCCTCTGAGTGTATTTAATAAAAGATATTGAACAAGTCTCCAAACCCAGAACATTTTGCTGCTTTGGATAAAGGAAGGAAACACTGTTTGGACAGAAGCCAAGCAGCAGCAAGATATTTTTCACCACAAAAGACAGACTTGGGCAGGGGTGGAAGCAAATGTAAAAGGAAATACAAGGAAAAGCCTTCAGTTACTACTTCCAAATACTCTTTTCTGAAGTTCTCTGAATTTGGCCAGCTATCAACATTTAGATTTTAAATGCACCTCTGAGCATGGTCAAGAGATATGGTCACTGTGATATTAATTCCAAAATAAAAAGTTAATACTCAGGCTAAATCTTTCCCAGACACAGGACCTGATCTTAAACCTTCTTGGCCCGCACATTTGTGTGTTAATGGCAAAAGTATATGTGACACTTGGGACTCACAAGCAGATGTCCAATTAGATAATTTAGCTGCAGACAAGAAGCCACTGTGCACATGTGATTTATTTTCTTACTAACTTTATTCCCCACTTTTTTGCAAAGGGTGAGAGAAAACAAAAAGAAATTTATTTATTTATTTTTGAAATTTTGCAGCCAAACAAATCATAATTCAAGTCAATATAGATGTTATACAATAATTATTACACAGCAAATCTATTAAATAGAGAGATGGAGAGATTTAAAAGAGATGCTCATAAAGCAGGACATCCACCATGGACAATCCCTGGCCTGTATGGAAGGTAATGTAGCATTTGGAAAGACCTGAATAGCCCAGGCTAGCCCAATCTTGTCAGATCTTAGAAGCTAAGCAGGGTCAGCCCTGGTCACTATTTAGATGGGAGACCTCCAAGGAATGTGTAGGCAGGCTATGTGATGTGAAGGCAGGCTATGTCTCTTGCCTTGAACGCCCCATGGGGTCACTGTAAGTCAGCCGTGATTTGACTGCACTTTCCACCACCATATGTATGCTACTTGGGACTGAACCAGACAAAATGGTGGTAGATCTGTTTTTCTCTTGCAGCTTCCCAGATTTCCTTCCTTTGTCAATGGATGAAAGAGGTAAAAAACCATTAATCACATCTCATCTAACTTAGCCCACATTTTAGTTTTTCTAACAAGCCACTGTCAATTGTCCTGACTGTAGGGAGTTTCATAGCATGGCCAGTGACAGAAAACTGAGGAATTTGGAAGAAATAAGGCACCTGTATAAGAACATAAGTGAAGCCAATGTTGGATCAGGCCAATGGCCCATCCAGTCCAACACTCTGTCACACAGTGACCAAAAAGTCCAGGTGCCATCAGGGGGTCCAGCAGTGGGGCCAGGACACTAGAAGCCCTCCCACTGTTGCCCCCCCCCCCCAGCACCAAGAATACAGAGCATCACTTGTCCCAGACTGAGAGTTCCTATCTAATAGCCTCTGATGGCTAATAGCCACTGATGAACCTCTGCTCCGTATGTTTATCCATTTCCCTCTTGAAGCCGTCCATGCTTGTGGCCGCCACCACCTCCTGTGGCACTGAATTCCATGTGTTAGTCACTCTTTGGGTGAAGAAGTCCTTCCTTTTATCTGTTCTAACCCAACTGCTCAGCAATTTCATGGGGTGCCCACAAATTCTTGTATTGTGAGAATGGGAGTAAAGTGCTTCTTTCTCTGCCTGCTCTATCCCAGGCATAATCTTAAAAACCTTGATCATGTCACCCCTCAGCTGTTGTTTCTCCAAGCTAAAGAGCCCCAAGCGCTTCAGCCTTTCTTCATAGGGAAAGTGTTCCAACCCTTTTATCATTCCAGTTATCTTTTTCTGTACTTTTTCCAATGTTATCATATCTTTTTTGAGGTGTGGCAACCAGAACTGTATACAGTACTCCAAATGAGGTCACACCATCAATTTATACAGGGCCTTATGATACTGGCTAATTTGTTATCAATTCCCTTCCTAATAACCCCCAGCATAGCATTGGCCTTTTTCATTGCAGTCGCACACTGTCTCGACATTTTCATTGAGTTATCTTCTATGACTCCAAGATCTCTCTCTTGGTCAATCTCTGCCAGTTCAGATCCCATCAACATGTATTTATAGTTAAGATTTTTGGCTCCACTATGCATCACTTTGCACTTGGCCACATTGAACCCCATTTGCCATGTTGATGCCCACTCGCCCAATCTCGACAGATTTCTTTGGAGTGCCTCACAATCCTCCCTGGTTCTCACCACCCTGAACAACTTTGTGTCATCCGCAAATTTAGCCACTTCACTGCTTACTCCCAACTCCAAATCATTAATAAACAAGTTAAAAACCATTGGACCAACTACTCCACTGCTTACCTCCCTCCACTGAAAAAATTGCCCATTTATACTCACTCTGTCATGGGCATAGAGGTTTCCATTTTCTGAGGGGGTGGGGGTTCTTGCGTGTGCGCACACAAAGTGCACGTGCGTGCCGGGATGATGTCCCCACTGCTGCCTCTCCCCCTGCCTCTCCCCCCACCTAGCCACTCCTCCCTCCCTCCGGGCGAATGCCCAGCATGATGGCGTCACTTCTGGGTGACACCATCATGCTGGGCATTTACCCGAATGGCCACCGGAGGGAGGGAGGGAGGAGTGCAGGGGAGCCGGGGGGGAGGCGGCGGCAGGTGGGCCTGCCTAAGAAGGGGGCCTGAAAGGCGGGCAGGCGTGGCGGTGGGCAGTGGCCAGTGGTTGGGTTGGCCGGCCGGCCAGCAGGCACTCCATTTTGCCAGGGGGGCTCAGTCCCCCCGGGAAATTTCAGGGGTGGCCCGAGCTCCACTCGTAGTTGACGCCTATGCTCTCTGTTCCCTTTTAATTAGCCAGTTTTTGATCCACAAAAGGACTTGTCCTTTTATCCCATGACTATTGAGCTTATTTAGGAGCCTTTGATGAGGAACTTTATCAAAAGCTTTCTGGAAGTTAAGGTAAACAACATCTATTGGGTCCCCCTTGTCCACATGTTTGTTCACTCCCTCAAAGAATACTAACAGGTTAGTGGGACAAGATCTTTTCTTACAGAACCCGTGCTAAGTCTTCCTCAATAGATTTTGTTCATCAATGTGCCTACTAATTGTTTCCTTAGTAACAGTTTCCACCAACTTACCTGGTATCGACATCAGACTGACTGGCCTGTAATTTCCCGGATCTCCTCAGGAACCCTTTTTAAAGTTGGGAGTGACACCTGTATGTCCATCTCTGGATCTGACCCCACCAACTTGCCCACTGAGTGGCTGAAGAAGAGCAGAGAGGGGTTGGCTCTGGACTCCCATTTGGTGGCACCAAAGGTTGCTTAGACTTTCATTCTGGCCCAGGAAGAAGGAGGCAAATTGGATCAAGGCATTAGCCCAGTCACCATGGCAACAAGGGCTGAGTGAGTCAAGGCAGCCTCATGAGACAAATAAATGCCAGAGTCTTAAAGTTCAACTCAGAGTGATGAGTGAGCAGCTAGGGTGGAGACAGAAGCATCTCCATTGCCTGGGAAGTACCACCCCTCACCTCCATTGCCACTGGTGCTCCTTTCTCCCCCTTCCCCCACCTGTACCATTTTCAAGCCCCCTCAGCCAGAGGAAGACTACCTAGGGTGAAGCTACAGACATTCCCTCCTTCCCAATTGAGGCCATGGAGCACCTCAGTAGATGCGTCAGGGCAGGTGGGCAAGACATGAAAACCCACCATATCTGTAAAGAAGGACACATTGGAATCAGAAAAATGGCATGGAGGTAAAGGGTTTACCCCCTCTTCATGCTGCACCAGAGCTCCGATATGAATTGAATGCACTCCTCCAATCACAGATCCCCCAGCATGTCATTTGCACCATTCATACATAATTGTACCATTGGTGGTAACCACTGGAAAAGCAAAGGGAAAGTATGCAACTGATCTACAGCTTATCTATGATGTGCTACAGTTTTTCTGGGCTAGGTCTACACTGGTGAACATTTTATGCATGCTTGAATCACATATTTGAAAATTGCAATATATGAGATACAGCATGTATAAAAGTTTAGTGCTCCATTCTGAGAACAATATGGTTGTATTACTTTAACATAAACAGATGAACTGACTTAACATAAACCATGCATATTTAGCCCAGGCAGCAAATCATTGGTGAAGACCTTGTTAAACTGGCAAGCACGTAAATCATTTCTCTTTTGGACAACAACACATGTTATTCTCATTCCAAAGGAAGATTTCCTGATTTGGATTTAAACGGACATGGCTGTTTCATTTAGCTGAGGAGAAAAAGCTGTCTGAAGGCAACAATAATAAAAAATTCCCCCTTCTCTCCTAAAATACACGATTATCCGGGGGGACATGACATAAACTGGCTGCAAACATTTTTAATGCATGCCAATAATGTGCCATCAGAACATGATATGGTGATTATGACAATAAGTGGCCTGAAACAGCCATCATATCATGTGTCATTGCGGATGCTATTGCCTACTTTTTAGCTGAAGTGTTTGAGCCTGAGGGGAATCCATGCCAAACTGTGTATGATGCTGGGGTGTAATTTCTGCCTAATGGCTTTGCATCATTGTTAAAGAGGAAAAAGGGTAATTGTGTACAGTGCTGTTGTTATCTTATCAGCCCAGAGGGGAAGCGCTAACAGTTTTCAACAATCCTTCATACTTCAATAGTGCCTTTCATAAGCACATGTCAAGGGGTATTACCAACAGTGATATTAAGAGCATGCATACTACATATTTACCAACTTAAGAATGGATAAATAGCACACAGGTGATTGGCATCAAAGTGCATTATTAAATAGAATACATGTTATCTGTAATAGAAACAGAGGCATTTCTTAGCGTTTGCAGACCTGCCAGAAATGTGCAGATCTCGAAGAACTGGGTATGTTGGTTTAGGAAATTAAAGCTTGCTCCATTATTATATAGATAATAATGATCTAATCCAAATGTGTATATTATATGCCACTTTGGAGAGTTTCTGCCAGCTGACCTGGTTAATGATTAGTATAAGGCTTCTTCATATGTACAGTATTCAAAGTATTCATAGTAGAAACACATAGGTAGTGGTTTTAGTGTTATCAAAACTATATTTGTGGCATGATGTCTGGACATTATTTTCAGGAGGGAGCCAACACCATGGGAAGAATGTTGTATTCATAACCTGGAGGTATTTGGCTACTTTGAGAAATAAGATGTTAGACTCTCTCAGCCTTTAGTCTAAGCCAGCATGGCTGATTCCTGGTACTTATAGCAAGCATAACCAAACAAGAGGCTTCATACTACCTGCCAACTGGAGAGGACAACATTGTATTTTCTTCTGTATTTGAAGAGGATTCTGACAGAATGCTAGGTAGGATAGGTTCAGCCTCATTCAAGCCTCAGAATCAAAGAAAGCAACCAGTAAAGGTTTCCATCTTCACATCTACCTCACAGTTCTTAACATACCCTCCCCATTATGGATGTGTGAGGCACCACCTTAGTGGTGTGTCCCCCAGGGGGCAGCAGGGTCATCCTCAATTGAAGCCTAAACTTGCTCTTCATTGCCTCACTCTTGGGTGCCTGCTCTACCTCATAAAGGAGAGGGGGAGAGTTGCCACCCCCTTGTTCCTCCTCCTCTCTCTGGGCACCTCCACCACAGCCTGGAGGTGCCCCATCAATGTGAGGGCCCAAGATCACCCAAGAGCAAAAACCCTTGTGAGAACTTGAGCTCTATCTTGGCCACCTCCCTGGCCATGTTCTATCCCCATGCCCATCCCTCTGTCAGTGGGTCATCCACAGCTGCATGACAAAGATCCCTTAAGGCCACAAGACCCCACAGTTAAGTGGGGGCATCACATAGATCTGCCATCTCCATTGTCATCAGGCTAGACAGTGGTTTTGGTTGGGCCCTGCTCCATGGATGTCTGCTGAGCTGGCAAGTCAGGCAGGCAGATGAGTAGGTCAGTCTGGGACTGGGGCTGGAGTTGGACACAAAGGAATCCCATATAAGTTGCTTTATTATATCCTGGATACGAGTTACAGCTTGCAATGAGCTTTGCTTGATCTCAGAGTTCTTTTATTTCATATCCCTTGGTTATGACTTTTTCTTTCTTTTGCAATCTGTAGCCTGCAGATAAGTCCAGAGTGAAATGATTTTTCTGTTCATTTGACATACTTCTGTGAAGGAACAATGCACCAGAAGTATAAGAACATACTTCTTTCAAGGACCCATTTCCACTCCGGTCCACTCCAACAAATGCAGTTCTAATCATCTCAACACCCTCTGTCTTTGCTGATAATACTGTCTGACCAGTGTGTGTGCAGTGTCATACATTCAGACTCATCTATGGATTCATCAGTGATGATCATGGCTTAACTGACTATAACACTTCCATACAATCTGATGATCAAGTGGTAAAAGAAATATACTTTATATGTTCTGGAGAAACAGAGCAGTTGAAAGGAGGGAAATAACAGGGTCAATTCCGGGGTGCTCTCCTCCTGGGGGTCTTGGCAAGTCACATGATTTGCTTTCATATGGGTGGTCATATTTGTGCTTGGAGGTGTGGAAGCACAGGGGGAATTTTATCGGGGGATGTTAAATCGTGAGTTCCATGGATGAACAGACCCCAAGTCTAGTGATCAGCTCTATTTTATTAGTGATTTCAGCAAGGAGAAGAAAGGCAAAAATCCCAGGCAGAAGCCTGGTTTTTATGCATGTAAACACCACACCCCGAACACACCCCACTCCCAACAAAATGCTATTTACATAACACTGTTTCTCTATTGATCTATTCTAGGATCCTTTTGGATCTCTATTGGTCTGTTCTAGGATCCTAGCCAGCTATTGTTTGTGGACAGAAGCTCAACCCCATCCCAGGGCTAGTTTAGGGATGACTCATGCTTAGTACACAACAGGGGGAGTGTAGTTGCATTTGGAGGCTCTGGGAAGTAGAATGCAATTGCACTGGAAAACCCAGTACCATCCTTATATAATGCTAAGGTCTTTGGCAGATCATTTCTAAAGCCAACCACGGTTGTTGTTGTTCCCTATCACTTGCTGTGAAACAAAGGAGATCAAGTGCTTGATTAGCTGGAAGTGACTCATCTCCTGGACAACAGCCACTAGTAGGCAACTGAGGGGAAGAGATTTAGAATTCCTTTGCTGTACATGTCCAATAGACTCATTACACAGCATATTTACAGTGAATAATGATCCCACTCCCTTAAGTTGCTAGACAGCACGTATTGGCATAAGGAACATAAAACACTGTCAGATACACAATTAATTGCCTAAAGACAAGTTCAAAGATTTTTAGACTGTATATTTCTTGACAATTGTCATGGGATTTTAATAGTGAGAGGGCATCACAATAGACTTGCATTTCCTTCTTTAATTAACACATGTGGCAATAAACTGCTGATCAGTCAGTCATGGAAATACTATACTGGTTCACGATTGCTGAGTGACAAATCACAGAATTTTGAGACCACCAACTTTTGGATCTTTGAAAACCACGATGCCACCATGAAAAATTAAGTGCTATGCAAAACACAAGGTTTTGAATAGGATCAAAGGAAAGTATCATGTTGGTACCAGTGATATATTCATAGTGCATTACTCTTCATAGATAAGTGATTTTTCCTGCACAGTTCTCAGTTTTCTGATTTGCTTGCTTGATGATTGAATACTGGGTGGTCAGTTTTGTACATTACAATAATCAAGGAAACAGCCTTCCTACCCTCCTCCACCCCGTGGTGTAGTGGCTTGTTATAGTTTATGAATTATAGTAACTGAATGGAAATAAGAAATGTTTAAGAAGCTGGATTGCTGATTGCTAAGATTGGAGTGCTACAAAAAGTAGCGTCTTTTTGTGTTTCCCAGTGGTACTTTGCAAGCAGATCTTGCTTTCAAATTTCCAAGGTTAACGAACATTTATTTTCTGTGCCTACCTGCTATACTTTGTGCTTTGACTTAGAGAATCCTGTGAAGATGAGAACTGTGAAGATGTTCTGAAGCATTATCTTCAGCGGATCTTTCTGATCCAAACTTTAATATATAGAGTGGTGCATGAACAGAAGAATACAGGGCTGATTCTGATTGGCATTTCTTACTGCTTTAGTTTAATCCTTCCAACAATGAGATAACAATACCTCAGGTTCTGCAATCCGTTTCATTTAACTGGAGAGCATTCCTCGAGAAAGCTGCTGCCTCCACATCCACACTGACATAGCTTTTTTTATCCTCATAAGATCAGAAAACTGGAGCAAACTCTACTGGATTAACAATGGTTTTAGGAACCTGTGATAGTGTAGAGAAGGTGTGAGCAGTCTGCCTTGTTATAAGTGTTTACTCTAGAGTTCGCCATTCTGGGAATAAGGCAAGGATTCCTCCCTGTATCCACTGATCTCTTTGTCAGTATACTTGCTGTCCCCAAAAACTGGAAAATAACTTAAGCCTAGGGAAGGAACACAGTACATAGCCATGTATTGTCCTGACATACCTTGAAAACTCTTAAAATATTTCATATCAATAAACTATTAAGAATGCATCATGATAAAAATCCTAATTGCAGTCCTAGGGGCAGGGGAGAGGGAAGGGAAATAAAGCAGACACATCAGCTGGAGGGAAAAATTTTATTGAAAGTCATCACAGGAGCATTGGTGCATCACAGAGCATGGATCTAGCATAGGGCAACCTGCCTGTTGGCAGAGAGCATCAACCATTCTCCAGCCCACCTGCTGCAGGAGCTATGTGGGTTGACAAGCCCTGGGATCCACATGGGTACACGCCACTGTGTAGTTCCCTTGCCATCAGATGGTTAGAGCCAGGTGACAGCCCCCGAACTGGGTATATCACTGAACAGCCCACCCCCGTGTCACCCAGATCAGAGGAGGCAGGCAGGTAGGCTCAGCCTCCCCCCAAAATTGGATCTGGCCCAGGGCTCAAACCACCTAAGAAAAGCACGTAGGCTCAGCCTCCCCCCAAAATTGGATCAGGCCCAGTGCCCAAACCACGTAGGCTCAGCCTCCCCCCAAAATTGGATCAGGCCCAGTGCCCAAACCACCTAAGAGCAAGGTATCAGATCCCAAAAACCGGAAACCAAACCCAACTGCAAAGCATAAAACCAAGGGAGGGTGGCCAGGGAAGCAGGAGCCAACTGATGACGCAGCTCTGGTTGCAGCTGCCTATATACAGGAATGATGGCCCAGAGAGAAAACTCTGGCTTTCAGGTCTGCCTGAAAGCCCCACGCCCCCAGCTGGCTTGGGTGCTTGAGTGGCTGGCCTTTTTAAAAAAATAATAAGCACCTTTAATAGTTTGTGGTATAAAGCTTGACTCAAATAACTGAAACTCTTGTATTTGATTTTATCAAATGTACAGACAGACTACCCATGAAGCTGTTCAGAGTCATATCTGAAATTTCACAATTCCAGCACTGGTTACATCCAGTCAACTGGGTGCCATAAGACAGCCTTAAAATTGTGCGTGACTGATGCCAGTAACTGCATGGAAAAATAATTACCTGTAACTTCTGGTTGCGAAGCTAAGTCCATAGTTACTTCTCCTCCACTCCTTCAGATTTCCAAGTGGAAATAATGGGATATTAGCTCAGAGCTCAGCCACATTATCAAAGTTCACAATTGCTTCCACTTACATAAAATATGATATTACACAGAATATGCTTAAAATAGCTATTGAATGCCTTCTTAAAATCTAGATCTACCCATAGGGAAGAGCCATGTACACATGGAGGGAATTATGGTGGCAGGCTTCAGTCTTTAAATGGCTTTTAAATGAGATTAGAGAGATTCAGGGAAGATAGGTGTATCAGCCATTATGACTAAAGGGAACCTCCACATTTAGAGGCAGTAAACTTCTGAATACCAGTGCCAGGAAGCAACATTAGGGAAAGGCCTTGGCCTCTATGCTCTCTTGTTGGTTCTCTAGAGTAACTGGTCGGCCACTATGTGAGACAAGATGGTGGACTAGATGAACTACTGATCTGATCCAGCAGGTCATATCATAGAGTTGGAAGGGGCCATACAGACCATCTAGTCCAATCCCCTGCCCAATGCAGGACCAGCCTAAAGCATCTCTGACAAATATCCATCCAACCTCTTCTTGAAAGCTGCCAGATCTCTTCGTATAACTTATGTTCTTACAATGTTTACATGTTTGGTGCAAGATTGGAACAGAGTCTACAGTTATATGCTGACAGGTTCTGTTTTGACCTTCCACTGATCAACACTGTGTAGGTCAGGAACAGAACATGGCCTGCCACAAGGTTTTCCCTGTCCCCACAAAATGTGTTCAGTTAATGTTCTTTGAAGGCCTAGAAAAAGTTTTAAAGACAATTAAGCCATTTGAGAGGGTTTCTTTCCCAACAATAAAGTATACACATACCTTGAGTCAAAGGATTGCCCCCTTTTTGTTACCCCCAAATGTTACCACAGCCATTTCTAACTCATCATGCTGATGTCGTTAAGGCACACCAACTTTTAAAACAAAGGGATGTGGTCAGCACATGCCTCACTGTCTCAGATTTCCTCAACCGAAGGCATCAGGTCTCCAGTTAATAGCTGAATAGTGCAGAATTGTAATCCGGTATGGATTTCTAACCACCAGTATTCAGTTGTGTAGTTAACATATCTAACCCACTTCTCCCTGAATATCACCTAATCAGATGAAGGTCAAATATGAAAGAATGCAAAAATTGTGTGTTTGGTACTAGTTTCCTTCTGCAAAGCTTAACAAAATAAACGTAAGATTATTCAAGAGATACTAAATATTAACCTAACCTTAATACCAGATTTTTTTTTGCTGAATATGTTCCCTGATAGTTATAAACAAAGTGATCTTTACATGTTAACTTATATAGTAACAACAGCTAGAATTTTACTTGCGAAATATTGGAAGACGGAAAGGATACCTTCAAGAAAAGAAATAGTCCAAAACCTGTTGGAAACAGCAGTAATGGATAGATTGAATGTTGTATTGCAAGGTAGAGATGAAGAGGTTTTCTTAGATTATAAAATCTAAAAAAAAGATTTTATAAATGGATGTATGATTATTGCAATATAGACTCATAAGATGACAATATCAATAGATTATAATTTTATATCAAGAAAAATACAAAGAATTTTTTTTAAAGAATAAAAAGTATAAAAATAAAAAGAGGACAATCCTACACCCACTTATCTGGGAGTAAGTCCCATTTAACAATGTGGGAATAACTCCTGAATAGGCACAATAGGATTGTGCAGTAAGTAGCAAAACAGTAATATCCACTGTATATTTAATTTTGACACAAAAACAGACAAACACATTCTTTAAATAGCTTCTTGTTGAGATATCGCAGCATGAGTGCTGCTGCCAAGGTGGAGCCAGTGGGTATGCCATGTCACCTGGAGCATGGATTTGTTCACCCATTAATTTTTCAAAAACAGTTCTTAAATGTTGTTTCATTTCCATATGTTAGTGCTCCAAATAGGGCTGCCAAGTCAGCCCGGGGGGCGGGGGAACCCCTGCTAAAGGGGTTCCTGATCTACTGGCCAGCTTGGCCGGCGGGGGGAACCCCACCCCTGAAGTCGTCCAGCGAGGACAACGTAATGATACCATAGAGTTTTGGGGCGATTGCCAGAGCGTCGCCCTGGCAACACCCCCAACGTGCTGACATCACTTCCGTCTCCCCCCCACCGGTGAGTTCCGAAGACTTGGCAACCCTAGCTCCAAAGCCTAACCACTTTACCTCCCCAGCTCTTCTCACCCAAGAGTCCTCTAATACCACAGTATACTTTTCAAGATCCCTTTCAACATGTTTAAGTGGTCCTGAAAAACTTGAGAATATCAGGGTGCTTAAAGCAGGTAAGTGATAACTTTGAAAAGTTACCTATTTATAAGGCGTTCCCTACAAGCAAGTTAAAGCTTTGTAATTTCTGATGTTCTTTTCCCCAAATTATAGATGTACAGACTTAGTCAGAGGGTAAAAGAAGTTTCTTTGGTTATTATAAAATCACCAATTTTCCATTCACTCCTTTGAAGTCTCATTTAGAAATATGGCAGCTTTCCCTTGTCAAAAAGTCTGATTACAGCCCTGCTCAGCATCCTTAGGTTAACATTCATTACCTAATATTGATTATTCTTTTACATACAAGTTGGCATTGATCATCTTTGTTGAAGAAGATGTAAAAAGTTATTATATGTACAAGACAAATGACTTCTGTTCCTAACAGATAAAAGTATATGCCTTGCATATATAAAAAAAATCCATAGCTAATTGGACCTATTGAAGATCACAGTCTGGATAAGCAGCAGTAATGTAGAGAAGCAGGCACTACTGCTAACAATGTTCATCTTCAGCTACTCATGCAAGTCTACTTCATCTGGCAGCATAAGATCACACAGGTCAACTCACAGAAAGACATTTTAAATTGTTTTTTTCCCATCAAAACAGTTCATTACCAAGATCTGGCAAGTTCCAAGATCAGACTAATCAACCAAGATTGATTACTACAAGCTGGTAGTGCATGAATACAAGTCTGGATTTGTCCCTGCAGATCACTTGATTTGATTTGATTTGATTTATTAAATTTTGACCCTGCCCTCCCAGCCAGGGCTGGCTCAGGGCAGCTTACAAAAGCAGCATAAAATTACAATAAAATTACAATAAGATAGAATTAACAACAATATTAGTAATAAAACAATTCTAACTATTCCTACTAAAAACCTATTTAAGTGTTAGTATCAATATAGTTCACAGCGGTTGTTATTACACAGTCGGCTCTTGCTCTTCTAGATCAACTTAGGTGGCTAGCTTAGGCTATAAGTTGGATCCCAGGAATCTTGTGGTGCCTACAAATTCAGTAACTTGACTTTACGGCATAATGTTATAAGAAACTGATCACTCCTGATGTTCCTTTGAAAAAAGATAAATCACCACAACCTGTAACAGTGTTTTGAAAAAAATCTGATCGTCTGTAAACAAAATCACAGAAGGGGATAAATCACTAAATAAGTGGAAAAGAAACACTATCAGTTTTGATAGTGGCATTTATAGTATTATAAGTATTATAAATTCTAAATTCAATATCCTTAACCCCAGATTGGACCAAAAAACTTTCCATACCATTGGGCTACAAAGTAGTAGGTCTTTGAAACAAAACTCTAGGAGCCAGACCAGCACCTTACTCTCTGGGCCACCATGTCATTTGGCCGGAAAATAGCTGCTGGCCTGATCTTGACTGTGTTAACCACTATCATTGGAGATAGCGAGGGAGCAGCACTGCAGCTAGTAGTATACAGACACAGTAGTAAATTATAACCTTCAGTTCCAGTGATTCTGGCCCTTTAGATTTTGCCAGCTACACTCTTCAGTTTCAGTGGATCTTTCCATGTCACATAGAGTTGCTGGGTGTTCAGATGGCGTTGAACAAAATTTCGTAGTGAAGTCAAACAGCACACTTGTATATATATATATATAAAGCATCACTTCCTTTCAGAATAAATGTCATGGATCATGAGCTTTTTTTTCATTGTAGCATTAACGCTAAAGCCAGTGAGTCATGTTGCAGAGACAGCAGGTGCTATGATTAATCCATTCAGTTTTGATGTCTCCCTGTTCCTGTATAAGTGTGCCTAGCCACCTATAATAACCGATACCTACAATATACATATTAGCCTTTCTGTATTTGGCTGCACTAGAAACTTCAGATATAATGTAGATGCCTTCGAGACAAGGCTAGCCCTACTCTATAGCACAAAGCAACCAATGAATTTGGCTGTGACACTCCAGGGTCTTTTATTAAATTTACTGGAGAATGAATGAGGAGTTCCCAATCGCTTGAGTACCACCATTTGAGACCTTTTGTATAAAAGCAGCTGTGTTTAAAAGCAGGAAGCAAATAAAGGCATTGTTCTCCCAACTCAACTTTTACGTGTATACACACCAAGTGCGTGAGGATGCCTCAAAGTCCCTTTCAGTGACATTTGTGACTTCAGTATTAGTTCTGCAACTTGGGACTCGGGAGTGGGTTTACTGAGAACTCTCTATTTGTCATACCTTTTTCAGAAAGCAAAGACAGCAATGAGGTTTATCAGAGAGAAGAAGTTGTTATGAAACCCCTCAGAAATCTCACATCAGCTAGTATTATTCAATCCAATAAAGACAAGACATGCTGTGAACTTCAGCACATGCACGATCATCAGACAAACATATGTTGTTTGAATTCCCTCAGTTAGAAGTGAGCTGGGGAAGAGGTCCTGATTGGTTCATCTCAATGTTCTCTGGTGAAGTTCATCATGAGTACAGATCTATAATGAGCTGTACTACACCTGTGCAATAGCTGCTTGGCCATTGCAGCTTGCATCTGCTTTTGCCCAGTTGAAGAACTTGGTCCAACTAAAACTAAATCTTAGGTCCAAACTAGACATGACCTCCCCAGTAAATCAGGTTGGGGTTCCCTGACCCAACTTATAGATAGACATTACACTGGGAGACTAATCTCTGGGGCCTGATTCAGCTTGGAGTATGGCACAGAGGAGAAGGGGTTCAGCATTCCCCTCCTGCACCATTTTTTTGAGCCAAAATGGCCTATTTGTTCCACATGCTGCAGACATCACATCTAGTTTGGTCTTTATTTACCAGAAAGCAGGCAGTATCTGATGGTGTCATGTTCATCCAGTTATTAGCTTGGACCCATTGGAAATTTTCTTCCTCACCTCCTTTTCCCACTGCAGCCCCAAACCCCAACATGCTGTTCCTGGGGGTCTATGTCCAGGATCAACATTTGGGGCTGCAGTGGGGAGGGGAGGCAAAGAATTGCAGGGACAGAAATACTTTCATCCATGGAAAAGGTCCTGTGGATCTGAGCTGTTAAACTGTACAACTCTTATGAAGCATGAATCTCCTATAGTTTGTCCCCTTTCTGCATCTGCACATTGGGATACATGACTGACATTTGCTAGACTGGTTCTTGCTCCTGCATAGTCAGTGTTATTGACTTAAGAAGTGATGGCAAGAACTTTTTGCAAGGTTCAGGGACAGACCCTGAAGAAACAGAGACACCAAGTAATAAATTTCAACTTAAATCTCATACTGAATTTTTTGTCATTTTACCATGTGCTGTTTCAGATGGATAGTGA
The DNA here is from genome assembly GCA_029233225.1 of Lepidodactylus listeri. Lineage (NCBI taxonomy): Eukaryota > Metazoa > Chordata > Lepidosauria > Squamata > Gekkonidae > Lepidodactylus > Lepidodactylus listeri. The sequence goes on from JARCFY010000012.1 coordinate 54,253,160, forward strand.
GTCAGCATCTGGAGTGCCAAGAAAGCCTAACTGTGCATGAAAACAGTTGTAATCAGGCAAACAGACACCTCCAAATTAATCTGGACACATCTGAACAGCTTGCTGAATGATTGGATCCCTGCTCACCACTGGTGAGCAGGACATAAGCTGAACCAGTAAGTGTTTTGAATGTAACTAATAAAGATCTAAGTCTACATTAATAATAATAGTAGTAATAATAATAACCTCCTCTCCTGTCTCTCGCTCTTCTAATCAGCTTGCTACAATGCCTCCAGATCACTTTCTTACCTGTGTAAACAAGCAAAAAACAATGTATGAAAATATGACCACCACAAATGCCTCACACTGGTCCCAGCCAGACCAGAATCTATTTTAATAGGGCATTTGCTTAACAATGTATATCATGACTTGGCAAGTCAGTATTGGGATCTGTCCTGATGGGCTGATTGAGCACTGGAACAATCAGATGGGGGTATCTTTAAAGTATAGCTCCCTGGCGGGGCTCAACGGGCTGATCACAGAAGCAGCACCTTTCCTGGATGTCACTGTCTGAATATTCTCTTTAAATCCACCAGGCACTCTAAAGAGCCGTCTGATTGCGACCTTAATGACCTGAATGTGAGAGATCACTGTGTCGGAGAACTGGAATGTTCCTAATCATGGAATAGAACATGCATGAGATACAGTGACTATGGGATGCAACAGTTAATTAGAATAACAGATATCATTGCCATGTACAATATCTGGCAGATACTAGTAGCTTGGCACTCCTACTGAGTAAAAGGTGTTGCACATATACATTTTTAGGTTCAGGGATGGTGATTATTATGTGCTTTGTAGACTGGCAGAAAGTTACCTTACATAAAACATCGTTTCCTATTAGTGATGGCTTTTTGGATCTCTTTAACTTCAGCTTGAATTTTAATCAACATTTCAAAGTTGTTCATGGCATCATGTCAAAACAGTGAGAAATTGCTGAGAGGAAGGTCTCCAACTGTTCAGAGATTCATTTCAGACAGGAATGCAGAAAATGAAAATTTCCCAGACTCTTGTGAAGACACCACCCTGGCTGCATGAAGGAGTCCATGAATCTAAGAACTTTTGAACTAGAACAAGTAACACAGAAGCTGCACTGCTGAACCCCCTAGGAATCCTCCAACACACACATATTGAAGCCAATGAGATTCTGAAAGGCTGTAAGAATTGCACCTCTGGACCAATTTCCTCAACCTCACCTTAAACATAAAGCCACATATTAAAGTTTCTTTTGTCTTTTTTTATCCAGAATTAAGACTGCAGGGAAAAACATCAACAACCTCAGATATGCAGATGATACCACTCTAATGGCAGAAAGTGAAGAGGACTTCAAGAGCCTCTTGCTTAGGATGAAAGAGGAGAGTGCTAAAGTTGGCTTGAAACTCAACATAAAAAACCCCTAAGATTATGGCATCTGGCCCCATCACTCCTTTGAAAATAGAAGCGGAAGTCATGGAAGCAGTGACAGACTTCACCTTCCTAGGATCCAAGATGGTGACTGCAGCCATGAAATTAAAATATGCCTGCTCCTTGGGAGAAAAGCTATGGCAAGCCTAGACAGCATAGTAAAAAGTAGAGATATCACTCTGCCAACAAAAGTCCATATGGTCAAAGCAAATGGTATTTCCAGTAGTAATGTATGGCTGTGAGAGTTGGACCATAAGGAAGGCCCAGCGCCAAAGAATAGATGCTTTCAAATTATGGTGCTGAAGAAGACTCTTGAGAGTCCCTTGGACTGCAAGGAGATCAGATCAGTCAGTCATAAAAGAAATCAACCTTGACTGTTCCCTGGAAGGCCAGATACTGAAGCTGAAGCTCAAATACTTTGGCCACCAAATGAGAGGGGAGCACTCACTGGAGAAGACCCTGATGCTGGGAAAGATTGAAGGTAAAAGAAGAAGGGGACAACAAAGGATGAGATGGTTAGACACAGTGATCAATGCAATGAACATGAAGCTGAGCAAACTCGGGGGATGACGAAGGACAGGAGGGCCTAGTGTGATGTGGTCCATGGGGTCGTGAAGAGTCGGACTCGACTGTGTGACTGAACAACAACAACAGATTCTATGACAAGTGGTTTGGGTCCGCTATGAATAGTGCTCTTAGTTGCCAAGACTAAACATGAAATTTAAAAAATGACATTTCTTGTGTAGTTCAAGGGACTCGGCAGTCTGCTTCAGATCCAAGACTTGAACATGAAAGCTTTCTGCTTTACTTTCCGTCATTCCCACACCCGCTTCAGTTTTATTTATTTATCATTTCGTTTATATCCCACCCTTCCTGCAAGCAGCTCAGGGCGGGTTGCAACAAGTTCTAATCTTGGATGTTTGGTTTCAACAAATTTTCTGAATTGGGAGAGGGGGAAGGAGGAACTGTCCCTGACTTGGGAGGATCAGAAATGTTATGTGTAAACCAGACCACTGTTCAATTGGATTTACCTGGTTATAGTTCAAATTATTTCTCTTCACTGAATTGTGTTAACAGAGTTCAACAAACTAGATAAGTTTGTGTAAAACGGGCTTTTTTTGTGTGTTTAATCCACACCAATACTTTTACAACGCTTGGATGTCTGGAAATTCTGTGTTTGTGTAAAGTGTCAAGTCACAGCTAACTTAGGGCAAACCCACAGGGTTTTCAAGGCAAGAGACTTACAGAGGTGGTTTGCCATCGCCTTCATCTGCATAACAACGTTGGATCTCCTTGATGGTCTGCTATTCAAATACTAACCAGGGTCGACCCTGCTGATGAGATCAGGCTAGCCTGGGCCGTGGAGGTCAGTACTGATTGGACAATGGGACACGGAAATAAGAACTCTGAAAGGTATCTGCCTTCAGTCTTCCTATAACTGTGTATTTTATTAAAGGAATAAAGACTCACTAAGGACTTTTACAAGCCAGAACTGATGGCAGGAGAATTAAAATATCAGAGATAGAATTAGATTGCAGTAAAATAAAACAACATAAAAACAGGAAGCACAGATAAAAATCACACAAGCTATTACTTTACCGTGGAATTGCAACATAAAACCAGCAGTCAGATGTACTCACACCACTGAAGCGAATCCAAACTCAATCTAGCAGTAACAGTGCACAGTTTAGGAGGACCTATTCCAAGTGTTTCTTATCTTGATTCATAGGACAGAAGATTAAAGTCTCCTACATATCCAGGAGATGTATTCAAAGCACACAGAAAGAGTTGGTGCATATATTGGCACATCAGCCTTCTTCCTTGGTATCCTGTCCTTGGAATCCAGTGGTTGCCAGAGTGCAAAGCTATATCCCAGTGATCGACAGCACAGATGAAAACAGTCAGCATCAATATCCAGCTTTATTCCAAGAAGAACTCAACATGCCACAACAAGAACATCAGCTTCTAAAAATGGTGTTTACCTGCACTAGGCACAAAACTACACAGATGTTTCATTGTTTGCTATGCCTCAAGTATGTGCCAATTTTGAGTTTCCCTTCAGTGAGAGAATCTCCCTCTTCTTCTGAAAAATCCAAAAATAGTTTTCCTAATTACATTGGCATGTTAAAAGGAAATAATGCCAAAACACATGCTCCAGGGGTAGAAAAGCAGAGGCATAATTCTCAGATTGTATACCTGCAGAATTTTCTGTTTATCCCAGATTCTCACAGAGGCTCTTAGAATTATGAAGACAGCATTTCAATCTCCTTTTGGTTGCTGGAACCTGTTCTACTTTATTAATAGTTCCTAATCTTTTCCATCAGTACACCATTCAATGCTCCACCCTCCCACAATTGAAACAAGCATTTTCTCATCCAATTGCTAAAGCTCTCCTTATATGCTTGTAGTCACTAGCAACAGTAACCTACCCACAGCTGCTAAAGAAGCACACCTACAAACTGGTGACGTATTGTGTGGATTGCTGAAATCAGCCTGAGGCACTGCATGTCTAATTTCGCTTTGTACAAGGCTTCACCATAATGCATGTCTGTATGTTGCTTTCTTTGCAACTGATGGGTCCCACCCAGCTCTAGTAAAGCTTTGTTGATACAAAAGGAACAGAAATGCTACAAATACCCAACCATACCCACAGCAGTTAAATAAACTACAAAACAGCAGTAGCGAAGAAGAAAACACCTTGCATTGCACTCTCTTTCTCTTGCTTACCTTCCTTACCTTGCTTATCTTCCATTCAAGATTACCTGGACCATCCTAATCAGTTTTATCATTCTAAATCCACTGGCTTCTATGGGCTTAGAAGGGCGTAACTCTGCTTAGGCTGGCACTGCACATTTCTCACCATGTAGCTGTATTTACAAGCAGTATGCTTCTAAGTAAATTTACTCAGAAGCAAGTTGCCATGGGACTCATTCACTAGTAAGAGTGCACAAGATTGCAGCTTTAGGTGTTGGAACTGCTGGAACACGAAAAGACTTCCTCCAACTTCCATATTTTGGGGTGAACCAGAAACTATTGTGATTAAGTGATTGCGATTAAGTGAGGAACACCCAGTATGTGCGTATCAGCAAAAGAAAGTTGGGGGTGGGGGATGGCCTCATAAGCCTTGAGGCCTTAGTAGCAACTTAGCCACAGGATCCATCTCAAGAAGCACACCCCACAGAAGAAGCATTTCTTTTAATCAAAAAATCACTTCATTGGTAATGTTTTTCTTTTTCCTTCTGGAACACATTTGCAGCAAATAAGCAATGTGAACAATACATCCAAAAATTAGCATGATTAAAAAGTCATGAAAAAAGAAAAAAAGTTCCTAGTGATCCAGACCCGACCCCCCCTTCCCCCCAATATTCCTCCAGAAGGACAATCTTCTCTATTTACAGTGCAACCCTAAGCAGGTCTACTCACAATGCCACTGAAGTCTACTCAATGCAGCCTACACCCAGGAAAAGTATCCTTAGGATGACTCTCATAGGGTGCCTGGAGGGATATTTATGTTACACCATTTGAAGTTATGTTATGTTTAGTGTTTTAGTACGTGCAAAGAGGTAGCAGAAGGGAGGGGGAAGATTCACACCAAGATTCAAAGGCCAGCTCTTTAATAGATTCAAGTTTATGATGCAAAAAGGAAAGAACAAGAGATCATTTGTTGCAGTTACTTCTTTATAGTCATAACAACCTTTAAGGTAGGGGCTCCTGAGATTCAGCCACATGTGGTCTGAAACACAGGCAAAAGGGCAACTTCCTCCTCTACCCAGTGCCTCAACATCATGGCCCTTGCCAATTGATCCTTCCTACATTCCTCTGGGGCCTTTTAAATGTCAGATAGCATTTCATTCTGTGGCTTAACTTTGTCTTGGGTTGCTGTTGCTGCAAGAAAGGCATTCAAAATATATTTTAAATAACTCAAGACCGAATTCAGGAATGAGGCCAACATTGCAAAGAATTTCCAAGGAATTTGCTGCTTGGGTGACTGTTCCCGCCCCCCATTACTATGAACCTCACTGCAACTGATAATGAAGCTCAAGACAATGCATCCACCTGGCCTGAATCGAGAGCTAGGTTTCCTATCTCATTACCGATACTGATTTGCCTATTACCCCTCTGCATATCTATACAGTAATAGCCAAGAGTCCCCTCTGCATGCGGATACTTATTTCTGACAACAGAGCATTCACTGTCCCCAAAACAGGTTTTTCTACAGACTCAGGAAACTCTGTGGGTCTGCAAGAAAATTTCCAAAAGTTTAAAAAAAAAATCTGAAAGAGGGATAAATACCCCCCAATACCTTTTGAAATAGCCCTCTACTCCAGACCCTGCCGCATCAACAGTGAGATATTAGAATGTTCCGGGGGGGGGGGGGGGGGCGGGAAGGCTTCTTACTGGTTCTGTCAGTAAAAGGTAGGGGAAGGGCCCTTTTCATGTGTAGGCCAAAGCCTTTCAGATAGGAATCCTTAGGGCCAGGCCTGACAAGGGTTGCCAGGGAAATTGCTGGGAAATTCTTAGAAATTTTGTCGTGGAGACTAAGGAGGGCTGGGTTTAGGGAAGGGAGAGGCCTCAGCTGGATATAATGTCACAGAGTCCAGCCTCCAAAGCAGCCATTTTTTTCAGGGTTCAGTGTCTAGAGTTCAGTTGTAATTCTGGGGGATCTCCAGGCCCCACTTGGCAGTTGGCAACCCCAGGGTTGGCAGCAACTTGATGCCATCTCACTTTCATGACTCAAGTAGGCCCGGCTGCTTGCTACTGTTCATCAGCAGCCACACTATGAAAGCTAGTGTGATGTAACAGAGGTTCAGATTAGGGTCTGTGAGACCCAGGTTCAGATCCCCATCTTGCCGTGGAAGCTAACTGGGTGACTTTGGACTAGGCACGCACTTTCAGCCTAACCAACTTCACAGGGTTGTTGTACAGAAAAAATGAATAATATAAGATGCCTTGGTCCCCACTGTAGAGAAATACTATAATTTTCCTAGGTAGAAGTTGTGGTGAAGGGGGGTGGAGACGGAAAGCTGAAGACAGAGAAACAAATAAAGGTAGGTTGGCTATTGGGTGGGAAGGAAGTAGGGTTGCCAACTCCAGGTTGGGAAATTCCAGGACATTTGAGGAACGGAGCCTGGGGAGTGTGGGATTTGAGGAGGGGAGGAACTTCAGACTAGTAAAATGCCATAGACTCTACCCTCCAAACCAGTCATTTCCTCCATGAGGACTACCATTGCCAGCCTCCAGGTGAGGGCTGAAGATCACCCAGAATTACAATTGCTGCCCAGGTGACAGACATCAGTTACCCTGGAAAAAATGGCTGCTTTGGAGGGTTTAGTTGAAGGCATTATACCCTGCTGAGATTGCTTGCCTCCCCAAGCCTCACTGTCCCAAGGCTCCACTCCCAAATCTCCAGGAATTTCCCAACCTGGAGCTGGCAGCCCTAAAGTGAATTGATCTCTGTAGCTGGGACATCCATTGTGAGTCCCAGAGCACTGCCAATGCTGCTGTGGGGGGAGATGAAGCCGGTGGGTGGCTGGGAGCACTGCCACCACTGCTGTTGCTGCTGTGCGGGGTGAGGGAGAAAGCAGGCAGGAGGCTGGGAGAGTGATGGGGGCAGAGAGAGAGAATAATGGGGTGGGGGGCAGAAAGAAAGAAAGAAAGAGTGATGAGGTGGGGAGGCAGAAAAACAAAGAGAATGACGAGGGGGCAGAAAGAGGAAAGAATGAGGAAGTAACACGCATGGAGGAGAGATAGAAAGGGGGGGCAGAAAGGAGAAAGAGTGTGAGAGAGGTAAGGGGAAGAGGGGAGGAAGCAAAGGTGTAAGGAATGGGATAACTATCAAGCAAGTTTCTTGCAGGTCTCTGCTTGTCTCTCCTAAATCCAATCATGCCTGAATACTGTCATTCACCTGCTATTGTCATTTGCCTGCTAATGTCATTCAGCATCTGAAATCACTCCACTTTCCAGTAAATAGGACAGATGGAATCCCACTCTAGCTGTATCTGAAGAAGTGAGCAGTGATTCACAAAAGCTCATACCCTGCCACATATTTTGTTAGTCCTTAAGGTGCTAGTGGACTTTTGCTCTTTTCTATGAACCCTACAGATATCAGAAATGACAGAGAACTTGTCATTCGACTTGTCTTTCATTATACAAGGGGGAAGATCCCTACAGTTCATTCATCACAAGTGCTGACAAATGGTTTCATCCCTATGTAAAACCTGGAATGGCTTTTCCATAACAAGCACCTGGGATATTCATGGGTGTCTTCAAATAAAATACAGAATAGCCCTGTTTGCAGGAGTCCAGCGTGCATTTATGGCAAGGCTGGAGAAATGGGCTTTGACTTGCTTTTGTGGCCTTTGATTGCGATAGATCCAAGTGCTCCTTGTAGAACAGATTCCTTCTTTCATGTATGTCAGCTGTCAGCAGGCTTGCCAGGAGACATTATAGCAGCCAGAAGTAAACCCTAATTTGGCACTGTGCTGCTCACATGGTTTTCCCTTGGCCAGCTCCACTACGTAGAGGGCCAGAAAGAAAAAGGATGAGTAAATTTGAAGGTGTTGTATTACTATTTTCCAAAGTCACAAGGTAACACTACCCAGAGCAAACCAAAAATCTTGGCTGCAGCACTTTTTTACATCTTATAAAGATGTACATAAAGAATCCCACATATGGGACTCACAGGATTATGGTAATCTAATGCAAATATTATTTATAAGTCTTGGCTCAATGCAGCATTAAGCAATTGCACTTCTATATGTGGTCATCACAGACATGAGTGATCTTTGTCAATTACTGCACATAGACAGTCCTTAAACAAGAACTCATCAAATGGCATCCTTCTGTCTCTCCGAGATGGTCGCATATCTTGTTTTATTTTGTATACACCTTGTTACTCAGTTGAATCATGCCGTTTAGGAGTAATTCTTGCTTTAAAACTTGGCACATACATCCTCTTTTACCTTCTGTGACAAGATTTTTCTACACAGAGACCAAACTCTAGCAAGGTGACCTGTCAAGAATACTAACAGCTCAACAGTTAAATCTTTCCCTGGAGGAGAATTTAATTCAGACAACATGTAGTCTGGCCCCTGGAGTCAGATTTAGGGCAAGGCAAATCCTGTATTCATGAACCTTTGCTTCTCTCTCTCTAACCCCCATCAGTCTTTCCTCTCTCAACTTTGCACTCGGCAGAAGACAGAAAAAAGCCCGCTTCCTATCTTCTAGACTGTAGGCTGTCACTACCCATCACCAAAGGGAGCCTAATAAGCTGGGTTGCCAACAGGCCCAGAGAAAAAAGTGCTGCCCATTAACAGAGGCTAAAGGAGATGTTATTCTTGGATGCAAAAAGCTTCCGCGGCCCATCTCCCCATATGAAGCCTCTATTACAGGACATTTTTCTCCAGGCCTATTGACAGCCTTGTTAGTCAATAGTTACGCACCTGATCTTGTAAAGCAAATAACACTACGCTTCACACAAGATGGCCCTTGCTTTTTGAGGGCCCCAAACCAAGTAAATACACATGGTCAGGTGGGATGGTAAGCTTTACTGTGATTTTATTGGCAAGGCACAAAAGGTATAATCAGACAAGCAGACAGAAACTGCGACAGGTTTGTTTGAGACCAGCCCGAGAGCTCCTGACCAGCCTCCCAATTGATGATTCCTGCTTTGTCTCCTAGAGAGTGGAGCCAGACGGAAGCTCAAGTAGCCTCAGGTAAGTCTGCATTCCAAGACAGGGCATGGCTGCAGAATAGTGATTCCAAGCATTGGTAAATCACATAGTTGTCCTGTTTTGAAAAGATATGGATAAGGGGAGGTGGGGGAAGTCCACACTCACACTTTCTACAGCTTGGAAAGATTTTGAAGGATTTAAGTTTGATTGTTAAACATCAGAAATAATGATAGTGTTTAAAACATCCTTAATAATCTCATAAAAACCTGTAATTAGCCGCTTTGGAATATGAATTTGACACACTCATTATGTGTGTCTACATTTCAGATGTGGTGCCTTTCTCTTGATAGTTGTTCTTGCAACCTGAGTGGAAAAACAACTTCTCTTCCCACCATTACCTACCTGGCAGGCACAGCAGCAGAAACGGGGAAAGATCTCTGCTTCCTCTCGATGCCTGGATTCTGGAATACTACCACATTTCTAATCAATCCATTTTTATTTTGTTCTTCTTCCAAAGAACTTAGAGCAGCCTACACTGTTCTCCCCCTGCTATTTTGTCTTAATAACAGCTTGGTGAGAGAATGGCTGGCCCAGGGTCACCCAGTGAGCTTCACTGCTCTGACTGGGGATTTATAAATCTGCTGTATCACACTGCATCCTGATATCAAGACACTGGTAAAACTAGATTGCATTGGGTGGCCTGGCTCTTTTATGTGCCAGAGAAGGAGGGAACTAATATTGCCACAGCAGCCAGGAAAGGGGCTTGGGGGTTTGAAGGTAGTAATTAATAATTAACATGTGGCACTGTGTGTAGAATTGCCAGGGGATCCTAAGATTGTCTGGCAGCAAGATGTTCTAGCTCTTTTAGTGTTATGCACCACTACGTGGTGACTGGTGAGCTAGACTTGTTTTTAAGGCAAGAGACATTTCAGAGGTGGTTTGCCATTGCCTGGCTCCCTGTCATGACCCTGGTGTTTCCTGGAAGTCTCCCATCCAAATACTCACCAGAGCTGATCCTGCTTAGCTTCCAAGATCTAATGAGATTGGGCTACCCTGGGCTATTCAGGTCAGGGGCTCTGCTCACAACTACAGGGAGTAAAAAAAAAAAGTGTATCTGAACCTCAGGATACCACTCATAAGAAACCAAAGTACTTTCCAGTTTGGGGAAAGTATCTAAATTTGTCAAACCAAATGCATGATTAAGCTTAGGGGAGTTTACCCATCACTAAAAATAAGAATATTAATAATGCAGTCTCACAAAAGCACCAGTAGCTGCTCTGCTCAAATCCTATTGAGCTGTACTATGTCAGGGTACAAAATTATTATTTTAATAACAGCAATTAGTTCTGATTGAATAATTTTTCTGTTTTGATACAATCTAAGCATGGGTTTTGAAGCTGATGCTGTCGTCTGATGCACTATTAAGAATACTTAAAAGTCTACCTCCACCACTGGGAAACAATAGACTCTTGTTATGTGTGGCTCTTCATGTGAAGTGAAGTCGGGCAATACAACAAAAGTGGCATAAACGACCTTTCTGCCAAGTTATCTTAGGCTCAACTGTTCTCCTCTTTGGAGCATATTAGATAGCCCCAGGAGGGGATTTATCTAATAAATGCTTGTGTAGATAAATAACAGAAACCTGTACTGGAGGCATGTTATTTGCAGAATCAGGGCCCCAGCTTCTATTATCACGTTTTAATAGATTTAAGCAACCCAGGGACTTTGAGAAGAAAACTAAGATTATCTTTTAAATATAAACACTCTGCTAATTACTTCAGCATTTAGATTATCTGTATAGAACTCTCGTAAAGAGACTGTGATGTTTTCCCAATCTGTAAGAAATCAAAGTGGCCTGTGCGACGTTTTGCAAAGAAGGTAGAATAAGCTGTCCTTCCCAAAGGGATCTATTAATAATTATGTAAATTCTATTGCCTTGGTATGAACATATTTGTATAAAACATGCCATGCTGCTATGCATATGATAAGGTTTAATGTGAACAGTTTAAGGAATATAGTTAAATGCCAAAGCTTAATTAATGTGAACAGTATAATTCAATGACCAAATATAATAGCTCGTATCAAAGCACTAGTAAATTTCCACACCTTGTAAACAGATACGTCAATTTAATTTGTTTATTTCAAGCTGTTGCTAACTTGTTTGTGATCCTTGATAACTGGATTTCAAATGGTAATTATTGTGATCTGCATATTGGAAAGGAGAGCATCTCAAAGAGGAGGGAGGAATAAAGGGTATTTGCTTGCTTCATCAATCCAATGAATGTATTCTTTATCACTCATTCTATTGTAATCAGGTTTGAATTTCCCTGGGATGGAAAGTGAAATGGTTGCTTTAGCAGAGAGATGGCATTCAGGAATGCTGTCTTCTTCTCTAATGTATTAGCGGTTCTTTCAACCACCCTTTTTAAGTGTTTGTGGTTGTAAACAGGGCTTCGGTTTGGGGAGGGGGGGGCTACATGGACAACTATCATACAAGCCTAGGAGATGCCCAGCACTGTGCATCTGAAAAGTCAGTCCAATGCATCCTTCACTATCAGACAGCACGTAATTTGAGCGACCTGAGCACTTGATGGGGGGGGGGGGATGTGTTAAGACTGCCTTAGCTAATCAATGGACTGCTACCCCCCTCCCCTTAAGCTAGAGCTGTAGACAAAACTGTGGGTCCATAAAAAAAGCCATCATCTCCAACCACCATCTGGGATCATCAAATACTTCATTTTAACTGGAACATCAGTTTTACAGTTGCCATTATTATAATGTTGTATCAGCTCAACTGCACTGCTAAGTAAGGGAGAAATGCAAGTGGAACTTAACTCTGCATTGTTCATTATTCGCATTCAGCATTGCAGTTTTACACGTTAATTCCAGATATGAGTGATCACTATAAACTTCCTTCATCACGTCTGCACACGTTTACACAAACATACACATTCAAATGAGCTGTTGGAGTAGTTTGGGCCATAGTAAACCAGCCACAGTGATCATCCATGCTTTTGTCACCACTAGTATCTACTAGAGAAATTCCTTTATGTGAGGTTCTCGAAGACGATTTGGAAGTTAGTCTAGAATGCAGCAGCAGGATGCTAGCTGGCATGGGTCCCCAACTTTGTTGAACCTGTGGGCACTATAGGAATTTTGAGGATAGGTAGTGGGCACCAACAAAATGGCTGCTATAAGGAAGGGGGACCAATCCAAAAACACTGGAGGTTCAAGCCAAATATCCTCTTATGAGGAAAGCAGCTGTTTCAAAATGGGCGCTCCCTGAACACATGAAGGAAATACTTCCTGGGATCTTCTGAATCCTCTGCTGCTCCAGAGAAATGATGGTAAACCAGGATAGTCTCTTTGCTTTGGGGAAGAAGCAAATTGGGAGCTAGGAAACACATGGGCAGCTGTCATGGTGCACAAAGGTACCATGCTGGGATCACTGGACTTCAGGTAGGGCTGGCAGTCAGCCTCTTCACTTCAGCAGGAGGAAAAAATGGGAGGTGGTGTGACATCACTACCTGGTGTACCCAGAGGTGACATCACGACTCTCAAGGAGTTCATTGATCTTGATATTAAAAACCATTGGGATTTGTGGAATTCCTAGAGCATCATGCTACCACTTCCAGGTACAACTGAAAGTGATGTCACCTCCCACCACCCATTTTTGGAGCAACGTGGCAGCAGGGGCTGAGAGACGGTCCACAATGTGGGGCAATTATTCCACTGTGAAAGAACTTAACTGGCTGGCTGTTCATTTGTAGTGTCATTTCATGTGCTGGTTTTGACCAGCAAAGTCATAGATGGTCTAGGAAATGGCTATTTAAAGGACTGCCTGCCTCCATACAGTCTTGTCTGGTCACTGCACTATTTATCTCTGGCCCTTCCTCATGTATTCAAAAGTGAAGTGGACAGCAAGAAGAAAAATGGCATTTTCAGTGGGTGGCCCCACATCTCCTTGTTTCTGGTGCCATTGTTATTTGTATTATGTGGCCAGACCAAGATATTTTTATTTCAGCTTGTTTTTATTGAATGGTTCATCTTTGGTTTGTTCTTCTCAGCAGTTTTAATTGGATGGTGTGGGGTTTTATGAATTAGACAGTTTTGGCTGCTGCTATGTTGTTTATTATTTTTTGAGGGTTTGGTGGATTTTGAAACTCTGTGAGCACTTGGGTGGAAAAGCAGAACAAAATATTTATACAAACAAATAAATGCACCTGAATCACATTCCACTGAAATGCATCCAAATGCAAATCCACATTCTGTTCCAATTAGTCAACTGATATCTAAACTACAATCCAGCAAAATAAAATTGGACTGTCAATATTCCAAACTTAATGGAATATCTTCCTCATACAATCTCGCTGCAGTAAAGTACAATGCAATTCTATGCATGTTTACTAGGGATGAGCACAATCTGGCTTACACACTAAAGGTTGTGTCAAATATTGGCTTGTTCATAGTTCATAAACTGAAGCTCATGGCAGGTCAACCAGCACGAACTTTCCACAAACTTTCCAGGGGGATGTGGCAGTTCATGAATGGATACATTTCCAGACATACTGTCTCCGCTCAATCAAAATTTTTACCAAACTTCAAAACAACATGGGGGCAGAACTTGGAGGGCATGTAGAGGGGAATCAGGGGGAGGTCCCCTGCAAGTTTGATGTCTCTAACTTACACATGGTCCATTCTCTACACTCCTGAACCTGTGACTGTCATTTCCCCAGAAAGCTCTTTCCTGGGGGCATCTTATTTAGGAAGCCATAACTTGGATCCCATAAATCTAATCCTCACTAAACTTGGGAGGACAGGAAGAGGAGAGTCAGCTGGAGATATCCTTCAAGGTTGGTGTCTAGCATGTGGGGGGGGGGGCATTGTACCACATCACAATCCTCACGAACTGAACCAGTTTGGTGCCTAAAAGTTCATGTCAGTTTGTGGCTCATGAACTGGGCATGCCACAAACCAGACTGAACCACATTCTCCCAGTTCATGCCCATCCCTAATATTCATGCAGAACCCAGTCTACTATGTTGAATGGGGCTTACTCCTAAGTAAATATGTCTAGGTTTGCAGTCCTAGTTTCTCACAGGGACTTATACACAGGGGCGTCGAGTTTTTAAATTCCGGGGGGGGGGGGGGCTTTTGTGCGTTCGTGTGCTTTCCTTGCCACCACTGCCTCTCCCCCCCCCCACCTGGCCACTCCTGCTTCCATCCCTCCCTCCATCCGTCCAGGGGTCAGCTGGGCATTTGCTTAGCTGGCCCCTAGACGGACAGAGGGAGGGAGGGAGGGAGGCAGCCAGGTGGGGGGGAGAGAGAGAGGAGCGGCGGTGGTGGCGGCTCTTGTGTGCGCGGGGGCTCTTGCCTGTCCCCGCCGCCACTGCCTCTCTCCGCCGCTGCCCCGCTGCCATGTACCCGCCGCTGCTGCCTCTCCCCCCCCCGGCCACTCCTGCTTCCATCCCTCCCTCCATCCGTCCAGGGGCCAGCTGGGCATTTGCTTAGCTGGCCCCTGGACAGATGGAGGGAGAGGGTGATGAGGCAGCCAGGCGGGGGGGGGGGGGGAAAGAGAGAGAGAGAGGAGGCGGCAGGTGCTCCATTTCCCTGGGGGGGGCTCAGTCCCCCCCCGAAAATTTCGGGGGAGGCTCGGGCCCTCGAGCCCCCCCCGTAGTTGACGCCTATGCTCATACAAACTGAGAAAAAAAATTCTGAGAACAATTTAAAAAGATACTATGTGCTTGTTCTTGCTAAATGGTATCTTGCAATGCATTACACTGAAGAGAAACACCATTTCTCTGTGCTAGGACTGCCAATTCCAGATTAGGACATTCCTGGTGATTTATTGGTGGGACCTGGGAGGTTGGGGAGGGGAGGGACCTTAATAGGGTATAATGCCATTGAGTCCACCTGCCAAAGTAGCCATTCCTTCCTCAAGGGAACTGATCCCTGTAGTCTGCAGATCAGTTGTAATTCCAGATCTCCAGGCCCCACCTGGAGGTTTCTCCAGGTGTACAAATAACTCTGTATTATAGAGATCTATTTTTTTCAGTGTAGTTGCCAAAAGGCTGGAGGAAAAAAGTGTCTTCTCCCTTTAGCAGAGTGTTAAGTGCTGTTGAGTCACTTCCCGCTTCTGGTGACCTTATGAATTAATGACCTACAAAATGTCCTAGCTTACTGTGTGGAAATAGGCAGCTTTAGTGGGATGTTATTTACCAGGTGACTTTTAATTACTTCCATCCCACGAGAAGCTGCAGCTGCCCATTTCCATACATTAAGCCTCTATTAATGTCAGAGAACAAGTACAGTCCTATTATTGCAACTGTCTCCAGTAATAAGCATACACATGGCCAGTTTCCAAAAAGACCATTCCCTTCCTTCACAAACCAGAGAGCTAATTCACTCCAGCAAATACAGTGTTAATCCATTTCCTAATAAACAGAGGACTTAAACATTTGCATATCACACTGATTTCAGTTGAAGTGTTATGATTTAGAGTGCTTAACTTTGGCTATATCACGTCCTGCTGTTCTCTATGATGCTAACTCAGGGCTGAGCCATGGGGCAAAAATCAGCCCTGTGAAAATGACGATTGCACATCTGTGGGCTAAATTGTGCATCTGACTGACACACGCACATCTTTGTTTCATTACAAGCTCTTTATTCAGCCCACACATGTAACACCGCTAGAAAGTGGGTTGCATAAACATAAAGTAGAAGTGGACTGAAGTGCAAGTTTTAATTGTGATGAAGCATTTCATCTCCAGAACAAGCACAGTTCAGCCCAGATATCTTCAGCTTGCACTTTCAACCATGCCAGTTAGAACCTCAAATCTGCTACAGTTTAGCACTGACCAGAGAATGCATCACCTCAACTTTCAACTTCAAAGCAAAAATGTTACAACTGATGTCTCACTGTGGTTTTACTCAGTCTAACAAACCAGGTTTTGCAATGCAGCAAATTAGGTTTTAGATCTCTGACTCTCAGCTTTAGATCTTAGACATTCAGAATTTATCAGCATGTACAGCCCTAATATGTTCTACTTTTAAAAACTGAACTCATTTCTGTAAGGACCTCATTTCAGTAAATTATTCATCACCATTTAAAGCAGTTAAAATTGCCAGCTTGTACAATTCCCAGTGTATCTTTTTGTTGGAAAACAAATGTTAAAAGACAGGCTTGGCTGCAGGAAGTGCAAATGAACTTGCATCTGGTTGGGAGAGCCCTAGCAGCAGGAATAGAGGGCAGAGAAGATAAGGCAAGCCTTAACAAGGGAGGCATCGAGTCATAGAAGTATCAACACTTACATGCAACTTCTTCATTAGGCAGCCCAGCACTAGCACAACATTTGATTTATTTATCTAAAATATCTTTATCCCACTCCTCTACATAGGGTTGCCAACATCCAGGTGGCATTTGGAGATCTCTCGCTATTACAATTGATCTCCAGATGACCAAGATCAGTTCTCCTGGAGAAAATGGCTGCTTTGGAGGGTGGACTCTATAGCATTATACCCTACTGAGATCCCTCCCCTTCTCAAATTCTGCCATCCCTTGGCTCCACCCCAAAAATCTCCAGGTATTTCCCATACCAGAACTGGCATTACTACTAGAGTTCCTAGCCTCCGGGTCCAGGTAGGGGTTCCCCTGATTTTGGAGGCTCCAATCTGCCTGCGGCCAGCTGGCTGGCAGGGGAAGCCCTGCCCCCATGCCTCACCCCTAAGAGAAACCACCTGCCCAGCCACCCCTCTCCCTCCTCTCTCGCCACATTTACAGGGCTTCAGCTGATCGGCAGGGACCACGTGGCCCACCGATCAGCTGGAAGGCCCTTTAAATCTATCAGGAGGGAGGGAAAGGGGTGGTTGTGGGCCACATACTTGTCCCGCAAAAAGACCTTTTAAATTGTCTTTTTCAGAGCCGAGGGGGGGGGGTGTCACAGCATGAAGAGCTGGGGGAAATCAGCCCTGCACACCATTGCCCCCACCCGCTTAAAGGGTCTGAGCATGTGGCTCATGACCACCCCTCTCCCTTCCTCCTGATAGATTTAAAAGGCCCTCCAGCTTATAAGCGGGCCATGTGGGCCGTGCTGATCAGCTGAAGCCCTTTAAATCCAGCAGAAGGAGAGGGAGAGGTGTGGCCAGGCAGGTGGTTGCTCCTGGGGGCAGGGCTTGGGGTGTCCCCACTCACCCCTGGAATGCCCCCCAAATTCCCCCACCGGAGCCATGAGGGGACCTGGCAACCCTAATTGCTACCTCTACATAGATGAAGCAGCGTAAAAGTCTGTTACAGGGCTGCCAACAGAGGGGGACAAAATTCGGAGAGCCCAAGTCAGCTGGAGGGCCCCTGAAGCTGGCATCATGCTGCATCCAGCCGAATATCTTTCCATTTATTTTAATGCAATTCTGGCTGCAGCCACTAAGGGTGCAGAGAAGCCTGAACACAGTAAATAGCACTCTAATGTCGGCTAGGCTTCCCTTTTCCAAGACTTTTTCCAATCCTATCAATTCTCAGGCTGCAAGCCATTTATCATTTCTACGGCACAGCTGAGGAAGGACCCTCTAAAAGGCTACAAGTTAACTCTGTATAGGAGATGGTTTTCCTTGCAGTCTCTTCCTCTTCCGTTAAGGTACATTCCAACTACTTAGGAAGCTATCCGGTTCTGCACATCCAAGGCATTAACCGTCACGGCTGTCATCCGGTCACTGGATCTTCCCCATGTACAGCCTTTTGTCACTAGATGCCGAGAGAACGATAGGCTCCTCTGGATGAAAAGCAACTTCATTTATGGAACCAGCATGGCCTGGCAGCTTGTAGAGGATTCTTCTGGAGGTTGTATCCCAAACATAAACAAACCTGTCTGCTGACCCAGCTGCTATTTTGCTTCCATCTGGTGACCAAGAACATCGCAGAAGATTCTTTTCAAAATTATGTACATTCCCTTGAAGGATCTTGACGCATCTCTCTTTAGGGGCAAAAGGCTGGACATCCCAGATGCGCACTGTATTGTCCATTGCATTGGAAAGCAAGTACGAGCCTTCTGAGCTCAGACTGAGGCCGGCGACGGAGTCAGTGTGTCCTCTCATTGTATAGGCTGGATAGGCCATAGGCTGGATCCAAGCACACTTTTAGAACTGTTAGCATTCATCTTCAACAAATTATTTTTCTTTGGTCTTTTTCCAGACTAAAGTTTTGTTTTGAACTAAAAACCACATGGACTAAGATGTCCTTTTCCAACCCATATGTTTCAATCCCTTCCATGTTGCTTCTCTTTTGTTCTTATTTTTTCTAGATGAAAAATTCAAGCATGGTTTATGGCTTTTAAAGCAGTACATATGATTCAATCTGATATCTTCAAACCACAGTTTGATGACGTAGTTATCTTTACTAACAAAAATCCATTGTATTTAAGAATTCTTTTCAAGCCATTTGTACAATTATATGAAGAAGTAATAATGGCTGAAAGATTCTTTTTGAAAAATGGAAGGGGAAAACACAGCTGTCAATATACAAGCCATGCAATATTATGGAAAATGCATATATATTCCAGATTAAGAATGTAAATCTTGTTTTCTGAAGAAAGAAGTATTTTAAGAATTACAGTGCTCTGGAGTGAGAAAGTACAGATTTCTGAATTTGACTTTAAGAATGTATATTAACAAAAAACAATCCGATAGCGAAGATGATTTTCCAGAGCTACATCTTTGTCCCGTCAGATTTGCTAGCAGAAATCACAGAAATCTTTGGCTCAACATCTCTAACCTGATACATCTGGCATTTATGTACCATATTCCAGTCTGTATTAGTAGTGAAGATTATGCAGACATAGTGAACGACTGTCTTTTTGATAGTAAACACAGCCTAAGAATCTACCTTGCCAAAGCTGTAGACAAAGGTAAAAGTGCCAAAAAATGTAAGGTTCTGCTTTGGCAGATTTTGAACTGCATACAGTAGCAATAAATGAACAAAATACATGGAGGGGTGCCCTGAACTGGATAGTCCAGGCAAGCCAGATCTCATCAAATCTTGGAAGCTAAGCAGGGTTGACTGTGGTTAGTACTTGTATGCAGGGCTCCGTTGGGGCCGGAGCGAGCCGGAGCGCCACTCCGGGAGAGAAGGGGCCGGGGGTCCCCGCAAAGGAGCCCCGTCTTGCCCCCAGCCACCTTCCGCAGGGCCGCGGCTGGCCGCCGGCCCCGCGAACGAGCCCCGTCCGGCCCCCAGTCACCTTCCGCGGGGCCGCGGCAGGCCGCCGCCCCCGCAAGCAAGCCCCGTCCCACCCCCAGCCACTTTCCACGGGGCCGCGGCCGGCCGCCGGCCCCGCGAACGAGCCCCGTCCGGCCCCCAATCACCTTCTGCGGGGCTGCGGCAGGCCGCCGGCCCCGCGAGTGAGCCCCGTCCCGCCCCCAGCCACCTTCTGCGGGGCCGCGGCCAGCCGCCGGCCCCACGAGTGAGCCCCGTCCCGCCCCCAGCCACCTTCCGCGGGGCCGCGGCAGGCCACCGGCCCGGCGAGTGAGCCCCGTCCCGCCCCCTGCCACCTTCCGCGGGGCCGCGGCAGGCCGCCGCCCCCGCAAGCGAGCCCCGTCCCACCCCCAGCCACTTTCCACGGGGCCGCGGCCGGCCGCCGGCCCCGCGAGCGAGCCCCGTCCTGCCCCCAGCCACCTTCCGCGGGGCCGCGGCCGGCCGCCGGCCCCGCGAGTGAGCCCCGTCCCGTCCCACCCCCAGCCACCTTCCGTGGGGCCGCGGCTGGCTGCCGGCCCCAGGAAAAAAACTCTCCCTCCCCCAGTCACACCAAGAACCCCCCCTCCCTCCCTCCCCCACTCAACAGTTCCCTGGGCCCAAGGGAGGGAGAAGCCGGGCCTGAGTGGCTTAACACCACTCAGGCCCAAGCAAGGGGGGGGGAGGGAAAGCCAGCCCCAGTGTGGGGAGAAGCGCCCCTCCCTTCCTTCCCTCTCTCCCCCTACCTACCTACCTGTTCCTTCCTTCCCCCCTTCCTCCCTCTCTCCCCCCTTCCTTCCTTCCTTTCTTTTCTCTCTCTCCCAACTACCTACCTACCTTACTGTTCCTTTCTTTCTTCCTTCCCCTTTCTTCCTCCCTCCTTCCTTCCTTTCTTTCTTCCTTCCCCCCTCCCTCCTTTTTTTTCTTTCTTTCTTTTCTCTCCCCCACCTACCTACCTTCCTTCCTGTTCCTTTCCTTCTTTCCTTCCCCCTCCCTCCCTCCCGTCTGGCCTTCTGACACACTGCCCATGACGTCATTCCGGTGACGTCAGGGGGTGTGGCATATGCAAATGAGTTATGCTAATGAGCTCCTGCACCTCTTTTTTTACGAAAGGACCCCTGCTTGTATGGGAGACTTCCTTGAAGTAGCGAGTCGGGAGGACAGAGGCAGGCTCTCAGCCACCTCTCTTGAGTATCCTCCAGGCCCCAAGTAGGGGTCAGTCACCAGAAGTCAAATCAAGACTGTTAGATATCACTTATTTTGAAAACTTTTAGAGTTTAGCCATGTCGGTCTACAGCAGAACAGCTAGATTCGAGTACAGTAGTGGCTTAGAGACCAAGATTTCCAGGGTATGATCTTTCAAGAGTCAAAGCTCCCTTTGTCAAAACTCACTTATTTTAAAGGGACAGGAAAGGGCTACTTTTATTCCAGAGCACCACAATTCCCTACATTTATCATTCTGGAGGCTACAACACTAAAATGTCTCTGATTTCTGAACTGTCCAGATATTAAAGCTATGTAGGTACTCACAGTGGCAGCTGTTGTCTTATAAGCTTAAGCCTCCTTCCTCCATCACAGTACATGTGAAAGAAATACCATGTAAAACAATCGTATGAGCGTATTTTATCTGTTTCATCATACCTTCTGTGTGTTCCATCTCAGCTGAACATCCCTGTTTTCCAGAGCCTTGTTCTGAGACAGCTGTACACTATTGTTAATTGGGGCTTGAGATCACCCCAGCGGGTGAGAACTGATGCCAGTTGGAAGACAGACTCCAAAATGTAGCAGATACAAATTAAGCAGTTTATTGAAGCAGATCAACAACTTCAATCATCCTGATGTTACAGGATCAATTCTGCAGCCTTTTATTGTTACTGCTAGACTTCTGTGTGGCACCTAAACCGGACACTCAAAGGACAAATATAATTTTTAAAAGCCAAGGTGTACATAAACCTGTGAATTGCTGAGGCCCTTGTGTTATGGCTATGCCAAATAACTGATAGTTTCAATCACATAAGTTCTCACTTAGGCAAAACTAACGAACTAGCATACAATTACATCTTTCAAATATAATTACTAATTTCCTTCCCTCTAAATTTCCTCTCCAAAGTAGCACTGTTAAATTCAAATTAGGTGCTTTTACTATTAGACAAGTAGCCTTCTGCTTCTCTCAGCCACTCAGCTTGGGGACAAGCCAGATGGAGCTGCAAAGGAAAATTAATGGGGGGGGGGGAGAATGGGAAAAGCTTTGGCTGGAAGTGTCTGCTTAAGTTCTCCAGCTCTTTCCTTAATTTATTAATAGACTCCCTTGATGAATATTAAAAATGAAAAGGTACCTTCTTCCACTGAGCTGGCTTGTTTAAGAAGACAAGAGAACAAATATCTCTTTAAGAATTGGGCTGTTGGAACAAGGGAAGGCAGAAAAGACAAAGACAGAAATTATTGGGGTTTGGAGGGGGGAGTTGCTCAAAGGAGATATAGTCAACCATTATGCCTCAAAGCTCTGCCTATGAAACACAGCAAAAAACCAAACTGGAGAAGTTCGCTAACAATATTATTATCAAAGTCAAAAGCACATAACAGGCAAGTATACAGAATATACAAATACTCAAAGTGTTAACAAAGAATCAAAAATGAACAATACAAGTGTACTAGATGGAATCAGGATGATAGATGCACACAAGATGAAATAACGAAGATTCCGGAAAGAAATGAGTCCAATACAATCATTGTTATTAATATTGTAAAAATTGTAAGGTATCTATAGTGTATATATTATTCTTTATTCTTGTAGTCATGAATATTTGTTTCTGAGGAAGTTATCCACAAAATGAAGTTTCATTCCGGAATCTTCATTATTTTCCTGACATAATCTGCCTTTCCCTTTCAGATCTATGTTTTTTAAAAAAAACAATAGTTGCCTTAGTGAGATGTTTTCTATGCAAAGTCAGAGTTTAGTCACTTATTTAGAACTTAGCTATAACACTGAAAGTAGATTTGTCTAATGATCCAAGTTTGGCAGGCCCTGAATCAGATTAAACTTACCTTTACACACATGGCTGAAATAACTGGGTCTTTAATTTCACAGAAATAAGTGATTTGGTTTTTTTAGAATGGTTTCATGGATGTTTTGAAACCAAAAGCTTCATGCAACTAAAAGTGAAATCTCGTTTGTATTTTAATTTTTGGCAGTTTAAGTATTAATCTTTTTTAAAAAGCCATCTATCAACAGTTGGGGCCAGGCATGGCTTAACTTCTAAATGAGAGGTGTTAGGGTCAGCCTTGTCTGGAATTGATGTGAACGCACTACTACATAAAAGATTTATCCATGGATATGCAAGACATTTTTTTTTGGTCTCTCTCTGTGTGTGGTAAGACCATGACACTCTGCACACATATAAAAGGAGAAGGAAAAGGGTTTTAAAAATTACGGCCTCATATCACTAGTCCCAGGGTCACCTAACACTGCTACATACTCAAATGAAGGATCTCATGTAAAAGTGTCTACTTATCTGTGTAATTCTATACATATTATACCTCAGAACAGAGGATTTCTGCACAAAGTAGGGCTGTTTTTAAACCAGTATGTCTATATTGATGTTTCTTGTACCTGCTTGGTACACTTGAAAGGGAAATTGTGCTGGCTGCATATTACCTCTCCTTCTTTCCTACCTATAGCTACAATGGAATAATAGAATTCATAGGCCAGAGATTGGACATTTGGGTCACAGATATGACACAATATTGCCATCATAAACTGCCATGACAGACTTTTCTAGCTTTGAAGATGGAACTGTAAGTAGGGTAAAAAGTAAAATGTAGAAGTCATTTCAGATGCGGGGACTGCATATACACAAGAGCTCCCACTTGGATGTGGACTTTTTCTACAATGCCCAGTTAGCACGGAGTTAATTTATTCAGTTGCTTATTACTAAAGGTGAATGCATAGCATTAGTGTTTTATTTCTGGTGATACTATTGTGGAAGAACTAGCGCTTTTTTCCCTCCATGGAGACCAGGGATTTTTTCTTGTAACATGCTTGCTGCCCTAAACTTTTTAATGGTTGAGGCACTAAAAAAAAAATCCATACCAAACTTAATGAGATGACATATCAACTAAAAAAACTTGCTTGTTTTCATTCTAAACTTTTAAGGGAGGGTGATGCTCTGAAACAAGATGGTATTATTTACATTAAATATCAGCCAAACTGAAGGTACTAGAAAATAAAATAAAAAGCAAAGTCTGGAGATTTGGACTGACTCTTTGTTCTTAAGAGACAATTAACAGCAACCGCAGCAGAGTAGAAGACTTCCCACTTAGTTCCTTTGCACCTGTTTTAATGTTACAGCTCAGCTCATTGCTAATGGAAGGAAGAAAAGGAAGATCTTAAAGATTTATTGTTTTAATCCCATCCTCTTCTGTCGTACTGAACAGGGATTTCAGGACAATGCCAGGAAGACATCACCATCTACCAGTTTATATTCCTGTTCAGGATGTAATTGTGACAGACAGAGATATTTGCCTTAAGAACTGTGCGGAATAATTAATCCAGTCTGAACGGTGTCTTTACTGAATGTTGCAAGTTAAATCCAATAAAGTTTACATTGAATGTAAACTCCATTTCAGTGCAATGATGTTACATCACATCATAATACTTCAAGTAGTATTTTTGTTCAGCCTCTCAAATGAACATAACTCCATGACCTAAATTTACCCCATGCTCCAAACTCAACAGTGTCAAGTTGTCTCTTAAAATTGCTAGCCTACTTTTGCCATTATGTGTTAATGCAGCTCACTGGAAATGTCACAGTGATCTGAAAAATTTGTAGTGTAGGGACCCCTGTTGTTTTAATATTGCTTGGATTACTCAAAGACGACAGAGTCCTAGTTTCAATGGCTCAGGTTTTACCGATCAAGCTACAGAATCTTGCACTACTGTTCCAACTTCTCCCTTAATCTTTCAGCCTCTGTCCAGTAGCTGTATTTCCAGTTCCTTGTACAACTCAAATTAGGTTTTTGTTTCAGCTCCCCACAAGGGAAAGGGGGGCTATCACAACATCTAAATTGTTAATTTTTCCCACTACACTATTAACAATATTTTGTTGTAATAGTTGCCATTGAATTAGGCAGAAATTAGAATTTGTAAATTATGATTTTTTTTTGACATGCAAGAATAAGTGCTAGGAGGAGCCAATAAAAATACTTCTTATAAAATAATGTAAAACGCGTGCAGCTGAATTCAAATTTATTAAAAACACAACGAAATTTCACGCCCATTAAATGATCTCTAGAATTATGTGGATGACTACTGTTATGTTTTCTGATGCTGATACTTTTTTCAGTTTAACTGAAAATAATTGTGTATTTTAATAAAAATACACATAGCAGGAAAACAAACATCTCAAAGTTATTAAAAAATCAAACTCAGCATATTTCTTGCTCAGCATTTGTTTTCTATGAATGTTTGAGTGCTACTACTTTCATTTAGAAAACGTCTACTTCTGGGTTCTTGTCAGAACTCCAGAAAAGACACGTTTGTAAAGTGCTACATAAGTGTTCAATTTATGACTTCTGCTGATGTAAGTAAGAAACACATTCCCTTAATTCCCTCTCACTGCTGTGATAAAATGTCTGGAGGAAGAGTTTACACAAAATCGCTTTACAAGAGAAGTGTACATATGCTACTAGAGAAAATACACCCCCCCCCCCATCCTTTAAGAGAACAAATTCTTTTGCAATCTGAAAATGGCAATGCATTGGCATTTTTTTTTTGTAAAACCTGCTCTGTCCATAAAATTAAATTAGTTAGAACCTCTGTTACTTTATCCTTGTTTTTTTTGAACAAATCTGCTTAATACATGCATAGCTCTGAAATCTGCAAATGTTTGTTGACTTTTTTTAACCACAAAAGCTTGTAGAGCAAACTTGCTCTTGGGTCAGAGCCACAAGATATGGCACACTTGCAGGCCTACTTAACTTTATTGCACCAGACCTCCTCCCTCTTGCAAGACAGGAACTGGATCCAATAAAAGCACATTAATTATCTCCTTTTTCTGAACATGCTGCTACCATTTTTAATTTCCTGACAAATGGAAATATATTCCATGTTCCTCTGCTGTGCCAGTGTATTAGGAACTATGGAAAAATTTAAAGTATGCAAGACAAGTGTCTGGGACTGGGAAGGGGCCACTCTCTTATGCGTGTTTCCAAATAAACAAACAGCATACACAAATGTGGCTGGGGTTCTAATCTAAAGCACATAACCATTCAAAATCATGGTGCTTATGATAATAAGAAAGAAGATCTTTGGATCATACACCTTGTTGCTTGTGTGAGACATTTTGTAAGACACCATTCGGCCCATCACAGTTGACTACACGTACTAGATTGCCTTGCTAATGGGGAACCAGTTACCTCTCTCCCCCTTGTTGTTTTGTACCCTTTTGTAAATGGGTACACAGATTGTCAACTCTACAGGGAGGGGATTGAAGGACATGAAAATATTTGCAAGTATGGTTGCCAGGTGGTGGCTGGAGATCTTCCACTATTACAAGTGATCTTCAGGTGACATAGATCAGTTCACCTGGAGAAAATGGCCACTTTGGAAGTTGGATTCTATGGCATTATGCCCCAAACCCCGCCATCCTCAGGCTCCACTCCCAAAATCTTCAGGTATTTCCCAGCCCCAGAGTTGGCAACCTTATTTGCAAGACACGCCCACCTTTTTTATACACCACCAGCAACGAATTGCATTATGACTGTTGATCGTATATGTCCCTGTGGAAATGGTGAATTGAAACTTTAATGCATGTGATATACAACTGCAGGGTATACAGCCACTTTCGTGACATTCTCCTGCTCTCTATCCTCAACTAGTAAAAAGATGCAATTACTGAAGAACCTCCTAGAAAGTAGGCATCCTGAGGTTACAGCTAAACTTGAAAAATTTGGCTGGTTAGCTATAAGAACTAGAAAGCTGCTAGCGAAAGGCGAATAGATGTAGGATCATAGGATTTAACATGTTTTACTTGCTAACGCTATTTGATACTTTCATTTTATATATATCGAACTTATGCTTGTGGTTTTATGAATTTTTGACAAATTCAGTTTGACTATGTATTAGAGCGCTGGCTTTTGCTGTGAATAAATTTGATTTATGACTATACCATCATAGGTCAAACAACAACAACAAAACACCACCCTACAGGACAGTAAAGCCCACACTTTTACTTATTGAGGTGTTCCAGTCAAAGCAGTAATAATCTTGCATTCTCCCAGTATTAAATTTGGCATGTTGAAATACATGTTAGGAGCTTTCCAGTAGAAACTGATTTATTAGCTCATCTGAGAGTTCCATGCTGTCATTCTGCCACAAAAATATACTTGAACACTGTGTTGCTAATCCTTGTGGTTTTATTGCAGGTTTCGTATTTCCTTTGTCTATTTTCCCATAAATGTTTCATTTCTGGAGCACACCTTGGTTTCATCCGGAACTAGTTTGTTGAAGCAAAAAGGTTACAAAATATACTGTGTATAAGAAAAATGAAGATTACGAACCTATACTTAAATAAACTCAGGACAACCTCATAGCTTTTGTCTGGGGATGGCATCCCTACCCCCACATTTCCTGCAAGAGTTGGGGTTGTCTTCAGGCCAACCACCACAAGCCTGGCCTCAGAAGAATGAGCAGTTGAGGCCCCCAATGAAGGAGTGCCCCCACGAGGCTGCCACACTGACAGTAGGAAGCCGCAGAGACAATGCCAGAGGTAGAGGAGAGACAGCAGAGCAGCAACCAGGTCCAGAGGTCATCCAACAGGAAAGGAGGCTGCAGGAAGCTTCCAGGACAGCGGTAGCAGAGAGGAACCCAGCTCTGCAACAGCCGGGTCTGCTGGTGACTACCTGGCTAGAAAAAGGGTCACAGGGCGAGCAGCATGAATGCTGCTACCAGTGGAGGTGTCAGGAAGAGCCTGGCATGGCAGCAGCCAAAGTGCCAGTTGATCACTCAGGAGGAGGAGCAGGTGGGCTCCAAGGGGGCAGCAGGTTGGACAGGCCGAGTTTTGCTCCCTTAGGCCCACAGTCAGCTGGGGGTGGGGCAGGAGGAGTGAAAGCCCAGTTTGAAGCCCCATTGGCCGTGACTTCTGCCAGTCAGCTGGGCTCTCTCCTAGGCTGGAGAGAGTAGGAGAGCCTGGTTTGGCAAGCGGGGCTGGGTGCCGTACACACCTGAACTCCAAGCAGCAAATTCACTGCTTGAAATTCAGGCATGTGGCCAGTGGCTGCTCCGCTCCCTCCCCTCCTGCAAGATTTAAAGGGCCCTCCAGCTGATCGGTGGGCCATGTGCTCTTGCCAATCAGCTGAAGGGCCCTTTAAATCTCACAGGAGGGGAGGGGAGGGAGTCCGGTAGCCACTTGTGGTTTCCCCCACCAGCCAGCTGGCTGCCAGTAGGCAGAAACCTGTGGAATCAGGGGACCCCCTCCCCGCACCTGGGGACTGGCAAGCCTGTTGGGGACCTAAAGTGGCACACATCATTCTCCCCTCCTTCACTTTATCCTCATAATCATCCTGTGTGGGAGGATAAGCTAAGTGTATGTGACTGGTCCAAGGTCAAATGCTAAATTTCCAAGGCAGACTAAGGATTAGAATCTAAATCTCCCAGACCTAATCTGACATCCTAACTACTATACTACACTGGCTTGACTAATACTCGCATGGAAGCAAACACCAGTTTTGAGCTTTGTATTTCTTTATTACTATATTACTACAGTTTTTGAAAATGTGAAATGATAAAAGTGTCAGTGTCACCAGACGTGAAACTGGATTCCTCTAATTTTACAAAATGATGTTTGTAGCTAGAAGTTTAGTAATAAAAAAGAAGCTACCGCTATACTTTTGAGTGTTCATTAACATGTTCAAGAGTAATGGTATTCGTGCTAACATACAGGTTCCACATTTAAAATAAGCTGATGTAGTCATCTATTTCCATTTTACAGAAGAGAAACTGAAAAGGTGAAGGAAGGGTGAAACAACCATTATCTTTGTGGCTTTCAAAAGTGAGTTAGTGTGGTGGTGGTATTATGGGAATATTGAACTATGACTGGAAAGGATCAGGTTCAGATCCCTGCTCTGCCAATATGAGCAAAGCTGTAGTGATGAGGCACAGGGGGAGGGGGCTGAGGCCATGAAGGGCTTCATTTGTGATAGCCAATACCTTCAGCTGAGCCCAGTAACAAAAGGGTAGCCAGTGGTGTGTCTGCAGAATGAGAGTAAGCTCAATGCTTAAGTCAAAGCTCAGTGTGAATGTTGCTTTTTACTCTAACTGGATTAAATGCATAGTAAGGATACACATTTATTTTAGTCTCATTATTATATAGGTTTGTTAACTATGGGCAGGGAAAATTCTGGAGATTTGGGGGGGATCCTGGGGATAGACCTCTAGAGGAAATGGAGATCCCATTTTCTCCAGGGGAACGGGTTGCTCTAGTTTGGAGATACCTTGTAATAGGGGGAGATAAATATATGGTCCACTTTTGTGCCCATCTCCCTCTCTGTGTGCTTTTCATTATGCTTGGATTGCTAGCATTTATTTGCATTGCTGGACCCAGCAAGCAGGACTTACCACATGGAAATTATAATAAACCAAATTACTTGCTTTATTTGCATTGCACTGGGCAAGTAGTGCAACAATGCAATTAAAGCAGAACGTTCAGAATAAAGCCATACAGTTCCAGTCTCCCCAAATCAAGTTGTTTTTACCACTTTCTCAGAGAGAAACTCGGGTTGATTGAGTGCAGAAGGCAGGCATGGTTCATACTAATTCTAGAAACTCTACTCCTGTTTACCCCCAAGTTCCCATTACTCACCCCACCCATGTAAACCTCTGTTAGTCATGACAATTAAGTGTTCAGAGCCAAAATACTTCAGAACTCCAGGCCTTACTGATGAAGAGAAACTGCTGTTGGCCACAAACACTGCTTATAAGCTTTTCTGCCATTTGATCAGCCATTGATAGAAACAAAATCCTGTACACCAAACAAGCCCATTGTCCCCACATTTGCAGCTACAGCATCCATTTTCCAAAAAGAAAACTAGTGACAGTAAGAAAAAAGTGGCTTGCCCAAGATTAAGTACTGTTATGCAGTTTGTACACTAAGCACAGTTACAGGAGAATCAGATAGCACCTTTTAAGTCTAACAAAATTTATTTCAGGCTATTTCATTAGTCAGAGCTCATTTCCTCAAATGCCTAGAAGTATACATCCTCAGCAAGCTACTAAAACATTATTTTCCTAAACTAAAATACTATTTGTTACCAGATCCCTGCTCAATCACCTGTCTCCCAATTGATTTACCTACTTTCATCCATCCTGCAATATGTCCCCAATTACTCCTCTTCTCCTCCAGAAGACAGCTAAAGCTCCATTTCTTTTTCATCTTGTCTCCTTTACTCTCCTTTAACCAATTCAGCTGATAATTCCCATTTTTATGCAGTTCAGTGGCAAGCTCAGTCAGCTCTGCCTTGTTTTTGACTCTGTTCTCCAGTTAAAGATGTGGGAAAACAAAGGTGTGTCATTTAAAGTGGTCAGCTCTGTCCCTTCAGCTGCCATCAAGTATGTAGAAAGAAGCCAGCATGTGTCCACCATACTTCCATAATGTGCCATACAACACTGCAGGTCTTCCATATAGCATGCAAAGACACTCTGAGAAGGCAGAAAGTAGTAGTACCATTTTGGCAGATTGTGCTACTGCACTAGTGCACATAATGATAGATCGATAGACCGAAAAATGTCATGCATGTGGAGGAGGTTTCCACTGTATGAGTGGGGAGAGAGTTATACAAGAAAAGAAAGAACAGCAGCCGTTCCAATTCTACTCTACATCCTCAATGGCAGCTTTTAAAGGATAAACTATAAATCAGGTGATGTAATCTCCTATTTCACAGATAACATTAGTTCATCCTCAACAGTAATAAAAGCAGGGGATCCAACCGTGTCTTGATATGAGTTCAGACTGAATGATGAAGTGTTCCCTAACAAAAGTTCATAAAACTAGCATATAAAGAAGCTGATTACACTAGATCCTTTCTGCTTCATATTTAACTTATTATTTGTAGGAATTTTTTTCTGTGGAAGACGATCCCATCATAAGTCCTCACCAGCAGCTGATATAGGACAGGTCAGACACAGGTTGACTTCTTCCTGCGCTCTTTAAAAGAGCAAAGGCTATGTTTTTTCTAACTTGCACTGTTGTGGCACTGCTCTACCATTTCCTTGAGACTAAAGAAAGGTCTCAACTTGGGGGGGGAGGTGTTCATATCATAATTGATCACGATACCTCATAGCACAAGCAGGAGGGCAGAATTAGAATCAGGGGTGTCAAACTCATTTGTTACGAGGGCCAGATCTGACATAAATGTCAGGCCGGGCCATCCGTGGCATAAAAATGTAACACAAGGTACCGGAGATATAAACTTTATAAAGATGATTTCAGATGCCAAATGGCAATAGCAGGTGTGATTGGATTAGGTGTGATATGCAGAGGGGTGGCGATATCAGCATTGGTAATGAGACAGGAAACTTAGGTCTCAATTTGATACAGGAGGATACAGTTCAGGAGGATGCAAAGAATAAATGGAAATAAGTCTGAAGCAGTGACTCACAAAAGCACATACCCTACCACAGTTTTGTTAGTCTTTAAAGGTGCTACTGGACTCTTATTCTTTCTACTGCTATTAGAAATCACAATATTCAAAAACCAGTGGGGGAACATTTTAACCTTCCAGGGCATTCAGTTGCTGACCTAAAAATAGCAGTTCTCTTACAAAGGAACTTTAAAGGGAGATTGGAAAGGGGGACTGCTGAATTGCAACTGATCATGAAGCTCAAGACAATGCAAACTCCTGGACTGAACTGAGACTTAGGTTTCTTCTCCCATTACCAATGTCTGTTATTGTCATTTGGTGTCTGAAATCACTTCACTCTCCAAGATATAAAGACAGATGGACTCACATTCCAGGTGCATCTGAAGAAGTGAGCAGTGACTCATGAAAGCTCATACCCTGCCACAAATTTTGTTAGTTATTAAAGTGCTGCTGGACTCTTACTCCCTGTCACTAATAAGGAATGCAAGCTGCGCTGTTAGGTTTCTTCCCCCCCCCCCCCAATCTATTGGAAATGGAAAAGGGGATCTTGCCAAGTGCCATGGGACTCTCTCTCTCTCTCTCTGGCATCCTGTCTCTGACTCTTTCCCTCCCCCCTCCCTCTGAAGTGTGCAGGCACACAAAAGCTTATATCTGGAATGAAACATTGCTGGTCTTAAACACAGGACTCACTCTCTCACTCTTCTGGCATGCTCCCTCTGGCTCTTTCCCTCTCCCCTTTAGGGCTGCCAAGTCCCCCTTTAGGGCGGGGGAAACACTGATTTTTAGTGCTTATCTCCCGCTTTTCCAAAGTTGGCCACCGGGGGGACAAAATGGCTGCCTTAAAAGGGAAATGTCTGCAGAGAGCCTGCCCTGCAGTAAAAAGCCTCGCCATACATTTCCCCTTTAAGAAGTCAGCAAGAGAGCTTCCACAGCAAGAGAGGTCCGCCCAGAGATTAAGGAGGGACTGAAGGAGCTGCTTTTGCATGTGGCTGGCAAGGTGAGTTTCTCTTCCAGCTCTTTTCATTCTCTCTCCCTCTTTCTTTTTTCTGTCTGTCTGTCTGTCTGTCTGTCTGTCTGTCTCTCTCTCTCTCTGTCCCCATCCAGCAGAGGTCTATCAGTGGCTATTATAGCCACAAGGTCTAAATGGAAGTAAGTGCCTCTGCCAGTTTTTTTCCCTTCTCTCTCTCCCTCTTTCTTTTTTCTGTCTGTCTGTCTGTCTGTCTGTCTCTGTCCCCATCCAGCAGAGGTCTATCAGTGACTATTATTAGCCACAAGGTCTAAATGGAACCCTTTGTCTGGGGCAGTGATGCTCTGCATTCTTGGTGCTTGGGGGGCAACAGTGGGAGGGCTTCTGGAGTTCTGGCCCCGCTGCTGGACCTCCTGAGGGCACCTGGTATTTTTGGCCACTGTTGTGACACAGAGTGTTGTACTGGATGGGCTGTACTGGATGGGCCGATCCACTGTGGCTTCTCTCCTGTTCTTATGATATGAAAATCATATTTAGCACTTGTGTAGCACTTAGTGCTTCATATTCTGCCGAGATGAGGAAGGATTCAGTAGGGCCGTTGCTCAGTGATAGAGCATCTGCTTGACATGCAGGAGGTATCAGCCTCTTCAGCTAAAAAAGGATCAGGTAGTAGGTGACATTAAAGATCTCAGCCTGAGACCCTGGAGAGCCACTGCCAGTCTGAGTAGTCAATACTGACCTTGATGGACCAATGGCCTGATTCAGTATTAAGAAACTTCATGAGTTCATGTGGAAGCATGTGGAAGCAACATCACAGGATGTGACATCACAAAATGATGTCACTTCCTTTCTCCTGGCTCCACCCCCAAAGTCTCCTGGCTCCACCCCCAAAGTCCCCAGATATTTCCCAAGTTGGACTTGGCAGCCCTACTCCCCTCTCTCTGAAGAAGTGTGCTTGTACACAAAAGCTTATACCTGGAATAAAACATTGCTGGTCTTAAACACAGGACTCTCCTTCTGATGTGCTCCCTCTAGCTCTTTCCCTCTCCCCTCTCCCGGAAGAAGTGTGCTTGTACACAAAAGCTTATACCTGGAATAAAAGATTTTTGGTCTTAAACACAGGACTCTCTCTCTCTCCTGGCATGCTCCATCTGGCTCCTTCCCTCCCTCCCTCCCTCTGAAGGAAAAGTGTGCTTGCACACGAAAGCTTATACCTGGAATAAAACATTGCTGATCTTCTTAAAAGTGCCACAAGATGCAATCCCCCCCAGCTCTTTCCCTCCCCAAAGGAGGAGGGAGGGAGGAGACCTCAGCCAATTGAAGTAAGGCTTTTTTCCTCTCATCTGAAGCAGGAAATAGGAGAGACTGGCCAGAAAGAGCTGTGATGTAAAGAACAGGAAGCAGCACAGAATCAGTTGTTCTCAGGTTGGACTGGAGCCGTATGTTTGACACCCCTGATCTAAATTTTATAGAATGTTTGAAACTGGAGTTGAATATGTGTATTAGAGACCACTGATTTGAGACCAGTGTCACAGCTCTAAGTGATTTTTGCCAAAGGGCCCACAATATGAGTAACATTTACATTAAATGCTATAAAACTAAAAGCTAGACTGGCAGCTTTTTAAAAGAAACGCTGTATATAGTCCTGCTGCTGTGAGAAGGCAAACAACATCCCAACTACCTCCCCATTTCTTCCTCTGTGGTCCCAAGAGACAAGATGAAAATAACCATGAAGTTTTCTGCCCTTTTGTACGATAACGGGTAGAGCAGTTGTCTGCCCTTTTGTACGATAAAGGATAGAGAACAGACCAGCTCTGATACCACTTGCTGCTTTGTGGGAAATCATTAAAATGAGCTTGGGTTGTTCTACTTGAAGCTACCCACATGTCTGTAAAGCACAACTTCCAATCCCACCAAAGCCAGCTAAGGAACCCCAAGAGATTCATAAATTGTTCTATTGTTCTCTTCCAGAATATTTGTTTACTTTTCTATTTTTATCCCACTCTATCCCAGGGAGCCAGGAAAGATTACAGTATTAAAAAATATAAAGGCTTGCTTTTCCTCAGAATTTACAATCTGGAGTCATACAAAATCATAAACTGGTCTTTATCCAAGAGTGTTCTCTTACAACAGAACAAAGTTTGAGTCCAGTGGCACCTTTGAGACCAACAAAGTTTAATTCTGGCTATAAGCTTCCGTGTGCATGCACACTTCATCAGAAGTGTGCTGCACAGGAAAGCTTATAGCCAGAATTAAACTTTGTTGGTCTTAAAGGTGCCACTGGACTCAAGCTTTGTTCTATTGCTTCAGACCAACATGGCTACAAGTTAACCATCCCCAGCCATTAAACTGGATTAAACCCCTTTATTTACCCAGCTATATACAAATGGTAACACTTAAGCTGTTGTTAGCACCTTCCATAGCTATTATCCATTTTGAATATACTACATCCTACCAGCCAATCCCAGTCCCCCCCCCCCAATCATGTATCTCTCGAATAAATCTTAGCCCAACACCTTTTACAGGATAACAACTGTTTGAGGAGATGAGTGCAGGAAATAAATTACCTGTACACTTCATGATCACCCATGTTTTACAAAAGTATGGTAAGTTTATCTGGTGCTTTGAAAGAAAGAGAGGTCCTCTCTGGCCACTAAGAAATGGCTATGCTGAGAATCATGGGATCTGTATGTTCAAAAGCCATGTGGGATGTGGACTTTAGCAGAGAGAAGGACTAGGAGAGATTGACTACAAAAGCTGGCTGGATCCAACCCAGTGGAACAAGCACTGTGTACTTTTTCATGTGATTCTCTGAAGTTTAGATCTCTCCACTTAACTGTGTATCAGCTTGCTTCACTAGAGTAGTTCAGGAAACTAAGAAAACCTTAGGAAGAGACTGTTGTAATTTGCAGGTGTTTGATACAAACCAGCTTGGGGTGGGGGATGCTTGCTAATTATTTGCAACCTAATCATTATATAAATGCCCTTTTAAATGCATTTGTCTTACATCTTGCAAACATTAGACAGTTTTGGCACAGATTTCTTTTGTTTACAAAACTCACTCTCCTATGCAAAGGATGCCTGTTTTTTTTTTTTTTCTGGAAGTGTCCCCTTTCCACATCATAGCCTTGAAAACATAGCATCGCATTAGGACACAAATAGGAACAACTACTATTCTTTACAGATAGATGATTCAACACATATATTGTATTTAGCCCTTTTCATACAGTTTAAGTTACCAATTCACACAAAAGGGAATTAAAAAGTACGTAATAACTTCAAGCTTTTGCCAAGGAGATCTCTTAGAAGCCTAATCAGCAGCTAATAGTTTGTCTTCAGTCTACCACGGAATTACCTTCTGCAGCTATCTTACTTGACTATAATTTCTTTAAACAATCATAAAAAGCTTCTCCAAGTCAAGGAATTATTTTCTGGGCCACGGAAACAAGTTATTTATCCCTGCTGCTGCATTCTTCAAATGTTTTATCTTTACAATTTAGGATGCTATTTACATGTTACATTTGAGAACTGTGAAGACTGCCAGCATCACATTCTTATCATGAGTTACCTGCAATGTGCTGTACTTGAACGATACTTGGTTGATCTCTTCAAAGCAAGGGGGACAGGAGCAACAGCAGATGTGTGAAGAAAAGCCAAATTAGGTATCTAGGATGATTTGGAATGCTGCCAGTCATCTTTGATCTTTTGATGAATGTTATAAACAAATATAATTATTTCAATGACTCTGAACAATGACATCAAATACATTTTCATCCATACAATTTAAAATTATTTAAATCCATTATGATTTTATCTTTTCCGCTGTTCCTTGATGCGCTAGTGTATTTCACTCTAAATGCTAGCACCTCTCAAAAACAGTGATTTTTTTTCAATCTTCAGAAGAAGATTGTAATTCAATGGTTCACAGACCATTATTCTCAAAATTTCAATTCCCAGCACTAGAATTAAATCAAGAGAATCAAAAGGAAACAGAAGGTAATATAGAATAGATATAATTTAGGTACAATTAGATCTGTCATAAAGCTAAAGGAATGTGAACGGCTCGAAGATATCCTCCAACATTTCACTAGGTAGGTACATTTTAACTCCTGTTTGCACACAAGTGATCATTGCCTAAACTTCTCACTCCCCTTACCACACTGTCTCTGTTTTGTCCTCACAACCACCATCTTGGTAGTTGAGACCCCTTCCCTTCACATTTTGCATTAAAAACAAAACCAGTAAGTCCTCTCTGGCAAACACAGAACAAAAGGCAGCAAATAAATGGAGGAAGCAGGATTACACCTGATACTACCATGCTAGGAAAATCCAGAAACAAGCATTTAGATTGTTAATCAACCAAACCCATACATAGGCAGGCCTATTGCTACAACATATTATGCAGCTATCATCCTCAACATTTCAAATTTTCAACGTAGCCAAATCCGTAAATACTTAAATCCAGAGACTGCAGACATGAAGAAACAAGACAGTTATTTCTACATAACTAAAAAAACACTCCGGTTTGCAGAATTTTTTTTTTTTTAAGTACACTGGGTTTTTTTAAAAAACCAAAATAATAGAAGCACCATCGATAGCTTTAAGAAATGGATGCTCTCAGTGGCAGCCACAACAATATTGCATGCCTTTTTGCCTTGGTTTCTGTTAGTAAAAGGCAGGGGGAGTTTTTCAGGGCTCTTTTGGCCTTTAAGGAAAGACTCACTGGGGCCAGGGCCAGCAGCAACCAACGGATGATTTGAGTGACTCACCCAGGGATAGTTACTTGCTACTGTTCAACAGCAACCACCACACAAAAGCCAGTGTGAGTTAGAATTTCAGACTAGTATCTGGGAGGCTCAGGTTCAAATCTCCACTCTGCCATAGGGTGACCTTAGGCCAGTTACACATTCTCAGCCTAACCTACCCCACAGGGTTGTTGTGAAGATAAAATGGAAGAGTGGAAAAGATGGAAGTTGCTTCAGGTCTCCGTTGTGGGGCAACTCAGAGTATACATGAAGTAAATATTAAATGCATCTGAAGATGGGGGAGCAGATATAAGGTAGGTTGGTTTGTGAACAGGAAATTCAGAAGGAAACAAGGAGAGGTGAAGATGTGGGGTTTGCCAGGAGGAGGCAAAGAGAAAATCACGTGGGGAAGGAGTCACTAAGGAAAATGAGATGTCCCCTGCAGGTCCTTGCAGATCCCCCCACAAGTCCTGGCAGATCCCCTGCTTATTACAGATCTTTACCCAATATGTGCCCATCCACTCTTGTCCAGGTTTGAATCTGACACTAGACTTCTCTCTCCCTTTCTAGAAGCACCACAAATTTGGTGAACTGCTCTTCTGGAGTAGCTGCTGGGGCCAAAAGAGTCATTGTCTAATGTTTGATTACTGGTGCACAAAGCCCTAGCACCAGTATGAGAGGAGGAACCTAAAGGAGCATGCAGGGCTCTTTTTGTAGAAAAAGCCCAGCAGGAACTCATTAGCATAATAGGCCACACCCAACAGCAGAAACTCATTAGCATATTAGACCCACACCCCTGACAGTGCAGCTCCCTCCCAGGATCAGCTTCCCCAGGTGCCCCATGGTTTGCAGGGCGCATGGGGAACCCGGGGGGGGGGGGGGGGAAGAGGCTGTAGGCGTGGCCAACTCAGAAGCCAGCCAGAACTCCATTCCTGTGCGTTCCTGCCCAAAAATAGCCCTGGGAGCATGCATTCTGTTGCATCCCACAGTCACTCTTCTCAGTTTAAAATAGGACATTGCAATGCCTGTGTGATGACATAGGAGCCTCCTGGATGGAGTAGCCACACACCATTCTGTTGTCTTCCTTCTTTCAAGCCCTATCAGTGCCCATTAGGATTCAAGAAGAATGAAAGATCTGCTCAGCTCCTTCACTGGGTGCCAGAAATACAAGCTTGCCCAGAAAACTCACCTTTCGTCAAACCATGCCAGCATGTACTCACGAGGCTTCAGTGTATTACAGACCTTCTTCCCTGGGTTGGCCTGAACGTTTGGAACCGAGACCCCTGCAGTGCCCTGTTCCTTTAAGCTCTTTTGTTGATGACAAAGAAGTCATCAGAAGACAGCAAGATCTCTGTATTCATGTGTACATGCATAAGAGTGGCCCCATGGGAAGTCTTTTGCCCAGCCTCCTCCCCTAATCTGGACAGCCACTCTGGTGCCAGAGAAAGAAAACAAAAGAGAGGCTCTCTTTACAGTGAAAGTACACTCACCCCAATAAAAAGAAAGAGTAACTCAAACTTGCTTCTCCAGCCAGTCCCTCTCGTATAGCTTTCTCTGTTTCAGGTCATATTGGTGACATAATAAAGGTGCGAGTGTGGCAAATGAAAACTGACAGTAGTAACAATCCTCTTAAGATGCGTAATAAGTAGAATTTTGTTACACTGAAATGTTTATATCTAATTCTTTGAATGCATTGGAGACGATTACGCTTTAGTCTGAATCACATATGTTTCATATAAACTACAGTGCACACTCGGACACTAAATTTAGAAGAAGAAACTGGCCATCTTAATCAGAAGAGGAAGTTGTTTTCTTTGAATGAATAATCACACAACTTTTCTGCATGACCTGAGGGTTACCTACTGCTTCTTACTAAGCTGGTGCTGGTCTTTACCTTCTTTACCAACTAAATCAATTTAGCCCTAGGTACCAAAGCATATTTCCCCGTTTTAACATTAACCCAAAGGGTTAAATCCTAATAAAATGCAAATTAAACTATGGTATACCTGGACAGTCATACAGCTTGAAAATAGTCTACTTCTTCTTTTTGTTTTGTTTAGTTATTTGGACAATTCATATCCCACCTCTCCAGAGAACCTGCTTCAGCAGCTTTTTTAAAAATGCTGTGAAGAACAAAATATATAGTTACAGTGCAATTCTAAACAGAATTACACCCTTCTAAGCCTAGTGAATTCAATAGATTTAGAATAGCAAAACTCTGTTTAGGACTGCACTGTAAAATCCCCACAGCAAAAGACAAAGATATAGTTGGGGGGGGGGGGGAGGGAAGATGTCAGTCCAGATTTATACACATACACACACACACAACCCACCTACCCCGCTATGGGTAAATTATAATAAAATCCCAGATGAGTCAACAGGTATACTAATCATATTGGTATCCTTTATATATTCTAGTTTTTCCACATTACATATTAGGTGTACAATAAAACACAAACACTCCATATTTCAAACTAAGAGAAACAAGTGCACATAAACAGAAGAATGTTCAAAGGAGACTATTATTATTTCCCTCTTTTGTATCTTATTATTAAAGCCAGAACGGCTGTATTTAATTTTTTAAACCTCTGAATTGAATGGCTTTTTATTACTTTATAACAAATGTACGTCACAGTCACACATGCTCGCCTAATAGTTTTGTTGAAGCTCTGCAGCATATTCAGGGATATTTCCCCCCTCCTCTTTCCCTTCTAAAATACGTGCTCAGTGCAGCTGGCAGGCAGATATCCAGGAGCTCTGCTCCAGTGCACACAAGAATGAGCTCCTTGTCTGACAAAAGTAAAGAGACATTGCGGAGTCTCTCGTCTCCCCTGTCTCCACTTGACTAACAGTTCACAACTATGAGCTCCACTAATATTCAATAACTCAACTCAGAGTAGGTTTTTTTCCCAGGGAATCTATGCAGTGCTGTATTCAGCATTTTTTACGTTCAGCATTTTTTACCATTTAGCTTTGGAGTGTGAAAGACTGCAAATAGAAAGAAAGGGGGCAGATGCAATCTCATGATAATCTCTAGAAAGTCCTATGCAGCTTTGAGTCAGAATGGTGTCCATATAGCATTCTCCAATACCTCAGATTCAAACCTAGATTTCATTAGCAGCAAAATCAGTACCACTGTTAACATAAGAAGAGACTTGCTGGATCAGGCCAGTGGTTCACCTAGGTCATCATTCTGTTTCACACAGAGGCTGACCAGTCCTCCTGGGAGGAGAGAGGCAGCAAACAGGGTACAGAGGGCAAGGCCTTCCCTTGAGGTTGCCTGCCAGCAGTGCTATTCAGAAACTTACTGCAGCTGAATGTGGAGATTCCCTTAGTCACCAAGGATAGTAGCCACTGATGGGTCCTTTCCTCCATGAACCTGTCTAATCCCCCTTTAAAGGTATCTATGCAAGTGTATCTACAAGGTATCTTGAAGGTATCTACAAATCTAAACAAATAAAAATAAATAAATAAGTGGCCATCATTACATCATCTAGCACTGGATTCAGCAATTTAATTACTCACTAAGTAAGAACTAGTTTATTTAATCCATCTATACCTATCCATTGTACGTCACCAAATTCAAATATTATAGGAGAAACCAAATTGTTTACTCGCTTTCTCCACCCCATCCATAATTTTATAAACATCTATCATGCCTAAGGTTTCCAACCTCCAGGTGGGGCCTGCAGATCTTCTGTCCAGACTACTGGGTTCAGTCCCCTGGCGAAAATTGATGCTTTGATATGTGGAGTCTTTGGCATTATATTCCACTGAGGTCACTACCCTCCCTAAATCCCGCACTCCCCAGGCTCATCCCTCATATCTGTAGGAGTTTTCCAAACCAGATTTGGCAGCCCTGTTGACTCTATTTAACAATATCATAATTTGTTTAAATTTACTACTCCCTTTCTTAATCCCAGTTTAAACCTATCTGCACTACAGGAACACCTAGAGGTATGGATAGAAGGGAGAAATTCATTTTACATATGTATTATTTAATAAGTGTAGCACATTTATAAGCCAAGCCTAACAACGTTTACTGAGGACTACTTGCAATGGGATTTATTTCAAAGCAAATATGATTATTTTTGCCAGTTTATATATAATCATTACCTACACAATCCCCATAAAATGTAAAAGAGGACATAAATGTTCCCATTGTTCCATTTCCCATGGAAATCCAATTTGTTCCCATGTTCCATTTCCCATGGAAATCCGATTTGCCCAAGGTTAGCCAATACGTTTCTTAAATCCACACCTAACAGCCTGTTTTCTTGACCCCACTGCTTCCATCTTGTGTCTTGGCCTAGAAGCATTTGGCTGAGTTTTGCACCTTTGGATAGTAACACTGTGCACCTTGTATTCCCACACAACATCTGTTCATCCAGCGTTCAGTACTGCAGCCCTGCCTCCTCAAGCAGGTTCCCACGTTCCCTTTCTTTGTTTATACTCCACCTTTCTTCCCAGTGGGGGCCCAAACCTGGTTCCCCCTTCCATTTTATCCTCACAAGAAGCCCTGTAAGGGAGGTTAAGGCTGAGTGTGCACAACTGGCCAGGCCCAAAGTCAACAGGCACACTTCCAGGTCAGAGTGGGGATTTGAACATGGGCCTTTGAAGTTAAGTCACTAAACTCTTTTAAGTTGCATGCATATTGTAAAAGCTGTCAACATACTGGGTAACACTGTGTGACTGCATTACACTGTATTGTTTTGTACTGTATTTGTTATTTCTCAGCTATGTATGTTACTCATTATTTGTTATCAATAAAAGTTTAACTTTAAAAAGGGGGAGGAGAATATGAGCCTCTCATTTCCTAGTCTACCACACCCTGCTGGCTCTCAGGAGTCATCTCCAGGCCCACACATACACACACTCTCTGAACTTGGCAGATCCCTTTTATCCACCATGCTTGGGACAAGGACAAAAAGCCCAAGTAGCTGCATTCTTCTTGACAGAGCAAAACTTCCCACCAGTGCTCCCTCCATGCTGTAGAGCCTTGGGAGCAAAACTTCTACTTTGTGAGCTGCTGGCATTAAAGTTGTGAGCGAGCGATTTGGCTCCCGCATAGATTAGTTTGCTCTGGAGCTACATCCTTCCTGAGCAAAGCCAAAAAATGTGAGAGCCGGAGGCTAAAACACTGGGACCTAGTTCACACTAACGCAGCTTAGAGGGAACGCTGTTTCCCACCCCTGCGAGGGCAGCCCACGGGCTTTTCAAACTTTCCTTAGTCAAGGCTCTCCATAAAGGTGGCTCCTACCATGCCCAGGCAGGTGGTAGCTCTAGCCCCGCCAGGAGAGGCCATCCGGCCGAGAGGATCAGAGAAGTTAGCGGGGCTGCCTTGGGCTCTCCGTCCTGCTCCATGACTCCGCCCCCTTTTCTCTGGTCCTTCTGGGACACCCCCCTGCTGCCTTCTCACTCAGCAGCACTCCCAGCCCCAACAACCCCGCCTGGAATCCCGGCTGGCTGGCCGGCCGCCGCCCCAGTTCCATTCCCTCCCACGGCTTCTCCGCAGACCCAGCGACCCTCCGCCAGCCTCCCTTTCCCTTTAACTCGCGCTTCTGCCCCCGCCCCTCCCCTCCCCTCCCCTCCCCTCCCGCGCGCGGCCTTCGCTTCCCCGCGGCAGCGCGCGTGGTGTTCATGAGTGTGGGGCGCGCGCGCGCGCGCTCCAACCCCTCGGTGACTTTTTCTCTCTCTCTCTCCTTCCCCGTCATTCTGCGAGACCAGCGCGCCGGAGCGCGCCGCCGCGGCGCTCCTCGTCCCCTCCCCCCCTTCTAGCCCCGAACTCCTGGCTTAATTGCCTGCAGACGAGAGCGCGCGTCTGCGCGGCGGGTTTACTTTTCTTCAGGCGGCGGCGACGACGACGAAGAAGGCGACGGCGCTGGTGGAAGCAGCAGCAGTAGTCGCCGCCGCCGCGACTGGAGAAGTCACCGCCGAGGGAGGGTGGAAGAGTGGCGGGCGCGCATGTCTCAGTGATCGGCCGGGAAGAGGAACTCCCCCCCCCTCACCCCCTGCTGGGCTCTCCCCCAGCCCCGTCCTCGATACGGATTAGCAGGCAGCCTTGCTGAAGCTGGAGAGCCAGAGACCCGCGCCCGCCCTTCCTCCCACAGGTAAAAGCGCTTCTCTCTTCTTTAACCCCCCCCCTTCCTCCCATAGAGCCGCCCTGCCCACGTCTCGTAGCAGGCAATTCCGATCACCCCCCCCCCCCCCGCTCGCTTTCGAACCCACGAGGCAGAAATCCTGTTCTCTCTCCCCCCCCCCCCCCCGGCTCAGTAGTCTTTGGCACAATCCCCTCAACTCCTTCTGGAGTATTTTTAACCATACTGCCCATTATCCCATCGTTACTCTTTCTCTCTTATTTTATATTCCCATTCCTGTGTTTTAACGATGAGGAAATATTCCTCCCCTTCCCTGTAGCTGGACTTGCGGTAGATATTTTACTCCCCACCCCACCCCGACACCACATGCAGCTTCTCCCCCCCCCCGCCCCCAATTAAACCCCTTACTCTCTCCCACAGGCACCATCAATTCCTCGATACTGTAGGACACCTGCGTTACTCAGGATCGCTTTCTGTGCATTAGTTGCCCTCTAATGCCTTTTCGTCACTCTGTTGTGGACATGGTCAAGGAAGGGGAAAATTGCCCACCCCTGCCTTTCTGTGCACGTTGGAAGTGTGGATTCTGATTTGCATTACTGACTGTGTCTGGAAACAGGATGGCCCAGGCAAGCCTGCTTTCGTCAGATTTCAGATGCTAAGCAGGGTTGGCCCTGATGAGAATTTGGACGGGAGACCACCAAGGAGGTCCAGGGTAGCTACACGGAGGCAGGCAATGGTAAACCACTTCGTCTGTTGCCTTGAAAACCCTATGGGGTTGCCATAAAGGCAGCTGCAACTTGATGGCATTTTCCACCACCACTGGAAAGGGGAGGGGCGTGAATTACTATAAGATGATAGAGTATAGGATTTAGTTTTGGGTATGTGTGTGAGACTGTGCCATATATTTCTTGGATAGACACTTTCAATCTAAATGTTCTCTTAGCATTTGAGGATGATGGGACTGCCTCCATGTCAAATGTGCTGCTATGGCTTGCTCAGTTTCTTGTGGCAGATACCACCTCTGTAGAATAAGCTTTGCCACATCTCTAACTTTCCCCCTTATCCCCAAATACTGTTCCCTGTAATTATCTGTGTGCT
The DNA here is from genome assembly GCA_029233225.1 of Lepidodactylus listeri. Taxonomy (NCBI): domain Eukaryota; kingdom Metazoa; phylum Chordata; class Lepidosauria; order Squamata; family Gekkonidae; genus Lepidodactylus; species Lepidodactylus listeri. Next base: position 54,297,034 of record JARCFY010000012.1, read on the forward strand.
AATTGATCTTTTCCGTAGGTCCATCATCACCAGCCCTTGCATTCTACAGTAGGAAACCCTTCCTAGATTCCCAGTCCTCTGAATCAACACTTTGGCCTCTTTGTTACCCATAGTCCATCAGACTCTGACTCACACAACGGAGAATGGCAAAACACTAAAACAAAAAAAACCCTGTTCATATACTTTATTGTCCTTAATCGCTGATGTGAACTAACCATCCAGAGTGCTTTAAGGCTTCATTAAGGAAATGTCACCACTATCGGATTTAGTCACACATACCTCTTCCCCAGTACCAGTGTATCGTCTCTACAGCAATTCCATCACATTGAACAAATACTTATTAGGATAACTACACTTAAGAACTGGCTCACACATGACAAACTTTCTACACAGGCATTACTGCCATGTAAGAAATTGTGTTTCTTCTGTGTAACAAACTGTTTACCATTGTATGCGATGGCTAGTGGGATTTCAGTAGTATGTCCCTGTGGGAAAACAAACACATGCATTTTTCATTGCTCACAGTGTACATTGAGGTGCATGCAGTTGTCTGCATGGAAGTGGCAGCCATCGAGTTCTTGGTTCCCACCTACTTTATGCTACTTTTGATAGGCCAATCTGTAGAGTAGCCATAGTCATTGAATCGCTTGACAGCTCAGTCATTCATACTCTTCTGTTTCCTGCTGTGCTCCCCACGTGCTTTCTTTCATCACTGGTACTGATTTTTTTCACTGTACTCTACCTGTGACCATCCAGCATATGAAATGTATATTCCTGCCTTTTGAACCATGTACCCCAAGGCCTTCCACTTAAACATTCTGTCTCACCCTACCAATCTTCTTGTTTATTTGCACCTCTTTCTGTTTTTGTTGCTAACATGTATATTCCTTTTGTACCATCCATTGTATTTTGCTACACTGGGCACACAATTCTGACTGAATTACTGAAGGCTGTTGATTTTAGCCCTGTCAGTAGTCTGCTGTTGGTGGCTACAGGTCTTGAATGGTTCCTGTCTCCGTATGCATATAGCATATTCTTTTCTCCCCTTTTCAGTTAATTCGGAAATAACTTGTTGAGAAGTGAAACACCCATCACTCTCTCTCTCACGGTCGTTTTCTCAAATGGAGGAAGAGGCTCAACCAGCTTCCTTCTTCCCCTCATGCTGAGATTTAGTCTGAGGGACAGAACAAACTCAAGGCACTTGTGTTGTTAGTACCAACTTTTCTGTAGCTGAAGAGCAGCATATGATGGGGCAATTTCCAGCTTCACTGCCCTCACTGTTTTCCTTCTGGAATGTGTTCAGTATGTATCCTCAGCTGCTGTCTGAAACCACTCCTTTCAAAGTCTGTTTTCCCCTCAGCCTCTGCTGACTATTCTAAACCATTTCCTTCTTTTCTCTCACTAGTTTTCATTCTCCTTTTCACACCCTCGTTTTCTCTCTTCTCATGCCTTTCCAAAGGAGATGTCAGATAAATAGAACATGTCATGTTTAAAAAGTGTCCATTTCAATCTCTTGCCATTTCCAGTGCTGCATAATTATGTCTGTGACATGTATCCCCCCCTCCCCCCCTAGGCAGCAGGAAAATGGGTGAGTTGTATATCTCTGCTCTATGTGTGTATCTGTATCAGTCAAGAGCAGCTGCTTCACTCTCCTCCCCACCCCCGAAACTTGGCCTAGATGGTTATGAACCATAGTCCATGTCCCCCCCCCCCCCCGTTTCATACATGTTTTGATCCTTCTGTGCTGTATGGTATCTAACGATTAGTGCTTTCTGCTGCTTTTTGTGCACCCGCCAGAAAAGTTAAATTAATCTTTGCTTATAGGAAATAAAGGCTACTCGAGAAAGACATCATTGCTATGTCTCCTTCCCATCCAGATCCTAGTTGCGAAGTTTCAATTTGTTTTTGGTTGTTGTTATTTGGGGGGGGGGGCATGACATCTGATGGATGCCCTGGAGATTTGTATTTAAAATTCATAGAGAGCCAGATAGTTTCATTCCAACATTTCTGCTTCATTATCTTGTGTTCTTGGAAAGACTTTAACCTCCCTGACCCTTGTGCATCCCTATCTGTTTCTTTTAGCAGATGCCTGAGAGCTTTTCTCTGGATGAGAAGTAATTTAATACAATAGAGATTTAGGCTGTGTGGTGGGGTTTTTTAAATGTTTGTTGTACTGTGACATAACCTTGAGGCTACTTGATTGTGTGCGGTATTATTAAAGGCAATAAAATGTTTTCCTACAGTGTCGCTCTCCCCTGTTGATTTTTAGATTGTTGCTTTATTGGTTTTCCTTTTATTTTGACCACATATTTAAAAGCTTGGACTTCACAGGCTATTTTTTTTTTAAAAAATCCAAGTTATATTTAGCTTCAGATCTTTTCAGATGAAATACAGCTTGACTGAGTTTAAATGTTTATAGGATATGGCATAAAACATTTTTTTTCTGTTTGTTTAGAGAGATGAAAAATATAGTTATACATCTAATGACAGATTTAAACATTTATTTTCTGTTATAAAAGCTGGCATTACTTGTTAAAGTAATGATATGTTGTGGACTGCTGCTGTTATGCAGTTATCTGATGAATGGTAACCTGAACTTCTGAAACAAAATACAGTTGTTTTTCAACAGCAGTAATATTTATAGCACAATTGTTACAGCGAACACGTGCCTGGAATTCCCTAAAAGTGCTACTGATTTTTCTAGTATTCAGTTCCAAATGATGTGCATATTGTGTTCATTCTTCTCTTTCATAATGTGTTACTGAACAATCAATAATATGCACAACAGATTCCCGAGGCAGGGTTGGAATATTATAAAATTCTTTTGGTAAATTCATTTAAAAAGAACCTGAATTATTATTCACTCTTACTGTATAAGCACAAATAATTTGTCATTTTGAAACATGCTAGTGGTGCTTTTTAAACAAACGATTAGAAAATGGTTAGGTGATTTTTACTGTCTTTCTCTGTTATCTCTGGCGTAAGTAAATTCACTTGTGAGACAGGGCCACTCAGCAGCAGGAGTAGGGAGCTCAGAACCTATCACCCATCTTTGGGAACAATGGCTGTGGCAGGTAACCACTCATTGGACCATTTTGGCTTTGCAGGACTCAGTCTGGTGAGAAAGTATTAATTGCCTGCCTTTAACCATCAGTGTCCATTTATTGCTTCAAAGCCCTGAGAACATTGCCCCAAATATGGCACTGCTGACTAGTCGCTAGTGAAGCAGCCTTGCTAAAGAGGAGTTATTCTGTGGGGGCAGGTAGGAAATTACAGTGGCTATATTGGTTCCAAGTGCTCTTCTTGGCATTTTGTTGGACTTACGGCAAATATTATAGAGAGTATATTAGCTGGCTTCTCAGTGAACAACAGAAAGTAATCACTTTGTCATTGTTGTTTGTCAGTACCAGTGAATAGGGTCAGTGAAAAAGTTTATCCTCCAGGTGAGAGGGCTCGTTTTGGTTAAGTTGGTGGTATTGAAGTAAATAAATTCTAAAAGGTCGTGGGATTGAGTGAATCTTATGAAAAGGAGAGGTTTGCATTTTCTGTTTGCTTTCTCAGGCCTCTAATCCAGGTAACCCCATAACCATCTTTTAAAACCTTCATCTGTTCTTTGATGTACCAGTTAGTATTGTAAGAACAAGTACCATTGATACGATTGGGAAGAAAAATGTCATCCTGATTTGTATAACTGGGACTGTGTTGGTTGAAGCAGAGATGGGAGGCTGTGTGATCCATTATACGGCTCACATTGAGCATGTGTACTTTGGGTCAAGTTTCATGTTCTTTTAGTGTAGTGGTCACTCTGCTGCTTAACAGACTCTAGCTGATGGGCAGTAGATTCAGGATGGACAGAAGGAAATACCACTTTACACAGAGAGTGATTAAAATGTGGAATTCACTGCCAGAGGATGTAGTGGTGGCCACAGGTATAAATAGCTTTTAAAAAAGATTAGATATTCATGGAGGATTAAGTCTATCACTGGCTACTAGCCATGGTGACTGTGGAAAACCTCCATATTCAGAGGCACTAAACCTCTGAATCCCAGAGCCAGGAGGCAACATCAGGGGAAGGCCTTGGCCTCTATGCCCTGTTGTTGGCCCTCTGGAGGAACTGGTTGGCCACTGTGTGAGATGGGATGCTGGACTAGATGGACCACTGGTCTGATCCAGCAGAGCTCTTCTTATGTTCTTATGATTCGGCAGTTTCAAAGGTGATGCTGAGATCTCAGAGGCTTACAGTCCTGAATCACTTCAGTTTCCAGTTTGAGGGTCCCTTTAACTGTGCAAATCAGAACTTCATGGCTTCTGTGACTACTGTCAGACTGTTCCAAAATGTTTGTCCTGACACATCCTTAATTTGATTTTCTGTACCATGCTGTGAAGTTTTGTAATAGCTATTTCATTACCTGATGAAGAAAAACAACAAAGGGTCTCATAGCACCTTAAACACCTGTTTACTGTAGCATAAGCTTTTATAAGCCAGAGCTCATGTCATCAAATCTATGAGATGGTCAACTAAGTGTGTGAGAACAAAGTTTGAGTCCATTGGCACCGTCAAGATCAACAAAGTTTTATTCAAGGTATGGGAGGAGATTAAAGCAAAGTTTAATGCAGTGTGGCTAAAGGTCAAGCAATGCAAATGGCTGTTATAGAAATATGAAATTACTGTGAATTACAAAAATGAATGCAAAATTCAATCAAATAAATAGAATCAGAATGGGTATAAAATACTCCAAACTAGATGCCACTGGTAAAAGTAGGGCATTACAGATGATAATGCTCAGAAGTAATGGGGGAGCATTTCAGTCTCACAGGGTGTTCTACAGCAGTCCTTAAAGTTGTCACACTTGGAAAAGGAAGCTTATAAGGAGGATTCCGAAGTGATGAGCCACTAAGTTAAATTTTATCAGCAAATTTACACCATGAAACTGTACCCAACTGGGAGTGACTACCTCACTGCAGAAAGCAGTTGTCCCACTTTAGGTGTATAATTCAACGTTTATTTGCTCCAAACACCCTTGGATGTCAAAATTTAAAAGTTATCCAGTAAATTTGACAAAGAGGAGATAAACTCCTCTGCTAGAAATGATTTCAACCATGGAATCAAAGCTAAAAAGAATGAGGACGGTTTTATCCAGAGAAAACTCTGCAACTGTAAGAACATGCAAGTGAGCTCACTTTGGTTTCCCCAGCTTCTGGCAATAGACTCTGTTTCTAGCACATAATTGGAAGCATGCAACTTCGTAAAATATACCATGTTATTTAAGGCTTTTCCTTTACCTCCATCACACTTTCCAAATGTGTGCTTTTTGCATCTATAGTTCCTGCAGTTCTAAGCCACTCAGCTGGAAAGAAATGTGTGGATGTAATGGTGACAGAAAAATAAAATATAAATTGTTGCCATTCTCTGTACTACAGAAAAGCCTTTGGGTGAGCTCTGAACTAGAACCATGCCCTAGTGAATAGTAAATGTGTTTATGATCACAGACTTTGCTGGACAGGGTCATTCATGCAGCTTACTCATAGACTGTCCCATAAAGTGGACTCGCAGCATGGCTATGTATTATCTTTGCTGGTTTGATGAATAGTGAATTCATCTATTACCTTGATGATCTTAAAATAGAAAGTTATTTATGTGAGTTACTTGCCCTCCAGCTACATGTTAATACTTTTCAATTAGGCATCTATTAACTATTTACTGGATATTTCACCTAAAAATAATCATCTTAAGCTACTTTAGTAACTTCCCTTACTGACCACTGAAATGTGTTCATTGTGAAGATAACCTTTCAGCTTCTGCCAATCTAGAATGCTGCAGCCAAACTGTAATTTCTTGTTGTGTATCGAGAACATATTTCACACATTGTGTGAGCACTTTAGTGTGTTCTAGTTCATTCCTCCACCATATTCAAGGTGCAGTTTTTAAAGTTGTAAATAGCTCGATTACAGTATATTTTAGGCATGTCTTTCTGTATGTATCAGGCTCCCTCCAAAGAATTAAGACCTGTTAATGAAATATTTCAAAGGAATTGAGATTATAATTCTTTAGAATTAATATATTCTCTGAAGGCCCAGGGTTGCACATATCTGAAAGTATTTTGTCAGTGTTTCATCTATCCAAATTGATGGATTTGTTGATTAAGACCACCATTCACCACTAACTTTTTAATTCCACTGGATATGTGCATTCCGGGGAACTAGGCAGGGCTCCCCATCATGGTTTTTTCCATGTACAATTTAGGCCGCAGTCCTAAACGTGTTTAGTAGAAAAGTGGAACACAATGAGACTTGCTTCTGAGTAAACACTAGTATTTTCTGTCATAATAAAGTTGCTAGTCTTTATGGTGACACAAACACTTTGCTGTTTTGGCTGCATGGTTAACTAACATAGCTGATGCTCTGGGGTGTTTAGGATTATGTCGCACACAATTTTCAAGGATGTGTCTTGCTATAGTAAAAGGTGCCCAGAACCAACTACTTAAAAAAAATCATTTTAGTTCCCATTTAATGTGAATTAATCATCTACTAAGCTCAGTTTATTTTGCAAAATGATTTGTTTCAGGAGACAATGGGAATATTTGCATTTATAATGTTGTGAAGGGGTTGTATGTTCAGCCATTTACCCCCTAATTTATTATTGGACAATTACTGTTCTGTTGATTCTAGAGACTTTAAAAAACACACAAACCCCATAAATCTTAACTTGCCAGTATAAATGTATAATAATTTGGTTTGTTTGATCAGAAGTTTCCTTCAATTCATGTACAAACCGTGGCATTTACACTCCGCTCCGAGCTTCTTCCCCTTGTTGGCACACTCTATATTGTTTAATTTTGGTGAAGTCTGAAATCCTAATATTTTGTTGTTAAGCGTTACACAACTTTTTAAGTGCAGTTCCAGTACTCTTATTTCAGGCTTTTGGAAATATATATTTTACAAGCAGAGGATCCACAAGGACTTGCAGGGGCATCTCAATCTCCCCCCCCCCCAAATTTCCTCTTTTATATTCCTTGAAAGCCCCCATAACTTCTTCCCTTTTCCTTCCTTCTCTCTTTCATGCGCACCAGCCAACCTACTTTTTTGTTTGCCCCATCTTCACCTATTATCATTTATTTACTTCATTTATGTCCTCAGTTTATCCACAGTGGGGACCTAAAGCAGCTTACATCATTCTTGTCTCCATTTGATCCTCATAACAACCCTGTGAGGCAAGTTAGGCTAAGAGTCATGTTACTGGCCCAGAGTCACCCTGTGAACTTCCTCCAAGCAGGGCTGTATATCTCTTGTTCACTTGAGAGCTGTTTGCCTGAGTAGGGATTGAGAATAGTCTGCTGGGGTGCTGGGCAGAAGCATCACACCTCAGTCTCCCATATTGTAGTCTGAAACTCTAACCACTACCCCACACTTTTGTAGGATGGCTGCTGTTGAACAGTAGCAAACAGCGGAGTTCTGCTCAAGTCATGCAAGTTGTTTGATGGTTGCTGCTAGGCCTGACCCCTTCAGGTCCTCCCTCAAAGGCAAAAATAACCCTGGAAATGGCCCTGACCCCTTCCCCTGCCTTTTGACATAAACCAAGGTTGACAATACTGTTGTGGTTGCCTAGCAATAGTCCCTGATGTTATTAAAGCTACAGATGCTGCTTCTATTTGGGGGGGCAAACTCCCCAGTGTATTCCCCCCCCCCCCAGATTTTAGATTGTTCTGCAGATCTGGAGTGCTTTTTCAGGTTTAAAGAAAGGTCTTGTCTGTTCATGACTCCGATCTCTGGATTTAAGAATCCACAGATTTGGCCATGCTGACTATTAGATATTTTGGTGATATGCAGCTAGGGATGCCAGCCTCCACATGCAGCCTGGGGATCTCCTGGAACTACAGCTGGTCTCCAGGCTACAGAAATAAATTCTCCTGGAGGAAATGGATGCTTTGGAGGTGGGCTCTCTGGCATTGTTCCTGCCATTTTCAGGCTCCACTTCCAAATCTCCAAAGAGTTTCCCATCTTGGAGCCAGCAACCAGGGGGAACCTGGCAAGCCTATAGACAGTTGTTAATACATACTGTGCTATTTTCTGCAGTGATAAGCAATGAGACACTGCAGAAGAGAAAAGCACCTTGATTGTGATAATACTTTAAAATATATTTATTTCACTAGCATAAATGTGCAGAAAACAATCTTTAAATGTGACTGGTGTCACTCTGGTGTCTAATAATATCTTCATTTATTACTGCTTTGTGCTCCTTGGAGAACAGACAAGACAAGGTAGCATCTTGTCTGTCCATCCCCCCCCCCCCCCCCCGCGACAGCCCTGTAAGGCAAGTTAGGCTGAGAGACAGTGACTGGCCAAAGCCATCCAGTATGCTTCCTGGCTGATCATACATTTGAGTGCAACACTCTGCTGCTCACATGCCTCTTTGCACTTCTCATGCTTGTGATACACAAGTTTAAAATAACATAATACAGCCCTTGCTATACACTAAAGATAATTATTTTTCAGAAGAGAATGGCTTGATGCAGTCAAAGTTTAATTATATTTAAGACACATTTGTTCAGCAGAGTAGTTAAGTATATATTTATATCTGAAAGAGTCTAACATGGACATTTCTGTATTTGTCTCCTTTCTGTCACTGTATGCCTGCTTCTTCTATTGTTATTAGCAGATTACAGGTATTGGGAATTTGCATGTTGCTAACAGCATGTATTTAAGACAAGCTTGGGGGCTTACATGATTTTCATGCACATATGGTGCTGGAAAATAAAACCATTAAATATTCTTGAAGAGTTTAAAAACGGTGGTGAATATTTAAATTTAATAGTTTCAGAATGTTAGCATTCTTCAAAATTTTGCCTCCTAATCTCAGATACATGAATGTGGAACTGTGACTAAGAAAAAGCCACTCACCTTTTTCTTCCCAACAATATTCCGGACTTTGCTCTTGCACTGAGATTAATTGAAAAATATTTTAAGTTCTATTTTTCTGCCACTTGTCAGGACTTGAAGTTACTTAGATAATTAAAACCTGCTAAAATGTCAGTCTACAGAAATGCAATCCAAATAAAAAGAAGAGAAAAAGCGCTTCCACCCAGAAGCCATCAAAAGCATGTTGGAAAGGAGCTGCGTTACAAAGCCTCCGAAATCTTTGCATGGTTGGGGGCCTTCCTCACATCTTTCAGTAAAACAGGAGTGGCCACTGAGAAAGCCTGAGCAGAAATAGCTCTCTCTGACATAATCATCCTGTGGCTGATTATTGTAGGTGCCTTTGGGCACATATGGGTGGAGGTGGTTCCAAAGATAGGAAGATCCCAGGTCATGAAGGTCTTACCCAACTCCTTTAATTAAGCACATACGCAAATTTCCAGCTACTGTAGAGATCTTACATTTGAGGTAGCATGGTTAAAATGCTTAACCTCTATCAGTCTAGCTTCTGATTTCTGCACCAACTATACCTTGTGTATTGTATTTAAGAGTTGCACGTGTACATTGCATTACAGTTGTCCAATCATGAGGTTACTCTGAAGTTTGGACTATCTTAGTGGTCTTACACAGGTATTAAATAATGCTGAGTCCTATAGGAATGGATTTCAAGGGTCAAAATGCCACCTCAGGTTAAAAAAAAGCACAAACATTTTCTCAAGTTAGATTTTGAAGAAAGGAAAATGTTCAGTATACTCATCAGGGGAATGGGTAAACAACATAATGTGAATTAGGTGCTACATCAATGCATAGGGGTATGTATTTGGTATTTACCAAGCCAAAAAATCCCTGAAAAATACTTTATTGGTATTTTTCAGGAATTTTCTAAGCTGAATTGGATTTTCTAATCTGTAAACAGCTACCAATATAGAGAATCCCGATAAAAGCCAATATTATTCGGCTTGGCATGGCAATACGAATCACAGCTTCTCCTGGCCCACAGTTTAAACTGCAGTTTAAGCCTTCTGGGTTAAGACTTGCAGTTTAAGCCTTCTGGGTTCACTGATGACAGTCCCTTGAAATGCGTTCTGCAAGCCATGGTACAAGTGAACCCAGAAGGTTCACCCTCTTTAAATGTGTTTTGCAGTCTGCTGCCAGTTTGATGCCTCTAGCTTGAAGGGGGGCCATTCAGCACACTCCCTCCCCTTTTGCACATGAACCCTAAGAGTTTCCCATGCAAGTCAATCTGTACACAACTCAGAGGGCAGATAGAGGGGCATTACGGAGAGGTCTGCTGCCAATTCGATGCCTCTAGCTTGCCAGTGGGGCCTTTTGACACACTCCCCCCTTGGCACATGGACTCTAGGATCTCCCCCCCCCAAAAAAAAGCCAGTTTGGATATAACTTGAAGGGACAGTCTCTTTAAATGCATTTTGCAAGCCGTGGCACAAGTGAATCCAGAAAGGTGAACTTTTTGGGTTCATTCATGTTGCGGCTTGCAAAATGCAATTCATGGGACGGTCTCTTTAAATGCCAAGCTGAAAAATTGGGCAATCCCAGTTATTTCCTTTTGTGCACAGCCCTAGCAGTGCAACTGCAGTGTTTTTAACTAATATATTTAGCAGTAGTTTTTGCTTTTCAAGGTTTTCTTTTGTAACATACTTTATAGCAGTTACTTGTTACTGTGTCTTTTTGTATCAAAAACATACTTGAGAATGTTTTTGTGGAAAGAGGTATTTGTAAATATGTGTTTCGCTTGTGGATTTTTTTTTTTAAGAATTCAGTAGTATGATGAATAATCTGTTGGCAGTGACATTCTTTCTCACAGTATCAGAGCCAACTTTTTTTAAAATTGTTGTTTTCTGTTTAGAATTAAAGATGTCCACTGAAGAGCAAAGAGTTGACGATAGTCCAAGCACTAGTGGAGGCAGCTCTGACGGAGACCAGAGGGAAGGCGTTCAACAAGATCAAGAAAGAGAACAGGTTCAACCCAAGAAAAAAGAAGGCAAAATCTCTAGCAAAACAGCTGCTAAACTTTCAACGAGCGCTAAAAGGTACCTACTGTGGCTCTTTACAACATCTTTTCTTTTAATAAATATTACCAGTAGGCACCGATGTTTGAAAGTATTCTTAACATTTTAACTGTCCAGTGTGTGTGTTTATTTGCCTGTCCTAGCATGATTAAACTAGAAGCTGATTATCCGTCTCATGGGTTCCCTAGCCACATGTTTTTTTAGTAGTGGCTGATGTGATAAATACTGGCATTCTTTTATTGCTGGTAAATTGAGACAGTTCTGTGGCTTCAAAATATATATCTGTGTGTGCATATGTGCACATGTTCAGACTTGACAGTGCAACTTATGGTTAATTAACCATAAACATTTCAGACACTTCAGTAATTCAGCATGATAAAAGACTACAGAAATACCTCTTGCTGTAAAATATTGTGTTTTCTTTCCCCTGTTGGTTAGGTAGAATGTCAGTATGACTGAAAATGCATTTTAGTTTGATTGTGTTAAACTGTAGACTTGCTTATACTTTTGGCTTTCCTGCCCCCAAGAGAGAGAATAGATTTGGAGAACAGCTATTAAAAGATTCTAGGCTGTTACATCAGTTAGTTCATGATAATGATTGGTATGCTTAGATTCTGCACAGATGGAGCCTGCATTAATAGATTTTCCCCAAGCACATGGCAGCATAAGCCTGAACAGAGACATTCAAATCCTATTTCCAGGGAGCTCAAACCAATCATGGATCTTCAAGAATATGCTGGAGCTCAATCCTATATTTGTAATTTCTATAAAATTTAGGATTGCTGATTGCTTTGTTATATTGCACTATTCTAAATTAACAACTTTGTAAGTCCTAAAATCTATACAAGACCCATTGATATTACTGTCACGCATATGAGTAGTTGGGTAATGTGTGGCTTAACCCCCGAACTAAATGAAAGTAAAGCTCTGCTTCTCAGATAGATGCATCTACTACATACCAGAAGCTTTCCAAATTCACTTCCTAGAAAATCACCACCACCACTTTTTATGTCTTTCTTTCTTTTCACTCACTTCCATATATAAATACCTCTTGAAGCTATTATGATGGAAGAATTAATTAGCATCATATGAAAGAGCACATTTTGAAATGCAAATATTTTTCAGTTTTGTACCATTCCAGATATACTGTGGTCAAAATGTTGAATTTTTTGTATTAGCAGGTTTTGTATTAATAAATCTTTCAGACTATATTTAGTGCACATTTAGATGTATAAAACATAATTCTATCTATGATTTTTCCCAGAATGTAGCAAGGAGAAGTCTGATGGTCATAAAAATTGGGGAGGGACTATGGTTCAGTGGAAGCGTTTCTGCTTTACATACAGAAGGTCCCAGATGCAACCTGGCATCTCCATTTAAAAAGGATGAGGCAGTAGATGATGTGAAAGCCCTCTCCTTGAGACCCTGGAGAGCCGCTGCTAGTCTAAGTAGGCAGTACTGACCTTGATGGACCAGTGCTCCAATTCAGTCTAAAGTTGCTTCATATGTGTTCAAGTTATATTCTGTTTGATAATTTCATATTAAGTTATTTCACATATTCATACTGATGTCTCTTTGTATTTAAAACATTGTTTTAATTAAGCAATTGAAAGTATTTATTTAAAACATTTTTGTGCTGCTTTTCCACTTAACCACAAACATTAAAACATTTAAACAATTATAAATAGTTACAATTATAAAATTCAATTAAAAACACAAACACAGAGAATTAGGTGGGCTCATACTGTTGTTGGAGGTATGCCAGAGGAAACAAAAATGTCTTCACCTGCTAGCAAAAAACATAGATAGAGGGAGACAGATGAATCTTTCTGGGGAGGGAGATCCAAAGTTTTGGTGTTACGACAGAGAAGCCCCTTTTCTGGGTCTTCACCCTTCTAGTCTAAGATGGCCGGGACAACCAAAGCAGGGCCTCCAAGAGTGACCAGAGTAAGTGAGTAGGTTCGTATGGGAGAAGTTAGTCCTTAAGATATTTTGGTCACAGGGCTTTAAAGGTCAATACCATTACCTTGAATTGAGCCCAAAAGCAAATTGGAAGCCAGTGAAGGTGAAACAAGACTGGGGTGACTGGTCCATATGACCCACTCCAGTCTACCCTCTGGCTGCAGCATTCTGTACCAGGCAGATTCCAGACAATCTTCAAGGGCAGCCCCACATACTGCATATTGTAGTTGTCACTTTCCATACAAAAGTTCCCTGTTAAGTCTTTGAATGCTTTTGATTCCCATTCATGTCACAAGCTTATCATATAGGAGACATGTACAGGTGAGGCTGGCATGAAATTACTGGCCTTCATGCTCTTTATTGCAGGCAACATGGATAAGAACATAAAAGAAGCCATGTTGGATCAGGCCCATGGCCCATCCAATCCAACACTCTGTCACATAGTGGTCAAAACCCAGGTCCCATCAGAAGGTCTACAGCAGGGCCAGAACTCCAGAAGCCCTCCCACTGTTTCCAAGCACCAAGAATACAGAGCATCACTACCCCAGACATACAGTTCCATCTATACCTTGTGGCTAACAGCCACTGATGGACCTTTGCTCCATATGTTTATGCAATCCTGTCTTGAGGCTGTCTATGCTGGTAGCTGCCACCACTTCTTGAAGCAGTGAATTCCACGTTAATTACTTTGGGTGAAGAAGTACTTCCTTTTATCTGTTCTAAGCTTGCTGCTCATTAATTTCATTAAATGACCACTAGAGGTATGCATTTGGTATCAACCGCTGGAAAAATACCTGAAAAATTCCTTATCAGTATTTTCCAGGTATTTCCTCAGCCAGTTACTGAGTGGGCTACTGATTTGGGTAACCAAAAATGACTGTCCCCCCAAATTCTGAAAATAGTTGGGATTTTTTGGGACTGCGGAATATCCACAGTTAAAGGGCATTTAAAGGGCTCTCAGTCACTTTAAAGTGTGCTCTCAGCTTGGAGAAGGCATTTAAAGTCACTGTGAGCCCTTTAAATGCCTCCAGAGTTCACTTGCCACACAGTTGCATGGCTTGGTGAAGGCATTTAAAGAGACCGCAATCCCTTTAAATGCCCCCTTTCCTCCTCCACTGAAAACAGTGGAGGATGGGGGCACCTTATTCTGGGGCCCATAAAATTGGACCCCCTGCTCCAATCTTTTTGAAACTGGGTGGGTTCTTTTAGGAGAGGCACCAGCAGCTATGCTGCAAATTTGATGCCTCTACCTAAAAAAGCAGTCTCCGAGAGCCCCAGATACCACCGGATTCATTCTCCATTATAGCCAATGGCAATCCTGAATATTTACCAAATCTGAATACTATACTGGTAATTGGATTCAGGAATATTGGAAAATACCTATATATTTCAGGTTCAAATCAATGCTCCCTCTAAGCTGTGAAGTCTTGTGAACAAAAATGCTACTTTGTGAGCTACTGACATTAAAGTTGTGAGCAAATGGTTTGACTACTGCATAAATTAGTTTGCTCCGGAGCCATCCTTCCTGAGCTAAGACAAAAACATATGAGCTGGAGGCTAAAAAACTGTGAGGTAGCTCACAGTAACTCAGCTTAGAGGGAACACTGGGTTCAATATACTCGAACTCAAAAAATACTGATTTTTTTTGTATACTCCTAGTGCCCATGAGTTCTTGTGATGTGAGAAAGGGAGAAAAGTGCTTCTTTCTCTGCCTTCTCTGTCACAAGCATAATTTTGTAAACCTGTCGTGTCACCCCTCAGTTGTTTCTCCAAGCTAAATAGGCCTGATCTCTTTAACATTCCTTCATAGGGAAAGTGTTCCATCCGTTAGTCATTTTCTGCACCTTTTCCAATGCTGTATCTTTTTTGAGGTGTGGTGACCAGAACTGAACACAACATTCCAAATGTGGCCATACCATGGATTTATACAAAGTTATTATGATTTGTTTTCAGTCTGTTTCCTAATAATTGCCAGCATAGTATTTGCCTTTTTTATTGCAGTCACACACTAAGTCAACATTTTAACTAAGATATCTATCATGACTCCAAGATCTGGTCAGTTACCACTAGTTGGGATCCCATCAGTGTATTTTTATAGTTAGGATTTTTGGCTCCAATGTGCATTACTTTGCACTTACCCAGGTTGAGCGTCATTTGCCACATTGATATCCACTTTCCCAGCCTCGATAGATACCTCTGGAGCAGATCACTGCCCTGAACAACTTAGTGTTATCTGCAAACTTAATCATTTCACTGCTTACTCCCAACTCCAAATCATTAATGAACAAGTTAAAAAGTACTGGACCTAGTACCGAGCCCTGTGATACCCCATATATGGAGTAAACACTTCAGTTACCACTGAGCTGAAAAGACGTGGGAGTGTTAGTTGCAGAAGCAACAGAGTAGGTTGTAATGATTGAAATAAATGGTTGTAAGTTGTAATGAGTGGAAAATTTCACGTACAGAATAGCTGTCTTGGATCTTTGGCCTTAATAACTATATATTAATAATTTTGCACTTCATGGCAAAGCAGTATGAATAGTGATTCAGAGATGTAGTGGATTGATCCTACACTAACAGTTTTCCTTATGATGAGCCAGAAATAATTCACAGTGATTCAGTTGGTTTTTGTAATGATATAAATCAAACATTTGCTATTTATGAGGACTTACTAAGTAATTTCATCAGTGTACAGCAAGGATGTTCAAAAGTCTTGGAAACAGTAATGGAAAATTCAAGCTAGAAAGACTCTTTTAAGACAAGAGTTCTGTGGCTTCATAACATGAATATGATTAGCATCTTCAAAGATCACATTCTGAGTGAAGTGAAAACTGGCATACTTGAACACTGTCATTTCTGTTCTCTTTCTTTGCTGTATCTGATCACTTGCTCTGTGTTGAACTAGCTTAAGTTTTTGTTCAGCCAATGGCAGATCTAAAAACAGCTACCTGACAGTTATACAAAAGGTTTGAAGAGAAGAAATTATCTATTTGGGGTTGGTTGTTCCCTAATCTTGTAGTCTGAAAGTGAGTGAAAACCTGATGTAGCAGAGACAAGACAGAAATACAAAAGAGTATACTGGTTTTATCAATGCAAAATCTGAATGGCTAAAACGTTTTTAAGCTAACCAGAAAATTTTGGTCTGAAACTTGAGCTGCATTCTTTCAGATAATTTTTGATTTATTCTCCTATTGGGTTGTATATGGAAGAAGTGAGAAAACCACCATTAAAAAGGTACAAGATTTTCCCAGGGGAGTAAAGAAACTGTTATTTAGACTAAAAATTCTGTAGGCTGTAGCTTTTTAATCTAATAGCTCGTCTGTTCTAAATACATGGTAAAAACATTTTGGTTATTTAAATGTAGATTGAGAAAGCGCATGTTCCAAATCTGGATTCATTATTCTTTATTTGTATAATGGAACTTGGACAATGTTTCATAATGTGTTCAATATGTATGAATTAATATTAGCTGTTAAGGTTCCCAAGGAATGTTATAGGCCTCATCACTACAAGTCTAGTTCTGACATTTCAGTTTGATGTCATTGATGTTGCACAATTTCAAGATGAGATTTAAGCCGGTAGCGGTCTTCCTATATGGTCAAGATTTTTGAAATTAAAAAAAATAGGTTTGAAAGGAAGTGCATTTTGTTGATTTAGAAGATGTGAAGTTTTCTCACCTTGTCTTAAAGGTAATTCTTAAAAGTTTCTCTTATGCAATTAAGTGTTGGCATACCCACCTTTCTTTCAGTCTAACGAAGATGGATTTATGGGTCTTGGCTAATAATATGGATTGGTATTGCTCGGCAATCCTGTCTTACTTATTGGGCAATCTTATTCTCCTGGCCACCCTTGGGGCCTATTCCTTATAGTCACATTCTCTACTTTATTCATTCCCTACCCACTATTTCAATGTGCATGTCTCTAGATACCAGACAACAAAAGACACAGAGATATTTTATTTTTATACTGGCTTAATTACCTTCATTCAGTGTGGTTCTGGGTTCAGCATGACTAAGCTGTGCTGTGTTCATACAGCCTCTCTGATTAACCCTTTTTCTACAGTTGAGGCACAGGAATTGTAGATACAAAGTCTATACATGGGGGGGATGTATCATCAATTTCCTATCACATAGTAATAAAAAAGTACTATTTCCTATGCCCTCTCCCCAAAACAGACATTTTATTTATTTATTCATTCAATTTATACCCCGCCCTCCCCACCGAAGACATGCTCTTGGCTCATTAAAACAGAATGATAATTCAACGACATTAAAAAAGGTTTATATTCTTTAAGAAGTATCATCCTGTGAAAACTACAGAGCTGAATAAACTGAAAAAATTATATGCAGTATTTTCCTATGGACATTGTGTATTTTTGAAAAAATTAGTACATCCTAAATGAAGAGTCTCTAGATGCATATCTTTTGGGCTTTTTAAAAAAGCTGTAGTTCTGTGTATGCATATTTGGGAGTAAATCCCATTGTACTTGTTTGGCTTTGCACGTCAAACTTACATATGAGCTATCTCATATCAAACTAAGCTGAGATGCTTTCATGGTTTTCTCTTGCATAACTATATTGGTCCCAATTAATTTTATTTATTTAACAATAATAAAAGTAGTATCAGATCTCAGGTACATGGAAGTAATACTGCTGAATGTGGATATACAATGATTTATTTTTTCCCTTTTTTGTTATGGAGCTGTATTCAAAGCACAAGCATGGATGGACACCTTTGGATTCAAACACATGTTCTCAACTTGTTGGAGAGACGGTAGATCAGAAAACGATGAATGCATGTATACACTGGGAAAGATTGTTCTCTCATACCACTTAAAAGTCTCTGAAGCTGAGCACAGTCTAATTTTTGCTAGCATTGTTTTTTTTTCTTTTTAAAAAAAGATGACATGCTTGATAAAGAAATGGTTTAGTATTCAGTGATATTAGTAATGCTAGCATCTTTATGAATATATTAAAATAGCTGTACTTAGCAGTTCATACAGATAATCTTAAGAGGTTGTGAGGAGGATCTTGCTAGTTCTGGGCTGAGTGTGTTTCTCCTGTGCTTGCAGGTACTTAGCCTGGGTGTGTCCAGAGGTGTGAACCCTTGGTAATGACCAAAGGACTATTGGTCCTTGCCTCAGCCCATGGGTCATGGCTTGAGGTCTGCACGAGGCAGCCTGGTAGATCAGGACCAGCTCAGGACTTATTTGCTTGCTTTGTTTGTTTTAAATTGAATTGCATTTCAGTAT
This sequence comes from Lepidodactylus listeri, assembly GCA_029233225.1. Classification (NCBI taxonomy): domain Eukaryota; kingdom Metazoa; phylum Chordata; class Lepidosauria; order Squamata; family Gekkonidae; genus Lepidodactylus; species Lepidodactylus listeri. The sequence goes on from JARCFY010000012.1 coordinate 54,315,190, forward strand.
ATTTCTGTAAGATGCTTTGGGTACCTTTTGGGAGAAAAGCATAACAATTGGCAAATAAAAAAATATATAAGCTAAGGGCTTCAGAAATTGATTGAAGCAGTAAAGAAAATTAACCAGCTAGTTAGTTACATTAGATTCCCCCCCCCCCCCCCGGTCCATTAAATTATGCCCTGAACAAGAGGCATTTGAAAAATAATTTTAAAGCTGATTCTGAAACTGAACGAAGTTCTATAGTATCTGCTACTGAAATTGGAAGGCACTCCTAAAGGTGAGTCCACATTTTGACTTGGATCATTAAACATTAGGTGAATAATATAGAACTAGAAGCACTAAAATAACATGTAGGCTGAATCTGAAATCTACCACTAGTAGTTATTGTCCATGGATGCAGTATGGCATATCTGCAATCACTTACGCATGGGTTGTTTGCCCTAGTCTGCCATAATAGCCTTTCTGCTCCCCTCCCACTAATGTCAAGCTTTTTAGAAAAAAGATCAGCAGTCGATAAAGCATTATAATGTTAGAACAATACTTCTAATCAGGTTTCCTGAATTCCCAGCTTTCATTTAAAAAAGCAAGTCTCTAGTCCTTGTGGAAATATGCCTTTTCCCTTTTTATTGCCATAATGAAAGAGTCCAGACTGTAATATTTTACAGATTCCTCCGATGAAGTGTACATGAAACACATAGGGGTCTTTAGAGTGAATTAAAATTCTCCCACTGCACCACTCGTCTTTTGTCTTTTACTCCGAGCTTACTACAGCCTTCCTTTTCTTCCTCCTTAACACAGCACCATCTCCAGAAAGGAGGACAGTGCTGTGCAAGCAGAAAAAAAGAATAAATTCCAAGCTTTAATCTTTTATGCTTAAAAAAAAAAAAATCTTGTGGAATGTGCTGTGGCTTAATTGTGCTGTAGATGTAAATTTTCTGGAAATTTTGAAACCCTGTGCAATATGTTACGCAACATTTCATGTATAGTGTATCACATCTAAATTTAGCTTGTAGCCCAGTAATTATTTTGGTTCACAACTACTAACTTCATTTAGCGTTTCTGTTCCTCCTTTTTGCTTAACGCAGTCATGTGCATTAAAGACATAAGAGTGTTCAGTTGTGAAGTAGGATTATCTCTAGTAATCTGGAAGGATAACCTATTGATCTGGGGTGGGAGAATTAAAGTTTGTGCTGTAAGAGTAACCAAAAATGTGCTAATACTGTTTTTATGTTTACCATGGGAAATCAATTTTTGTGCTTGTGAACTGTGTTTATAGGTTTTCTGTTCTTTACAAGATACATATGTTCCTGAGGTCAGAAGTCAGGTCTGTATCTAAAGTACATGTTTTAGCAAAGGGAATTGAGGTCCGTGGAAGCAAGACTGGTTATAAATGTAAGGCATTAATTCAAGTGACATCTTGCCTAACCCCCTTATGGGAGAGAACAACAAGTAAAAGAGGCTTTATTTAGCATAAGGTTCTGAGAATTGTTGAAAATAATGTTTGCATTTATGCTGCGTGATGGAGTGAGCTCCCCTTCTCTGGCCCCAGCTCCTGCCAACCTGGCAGTCTGAAAGCAAGAAATTGCAAGTAGATAAATAGGTACCACTTTGGTGGGAAGGTAACAGTGTTCTGTGCGCCTCAGCGTTTAGTTATGCCAGCCACATGACCATGGAGAAGTCTTTGGACAGTGCTGGCTCTTCAGCTTGGAAACAGAGATGAGCACCTAGAGTTGTATTTGATTACCTTTTGAGCAAGGGAAACCTTTACCTTTACCTTTAGCTGTGTTTACAGAAAGTAATAAGTGAGAACACAATGACATAGTAATTTACTAGGGGGTTCACTTGTATTAAGTAAAGAAAAGTATGAAGTCTCTCTTGAACTCAGTTTAGCAACCTAAAGTTACTATTGGGATATTTTCCGTTTTTGATTCTATAATGATAGATGCTTGTGCAGACTAATAACTGGTTTTGTAGAAGTGGGAAATTTTTCCAACTGGAGCTACTGTGGGAGAAAAATGGGGTGGGATAAAGGTTTCTGCTGAGTTTGTAACCCATGTCTTGATATAAGTGTCGTGTAATGTCAGCCTGTTCATCTTCCTTGTGGGTAAATCTGGTGTCTCACATCCAAGATCACTTAAATTAGAATTGTTGGTGACAATCCTGTGTACACTTAACATGGAGCAATATCCAGTGGGATTTGTATGTAAAGATGCACAGGCTATATAGTTAAATGTTAGTTAAATAAAGTTCCACAGAACTGGGTGGTACAGCTAAAGAAGTCCAAACTTATCTCTTGTTTAAGTTCTGTTTGCATCTCTAGACTCCTGTGCTAACTTGAAAATAGAGTGCTCACATTCACCTTGTTAATTAGTTGCTAGTCGAGTATTTTAAAATGGTTTGTGTTGCTAGTTTTATTGTTTTTCAATTTTACACTGAAGTTAAAGCATGATGCCAACATTGAGAATCTTTATGTAAAAAGCAGGGTGCAAATTGGAAAGAAAACCGATTTTTTTTCTGGCGCAGCTTCCGTTGAGTTCAGTGGATCTTACATATTGACTGATTTCTAATGAGGTAGCCTAATGAACATTATTGAGACGAAGGAAAGAAGGAAGATATTAGACGCACTCAGTGAATTCTATCTTCCATACATTCCATGGGAATCCATGTATGCGCATTACTTTATTTATTTGAGGTATTTATATGCCACCTCTCTTGAGTCCTGCTCAAAGATGTACATGCTACAGGTTTTTTTTTTGGAAGCTGCCCATGAAATTCTAAGAGTATTTTGTAACCTGCTTATGCTTAGTTAACAATTTGGTAATTTGGAGGGGTTTTTAAAGAGAGAAAACAGGTGTGCACTGTTGATATTTTACTTTTGATAAGCTCTCATACCAAATGGTTGGACTGATTTTTTTTTAACCTTGGGGATATAAAATTAGCAGTTCTTTGAAGGCATCTTCGGAAAAAAAAGATAAATATTTGAACATCAATGAGGAGCATATCTTTGTACCCCTTAGTGATCAGAGCCTACAGAATTTGTGACACACTCTACCTAATAACAATAATCAACTTCTTTATTAATTGGTATTACCTCCAGTAAATGAAGTTGGAAGTTCAGTCTAACCTCTGTTTCTTTTCTTTTAAGAATTCAGAAAGAACTTGCAGAAATTACATTAGACCCTCCTCCAAACTGTAGGTAAGTTTTACATGGATTTATTAACTTGAGATACATGTGAAAATTACACCAAAGTTTTGCCAATTTCAAGCCGGTTCGTTTGACTTTTGGCATAAAAGTTTGTAGTAATTATTTATAGCTGTTTTCTCCCAGTGGCAAAGACTTTTCATGAATTATATTGGGTAGGTGATAACTATCAAGTTTAAACTATTTTGATAAGAGAAAACCAAATCAGATCCACATCATTCTGTTTTTAATGCTTTGATACAGACTTCTGGCAGTAGTTGTTGATGCGGGTTGCTGGCAAATAGTTGTATGCTGTGGAAAAGAGAAATTGCATAATTTTAGGCTTTCTTTTTCTCGGATGTGATCTTGTGAAAGCATAATAAATTGTTGAGTATTGGTTATGAATTTGGGAGTTGGCCATTTATGTTCATTTCCTGAATAATTTAGCTCTTAAAACCTATTCTACTGTATTTCAGCTGGTTTGTTGTTGCATTACATGATTGTCTATTTCAAACTATATATCTGCTAACTTGACATGACTTCAGGGTTGGAATTTGGCCAAAGTTATTCTTCAGGCTTTACTCAGGAGCTTGGTTTCTGTGCCTGTAGCAATGGGAGCTATTGTTTTAGTTTAGCATTTTAATCTGGATAACTTTTTAAAAATATCCTTGTGGTATATCATGGAGCAAGAATGCAAAGGCTTCATGAAATTAGGTAAGAGATGCTTTTTGGAATCAATTTAATAAGATATATTCGCAGTAAGAATGTACTTTACAGCAATAGAAGTATGTAACAAAATACTGGAATATGGTTATGCTGAGTTTTGGAAGTATTGCTAGAAGAACAAAAAATTATGTTAAATAAATAGACGTATAGTCAAACTTGAATTTTTTTATTGCTTGGTCACTGAAGTTTTGTGTACCTTAGAGGACAAAAAACCTGCAAAATATGTGAGCTTTGTTGTCTTGGGCTATGGTATTAGAACTCCAATTCAAATTATAGGGTGGAGTAGTAGGACAGTTTGAACCCTGCTACTGTGTTCCCTGTGTTAACACCTGGGTGCTGGCTGTATTTATTTGCAGTGCATCACTCTTAGCATTTTCATCCCATTTTTAAAAAGCATCCTGGTTGCTAACTGTATGTGTCAGAGGTGTTAAACTCACTTGTTACGAGGGCCAGATCTGACATATATGTCACTTTGTCGGGCCGACCCATGTGTGCCATAAAACATGATGGCAAGTACTAGAGATATAAACTTTATAAAGGATGCAGCTGGTAAGCTCCAAGTTGGTGTATCCTCACTGCAAGGCCTCATGGACTAGAAGGGGAGGGTGTGTTGAAAGGAAAGCTCATATGGGTGGACTGGAGAGCCAGAGGTGAAACACTGGGCAAACACTCCCACGTTGCTTGACTGCTGCAGATGAAATTGTTCCGCCATGCTGAAGCCACAATCGGAGGGGCTCCGCCGACTCCACCTGAGCAGTCTCCTGTTCCCACCCTTGCATTTGTTGCTTACGGGCCACATAAGAGCCCTGGACAGGCCGGTTCCAGCCCCTGGGCCTTATGTTTGACACCCCTGGTATATGCTGTTTTTCTGTGAAGCAGCAACAATGTTTAAGAGACAATGAAATAAAGCACTTTCAGGTCTTGTATGCCGCCTTTATACATTGCTTGCTAGAAGAGAGGCTATGTTTAGGCAATGAATAATTGTAGAGAGACTTGAATACTATGCTTTGCTGTGATATGTGCTGAGAAGAAACAATCTAATGTATAATATTAATTAGCCTTGTTTATACATATATTTTCAAGTGCTGATTTTGAGGCTCAGGATCATTTTAATTTTAATTCACTAGAGTTGATTTTATGAGGTTATTTGCTTTGAGGGACAATAAATACTAGCACTACACTACCGAAAGCAGATTGGGGTGGATCCTATTAGTCTGTTGTAACAAAAACAAGTAGTATTCTGAAACCTTAGACTTGTGGAGTAAGCTTTCACAGAGCAGAGACTGCTTTCACGATGTTACTTGAATGAAAATTTATGTCATAATAAATCTGTCAGTCTTTAAGGTGCCACAAGATGACTCCTTTTTTTTTTTCTTGCTAAAAGCTGAAATGAAATTCTTGCGCATTCTTGATTTTTAAGTAAGTTGCCACTCAGCCCTCCCCCCCCTTTCACTGTTAAATCTGAGGGATGGGTTGCTATCACATGTTGCACGTACAACTTTTTATACTGGTTTCTTGCTTGTGCCAACTTTGTATGGCTACCACAGGAAAAATATTTACTCCTATATCCAGAAGGGAATTCCAGTTAACTGCAATGGCATAAGCTTTATTAGTTTAAAAATGTATATGCCACCTCTCCAGGGAACTGCTGATGGTTGTTTATCTTTATCTATTTGTTTGCTAAAGCGCATTAATACTGCCTTTCCATTATCTTTACCTATTTGTTTGTTAAAGCATATTAATACTGCCTTTCCATGAAATTTAGGGCCCCCAAGGCAGCAAGCAATCAAAAACATTAAAAAATTAATGGTGCTCTACTCCCCTGCACACATGTACATAACAGGATTTTTTTTTCTTGTAGATGATCTAAATTAACCAATAGGATAAATCAAGAAATGCAAAGCCTGGTGAAAACAAAACTCATAGAATGTGGGCAGTGCTTTCTCACATCAACATATTTTGGAAACTCCAGGGGCTAAATATTTTTTTAAATGCCGCAATTTTTTAAAAGGAGGTCAGGGTGGTATAGAAGCCTCCCTCCATTTTATCCTCACAACAACCCTGTGAAGTAGGCTAAACTGAGAGAATATGAGTGGCTCATGATTACTTGAGAGCTTCACAGAAGTGGTGAGATTTAAACACGGGTCTTCCCAATTCTAGTCCAAAATTGTAACTGTGTCTAGGCCTGATCGCGTCTTACAGTAAATGTGTGTACATCCCTCATGTACATCTGTTTGTAAGAGCCAAGACGTGTATACTTCAAAAATAAGTGCCAGTACCTGGATAAACGTGAAGTTTAAATTGCACGTTGAACTGTACATGTGTTAAATGCAATGTAAGAATTAACTCACTATCTGTACAAAGAAAAATCAAATGTATACTGTACACAGATTGTAACATGTGGCATGTGAACAGAAATAGTAGTTCTGTACAGTGGAATCCTCAGCAGCAGATGTCATTTCAAGCAGGAGCTCGGGGGAGCTCAGCTCCGGGAGTTGGTGCCAGCCCCCCCCCCATGGGGGAATGCCCGCTTGTGTCATGGCTGCAGCAAAACAACCCCATCCCCTGGAAAGGTCCTTGTTCCTCCGACCAGCCTTCTGAAGGCTTCAGCCACCACTGAAGCTATCCTCCAGTCCCCTCTCTGCCAGCTCGCTCTTTCCTTCCTTCCTTCTTTCTTTCTTGACATACTTCCAGTGATTTTAGGTGGTTTAGCATATGTTAATGAGTTATGCTAATGAGTTATGCTAATGAGCTCCTGCACCTCTTTTTCTACGAATGACCCTTGTTCAGCAGTTACTTAGAATGGTGTAAATCTACTTAGGATGGTGCTTTATAATGAGCTTACAATTCTTTTCATTTCAAACCTGACTGCAGTTGTTCAAGAAAGGGGGGGAGGGTTTACACATTTCTTACATGCTCATAGTAATGTCGATTGCCACTTTGATCAGGAACGAATTGTCTTCTAGGCCAGATTGACCCAGGGATCCTGGAAGTTTTTTGCCTTCCTCCGGTCATAGAGCAGAGTTCACTGGGGGAGTGGGGGGGTAGTTTCCACCACCAAATTGTGCATTATCTGTATTACAAGTTGAAGCACACACACTATTTAGTTTCATCTGTTTATTTGTTTTGTTGCTGACCATAAGATCCATTATTATATTCTCTTTTAGCAGTGCTCTCAGGACAGAAAGACAGCAAATCGAGATTCCATTATAATTCAACCGTTTTTTATATTTTTTTTCTATGGAGAATTTGCTTTGTCATTTCAAAAAGCACCTAAACCTGCAAGGTGTGGAAAAACCTACTGACAAACTCTTCTGATCTTTTAATAGAAATAACTGATTTGCAGATCCTTATATTCAAAATTACTAGGCAGTTGGCCATTGGGGGGTGGGAAAGGGCTCCCATGTGAGAACATGAATGCATATTTAATTTACTGTGGTTTACCTATAGAGGGTAATTGCCATGTAGATTTAAAGAACCAGCTTAAAGCAATTAAGAATTTTTTGTGAGGTGGGTACAAATCATGTGTCTCAGCATGCTCTGAAGAGATGTTGATTTCTGGTTGAAATGGTGTATCCAGCTCCTATAGCAGAAGAGTGTGTATGTGTAGCACTTGTGTATGTGTAGCACTTGCTCTGATATTTGGCTAAATGTCTAATGTGTTTCTCATTTTCAGTTGAACAAAGTTCTGTTCCGAAAGGCAACTGTAAACTACTGTGCTTATTCTTCCACAAATCATTCCTAATTTTCTGCTCATCTTTTATATAGTCTTTGTGTCAATTTATAAAGTTCATGTTTAATTCTGATTGCAGTTTTGTCTGTGCATAGCCCCAATTAATACAAGTAAACACTGCTATAAAATCCTTTCAGAATCATTGTTGAAAAATATGGAAGCAAGCTATAGGAATTGCTTATACAGTGAACCAAATACTTGTAATATGTGTTAATGGATTTGTTTCTCACAGTAATATGCATAATTATTTAAGATATACTTATTTCAGAAATTAAAAAGAGCAATATGTCTAGACATTGTTAGTAATTTGGTTTAGAATAGTTGCAAGTAAAACATAGAGACTGTAATTTCTGTTTTTGAATGTATTGTTGCTTTGCGTATTTCACATAAGTGAAGGTGTCTTTAGTGTAATCCTTAGTTCTCTATCTTTATTTGTGTATGTGTTCACAGGAATTTAATAGGGTGATTTTCATTGTATTTTCGCTTTCATCAAGGTTGGGAATGATGATAGCTCAGGAATAGATTATGTTTTCATTTCCACTTAGTTGTAAAGCTTCTTTGATATGTTGTGGCACTAAAAGTCTTTTGTAATTCTTTCATTATTAAAAACAAGACATAAACAGCCCTTCAAGCAAACATAACTGAGCTAATCTAAATACAATGAATAAACAATAGGAGCTACTCAGCAGGGTTTTCTAAATCAAATAATGGTCCCATAGATGAAAATGTTCTGAAGACATTATCTATAGACAAAAGAATTTGGAGCTATCATTATGAATTAGACTTTAAAATATCTATGCCTTTATCCTATCCGATATGGCCTCTACAGTGAGCTTCAGAAAAAGACTGAAGACGTCGGCTAATATGCAGTCTGTCTAAAACATTGCATTTTTGTCTCATTTCACACGTTTCTCTGAATGTCCAATACAGTTGCATTGATATGTGTGTTGTCCCCCTGCCATTGCTATGGTGTACAACTTTTACTTTTGCTTGAACATTAAAATAAAGACCTAACAAAAGTTTTTTGTTTTTTTTTAAACCTAGAGCTAGGCAGGCCATTCAGCAACAAAAAATTCCCCCCTCCCATTATACTAACACAGTTATAATGTCTGTAAGGTTTGGGTTTACTGTGGTGATGAGAATATGTTGCCTGTACTCCTGAAACTGGTTGCTTACACAAGCTTCCAATGTATACTCTAATGTATGTTTGTGTTGACAAATTAATTATCATATGGCAGTGTGTGTAGTAAAGCCAGGATATCCTAGGATGGTCTGGCAACCTGAAGTTCTAGCTCTTATAATGTTGTGCACCACTAGGTGGTGAGCTAGACTCGTTTTTTTAAGGCAAGAGATGTTTCAGAGGTGATTTGCCATTGCCTGCGTCTGCGTTACACCCCTGGTATTTCTTGGACAGCGCCCATCCAAATACTAGCCAGGGCTGACCCTGCTTAGCTTCCGAGATCTGATGAGATCGGGCTAGCCTGAGCTATCCCTTTTCATTTTAATCCCTTTCAATTCCTAGTTCCCCCTTTCCTTCTGTAATGTTCTGTTTCTGTAATTTCTGTTAATGAGGTGAAGAAGTTTCTTTCTTGCTATTGTATCTGAAGAAGTGAGCTCTGTCTCACAAAAGCTCATGTTAGACTTCTGTTTTGAATCCCTTTATTAATAACAGTCCTTTTTATGTGACCTGACCTGAAAAAGGTGTTTTGATTTGGGGATTCATTAATACCGTTCACCTCTGAATGTAAGAATGTGTCTCTTAGGGAACAGAGCTTTTTTCTCCCATTGTCTCTGTTTCCCAAAGCCTTCATTTCCAACTTGGCAGCCTTTACCCATGAAATCAAAGCCACCATCATGAGTATTGCTTATCAGGGTCGGGGGTTGCAGAGAAAAATGTGTTGTTTTACAAGCGTCTTTGATGATAGAACTAATTTGAGCCAAGCTCAATATCATTTGTGCTTTCATGGACAATAAAATTCACTCTCAATGATATTCAGCATGGGCAGCTGCTGAATAGTTAAGACCAGACGGAGCTTTTGAGCTGATATGGAGGAGGGGGAAGGAGGAAGGCCTGTATTTTTCAAAGTAGTTTTCAAAATTAGGTTGATCATGCATCTGCTTTATTTATACGGCTTTCATTAAGTAAACCTTTCTCCCCCTAAGTGATGAAATAACAGGGAAGATTTGTTTAGACAAGCACGTGAACATTATCCTGTCCCTATCTGAAAAGATTTCAAAGAAGGCCTATGAAAAAAGCAAATATTTGCTTTCTTTTCAGATCCCCTGTGGTGCTAAACATTTTGGTAATTCTTTACTGTCAGGTTTTTATCCTCCTGAAATGTAAATGCATTGCTTTCTTTGCGTTCCTAAAATATTGTTGTACTATGGAATATCCTTTTTTAAATTAATAATGGTGCCTGGTTAGTTTATTGGAGTGACAATTTAGCAAGTAAAACTTCTTTACTGCTAAGAATTGCTTGTTTTGATGGAATTGAACAGAAATATAAATCAATTTTTGAGGTTTTTTAAATTTGTGTACATTGCTGTACGTATTTGTTTTAATTATGAGTGGCTTGAGTCCCCTGGAAGCTTTCTGAGATGGAAGGGCTTTCTGTACACAGAGTCTAATGTTCATCCCTCCTTTTGCAGTCCAAAATTCTTCCAGAGATTGGGTGCTCCTGGGAGATGGGACCCCCCAGAAACAGAAAGGGAGAGAAGGCCAAGATCTGCTTTGGGAGGGAAGAATCAGTGCAAACCACCCCCCTTGAATGTGCAGAAATTCTTTGTTGGGTCTAAGCCAGTATGTCTTATGGCAAACAGTAAGCCTCACAAGCAGAAAAGTTCCAAAATTTGATTATTTTGTAATGTGTAAAAATATGCATCATTGTAGTTTTCTAGTTTATTCTGGAGTCAGATTGGCTGCAGTTTTTTTTAATTCATGTCAGATGTTCCCTAATTATGATTAAGATATTTCCTTAAAACAGCTTCTTCACATACTAAGTTTATTTTTTAATCTGTTTAAGTGTAGTGTGAGCCGATTTATGGGGATTTAAATCACACCAAACCACACTGATTTTAATGTTTAAAGTTTCATTGTTATTTTGATACTTTCTTTGTGAAATGCATACTAATTTGTTGCCATGAAAAGGATCATCAAACAACTTCTGTTTGGGTTGTAATGTGTGTACAAATTGCTAGTGGTACTTTCAAATGGTTATATATTTTTTACTTTTTTCCAGAGGTTTTATTTATTTTATTAACTATATTTCTAGGCCACCCTCCCCTGTGGGCAGAGCTTGGGGCAGCTTACTACAGGATATACAATAAATATAAGTTTTTAAAAAATTAAATCAACAAGAAAAACAACAGTCCTTATTAAAAAAAAAAAAGTCATAATCAATTCTAAGATGGCTAGCAGTCAGAATTCCCGGAAGAGACAGTTGGTTCACAAATTCTTTGTGTACGCATATTCTAGCATGGCTTTCACTGTCTACCCAGTGCTGCTGGAAGAGAAATATTTTAGTTTGAAAAATAAATGTTTTCCTTGGTGCTCACTTCTGCTGTGGTGGGCAAAGTTTGTCTTTTGCCTCTATGCCTGATTCCTGCAACCCAGCATGTTCATTTCTGTTGACTGGTTATTGTGTGGCTGCTGCACACCTTCGTGGGAATTGTAGCTTGGTCCAGTAAATTTTGTGCAATGAGCAAACATGCTGCCTCATGACTGAACAATGGCATCATATGTGCAATATCATAGCTGATTTTAAATTCATGATCTGCCTATGATATCACTGGGGCTTATATAATCCAAGTGAAGCACATAGTTGTGAATATGCCCTGATGGTGGCTATTTGGCCAGTCGCTGTAGTGAGTATCTTCACAGATTCAAAACTACTTTAAATGCTTTTCATTTTGAATGGCAGGCATATTGCGTAGGACTCTTGGTGATCATAAGAAGTGCTCCATTTGGCAACAAACAGACATTAGGAGCAAGACAAGTTTAATTCCGAGCACTTGTTTGCAAACTTTCAGTCATCTCTAGCTAGAAAACAATTCTGATTTAAAATGGAATACAGTCAGATTATAATCCCAAAAGTTAAAGAATTGGTTCATAAATGTTTCACTTAATATTTTTAAAACCTTTTTATAAAAATCATACACAGTACATTGCTTATTTTTAGATATTTTAATGTGCATGTGCTGGTTGGGATCAACACTAGAAAGTGATTGTCCTCTGCAGTGTTACTTTGTGTTTTAGTCTGTACCTTTCCCATTGTTATGTAACTACCCCGTTTCCCCTCAGCAGTACTTTGTACAGTCTTCACCGCCAACCTAAAATGTTGGCCAAGATCCTGTGAGATAGTCTTGTGACAGCTTGGAACTTTATACTGTTTTAAGATTGGAGGCAAGGGGGAGGAGGAGTTTTGGATACAGAAAGGAGCCCAGGGAGCTACCAAGGGGATGGGGAGAGGCTGCAGGGGTTGTAAGGAAGGAAGGATTGCCAAGAGAGGACTGTGAGCGTGGAGGTGGGCAGGAGGCAGCGCTGAGGGCAGTGGAGAGAAGGGACGTGGGCCACTGAAGGAGGGAGAAGAATGTGAGTTGGAGAAAAGGAAGGTGAGTGGGGAGCAAGGGGAATAATGTGAAAAGCAGGAGCTGGCAAGAGGAAAAAGAGGAGGAAGCCAAGACAATATGGAGGAAAAGATAGTTGGGAGGGCGATGGGATTTCCCCTTTCCCACAAGTGAGTGGGTCCCTTGCTTTGTGTGTATGCATTAAGTAGCATGTGCTGCAGTCACTTAAAGTTATATAACTTTTATTCTTTAGTAAGTATAACTATACTTATGATTAAGAAGCACAATCATATGCTTTAAGGAGTCTAAGAAAAAATACAAGCAAAATGTTTTGTAAAATATTAGTTCCAGAATCTAAATTTAATATTACTGAATGTGATGGGGAACTTGATATTGTTGCTCAATTGATAGATGCATGTACCTGAGTTTGGGTGGGACAGTCAGTTAAATGTTTGCACCTTCTCTAGCAGTAGTCCATTTTTCCTGAACTCTATCTCACTGAGAATCATGGATTGGGGTGGGGGGGGAGTAATCTTTTTAGAATAAATGATGGTGTGAGATTGTCAGTCAAAAGCTTTTTTGTAAACAAAACTGCTTTGCATTGATTCCTAAAGCTTACCATGGTGCATGGGTACCCTCCTAACTGCTTCTGAGAGGTATTTCACAAGGGTTGGTGCCACAGCTGAAAATGATCATGGATTAAATAGGGTTTATTTTTAGCAGTGCTCAGCTTGTTTTCTGTTTGTGGCATGCTATCACTAAACTACCTGTGTGTTCTGTGTAGGTGACAGTGTTCACTGGGATAGAATATTTACAGAAGATTACCTTTTGACAGGCATGTATTTTGGGATGATCTTTCAGTTCCCCCCAAATTACTGTGTTAATGCAGTTGTAGTTTATTAGGTTGGGTTAGTGGTGATGGATTGAGTAGTATCCTGGTATTACTGTAGCTCCAAGTGTCTCAGTTAGCTGTGCTGCATTTAAATAGCTAGTCTGACACTGGCAGTTCCTGGTACTTCAAATGTTTTTAAAAGCATGGCTTCTCTTAATTAGCTTATTAATTGAATAGCATACTGTATGACCTTAACAGCATTCTGTACTAGAGGGTTGTGTAGGGTCTTTTTGCAACAGCATTCCCAGAGGACATTTGGCTGATTCATTACTATGCAATATCTCTTCTGTCTAGGGATGGGGGGGGCGGGGCGGGGAGAGCAGCATATGCTGTGCCATGTGAAAGGGCATTTCAGTTGGCTGGTACAGAGAGGGAAATGAGCCTCAGCCCTGCTGCTTGTTGAATAGCTACTACCAGGACTGTTGGTGGGTGATGGCGATTTTCTTCAGCTGCCTTATGGCCCTGCTTTTTCTGGGGCACCGATGGAGTGCTTGTCACAGTCTGCATCTAAGGATGACAGCTTTGGGACAAAAGCTATAATTAGCGCTCCCTTATTTATTTGTGCTTTCCAACAAATAAAATAACAGCTGTCATTCATATTTTTGAAGGTGGCTTGTTTGCTTCACTGCCATATCTCATTCACAGAAATGTCCTGTTGGTAGCAGCAGGGATGGAAAAACACGTTACGAAAATGAAGGATTAATATGAAAATGGTTGTAAGCATTGTCATGGTTGTCATGGCTGGTTGAAAGATGTTAAACTTTTAAAAATTTATTTGCATTTTCTTCAATTAATTGCTTGTCTGTTAAAAGCATTTGCTCAATGTGAAGATCAAATGATCTACATGTACACAAGTCAAAAATTAGTTGAGTGTGCACATGCCATACAAATAAAATTATACAGTGCTAGTTCTGTTGTTTTGAATCTCAGGGTCACATCACACACAATCAATTTCCAATGTGATATTAATTTGGGAATGTTAAGTAACAGTTCTGTTAACATGTTGGAGCATAGGTTATGGCCTATAGGAATTTTATGTGTGTGCTTTGTCAGGCCCCAGTGTGGTGAATGCCTTTCACTAGAGGATCTCCAAATTAAAATTTATCGAGTACTTATTTTTTCTGAAATATTTTAATTTAATCAGAGGTGGCAGCGTTGTTCCGCCTGCTGTTGCCCAGGAGGGTTTCTCCTTCCATATGAAAATTATAATGCTGCAGGGTTCTATCTTAGCCTTGAGAATTGTTAATTTATTTTGATGCATTAGGGTCTGCATTCAGTTTGCTGCTCTTCATTGTGCTAGTAAGAAGCTATTTATTCACATGTTGGTACCTTGTAGATCAATTGTAATGGATTCCTTCATTGTACCACTTCTGACATAATTTACATGGATTTTATAACAACATGTGGAAGTTAAATTTACTCTTTTATCTTGGAGTATTTGGAGATTTGCTCCAAAATAGTTGATAAATACTATGCAATATTCTCAAGAGCTAAATACAAATAACCAATGATTGAATATAAAGCCTGTTTCGTCAAGTGAAATTTGCTTCTGATCATACACAATAAATATATCTGTCTAGTACACCTACTTTTATAGGTTAAATTTGCTTTTGGAGGTTAGCACCATCTTTGAAAGTCTGTCCACGAAACAAAAAAGTTTAAAACGTAACTGTTTTGCTATGAAATGTTTTTGTATGAATTGTACTTTAAAAAAGAGGGTATTTGGTATTGCTGTTAATTGTAAGTGACGTTTTCCCCTAGCAAACAGTATGGAAAGGGCCCAGAGTGTAACTGTTACAGCACTTGCATAATCAACCATGTACAGTTTGTTTGTTACCTCCCAGAACTGGGCTAGTGTTTCAGAGAGGAAGTATGCAGAGATGATTAGCAAATGCGCAGAACTACTGTGAAATAAATTACTTTGCCATAGTTGATCTGGTCATGTTAGTACTTACGCATACTTAACTTTTTTATCATTACAAGCACTAGTAATATTTAATTTTAGTCGGCATTTCCACTGCAATGCTATAAAGAAGTAATGATTTTAATATACAAATTATTGTGTTATGCAGGTATAATGAATGCCATCTGGTATTTTCTTTCAGATTGCTTAGAGCTTTATGCAAATCTGTGATACTGCGAAGAACTGAAAACGTCTGCTTTGGAGACTTGCTTTAACAATTTATTATGTCAAGTATGCATTTCAGTTATGATCCACGTTGCAATTGCAACAATTCAGCAGGATTTCACACCACTCTTGATGCTCACAGGCCTATTGTTTGCAATAAAGCAATTATTTGTAAGGAGCACAAAAGAAATACTACATGGTTTAAATATTGTGTAACCAATACAGGTACTAATCTTTAGTACATGTTGTTACTGGTTGTTTTTCTTTTGTAGCAAGCAGCACTTCTTAACAACTGTTCTGAGAACAAAGTATGGAATAAGTAGCTTCAGACACCTCAACTTTTTGTTTGTTAATAAGGACGGAGTGTAACTATGATCTTAGACACTTTTGTTATGGCGCTTACCATTTAGCTGCCAGTTCTTAGTGGGATGACAAAGGCCAGTAAATGTAGTCTGCCATAAAATGATGTCAACTTGGGACATTTATTTCAAATATTGAAGTAATATTTTTAATTACAGGTGATTGGAACATTTGCCAAATTAATTCAGGTGGTTTTTGAGAAAGACACAATGCAGCCAGGCTGCTATTAGGGCAAGTGCTACATCAGCTGAGCAATTTCCTGGGTTAACACAGTGTGAAGATACCACGTGCGTTCTCTTGTGCAACGGGAAAGACTTCTGCAAAAGCCCTGAAGCATAGCTTTCAGTTCTAGTCACGCTGTCTGGATAATTTAATTCAGACATGAAGCTAATAACATTTTTAATACAATCGTATACAAATACAAAAGTGTATTCACACTTTATCCTTTGTATGTAGGAACTCATCTCATGCAGACTGTGAACACAGTGGCAAAACCGTCAGTAACCCTTTTACATACTTTGTGCTATAGAATGAGAAAGCTGATTCTGTTAATCAGCTATGGTTAAACTGTATGCTAGCAGAAATATAAGAGTATGATTCAGCCAAAGTTAAGCATGCTAATTGTGATGGAGTATTTATGCACATGCTTAAATAGAGCATATTATCAATTACAGAGTACAGAAACTATGAATGGTATTATAAAACTGATTTATTGGTGTAAGATATCCAAGCATAGATGCTGCTTGTTATTTTTTGTACATAATTAGATATTAATACTACATTGGTAACATGTAGCCCTGAGGATTTATAATAGGAAAAATAGCGACTACTTAGGTTGCTGTACCTATTCTTTGAACAGAAGTCCAAAACTGTAGCTCTTGTTTTGTCCTTCCCTTTCCCTCTCTGGATCTTGCTGATCCTCTGAACTACTCATTTTCTGCTCCTTTCTTACATGAAGAAGACCTCAGCAAAATCCAGAAATGCAATCTGTTTGGGTTGGCTTCTCCCGCAGCACTGTTTAAACACTAGAAGCCAGCTCCAAGATCAGCTGCACCAACAGCAGCCCATTCCCAGAAAATGTGTTTTTTGTGCCACCTGGGGATGATTGGGTTTGGGAAGGGGAAGGGTCAGCTGGAGCCTCTCCTCATCTGGAATCAGGGCTGGCAGCATCTCTAGCTTATCTTTAAAAATGCCTCTTTTCACTTTCTAACTCCAGGGCGCTGCAGAGGTCAGCAAGTCAGTCAGTCTTTCTCTTGGGCTTCCCCCTCCTCTGCTCCAGTTAAAGTTGCTGTCTTGGCAGGAGGAGGGCAAAGCAAGAGAAGAAAAGCCCTCGCTGAAGAGTTGTCTAACCGCATGTGGGAGACCTGGGTACCCGTTGGCTGACCTTTCTCAGGGGCTACGTGCCACTTCCTTTCTTAAGTAGGAAACGTGCCACCTGCCAGACCAGGAATCTGCAGCCGATCAGAGCCTTCCCCAGCTCCTGAGAGAAATTATACACATATAATTAAGATAAGGGTAAAATGTTTCAGTTGTTTAACCGTTTGTGGGCCCAGGCTTAATTTGGACTGTTGTGATCTTACACATGTGAACATTCAAAGGGTCAAAGCAAGTGGTTGATGGCAGTGTTTGCAGGCAGCAACAGAGAAGATGGCTTTGGTGCAGGAAGCAAAAAGCAAGGAAGAGATCTCATAGCCTAAGATCCTAGGAACCTTGATGTGATCGTGAGCAGCTGGAAGGAAAGTGGAGCTAAGCATAGGAGAAAACTCACACAGAACCTCTAGGAGCATTTTTTCTGTGCTGGCAGAAAGCAGGAGGACAGATGAGTTGAAGGCAGACTGAGGGGCTAAGAAGCTGTATAGGAAGAAGAAGAAGAAGAAGAAGAAGAAGAAGAGATTGGATTTATATCCCGCCCTCCACTCCCCAAGGGAGTCTCAGAGCGGCTTACAAACTCCTTTTCCCTTCCCCTCCCCACAATAGACACCCTGTGAGGTAGGTGGGGCTGAGAGAGCGCTTTCCCAAGAGGCTGAAACAACATAAAAGAAGGCTGAAACAACATAAAACACTCAAGGGGAAAAGTATAGGTGGCAGGAGTAGGAGCCTGGGGTTAATAGAGGCAAAGACCCATGGGACTGAGAGAAGGAAGGGCTGAGGAAAGTGAGATATGGTAGCAACTATGCAAAGGTCTTTAAGATCAGTTACATGCTGGTGATAGGTGCTTTAGAGGTTGGGGGAAGAAGATTGAGGGGAGGTGTAGATTTCACATTGATTTGTCTGTGTCAGGGCTATTGCCTGAGAAAGTTGTTATAAATTACTCCCACCAAATTCCTTCAGATATCTTGCTTTTCATCTGTTCCTTTGTTGGTTTCTGAAACCAGCTGACTGGGGTGCCTTGGAGGTCACCTCTAAATAAAACATCTTAGCTTTTCTACATATGTTCCCTCTGCATATCTGGTTATATATGTTATGAAACAGAAATAAGCAACCTTTTTGGCCTGAGTGCTGGAAAAAACTCATCTATCTTTAAAGATTTTGGAGTGCTGAAGGAACAGATGAGGAACAGACACACTCGGAGCAAGCCAAGCCCCATTAGCACTGTCAGTGCCTCAAAGGCTTGCCTCAAGCTGGTTTGGAGCTGCGGGGGTCTGGGAGGCAGTGGGAACATAAGCCTATACCGTCAATGCTTTGGGAATTAACCTTGGCTGTTTCAGTGGAGGATTATCCCTGCATGCTGAGCAAAATGGTCTTCTATGTCACTGTTCTGCTGGTGTTCTGGGTACAGCTTACGTTGTTGTGGAAGATCCACTGAAACTGGTTCTTAACCGCAGTGATGAGTTCTGTGCCCACCTTGTGCTCTTACAGTTGTTCACTGTCACTATATAATGTCGAGATTCAAAAAAATTCTAATAATTTTCTAAAGACTTTATACTTATTTGACGACCTTTGATTTTTGGAGTACTATAACCGGGGGGAACTAAAAGTGCAGTCCTAAGAACACTTTTATGGGAGAAAGAACACACTTGTGGGAGTAAGCGCCACTGAATAGGCCTGAGGACTGAACTGTAAATTAATTTCTAAGCAAACAGCCATGTTTGTTTGCTGGAAATGAAGCATGATTTTTTCTCAAATGCAACTAAATTTGACACTAATGCACATTTCTCAGTAGCTGCCACAGTGAAAATCGAGTCTTTTCCAATATGAAGCATTTCTGTCTTATTGATTTGTTCAAGATTTGCCTATTTCAGGATTTCATGCTTGTTATTGTATTGCTGCACAATTCAAACATTGTAAACACCTTTCATTTAAATGTAGGAAACATAATTGAAGCTATAATTAAAATTATGATAGTGGTATATAGAAGAAGAAGAGATGAGAAGAGATTGGATTTATACCCTGCCCTTCACTCCCCAAGGGAGTCTCAGAGCAGCTTACAAACTCCTTTTCCTTCCCCTCCCCACAACAGACACCCTGTGAGGTAGGTGGGGCTGAGAGAGCTCTGAGACAATTGTCCTTGAGCGAACAGCTGGTACAGAGCTATGGCTTGCCCAAGGTCATCCAGCCAGGTGCAAGTGGAGGAGTGGGGAATCAAACCTGGTTCTCCCAGATTAGAGTCCGCGCACTTAACCACTACACCAAAC
This sequence comes from Lepidodactylus listeri, assembly GCA_029233225.1. Lineage (NCBI taxonomy): Eukaryota > Metazoa > Chordata > Lepidosauria > Squamata > Gekkonidae > Lepidodactylus > Lepidodactylus listeri. The sequence goes on from JARCFY010000012.1 coordinate 54,334,402, forward strand.
TGGCTCATATACATGTATGACAGCCGTGTCAAACTAATGCAGGCATGGGGTTGGGCCCAAAAGGTTCCATCCTAACAGTTCCTCTGACACAAGGAGCCTTCCTTCAGTGGAAGACTGCTTACACAAGAGGAAACCTCCATTATTAGGAAAGCAAATCCCATGGTTCTGAATCAGGACAGAAATAGTTCTTAAGACCAAATTTTAAGAAAATTAAATGTTTACAGTATCCTGTCTGTCTGTCCATGATACGTATGCCTCACGTTTCTCCCCAGTGGAATCTCCAAATAGGTATAGTTGTGTGTATTAAATGCTTTCAGAGCTCTCTTGAAACAAAGGTATTTGTATATGTGCTCCTGATGATAGACAGTATGTATCAACCAGCTTTCCTTAAAGTGATGGATTATCAGCTAACGACAATTTATACCATAGGTACTGGAGTGAACCACAAAATGACTGCTATGGGGACTGGGTTTAATCACAAGACATAGGGGTGTTCCAAGGCAAGCATCATTATGTTATGGAGGCAGCCTTTTGCAAACAGGTGCTCCCTGCAGACACACGGCAATGCTTCCTTGGTTCTCCTGAATCACCTTCTGCTCCAGTAACAGAGAAAAGGGCAAGATTGGATCTTTGTAATGGGCACGAGAAAGTATATGCCCTGATGCCAATGTGCATCACACTGGTGAATCACTCACTGTGATCCTACAAGAACTTTACTTTCAGGTTGCTTCCTAAGAGCCACTCTCTGTGACATATACTTCCTCCTATCACTCTCTTGTCAGTAAACTCCCCTCATTCTATCCTTGTTGGACTGACAGTAATTCAGGTTTAATGCTAATCAGGTTCCTTCAGTACCACAACTTGCAGACTCACTAAGAATAGTTTTTACATTCTAGTTTATGAGAGAAATCGTGTTCTAGTTTTATGAGGATTAACCGTGGCCAGTTTTAGTGAATGTGCAGTATACAAGGAGGGAAAACAGGGGGAGATTTTATTCTGGATAAAGGAGGAACACACTCTTTACCATTCTTGCTTTTGATTTGTTAGTATAGCTTGAAAAATGCTACTGTTTTGCCTGCTCCAGACTTCTGTTTACATTCTAGAAGCAGAAAATCTGACTTTACTCACACAACCATTTAAAAATACTTTATTATTGCAACGCCAGGATCAGAAACTGACGGAATTCATTAAGCAGCTTCACACATGCTGATTTTTTAGAAATTACCTTTTCAAAATTTAAGGCATGTAGTTAAGTCAGGGAGTACAGAATGTACTTTAAAAAAAATCCAAAACAACCAAAAGCTGGCACATATTAGGGGGTGCTACTGTATGAAAAAGAACAGGGTCATCTTTCACGGTATAACTGCTAGAAATAACATTCCATTTTAGAACAAAGTGATGAAGTGTGCATGCACACAAAGCTTATATCCAGAGTTAAACTTTGTTGGTTTCAAAGGTGCCACTGGACCCAAACTTGTTCCACTGCTTCAGACCAACATGGCTAGCCACCTGAATCTATTCCATTTTAGGGTACATTATGTACATTAACATTTAATAAAGTCCTTAAAGTTTTATTTCCCAATATATTACTATCCTCGTTAGGACGCTGTCTGAGTTCAGACTGGCAGTTTGGCCCAATATAGGCACATTTCTCAAGCAGATTAAGTGGGCTGGTTCACACAGCCACAGCTGTCTGGTGTTCCCCTGCCATACTCACCCCCTCCTGAAGTTTTTTGATCCTGCTTTTAAAAAGTACCAGGTGAAAGCCGTGGCAAGCCGTATGGGTTCACGTTGATCCCGCTTCCTGGATTAAGCGGCAGCGATAATGTGAACCCGGTGATTTGGCAAGGATGCCCATAACTACCCATGCATGCTGTGCGCTTAAGTGCACAACCGCCCATGGGGACTCTTCCAGCTTGTGGAGTTAAAGCTCCAAGCCGTAGGATCCTACCCTAATTTCTGCTGCACCTACGTGCAGGTCGGTGAAACGGACCAAAGCCGCATGCAACTGTGGCAGCGGCGCCAGGGGCTGCCCCACAGTGCAAATGCTCCATTCCACCTCCTTCCCAGTATGGTCCCGCATCAGTCCACTCAGTGCAACTGCGATAACTTGGTCCAGGTCTTTTTGCCCTGCTTCCCTTGCACTTCATTCTGCCAGTCTGTCCTCCGCCACGATGTCAGAATTCCAAGGTTCCTGAAGGCTTGAAAAGGTTGGGGATCCCTGATATAAAGTCAAGGCAACTAACTTGGGTTGCCAGATCCCCTGGTGGAGGTGGGAGTCCCCCACTGCCAGATCCCACTTCCCAGCCACCAGTCAGCTGGCTGGTGGGTGGGGACTTACCTCAATAAAGAGTGAGGCCCAGCTGATAGTTGCAGCCGTGTGTCTACATCACTTCTGGTGTGACCCAGAAGTGACATCATCACATCAGGGGCAACACCAGGGCTATTTTTGGGCAGGAATGCACAGGAACGGAGTTCCGGCTGGCTTTTGAGTTGACCACGCCTACAGCCTCCCCCACCTTGGGTTCCCGTGGGGCGCCTGGGGAAGCCAAGCCGATTCAAGGAGGGGAGGCAGTTTAAACTGCCTCCCCTCCTTGGGTTCCCTAGGCGATCTGCAGCTGTGGGGTGCCTGGGAAAGCTGATCCAGAAACTGCCTTCCTTCCCTTGGGTTCCCCATGCACCCCACAAGCCATGGGGCACCTGAGGAAGCCGATCCTGGGAGGGAGCTGCACTGTCAGAGGTGTGGCCTGATATGCTAATGAGTTTCTGCTGTTGGGTGTGGCCTATTATGCTAATGAGTTCCTGCTGGGCTTTTTCTACAAAAAAAGCCCTGGGCGACACTATGGTATTTGGGCAAAAACTGTATGGTAGAAGCCAGATTTACCAAAGAGTTTTTCCCCAAATACCAGAGTGTCACTCTGACATCACTATGATGATATCACTTTCGGGTCACATCGGTAGTGACATAGACATGTTGCTACAACGTTGAATGAGCCTCCTTCCCAGTCCTAGTAAATCACCACCTTGTCTCCTGCCAGTTGCCAAGAGGGACTTGGCAACCCTACAGCTAACAAATACAAATGGATAAAAGCTGTGCAGAGGAAGCTGCCTCACTGCCTGTCCTTCCTGGTGTAGTCTGGAAAAGCAAGGACTAAGTGACAAGTGCTTAGGCAGGGTGATGGAATGAGCTTAGTTCTCTCTCCTCTTCCTTCTGCAGAAAGGCTAGCCATTGATGAAATTCATACCACAGAGATCTCGTTTCTTTCAAACACATACATGATTTCTACTTATGACTTACTAGTTACCTCCTTGTTACTGATTGGAGCTCCCGAATACGTATCCTCTGAACAATGGTTTTCAGCTTCTTTAGGACTAAGACTCAGGAATTCATTATGTCTTTATTTAACTATGCAATACCAACAAAAAGAAAAGAAAGCAGCCTATATTTTTGCAGAATTGATATAGACCCAACACAAAAATGATAGGAGCTGCATTTGAGCTTTAAGTACCACAGAAGTATTCTTGGAATATTATGCAAGAAAAATGTTTTCAATATGTGCACCCTGTCATATATCTGTTTCTTTCATTTCTAAGAGAGTTTTCTGAGTTGAAAGTAGAAAGTCACTGTATCCATTGTAATTTATTGGTTAATTCTTTCTCTGGAAAGCATGATTGTTTGCACAAGAATGATACTGGCTCAACTGTGTTCACACAATGCAGGTTCATTGTTTTGGCTGACATTCCTGGCACACACAACTCATTATAATGTGAAAAGAAAACTTCACAAAAAAAGAATAGTGGATGACATGCTGCCACTGGCAACATATATAATTCTGAAAGTACAGACTGGGTTTTTAGAAAGTTGCACACAAAAGCAATTCAACACGATTTAGCAGCTGTAGCTGTCACTTCTTATAAAGCCTCACTGAATTACACCTAAGTAATATTATAGGGGAAAAATTGATCAATTGCTTGTTGAAGTGTGTGATTATTAAATTTCCAGCTTAGATTATTCATTAAATGCTGTGCAGAAAGGGTATAGTCAACATTTACATAAATCCTCACAGCCTTAAAATTACAATGTACATAATTATAAATTATCTAATTTAGTTTACTTTTAAAAAGCAGATTTTATTCATTATTGGGAAGAAATCATGTTCTGGTGATTGAATTATTGTTTCCTTAAATCACACATTTAAGAGGCTAAATAATTCTTTTTGTATCCTAATTAAACAATATGTAAAGTAGTTAAATGTCTGAAGCAGTACAGATTTGCTTCTACAAATTCTTTTTTTTCATTTTAAGAGAATTATATTTGGAGATATAATTGGAAACATCTCAGCTTTTCTTAGGAGAAAACAAACTCATACAGATCATTTTACAAGTTATTGTAAAATATTCCTAAGGCAATATTGATGTATTTTCAAAGCTAAGGGTAAGGCAAATGGCAACTGGACACAAGACAAATGCTAAGGGTAAAGCAAATGGCAACTGGACACAAGACTTTTCCAGTGGTAGCACCTTGCCTGTAGAATGTCTTCTCCCTTTAGGCTCACAATAGTACCTATCCACCTCTCTTTTAGACACCAGGCTAGAACGTTTGTTTTTACCCAGACTTTGAATTAGGGCTTGATCTTTTAAAATTGTTTTTACTGTCTGCCTCTAGCCTGAGAATTGTTTGATGCTGTTTTAGTACTTTGACTGTTGTTGTTTTTTAATGTTGGGTTTTTATAGGTTAATATTAAATAACATGTGGGCTCCTTTATGCTTAATCATATGCTACTTTGTAAGCCTCCTCCAACAGAAGAGGCAGCATAGTATTTTTCTAAATAAATAAATGTGAGTTTGATTTTTGATGAGAAGAAAATGGTTATGAAAAGCGAGAAGTGCTCCAGTGGCTGATGCCCTCTCTTAATTTGGGTGTGTGTGTGTGTGTTAACTTTTCTCAAATCTTTGCTGTCAGTTTGCATTTGGGATTAACAAAATGTCTTAGATGAATGATACTAAAGCTGCACTACTAAGCATACTTACCACTAGGGAATAAATCTCATTTCAAGATGGTACTTGTGTAAATTCAAGTTGAATAAATCAACACTGCACAGTGGTTGCTGTAGAGAATATCTAATATCTAGAAAGTATCTGGTCAGCAGTGCCACTGCTGCTCCATAGAACAAGTGAAGAGTTGGACAGTATCTACCTTCCTCATTTTTTTCTGCTTAGTGTAGCAGAATTCTTTATTTAAAATATTTATATTCTAGCACATAAAACTCTTCAATGCTTGCAGAGATTGTGACCGCCAATGTGCCATGTCCTTGTTTAGACTGGTGGTACCCTGTGGCTGGCAGAGAAACAAATTCGCAGAAGAGCCCCATGATTATTGTATGCCCCATGCGCTACCCCACCAAATTCATTCATATAATAATATAAGATATAACTATTAATATTAAATGTATAATTATAACCAATTTAATTGTATATTATTACCAGTTTAATTACCAGATTACTAGATTACTTCTGAGCATGTAGGGTTGCCTCTCTCTACCATTGCTGAGCCTTAGCCAGCCCTTTGTTATCTAGAGTGAGAGGAAAGGCTTCTGTCTGTGCCTTCTCACTCTTTCCTTAGAAAGAGGGACTTGTGGAATAGAGCAAGCGGATGTGGAGAAAGGGGAATCAAACTATCAGAGCCCCACTGGGGCCAGTTTGGTGGCTGCTGTGGTGGTGGTAGTTGTACTCGACCTTCTCTTTAGCCAGCTTGCTCTCCTAGAAGCAGCTCCTCCCCTGAGACCCACCTGCCAACCATAATGGCCTTGATCTTTTTCGTGGAACGTGGGGCAGGTACCACACTGAGGGATCAGTGCTCCGAAATCTCCTATAGTTAGGGCAGTGGTTCCCAAGTGTGAGAGTGGACCATTACCAATGTCCATTGTCTCAATTCGACATAAAACTACCCAGTTGGTGTATATCTTCTGTTTGTCAGTGACATTGTGTTTTCTCCTGGCAAACTCGGGATTTTAAATCAAGGTGCTAATCTCTGTGGTTTTGTTTCTTCTCTGCCTGTGATCTCTGAAGAGGTGAATAGTGCATGTAGTCAGGTAAAGATTTTGTTGCAGGTCCATTCTCAGAAACTAGAAACTGTTCGGAAGTTTGGTACAACTACTAGAATTTGAGAACCCCAACCTTAGGTGACAGTTAACATGTCTTGCTGACTTCACTGTAAACATTTTAAGGTTTCATTGTATGTATGCCTTAGTCATTTTTTCTAGCATTTTTTCAGCATACTGAATGCTTTCAGATGTGTTATTATGAGGGACAAAACAGGCGATGAAGTGTTAGAGCTGCTGCCTTAATTTCCAGTTCTTGGTCATTTCATTGCCCTGTAGCCTTGAGTAATAGTGGCCTTTGGCAGAACAGTTTTGAATAATGAAAGCTTGTGTGTAGTATAAAGGGATACATCAGTGTGCTTAACTCATTTGTTGTGGATGCACACTGCAGTTTACCAAACCCCAGTTGTTGTGTAATTGCCATTTATTTAAATGGGAACTTGAGCAAGTCCTATTAAAATAAATTCATTGCCCAGCTATATTCTCTGGAGGATTTTCCCAAGCATCTAATATTTGTTTTCAGTGATGTACTTCACCTTTTTTTTAAAAAAGAAACTAAGCTCAAATTGTTCATATGATTATAAAGCCAGTATATCTTACGTTTTTGAATTACATGTCATTAGACAGCTACAATCTTGGGTCATCATGTCTGATAATTTACTGTCTGCAGGACTGTAGCATGAAGTTACCTTGTTTAAAACACATGGCAGTAAAAACTCATTTATGGGAGCGAATAGAGGAATTCTGTAGATTCCACATACCGAAAGAATACCAATCAGAAAAGGGAAAAGTATGTAAATAAATTGTTTAGCTGTAGTAATTTCATTTCAACTGAAAATGTTTGTTACTGATAAGCAGCCAGACACATTTTAAACACTTTATTGTTCCTAGTTGGCAACTTTGTTCCATGGCTTTTTTATCATAAATTAAACAAGTAAATAAACATATAGGGATTATTTCCAAAAGCCATTGGGAGTTAGGGTGGCTGTTTGTCCAGTGTAGAAAATGGGGTTTGAACTGAGCTCAAGTGCTATAATACTGTTTTAACTTCCTTATGGGAACTTTGTTATGACAGTCTGTGAATGCCTACGATGTTTAAGGATGTTAGTGGATACCAGTCACTGAATTGACCACCTAAGCCTTTATCACTTGACCCAAAAGTGAAGCAAAGCAATAAGATACCAGCATGTGGCATAAACCCACACCTTTGTAAGAAAGAGGGGAAATAATCACGTAAACATTTTTGAGAATGTTAATTCATAGGGTTGCCATAAGTCGGAAGCAACCTGATGGCACTTAATGCAGAGAGAGACATGCAAAGAAACTTTCCAGCTACTTAAATGTACAGTATGCAGATGAAAGGAGTACGTATGGTACTGAAACTACCTCTAAAATGGAATATTAAAGCAACTGGTAGAGATCCTGTTGACCACCCTTTCAGATGAAAATATGGACAGAAATGACAGCGTACCTCTCCAGAGGCAGAGAAAGGGCTGCTAGAAGGCAGGTTTTAGACAGCTCCTGAAGTGCAAATGAGGTGATAAGTGCAGGAGGTACCTAGCAACGAAAAGGGGAAGCCAAGGCAGACCTGAAATTCAAGGTGGATGGTTGCAATAGCTTTCATATCAGACTTCTCCAAAGAGATGGAGAAACAAACCTACCCAATTTTTGCTTTGTGCTGAAAAATAAATCTGCCATGTCTTTTTGCCAACAACTTGTGAAATGAAGTAAGCTGCATGGAAATAGACTATATCCTGCCATCTTCCTCAGCATAGTTTAAATTATTTCTCAAGCCTTCATCCAATTTAAGTGGCTCTTCTACCAAGTTTCTTCAAATTTTGGTTGCACTTGGTTATACCCTGTCTCTATATTGAGTCTGTAATATGCAGCTTCTAGCAAGAAACTTCAGTGCTTTTAAGTGGCTCAGTACACGATCAAGGATTATTTGTCATCTAAATCTGATTTTGTACTGGCGTTAGTTGCAATCAGAATTGGGCATTGCATATGGAAATTGAGGGGAACCTGCGCCACATGTGTAATTGTTACAGAGGTGTGAACACCAGACTCAGCTTGTGTACTCCATAATAGGTGAATCAAGTTACCATTCTTGCTTGCAGGAAAGGAACCTTAAATATATCTGTTTCTCAACTTCTGGAATATAAGTGAAGGGTGACAATAATATGCAGGTTAATGTTCACTGGTTCGTTTCTTGAATTCCAGACATTGTGAAAACTCAGCTGGAATTCTCTCATACACATTTGGATTTGACATTCACTGGACTTGGGATATTTGCTGTAACATTGTATTTCTGCTGCTATGGGAAGACTAAGGAACACTCAGAATGTAATCTTCTTAGTCAAAGCATAAATTATCCTTCTTGCCTATTTAAACTAAATGTATCTTGTTCTTAGTCCAAAACAAGGTTATGAATAAGTTTCCCTTCAGAACACTTCTGTTGAGCTTCATGTTGTTACTGAAGTGAATAGATTTTATGCATTTCATTTCTAGCACATAAAACTTCATTCATTCATTCATTTCTTCTACTTCTATCCCGCCCTCCCCACAACCGGGCTCAGGGCCGGTTATAAAGTCACATAAAAATTGTGACATAACAGTAAATAGAAATTTAACCAAAAAAAATTAACATTAAAATTAACTATACAGCCAACCAGAGCGAGCTTGACTATTGACTGAAGTGCTGTTATAAATGCAATAGGTTTCTGAAATACTCTTTGGCTGAAGATTTGGTAAACTCTACAGCTGAGGGCCTGTCACCAGTATCTATATATATTGCCTGTTATTTTCGTAAAAGGATTTGGGACTTTGTACAGCTAAAGTTCAGTGTAAGCATTCTTCTAAACAATTGTTCAAAAAGGTTGTAGCTTGCACACTACAGGAGTAGTCTGTGTCAGGGATTCATAAATTGTGAGTCATTTGCATTGCAAACCAGGCAGAGTAGCTTTAGTGGTTGGTTTAGTTATTCAAGAAAATTAATGGGTGTTAGATTCTCTCCTAGGGTTTACCCATTGTGGTACATGCCTGTGCTTGTGCACTGATGTTCAAAGTAGAATATTGTGCAAAATCAGTGGTGAAGAGCTGGACCTCTATAGGATAAATATGGTAGTGTTGCAATCTAGGTTGTTACAGAATCTGGTTCTTGAGTCTCTGTCTCTGTTAGGTGGTCCATTGTTGTTGGTGAGAAGCTGTGTTAGATTAGAGGGCTCTCTGTAAAGAAGAAAAGACCTGCCACCCAAGGCATGTGTGAGAAAAATATAATTATAAAGGGTATTCTGCATGTTTTTGACAATCTGATGGACTGGTTTGAGTTGTAAGATGTAGGTGATGTCTGTTGGACCCATCTTATAGCAGGCTATTTTGGAGTATAACTCTGGCTTTGTTCATCTGTTTCTTTACTTCACTGGATATATTGTAATGCCAAAAATGCCTCATGAAAATCCTCAGGCAGTACAGTCAGTGGCTTTAACATCAGTTGTACCAGCATAAACTCTTCTCCCTCTGAAGTGGAGACCGTCTTGTGAGTGATTCCCACCCATCTTCATGGAGGTAGGACTAAGTTTAACTTCTTCCTGTTTCCTGTGGTGGGAGTCACCCCAGGCTCAGTTCGTTTCCTGCCTCAGTAGGGAGAGCAGCTAGGTGTGGGCTCTGCCTAACACCTACTTCTAGTCATCTTAATCTACTACCCTATTCTAATTTCCAAACATCTATTTCTTACTACTATTCAGTATCTATCTCTTTCTCCTAAAAAAAAAAAGCCTTTCCTTCTCTCTCTCTTCCCTCTAATCCCCCCCCCCCAGCTCAATTAGGGAGGCAGGCTGCCAGCTCCTACTGCTTACTCCTGAGGCCAGGATAGACCTGACCTCTAAAGTGACCTTGAGAGAAGAGATCGACGGATTCCTCTCCAGCCCAGAGATGGAATCGATGGGGCTCCCTGATGATCGGCATGATTGCGCGCTGCAAAAATGGACTGCAGCCACTGAAAACCAGGGGAAGGACGCAGTGGCAGTGGCGTGAAAAAGCATGCCAAAACAGCTCACCCTGACGCGCCAGAGCCTCCACAGGCAGTGGCCATTTTAAAGCGATCTCACCACAATAATTCTCAAGACGGGGATGGCCGGCAGTGCCCTAACCCATATTCTGTGAACCATGAGACTACCGGTCACAACGGGGAGGATCAAATTTGAATGATCTAGGCCAGTTTCGCCCATGGGGGAGGAGGAAGAAGGCAATCAACAAACAGGTAATGTTGACGACAACGGAAAAACTCCCCCATTTTCCCAGGCGCCATGGCCTTTTTCCGAAGGGCAGTGAGGGAGGAAATAGCCCATTTTTGCAGAGTGGGAGAGCACAGCTCACACAGATCCAGGTCCTCTTCCTCCCCCTCCCACTCGCCTCCACCCAGACAGCAGGGGAATAAGGGCAAATGGCCCACTAAGGCAGCTCAGAAGAGAACCCCCAGAAGATGTTATGTTCATGACACCCACAGTTGTGGGGGGGACGGTCTCATGCATCCAATAAAAAGGAAGAGGGAGAATTCTCCTCTAACCGAGAGGATGAGAAGGAATCAACTCCAAAGCCTAACCCAACTCAGGATCAATCCTTTTGTTTTTTCAAACCTGAGGATTTTAATTATCTATTGACAAAAACCCTGTCAGCGTTGCACATTCAGGGTAGCCAGAAAATGGGAAATAATGTCCCTAACCCACAGGATCAGGAAGAGGGTTCAGAAATCGCTGATGAGTTTTTTCCTCCTGTGTACCCATCAGAAACAGCCTTCCCCTTCCCTGGTTTCTGTGTAAGGAAGGTGAAAGCAGAATGGGATAGACCATTAACAACTAAACCTTTCCCTGGTATTACCAGAAGGCTGTACCCTTTATATGCATGTGCCTCAGAATTATTGCCAGTACCCATTGTTGACACACCTGTGGCGGCCTTGCAGTCATCTGGTGTAGTTTCTGAAGATGGCCATGGCACTCTGTGAAACAGCCTGGACAAGAGAGCCGAATTCACCCTCCACAATTCTCATGAGTCCAATGCCCTAGCTATCAAGGCTTCTTCTGCGGCATCCACAGTATCCTGAGCATCGATCGTGTGGATGCAGAAACTAATTCAGATGTTACCTGAAAATAACCACAGACTGCTTGAAGGTGCAAACACGATACTGAAGGCGATCTCTTACACAGCTGATGCCACCCTGGACACCCTTCTCTTCAAGGGCGATATCCACAGCAGCAGCTGCACGCCATACAGTTCGGCTGAGGGCCTGGCCAGCAGACTAACAATCCAAAGCCATGGTCTCAGCATACCCCTTTCAGGGGGATAAATTGTTTGGGGACTCCTTAGATAAGGTTCTAGTGGAAACCTGTGACAAGAAGAAAACCTTACCCAAGATGATTCGCATGGGGGACAAGAGACAAGCGAGTTCTTCCTCCTTTCGTCCATACAACACATCTTATCGATTTCGCCAAGATAACAGATGATCAACTTAGAACTCCAACAAACAGCCCTTTCATCGGGGAGGATTCAACAACAACAGCAAATTCAACAGAACCACCGGAAATAGAACAGACAAGGGTAGAGATCCTAAATCTTCCAAAGCATGAGTATCTGGAACCTCCAGTGGGAGGCCAGCTGCTTCTTTTCAGTTGGAAGTGGCTAACCCCTCAATCAGATGCATGGACAATAGATGTAGTCACAGAAGGCTACAAAATAGAGCTTCAGTCCATTCCACCACAACGCTTCCTCGTCTCTCCAATTCACAAAAAGGGACAGAACCCTTTCTGCAATAGCACATCTGATTCACATCCAGGCAGTAGAACCTGTTCCTGTGGAAGAACATTGGACCAGGGTGTACTCTATATTCTTCACAGTCCCCAAAAAGAAGAAGTACTGGCGGGCAATGCTATATTTGAAATCCTATTCATCTGAAGGAAAAGATGTGGCACACATTGGACGTGAGATGGACTCTTAAGTGCTACATTCTGAGAACTGCCTCCATTAGGAAAACAGAAGCACTGTTCATAAACATTTCTCTACCGCATATGGAGAAGAAAATGTTCACATCAGCCATAAGTTACACTATCAAGGTGTGTATTACAGAAGCTTACAAGAGTATGCGCCTCAAGGTCCCAGAGGGCATTACTGCTCATTCCTTATGCAGCATAGCAACAAATGCAGCATTTACCAACAGGGCATCAGTAGAGAAGGTATGCAAAGCTGCCATGTGGTCCTCCTTGTCCACATTCATAAGACATTACAAAATCAACATATACGCTTCTGCAGATGTGGCTTTTGGTCATTGAGTTTTGCAGTTGATCCTTTCGGTGGATGGCGACCTCCCACCCAAGACTTAGGACCATTGCTCTAGGGGGTCCCACAGAATGGCCTCCACCTCAGAGGGAGAACAACTATTGGTACTTACCGAGAGGGGTCCTTCTCCTCTGAGGGTTGGAGGACATCTTGGCCCTCCCAAGTCGTTATCCCCCTGTCCGCATCAAACCTACTCACCACAGATGTCAATGGGCGGTCTACTGATATACTGCAGACAGAAGGAAGTGTAAAGAGGAGGAGAGAGAGAGTAACAGATTGATAAAGCAATATGGCTTCGCATAAAAATATTGTATATCGTTGAGAGAGAATTTCTTACCTGTTCTCTTGTTCTTCCTATTCCAGTTACTATTATGTCTTTACTAACAGTGTTTGAGTCATAGTTTTTTCCATTCAGTGTGGTTTAAAGTTTTTCGGCTTTAGGAGCACCCGAACTGAGCCAGGGGTGACTCCCACCACAGGAAACAGGAAGAAGTTAAACTTAGTCCTGCCTCCCTGAAGATGGGTGAGAATCACCCACAAGATGTCCTCCAACCCTCTGAGGAGAAGGACCTCTCGTGGTAAGTACCAATGGTCGATCTACTTGCTCCTATTTGAGTGTAATATATATGCTACATTGTGTCACCTGTAACCCTTCAGGGCATTCTGTTACTGATCTAAAAGTCACTGTTCTCCCACAAAATAATTTCAAAGGAAAAATCCAGTGTGAAATGACTGAAGCAGGACTCATCAAGATGTTCTGTGCTATCCACCCCCTGCCTCCAAGTCTGAACCAGGATTTAGAATACCTCACTGACAACAGGGGCCAGCATCTAAGCATATCCCATATCTTACAGATGTTAATTATTTCAGCTACATTGCTATTGTTTTTTGATGGACTCTGCTTATCATTTTCCTTCCTGCACTTTTCTAGATGAGATCTGATGTTATGTTAATCCTGCTTTGCCTGTCTACTATTATTTGGCAGTAGTTCTCACCCACTGTGAGTGCATTAATTACTGTTTTTATTGGATCTCACGTTAAAATGTTCTTTCTCTGTATTATCTCCTTCCCCTGGGGCTTTTCTGTTGTTTGCAATTTTTAATATAAATGTATCTGCCTAATTGATGGAACACTTTATGCATCTGATGACTACAGCTCTGATTCATGAAAGTTCATGTTTGAATTCCAGAAGCTTGAAGCCTAATTAAACCTCACTGGTTCAACTTCTGCATTATGCCCATCTCCAAAGAATAGTTTGGAGATCAGAAAACCTTATATTCTAATAGCGGAGTCAGGATATCTTTGAATACTTAAATCTGGCAACTGGGGTTGTAAGACAGATCTTTCTACAAACCTGAAAAAGGTCCTAGGTTTGCAGGAAAAATGTGAAATTGGAAAAAAACTCAAACACTGGGCAGCTAAAAAAAGCTGAAAATGATTAAAGGAGTGGTTGTAGCTTTAAGCAACAGATTCCCTCAATTCCTATTGCTAGGCAACCACAGAGTTCCAAGGCTTGGTTTTGTCAGAAGGAGGCAGGGCTGTTTCCAGGCCTATTTTGGCCTTTGAGATAGGACTCATTAGGCCTGACTAGGGTTCCCAGCTCTAGATTGGAAAATTTCTGGAGATTTTGGAGTAGAATCTGAGGATGGCAGTGTTTGGGGAGGGGAGAGGCCTCAGCCGTATATAATGCCAGAGAGTCTACCCTCCAAAGAAGCCATTTTCTCCAGGGGGACAGATGTCTGTTGTCTGGAGTTCAGTTGTAATTCCAGGATATTTCCAGGTCCCACCTGGAGGCTGGCAATCCTGGGTCTGGAAGTAACCTCTGGGTCACTTGATACCATCCAACTTACATGACTGAATTAGGCCTGGCTGCTTGCTGATGTTCAACAGCAGCCACCCTATGAAAGCCAGTGTGATGCAGTGACCTTCAGAAGAAGGTCTGTGAGACCCAGGCTCAAATCCCCATCTTTTTGTGGAAGCTCACTGGGCCTGTCACCTGCTTTCAGCCTAACCTACCTCACTAAGTTGTTGTGTGGATAAAAAGAAGAGAATAATGTAAGCTGCTTTGGTCCCCACTGTGGAGAAAAGTAGGGTATAAATGAAGTAAATAAGGGATACATATATAACTGAAGATGAGAGGCAGATAAATGATAGGTTGGTGAATAGCTGAAAAGGCTTGCCAGGAGGGAGGGAAAGAGATTAGGAAATTCCTAGGGCGAGGGGAGCCTGGGGATGGTGGGGTTTGAGGAGATATCTCAGCAGGGTATAGTGCCACAGGAATAATGGCATCACAGAAAGGGGAGGAGTTTGAGGCTCTCACTTAATGTTGTAGTTTCATCACAAGATGTGACATTACTTGACCTTAGAACTAGAAGTCACATTACAGGATGTGGCATCACATCCCTCACTGAGTGCTGCCCTCCCAAACCACCCCTCCGGAGCACTATCCTCAGAATTTCCTGAGAAGGTATCGGCAACCCTGCTTTAAATTTCTATAAAGAAGGGAAAGTGGCGGCCTCCACTTAAAATACAAAAACCAGTAATTCATCAAAAATTTCTCTAGCACTTAACCCAATGCATAGGCCCCCTGAAAGGCCCAGAGCAAAGGATAAATGAGGTAGTCACTATATTAACAGAACTGGAAATTAATTTAGGTGATATACTGGGCAAAGAGCCAATGGAAGAAAAATGGGGCAATATTACATAGTCATAGAAGAGAAGAATTGCAATACAACCATACCCATTCAGGGTCATCTTCCTGCAGATGAACAATTGCTCTTTTCAATGGCTAAATAAAGTTATTTCCAAAAGAAACAGAGATTACGAGTGGTCCCATGTTGGTCCAAAGAAAAATCCCCCAAAGCTGGTAATACCTTTTATTGGGATCAACCAAAATATCACAAAATAGCGCGCAAGCTTTTAAGGGCTCTAGAACTCTTCATCTGTCAGGACGTTTTAAAAAGTCTTCAGGATGAAAAATGTTTCAGGGCTTAATATTTTTGCATATTATATAGAATGGTCTGTAGGCTGTAGTGGAACAGAATATCTATTGCATCAATAGTTCTCTGGGAAGAAGGAGGAAAAGCAACAGTCTCCATTATATATACACATATATTTAAATAAGGCAATATTAAATTGGAAAAAAATGTCCTTTGGATTCGCCCTGTTCCCTCTCTTTGTTATGTTATTTATTGTGTTACTTCGCTTTTCTTTCTCTAATACTTTCTCTAATACCGATTAGATCTCTTCAGTGTTGGTAAAAGAAGTAATTGCCATATCAATTTTCATTTCATTTTAACTTATCCTGGCTTAACAAGTAAAACGATGTTTTAATGATCTACTTCCTTCTGCATATATATAGTTTACTATGACTATACATCACTATATGACTGTAAGAAATGAAAACAATGAATGAACTAGTAGGGAATAAATAGAGATACGCATGACATCTGCAGCAGAACCAAGAATGTGCATTGTTTTGGCTATACTAGTTCTTCCTACCTTTCAGTAGCTCTCTAGGCTTGCCTGGTTATGTTCCTCCCGTACAATCCAGAGATAATGACTTATGATGGGATATGAAGCAAGGAGAAGGCTAGTGGAGAGTTTCTGTGCTCTGCATCCATACCTTCTACCTTTCTTTTCTTGGAAAATCTCCATGCATAAATTTTCTGTTAGTGATGTAGAAGCCATGGGCTGAGGGTGGCCAAGACCACACTGTATGTTGGTCAGGCAAGTTAGGCTTGAGTTCAGTAGCATGTTAAAGACCAAGAAGAATTGAGGGTATCAGACAAGACAAGACAATGTATAGTGGCTATACTCTCACTTGTGCTGTTCATTTTGAATTGTAAGTCAAACTACATGTGATTCAGTCTTGTGAATAAGAAGCCACAGTCCCAAGACAAAAATGGCATACAGTTGCAAAGAAAGTCCTAGCTGTTCATGAGGGGCCATTTCTGATTGTGTCCATAGTGCTGGCAATGCATTAAATATTTTGGGCTTGGAATACTAAATCAGTATTGCTTATTACTAGCTTATATTTACTGTTGAGTTAAATGTGATAACAGTTTTGGAGGGTTTTTTATAACAGTGTTACCTAAAATGATAACAGTTTAACATATACTGGCATACTTATCTGGTTATACCCTGAATTCATAAAATTAATCCCTTCAGAGTATTCAGAATAGTAACTTTTATGTTTCTTTCTCTTGCTCTGTATCCCTGCTGCATCTGGAAGCCATTGATCGCAAGTTTTCTTTAAACTGTTTGGAGTAAAATTTAATCTGGGATAAAACTATCTAACAGCACCTAACAGTATCAAGAAGGAGACTGCATTGGCCAATCATAATATTAGTTATTATAATATTTCCAGTGTGACGGCAAGCCTCTCATTCTTACTCCTCTAAATCCGTTAAACTAGATTTATTCCAGTGTGCTTTTAAAGGCAGTCTCTTTCAATTTAGATCTTATGATCACAGTCTTTGGCTGTGATCCAGAAAGAGAGAGAGAGAGATGTGAGAAAGATCAGCATGCACAGCTGGAACTTCACTTTTTTCTTCTGCTGCAGCAGTTTTCACTGCCAAGAGGACAAGTTGTTTTTAAGCAGAACAGCAGATTTTTTCTTCTACAGTGTGAACTGCTGTGGTAGAAACAGCAAATGAAGCTCCAGCTGCATGAGCTGTTCTCCCTCTGCACACACTTAACTTCTTTGGATCACAGCCTTTACCATATTTGTAAATTATTCATCTGCCAAGGTACAGAAATGTGTACAATGGGGAAACTGTCTTCCCTGTTACACCAAGAAAAGAGGAATTGGTCCTGTTCTAAACCTCATTAAATCTTGTTCTGCAGTAGACTAGTGCAAATTGAGGGTTCCTGCCCTTTTACTATTTAAAGGTTTGAAAACATTAGTTGCTCTAGAACATTTGTGTTATGTGTGTCACTGGCTGAGGACAGACTGGCAGTCTGGCCCGCTCTGCCTCCGCTTTAAAAGCGGAGGCAGAGTGGCAGTCCAGACTGCCACATCTGCCTGGAGGAGGCGGCCCGGACGCAACGCGTCCGGCGCCATGCTCCTCCCGCAGCAGCCGGGCATCACTTAAAAGTGGTGTCCGGCTGCTGCAGCGCGCGTTCCACCCGCTTCCAGCGGGTGTGAACGCGCGCCAGCTGGGGGAGCCGCGCGGCGTTCGCACACCGCCGCCGGAAGCCGCCCGCAGTCTGGACGCTGCGGGCGGCTTCCTTGCAGTGGCATGCGAACGCCACGTGGCGGGGGCAATTCCCCCGCTTTGTTCTGCCGTGCCGCGGAGGCGCGGCTTAACTTAAGTCTGTCCGCAGCCTCTGTTTCACCTTGCACCTTCACCTGTATGACAGGGAAGAACTATTGAAAAATAACCCTCCTGTACTTTTCAGTTTTATCTAGCTGTGGTTAGAGCCAGCCCACATCCTATTGTATTTTCTTTTGCAGCCATTTTATGTGACAAGTGAGGATATAGACAGGAAAAGAGAGGACCCCCTAGGCTTTACAGAAATTTAGTAAATTGAGGAGGGGGTCATACGACCACCCAGTCCTCTTTCAAGTTCTGCAGCTGCTTGGGAGTATGTCCTTCCTGTAATCCCAAACCAAACCTTGTAATTGTTTTTGGGCAGGTATTAGCTAGGTGTTATATAGATTCTTGTCTTGTCAATAAGAGATTATTGGATGCTCTGCTGGGACTGAATTGAAATGAGTTGTGTGACTTGGTACATTGCAGTCCACTTTCAAAGGCCAGCCCTTGTAACATGGTTGGGGGAGGAGAGAGGGCAGAGAGGATTAATCTTACCACCACATTTAGAAGAAACTTGTGGGGCATTTATCCCATTCCTCACACCTTTGCTACCTCCCCTCTTCCCCCTACTTCTTTCATACTCTTTCTCCCTTCTGCCCCCTTCTTACTCTCTATTCTCCATGCATGTTACTTCTTCTCTCTTTCTGCCCCCTCATCATTTTATTTGTTTTTCTGCCACCCCACCCCATCACTCTCTCTCTCTCTTTCTGCCCCCACCTCATCACTCCCTGTTTCTGCCCCCATCACTCTCCCAGCCTCCTGCCTGCTTCCTCTTCCACCCTGCACAGCAGCAGCAGTGGTGGCGGTGCTCCCAGCCACCCACTCACTTCCTCTCCCCCCACAGCAGCAGTGGCAGCTCTCCAGAAATCCCAGCTACAGAGATCAATTCACCTTTGGGGCTGCCCGTTCCAGGTTGGGAAATTCCTGGAGATTTGGGGGTGGACCCTTGGGGCAGTAAGGCTTGGGGAGGCAAGCAGCCTCAGCAGGGTATAATGCCATAGATGCAACCCTCTAAAGCAGCCATTTTATCCAGGGGAACTCATCTCTGTCACCTGGACAGAAGTTGTAATTCTGGGTGATCTCCAGGCCTCACCTGGAGGCTGGCAATGGTAGTTCTCATAAAGGGAATGACTGGTTTGGAGGGTGGAGGAAATGGCATTATACTGGTCTGAAGTTCCTCCCCTCCTCAAATCCCACCCTGCTCAGGCTGGCAACTCTATTTCCTTCCCACCCAACAGCCAACCTACTTTTATCTGCTTTTCTGTCTTCAGCTTTCCATCTCCACCTTCTCTCCCTGCCCTCAGCCTCTACCTAGGAAAATTAGTCTTTCTCCACATTAGGGACCAAAGCAGCTTACATTATCCTCTCCTCCTTTTTATCAGCACAACAACCCTGTGTAGTTGGTTAGGCTGAAAGTGTGTGACTGGTCCAAAATCATGCAGTCAGCTTCCACCACAAAATGGGGATATGAACCTGGGTCTTGCAAACCCTACTTTGAAGCTCTAACTGCTGCACCTCACTGGATTTCATAGGGTGGCTACTGCTGAAGAGTAGCAAGCAGCCAGGCCTGGTTGAGGCATGCAGGTCAGGTGGTACCAAGTCACCCTGGGGGTGCTGCCAGGTTTACGGTTGCCGACCTCCAGGTGGAACCTCAAAATCCCCCAGAATTACAACTGAACTCTAGACAGCAGAGATCTGTTCTCTGTGGCATTATATCCAGCTGAGGCCTCTCCCTTCCCTAAACCCAGTCCTCCTTAGAATCCACCACAAAATCTCTAGAAATTTCCCAGCCTGGCACAGGCAACCCTTGTCAAACCTGACCCTAAGGATCCCTCCCTGAAAGGCCAAAATAGGCCTAGAAAGGGCCCTGCCCCCTTCCCCTGCCTTTTACTGACGGAATGAGTTAGAAGCCTCCACCTTGAGAGTTTTAAGTTTTAAGTGGAGCCCGCAGCAAAAGATGTAGGCATAAGAAACTCAGATTATTTAGCCATTCATACTGCAGAAGGAATCCGTCCCAATCCCAGCTCCAGTTCGGCCTTTGCTTCCCCCCCTCCCCCGGCTATCAGCCAGTCTATCTCTCACTATCGATGTAGCAGGGCCTGGAGTAGATCCCAGCGGAGGCCATCTCAAAAGGTGTTGGGGGGGAGAGTCAATCCTCCCTGAGTTTTGTTTTATTTTATTTGTACATTTTGGATTTTTCTGCAGATACACAGAGTCCCCTGAGTCTGTAGAAAACCCTGCTGGGGGAGAGTGTGCCCTCTTTTTGTGGAAATAAGGATTCACACACAGAGGAGACTGTTAAGAATTAGTTATATAGATGTGGAGCAAGACATTTTACTGGGGGAAAGAGAATGGCAGATGGAGGATTCTTATGGCCCCTTAACCCTTGGTGGTCTGTGTTTGTTTTGTTATGTCTCTTTCTGAGATGCACTTCAGATACCCTGATTCAATAATAATATGCAGTGGTGATATTCCCAGCATTGTTTTGTTTTAACCCAGTTTCCCGTACATGCCAGTGAGATACATCCAGTCTTCCCAGCTTCTTTGTGATATAGAATAATTGGATTGTTAATTTTCTGTGCTGTGCAGGTCTGTGGAATTTATAATTTGCAAAAGAAATAAATTGTGCTGTCCTTTGTTAAGGAAAATATTTAGTTCCTTTAGAACTTGCTAGGAAGGCCAAGAGAAACATAACAGCTGTACACAGTTGGAAAATGTCTCCACACTGTGAGCAGCTCCGTGTGTGTGTGATTCTTGAACTGTCTGCTGAAAAGTGGAATAGGTAATGAACTAGGAAAGAATAGAGAGGGCTTCTAGTGTCCTAGCCCCACTGGTAGAGCTCCTTGTGGCACCTGCTATTTTTGACCACTGTATGACAGAGTGTTGGACTGGATGGGCCATTGGCCTGATCCAACATTAGCTTCTCTTATGTTCTTATATTAACTCCCTTGTTTTGCAACCTTATGCTGATGTTGTCTATGGATAGCTAAGGCAATAAGAAGGAAAAATGGGGGGGGGGCTATATCCCTAGTTGGGTATACACTTACAAATTTTTGTCTATTTCTAGGAAGGAAGGCCGCGGTGGCTCAGAGGTTAAGACACTGAGCTGCAGACCAGAAGGTCTGTAGCTTGGCAGTTTAGGACCCTAATGCCGCATGATGGAGTGAGCTCCTGTCTCTGGCCCCAGCTCCTGTCAACCTAGCAGATCGAAAGCAAGAAACTGCAAGTAGATAAATAGGTACTGCTTTGGTGGGAAGGTAACAGGGTTCTGTGCACCTCAGCGTTTAGTCATGCTGGCCACATGACCACAGAAATGTCTCTGGACAATGCAGGCTCTTCAGCTTGGAAACTGAGATGAGCACGACCCCCTAGAGTCAGATTTGACTGGCTTTTGAGCAAGGGAAACCTTTACCTTTAGGAAGGTAGAGCAAAGAGCTACTGTCTGGAAGGGACTGCCCTTGATTTTTGAAATGGCAAGGGAAACTACTGGGAGCTGATGGTGATGTTCTCTGCGGGTGCTGGAAGCGCTCAGCCCTCCAGCCTGCAGAGCCATCAAGTGGCACCAGATTAATGAAGCTTTCACTTCAGATTGGGGAAGGAGCAGACAATGTCTGTCTGCCACTGTGTGAGGTTCTTGTGTGGTGTGTTCAACAGAGTAGCCAATAGCCTGGGAATTTGGGAGAGCAGGGGAAATGCAAAATTCCTGTGAGAGGGAAAGCTTGCATTTACTGTTACCTACCCAGCCCAAGAGAGTGTGAGCTGAATACTTATGAATTCATGCAGAGATGCAGTATTGATTTATCCATGTCCTCGCCTTTTATGCCATTTCCCCCTTTTCTTCCCTTTGTGTGAATGTAACATGTTTGCAAGGTGGTATAATAACCTATCTGAGCACTGCCTGCGGTTTCCTGAACAGAAATCTGCAACTCTGATTTCTAGAAAAAGCAGTTTAAAGGTCATCAAACATTTGTTGCGTTCATCCATAAATGGCTAGCTGCAGTAAAAAGGTCGTTAACCAGCCAGGTTGCCAGTTAACTGAATATGCCAGTTAACAGAGTTCCTACTTAAAGGCTGACTCCCATCTGTGCCTGTTAATTTCCAAGATTTTGCCTCTCTCCGCTCTGTAGTTCCTCTTTTTGTTTTCTCTTAATCCCTGGTCCTCTTTGTCCTACCATTCCCCCCCCCACCCCCCCCGCCTTCCCTGCTCCACCACCACCCATTCAGTGCTGCTGGCCTGTCTGGGGATTGGCTCCATGAGCTGGATGTCTTTCCCAGCCATGACTGGAGGCAGGTTTGCAGTAGCCATCTTGGGGGAGGAGGCAGTGGGCAAGGTAGGAGATGCTCTGCAACCCATAGAGCTTCCAAGGAAGTAACGTGTCTGTGGCGGGACAGCTGGTGAGGCAGCGGCGTCCTTTCTTCCTCTGCTCAGTGGAGGATACTGTTGCAGCTGCCAGTGGTGGGCAGCTGACTAGCTTTTCAAGCCTGCCTAAGCAACAGCAAGGGACTCCAGACTCCTGGTCCCCAGAATAAAGAGAAGAATGCTTGCATCCATTGCCAGTCAGCATGCTTAGCCAAATTTTAGCAGCTTAACCAAATTTCTCAGTTAACTAAGTGCCAGTTAACAAAGCTTGCATTGTATAACAAAAATAAGGCATGGGTATGATTCTAAAAATATATGCAGTGGTTTTTCTTCAGAAGAATCAGGAAGTATTGGTATTAAAGTAAGACCGTTATACTCAAAATTGGTTGTAGCAATAATGTCTTCTACCACCCTATGAACAATGTTGTACTCAATATGTGGTGGAATTCTCAGTGAAATAAAGAAGTAACTATTATCTTGCAAACCATCATGTGCAGTAATTCTGATGTCTGAATAAATAATGTAGACTGTACCAAGTAATAAACATAGTATGGTAGAAGACTTTAAATATTCAAACTTAAACCTGTGTTGCTTTGATATCTGTGAATCATCGTGAAATATTTGACTAGTGCAGACATTTAAGTGGTTTTTAATACTATTGATTTTGTTAAAACTACAGAATAATAAGCATTGTGAATATCAATATCAAGGAGAATGACTGCTATTGTGTTTTTTTTAAAGAGGCTATAATTAATTCTTAACATACTATGCCGTGTCTGAGAAACATAAACCATTTCGCAAAGCCACCTTTCATACTAAATGTCAATTGTACTATACTCCAAGGGTGTTTGGGGCACCGTATTTGAAGGTTAATGTAAAATAATATAAGAATGCCATGTATAAGATTAGTCTTTCATCTATGATAAGTTTTCATGAGTGGTTATACATATATTCATTGTCTGTTCAGGACGTTGAGAGTCCTGGATGCTTGCTAAGCTTAAATCCTAAAGATTTGTTTGGTTTGGGTTTTATTATTAAAGACTTTTTTGTAAACAAATTAATGAGAACATTGATTTTGCCCTTCTCCTTGCTCATACTGAATGTATGTACAATAATTTGTAAAGTATTACTCATAATACTAATGCATAATATAGTGCCAGGATTTAAAGGTTTTTATAGGAAGAGATCTCGTGGTGTTGCCAGTCAGAAATTTAACAGCAAGTAGAAGCATGTCAGAAGCAGAGTAATTTTTTACAGGTATTCTTAACAACTACAGCAAATGCTGGGATTGCTTTTCAGCTATGTATATTTTAAGGAAGAATAGGTCTAAAAATGTGCATGCTTCCTGTTTGGAGCACCACATATATATTTTACACTTCAGTACTTATTTAGAATTGCAAAAAGGGTGAGTGGCCCTGAGTTATGCAGTAATTGCTAACCTTGCTGTTTATCTTTGGTGGACTATAAATCTAGGATACTATATCAAGACGTCTCCTCAGTTCACTGATAATTTAAACCTCTCTTAAAATACTAAAATAGGTGTTATCAAAGAACTAGAAAGACAGCCATCCAGCTGAGAATAACACTTCAGTTTTATTTGTATCTGTTATGTAGCCTGAACGGCTCGAGTAGATACCTCAAGTACATTCTTTCTTAGTTGTGGTTAGTAATATTGGTATTGTAACAGACCCATGAGTAATTGGCCAAGAAGCACAGGCTTAAGCTGTAAGATATAAAAGCACTTACGAAGTCATAGGTATAGTATTTTATGTAAGGGACAAACATTCTCCTTTGCTGTTTAATTTGAGAGGCCATTTTTGTGAGGATCTCTGATTACAAACACTGCATTTTACTAGCAGGGACAGGTTTCTTAAGCCCCAAGGATATGAAAATTAGAGGACTGCCAGTTACACTGTCGAGTTCCTCTGAGGAGGAGAACCGGGGTAAAATCCAACCATAAATGGCCCATCTCAGATTTTGTTTCTCCTTCCCCCTTGTATTTTGACACCTTTAATTCACACTGCCCACAAGACCACAGGAGCCCGCCCTCAACACCTGCACACTTCTCCTGGCTCTACACACAAACCCAACAGTGCTGAGTGCAAAAGTTACATGATCTTGGGAAAATGCTTCACTGGTCAAAACATTTTTTGAAGGAATGTTTGCATATAGCCTCCAGATTGGTCAAAGACCAGCTTTCCCATTGACCCTCTAATATAAGGGCAACAAGTAACAAGCCTTTGTTAGCCTTCATCCTAAAACTTGAATGACTGTCTTACTTAATGTTGGAGGCCTAGAAGACCAGAAACACCTTGCAAATTTTGGAATTAGCTAGGAAACACATTTTTATTTGGCTTCTGGAGTGGTCTCCCGCTCACTGTTCATTTGGCACCTATCTTTCTCTCTATTAGATTCTGGGCCAAAACATTTCTTTTTTACCCAGACTTTTAGCTAAAAGGTTCCTCTTTTTTTGCTGTCAAGTTGCAAACCAACATGGCAACTTCATAGGGTTTTCAAGGCAAGAAATTAACAGAGGTAGTTTGCCATTGCCTGCCTCTGCGTAGCAATCATGGTATTCTTAGGTGGTTTCCCATCCAAATACTAAGCAGGGCACTTCTGAGATCTGACAAGACCAGGCTGTCCTGGGCTACCCAGGTCAGGGCTCCAAATCTTTTAAAGCTATTTTTATAGGTTACATTTAGCCTCATTGTTTATAAGTTTGTATTTTAATAATTTTATAAATATAGGAAACCTAACTCGACCACCAAGCTGCATTGGCTTGTATAGAACTGACATTTTACTAGATACTTACTTTTGCCAGTAAGAACCTTTTACTGTATGGTATACTAATTTACAACTTGTTAATAATTCTAAAACCTCAAGTCCTTCTCATATCCTCCTTCTATCAATACACAGTTTCTCTTTTGTGAGATTACTGTCTTCTTAGCCTTTCATGGCATCCAGGCTTATTGTATAGTTGATGATCTTTAAATTTTGTGAATTGTTTAGTGTATACAAATACAGTACTCTGCTGTGTTGATAATCTCATTTGTCCTTTCTTTTCATCTCACGATTTCATCTGTCTTCTCTATCTCTGCTACCATTTTCAGCCCCTTGTATTGAAGAAGTCCAAAGTTTGTTTTCTTCTTCTGAAGCATAACTTCTTACTGACTGCAGTCAAGGTTTAATTTCAGGGCAGTTCGCAGTTATTTTTGGGTCAGCCAGCACCAGTTTAGTTGCCCTTTCTTTAATTTTTTTTCCTGGCCTAGATCTTGCAGTAAAGCTAATAGAAGGTGCGTGTGTGTGTGTTCTTTTTGGTCAGTTCCCCCTCCCACTTCAGGACTCTCCTCCAGGCTAATTCTTGAGTCCCTGTTCTCTAGAAGCATTATTTAGAAGGGGACTGTTTGGGGCTGTAGTGTGGGGGAGGTGAAATGCCTTCTGTTAGTGGAGATTTACTGCAGTATCCAAGCCAGCATCCTTTTGCCATCCTTATTCCAATCTGTGTATTAGATGTTTCTGACACAGAATAATCAATTAAATCTGCACAATAGCTTTTGATTGTTTCAAGGCCCCGTCAAAATTCATAGTTTATGTGAAGGATCATATTTTAGCCCAAATTGCCAGCATAGATTTTTCTATGCTGTGCTGTTGCTGTTCCAGTGGCAATTCTGATCTCCAGGTTTTGCCCATCTTATGTCACTCACTGAAATGCATGGCTGGAAAATATATTAAGCAAACACCAATATAAGTTAATTTCAAATTATGTTGATTTAATTGATCTGGCTACTTTAACTGAAAGTAGTTCCGAGCTATTCACATGCTTTTGTGATACTGTCTCATTTTTAGTTTCAGTAACTCTAGGTTTCCCTTTCTGTTGACAGCAATATTTACTCAGAAAACCAATAATATTTTTAAAACCCGGGGGGGGAGGGTGTTACAGTACAATTTTATCTTTGAATTAAAAAAATATATTGAATTCTGCTATATATTTCTTATACATTGAGCGCCTCCCATTCCACTGCTGCTATCGGTGAACTTAACCAGTTTCATATTTTAGTCTGTGTACTGATTCTATTTTTACACTGTATTTTTTGTTGTAAACATTTTCATTCTTTTTAATATGTTGGGGTTTTGATCCTGTCAGTGGTGATATAGTAAACACTAGAGTGTACCTCTACATTCTGAAAAATGTACTGCAATTACATTTACTTATTAAAAAAATCCTGATTCAGTGTTAGTTGGACAGTATTCGATCTGTAAGTAGTATATGGATCAAGAATTACATTACTACTGGTCCCCCCCGTTTTTAAAGTAAATAGCTGTGTCCTCCAGGTAGGTAATAGGCCAGGTTTACTGGTTTCCACTGCTGCTTCTCCTTTCCTTTGTTCTTTTAAGCCTCTTCCAAGGCTCAACATGATATGACTTTTTTATTTCCATATCACACTGAGTTTTGAAGCAGGCAGAATCGTGATGGCAACCCCCCACTTCTCTACCCAGGCAAAAGTAATAGATCTGAGGGAGAATATTGCACATGACCAGTTACAAAACATACCACATCTTCACTACATAAACTTAATTTTTACACAATGATGGCTTGATGGTACACAACAAATGGAACAGAACATTTACTGTGCTAAAATTGATTGTGTTAAAGCCCTGAAGCCTACTTTTCAGCTGATTGCCTGAAACAATACTTATATTGCCACTGTTTTCAGGATCTGATGGAATTGTTTAGTTGGTAAAGGGAGTTAAAAGCTGTTATTTACATGCAGATGCCCTTTTATGATGCGTAATGACTTTTTGGACAACTGTTGGGGGGGGATGTATCATCGCAGTAAATTGCCTAGCCCCTGGATGGATAATGAAAGCAACATAGTGAAAAGCATCCACAGGCATGGTATGGATTTCTACTTTGAGGGATTTCCCAGGAATGCAGATAAATGTTCAAAAAGAAAAAGAAAAAGGAATCTTCCCCCATTCCTGTGGCTAGATATGTCCATATATGGTCCAAGTGACCCAGAATGTTGAGCACCATTGAGTGTCAGTCAAAGGGGAAAGGGGGGGGGATAGTCTGCTTTATAGAATATGGAGGACTCATGGGAGCATCTCATTTTCTCCCCACATCTCCCACTCTATTTCTTCTTTCTCTTCCACTTACCAGCCTACCTACGACTGTCTGGACACCCCATTCTTCAGCTTTCCATCCTGCCCTCCCAAAGGCAGACTCTTTCTTCTCTCCCACCATTTTCTAATCTGTCTCCTTCAGCTTTTCCTTCTTCTCTCCCCCTTCCCTGCTTCCTTCCTCCCCCCCCCTTTATTTATTTAAAATATTTATATGCCTCCACATCTCTGTAACATCAAGGCAGCTATCAAAGCAGCAAGAACTGCAGGATACAAATATAAGTGTTTAACAACTTAGACGGCAGTAAACAACTTAAAAGGTAGTAAAACCTTGTACCTTCACCAAATTCCCTCTGGCACAAAACAATCTTGCATAACTTCATGAATGCTGCAAGAAAAGGAACTTGCTGCACCCACTCTGCTAGGCCATTCCACCAATAATGCTTGTGATCTAACTGTTGCCAAATGGACCATCCTAGGTGAGGGTACTATCAGGAGAAGGCTTGCTGAGGAATGCAGCTGGTGCATGGGGGTATACCTGGAGATGCAGTTCAAGGGGTATGATGGTCCCAGGCCTGTAAAGGGCTTTAAAGATGATAACCAGAACTTTGAATTGGCCGAAGCAACTATGCAACCATTGCAGTTAATGCATCAGTGACATATGTTCCAAA
Organism: Lepidodactylus listeri; assembly: GCA_029233225.1. NCBI lineage: Eukaryota > Metazoa > Chordata > Lepidosauria > Squamata > Gekkonidae > Lepidodactylus > Lepidodactylus listeri. The sequence continues at coordinate 54,362,300 of JARCFY010000012.1, forward strand.
TGGCTGACTGAAGACAGCAGGCTCTACTATATTCTGCTCCCTATTGAAGCTTCTGTTATACCTTTGAAGGCAGCCCCACGCTGAACATTTTACAATATTCCAGTCTGGAGGTTATGATAGCATGGAGTAGCATGGAAAGGTCAGCGCAGTCTAAATAAAGAGCTACTTTATAAGCAGATATAATTGGAAAGAGGCTCCTAGCAAGAATACCAACCTTCTTACCCATCAACAAAGCTGGGTCCAGGAATGCCCCTGGGTTCTTAATGATCTACTATAGAAAATTTAACCGCAACCAAGACTGGTAGATTGACCCCATCTAAGCACTTGGCCTTCTCAAACCAGCATCACCCCTGTGTTGTTTGGATTAAGCTTCAGTTTGTTCACCCTCAGCATCTTAACCATAGCATCAAGAGGACACTGGCCCAGAATGTCCACAGCTGCTGCTGGAGGCTGAGATAGTAATGTTTAGTTTATTATTATTACGATCCAAGATCAGCAGCCAGGAATATCAACAATACATAATACATATTGGATGAGTAAAATAGATATTCTGTACAGAAAAAATATAATTAATAGTAATAGTAAAATTATTAAAACACTAGACCGTGTTACTTTGCCTTGTTAAACATGCCAGAGCGCAGAATCTTGCCACCTTAAGGGTAGTTTCATTGAAACAGTTGGCAAGAAAAGTATAAAATAATTTGATCTACCTGGATATCTGGACAGAATAGGGATAATGTACATATTCCCAATGTCCTGATAAAATTGGCAATGTAAGAGAACATGTTCAATTGTTTCTTTCATCCTAGACTGACATGGGCAGAGATGTTGTACATATGGGATGCATGCATACCTCCCTTCAAGAAGGGCGGATGGGAGAGGGCATTAAACCCTGGCCAGAGTGAAGGCAGGTTTGGGGAATTCTAATGTAGAAAGGTAACTTGATTTGTTACAGTTCCCCACTGAGAGCAGTTAAGTGTCAAAGAAAAAGAAAAGGTAGCAGGGAAATCAGTCTGCTCAACGCCTGAGAACCTTTAAAAGGATTTACCCTCCGCGATTCCTCTTCGATCCTAGCTTGTACCCTCTAGTAGTGAAATGGTCAGAGTGAGATTTACAGATTTAGAACACTACATGGCCTTAGAGGGCAATAGATACTATTTATCTAGTAATCTTCCTATTCCTCTCTTGTGAATGTGGCTCTCTTGAGAATTCCATTCCCAGTGTTCTGTGGCCTTTCAACTTGGCTCCTGGTGATTCATTTAAAAGCCATCTGAAGGAGGCAGAAACTTTAACGTTTAACTAAAAACTTCTAAAACACTGTGTTTTGTCATAAGTACCTGTATTAGTGTCTGACTACATTCTTAAAAGATCCTAAGCCAGTTTATTTGCAGCACTGGTTGTTCGCTGGGCTCCCTCATACACACACTCCATACATGCTTACATGTATATGGGAAGCTGAAATAAAGGCAGTGGCAGCTCACAACAGTCTTCCTACACTAACTTTAAAATTCATCTAACTCAAGTGCTTTAATTCTTGGCTCTGGCTCCAGTTTTTCCACAAAGTACTGAAGCTGAACATTTCTTCATTTATCCTATACATGACTTAGCAAAGTGTCTCTGTTAATTCCTCCCCGCCCGCCCGCCCCCCCCCCCCCTTAGAAGGTATGTATGATATATTCCAGGAAGAGAAGACATGTGAAAATGACATGTATTTTCTTTATTGATTTCAGAGGAGTTGCTGTCCTGAGGCAGAACTCAGTGGACTAATGCCATAGCATATCTTTTATCAAGACCTGTCATTGAGCCAGGAAAATTCTCTTTGAATGGAGTGGTGAATCCACACTTCTTTTCTCTTGTGTACAAAAACTGCAAGAAATGCATGAAGGTTCTGGCCCAATTTCTAACCCATTTTTTTCCATGCAACTATAAAACATAGCACTTTTTCAGAGTGCTCCAAGAATTCAATAAACCTTTCAGCACCCTATTAAAGTTGTAAGTTATTGTTTCCCATATGTGTTTCAAGTTCTTTGATTTAAAAAAATTGAAGCAATTACATTAAACTAAACTGTTGGTCAACTTTTATCTTTACATTCCCTCTGTATGATCTCTTTAGTGTTCTTTGAGCTGTGGTGGGTATGACCCCATTTTTTTAAGCGTTCTGTCAAGCTTGCTTCAAAAAATCCGTTTAAATAATGTAAACACCAAGGGTGCATTTCTTTTGCAAATATGTTTTCTAAATATTTAACCAGTGCTGGAAGTGCTGAATTTATTACGTTTCTGTTGGACTTTTAACATTGGCATGCCAACACAATTACCAAACTGAATATAATGCATAAGAATAAGATAGTTACCTTATGCTGAATCAAACTATTGGTCCGTTTAACCCAAATATCCTGGATTCTAAACCAAAGACTATTCATAGTTTCAGTTCCAGATTTCATAGTTTTATACTGAAGCAGCTTTTAAGTGAGTCATCATACTAGTATTCTATCGAGCTCAGTAAGAATTGTGTACACATAACATATGTATGTATGTACAAAAGAGTGAAGAGGGATTGTTTTAGTTCATTTGTATCCTGTTTTTCTCCCTCTGAGGTGGAAGCCATCTTGTGGGTGATTCCCATCCATCACTTAGGACTAATTCAAATTTCCTGTTTCCTGTGGTAGGAATCACCCTAGGCTCAGTTCTTTTCCTGCCTCAGTAGGGAGAGCAGCTAGGTCTAAGCTTTGCCTAATCCTAGCCTTCTAGTTTTTTTATCTACATTCTCTTTCTCTCTATCTATATACTAATAGCCAAGTGGCCTCCTCCATGCAGATATCTAAATCCACACGGAGGGGGCATGTGGGGTACAGGGAGATTTTTCTGCATACTTGGGGGACTCCCCACATATGCAGAAAAATCTAAAAAGTTTAAAAAACTTAAAGGGGAATATTTAAATCACCCCAAAGTAAAAGAGCATTCTCTGCACATGCGCAGGGAACGCTCTGAGAACTGCTGTGGCCTGGCAGGAGGCGTCCAAGCCTCAGTGCTGGGATGGGGAGATCAGCAGGCCCAGTGAGGGCTGCTCAGGCCTTGCCGATGGGGGGGGAAGCAAGCGGTGGGCCCAGCGAGACCTGCTCAGGCCTGCTAATGCCCGTGGGGGGGGGGAAGCAATTGGCAGGCCCAGCAAGACCTCCTCAGGCTTGCTGGTGCCCGTGGGGGGGAAGAAGGCTTACCTGTGGCGGCTTTCTCCTCCTCCACATTGAGCTCCCCCGCCCTCTTGAGTATCGTGGGTCCCTGTCTCTTGTATCTATGTACTAATAGTGAAGGCGCCCCCTGTGTGCGAATATCTAAATCCGCGTGGGGGGACACCTGGGCTTCCCAAATGTGCAGAAAAATCTGAAAACTTTAAAAAACTTTTGAAAGGATTTAAATCCCCCCAAAAGTTAAAGAGTGTTCCCTGCACACGCGCAGGAAACGCTCTCAGAACTCTGAGGCAGCCCAGTGGCTGAGAGCTGCTTGGGCTGAGCTGTGGCTGCTGCTGTGGCTGGTGGTGGCAGTGGGTGGAGAAGCCTTGCCGGGCCTTGCCGTCACTTCCCCCTGCCAGCTCTTCTCTCACCCCCCCTTCCAGTGACGGCAAGGCCCGACAAGGCTTCTCCACCCCTCTCTGCCCCCGCCAGCGGGCCTCACCGTCACTGGGGAGTGGGGGAAGAGCTGGCGGGCCGGGTCTTGCCGTCACTGGGGCAGGGGGGAGAGCTGGCGAGGGGAACAGCTGGCAGGAAGAGCTCGCCGGGGCAACCGGGGTGGGGGTTCATCCTCCAGAGAACAGGTCTACCCAGCCTTTACCGCTATTTTGGTAGACCTGTTCACAGGAGGCCCGGTCTACCAATATAGAGGCCAGGGCTGGGTAGACCTGATCTCCAGAGGAAAAATCGGGGGGGTTGCCAGGGGGGACTTACCTGGGGCTGCAGCCTTTAGGAATCTTCCCCCCCCCCATGAGTATACCAGGTCCCCACCTCTTGTATAAACTAATAGCCAAGTTGTCCCCTCCATGTGGATATGTAAATCCGCAAGGAGGGGGCACTTGGGGGGCAGGGAGATTTTCCTTGGGAGACTCCCCACGTGTGCAGAAAAATCCTAAAAGTTTAAAAAACTATAGGGGGGATATTTAAATCCCCCAAAAGTAAAAAAGCATTCCATGCGCATAAGCAGGGAATGCACTTATCTCTGGGATCTGTGACAACTGCTGGTGGTGGTGGTTTTGTAGAGAAGCCTTGGCAGGCCTTGCTGTCATGGGGGGGGGGAGCTTGGGCCTGGCGGCTGGGAGTTGCGCGGGCCTTGCCATTGTTGGCAGGGGAAAGAGCTTGGCGGGCTCGGCAGCTGAGAGCCACTCAGGCCTCACCGCCAGTGCCAGGGGGGAATTGGCCTGCCGGCACAGGCACACCTCTCCCTCCCCGCTGTGCGAGTCCGAGGGAAAGAGGAGCAAGCCTGCCCACCTGGGGCTCCTTAAGAGGGGCTTGGGGGCAGCAGCCTCTGCACAGCACTGTGACTTCCTCTCAGAGAGGCACAGAGGAGCAGGCTGAGCCCGGGCGGGTCCTTCCTATTCTCAAGTAGGCTCTCTTCACTGCCAAGGGGTTGGAGACAGCTGCAGCCAGCTGGGAAGAAGGATCCCCCCTCTCCAACTGTCCCCACAGATGCACCGGGCCACGGGTGGGAGCTGCAGGCAAGGAAGCGCCAAGAAGAGCTGGGGGGACAGCGCACTCCTTGCTCTGTCTCAGTGCTGGGGGGGAATCGGTGGCCCGGCAGGTGCTTCCTCCTCGACATGAAGCTCCTTCCCCCCCATGAGTATCCCGGGTCCCGCCTCTTGTTTCCTATCTAAATCCTTAAATCTATCTAACCTTATCTACAAAAAAAGGCCTCCTCCTTGTTCTCCCCCTCCTGTGGGCCCGGAGCTTCTTTACCGGAGCAGTTCATCTCTGCACAATTTTCTACTGCTACTTCCATGGTGGCCAAAGAAGACAGCAACGGATTCCTCTCCACACTGGAGAGAGACGCAGCTGGACAAGGCAAAGACAAGAAGGACCACACAGTGAGAAAAAGAGCTCCGGAGGAGGAGGAGAGGGCGGCGCAGTGAAGCATGCAAAAAACCGAGCGCAAAAGGAGCCCACGCTGTCCTCAGTGGCCATTTTAAGCTCATATGGCCTGCATGCAAGTTCTGTCGGGAATGGCTATCAGTGCCTATACCTGCAAATGGACTACCCTGAGACATATGGGCATAGTGAAAGCCTCCATGCCAGACAGAACCAGTCCTATGGGGGCACAAGGTGATGAAGAGGACATCGAGGCTCCTACCAGTAATTCTGGCGATCCCAGGTCCCACCCCATCTCCCCAAGTATGATGGCCTTCTTTAAGAAGGCAATGAGGGAAGAAATTGCTCATTTTTGTGAGGAGGCAGGGGCCCACATTCTAGATCCCTATCCTTATCTCCCTCTCCTTCTCCCAGGAGGCATAAGGACAGATGTTTCTGGTCCACCAAGGCTGCCCAAAAGCGATTCCCCACTGAAGGGGGCATGTATGACTATAATGCATGAGGAAGACTGCTTGTCATATTTCCTGTGACAAGGGGGGAGAGTGTTGGACCCTGCACCCCAAATCCCTTGAAGTTACACAGACACAGCTGTAACCAGTCTTTCCCTCTTAACACTTCACTCCCCCCATCACAGAAATAGCAAGTTCTGTTGTAGGTCATGCATTGTTCTTACTTACCAAGTCCAGTAAAAGAACAGCCTTTTAAATGTTACGTGAAATGCCTTCTGTATAAAAAAGATCCAAATATCACCTTTTTCATAGTGGTTGAAAGCAGGTTCAAGCACCCAGCTTTTGTTTCTTGTCACCACTTCAAAACTTGCTCCATTATTTGGCTATCAACACAATTGTTGCCCTGAGACAGTGCAGAAATTTAAAATTTAGATTTGAGAAGTTAATTTTGACTGAAACCTGCATGCTGAGTGGCTATTAGGGTAGCCGACAGTTTGCACCTTCATTGACTTATTTCTGGGGAGGCTTCTGGGGAGGCTTAGCTACACTAAGCAACAGACTTTAACGACTCTAATATACTTTAATAGCCTTGAGCAGTAATTTGCTCATAAACTTGTTCCTCTGCCTTACTTTTTAATTACACTGCAGCAGTGCATTTGTTGCTCTTGGAGAAATTTGTAATAAGGTCAGTTGTGAAATCCTGCACAGTTTCTGATTCAACTTATCTTTCCATGATTGTTGTTTTGGTCCTTCAACAAATGATATTGCAGAACTAGATAATCTCCTTTATTGCAGGACTCTAAAATCTGGTCAACATTTTTAATTATGATGGCAAAACCTTCTTGTACATCTTTGCGTGTGTGTAAAGTGCCATCAAGTCACAGCCGACGTATGGCAAGGTACTAACAGAAGTGGTTTGCCGTTGCTTCCTGCACAGTGACATTGGCATTACTTGATGCCAGTTCCTCCTGCCCAGTTACTAGCCAGGGCTGGCCTTGCTTAGCTTCTGAGATCTGATGAGATCAGCATAGTCTGGGCCATCCAGGTCAGGGCTGTACATCTCTATTCTGCAGTTATTTCTGGCAAAAGGGCAAAAGAAGTTATATAGTGTGATAGGCCAAGGCCTCAACCCTCAAAGGGGGCTGCTAATGAATATTAATGTTCTCTATACTCTCTTTCACTTCGGCATTGATAACTGGTTTGCCTGTTTAACATATTTGGGGCCTAATTTGACCCAAAGTCTACCAGTTCCTAACCGCAATGTACGCCAATGCCACTAACAAGCCTCTTGGAAGCCATATTTTAGGCCTCTGGTACACAGAATATTGCAGTATATTAGCAATACAGAATGTTTAATATACCTAGTTTTCTGCGTGAGGGCATGTGTGTAATATGTATTTATGGAAGAACATTTGGTCATATAAACTCCAGCCTGTTGTCAGAAATCAGAACTAGGGCAGACTTAACTGCTGCTCTGTTTTCTAAAATCATTGTATTAAATGGCTGGAAATTCTATGCTTGGAATGGATTAATTTTGTGCCTTAGTGAACATATATATGCTACTAGTTTAAAAATGTGGCCAGTTCATTATAGTTTTGTTTCCCCATACATACCACTGATATATAGAGAGCATACTTTTTAGCGCTTCCATAATAATCTTTTGGACTAGTTTGTAGGAATGTGGTTTGAGATTAGTGTGCTTTTGCAAGTTCCAGTCCTATCTGGCTGACTGGTTGTGGAAGCTGGTGCTGAAGGACAGCTGCTTAATTTCTTGGCACCAGAATTTTGGCTCCCATCTTTTGCCCCATGCTGTTTAACTACATATAAACACTGCTAGGGGTCATCCAGAGGTTTGGACTGATGTGTCATCGGTATGCTAATAGCAGCTAGCTTTACTTCTCATTTTATCTGAACTGAAATTGGTGCTTGCACGTGGTAATGAAACGGATAATGATTAATAAACTCAGCCGAGACTCACCTGAAGAGGGCCAGATTGCAACTCAGGAGAGGTCTGAAGGAAATTGCCCTGCCCTTTGCCCACGGTCGGTAGGCTGCCATGCTGACCACATCATCGAGGGGCTGGCCTGGTTGGGTGCAGGAAGTTTTGGCAGGTTCTACACAGGGGCGATTTAGAGCCTGCCCGGTGCTATTTAAACCTGGTATGTCTGGCAATGCTGTTTTCTTTGGATCCCCACCCGCCCTCCCCCGTTTTCGGGGTTTTCTGCATATGTATACTTTTGCTGTTGCACCTGGTAATTTTGCGCATTTGGGCAGATCCCGTGGGGGGAGACAGGCTTGTGTGTCCACTGACTCCCTTAAGGGATAAGGGAGTTTGAGCCACCATGCAGTATGCCTAGCTCGGGGGCTGTGCCCAGGCTCACCCCAGGTGTCAAATGGTACCACTCATTGGGACTCACCCTTGTGATATCAGTAATATTTGTCACTCCCAGGTTTTCCCCGGCAGGCAGGCTAAGGGACGTTTTATTGAGCGGCAGGTGGGTCGCTCGATTTTCCAGGATCTGCCACCATGCTTTGCCAATGCTCCTTGGTCTGTAATCAATAAATGCTGTGGCTTGTTTTCTTATTTCCAAATGTTGTGTGGTGTGGTTTGTGTCTCTCTGCAAGACCTCTTCTTACTAAGCCCTGGGCCTGCAAACTTCAGCAGCCTAGATGAGAATGAAGGACTGTTGGTTAAGAGTAAGGCCAGTCAAGGTTTGTGGAGTCTGGCCATTCTGGATGGGGGTTGCACTGCTGCATAAGAACTGATGCACAGTTTGGAATGTTATTTGATCCAGATCTACCAGTGGAGACACAAATCTCCTACATAATACGTAATACCTTTAACTGATTTTGGCTGTATGTTTACCTTGAGAGATCCTTGTTACAACCAGGTTGGACTTCTGCAGTGTGCTCTATGTGTGACTGCCTATGAAGCCTCATTTGTTCAAGAAGTAGTACGTAAACTGCTGCTTTTAGAACCTCTACACTTGTTGCCAGCTTATTTCCAGAATAAATTCAAAGGTCTATATGGCTTCAGATCAGAGGATTTATCGACCTACCTGGTGAGATCATCCTCAGAAGGCCACCTTTGTGTTCTCCCACATGCTAAAGCTAGGTGACTGTATCCTGAAGATGGGGGCTTTTCAGTGATGGCACCTGCCCCATTCCACAGAGACTTACCTGCCACCAAGTTTACATTGCTTTAGGTACTAGGCAAAACTGGATGATTCACAGTTGTTTTTTAGCTTCCTTGCCTCTTTTATGTATGTTGTTGTTATGATTTTTAGTTTTTAATGTTGGCTCTTCTTATCTTACTTCCATCAAAGAGATGGAAGTAAGGCCAGCCTCTAAATACAGGCTGGAGTTTGAAATGCAATTAGGTGCTTCAAAGATGGCATGAGAAATTTTGACTGTAAAGATTCCATTTTGGAAGTAAGAGCTGGAAACCAGAGTGGAGCTAATTTTTGTTTTGTAGACTTCCAGAGCAAAAGGTACATCTTACGGATTTAAACTGGTTATTGCAGGGCTTAACAAATCCTGGTTGCCCTGGCATGTAAAAATGTCATTGTGGTGCCTAGTGTTAACAACAAAAATTTTGTTGTAAGCATCTTTTGATAAATCTCAGTGGGAATACAAAGTTCATTTATCATTTTGCATCAGAATATGTTCTGTTGTATGATATAAAAATAACCATGCATGAAACTTTTGATTTTGCTTGTTATATGTAGCTTTAATTGCCCTGACCTGGATAGCCCAGGATAGCCCAGTCTCGTCAGATCTTGGAAGGTAAGCAGGGATGGTCTTGGCTAGTGTTTGGAAGGGTGACCTTCAAGGAATACCAGGGTCATGATGCAGAGGCAGGCAATAGCAAACTACTTGTAAAACATTGCTTGCCTTAAAAACAAGTCTAGCTTATTACCTAGTGGTGCATAATGCTAAAAGAACTAGAACTTCTGTTTGCCAGGTGATGATGATGATGGTGAAACTTTAATTTACACTTTTCATTGGAGGCCTAACCATTTCTTAACCAGTCGCTTTCTATAGAAGCTCCAGTATTAACTTGAATGGAGCTTCTTAAGAAGCAGTAATGAAAATGAGAAGAGGTGAAGTAAGAGTTATCTTTTGTTGTGGTGGTGATAACCAGGGTTATCCATGTATTTATTTATGTACTGCAACACTTTTGTCATAGTATTAACAGAATTATCAGAGACTGAGAAAAGAGGCTGGTATTATGTTTTGTAGTAGGGGTAATTAGAAAATATAGCCATTAAAATATAAGACCCAGACGGCTGGAAAATTAATTTGATGCTTTTGGGCTATCTCCTAGATCCAAAGACAGTTTGTCAAGACCTGAATTACATTGTAAGCTTCCTCAGTTACAGTTTGGAAGTCATAAATATTTTAAATAAATGAAATAAATAAATGCAAATATAAGTGGGAATTAGTATCTTTCTGTACTTTAGTAATTATACTTTTGAGTGAGATAAATGATTCTGTCTCTAAAAGAATTTGATGAAGTTGTGCTACTGTGGTTCCACAGAAACTATTTAAACATTTTATAGATTACTGAAATGCATTCATTATCAGTTTATTCTCCTTCCAAGGCCTATAAAGTTGCATTTGCACAACTAAAGTCCATTGACTTTACAAGCAAAGAGATGGATAATAGGGTTAATTAATACTGTTTGTCTGTAACTATACATTATAAAAAGTGCTGGTACGGTGTGGTGTATAAAAGTTTTGATGAGTGCTTAAATGGAATTATGATGTTAATACAGTTTCTTGTGGTTTGTACTCTGTAATGCATCATATCACACAAGTTTTTGGTGTGGGATTATTTGGGGGCTTTGTATCATAGTTTTTATTATTTGCTTTACTTTGTTGGTAAATAGTTTGTTTTATGTTCCATTTTAATTTCATTGTATGCCACTTTGAACTCTGCAAAATAGATTTTTTTTAAAAAAGAGAAACTATAGGCAAATCACTTTGGCCTAACCATCTCTTAAGCCAAAAGTGTATAACTCTTTTCCTGTAGACTCTCACTTTACTTTTGAAATAAATTTACCAGCCGTTTAGTTTCCTTACTTTTAAAAAAACATATTAGCATTTGTTGCTACATTCATACACTAACAATAAGTTACAATGTAATCTTTTGCAGAATCACTCCAGTCCTGTCCCACTGGAATCAGTTGACTTAGATTGGAGTAAAGGTGCATATGATTGCTCTGTTTAAATCCGTTATGAGCAACATACACCTTTTTTTTTTTTGTTCTTCAGGTTGGTTTAATGTTTGTAGGTTTCATTTATTTGAACTTTCCTGGTCAAGCCACATGTTCTTCTGCATTCTCACAACATATCAGTTTGATTTATGAGGAAAAAACACCTCTGCATATATCAGCAGTGTTGTCCTGCACTCTGCAGACAGGCCTGGTCAGGTCTCCTTGGAAGCAGTGCCCTCAGGACAAGGTAGCAAGGTTTGGGAGCATCAACAGGACCCAGAGGCAAGGAGTTGGAACACGGGCTTGCGCCTACTGGACTGGTTGATCCAGCAAGGCAGCTCTTCAAAGCCTCAGGCTGGGAAGTAATCAGCCTCAGCTGTCCCGCTGGCAGATCTTGAGCTCCTGTCGCTGCACTGTGCTTTGGCCAGGATCCTGTGAAGAATTATTGTTCTCTCTGCCTGGCTCTGGGATGGGGTTGTGTGTAGCTAGTCAAGCACTTTGCCTTCTTTGGGCCACCTCTGCCCAGGCCTTCTGCTGCCACCATTCCTGCAGAGTGACAGTGTCCCCTGGTGGACTATGGGCCTGGGTTCATGTCTTGCCCAACATAGGTGATTCCATATAGCCATCATAGTCTAAGCTTCTATCAACAACATTTATGATAGTGGCCAATTGAGGGTTTACTGTTTATGACTCTGGTTGCAAAAACAGTAAAGACAATAAATAAAAGATAGTGGCCAATACCATATGGAGCAGCAGTGAATTCTGCAAGTGAACTAACTGTTCTGTAAAGAAGTACTTTATTTTGTGTGATCTGAATCCCAACAACTTCATTGATTGCATGTGTGCTAGTATTTGGGGAGGGGAGAGAGCTCTTTCAAT